>OZ007592.1:133428218-138428218 GCA_963931845.1 Maratus michaelseni | reverse complement strand
TCTTGCCCACATAATTATGACGTCAGCATTGAGTGACGCACACAGTTGTGCTTTTTAATATAAGTTGACTGTTTTTGTAAATTTTAATGAAAGTATGTTTTTCCCACATTAAAGAAGTGAATATAAAACATCGCATATTTTTACTGAATGGTGTATACAAATTAAAAATTTTATACATACATTAATATTAAAAATATCGACGTTTCGACCACCATCTATGGTCATCTTCAGGAAAATTTTCTTATATTGCTTTTAAAGTTTCAAATGCGAAAAACAATCCGCCCGTTGCCACAATATTATTGCCGCCCACAAATTAAAAATTAACAAGGGTAACACTCAACCATCGTACCAACCAACCACAAGTAGAAACGATGCAGAAGCATCTCCTAACGGACAAAAATCTAACTGCTGTAAATGTATTATTAATGAAGAATATTAAAATAAAGAAAAGCGGAATAAACTATTTCAAGATTGTCAGGTTCTTCTCTTACAGTGCAAGAGTTGAAAGCTATTCTTAAGGGATTAGCATATTGTATGTATTGTATATGTATCTATTGTGTACCGTTAGAGGCTGGTTTAAGAAGAATCTTAATCCGAAGGGGAGCGACTCAGAATACAAGAGGAAGGAAGGTGGAACAGAATGAAAGAAGTATTTCCATTGCTATGCGGTCTTTCAGAGATAAGGAAGCGATTGCACTCTTTTGTTTAGGAAGACAGATCCGTCAAGAGGGAGGAAGGGTTGTCAAGGACCCTTGGAAACAGAGGAGAAACCCCGTAGAAAGGAGGGTGCTTTGCAGTTTACAAGAGAGAGAAAGTTAGTTCTAGCGTGGCAGCGAGGTGTGTAGGTTGGTTTTCAGAGAGCAGCTCTGAGCACGTGTATGGAACGGGATCTCTCGGAAGGAAGAGAGATAGCGTGTGTGAGATTAAGAGAAATCTCGGTTCTGAGTGAATCAACGTAGTCTAACGGTACACGTAGAGCGTTTTCTGTAATTGTTTTGATTTAGTGTTAAACCGGATAATTGACATCCGAGTTTAAGTGTAAATATTGTTAATAAATTATTATTTTAACTTTAATTGAAAGAGTTAGGTTGTTCTTGAAAATACATCACGGATCGTGCCCGATATCACGTATTTATATCGGTGGTGGCAGCATATCGATAGACCGGATTTATTTCGAAGTTGTGTGGACTGAGAAGTGGAATCCGACAATGGTGGCAGCGACGGGATCTGAATCACCGAAGACCAGTGCCAGTTAACCGTGTTACAGAGAGTTTGTGCCGGATCGCCCAGCGGAAGTGTTCGTGCCCTATCGTTGAAGACCAGTGCCAGATAGCCGTGTTACAGAGAGTTTGTGCCGGATCGCCCAGCGGAAGTGTTTGTGCCCTATTGTCGTAGACAACCAGTGCCAGCTAGCCTATCGTCATTACAGTGAAGTGAATTAGTGGTGGTGTTAGTGTAGTGTTGTGCGTAGTGTTTTTTGTGCATTGTGAAGCAAGGTGCAGTGATTGTGGCCCGAGAGTGCAAGATTTACCCTGTGGAAAAGTGAGCAGAGAATTGCCCAACGAATAAAGTACGAGGTAAGGTGTTTTGATCATTTTAATCTACTGACATTCTCGAACCTACTGTTTTTTATTGTGTATAATTTATGTTAATTTATGTGCAATATAATAATTGGTCTAAATCAAATGAGATATTAACAACCATTTTACACTATTGTTTTAAGAAAAGGATCTTATATTAATTACTAGAAGTGATTTTCTAATTGTTTTAAACGGATAAGATTAATCATTAAAATTAATGCATTGTGTTAATAGTTGGAAGGAATAATTGAAATTTCTTAAATTTAAATTATTATTAAAGTAATATTTAAATTAAGTGATATTGTTTTCTTTAAGTTTGAAATATTGATAGTAAATGAGGAAAGGAAATTTGTGTAGAATTTAAATTAAATTGAAATAACCTTCAAGGAAGAACTGAAGGCCCAGAGAAAAAAAAAAGTGCTGTGATTTACTTTTTAATATCAGAACTAATTTTGAAATTGAAATATTTTATTGAGATTAAATTTAGGAATTTATGTGTATTTCATGCAAATTTTTGTTAGGTGGATATTTTTATGTAGTGATTGGCATCAGTGTTTTATTCAAATTACAACGTATTAGTATTATTGTGTAAATTGTATTTTATTATTTAATGGTATAAATTTAAAATCTGTATTGCATAATAGTCAAATTGAGATTATTGTTACTTTGTTATTGGAAGCAAATTGTGGGGTATCATTGTTTAAGGAAATTTATTATTGTATTATTACTTATTTGAAATATGTTAAATAGTATAATATGTGGAGGTAACTTATGAGGGTAGGATTTGAGGAAGTATTAATTTGATATTGTGATTAAGTATTGTTGTAGGGTGGTAATAATTATCAGTAGAAGGTATGGCTTTCTTACTAAAAATAAAAAGGGTGGATCTTCAGGCGATATGTGAAGAGTTAGGGATTGAAGTTTCGGAAGATGATACCAGGTTTAAGCTTAAGAAAAAGATAGTGGAGAGCGACGAATATGAAGAGGGGGCTGTTATGGAATTATCTAACACTATTGTTACGGAGCGGTTAGAAAAGGTAGAAAAGGAGGAAAAGTTACAACGAGAAACTTTAGAAAAGGAGGAAAAGTTACAACGAGAAAAGTTAGAAAGGGAGTTAGACCGTGAGAAGTTAGATAGAGAAGAAAGGGCTGAAAAATTGAGATTGGAACATGAGTTAGAGTTGGAAAGGATAAAAATTCAGAGTTCGGCAAATAACTCTAATGGGACTAGAGAATCGAATCATGAGAGTAGCCTAGAGAAATTGATTAAAAGTGTTAAAACTTTGTCTATCAAAGTTCCAGAAGGGACTGAGGGATGGAATCTGTTTTTTAGCAGTTTAGAACGAGCATTCCAAACAAAAAATGTACCGGAAACCCAGCAGGCCGAAATTTTACTAAATATGCTAGGGGATAAGGCCGATAACTTGCTAATATACACTACTAGGGAACAAATTGAGAGTTATGAGAAGTTAAAGGAATTAGTTCTAAGGGAACACGAGCCGACACCGAAGGCGTGTTTGGAAAACTTCAAGAAGGCTAGAAGGAATCAAAATGAAACTCATGTATTATTTGTGTCACGTTTAATAGCAACGTGGGAAAATTACTGTAAGATTAGAGGTGCAGATACGTATGAGAAGGTTAATCAGTTAATTGTCACGGATAAGTTGTTAACTACGTTAGACGAGGAAACCGCGACGCATGTTGGATTAACTCAGCACAGTAATTGGTTAGAAGTTTCGAAAATTGCTAAGGAATGTGATAATTTCTTTGATGCTAAACAAAAATCTTATGCGGTAACTTATAAGGGTTATAAAGGTAAAGAAAGGTATGTGAATAATGAAGATTCTAGAAGGGCAAAAGATGAGGGATTTAGTAGTAATTGGAGACAAAATGGGAATAATGAAGTTAGTCCATTTTTGGGTAGAAAACCGGAATATAAGAAACCTAATGATACGACGCCTATCTGTTTCAAGTGTTCTCAACGAGGACATGTTCAGCGATTTTGTACAAAAGGAAATAATGAGGGAAGTAATCAAATTAATAACCGACAAGAACCAAGGGCTAGTATCAATAATGTCTCAGTGCGAGGAATTAAAGAATTACCAAGGGGAGCGAGTATGGCAAGAATCGGAGCAAGAGGGAATTGGAGAGCTAAAATTATTGGAGAGAAGTTAAATAAACTCGAGAAAGTGGAAGTTAGTGTAAATGGGAAGATAACAAAAGGATTAGTGGATTCTGGTTGCCAAATTAGCGTTGTTCATAAAGATTTAGTACCAGCAGAGAAACTAAGAGGGGCTGGTAGCATCTATTTACAAGGGATATTTGGTAAGGCAGTTAAATCGCCGTTAATTCAATTACCTTTAGCTATTCCAAAACGTGGTCAAACTAATGTAATTCATCAGGATGTACTTTGTGCAATAATTGATAATAGTAAGGAACAGGTAATTTTACATCCTGACGTGGCTAATGAATTGTCAGGGTTAGACAACGAGAAATCATTAAGAGAATCGGTAGAAAGGGAATGTAAGGAAGATAGTAGGAATAAAGTGAAAGAAGGGGAAAGGATTAGAAATGGTAATAAAAATCGTTATGTCGTAGACGCGAGATCGGAAAATTTACAAAGTCAGGAGAAGGAAAAAGCCGAGGTAGATAAAGGTAAGATTAATCAAGTTACGGAAAGTAGTTTAAATGTATTTCAGGAATCCCAAACGAATTGTAACGATTTAGAGAAAGCTTGGGAATTGGCTGAAAATGAGAAAGGGTCTTACTATGTTGTAAATGGGTTATTGTATCATAAAGAGAAATTAGTAGATGAAACTGTAACTCAATTAGTATTACCTAAAATTAGAAGGGAGGAAATTCTAAAACTAGCGCATATTTCCCTATATGGAGAACATCACGCGGTTCAGAAAATGTTAGAAAGAATCAAGCATTCATTTTATTGGGAAAATATGGCGAAGGAAGCTAAAATATATTGTGAATCATGTGTAGAATGTCGTTTAACAAGGGAAATGAATGTGAGTAATAAGAAGAAAGAGGAAATAGGTCGACCTGCAGTTATAGTTGAGTTAGGGGACGGGAGTAAGAAACTGGTGTATCAAGATGAAATGAGAGCATTTATGGCTAAAAATAAAGTAGTCGATATTGTCTTGGATAGTGACAGGGAGTTTGAAGACTGTAGGAAAGATCTGTTGTTAGACAGAGAACAACCGGAAAATAAAGACAGGAAGGGATTTGAGATAAAAGGATTAACAAATATTCAAGTTAGGGACATAAAATCAATCTTAAGGAAAAATAAGGAATTATTTATGGGTCCTATCGAACTGGTAGAAATGGAGAAAAATCGGATTGGTCGTAAACCGGAGAGGGGTAAGACAAGGCAGAAATTGTACAAAGTCTTTATTACATACAAAGAGGACTTGGACAGGCAAGTACCTGATTGGTTAGAGGAAGATTTATTTGGGACATCAGAGGCAGAAGTTAGCCATTCAAGCGGGTGCATTGCGGAAAGGGATGTACCAATTAAGTTAACGAGGAAGCACTGGAAGGAAAAAGTTCCGCCTCCAGCAATCTCAGCCTAAGGACTGACATTGAAATGACATAATACTAGTGTAACTTTATTTTTTTGTGTATTTATAATTGTATTTGCATTTTGTGTTTATAACAGTGTATCAGCATATTGTGTATTTTTTTCTGTAGTTATCACATTAGTATATGGTTCATTAGAAATGTCAGTAGTTAAATTTTCAGACACCTTGAAATATTTATGTAATTGTAGTAATGAAGAAACCTATCAAGGAACTGTTGAACTCTTCTCACACATTACATAGTTTGAGGAAAATTAGCCCCTAAAAGGCATATTTTCCGCTAAGGTGGGGGGTGTCAGGTTCTTCTCTTACAGTGCAAGAGTTGAAAGCTATTCTTAAGGGGTTAGCATATTGTATGTATTGTATATGTATCTATTGTGTACCGTTAGAGGCTGGTTTAAGAAGAATCTTAATCCGAAGGGGAGCGACTCAGAATACAAGAGGAAGGAAGGTGGAACAGAATGAAAGAAGTATTTCCATTGCTATGCGGTCTTTCAGAGATAAGGAAGCGATTGCACTCTTTTGTTTAGGAAGACAGATCCGTCAAGAGGGAGGAAGGGTTGTCAAGGACCCTTGGAAACAGAGGAGAAACCCCGTAGAAAGGAGGGTGCTTTGCAGTTTACAAGAGAGAGAAAGTTAGTTCTAGCGTGGCAGCGAGGTGTGTAGGTTGGTTTTCAGAGAGCAGCTCTGAGCACGTGTATGGAACGGGATCTCTCGGAAGGAAGAGAGATAGCGTGTGTGAGATTAAGAGAAATCTCGGTTCTGAGTGAATCAACGTAGTCTAACGGTACACGTAGAGCGTTTTCTGTAATTGTTTTGATTTAGTGTTAAACCGGATAATTGACATCCGAGTTTAAGTGTAAATATTGTTAATAAATTATTATTTTAACTTTAATTGAAAGAGTTAGGTTGTTCTTGAAAATACATCACGGATCGTGCCCGATATCACGTATTTATATCGGTAGTGGCAGCATATCGATAGACCGGATTTATTTCGAAGTTGTGTGGACTGAGAAGTGGAATCCGACAAAGATGTTCATCCAAATTTTAGGGATATTAAATTGTATTTGATATTTGTTTGGAAGAACATCTTGAAATAGTTTATTCCGCTTTTCTTTATTTTAATATTCTTCATTAATAATACATTTACAGCAGTTAGATTTTTGTCCGTTAGGAGATGTTTCTGCATCGTTTCTACTTGTGGTTGGTTGGTACGATGGTTGAATGTTACCCTTGTTAATTTTTAATTTGTGGGCGGCAATAATATTGTGGCAACGGGCGGATTGTTTTTCGCATTTGAACTTTAAAAGCAATATAATTTTTTTTTCCTGAAGATGACCATAGATGGTGGCGAAACGTCGATATTTTTAATATTAATGTATGCATAAAATTTTAAATTTGTATACACCATTCAGTAAAAATATGTGATGTTTTATATTCACTTCTTTAATGTTGTAATATTTCATGGTGTAATCGTCCAGCATTTATATTATGTTTCCCCCCCCCCCCCGCAGAATTTTTGTATTTAGAAAAAAAAGGTGAGTGAGAATTATATTTACATCATATACACTTAATAAAATCTGAAAGACATACGACAGTGAAATTATGTTGCTTATAGATGTAATAGCAACACAAAAAGTATTATTTGTTTGAAAATGTGTTATTGGAGCATTGCAAAAGAAGACAAATATTTCTTAATCTCCAAAAATACAATATTACCACAGACGAAAATATGATATAACCTTTTCCGAGTTACCCACGATTCTGAAAAGCTTTCTCGTATCTTTAGAAACCTCAGCAGACCCAGAATCAGATAGATTTTCGAGATTTAAAGAAGTACTTATAAAAACAAAGTTTCTTTGTTACCTGTAATTTTCGAAAACGTTTTCGAGTAGTTTTTAGAAAGTATTAATCAGTGTTCTTCCTCTAAGATATCGGTTTTTTCGATGCTATAGTTCTTGAGTAAAAATTTTCAGCTGAGTAACTGATTTCATGCACCAAGAATATAAATTTTAATGTTAATGTTAATGCTGTTGATTTAGCATGCTTATATATTAAACATGTTTGATCAACATGAAACTTTTACATTTATTTATTAATTGATAACATCCAATAAACCTACATTCGGGGTTGAGAAAACTGATAAGTAGATTGTAAGAACTACACAGAAATATTTCTGAAAATTACGGGCAGCAACTGAAACACTGTTTTTATTAATACTTTTTTAAATCGCTGTTCTTAAGATTTCTAAAGATAAAAGAACGCTTTTGGGAATCGTGTGTGTCTCGAAAGACTGTGTATTTTATTTTTATTTGTTATTGTATTATAATTTTATATTAAGGAACATTTGTTTTTCTTTCTACATTCTGGGCTTTTTCATGTACAGATCAAGTGATAATACAATTCCTTTCATGTATACTTCAACATATCTGCGTGAATGTTTCGAACCCATAGTGTGGCTCTTGACTTCCAATTATTAAAATTGGCCGCCGTAATACTTTACACGCAATCTTCAATATTTAATATATTTCCTCACCACACATACATTCAACAAAACAAAAAAAAAAAAAAAGAAAAAAAAAAAGGCTAAGTTGAGGGATATACAAGTGTCCCTTCATATCGTAAACCAATAGCTTATTCCTAAAAAGAAGAGTAGGATATATAGAAGTTTCAATTTCAAAAATATTTCAAATTTTGTTCTTTATTGCATGAAAACCGATTTGTGTCAAAACAGTTGTTATTTTCTTAAGTTACAATTAAAACAGCTCTATCATTTAAAACAGTAAAAGTTAGATTGTTTTACTGCCAAAACTTATCGAGAGAAGATATTTTAAATTTTATGAATTTTCCGTGTTTTCAGGAACTAAAACGCTTTTTTCCCTTTTTATTGCCAAGATACACAGAAAATAAAACTTTTAGATGTATACATGTTGAAGCATGAAGATTATCAAAGTCATAACAAAGATTAGTAAAAAAAAAAATTAAGAAAATAAATAAATAAAATAAAAATTGCATTGAAATTAAATGTTATATAATAATGGATAGATATAATAAAAAGTAAAAATCTGTAATAAAAAAGTATTAAAAACTTTTATGGTCACCTGCGAAAGAGGTAACTTTCATTGTGTTATGGACCCTAAATTTTTGCTCGGAAATATTTCATATAATGAATATATTATTTTATTGCTTCTGTATAGAAGCTGAAAATAATATGTAGAATCTGGAGTCTTTCCAACAATTTTAATGATTTGCATTTTGGCTTAGAATTCTGCTTTTCGAAAGCAAATGAAACGGTCATTTGTATAACATGAGAAATTCAATTTCTTGGCGACATTTTCCCTCATTCAATGTTATTCTATAAATTAGAGTTGTCAGAATGCATATCAATATAATGGCTCCAAGCTTACAAAAGTTTTTTCTATTTAAAAAAAAAATAATGAATATGTATAAATAAAATTCAATTGTTTTCTGTCCATTGGAGAAAAATGAATACTTTTATTTATATACGGGAATATTTTCCATATGTTATGTTATTTTTATTGTTGATTAATACATGCATTGAAATAATGTAAATTTTAGTAAACTACTGAAATCAATTCTATAATACGTTCGCTTCTTTCAAAGACCATAAAACGTGACAAACGGTTCTCGTAGCCGATTCTTTTTTTTCCGTAAAATTAATGTAGTTCATATATAATATATTTTTTTTCACAATTCATAATTTGTTTTTTTGCCGAAACGTCAGTTGAGGCTCACTGTGGAGACCCGAGAAGTTTTTGGTTTCTGTCTGTCTGTCTGTCTGTCTGTCCGTCCGTCTGTCTGTCTGTCTGTCTGTTCCGCGATAACTGCAGTAAAAATGATCCGATTAGTTTGATTTTTGGTAGGTATGTTGGTGAGATACCCGGAATTAGCTGTATAGTTTTTAGTTACATTTGGTTCATTCGTTCGAGAAATATAGAACATTTCTTTTTTGATTATAATGCTTTTCTATGGGAATTCAGACGATTTTGAAAATTTTCAGTCGTTGAAAATAAAATGGCGCATTTGATTAATGTATTTAAACGGTAAGTTATGAAGGCTAAAATTTATCAAGTCAGGTGTTAAATTATTCAAATTAATTTGAAATTTTGTTTATGCATTCGTCAGATTTTTTAAATTCTGTGTATAACATTTTGTGCTAATTTATACATCTGTTCTAATAATATAATACATTTTATTTTATCATTTTTTGCAAATTTTAAAATGCATTTATTTTTATTGTCCTCTTTAATTTAACCGTAACCATAGCAACTATATTTCAAAGAATATCAAAATAATAAAACTGAAATAACTCAGGCTATTTTGTTACAATATTTTATTCGCAAAATAAAATATTTTTGGGTGATTTTAATATTTTATTGAAATAAATGAGAATTTATTTTGATACAAATTACATTTTAACTACTATAGAATGATAACCGAAACATTTTTACATGAGATATTATTCATTTTATGTGGATTTTTCGTGGTTGAAAATCAGTATTATTTTTAAAATAAGATATAATATCTCGTACAACGAGATGGTTAATCTAAAGAAATTAGCGTAGTAAAAAGTATTCATACAGCCTGAAATAGCACAATTACTGGAAACTGAGATTATAAAAAGTTATCACAAAAAACACTTTATAGCGCCATATCACGGTTGCTATTTAATGAATTGACAGTCACACGATTATGAATGATTACCCAATAGGTTTAAAAGTTTCCAGATAAGCCTATTTTGGAGAGATTTTAGTATGCTATTGCCATCGAGTTAGATCATTATGTACTAAGGTAAAATAAATATTTTAGAATTACCATCAAAACTGTTTTTCCGAAACAAAAATTGTAATAAAACTCGATTTCTGAAATAGATATAAGTGAAATATAGTAGATTCAGTTTACATTTCCAAAAGTTGATTTTGTACACGAGATATTATTCAACTTATCTATCAGATGCGAGTGCTTCGTGGTTGGCAGGTAAGTAAATATTGCTATTTAGGTATTACATAAAATTAATTTCCAAATTTTTGCTTTTCATAATAAAACCACTGTGTAGAACGAAATCCAATATGTACTAGAATCATTCACACAAACAATAGGAAACCACGAATATAAATTTAATAAGATTACGGGGGGTTCAAGGGGGGCAGAGCCCCCCTGAAGAAATATATTTTTTTTACCTAAAAAATAAAATAAGAAGTTCATAAGAATGTCAGAATATTATTGCATAAACCGTGTTTAATTTAATGTTTCTAATTTCTGAAACCTTCGAATTATTTTATATGCGTATAAATATACATGTAATAATTAAAAAAAATTAATTTGCGTATTGTAAGGTGTTAAATATTATGAGAAATGAGATTAAAAAACATGGACTTTCAGAGCTTACGTTGAGGCTCCTGATATGTAGATTTACTAGTTTATAACTATCATAATCAAAAATATCTAGATTGGGTTTGGGTCATTCCACGGGTTTTTGTTATTTGTTTGAACAGAAACATTTCAAGAGAATGAAGTTTGAAAAAATATCAATCCAAATGTACCATTTAATTAATTTTATTCGTAAAATGTGACACCGGTTATCTCGACTGAATTTGAGAAAAGTGCATAAGGTATATGTATTTCAGGGCTGATTCAAATGAAATAAACTAGCATGAATGGCTTGTTAATGAAATATACTTAAGAAAATAAAAATAAATTTTGAAAGTTTATATTTTGAAGATGATGAAATAAAAAACAACTGAAATTTCTCAAATTATCATTAAAATGAACATGTAGAAAATAAAAATTAACGAGTGTTTTTTTTTTTTTTTTTTGTACGCATACTTATTGATTTGCACGATAACCTTTCGAATAATTTACTATATTTTGTATTCTGTATCAATTAAGTTTCGCATTTTATTGATATTTAATTTCGAAATTATGAATGCAACTAATGGTTGTGTAGTTTAGTTTTAAAAGCTATTTTTATATTTATAAACATTTAATTCCATGTACTAATTTTAATTGTATGTTATTTTAAATAAGAATTTATTAATATGGTTTGCAATCAATTAATAGTATATACAGGGTGTCCACTCTCAACGGTGTCCAATCGTTGAATCCTAAACCGTTGGTTATAGACTTATAGTTTCATTTATAAAAACCTTTTTTAATGAGCTAAAGAAATATGTTAAAGCGGTTTCGGTCAATAACAAGATTTTTAAAGTTACGAAATTTAAATTTTTATACGATCCCCTGGTCCTATACTTATATTTAGTAAAAATTTACTATTTCACTAAGAAGTAAGACCAAAAAATTTCCATTCTTCTACGATTAAAACTTACCGAGTAATAGCTGTTGAAAGTTGAAGGATATTTTTTGCTGCAAAATAGGGGGTCATTCACAAAGTTACTAGAAATATAAATAATCTTCAGATATATATATATATATATATATATATATATATATATATATATATATAGTTGAGAGTAAAATTAACATTACATAAATAAAATAACATAATTTGTTTAAAATGAAATGATGAAAATCAACAGTCTAAGTTTTTTAGAAAATGATGCATATTTTAAAATGCTATTAGACTATCTAATCTAAAACTTAATTAATAACAATTATCTCAAAACTTGGTCGAAGTGATTTCCTTCGGCTGCAATACAGAAATGTACACGTGGAATAAATCCTTCTAATACTTTAAGCACTTTGTGTACTCGGCTCAACTCATCTGTGTTTAGATGCAGAAAACTAGTATAAGTCGTTTCATTTCTCTGTCAATTTTAGTGTTAGACTAATGGGATTTTTTTGTCTTAATTGTTAGTGTAAAAAAAAAATTGCTAAATATCACTTGTAGGACCGGGGGACCGTATAAATATTTAAATTTCGAAACTTTAAAAATCATTTTATTGACCGAAATCGCCATCTTCTTTAGCTCATTTAAAAAGGTTTTTATATTTGGAACTATATGTCTATAACGAACGGTTTAGGATTTAGCCATTGGACACCGTTGAGAGTGGACACCCTGTATATTTTTTTATTTGTTTAATTAAATTACTTGTTTAATAAAAATCTTGTTGCTTTTTTATACAAGTACTCTTTGTCAAATTTTTATTAAATTGAAGTTAAAAAAGACACAAATTTTATTCTTTTCTATTGTGAATCATTAATGTGTTTGAATAAAAATTAAAACAAAATTCGTAGTTAAATATTAGGCAAACTTTAATTTGCCAAGTAATTTATTTCTAATGTAACTTTCTCCAGTAAAGCTAAGCTTCGTGCACATATGACAACCATTTGTATATTTGAATAATTATCAGACAAAACTTTCATTTGTTTTTTCTATTTAAGGCAAGCGTTTAGACTGTAGTCGTAATAAAACTGTTTATTCAGCCAGTTACGGATAGCTACACCTGTATAAACGCATAGGACATCTGAAATACAAATTTATTCTAAGATAATATTATTTTAACCCTATTGAATATTATCTAATAACTAGAACTACAGTACACTCCAAATGTAATAAAACTGAAATTCAAATGAAAATGTGTGAGAATATTTCAACAAACCTTAATTAAACATATGAAGTAGTCTTGTAACTAAAATATAAAGTAGTTCGTTTTGTTTACAGGACTTCCAAACTAATACTTGACTAGATTGTAGTTTACAGGGTCATAATCTTTTAAATTTGTCTAATTTTTTATAGTTTTTTTTTCTTTCCAACTTTTTATTCAAAAGTTCATTATCTCAATAGAGATTTAATTGATAGCTGTCCACTGGTGATCAATGTGAGTGGTCATGAATCAACCTAGCTTATGCGCAAGAGGATGACCAGGAGTTCAGCCGAAGACGCCGTTGCTGCGCCAACCATTTTCGAAGGATTGCTTACGCGGGGTCACAGACAGATGCGAGTATCGATGGAGCTCCATTTCCGATCTCATGACTGCGTTGGCATTTGTCTTGGTGTAGCCATCGTGCGCAAGTGTGGTCGGGGATTCCGTCTCCATGCTCAGCATCGAGCGGACACTACTTTCAGTGTGGACGCTACTCTCAGTGCGGACGCTACTCACTCCTACTGGAGACGGCGACTGTGAGGCGCAGCTCGTCGTTAAGGTACCTGAAGCAGGTGGCTGTTTTATGGGGTGATTGAGCCAGTAGTGGAGCATAGACTGCAACAGGTCCGGCCAGACCACCTTTTTGCTTTATTTCCTACTTTGCAATTCTGACTGTTGAGGCCTAGTCAGTCTGGAGTGTGCAGACTGTGGGGGATAAATTTTACTAATTTGTTATGCTGTCTTATATTTTATTTTAGTTAATTTTATGTTTCGTTTTGTTTTTTATCCGCTGGTAAGGAACTTGTGGTCATCTCTGTAGGATTACCATGATCCCATCCGGCGGTAGAGTAATTCGCAGGAATTGGGTTCTTGTTAGTTCCTGTGACTATGGTTCGCTCCTATGGGCTGCCATTCTTCCCAGGGGGGGGGGGGTGATGAGACTGACCGACCTTAGAAACCGGACTTGCTCCGGCCCCTCTCGATCACTGAGTGGGAGCCTATCACAACGGTCCGGAATCGGTTAAAAGTCTCGTCATGTCTAGTATTCGATGAGCACAGTACCCAATTGCTCGTAATTCATAGTTTGAAATAGTCAATGTTTACCTACTGTTCCCATGTTTTAAAAATCCGAAATAATAATCCTCTTTAATAAAAAGGTATGTGTTGCTGACGGCTTGGATCGTAGCCACAGATTAATCTCAGAAAATGAAACATTTGAAGTTACTGAAAAAATTAATTGCTCGAAAAGTATTTGTCAGAAAATTGTTAGACAAACTGCGTTAGAAAGGTAAAAAAATTGTATTTTTCTTGATATAAATTTCAAATCCACTGATTATGCCATTTTTCAAATATTGAATTTCAAAAATGACCAAATTTCACAAAGGAGTACCATAGCGAAAATTTCACGCGTAAAATAATAATAATAACAGCAATGTGTCAGCACGAGTCACAAATTATAGTAACCGTATTATTCAAAATATAAAAGTGAATTATGATATCACGAGTGCATGATTTTTATTTAATTCTCGACAAATACTAGATGCGCCATTTCTATTTAGTTGTGAATAATATAGGTTTATTCCCGTTATTAAAAAATGTAGCTATAAAACATATAAATCAATGGAAAATGGTAGGTAATAAATTGTAAACGTAATAATAAACCGTATTAAAAAAACATAACTTAGTGAAATAAGTATCCGTTTTTATGTAATTATAGGATACCTAGGTAAAGGTACAGATTACTTTAAAATACAAGGTTAAATTCACCGATATATTTCGTTTGATTCAAGATTTTTTTGGAGAAACCGACCAGAGCAACGGGCGTATTCTGCTAGTATTTAATAATTACAAACACTTTTAAATAAAAAAATATATTTACACTCGAATTTAAAAAAAAAAAAAAACTTTTAAAATAATTAAGCTATTATGTGCGAAATGTATTAAATGGTGAAAATGACGTATTTATAACTATATATTTAATATGTCATATTTAAAACCCTTTTTTTTAAAGCGCTTCCAAAAAATGTATTTTTAATTTAAATATATAGTACACGTAAATATTGGAAAAGAAAGAAAACTTTAAAATTTAAATTATTGTATCCGAAAAGTATTTAAAGGTTAAAAATACGTCATGTTTAAAACGATATATCTAAAATTTCATATATTGAGCGTTACAACATCAAAAAAGAAAAAAAAAACTTTTATTATAAACTTTATAAAAGTGTGAAAGTCAGAGCCTTTTTTAAATAAAAATTGTATATAAGCTGATTTTCAAATGTATGATTGAATTTTCTTAATGAATCACGAAAACAGCCTTCAGCTGTCGCCTGACCAAGCTGTCATGCGGCCTTGGTCACGAAAAATTCCCCAGTCAAAGGGAATGGCATCGAGCTTACAAAAGATCTCCACGTAGAAATATCATTTAATCTTCCGTAATCGGGTAATATTTTTAAGGAAGACCAAATTAGCGTGTTTTTAGAGCCTACGGGGTTTGGTCGGGGGTTTGTGAGCTTAGCGCGTAGAAAGCAAAGCCTCCGAATGCCATAAAAAAGTACCGTAAGAGATCGAACATTTTACAATTTGTCATTGCAGCAAACTTTCCAGTCTTTGAACTGTATTTAAATACATTGGTTACTTAATCATGTTATGTTTGTTCTCATTGATCAGAATAGCGATAAAATTACAGTTACATTACCAGGTTCGTGAAAAATCACTGGACAATACATTTTTATCACTGATCCAACAAAATCTTTGTAAATTATTAATTTTTTTACCATTTTCTATATAAATTGGTATACAGAGTGTAAAATATATGATTCATGAATCATTATTCTATAAAAAAATTTAAATGTTTAAAATTAATACTAATACTAACAAAAGTTTCTCTTTACTTTTTCAACAAACTTTAGTTACATTAAATATTTACTGTTATAATCATTACTTTTATTTTAAAATGTTTGAGATTTTGCCTACTATAATAACTTGAGATTAATGACTTAAAATCTTAAAACATTTTCCTTTCAGAGATTGGAAATTCCAGGAATATTTCCTTCGAGAACTGTTTAATCTCTCTTCACTATTTTTAAGAAACCTTTAAAATCCTTCCCTGTTTATAATAACTTTCAAAGCTTTGTAGAGGAAAACTTATTATCGTTATATGATTACGCAAAGTAATTATAAGCGATGATAATACTAAAATTGTATAACATAATTCTAATGAGTTTTAGCGTAAATGCTTCAGTAAATATTCCTTGTAATGGTATTTACAAGTGTGATGGTTATACTTTCATTAAATATAAGATAATCCGCTGTGTAGAATATTATGTAATATTGTCAGTATTAAAATTATTAGATACTTCTATATCAAATAATCAGTAATAAATATATGTTAGAAAACTAAAATAGTTAAATAGTTATAGAAATACATAAAAGGGCAATATACAAATTATCCAGGAAGTGTTGCTAGATTTTACGATTATAAGTATTTTTTTATTTATAAAGTGATATATAAATTACTTATTAAATTATATTTATTTAAAATAAATAATTATTCTTAAAATTTATTAAACTTGATTTCTATTTCTGAAATATATTAAGCTACTCCATCTATTTAAAATAATAATAATAACTGTCGTAATGATGCAGAAAAAATGAGTTCATATTTAAAATAGGTGGATTTAATTTTGTGCCGTTATATTAAAATAAATGAGCAACGTAAAATAGCACAAATAAAAATTTATAAATTGGCAAACCGCTGTTTTGGATCCCCTAAAGCTCCATCATCAGTGTCGAATTTAAAAGATGAAAAACTGATTCAAAAGTTTAAGCCATGTAAGAAAAAAAAAATACCACTATTCAATTTTGGGCGCTTGCGGAAGACGCAAGCATATTTACATGGCTTAAACCAGCCATACTCAACTTGAGCCCCGCGGGCCGCATGTGGCCCGGCGACCTTTTATATGCGGCCCGAGACACATAATCATTAATCCATATATATATACATTTGTTTTAGATGTGCATGTGCATAAAAATATTTAAGTCATTCACTATTGTTTTAATTATTTTAATGGTAAGACAAGACACAATCTATCTTGTTATTTATAGCTAATTTAAAATTATATTAAAACATCTTAAATGCTGTTTTCTTACTCTAAAGTTCTGTTTACATCTAATCCTATTTGTTCTACAGTGGAGTATACATTTCTTAATCTTCAACACTAATCAAACCTTATACTAAATTATTTAAATTTGCACTATATATTTCAATAATTGAAAAAAAAACCGCTTTGCATTGAGTAAAAGACAGATTCATTAGAGAAAATCTGTTGATTTTTTTTTAATGGGAATACTGCATTGTTATAACTATTTCAATTTATACTTATTATTAACACTGATTTTTAGGGTAGAACATTTGTCATGGAAAAAGGGTACCGACAAAATTTTACAACTATTTCCAAAAAACAAACTTAGCAGCATATTAAAATTATATTTGCAATTGAAATCTACTCGGAAGTTTGTTTGGAAATAGTAGCGTTAAAATATTTTGGTAACATTTCTTCCGCGTTCAACCCTGAAGATAATATTAACTTTGTTATATTGCTTCGTTATACTACTTATGTTATCTTACTATATTAGACACCCTTTATTAAGTGTGTTGCGGTCCGGCAAAAATCGCAAATATTTTTTTGCGGCCCGCAAGAAAAAAAAGTTGAGTATGGCTGGCTTAAACTTTTGAATCGGTTTTTAATCTTTTAAATTTGGTACTGATGATGAGCATTAGGGGCTCCGAAACGGCTGTTTGCTATTTTATAAATTTTATTTGTTCTATTATACGTTGTTCATTTATTTTTAATATTTTTAAAATGAGTTCATACTTTGATTTCGAAAGTGTTTGAAGGAAAAAAAATGAAAGATATTTTTTTTTATCGAGCAGGAAACGCAATATTAAAAAAAAAAAATCTATCGGCATAAAAAATATCAAAAAGAAAAGTTTTTTCTTTAGTCCTTACAGAGAATTTTAGATATATTACTGAATTTTTCTATCTAGTGTTACTCGGAAACACTTTTATAAGACTTCAGGTCTTGAACACCTCATAGGTCACCTCAGTCTTGAACAATATCAGAGTTTTGTTCTCCGCTGATTGAAATCTTTGATAATGGCTTAGATTAGAGCCAAAAGCGCTAGGAGAGTGTTATGTACTACTAATATCCAGTGTTTTAAAGTTTTAAAGACATTTGTACATACATACAATTTTTTATCGGACGTCTATTTTAGTAATGTGTAAAATAAATAATTTTTCATAAAAAATGTTTTTCTTATTATGGATACACTTAAACACAAAAATAGACTACTGTTGCAAACGTGAAAAAGGTCAAGTATAAAAGGTTTCATGCCTCTCTGTCTTCCTTCTAATCTTCCTCTTATTCACTTGGCCTTAAATTCCGGTAAATAAATTTTGGTATTTTCATTTCAATTTTAGTAAACTGCGTTTTAAAAATGAGACATTGAAAACTAGAATATTTTCTAAAAAAAAAGCGATTTCAGTACGAGTAATCTTATTTTAGTATCAGACATCCCCAACGTTGACTTTAATATAAAGTTTTTTTTTTTGTAATAATTGTTACATTATAATCTAGACTATTGCTATTTTCATTGACGTAATTTATCAGTATAATAATTTCTGTAAGTTTTATTAAAACCATAAGTAGGCCTAATTGTGTACGCAGTGTGGTATTGCATTTCTTTTTACTAAATTTGGTTTTAAAACAATTATTGACTCATAATCAACTGTTTAGGTATGTAACAAAAAATCGATTAGTGTTAAAAGCGTTTATATTTTTGACAGTTGAGAGGGACGACAAATATATGTGGTTAAATCTACATAGATCCTTGAATAGCATATACAGTAATTATGCACTATTACTGATAATTCAAATGTAAAGAACGCTAAACAGCTTCGTAACTATTAATGAATTTTCAAATTCTAGTAATCCATGAATTACAAATTGTTTTTTTTATAGTATTGCATTATTGAATCCATATTTTCTATGTTTTATTTAAAAAATAAGACGTTATTCGGAGAAAGAGAATGGAAAATGCAGAATAAATACATTGGTTTTAAATAATGTTTATTCTTGCTATGGATATAAAAAGGGAGAATAATTTTGTAAATAAATTTTGCATAAAAATTACATGCAATGGTCATGAATTGGAGATCGTTTTTTTTTTTTTTTTTTTTTGGGGGGGGGGGGGGGGCGGGGATTGAAGAGAAATAATATGCATTAATTTTGAACGAACGAAATAAACATTTATTAAAAATATTTTCAGCATATATGACACATTAATAAATAAAAGAAGAGAAATTGGAATTTTTTAATCTGTGCTTGTATTATTGAAGATAATTATGTCAAATATTAATTATCACAGAAAAGATCCATTCTCTATAAGATCCTACCAACTTCTTAAGATACTTCATATTTTCATTTTACTAGAGACTCGAGAAATATTATTGAGCTAATTATAAGTTCCATATTCTTAATTACGTCTTGTACATTGTTATAAAAATCTGTTTAACTTAAAGATAGTTAGTTGCAACAACAATTTGTTTTTCGATTAGAATTGAGATTAATTTTTTGTTTTAATGGAAAGGTGATAATGGAGAATAAAATTAGTGTAAAAAGTTAATTGCATGGCGGATGTTTGTTTCAAGTTATTCTAAGTAAAGTTTCAATGATAATAAAGAATCATTACGATATAATATCAACAAAAATCTGTGTTTTTCTGAAGAATAAATCTATTAAAGATAACTTTAATAAAAATATAAAAATGTATCATTTTGTATGCCTTAATAAATAAATATAAAATTGAAAATAGTTTTTTGAAAAACAATACGCTTTTATAAGCGTTTATCTTAAAATTTACGCTGCATTTTATGACTACAATTAATGTTCGTAAAACATCCCGTTACAATTCCTAAATTTCGCTTGTGCACCGATTATAGAAAATGCATCGCTTCAATTTACGTTCGGTAAAAAAGCGAGAGCTAGTGAATTTTTTAAATATATATGTCATTTTTCACGGTTTCTTCTATTAAATATATCAACAAGAAACTTAATAGAAAAGCATTATTTAAGCTATCTATTTATCATTCTAAATTGTTTTCGCAACGTAGAATCATAATTTAATTAATATCAAACAATTGACTAATAAAATCATATTTAAAAAATTACACTCTTCTTTTACATGTATCTAATTTATTTTATATTTTTTAGTGTTTAAAATACTTCATTGCTGCAGTTTCAAAGCCAGTTGGTATATTTTAGTGAGGATGACTTGGCGCGTATTTAACTCCATTGTTGTTGCAACTCGTATACAGTTGTAACAATAAAGAATATTTGGTGATTTATGACCTGCGGCCGGCTAATGGAAAATGGCTTAAAAATAATTTATTAATTTATAATTAAGTTCTAAAAATATTAAAATGTTGTACTGTCATCTTAAACAAACCTGTGTACATAATTTTTATAGTTTTCTACCATATAGAAAAGTGATGGAACAAATTATTGCAAAATTCCTTTTTCACATATATCAGTACCAAGTTCACATATAACAAGTTAAGTTAAAAAAAATACAGAAAGTTGCGCATTTGTAAGAATGCATTACTACGAATAAATGAATGGCAATTAATAGATTCTTTCAAATGTTATTAATACATAATTTCAAGTATGATTCAATTAAAAGAACTCAGATTAAAAATAAAATAAAAACTATAAATAAAACTTGTCGGATGTGTCAGTCCCAAAACTTCCTTCTATCTCACACAGGTTTCGCATATACAAAAAAGAATCAGCACCAATTCATATCAAGGTCTAACTGAATCTAAAGTCTTATTAAATTCCGTGCATTAGTTCTTGAGATACGACTCTTGCTAAAATCGGGCAAATCCTGCAAAATGCAGCATAGCAGCGCCACCTGTTTTAGACCAAAACATAATCAACAACAACTTATGTCAACGTATAACTGAATCTGAAATTTGATGAAAATCCGAGCATTAGTTCTTGAGATATAGGTCTCGTGTTAATAATTAAAAAAATAGCATAGCAGCGCCACCTGTTGGGCTATTTACGCCAAAACATAAGCAACATCTATTTATGTCATGGTCTAACAGAATATGAAGTTTTAGGAAATTTCGGGCATTCGTTCTTGAGATATAGCTATCGTAAAAATCATGAAAAAGGTGGTATAGCAGCCACCTGTTGGGATATCTACACCAAAACGTAATCAGCGTCTATTTATGTCAAGGTTTAACTGAATCTGAAGTTTGATGAAAATGAGTGCATTGGTTCTTGAGATAGAGCTATTGCGGAAATCATGAAAAATGTAGAATAGCTGCGCCACCTGTTGGGTGATTTTCACCAAAAGCTAATCAGCATTAATTTATATCCGGGACTAACTCAATATGAAGTTTTAGTTCTTGAGATCGAGCGCCCATAAAATTGTTGTCAGATACAAACAGACAGACAGAGTCACACACTCACAGACAGAAATTTTCTAAAAACAGTCAAATCGTGTTCAGGACCTTCTAAAATCCGTCGAAAACCGGAAATTGAAATTTTCATGAATCTAATACTTTCTTCTTTTAAAGATAGAAGAAAGTAAAAATTGTAAAATCTGTATTTTTTTTCCCAAGTGAAGGCATAAATTGCAGCGATATTTGCTTCATACCATTTGCTTTTATTTATTCATTATTTCGTAAGAGAGTTATTCAATGTGTTTCACAGGGATTTAAATGCGTTAAAGTGTTGTTTTCGTTATAATTATTAAATTAAGAATTGAATATGTCACATGATAAATTGGATATATATTCTGTTAATAACAAAGACAAAAAACCAACATACATACAACATTTTCATCCAAACTCACCTTTTTAATGATCATTATCATTTACGTTTAAAGCATAATCTAGTTAAAGTATAATTAAGAATTTTTCTCTGATAATGAACACACATTCAAATTAAATTGGAATATTTTGAGGATATTTATTACATAAGATTTTTGTTCAGTAAAAACAAAATATTTTACAGTAAAAAATTAATTCTTACGAAATAATTCTTGAAACGTCGATACTTTTTATGAAAGTCGAGTTTTAAAAGTCTTTCAAATAGCTTTTATTTAAAAAAAACAATTAAAACTAAAAAACATTGTTTCAATTTTTTCTTTTTAACTCTTTGAGACATAGGTGGAAATTGTTTATGAATTCGGTCTGTCTGTCTGGTCGCCTGGATGTACTGTAACTTTCATAAATAGGGCAAATCCTGGTTAGATACCCCATCGGGTTAGTTGCCCTAGTCAATGTATTCCAGCTATTGGCCGTGTGTCGGAGCTAGTGGGGTTTTTCTCCTGTAAATCGTTATAGAAAAGCGCAGCAGTAATTCATGCAAACCTTTAAATATTCTAACGTTGTTCACGGATGGCTCACGTACCGAAACCGGCGTTGGTGCAGCTTTTTGTGCAACGGAAGGTGGTGTCTTGACTCATGGGTGTGCCTGTAGAATGAATGACAACAGCTCCGTTTTTCAAGCAGAATTATTTGCTGTTCACGAAGCTATTGGATATCTAGTGATTCTTCCAAAAAATGTATTAAAGTTCATAGTGATAGCTTATCCAGTTTGCAGGAAATTTACGTGTTTAAATCAACAAACCCACAAGTTTTGGAAATTAAAAATTAGCTGAAACACCTTTTACATAAGTCTTCACTTGGCCACGTTTCAGCACACAAGGGGATCTTTGATTATGAATCTGCAGACACATTTTCTAAAAACGCAGCCAATTTTCCCATAGTGGACCATACTCTGCTTGCTCCGTACTCATATATTAAGAGGATTTTGTCCTCCAAATTGTTGACGCAGCGTCAAGATCACTGGGACTATTTGGACAACGGCAGATACACTTATGATCTGGTTCCAATGGTCCCCTTAGAGCTTCCTCCTTTCTCTCCTTCCGTCACTGCCTTTCTTACAGGACATGGTCGATTTAGAGAGTACATCCATTTCCATTGCTCAGGTTCCTCTGCATGTGGTTGTGGTGCTTTAGAAACCGCCTCTCATTACTATTACTACTGCCCACTTACCTCACGTTGGTATATTTGGCGCCCCTTATCAACCCCTAATAATTGACTTATTAATACTTTTCCTCGTCCAGCACTTCGTTCAAAATTAAAAAAAAAACTTATTTTTCTATTGGACTTATCGAACACTTAGATCTTTACTTGGTACATAAAGGAATATTCCCTTTTTCTATTCTTATTTTCCTATCGCCCTCCGTTATGGCCTATCACCTTAAACAGTCGTTGGTTTGGTTTTACAATTGCCTCTTGTCGCGTTTATGGCGATCTGGTCTATGACCATAGTTTGTAACATCTTTATATATTTTTCCTGTTTCTTACAGGAATTCAGGGATACAGGAACAGTTTCTCCCATTGCTCACGTTTCTTTTTCGGTGGCTCGAGTCAAGGGACTCGCTGTTGTACTTTTCTAAGACTTTAATAAATGTGTAAGTGGGGAATATCTATGCTCTAAAGACGTGGTTTCTACGTCTAAGAATTTCCCTTTAGGCAGTCAAAATAAATTTCAGTGATATGTTTTTTTTAGAAATTTTGGAACTGGTAGATTAAAGAAAAAATACAATTTCAATTTTTATCTCTAAAAAGAAAATGGTTTTAAAGGTGGTGGTTTTTAATGGTCATATGGTTTAATGGTCAATGACTCACAATTTTTGAATACCTTGCATATAGCATAAAAATGGTACAGAATATGTAATAATTTGTTCATTTTCAGCAACGATTTTATCGTATTTTCGTTTTTGTAGTTTAGTATTTGTGATAAGATCGTCATTCTCTTGACAAATGTCTCATTTTTATTCATTTGTTCAGATAAACATTATAGACAAATCGCTAACGTTTTAGTTAATTTACACAAAACGACAACTTTAGTTAGCAGAAATAGGGATCTATTATTTAACTGCAGCAAAATTAAACTTTTTATTTAACAAATTTTAGTTTCTTAAAAGTCCTTTTTAAAAATTTCGAACATTGTTTCCTGATTCTCTATTAAAATCTCTCAATTCATCAAAAGTTTTCTTTAAAAAACAGTAAAAAAATAAATGCTTTTGCCTATTACTTAGTAGTTGTTTATTTTTTAGTAAGAAAGTATTTTACGACAAAAATAAAAGCTACAAGATCGATAGAATGCTTCAAGGATTATAAAATAAAATTCCTGTATTCAGAAACAAAAACGTCATAGTAGCTTTATTCCCTGAAGAATTTGCAAATAATATGTTGGCTCTGAAATTTTTCTATGATGATAACAAGATTAGAAGATTTGCATTTCATCCTGGCACTCTGCCTGTATTTTTTAGCAGTTGCATGAGTAATCTGAGTAACAAAAGAAATTCAATTTGTGTGGGAGAACTTTTTCTTGCTTTAATATTTATTTATTTAGAGGGGTTTGGAATTCATTTAGGATAACATGCTTTTAAAATAATAAATGCTTTCAATGAAATATTTTATAAAGTTAGTTTTAGTGATAGGTTTTTCGAGAGATTTTGGAACTGGTAGATTAAACAAAAAATAGAAGCTATTAAAATCTCTCAATTCATCAAAAGTTCTCTTTAAAGAATAGTAAAAAAATAAATGCTTTGCCTATTACTTAGTAACATAGTATTTTACAGCAAAAATAAAATCTACAAGATTGGTAGAATATTTCAAGGATTATAAAATAAAATTCCTGCATTCAGAAACAAAAACGTCATAGTAGCTTTATTCCCTGAAGAATTTGCAAATAATATGTTGGCTCTGAAATTTTTCTATGATGATAATAAGATTAGAAGATTTGCATTTCATCTTGGCACTCTGCCTGTATTCTTTGAGCAGTTGCATGAGTAATCTGAGTAACAAAAGAAATTCAATTTGTGTGTGAGAACTTTTTATTGCTTTAATATTTATTTATTTAAAGGGGTTTGGAATTCATTTAGGATAACATGCTTATAAAATAATAAATGCTTTCAATAAAATATTTTATAAAGTTAGTTTCAGTGATAGGTTTTTCGAGAGATTTTGGAACTGGTAGATTAAACAAATAATTTTTATCATTGAAACGAAAAAACTTTAAGGATAATCGGTGAATCAAAAATTTTGAATACCTTGTGCACAGCATTAAACTGTTTCAGCGAAGTTATGGACTTGTTCAACTTCTACAAAGATTTTATCGAGTTAATTTTTTTGCTTGTTTCTATGTGATAAATAAAATGTCTCTTGCAAAATTATTCATATTTACATAAACAACATTATAGAAAAATACTAATACTTTAATTATTTTTCTCAAAATGATGAATAATTTAGTTATCAGTACTTGTGAAATAGTAAGAATGGTTGCAAAATTAACTACATAATTAAAAAAAATTAGTTTTGTTAAGGACTAATGATTTACTAATTTAAAATAGATTTTCTCATTTCTTCATTTATATCTCTGAAATCATCAAATTTTTTAATTAAAACAACTGTCATAAAAAATGTCTTTGTTTATTAATGGGTAATAGAGAATTTTATAACGCCACTAGATCGATGAAATGTATTGGGGATTATAAAATAAAATATAAGTATTTGAAAAAAAAAGTCACAGTAGCTTCATTCCCTTATGAATTTCTAAATAATATGTTGGTTCTGGAATTTTTTTTATAATAATAACAAGATTAGAAGATTTGCGTTTTATCCTGACACTCTGCCTCGGTTTTTTTCTTGTAGCAGCTGAATATCCGAGTAACAAGATAAATTCAATTTGTGTGGAACAATTTTTTCCTGTATTTTTATTTATTTAGTGGGTTTGGAATTCATTTAGGATTTCAAAAATCTTAAATAATAAATGTTTTCAATTTCATGAAATAAATTTTAGTGATATGGTTTTCTAGAAGTTTTGAAACTGGAAAACTAAACTAAAAATACAAATGTATTTTCTGTATTTAAAAAACATTTAAGGGAAAACCACAAATGCAAAATTTGTTAAATTAGGCATTTATATTGAATTTGATCTTTTTATGTGAGGCTAGTTCTATATTTCAGAGATATAATTTCATAAGAATACCAATATGCAATAGTTTAAAAATTCTTATTCGTCATAGTCATTTCAAATTTTAAATACATTTATCTATTTTTTTTTCTTTCATCTTTTTATTTTTTTTTATCTATATTCTGTAATGTATGTAACGTCGTATTACATATTTATGAAATTTTCGAAAAATCGTTTAGTTGGACACTGTATTTTATGTAACATATTTGATGAAACGATAGAAAAAAATGAACTAACATACATTTTTAATTTTGTCTTTTTTTGCCAAGTAAGTATTGTATTCAATACACATTCAGGAAGCAAAAAAAAAAAAAAAAAGAGTATCGGGAGTAACAATGTCGGATAGTCGGATGTCGGATAGTCCTTTTTTGATTTTCAAATATGCGTCGAATACATAATGTGTCAAAAACAGAAAAATTTTAAATGTTGTTTGGTTGATTTTTTCTCTTATTGACTCATTTCATGTTCTAATTTTCAATTCATGTTTGTTAAAAAAATAACCAAAGAATTTTAACTATGGTTCCTTTCTTACTTTTTTGAATTTGGTTACATTTTAAACTGTTTTCCACAAACAATTATAGTCCTTAATAATTTTATATGCATTAATACTGATGACATAACATTTAAAATAGACACAAAATAAAACAGAAGTTTTTTTTTATTTTTTTTTTTATTTTTTTTAATGGCAATAAATGTTTTATTTTCTTAAAATTTTCTAAAATATATTATGCATAAATGTTTTGAATATTATATTATTTGGTTTTAATTTTAACTTGCAAGCAGAGAAAAATAATAATTTGGACAATAATTTTTTGATAATTGCAGTATAATACAATATATCTTGTCACATATATGACAACAACAATAAAAACTAATGAAAAATTATTCATTAAGAAACTGTGAATAATGGGCATCTTGGTTCAATGGGCACAATGGCGCACTCAACCCATAATGGGTTGTAGTGCATCTATATTTTGAAACAATAAACATGTAGACATTTTGTTTGTTAACGCCCATTTACATTTTTTAAAATAAATGACATAAATTTACTTCAATGTATTAAAGTATTTTCCCACTTTTAATTCGTATCAATATTAAAAAAACGTTTTTAGTTCTATTTTGAAAGTTTAACGATTAAAAGCGAGAGGAGTACTATAGTGATCATTTTTAAATATAATAATATTCGAATGTGGATAGTCTAAGTAATGTGTTCAGTTAATTCACTGAATTTGTCACTGGAATAAATTTCGTAATTAGAAATTTAAAATTCAGCAATGATATATTATGTCTATTAGGATAAGAAAAAAACATTTATAATAAAATAGTTTTTTCTTTAAAATATAAAATATTTTTTTCCTTTAAAAAAAACTACGTTAAATTATACATTCCCTAAATAGCAATGTAAAACATATGTATTTTGTTAATTTTTCCATTTTTTAAAGCAAAAATTTAATGAAAAGGAAAGAAATCTTTATTATTTAAATCTTAAATATGTAAAATGAATTAAGAATGTCAGTAAAATTGTAGCATTATCCTGCTGATAAAAGTGGCAATGATTAAGTTCTTAACACGTGATCAATAAACATTTTTAAAATGCAACGTTCGCTTCTTATCAAAGGTAATTTTTTTCATTCTTGATATGCATTTCTTGTGTAAAAGTTTCAGAAAATGTTCTTTTTCCAAAATATATAAGCTAATATTTTCTGAAGATTGTAGGACTGTAAAATAAAGACATATAATCTTTGTAATTTGATTTTCCTTCATCTACAGGATTACAAATGATTCAAAGATAAGTGATGAGTAAACACACACAAAATAAGATGAGACTGGGAAGAAAGCTGCTTTGCGTCACAAATCCTAAGAAGCTAAAAAAAATTGTCGCCACTTTCTGACTTTAAGAAATGGGATATGAAACTATCTGTGAACGATTTTTGGCGGAAATTGAATAAATGTTCTGCATTCTAAGTACAAAGGGGAAAATATTGAATTTTCTTCTATGAGTTTTCAAATTTTAAATAAAAAAATATATTAACACACACACACACACACACACACACACACACACACACACACACATATATATATATATAAACAATGAACTATATATAACAGTGAAAAAAATCTTAATGAAATTTAAATAAAGTGCGTACACTCCTTGGAGTTACAAAATAGTATCACCAGTGTTTTAGAATAGACATCTACCAATTATTCTTTCATAAAATATTTATCATTTTCTTGCCAATAAATAAGGAAAAGATCTCTTTTTGGAAATACTGGTTTACAAAAGTAAGGACCGCATGCACCCTGTTTAGCGAATTCTATTGATAAAATTGCAAAATTAGGGTAATTAAAAATGTTTAAATGATCTAAATATTATAATTTTTAAATCAACCTCAAAAAGTAATATTTTTTTCATAATTATCTAAATATATGATATATATTATATATCATATATATATCATAATATATATCATAATATATATATATATATATATATATATATATATATATATATATATATATAATATACATAATATATATATATATAGATATATATCATAATATATTTTATTAGAATGAGAAAATGTGAATGTGAATTACTTTTACAACTTAGACGCGTGATAAAATCTGAAGCATGTTAGCAGAGTTCTGTTGTTTGTACATCTAATAGCAATACATAAAATTTTCTTTTCTCGAGCAACGTATTTTTTAAGCAAGCAAGATTTTGTAAATATGTAAACGAAAAGGAAATTTCCAAACCGATGGATTGGTCGTGGCCAGGTAGATCACCAGATATCCGGTTGTGTGATTATTTTTTTTTCTATGTTGATATCATACTTGTCAACATCCAACTAAAATCCCGTTAAATTCGGGTTCATTTAACCCAAGTTAAACAAGTTATGAATCCGAAATTTATTTGCCCATTCACCGCCAACCACGAGTATACTCGTGGTTTTTCAATCTAAAATTACGAATTCGTACCGGAAATTTCGAAAGAAGAATTTTTATTTTATGTAATTACGAAATGTCTGTAATTAAATAAAGTAAATATTGCTATTAGTATTTTTTGGTATGAATTCGAACTGTCTAAATAAAATAAAATTTCGGTAATTTTAAACCGGCAGTGAACGTGTTAATAAATATTTCATGTTTCCACGTAGAATTTTATTTCACTTATTCAATAATTTTTCAGGTTCAAAATGTACCTGAATTTGGATAAGTTAACACAGTTTTTACGGAAATTCCGTGAAAGGTGGGAAAATATGGAATATATTTATGACCGTGCGCGCTGCATTGAAGTTTTGCAGCTTCAGTGTAGCTTCAATGTTAATATATGAAGACAAAAAATCTCAATTTAAATATCAAATATTCACATCAATATAACGGAGTGTGCTTGGGAAGAACACATATTATTTCACTTCTTAAATAATTTTCAGGTTCAAAATGTATCTAAATTGGGTTAAATTAATACTGACTTTACGGAAATTCCGTGAGTGGTGGGCAAATCCGGAATACATTTATGACCGCGCGCGCTGCATTGAAGTCTGCACCTTCAATGCGGCTTCAATATTAATATTTCAAGACAAAAATCTCAAATCAAACAATTATATCAAATATTGACATAAATATGCTGGAGTGTGCTTGGGAAGAATTAGATTGTTAAAAAGAAAAAAAAAATCTTTCATCTAAAACTTTATGTCCTGCTCTTATATGTACAAACAACACAACTTGGCTATCTTATTTCTTTCCGATTTTATGGAGAGTGAAATTTGTAAAGATAATTCTCATTCAACCTGTGTGATTTCGTTTGAAATTTGTCCGTTTTCAAAATTCTGATTTTTTTTCGTTTCTTCCTGGCTTCCGCAAGTGTCTCGGCATAAAATGTACGTAGCAAAAGACCATCAGGCGAAACGCCGCGCTCCGCGAATTCTGCGGCGGTTCTTCAATTCTTAGTCTTATGCTTCACATTAGTGAATTTATACGACAAAATAATATGTTATTTCATTAAATATGTTATTTGATAATATGTTATTTGATTAAGTGAAATATTTTATTTAAGTAACATATCTTTTCTCTTTAAGCAACATTCAAATTTATTTTAAGCTTCTTTATATGGAAAATGACAGATAAAAAAAAAAGGCTTAAACGTAACGCGTAGTTTAAAGATCAAAATAACCTTGATGCATTTAGATATATAATTTCTTAAACATGAATTTAACAAAACATTACTGCACTTTATTATATTTAATATGTGTCTATTTATGTATATATGTACATAAAAAATACCGTTGAAGATGTTTAAAGATGGTAAAACGTATTTAAAATAATGGCAAATCCATCATTTCTAAAACGATAAAGTCGGATTGTATATAACTTGTCAATATATATATATATATATACATATATAATTCACTATGTGGTATTCTGTCTACACTTTATTACTAATTATCTCTTAGGAGATTTACTTAGAATGTTACAAGAACTTGATATGTTTTTTGAAATTCAAAGATATTATAATTATATATATATATATACAGGGTGGTTCAAAACTATATGTCAAAAATGTAAAGGTAGGTAGAGCGGACATCGATAAGAAGATTTCGTATAGGAATATGGGTACGGAAATGCAGCGTTGAAGTAGTGGAGGGTGCTATTGAGTTCGCCGGATGAAAGTACTTCGCAGACTTGAATCGTCATTCCCTGTACGTATTTCCAGTAAGATGCATCGTTACATCAAATAAGGAGCTTATCGACATGCATTTCATGTATGGGTTTGCGCAAGGAATTGCTTCACACCCAATACAAGTCCTAAAGCTCTGAAACTTGTTGAAGGACTATCCTCTACTGAGCGAATTAATGCTTCTTCCACTGCAGGAATTCTGCGATATATTTCTCTGCCCGTATCACGCCTGAAAGCATAAAATGGTCCATTCGTGCACAGCTCCCCATGAAGACTCTCAAATGTTCAGCGATCCGGCAGATTCGTACCCGGAAATCATTCCATGTGCATTCTTTGAGCAGCTGTTCAATTTCCTTGCGCAGCCCCATGCCTCAAACACATGTTGGCAAGCTCCGTATTGGTGTAACGATGCATGTTGCTCGAAATTCGTGCGGGGAATGACGATTCAAGCTAGCGAAGCGCTTTCATCTGGCGAACGCAACAGCACCCACTAATGCCTCAACTCTGCATTTCCGCACGCATCTTCCTGTACGAAATCTTCTTATCTAGGTTCCCTCTACCAACCTTTACATTTTTGACATATAGTTTTGAACAACCCAGTATATATATATATATATATATATATATATATATATATATATATATATATATATATATATATATATATATATATAGTTACTTAAAAATTTGAATTTTATGAAAGAAGGTGTATCTAAAACTTTTATTTAACTATTAACTCTAAACACAACATTATAACATAAAAAGTACAAAGGCGAAAGACAGTCTGTTTCTCATCAGTGGACGGACAAACAGAATTAACTATCACCCCCCCCTTTCACTATAAAGTTGTAGGTTTCGAAACACGAGCTAACCTTGCATTTAAAACAAAGGTGTCTTTTAAAAAAACAAACATACTAATAGCAAATTAAAACACAATTCAAAAGTTACTTTTATAATAGAATACACATTAAAAACTTATTACAATATACACGTATAAAAAGCCAAAATAATCAAAAATATTAAAATTAAATGAATTTATATAGATTAAACTGTAAAATATAATTAAAATGAATGCAAGGCAACCGGTCTCCATCCATCTTTACAAGAGAAAGTTGAAATGTACAAAATATCCAATAATTTACTTACTACAGAAGTCCTTCGCTTTGTAGAAACTAAAATAAACATCCATTCCGTTATCCAGTTTCTTACTATCACAAGCCAAACCAGCCGCTTCTTTGCATTGAAAACTACCCGTTCTTCGTTAAACACTTTAGGGAAGATATAATCATATTGAATGATCCAGAAGTAAGCCACATATTGTGGTCTTTCCGCCAAACCATAATGTTGCCAATCAGTTTTTAGTAAAAAATTTAAATAGCATTTCAAAAAATTACAAGGATAGTTGTTATTATAAAATAAATTAGCTAACAATTTAAAAATTTGCTTATTGAAATTGAAATTATTGCTACAAATTTTATTGAATCTAATTAACTGATTTATGACAATATTAATATAAACTTTTTTATGTTTATTAGAGTGCCAATAAGGCATGCTTTTGGTAAAAAAATAACTATTTCTTTTGTCAAATAAATCCAAAATTAATTTATTATCCGAAATATTAAAAGATATATCTAAAAAATCTTCACTATAATCACCGTGGTTTTCCCTATTTAATTTTAAACAATTAGGATATATTGCATCACATACACTTAAAAAATCATAATCAAAAATTAAAACATCATCAATATACCTAAAGATTTTCGTAGTTATATTGTTATTTATGGTGTGTAACTATATTCATAATAAAATAAAATAAATTAGCAGCAGTGCTTGAATAATTTGTCCCCATACTAATACCACATATTTGATTGAAAGTTTGATTGTTAAAATATACATAATTATTGAAGAAACAGAAATGACATAAACTAAAAAATAAATTTCTATTACTATTCAATTCATCTTCAATATAAAAAAGGTCAAAAATATTTCTTAAAATGTTGTATAAGCTATCAATAGGTATATTTGTGAACAGATTTTCAAAGTCAAATACCTGAATTTCTGAGGAGTGAAATTTAGTTTGTCCAAAATATCTAGGCTATTGTCAATTGACCAGAAATAACTTGAATATTTAAATTTAACTTCTAAAAAACCGTAAATCTTTTTAAGCATATTTTGTAAAGCTGTACTGAAATTACTATTAATATTCATAGATATACAAGCCGAAAAAAACTTTTTTTTTTTTTGATTCGCTATACCGCGGAAAACTTGCCTCTAGGGTAGCTTAGTATAATGCAAAAATAAAATAAATAAATTGTTACGTTTGGCGGTAGCGCATCGGCCCTAAAATTTGAGAAAATATAAGATTTTCATCATTTTCAAGGGGGAGTGCAAGAATATTTTTGTTTTGTTTTTTTATTCGCTATACGACGTAAAACTTGCCTCTAAGGTAGCTTAGTATAATGCAAAAATAAAATAAATAAATTGTTACGTTTGGCACTAGGGCATCGGCCCTAAAATTTGAGAAAATATAAGATTTTTATCATTTTCAAGGGGGGGTGCGAGAACTTTTTTGTTTTGTTTTTGGATTTGCTATACCCCGGAAAATGAGCCTCTAGTGTAGCTTAGTAAAATGCAAAAACAAAATAAATAGATTTTGGAGTCTTGCGGTAGCGCATCGTCCCTAAAATTCGAAAAAATAATATACGATTTTTAAAAATTTTCTTATAAATGGAAATAAATGAAATAACTTCTATAACAAGTAGATATAGATATATTTTAGTAGAACAAAGTATAGAAATGATAAATAAATTAAACAAAAATAGTTCATTTTACAATTTATTAGTAGAGTATTAAGTTTAAAAAAACATTTTTTTAAAAATTGACAAATTTCCATTGAAACCAAAAATCAGTTTTTCTGATTGTGTAAATATTCAGTTTGTAATGAAATATGATACTTTACTTGTCTTTACTTTCTTTTGATATAATTGAATTAAGTTTGAACTAAGATTAGCTTGAAAAACTAGGCATTGACAATACTGAAATAAATATAGTTCTTATTAAAACATCTCTGGAATTGTAGCCGATGACTTTTTCTGACGCCTCAGTTCTCCACCTTGAGTAGGAAAGTGTGCCAGGCTCACGAACAGTTAATTCTTCAGGACAGCTGCCTGAATTTATATCTCAACTTATGTTCAGCAGGTACAGCGTATCTTTGAATAAACTTTGCTTGTCCATTTCTGGAATCGCATATTCAACACTGTCAAAATTTACCACTGTGAGTTTCTCACATTTACTGAGCTGTGAGCCAATCGGACAACGAAATGATTGTGACCCAGTCGTTTTACCATCTAAAGTTTGAAACAAATGTCGGAATGGCAATTCATTCAAATGTAAGAGGCACACCCTCCATTGTAGTGGTCGTTTAACTTGTTCTTCGATTGTGCGAATAACACGGTTTTATACCCCATATTAGTAACGGTGCCATCACATCCAATCACGTTCAGTTCATGAAGTAAAAATTCAGCCTCAGTCAAATTGGAAAGAATTCTACTGGAAATGTTTGAGCACAACTTGAAGAGGGTAAAACATGACCAACGCACACATGTCAGCAGTACATGCTGGACATAAGTTCTACTATAAAGTCAGGTAGCTGTTTTCAAAATTTATCTGTTCGTGAGCCTGGCACACTTTCCCACTCAAGGTGGTTAACAACGGCGAACTAAGTTCTCCGATTGTATTTAGGTATTGAAAACACAAGCGACGAGAGCAAGATCTTAGTTTATTTTCTTTTAAAGTCATATATACCTCTATGGTTTTATATAAAAAAGTAAATACTTCACAAACAGACCATAACATGTATTTGAAGTTATAAAATCTTCAAGATTCCTGCCCGAAAACTTGTTGAAAGTCATTGACCCAGTAACTGAGAGAAACGTATTTTTTGCCCGTCCAGAAAACTTGCTTTTGAGTATGATAGTAGATAAAAGAAATCATATAATAAAGTTAGGTTTCAGAAAAATTATAATGGCTAGAAACTTAGCTTCTAAAAAAAGTTAATCAGGAGTTTTCAACCACTCAAAATCAATTTCTTAACTACAGACAACATTCAAATGATTCACTGGAACACTACTGCACTTTCTACTAACTTTCTAATGCTAACTAGTGCCAAGTAGTAGTTATTTACTAAATTCTTTTTTATTTTCTTTAATATGTTAATTACTACCATATTTGCTGAGAAGAATCCAATTTTAGGGCCGATGCGCTACCGCCAAACGTAACAATTTATTTATTTTAATTTTGCATTATACTAAGCTAACCTAGAGGCAAGTTTTCCGTAGTATAGCGAATCAAAAAACAAAATAAAAAAATTCTCGCACTCCCCCTTGAAAATGATAAAAATCTTATATTTTCTCAAATTTTAAGGCCGATGCTCTACCGCCAAACGTAACAATTTATTTTTTTTATTTTTGCATTATACTAAACTACCCTAGAGGCAAGTTTTCCGTGGTATAGCGAATCAAAAACTAAAAAAAAAGTTTTTTCGGCCCACCCTAATATACAACAAATATATCTAAATTTTACAGTATTCTTATGAAATTTCGGAGTCATAAACATGAAAGGCGAACCCTAGTGATTAGAAAGGTTAACAGTATATGAGAATAAAGTTTTACATTTATTTTTAAATGCAAGAAATTTTTTAACTATAGGATTCTTATTTGCATCAACTTCAGCATAAAAAAAATTATCACTTAATTCATTCTCAATTTTTTCAATGTAAAACTTTTTACAAATTATTGCATAATTATTGGCAGCTATGTCCACAGGGACAATAACAAAATTATTTTGTAAATTCTTAACAAAAAGTGCATCTTTATTATTGAAACACTGTTATTCATATTCATTTGCATTTAAAAAATTCTTCAAAAAGGTTTTAAAGTGTTCCAACAACTGAGATTTCCATTAAAAAAAAGCCTCTAAAGGCTTACAAAATCTATAACTTTGCTTTTTTTTATAAAATTGTTAACATCATCTATAAAAAAATTTTAAGCTTTATTATAACTAATTCTGCTATTAATTTTAAATTTGGTTCCAAAATTCATTAAATATTTTAAATTTTCATTTTTAATTATATTTAAATCTCCCGTAATAACATGACCATAAAAATTATCGACAAAATCGGTATTTGTAATATTTTTACATACGCAATCTACAGAAGCACTTGATTCCAAAAAAGCAGTTTGTCTGTAATTAAGAATATTAGTACTTAGTGTTTTAAAATAATTATATGCAACTGAAATAGTATGATCTTTTAGAGGAAAAAGGTCATAAATATCCTTAGATAACTTAGTTATATTTAATTTATCAAATGATTTTTGTTGAAATTTTATTTTAAAATATATAATCTCTTTATGAACATTATCCTTATGTAATAACTTAAAATTGACTAAATCATATACTATATCCTTAAACTGTACATTTTCAATTTTAAAATTTACTAAACTCTTTTTTATTTTCTTTAATATGTTAATTATCAATTTAAAAACTTGAGTTTTAACATTTTTAACACTGTAAGTTGAATAAAATCAACCCCCAACTCTTTAATCCAATTATTATGTATAATATAGTTAATAACTTTAGTTAACTTATGCGAAACCCTTTTTCCTCTATGTATAATAATTGAATCGTTAATTCGGTCTGTCCGTCCACTGATGAGAATTAGTCTGTCTTTCGCCTGTGTAGTTTTTATGTTATGCGCTTGTTATGCAACAATTTATTATATATATATATATATATATATATATATATATATATATATATATATATATATATATATATATACATTTGTTTTTTTATTTTAGTTCGTCTTAAAATCTAAACTGATCGATAAATAAGCAAAATTTCCTCTAATCATTTTATGAGCAGATAATCCTCAGAAAATTGCGATATATTTACAGATAATTTGGAATTGTTTACTTCAAAAATGCGTTATAAAATACAAAAGAACTGTGATTCTATTATTTTACTTCCAAAATGCATTACAAAAGAACTGTTATTCTACTATTTTACTTCCAAAATGCATTTAAATTACAAAAGGATTCTATTATTTTACCATTCAAAAGATAAATTAACAGAATAACAAATTCAACGATAAATGCTATTTAAATGTAAATGGAAATATTTTTAAAGAAAGTGATGTCAAAATAAATTAATTTTGAGACAATTGTTTAAAAATATTAAAAATAATTATGTGTCTATATTTGTTCTATCTATAACGATATTTTTTTAAGAATGTGCCATTAGTTAAAAAAATAATAATAAATAAAGTACTATAAAGGTGCTTCTCTTATATTGATGTTTTTATTTTGTAGTGAATTTCTAATTAAAATTTTGTAATTTACTTAATGAATAAGGCTTCACAAAGCAATTATTATTATATTTAACAATTAAAATGGTGAAAAATTTTAAGAATGCTTTATAAATACTTTTTTGGAACGCATATGATTCGTTAAAAATAAAAATGGAGCTGTAAATTAATAATAAATATAAATAATTGTTGAATTGGGTTATGGATATTTAATTATTTCGTGGAACGAGTTTAAACTAATCACTTAAAAAATTCTGTATTTACAGAATGTTACAGAATGTTACAGTATGTTAAATTTGTTTCAAGTATAACATGACTATTTAATTAATTTTATAACTTTTATGGATTAACTTTAATCGATTATTATTTCGGTTTGCCCATGTGTTTATATCTGCTCATTGATTTTCGTTTACATGTTCTGATGAGTAAGAATTCTTGATGTGATGTTTGAGGCACTCACATAACAAATTCCTACTAAAATGTTAGACTACAATGTTTCTGATTACATTATTCTGATATATTACATTGACATATTTAAATTCTTATATTTCAGTAATTTAAAACTTATATGTAACAGTCTTAATTTCTTTTCTTTAAAAAATGATATAATAAAAATGAAGGTACTGGTTTGTTATGTGTTAATTGGTCTTTCTTTTAAAGCTTAGCACAATTTGCGCTTGAGAAAGTAATATTTGTTGTCAAACGGTATAAACAACTATGAAAACTAACCTGGTAAACTTTTATGCTTGTTATATATATATATATATATATATATATATATGTATATATGTAAGTTAAAGATATGTAAATAGTTGATTTACTGGAATTATATGAACAAATAGACGATGAATAACAAAATATGAACTTTAATACAGTCCTAGACAGATAACTCTACAATATTTTACTCATAATTTCTTTTCAACTAATACACTTTTCGCCCAATATATACAATATGTTTATTTTCCAATAGTCCTACTAGGCCTAACAGCGCCTTTATTGGCTATTTCACACTTTGATGCTTGCTTCACAATAAAAATTAGAAGACCGGCTCTTTTCCAATTTTGAAGATGTTCAAATCTTGATCTCGCCATCCAAAATATTTATGACTCGTGCATTTAAATCATGGATAATAATAGTACTACAGCGTCAGTTAATTTGATCATCATGCACGTACGTCATAAAGGAAATGAAGTGTTTACATTGAAATCCTATATATATATATATATATATATATGCATTTTAAAAACGTCACTAATTACAGGTAGATAAATTACTTCTTTTGTATAAAAAAATAGATAAATGACTTCTTTATATTAAATAAAATGTTTAAATATATTAAAAAATTGAGGGTTTATTATTGAGGTTCATAATTGAGGGTTTTTTCCACGTAAAAAAAATAATGCAAAAAACTTATAACAGGCAACTTTAAAATGAAAGAAAAACATTGATGAGCTCAAAATAAAGTTTATCTGTTAGTGTAATCAGAAACACAAAATTTTCTTCAGTCAGTTTATAAATATTTCGTACATAATGCGTTTCCCTAAAGCACACTTGGGCCGATTAAATGTATACTATGAAATGTCTACATTTTTTTTTTTAGAAATTGAAGGAAACTTTGTCATAGAAACCTTTTGCGACAAAAAAAAAAATAAAAAAATATTGAAAAAAAAAATCAGAAAAAAAAATCAATAACTATAAAAGAAGCATTTTTTTGGTAATAAATGCAATATTAAAAAAAAAATGTCACTATGCATATATTTAACAGTGTCAAATTATAAAAAAAATTTAAGTTAAAAAGTGTATAATGATAATTTTTGTCAGCACAAAATTTTAAATGTGGTAAATTTTTACAATGATAAGATGAAAAGATGCTTTTCAAATCTGATGCTTCACAATATGCAATAGTAGTAAAAATGATAATACCAGGAAAATACAAAAATACATTTTGAAATTCTAATAATTGCGTGTTTTTTTTCCTTGTAAAAAATAACAACAATAATAATAATAAATAAAATATTAATTGCAAAATGAAAGAAAGGCAATACTGAGTTCAAAATAAGTTTTATCTATTAGTATCATCAGAAACACAAAGTTATTCTCTACTGATTAATTATTTTTACTCCCATGAGAACCGTGTCCCAGCTAATGAGTTTTATCCGACATCCATTGCATCCGGAGTCAGTAAGTTGTTATATAAAGTTATATAATAGCCATACATCAGGAAATGTCTCCATGCTATAAATCGCTGGATAGAGTAATTGTTAATACAGTTTTGATGTTTAGGATTATTGTATGTCCGATACACTGTAAAAAATGATCAATGTTTCTTATTTTATGAAAATATACTATAACCTACATAATATGAAATTCTGAGCTATCCGAAATTCCAAAAACCATGTTCCATTGTAATTTGAATCCACAGAAATCAATACATTTCCAAACTTTAAAGAATTATTTGTAAAAGCAAAATATTTTTTGCTGCCCGTATTTTTCAGAAACGTTTCCGAATAGTTTTTATAGTGTATTAATCAGTTTCCTCAGCCTGTAATACCTGCTTTTCGAGTGTCATCAATTCTCAAGTAAACGTTTTCAGCTTCATAAGTTAATTTATACATGAAAGAGTAAATAAATAATCTTAATCTTAATTTGAATGTTAACGCTGTTAATTTTGCATGTTTGTCTGTTAAACATATTTGTTGAACATGAAAATGTTTACTTGAGAATTGATAGCATCGGAAAAATCTATATTCTGGGCTTAGAAAACTTATTAATACACTTTAAAAGCTATTCGTAAACGTTTCCAAAATTGCGGGCTGAAAGAGAAATTTTGTTTTTATAAATTATTCTTTAAATATCGAAATGCCATTGATGTCTGAGGTTTCTAAAGATAAAGAAACACTTTTCAGAATCATGGTTAACAAGTTTGAGTTTATATATACATTTTATTCGTGATTATATTATATTTTCGTAGATTAAGAAATATTTGTCATTTTTTACAGTGTATGATGCATAGTGTTATTAAATGTTGTCAGTATCTCTCTCACTGTAAAAAAAAAATAAAATGTTTCTTATTCTGCAAAAATATAATACAACCAAGATAAAAAAATATACAATATTATCTTACGAGTTACCTATGATTCTGAAAAGCGCCTTTTATGATTAGAAATTTCAGAAGCCAATATATGTTCGAGAATAAACGAGCATTTATAAAATCAAAGTTTTTTTTGCTTCCACTGACTTTTGGAAACGTTTCTGAGTAGTTTTTATAATGTATTAATCAGATTTTTGAAACCGGAACATCGTTTTATAGGATGCTATTAATTTTTATTTGAATATTTTAAACATCTTAATTGAGTTCATACATCCAAGAGTAAAACAAATAATATTAATTTTAATGTTAATGTTAACGCTGTTAATTTATCATGTTTGTCTGTAAAACATGATGTTGGACATGAAAATAATTCTTTGAGAATTGTGAGAATCCGAAAAACTTATATTCAGGATTGAGAAAACTGATTAATACACTATACAAACCCCTCGGAAGGCAATGTTTCCTAAAATCTGTGGCAGCGAGAACAATTTTGTTTTTATAAACGCGTCTTTAAATCTCTAAAACATATTGGTTTCTGAGATTCATAAATATAAAGAACGCTTTTCGAAACAGCGCGTAACTCGGAAATGGTTATTTTATATTTTTCGTTTGTTTTACATAATTGTTTTTACTAGATTAACCCATTAACTGCCAAAACTATGTGGGCGGAGTCTTCGATATTTTTACTGAAATTCGATTCCCACCAAAAATTCTGACGGATAATATTTGGTAACTGTAATAGCAAAGCTTTTGTCATTAAATAAAGTATTTTTTAACATATTAAAATAGTGGTGGATAGGCAGGTTTTTTTTATCATACACTTTTATTTTGAATGTTGACAACCACGAGAATACTCGTAGTTGTCAACATTCGTGGTTGCCAACCATGAGTATACTCGTGGTTGGCAGAGAATGGGTTAAGAACTATCTGCCTCTTTTTATAGAGTAGCTTTGTGAAATGATGACATTCTTAAAAGGCTTATCAAATTTTAATTATCTGATTAAGGTATTCTATTAACATACATTGTTTCTATATACAGGAAAATAAAAAAATTATATTTCGAGGTCAAAATAAAGCTACAAAAAAAAAAACACTCATTCCACACGCAAAGATTTGTTTCTGATTTTTTTCTAGTACATTTTATTTAATATAAAGGAATGTAATAAAATTAAACCAACAACACTCCATTATACATAATTAAATTAAAAACAATAATACATCATTGTTAAAGTAAGAAAAGGAAATAACGAACATAAAATAAGTCTTATCTATTAGTATCATCATAAACACAAAGCTACTTCCTACTGATTAGTTTTTATCAATCCTTATGAGATCTGTACCCCAGCAAATGAGTTTCATCTGACATCCATTGCCTCCGGAGTCAGTAGTTGTTACATAAAATTATCATAGTCATACAACCAGAAATGTCTTCATGCTACAAATTGCTATGTTAATCTTTGTTAATACAATTTCGATGTTCAGAATTATTATACGTTACACATATTACATTGTATTATTAAATATTATCAGTATCTTTAGCTTTGTGAAGAGATGACATTCTTAAAAGACGTCAAATTTTTACTATCTGATTAAGATTTACTATTATATTTTCTCTTTAATTATATGCAGGGAAAGAAAAATTGTATATTTCAAGGTCAAAATAAAGGTGCAAAGAAAAACACTCATTCTACACATAAAGATTATTTTGAGATATTTTTTTCCTAGTATATTTTATTTTTTTATAAAAATAGGATGTAATGAAATTAAACCTACAATACTCCATTATACATTACTAAATAAAAAACAAAAATACGTCATTGTAAAAGCAACAAAAGAAAATAACGAACGCAACATAAGTCTTATCTTATAGTATCATCAGAAACACAAAGTTATTCTCTACAAATTAACTATATTCAGTCCCATGAGATCTATGTCCCAGCAAACGAGTTTCATCCTACTTCCCATACATCCGGAATCTGTAGTTCTTACATGAAATGGTCATGATCATAGATCCGGAAATGTCTTCAGGCTAGAAATCACTTGATATAGATCCTGGTTAATACAGTTCCGATGTCCATGATTAGCAGTAGGAAGATATATTGCGTAATGTTATTAAAATTTATCAGTGCTCATTGTTATGTAGATACTTGTATTTTAGTGACATTTAAAAGTAAAAACATAAGTTTCTATTAAGCTCTTTTATTAAGACGCTCTATTAGTTTACCTATTTCATTGAACAGAGAATACTTCATTAAATAGGAAAATGGGAAAAAAAGATGTATGCAATAATGTCAAAATAAAATAATTAAAGGAAATGGTACAAATGCTTTCTGTGGATTTTTTTAGTGAAACTTTATATAATAAATTAATGCAACAGATTAGATTGAAAACATTGAACAGATTTATATTTTGCAAATAGTGATTAAATTTTATCAGTGTTTCTAGCTTTCAAAAATGATACTTTATTTAATAAAGGAATGCAACACAATAAACTGAAAACACTGCATTGTGCATAAGCATAATCATTTTGCACGAAAGTGTTATTATAAACCCAAAGTAGAAATGTCGTAAAATTTTAAAAATCATAAAGAAATATCATTCAATCTTCACTACTTTTCTTCATTAAGAATAAGTGTTAAATTAAAAGTACAGGGTGATCTTTTTTAAAGTGACAGTGTTTGGAGCACCCTGTAGCGCGATCTAATAGCGGAAATGGCACCAAACTTGGTATTTAGACTAATCAAGACATGGGAAAAAGGATTCCGTGAAAAAAATTAGTTCCAAAAATCGCCGCTAGGGCATTTTGTGGCGCTGCTGTAGCTTACAATAACGAGAATTAGCATAAAACACGGGCATCAAAGAAAAATGCAAATGTTGTGCGATGACAGCGTCAGTAATAAGGGCTATAAAAGCAAGTAGTAGACAGCTCCGACAAATAATCTCAGCTGAAGTAAACGAGCTCCAGTGGACATGCCTCTTACGTTATCTGAACGTGCGTTATAGCTGTATTATATGAATCAATGTAATCCATCCGCAGCTCTTCGGGAATTTCGAACCAGAAAAAAATTACGAAAGGGGCCTTTATTGCTGAATGGTCTTAGGAAAATGATTAAGAAGTTCGAGGAAACGGGGTCACAGACCATTCGCATTGGAGAGCACGTAAACAAGTATCAGAAGATGTAATAACTGATGTGACCACTGCAATTGTTGAAGGATCGCAGGGAACCATTGCTGGTACTAGCAGCGCCCGGGGTATAGCTCGACAATTGGACATGAATTATTCCACGGTATGGAGAGTTTTGCGGCCCTTTATTGGAGTTCACCCCTACAAAATCAGCCTCTTGCACGAACTGAAACCAAGTGATTATAAGCGAGTCACATTCGCTCTATCGTTTCTTGCCAGGGTAGAAAATAATGATGCTTTCCCATGGCACATTCTGTGGGGAGATGAGTGGCATTTTTATCTCAATGGGTCCGTAAACACACAAAATAGCCGAATTTTGGCTTCTGAGCATCCCCACACCGTGCATGAAATGCCATTAAATTCCCCAAAAGTCACTGTTTTGTGTGGTTTCACAGCCGAATTCGTAATTGGGCCATTCTTTTTTGAGACCATCACTCCGACAGGACCCGAAACGTGCACCATAAGTGCAGAAAGGTACCATGAAATGCTGCAAACGTTTGTTATTCCACAACTTCAGCAAAGAAACAGTCTCCAACAGACAATCTTTATGCAGGATGGTGCTTCACCACACATTGGTGATAAGGTAAAGCAGCTATTGCGCCAAACCTTCACTGATGATAGAGTCATAAGTCGGAGTTTTCCAGTTGCATGGCCGCCTCGTTCCCCTGACCTCACGCCATGCGATTTTTGGCTCTGAGGTTATTTGAAATCTCAAGTTTATGTTGGTGGAATATCAAATTTGTCTATTCTAAAGGACAACATAACAAAGACGGTGCGGAATATTCCTCGTGATATGTTACGTACGGCTGTGTAGAACGTTGTGCACAGAATACACGGTGTTATTTCAGAGAACGGTGCTGACATTGAAGGTGGTCCAATTCCTCACCGTGGAAGTTAATGTAGTAAATAAACACTAGATGGAACCCGTCAAAACTTGATGGCAAACAATTTTTTATGAATTACAAATTTTTATATGAATATTTTACCAGCCCGGCCTTGCTCCGGCATATGACAAAATTCTTAGATATGTTTAAAATCAGTGCTGATATCTGAAAATATTTTCAGTACAGGATTTCTGCATCTATAATATGTAAAAAATCTAATTCATAAAGGGTGAAAATAAAAATTACTATTACTTGCGGTACACCCAAGAGGTGTAGTGAACTCTAACTCTTTATTAACCTTTCAGCGGCTATATGCGTTGAAAAGTTTTAGACAAACGTATTTTTTCAAAAAATTTCCTCTTACAAACAGTATTGAAAATCAATTTTTATTATTGATATATATAAAAGCGCATATTATAACTGACGTAGTATGGAAAGATTTTCATATCCTGTGCCGGTTGGCGCGATTGGCCAAAAAATCCAAAATAACGCCAAAAGGGATGTGACGTCACGTAGATAAAGTTCATTCCAGTAGTTAAAAATGCAATCCCAAAGACTTAGATCTCAACAATCACATGAAACACCTATCGCCAAAATCAACTCGCCTAAAAAAAAAAAAAAAAACAGCACAGAATACGGAACTCTTCCCGAAAATATTCTCTTACAATATTTTTTTCTTAGAAAATATAAAATAAATAATTTTTAGGCTTATGCTATATGAATTATTTTCATTGTACATAAATATGTTACAAAAAATATGATTTTTACTACTAAAAATTTAGTTTGAGTCTCAGAATTTTCACACAAGTTTTTCTTGCTTAATTAAACGCCATTGAGCCATGAGGCATATTTCCAAGATCAGCAAAAATGCGAAAAAAAAATATATACGCAATATGGTACTTTTATGTAAGCTGGGTGCCAGTGATAACTCGCCAAATCTTGTTTCACTTGCAACCCATTCATTTTAAATGGTTTCAATTCAATTCTTGAATTTTGTTATTTGTATTGAAGTGTTTGTGGTTACGTATTTCATCATGATTATATTTTAGCTATTTTTAGGTAAGTTTTTAAAGACATTATACTGCAATGTTAAAATATTGGTTATTTGTTATTAGCTAATGTTAAAAGATTGTCGAGAAAAAAAGGGTTGGCGAGATTAACAAATTTTGGCGATCACTGGTGTCCGGCTAACATAAAAGTATCCAAAATACATATATTCAGGCATTTCAGTGCCCATTTCGATGTTAGGAAAAAACATTGGACACAGATGTCCTATATGCACCACATTAGCGCGATTTTTCCCCCGCCAATTTGGCGAAAACTTTGTTTTTGAATATTAGTTACAAATAGCATGCAATAATAGCATGTGAATTTTTATTTCAATATAAAAATAAACTAACGTAATAAATGAAATAGCTTCTATTATTTAAAAAAGGGAAATAAAAATAAATAAATGATAGTTTGATATAAATAAATATTGATATACATAATAAAAACAATTTATAGAATTAAAATAAAAAATAAAAGTAAATAAACAGCAATATAAACAAAATAACCGGGTTACCATGTGAGGCATAAAATTGCCATTTTGTTGCAATCGCGCCAATGTGGTGCGTATATGACATCTGTGCCAAACATTTGAGGTACTTTTCCATTATACGGACACCATTGTCACTAAGCATACATTTACATACATTTAATACATATATTTACATACATTTACATACATTATGCATTAGCATACATTTTGGCATGGTGTCCGTATAACGGAAAAGTACCACATTGTAATTTTATTATGTAGTACATCAAAAATTTCCTATATTGATTTGTTGGGAATTTTTTTAATTTTCGCCACATTTTTTTCATTAAAGGCAAAAAGTGCATGAAAATGGAGCAAAATTTATTAAAACCAAGCAAAAATATTGTTGCAATAATAGAGTAACATTTGGAGAGTAATAAATACATACAACAATAAGTATTTACAATGTTAGTAAAAATGTTATAATATGCAAACTCAATGTAGATATTTATTTTTATTAAGATAAATATTGTTTCATTATAACTCAGTCATATATAGAACTGTATACATAAAAACTATAATATATAGCTAACATAAAAGTACTGTAAAATAATATAAAAATAATTAATAAATATAATTAAATTCGTGTGTTTAATAAAAATAATGTGTGAAAATTGGGTTTTCTCGCCAAAATGTCGCTTAAAAATCGCGCACATCAATGTGCGTCTGCGACATTTGTTTCATTAAATCATTCAATGGTATTTTTTTTAATAAATAAAATTTATTAATGTTTAAAAACAAATTTATGAGTAATTTAATATATTTTAATCTTTTTGTATTAGTTTTATTGTTTGAGCAAATGTAAAATATATATTTATTGGTGACATTGATATTTTTTGAACGTAATTGATCTTTGTTTAGAATTCTACCTTGCTCAGATAGTTTGAAGTTACGGTCAGAATCAGAGTTGCAGAGTCCTCTTGCTCCAGTGCCTGTATGACGTCATACACAGATGTAAAAGTTTAATTTAAAATTAGGGTTAATTAATAAAATTTTCGAACAAACGAATGTACGATAACAAATCTGTGTCCAAATATCTTTCATTTAAAAAAAGAATTATGTGATTTGATGTAGTAGTTTGTTCTCACGGATTGCCGACAGAACCTGCTTAGTGTTTTAAATATATAAGATAGAGATTGTTTCTCTTTATCCTCGCAACCACATAGAGTTCAGAGAATAAACTCTGCGTCTCACAAAAAATGGGCGTTATCAGATTGCCGACTTTATGACGTCATAAGCAAATGTAAAATTTTAATTGAAAATTACGGCTAATTAATTAAATTTTCGAACAAATGAATGCACGATAACAAATCTGTGTCTAAATATCTTTCATTTTAAAAAAAGAATGATGTAATTTGATGCAGTAGTTTGTTCTCACGAATTGTCGAAAGAAAACCCTTAGCGTTTTAAATATATAGATTAATAATTTAATTGTACGATTGTATGTGTTAGTATTTTTCTTTTCTCACATTTTATACATTGCAAAGCGCCACAAAATGCCCTAGCCGCGATTTTTGGAACTAATTTTTTTTTTTTCACGGAATCCTTTTGCCCATGTCTTGATTAGTCTAAATACCAAGTTTGGTGCCATTTCGGCTATTAGATCGCGCTACAGGGCGCTCCAAACACCGTCACTTTAAAAAAGATCACCCTGTATATATATATATATATATATATATATATATCTGACATATGTCATGCTGTAACTCTCTTATTTATGAACCGATTTGAATGTAACTGAGTATGTGAATAGGACATACCAAGGTCTCGACCGAGTTCGTTGACCAGCTTCATCCCCCATCTTGTTTCAAAATGGCGGCCAGTTAAAAAAATTTATTTTTTTGAAAATTCAAAAAAATATAAAATGAAAAATTTATTTCCTTCAAGTGTTAGAACATAATACAAGGATTCTGGAACATCTTTTATTTTGGCTTTATCTTGCAAAATGGCTGAGATATGGTAGTTTGAAACTCTAGGGTGGCTGAGATTCTGAAACAATCATTTTTGTTATGCTGTAACTTTCGCATTTATGAACCCATATGAATGTGACTGATCACGTTTACAGAACATACCAAGATCTCGACCGAGTTCGTTGTCCAGCTTCTTGCGCCATCTTGTTTAAAAATGGTGGCCAGTTAAACACTTTTAATTTTTTTTTAAATTCAAAAATATGTATAATAAATTATAAATTGAAAAAGTTGTTTCCGTTATGTGTTAGATTGGGATACAAGGATTCCGGAACAGTTTTTGTTTTGGCTTTATCTTAAAAAATGGCTTAGATACGGCAGTTTGAAACTCTACGGTGGCTGTGACAATTTGAAACAATCTTATTTTTGTTTTGCAGAAAATCTCATTCAACTGCAATATTAACAAAAACCGGGAATGAATCTTCTATAATCGGGTTCCAAGCATTTTATTTCGGGTGTTTGAGTAAAACGAGTAGAATTTCTAAAAACATGGACTATGAAAGCTACCTTTTCCTGCCGGCACAGGCCGGAAGGACTTTTTTTAATAGATATAATAGCTTAATATATTTCAGAAATGGAAATCAAGTTTAATAAATTTTAAGGATAATTATTGATTTTAAATAAAATATAATGTAATAAGTAATTTATATATCACTTTATAAATAAAAAATGTTTATAATAGTAAAATCTAGCAACACTTTCCTAGATAATTTGTACATTTCCCTTTTATGTATTTCTAAAACTATTTAACTCCTTTATTTTTCTAACATATATTTCTTACAGATTATTTGATGTAGAATTAGCTAATAATTTTAATGCTGACTATATTATCTAATATTCTACACAGCGAATTATCTTATATTTAATGAAAGTATAACCGTCAACATGTAAATACCATTACAAGGAATATTTATTAGAACGCAAAACTTATTAGAATTATGTTACACAATTTTAGTAAAACGACATTATTATCGCTTATAATTACTTCGCGTAATCATATAGCGATAATTTGAAATAAGTTTTCAGATACAAAACTTTGCCGCTTATTATAAACAGGGAAGGATTTTAAAAGTTTCTTAAAAATAGTGAAGAGAGATTAAACAGTCCTGGAAGGAAATATCCCTGGAATTTCCAATCCGCTACAGGGTGTTCCAAACACTGTCACTTTAAAAAAGATCATCCTGTATGTCAAAGTCAATTCTAAAATATGATATCTTAATAATTATCCTTTCACATCAAAGTATTATTATAAACTCAAAATAGAAATGTCTTAATAATTAAATATATATATTTTTTCATGTAAACCTTAGTAGAGTACTAATAGTTTTCTTGAACTATTAGTACTAAATCTGTTGAATAAAGGAACTATTAAGTCCTCAATTAACACTTAAAAATTCTATTTTACGAAAAATAAATAAGCGTACGTAACTGAAATATACTTTAAAACTGGTATAATAAGTAATGAGTTAACAGGACAATTTCTATTCATGAAAAATCGTAACATACAGAATACAAATTTGTAAGCAAGTCATTTTAAAAAGACTGAAGTAAAATAACGCTAATTTCATAGCTTTGTATACAATCTTATGTGAAACACAGTTATTCTCTACAGATTAATTATATTCATTCCTGTTTGAACTTTGTCCCAGAAAATGAGTTTTATCCGACATCCATTGCATCCGGAGTCGGTAGTTTTTACATAAAATGATTATGATTATACATCCGAAAATATCTCCAGGCTGAAAATCGTTAGATACGGATCTTTGTTATTAGAGTTTAGAAGTTCAGGTTCAGTATACGACAGATATATTGTATGTCTGTGTTATTAAATTTTATCAACTAGTTATGTAATGGCTATGTAATAGTAATTGTCAGCTATAGTTAGTATTTTCAGTTATGTAAAGATAGTACTTTTAATTACTGTTATAAACGAAAGCAAAACATTTTGTTCTTAACTTTCTCATTACGATAGTTTTCTGTAATATATATATAAGTAAAACTCAAATTAAGAAGCAAGAAAAGAGTTGTCATTTTATACATGAAGATTTTTTAAAATATTTTTATTCTCTTTTATTTAGAAAATTAGGTAATGCTGTAGGATTAGATAAAAACATTGAATTTTACAGTATTACGCTTTAACAAGTTGGAAATTGTAAGTAAAACGTGACAAATGAGGTGCGTTCGTACTCTTATTGTTGCAGTGAAATGAATTATATCGTCTGTTATTATAAGATTAATTTCTGTAATAAAATTTACATAAAAGTACATTTTAAATTGGCAACGTTTTATATTTTGTTGATATTTACTAAAATTTCCAATGAGAAACATAAACCTAGCTTTGAAAATTTCAGAACTTGAAATACATATTTAGACTTTTTTTCCATTTAATCTATTTCTCCGGAAACATCTATCCAAAAACACAGTCAGTAGATTATATGATTGCTATAATTAAAGAATTTTAGTGTACAAATTCTTTTTTAAAATTCAGTAATACCAAAATTTTATATGATGTAATCACTATAGCAACCTAGAATCATTACCTATCATTTTATATCATTGAATAAATTACGTTTGATAGGATTTATTAGAATGAAGAATGTGACTATAACTTGTTCATAGAGATCAAATGTCATATACGACGTTATATGACTATAACGTCATACATTTTAGATACCTTGGCGATATATCTCGGTCGCTTAACGTTTATTCCTCGGAAACTGCTATAACAAGGAAGTACCGATTTTTAAAAATATCAAATTACTTAATAAATATTTTATTAATGTCTTTTAAAGTTTTGATTCGATTTTCATAAAATTTGAAATCACTCGAAAATATTCTGCAACGATTATACAGGGTGAAAAATGTTATCTATCACCGACATTTAATTTCTCAACCGTTAGTCGTAGACATAAGTTCCAATTACAAAAACGTTTCAAATGAGGTAACTATGCATGTTGTAGCATTGTTTAAAAAAAATCTATTTTATAAAAATTACGAAATATGACTTTTTATACGTCCCCTAATCCCTATATTATATTCAGTAAAGGTTTACACATATCATAAGATATATACACAAAAAGCTTGACTTCTGTACTACAAAAATTGACACAGTTATTAAATTTCAAAGTTTGAGATTTTTCACATGATTTTGCTTTCATTGATGATTAAGTTAAAAAAGGAATTAAAGTAATTCGAGATCGAAATCATTGTGCAATGCCCTTTTACGGCGAAACCACCTTCAGCCGGTATCGCCAAATCGAGTATAACCAAAGAGGGTTATTCCATCTAAAAATCTGAGCTAAAATTTTGGGGTCGAACAACATTCAAAAGTCAAAGTAGGTAGAATCGACACCCGTAAAATAAAACATGCTCACTAAGAAGTAGATAAATGGCAGCGGAATGCTGACGACCATCCAAGCTATAACGAGCAGAAAAATCGACACTATGCAAATTACAATAGTATCGCAGCGCAACACGTTTGGGATATAACAAGAACCATCTAGCAGTGGACATGCAGCGCTGAGATCGTGATGGCAGGCTACACATACAAGCAATATGCCGAAATGATACTTATTTATGGTGAATGTCAAATGTATGCCAGAGTGGCTGCAAGGGTTTATTTAGAGCGTTTCCCTAGGGATCGACATCCAACGCATGAAACTATAACTGATGCATTGCACCGTCTTAGACAGATCGGCTCAGTTGCACCACTGCCCAGAACAAGTAGACGGGCAAGGTTTAATGTTCGAGTGATACCGGAGGAGGTGCTGGCATTCGGACTTTTAAATCCACAACTGAACACGACGGAAATAAGCGAGGCATGTGTATACACGCGTCAGCATGTCTAGCATTTGTTAAAGGCACATAGTGCGCATCCATACCATCCGACAGTGGTGCAAGCATTGATGCCGGATGACCACGCACGACGATTTGATTATTGTAATTTCATGATCAACACTTTAGAGGAAAATCCGTCGTTCGTTTGTGACATTCTGTGGATAGATGAGTCAACGTTTACACGGTGTGTCATTGAGAATGCGCACAATGTGCATTACTGGTCTCTGGAAACCCTCACATCGGCCGCAATGTACGACACCAGGTACGCTGGTCAACGAACGTGTGGTGCGGTATATGGGAAAGCCAGATTGTTGGAGCCATCTTCTATGATGGGATCTTAACGGGCGATTGTTAGCTGTACCTGCTACAAAACACGGGAAGTGACTGGTATGAAGAGCTGCCTCTCCGACATGTATGCCGGATGTGATTTCAACATGATGGGCGCCCCTAAGCATAAATCATCAAACGTCCGTGTGTATCTGGCCACCGAATTTGGTTTACAGATCATTGGATATGGTGGACCGGTAGAGTGGCCACCGCGTTCGCCGGACTTGAGTTCCATGGACGACATGTACTTCTCTGGGGTTACATCAAGGCACAGGTCTATGGGACTGAGCCTACTTCTCTGGTTGATCTGAAACTGCGCATCATCCGTGCTTGTCGCACAGTTGCACTTGCTATGCTCCAACGTGTCCAGGACTCAGTACAGTCACGCATTCAATTGTGCATTGCCACCAATGTAGAACACTTTTAGCAGTATCTCTAGTAGATTCCTGCGTTTGATCTAATCATTTTTTATACTTATCCATTTTCTGATATGATAATAAATTGATATATACTTTTCTGTTTAATTTCAATATTTCATTCTTCGCTTTGTATACGACCCCTAAAATACAGCTCATATTTTTCGATGAAATAACCCTTTTTGGTGATACCCCGATTTGGATATACCGGCTAAAGGTGGTTTCGCGGTAAAAAGGACATTGCACCCTGACAAGAATCGATCTCTATCTCGAATTACTTTAATTCTTTTTTTAACTGATCCCTCAATAAAAGACAAAATCCTGTGCAAAAATCTAAAACTTTGAAATTTAATAACTGTGTTAATTTTTGTAGCTAAGAAGTCAAACTTTTTGTACTATATCTGTTATGATATGTGTAAACTTTTAATAAATATAACTATAGAGATTTGTTGACAGTATAAAAAGTTAGATTTTGTTATTTTTATAAAATATTTTACTTTAAACAATGCCACAACAGAATATTTACTTCATTTGAAACGTTTTTGTAATTGCAACTTATATGTCAATGAACAAGGGTTGAGAAATTAAAGGTCGGCGATACATAATATATTGCACCCTGTATATGTTAAATTTAAAACCATTTGGTCGGGTAGCTTTTGCGCTGTTATATGCGGGAAGACGGACGGACTAGACGATGACGGCAATATCATTCAAACATAACTATTCTTTTTCTTATGGGGGTGAATTTTAAACTTATGTCATATCGACATTCAAATTATGGTATTTGTAAGATAAATACATAAAATTAATCATGTAAAATCATATGTTCTACATGTAGAATTTGCTTGTTAATGTGCTTGTTCGCGTATACAAAATGTAATTTTACATTGGTATCACCATCTTTGCAAATGTGCAAAGACCAGAAGATGCATTCTTATGATTTTCCATTCATGAGATATTCTTACAATAAACTTAATAAACTTTTATTACTTTTATTTAAGTGAATGATATTTTAAAATAATATTATAATAATTTAAATGCATTTTGCATGCATAAAACACCAAATTCCATTTCAATTGATTTTTCATTTGAAATCCCATTTTCAAAACCCGACCCCTGTTACAATAAAATATATAAATATTTATAAAATTATTTTATTTCTATATGTTCTGTCAAGTAAAAAGTATAAGAAATTATTTAATGAAAATCTGATTTTGCACAATAACAATAATTCAACAAATTGGTAAAGAACCAATTACAATAGCTAAATAAGTATTTTTGACTACTTTAATTTAAATAAAAAATATAATAGTTGTATTTATTTCATGCAGTTATAGAAATGCATACTTTACCTAAATCCACTTTTTTTCTTTTAACATAAGGTTTGAAACGTAAAAACGCAAATTAGAAATCAAACTTTTGTTCCCTATAGTCATCATTAACAAATACGAAAAGTATTTTTCCAATACTTCATCGCAAATGATATGTCTTAAATTTATTTTTTTATGTTATTGATGCTTTTAGAAATCAACGGATAATAATATCGACAAACGAAATGATAAATCTATGAAACCTATCGAAATGACATAAACACAAATGAGCAAAATTTTGACGATTATATATTCTAAGAAATGTTTTAATTTTTATGGTATTTTGTCAAAATGAGAACTTAAACAACCCTTTTGCTATTGTTGGATGTTTACAATCAGACATTTTTGTATATAATATTAAACACCGGAACCTAATTAATACTTGTAGCTAGTGTTATTCAAACAAAAAATTAAATTAAGTCTATGCAATTTTATGTAGTTAAAGATATTTATTTTGCCCTTGTCAATGTATAACATTTTTAATATAATTTTAAAATACCTACATGTAAAAACAAAAACAAATATTTTACTATAGCATGGTAACCTTTAATACATATACCTATAACATAAGAAAAGCATAATTCTTTCTTTTTCTTTTTTTAGGGGGGAGGGGTGGGGGTGGAAAGTAATTGTATGTGTTCTGTTTTTTGTAATTTTTAATTTAGAAAATTCTCACATAAAATTAACAAAAGAACAGATATATCACAAAATATATCGAATAATTGTATAATTGTAGTCCGAATAATTGTATAATTGTATGATTGAATAATTGTAGTCCGGCAGTTTTTTGTTTCTCTAAAGTAATGTATGAAATGTATATTTATTTTTTAATTCATTGATCAAATTATAAGTTATTTAGATTTCCAGTTACTTAGATCAAAAATGTTTTTTCAAAAACTGTTAAAGTCTGAGGGGTTTCCATTTCTATTTTTTTTCCTTTTCTAATTTTTTTTCTCTTTTTTTCTTTTAAGAAAGAAAACATAATAAGAAAAAAAGAACCTGGAAAAATTCATTTACTTAATTTCAAGTCTCGCATGACAATCAAGCATATATTTGGAGTACATTACTGAATAATAAAGTTCTTTTTAAACAAACGGGACATGGCTCAAATATTATTTAAATTACAAATCATCTTACGATATAGCTACCATATATATTTTTAATTTTTAACACTCATGAAATTTTTAATTTTTAACACTCATAAAATTTTTAATTTTAATCTTGTAAGGAACGTTTAAATTAATAGTTATTAATTCATAAGCCTGACAATTACTAATTATTAATTTAAATGATCTTACATGATTAAAAGTAAAAATTTATTGAGAGAGAAAAGTTATAAATATGTATATGAGAGATATATCATACATATAATCCGATAGCTATACCATACATCCTATGATTTTTTTTTTACAAAAATTATAAATTAAATTTCCTTTGAAGCTAATTCTGAGGGTTTTTCTTTAAAAAAAAAGAAAAGAAAGGACTGTAAAAATTTCATTCACTTAATTTCAAATCTCGTACGACAATCAAGCGCATATTTGGAGAATATTACTGAACAACAGTTCTTTTTAAACAGATAACAGAACATGGCTCGAATATTATTTAAATTTTAAATCATCCTATGAAGTTTATACTTTATTTAATTCATAAATGAAATATGCATGTTACCTTGCACCACATGACAAACGATTCAACGCTGCTTAACGGCTATTTTAATAAATATTTCCAATCAATCTTGATTCTGCGGAATCGATAGCATTTTATGTCATCTAATGTATTAGAGTTACTGATGTATCCATACTTTACGCATGATTTTCTAAATATATCTGTACTACTTGACTTTTTGCTAAAGTTTTTCTCACGAAAAAATTGTATTTTTTCTTTACAGAAACTTCTTAAAAAAACTTAATTAGAAGGTAAGTACCGTTTATGTATGTGTAAAAACTAAATTTGTTTCAATCATATAATTAAATAATAATGAACTAAATATACAGGGTGATTATAATTAAAGTTGCACTTTCAAAAGACTGTAAAAAAGAACCACTGGTCAGAATGACCTGGTATTTCATCTGCGTATACGTGAAGCAATGGGAATTTGTTTTGGCGAAAGAAAAAGAAAAGTTTTAAATTTGACCGACAGATGGTGCTGTACTCGTCATAAGATGCTAATTAAAAGACCTTACACGTTGTTCTGGCACTCTTTGTTCAAAGCCTACCTACCAGGAGAAGGTGGTGCCACAGCGGTTAGGAAAAATTTTGCTTTTTCTAGGCCTAGGGAGTTTTTGGAAGGAGTTTTTTGGAGTTTTTGGCCTAGGGAGAGATAAAAACCGATTTATTTTCTATCTGATAAGATTTGTAGAATATATGTGACTGTGTTATTGTTTCTGATTTTAAATTACTAATTATATTAACCAGACTAAGAATCAGATCTAACCAAGTTCACGGACAAAGATAAATCAGAATTTAAAAGAGAGCAGTTAATGTTTGTCTCTTGAAAACAATAATTTTGAATAAATATCAAAACACCCTAAATCTAAATGCTTTCATTTCATATCCTAGATGTTGGCGTAAAGTATGACATGCATGTGGCAATGTATAAAGCAATGCACATGTCAAACCATATGGCACTTTTTTCAGGAAAGTCAGTCGATTATAAGGTTCTAGATAATTAGTTTTTCGGTTAGCTGGTTTCCGGATAAATGGTTCCACACTGTATTAGGTGTGGCAAAATATCCCGTTTCTATGTTCTACTTTTCAACAATTTTAGAAAATTAATTGAAAAAAAACTTTTTAATAGCCTTTTATAGAAATAAAACTTTTTTGTATTATCTCAGTCTATGTCAACACCATTTTAGATGGTGTTTTTATAAATTTGTTGTGAATTATACGAGTTTTGTTTAATAGACTCCCAAAAACGAAAGAAATATTTTCCTCTGAGTTTTACTTAAACAAAAAAAAATGACCACAGAAAACTCATTTACTGACTTTCAAGTCTCGTACAACAACTATAATCCCACATACTGGAGAGAATATTATTGACTGATACATTTTTTTTTTTGCAATAAATATAGGAGCACGGCTCAAGTATTTCATTTCTTTCATCTAATTTTAGGATAGAATGTGATTTGAAGCAACTGTGATGGAAAATACTTTATCCTTCACTGGTTAGATGTCATTTAAGTTATTTTTATCCTTGTATTACATTCAAGATTAGTGTCTATAGGAGTTCTACATATACAATGAATCAAGTACTTGGTGATAAATTTGCTTTTATAGCCACAAATATCGAAAGAAATCATTATACATAATTTCATAAAAAGATTTTCTTTTTCAGTAACTTAATTTATATTTTAGGCAAATAAATTTATCAGCTTCATTCTCAGCCAGAATTTAGTATTATTCTAATTTCTATGAAATATGTCAAAATATGTTCAGATGAGTATTATGCTATATTTTATTTGCATTAGGTTTTTAATTAGTAAGTTACTCACAATATTTTGGAGCATGTTTTTGTGCAATTTATGAACGTACTTAAAATACGTTAATAAGATTACAACAATACAAAAACTAGCCGTTGGGGGCCACCGTATTACTTACCCATCATGGTTACGCATAATATAAAATATGAAAATAAAACATGTGTAAACTATTTATAAAATGCATTGTAATTCGAATACAATCGTGCCTTGAGGACGTCATAAACTTTAAATGCGCTATTACTGAATTGCGTAAAAGAAATATCCTTATAACTGCAAAATTGATAATCATATTAACTAACAGTTTACTGTGTCGTATTAGGCTTCTCATTTCCAATTAAAATATATCTTTGAATTGAAATTTGAATGAAATACAGGGTCATGAAAAGTCGAAGAGTGTGGAAAATATGATTGCAAATATCTCAGAAACGAATTATCCGATCGACTTCATTCTTTATGCAAAATTTATGTTTTTTCATTTTCTTTTATATTCACTCCTTAAAATAAACAATTTCGAAAATTTTTATATATCTTTTATCAGAACGAATATTTCGAGAGTCGGATAATCAAAGTTACTGAAATTTAATAAACTTCTTTCCCTTATTACATACTAAGTACATACCAAATTTCAAGTCTCTATCTCAATTTGTTCGTTCAATAGGGCGTTTACAGACACACACACAGACAGACGGACTGCAATTTCCCCCCCTAAATATATGTTTTTCGGAATCTCTAGTGTCTAAAACGTGTAATTCCGTCAAAATTTTTTGTTCGATTTTCAAAACGATTGCAAGACTTGCCCTATACTACGTATGATGGGTAAGTAATAATATTATGTGTATAAAATGTGACTGATGATGCAGACACACTTACACTTATATATATATATATAGATATATAGCTTTATAGTATACCTATATAGACATATTCCAAACACCCCTAAACGTGCTATCGTATGCAGAATCTTCAGACCTAAATGCCTAAGGACATTTTTAAAAGCATATAAAATATTTTTTATTAAGCATTAAGAGAAATAGATGCGTATACATGCCTTCTAACAATAATATTGAATGCAAATTATAAGGGCAAATCTAATAGTTTTGATCGAGTTAGGAGAGAGCTACGTAAGCAAATTCACAATAAGACGAAGTTAAGATAAGTGCTTTCTCGTGTTCTCAATTTAAAAGAGATCTATATAGGAGTAAGTAGATTTACTTAGAATTTATTTGAAGTAACATATATAAACATGAATTGTAAATTCACCTTTCTTGTGGGAATACAGAAAATATACTGAATTAAATTATTTTTAACAATTTTATGTAAATAAACTGTAAAGAATTTATACAAATAACACAGAAGATCACGAAATATAGCTTCAAGATTGTGGTTATCATAGAAAAAACATATATTGTATATTTTTATTATAGAAAGGAATATGTCATACAAAAAGTTTTGAAAAAATCTTTACAACATTTTTTCCAAATATGCGTTGGAAAGACAGTTTCACAATTCACAATCAGGACATATTTTGAGAAAGATTTACAAACTTTCAAAACATTTATATTTAATTGGTGAAACATGTAGTTCTTTAAAATTATTTAATGAACACTATAATTTCCATAACAATTTTAAAAATAATATTTATTTATCCTCCGAAAGATTAATTAATTTTTAATTCAGGTTTTTCAAACTAGCAAAAAAATATGAAAGGGGAATTTAACTTGTTCGTTTAATTTAGCTATTTAAAAATAAAATTTTACTAAGGTGTGTAAAAATTTTAATCCTAATAAAAATCTGCCTTTTCTGATAATATATAATGATGCGCGTGGGAAAAAAGCATTTATACATTTAATGTAACGTAATGAAAGATAAATGTTTCTTGATATATTTTTTAAACAATTCTGTTTTATATATTCATAAAAACTATCAGAATTAATTTATCCATAATAATATTTTGTCTGGAAATTGTTTATGTCGTATAAATTTAAATATTTAACTTCTAAATTTGAAAATATTGTTCTAGGTAATGATAGAACAATTTATTTTCCGTAAACATTGCGCTATTTCCACGTTTATAATTTGTTGTAAAAATGTATCAAGCATATATTATGACGCATTTTCTAACACTACCAAAATATTATAACAGAACTTCAACAATTTAAAAGATGAACGAAGATATCTAATAAAAATCTTAAAAACTCATTAGACATTATAAACCAAAATTTAGGAAATGCCGTCCATAGCCGAAAAAATAGTCTAATACTTTTCTACCTCCCGTACATTATTTATAGATCCGTAAATATGCTACATAGTGTGCTAAAACTTAGTTTTGTTACAAAGCGTATAACACTGTCATAAAGCAATCTTCAGCAATTTCCGCCAATAGGCTGAAATGCACTCGAATAGTTCTGTAAAACCCTGTATCTGTATATTACTTACAGATTTGTATATACGCTTCATATTAAACTAAAATTTAATTCAGGAAGAAAACGCATAACACAACCAGAAACGCGTACTTTCAGAAATTACAACGCATCCAGTACTTTGCGGAACCTAGTATCTATACGCAAAATTTAAACTGAAAAACGCATACCACAACAAATATTTGTCACTCATAGACTGTACTGTAAATGAAGTCTTCTGTGTGCCCCTATAAATGAACACTTCTGTGTGCCCAAATGAACGCTTCTGTGTGCCCCTATAAATGAAACGATCACTGTTACGAACGACATATTCTACAATGAGCTTCTTTTAGTGCACCTCAATAATATAAAAGCATTTCATTGTGTTTGAATTAGTGTAACATGATTCAGGTATGATTCAAACAAATTTTCCCCGTCAACCGTTATATAGCTGAATACTTTTGTGTGACACTGTAAATGAATGATAAAAACATTGTGCTTCATATTCTACCAAAAAAATGTAGAAGACCTCAGAAATGCAACTCAATTTCATTATGTTAAAATAGTGTAACATCATTGAAATACACTGCAAACGATTTTTCCCCATTTACTATAATGTAACGTGATTCTCTTGAGTTTCCCTGTAAATGAACTATAATTACAAAGCAATCCAAGTATATTTACGAGCGTTAGAACACGGACAGATGATAGACAGAAAATCCAAAATCATAAACACATTTCAAGTATGTTAGAAAGCGTCAAAATTGAATATTAAATATATATATATATATTACAGCACATAAGTAACTGTTGAAAAACTACCTTACAAAAATGAAAAAATTGCAACCGTTTCAAATGAATTAATCTTTATTCTTCGGACAAAAGGTGATATTACCATAACGTAAGTAAAACACAGGCTCATAGCAAATACACTAGTTAGAAGAATAAAGGGGAAAGGGCAGGTATGAATAAAAAAAACTGTTAAGTAGTATAAGAGAAAGAAACCAATTCGAAAAAGGACGCGACAAATATAATAAAAAGGAGAAATGATAAAAGATTTAAATGATTCAAAATGTCGCAAATAAATGAAAAAATGTATAAATAAGTTAAGACATGCATAATGAAGATACTTTAATAAATATATATGAATAAATATGAAGATACTTTAATAAATATATATGAATAAATTTGAAGATACTTTATAATAAATATATTAGATTGAAAAATAGAATTAAAACAGGGTGACAAAGAATTTTGAAGTTTCAATGAGTAAATAAAAGCGTAGCAACGGATTGTTCGTGTCATCCATGGTATCAGTTTATTTCAATCAAACAATTTTATTTTTTATTTTTTAAATTATCATCACATATTTTTTAACGTAAGTTTCTTCGAAATATTGAAATCTCGAATTTCTGTGCAACTTTAAGTAACGAAATTTTTTTCTCAAAATTTACATTTTACTTTGAATCGATGTCATTTCACTAAAAATGCGTATTTAGTTTTCAGGCTAAAAAAACTAATACTTTTTTATTTTTAACTCCAGCATACTGATTGGTGAGGATTCCATACAAATTGAAAGTTTTCCAACTGAGGGAAAAAGTGTCCATTCAGAGAGTGAAACTCAAGAACTTTGGTTTAAATTGCCAACGTTATGGTATAATCAGCTCGATGCCGCAGTGGTTGTCCGAAGGATTCAGAGCTCCGGCCCAACCCTTCCCGCTTCCAACTTTTCAACAGACGATATCGAAGATGACGGAAGAAAAAAGACAAAAAACGTCACCTGAAAAATTTAATTGCTAAATTCTACATGTTTAATGTGTCCACCTAAATATTCCATCGTTATGGACTGTGAGAATTAGTACTCACCATAACTGTACATTTCTCTCTCTCTTTTTAGGTGCGTTCGTAATTATATAAATACGTAGCACCTATAGTCGTCGTTTGGTCCGTCCGTCTGTCCGTCCGTCTGTCTGTCTGTCTGTCTGTCCGTCTGTCTGTCCGTCCGTCTGTCTGTCTGTCCGCATATAACAACTCAAAAACTACCCAACCAAATGGTTTGCAATTTAAAATATATTATCTTTGCAGAATTTTCTCGAGACATTTCAAATTTTATTAAAATCGAATCAAAACTTTAGGAGATATTAATAAAAATATTTATTAAGAAATTTGATTTTTTTTTTTAAAATCGGTGCTTTTTTGTTATAGGAGCTTCCGATGGATGTTAAATCGTCAAGCGACCGATATACTTATTTTATTACAGAAATTAATCTGCAGACGATATAACTCATTTCACAGAATTAAAAATCATCAAGATCTGAATATTTATATAACTAGCTGATACATATATATCTGAATATTTATATAACTAGTTAAGATATTTGTATGAACAGTGTCATAAAATATATACTTAACTAGCTGTTTAACCCGTTCTACGCACGGGATATCATGAATTTAATTCTAAAACGTGCGTACGAACGCACCTCGTTTGTAACGTTTGACGTACAATTTCCAACTTGTTTTAATTTAGTAATTATTTCCACATAATAAATATCTAATTTCTTAATTAAAAATTAATATCTAAGCTATACCAAAATAAAAAGTATGGCTTTTTTGAGTGCTTTTTTTGTTTATTCTTTGCCCGCCTTTTCACCACCTGGCATTTTATGTGCTGTATCACGGACATGTTCCGAAACCCTTTTTTTACTTTTTCAACTTCCTTACAAGTAGTCAGTTATAACTACAGCTATACAATTTCACTTTCTTCTCATTATTTAGACTCTATCTTTAATCTTTTTCGCTTTACATTATTATTCCATATTTCTTATCATCTTCTTTCTTAATTTTATATCTATCCTTTTTATTGTAATTGTTCCTTTATCTTGTATTTAATACTACATCTTAACTTTTCCAAACGGCTCATTGTAATACAAGACATTCTACTTGCAATAGACTGGCTGTTAAGTTGATTGCAACTCGGAAGCCCCTTAACCGACATCAACTGCTCGGCAACTGTTCGAGAAGGATTGTGTTATACAATTATGACAATTCCGTGAAGTATTTTTTTCACTCATTTGGAAAACGTTCCATTCGTATTAAATTATATTTTTTGTCTGATTGTTCCAGGTTTAATCTAAGATGACTTATCGTATCCACCGCTTAACATCTTTTTCTGATGTGCTCTGGCCCATCGACTCTCATTCCGCCATTTTTCCATATATCAACGAAAAATAAATATAATTTTCTACTCTAATATATGCATAATAATTTAGTGAAATGGATTTTTGCAAATACTTCGAATTACTTATCAAAAAAAAAAAAAAAAAGAAAAAAAGAAAAAAGAAAAAGAAACATTCCGAGAAAACTTAAATGTCAGGGTGTCAAAATTACGTTATTCTTTAACGACTTTCAAAATTCATCTTAAATAATGCTCATTAGCTTACTTATTTGTTAATTTCTCACTTATTTCTTTCGTTGGTTATGAATTGCAAATCGCAACGTGAAAAAAAAAATTAACAATAATTTACACGATATTATTAAAGAGATATATTTTTACCACAATGAGAGAGCTCCTCTTTTAGTACTTTAATATCGATTTTAACTCTTGTTTCAATTTCAAACATTCTTTGCCTCTGCGAATAATAGAAGGGTGGTGCAAAATTTAATTAGATTAACGATTGAAAACTGACGATTGGATTTTTAATCATAAGTAAAGATTGACCGATTAAAGTTCATTTCAATCCCACCCACAGACTAATGATTAATGTTTAATTTAATTTCATTCGTTCTCTTTGATTAATAATTGAATCATTTCTCAATCTAATTAGTAATGCAATTAATTAAGTAAGATTAAAAACGTTATGTATTGTTCCGGTTTTGAGGCGTTTTATTTTCTTTATTTTCTCTCTACCTTCTTCTGGTTTTATTACTCTGGGCCGCTGATAGTGCCCTGCATCGGATAGGGTAACACGATTTTATTTTTTATCACGCCCGACCCGACCCGTGGTTGGCCTTAAATGTTTCGGATTCAGGACGGGTCGGGTTAGGTTTTGACTCTTTTGGATCGGGTTTGGGTTGACACGATTTTTCAAAAGAAAGTCCTAAATATTTAGAAATGTTGTGTGGTACAGTTTTTATTGATTCCTGGATTTTTTTTAATTTGAACACTACCTCCTTAATACTAAATGCCGATCGTATTCACGTTTTCCCCATACCAGGAATTGGAAGTCAATTTTTCCCAGAGTACAGTGTCATCTATCGGCGACGACTGACATGATCTTTCAATGCATATCAGTACGCTACCTCCGTAATACATTAACGTATATATTACAGAGGCAGTGATTAGTAAATAACATAAACAAAGACTGTATTGAAAATATTTATATAGAAAGTTAAAAATATAGCTTAAACAATAAACTTTGTAATTAATTTCTCGAATTTCACAAATGTATTTATTATCTATTCTTTTATAAATAACAATTTGAATTGCTGTAGTAACTGATATTTTTAATTTAAAATATTTGTTTTTAATATAAAACTTCTTTTTTTAATTAAATATAATATATAAATTAATAACACTGACCTTCATTTATAAATAGATGTCCATAAAAAGTAACACAAACAATGTTTATGGAGCAAAAATATTTATTAACACTATAAAAAATAATTAACAGATCAATAAGTATGAGATAGCTTTAAAAAGATTAATGCAAAATAGCAAAGTAGTGGATTAAATTAAAATTACTGGTAGCAGCTGATAATACATGCACCAGATGGTAACGCCTATGTGGCGCTACTATCTGGGACATGCTGACTTCCATTTTTAAGACCTAATACGATAGGCATTTAGTTATTACGGAGGTAGTGATTTGAGACGTTTCTAGTTTTTGAAATCACTGATTCATTTTCATGACAGCAACACGCTTTTAAAGAAAAAGTAACAATAATGATGGGGAAAAAAGAAATATATTCATATTATTTCTAATCCTATTAAAAAACAACTGGATAAAATAATGAAAAAATCTGTTTAGACGAGAAAACAAATTTGTGTTGAAATAAATCCAGAGACATAGAAAAGTTTCTTGATGTTACTTTTAATTTCTTAACAGAGAAAAAACTACATGTATTTTTCCAACACAAGGAGATCTTATAAAAGTATTTTCGAATAACGCTAGATAGAAACATGTAGTAACATATCTAAAAATCACTGTAAATACGAAAGAAAACCTTTTATTTCTGATATTTTTTCATACCGAAAGATTTTACTTCAATATTGCATTTCCTGCTCGATAGAAAGGAGTATAATTTTAACATATTTGTTATTTCACTCCAAACATACTTTCGTAATTAAAGTATAAAATTATTTTTTTTCTGCATCATTAAGTAAGTTATGGTTTTTTTTTTATTAGATGGGGTAGCTTAATATATTTCAGAAATCGAAATCAAATTTAATAAATGTTAAGAATAATTATATATTTTATATAAATCGTAATTTATATATTACTTATAAATATGTATTTCATAAATAAGAAATAACTATAATAGTAAACTTTAAAACACTGTCCTAGATAATTTGTACATTTACGTATTTCTGTAATTATTTAACTATTTTAGTATTCTAATATATATTACAGATTACGTAATATGGAATTATCTAATAATATTTAGTACCGACTATTTAATTTAATATCTTAAAGAGTCGAAAATGATATTTAATGAATTATAACTTTCAAACTTATAAATACTATTAAATACCATTAAAACAGAGAATATTTACTACAAAATTTAAATTCAAACTCATTAGAAGTATGTTACAAAATTTTAGTAAAACGGCTTTATTATCTCTTATAATTACTTTGCGTAATGATATAGCGATAGTATGAAATACGTTTTAGGCTACAAAACTTTGAAGGTTATTATAAACATGGGATAATTTCAAAAGTTTGTTAAAAATATTGAAGAGATATTATACAGTCCTCGAAGGAAATATTCCAGGAATTTCCAATCTTTGAGAGGAAAATATTTTAAGAATTTAAGTCCTTAATCTCAAGTTATTAAAGTAGGTAAAATCTCAAAGATTTCCAAATAAAAGTAACGTTTCTATCAGCAAGTCTTTAATATAACTAAAGTTTGTTGAAAAAGTAAGGAAACACTTTTGTTGCAATTATTATTGTACAGTACAAGTACACTGTTAACTTTTTCCATAGAATAATGAATCAGCAATCACATATTTTACACTCAATATACGGTTAATTTAGAAAATGGTAGAAAAAAGATTACAAAGATTATGCTCGATATATGATAACAAAATGTTTTCATGAGTCTGGTAATGTACTGTAATTTTTTCTCTATTATGAGAACTCTTGATAAAGTGATTAAGTAACCAGTATTTTTAAATGCGGTTCAAAGATTGAAAAGTTTGCAGCAATGATAAATTGTAAAATATACGTTCTCTTAAGGTTATTTTTATGGTATACTTTAACAAATTTGATTCACCATAGAAAAATTATCGAAATTTTTTTATCTAATTTTTACTCGTTTTTTTAACTTAACTTAAGTTTAAAAATTAATGTTAATTTATTAACATTTTCAGATTTGAAATTTATATGTTATTTAATTAATAAACTATGTAACAGTTTTATAGCATCTGATTAGTTTTGGTTATTTTATTGTTCCCTTAACCATCAACTTAAAATACTGATATTAATTTAATATATTTCCTTATATATAAATACTAATTATTATATTTATTATCCTTTAATACTGTTTTTTATGTAATAAAATTTAACAAAATAGTTATTTAATCAGTTTAAAATAGTATGAACAGGATTCGCAACTTCATATTTATATTACTGTGTTGGAAGCTGCATTCCGTTCCTATAATACGGGAATGCTATTTAAGACTATTTACAAAGCATTCTTCAGTCTGCCAATACTTCTATTTCTCCATTCTCTACACTTAAATGCGCAAACAGAGATGAACCATTTTCTACATACGTTATTTATATTAAAAAATATATATAGCTGATGTGAATTGCGTATTCTGTATTAATTAATTATTACATAATTATTATGACCGTACGTCCTTTAAGGTCATAAAGGAAGGAATAATTACAAAAGTCCTTCCGGCCTGTACCGGGAGGAAAAGGTAGCTTTCCTATATCTTCGTTTTAAAAATTTAGCTAATGTTACACGAAAACAGCAAGTTAAAATGCAAAGAAACGTTTACAAAAAACTCGTTAATACTGAATTTAAATAAGAAATTCGCCAAATTATTGAGCAACAGCCAAATTCGCTTCATTTATGAAGACTTATTTTGGACGCCAAATTTGGCGATATTTCGCCAAATGTCGCCAATTTTGTTGCCAATGTCGCCAATTTTGGCGCTAACGGATATGAATATATAGTTTTATGCGTATGATTGGGAAAATTATTACAACAATGAAAGAAAATAATTTGCGAGTAATCGCGTTAATGTGCTGTTTTGTTTCAAAATGTCAGCCACCCTAGAATTTCAAACTGCTCTATCTCAGCCATTTTTCAAGATAGAGGTAAACGAAAAAATGCTCTGGAATCCTTGTATCAAGGTCTAAAACGTAATTAAAAAAATAAATTTTAATTTTTAATTTTTTTTGTATATTTATTTTAGTTTTAAATTTTTAAATGGCCGCCATCTTGAAACAAAATGGCGGACCAAGCTGGCCAACGAACTCGGTCGAGACATTGGTTAGCTTAATACACATAATTAGTTTCAGCAAAATTGATTTATAAATACGAGCGTTATCGTATGACATAGGTCATATATATATATATATATATATATATATATAAATCAACATTTGAACGGAGGGTGGTTTTGGGGTCTGGGGGTCATGATCGGTGAAAATATATCGAAATTTTCCGGAACTGCTTTCCTCCGAACGGCTGCAATAGGTAGCTTTATACTTTTTTGTATTGAAAGCTACCTAATATATTTCATTAATTTGTTAGTATGACTATATATGAGTATATATGATACCTTAGAATTATGCATTCTATAATGCTTTTAACATGCATTAGTAGTCGCACATAAATATGGATGTCCAGTAAATGCACCACGAAATATTTCATATCTCAGTTATAAGATTAATTCAGATGTTTAATGAAGGTTTATTGAAATATTTGCTTCATATGTTCGTTTGGTTTTCATTTCTATTACATTTGAGTTATACTTTACTTCTAGTAATTATTATATAATATTCAATTGAGTTAACAGAAAATTGTATTAGGATAAATTTGTATTACGAAAGTTTTATGTTCTTACTATTGGCGTTCGTCTGAATTATCTTGTAGATTATCAGTACCTGACTGAATAACCAGAAGTTTTTTACGGCTTACAGTCAAAACGTTTTCTTTAAGAGTCTACTTCACTCACGGGAAAACACCCGCTCGCTAATGTTAATCCTATGGGAGTTGGAGAGCTGGGGTTGATCTCTAACGCAGACCGTTTTTTTACTTTTTCAACTTTGGTAACAGGTTTTGTATGAGGATACTGCCACTTTCAAAACCGGCTCCGAATGTGAAAGTATCCTCATTAAAATAAACAAAAAAATTGTAAAAATAATTTTTAAAAAAAGTAAAAAACGGCCTGCGTAGAGATCAACCTCAACTATCCAATGAAAAAAAATTAAATTATTGAAATAAAAATGAGATATTTAAAAAAAAATTCCCATAGGATTAACATTAGCGAGCGGGTGTTTTCTCATGAGTGAAGTAGCCTCTTAAATGGGTTCAGTAAACGAAAGTTTTGACAAAAAATGATTGAAATATACAAATAGTAATAATATTTGAACTTAACATTTTTATAAAAGATTACATCAGAAACAATATAAGATAATTTTGCAAATTGAAGTTTACATAACATTTAACTGCGAAATTTGTTTTATTTTAATTGTTATTCAAACATATTTATTTACACAGAAGAAATATTTATACAAAAATGTTTTATACCTTCAATTTCATCAAAAAGTAAACAAAAAGTACTTACAAAAAAAATCTTTTAAAAATTATTTAATTAAACAAATAAGGAAAAACATATATACAAATAATTAACTGCAGATGAAATTAATAATTTCCATTTAAAATTAGATACAATTTATATTATTACACGAAATGAAATATTTATGAATTTTAAAAATAGCTTTAAAAAAACTAAACTAGACAAGTATTAGTTGCATTCATTAATTCGAAATTAAATATTAATAAAATGTAAAACATAATTGTTACATATTATACAAAATATGAATTATTCGAAAGGTTGTCGTGCAAATGAATAAGTATGCATATATAAAAACAATATATGTGTGTATTTCTAAGTGTTAAGTGTTCATTTAAATAAAAGTTCGAGAAATTTCACTCGTATTTAATTTTATCATGTTAAAAATATTAAATTTTAAAATTAATTTTAATTTTCTTAAAAATATGTTATTAATGAGCCGTATTTCAGAGTTTTTTCAATTGAATCAGCCCTGAAATATGTATACCTTAAGCGCTTTTCACAAACTTCGTCAAGGTAACACAGGCCACATTTTAGGAATACAACTAACCAAATGGCATATTTGAATTTATATTTTTATAAAATTCATCCTAATGAAATGTTTGTGTTTAAACAAATAAAAATAATAGTGGATAGACACAAACACAATCTAGAAAATTTCTATATTGAAGAATACATTTTTGAATAACATATATTATTAAAAAATAAAAATACACTAGATGGCCATTAACCCCTTGAAGGGCACCGGTATATTATATATACCACTTAATTTTAATCCGAAAATGCCACAATGACACCAGAATTTTATAATCAAATTTTGAATATATAAAGTACGTGAGGAAAAGCTTTTACTTATTTTAAAATAAATTCGTTCGTGAATCCTGGTGTTAATCAATCATTTCAAATTTTTAGCTGCAAGAGTACTGTGCCCTGAAGGGTTTAATGACGGGAAATTGCAGGTTTGGATATTTTTCGAATATTTAAAAATATACATGTCAGAAACTTTTGGAATTTTGAGATTAAAAAGAACAGGTTTGACTTCATATTTATCAACGTCGATTTGATAAGTAGGACAATTAGGGGACCAAAAAAAATTAAAGAAAAAAAAATAATACTTGGGATCACTCTGTAAAATAAATGCACCAAATGATCTATCGCTACAGAATATACATAGGCAAACATTGTATAATATGTGTATTCATTTGCGTAAAAATAGCATGTATATTAATATACATATAGCGATTTTTTTTTTAATTAAAAAAAAATTGCATGTTTTTTGCTTATAACATACAGGGTTTTTAACAAAATTTAATGCCAATTTCAGAAAAGGTGACAAAATGTTGTAGAAATAATATAGTGCTATTGGAATATAAATATATTAAATATTTAAGAAAATATGGGCAGTTGTATAAAATACTTTTTATCTGCGCATGCGCGAATGATAACGAGGAACTTTTTGCATGATTTAGTAGTCAACTCTCAGGAGCAACTTATTAAAAAAAAATCAGTCAAATATCATAAAAATTCAGAGAGAAATCGGCGTTAGAATGAGCTGTTATTTAGTTTCTCATTAAAACTCGCTGAATGATAAAGGATTGTCCACAAATTGTTATTTTCAATTTATCTGAGAGCATTCAGAGCAAGTTTTTTGAAAAAGCTATTTACTTATAGTTTACTGTTATGTTTAGGATGATTTTGACTCTAAATTACGATGAAAAGAAAAATATAGTCCATACACTGATTGCAGTTAGGTAAATTGAGCTGTTTATAATAAAATTTTGTGAAAATTTTCCCAATACCCAAAACACTCTACAGTAAATTCTATCGCATATATATGTATTTTCTGTATACACGTAATTTGTATGCCAGTAGTGAAGATTATAAACTAAAATCTAAGATATATTATACATTTTTCATAAGTTATCAGTCAATAACTTGCAATTAAATTTTTATAGTGATATTTCAATAGCTTTTTGCGAAATTACGTTTTGTGTATTAGTCCAGTCTAGGAAAGTTTGCCATAATAAATGCTAAGGAGATAAAAATTGGTACAATTGTTCATTGATGCTACTGATGACTATGTAAAAAGTTCTGATGGATAGGAGGTGAACAAGGGGTGGGGGGCAAAATCCTTTTTTAGTTGCTTTTCAAATATCTCAGAAACTGTCGGTTTTCATGAAAAATTACTCTGACATAAATGAAAAAAACACTAAATTCTCTGTAAATGACAGACCTAAACAGTAGAACCTTGATTATCCGTCAGTCAGGAAACCTGAGCTTTGACGGATTTTTCGAAACAAAAATCACTTTAATTTCATATTTATTTACTTAATGTTTATTCAAATTTATTAAATATTGTTGCAAAAAAAAAAAAAAAAAAAAAAAAAAGGAAAACAGTAAACACTCCAATACTGCAATATTGCATGAAATAATGCCGGGTAAGTTGTTTATGAAAGATAAATATTTATCATTAATGAAATGTTTATTAACGTGAAATATAAATGCAAATATAAAACATGGAGAAAACTAAAAGTAGGTACATATTAATTTATAATTAAGTAAATATTAGGTAATTATGAAAGTGGATGGATCATTAGGATTCATAATCATGACCTCATCTTCTTCCTTGTCCTGTTGTTTTCACCCTGGTACTGAAGACAAATATTTATATTTATCGTTAATAAAATGTTATTTCACGTGAAACTTTGTAATAGCTTTGTACGTGAACTTTGTAATTGAAAATTATAATAGAGAACAATGAAAGTACTAATTTATCATTAAGCAAATACTTACTAAGTCATAATGATCTTTTTTCTTGACACATCATCATTAGCTGAAGTGGACGGTGCATTAGAAGGCGTTCTCAGCATGACTGAATCAATAATCACATCCTCATCGTCTTCCTCATCCTGTTGATCTGCATTTATAGACAAGTGTAGCAGCATTCAGACAGTCACCATGGCAAATGTTGCAGATGAGTGTGCAATTAATAGCTGCTTTCCTGCACCCACACTTACCTCCACACCCAGTGGTGCATTTGCAGAAGATGGTATTTAAGACAGCTTCAGGTGCGATCAAGTCCTTATTTGTAATAAGGTTCCACTGTATATACCTGTCATTTTTAGAGAATTTAGCGTTCTTTAATTTATGTCAGAGTAATTTTTTCATGAAAACCATCAGTTTTTGAGATATTTTTAAAAAACAAAAAAAGTACTTTAGTCCCCCCTCCCCTCGCTCACTTCTATCCTTGAGGACTTTTTACAAAGCCACCAGCAGCCATCAATGAACAACTGTACCAATTTTGTATCTCTGTAGCATTTATTATGGCGACATTAAGTAAATAAAATTTAAATTAAAGTGATTTTTATTGCGGAAAATCCGCCAAAGCTCCGGTTTTCTTATTGGCGAATAATCGAGGTTCCACTGTACATACCTGTCATTTGTAGAGAATTTTATGTTCTTTAATTTTTGTTGGAGTAATTTTTTCATAAAAACCAACAGTTTCTGAGATTTTTGTAAAAAACTAAATAAAGTAATTTATTTTGCACCCCCCTCTCTCTACTCACCTCCTATCCATCAGGACTTTTTACATAATCATCAGCAGCCATCAAGGAACAACTGTACCAATTTTTATCGCCTTAGCATTTATTATGGCAAACTTTCCTAATTTGACTGTACTAATACGCAAAACGTAATTTCTCAAAAAGCTATTGAAATAACACTAAAAAAAATTAAATTGCATGTTATTGCCTGATAACTTATGAAAAATGTATAATATATCTTAGATTTTAATTTAACATCTTCACTACTGGCATACAAATTACGTGTATACAGAAAATACATATATATGCGATAGAATTTACTGTAGAGTGTTTTGGGTATTGGGCTAAATTTCACAAAATTTTATTATAAACAGCTCAATTTACCTAAATGTAATCAATGTATGGACTATATTTTCCTTTTCATCGTAGTTTAGAGTCAAAATCTTCCAAAATATAACCATAAACTATAAGTAAATAGCTTTTTCAAAAAACTTGTTCTAAACGCTCTCTGATAACTTGAAAATAATAATTTGTGGACAATCCCTTATCATTCAGCGAGTTTTAATGAGAAACTAAACAACAGCTCACTCTAACGTCGATATCTCTCTGAATTTTTATGATATTTGACTGATTTTTTTTAATACGTTGCTCCAGAGAGTTGACTACTAAATCATGCAAAAAGTTCCTTGTTATCGTTCGCGCATGCGAGATAAAAATTATTTTATACAACTGCCCATATTTCCTTAAATATTTAATGTATTTATATTCCAATAGCACTATATTATTTCTACTATATTTTGTCAACCTCTCTGAAATTGGCGTTAAATTTGGTTAAAAACCCTGTATGTTATAAGCAAAAAACATGCAAGATTTTTTTAAATTTTTTTAAAAAATCGCTATAACTCTATTAATATACATGCTATTCTTACACAAATGAATACACATATTATACAATGTCTGCCTATGTATATTCTGTAGCAATAGATCATTTGGTGCATTTTATTTTACAGGGTGATCCCAAGTATTATTTTTTTTCTTTAGTTTTTTGTGGTCCCCTAATTGTCCTCCTTATCAAATCAACATTGATAAATATGAAGTCAAGTTCTTTTTAATCCTAAAATTCCAAAAGAATCTGACATGTACATCTTTAAATATTCGAAAAAATGTCTGAAACTTAAAGTTCCCGTCATTAATGGCCATCTAGTATATATATTAATTATGAAAAAAAAAATTTACGAACTAAATTAATTCTTACGTAAAACGAATCAGATACGAGAATCAGTTGTCAGGTTTTATTGTTTGAAGAAAATGAGTAATTGCATGTAATAAATTGAACAGACGAAAAATGTATACCTTACACAGTTTTCCCAAATCTCATCGCGATAACAAAGGTCTAATTTTAGGAATACTACAATAAATCAATTGGCACATTTGAATTTATATCTTTACAAAATTTATCCTAATGAAATATCACTGTTTAAAAAATTAAAAAATAAAACAGTGGAACGATCAAAACACAATCTAGAAAATTTTCTATATTCAAGAAGACACTTTTGATTATGATCGTTATTCAAAAAAGATTATAAATTGTGGAAAAATTATGATATATCAGGTACATTAATTCTTACGTTAAAACAATCAGCTATGGGAATCAGCTGAGAGGATTGAAGGAATAAAATGTAATCAATTTCAGTAAATGATTTCAGAAAATGATGATTTCAGAAATGATTTCAGTTGTTACTAAAATTTATATTATTTCACTGTATGTATTAATCAACAATAAAAATAACGTAATATATGTAAATTATTCCCATTTAATAGAATACATATTCATTTTTCTCCAATGAAGAGAAAACAATTGGATTATATTTAATAAAATCCATTATATGTTTACATAGAAAAAAAACATTTGTATGCTTGGAGCCTTCGTATTGATATGCATTCCAAAAACTCTAATTTGTAGAATAACAATGTATGAGGGAAAATGTCTCCAGCAAATTGAATTTCTCATGTTATACAAATGACCGTTTCATCTGCTTTCGAAAAGCAGAATTCTAAGCCAAAATGCAAATCATCAAATTTGTTGGAAAGAGACCAGAGTCTACATATTATTTGTGGCTTCAATACAGAAGCAATAAAATAATCTATTTATTATATGAAATATTTCTGAGCAAAGATTTAGGGTCGACAAGATCATGAAAATTGCCTCGATCGAACGTAATCATAAAAGTTATTTTTATTACTATTATAGTTTTTGTTTTATTTATTATGTCTATTCATTATTACATAATATTTTAAATTCAATGGTCTTTTTTGTGGCCAGTATTGATTATAGCTTTGATAGTTTTCAAGTTTCAACCTTTGCACTTTTAAAAGGTTTATTTCCTGTCAATAAAAACGGAAAAATATGTTTAAAGTTGCAGAAAACGAAGAAAATTCATAAAATTCAAAGTATCTCATCTCGTTAAGTTTTGGCCGCAAAAGAGTGGAATATTTAAAGATTTAATTGTTAGAGTATGGAGAAAGTTTTTCCAAATATAATTTATATGAGCCACTGACAGTATAAAAATGTAAATTTCGTAAGTTAAAAAAAATAATACCTAATTTGAAGTGAATTATTTTGACATAAATATGAAACGATTTGCATATATTAGGTAGCGTGGTTTGGCGATAATTAACTTTAAAAATATGTTAAACAAATTCTATGTTTTAAAAGTGAATTTTTCCATAATCGGGTCTACAGACTACCGGCGCACATTGGAGTATTTGACACAAAATCCTGGCCAAAATTAATTTTCATGTCTTTTAAAGTTTAAACCATTGTTGTTGACTTACTATAAGTAAATACACTTAATTAATGTTATATATGCATAAATGTATGTATTAAAATAAATAAATAAATATATAATACAATGTTTACTTATATATTTATTGTTTATAAGAGGAAATTAATTGCTGATAGTTTGTTTTATTTACAAGTAATGTTTAATTAAATGTGGTTAATTTTACTACACATTAAAGTTTAATTATTTATAAAAGCCAATGTATATAATATATATATTACTTGCATTTAGTATTTTCCAAAGTTAAGTTTCTATAGTATAGAGATACTGATTTTTTGAGTGAAATTTTATAGTTTAGAGTTTTTATAAAAGTATAGGTTTGAAGTCCTCCCAGAAAACAGTGATACCTAAAAATGGCAATAATATGCGGATTTATTTTTTAAATTTGCCTTCAAAACTATAACCAATCCGATTATAATTCAAAAATGGTTCGACAAACCCCGACACAGCTTTAAAAAGCTTTGAATATATTAGATAATATATTTCAATAAATATATTTCAACATATTAGAATTTAAAAAGGCTTAATATTAACCCATTTTCAATTTAACTTATTTTTTATTATATGAGAAGTAAAATTATTTAAATGCACTTCTCAAAATGTACATTTAAACATAATAACAGTACTGGAACATAACAAAAAAGCACGTCTTCTCACAAAGAAACTTTCACTTCAACTGAGGCTAGGATCCGCCGGATATGACTACTCATACTTCTGAAACACACATAGATCGATGCACCAGTTAGTCAGTTAATACAAAATATGCTTTGCACAATTGTTGAGCAAATTTAAATTTCTGCCTTTTTGGCCAGAATTTTGCGTATGTTAGTGAGATTGGTTTAGCGCGCAATTAACTTTAAAAAAAAATGTTAGGTGGATTCTATGTGTTTAAAGCGAACTATTCTGTAAGTGGATCCGTAGTTGCATAATTCCTAATGTAATCGATCTGCGAAACAGATTTTTGTGGTACATACAGTCTCTGGCCAAATTATTAGAGGAGTTGTTTTTATTATAATTTGTTAAATATCTGGAAAGATACATCAGGAATTATCCTGAAACTTCAAGGAGTGTAAACAACATGATAGACGTCATATATTTCCGTGAAGATTTTTTCCCGAAACCTCATAAGGGGCCGTCAACAAATTGAAGAAAAACGAATATATTTTGGATAACCCTGTAAAAACTAATATTGCAAAAGCATGCAAACTGTAGATTATGATTAAGTGGATTATTGTAATAATTTGGGTTCATTTTAATGAAGATAGTATGTATACTCGAAGAGAAATTCAGGTTTTTATAAAAACAGTCCCAAATTTTATCAAGTGTTTTGCTGATAATTTGCAGAGTTGTTAATATAAAAACAAGTTATTTTCAGAAAATATGACAAACAAAATTGCACACAACATCCTGCAATCAGAATTAAAAAATAATAAAAATTGTATGAAACATGGGCAGGTTCACTAAATATTATTTCACTGCGCATGCGCGAATTCAATCAAAATATACTGTGCATAATATATTAGCTAAATATATAGACCAACTTTTATGAAAGTCTCAAAAACATAGCTTGAAAATTCTGATAGTAATCGTCGATAGAATAAGTTCGAATTTCGCTGTTCCCAAAAGGAAGCAAAAAGATGAGGGGTTGTATCCAAATATACTAGCTTATGAAAGTTGACATAATAAGAATGAAGTGTCTCTCATTCTATATTTGATACAACCAGTCATCTTTTTGCTTCCTTTTGGGAACAGCGAATTTCGAGCTCATTCTATCGACGATTACTATCAGAATTTTCAAGCTATGTTTTTGAGACTTTCATAAAAGTTGGTCTATATATTTAGCTAATATATTATGCACAGTATATTTTGATTGAATTCGCGCATGCGCAGTGAAACAATATTTAGTGAACCTGCTCATGTTTCATACAATTTTTATTATTTTTTAATTCTGATTGCAGGATGTTATGTACAATTTTGTTTGTCATATTTTCTGAAAATAACCTGTTTTTATATTAAAAACTCTGCAAATTATAAGCAAAAAACTTAATAAAATTTGGGACTGTTTTTATAAAAACCTGAATTTCTCTTCGAGTATACATGCTATCTTCATAAAAATGAACCCAAATTATTACAATAATCCACTTAATCATAATCTATAGTTTGAATGCTTTTGCAATATTAGTTTTTACAGGGTTATACAAAATATATTTGTTTTTCTTCAATTTGTTGACGGCCTCTTATGGGGTTTCGGGAAAAAATCTTCACGGAAATATATGACATCTACCATGTTGTTTACACTCCTGAAGTTTCAGGATAGTTCCTGATGTATCTTTCCAGATATTTAACAAATTATAATAAAAACAACTGCGTCTAATAATTTGGCCAGGGACTGTACGTTGCGAGTTAAGTAAGTTTTGAGAGGAAGGTTTTAGTATAAGTATAACACATTGTTTTGTGTTGAAAATAATTATTTCAAAATCATGTAAAAATTATTACAATTAAAAAATTTCCGTACTAATTGGCAGATTTCGATGTATTTTTTTACAAGTTTTGTAAAGAGATGGAAGATAATGATATAGCTTACATAGGGCTTATTTACACCAGAGGTGCGGCTGTGCTTTGATTATTTACGCTTTCTTCTGCAACTATTGCTCAGAAATTAAAGTTGTAATAACTCGAATGGAACGATGATCTTTGGGATATTTTTTAATGTTCCCGTTACTTAATCTGCCTTGGAATCATGCCAAAGTGACAACAAGAATAATTCTGGAAATATGAATTTAAACGAGGTATTGTAATTATTCGGGAAAATGCAAAAAATTGTTGTTATGTTTGGTTACTCTTGTACAACTCGTTTCCAATATGAAAAAAGCGCCCCCGTTATTGCGATTGCCGTTTTTAATGATCGATCAGTACTATAACGATGGCTGTGGGGTCTCCACAACAAGGTTTGTTTGTATATTAAATTTATGATGATTTTAGATATATTTAAGCTGATTCTGTATTTTTTTTTTTTTTTTTTTTTTTACAATTTTGTATATTAATGACGATTTACCATTAAGTGTTAACTTTATTTAAAAATAAAACACTTAAAAATAATACAGCAGGCAATAAACTACTTAAAGTAAATATTGTTATCGATTAAAGAAAAAAAAATCCAACTTTTATCAAATTATTTGGATAGCTTCTTATCTGCACAGTTCTTCTGTGTTATTTTCAGTCGAATCGAAATTAAAAACGATGCATTATTTTTCATGTTTCCTCGACTTTTACATAAAAAAGTAGCCTGTTTTTCACAAAGGAAAAAATCCATTTTAGAAAAAAATATATTTGAAAACAATTTACATATCATAATAACTCACATTGCAAATACTTTATTCATGGGAATTTTATGCGATTAAATTATGAAATCCACGCTCACAACATATTTCAAAGAATGCAAATTGTCATACGCTATGATAAGCATTCCTCGAATTCATGGAAATGTATATACTATGTCGGATTCCACTTCTCCGTCCACACAACTTCGAAATAAATCCGGTCTTTTGATATGCTGCCACCACCGATATGAATACGTGATATCGGGCAAGATACTTGATGTATATTCGAGAAAAACCTAACTCTTTCAATTAAAGTTAAAGTAACAATTTATTAACAATATTTACACTTAAACTCGGATGTAAATTATCCGGTTTAACACTAAATCAAAACAATTACAGAAAACGCTCTACTTGTACCGTTAGACTACGTCAATTCATTCCGCACTGAGATTTCTATTCATCTCACACCCGCTCTCTCTTTCTTTCGAGAGATACCGTTAAACACACGTGCTCAGATCGTCAACTCTCAACGACCTTACACCTTCCCTCCCACGTTCGAACTAACTTCACCTCTCGTCATTCCCCAGCGCACCCGCTCTCTCTCTACGGGGCTGCTGTTTTATTTCCAAGGGTCGCTTGACAACCGTTCCTCCCTCTTGACTGATCTGTCTTCCTAAATAAAAGAGTGCACTATCTTTCTTATCTATCAAAGACCACATTGCAATGGAAATACCTCTTTCATTATGTCCAAGTCGCCACCCTCCGGATTAAGATTTTTCTTAAACCAGACTCTAACGGTACACAATAGATACAGATACAATACGCTAATCCCTTAAGAATAGCTTTCAACTCTTGCACCTGTGAGAGAAACCTGACACCCCCCCCACCTTAGCGGAAAATATGCCTTTTAGGGGCTAATTTTCCTCAAACTATGTAATGTCTGAGAAGAGTTCAACAGTTCCTTGATAGGTTTCTTCATTACTACAATTACATAAATATTTCAAGGTGTCTGAAAATTTAACTACTGACATCTCTAATGAACCATATACTAATGTGAGAAATACCAAAAAAAAAATTACACAATATGCTAATACACTGTTATAAACACAAGATGCAAATGCAATTATAAATACACAAAAAAATAAAGTTACACTAGTATTATGTCATTTCAATGTCAGTCCTTAGGCTGATATTTCTGGAGGCGGAACTTTTTCCTTCTAGGGCTTCCTCGTTAACTTACTTGGTACATCCCTTTCCGCAATGCACCCGCTTGAATGGCTAACTTCTGCCTCTGATGTCCCAATTAAATCTTCCTCTAACCAATCAGGCACTTGCCTGTCCAAGTCCTCTTTGTACGTAATAAAGACATTGTACAATTTCTGCCTTATTTTACCCCTCTCCGGTTTACGACCAATCCGATTTTTCTCCATTTCTACCAGTTCGATAGGACCCATAAATAATTCCTTATTTTTCCTTAAGATTGATTTTATGTCCCAAACTTGAATATTTGTTAACCCTTTTATCTCAAATCCCTTCCTGTCTTTATTTTCCGGTTGTTCTCGGTCTAACAACAGATCTTTCCTACAGTCTTCAAACTCCCCGTCACTATCCAAGACAATATAGACTACTTTATTTTTAGCCATAAATTCTCTCATTTCGGTTTGATACACCAGTTTCTTACTCCCGTCCACTAACTCAACTATAACTGCAGGTCGACATATTTCCTCTTTCTCCTTATTACTCACATTCATTTCCCTCGTTAAACGACATTCTACACATGATTCGCAAAATATTTTAGATTCCTCTGCCATATTTTCCCAATAAAATGAATGCTTGATTCTTTCTAACATTTTCTTAACCGCGTGATGTTCTCCATATAAGGAGGTATGCGCTAGTTTTAGAATTTCCTCCCTTCTAATTTTAGGTATTACTAATTGAGCTACCGTTTCATCTACCAATTTCTCTTTATGATATAATAACCCATTAACAAGATAGTAAGACCCTTTATCATTTTCAGCTAATTCCCAAGCTTTCTCTAAATCTTTACAATTCATTTGGGATTTCTGAAATACATTTAGACTACTTTCCGTAACTTGATTAATCTTACTTTTCTCTACCTCGGCCTTTTCCGTCTCATGACTTTGTAAATTTACCGATCTCGTTTTTACGGCATAACAGTCACTCTTATCATTTCCAATCCTTTCCCTTTCCTTCACTTTATCCCTACTACCTTCCTTACATTCCCTTTCTACCGATTCTCTTAATGATTTCTCGTTGTTTAACCCTGATAATTCATTAGCCACGTCAGGATGTAAAATTACCTGTTCCTTACTATTATCAATTATCGCGCAAAGTACATCCTGATGAATTACATTAGTTTGACCGCGTTTTGAAATAGCTAAAGGTAATTGAATTAATGGCGATTTCACTGCCTTACCAAATATCCCTTGTAAATATATGCTACCAGCCCCTCTTAATTTTTCTGCTGGTACTAAATCTTTATGAACGACGCTAATTTGGCAACCAGAATCCACCAATCCTTTTGTTATCTTCCCATTTACACTAACTTCTACTTTTTCGAGATTATTTAACTTCTCTCCAATAACTTTAGCTCTCCAATTCCCTCTTGCTCCGATTCTTGCCATACTCGCTCCCCTTGGTAATTCTTTAATTCCTCGCACTGAGACATTATTGATACTAGCCCTTGGTTCTTGTCGGTGATTAATTTGATTACTTCCCTCATTATTTCCTTTTGTACAAAATCGTTGAACATGTCCTCGTTGACCACACTTGAAACAGATAGGCGTCGTGTCATTAGGTTTCTTATATTCCGGTTTTCAACCCAAAAATGGACTAACTTCATTATTCCCATTTTGTCTCCAATTACTACTAAATCCCTCATCTTTTGCCCTTCTAGAATCTTTATTATTAACATACCTTTCTTTACCTTTATAACCCTTATAAGTTACCGCATAAGATTTTTGTTTAGCATCAAAGAAATTATCACATTCCTTAGCAATTTTAGAAACTTCTAACCAATTACTGTGCTGAGTTAATCCAACATGCGTCGCGGTTTCCTCATCTAAAGTAGTTAGCAACTTATCCGTGACAATTAACTGATTAACCTTTTCATACGTATCTGCACCTCTAATCTTACAGTAATTTTCCCACGTTGCTATTAAACGTGACACAAATAATACATGAGTTTCATTTTGATTCCTTCTAGCCTTCTTGAAATTTTCCAAACACGCCTTCGGTGTCGGCTCGTGTTCCCTTAGAACTAATTCCTTTAATTTCTCATAACTCTCAATTTGTTCCCTAGTAGTGTATATTAGCATGTTATCGGCCTTATCTCCTAACATATTTAGCAGAATTTCGGCCTGCTGGGTTTCCGGTACATTTTTTGTTTGGAATGCCCGTTCTAAACTGCTAAAAAACAGATTCCATCCCTCAGTTCCTTCTGGAACTTTGATAGACAAAGTTTTAACACTTTTAATCAATTTCTCTAGGCTACTCTCATTATTATATTCTCTAGACCCATTAGAATTATTTGCCGAACTTTGAATTTTTATCCTTTCCAACTCTAACTCATGTTCCAATCTCAATTTTTCAGACCTTTCTTCCCTATCTAACTTTTCTCGTTGTAACTTTTCCTCCTTTTCTAACTTTTCCCGTTGTAACTTTTCTTGTTCTAACCGTTCCGTAACAATAGTGCTAGATAATTCCATAACGGCCCCCTCTTCATATTCGTTGCTCTCCACTATCTTTTTCTTAAGCTTAAACCTGGTATCATCTTCCGAGACTTCAATCCCTAACTCTTCACATATCGCCTGAAGATCCACCCTTTTTATTTTTAGTAAGAAAGCCATACCTTCAACGATAATTATTACCACCCTACAATAATACTTAAGTACAATATCAAATTAATATTTCCTCAAATCCTACCCTCATAAGTTACCTCCACATATTATACTATTTAACATATATTCAAATAAGTAATAATAAAATGATGAATTTCCTTTAACAATGGTACCCCACAATTTGCTTTCAATAACAATGTAAAATAGTTTCAATTTAATTACTATGCAATACAGATTTTAAATTTATACATAAATAATAAAATACAATTTACACAATAATACTGAAACGTTTTAATTTGAATAAAACACTGATGCCAATCACTACATAAAGATATCCCTCTAACAAAAATTTGCATGAAATACACATCAATTCCTAAATTTAATCTCAATAAGATATTTCAATTTCAAAATTAGTTCTCACATTAAAAAGTAAATCACAGCACTTTTTTTTTCTCTGGGCCTTCAGTTCTTCCTTGAAGGTTATTTCAATTTAATTTAAATTCTACACAAATTTGCTTTCCTCATTTACTATCAATATTTCAAACTTAAAACAAACAATATCACTTAATTTAAATATTACTTTAATAATAATTTAAATTTAAGAAATTTCAATTATTCCTTCCAACTATTAACACAATGCATTAATTTTAATCATTAATCTTATCCGTTTAAAACAATTAGAAAATCACTTCTAGTAATTAATATAAGATCCTTTTCTTAAAACAATAGTGTAAAATGGCTGTTAATATCTCATTTGATTTAGTTCAATTATTATATTGCACCTAAATTTAAAAAAAAGTAAGTTCGAGAATGTCAGTAGAGTAAAATGATCAAAACACCTTACCTCGTACTTCATTCGCTGAGGCAATTCTCTGCCCACTTTTCCACAGGGTAAATCTTGCACTCTCGGGCAACAATCACTGTAACTTGAATTACTGTGTACACAAACACTACACACAAACACTGGAACTAACACTACACACAGCACCAACACTTCCGCTGGACGATCCGGCAAGGCACTCTGTAACAAGGCTAGCTGGCACTGGTCTACGATGATAGGGCACACACACTTCCGCTAGACGATCCGGCATAAACTGACTGTAACACGGCTAACTGGCACTGGTGGTCTACGACGAAAGGGCACAAACACTTCCGCTGGGCGATCCGGCACAAACTCTCTGTAACACGGCTAACTGGCACTGGTCTTCGGTGATTCAGATCCCGTCGCTGCCAACATTGTCGGATTCCACTTCTCCATCCACACAACTTCGAAATAAATCCGGTCTTTTGATATGCTGCCACCACCGATATGAATACGTGATATCGGGCACGATACTTGATGTATATTCAAGAAAAACCTAACTCTTTCAATTAAAGTTAAAGTAACAATTTATTAACAATATTTACACTTAAACTCGGATGTAAATTATCCGGTTTAACACTAAATCAAAACAATTACAGAAAACGCTCTACGTGTACAGTTAGACTACATCAATTCATTCCGCACTGAGATTTCTATTCATCTCACACCCGCTCTCTCTTTCTTTCGAGAGATACCGTTAAACACACGTGCTCAGATCGTCAACTCTCAACGACCTTACACCTTCCCTCCCACGTTCGAACTAACTTCACCTCTCGTCATTCCCCAGCGCACCCGCTCTCTCTCTACGGGGCTGCTGTTTTATTTCCAAGGGTCGCTTGACAACCGTTCCTCCCTCTTGACTGATCTGTCTTCCTAAATAAAAGAGTGCACTATCTTTCTTATCTATCAAAGACCACATTGCAATGGAAATACCTCTTTCATTATGTCCAAGTCGCCACCCTCCGGATTAGGATTTTTCTTAAACCAGACTCTAACGGTACACAATAGATACAGACACAATACGCTAATCCCTTAAGAATAGCTTTCAACTCTTGCACCTGTGAGAGACACCTGACATACTATTTTCAATCACAAGAATTAAATAATAAACTTTTAAAAGAAGTGAAATTTTTAGAGAAAATTATTTTACCGCTTGTGACGTGCGTATAATACTTGTGGAAGGGAAATGATACAAATAAAGATTTTTATGTAGAAAAAAGCTTATTAATTATGCTAATTATAAATTCTTAATACATGCAATAAGCAAGAAAAGAATGATTCTCGTATAAACAATTTATTCGAAAAATATTTTTTACTTAAGATTTATTATTGGAAACTGAAATATTTGACCAATATTTTCTTTTAAATTTTGCTGCCTTTAAATTATATCGAAGAACAGCTACTTAATAATAACTAAAAGAAAAAACTGATCAATTAAATTTACAATTAAATACACAAAGCAAAAAAGATTATTCAAAATTATTCAGATAAAATTTTCAGCTTGAGAAAAGAATTAATATATTTTGCATAACTTATTTAGTAATCATATTTAGTATACGTCACTTATTTAAAAAAGTATCGGAAAGCAAAAAAAAAAAAATAAAAATAAAAAATAAATAAATTGTTTTATTTTTATTTATTTGTAGACTCCACTTTAAGAAATGATAAGAAAATATTAAGTACATATTAAATAATAAAGGCAAGATAAATAAGGATTTGAGGGTTTTAAAAGTATTGCTGTAGGAGGATCGCTGTAAAACCACATTTAAGGCAGTCAGCAATTAATGTCTCCAGAGACTCTATTACTGCAAAGAAGTGGCAGTCGGTCAGTTCGAGTCTCTTTCGGATTATGTTGGGTGAGGTTAAAATAATCTTTTTTCTGATAAAATTAATATTATTCTAATGATATGCATACCCTGAAAACTTTGTCTATGTATTCTTTGATTCCAATTACCAGAGTTGATTAAAGTCCCTATGAACATAATTTTAAATAAGTCTGCTATATAAAAAAAACCTTGAATTATTAAGAGATTCATCTACTGATGAAGTTTCGATTAAAGATATTACGCCTACTATACAGAGACAACTCAATACCTTACTTAGCAATTTTGAAAGAACAAAAAGTAAATGCCAATTTTGGCAAGAAATTGATATGTTACACAGGTAATGTCTCCACCTTTTATAGTTTACCCAAAATACACAAGACAGGTATCACCTTAAGCCCAATAATCGACTATACGAGATCTTTTTACAAGTTATCAATATTTTTATCTATTTTACTGAAAACATTAACCATAAAGGCCCGTCATAGTTTAAAACCTGCTATCAATTTTCAGGTGATCTTCAAAATTTCCACTTTCCGTCGAATTGTGTCATGTCTTCATTACATGCTGCATATATACTTACATTAATACGAAGTAACTATGCTTGCGAGATTATTTAGAAAATGTATCCGAATTACAATGTCGATCTAGTTTAGACATTTTAGACGTTATCGAAATTGTACTGTTTAAATTTTAATTATTTTATTTTCGACAAAAACCTTTAATAAACAAATTCATGGCTTGTTTATAGGATCTCCCATCTCAGTAAAGATACTCGAAATCGTAATGCAATTTCTTGAACAGGAAATATGTTTTTTTTAGGCTGTAAAATCTTTTTCTTGAAAAAGATATATTGACGATGTTTTTCTTAAGTCCCAACAAGAAGATTTAACTGAAATTTTAGAACATAAAAACAATTCTATACGCCAGCAAGTCTCCTTCTAAGATATTTTGATTGAAAGAAAAGAGAAAACACCGGTCTTGAAATTTTACTCTCAGCTTACCGTAATCCAACGTTTTCAGATCAGTGATTAAATTTTATTTCTGAAAATCTTGTCTCCTGTTGTTGAAACCCTAGATCAAAGAGCAAAAACATATTGTATCAATGAATGGAGAAATCTTTCATTTAGAAAAAAGAAAAATCTTTAGCGCTTTGAAATATATTAGTTACCACATACGAAGGCTTAGAAGGTTTCCAGAACATTTTGCGTCACACTTTGTAATCCGTGGAAGTCCTACAAAAGTTGTGTTTTCATTCCATATCATAAATGTTTGTCAGAAAAAATATCCAATTCATTGAAATCAATTAATATTGGTACATCCTTTAAATTTCAGAATGTTTTGAAGAATATGTTACGCGAATTCACCCCCCCCCCCCGCCGCCCTCCTCCACTTACAGGATATCGGTACAGTTTACAGTATACTTTGTAAAGATTGTGACTTTTGAAAAATTGTGAAATTGAATGATCGTGAAACATATGTTTAGAAGAACATAAATGCACTTTAAAACCCGGCAATTTACAATCAAAACTTGTTAATCACTCATATAATAGATCACCACATTCCATAATTTGAAAGAATTACAATAATTAAATCCAACTGGAATAGTTTTAAAAGTAGAATTTTCTTAGACGCTTGGTTTACATAATTTCTGAAAGCTCCCCTAAATGAAGCATGTACAATTCCACCAGCATATGCGGTGTTACTGCCTTGTATACTCCCTTCTGAACATGTGTAAACAACGACTTTGGTTTTGATTGACATTTGTACAAATAAAGACTTTTATAGAGTTCGAAACGTCTAATGTATTCATGGATTTTTTTAATGTGACATTAGTGTTTTCTTTAAATTTATCAAATGTCTGATTTTAAATGTCTTTTTAAATTTATAATTGTAATTCAGGCATAATATGTTTAAATATGTGAAATAACTAGCAATGGTTTTGCGATATGCGCTATGGTACGATCATGTTTTTTGCCGCTTCGAAGAGTGTATGCGCATTATTTGCTTAACAGAAATGCCTTATTTCTGGATTGAATTAGAACGGGATATGGGATATGGCTCCTGTGTAATAACCAGCGGCGTTCATGTCAGTGATTATTCCGAGGTGAAACCCCAAAATTTTGAAACCTCGCGAAAAAAAGGTCATGGTGATTGTTTTATTATCTAAACTCTAAATGATGCACTATAGCTTCTTAAATCTGACTAAAACTATTACTACTGCGATGCTCATTAACCAAACTGAAGAAACACCAATTATGGTGGCGTCGGTGGGAAGCATTGGACAGCAGAAAATGTTATGTTTTTTTCTGCAACATCATCCGACTTCACGTCTCAGGGGTAGCCTTTAAAAATAGAATGACCCCTGTTATAATATTCTTCCTCACACTGCGTACGCACCAGTCCTGCTGAATATAATTTTTTAAATATCTACTAGATGGTACTCATCAAAACGTGACGGAAAATAAATAACTATAACAATATCAGTAAAATAAGCTTAATTATTATTTAAGAAGAGGTGCGTATGAAAGTCTTTCAAATATTTTATTTTAAAAGTTTTTTTCTTCCCAGTGAAATATAGTACTATTAACGATGCAAACTCCAAACAAACAATCCGTAAACAACCGTGTAATGCAAATCAGTTTGACATTACCGTCATATTTTCCAGGACATGAAAGAAAATTTCTTGGACCTATAAAGTGTTATACAAAAAGTATATTCCTACGTCCATCTCATATTCAGTAAATAAAATAACATAGTAAATAAAGCACATATCTCCCCCCCCCCTGTGATAATGCAACCGAATGAGCTCCTATGCGCATGTGCATTACATCTGTCCAAAGGCACAGTTGAAATTCGACGCTGAAAAAAAGTTTTAAAATGTTCTCTTTAATCATTGTTCGCTTCAAAGTCATATGTTCTAAAACGCATTCATTGTTTTAAGCTAATCGATTTTTATATTAAGATGGAGAAATTTTTCACAATAATAAATCAATCTGCAGATGAGGGAGATTTTTAATGTTTACAAGTGTAATTTATTTGTATGGTTTCTTCGGTGACTTTTCATAATCAGGATGATTATCCCTTTTCCATTACAGTCGAGGATGTTTTCCCTCTTATACAGTTAAATACCCAATAGATATTTAAAAAATAATAAAATACAATTCCTATCAGATTGTATGCTACATATACTTCAACGAATTCAACATATCAATTTAATTTTCCACATAAACTGAAAATAGTTTTTTTTTTTTGACAGATTTTAGTTTAGCACCAAAATGCTCTGTCTTATGGATAATCTAATCTTATGATTTATCAGAGTTTATTATTATTATTATTATTCACTTTTCATGGTGGTTAGAGAAATCCATTTTCAATTGTGACAACTTTCTCATTATTGAAGCAAATTGATGCTCATTCTTGAGATAGATTTAAAAATTATTTCGTGCTTGAAAATTATTTAAAAAGTCGTTAAATTAAGCGAAATTTCAAATAAATTTCATTCGAAAGCTAATATTTTTCTAATTGATGATGTAAAAATTGAAATTGTAAATGTAGTAAAAATTTTAAATTTGTAGTATTTAGAAGTGATGTGAGCGTGATGAAAGCGAAAACGATAGCGCCATTTGTTGTCACAATCCTTATACATTTCTAAAAATTGTAACTGTGTTTTGGCTGGCGTCCAAAAGTAGACTATCATTTTTTGACGTCGACAGAGAAATTCACAGTGAAAGAAATAGGACTTTGTCGCTAATAAGGAACTCTTAAATGAACTTATAATAAACCTACCAAAATAATTTACATAAAATATTACCCTTACACTATTTATTCTAACTAAAAATACAATCATTATTTCAAGTTTTTTTTCTATAACACTATTTTTAATAATTTTAATTTTCCTAAAATCCTTTACTTTTGTAAATTTTTTATTAAAAAAATTAATTCTTCTAACCTATAATTAAAAAAACGATAATTAGTAACATGTAATCAAGGTATGTAATCAAGATAAAGCAATCAATAAATGTTCCACTTATAATCTTTATAATTAAGAATTGTTAAATGAGTTAAAATTACGCCAGGTTGACACAATCATAGAAATTTTTCTCTTTAGATTTATCAATGTTAAAATGCATTTCAACTTAAACATAACGTCATTTTCATCTGCACAAACTTTTCACACGTACTTTATATACGTTACTTTTATGCTTAAACATTATGTATACAAATACAAATAAATTTTGTATTTAATTGTAATAAAAAAATAGCATCAACAAAGATATAATGCATAATGATAAAATAAACCCAATGGACAATATTCTGACGTCACAATAAATATGAATTTTTATTCACTTATAAAAATAAAGTGCACGCGGATAAATATTTTTGCTACGTGTCTTTAATATTTATTATTTCTCTTTTATCCTCGCAACAGTGAAAGTTATCCGATTGCCGACCGAGGCTAACGAAAAAGACAGGCTACCGCGGTGCATTCCACTTATCTTTTTTTACAGACCGCTAGAGTGAGGTGATGCTCTTTTCGTACACCTGCATTGGTGCATTCGAGCCTCACGTGATTATGGCGGTCTGTAAAAAAAGATACGCGAAAAGCACCGCGGTAGCCTTTCTTTTTCGTTAGCCTCGTTGCCGACTTTATGACGTCATACTCAGAAGTAAAAGTTTAATTTAAAATTGCGGCCAATTAATTAAATTTTTAATCAAACGAATGTACGATAACGAATCTCTGTCCAAATATCTTTCATTTAAAAAAAAGAATGATGTAATTTGACGCAGTAGTTTGATCTCACGGACTGTCGAAAGAAAACGGTTAGCGTTTTAAATATATAGATATACTTCTTAGAGAAAAACACTCTTCAAGAATCAAAGTACTGTACAAAATGCTTTTCAAGAATTCATGAACTCCAGAATTCTCTATTTTTAAGCTACTTGTATAAAAACTCTAGTTTCACATTGTCAAATATATATAGAATGGAATGGTTTGTATTTTAATTAATAAACTTAATTGTGAAAAGAGTTACATGCGTTTAAATATAATAGTTCAAAACTACCGATTATTTTTTACACAGTCCATTTGTGAGAGAATGTTTATTGCGTTCTCAAACCAATAACCGTTTGAAAATAGTTTGTAGATCAGACTGAGATTCCTTTGCAAAGAACATGTATATACAACCTCATTTAGAGGAATCGGGCTAGGATTATGTATCAACAGGTCATTCAAAGATATCATTCTTCATATATTATTAATTGACTTGCTTGCAGCTGAGATGCTCCTAATCAACTTATTTAACTCTTTACCAAAGAATGGCAACTTAATAACAACTAACATTTTTTGCAGTTTCGAAAAATATAGTGATTGTGAGTTGCTTTTATATTATTAAGCTAGCTGGAACCACTTTACGTTCATTAAAACATTTCAAGAATTAAAATTACTGATTAAAATTCTACAATAAGTGAGACTTGTACATGAGGAAAACTGAACATCTTGTTTGTCAGTTTGAGGATGCACAGGCACGTTTCTTTCTGATTTAAAATATATCAAGTTGTCAAACAGAAACACAACAATATTTTTATGGTGTGTTGAACAAATAGATTTTACAAATAATATAATAAAATCATTTGTTAAATTTAAATTAAAGTGTAATTACTGCTTAAAGTAATAAAAACATAACAGAAAAGGCTTTAATATATATATGACGTATGTTTCTTACGCTCTAACGGAGACTTCTTCAAGATCAAAATGATAAATAAACTATTTATCAAACATAGAATAGAGCCTTTGCAGATGGATTTCAAGAATAGTAAAATAATTTTTTCATCAAGTGTTTATTTCCCATCCGTTATCCGTTAATCAATATAAATATATTTGCGAAACGAGAACATATGCAACGAATGAGCTTCTTTTGAAGTACCTAAAATTTGGCACGCAATGATTTACAAATTAAAAAAGCAATAAAATAATAATTTTCACGTTTTCCAGTTTGAACAATTTAAGCTCCTGCTTACATTAGACATGTGATCTCGTGATTTGTGTTTATCATTTTCAAAAGTTTTGAGAAAATAGTTCATTTATCATTTTGATATTGAGGATGTTGTCGTTTGAGCGCATGAAACATATGTCATCTATATATATCAAAAGGTATTTTTAAGCCTTTTTGTGTTATGTTCTTATCACGTTAAGCGGTAATTACATTTTAATTTAAATATATATTTGCTACATCGTATTTGTTGAATTTCATTGTTACAATTTTATTTGTTAGATTTTCTTGATACATCTTATCTAGACGTTTAAAGGAAAATTAATTGATAGATCATTAATCCTTTTTTTTTTTGCACATGTTTTGTTAATTATCTGAAACGTTGTACGATGATGGGTATCTCATCTGTAATTACGATAATATCAAAACTAAATTCTCAAATCAAAAATTGCGTCTAAAATGTAGGTTATTTCCTTCTTTATCCTGTTGCAATAAATAGGTTGTTTAAGTTACATATATTCCCATTTCCATATAACATTTCGAAAGTTATTTATTTATTTTCTGGTTATTGATCTATGTTTCACTCAATTCGCATTTTACTAAAAAACTTATTTATTTAAAAAATTCCAAACATTTAAAAGATGCCTTTTACATTCAGTTTTTCTATGTTCTATTCATACCTGTGTTTTATTGCAAAATAAAATTTTTAGCATATTTCCACATCTATTTAATTTTAAAGCGATACATCTTTAATGAAACGCGTTGGTTGGCTTTTGAAATTATTTTAACAAAGCCACTGTCAATTATTAATCTGGTCGAATAACATTTCCGTACACATCATCATGATCATTTCACGTAACAACTTTTGACTCAGGATGCATCTGAAAACGGAAGGAACTCATTTACTGAAACATAGATATCAGAGAAACGGAACATCTATCCCTTTTCCCTATGCATGACTGATTGATAACGAGTTACTTTGTTTGATTATAAGCGCATGCGCAAGTTTTGAATTCACTTGTTTATCTTCGCTTCATATTATGAATTTCTTTATATGATTATTATTTCAACGCTTCAAATAATATTGCACAATTAACAAATGCAATAATATGCTACATCGTAAAATCTGTGAAAATGGAAATTGTTTATAAAAAGATCTAGCCTTGAAAACTAAAAATTGCATGGTCACGGCAAAAAGAACACAACACTAAATTGTTAGAAATTATTACATTTAATCAGGCATTAAAAGACTAAAAACACACAATTATATAAAGCATTAAAATAATAAAGCAAACATTTCAAGCTACAATCGAGCCCCTTAGCAATGCAACAGCACCATTAAAAGACTAAAAACACATAATTGTGTAAAACATTGAAACAATACGTTTCAGGTTACGATTTTTAACAATTTAATTTTATATATCAGACGTAAAATGTTTTGTTATTTGAAGAATAAAATACATTTACAATCGACGATGTATTTGATAAGTTTGAAACTTCCAATTTTGGTTTAGCAAGTTTTAATACATAGAATTTGCATTAGAAATATTCAAATTAAAGTACCCCTTTCGCGATACATTGTTGTGATTTAAATTAAATGTAGAGTAATATCATATTAACAAAGTGAATTATTGTTATTTATGTAAATCGTATCTGATATGACCGTGCCTAATTTTGGGCGTTTACGATTTTAGAGTTTATGCCAACATTTTTTTCTGCCGTTGTCTGGCCAAAAAAAAAAAAAAAAAAAAAAAATACAGCGAATTTTCAGCAGTGGCAATCTTTATCACAATCAATTAAATATTTATGGATATTTCGCACTTCGAATTTTCACTTTAATTTTTCAAAAATATATTTCCAAAATTCCAAAGATTTGAACTATTTTCCCTTCTGGATGTCATGTTTTCTCATGGCATACTGACAGGGTTTTTAGTAAATATTTTTAATAATGCATTTATTTATTTTATTCCTTTACTTTATTTCTAAAAGATTTAACAGAAACATATTCAATTTTTTTTAAAACATGTATAGCTTTCATTTATAGTACAGAAATAAATATTGTTATTTATTTTTTTATATTTTATTTAACGACTAAGCAGATCCGCGCGGCCTTAGCTATGTTAAAGAGTCGGGGGAGGGGGGGGGGTTCTAGATACAATAAATGAAATACACAATTTGGCGTAGACCCGATTACGGAATAATCCATTGGTTTTGATCTTCAACACCCCTTTTCACCCCTTGGAAATTGAATTTTTAAAACAACTATTTGTTGAACCATTTTTTTTTTTGTTAATTCGTTATGCTGCATATCATGCTCTTACCTAAATCCACTGCTAAGGTATAACGTAATGACCAAAACTTTCTACAAACCCTTTATTCCATTTAGATGTTGAATTTCAAAAAGTTTATTATTAGTATGTCACTATTATGTGTTACAAATATATACCAAAGTGTTCATATTTCTATCTTCAATAGTTTCGTCGACGCGTTGATAAATTAGTGAGCCAAGACAAAGCCGAGAATAGGTATAGATTGAATTGTTTCGTTATTTTACATAGCTATATTAGTTTCCTCACAACAGATACTCACTCGTATAAGCATTTCCAAACAATAAATAAACTTACAGACTTTCATTGTCTATTTTATATACCATCAATAGGTAATGAAATCATGGCCTCTGTAGAGTGGAATTTTACCAAATTTAATAAGTAAATGCGTTGCTATTTTTTGAGAGGAATGGAATAAATTTATAACTGTACCTCAGTTTCATTGGGTTGAAATACATAAAATTTTATATTTGCAGTTATTAATGGATCATTATAATATAAGATTATTTAAACCATATTTTATATAATTTGTTTTCTTATTTTATTTCCAAAAGAATCACGATTAGTATTTTCAAAAATTAATATAAGTTTATTTAATAATATACGCTGTTTTAACTTTGAAATCATGTTAACAATGTCAGCCTCTGCAGTTAATCTAGTCAAGAGACATTTTCTGACGTATCCTAATCGTCATCATCATTATTTTATGTAACAATTTCTGACACAGGATGCAACAGAAGGGTGAAAGTGATTTAATGGAAGACGAGTATCATGTAATAGGAATACCAATTTGTAATCTGAAAATGTTATTGTTGCACACAGAGTAATGTATTTTCAGAACGAATATTAAGACAAAAACAGTTTACGAAACATCCTTGTTTTTCACGCTTTAATTGCAACCCCATTCTTGAGTTACGTTATTAATTAATTATTTTAAAGATGTCCAGGGGTCAAAATTCTCAAACTAAGTTAAATTAATAAAATTAATTAAACTGTTTATTTTATATCAGCAGATGTAACAATTCTGGTGTTGTACTATCAATCATACACCTTCCGTAACTAAAACTTTAAGTACATTAATATCAGAATGAATTGTTTTCATAATATGTCATGTTTAACAGTGTATATCTAGACTTTCTTGCAAGATATATGTATGGTATTTGACGTGGTATATATGTATGGTATTTTGCACAGAGTTTTTATGTTATGTTTTTCATAAATTGTCTTCAGAATGTTTAATTTGATATGAAAATCTTGAAAATATATTCCTCGAAATAAAAAGCATTCTCAAAAATCCTCTTTTTGGACTTTTAAAATCATTATAAATTTTTGATAAATAATAGATTTGATAAGTAATATTTGATAAATTCTGAAGACAAATTAACAAGAAATCTTTTCTGAACAAAATAGAGAAAAGTATTGAAATCGGGTAAATGGTTCATCTGTTTTATCAAAAATTAAATTAGTTAAAAAAATCAAAAATTTCAAAAATGTTTTACCTGAAAAGTACGCTTTCTAGAAAGACATATTTTAGGAAAAAAGTCATTAAAAAAGCCTATAAATAAAGAAAATAAAATTACCTGATACATTTGATGTGTATCTGATACAAATTTCATGGGCGATCGATATCAAGAACTAATGGAAGGAATTGCATCAAACTTATTACAATAGACCTTTACAAAAACTGGTGCTTATAAGGTTTGTGTGTATAAAGTGCAACAGGTGGAGCTGCTATACTTTATTTTTCGCCATTTCCGTATTAGCTATAGATTGCCATCTATTGAATGTAATTTAATCAGACGTCATATTCAGTTCGACCTTGTCACATATGGAGCTGTTTAACGATTTATATATCCCAACAGGCGGCGCTGCTGTGCACCGTTAGTCCGAAATTCCCTGATAGTTATATCTATGGGGTGAAATTTGATCAAACTTAGTATTCACTTAGATCTGGATATAATTTTGCACTGGTTAGGTTTGTGTGTATCTTTCTCAACAGGTAGTGCTGATGTGTGCTTTCCATATTTTCTGTGTCAGTATTTTCTTTATTTTATATGTCGCTTCTATGGGATGGAATTTTATGAACTTTAATATGTAGGTTATTTATTGAAAAATATATATTGATTCAATTTTGGCTTTGTTCACTCAACAAGTGACGCTGCTTTTCTGTGTTTTTTCACGATTACAGTGTTAGCTACACTGTAAAAAATATTTCCTGAGATTACTAAAATTTTTTTAGTAAATTTGTATACCACAAAATTTTTAGTAACCAGTAATATAAACTGGAATCCTTGCTAGCTGTTTTCTAGTAATTCTTACAAATTTTTTTGTAACTGAGTAAGATTGTAAAACATTTTTTAGTAATTGCAAGGATCAATGAGAAATACTAAAATTTTTTTAGTAGATCGACCCATTTTTTATAGTGTATATCTTGGCATCTATAGGATGGAATTTTACTAAATTTAATAAGTAAATGCCTTGCTATTTTTTGGGAGAAATGGAATATATTTATAGCTGTACCTTAATTTCTATTGGGTAGAAATACATAAAATTTTATATTTGCAGTTATTAATTAAAAATGTGTATGTTTTTCTAATTTTGTATAACAACTACCTTACACGGATCGCTGTTGAACTGTGCTTTCATTACTAACTGATCACTATAACTCCAAGTTAAATTTACAGAAACTCAATATATTTAGTAATTGTTATTGTGTAACAGCGCTGTTTTAATTAATATAGTAGAACAATATAAAAGAAAATGTTGTGATGGCAACAGCAGTATATTTTCTGTTGAAAGCATTCTGTGCGATCACTTGCAAATAAATTGGATTAAGAAGCTTTTTCTCGTAAATGTACAGAGACTTTATATGCACAGTGAAAAAAAATATCTGATTAAAAATGTGTCATTTTAATTAGTAGGTTCAGACACTCGCGACTTTTATTTTCGAGCTAACCGCCTACCCGCGGATAAGCTATACTAAACCTATGGCGTTCAAAAAACTAAAATATAAATATTACTTTATTTTATTATATTACAGAATGAAAGTATACATATTTTTATGCTTTACACATGAATTCAGTATTGGCTAAGGAGTACCATCAGGACCTCCCACCCTATATGTCACAAACGCCGGCTCATTCAGCTTTTTATTATGCACCATTGAAGTATGGCATCATTTTAATGACTGCTGGTGACAGGAAGTTAGACATTCAATGTTAATTTTCCACAAGAGTTCATAGAATTAAAAAATATATATCATTTTGTACTAGCAGAGATTTGGTAGCTTCGCTGCTCGGTTTATCACAACCGAACATCGAATTGAACGAACCTAGTTTTGGGGGTCCCACTTGGCAACGTCCGCGAGTGTACACCAATGCGGTCTACCCCCGCTCGAGTCTCAGATCAAACAAGCTGTGAATTATAGCAATTTTTTATTCTGGTACAGCCTGTTTACGGAATAGGCCCGGAAAGCCCGTGCTTACCCAAAGAAATACAAAGGGACCCCAAAATATACTTTCCAAAATTAATTTTTAGAATTTTTTTTTCACTCAGGGTAAAAAATGCATTTTTTCCCTTACAAAACTTTTATCTATATTATTTTATCTAAATCTTTCTAAAGTGTTGTTTATTCGCAATTTTGATGGTAAATTTTCAAATTGTTGCAGCATACGAAAAATGAATTTAGTAATTAACCAAGCAATTCGTAGAGTAATAGGGAGGGGGGGGGGGGCTCTCTGAGTAACGTTGGGTTTCCCCTATATCTATGTCTTTGGCCCTGGATGCAGATTAAATTTTAAATTTTAGCATCGTCATTCACGTCGATTTGCAATCTTCTAACTTGAGTTCTATAACCGCGGCAGCGAAAATTATTGGAAAGTTAATTCTGTAAATTAAAAAAAAATAATAAATACAAAAAAAAAATAGCAGAGAACAAAAATTATGATATTGGGCTAATAGATTGAAACCGGATCTGTTTTACGAATGTCAAAAAATCGCCGCAAAATGTGAAAAAAGAAACTCTAAAAATCACATGAAAATATTTGTGAAAAATTCAAAAATCGGTTTACAAATCCGGAATAAACTTTATTTTAAAGAAGCCAATATCTACCATAATGTACTTAAAAAAAGAAACCGGATTCCCTTTACCAATGTTAAATATCGCCGCGAAACGCAAAAAAACATTAAGGAAAATTTCATGAAATTTGCTTAATATTTTAAAATCGCAGAGGACAAAATGAAAAAAGAAATTAGCTAAAATATTGAAACCATATTCCTTTTACAAATTTCAAATAATTGCATAAGACGTGAAAAAACTCTAAAATTAAATGAATTGGTAATTCTTATGTTTTCATTTTGAACGTTCTAATACTAAAATTTCTGTTATTTTATGTCAATAAAGAGCCCAGTAATACGGTAAAAATATATTTTCAGACAAATACAACATTTCTAAACATCGACTGTTATTTTATTTTAACAAAGATCCCCATAATAGGTCAAAAATATATTTTCACACAGGAAAATGAGTGGACATTACTTTTCTTTACGCCATGATAATAATTTTTTTTCAATTTTATTAATTTAATTGGATATTTCTGTTTAATATATCTTTTACAAAACATGCATGTTTTATGAATAAAATTATGCCACTCTCGCATTTAAAAACCATATATATATTACAAAGCAAAAACATGTCCGTGAGTAATGCTGACTTAATATCGACAGTCGCAACAACATCAGCAATTAATTTTGTTTTTATCAAAATTTAATTACTTCTAAACATTGCACAATTTAAATTTTTCTACTGTCGAATAGGTGATAAAAATGTACTTTCAAATACAATTTGTTTGCAAACTGCATCAAAATTTACTAGTTTTTACTGTTTGTTAATAAATTATCAAGCAAGGATGTTTTTTAAAAATATATCTCTATTGCGCGACCTCATTACAGAGGATTAGCCAGTTTTGACTTAAAATAATATAAATAGTTCAGCAATTGTCTAGATAATATTCTATAACGAAATTGAAACTTTATTAATAACTAAATAAAATAAAATAAATAAAACACAAATTTAAGAGATGTAGGCCGTTCTCCTATGTATGATTTTTGGCTGCAAACATATCTGATTTTTAAAAGTCTCATATAATGCTCAATTTGAATTTCCACCGATATGTTTCAGAATAATAGTTAGTAGATGGACACAAACTTTATTGAGAAATAATTATGGTGTAGCATTTTTATCAAAGAAAACACAAGTTGAAAGGGACAAAAGTGACAGGGACAGTAGTAATTTTTTTTTCAATTTTGCCACTTTAATTAAAATGAAGATTTTTGGAATTCTGTATGCATTATTTTCAAAGACATATGGCTAGATATTTGTTAATCTATAAATATCGATATTTAAATTAACAATGGGGACCTTAGTGATGGATAATAAAGGTATGCTTACATTTTCAACATACTTTTCAATCCAGGAAATTTTCTTTATGAATAAACAGCAAGCAACGGCGACTTTTTATAAACAACACTTGCTCCCCTATTAGAACGAATACTGAAAATGACTCATACTGCCATCTAGTGGAAGTATGAGGAAATTCATGCACCGGGACAGTAGTCACAAAAAAAACATGTGGGACGCAGTTTTAAACACAATAAAAACAAATATTACACGTTTCATTTATATAAAAAATTACAATATTATACTCTATAAGATTCATATTTATAATAAATGCATTGTTTTTTTAAAAGTTTTAATAATTATTGTTTGTTGATGGTTTTGATGAGGCAGTTATGGGTTGGAGGCAGGGGAAAGTAATGAATTTTTCGAGGTATTTAAATTTCTACTTAAAAAACAGATTTTTACAGTAGAACTAACATAGTATTGTAGAAAAATCACGGTGAAACATTTTAAGATTAAATGAGAATTCATATTGCAAAGAAAAGAATAGAGATATACTGGGAACTGAGAAATCACACTTGTGATATATCGTCCCATATGTAAAAAAACTACGCGCTTTAACACTGAAATAATATAAATAAAAAAAGCTACTATAAATAGTGAAGTATTTAGGGATTTTTTTTTACTATTAACCCTGGCATCTAGCTAATACAAAAGTATCGATTTTAATAAATTTCAAAAATTCATTTAAATAGATATTTATACATTTCTTATAAAACTGCTTTTTGGTGTCATCAGTGGGCAATCTAAAAATATATTAAGCGTAAAATATCTATTACAGTTTTCAATTAAAAATTGTATTAACCTATTTTCTGTAATCCGGGTAGTCCGAGTTGGATCGCGTGGTATTAATGTTTCACAATTTAATGCATTGTTAAAACTTCTTTTTCGTTGCTCACGTTCTCTTTAAGACATGGCAACAGTACATTAAAATAACCAATTTTTAATGAATCATATAAATTATTCTGAATTCAAATAGTGAAATTGTATTCAAATTTCAAAATTTTATTCAAATCTACAGGTGTAAATAAAATAAAAAATGTCCTTTCAGCCTTTACCGGATGGAAAATGTAGCTTTCATAGTCCATAGTCCATGTTTTTAAAAATTCAACTCATTTTACTCAAACGCCCTAAGCTAAATTGCTTGGAAAGTGATTATAGAAGATTCAATCCCTGTTTTCGTTAATACTGAATTTGAGTGCGCATTTCTGCATGAGAGTTACAGCATAACAAAAATCAAATTGAATCCATTTGGACACTACACTGTTAACTAGTATTTTAAAAACAAAAATTGCACAAATTGTGCTTATTAGTTGCTAAAATCAGTGTAAAAATTGTTTTAAACTCATAAAAGAGCTAAAATCCTACATGTTTCGGCTTTAAACTTAAAACCATCATCGGGGAAGAGGAACAACACAAACGACTACTGATCTTTAAATTTTCGACACGAGAAAATTGAAATCAACAGTATGGAAAAATTTAAATAAAATAAGTGGGCGCTCTCTGTTGCCAAAGAGCGAAAAGCAAAACAATGAATTAACAAAGGGTTAAAAATGTATCCCATAGACTAGGTATGTTGAAAGAAAAGTTATATAACCCATTTAAAGCCGCCATTAGGGAATCATTGGAAATCAAAATTAGAAAAGATTGTATTTGTAATGATAACTTTTCTTTCAACATACCTAGTCTATGGGATACATTTTTAACCCCTTGTTAATTCATTGTTATGTTTTTCGCTCTTTGGCAACAGAGAGCGCCCACTTATTTTATTTAAATTTTTCCATACTGTTGATTTCAATTTTCTCGTGTCGAAAATTTAAAGATCAGTAGTCGTTTGTGTTGTTCCTCTTCCCCGATGATGGCTTTAAGTTTAAAGCCGAAACATGTAGGATTTTAGCTCTTTTATGAGTTTAAAACAATTTTTACACTGATTTTAGCAACTAATAAGCACAATTTGTGCAATTTGTGTTTTTAAAAAATCAAATTGTTTCAAAATGTCAGCCCACCTAAGAATTTCAAACTGCCATATCTCAGCCATTTTTTCAAGATATAGAAAAAACAAAATATGTTTCAGAATCCTTGTATGACGTTCTAACACGTAACAAAACCCATTTTTTCAATGTATAATTTTTTTTACAAGTATTTGAATTTAAAAAAAAATTAAAATTTTTTCGCTGGCCGCCATTTTGAAACAAGATGGCGGATGGAGCTGGCCAACGAACTAGGTCGAGACCTTAGTATGTCCTATACACATGCTCAGTTACATCCAAATCGGTTTATAAATAAGAGAGTTACAGCATGACACATGTCATATATATATATATATATATATATTTTGCTTTCCACGGAACGGCTGCAATAGGTAGCTTTTTGTATTAAATGATACCTAAAAGATCTATGTCCCTTTCTCGATCATAATCCAGCTATATAGAAAGTTTAAAAGGGACTAGAACAAACCGTTTTGAATAAAAATAATACATGCAAAATAATTTCATTTAAATTTTGAATACTTGGTTTTGTTTTCAGTAAAATATTTTATTCTGTATTTTCGAGTAATACAAATTTTCTAACATTATGCTTCAAACAACATTATTTCGCATATTCTTTCAGTTATAGTTGCAGATGTTTTTTTAAACATGTTAAGCATAAGAAATCAAATTATGTTCCTTCCAAAGTTACCGAATTGAAAAAAAAATTTAATGTAAAATTCAGCATATATTTTATGAAATGAGAAAAAATTAAGTGAAAGTTTTTTTGAAACAAAAAAACATTCAGTTTTTTTTCAAAAAAAAAAAAACTTTAAGATTGTAAAAAAATGTTTAAAATTCTTTTAATTTAATTAAAATATCCGTTTTAAAAAACTGAACTTTTTCTTTCAATATTTTGATGAAAGTAAAAGCTTTTAAATCAAATAATTTTTTTCCATCATCTGTCTGTGTTATGAAAAAATGTTTCTAGACCACTATAAAAAAAAATAAATTTCTAAAAGCAATTTCTTTCTTTTGAATAAGACAATAATAAATGTTATCATATTTACTTTAAAAATGAATTCGCATAAAAATGTTAATTTTTTCTACTAATTAAAATTAAAGCAGTCGAATTAATGAAATAGTTACTTAAAAAATACTTGTTCTTAAAAGAATTACTGATTGACCTAATTGTAGGTCTCAATGTAATATTTCTATATTCCTTTTAACAGTTTTAGTTTGTGAGATAGTTTACAACATTTGGAGGAAAAAAAGAACTTAATTTTCATTAAAGGATAAGTTATATTAATAATTTATTATATTAGAAACAGAAAGAGAAGGGAAATAATTTTTACTTTTAAATAATCAATTTATGTTCCTTGAAATCTCATTGGGAATTTATAAGCGAAGACAAAATCTGGAATTATCGAAAGATACGAAAAGTGCATAAGTAGAAAACAATATAAAACTGCATTAATAATTGAATTTATTAATGTAATATAATATTATATAAAAGATAAATGATTGAGAATGTATAATATTTTGGAAGCAGTTTTGAACTTGTATAACAAGTACTCTAAAAATTACAATATATTTATGGAACTATCCTGGACAAGTGTCAGCGATATCACTCAAAAAAAAAAAATAAAATTTTGATATCAGGTTACCTGAGTGTTTAATCTAAATGTTATCTGTGGATATTTTGTAAGTCAGATTTGTTTTGGACAGATCTGTTGGTAGAGCATTGTCATATTTAGCCAGAGCTTCTGAGTGCGACAGCACAGTTTCTCAAACTATATATATATATGTTAAGGATATGTACAGTACAACAAATTTTTCAAATGTCTGGCTACCTTTCACTTAATTCATTTTCTTCATCCCCCCTTTTCCCTTTTCTCCCCCGTACTTAAACTCGTCCAGTCTGTCCGAGTGCTTCTATTGGTCTTCTACGTCAAATGTGACTCATAACTCTTCTTTTGTATTTAAAAACTCTCCGTCATTCTACCTTGGTCACGAGCGGAGACGCAAGCATACTTGCATGGCTTAAACTTTTAAATCAGTTTTTAATCTTTTTAAATTTGGCACTGATGATGGAGCGTTAGAGGCTCCGAAACAGCTGTTTTCTATTATATATATTTTTTATTTGTGCTATTTTTACGTTGATCATTTATTTTATTATAACGGCACAAAGTTCTATCCACCTATTTAAAAAAAAATATATATATATATATATATGAACTAAGTTTGTATATATTTGTTACCGTATTAAGATATTTGATTGTTATTGAAATCTGGGAAATATGAAAAATCCATTTAGATCAGTGTTTAGCATGCAGACTGCAAAGGCTTTGAGCCGATTTTTGGAGGTTCAATAACTTGGAGGTATGAGTACAGTCAACTACATAATATTTGTAACGTTTTCTTCTGCAATTCGGGTTTCTATTCTTCACTGATGAGCTGTAGGCATAAAAAAAAACTTACCCGTAGGCATAACAATAAGTTTCAAATCGATCGTCGCTGAAAAGATTGTGAGATAGTTACTTCCCTCTGTTTTAAATAATGTGAATTAACTATTCATGGAACTTCAAATACATAGAAGACTATCAATTGATTTATGGAATATTGTTCTCGAAGAGAACTTTGGATTTTAAATAATATATATATTAAAATAATATTAATTTTTCAAGAAAATATGAATTATAACCTATGAATATTTCAACATAAACGAATTTCTGGAAGCTTCAAATATGCGAATCTAAAGTTACAGCTCATTATGCTGAGTACTTTTTAAGATATGCTTTAAAAACTACTCGTATTGCAATCCGTTTTGCGATGCATAAAAATCAATTTAACATGATGAGTTGCAAATATTAAGTATACTTAATTCCTAGACCACTTGACGGATTGACTCCCTGTTTAGTAGCAATAGTTAAAATTTACCGAAAAACCCAAATGTGATGTAAAAATTAGGTGTTAGTAATGAAAATGTTAAGTTTTGTACAATTTAATATATAGACGACCCCAAAGTATAATTTAAGCATAGCACTAACTAGTAAACGTTATTCCTAATCTGTTAATAGCAGTCCCATTTATATACGATGATTTGTCGCAGAGTTAATACGGAAACTATAATTTTTTTTCAACAATTGTATGGTGTAAAAGACAAAATATAGGACATAGATTATTTTTTCGACGGAGTTTATACGACTCGCAAGCCGTTTGTTTGACATGTTTGACTTAAAGCATTCATAGTACAAATACGACAACTAATCAGATTTTGTCTGATTAACCCGAATTAATGTAATTAGAGTTAGTGGAAATTACTTATACGTATTTGACAACTGCTGTAAAATTAATCAGAACATATTTTTTGAGTTTAATACAATTTAATATGTAAATCACCCCGGAGTATAATTTAAGTATAGCAGTAACTGATAGACATTATTCCTAATCGGTTAATAGCAGTTTCAATTATATACGATGATTTGTCTCAGAGTTAGTACGGAAATTATATATTTTTTTCAACGATTGTATGATGTAAAAGACAAAATATAGGACACAGATTTTTTTTTCCGACGTAGTTTATGTGGCTCGCAAGCCACACTGACTTGTTTGACTTAAAGCATTCATAGTACAAATATCGGAAACTAATTAAATTTTGTCTGATTAACCCGAATTAATGTAATTAAGATTAGTTGAAATTACTTATATTTGATCACTGCTCTAAAATTAATCTGATCATATTTTTTGAGTTTGGTACAATTTAATATGTAAATCACCCCGAAGTATAATTTAAGTATAGCATTAACTAGTAGATGTTATTCCTAATCGGTTAATAGCAATTTCATTTACATACGATGATTTGTCGCAGAGTTAGTACGGAAAATATTTTTTTTCCCCAATGATTGTATGATGTAAAAGACAAAATATAGGAGATAGATTATTTTCCCGGCGGAGTTTATGTGGCTCGCAAGCCGTCTGTTTGACTTGTTTGACTTAAAGCATTCATAGTACAAATATGGACAACTAATTAAATTTGTGTGATTAACCTGAATTAATGTAATTAAAATTAGTCGAAATTACTTATATTTGACAACTGCGCTAAAATTAATCTGAGCATATTTTTTGAGTATTACTCTTAATAAAAAGTAAAATTTAAGAAACAAATCCATATTTTACATATTCATCTAAAGACAAAATTGATATTTTTTGTTATAAAATCAGTTGCATTATTTAAAATAATACTTTGTTTAATCATAATATTTGAAATTTACGTTTGAGCGAGTTTATGTTTCTGTCACCGAAAGACGAAAATCGCATTGTCAAATGAAAAAAAAATGGAATTCGATAACTAATAGACACACACACACACATATATATATATTAATAATATGTTTATTAAAAAGTAATCTAACGAAAAAATAAAACTTTCTAAAACAAACTGAAAAAATATATTATCTAAATAAAACTTCCCATACTACTTCAAGAGCTATGAAATATTTCAAGCAACGTTTCTCTACTTTAACAAATTGTATTTGCATTGTTTTAGATGGAATGTAATCACCAGATACTTTTTTGATGTTTGAATATATCCACATCTTTTTAAGTATCACATTTTCTTGGTTATTCCGATCACAAGAAGAATTGTATTACTCGCAGTCCCCTTCCTAAGATATCAGATTTATTCTCCAGAGGCGAAGTGGATTATATGCTAAAGCATTTACATCAAAAAGTTATAGACGTATTTCATGTGCTGTCATAAAGAAATCATCCATAAAAAAACAGATCTGTATTATGGAATGTATGCAAAAGTTATTGAAAAAGCAACCAGCAAGGGTTTCGAACATTTTGCATTTTTTAAAACTGAAATTTCTCAAAAATTATAGTTTCGTTATTTTAAAAGACAGTTGATTGGTGAAATGCAATTTAATACATTATTTGGATGAATATAGATATATATTTGTGGTTTTTGAAAGATGTTAACGTGGATTAATATTTTTTTCACGTTGGTGTTCATATATTTTATTTAATAATAACACTTTAAAATAAAAATATAGAAAATATAGATATGTATTTAAGGAAAAGATATGAAGAAACTACAGGAAACTGCATTAATATAGAAACAAAATTTGCAAAAATTTACCTCGTCGTTACTCTACATCCTAAAAACATATATTCAGAAACTGCTTGAAGACTGACCAATCACATGATAAAACAACAATGGGTTTCCGGATCTTACTGACAAGTTTCATGAATGCATATCTTTTCTGCTTTAAATTTCGGAAAATACATTTCTGTTTTTTTCGCAAACCTATTGGTTTTTGAGTTTTCTGATTGTATCATCTGTTGAAGGTTTTTCACAATAAGGGGTAAGTTCCACGAAGTTAACATTAAATGTTTGTAAACATTAAATATTTGTAAACATTTATTTCATATCAGGATTTTTTATATTCCTTTTCGCAATTTTTTACAGCATATTCTGTATTACTTGAGAAAATTGCATACAGTTTTTTTTAAAATTTACTTTAATATTCTTTAAAATCTATTTATTCATATATTAATTTTATGTCTTTAGGCCTGCACAAAATTGAGCTGAGCAAATAAATTTTCAAAAATGTATTACTTTTAGAAACAATAAAAAGCAATGAAACAAATAGCTTTTTTGGACCCTAGAATTCTAGGTGGTTAAGTGTGGCGCCAGGTATGGTAAATCTAGATGTAAAATTATAAATTTCAGCAAAAAATACGACTGACGACTGCTAATATATAACACGAGTTAAGGCTATATCATGTTCTTCAAGTTCCTACCAGTAAGATCAAGAAGACGATGTTTGTCATTAGCCTTTGAAGTAATGATAGATTCACTGTGTTCGCACCTGGAACAGTGTTCCCTAGTAGTATCAACACGATTTGACTATTTTTAGAAAATGTCTGTCAATGGGTGTGCGTGTTACTCTGTCTGTATATGACACAAATTTTGTGGGCACTCTAACTCACAAACTACTGCGTAGAATAGGATGAAATTTCATATGTAATTCTATCCTGTGATGGACTTAACGGCTATTTTATTATTCGAATGAATCATTCGGGCATGCGCAGAAGGATATCTGCCAAACTTCAAATTTTTTAAATTGAATTACTACCAGAAATTTTGAAAAAAAAAAGTTTCTGATTTTAATTAAATTAGACGCCAGATAAAAATGAAAAATGTGTTTCTTAACGGAACATTGATCCTTTATTTCCTTGATTGATCTCGTAGAATAACGTATTCTGATGGCTACAACACACTAGTTTTTTATTTATTTATTTTTCCCTTTTCGTTAAAAAAAACTACACTGATATAAATTTTAATTACTGTTTCTAGCTGATAAATTAAACTATACTATATTACAATAAATAAAAACACCATCACTTATATTTTTTCTTATCTACATTTTATATCAAATCATTTGCATTTCGTATAATTGCTATGTTAATCATTTTGAATGCTGCTAAATAAGTTACAGCTTATTAAGAGTAATTATTGATAATGTTTTTCGTAAAAAATCTAAAATTATAACGGGAAAGAAAATTTATATTTTAGATGATTTTGTGATTCGGCGCTTCATCATTTGGAAAGCTGACGCATTTTTAGAAATGCAGATTGCTTTGAATATGATTAATTGCACTTAATTATGCTGATAAATTCCCTTAATTATATTTACGATTAATTACTACTACTCAAAATGTCTGGTTGCTACTAAAACGATACTCAGTAAGCACTTCTAATTGAATATTTAAACATTTGTATTAAATAATGTTTATCATTATATATTTTTTATTTTATATATAGCATCTAAACAACGAATTCTAAATTTTCTGCATCAGAATATACTTTTATTAAGCATTTACACTTTTCTCATTCATTAAATTATTTTTGTTTTCATTTATAAACTAAATTATACTGTAATAAATAAAATGACATCATTTAAATTTTTTCTTAGCATCTTTTTATCTAACCATTTGCATTTCGTGTAATGGATGTATTAATCATGTTTGATGTTACTAAATGTGTCACAGTTTCTTAAGCATTGATAATATTTTTCATAATATATCTCAAAATAGCATCGAATGAATAAATTTACGTTTTAGCTGAATTTTGCGTGATTCATCACTTCATCATTTGAAAAACAAACGCAGTATGAGAAATGAAGATTGTTTTCAGTATGATAAATTGCAGGTAATTACTAGTATAATTACGTTTAATTACATTGACGATAAATATGGAACCCTGATAATCTTTAGTTTGTAGAGAAACGATACTTCCAAAACACTTTTAATTAAATATTTAATTATTTGTGCAAAATAATATTTACCATTATATTTCTTTATCTTTTTGAGCATCATTACATTTTTTATTTTCTGCAGAAGAATATAAGGTTTATTAAGTATCTATTTTTCTGGTGTCAATTACTCTTAAACAATTAGTAGAATAACATACAAAATAACGTATTTTTCTGATGTTAATATTTTTTAAATAAAGCATAATTATATATATATATATATATATATATATATATATATATATGTGTGTGTGTGTGTGTGTGTGTGTGTGTGTTTGTGTGCGTGAGTGCGTGTACGAGTGTTTGTGTGTATATATGGGTCTTCTAAAAAAATTACTTTTTCAGTTCATGGTAGTTAATTTTAACAAAATATATTTTTTTAATTTTTTAAAATGTGTTTTTAATTTTTTTAAATATATATTTGATGAATTTAATTGATTTGTGAATTTATTATTATTATTATTATTATTATTTTAATGAACAGATTTATTTTTTCTATTAACATTTTTATTTATTTTGTGAGCATGTTAAATATATTTTTCATTCAACAATGTTCTTTTTTTTAAATAATGTGTTTTTAATGTACTATATCGAGGGAATAATATTTATACTTCTGATAATTTGCGTTATTCAGCACATCATCATATAAAAGAAAATTTAATTTTAAAAATGAAGATTGTTTCAAATATGATTATTTCCGTTTTGTTACATTTGTAATACATTTTCAGCATTCAGCTGTCATATGCTTGATTTATCGTGAAATTAATCATTGAAAATGTTTGTAGTACAATGCTAAATAATTTGTACAAATTAATAGCTAACACTAAATTATCTGTAATCGATAGAATCTATAGGAAGAATTTTCTGCATCATGATTTAAGTTTCATTAAATATTTATTGTTCTAATTTTGAAATGTCTTTAAGAACTTAGCTTTAATAATATGGAAGAATAACATATTTTTCTACTTTTATTATTTTTGAAGGACAAACTACCGAATTGTAAGTTTAAATCTCTAGCTTAAAAAAAAACAGTTAGCCATTTATCGACGTTTTTCGTCAAGAGATATTCAGAGCAGTAGTATAATCTAATTTTACATAACACATTTAATGAAAATTGTTTTTTTTTCAGACATTTAAGCGTTCATGTATTTTTTTTATTTAATGTAGGTATATAGAATATATAAAAATATATGAATATATTATTTTGCGTTTGAAAGAATAAATTTTAAAATATAAGAATCATTCTGTAAGAATCAATCGTCTAACTTCATAGATAAAACCATATACGTATAAAAAATAAAATCTCGTACTTCACAAATGAAATTGCAGTTTGGTCGAGAAGTTATTTTTATGCAGATTTCAATACTGAAACAAAGAAATGTACAGGACTGTTCTGAGCTCTGAAAGAATAAAATAATAGGAGTACTATTATCAGCCCAGACAGACAGTTTTGGCAATAAAAACAAGTTTCAAATTCAATATTATTTATATAGTGCCAAAAGACGGAGCTCTCTAATTGAGGGAAAAAAATAAGATTTTATTTAACAATATCATGTAAATTAATGTTGATTTCTTTTTTAAAAAACACTGTCATTTGGAATTCATAAGCAGCGAAATAAATAAGTAAGAAGTTAACAAATAGGTAAGTTAATGATCTTTATTTAAGATGAATTATAAAATTCGTTAAAGGGCAACACAACTTTGACACTCTGAAATTTAGATTTTTTCTAATTGGAAGTTTTCATAAAAATCGATTTACATTAAATTATTATGTATTTATTAGAGTATGTTATTGTTTTTGGATTTAGTTGATATCTTAAAAATTAGTGGCTTGACAGCTGATGGGACAGAACGCATCAATATAAGAGGGTCAAGTGGTGGATACGAGTCGTTATCTTGAACAATTCGACCAAAAAATTCGTTATTTATTTATTTATTTATTTATGCGAATCGCAAATTTTCCAACTGAGTGAAAAACTATCCAGGCCAGATTTACCAAAGCATTGGCAATATAAGCTAAACTGTGTGAAACATTTTAAGTTCGGCTCCGGTTATGGACATTTTTTCACTCATTTGGAAAAAATGCAATTATCTTTACCAATCAGTATAATTGAGTTAAAAATAATAAAGTGTTAGTTTTTTTTTTTTTTTTTTCGAAGGCTAAATATGCATTTTTAGTGAAATGGCACCGATTCAAAATAAAATGTAAAGTTTCAACCAAAAAGTTCGTTGCTTAAGAGAAAATCGAGATTTCAATATTTGGAAAAATCCTACATGTTTCACTTGGAAAATATGTGACGATTAATTAAAAAAAAATGCAAAGTTGCTTGTTTGTAATCCGCTGATAGGACCATGAATGACATGAAAAAACACTTGTTACCCTTGTCATCACGTGATCCATATATATATATACTATTTAGCACATTTTACATACAAAATTTATTTATTAAAAACCACACAGTACAACATTTGGACATTTTAAAATTACAATAGATATTAACACATGTTATTCGTCCATCGAATATACATCGTTCCTTGTTATTCCACACTGTTTACACAACAATGTTTTTCTTCTCTACCACCACGCCACCTGTCTAGTCCAGAAAAAAAATTCTTTATAATTCACGGAGGTAAGGGTAGAGTTCATATCTTCATGTTGGTTTGGGGGTATGGAGCATGCTGGCGTTTTCACATGCTGTTATCAGCTCATTGCAACTTACCGATAATTTGTCTCCCTATATTAATTCTGCTTTTCATTCTAATATATTTATTTTCAGTGTTCATCCACATTTCTTTATTTGATTTATCTTATCTTATTGATTTCACTTTTTTCCATTGATGAGCGGCAATTTGTGTCATTTAAATAATTTTATCACTCCTCCTTTTTATTGTAAATGTCTCGTCTCTTTCCGAACTGGTTGCTTTCCCTTAAAGTAATAAACTAATTATTTTAGCCGACTCATATTTTTTCCCTTTATTATTTTTTCTCGTCTGTTTGCTATGAGCCTTTTTTATTGTACATACGTTACGGTGGCACGTCTTTTCTCGAAGAGTAGAGATCAATCTATCGATACGCGTTGCGAATTTTTCATTTTTGTGATGAATTTTGTTTTACGACAGTCTTTAATATATTAGAATGTATTTTTTTTTAAATATTATTTCAACACTTTGCAGAATAGTTGAAATGTGGTTATGATTTCGTTTTGTCTGTCTGTAATCTGTACTGTACATACACTAATTCTCGTAAATATACTCGGATTACCATGTAATTGATATATGTTATGAAGGTTTACTATGGCATGCTCACTATTGAAAATGGTGTGTATCATTTATAGTTCATTTACAGGGACACTCAAAACAATCACGTTACATAATGGTCTATGACGAAATATCGTTTGCGGTGTAATTAAGTGATGCTATACTATTTCAAATATAATGAAACTGAATTATATTTTTGAGGTGCACTAAAATCTGTTTTCGGTAGAATATGGAGTACAAAGCATTTATCAATCATTTATAGTGTCACACAAAAGATTTCAATTACATAGTGGTCTTTTAAGAAAAATGTTTGCAGCATACTTTAATGATGTTGCATTATTTGGAACACAATGAAATGTATATATATTATTGAAGTACATTACAACAAGCTTATTGTAGAATATGACATGCGTAACAGTTATCGTTCATTTACAGGACGCACAGAAGACTTCGTTTACAGTACAATGTATGAACGGTAAATGCTGAAAGTGCGTTTTCAATTGTGGCTTGCGTTTTTCAGTTTAACAAGTTTAATATGAAACATGTATAAAACTCTGTAGGTAATACACAGATGCAGTCTATACAGAATTATCCAAATGCATATTAATCTATCTGTGTAAATTGCTGAAGGTCAGTTTTCTCTCGACAGTGTTATACATTTTGTAACTAAGCTAAATTTTGGCACACTATGCAGTGGATATACAGATCTGTATATCATGTACAGAGATTTACAAAAGCATTTTGTTCCTTTTTTGGCAAACGACAAGCTTATTGTAGAATATGACGTGCATAACAGTTATCGTTCATTTACAGGACGCCCAGAAGACTTTGTTTACTGTACAATGTATGAGAGGTAAGTGCTGGAAGTGCGTTTTCAATTGTGACATGCGTTTTTCAGTTTAACAAGTTTAATATGAGGCATGCATAAAACTCTGTAGGTAATACACAGATGCAAGCTATACAGAATTATCCAAGTGCACATTAATCTATCTGTGTAAATTGCTGAAGGTGAATTTTCTTTCGACAGTGTTATATGTTTTGTAACTATGCTAAATTTTAGCCCACTATGCAGTAGATATACAGATTTGTAGATCATGTACAGGAATGCAGAAAAGTATTTGATTACTTTTTTGGCTATGGACGGTAATTGCTGAATTCTTTTTTTCAAATATTTAATGCGCTTTTAAGTTGTTTGATTAGATATGTTCTTTCATTTTTTTTTTAAACAGTGAAGTTCTGTTACAATATTTTGGTAGCGTTGGAAAGTATATCATAATATGTGCTTGACGCATGATTTTTCTTTCTTCTTTTACTTTAGAGCAAATTATAATCGAGATAAAAGCGCAATGTTTGCAGGAAAATAAATTATTCTGTCATTACCTAGAGTAATATTTTCAAAATTATAATTTAAATATTTTAATTTATAAGACATAAACAATTTCAAGAAAAAAATATTATTATGGATAAATTAATGCTGGTAGTTTGGTAAATATATAAAACAGAATTGTTTAAAAAATATCAAAACATACTTTCTTTCATTATGTTACATTAAATTTATGAATGCTTTTTGTCACGCACGTCGTTGCATATTATCAGAAAAAGCAAATTCTTTTACGAATAAAATTTTTTACACACTTTAATATATATATTTTTTCAAATACCACAATTATCCAACAAGTTAAAATTCTTATTTTATATTTTTTTACTAGTTTCCGATAATTATTCTTTTGGAGGATAAATATATGTTATTTAAAAATAGTTATGGGAAATATATTCTACATTGCATAATTTTAAAGCAATAAATGTTTCACAAATTAAGTATAAAAATGCTTTGTAAGTTAGTAATGCTTTCTCCAAATGTGTACTAAATATGAATTGTGAAGCTGTTTTTTCAACGCATCCTTTGAAAAAATTTAATTTTTTTTTCAAAACCTGTTATATAATATATTTCTTTCAATAATAAAACTATCCAATATGTTTTTTTCTATGATAACCACAATCCTGAAGATATATATCGTATTCTTCTATGTTATTTGAATAAATTCTTTACAATTTATTTACATAAAATAGTCTAAAGAATATTTATTTCTTCAATAAAAATCTTCAGCAAATTTTCTGTATTCTTACAAGAAAGGTGAATTGACAATGTGTACTCTTATATATTACTGCAAATAAATTCTAAGTAAACCTTACTCCTATATAGATCTCCATTAAATTGTGAACCTGAGATAGCACTTATCTTTACTTTGTCCCATTGTGAATTTGCTTATGTAGCTCTCTCCTAACTTGAGCAAAACCATTTGAATTGCCTATATAATTTGTATTCAAGCCTATTGCATCAAGGCATATATATACATCCCTTTTTTCTTCATGCTTAATAAAAATTATTTTTATTTCTTTAAAAAATGTCTTTAAGAATATTTTAGCCCTGTAGCTGGTGTATACGATAGCACGTTCAATGTTTGGAATATGTATATATATGTAAACGTTCTCTATTTATCTATATGTCTATCTATATATATACAGGGTGCAATATGTTATCGATCGTCGACTTTTAATTTCTCAACCGCCGGTAGTAGATATATAGTTCCAATTACAAAAATATTTCAAATAAGGTAAATATTCTTGTTGTGGCATTGTTTAAAGCAAAGAATCAATTTTATAAAAATTACGAAATCTAACTTTTTATACGGTCCCCCAATCCCTGTAGTTATATTTAGTAAAATTTTACACATATCATAACAGATATAACACAAAGAGTTTGACTTCTGTACTACAAAAATTAATACAGTTATTAAATTTCAAAGTTTAAGTCAGTTAAAAAATGATTTAACACTTTCCGGCACAGACGAAGTCTGTTCGTAAACTGAAAAATTACTGACTGACACCGGAATTTACAAACGAATTTTTTAGAAAATAAGAACTCCTTATTTTAAGTTTTCAATGTAGAAACAATTTTATTAAATATTCTTGGTGTCGAATGCAAGTTTGGAATTAAAATTAGGTGTGCCCGGAGTGGGACCACTGTGCCGGAAACGTGTAAAGTAATTCGAGATTGCAATCAGGGTGCAATGTCCTTTTTACGGCGAAACCCCTTTTAGTCGGTACTGTCAAACGAGGTATTATCAAAGAGGATTATTTCACCTAAAACTTTGAGCTAAATTTTAAGGGTCGAATAACATTCAAAAGTCAAAGTAGGTAGAATCAACACCTGGAAAATAAAAGATACTCACAAAGAACTAGATAAATGGCAGTGGAATGCAAACGACCGGCCGAGCTATAAGTAGCATGAAAATCGGTATTATGCAAATAACAATAGTACCGCAGCGTCTCATGTTCGAGATAAAACACGAACCATCTAGCAATGAACATGCTAGTCAGGGGTGGAATTGTGATGGCGAGCTACACATACACGCCATATGCCGAAATGATACTTATTTATGGGGAATGTCGAAGGAATGCCAGAGCGTCTGCAAGAGGTTATTCAGAATGATTCCCTAGGGATCGACATCCAACACAGGAAACTATAACTGATGCATTGCTCCGTCTTAGAGAGACAGGCTCTGTTACACCACGACCCAGAACAAGTAGACGGGCAAGGTGTAATGCACGAGTGACACCAGAGGAGGTGCTGGCATTTGCCTTTTAAATCCACAACTGAGCACGGAGAAAATGAACGAAGCACGTGGATACACACGTCAGCATATCTGGCATTTGTTACATGCACATAGTGCACATCTATACCATCCGATACTGGTGCAAGCATTGGTGCTTTGTGACCAAACACGACGATTTGATTATTGTAATTTTATGATCCATACCTTAAAGGAAAATCCGTCGTTCCTTTGTGACATTCTGTGCACAGATGAGTCAACGTTTACACGGGGTGACATTGTGAACGTTCACAATGTGCATTACTGGTCGCTGGAAAACCCCCACATCGCTCGCACAGTACGACACCAGGTACACTGGTCAACGAACGTGTGGGGCGGTATATGGGGAACCCAGATTGTTGGACCCATCTTCTACGATGGGACCTTAACGGGCGATCATTACCTGCATCTGCTACAAAACACTGTACGTGACTGGTAGAAATAGCTGCCTCTCCGACATGCACGCCGGGTGTGGTTTCAACATGATGGCGATGGGGCCCCTCCGCATAAAGCATCAAACGTCCGTGTGTATCTGGCCACCGATTTCGGTCAACAGATCATTCGATATGGTGGTCCGGTAGAGTGACCACCGCGTTCACCGGTCTTGACTCCCATTGGCTTCTACCTCTGGGGTTACATCAAGGCACAGATCTATGTGACTGAGCCTACTTCTCTGGTTTATCTGAAGCAGCGCATCACCCTTGCTTATCGCACAGTTACACCTGCTATGATCCAACGTGTCCAGGACTCAGTACTGTCACGCATTCAATTGTGCATTGCCACAAATGGAGAACACTTTGAGCAGTATCTCTAGTAGATTCCGGCGTTTGGTGTATTCATTTTTTATAGTAGACCGTTTTCTGATATGATAATAAATTGATATTTATTTCTCTGTCTAATTTCAATATTTCATTCTTCGTTTTGTATATGACCTCTAAAAGTCAGCTCAAATTTTTAGATGAAATAATCTTTTTTGGTGATACCCGGGTTTTGACGATAGCGGAAAAAGTTGGTTTCGCCGTAAAAAGGACATTTCACCTTGATTTCTATCTCGAATTACTTTAATTGATTTTTTAACTTATACCTCAAAGAAAGAGAAAATCATGTGCAAAAATCTCAAACTTTGAAATTTAATAACTGTGTCAATTTTTGTTGTACAGAAGTCAAACTTTTTGTATTATGTCTGTTATGATATGTGTAAACTTTCACTAAATGGGGGGATTGGGGAACCGTATAAAAGTTAGATTTCGTAATTTTTATAAAATTGATTTTTTTCCTTTAAACAATGCCACAACATGAATATTTACTTCATTTAAAACGTTTTTGTAATTGGAACTATATGTCTACGACCAACGGCTGAGAAATTAAAGGTCGGCGATAGATAACATATTGCACCCTGTATATGTGTGTATGTGTGTGCACACCAGTCACTTTTTTATGCACGTATTATTTTTGTTTTATTGTAATATTATAAAATTATTTAAAATACGTTCATAAATTGTTCAAAAACATGCTTGCACATGCTTGAAAATAGTGTGAGTAACTTATTAATTAAAGGTTCATTGCAAATAAAATATATACTTAAAACTTATCTATAAATATTTTGATATTTTCATAAAAATTAGAATAATACTTAAATCTGTCTGAGAATACGGGTCAGAAACATTTTTGTCAAAATTATAAATTAATTGATCTAAAAAAAAAAGATCTTTATGAAATTATGAGTAAGACCTCGTGATTTCATTCAATATTTGTGGGTTTAAAAGCAATTTTGCAACATAAAGACTTGATTCATTAGATATGTAGAAGTTCTATCAACACTAAGCTTAAATGTAATTCTGGCATAAAAATAACTTGAATGACATCTAACCAGCGAAGGATAAAGCATTTTTCATTAGGATTGCTTCGAACCACATTCTATCTAAAAATTAGAGGAAATAAATGAAATACTTGAGCCGTGCTCTGATATTTGTTGTAAAGAAAGATAAAACTGCAGCAGTCAACAAATATGTCGGATTATAGCTGTTGGATGAGGCAATGAGTTTTTTGTCGTTATTTTTTAAAGTAAAACTCAGAGGGAAATATTTTTGAGAAAACTTTTCTTTCGTTTTTGGGAGTCTAATAAACAAATCTCGTATAATGCACAACAAATTTGTAAAAAGACCATTCAAAATGGTTTTGACATAGACTAAGTTAATTCAAAAAAGTTCTATTTCTATAAAAGACCATCCGAAATGTTTTTTATTTTTTTATCAGTTTTCTGAAAATGGTTAAAAGTATGTCGTAGAAGCGGTATAATTTGCAACGCCTAATACAGTGCGAAACCGTTTATCCGGATGCTAAATCTACTTACATGCGTGTGATAATATATATATATATATATATATATCAACATTACAACGTGCCCATAATTGCATAGACTCTCGATTTTTGGCAGTCACTTTTTGGTATAGAAATGTTCGCTTTACGTAATCAGATTTTTGCGATTACATAAAGCATTTATTTTAGTTACGAATTAGTGGTAGTCAAAATTCGAGTGATTTGTACAAAAATATTAACTGTACGTGCCAAGCATTTACATAAAACTATACAGTCTATGTTTCCTGTACAAAATATTGGTTATTACAATCAAACACTTTCATGCATTAACTTAAACAACAAAAGATACAAATTTGATTTTAATACACATTGGAGTTAATGATTAATTTAACGACATTTTGATTCGGAAATATTATTCATTTAAGTGACATGTACTCTAATAAAGAAATCAAAATTACGAATTTTTATGTAAGTAATTTTTAACTTATCATTGATGTAGAATCTAACTTACAATAACCCAAGTTTGAAAGGGAAAAAAAGTATTAATAATTTATTAATGAGACGTTTGCAGATGTACGGTCGATGGAGAATGATTTATATATGGTTTTTGTTTTAAATTTTTTTAAAATATGCATATCAAATTTGGGCCCATTTGTCATTTTATTGCTGTGACTGGCTTATAAAACTTATTTAGAGAAATAAAGCTTTAAAATAAATAAATAAATAAAAACAGGACAAGTGCGAGCGCACTTGTACCCTAGGCGTTCAATACTATTATGTTGCATTACCGTAAAGACTGAGTACTTAGTTTCTTCACAAATATGCACAAAATAGAGCTGACTACTCATATTTAGGTTCTTCTTGTAATTGTTGTATCGTAAAGCTGTAATTTATTTAATTATTTATAAAACCTTAACCAGATTTGTTTGCAATGACTAAGAAAAGAATGTATTGCACCACAATGTATTTCAAAATTATAAAAAAAAAACATTGTTTATAACTGTATTGCTTCTAGTAGCACTTTCGCTTAATAATGACTGCATGGAAGAAAAATATAAAAAATTTAGTCTACAATACGTTAATTTTGCGTGGGTTTCGATTATCGAAAATTCAAAAATTAAAAACGTTGTTTTAAGGCAATAACTTTTTTGAATTAGAAGCTCGGAAGTTTTACAAAACAATGGGTCTATTGACCTTAATATTTGACATTAATTTAAATTTGATGCATTCAGCCAATCTTGAAAAAGAATCATCATGAGAGACATACGGATAGCATAGTAATTCTATATGGGCTTCGTTTTTCTTTCAGAGGCATGGTACATTTTAACAGGCAGAATATGTCGAATATCCAGCGTAGCATCACAAAAAAAGAAAGTTTGCTAATGTGTTAATTCATGCAAAAATAATTACTTAATTTATGATAGTCTGCACATTTAAAGAAAATTATCCATTGTAACATGAACAACAAAGAAAGAATTTTTTGTTTTCAATTAGGAAATCGCCGTACGATTTAATGCGGACACCCGTGCCACAGATTTGCAACCTCTGTTCTATAGAATCACGTGAAACTGACAGAAGTGTTTTTCTTTCAGTTTTAAAAGGAATAAATAATCAAAATTCATAAAAGACGTATTTAGCAGCATGCAAACAATTTTATCGTATTTAATATTTAAGCCCAGCAAGCAACAGAAATGCAATTTCGCAAAGTCAGTAAGATTTGTTTTTACTTTCATGGCAGCCCTATTTGATTTCGGGGTATCTCGGAAAGTTCACTAATAGATGTTTGCTCAACTTATCTCCTGCTGTATTTGCGTCATTTTAGTGGTGTAAATTTACCGAAGTTTTTGCCAGAACGTAAGCTTCAAACAACTATGATCATATATGATATATATTGAGTTCATTACTATTATATAGATATGATTTAAACAAAATTAGTTTCTCCGCATAAATAAACGGTACTTTCTTTTTTAATAAAACTTTTTAAAGAGAGAAATATAATTTTTTTCTTGAGAAAAATTCCAACAAGAATCAAGTAGCACAGATGTATTTGGCAAATTATATGTAAAAGTATATATACATCAGTAACTCTAATACATGAGAAGACAGGAAATGCTACCCATTGAGCAGAATCAAGATTGATTGGAAAAATTTATTAAAATAGCCGCTAAGCAGTAAAAGAATCTTTTTCGATGTGGCTACAGCTAACTCTTGTAGCAAAGGTAATTTTATATATAAATTTTATAAAATATAAACTTCATAGTATGTATGATATAGCTATCGGAGTATATATATGATATATATATCATATGTATCTTTATCTTTCCCGATTTTTATTTTTAATCATGTAAGGAGGAATTAAATTAATAAATAATAATTGTCACACTTATTAATTAATGACTATTAATTTAAGTGTTCCTTACATGTTTAAAAATAAAAAATTAATGAGTGATAAAAAATTTAAATGTATATGATAGCTATATTGTATGATAATTTAAAATTTAAATAATATTTGAGTCATTCTCTGTTTTCTAAACGAACAGTTGCATTTAGTAATATTTTCCAAATGTTTGATTGTCATCCGAGACTTGAAATTAAGTAAATATCTTTTTTTATGGTTATTACTTTCTTTTTTTTTTCTTTTTGTCTTTCTTTTTTTAAAGAAAAATCCTCACACCTAAACTTTATTTTGAAAAATATTTTGGATTTATGTAACTTGAAATCTAAATAACCGATAATTTAATCAATCAATAAAAAAATAAATATGCATTTCATTTATTGTTTTTTAAAATATGTATAATACTTCATAAATGATCTGGTAATTATTTGATTAGAAAAGAAAAAAGTCTGCGGGACTACAATTAATAGATTCGAAATGTTTTGTAACATATCAGTGCTTTTGTTAATCTTATGTGAGAATTTTTTAAATTAAAAATTACAAAAAATTTTACATGTGGTGAATTTGTGTTTATGTGATTTCGATAGGTTTTATAGATTTATCATTTTATCTGTCGGTATTATTATTAAAGATCTCTAAAAGCATAAATAACATAAAAAAATAGATTTAAGACATCATTTGCGGTGAAGTATTGGAAAAATACTTTTCGTATTTTATTAATGATGACTACGGGGAACAAATGTTGGATTTCTAATTTGCGTTTTTTTTTTTTTTCAAATCTTTAGGTTAAAGGAAAAGAGTGGATTTAGGCAAAGTATGCATTTCTAGAACTGAAAGGAATCTATACAACTATTACACCTTTTATTTAAATTAAAGTAGTCAAAAATACTTATTTAGATGTTGTAATTGGTTATTTACCAATATGTTGGATTACTCTTACTTTGCAAAATAAGATTTTCATTAGGTAATTTCTTTCTTTCTTTCTTTCTTTTCTTTTTTTTTTTTTTTACTTGACAGAACCTATGGAAATAAAATATTTTTATAAATATATATTTTTTATTGTAACAGGGGTCGGTTTTCAAAATGGAATTTCACTGTGTTTTATGCATACAAAATACTTTTAAATTATTAATATTCTATTTTAAAATATCATTCGCTTAAATAAAAGTAACAAAATTTTATTGTAAGAATATTCATCTATGGAAAACCATAGGAATGTGTTTTCTTGTCTTTGCATGTATGTAAAGATAGCGATACAATTGGTATAATTACATTTTGTATACGCAAACAAGAATATTAGATTAATAGAAATTTGTATTTCCCAAGCGATTTCTATTTGTAGTACAAACGGTTTTACCTGATTATTCTTATATATTTATTTTACAAATATCATAAAAAGAATGTCAATATGACATAAATTTGAAATTCATCGCTATATAAAAACAAAAGAGATAGGTTTGAATGATACTTCCTTCTGATTTTTTAAAAATAATAGTGTAAAATGTAGTGTCTATTTATTCCATTAGCATTGCCTAATTTGTTAAATAAAATGTAATAGAAATATTTAAAAAATATTTATGTGTGAAATGACGATATGCCTTTAATTTTACTTATATATTACTGGGAAATTTTCGTAATAAGAAAGTTAAAAAAAAATCTCATGGTTTCGTTTATGAAAGAAATTAAAAGCGTGATTTGGGATTGTGATGCACTAGATTAGACTAGACTAACTAGTATAGACATAACTAGAAATACTAACTAGATGGCAATTGCTAATAATACTAACTAAGTATTGCGTAAATATCTGATAAGATTTAGTAACACAAATGTGCAATATATCTCTTGTGTAGTGATCCTGAACACCCAAACTGTGTTAACAAGGATCCGTATCCAACGATTTCCAGTCTGAAGATATTCTCGGATGTATGATCATGATCATTTTAAGTAAAAACTGCATACGACTCCGGATGCAATGGATGTCGGATATAACGCATTTTATGGACAAAGTTCAAACGGGAATGAATATAATTAATTTGTAGAGAATAACTGTGTTTTTGATGAGATTGTAGAAAAGTCTAATTATTTTCCTTCTTTTAAAAATGACATGTTTACGAATAGTATTTTGTAAGTAATTTTTTTTTCATGAATATAAATTGCCATATTATATTAAATCAATAATTGTTATACCAGGTTTAAAGTATATTTGGGTTATTTATGCTTATTTATTGTTCGTAAAATGGAATATTGAGTACTAATTGAGAACTAATAGATCATGTACTTAACAGATTGGGTATTAATAGTTTAAGTAAACTATTAGTACTCATCCAAGGTTTATTACAATTTCTTTTTATTTAATTATTATTATTTTCAATTTATAATAAGACTGTGATGTGAAATGATAAGTGTTAAGATATCATATTTTTAAATTGATATTGCAGTGCTTTTAATTTAACACTTATTCTTAATGAAGAAAAATAGTGAAGAATGAATCATATTTCTTTAGGATTTTTAAAATTAATAATGCCCGTTACAGTGTTCTCTGTTTAACGTGTTTCATTCCTTTATTAAATATAATATCACTGAAAAAACATAGAAACATTTACAACACTCCTTTTAATTCTTTACCACTATTGCATACATATTTTGCTTTTCACTTTCCTGCTTAACGAACTGTTGTACTCTGTTCAATAAAATATGTAAACTAAAATACCATCTTAAAGAGCTTAAGAAAAACTCATTATTTTGCTTTAAAAAGTAAAAAAAAATTACATAGCTAGAAACAATTATAAACAATATGAAACAATGATGAAACAATTATTTATATTGTGTAATATATTAATGTAATGTTTTCAATTTTATGTGTTGCATTACTTTATTAAATAAAGTACCTTAAAATAATTCACAGAAAACATTTATGACATTTCCTTTATTATTTTTATTTTGACACTATTGCATAAACTTTTTTTACATTTTCCTACATAATGAATTATACTCTGTTCAATAAAATAGATAAACTAATACAGTGTCTTAATCAAAGAGCTTAAGAAAAAATTCTTGCTTTTTCTTTGAAAAATCTGTAAAACACAAAATTCGGCATAACTAGTAGCACTGATAAAATGTAATAACATTGTGCAATATATCTTTCTACTGCTAATCCTGGACATCGGAACTGTATTAACCAGGATCTGTATCTAGTGATTTCTAGCCTGAAGACATTTCCGGATCTATGATCATGATCATTTTATGTAACAACTACCGCCTCCGGATGTATGGGAATTCGGACGAAACTCATTTGCTGGGACACGGATCTTATGGGACTGAATATAGTTAATCAGTAGAGAATAACTTTATGTTTCTGATGATGATACTATAAGATAAAACTTATGTTGCGTTCATTATTTTTTTTCTTTCTTTTACAATAACATTTTTTTGTTTTTAATTTAGTAATGTGCAATGAAGTATTGTAGATTTAATTTCATTACATCCTATTTTATTAAGGGGAAAAAATATTTTATTGTATTAAAAAATTCTATGTTTTTATCCGTTTAAAGTGACGCTTAAATCATGTTTATATCTTAAATAGAACAGGATATATCAATTTTCTGTTTTAAAAATCTAGCTTTCAAGTAGTGGTTGTTATGGAAACGTTTTTGCGTTTTTCTGAATGATGGGTTCTTTTACGCATTCTCGTCTTTAATAAGTCAAAAATAGTTAAAGATAACTGGTTCAAACTTGGAACATGTCCTTTTCAGTTATTTTACTTTAATTTTGATTCAGCAAATTTGAAAAAAATATTTACTTTTAAAAATATGATTTTTTTTTGAAAGTTACATCATTTAAAAAAAAAGTTTTTACTTTAAATATTTAATTTTTTTAATTAATATTTTTTTTAAAATGCTGAATCAAAATTAAAATTTATATGTTTTTGTTTATTTAAATGAAAAAAATGAAATTCTACAAACAATATTTCGAGTTATAATTTTAAATTACCCCACTTTTTTAATAAATTTTAAATTTAAATATTTTTTGTTAAAGTTTTAAGAAGCTTTATCATGTGATTTTGTTTACAGATAATATGGTTAACCATCACAAAAAATGTCAAAATTTTAACTCAATAAATAATTTTTTTTTTAAATGTGTCCTGGATTACCTTAAACAAAATATACTAGGAAAAAGTAACGAGTTAAAAGTAACGAGTAAAAAGTTATGAGTAAAATGAGTATTTTTCTTTGTGCCTTTATTTTGACCTTGAGATATATATATATTTTATTTTCCTGTATATACAAAACAGGGAAATTAATAGAATGCCTTAATCAGAGAGTTAAAATTTGACAATAATTGTCTGAGTATTATTTTCTAATAGAATGTCTAGACAAAGTTTTCTTTATTTATGGGTAAATTTCTTTTTAGTACGAAATAAAGTAAAAACTAATTGCTGAAATGTCAGCTGAGACTTACTATGAAGATTCGAAAAGTTTTTGGTGTCTGTCTGTATGTCCCATGATAACTGGCATAAAATGCATCCGATTAGCTTGTAATTATGTAGGCATGTTAATGCGGTACCCGAAATTAGCATTATAGTGTTTTTTTTTTTTAATTTGGTTCATTCATTCGAAAAATATGGAGCAATTTCTGTACTCCATTATGTTTTTCTATGGGAATACATATGATTTTCATATTTTAATATTCAAAGAAATAAACATAGCACATTTGTTGATGAAAAACGACACAAATAGGTGATTTAAATGTTACATTATGGATGCTAAATTTTCTGTATGTTAAGTCTTAAACTAATCAAATCGTTTGAAAATTTGTCAATAAATATCTCTACCCAATTGCAATTTTCTGTATAATATTTTGTGGAATTTTATGCATATGTTCAAAAAAAATATATAAAATACTTTCTTTTATCATTTTTACAATTTTAAAATAATATGTATGTATTTTTCTTTTTTAAAGGAATTAAAATAGAAGGAGATTATTAATTCTTTTAAGAATATCATTTCTTCACAAAGCTAGAGATACTGATAATATTTAATAACACTATGTAATATGCATAACGTATAATAATCCTGAACATCGAAATTATATTATTAAAGAATTCTACACAGCAATTTGTAGCCTGATGACTTTTCCGGATGTATGACTATAATAATTTTATGTAACAAGTACTGACTTCGGATGTAATTGGATGTCAGTTGAAACTCATTTGATGGGATACGGATCTCTTAGGTTTGAAAAAGTAATCAGCGGAGAGTAATTTTGTGTTTCTGATGATATTAATATAGATAAAACTTCTTTTGAGCTAATTATCGTTTTCATTTCATTTTACAATGACTTGTTTATGCGTGAGTTTTTTGTTATTAATTATTTTAATAGGCGAAAACCGTAATTTTGACTGGTTAAAAATACAGGGTGTCCCAAAAGTCTCCGTACAACTTCAAATATTTATTATAAAAAAATAATAGGCCTATATAAAAAATAATTACAACAGTACATAGAGTAACTTAAAAAGTTTTTTTCTACCACCTTAGTATACTTGTACATGAGATCCTTTCGTTGCACGAAGAATATCAATTCGATATTCCAATTCCATCCACGTGCATTTCAGCATGCTAACATCAACAGTAGTTACAATTGTTTGGATCTTTTGTTTCATATTCCACGAGACTCTTCACTTTCGTTCGGCGTTTGAGTATCAGATTCCGTTTCGATGAATCACGCGACGCATTCCGCTTTCTTCACGGGATCAGCCATTTTGAATAAATGATGTTTTTACAAATTCTTTTAAATGTGCAGCGTCATCTATGAACAGACAAAAAAACTTTTTAAGTTACTCCTGCTTAACGAATTTGTTGTAATTATTCTTGCTGTAGGTCTATTATTTTTTTTTGTAATAAATTTTTGAAGTTGTACGGAGACTTTTGGGACACCCTGTATATTTGTGTATTTTCTTGGTCTTACCATTTTTATTACTATTGCATATTGTGAAGTGTTTCTTTATCTTATCACTATCAATATTTACACCATTTCAATTTTTGTGCTTACCAAATTTATCATTTAACTTTAATTTTTGTGTATATTTTAACACTGTTAAATATATGCATAATGATTTATTTATTTTCTTAAAGAAAGATAAATAAATCATTCTTTTTTCAAGAAAATGTTTTATTTCGAATATTTTCTTTTATTTTTTTGTTTACATTTTTATTCTTCAATATTTGTATCCTATTTTTTGTGTCAAAAAGGGTTCAATGTCAATGTCTCCTTCAAAGTAAACATTGCATCGTTAAATTTTTAACAGTTTATGTGTGCCCAGGGAAACATATTAAGTACGAAATATCCCATAGATGTTTTTCTATGGGAATAGGAATACACATGATTTTCATATTTTAAAATTCAAAGAAATAAATGTATCACATTTGTTGATGAAAAATGACACAAATTAGGTGATTTAAATGTTACATTATGGTTGTTAAATTTTCAGTATGTTGTGTCTTACATGAATCAAATCGTTTGAAAATTTGTCAATAAACTTCTCTAACTAATCGTAATTCTGCGTATAATATTTTGTGGAATTTTATGCATATGTTCAAAAAATATAAAACACTTTTCTTTATCATTTTTAGAATTTTGAAATATGTATGTATGTATTTTTCTTTTTAACGAACTTCAAAAAAAGATGGAGGTTATTAATTCGACCCGTATGTATGTATGTTTTGGTCCTGTTCACGCATAACTTTCGTAAATGTGAACAGACTGATAATTTTAAGTTTGTTTGAAAGTGGTGGTCCCATTTGAATTTAGTCAAAATCTGATGATTAGAACAAATTTGTTTTTATAATAACTTCAAAATTCAAAGCTTTAACTGAAAGTGAGATTGACATAACTCCCGGTACAATGTAATGTTATATATCTATTCATTGTTGGGCTTTTCATACATTATTACTTGAGGAAAATTTCAACAATATGTAAGTATAATAAATTAGAAACGAAGTCGGTTTTGCTTTAAAAAAATTCTTGTATTTTTTTTCATTTAAAAATTGATTAAAGAAAAAGAATTAGTAACGAAAAAAACAATAACACGCAATTTGTTTTATTGTTTATTTTTCTCATTTCTAATTATTTCATAGTTTGTAAGATATTTGACGCATATTAATTTTTTATATTATATGTCTTAAAGAAATGGAATTAATACTGTTACGTATAAGTTATATACTACTTTAGAATATAAGAATACACATTTTATCAGACAATTAAATGCACTAAACCAACATGAGTGAAAAATTGATTTGTGCCAGGGCTCGAACCTGGAACCTTCAGCGTACCGTACTAACGCTCTGCCACTAAGCCAGGTTCGAGTCCTGGCCCAGGTCAAGTTTTCACTCATGTTGGTTTAGTGTATTTAATTGTTTGATAAAATGCGCATTCTTATATTGTAAAATAAAAAAGTAATCAGACGTAGTGTTTGTGCTTTAAATATATATGTAAATTATATGTTACTGATTACAAGAATTTAAACATGCCCAATTTATATATCAAAATAATGTAATCAGCAATATTGTAGTCAAACATTTTAGTCAGAATTTGTTTTGTGCTTCTACGTATAAATCTCTTAAACAGCAGATATTCAGATTGATCAGAGTGTATATACGAAAAAATAAAAAATAAAAAACAGATATAAACACATAGGCAAACCGAAATCATTATTGAGTCAAAATTAAGCCGTAAAAATTTATAAAAATAATTAAATAGGTATTTTATACTCAAAATATATTAAATTGATTTGTAAGCATAGAATCTCTTTACGTGATTAGTTTCAACTTATTACACGAAATAATTAAAAATCCATGACCCGAATTAACGGTTATTCATATTTATTATTCCTTAACAGGTTTATTTTTATTTTTAACAAACTTTAAACATGGGAAAAACATCTTTATAAAGTAGTCTTAAGTTTTTAATAAGTTTTAATCTTAAATACATTAATAGATACTTTGTCCAGCATTATGCATTAAGTTTAATCTAAAATTTTAATTCCAAATTCGCTATAAAAAATGTCCTTTCATAGGACTTGATTTATTAATTTTCTTTTTAACCAATGGAACGTTCTTAAAAAAAAAAAAAAACTATAGTAATAGATAAAAGGAATTATAGACTTTTAACGCTTGATAACATGCTTTTCAAAATGTTGCAAAATAAATTTATTTTGGCATGTATGTCTTTGAAAATACTTGCATTTAAATTTAAATAAAATTTATCTTTGACTTTATTATTCTGTAATTTATCTTTTCAATGGTAAAATATGTTGATCACAGTTCCTTAGCAATTTTTAATGCAATTTTGAAGTAAAGTAACAGAATCACATTTATTTTGTGTTTTGTACTGCATTTTTGGAGCAAATAATTCCAATTATCAGTAAATAAAACGCCATTGTCTGAGTATTATTTTTTAATTGAATGTCTAGACGAAATTTTGTTTATTTATGGATACATTTCTTTTTAAAATAAAGTAAAAACTAATTGCCGAAACGTCAGCTGAGACTTACTATGAAGATTCGAAGAGTTTTTGGTGTCTGTCTGTTTGTTTGTCTGTATGTCGCCCGATAACTGCCGTAAAATGCATCCTATTAGCTTGTAATTAGGTAGGAATGTTGGTGCGGTACCCGAAATTAGCATTATAGTGGGGTTTTTTTCTTTTATTTTTATTTGGTTCATTCGTTCGAAAAATATAGAACAATTTCTGCACTCCATTATGTTATGTTTTTCTATGGGAATACAAATGATTTTCATATTTTAAAATTCAAAGAAATAAACATAGCGCATTTGTTGATGAAAAACGACACAAATAGGTGATTTAAATGTTACATTATGGATGCTAAATTTTCAGTAAGTTATGTCTTAAATTAATCAAATCTTTTGAAAATTTGTCAATAAATATCTCTACCCAATCGCACTTCTCTGTATAATATTTTGTGGAATTTTATGCATATGTTCAAAAAATATAAAACACTTTCCTTTATCATTTTTACAATTTTGAAATAATATGTATTTTTCTTTTTTAACGGACTTCAAAAAAAAGAAGGAGGTTATCAGTTCGATCCGTATGTATGAATGTTTCGGTCCTGTTCACGCATAACTTTCGTAAATGTGAACAGCTTTTGATAATTTTAAGTTTATTTGAAAGTGAAAGACATCCTGGTAGTCCCATTTGAATTTCGCCAAAATCTGATGATTAGAACAAATTTGTTTTTATAATAACTTCAAAATTCAAAACTTTAACTGAAAGTGAGATTGACATAACTCCCGGTACAATGTAATGCTATATATCTATTCATTGTTGGGTTTTTCATACATTATTACTAGAGAAACATTTCAACAATATGTAAGTATAATAAATTAGAAACGAAGTCGGTTTTGCTTTAAAAAAAAAAAAAAAAAAAAAAAAATCTTGTATTTTTTTTAAATTAATGCCTATCTAGCAACCGAATTTCATAAAATATCAGAAAGGGAAAATTAAATAAAATAAGGGTAGTTTGACACTCTTAGAAATTAGATGTTATGCATCTTTAAGATATCTTATATGCTTAGAAGTATACAAATAATCTAACATTATTAACTGCGGATTTCAGAATATTATATATTGTAAGAAGTGGGATAAAATTAAAAATATATCTTGCAATATTGACGTCGAGGACCTTGATCTGAAGATTTCCATATATATTAATATATTGATACATTATATGAAACAATGATTTGTCGTTTTATAATTGATAATTTTGCTATTTTAAATTCAGTTTCACGTTTTAGCCTTTTAACAGTCTTTAAAGATTTTCTTTGCGTACATAGCTATAAAGATACATATTAAGTAGAATATTGTGCCGTAACTTTATTGTTTTTTGTTTTTAAATTAATGTTTAAGAATTTATATATCTAAATGCATCAAGGTTTCTTTGATCTTTAAATTACGCGTTGTTTTTTAGACCTTTTCTTGAAATTACTATTTTTGTCTGTCTGCAAAATTTCTATACAAAAGAAGCTTAAAATACACTTTAGTGTGGTTTGAAGTGAAAAGGCGTGTTCTTTAAGAAGAACATATTTTTATGAAATTTAGATTATTTTTTTGCATATATACTCTAATGTGAAGCATAAGTGTAAGACTAATATACAGGGTGAATGAGAATTATCTTTACAACTTTCCCGCTCCATAAAATCTGAAAGAAGTAAGATAACCAAGTTGTTTTGCTTGTATATACGAGGGGCAGTCAGAAAGTAAATTTCACCTGGCGACTGTGGACAGAGGTGTGTATGAAAGACAGAAAATGTAATGAGACATTAAAGATACAACATAAATTTATTTTACACATAAGTACCAAATACATTGAGCCATATATCATACCGCTTTATAAGCTTCAAAAAGCCCTTTGGGAAAAAATCATGGCGTTGCATATGGACTAAGCGTTGAACGGCTATGGGCGAAAGACACCACAGCAGGTGAACGCGAACGTGCAAGACCATTGGGAGAGGTACACCATTGGGTAGAGGTCGACCGCGATCAAGCAGATGGTGCTGTTGCAGACGACGCTTGATGGCGCTTTTGCAGTCAACAGCGCCATATGCGCAGGTACTGCAACAGCGCCATCTGCTTGATCGCGGTTGACCTCTACCCAATAGTGTATCGGTGTCTTGCACGTTCGCGTTCACCTGCTGTGGCGTCTTTCGCCCATAGCCGTCCAACGCTTCGCTAGTATGCAAGACCCTGATTTTTTTCCTAGAGGGCTTTTTGAAGCTTATAAAGCGGTATGACAAATGTCTCAATGTACTTGGTACTTATGTGGAAAAATACAGTTATGTTGTATTTTTAATGTCTCATTACATTTTTTGTCTTTCATACACACCTCTGTCCACAGTCGCCAGGGGAAACTTATTTTCCGATTGCCTCTCGTATAACAGCAGTTCATACAAGTTAATTTCAAAGAACGTGTTTTGTTTTTTAATAATCTAATTATTTTCAAACATACTCCAGCATCTAAATGTGAATATTTTATATTTATTTAAATTATGTTTTTTGTCTTTAAATATATATATTAGTAACCTCAATACTAGCACGTACACGGTCTTTAATTTATCCCATTCTCACCGACATCTCACTGAATTTCCGTAAAAAATGGTTAATTTAACCTAAGCGAGGTCCGTTTCGAACCAGAAAAATTATTTAAAAAATCGAATTCTATGTAGAAGCCCGAAATATTAATTAAAATTTTTTCTGGTTCAAAACATCTTTAACTTGGGTTAAATTAACTCAAATTTAATGGAAACTTTCTCAGCGGGATACAGGTATGATATCCAAAAAAGAAAAACATAATCACACAACCAGAAGGCTGTTGATCTACACTGTAAAAAAAAAAAAAAAAAAAAGGTCGGTCTACTAAAAATGTTTTTGTTTTTCTCATTGATACTTGCAATTACTAAAAAAAATTTGTATTCTTACTCAGCTACAAGAAAATCTGTAAGAATTACTAGAAAACAGCTAGCAACGATTCCAGTTTATATTACCGGTTACTAAAAAATTTTGTGGAATACAAATTTACTAAAACAATTTTAGTAATCTCATACATTTTTTTCACAGTGTACCCGGCCACGGTCAATTCATCTCTTTGGAAATTCCCTTTTAGCTTACATATTTAAAAATCGTATTTACTTAATAAATACATTGCTTACAATAAGAAAACTTTATGCGTTGTAATTAGATGGACAAGCAAGAAAACTCTGATATCAAGTTTCAGATTTTATCGAGTATCAAAGATGTACAGATAATTCTCATTCTCATTAAATATATATGATAAACACCATGTGTTTATGTAATAAAATAAAACATTGATTTTTGAGAAGGTGATTTCAAGAATGCTAATCTTCAAGTCAGTTTCAGATTTTTAATTAATATTTTATAGTTTCAATACTAGAATTCGATAAAGAGGTTGCGTACGGTCCTTAATCTTGTGTACTAATATTTCTGAATAGAAACATTTGACTGATTTATTCGCAAAATTTTTTAAATATTTTGAGATTAAAAAGTGAAAGATTTCTAATCTGAAATGGTGGGGGTACTCTTTGGTAATTCCAAAGAGTGTATGTACCTTGCCTAAATCTTGCTACGATTTCTTTATACGACATGTTGAATTACTGTAACAAGTTCATTGCTATATATATATATATATAAAATATTTAATGTAAAATTTAAAAATTCATACAAAGAAATTGAATATTTTCTTTTTTATACTTACAATACGGATCATTCATTCAATGGTCGCATAAAAATCGTTCACAGACAGTTTCATATCCCATTTCGTAAAAGTCAGGAAGTGGCGACGATTTTTTTCAGCTTCTTAGGATTTGTGACGCCAAGCAGAATTCTTCCCAGTCTCAGCTGTTTTTCTATTTACTCGTCACTTTAGAGTTGAATCATTCGTCATTTTGTAGATGGAGCAAAATCAAATTAGAAAGATTATATATCTTTAGTCCTAGAATTCAATGAAAATCTTTAGAAAATGGTTGCTTATATATTTTGTAAATATGAAATTTTCTAAAAACTTTACACAAGAAATGCATATCAAGAATGAAAAAAATGTGCTACAGATAACAATCAAACACTGTATTTTAAAAATGGTTATCCATCACACGTTAAGAGCATAATCCGAGCCACTTCTATCATCATGAAAATGATAAAATTTAACTGTATTTTTTTTCTTTTTTTTTTTTTTTACACATATAGAATATTTTAAAATGTTTTTCCTCTGCGTTACCTTTTTGCGTAAAAACTGGGGGAAATAACCAAATACATATGATTATTTCTATGATTTAGGTGATACATAATTTAACGCAGTTTTGCCTTAAGAAAAAAAAAATCAGTTAAATATTTAAGAAAAATATATTTTATTATAAATGTTTTTTTTCTTATCTTGATTGACATAATATTATATTGACTAATATTATATATTGACAATTATGAATTTAAAATTTTTATTATGGAATTTAGTCCAGGTAATAATATTTAGTGAATTAACTGAACATATTATTTAGACTATCCATATTTGAATATGATTTTATTTAAATATGATCACTAGTACTCCTTCCGCTTTTACACTTCAAATTAGCATCTTTTTAGTATCATCATAGTTTGTTAATGAATAATATTTTATTGTTGTTCATTGCTCTTGTCATATATCTTGCAGCATAATATTATACAGTGTGTTTCTAAATGAATATCGGGGTTTTAACGCTTTGTAGTACCTATTATATAAAACTTAAAATTATACTTAATACATAAAATGAAAGAGCAACTCAAACAGTTTGTTGGTTCATGTGCATGCGCACGCGCACGCGCACGCAATGTTTCTTCCGCCATCCTTTAGAAAGCGCTAGTACCAAAAATGGCGAATAGTGAGCAGAAAGCATTTTGTGTTCTGCAATTTACAAACACCTAATCTGTAGTTACTCTCAAACGTGCGTTCCGGATACAGTTCAGATGAAACAGATTAAGGCAGCTATTGCAACAATTACCCGAAAAAAACTAATTAACGTTTTGGAATAACTGAGCTATCGATTTGATGTGTGCCGTGCCGTGTGACGAAAGGTTTTTACATTGAACACTTGTAAGCTTGTAGGTAAAACTGTTTGAGTAGCTCTTTTATTTTATGTATTAATTATAATTTTAAGTTTTATGTAATAAATACTACCAAGCGTTAAAACCCCGATATTCATTTAGAAACACCCTGTACTATATTGCAATTATAAATATATCTAACATTTATATCTTTATAATTAGTTCTATTCTTCCTGAAAGTACCCATAACATGTAATTAATGCGTTGATTTTAATAAATTGAATTTTTTAAGACTGGTTTTCTTGTACACTTTATAATTGTAGAAAAAAAGAAATTTTTGTATGACCGTCCTCTTGTCGTATGTCATTCATCCATATTGTATCTTTCATAAAATTAATCAAATATTAACGAAATGTTTAATAATTGCCAATGGAAACGGTAGAGTGCTATTTCCAAAATATTCACCTATGGTAGTATACATCTATCATTTTTCAAACAATAATCACGTAGACTTTTTGTTAATATTTAACTTCACAGTAAACTTCGCATTTAATTTCATATTGACATAATTTTTAAATAAATGACACAAATTTATTTCATTCATTAAAGTACTTTCACACTCTTAAATTGTATTAATATTTTTTAAAAAGTTTTTTTAATTGAATTTTTAGTTCCATTTTTAAAACTGGGACAGGCAAATAGTTGGAGGTCTAATTTTTAAATTTTTACAGCATGAAATATAAAATATAAATCCTGTCATTAATATGTTAGAAAGAATTAATGATAAACTCCAGTTTTATATTACATTCAATGTGTAATTGCTTCTTATAAGCATGCAGGAATTTGGAACATTTTACACTAAATAGTTTCTTGTTATTCTTAAAAAGTAAATGAACGAGTAATTTCTGCTTAGAAAATTATGTAATATGAAGGGGTTAGAATGACAGTGGTGTAAGTCAAAATTTAGTGATTTGAGAAAAGAAGGGTTTTGTGAAACTTGTTGTATTGCCGTTGCATTGAGTGGTCCAACATGTTTTGCCCACTAGCGACTCTCTAAGTGAACTATGACTTATTTGACTATCACATTGAACAGAATCTAAGATACGTTCAGTGAAAATATGGTTATCTCGATTTTCAAAAATTTTGACTTACTCCAGTGTCATTCCAACCCCCTCATATGTGAGAAGAGTACAGATTATATTTCATTATAAATCATAAAATAAGCATGAAATAATATGAATTTATATCATAAAATAATAAAAAATAATAATATGTAGATCATAAGGCTTATCCAAAATTTTTGTGAAAAAAGGAGTAGGAATAAACTGCAATTCAACAACGGGAAGGCATCAATTTTTTGGACCATAAGAAGTATATATATAAAAAATCTTATCAACCTATACTTTGAATCTCAATAAAACCTTAAAGTAATGAAATAGCTAAGCCTGTTATGTGTTACACATACATGTAATAGTAACATATAAAGTATTGTCGTATGCAAAGTATTTTATATCAAACACGGATTTATAAATTTGTAAACAAAAAGTAATTCAATGTTATATGAATTGGACAGTTGTGGTCCTATACGATAATTTTTCATCTATTGTCTAAATAGTAGATCACCAAATATGATGTTGTGTAATAGCTTTCTACGGGAATACGTTAAAGATTACTTGTATTGTATGCGGTTCTTAATGTCAATAATTTTGAAGACAAGAATCAAAGATTGGAAGGCAGTTGAATTAGCGAAAATTCTCATCGATACGTTGCAAAGTGTTTGAAAGGAATTCCAGTGTCATTTTGACCGATTTTATTTCATTATAAATCATAAAATAAGCATGAATTAATATGAATGTATATCGTAAAATAATAAAATAATAATAATAATATGTAAATCATAAGGCTTATCCAAAATTTTTGTGAAAAAAGGAGTAGGAATAAACTGCAATTCAACAACGGGCATGGCATCAATTTTTGGGTTTTTTAATAAGTATATAGTATATAAAAAATCCTATCAACCTATACTTTGTAGCTCAATAAAACCTTAAAGTAATGAAATAGCTAAGTCTATTATGTGTTACACATGTAATAGTAACATATAAAGTATTGTCGTATGCAAAGTATTTTATATCAAACACGGATTTATAAATTTGTAAACAAAAGAGTAATTCAATGTTATATGAACTGGACGGTTGTGGTCCTATACGATACTTTTTCATCTATTGTATAAATAGTAGATCACCAAATATGATGTTGTGTAATAGCTTTCTACGGAAATACGTTAAAGGTCACGTGTATTGTATGCGGTTCTTAATGTCAATAATTTTGAAGACAAGAATCAAAGATTTGAAGGCAGTTGAATTAGCGAAAATTCACATCGATACGTTGCAAAGTGTTTGAAAGGAATTTACTCTGTCTATAGGAATTTGGAAGGAATTTCTTTCTATAACAGAATAAAGACTTTTTCAACTTCCTATTTTTTGATGGATTTACACGTTTTAGAAGTCAGACATCCAAAAAACAAGTTTTTACAAACTCTCTGTCCGTCCGTGTGTCAGCATGTCTTCTTTGTATCATTGAAAAGTGTATGAAGGTATGCATAGAATAGAACCAAACTTCATATATATGTTTTTGGCTATGACAAGCAGTTCCCAGTTGAATTTGGGGATATTTCCCAGGAAGGGGGGGTGCTGTAATAGCACTTTTTGTGTGATTTCCCTTTTGTAATATCGGAAAGTGCATGAAGTAATGGGTAGAATTGACCCAAACTTCATATATACGTTTTTTACAGTAAACAACAGATCCCAGTTGAAAATGGGGATATTCCCCAAGAAAGATAGCTATTTCTGTGCGATTTCCCCGATGTTTTGCAGTTTAAGTGGAGAATTTATGAATATTTTTCGACGAAATTTTATATTTAAATGTCATGTCACAGACCGAGGTTTGTACAAAATTTTGGAGCAAATCAGCTAGAAGGTGGTGCTGTAATAGTGAATTTAGGTGCGATTTTTCTTTTGTATCATTGGAAAGTGTATGAAGTTATGGATAGAATTGAATTATACTTACTATACTTCATACTTATGTTTTTGACTATGCACGTCTGGTCCCAGTTGAAAATGGAATATTCAACCGAAAAGGTGCGTTGCAATAGAGATTATTGTGCGATGTTTTTGAATTTTTGCAGTTTAAGTGAATAATTTATGACTGATTTTCGACGAAATTTTATATTTAGATGTAATGTAATAGGCCGAGGTTTGTGCAAAATTTTAGAGAAAATTGGCCTGAAGTTGGCGCTGCATGTGATACAAAATACAAAAGAGATTGGGAATGTTGCGGGTGAGGTAGTTAAACAATGATAAACAAAATTGTTAAAATCTGGGAGCACTTCATAAGTCATTTACTAAGCTGTTTTAATTTTCCCAGATGTTAAAAGTTTCCCAAAAGTCAAGATCGGGTATTGATGAAATTTTTTTGTAATACTGAATTATCGGAAAAGTTGAATATGTGGTTGCTAACTGAGATTTGTAAATTTAATTTTATGTAAAGGTGTATAGATTACTTTAAAATTGAATTTCAAAAGAATTTAAGAAATTAGATGGCTAATGTTTGGGAAGTATTGTGACATAATTTAATTACTATTAAAAAAGTGTTAACACTGGAATGGGTCGTTTACTAAGTTTATTATAAATTGAGTCAATGATTACATATCAGAAACTCCGATCTATAGCAAAGGATTTAATGTAGTTCATTTATACTTTTTAAGTAAATTATCGAAAGTACAAACGTTCAAGGCAGAATATAGATGAATAAGAAGAAAGTCTACGAGAGGACAAAGAAACTGCGAATGGTTTAAGATAAATAGTAAATTGGAAAGAGTTATTTTCAGGGAAAATCAAAACGTCAGTACGCCATTTCGCCTTTATAGAGAAGCTACATCTTTACTTTCGTCCTCCATTTTCTCATGCATATGATTTTAATATTTTGGTATTCTTTAATGTTGCAGGGAAGACGGTGTTTTAAAAACTCCGAAACAGTTTTCTGCTGCCTACATTTAAAATTAATTGTTGCTTTTTATCACGTTGTCTATTTGTATTTTAATATATTGGCACAAAGTCCCATCCATTTATTTTAATAATATTATGTATGTATTATATGAATCGTTTAGAAGGAGTATTGTGTCTTGTTAATCTTTTGGGTTATTTTGTTCGTTATTTTTTTCTTCTCTTATACTTCTAATTTAATTTTGCTTATTGACATTAAAACTTATGTTACATGTTAAAGTTCCTTCTAATTTATACAAAATGAGGAATAATGCAGTTAGTAACACTTGTGATCTATTGTTTAATCGGGTCAAAATTAAATTAATAATTTAACAAAATTTTGTTTTGTAAAATGTTTTTAAAATAGCGATAAAACCTCCTAGAATTGCCCAAACCTTTTATGTAAAACATGTTAATAAAATGTCTTTAGTAAAGAATTTTACGATAAAAATAAAATGCTCAATACCGATAAACAATTTTTAGGATTGTATAACAGCAAGATTCTTGTATTTACAAAAAAAAAATCATAATAAGTTCTTTCACTAAAGAATTTGCAATTACTATGTTGATGAAAATTTGCATTTGATCTTGACATCGCCCTTGTATTGGTTTCAGCAGACGATTGCGTAACCTCAGTGACAACAGAAACTGAATTTGTGTGGGACAATTTTTTTCGTGCATTTAAATTTTTTTAAATGGGTTTGGAAGTCTTTCAGAACAACATGCTTTTAAAATAATATTTCTTTCAATAAAGCATATTTACAAAATAAATGTCAGTAATATGGTTTTTCTAGAAATTTTGGAACTGGTAGGTTAAAGTAAAAATACCAGTTAAATTTTTATCTTTGAAAAAAAAATGGTTTTAAAGTGAAACAATGACTAAAAAATTTTGAATACTTTGAGTATAGCATAGAAATGGTATAGCAAATTTTTTAACTTGTTCAACCTCAGCAAAGATGTTATTGTGTTGTTTTTGCAGTTTAGTGTTCTTGAAAAGATCTTCATTCTCTTGACAAATATCTTCGCTTGTTTATAAACATTATAAACAAGTTGCTAATGTTTTAGTTAATTTACTCAAAATGATTAATAATTTAGATAGCACAAATAATGATCTATTACTTAATTGGAGCAAAATTAAACTTTTAATTTAACAAAATTTAGTTTTGCAAACGTCTAATTTTTAAATTTCAAATATTGTTTCCTGAATAATAATTAAAATCTCTGAATTCATCAAAAGTTTTCTTAAAACAAAATGTTTATTACTTAGTAACAGTGTATTTTACGACAAAAATAAAAGGTACAAGATTGATAAAATGCTTATATATATATATATATATATATATATATATATATACACTTTTAAGAGAATGCGGAATTTTCGAATACAGTGGACCATCGATAGTGTGTCTGGGATTAAGACGTACCTCCGGTTATTTCGGACAATTTCGTATTCCTATCAATTTCTATACGTATTTAATGTCAAAATCCTCGCTTAGTGCATACTACATCTCGGATAATGCGGAAAAGTTTTTCACAAATTGACTGGGCAGAAGTAAATCTGGTTTTGTACATTGTTTCTTTAAAATTAACTTTGGTGTAATTGTGGTTTTTTAGTAGATCAAGAAAGTGTTAATGACAGGGATTAAGAGATAGAAAACATTCTTCGGCCAAAAACATGAACAGTTCAAAAAGTAATAACTGCTGTACGTCGATATCACCAATCAAAATATGATTAAAAATAGGGTAGATTGGGTGAAGATGCCGTAATCTTTTGATTTAATTTTTTTATAAAATCGCCTGTTGTTTTTATTTGTTATTTATTAATTTCTTGTTAAAGTTGATACATTTATGTATGATTTAAAAATGTATTTAATTTTCGAAATGTCATAGAAAGTATAAAATTGGAAAACCACGTGACACGACATCTTGTCCAATACGGCATCTCACCCCACGTTACCCTATACTAAACTTTCGAGTGCGCTGCAAAACTTGAAAATGATGTGGTAAAATATCATTTGTTCAACTATAAGAAAATTGAGAGATTACTCTAATTAAAATTAAATTATGTAAGTATGGCAATTTATTGGCATAGATTGTTTGTCTTTATAAATTCATTCTTTTGTATCAACAAATTCACATTACTTATTTAAAATAGGTGGATTTAACTCGTCCAGTCTGGCCGGTTGCTTCTATTGGTCTCCTACGTCACATGTATTTCCTGACTCCGCTGTTGTTTTGAAAAACTCACCGCCATTCAATCTTGGGAGCGTGCGGGAGATGCAAGCATATTTACATGGTTTAACTTTTGAATTCGACTTTTAATCTTTTAAATTTGGCACTGATGATGGAGCTTTAGGGGCTCCGAAACGGCTGTTTGCCATTTTATGTATTTTTATTTGTGCTATTTTACGTTTATCATTTATTTTTAATATCATTACCTACCTTTTTACTACATTTACTTAACTAAGAAAAAGTTGTTTGTTTCACCATAAAGTTGGTATTCTATCTAACTTTTTTCAAAAACTAAATTAATTTTATTGAGAGCATAGGATTATTTTACACCTTACAAAAGCTTACATTATTTAATTTGGTCTTCGTTTGGTGCGGACGAAAAATGGCATCCCTTCTAATACAGCACTAATGGCAGTTCACTGTACATACATTGTGTATTGCATAAAACTGTTCCAGCAAAGATATTGCTTTGTTCAATTTCAGCAAAGATTTAATCGTGTTAATCATTTTATTTTTTTTAGATGGGTTTGGATGCTTTTCAGGACAACATGCTTTTAAAATAATTTTTTTTTTCAATAAAATAATTTTACGAAATAAATTTCAGTAATATGGTTTTATAGAAATTTTGAAACTGGTAGATTAAAGTAAAAATACCGGCTCAATTTTTAACTTAAAAAAATGGTTTTAAAGTGAAATAATGACTGAAACGTTTTGAATAATTTGAATATAGCATAGAAATGGTAGAGCAAATTTAATAACTTGTTCAACTTCAGCAAAGTTGTTACCGTGTTATCGTTCTTGGAGTTTAGTGTTCTTGAAAAGATATTCATTCTATTGACAAATATATTCGTTCGTTGATATAAGCATTATAAACAAATTACTAATGTTTTAGTTAAATTACTAAAAATTATAAATAATTTAGTTAGCAGTAATATTGATGTATTATGTAATTATAGCAAAATTAAACTCTTAATGAAACAAAATTTAGTTTCGCAAAAAATGTAATTTATAAATTTCAAGTATTGTTTCCTAAATAATAATTAAAATCTCTGAATTGATCAAAAGTTTTCTGTAAAAAGATGTCGGCAAATAAATGCTTTTGTTTATTACTTAGTAACAGAGTATTGTAGAACAAAAATAAAAGGTACAAGATCGATGCTTTACAGATTATAAAATAAAATTCCTGTATTCCAAAAAAGTCATAGTAGCTTCATTCCCTGAAGAATTTAAAATAATATGTTGTATCTGAAAATTTTCTATGATTATAACAAGATTAGACGATTTTGCTTGCCATAAAATCTTTTTTTTCTTGTCAAATTATTCATTTTTATTCGCTTGTTGTCATAAATAATATTATAGAAAAACACTAATATTTTAATTAATCCGTTTAAAATGATGAATAATTCAGTTATTAGCACTTGTGAAGTATTTTGAATGGCCGAAAAATTAACTAAATAATTTAATACAATTTGAATTCGCTAAATTCTAATAAATAAGTAATTTAAAATATTACTTTACAATACTCTATTAATATGTCTGGATTCATCAATTTTTTTAAACAATTGTCAACAAATAAATGCATTTTTTTTTATTATTTAGTGATAGAGAATTATACAACACAAATAAAAGCAAATTGGTTGAAGAAAGCGCTGATGATTATGAAATAAAATTTCTGTATTCAGAAAAAAGTCATAGTAGCTTCATTCCCTAAAGATTTTGAAAGTAATGGGTTGGTTCTGGATTTTTTTTTATGATGATAACAAGATTAGAAGATTTGCATTTTAGCCTGGCACTCTGCTTTTTTTTAAAGTTATTTTTTTATTTTTATGTTATTTTTTCCTTTTTTTGTAGCAGCTGAATGAGTAATCTGAGTAACAAGAGAAACTCAATTTGTGTGGTACAAAGTTTTCGCGCATTTTTATTTATTTAGTGAGGTTTGGAATTCATTTAGGATGTCATGAATCTAAAATAATAAATGTTTTAATTTTACTGAAATAAATTTTAGTGATATGATTTTCTAGATGTTCTGAAACTGGTAAGAATAAACGAAAAATGCAAATGTATTTTCTGTAATTAAAAAAAAAAAAAATGTTAAGAGAAAGCATAATTCAAAAAATTGTTAAATTAGGCATGGATATATATTTCGATATTTTTATGTGAGGTTATTCCAATATTTCAGAGATATACTTTCATAAGCATACCAGCTATAAAATAGTTTACACATTCTTGTTTGTCATAATCAGTTAAAATTTTAGGTACATTTACCTCATTTTCCTTCTTCTTTTCCTTTCATCTTTTTTATAAATTTTTATTTATTTACTTATTTTAATCTTCATTATAGTACAGCCGTGTTAAATATTTATGAAATTTTCGAAAAAAATGTTTAGTTCGATATTCGTCATCTAGGACATTTGATTCAATGAGAGGAAAAATGAACTAATGTTTTACAAGATACATTTACTTTTTTCTGTTTTTTTTCTTTCACATTAATTATTTATTCGACTCATATTTAAAGAGCAATAAAGGACTATCGAAAGTAGTAAATGGAGAATGTTGGATAGTCCTTTTTTGCTCTTTATATGTGCGTCAGATGCATAATTGTGTGACAAAAGCAGAAAATGTTTTAAATGTGGGTTAGTCCATTTTTTTTCTTATTGGCTCATTTCATGTTCGAGTTTGCAATTTATGTATATTAAAAAAACTAGCTAAATGTGTCAATCCCAAAACTTTCTTCTATCTCATAAATATTAATACTTCAAGAAGCGCAATTTTTTATATTACACTTAAAATTTTTTGTCAACAAGTGTTTCAAAACCATGGAGGTGGATGAAGAAAAAATTTCGCAATGAAGTCTAATCAACTGGTAATATATAAAAAATAATAAACAGAAGCTTTCAAAAACGTAATCACACTTTCTTATAATATTTTGAATGATTACGTTCATACATACTTCGTCATACTATATTTCATCAAAAGTCAGTTAAAGGAAATAATAGATTTCATCCCTGCACCGTTTCTGATTTAAAAGAAAAATGTAATATACTTACAATAATATTCAGTATCAGAATATTGGATCAGGGGTATTTTATGCTACTTAAGATCTATCAATAAATATGTAATAAATTGCAAAATACATGATAAATGTAATAATATAATAAAATTTTGCACACATGAATGCAGAAACAAAATTAATATTTGTTCATTTACATTCAAAAATTTCCAACAGAAAATATGTTTTTAGTAATAATACATATATTTTTATGTTGCACAAATAACGTAAATTCAGGGATAAAATCTTATATTGAAATAATTAAACATTTTAGCTGAACACAATAATGTGCAACCGCCTGTACTTCAAACATGCATAAACAAAACAAAGCTTGTATTTAATTCGCTTTAATGCTGGGATAAAAAAGAACTTAAATTACCTCTAACAAGCGAAAAAAAATGATTTTCTTGCACAGCTTCTTCGTAACACATTTCAACAAAAAACGGATAAAAGAAATGAAAGACTTCATTTGCTATTATTGATTTCATAGAGAAAAAAATAATACTTACAATAATATTCAGGCGAAGAATTTGGAATTATGAGCGTCTTATGAGACTTGATGTCAATAAAAGTGGTATTTCATATAATTATTTACGCAATAACACGTGTAATAATGTAATGCTTTTCCGATAAAACTACTTTTATATGTTTTTTTGCTGTTGTAATGGAAGTTTTATCTTTTTTTATACTCAGGCCAAATTTCATTAACATCATTGCATAATGTTTTTTAAAAAAAAAGCTTTTTTTTTTTTTTTTTTTTTTTTTATCTGCCTTACATTTTGTTATTTCTGTAAATATGAATAAAATACGGGAAAATTTTTTCATTATTTATTCTATACTTTTACTTTCTTTACAAAAGTTACTTTTAAACAAATTCAAAATCCTAAATCATTTCATTCTATTAGATTATTTTTTTACTGTCTTAGAACATAGTTCTATTTAATTAAATTTCCATAAAAATTACAAATTTTCAAAGCAAACTGCTTACTTTCTTTTCGAACGCATAATAAAGGATTTATCTAATATGCATTAGATTCAAATAAATATAATGAAAAACACAAATGATTTAGAAAATATCTTAGAAATTTCTTATAAAATATCTTTCAGAACGAAATAACTCTTTTGAAACACTTCGCATTTCAGTTACATAAACAAACTAAATTTCCAAATACTGAACCTATACGTTTAAGTAATCAAAGGTTTTATAAAAGTAGCTGAACACAATAATGTGTAACAGCTTGTACATCGTACATGCATAAACAAAACAAAACATGTGTGTAATTCGCTTTCATGCAGGGATAAAATAACTTGAATTACCTCTAACCAACGAAGGATAAACAATTTTCCTATACAGTTAGTTCGTAACAAATTTCATCAAAAAGTCAGATAAAAGAAATAAAAGGCTTCATCCATATACTGTTATTGATTCGAAAGAAAGAAATAATACTTACAATAATATTCAAGAAAGAAATTTGGGATTATGAGGGTCTTATGAGATTTGAGGTCAATAAAAGAGGTATTTCGTAGAGTTTTTTATGTAATAACTCGAGTAATAATGTAGTTTTTCCCGATAAAACTGTTTTTATAAGTTTTTCTTTGTTGCACTGGAAGTTTTACCTTTTTATATGCATAATCAATAATTTCTTTAACAACATTGCATAATGGTTTTTACAGAAAAGCTTTTCATAAACTTTTCCAATAATAAATATCACAATAGTGTTGGCTTACATGTAGTTCTTTCAATAAATTTGAATAAAAGAGGAGAGAAATGTTCATTATTTTATCCATTATTCTCCAAACAATTGCTTTTTAACATAACTTGTAAAATCCTAAATTATTCTAAATTTTAGAAGTTTTAGCACTTTATATTTTTGTAATATTAGATATGTATTTTATTTTACAAAGTTTTCAATGTAATTTTCCCATTTCACTACATATTACTTATACTATTATGATATATTTGATAAAAGTTTTGGCTATACATTAAGATATATTTTTTAAAGAATTTTATACTGGGTTGGCCATATGTGTCAAAACATATAGCTTTTAATATTTTAGATTTTATTTTTCAGGTTCCCTAATAATTGAGTTTGAATAAAGAGCAACGAATTGACATCATACCCATGACATAGTTCATATTCCTGTTCATCCTAATAACTGCATTTGAATAACTACTTGAAATCATAACCCTGGCCTAATTGATGTTCCTGTTCCTGTTCATCTTAATTCCTATTAATGATATCCATGAATATAAAGCATATTATTTGAAGGAAAATGGTTAAATGATGTCTCACCACAAGACGAATACGTATTTTTATTCAAAACTTTAAAGCGACTAAGATAATTTATCGAAGTATTTAACAGAATAAATAATATTACTTTGTTTGAAATATGATGATATAACGGAACATACACTGTAATTAGATCAGTGATACCATGTGTACTGTGAAATACATTCCGAATTACAGAGAGCCTACATCAGTATTGAATGGACGTGGATTTCAGCCATTTCCAGATATTCTCAGAAAGTTATTAATAGAAGTCTGTAGAAAATATCGCTACAGTATATTTACTATTGTTGCAGTTATGAATGAAAACTTGGGTTTGGCTTGGAGTGAGACACCCTCTATAATGGAATAAGTAGATTGCGACCCTTGTTTATTACACAAAATTTATTCCTTGTAGTATTCTATATCACTAAATAAAGTTTGTACACGATTTTCTGTGATATCCCGCATAAAGTGAATTAAAGTTTAATAAACAAGTAAAATTTATGGGCATAAAGCGTCATTATTTAAAATAATGTTTTTTAGAAAACTTCTGCATTATTGAAAAATGTGCAAACGTAATTATTGTATAGATAAAACCTTTTATTGTACCATCATCATATTAACATACTAATAACCATTTTATCAATCATCATAAATGTTCGAAAAATAGATTTGTGTACACAGAACAAAAATTTAAATATATAGGCTTGATGTTAACTAAACGCTTTTTATAATATCATAAGCTTGAAATGTTTTCCACAAAATAAATTCTATTTAAAAACGGATATAAAATATTTTCGTTTAATGCCTTATATAATGGAATTCAAAAATGTTTTGTTCCGCAATTCTTGATGTAATAAAAAAATGAATTCTACATATCAATAATAACTCTGTTCGTAAATAAATTTTAATTTGGTATGGATATTTAAAATAGAAATTCTAAGTAGATGTAATACAACAGCACTAAATTAATATTTCAGTCAAAAATACGGTAAACTACATAAAAAATGCTAGTAATATAACACGATTTTCAATTCTGTTAAAACATGTAGGTAAATAAGTATGGAATCATAACACCAAAATCTCTGGTATATTGCGAGAAAAAAGCATGAAGATAATACACATGGAATTGATCTTAAAAAAAAAGGTAATTGATTATTTTAACAAGATTAGGGATGAATAACTCAAATGTTTACAGAAGTTTATTCAAAGACCTCAGGTAACTAAAATGTACGTTTTAAATGACGGCAATAACTATATTTTAAAAAATACTCGATGGATTTAAATAAAATTCCTACAGCATATCTAGGCATAAAAAAAACCAGTGCTTAATCGAAGTATTTTTTTATGAAAACTTTTAAAAAATAATCAAGTACTTTTTTTTCTTAAAATTCAAAAGTAAGCTTTCAGAGGCCATATTGCTCAGTATGAAAAAAAGAGTAACTAGATAGAAGTACTAGATAGAGTGTTAAACTAATATTTTTTGTTGTTATATTGATTTTCGATAAAGCACTAAATAGTACTATTGGTCACCACAAAGGATCTATTTATGAGAGAGCGTTCAACAATCGATCAAATCTTTAAGTTGACACTTACAATTTCCATATGAGGCACCAAACGTGACGCTCATCATGCTCGATTTTTTCCAGATAGCATGTAAGATTCTAAAAATGGTCATTTTTGCTATTCTTTTTATTGTTTTCTATAGGTATTTGGTATTGACATTATATCACGAATACATCAAAGATAGATGAACTGTGTTTCAAGGAAAACCGCCAGGCCACCATTACGCAAACTATTCAGAAAATACCTTTCTTATATCTCACAGAAGCCCAATTTTGAGATGTAGATAGGAAGATTCAAGAAATTCCAGAACACTTTAGATCACAGTAGATTCAAGAAAACTTTAAACATGAAGTTTGAAACTCGTCAAAATCTTATGGCCACAGTGCAAGTGCGAAAACTGAAATTTTTGAAATGCTTGCTGACAAACTTTCTTCCTTCAATTAAAGTAAACGTAATGTTCATTTCAAAAGTTTAAATTAACAATGCCTGCTAGAAGATATCCAATAAATATTTGCGAATTATCTAGCTGAGCTCAACTTTGTGTAGCCTATCGTGTGTTCGTTTATGTAACATGTTTTGTTTTCAAGAACAACATGGTAAATTTGTGAATAGTTCCTATTCATTCTGATGAAATACGCTTTTAAATGGAAGAGAGAAAAAAAAACCATAAGCTTTTTCCTTTATAAAGATGAAGGTATGCGGTTTTTGTAATGATTTTCTAGGAGCAAAATGAAATTTTCTAATGGACCAATTTTGTCTAGGAGCGATATATAAAAATTTCGAAAATATAACTTTTAAAGTAATTAGAAGGACTGTTTCATTAATATAATCTTCTTTTATACCTTATATGATGTAATTATGAAACTTCCATTGTCAATTAATCTTCATCAGGTATAAAATTATTAAAACGTGTTTAAACCTTTTTAGGCCACATTATATGTATATATATATATATATATACATACATACAGAGGGTATTTGACATTTTTAGACGAGTTTCATGGTACTTACAGAATTATTTTACATAAAATATGTGTGTTTTAAATATTCACCTTTTTTAACAATTATTCTGAAGTACCTTTCTACATCGTAATTTTCATGATAATAATGCTTTTTTTAGTTTTGGAAGAGTTATTTTGGCCCATTCCTCTTGAGCAGCTTTCCAAAGTCCATGAAGGGTTGTAGTTCGATGTTTGGATAAAGTGTTTTTCAAAAGTTCAAAAGCGCAAAAATTCATGGGTGATAGAAGAGGAAATTTAGCTGGTATATCAGTGAATGATATAGCCCTGATACCCGTTTCTCTTTTCATTTTCACCAGGAAATTAACAGTGGATTGTGATGTGTGGCTCTTGCATCATCTTGTTGAAGTTCAACAGATTAATGGCAATGATTGTAAAGAGATGGTATTTCATGTTTGAAGATTGGAAGTAAAATATGCTTCTGATAGTATGTGGAATTGACCTGAAAATTTTCTCCATTCTCTTTTTTTTTTAACTTGCCGTTACATTCAAAGTCAGTAATAATCATAGATCATTTGCTAAAACTTTTTTTAAATACACTGAACCATGTTTTAAGATTGTTTTCTGCTCTTTGATGATAATAAATGGATTTCATTTTCTTGCAATCATTTAAACAGACCCAAGCTTCATCTATTATAACAACATTTTTTCCATTTTTTCCGGATAAATGCTTCTCATAAAGAATTCTGCATCGTGGACAACGTTTGGCTATATGTCGTGGTGAAAGAAAATGGAAATTGTGTTTTTAGGACATTTTAAAATTCAAGTCAGTGTTAATGCTTTTTTAACAGTTGACACTGAACATTTTAACGATTTAGTATCAATCCTTTGACTTCGAGGATTTACTTTTAACATAAAAGATCTTACTTTTGGAATATTCGAAAAATCATGCTTTTCACAGCGTATTTATAAAACACATAAATTTTCTTTAGATTTCACTTAAAATAATGAACGGAAAATTATATATATGTCAAGAGAGATTTCAAATTCTCGATCAGGAAACTTTTTTTTTTCTTTTATGCTCAGTCTTCAAATTTAATTTTTCAATAAAGTAAATCAATTCGTGTTTCTTGTAATGATTATGTCACGTCTTGTTTCCTAGATATTTTTTCTGTCTAATAGAACAAAATAAAAACTGAAAGGAAGTTCATAGATTTTTTTTTAAAAGTAGAATTGAAAAATCTGTCTAGATATAAAAGACAATAAGTAGATAAGGCGATTTTTTGTTAAATAATAGGACCATTTTTTAAACGTATGTTTTGATTATTACTTGCCCATCATACGTAGTATAGAGTAAGTCTTGTAATCGTTTCGACGGATTTACACGTTTCAGTCACTGGAGATTCCGAAAAACATAATTTTAGAAAAAAAATGCAGTCCGTCTGTCTGTGTGCTTGTATGTCTGTGTGTCTGTAAACGCTCTATTTCCCGAACAAATTAAAGATAGAGACTTGAAATTTGGTATGTACTTAGTATGTCATAATGGAAAGACGCTTATTGAATTTCAGTAACCTTGATTATTCGGAACTATTTTTTTCGGACACTCGAATTATTCGTTCAGATAAAAAAATTCCGAAATTGTTTATTTTAAGGAATGAATATAAAGACAATAAGAAACATAAATTTTGCATAAAGAATGAAGTTGATAGGATAATTAGTTACCGAGTTATTTGTAATCATATTTTCCACACTTTTCGATTTTCCATGACCCTGTATTTCATTCAAATTTCAATTCAAATATATATTTGAATTGAAAATGAGACGCTTAATCCGACTTATTAAACCATTATCGTCGATAGAATAAGCTCGAAATTCGTTGTTCCCAAAAAGAAGCAAAATGATGAGGGGTTGTATCAAATATCTGTTGATTAGTGCAAAGATAGCGTACACAATATTGCACGTACTACTATATTTGGTTAGAACCCCTCATCTTTTTGCTTCCTTTTGGGAACAACGGATTTCGAGCTTATTCTATGGACGATAATTTTCAGAATTTTCAAGCTATGATTTTGAGACTTTCACAAAAGTTGTTCTATATATTTAGCTAATACTTTATGCACATTATATTTTGATTGCATTCGCGCATGGGTAGTGAAACATGTTTTAGTAAACCTGCTCATTTTTCGTCCAATTATTATTATTTTTTAATTCCGATTGCAGAGTATTATGTACAATGTTGTTTGACATATTTTCTCAAAATAACTTTTTTTTATATTAAGAACTCTGCAAATTATAAGCAAAAAACTTGCCGAAATTTGGGACTGTTTTTATAAAAACCTTAATTTCTCTTCGAGTATACATGCTATCCTCATAAAAATGAATACAGTGTATTACACTAATCCACTTATTAATAATCTGAAGTTTGAACGCTTTTGCTACACTAATTTTTACAGGGTAGTCCAAAAGACATTCGTTCTTTTTCAATTTGTTGACAGTCACCTATGGGGTTTCGGGAAAAAATCTTCGCGGAAATATATAACCTATACTATACTATTTGCACACCTGCAGTTTCAGGTTAATTACTTATGTATTGTTGTAGATAGTTAACAAAACGTCTAAAAACGCAAGTGACCGGTCACCTTTGGCAATATAGTGTATTTAAAAAAACGGCTATTAACTCCAACAGCTGGTAAGTTAATGGAATTATTTGTACAGACCAATACGCAGCTGTAATATTTTACATACACCTCACTTTTTAGATACTGCTCAAATTTAATTTAGCTGGAAAACGCATAATAAAGCTCAAAATTCCCTTTCAGAAATTTCATTTATGAACTGTAATTTACTCAATTTCTTTGTAATGCCCTGTATATGAGCTATAGATTTTTATGTACACCATTCAGTAAAATTTAATTCAGCTATTAAACACATAACGCAACTAAAAACACGCTTCCATAGATGGCAATGTATGAAAATTATTTTGCACAATCCTGTATATGAATTTATTTATATTCTACAAACATTGCTTAGTATAATAAAATATAGTTGATATGAATTTAGCATAACATGAATAAAAATATATTTTAAACAATTCGCGCGAATACACATTAATGCTGAGAAATTTTCTAGTACACTCCTGTGTATGATCTCTAGAATATATACATACAACATAATATGCTAAAATTTAATCACGTTAAAAAAATGCTTATCACAACTGAAAACACAATTTCAGCAATTACCACTCACAGACAGTACTGTAATTGAATTACTTAGTGTGTTTCTGTAAATGAACAACAAATGCCACGCACTGCATATTCTGTAGCAATCATTTTATAATGTACCTCAGTAAGGAATGTTTTTTATTGTGTTTGAAGTACTGTAACATCATTAAAATACACTTTAACCAAATTTCTCCACAGATCCTAATGTAATGAATTTTTTTTCTTTGTCCCTATAAACGCCATACACTCCATTTTTAATAGGAACATTGACATTCCTTACTAATACTAGTAAATAACTCAATAAATAATTTAGTAAATCACAATAACATGTATCAAATAAAATTATACTGACGACAGTTAGAGCACGGACAGACAGAGAGTTGTAAAGAAGTCTAAGACACTTTTCAACCATCTTGGAACACGCTAAAATTAAACAAAAAAATTGTGTAGTATCAGGTGCAAAAAATTGGCCTTATCTATCCATTACCTTTATACCCTTAACGAAAAGGGTATTTTGCAATACGTGTTAATTTAAAACAAAATGAAATAGAGAGAAAACAAGCAAGTCGTTAAATATCTATTCATTAATATTTAATGTATTTTTCCATCTTTCCTTTGTTCAATAGGGTTCCCTACTTTCAGCAGGTGTGCAATATTTTTCCTTACTAATGTGAGCGCGTCGTATTTTCTGCAACACAGATATTTCATTTAGTTACACTTTTACGAATGCAAGATATTTCATTATAGTACAAAAAGATATAAGTTATAAAAGGAATTATAGATATAAATAGAGAAAACAAAATTTTAATAATATTTGCAAGCAGAGAAAACATCCCAAAAACACGTTTAAGGAATTGTATCACAAATTATTGATGGAATAATAAGATTATTACGTAAAGAAAATCAAACATGATTGCAGGCAGAAAGATGAAGATAAGAATATTAACTCAAAATCACGTAATAATTAACCTTCAGATCCCTACCAAATTTTTAGTCATCGATGTCCAATTATTGTGAGAAGTTGAAAATGATTACATATATGAAAGGTAGTAAAAAGGAGAATATGAAAAGTTTCAAATTATTAAAATCCCATTTAAAATTTAAAATTTAAATTAATTTCCAGTCTAAGATATTTTCTAACATTAAATATCTTATTCTGAACTTGTCTTTTGGAAATTCCTTCCATTGAATATCACTTTCATTCTATCGAACTTTAAGATTGAAACTAAACACTCAAAATGCAATTTGCAGATCTCTGTGTTTTTGTGTGTCCGAGTCCGAAAATAAACCATAAGTTCTTAATCTAATCATTAAGAAATTAATTGCTATTCTACATCGTAGCTACCGACTAGGAAAAATGAGAAGTTCAACATCTAAAAGAAGACAGGACTTTTTGGCAGATTTTCAGAAATTCAGCCTTCTCTGAGACGCACGGTGTAACTTAATATAAAAGTTTGGCTCGTGGGGACTCCAAATAATAAATAAAACTCCTACTTACTATTGGCACATTAAACTGCTAAATAAACAGTTCGGTACACAACGATATACCGAGTCTGGTCACCTGTAAATTTCTTACATATAGACACAGAAAATGTTTTGCTATGTTGTAGCTTATCATTAACTCAAGAAATATAAATCTCGAGGTCTATGTAAAAACTAAAATATTTTTTTAGATGGAAATCAATTTGGTAGAAGAATATAGATTTATTAATCGATATTCAATTTTTTTTTACTATCGTTATTCATTGTTTTCTTTTAATAACCTTTTTAACAACAATATGCATTATTTTAGATACTTCATTTTTATTAACCCCTTCACGGTGAACGTTCCTTATAAGACTTTTTGAATACTACAAGTTTTGAATTGTTATATATGACTTATTTAATCGCAGAAATTATACGATTATGTAAGGGGAAAGTAACTACTTGAAGGTAGCGGTACTAAAATATAAAGAACGTACAAAACCTATACGTCTCGCTCTTCCCGAATGGATTAATAAATACTCAATATTTTTTTATATAATCAAAAGTGCTAACTGTTACGATTTTTTACAACTATTTCCGAATATTAATTTCAGCGTTATATAATCGCGGAATTTCAGAAAATAAAAAGGCAGAAGATTACTCTTCGTAAATAGTGGTAAGAAAAAAGCGTACATGTTGGGAACTATGTATTATTTTTCAAAAAAATATATATTTCTCTTTAAATTATATTAAAAGTTTAAAATTTCATGTGCTGTTTTATTGAAAATGATTCACATCTTTTTCAAAAAAAAAAAAAAAAAAAAAAAAAAAAAAATCAAATACTTTCGATAAAATCAAAAATTTTCAATAAGTTTTGACGCAATATTTACCTTTGAGATAAAATTGAGAAATACGGAGTTTTGTATTAGATCTGCGGGCGTGGAATGTTTGTGCTAAGCTACGATTTATCATTCTTTTTAAGATGAAAAGTATTGTACTTTTATTTTTCATCTGAAAAGGAAAATTAAAACTTTTTTTATTGTATAATAAATACTGTAGCATGTTTATTATTTATTAAATAAACTTACAATAACATTAATAAAAAAACAATACATACATATATTTTGGTTACGTTCAAGCTGTCACAAATAACGGAACTTATATCTAATATAATATTTAAATAACAAATATATTTTTCATAAATGAATTATAGCCATTTTGTTTTGAGACTTTCGCATTAAAAAGAAATCTCTGTTAATCCTTTCGGGAGTACCGGTACTATAAAGTACCGGTCAATTTAAATTGACTATTATTTTGTATTAACTATTAATTTTGTTATTTTCTGTACGTAGTAATCATAGTATATGTCTCTAAATTTACTATCTATATTGTCTCTTCACTTATGTTTCAGCAATTATTAATTAAATATATTTAAAACCTTTGCTTAAATCTCTGTACAATGTTGATGATTTATTTTTAATTAAAAAAGTATGTTCTCTCTTTAAAATTAAAATGGATGCTATTTTTCCGAATAAAAAGTTTATTATAAAGAAATAAAAAATATTATAAAGGGATTAAATCTAGGTAATCCAGTTGTGATATGACATTTTCCAAATGACTTCAAAAATTCTTCTTTAGCCTACTGTCATATTATTAGTACACAAAATAAATACTATATTCGTTAAATTAAAGCAAATGACATATTCATGTTGTTTCAGCAAGCATTTACTTTTGTGATTTGAAAACCTACTTTTTTTTTTTTTTTTTTTTTTTTTTTTGTATTTTTCCCTAAAATTAAAAAAAAAATCGATCTTAAAAGAATTGAAAAACTATTACCCCATAACAAAAAGCTTATTTTTTATGTATTTTTCCCTAATGTTAAAAAAAAATCGTTCTTAAAAGATTTAAAGAACTATTAGCCTATAACAAAAAGCTTTTTTTTTTTTTTAAGGAGTTTTTTTCCTATTACAATTTTTTATTTATGCATACGTTTATTTCTGACATAAAACTATCACAGTTACTGTGTTTTTTTTTTCTTTTTGAAAAAATATACTCTCAAACTGGGACTTTTTATTTCATTCTAATATAAGTAAAGCTAGACTATACGTTTTTTAACATTTAAGATTATATAAAGGGTAAATACAGTATTACAGAAAACAGTGTTCTTTTTGTAGCACAGATTAGTGTTTTAAAAAAATTATAATTCTTTCATTTAGTTAGTTCATTTCATTTAGTCATTTAGTGTTTAAAATTTTAATATACATTTCAAGTACATTTTTCGAGATGTATGATGCTAGATATAATACAGCGTAAAGAATTATATCATATATATTTTTTTGTTAATAATAATAGTTGCTTGCTCTACCCATTAAAACAGACATTAATTTATTTTAAAACACATCAAAGAGCAGTGTACATATATAACAGCTTAAACAGTTTTAAAATTATACTAAAACTAGTCAATATGATAAAAGTTGTAAAAATATTTTACCTCTTGTTCTCAAGGCATCCTCATTTACTGTTGTTATGTTTCTTCCTTTTCCGTGGATCCGTTGAAAACCGCCATTTTTTCTTTTCATAATTACATGTGGCATCATCTATTATCGTTTTTTTGTGTATCATATCATTGTATGTTTCTGAGTTTGATGTAAATATTTCTATGGCTTCCCTCTCTAATGCGTAGTTTAAATTATTATAATTTTCTAATTTTTCGAGATTATTGAAGTCTATTGTAATTGGAGATATTTTGCTTAATCTGGTTACTGCAGTGGTTGATTTATTTAAGATTATAACACTTCTGTGTTCTTTCATTCTGTCTTCAATTATCCTTTTTCTCATTCCTGTTTAAATGGGTAGTGCAAGTGGGCATAATCCTATTTCAAGCCACCATTTGACGCTTTTTAAAAATGATGCCACATTGGCGATTTCTAAATTGTTTACTTACATTTATCATATTGTAACCCACAATAAGCAAGTGGTAAAATGTTTCCATTATTAATTTTTAAATAGTTACACATAGGAAAAGTAATGGATTTAGCGATAAAAAGTCACTGAGAAATAGATTGCATTTATATGAGAGTAACAATGTAACGAATGTAGAATTTTGTTCGTTCAAAACAATTCGGACAAAAGAATGATAATTTAAACTCAGAATTATTAAATTAAACCATACACAGTTGATTTTTTTTAGATACTGCATTTATGAGTGAAATAAAATATATTATTCGACAAATTTAATAAGATAGATATTAAAAAGATAGTATGAGCAGTAAAAAAAAACGTTTTTATACACATTTCATCGATATTACATAAAAGTTAATGATTAATGTGAAGTTGAAAAAACGAAAATACACGAAATTCGTTAATGCCGCGATCACTGCACCGCAAGTATGATCGCTTCGCGAACACGAAACCGAAAAAAAAAAACATCACTGGACAACCTCGTCGTATCGTAATCCCAAGTCCTCGTCGTAATCCCCGTCGTAATCCTCGTAAAATCCTCGTCGTAATCCCAAGAAATACATGAAATTCGTTAATGCCGCGATCACTGTACCGCACGTATGATAGCTTCGCGAACACTAAACCGTAAAAAAAACATCACTGGATACAGCAACTTCGTCGTATCGGCATCACAAGAAATACACGAAATTCGTTAATGCCGCGATCACTGTACCACACGTATCATCGCTTCGCGAACATGAAACCGAAAAAAAAACATCACTGGATACAGCCACCTCGTCGTATCGGAATCCCAAAAAATACACGAAATTTGTTAATGCCGCGATCACTGTACCGCACGTAGGATCGCTTCATGAACATGAAACCGAAAAAAAAAACATCACTGGATACAGCAACCTCGTCGTATCGGAATCCCAAAAAATATACGAAATTCGTTAATAGCGAGATAACTGTACCGCACGTATGATCGCTTCGCGAACATGAAACCGAAAAAAAAATCACTGGATACAGCAACCTCTTCGCATCGGAATCCCAATAAATACACGAAATTCGTTAATGCCGCGATAACTGTACCGCACGTATCATCGCTTCGCGAACATGAAACCAAAAAAAACATCACTGGATACAGCAACCTCGTTGCATCGGAATCCCAAAAAATACACGAAATTCGTTAATGCCGCGATCACTGTACCGCACGTATGATAGCTTCGGGAACATGAAACCGAAAAAAAAACATCACTGGATACAGTCACCTCGTCGTATCGGAATCCCAAAAAATACACGAAATTCGTTAATGCCGCGATCACTGTACCGCACGTAGGATCGCTTCATGAACATGAAACCAAAAAAAAAAAAATCACTGGATACAGCAACCTCGTCGTATCGGAATCCCAAAAAATATACGAAATTCGTTAATGCCGCGATCACTGTACAGCACGTATGATCGCTTCGCAAACATGAAACCGAAAAAAGGCATCTCTGGATGCAGCAACCTCGTTGTATAGTGATCACAAAAAATATACAAAATTTGTAAATGCGGCGATCACTATACCGCATGTATGATCGCTTCGTGAACATGAGACTTCTATAAAAACTGCAGTCAATTAATTTTTATACTGTTCTAAAGTAACAAGAGTAACCACTCACAAACATAAAAAAAGAAGAAAAAATCAAGCTTTAAATAAACAAGCAGATGATGAAATTTTTTCAATGCTTTTTTCTTTTAATATCATGACATATCCATTTAATGACGTAAGTGCCATTTAATTATATTAAAAAATGTTTTAAATAACTAATAAATCATTAAACATCATTAAAATACAAATAAACATCGAATAAAGAATCACTTGATGACGTAACAAATACGTCATACGTAACAAACGCGTCATCACAAAAAATATCATAGCCCTGCCTTTCCAACAATAAAAGAGCTACATCTGGCTGACTATCGACGATTTGGCAAGATTTCGCCAAATGGTGGTCTCAAATAGGAACCAACCGTGCAAGTGATTGTTATGTTAAAAAGGACAATATAGACGATTATAGATTTTTAAAAAAATTATTGTTAATTTTTATTTTATAAATTTAAATAACATTTATTTTGTAAATCTAAAAAAAGAAAAATCCAATTAAAAAAAAATTATTGTACATTATTAAATTTTAATTTTTATATAATATCTACCCATAAACATTACATTTTAAATTTATGAAATTATCCTCTTGAAAATGTGACACAAAATATTAGAATTAGATATTAAAAAGAATATGATTTACACAATTTAATATACAAAAAACCTCCACTTTGAAAAAAGATTGTTATTCGGGAAGGCAGAAACCTGAATTTTTATCAAAAAGTAGTATACAATATCTTTTTACTCTATTACATGCAATCTCACACTTTGTGATTCTTTCATCTGGAAACATCGTCTTATTTGTTAAAACAAATAAATAAATTAAAAATAAAATAAAGGTTTTGTGTGTATGTATCTGGAATTAGTTTTATAAAGTTTGTAAATTTTTTTATCCTTATAAGAATATATAATTTAAAATTCAAATAAATATTGGCTAATTTCATCTCTATCTCTCTCTTTAAAAAAAAAAAAAAAAAAAAAAAAAAAAAGAATAGAAGATACCAATTCTGTACTCATTTTTATGTCATTGCTTTCCAGTATCATATACAGTTATTCTTTTGTTTGTTTCAAATTTAAAAAATAATTTTTATCTTTCAACATTACTTTTAAATTACTTTTAGAAATTATTTTAATTCATTAGACTTAAAAAAAAAACCGATTTCTTGTGAAAAAGCTTTTTTCTTCTCTTCATAAAATAACGACAATTATGCTTATTGTGACTGAAAAACTAAGAATAATAATGGAAATTATTATGTCAAGTGTCCAGGGTAATGCAATATTACACTTACTTTTTCCAAAAAGGAAAACAGTGACAAGAAAATTCCTAAAATCTTCTAAATTAAGGATAAATAAAATGGTTATTTTGTAATATATATATATATATATATATATATATATATATAATCAATATATGTTATACAGTATTGCATAAAATATCAAAATTAAATCTATGCCACGAATTCACGAAAATTTCAAAGCAAAAAATATGTTACGTTTGATGTTTTAATAAAAATATTTTTTTTCTTTAAATTCCACTAACCTTTCTTTAGGCGCAAATTTTATGACAATCTTAGTATTTCTTTGAGAGTTCTCACATACGGCATCGAAACTGCTTAAACGTCAATGCTATTTCTTCTATCTGTCCTTTTTCTAGGGAATGAAATAATTTTTTTCAGATTTACAAGGTCAAATTCCGTTTCTGCGTTTGTTTCATGTAATATAATGGGATTAATCTAAAATTTATGACGTGCGCTCGCTAATGTAAAGAGAGTTATTAATTAATCCTTTCTCGTTTTTATTTCTATAATTATGTAATTGATCTGCGTTATGCTGAGTTATTATTTTGTTTTATATAGTCAGAAAAAATTCTTAGCATTTTTAATATTATGGCTTCAAAATTGTGAAAAGTGAAGATGGTAAATATAAATATCTGATTACGATCCAGAATAATCAGCTGAAGATTATATATATATATATATATATATATATATATATATATATATATATATATATATATATATATATATATATATTACTAAAGATAAAACTACAAAATGAATTAAAATAGAATAAGTTATCATTTTTTGAAAATAATATAGGAAAAATCAATTGAAAAAATTCTTTAAGTGTTTATTTTTCGTTTGAAATCTTTTGTGTTGCCTCGCCCCATGGAGTACTTAGATTTTTTGTGCAATTGAATCTTCGTTTTTTTAATTTCCGTCATTAGATATAAGATTTTGTAGCACTCAAGTAAACAGACATCTGAAGTATTCGACAATCAGCATTTCCCGATCATGTCGGTAATACCCCCTTTACAGTATTTCTTTTTATTTATTTAGTTTTTTCAAAGATACATAATTTTGTTAAGTTTTATTAGAAAACTTCGTTTATATTACCTTTCTAAATTAAGTACCATTCTAAACTATCTAACTAATAATTCTAAACCCTGCTTGTTATTCTCTTTATTTTCCATCAAGTAATAAAAAAACTTTTGTGCTTTTTGAAAATCAATGACGGGTGGAGGTAAATATTTTTTACCTGCGACTAGAATTTTTTGCTTACTACCAGATTTTAACAAATCTGGTAGTTTTAATAATCTTGAGACAACCTGTATAAGATATTTATTATTTAATTCTTGCAGAAATTTCTCAAAGCACATCAGCGATATATAAAGAAAAATACCAAATTGAGTATTGTATATATTTTGCTGATAATTTAATTTTGAATTTATTAGGATAAATATTTAAAATTATTATTTTCTTGTTTTAGCTAATGTCGTTTTGAGTTAACCTTTTTGCGATTAGTTGTTATTGCCAAGGGCAAAGCTGTAACAAAATCATTTTATCTTGACACATTGGTATGATGAGTTTTCGAAAGAAAATTTTTGCTTATTGACAGGGCCTGAGGAAATGACAATCACAAGAACTCTCTTTTTCTTTCTTGGGAAAAGGACTTAATCAAATTTCTTAATTTAAAGGGACTTCACTTGAAATTTAAATCAATAATTAATAAAGTCTTGTATAGTGTTTAACGATAACATAAAACTATAACTTTTATGATTTTAAAACGTAATTTGAATTTAAGTATGGAATGTAATGTTTTAAAATTCATCTGCAACTTGAAAGTATATGGTTAGTTAATAAAATCTCCACTTTTCATTTAAATTTGGATTGAAGTTCAGATAACTAAAAATTTTCGATAACGCAGTAATGCGCAAAACACTTGGATATATTAATATCATTTTACAATATAAAAATTATTCAGGTCAAAAGTAGAACTAAACTCTAAAATAAAATAATAAAATCCAGTAAACATGTTGATAATCAATAATAGTAGTAAGATAGTGGGGGTTCACCGGCCACAGGAGCGCTCATTTGAGGAATGGGGATTCCAGACTGAGGAATGAGAATATCATAATGCGTAATCGGGAAAAGGAAGTGCCATCTCAACAGGAAGTACAATCTTCAGAGGATCAACCCTCTTTTTCTCACAATAATCTTTTCATCTCATTTTATTGGTACATCTGATATTTTATTAAAAACGTTTGTGTGTAAGAGTATGTTTTAAAAAGCATATATGTCTTATAGTTATTATAAATAGTTCTATTTGTGTGTGTGCGTGTGTGTGTGTGTGTATGTATATATGTGTGTGTGTGGGTATGTGGGTATGTGTGTGTGTGTGTGTGTGTGTGTGTGTGCGACAAATAGTTCTATGTGTGTGTATGTATGACTGTCTGTCTGTTTAAAACTATGTTTATATGTAGTTGCGTATGTTTATGCAAAAAGTTTATGATAATTTAAAATATATATAACTTAATTTTATGTTAAAAAAAAGATTTAAAAATTGAAACTCAATTTAAAAAAAAATAAATTAAAAATAAAAAGGTAAATTAAAAAAAATAAGAAGAAAAAAATAAATAAAATAAAATTTTTAGAAAATGATTTAAAAAAAAAAATTGAAACTTAACTTTAAAAAATATATATCAAAGTTTAAAAAATAAAAAAAGTAAAGTTAAAAAAAAAATAAAACATCTTAAGAAAAAGCTAAGAAAAAAAAAGAAGTAACAAAAGTTTTAAGAAATTCACAAGTTAACAAAAATGTTATAAATCTTTCACTATTATTAGTTTAACGTATTTCATAACTTATAAAAATATTGTACTAACCTTTTGACACACGGTTAACGCTTTAGATTGATTCAAAAAGCATTTTGTAATATTTTTCAGCTAGGTAACCGGTTTTTATAACATGGTAAACCGTTTTGAAAAGTGTAAACGTCATAAGACTATGTGCGTGTATGTGCAGAGGTAAAACTATATATTTATATCATTCATAAACTAGAAAAAAATTGGAAAAAATATTAAAAACATGTAAAAATATAATGTATAATAATAATAATAATAAAAAACCCTTTAGAAAATTACAAAGCAGTAAAAAAAAAAAGTTTAAAACTGTATATGGTAAAAAAAAATACATATGTTTGTATATGTGGGTGATTGTACGTATGGGTAGAATACATTTCAATAAAGTTCACATACGTAGCATTCTACGAGAAATGCTTGTGTAGAAGTTTTAAAAAGTACACATATTTAAAATTAACATAAAAAAATACAGAAAAGTTTTATTTACCGTAGAGTATTTACATCACTATTCGACATTTTTCTTGATAATCACAATCTTGATCAATTTCATAATATCCATCTGCTGAGCTAGTTATTCCATCGTCTAGCAAGTAACGCTTATCATCAAAAGGACTTAAGCTAATTTTATTCTGAGCTAATGTATATAAGTTGTAAGATTCCTCATCGATCCATGTCTGCATGTCCATGCTTCTTTTTAGTTGTCGCAGGTATTCTTTAAACCTTCATATCTGTTTCCCTATCAAACCTATCTTTATATCTGTTTCCCTATCAAACAATTTGTGTAGACATACCTTGTACACGTTTACCTTGTACATCGATGAAATCGCCTAAACTGTACATACAAAAATTATATTAAACTAATATATTTCTTTCATAGTTTAAAATATATATGTATGATTGCACTAAAAAGTCTCAACCATATCTAACGCATGCTAACAAGTACATCTAAAACCCCACAAAAATATTCATGATTCTTCTTTATGTAGATTCTTTGACATAGAACAGTTTAAAATGAGTACACATACATAAAATTTGCGATTTTTATTGAAACAAAACAATTTTTAGAAAGGATATATTTACATATATCTACAGATCAATTTTGCGTAATTAAAAAAAAATATATGTAAATTCTCAGCTTTTAAGCCTTGATTAGTTTCTCACTGATCATAGGGTAAACTAATAGATATTTCATCTATAAAGTATATATTTGATCATCAAAAGGACTTCGTATAATTTTCTTTTAAGGTAATATTTATAAGTTACGCATATCTAAGACGATTCGTGTTTGCTACTACATACTTGTTTTAGTTGCTGTAGGCATTCTTAAAAAAAAAAAAAAAAAAAAAAAAATCCATATCTGATTTTCTGTTGGACAATCTATGTTTACACCTCTTTTGCTAATTTATTTTATGCTTGTATCAATAGCAAAGAATACATTTTTAATTACAATATAAGAAGTCAGTGTCAGTTTCGTCTCTAAGTTTGTGGTAATTATATAAATCTACACGTTTCTTTATTAATTGAAAATGCATATATGCATGATTGTATTAAAAAATCCTAACCATATCGAACATATACTAAAAGCGCAATTGAAATTTCATAAGTATATACATAAATATTTTATTAAACCAATTTTTACCACCTAATAGTTTTAACATATATAAGTTATTTTTGTTGGCAACCTGCCCTCCTCTTTTATATCGTAAATTGATAATACAAAAATCTCATATACATACACATGCCCATTAAGACATCTTTTACACTTATTTGATATCTAAATGTTTTAATTATGTAAAAGTGATTTTATTTAAAATGTCTACCTATTTCTTTCAAATATTAAATATAATACCTAATAATTTCATCATATTCATATACACAATTCTATTAAATCAAAATTCATCATCAGCTAAAAGTATTGAATTTGTATAAATATTCTGATTAATACCCCCACTCAAATTTAACAAACGCTTAAAATATTCTCATTACTACATATGATTTTCTTTAAAATCACAATACTTAATATTCTATATATTACAGTCTTAATTACATACCTTCAAAATTCAAACAAACAAATATTAAAAAGATGAATAAATAAATCCTTAAACTATTTTTTTAAATAAAATCATTACTATATTTTCTGTTTTGTAGAATTGGTTTATTTCAAACATTCAAATTCAAATTTTAAAAACTCGTTTTAAATTTCCGTAATTTTATAATAAAAGTAGTTATGTAAATCTTCCCAGTAAAATGTCTAATCTTATAACGGTTAAAGTAAACATACAATTTAAAAGTACCCTGTAAAAGTAGTATAGAAAATAAGTTTAATATATTTTCTTTTTATAAAATTATTAATATAATGCCGGATTAATGTGTATTTTGATAAATACAGTATATTGTTGAAAAAAAAAATCTTATCTTGAAATTATCTATCGTTTTTTTTTTAATATAGTAATACATATTTATAATTCAGCTAACCTTTTCTTCTAAATCAATATTCATAATTACATTTTTTAAAAATAGACTTATGTCATCTTAAATCAAGTAAAATAGATATTTTACTATATATATATATTACAGTCGAAAACTTTTTTTAATACCATTTTACCATGAAGAATATAAAAAATATTTATACAATTAAAAATTTTAAAAACTTAGACAGAAATGAAAACCAAATTGGTGTTCAAATATTTTATTAAAACCAGATTGTAGTTTAGGTGTTCTAGACTTTACATTAGATAAAAACATTTCTTCCGTTTCACACTCATCGTATATACATAGGATGTTGGGTACGCATATGTTGTTTCAGTTCATAATTTCGTCCCAACAGTTTATGACAAACACTACAACTAGGTCGAAAATTTTGATGTGACCTTACATGTCGCTGGAAGTTACACTTTTGAAATATCTGACCACAATCATTACACTGAAATGTAGACAACGCTCCACTATCATGAGCTTCCAAATGTCTTTTTAAATTCGATTTTCTCCCAAAGGCTCTTTGACATATATCACATATATACGGCTTTATATTTAAGTGAATCTTAACGTGTTGATGCAAATTAAAATATGTTGAAAAAACTTTGCCACAGGTGGGGCAAACATGCTTCTTTTCCACATTCGTAGGGGTCACAGTCTTTAAAGAAACATCCTCTTCAACTTGTTGATTAAAATTGAAAGTACTTTGAGATATAGTGTCTTTTTCTGTAAAAACTTCAGGGACTTCAACATGCTGTAATAATCCAACAATATCATGTGTTTTTAAATGTCTTTTTAAATTCGAATTTCTCCCAAAGGCTCTTGGACATATATCACATATATACGGCTTTATATTTAAGTGAATCTTCTTAACATGTTGATGCAAATTATCCTTACGTGTAAAAGCTTGATCACATTCATCACACTTAAATGTAGACTGTCCATCAGTATTATGGGTTTCTGAATGTCTAATCAAGTTCGATCTCCTTCCAAAACACTTTCCACAAGTTTCACAGGAAAACGACTTTTCATTAAGATGAATCTTAACATGCTGATTTAAATTAGAATATGTTGCAAAGACTTTGCCACAGGTGATACAAACATGCTTCTTTACCACATTCGTAGGGGTCACAGTCTTTAAAGAAATATCCTCTTCAACTTGTTGATTAAAATTGGAAGAATTTTGAGATATAGTATCTTTTTCTGTAAGAACTTCAGCGAATCCATCATGCTGTAACAATCCAACACTATCATGTGTTTTTAAATGTCTTCGTAAGTTTGATCTTCGTCCAAAAGGCTTCGAACAGATATCACAAGTATCTAATTTCTCCCCAGAATGAATTTTCATATGTTGGTTCAGATTAGAAGTGTTCGAAAAATCTTTACCGCAGGTAAAACAGCTAAACATCTTCTTAGCAGATACAGAATGTCCCACAATCGGGGTTTCATCAATAGGCATATCAACATCCATAATATAAAATCAATAAAAAAAAACTTTAACTCTTAATAGCAAACAACAGCGATTCGCACTGATAAAAAGCGGGAGCAATTTAAAACACATTTAACCACTAGCGATATGAATCCTCAAATGATGAAAATCCTAATTTTTCCCCGTCTATTTATACCGACCAGAAGGCAAAGTTGAGTTGTAGTATTGCTTGATATGATTGTTATCAAAACGCGTCATATGATTTCGTGGGCCTATAAGTTTCTTTCCCCTCTTTATAATATAGCATAATTAAACAGATAAACCCGAATGTATACAAATTTAAATTCGTAAATTATAATATATCACAAAATATAAAAAAAAAACCTACAGAATAAAAATAGAATTTAGCACTTACCCCAAAAACGTAATAAAATAAATAATAAATAATAAACATAAAAAAAAATAATTAAAACTTCTAAAACCGTTCATAGGGGGCGCTGCTGTAAAAAAAATCATTTCGAAACTTAAAAAAATAATTCATTACTTGATTAAAACATTTTCATAAAAAAATTTCATCGAAATATCAATAAACAAACAGTAGTAGGAGAATGAGTGTGTAGCTCAGCAGGCTCACTTCCGGTACCCACCTCCACCACGCACACAGCGCCTGCTGGAGTCTAACTCTTGTTCTTCTACTACTGTTTGTTTATTGATATTTCGATGAAATTTTTTTATGAAAATGTTTTAATCAAGTAATGAATTATTTTTTTAAGTTTCGAAATGATTTTTTTTACAGCAGCGCCCCCTATGAACGGTTTTAGAAGTTTTAATTATTTTCAAATATTTCTAATTGTAAGTGATTTTTCTGGAGTTTGATGATAGTTTGAAGTGAGATTTTTTCTTTTATGTATTTTAAACAAGTTTCGAAATGATTTTTTCGCAGCAGCGCCCCCTATGAACGGTTTTAGAAGTTTTAATTATTTTAAAATATTTCTAATTGAAAGCGATTTTTCTGGAGTTTGATGATAGATTAAAGTTAGATTTAGTTTTTTAATGTATTTTAAACAAGTTTCGAAATTATTTTTTCGCAGCAGCGCCCCCTATGAGCGATTTTATAAGTTTTAATTATTTTAGAATATTTATAATTGGAAGTGAATTTTGGGGAGTTTGATGATAGTTTAAAGTTAGATTTATTTTATTAATGTTTTTTAAACAACTTTGAGTTGATTTTTTCAACAGCGCCATCTATGAGATGTTTTAGAAGTAACTTTCTAAAAAAATTCTGAGTTTTATCTTTCTGAGATTAAAAATTGGTATTAGGTTCAGAGGTAAAGTTTTTAACTTGGGTATTGTTGATATGAAATTTTTAGATTTTGTTACAGGAAATACTCCAAGATAAGGACTGTTTTTTAGTATTAAGATGTGAATATTGCCAATTATTGAATGTTGAAGTATAAAATTTTTGTAAGATTCTTTTGTTATGTAATGTTTCATGGAATAATATGAATTAACTACATATATTTTTATCTGATTATCGCGTTCGTTTAAAAATATTAACATTAAAAGTGTTTGATAAAGTTGATCGATCACTTTTTTCTTCAATGAAATCGAAAGACACGTATAGTAAAAGTTTATACATTTCAAAAGAAGAGAAAAATTAAACATAGACATGTTAAAAGAAAAATTTAAACACAGACATGTTAGCAGAAAAATTCAAGCACAGACATGTTATCAGAAAAATTCAAACACAGACAAGTTGTCAGAAAAATTCAGGCATTGGCATGTTAACAGAAAAAATTCAAACATAGACATGTTATCACAGTTTTCTATCAGGCAAACATTTTAAAAAGTAGTCAAAGTTGTAGTTTATAAATATTAAACTATCAAAAATACATTTTAATTTAAGTATTTTACTATAGATAATCTCAAAGTTTGAATTATCCTTTTACAATATGATTGAAACTGAACTTGGAAAATTAAAAATCATTTGATTCCTTTTCACAAATATCTAACATGTTGACTTATAGTTAAACGTATAACAAATAGGCTGGTCGAATTAGACTTTTGCCTATGATAAGGTTTGTAAACGCGTTTAACACATGTGTAAATTTATAAACTTTGCACATTTCCTTTAATAATTAGCTTCTTTTTGTTGAGATTTGTTATGCATTTTCGCTAATTTATTTTAGATTATAATTTTAATAATATTTCTTTCGAATTAAAATTTGTGGATTTAGTATGATGAACAACATATAATCACATCGTTTAGCATGAAATTTTTTAAATATCAAATTGTAACATCTGCTAAATTAATTTAAAATCCTATTATAATATATAAATTACTCTTATCTTATATACAGCTGTTGGAGCTCAACCGTCTCATGCAATGACGTGAAGGGAAATAGATGATTAGTACAAATCCTTATCAGCTAATCGTACCGTTATCAGCTATGTCACATGACTTATGACGTCACTGAAGCGCAGCTTTTTACCTGTTGATAAGGGGATAATCTTGTTCTTATCGCAAACACGTAACGATGTCACCCAACACGTCTAAACAAGAAACTGACAACTACTAGCGAGTAAGACCGAAGGAAGAATGACTAAGCGTGTGTATTTAAGGTTTATTCTTATCGCAAACCGGAAACTACGTCACACACCGGAAGACGGGCAGTGCCTCTCACGGCGATGGCAGCGCCCCTACTAAAGATAAGGAAGAAAGATTAGTTAAGTGAAGACTAACACCCAAAGTGGACGTGTTTTTGGGGTAAGTGCTAAATTCTATTTTTATTCTGTAGGTTTTTTTTTTATATTTTGTGATATATTATAATTTACGAATTTAAATTTGTATACATTCGGGTTTATCTGTTTAATTATGCTATATTATAAAGAGGGGAAAGAAACTTATAGGCCCACGAAATCATATGACGCGTTTTGATAACAATCATATCAAGCAATACTACAACTCAACTTTGCCTTCTGGTCGGTATAAATAGACGGGGAAAAATTAGGATTTTCATCATTTGAGGATTCATATCGCTAGTGGTTAAATGTGTTTTAAATTGCTCCCGCTTTTTATCAGTGCGAATCGCTGTTGTTTGCTATTAAGAGTTAAAGTTTTTTTTTATTGATTTTATATTATAGATGTTGATATGCCTATTGATGAAACCCCGATTGTGGGACATTCTGTATCTGCTAAGACGATGTTTAGCTGTTTTACCTGCGGTAAAGATTTTTCGAACACTTCTAATCTGAACCAACATATGAAAATTCATTCTGGGGAGAAATTAGATACTTGTGATATCTGTTCGAAGCCTTTTGGACGAAGATCAAACTTACGAAGACATTTAAAAACACATGATAGTGTTGGATTGTTACAGCATGATGGATTCGCTGAAGTTCTTACAGAAAAAGATACTATATCTCAAAATTCTTCCAATTTTAATCAACAAGTTGAAGAGGATATTTCTTTAAAGACTGTGACCCCTACGAATGTGGTAAAGAAGCATGTTTGTATCACCTGTGGCAAAGTCTTTGCAACATATTCTAATTTAAATCAGCATGTTAAGATTCATCTTAATGAAAAGTCGTTTTCCTGTGAAACTTGTGGAAAGTGTTTTGGAAGGAGATCGAACTTGATTAGACATTCAGAAACCCATAATACTGATGGACAGTCTACATTTAAGTGTGATGAATGTGATCAAGCTTTTACACGTAAGGATAATTTGCATCAACATGTTAAGAAGATTCACTTAAATATAAAGCCGTATATATGTGATATATGTCCAAGAGCCTTTGGGAGAAATTCGAATTTAAAAAGACATTTAAAAACACATGATATTGTTGGATTATTACAGCATGTTGAAGTCCCTGAAGTTTTTACAGAAAAAGACACTATATCTCAAAGTACTTTCAATTTTAATCAACAAGTTGAAGAGGATGTTTCTTTAAAGACTGTGACCCCTACGAATGTGGAAAAGAAGCATGTTTGCCCCACCTGTGGCAAAGTTTTTTCAACATATTTTAATTTGCATCAACACGTTAAGATTCACTTAAATATAAAGCCGTATATATGTGATATATGTCAAAGAGCCTTTGGGAGAAAATCGAATTTAAAAAGACATTTGGAAGCTCATGATAGTGGAGCGTTGTCTACATTTCAGTGTAATGATTGTGGTCAGATATTTCAAAAGTGTAACTTCCAGCGACATGTAAGGTCACATCAAAATTTTCGACCTAGTTGTAGTGTTTGTCATAAACTGTTGGGACGAAATTATGAACTGAAACAACATATGCGTACCCAACATCCTATGTATATACGATGAGTGTGAAACGGAAGAAATGTTTTTATCTAATGTAAAGTCTAGAACACCTAAACTACAATCTGGTTTTAATAAAATATTTGAACACCAATTTGGTTTTCATTTCTGTCTAAGTTTTTAAAATTTTTAATTGTATAAATATTTTTTATATTCTTCATGGTAAAATGGTATTAAAAAAAGTTTTCGACTGTAATATATATATATAGTAAAATATCTATTTTACTTGATTTAAGATGACATAAGTCTATTTTTAAAAAATGTAATTATGAATATTGATTTAGAAGAAAAGGTTAGCTGAATTATAAATATGTATTACTATATTAAAAAAAAAACGATAGATAATTTCAAGATAAGATTTTTTTTTTCAACAATATACTGTATTTATCAAAATACACATTAATCCGGCATTATATTAATAATTTTATAAAAAGAAAATATATTAAACTTATTTTCTATACTACTTTTACAGGGTACTTTTAAATTGTATGTTTACTTTAACCGTTATAAGATTAGACATTTTACTGGGAAGATTTACATAACTACTTTTATTATAAAATTACGGAAATTTAAAACGAGTTTTTAAAATTTGAATTTGAATGTTTGAAATAAACCAATTCTACAAAACAGAAAATATAGTAATGATTTTATTTAAAAAAATAGTTTAAGGATTTATTTATTCATCTTTTTAATATTTGTTTGTTTGAATTTTGAAGGTATGTAATTAAGACTGTAATATATAGAATATTAAGTATTGTGATTTTAAAGAAAATCATATGTAGTAATGAGAATATTTTAAGCGTTTGTTAAATTTGAGTGGGGGTATTAATCAGAATATTTATACAAATTCAATACTTTTAGCTGATGATGAATTTTGATTTAATAGAATTGTGTATATGAATATGATGAAATTATTAGGTATTATATTTAATATTTGAAAGAAATAGGTAGACATTTTAAATAAAATCACTTTTACATAATTAAAACATTTAGATATCAAATAAGTGTAAAAGATGTCTTAATGGGCATGTGTATGTATATGAGATTTTTGTATTATCAATTTACGATATAAAAGAGGAGGGCAGGTTGCCAACAAAAATAACTTATATATGTTAAAACTATTAGGTGGTAAAAATTGGTTTAATAAAATATTTATGTATATACTTATGAAATTTCAATTGCGCTTTTAGTATATGTTCGATATGGTTAGGATTTTTTAATACAATCATGCATATATGCATTTTCAATTAATAAAGAAACGTGTAGATTTATATAATTACCACAAACTTAGAGACGAAACTGACACTGACTTCTTATATTGTAATTAAAAATGTATTCTTTGCTATTGATACAAGCATAAAATAAATTAGCAAAAGAGGTGTAAACATAGATTGTCCAACAGAAAATCAGATATGGATTTTTTTTTTTTTTTTTTTTTTTTTTTAAAGAATGCCTACAGCAACTAAAACAAGTATGTAGTAGCAAACACGAATCGTCTTAGATATGCGTAACTTATAAATATTACCTTAAAAGAAAATTATACGAAGTCCTTTTGATGATCAAATATATACTTTATAGATGAAATATCTATTAGTTTACCCTATGATCAGTGAGAAACTAATCAAGGCTTAAAAGCTGAGAATTTACATATATTTTTTTTTAATTACGCAAAATTGATCTGTAGATATATGTAAATATATCCTTTCTAAAAATTGTTTTGTTTCAATAAAAATCGCAAATTTTATGTATGTGTACTCATTTTAAACTGTTCTATGTCAAAGAATCTACATAAAGAAGAATCATGAATATTTTTGTGGGGTTTTAGATGTACTTGTTAGCATGCGTTAGATATGGTTGAGACTTTTTAGTGCAATCATACATATATATTTTAAACTATGAAAGAAATATATTAGTTTAATATAATTTTTGTATGTACAGTTTAGGCGATTTCATCGATGTACAAGGTAAACGTGTACAAGGTATGTCTACACAAATTGTTTGATAGGGAAACAGATATAAAGATAGGTTTGATAGGGAAACAGATATGAAGGTTTAAAGAATACCTGCGACAACTAAAAAGAAGCATGGACATGCAGACATGGATCGATGAGGAATCTTACAACTTATATACATTAGCTCAGAATAAAATTAGCTTAAGTCCTTTTGATGATAAGCGTTACTTGCTAGACGATGGAATAACTAGCTCAGCAGATGGATATTATGAAATTGATCAAGATTGTGATTATCAAGAAAAATGTCGAATAGTGATGTAAATACTCTACGGTAAATAAAACTTTTCTGTATTTTTTTATGTTAATTTTAAATATGTGTACTTTTTAAAACTTCTACACAAGCATTTCTCGTAGAATGCTACGTATGTGAACTTTATTGAAATGTATTCTACCCATACGTACAATCACCCACATATGCAAACATATGTATTTTTTTTTACCATATACAGTTTTAAACTTTTTTTTTTACTGCTTTGTAATTTTCTAAAGGGTTTTTTATTATTATTATTATTATACATTATATTTTTACATGTTTTTAATATTTTTTCCAATTTTTTTCTAGTTTATGAATGATATAAATATATAGTTTTACCTCTGCACATACACGCACATAGTCTTATGACGTTTACACTTTTCAAAACGGTTTACCATGTTATAAAAACCGGTTACCTAGCTGAAAAATATTACAAAATGCTTTTTGAATCAATCTAAAGCGTTAACCGTGTGTCAAAAGGTTAGTACAATATTTTTATAAGTTATGAAATACGTTAAAGTAATAATAGTGAAAGATTTATAACATTTTTGTTAACTTGTGAATTTCTTAAAACTTTTGTTACTTCTTTTTTTTTCTTAGCTTTTTCTTAAGATGTTTTATTTTTTTTTTAACTTTACTTTTTTTATTTTTTAAACTTTGATATATATTTTTTAAAGTTAAGTTTCAATTTTTTTTTTTAAAATCTTTTTCTAAAAATTTTATTTTATTTATTTTTTTCTTCTTATTTTTTTTAATTTACCTTTTTATTTTTAATTTATTTTTTTTTAAATTGAGTTTCAATTTTTAAATCTTTTTTTAACATAAAATTAAGTTATATATATTTTAAATTATCATAAACTTTTTGCATAAACATACGCAACTACATATAAACATAGTTTTAAACAGACAGACAGTCATACATACACACACATAGAACTATTTGTCGCACACACACACACACACACACACACATACCCACATACCCACACACACACATATATACATACATACACACACACACACACGCACACACACAAATAGAACTATTTATAATAACTATAAGACATATATGCTTTTTAAAACATACTCTTACACACAAACGTTTTTAATAAAATATCAGATGTACCAATAAAATGAGATGAAAAGATTATTGTGAGAAAAAGAGGGTTGATCCTCTGAAGATTGTACTTCCTGTTGAGATGGCACTTCCTTTTCCTGATTACGCATTATGATATTCTCATTCCTCAGTCTGGAATCCCCATTCCTCAAATGAGCGCTCCTGTGGCCGGTGAACCCCCACTATCTTACTACTAATAATTAATATTATTCGGTGCAGTATTTAAAGATGACATAAAATCCTATTTTGTACAATGCAAAATGTTTGACAGTGATGACATTTTTGAACATTTTGCAGAATATATAAATGATTTAGAAGAAAGAAATTATCACCAATTCTGTTTACGGAACATGAATATTAGTTTTCTTAGTATATCTGTTATTGTGGAATTTTCTTTTCACCTTGTACTATACATGCATATGTATATTCTTAAAAAAAATGTCCCCATTAACTCTGACGCAAATCATCGAGAAAAATTCTGATAGGAAAATCCAACCAATTTGCAATAAATCCTGCTAATTAATATTGTACTCAAAGTATGTTTCAAGGGTCGTATATATATTGAAGTTGTAAAAACTTTAAAATGCTCGATACTAATACCTAATTTTGACATCATATTTTAATTCTTTGATAAATTTTATCTTCGGTTACCAAGTAGGATGTCGTTCGACCAAGTTGTTTGGGAGTTATACAGATGTAAATCTACAGTTATTCAGTCATTGCCACCTAGTATTTTTAATCGTTACAATTAATAAAAAATCTATTTAAAAATTTGAAAATCGGGCTTCGAGGTGCAAAACTATTTGCTTACAGGTACCTTCCCACCAAATTTTGTAGCTCTGCGTGCAGCGGTCTCTTCAGAATACAGCGCGCAAACACACGCAAAAACACACAAACAGATTATAATGTGGGTAGTTTTGTTAGACATAAATGAAAAACTGTTTAGCAAAATGAGTAGTCATTTTAGATACGTATATTTGAATCTTCTGGAAATCGTTTTCTGTTAAAATTTTTATAGATTGCACTTGATATTTCTTTCAATTATTAATTTAAAATAACGTATATTTTGAAATTAATAACTCCCCCAGGAATTGTTATTTTGATTTGTTGATGTCCCAGACAATTGCGGAGGTACAGCTGAAATCATTTAGACCGCTAGTCCTTAGTCTGAAAGTCTCTGCACTGCTTGTTGTATAGGCTGGTATTTTAGATCCTTGTGGAATATATTACGTAAATTTCAAAAAGACGCAGACAGGCGAAAAAAACTGCACAGTGGTTTGAAATACTGATACTTATAAGATCTGTGATTTTTTGGTACTCTGTATTCCATTTTGATTCTGAATTTTTGAAAACATGTTTTTATTTCTTCTAATACTATTATTGAAACAAAAGAAATCTAATTCACCATAAATAACTCACGCATACGAACGAAATCAAAAACCTACCCTCCTCTTTCCTTGTTTTTTAACAAACAACGACAGCCATATCTCTCAAGCAGTTAGTAACACGGACCTGGAGTAGATCGCATTCGATTCAGCATCAAAAAATACTAAATTTGGATATCCCAGACGATTTTTTTGTCATTTGTCATTTTTTTTCAATTTTAGGACAGCATTGTTATTTTAATTAATTTTTTTACACCTTAATGAGGTCTGATTAAACTGTTAAACAAAGCCATTCAACTGATTAGTTAGATGTATTTATGGTGAAAATTTGAAGTCTCCAGCTCCCCTCGTTCAAAAGTTATTGATAATCGTTTTTCTTCCGATTTCGTCCCCTGTGCATCGCTAAAACACAAACAAAGTTAAAACAATTATTTTGTTATTAAAGCTTCTATTCATCTACTAACAATCTTATAAAATAGTACTATTTAAATGCGTTTGAATTTGATAATTTAATTCATTCCATGTTGTGCAAATAAACAAAATTAAAGAAAAAAGTATAAAAAAACAGCTATTGTGCAAGTTGTTACATATTATTTTTGGATTCCAATTTGTGCATTTTTAAAAAATGAAACTACGATATTTGAATTTTTTTAATTGGAATCTTCCAAACGGACATTAGGCGGCAAATATGAGCTTTGCAAGCCGCGTGTGTAATGCTATTTATGAAATCAGCCACCCTGTTTTACAGTTAGCTATGAAATTGTCATGAAATATTTATTAATTAAATTTTGTATTTTTCAGATATCATGTAATATATAAAAACATTAATTATAAATTTTACCGTTTATGCTTTTTATATCTTTTAGTAAGTAAAAATAAAAATAAATTTCATAGATATTCAAAAATAAATTAATAAAACTAAAGAATTAATTCAACAAGATGTTGAAAATCTAGTATCAACATCAAAAGAATTCTGTGAGGATAAAATAATCGAACTAGCAAACATACGTAACTGGCTTTGATGTTCTTAGTAATTGCTGTGGTGGATTTTATCAAATAAATACTCGTGAGACCAAAAATTTAAAGTTACTACCGAAAAAAAGTGTAACCAAATGAAAGGTGAGAGAAACAAGTTTTTTTAATTCTTACTTTTTTAATCGAATAAGAGAGATAAAAATAAAATGATAAGTTTAACTAAAGATGATGAAAGAAAACATTGGATTTTTCATTACTTAATTTTTAAATAGAATATGACACCTTAAACATTATTTAAAAAAGATTTATAGTCTTGAAACAAAAAGTGTTTTATGAAAACGTTACAGTTATTTTATGAATATATGTGACAGAAAATAATATATTCTTTGAATTTTGCAGGAACTTTCCTCATGAGAAAATGAATCTATTGAAAAATTTATAAAGTTGAAAAAACAACTTACAATCCAAAAAATAAAAATAAAATAATTAAATGAAACAGAAGAAAATAGAAATTTTGTTTCTTTTAAGGCTTTATCTTCTCCTTCTTTATTAAGTGATTGGAATCTGTTATATATTAAAGAATCATCCATTAATTAGTTTAATTTAGTTAATTAATTAGTACAGATATTAGTAAAATACTTTTTGTAGTATACCTTATTGATACATTGCACATTAGCATAAATGCAATACAAATTTATGTTTTATTACGTATAGTTGTGCACTTACTACAAAAATAACATTATCAACTGTAAGATTTAAAAAAAAAATGAATAGACTCAGATATTGTGGATAACTTATCATTTACGTCTGTCTTGCCTGTAAATATATACATAATTTGCTACTGCGTATTAAGATTTCACTTTCGAGACTCGTTGAAAAAAAGTCTCAAATTTTCTCGAGATATGAACATTTTAAAGCAAGGTTTACACTATAGATTTCAGAAATTTTCAGGCATTAATAAGAAAGACTTGCAAAGACATATATTACCCAAGTCTTTGCATTTTCGTCTGAAAAGAATATGTGGATACTAAAAGAAAGCAGCTGATAGAACGAAAATTAGGCAATATGAAATTACATTACTTCATTAAAATACATTTCGTGTAATTACGGTCCATTCCCAGTGATGCATGCACACTTGATGAATGCTTATAGACATATGGATAAGCAAAGGAAAAAAAACAGACAAGACACAGAGAGGAGAAAAGAAACGAAATTGAATCTTTATTATCATGTTGAAATGTGTTGAAATGATTGATATGGCAACAGACACAATGGAAATCTATAAATTGGTGACTAAAATTGAAAACAGCACTTCCTATAAATAAATAAATAAAAGAAAATAAGTTTTCGATATGCATATATGTCTTGTATTTTATATAAATAGTTCTCTGCGTGTATGTATATGTCTGTCTGTCTATAACTATGTTCATATGAATTTGCGTATGTTTATGGGTAAAATTTATAAGTTTTTATAAAATGTTATGTTACTTAGAAAAAAAGAATTCTTTAGAAAAAGTTAAAAATATATATATAAACAGTTTTTAGTTTCAACTTTACAAATTTAAGAAGTTGTTATTTAAAATCCACCCATTAAAATTAAAGTTTAGAAAACAGTAGATTAAAAAGCATTCAAACAATTGTCATTATTTTTAAACAATTGTTATTATTTTTAAACAGTTGTTATTATTTTTGCTCATGGTTAATGCTTTAGATCGATTCAAAAATCATTTTGTAATATTTTTAAAAAGGTAAACAGTTTTTAAAACATGGTAAACCGTTTTGAACAGTGTAAATATTATAAGACGGTGTGTGTGTATGTATGTGCGTGAATGTCATTGGGTCGTTGTCATTGGGAAAGGGCTTTTGCTGTTTTCTTGATCAATGAGATGCTCGTTTATTTTATTTTAAAGGAGAATGTTTAGATAAGTTTAAGGATAATATTGAAATATTAAGCTCATAGATTTTCAGGTAAGTACGTTTTCCGTATTTAGTAGGATGATATCTATTAACAACATGGGATCTGTAGAACAAAATATGCATAAAGGACTTGAAAGTTTAAGTGTGCGCGAATTGTATTGTACATTTTGCTCGTATTTTTTCTCCGTGATTCAATGTTTTTAGAAACTATAATGATACTAGATGAAACTATAATGTTAATAATGATATTAAAGTATGGAATAGACTGGTGTAATACTATAAAACATAAAAAATTTCTTAATAATACCCTAAAAGTAAGGAATGCGCTAGGCCTTTCGAAACAACTTCGACTTTTTTCGTCAGGTGCAAAGAAGACGTGCAACCACTTTGAAGGCAGGAGCAAGACTGAAAGGAAATGAGAGGGAAAGAGGGACGAGTTAAGAGAACAGCCAATAGGAAAGCAGAAGGCATCAACCAATCACAGAAGAGAATTACCTAAAATGCAGAACATAAGGAAGACTGTGAAGAAAATTGAAAAAAAAAAGAAAAAAGAGTTTTGAACAGCATCTTGCTGTGGTGTGAAGTTCTGATTTGTTAATTGAGCTGCATGAGGTAAGAGTGCTGTTTTCTTAAAAATATAAATATAGCTAGATGTATTGCTCACTAAATCCCTTTTCAGTTCTGTAAAACTTTTAGTTAACATTACAGTGTTAATTGTCTTAAAAAATAGAATTGAATTAATTTTTGGGATGTTCTTGTGCTAAGTGATTTAAGGAGATTTAAGGTGTAACAGATTTATTTTATAACTTTTTATATAATTGGGAAATTGTTATAAGAAAATTTCAAATACATAAATATTTCTGTAAGAATTGAAAAATTTATGGTATCATCCTATCAAAAATTTCATAAATAGATTTTCCATTTAATATTCCGGCTGTGTAACAGATTTATTTATTTTACTGAATATTATTAAAAAAGGTAAGTGTAAAATGCAACGTGTACATTGATTTCTAGAACTATTTTTTTTTTTGTCAGTCTTTATTTACAGCGATAAATAATTATCTGGGTAAATTCTGATCTGCAAATAATTAGATATATGCAATAAAATATTACAATTTATAGTTATAATGTTGAGTTGTTGATATTTTTTAAAGTTTTTATTAAATAATTAATAGTATTTTATTGCTTACTACCAAATGATGCTGACTTCATTCATAATTCAAAACAAATCTTATGCTACATTTATTATTTAAAGTTCATTATAATAATCATTATAAGCCGTTTAATTCTTATCTCTTATTTACAGCGAAATACTTACCTTCATGAAAAAAATCTGAATGCACCAGCAATTAAATAACTTAGTCTTGTATGTAATTAATTTTAAATTAAGCGGATTCATTTAAGAAAGTATGTCATCTGATTATGAAAGTAAAATTACATATGCATTCAATATCGATTGCCAAATGTAACTGCTCTTCTTTAATAAATACAATTAATTGTTTAAATAATTATAACCATTAAATATAATTTTCTGTTCATTATCATTAGTATAGTAACTGAAATTAAAATTGCATATAAATTTCTTTTAAAACATAAATAAAGTGCGTATTATAAAAAATGATGCTTAATGATGAACGTGAAGTAAAAGATTTTTCATTTAATTTCACTATAGAAGAGTGCAGTATTTTCTTGTTTTTGTACTAGAAGCTCATTATTTCTAACCACTAAATAGATTTTTAAAACACTTAAAAAATATTATACTTTCATGACATTGACAAAATTTTTCAAATGTGAATTATTACTTCTAAGAAAATAAACAGTTTATTATCTGTTTTCAGTTTTTAGATTGGTCTTTTTATAGATATAGAATGTTATCTTGAAAAGGAAAAGATAAGATGACTTATGAAGTATATTTATGATGCAGAAAGAAATTGTTTTTAATTTAAAAATCTCTTAACAATTCGTTAGATATAGGTCGTTACTCATATATGTAATCAATATTAAAATTTTAGACAATGAGTCAAGTGTGAATCTTTCATGAACTATTTAATTAAAAAAATCACTGCAGAACACATAGTACTGATAAAAAGCACTGTTGTACACTCAGTACTGTTGTTAAACAGTACGAGTCGAGTCGGGTTGATGATTTTTTTTCGGTTGGGGTTCGAGTTGGGTTGACTGTAATTGCTTCAGGTTTGTATCGGTTTCGGGTAAAGTTTTGACTTTTGCGGGGTCGGACTTGAAAACTGCTTTAATAAAAATACACATTGTAATTTCAGATGATAAAGCTATAAAAAAAAGTGAGTAGATAATGTTCATTTTTGTTTTTACATACAAGATAAAGCTTATATTATGCATATAATTATAGAGTATTTTTTCATAATAGCAATAAAATATGGTTTAATCTTTTTCATTTCGGGTGTCTGGTTGATTTCAAATAAAACTTTCGGGTTAGGATAGGGTAAATGCAATGTATTCAGAAATCTGATGTGTATAACAATAAAGGTTTGATACGATACACGAAAAACAATCCATAGAAGTCGGTTCTATTTTTTGTTAAAAGTTACTTGTTCACCGTAAAAATCCTGCCATATTACAAAATTTTGTTTCAGATAATTATATATATATATATATATATATATATATATATATATATAAACAAGGTCACTTTTACAAGTTAAAGAAAAAAATATATAAAAGAAACAAATGTATGCTTACGAAAACATACGTAAGGTAGGAGGGATAGTAGGCACAAAAGATGACTCGCAGTCAGATGACATTGCAAGGACGTAACTGCCTTTTTCATGCATCATTGGGCATTGTATGGGAACTGGACTACATAATATCACTGAAGTTGTAGCATCTCTCTGTTGTGGAATGAAAGAGGCGTGACGGTATGCCTTGTAACAGGAATTTTTCCGAGGTGATGTATTCCTCTTTATACGATCTTTGCACGTATACATCAGAGGGTATATGAGAATGGTTAGAGGTCAATTAAACTCTGTAATTACGCATCCTACAACATCCGCGACCAGCAGAAGCGTACTCAGATTTATACGACTACAGCCCTCCCTCAAATCAGGGTTTCTTACCTAATCATCGGTACAGTTTAATCCATTTTGTTTATCCCATGTAAAGTCGCCCTTGTCCTGCCGCTCCCGAAACAAACTCCATTGAAAGCGACCAGTTCTGAAATGCTGGTTTCCTGCCAAAATGTTTTGCTGTCCTGTTTTTTTTGCAACGCCCTCTACCGCATGAAGAACACATTTCTGACTCTGCAGTGCTAAGTGATTTCAAATCTTTTATGTGGCCCTTATCCTCCCACAAGATTGTCGCACTGGTGCTGTGTCACTCAATATATATGTATAGTGGAACTTGAAGAACTTGGCAGAAATAAAAATTATGTCAACTAAAGTAGAGATGTCTGATTCGAGAGGTTAGACAAAAATTCATAACAAAAACAAATTGAAGTTCGTTTATGAACTATGATGTAAAGTAATACAAAATTTATTACAAATAATAATGTCCTATTAAATATGTATTAAACGGTTTAATGACATTATTTGAAAAACTAATTTCCATTTATATACAGATCAAGAACAGATTGCTGAATAAGCTGAGAAAACACATCTTGAAAAATAGAAATGATTCTGAGTAAAATATAAAATTAAGTTTGTTTATAGAAACAAATAATGAATTTCAATTACCTAGCACTAGAACAATGAAGGAGCAATTTCCAAAACCTATTTATGATAGACTAGTTCAAATTATAGCCACACCAAGTCTGTTTCTGTTAAATTGTTTCGAGTTGGCTTCCTCATTGAAATGAACTTGACGTCGACTATGCATGAATAACATATGTCGATATGGGAATAGTCATGTTTTATAGGTGTCACAGGAATATCGAGATTCCGCGTATATGTATAATTGGTAGTTATAATAAGCACCTCAGTAATATATAGCCATCTTAGAACATCACATGATATATTTACCAATTCTTTACCAAACCGTTTCATTTACTATACAAATATTATGAAAAAAATAATGAAATATACTAACAAAAATTTCAGAAATAGTGATATAATAGATTGGAAACATTTCATCTTGATAAGCCAATTCAATTATTTTATATTTCTTTAGGGAAATTTTAGCGTGTAACATATTCTACAAAAATAAATCAAATCTTATTAAAATGACCTCCTTCAATAAACAAGATTTTCTTCAACCTACAAAAATAATAACTTTTTCATAAAATCACTACGATTTGTACATGTAACAACAATAACTCATTTTTTAAAAGTGCAAATCACAACATGATGCAAAATTTTGTTTAATAGTATGTTTTTTCTAAAGAGAAACATTCTTTTAGGTAAAAGAATAAAATGAAACAAATGAAAATAAATAAGAGAAATCCGAAATGAGAAAAGATTAATCCTTAGTTTATTGCAATTATAAAAAAATACTCTATAATTATATGCGTTATATAAGGTTTATTCAGATGTTCAAAATATGCAATCATCAGAATTCAAACGCTACTGAGCGAAACGCTTAAAATGTTGGTAAGTAGTTGAGATTGCATATGGTATTACTGATCGAATTACTGAGTAATTCGAACACTTCACTTGATGTCATGACATTTCACAGAAAACAAAGCTATTCTGATAAATATTTCCCTAAAATACCTACATTAATGTTCCAGTTATAAATGAAAATCCAGGTTTGACTTGATGTGAGACATCCTGTATTTTTGATTGTATAGATGGATTGAGACCCTAGTTTTCTCTGCAAAAATTTATCAGGAATTTTATATGAATTTAACCAGAATAAAAAAATTGATAAGAATAAAGTATTTAACACGAATTTAACAAGAATAAAGAAAATATAGATAAAAATGCGTAAGTGATACAAACAAAACACAAAAAAGCGTGTAAAGATCTTTTAATAATAAATCAACATGTTTCAACGCTCAAAAAGAAGCTATTAATAAGATCTACAGGGATAATCAAACTAGATATCCAGATATCTGGACATTTAGCAGAATTTATATTATGATTTTTAGAAACTGATATATTTCATAAATTATATTTTACACCCCCATACATGGCTTAGATACTTAGACGATGTTTTCAGCATGTGGCAACATACGGATATCTTATTTGATAAGTTACTTGCACAAATCAATAACCTGGATTCTAAGATTAAATTCACTTTAGAAGTGGAACAGAACGACATACTGCTTTACTTGGACGTGCTGTTAATCAAAACCCGCCATGGTATAGAACATACTGTGTACCTTTTTCATTCACATGTTCTGCATTTACAAATTTTATTAATATAGCCTTTACAGTCTGTACTACAGATCAGTTTATCAATGAAATGAATAAAATACATGAAATAGCTAGAGACAACGAATATAAAGAAATCAATATTAATAAAGTAATTAAGAGCATGGAGAAGAAGGAGAAAAAAACTCCAATAAACAAAATTCAAAGTTAACTACTTTTCAATATTTCCCTGGGTTTGAAATATAAACGTAGCAAATTCAATATATGCCTTATCGCAAAACCATCCAAAAAATTACAAAGTGTCGTTTGGAAGAAAATAGACCCAATAGAGCCATATCAACTATCAGGTGTTGATGAAATCCCGTTCACCAGAGAAGATGGAATATTACAATATTATACAGGGATAAGAACTAAAAAGTTTAAAACAAGATTAAAAGAGCATATGGCAACTATCAAATTTGACAGAAATGGCAAGACTACATAAAACCGAATTAAAAATTGATTTAATTGATTTTAAAAATAGTAAAATAATTTATCCATGAAGACTTTATTTCCCATCTATTATACATGACTCAATAGAAATATATATGCGTAAAAAGAACATTTGTAATGAATCAGCCTCATTTTAATTACCTAAAATTTGGCACAAGATGTTTTCAACTTTAAAAAAGCAATAAGGAAATATTAATTTTCACGTTTACAGTTGACTATTTTAAGCACCTGCTTCTTTTACATATACGATCTCATGATTTATGTTTTTTCAAGTTTATTTTCAAATATTTGCGAGAATAGTTTGATTATAATTGTAGATCTTGATAATGGCGCCGTTTGAGCGCTGAAACATGCCTTGAGCCATGCATTTCTTGGAATAGATGAAGACTATTATTTTATAGCCTCATAAATATAATCTTCGGAATGAAAACGACGTCCACATAATTTTTTTAGATTAAAAAATAGCCAGAAGTCACACATAGTAAGATCAGGAGAATAGGGTGGATTTTCTATCACTTTGATTTCTTTGTTCTAGAAATTCGACTGCCATCCTTGCTGAATGAGAAGATGCATCGTGATGGTGAAGCATGAGTCCCCATCATACTCATAACATTCACCCTCAACAGTAACATTAACCTTTTGCAGAATTTATGGAAGACACTTAGTGGTGTACCAGTTAGCTGTAACTGTCTTCTGAAACATGCCTCGAGCCATCCATTTCTTGGAATAGATGAAGACTATTCTTTTATAGCCTCATCAATCTAATCTTCGGAATGAAAACGACGTCCACATAATTTTTTTAGATTAAAAAATAGCCAAAATTCACACATAGTAAGATCAGGAGAATAGGGTGGATTTTCTATCACTTTGATATTTTTTGTTCTAGAAATTCGACTGCAATCCTTGCTGAATGAGTAGATGCATCGTGATGGTGAAGCATGAGTCCCCATCATACTCATAAAATTCACCCTCAACAGTAATATTAACCTTTTGCAGAATTTATGGAAGACACTTACGGGTGTACCAGTTAGCTGTAACTGTCTTCTGTCCTTCTAGATTAATGGATTTGACTAGACCTGTACTTCTGAAGAACAAGGCAACACATTTTGAAAGATTGATGATATGACACACACGCTCCAACATCATATCGCATCGTAAGGGGACTCGAACTTTATTCACAAGTCAATACTAATTAGTTATTGACAGTCTCTTCTACTGCTACTGTTTCACAGCGTATTGAAATTATATATCTCCTTTATGAACCATCCTTTCCACTAAGTATACAACCTGTATCATCACGACATACATCACTTTTTTCATTGTTTGTTGCTTTTCACCATTGTTAGTTTGGGATCATCTTCAAAGACCCATACTTTACTTTCTTGACGTGTTGGAACGTCAAAAGGGGTTGTACGTCTCATCACAAGTTATGATTTTAAAAATAATGCAGTGGCCACTATCATAATGTAATTTTAGGATTTCTTTACTGATTCTCATACGCTCTACTTTTTGGTGTTCTGTTAAATTATGGGGGACCTAACTACTAACCAAATTTTTGAATAATTTTGTATGATGAATAATTTTATGTATAGTTGCGGATCCAATGTTAATAACTTTAAAGTTCCTTTTGCAACATTTGGTAGGTGCAGCGATTAAATTCGATTATCAATTTTCGTATGGCTCATTTTATGGGGGCCCATCGCATGACACATTTTATGGGACTACAGCTGACAACGGATATCCTGTGTGCTTTTCATCCAAACGATAATTTTGACTTCTTCTAAATTCTGTGAAACTTCTAAATACAGTAGCACAAGATGGAGCTTCAGTTTCATATGCTAATTTCAGACATTGAAAGCATTCTTCTTGATTTAGCCCTACTTTAAAATCACAGAAAATCATAGCTCGATAATGCTGTCGCGTCAACACCATTTTCTTTTCTTTCAAAATTTATCCGACAAAGTTATATTGTAATTGTTGCCAGAAATGTACGTCTGCGGACATAAAAAAGTTCAAATTTACGTATACGACCAATAATTTTATTTTGGCGCTTATCGTCTGCCTCAGTCTCAAAAATTTCAGAGTGACCTTCCTATTTAAAATCACAGCTGTAAATCCTTGGATGGTGAAAAAACATTAGATACAATTGCCTTTAGATAATCTTTCTAAAGAAAAAAATATGCTCGGCAGTTTAACTAAATATTTTTAAATACAAAACGGAAAATAACGTTGAATATCTATATGGATCTGTTTAAAAATAAAGAAAATAGAAACTGTGAGGTCATGAGAGTGAGTCTGGTACATTTTCGTAAAGTTATTTTCTAAAATTGAAGTAGTAGTTATAAGAAAACAAAAGTGAAATGATTCTTATGGTAAAAACCATACATTGAAAATGCACTATGTAAAGAGTATTTTTGTAATCATAATGAAATTTCTCTATATGTGATGATTCCTGTACAAATGATGATAAGTTTTTCTCTTGCTGTTTTTTCCGTGTTTTGTGAAGAATTTTTGACGAATTTCCTTTTACAAATTTTCTTGGATACCTCTACCATAATTCCCGAGCTAATAATAATTAGGAAAATGGTAATGTGTTCCCTACAAATGCTCGTAGTTGCAATAAAGTACCATTTTAATGGGTTTTCATTAAGAAAGTCAATTTATTATAGCTTTCAGTGTCATGAACATGAATAAATATCGTTTCATTCAAGTGAATTATCATCATATTTTCATAAACAGAAACATTTCAACAGTTTTAGCAACACTTCTTCTAACTAAATGTTTTTAATTATAAACTTTACTAAAACCAAATTACATATTAAAATGTAGATCATTTTTAAGGCGGTAAATAATTTTAACGGCGTATTCATCATTTTATAGAACCAATAAAGAAAAAAAAACTTATTAACCCTTTAACTTTCAAGATGTTTGAATTTAGGTGAGTCTTTTAAAAATATGTTTAGAACGACAAGGAAAAAAAGTTTCTGCAGACTTGTATCATAATACCAAGAAATTAAATTACTGCATTCTGTATATCAAAAACATACAGAATGCAATAATTGGGAAAAGGAACTGCAAACACCTGCATAAACAGAACGAAATAGAAATATGGAGTAAAATATTCGTACAGAACTGCGCAACTAACGCATACGATTTTCAGTGTGCTGTCCAATGTTTTCAGCTACGAGTTGGTAACGTGAAACCGCATGTTCCACAACAGAGTGAAGAGTATCCACTGTGCGTGTGTCTTGCACAAGCTCCTCTCCCGACTTTACTGCATATACAGCGCCATCTGTCGGTGAGATTTTAAGTTTTTTTTAACCATGCCAAAAAAAATACCCATTGCTTTGGGAGCATACTGGTGAAATTTCCGGTCATTTGGATAAGTGGTTCTTTCGTTATAGGGTTTTACTTTCACAATTTAAAAAAAAATCACCCTGTGCATAGTATAATTTATTGTTAATCCTGAATTTAGATAATGAATTAAGGGGTAACAAACACCACTTTGACCGGTTCAAAATTTAGATTTTTTTGTGCTATTTACTTGTGCTAAGTACTCTTTATACACATGGAAATCCTATTTTATTAGTTAGAAATCGATATGAAAATTTAAAAGACAATTTTGGAGATAAAGAAATAGAACGCGTCACAGCGAGTAACGAGTAACGAAATCGTAAGGCGCATTTTTTCAAAATCGGTAGCCGTTCTACCACCTCAATCTACTTCTATAATATTTTAAATTAATTGACACATATGTTTCTGCTTAAAAACGTACGACTGTTTTGAAATATTGATATCTTGCTTTTTTGTGCAATTTTACGTAAGAAAATTTATGGTTGAAAACTCACATTTTAATTAAAATTTTAAATGCATATTTTAAAACGTTTCCGTGTGGTGAAACCCCCAGTAACTAACACTTAAGGATTTGTCTTGTTCAAATAACTATTACAAAAATTTATATCTATTTTATACTTACCTTTGCTTTTTAACCCTTTGAGGGGCGGTGATATATATTATATACCACCTAATTTTAATCCGATTCAAACCAGAAACTTTTAATTAAATTTTACTTTTTTAACTTTGACGAGAAAAAGTTGAAAAATTGCTTATTCTTATTTTGAACTAAATTCTTTCCTAAATTCCGGTGGGAATTCAACGTTACAGGAGCACAAGTGCTTGCCCCTGAAAGGGTTAAAGGATAGTAGAGATATATTAAAAAACATTGTTCGCAAAATTCTGAAAAATTATACATTTTATTATTAAAAATTAATTTTTTTCATGAATATGTTCAAAAACTCCAGTAACTGACACCATCCCTATTTTGAAACATCAATAACTGACACAAAGTGAACCAGTGACTGGCACTTTATTTTAAAAGATTAAAATGCTTTAAAGAAAACTTTATTCTTTATTATAAAAACAAAATACATTAACATTTATTATAAAAATAGGATTTAGTAAGCTATACGGCCTTATTAGTAATGCAGAGTATATAGTAAAAGTATATAGGAGCAATATTTAGTACTGCATTATTAGTAATGCAGATATCCAATAACTGACATTTATGAACCAGTAACTGACATCTGGTGTCAGACACTGGTAAAACAACTTAAATTTTAATGGTATTTACTACAAGATAAATTTAATTTATTATTATGCATTTTTAAACAGTTCAAATAATACATTTCAACTTTTTTTAATATAACTAATAACTAACACCTCTGGTATATACTGGTAAAATGAAATTCTAGGATCCAATAACTGACACCCTCCATTAAGTTAAATTAAATAACTATAAACACTAAATCATGGCCCTAATTTATCATATGCATCTTTAAACTAATTTCTATTAGTATAACTTTAAGAAAAAAGTTTAGGATGGTTGCATTACAAATAGATTTGAAAAACACTTCCTTAAATTTAGAAATAAGATGGTTGCTTCAAAATGGAACTTTTTGTATTCTCAAAAGTTTATTCCTCATTGAATGTTCTCTAGTGGTGAATAAAGTGACTCCAAAATAAAAATAAATGTCTAATTTACTACTAGATGACATGACTTTGCAGAATTTTACAACAAAATGCTTATTTGAGTCAGATTTTTGCTCAAGTGTCAGTTACTGGTTAGGCGTCAATAACTGGAGCACCCTATTTCATTAGTTTTTGGACTAAGACATCTCTTAGAAGCTAGCGTGTTCATCGCTTGGCCCTCTTTTTTTGAAGAGCTCTCTTCCACTAGCTCTCAAGCCTCTTTTTTTAATACAATAGCTAAATAAAAGTGCTGTTTTCGATTTTAATATATAAATAATAAATTAAAATGTACTTTTATAAATATTTCGCATTTCTTTTTTAAAAAATCCCTAAATGTCATAAAATTCAGAACGTCAAAGTAATCTTACCCCTAATTCTATAATTTTAATGTATTGAATTTCTTCCTATTCACATTTTCTTATGGAAATTTTCTTTAATGATATCTTATACTTTAGAGGAACAAAAAACCCTAATTCGCCAACTGACAAGGTAATTCGCCAACTGACTAAAACAAACTGTTTTATGTAGAAGAGCTGGTTCACATTCTACTTATTCAGTCATAAATACAGGATGCCTCAGTGCAAATCAACCGAAGTTTTGTTTTCACAACTTTAACGGCAGTGAAGATATATTATCGAGATATCCAACAGACTTCATTTAATTTGTGTGAAATGGGATAGATGTCACAGGAAGTCCATTGTAATTAGGTCAGTGACTCATATGTACCATGAGTTACATTTCAAATTACGAAGTGTCCAGGTCAGTGTTGTTTGTACGTAAATCATAGCCGTTTCCAGCAATTCTTGGGATGTTATCACATTTGTTAGAAAGCAAAGTATGTCTGTTGAAAATATCAGAAAATATTTTTAATATTGATGATATACTATGAACGAAAACTCGGGCTCGAATTGCACTGAGACACCCTATATTTAACACTGAATAAAATGGATTGCGACCCAGTTTTCCTATACAAAAGATGTCCGTTTTAGTCAACTGTACCACCCCTCAAAGTTTGTGCACGCGGATGCGAACCCCATATGTTTATCATTGACATTTATATTATTTTTGGTACTTTTGGAAAATTTCATTTGAGATTATTTGGAATTGTTATTTCAGAATAAAATAAATTACTCACATTCTAACTTTTCGTAATCATCACCACGCAAAAGTTTATTACTGTTTATTTATACTCAGATTTCAACTAAAGAGTAATCTATTTTTACCGTGTGCTAGGGATAAAATTGTGCATGTACATTTTTGTTTCGTAACTAAAAATACTTATTTTTAAAAATAAAAATTTTAGACAGTTCTAAGAGTGAAAAAAGTCTCAGATTAAATCTCAGAAGAGAATACGTCAATAAGATTTAAGAAATAATTATATCAACATTTCTGAGATTCTTTTTTAATAAATCTGATGCCTTATTTTGATTGTCTTCTATCGCCCGCAGATATAATTATTCCGAAGTTTCTGAAAATAAAAATCAGAAATTGAGAAAAAGAAGCTCGTTTCTGGATTTGACATTACTTTAGGGTATATACTTTATCATAGGACTTTTTAATCTTTATTTCACAATAATAATAAGAAAAAAATGTATGTAATTATGTTTAAATATATATATTCATCTTATTAATAAATCATTAACATATCAAAAAATAATTCTTTTTGTTTTTAATTGAATGAAATATATTAGTCCCTAGAGTTTTTGTTTGGTGATATTCTTCATATGTATGTAAAATTAAGAAAACTGCATTGTACCTATTGATGTTTACAAATAATAATGTTTTTTTTCATACAAATTTATAACTTCACTGCATTGTATGTGACTAAAGACATTTACATTAGGTGATTTGAAAATTAAATGCAATATTTGATTGGCCGTTACTCTTTGTAATTACGCTTCAGTCGCTCGAAAAAAAAAGAAAAAAAAAGTTACCAGTTAAATTGATGGCATTGAGCTCACAGGCTATTTCTGCATGAGATACCCATTTAGCTAAATTAAAGGAGTATTAGCCGACCCGTTTCTCCCTTTATAATTAACCAATGAACATCTAAATCTAATAAGGGAGCCTTATCAGAATAAACCTCTATACCAAATTTGAAGCAAATCGGATAATTCTGCACGAAAAACCCATTTATCTAAAGTAATGATTAGACCCCCGTTACCCCTTTATTCTGAACAAATGAACCCACAAAACAATCAGGGAAGCGCTTTATCACAAAGAACCTATATACAAAAGTCGAAGCAAATCGGATAATTCTGCATGAAAAACCCATTTATCTAAATTAAGGGGTTAGCCCCCCGTTCCCCCCTTTATACTTAATCAATGAACCCCCAAAACTGATCAGGGAAGAGCCTTATCAGAATGAACATATATACAAATTTCGAAGCAAATCGGATATTTCTATCAAAAGTTATCGCGTTACGTACATACATACGTACATACATATGTACGTACATACATAACCTGCGGTAATATTAGCTTTCAGAGTTTGATATACTGTGACATAAAGCTAAGTACAATAATTTAACTGTATAATTTGTTTTACCAAATAAATGTATTGACAATTGTAACATAACGAAATACCAACTTTGTATTTCGCGACATTTTTGAAGCCATTTAACCCCTTGAAGGGCACCGGTGTATTATATATATCACTTAATTTTAATCCCAAAATGCCACAATGACACCTGAATTTTATAATCAAATTTTGAATTTATAAGGTACATGAAGAAAAGCTCTTACTTATTTTAAAATAAATTCGTTCCTGAATCCTGGTGTAAATCAATCACTTCAATATTTTAGCTACAAGAGTGCTTTGCCCCTGAAGGGGTTAAAAGTGATATGAATTAAAATAGAGATTAGCTACACGTCTTGGTAAAAAATTGGTAAAGCACTATAAAACTTGGTAAAGTATTTTACATAATTAAAGATATAATTATAGATGAGGCATCTTGAATATATGTCGATTAGTATATAATATCTGCAGAGACATAAAAATTACTTTTTAGACAAAAATTTGATTTACTAAAGTGCACTCAGTGACGGGACGGAAGAAATAGGTTTATTTAGTGTTATAATTCCAAGCTTAATTTGTAATCCCGGTATTTCGGGATCGCTTTGACTCCAGCTCGGAAATCCGGAACTGCTCTCCTGATTCAAAAAAGGAAAACTTGTCTACTCGTTGTATTTAATTTAAATAAATAAATACTGTAAACTTAAAGAAACAGAAAAATTCGGATTTAAAATATTCTTGTATATAAAATGTAACATTAAACTAAATCCTTATAGCAAGCGTGGTGGAAGTGACGTTAATGTCACGTTACTGCAATTCACATTGTTTACGTCACATCTGTGATGAAAATAACTACACGTAACGACGTCATATTGTGACTAAATTGTGACCTTCTTCAAAAGCTTTAATAATGGAACAATAACACGCTAAAACTTATTATTCATTGCAAAAAATATTTTCTGACATTTCTTTTCAATTTTTCTGACGTCACAGTGACGTCACGCAAAGTTACGTACGTCACGTCACAATTGTAAGTACAAAATCCCCAGGATGTAATGTCCCATCGGTTCCGTGATGGGATTTTTAAATATCTTTGAAAATAAAAATAAAATATGGATTTTGAACAGGGCCACCTTAATGCATTTGAGGGCAAGCACAGATTAATTTTGTCCTGTTGCAAATTGGAATATATTACTAATTTTTTTATCAAACCACAAAAAATGATCTCTAAATAGATCAATTTTACTTAATCCGAAATTGAAAATTATGATGGAAACACTTTAGCTCATTCAGAATGTAAATACAACGATAATAATTAAAATAATTTTACAAAAACATCTTCTTCAAGTACCATACTTAAAACTAAAATCATATATGAAAATGAGATGAGAATTAGCGCTGAATACATAGAAGATGTAAAACAACGTTTAGAATACCAGGAAATTTAGTAATATTGCAGACCGATCTCGGTAAGATTGAGCTTAACGTCCTTAGTAGAAAATAATTTGTGAAAATTTGCTAAAATGGGCAATAAAATTTGATTCCTTTGACGACTTTTGACAAAAACAGGGCTAGCCTACCACGTGTATCCAGAAAAAAATTGTATTAAATTAAGAGAGTTTTCCGGTTGCGTTTTATTATTTAGAAAAAAAACTAATAACAAACTAAAATAAAAGAATCCATTTTATTAATATAAATGATTGCTGCGGACAGAACGAAATCCAAGGTGTGCAGGATGTTTTTTAGGGGTGGGGGGAGAAGTTTCGTGACAAACGGATGCCGCGATAATAATAAACATTTTAATACACTAAATTGTGCTTTTTACTCTTAGTGTTTTTTATATTAGTTAACTTACATAAAATAATATTTTTATACACAGTGTTTGGGCTCCTTTTTGGACCTGAATTATTCATTTTAAAAAAAGAAAAGAAAGTGAAATTAACAAGGGAGACCAAGGGATTACAAGGGTTACTAAACAAGGGGTAACAAGGGTTACTAAAAACTATTTATAATATCGATTCATTTTAAAACACCCATTTATGACCACAAGCAACTTATAAATAATAAAATAAAGAAGTACAAACACGTGCATTCATGAAAATATGATAACAGAAGTGAAAATATGATAATAGAAAATGAGAGACAGAAAATATGATACATGTTGGTGAGTCCAGAAAGAAGGAAGAAAGAAAGAGAATGTTTTATGTGTTTTATAAAATGTTTACTTAGGTATCTTATTTACCTGAATAAACAGCAAAATTTTGTTAACGTTTTCTAAAAAGTGTTGGAAAGTGTTTCATATTCTATTCTTGACGCATAATTTTTCTTTCTTGTATTTTATTAGAAATTGACTGTTTCATGAAAGTTATGAGCTTTCAACTGTAGCTATGAAACCTATAACACACTCGAAGTTGGAGAACGTGATATCTTTTGCCTGACTTACAAATTTATATGACTTTTTAATAACATCTGATGTCGGTATTAATATAAAAATATTTTTCCTTCACAAATTATTTTCACATTTTGAAATTACGTAGTCACAATAGTCAATCGATAAAATTTCTGTTATAAGTCTCTTCTGTTTCAAAAATTATTATTAAACAAGAAAGAATAGTCATGCATCAAGCATAGATTAATAAACATTTTCCAACACATTCAGATTACTGTATGTTTAAAATGATGTTTAAAGTAAACGAGGGATGAAGAGGGATGATCACCTCGGTAACTCAGCTTACTGTTTAGAGTGATAGTGCATTCCTGAGGGGCAGACAAAAATGTTTCAGTAAACAATGTGGAAACGCATAACACATTTAAATATCCAATTTCAGAAATTGCTATTTATAGTCTCTAAAATATCTTAATTCTTTTGTACAGCCCTGTATATGGTTTATAGATTTGTATATATACTACATAGTATCCAACCATCTAGTTTATTTAGGAAATGTATATCATAGTTGAAAATTCCCCTTCCGCAATGTCCGCAAATATGTGGGAAATGTACTCGATATCTTTTGCAAAACTCTGTTTATGATTTACAGAATTTATACACACCAAGTAATATACAAAAGTTAGCTAAATTTTAAAAGGTATGCCGCAATTGAAACCGAACTTCCAATAATTATTGCTGATAGACAGTATTATAACCGGAATCTTTTGTGTGTCCGTGTAAATGAACGATAAATGCTATGCACACCATTTACTATAGAAAGCATTTTGTAGTACACCTAAAGGATATATATCAATTTTAATACGTTTGATATAGTGTAACATCATTAAAGTACACTGGAAACGATTTTTCCCAATGGACCATAATGTTACTGGATTATTTTGAGCACCCCTGTAAACAAATTATAAATGCTTCAAAATTCATTTTCACTACCGAACATGACAAAGTAAACTTCAGTCAATTTATCAGTTACATGGCAGTTAGAGTATATTCAAGCGAATTAGAGCCCGGACAGTCGGCCAAACAAGCCGAAACACTTTTCATCTACATTTCAAAGTATTTAAAAGGAAAGAAATCGCTTTTTTGAAAAACACATGAACGATTTGTTTATTTCAAGATTTTAATGGCATTGTATTCATTTTCTATTATATTCTCTTAATACATTCCTTTATCTTAATATTTTCTTTCATCTGAAAATTAATACTGGCCATTTAAAAAAATACTTGACAAATGGAATATAAAATAATTTGTTTTTTATATTTGAAGATGCACAATTGCGTTTGATAAACATGCAACTGCAGTGATTAAAAGTGATTAATGATCTGAAAATCTTTTTTTCTTTTTACCATTCATTAAGTAGGACATCGATTATTTAAAACAAACCAAAAAAAAAAAAATTAAACTTTTCCTTTTCAGTAAATCTTAGATAGAAATAAGTTTATTTTTGATTTTGATTGTAATTCGTCTTATTTTATTTATTTATTTTTTTTTTAAAAAGGTACAAGATTTTATTGGAAGTTTTTTATAAATTAAAAGCATAATTAAAAAAGATGTTTGTTTCAAACAACTTCATTTTCTTTTGTAACCGACTGATTAATGTAATTAATTTTTATCAATAAAAATTGTAATTTAAATAACAGAAAATAATTATTCAGAATCCTTTATTATTATTTTTTAAATATCGATTTCCATTTTAACTTTTATTAAAGCAAAAAAAATATTATTTATTCATTTATTTATACAAGTACTGAGAAGTAAGAGTTAAAAATCATGTTAATAAATCTTGTTTAAAGGCGAAAAAGCAGTATTATTTATAGTGAAATATTTGTTTTTGATATATTAAATAAAATCAGCCAGGCAGCGTGGTTGGTAGCTGAGGCAACCGCCACGGCGAGGGCTCGGGTTCGAATCCTGGTAAGGCATGGATGTCATTGTGTGTGTGTGTCTTCAGTGCTCTCTACTTTCTGGTGTCTATCCCGTCCTTGTCAAGAAGAATTTTTATGTAATTTGTCAACGTCTTGTAGGTTTTCTGTGAATAAAAAAATATGGATCATTCGAGACAAACAGCCTAGTATCTTATAGGTATCAAAGAAATTCTCGTTCAAATATTTTAAAGAACCTGAGTTTGAAAAAGAAAAACCTTTTAAACTTTTGTAAAACTTTGCATAAAACAACTTAACTCAACCGGGTTTTTGTATGTAAAGATGGAATTTTCTAATCTATTTTTAACCCACTTCCTGATATGCTAGTGTACTATTAGTTCTTGGTCGTGGTAAAGTGGATTTCATAAGATTAGTATTTCGATGACTAAAATCATTATTACCTTTCAATAAATCTATAAATTCATGAGGAATGAGAACAGGCACATTTGGAAGAACAAGCAGACATGAGTAGATGAAGGTATTTTAATAAGCCCAGGTTCTATAGATATTGCACACAAGTACAGGAAAACGTTGGCTGCCCACGGCAGCGCAGGGCACCCGGTCCCGTAACACAATTCGGGAAAATGTTACATGTTGGAAGCAAGATGAAGAGCGAGAGAAGTGATTGTTTCTCGTATCATGACATGAAGTCGAATGAAAATTACATTTCGCCAAAAGGTTACAATATGGCGATTATTTCTCCAAACAGAGCATAAAGACAATTAAAAATTTAGAGAACAGAGCCATTTTTGGCATCAATCGTCCAAACAAATTTTTCGGCGGTAGCCAACATGTGTGGGAATGCAAAAACCGCAAAATGGGGCTAAAGAGAGTTTTTCGCATTCTTTAACCCGCGAACCTTAGAGATTGTTATGACTTTGATAAGTACGTTAGATATTTTTGGACCGGAGTTATTCAGATGCGCTTGGGAATCATTGTAATTAAAAAGGGCGTGTATGAAGAAATCAGTTAGCAACAGAACTGTGTGACCAAATAAGGAGATAGCAGATGGGCATATTTTTGCTGGCTATTTGAAAGTGTAGATGTAATGGTTTTCATTTACTTTATCAGCACAGTATAGAAATATTTTTAGTGTAACTGAATTAAAAGGATATTAGAATAAACGGAATTAAATTTGTTGCACTGAATTTAACAAAAGGGTGGGAAAGGAAAATGAAAAAGTATTTTTGTAGAACAGTGAGCGTTAAAATAATGAAAAAGGGGAACAAATTTGGAAAAGGGAATTAATTGAGAGGGGAATAATTATTAAAATTGCAAAAATTGAATAATATATGATGCTACATCATAGCTAGTATTACGTATACACGTGTGTTTCACATGATATACAACATTTTAATATTTTTAGAAATTAATTATAAATAAACACATTAATTTTAAAGAAATTTTCTGTTAGACCGCTACAGATGATGAATAGCCAAATATTATCTGTAACTTGTACCACTCTGTACCAGTCGAAACAACAATGGATTTAATTATTAGCGTCAATGAACGCTCGCCAAAACATGCCTTATGATCTGAGAAACTGCAAAAATGAAACATTTTAAAGTCTAAAGAGTAGAAAATAAATTATAAATAAAAAATGATGAGTGTAATGTTTAAAAATATATACGCTTTTATCAATTGATAATTTAATATTAATTAGTTTAGGATTATACGTTGAGAAATTAATTTAGAAATTCTAAAAATATAGTTTTTGTAATGTTTCATTTTTTCTCTCCTTTTGCCCTATCAAGAAAAGAAACAGAGAAAAAATTATATATTTTTAATAAATTCACCTACTTGAGCTTTCTACCTAGGGTAAAAAAAGTAGTGATTTTTTCATAATCAAATCCGGTGTCCAATTTAAATTAATGTATTGCAAAGGAATTTTAAAAAAAAAAAAAACAAAAAAAAAAACATATATTGCAGTCAAAAATTAGGCGTGATTTTCAAGATGAACATTATATAATTATAAAAGAGTGTTTTTTAAAAAAACTATTTTTACCTTTATTCTTATTTATTTACGAGACTCGTGCATCTGATGTAAGTTTTTTTTTTACTTTTTCTTTTTTTTAATTACCAAAAAAAAAAAAAAAAAAAAAAAAAAAAACAGAAAGATACAATTATCCTTAAATTAAACAGAAATGCATAAAAATTGCAAATACTAAATACACGCTGTAGACTGCACTTATAAAATAAAATAAGATTATTTTTTGTATTAATCGATTAATTAATTATTTTCATACTTTTAACTATTATTAAAATTATTGAATTATAGAACGCAATGAAGCAAGGTTTTACTTCTTTACGATAGGTGTCAAAATTGCGAGTAAACTTTGAGGCAAAAAAAAAAATCTTCTGTCCTTGTGAGGTTTGCTGCTGCATTAATTAGAAGCTTCATCGACTTGTGGAACTCGGTGGGCTTTATTCATTTACTGAGCAAAATATTTACATAAATTGAAAAATATAAATATCATATAATAATACGAGGGTTATTTTTAAAATAATGTCCGTTTTTTCATAAGAAGAAAAATACTGTAAATATCATTAATATATATTTAATTCCATATTCTACATACTTTCATCTAATTTTTACGCGCGCAAAACATGCTGGAAGCAGACGCGCATGTGCACTTCGGCGATCACGCGTCATTATCACTCTCGTTCACAAACTGACCTTATTTAAGGAATAACCCTCGTATAATGTAATATAATATATTAATATAAGATGAAAATTCTGAAACTGAAAAATCAAAACATTTACTGAAATTTCAAACCATTTACTGAAATTGCAGACTGGTTGCAGTTCTATTAAGATTAGTGCCTTTAGTGCAAAGGTGATAAAACATTGATGATAATACCCAAATGCTACGAAAACTGCTCTATATTTTAAGTTCATATTTTACTGCTCTAGATATTGTTTGATGCACTAGTAGATTCAGAGCAAATTTCATAAAACTATTGCAGTATAAGAAAAATATCCACGCATACTTTTAAATATGAACTTAAATAAAAAAAAGAGTCATTTGCCAGTTTCACTCTTAGGTTATCGTGCTTTACCACAGCAGTTTGACAGCATTTTAAAGTATTAAATTAATAGTAGTATATTACCAAAAAATTATCTGTCAAATTGCGCCATTTGGCAGGATTTAAAATTAATAACATTTAAAAACTTATTTATAATATCCATGAATTTACTCATGAATATTAAAATATAATACCTTCTTCATTAAACGCAAACAACTTGCTGGCGTAGCAGCCCGATGCATTGGCATATTTTGACTTTTAAGGGAAAAAAAAAGAAATTTACTTTAATTTTATTAATGGAAAAGATTTAAGATATTAATTTTATTAAATTACTTATTATAAGCAAGGATACATTTTTGCAATCTAAATTAGTTGGGAAATACGAAATTTACATTTTGAAAGTTACGTGATTTTTATTCAATTATAGTAGAATACCTTTATAAAAATGACGACATATGGGCAGTAAAATTGTATTGGTTGAAAGGATTTGACATAAAAATTTGAAGAGCTTAAAATTATTCACAAGCTAATGCTTGTTTACTTGTCTAATTCATCTAAGCAAATTCGCCCTGGCGATTATCGTTATTTTCTGAAGTGTTGGTTGCTATGGTTGAAATAAAAGATTTTAATCTGAGCATCTGTAGGTTTGTTCTGTTCAAACCTCATGATTAAAACTCCATGTACTATCATATCTCATTCATTTGCATTTTAAACGATTGCGGAACATATTATTTCATACGGATTTAATTTTTAGTAAACGTGGTAGTAAGTCATATGAATATTCATTGCATTACATTTTGAAAAGAATAATTAACTTAAAATTCACTTAAACTTATAATCTAAAAACTAACTTAATTACTTAAACTAAAAATCATTAAACCGATAAAACGAAATAAATATATTTGTACAACATTTGGGATGGTAGACGATGTTCCATTATTTATCTTTCTTTTTTCTTTGTATTCACAAAAATGGAGTTACTTGGATGCCATCTTTGAAGAAACCCTTTTAGAAGTACAAAAATATTAATATTTTTAAAACTAATTCGATATTCAAAATTCCGAGACCTTATATGATATCCTCGGATCCAATCGGCTGCATTTCCTATGCTAGGAGGAGGAAGAGTGAAACACAAACACAACGTCAGATTTTACATGATAGATTTATTTCCAAATGCGGACATCATTTCTAGGTCACACCGTACATGTATGCAGTTTATTACTCTCACAACCATATAAAGTCATGTGTGTTTTAAAATAGGGAGATAATCTTTTTTTTAAAAAATACACAATAATAACAAATAACCAAAAGTATGCTTCTAAAATTTATGTGACTAACTTTTTTCTATAGTTTTTCTATAGTTAAGTTTTTCTATAGCTCTTATAATTGTTTAAGGAAGTATTACCGTTGATTTTCCATTATCCTTACATAAATACATTTTAGAAGAATAGTAAACATCAAAAACAATTTCTATCAAGTTTAAGTTGTACCAATTTAAAAGGGAACTTTGAAATTCAAAATTTTATTTGTTTCCCAAAAGAGAATACGTGTTCTCACCAACGTCGCATTTTAAACGCAAAACACGAAAAAGCTCTTTTCTGATTTAAAGAATTCTTCACTTTTAAATAAAGCCTTTTGTTTCTTTCATTGCCACTTTTCTAAAGATCAAACAATTGAAAGAAAACGGAATAAAACAGCTGGACAGAAAGAACTAGAACACGGTAAAGTGTAAAATTATTTTCAAAGATTAAAGGTTTCCACAGACAAGCATAACTGCTAAGTATTACATTTAGGTGACAAAAGACATTTATTTGCTTTCAAAAAATTATGCTAAAACGTACTTCTCTCCTTAAATGTTTAAAAAATATACATTAAATTTAGTTTTGTTACAAATATACTATTCTTTAACACTTTACAGCATAGTTAAAAATTGTTCATCAATTCGGTTTGTCTGCCTGTCTGCCCTCTGTCCACACTCTAATTCTCGTAAATGCACTCGGATTGCAATGATTTTTTAAATATATTATTGAAGTTTATCATAGAATTTTACGTATTGAAAATGAAGGGTGTAACAATTCTGATTCTTTAGACACACAAAAGAATGCCGTTACATTTTAGTCTATGTGGAAAAATCGTTTGCGGGGCATTTTAGTGATGTTATGATACTTCAGTTATAATGAAATTACTGAAATGCTCTACAACAAGTTTTCTGTAGATTATGCAGTGTATAGCATTTATCGTTCATTTATAGAGATACGCAAAAGAGTTCGTTTACGGGATTTACTAAGATCTATATATTTCTGGAAGTGCGTTGTACGCTGGGGTACATGCATTTTAAGCTTATCTGATTTTGAGTGTATTAGGTTATGTAAAAGAAAAGTTTATAGTCGCATACAGGTTTACACGAAAGAATTTGCACACAGTACCGGATATGAACAGCATATGCTGAAAGTGGATTTTTACTGAATTGTGTGTTTTTTAAGTTACTGATTTATATATCTCATTTCATTCAAGGAAAAAATTACATTTATTATATTCTGTTAGTAATGGAAATTGTTTAATAATCTATGCCCGATGGATGATTTTTTGTTCTTGTTATGTGGTATTTTATTTCTGAGATTTTCATTAATTTAAGTTTTTGTACAATTATTTAAAAAATAATAACAGTTTCAGAGTATGCTATAAATAATCAATTTAAAAATTTACATCTTCCCGATACATTAAAAACAATGCTCATTGCAAAAAGTAAATAAATAAATGAAATAAATAAATCAAAATAACATGAGTCACCAATAGATTATAAAACACTTTCCAATATTTAGACAAATCTTTTAGGAAATTTCTGTGAGTATACACTTCTATACTGTCCAACATTCAATATGCTGAAATGCCTGTAAAATTATACATTGCGTTTTGATGACAAGCGAAATTTATACATGTATTAAATTTGCTAAAGGTTAGAAACGTGTATGAACACTGAAAGATATTTCAGGCAGTAATGGAATTATTTTAAATAGACATTTATAAGAACTAAATAATATGTGTTGCAAATAAAAGCATACAAAATTCAGTGTATATGAAAAACGAATAATATCATTAAAACGACTGTTACAAAATATCCGCCTAAAGACAATAATTAGGGAGGCAGCGTGACATCTTTTCAACCACTTATAGCGTAGTTGAATTTAGTATATAAGGACATATAAAATGGTACACATAACGAAACAGCCAGTCACCTAGTGTACCAGTGAAAGAGCGGAAGGTTGTGGTAGCAACATCACGTAGCCCTTTATAATGCAAAAAGAGTAGAACTAAAGTTATGGACATAACGCATGTTATCACGAATGGAGGAATGGCCGCGTTACCTGCCGAGAAAACACTTTTGTTTGATAGGGTAGTGATTTAGGGCGGAGTTCATGAAGTCAAACCGTGTGATATTCGCCGACTTGCCGTACTGGAATTAGGGAAACAAAGAAGAGCTAACTAGGACAATCGCGAAGACCAGGAATCACGTGACCTGACGTCATGAATTCCTCCCTAAAGCAGGAGAAACAAACAAGTGTTTTCTCGCGTGTACTGAAGTTGGCTGTAATTGAGGACAGTCATCAGTAATCGAGATGTCGTTTATTTCACTTTGCAGTGAGCTGTGTGTTCTTCAAAGTCCACTGTTAAAAATAAATCCGTCAATTCACGGTAAAACTACTGGCAGCAAAGTTGCCAGACTTTTTCCGTTCCGTTAGTATATTTCCCGTTTTGAAAGATAAAGGAAGGGAAAACTCCGTTTGAAGAATCGGTAAGTTTCCGTTATAAATAAACTCGGTTTAAAAAAAAATGTCATCTCTATTTGTGCTGCCATCTATTGATTATTACGGGAGTATTTAATTTAATATTTCATATAACGGAAGAACATTTTCTGCCAGATCTGAGGATTGACCTGGTGACGTTAGTGGCTTGAGCCGAGTGCTTTACCATAAGACCAGTGGGTCCTTGCTAGAGTAAGAGTAGGAAACGATTATACGGGATGTCTTCAAATTGCAGCTTGGGACTTAAACAATTTGGGGTTTAGAAGTCTGGTATTTTTTAAGTTAATTGCGGGGATATTTCGTAATGAGATGATGGTTGAAAACTGTAAAAACATGAATTATATATATTCTTAATTTGATTGTTAGATGTAAAATATAAATATTATATTTTGAATTAAATTCGATAATTTATTTTGCTTTTTTGCGAAAATCAATTTTTAATCAACTATTATGTATTTTTTAAATGTGTTCGTTTATTAGAATATATTTTCAGTGTGTGAGTGTTTTTTATAACTTTAAAATATAAATTACGAATAATTTTAAAGGAATGAGTTTATTTCGAAAGCATTACTTTTGTTTGTTGCTTTTTTAAATAGAATCGATTTTTTTCCACTTAAATTTAGCTATTTTATATATATATTAATATGTTTGTTCAGAATATATTTTAAGTGCGAATACTTTTTTATAACTTTAAAAAATGCAAATAATATTAAAAGAATGGAAAGAATTAATTTTTGCTTTTTTAAATTCGAAAGCACTATTTTCTTGTTGTTGTTTTAAATAAACTTGAAATTTTAATTTATGGAATTTTTAGTTTTTCTGTGCAGCAACATGTCAGTTTCTGAAACATTGAAAATAAACATGCAGCAGATAACGGAATATCTCCGTTGGCTGCTTTCTTATATGAAGAAATTTTCTGCTTTTAACTGAAAATGCTCTTTTGTCATGAAAAGGGACTTTTTCAGTGAAATTCAGAAGAAAATACCCGTGAATTTCAGATTATTTTTAACAGTATACTGTAAAAAAAAATTCCGTCAATTTACGGAAAAAGGACTGGCAGCATAGTTGCCTTAATGTTTCCGTTTTTTGAGGAATGTTCCGTCTTTGTAGTCCATAAATGTCGCGATACAGACGCGAAGGAGTTTAAGCGCATGTGTGGCGATCAAAAATACGGCAATCCCATTGGATGATAGATTTTTACATTAATAATTCCGTATTTGAAACTCTAATCTTAAAAGTCTAAAAAGTGTACAATTTAGGGATACAGTTTATGCACTTTTTGTGCACAATTTACTTTGCAGTTTTCATGCATAAGTAGAGGTGCCAAATACACTCGGATTTTGTGCACTTTTTTTGCAAACTTTTTCTAGCTGCGTAGCAACAGATATACGGGAGTGATTCCATTTTTCTAACAAAACGGAAACTTTCTGATCAAAATCCACGGAAGACAACCTGTCAATAAACGAAAATTTTTAACAGTGTCCCATACTCCCTCCTTCCGCTGGTGCACTAGCTGACTAGCAGTTTTATTATCCATCATTAGCTCTCCCATCCTATCTTTCATAACTTGTAAATCTGCTGATCAGGAGCCTCAACGTCAGCTTTAAAAGTCATTATGTTTTAATCTCACTTTTCATATTAATTAGCCTCTTACAATCCTCAATTTATTTATTTTTATATTGCATACATATTTTTAGGCATATAAAATACTTCAGAGGTTTCAGAAATTAGAAGCGTTAAATTAAATACTGTTTATACAATGACATTCTGAAATTCTTATGAACTTCTTATTCATGTCACTTTTTAGATTAAAAAAAAAAAAACTTCTATTAAAATACAGTTTTAATTTATGTCAATAGAATACAAAAGTAATTTATTTTGATAATAAAATATTGCAGCAAAATAGTGCGAGTTACTCGGATTTTATTATTTTTATATTCTTTGAAATAGGACTGCTAAGCAACTAATAAATTAAAGAGCAAAGTAAAAAAAAAAAAAAAAAACATTTTAAAATTTGTAAAAAATATAAAAATAAAATGTTTTATATTTCCCGAACAGATGCAAACACTTTTCCATTAATTTAAACAATTAATTTCTAAATTCTAATGAACGTATCAGCAAATTTTCAAAGCTATTGGATATATTTAAAACCTCCATATCGAAAATTTAGCATTAGTAATTTTACGTTGAAATCCATTATTCAAATATGCGATTTTCATTTCAGTTAAAAATGAAATTTGAAAATCGTCTGCATTCCCATAGGAAAGCATTATGACCTAAAAAATGTTTCGAACTAATGAACTAAATGTAACCAAAAACTATACAGATCATTCCGAGTACCGCACCAACATACCCACCAAAAATCAACCTAATCGGGATCATTTTTACGGAAGTTATCGCGGGACAGACAGACCAACAAACAGAAACCAAAAACTTTTCGCGTCTCTACATTGAGCCTCAATTCCCGTTTCGGCAATTACGAAAAATAGCTACGATAAAATTGGTTTTCAAAAATATAATACTTTTTACCGGACTATAATCCTTATGAATACTTTTATAAGACTTTCTTTGAACTATATACAACTTTTAAATGGGGAACAGATGTGTAACTGAACACATCGTAATATTCATGTATATGTTTTACTTTAAATTTTTCGGTTTTCCCAAATAATTTAGCTGCTTTATGCATATTTTAAAAATTTCTCTTCGGGCAACGATACTGAATATATTATATTTAGTATTTAATTAATATGGATGAGTTCAAAATTATGCAACGTCTTTAAAAATAACCAAAATACAATAAATATTAAACGTAGAGAATATACAGCCATGAACTAGTGGGTTAGTTTTAATTTGTTTGACCTAATTAAAACATAGTTCAAAGAAATATCACCCGTAGACCTTAAGAAATCTGAATTAATTTGTACCCCTGTAAAAGAACCATAAATGATACTCACAGCATTTTCAACAAATACTATATGCTTTCAACAAACTATTGTAAACCAAAATAAAATATATCAATTCATTTTATTTCAAATAGATAAACATCATTAAAATGTACAACTCTGTATTCGAATTATTTTTTCTGTATATCTGTAAGATAACTTTAAATGATATGTGCAGTGATTTTTAGTAATATATTAAAATTCTGTAATACTCTTTCCGTTAAGAAAAGTAGAATACAAGCAGTAAGAGTGACAAAAGACTTTGCATTTACGTTGGAAAACGTTAAAAAACGGTACATTCATTACAAACGTTACAAATGTTACACGTTACGTATTTTATTTTATACATAGTTTCTTTTTAATTTTTGTATTAAGAGAATGTGAATGGTAAAATATATTCATAACTTCAAAAGATTGAAAAAATACTCAATAACTCCAGAATGATGTTTTTAGGATTGGCTACATCCCGATTCTAACGTATGCTTCAATGTTTAGGCAAAAATCACCTATCGCGCGTGAGACTTAATATCATGATTTTTGAAATAAAGCGTTGAATAGCATATTCAATATACGTAATTACTTCGAAACCATCCCGGTCATGGCAGCTATCACTGTGCGGAATTTGGTGGCATCGGCAGAAAAGTTTTGGAAAAGTAGCGTCATAAAGAAACAATTCAAGTGAACGCATAAGAGCTCAGCTAATTAAAAATGTGAAATTGTGAAGAATTCTTTAAATGCTTGATTTCGACGTTGAAACTATCAATAGATATTTAGGTATAACAAATTGTAGAATTGTATGTTAAATTTTTTTCATAAATATTTTATGAGAATGAGGTTCTGAAGAAGAGACTGTTTAAATTTAGAAAAAAAGGAGAAGTGGTGAATCCTTATGGTATTGTTCATGTTTTCAATTTTCAATTTTCAATTTTAATATATTAATAATTGCTTACAGAAAGATATTTAACATTTCTATATGAAAATAAAATTATATAGAAAACAATGGGGCATCACCACTGTCCTCTGTCCCACCTCGTGGGGCAGGTTGGGATAGTTGAATTTTTTTTTTTAATTAAAAGTTTTTTAAGACACCATTTTCAGTTAATTATTATACATCTATTCCCATTTCACTTTTTATTTACAAGGAAAGGACCAAGCTTGGTAATCACAGATTTTGATAATTTCTATATATTTTGTAGGGTAGAATCCCGTTAGTCTCAGGTTCAACGGATTTTATACAACGCTCTTTAGTTCTCAAGAAATAGGGGGGAGGGTCTAATATTTTAAAGCAACTTAAATACTTACTTTGTAATGAAACTACTGCGTTGGTCGTAGCTCAGTTGTTAGACGCCATCTACGGTTGATCGCGGACCCGGGTTCGAGACCAGGACGAGCTACGTTTGTTTTTCTCATTTCTTGTTTTATAAATATACTTGTAATTATAATTTAATAATCCTAATTAAAAATTATAATATTCTGCATTAATTATAATCTTAATCTTTATATTTTATTTGTAACTAAATCGTTGTATATAACATCATTAAACTGTTAATTTTTTAAATCACTTTTAAAATGTATTTCTTATATGCTATATCGATGCAATGATACTAACAATTGTGTTAATTCGTGATTTTAAAGAAACATTATTTATATATTGCCTTAACAAGGGAAGTCAATGCGATGATAATACTACTCTGTTTTTAAAGAATTATATTAAAATTTAGCACACGAATTAAATTATAATATTTTTTCAGCATATTAAAGATTTTTCAATTTGTAATAAGTATGCTTGCGCTTTGAATTAATTTTTAATTAATAAAATAAGGTATGATTTTGTAACGATTTTGGAATTTTTACTCGTCAATAATGGATCTATTAAAAAAAATCTCTTTAAATGATGAGAAATGTTTAATAATGGCTTAAAAATCAAATAAATTAAATTAAAATTAAAATATGTTAACATTATAATTAATGTACGATATTAAATTTTTTAATTGAGATTATTAAATTATAATTTCAAGTATATTTATGAAATGAAAATTGAGAAAAATAAACGCAGCTCGCCCGGGTCTTGAACCCTGGCCCGCGGATTAAGAAACAGACGCCACAACAACTGAGCTACAACTAATGCAGCAATTTTGTTACGAAATAAGTATTTAAGTTGTGTTACAATATTAGACTCCCTATTTCTCGAGAACTAAGAAGCGTTGTATAAAATCCGCTGAACCTGAGACTAATGGGCCTACTAAAATTCTACCCTACAACATATATATATATATATATATATATATATATATAATCTGTGATTACCAAGCTTGGTCCTATCTTTGTTAGTCAGAGAATCAACCATTATGTAGCATTTATTGTGCACAAATTTAGTAAAAAATGAGATGTACAAAAATCATTAATCAGAAACTATATTTGAAAGTACCCCCAAATCGTCTCCGTTAAAATAAAATAAATGAAATGCTAGATCGATACTTTTTCATTTGTTCGGATAAAATAAAGAACGTTTACAACAATATTCTTTACCAGTGTTAAGGATTATGGGCATCTTATGAGATATAAGTTCAATAAATGAGGTCTTTTACAGTTAATCAATGAATCCGGCACTTCATCACTACTTTTTGGGAAACACTCAAGAGAAAAGAAGTATTTTTTCAATAAAATTTTTTATATATTTGCTATGTGAACACAAAGCTTTCAGTTTTTTCTGTTTTCGTATTAATTTTTTTCCGCATTGTAATTCTTTTGCGTAAATCTTAAATATTGTTTTTTGAGTACTTTAGGGAATAAATGCTTAGCATTAAAAATATATTTTAAGTAAACTTTTAATACTTATTATTGATAATAAAGATATCACTAACATTTATAAAAGCTAATTGTTGCAAAAAGTACCATATATTTACTATTTGCATGTGCGTTTTAGATAATACAACGGCAAATGTAATAATCATAGTAAAACTGTATTTATAATAACACTTAAAAATGTATTAAATACTTATTTTTGATTGATTTTACAACCACTTTCTGTCAAAAATCAGTCGTAAAAAATAAAACAACATTTTAAAAATTATATTGCAATTTTAGTCTTTCAAATTTAGGGTAAATTAAATATTTTTAATAAATCACTTTCTTAGAGTGATGTCTATCTTGTGATGAAGAGGTTTACACTTACAAATTAAATGGCGATTCCATTTTGCACTCTTCAAATGAATAGATAAATAAATAATCCTATAAATACGTAAAGTTACATAAGCTTTTACCGTTCTGAGATCTTGCATTTGAAAGTAATAAGTTAGATATAGTTTTCTATTCTCTCCAACATTGTTATTTCAATTAGAAAAGTTAATTTTAGGATATATTTTAGTACGCAGACATTTATTTGAAACATTTTTATGCACAGTCGGCGTCAAAAAAAGATACGCTGTATTTTATTTTACTAGCCACATTATTGCAGAGCATAAACAAAAACAGCCTTTCAACAAGGAATGTATCTTCTTTCATTTCATGTTTGAGATATAAGGTTAAGAGTAGTGCTCCCGACGCTATACGTATTTCAGTTATACGTTTAACCGATTTACGTATATTTGAAATACGTATACATAATACTATACGTTTACATAATATTATACGTTTAAACGTATCCGTATACGTATAAGCGTATACCGGTTAAACGTATAATTCAAGTATACGTATATTTCAAAGATACGTATTTACTTTTAATGCGAATGAACGTCATCAGTCTTACATCACTGCGCGGAGAAAAAGCTGGAAATCGTGGTATTATACTGTAGCAATCTGCATAATATGTTTCATTACATAAGGTTTTGTTATTTTTCCCTACAAATATTTTAATTAATTTATTTTACTTCTAATTTTTATTAAATTAAGCGATAAAATGTCATATAAATTTGCTAGAGCAATTTAAATTGTTTTACATTTCTTAAATGTGCCATTATGGTTGTTATATGTTATTGTGAATGCAGGACTCTAGCGGGTGTTTCTCAATGTCTCTGATCCACAGACAAACAGGAGAAAAATCATATTTTTTTCACGCAATGAATGAAAACCGTTTAAACGTTTATACTTTTCACCACTGGTGTAAGATCCGTATATACGCTGTACCGTATATACTGTTTTGTATAATACGTATTACCGCCTTTGCCATATCATACGTATCCAAAATGTGTACCCCGTATAATACGTATTATACGTATACTCGTATAAACGTTTAATAGGGAGCACTAGTTAAGAGCCCGTCTCCATATTAAAATTGCAATATACTTTATAAAGTTTCAAAATGAACGTCAAATTTTGGACATCATATTTAGATTTGTTGAACATTTAAACTTCGGATACTTAATGGGAAATCATTGGGTGAGGTAGTTTAAGAGTTGTGCAGATATAAAGTTTCGAACTCCTAATGTTAAATTTCCCTTTAATAATTGAAAAAAATCCCTGCAATGGGAGCGGTATTTTTAAGCATCATTAAAAAAACTACTTGGGAGAATAAACTATAATTTTGAATATGTAAGTTTAAATCTTCTTTGTATGAATTTCTTTTAGGATGATGCATTTCTTTTACGTTGCCCATGAAAGCAATGCATTAAGCATGCATATTATTGAGACCGGGGATATATAAGACAACGTGTCAAAGACAAAAAAAAGTCTTTGCTTTATTGAATTATCGCGTCTGTGATTGAGAATTAGAAATTAAAGGATTCTAGTGAGGTCTTTTTTATGTTGATTAATTTATTATTTTATGTATATATATACAGACTGTTCCAAAAAGTTTGTAACGTGCCTCAATTGTTTACCTGTTAGAGACAAATAGGCAACGTAAACTGCAAAAATATTCAAAGTAATGTGGGAAAATAAGATTGTTATTGGAAAAGTTACACTTTTAAAATTTTTATGCCAACCCTTTAGATAAAATTAGTCAGTTTCAAAATTTTCATTTGTCCGATACCAATATCATTACAAAAAAAAAATGCATACGCGTATCTTTGACATTAAATGAATAATATGAGTTATGCGGTACATTTTATACCATTTAAAAATGCTATTCCACCATTGAAAATAAAGACCATACACTAAAATACAATGGCGTTTTTTAGATCAAAAGTATGTTCACATGCGTGAAAAAACAGCATCACAAATAGATCTGAATAAAGCACTACATAGGCTGCGATCATGTTAACAGATAAATGTCATTTTAAATTCCAGAAAAAAAGAAAAAAGAATATTACAATCAATTCCCGAAGTTTTTTCCTTTAACTGCAATACGTATTTGAGCTCTAATAAATAAGTTTTCTGTAAATATTTTAAAGTTCATCGCTGCTAATATTGGTGCAAAAATCGATTACATTTTGTTGAATGTCAATTAATATGTGCTATCGTACATGTTTACTCTTTCTTGTAATGCCTCACAGATTTACTTTCCCAAATAGGCGAACCATTCCCAATGGTAAATATTCAGTTAAACATAACTATTTCAGATACAGATTCAAGATATAGATATGCAATGTTTTGTAATGATCTTGTTGATGAAAAAAGAAAACAAAATGTGTATTAGACAAATTTCGTCTTGGAGGATAATATGAAAATTTAAAGTCAAAATTTTGAAAATTTATGGGACGTCTGTTTCATTAATATAATCTTATTTCCTACCTTTTTTTAACATTGTTTCAATTTGCATTGTCTACCTATTTTCACCAGATATAAATATAGAACGCGTTCCAATCTTTTTTGGGGCATATTGCATATTTATATTTTGTTTCCAAATCTTTATGAAAGAAATATTAAGTTTGAATTTCCTTTTGTTAAAATGTACAGAAAATAGTAACAAAATGTAAGATGAGTGTATAAAACATCATTTTAAAATAAATCAGTCAAAATTAATAAATCCCTTTTTATTGCCATGAGAAAATGAAAATGGTAATAAATTATTTTTTGGCACATTGATATTTTTAAAACATTATCAGAAATCGATTATAAATAATAGAGTAATATAGTAAAACTATAAATTATCTATACATAAAATCATTAACCAGCTCTTTCTTCAAAAGTGTCTAATTCTCTAACCATTATTCTAAATTTTGACATACATTTAATATAAAAAATATTTTGTTATTAAACGTAAAATTATAGTTATATTTTTAATTTTACTATTGATTCTATCATTACTTAAAATTACTACTGTGTCATATAACTTTAATATATTAGTATGAATGAAACTGAACAAATTCAAATTACTTTGTAATAATATGAATATTTATTCTTAAATAATTTAGATCGAAGAAGGCTTTTTTAGAAGAATTTGATGGAAATACAGTAGGAAATTAACTGAATTAGCGTTTGGGGTGTTCTTTATCTGAAATGATTTTTTAAGATATTTGAAAGCATTACTTTTCTTTAACGTATGATATTATGACGGAAATAGTAATAAATGAATTCAAATAAAAAAAAATATTCTCAAGCGTACATCAATCAAGTCTAATTTTTAAAACATTGTTTGCAGTACTACAGTCATCCACAAAATGACAGTTATCATAATTGTCATAATTTGCAGCAGGACTAATTAATCCCTTGTGTCTGACAATAACATATATATCTTATAAAATATTTTTCGAATTTATTCTTCTTTTTGTTTGGCTTAGGGATAAATTTAAAAATGTAATTGACTTGTTTTTTATTTGTTTTTCCCGACTATGCTATGAATACTACACTTTATGTTTATATGTACTTTTTTCGCATAATAAATCATTTACATAAATAACAATAAATATTCGATTAAACACTTATGTAGCTACAATAGTTAAACAGTGTGGATAACTGTTTAATGCATGTACACATACTTTTTTTAAAAATAAAGTATAAGACCGAAAACAGTTTTTTTACCATATACAAATTCAGTAGAATTTGTATATGGAAGAGTATTAGAAAAATATTAATTTTACTTTTCGTGTTACTGGTGTTAATCTATCATGTTTGTCTGTAAAGCATGGTTGCGGAACTTGAAAGTGTATACTTGATAATTGATAGCATCCAAGAAAACTTATATCTCGTGTTGAAAATAACAAATTAATACACTATAAAAAGTACTCGAATATTTTCCCGAAAATATGTGGCAGCAAAAGAAATTTTGTTTCATAAATGCTTCTGCAAATCTCGAAATTATATTGGTTTGTAGGGTTTCTAAAGTACTCTTTTCGGAATATTGACTAACTTGGAAGGGGTTATTATATATTTTCGTTAATGGTCAAATTATATTTTCTTAGATTAAGAAACATTTGTCTTTTATTACACTGTAAATAACAAGTTACGAAGAGTATGTGCAGTGTTGCATAACGTGTGGCTTCCTTTGAGTTTATCTTTTTTTTTTTTTTTTAAATATATCTTACTTAACTTGTGTGTGTTATCATAATGTAATCATCTGCTACATATCCGGTAGTCATGAACCATCAGTGCATTATTGCATTCCTGTGTGACGCCGAGTGGCTTTAATTTAAAAAAAAATCAGATGGCGACTCAGATCTCCATCTACATTTTATTACAATAAAAACTGTTTTTTTTTTATAGTTTAACCTACTGAGAATTTGTTTTTTATTCTATTCGTTCCACTTTTTCAAAAAAAAAAAAATAGAAAAGTATTTTTTGATAATTTCAAATGGAATTAGCACAAAGATTTCTTTAAAAAAAAAATAATGGTACGAAAAATATAAAATTAGTTGCCAGTTCCAGACCTGAACTCAGTCCGTGAGCGATATATATCTCGCCTTTAGTCAGGGATTGAGCGACTGCTTCAATTTATCTAACTTTTGTCCATTTTCGGAGGTATATATAGCACCACACCCAGATTAAAAACGAAATAAAAGTTAGATATTGTACTTTGGCAGAATTATTTAATTAAACCTTACAAAAGGCAGCAAAACCATATATGTGTTTAAAGATTGCGGATGTTTTATATAGTTCAGTTATATATATATACTAGTATATAACACCGTCGAAACTGACAGATTGTTGATCTGCGTTTCTTTTTCATAAGATTTCATACAAACAAACAGCATGAAGACTTTATTATTGAAAGGTTTGTACTGTAAAAAAGTACATTTTAAAAATGACAAATGATTTCTACAAATAAAAATGATGAGGATATATATATATATTTTACTCAGTATTAAATTTCGGAAGTAGTTCAACGATTGGACAAAACATTCAAATTAAATATTAACAAACAATCCATGTGCGAAAGTTTTTGTAAAAAAGTGTTATCAATGAGTTTCTAAGCTGATTGACTCACGACATAACTCATTGTTTGATTACATAAGCAAAATTAAATGGAAATTACGTTGTACTATGTATTCCTTATATTTTAATTACGTTTGATAAGAAATAATTATTTTACAGAATATGACCCATTATCCGGAATTCCAAAATCCGGAAAAACCCGAAGTCAGCAAAACAATTTCGAAAATTTTCTAAATTTTTAAATTTTTACAAAAATTTTAGAATTTTTGAAAATTTTCGAAAATTTTACCGATTTCTAACTTTTTTCAGTACATTGTGTTTCTGTGTGTAGTCACTAAAATATTGTTACTTCGGTAGCGGGTGAACACGCCCCCCCCTCTTCCCGAAATTAGAAACAAATCATTTTTCTCTCAAATTTTAGTTTAAAATTAATTTATATTACGACTCGTTTGAAACAAAAAATAGTTATATACTTATTTCATCAAGGGTGATTCTGTTCCGAATTTTCCTAAAAATTTAAGGCATTCGGTTTCGAAAATTTTAGTCTTTAGTCCAGAGATTCGAACATAACAAAATCTTGAATTTTGAGCGATCGTCGCCGAAAAAAACAATTATGTCTATCGTTCGAAGAAAAAGTAGACAATTTCTTCAAAGGATTGCGGAAACAACTGGAATTTTGTCAAAGGATTGAAAAAAAAAACGCAAATTTCGTCGCAGAATTGCGAAAAAACGCTAATTTTGTTAACAAATCGCAGAAAATACGCGATTTCCGACAAAGGCTAGCGAAGAAAACGCAAATTTCTTCCAAGGACTCCGAAAAAATGTAAAATTTCTTCAAGGGATCATTTTTGTGAAGAAAACACAAATTTGGTTAAAAGATCGAAAAAAAACGCGAATTTCGTCAAATAATTGCGGAAAAGCATGAATTTCTCCAAAAAACGCAAATTTCTTTAAAGCACTGTAAAAAAAATTCTAATTTTGTTAAGGGATCGCGAAAAAAGTGGAATTTCGTCAAAGGATCGAAGGAAAAAAAACACAAATTTTATCAAAAGATCACAGAAAAAATGCGAATTCCGTCAAAGGATCGCGAAAAAAAAAAAAAAAAACCCGCTAATTTCTTCAAAGAATCTCCGAAAAAAACTCGAATTTTGTCAAAGGATCGTAAATAAAAGGTAAATTTCGTCAAAGAATAGCAAAAAACGCAAATTTCCTCAAAGAATCGCAGAAAAATGCAAATTTCTTAAAAGGATCGCAAAAAGAAAAAGCAAACTTCTTCAAAGGACACGAAAAAAATATATTTCGTCAAAGGATCGTAGAAGAAAAACTCAAATTTTGTCAAAGAATAGCAGAAAAAAATGCAAATTTTGTCAAAGAATGACGAAAAAAAAGCATGAACTTTGTCAAATAATCGTGAACTTCGGGATGACCCAAAATCCGGAAAATTCCAAAACTCGGAAAGCCTTTGGTCCAGAGGATTTCGCATAATAGGTCCTGTACTGTATTTAAGATGGAAGCAAAATTTCAAAATACGCCAGTAGATGGCGCCAATGTACTGGATTGATCACTCAAATCTTCCGTACGAAAGAATTCACCGCTATTTCTGAAAAGAAAAGTGCTGACAGAAAAAAATATATACAGAAATGTTGATATACGTTTTTTATATGAAATAGTTTTTGAAGGTTTTAAACAAAATTAAAATATTTAAAAGCTCTAATATGCTTTTACAAATATTGTAACAGCAGAATCGGATGAAGCATAGCTTTTTCATTAAGCCTAACATGGCGTTTAACTATGGTCGATTCGCAGATCAGAGTGGTCGAGCCCGGAGCCGTTACAGACACTTTCTTGCCTTCGGATTTTATTATAAGTAAGATATATATATATATCAGTTTATATAGTTTTATAGTTCAAAATAAAAATGTCTAATATGGCAACATTGCCATAAATTCCAAAAACGTCACAACAAAATTTTCAAACATACAAAAAAAAAAAAAAATCTGCATGTTCTACATAGAATTTGGAGTAGATAGGTTTCATGTGCAGTAAAAAAATCATTGTTATAAAAAAGAAAAATGTAGAGGGGCATTGCTTAAGTAGGGCAACTATCCTGGACTGATTCTAGTTACAAATATTTAAAGTTACAAATCAATGCAGTTCGTTCGAAAAACTATTCGTTTGTATTCTATTCGTTTATATATTTATAAAAAAATATATTTTCATATAAATGAAAATATTATCTTTGCAAATACAGAGAGAAACTTCAAAACTACCTGAGGAATAATGAACTAAATAGTATTTTAAAATTATATTCTGGTAATTAAAACATGTCTTTCTGATTTTGCACAGTAAACACTGAAAATTAATAAAATTTTAAGTATCAGAACTTGGTAAGTTTCATAGTAAAATAATGGGATTTTTTCAAGTACTGGCAAGTAGAATTAGTAAAGTGATACACTCCGACATTTTTCAAACTTTGGCGTTTTGAATTTCCTAGCAAATTATAACAAGTTACGCATAATATTTGGGCTGATATGCAGAAACAAAAAAGCTGACTGTTGCACAGTATGAAATCTTTCTATTTTGAGAAAAAAATATTTCATTGTACAAAAAGAAAATAAAGAAAATAAATTTTATTAAGTTTCTTATTATAATCAAGAAATCACATTTGAAATGTAAAATAACTATTGAATAGGAAAAATACGTAATTTTGATCCAATATAGTAGAATGCCTTCGTAAGAGATGTCATACGTGCAATAAAATTTGATTGGTCGAGGGGATTTTTAAAAAATAAAATTTCGACCTTACTATTATCGCAAAGCTAATTGTTTACTTGCCTAACTGGCCGAAATGAATTTGTCCAGGAGTGTATCGCAAAGTTCTGTAATGTGTATTATTATGATTTTGACAAAAATAGCAAATCCAAGTGCATACTCAAAGTGGTTATGTTCAGACTTCATAATCAAATTTCCACAGTCTATTCTTTTAACTTTTAAACAAATTCGTCAAATGGCACTTCATACAGATCAATAATACTGGATTTTTTTAGCTTTTAGGTAAACAATGTAATATATATGAATTAAAGTCCCATGAATATTCTTTATTTTACTTTTAGGCGGCTCTGCCCCCTACGAGCTGTGCTCGCCAACCCCCGTTCAGACACCGCAAGCCCTAAAAACACGCTAATTTGCTCTGTTTTAAAAAGATTACGGACGATTGAATTATAATTAAACGACCGATGTTGATCTTCTATAATAGGGTTTCCATTCATTTCCATTTGACTGGGGATTTTAAGGGCCAATCGATTGATGTCACGACAGCTAACGGCTGCTTACGTGATTGATTAAATACGAGCAATTGAACGTATGAAAAACAGCTTGTATAAAATGGCTAAGTATAAAAAATGTTGCCATTTCATAGAATTTTGTAACGACGCAATAAGAAAATTAGACGTTTTGTAATTTTCACCAAAGTTTTCTTTTCCTTTTTAATATTCTGTGAAAACATTTTTTAATTGAAATGAAATATTATTATATGCGCAGTTTTATAATTTGCAACATTAGATTAAAAAAAAAAAAACTTTTCGAAATAAATAAATTTCTTGTGTAAATATATTTTTAAATTGTAACTTTTTGGAAATATTTTTTGAGCATTTTAAATATGGCGTAAGTTTCCCTATTTACTGCTTTTATCGCATAATAATTTAATTATTAATTTAAAGTTTTATTTCAGTTTTTAATAGTCACGTGTAAATACATTTTTTTAATTGAAAGGGGATAGTATTATTTGAGCTGATTTACAAATTCGTAACAATATAAAAAATGCTTTTTCGAAATATGAAATAAATCTCAATTGGAATGGTGAAATTAAAATTAACAGAATATTCTAAAATACTTGTCAAATTATAAAAATAAATGCACATTGTACACCACAAGCTTGTCATGAACGTCTTTGCAAAATATAGTTAAATTACCACACATACTTTTTGTTCCTATAAAACTTTTTTAAGAAAATTATTTTGACCAGCTTTAATATTAAATGTCTCTTAAAATAATTCTTAGATTTAAAAACTATCTGTTTCAGCAAATTTATAGAAAGTTTCTCTATAATGATACCAGTTTTTAGCTTATAGGCTATCAAAGCCTGAGAGCTAATGTGCCCGCAGGTTGTGTGTGTACGTATGTATGTGTGTACGTTACGTGATAACTCTTGATAGAAATATCCGATTTGCTTGAAATTTTGTATATAGGTTCATTCTCATAAGGCGCTTTCCTGACTAGTTTTGGGGGGTTCATCGGTTAAGTATAAAGTGGGTGAACGGGGGCTAATCCCCCCTTAATTTAAATAAATGGGTTATATATGAAGAATTGCAGAATATCATGCAGATTTATCCGATTTGCTTCACATTTTGAATATAGGTTCATTGTGGTAAAACGCTTCCCTGATTAGTTTGGGGGTTAATTGGTTAAGTATAAAGGGGGGAACGGAGGCTAATACCCTTAATTTATTGTCTATTTCTTTATTTTTCGAGATCATTATTCTTTGAAATAAGAGTATAATATACAATTATTGTGAATAACCTGTCAGCTCAATGCCATCAGTTTAACTGGGCACTTTTCTTTTTATTATATTTTTATCAGCAATAGTTTTCTTAACAATAGCCAAGAAAGACTTTCAATCACAAAAAAATCATTTACAGCAGTGACAGCGCAAGTTACTCTTTGTTTTTAGAATAGAGAGATAATTTTGAAAAGATTCCGGATTGTGACTCGTGACGTGTTCTAAGTTATGTGTTTACCATGATTTGTAAAAGAAGAACACTGAAATTTGTTTTCATCATTTATCGTTAGTATAATATTGTTAAATGTCTTGTGTATGAAAGATCTTAAGGGATTATTGCTCCAGTGCACACCTCCCACTGGATGTTACGGTATTATAATGACAGAATACATTAATAAAATAAATTTGTAGATATTTGTATTATTTGAAGGCTAAATAAATAAGAAAATTGAAAAAAAAAATTAAATTGCTACATTTGACTATGTGGTTATATCTTACAATAGCGGTAAAATATGATAAGAATATATTTATCAAATTAATTTAATATGTAATTTTCTGCACGCTAAATTCGTTTGATAACATTTCTTTATTTAGATAAACTAAATTTTTACGTAAAGTGGAAATTGCTATTTGCAGTTACAGTTGTTTTGGTATTTTTGTATGTTTTATTATTTTAATGTTACAAAAGTTTGCGGAATTATAATTGCAAAAAAAAATTGTAGATATATGTATTATTTGGAGGCTGATTAAATAATAAAGTTGAAAAAATGAAAATTGCTACGGTTGACTATGTGGAAGCTGCACCGTTAAAACTGCGGTAAAATATGATAAGAATATATTTATCAAATTAATTTAATATGTAATTTTTTATACTTTAAATTCGTGTGATAACATTTCTTTATTTAGAAAAACTAAATTATTTTGTAACGTGGGAATCGTTATTTGCAGTTACATTTGTTTTGGTATTTTTGTATGTTTTATTTTTTGAATGTTAGAAAAGAAATACATTCATTCAAATATGTTTATCTAGAATTTTCGCTAAGTAATTTTTTAGTCAATGTATTATAATATTTCCGTTCTGTTTTAGTCCATTTGAATTTTAGTTTCGTATGAAATTTTATTCAATAAATCTTGTATAATATATTTTAAAAATAAAAACAATTTAAAAATCATATATAATTCATTTTTCTTTTATGTATTTTAAAATGTAGCTAAAAAAAATGCATACAAAAATTTTTGGAAATTTTCATTTAATGAGTGAAAACAAAAATATATGCTTTGAATTTTTGTAGAAATGTATTGTCTGCCTGTTCTTTATTAGTTTATAGAACAATAGAAAAAATAAAATTACAGAAACTTTTTGAAATATTTCCTGAAAAAGTCATGGATCAAAAAGAATATAAATGTCACGTATGATTTCAAATTTCCTATCAGAGTGTTTCTTTTATTATTCTCCCGTTTCAAATTGAATTTTAGAAAAAGTAAATCAAGCTGAACTCCTCAAATTGATTATTTTACGTTTCTTTGGCATCGAAATCGGTTGTGGTTCTTATGTAGCTTAAGCAAATGAAATGAAATTTAAGGAAGCAGTTTTTTTATATGAAATTTAAGGAAGCAGTTTTTTATATGAAATTTCAAGAAGAAAGTAAAATTACGAGTCAAGCGTACATTTTAAAACACTTTCCAATACTTCCAGAATGCTTTAAAAAAACTTCACTGTTTAAAAAGTAAAGAGATTCATATGCAAACCATTTTTACAACGCACAATACATTTGTAAACCAGTTTTTTTTTTCATTTACCGTTCATAGCCGGAAAGGTACTCGAGTACTTTTTGCAGCCCTGTATATAATCTATAGATTTCTGTATATTCTAAATAGTATTCTAAAATTTACTTTAGTTAGAAAAGGCACAACACAATCAAAAATTAATCCATAAAAATTTCTGCCAATAGATGGAAATGTACTGGAATTTATTTGAAAAGTCCTGTATATTATTTAGAGATTTTTATACATGCCACATATTACATTGTTAAACATTTGCAGCAAACTGTCCAGTCATTCAACCGTTTTTATAGAAATTGGTTATATAACTGTAATTTAACACTATTCTGACCATAATATAGGCAATAATATGGTCAGAACAGAGTTTAATTACGGTTATACGGTTATGTAACCGTTTTCTATAAAAACGGTCAAATGACTGGACAGTTTTCTGCAAATTTTTAACAGTGTATGCTAAAGTTAAATTTATACAAAAAACGCATAGCGATACTAATTACAAACTTTCATAAATTACAATCCGTAAACGGCAATGTTGCCAGTTCTTCGCGTAGCACTGTATATAAGTATGTCTATATTCAACAAACATTTATTAGTATCCTTTAGTATAATAAATATAGTTCAGTATACTAAATATAATTCAGCTAGAAAATAAATCGCTTAATTAAAAAGCACCTTTAAAACCCTTTAAAGCACAGTGGTCTCACTCCGGGCACACCTAATTTTAATTCCAAACTTGTATACGGCACCAAGAATATTTAAAAAAATATTTTTTTCTACAATGAAAGCTTAAAATAAGGAGTTCCTATTTTGTAAAAAAGTCGTTTGTAAATTCCGGTGTCAGTCAGCAATTTCTCATTTTACGAAAATACTTTGTCTGTGCCGGAAAGGGTTAAGCAATTCACGCTTATACACAGTAATGCTTACTAGTTCCTTTATGTACCCCTGTTTATGATCTATAAAATTTATACGCACCACGTAGTATTCAAAAATGTAGCTAAACTTAAAAACGCATACCATAATTGTACAGTCGCTTTAAAGAATTATCGCTAACGAATAATGCTGCAACGGAAATCATTTTTGTTATCCCTATAAATGAACGATAAAGGCTATAAATACTATATTCCACAGTATGCATCTTGTAGTGAACCTAAATAAAATTTATATCAATTTCATTATGTTTAAAATAGTGTAGCATCATTAAAATATGCTGCAAAAAGTTTTTCTACAATAAAACTGATTTTTTATATGACCTCATAAATGTATGACAAATTCTTTGTACCCCATATTCTACCAAAAACATGTTTTAGTGCACTTAAGTAATTCATGCCAATTTCATTGTGTTTCTAATAGTATAATGTCATTAAAATTCACTGCAGACGATTTTTTTCAGTAGAATGTAACGGAACACTTTTGAGTGTGTCTGTAAGCAATGTATAACGTTTATACATAAACTTCATTTTCAATAGTGAACATTCCTTAGTAAACAGCAATAACATTATATGGCAATCACAGTATATTTACGTGAGTTAGAGCACAGACAGTCGGCAGACGGCAGACAGACGAACCGAAATCATAAACATTTTTCAACTATTTTGGAAAATGATAAAAACAAACAAATATTGAAATGTTTATCCAGTTTCTTTGTCCCATCATTAATTTATTCACTACAAGCTGAACCGCCAGGCGTTGCCCGGGCTCGTGATAAAATTAAACAAACCTAAAGTTTGTATGATTTAATATCTTTAACCCGATTTAGCATGAAATTATTTATTTAAAAGTGCTTTGCACGGGAGGAAAAATCCTTTTTTTCCACTTTCAGCCGATAGGGGGTGCATTCTGATACAAACGAGCCTCCGACACGTGTTCCCGCTGTCTGCGGAACCTTATAGTAGGAGTGCAGCGCACACATTGCAAAATCCTTTAGTTCCACCTTTCGTCGCCAGGGTCGCAATCTGTTCCAAATAAACTACCTTTCAAACAAAACTCCTACACGTGTCCTCGCTGCCTCCGGCACCGTATGGCAGGCGTGCTGCGCACGCGCTGCAAAATCCTTTAGTTCCAATTTGCAATGCCAGGGGGCACACTTTATTATACACGAACATCCGACATAGGTACCCGTTGTATCAACGGAGTCGAATGAACCAATTCCCGTCGAAATCGGGCCATAGAACTGAAGAAAATGATGCGTCCCCTGACGGTGGAAGGTGGAACTAAAATCTGTAACGTGGTCGAAAAACAAGTCGAATCATCCAAACCCCGTTGTGATCGGGTCCATAGAACCCGAGATAAGAATGCAAGTGCTCAACAACAAATCATTTATTTTGATTGTTGGTATACATCAACTTGTGTACTTTTATTAGGAACATAAATTTAATTTTTTCGAAAGTCGTTATTTGAAATTTCCGGTATTCTCTCTATATAAAATTTATAAAACACTACGGGAGAAGCTAAAAATGTAAAATTTCTTAAATGGAATTTGTTTTTGCAAATCAGAGAAAGCGTTAACCTCGTCCCTCCCCGTATCCGCAAATATAACGAATAATTTGTTCAAACAAACCACCTTCTCCTACATTAAAGCGATCATTAAAAAAATAATTATTTTTTTCTGATAATTAGAACATAACGGAGACGCTACACATAATTAGCCGCCAGATGGCACCCCTTCCTATCCTCAAATTCAAATGTATATCTTAATTAGTTATCTTAATTTTTGTTGATTAGTAAAAATTGGCAGTTTCTTTTCATTTTCGCAAACTAAATGGAGCGATCGGTCAGAGAAACAGATCTCTTTGTAGTTCAGTTTTTAATGAAAGCAGATCCCTGATTGAAACTTTCTTGGATTTTTTTTTACTGTCGCCGCCAGATTTTTGATAATTTTTTGCAAAAAATAAGAAAATATACCTGCCGAATTTTACAAAAAATGCATTGTCGGATGGAGAAAATTGTTCCACATATGCTCAGAAAATTTCAAAGCTGTATCTCAATTAGTTTTCTTAAAATTTGTTAATTAGTAAATGAATTTCTAATTCGTTGATTTCCGTTTGCAAATCGAGAACATGTGTTCTTTTCTTTAGCCATTTTGATAAAAAAAGTGGAATTTTTGATGCAATGTTTAATCAGTTCCTAATTAATATCTTGGGTAATTATAAAAATATAAAAATTCTGTTTCTAAGGTACATCAGATCAGGATTTGGACTACCTAAATATAAATTTTCAGACTGCTAGGTGCACTAGATTTCGCTGGCCATCGCATACAAACAGAGAGACACACGCATACACACAGAGCAAAACTTTATTTTTATTAGTATAGATATAGATGATTTCAAATATGCAGAAAATTTAAGCAATAAACGATTTTAAATTCATTTTATGGATATAAGAGAAATTTACAAAACATATTTTTCTACGTATGTTCTAAAAAATAAAATAAGTAAATAAATAAAAAAATGATGCGTAGATTATGATCAACACATTTTTACAAATTAATTTTGTAAGAATGTTCAATGAGATGAAAATTTCACCTTAGATGAAATATATGTTTGACAACGGTGATTCATTATTTCAATAATACCGTAGTATGCTTTTTGCGGAATGTCAGTTTTGAAATATCAGTATTTGAAAATGACCGATACTTGCGAAAAAATTGAGATTTACAATCCATTTTCTTAGCGTGTACCACTAAAACGGCTAAAATTGGTTGGTATAATATCATCAGCATTTACTAAGTGATATACAGTTTTATTTTGCCCCATTTGAATTGTTTACTTTCATTGATGTAAATAGGGTATTTCTTCACAGCATCAGAGGGGTGCAGCCATTCTATATTAGGATTCTATGCCCCAAATATAGACATTGTTACAATTAGTAATACTCATCAGATAATCCATCCTAAAGGCATATCCCGAAAGCACAATATTATATTATGTGTGCGAACATTCTGAAATATTAGAATTACACAGACAAAATTTATTGCAAAATTTTCAGAAACAATTCAGATAGTTTTGTTTAATGTAACTTTATGTCAACAGAAAGTAAAAAACTCTTTAGTTATTTTTCTGGTCATTTTTTACATTTTTAACTGAATTTATTTGGCAATGTATTTGTCTTTTTTCCAGTTTGGTTGTTACATAAAATATCTTACTCTTTGAAAAAAAATATATAAAAAAGGTAATTTTTAAGGGAAAAAAAACTTTAATTGATTGTTCTTAAACTTATTCTTAACACTGATATACACTTATTCCACTCCAGTTGGCATAATTTAGGGAGTGTGGTGTAGCACAAATAGTGGTAATTGAGACAGACGGGGTTTATTTTTGTCCACATTAATTGTTTACCCACTTTTTGCCAATAGACAAGTAATTGAGACATGTAATTGATAATCATATAGTCAACCTTTTGGTTTAACTGATCTTATATAGTTTATTTTTTGTTATAATAATAATATGTTTATTTGTATAAGCATGATACTTCAAAAGCATACAACATATTTAAAGGAGACACTCTATGAAAATATCTTATTAACTTATTTTTCTTTCCTCAGCTAATCTGTAATTTAACTAATCAACATCTTAAATGGTAATATTGAAGCACAGTTATGTTATAGCTATAAAAACATATTTTGAATTAATGAGTGAAGGTATTATCGTCAATTGCATACAGAATATGTTAAATCAGATAATTTTTTACATTCATATATGAGCATCAATTATCATTTTCGGAAACTAATTAAACATTTTCCGCCTCACTGGATAATCTCTTCACTTTTAATACGTTTATGGATATTCAGTGCAAGATTGTATCATTCTGCATATTATATTATCATTCCATATATTTAGAAAACACGACTTTTGACATAATGAAATGTTACATTTTTAAAAATTCCGTATGTAATGATTTTAATGAAATGTGTGCTTTAATTTCCACAAGTATGACTATTTTTATAGCTGTATGGGAAAAGTGTAAGCACTTTGTTATAATAATTTTAAAAAGTATGGGAACAAAATAGTGATGCGAGTAAAGAAAAAAAATCAATATTACAATATAGGATTGATTTAATATTTATCCTATAGAATTTACTTATAATGTATATATATATATGTTACATTAGTAAATCTTCCTTCGCGATGTTTCTCTGTTTTATGCTAATTTACCACCAGTTTCACTAATTCCATATTTCTTAATAATATCTATCGTTAATTCTATTTAATTCTATTAAATTCCCCTTAAATTCATTATTATTTTGCCCAATAATATAATTATAAATCTTGCTAAAATTTATGGTCACCGACAGTATTATAACCGAATCCTGTTGTGTATTGATGATATGGTACTAAGTCAACGATAAATGCTACGCACTAGATACTCTAGATTAAGGGAAGACCGGGGCCAGTAGCCCCATGTTTTCTTAAATATTTTTATTTATTTTATTTTATTAAAATTAATTTTTTTTTTAGTTTTGGTTATCAACGCATCTTATAGCATAACTACGTATGAGAAAGTTTGACTAATATTAATTAATAGATTCTATATTAAACTCAGCAGGACATCAAGTCACTGAGCCAACCTGCCCCATCGAACGAGATAGGTTGGCCCTCTAAATTGATTTGATTTTTGGTTTGCTAACGGGAATGAAAAACACATAAAATATCAAATACAATTTTAATTTGGTGTATAAAAGATTCAAACGATAAGAAAAGATATTTTGTGCAAATTAACTACAAAAACTTTCTCATCGTCACAATGAAGGAAAACATAAAATATCATATCTTAAACAGGCATATGATTCGTGTGTCAAACGTTTACACCTGGTATATTGAACACACTCTTCTCCAGATTTATTATTTTTGCATGATTTAAAACAACGAAGACATAGGAAATCCCCTTTCTCCTCTTGTTCTTCTTAAATGGATGGATTCTACTGACTCCCTGGTTCATCTCTTGTTCAATTTCACTTCCAGAACAGCAACTTTTATTGTCTTTTCTGGAACCTTTCATCTGTCTGATTTTCTGACATAATTACGAACCATCCTGGCAGCTAAAGATGAGGAAATCAGGCTCTAGACAAAATTTAAATTGGGACTCACATTAAGGCTAGTTGATTTTAAAGAAATCTTAAATAATGTCACAGTTTTTATTAATAACTAGGGAAGTTTTTTTTAATTCTGAAAATTTCAACTGTTTAAGCGTGTAGTTCCGGAACATGTCTGTTAAATTTGCATTTTATTTATACTATATAATTATACTATATCATTTTAATTTATATTTTGATGGAGTTTTAATATCGTTCTGGAATATTAGCCAGTAATAAATGCGGAAATATTTATATTGTTTTAAATGCAAAAGGATTATTCTTTTGAAATCGAGCTGCACGTGATAGAGATAGATTTAAAAATAATTTATGCTTGAGAATTATTTAAAAAAAAACATAAAAATTCAGTAAATTCTAATACAGTTTTCAAAGAAATTGCATTTTTTTCTATTCGACGTTGTAAAAATTGAAAATGTGCGTATTACAGTAATGGAGTACGATGATTATGAGTTTAAAAAGATGCAGTAAATAGGAAATTTATTAGTAAATTTGTTACTATCATCAAAATGACTTCAGCAATAATCAGAGATGTGTTTGGTTTATAATATAGACTTTTATTAACATTAAAACATATTCTTGACAACATCATTTATGTGTGACATCATCCCTTGACATGGACCGGATTACGTAAGATTAGCATCAAAATTTAATAAAACAATTTTATTCTTTATATTTGAATCAAATATATGCAATCAAATTAAGTTTTGATTTCCCCATTTCCATCGTATGCATATTTAAGACTTTTTAGTGAATATAATGAAGTATTTTCATTTTAGACTAAAAATTCGTAATACTTGACTGAATTGTACCTAGTCTAATATGTGTATTTTTAGATTCCCCATTAACTACATCAAGCTCCATATCACATATTAATGTTTTATTTACTTGTGCATTTACGTCAACTTTTTGTTGTATACAGTCTTATTTCGATTCAAATTCTTTGTTATACAACAAATTTTAATGTTTTCGTGATATGTTACTCTGGATATAGTAACGTATAATTGTCTTTGTGTAACATGTTCAAGTGTTTGCCTCTGAGCTTTATTCAGTGTCATCACCAAAGATGGCTTCATGAGGAATTGTTTCTGTTAAAATTAAAAGCGTATTCAGAATCGGAAGATAGCAAAGATATTCTTGGATTGTAAACTTGATTGCCTCTATGGGTTCCTGTTATAATTTAAGCTTCGATTGAGCGATTGTTTAGATCCTTTACAACCAATCTTGGTCCATTGCAAAGACCCGAACAGGGATTGGGGTTTATCAACAGCATAACTATAACTCCGATATTAAGTCGTAACATATGTGGAAAAATACCACTTGGTTTTAAATTGTTCAAATATTCAACTGCATATGATATTGCTTTATTTTCATTTACAACTTTTTCTTTACAACCCTTTACATATATATATATGTATTATGTATATACATTATGAGTAAATATTAGCAGTCTCCCCTACAGAATGTTTCGTTAAAACTCTCCTTAGCCAATTTAAAGAAAATTCAAATATAAATAAATAATATACATTGTTTGTTTGTTTTCCTTTAACGATGAAAAGTATTTTCCATAGAGAACATTATAACATTTTTTTTCATATCAACATTTTAAATTTGTTTCATAATATATATCAGAAAGTATTAGAACTTTCTTTATTTAAGAATTTCAAATTGAAATATTACTAAAGTATTCAACATTTGTTTAGAAATGAGATACATGAAAATTTTAAGAAAGTAAATATGTTAAAAAAGTATTGGTATTTTTTGAAATGTTAAAATAATTACATAATTTTATATTTTCAATATACTCAATTTAATGTTTTAGTTACAAATAAATTTCAATTATTATATTTCCATTAAGTATCGAAGAAACATAATTTAAGACTGGCCATGTATTAAAAAGGATTTATGTCGTCTTATAGTAGTAGGAAAATACGTTTCAAGGATATAGATTAATTCATAACATATAGGTGAAAGTAGGGTAAAACTGTACATTCCGGTGAAACCAGATATCCCGGATTTACACCGAATTTGAACAGTCATCAAGCGTTCAATGATTGAAATAGCTTTAGGCTAGGAAGTGAAGAGAGTATTATGGTATCTCCATACTGTCATATGTAGTTTTTTTTTAAGTTTTTTTTTATCCTTTTTAGGTGCGTTCGTAATTATATAAATACGTAGCACCTATTGTCGTCGCTTGGTCCATCCGTCTGTCCGTCCGTCTGTCTGCCCGTCTGTCTGTCCGCCCGTCCGCATATAACAACGCAAAAACTACCCAACCGAATGGTTTGCAATTTAAAATGTATTTATCTTTGCAGAATTTTGTCGAGACATTTCAAATTTTATTAAAATCGAATCAAAACTTTAGGAGATATTAATAAAAATATTTATTAAGAAATTTGAATTTTTTTTTAAATCGGTGTTTTTTTGTTATAGGAGCTTCCGAAGTTTAATCGTCGAGCGACCGAGATACTTATTTTATTACAGAAATTAATCTGCAGAATATATAATTCATTTCACAGAATTAAAAATCAGAAAAGATCTGAATATTTATGTAACTAGTTATAGTACGAACGCACCTCATTTGTCACGTTTGACGTACAATTTCCAACTTGTTTTGTTTACATTTTTTCCAGTTTAAATATTCTTAAATCTGCATACATCTGAAGTAATTGATTTTTTTTTGTATTATTAGATGTGGCATATATCATAAGGATTTATTTCCCACAATGAAACTGTTGCTAAATTTAAATGATCATTTTCACCGCTTGCTTTCCAATACACATTCTCTTGGGCTAAAAAAGGATATTAGAAAAAAAAAATATTTTAAAAGCCCATAAATTTGGCGAAAGAAAGTAGGTTGGCGAAAGAAAGTTTGAAGAAAATGCAATTAAAACTACATGGACATAAGTTATGATGATATTTATAAAGTTGATATAGAGGCTTCTCTTCTGTATTTTCTCAAATTTTAATGAAGATAACTATACGTTTGTCTTTAAATATTAAATCATTAGACTTATAATTTAAATATTATTTGTTTAGTTACTATTGGTTAAATTTGTAAAACAAAATATATTGTTCCTTTTATAAGAAAGTTTAAACTTTTTTATTTCTTCTAAGATTAACATATCCACGTGATTTTATTGGATTGGATATTTTGACTTATTACAATTATGTATTTAATAAAATATAATGAATTAATAATAAATTAAATTATTATGGTAAAAGAAATGGGCAGAGTATTTACGAAAAGCTACATTAATTTTTTTTGGAAATTTTGGCATCATAAAGCAACCAACAAAGTATGCGGTTTTATACTAATATCCTCTATTAATTGTTTTTTGTATTTTGTATAACCAGGCGATTTTTAATCTAAAATGCATGCAATAAATTATGTTAAACTCAATTTTCTTTAACAAAAATAAATTCCATAATATTTTAAAACTTGTTTATTCCCCTTTTCGTGTGAAGTGTGAAATTTTCAGTACTATTAGATAAATCCCATTGTTTCATATTTATATACATATCGATTACTTTTTTACATTATTTTAATGTTTTACATTTCAACGGAAACATTCAGTATTTGACATAATTTAAAATAAATAATAAATGCACATTTTAATCAAGGTTACTGAAAACTAATTTATTTTCCTGAAATATTTTATTTAAAAAAAAAGTGAGCCAGATAAATATCTGATTAAGTAGCTTTTATTTTAAATTGATGAAATTGAGGAATTAAATTATTAATTAGCATTAATTAAGCCTCAAATTCAGTGTCACTTATTGTGCACTCATTAATTATTCCATACATTCAATTCATGTAAGACGATAATTACTTTCATTAATTATATGAATACGAATGCATCGCAATGTTAATCCAATTAAATTTTTTTAAAGCTTTTATTATCATTGAATCTTTAATATATAAACTGGAATGCATAGATTTTTATCTATTTCTATTAAATGCTCGACGTAATAATCAGTATTTTGCATGCCATTTCTTAATTGGGTGTATATATATATCTGTCTTAAGAATGAATCAAATACTCGTTACAGAAAAAAAAGAGACAGAAATTTAATTTAATTTTTTAATGTGGCCATTCCTCAATTTGAACATTGTTCAACCCATATTTAACATCGGCGATTTCTTCCTTTCATTAATCAACATCGTCGCTCCATAATCAATGTCCGCTGTTTCGTCCATGTTTATAGCATCATAATCTGCAGGATTATAAATCGTTTTTATTTTTATTTTATTTATTTATATATTTATTTTTGCATCCACAAATTCCCAACACTACATATACATTGGTAATATATTTCTGGGTTATTGATTAAAAACCGTTTCAGCCATTTTCTTTATTAAACGTGACGCATTGGTTAAAATCAAATTACTACAATATATTTTTAAGAATTAATTCGTATCAATACACGCTTTTATGTGTTAATACTGCAATGCAAATTTATATGTGAATAATTTCAAAGTTTGCTTTAAAGTAAGTTTTATTAAGCTTAAAAAATTTAAATTCTACATTGTCTTATTTCTAGAAATTGAATAAAATCAAAAAGTATCTACATTTTTAAAATCAATTGAAACATTCAAAATTAGACTTTAAAAACCTACATTAAATGTAGGCATTTGTTGTTCTAAATAGCGATTCACTTTTATATCAAATAATCCTACATCAAATTATTATCGTCTACAAATGATAGAAACATATTAGATGTTTTGTTTATTTTTAAATACATTACATTTAGTTTCGATCAGGAAAACGTTTATTTAATTTAAGGTCATCTTTATGACAATATTAATGCATATATATATATACTTACATTTTTATTTCAAATTTACAATTTTAAAGATTTTTTTTTTTTTATCTCCAAGAATGTTTATTTCCAGTGAAAAAAAAATACTTTATGCACTTTAACAGTAAATGACTTCAAATTTTTATTGATTTAATAGTATGAATTTTTTTTATAGTATTTTCAAAATGTATTAAAGAAACATAGTTTAACGAAAACGACCTCATCTTTTTATTGAAAATATAACACATATTTAACTAAATCATCATGCAATATCAATATCACATCCTGATCTAAGAGTATGTATGAGCATATTGAAAAATAATATTTGCACATCTCTAATGATTAAAGTCTTATTTTATTCATGAAATACACGTTTAATCAATTTTTAAACAGCATTTTATCAGCTTGACTGTTCCTAGGACTTCATCCACCTATTCATCTAGTTTGTTTTTCAAGTAAAAGAAAACGCTTATGAATAATCTATATATTTAAAACGAAAAGCGCATTCTGCCAAATCCACATGAAAATCGCCTCTTTGCGCATGCGTCAACTTTTTTTTGAAGGCTTCTACCCTCAAAAACGGGAAAAGTGATTGATTGACCCAATCCTCACTTGTTTTGCCTAATAGTCCAGGCATTAGGGGATAAAAAAGAGCATATAAAGGAAAGTTTTGGTGTAGCTTTTTTTGTTGGGGGGGGGTGGGGTCCCTTTATGTTTTTGGGTCGCTGAACACGAATCCGAGGTTTTCCAACAAATTTTATTTTGGGAAATACGTTTTTTTACAAAAAACGTGTAAAAAAACGGACTTTTCTCCGTTTTTTCAAAATAATTCCAAAATTGTGCATTTTACGTGAAAGTTGGCAGTATATGAATTAAAGAGAATAAAATTTCCTATATTTTATGCATTAAAAGTTTTTTTCTCTAATCAATGGTTTAGCCGTGAGAGTGCCGCTAAAAAGGGTGTTAAAAACAAAAAACTGTAAAAAAACGGGAATTACGGTAGTGTATGTCTATGTAACATGGAATTTAACCATTTTACGCAAACGGTAACCATTAATGATACTAAAGATTATATGTTTGACTATATTTTATGCATTTGAGGTAGAGGAAAAGTGCGGATCCTGCGCCAGGGGAAGTTGGGAGCAGTGGAGCTGTTCCACCTTCTCTCATGAGTGGAAGGTGCTCCTCCGCCGGAGTGCTCATACTGTAAGAGGCGGTAAAATTGGGAGGTGTAAGAGACAAAAAACTGCAAAAAACGGGAATTACGACCCTGTACGTCGATGTAACATGTAAATTAACCATTTTAAACAAACGTTGACTGTTAATGATACTAAAAACTATATTATTGACTACATTTTACAATGAAGTTGCCTGATAATAAATACGGCGACTCATTATGAATGATTATTTAATTATAAATTATTATTACATTAGTAACAAACATTAGTATATTTACATGAAGTAAAAAGCAAAATTCTTATTACCGCAATCTTTTATTTGAAAGCACTGTAAAACATTTGGTGTAACGCTACTCCATAAAACTGGAGGCAGCAATGCTGCCTCCAGTCTTACGATGGTATTTAACTGATATAACTGGTGTAACATTACACATGTTACACCAGTTATATCAGTTAAATAACACCGTAAGACTGGGGGCAGCAATGCTGCCTCCAGTTTTATGGACTAACGTTACACAAATGTTTTACAGTGAGCCCCTGCTGTTCATCGACATCTACAACATAGAAAATAGACGTATGGAATTAGTGGATTTTTTATTTACTACCAATATTATAAAATAAATGTTTCCATAATGGTAAATATTTGATACCTTGTGGCATGGCTTGTTCCTCTTCCATTGGGTCCACGGATTCAATGGATGGGCAATCCATCTCCAGCTCCGTTTCATGGTATAACTCGTCTTCCTCATCTTGATTTACCACTGAGATGTTGTTGCAGTTCCCTTCGCTGTTGAGGCACATGTAGTAACAACAAAGACCTGCCTTCTTGCACCCACAATTTTGATGACAGTTCTTTTTTCACTTACATGATACAAGCTTCAACAACGCAGGGGAGCAGGGGGTAGTAAATTAAATACAGGCTCAATGCCAATATTTGTTTTTTTCCATCCCCACTCTTCAGCATTTTTTTCAACTCCTAGCCATAGCTGCACGTGGTGATATACTCTCAAAGAGTGCTGTCGTGCTGCAGCTGCAGATGGTGGTAAAGCAGCAGTATTTGAATTGTATTTAAATGCTGACTTCTTGTACGAAATATAACCTTAGGTGATTCAGCGAAAGCACATTCGTCCCACTCCAGGAAACGTTCCCCAGCAGCTGCCGTCATCTCTTGAGTAGCGTTGGAGTCTTTAAATACTTTAACAGCGTCAGCAACATCTGAATTCGTCACAAGAGTTTTGAGGAACTTCATTTATCCTTGCATAAATGGTGCTGACGTTGTATCACACCCGCTCATAGCATGTAGGAAGAGGATGTTTTCCGCAACCGTTGAACTCACAGCATTAATTGGAGAAAATATCACTGGAGAAACAGTGTCCTTTCCAGGTTTTAAAAAGAAAACGTTTTCTGCTCTGCAGAGAGCTATCAAAATGACCAAGAGGTCTACATCCTCCCCAACTATAATCACCGTCTCATTTGATGGAGCCAAGGACAAAGCAGTGTTTATAATCAAGGTGTCTGCGTCTTCTTTTGCTTGCTTGCATGTAATGTCTGCTGATGAGAACTTATCACTCATCATAGATATTAACCGACCCTTGTTTTTTGAGTTAGCAAGAAACTTTTCTTTGCAAATGGTAGGTATCATTGTACCGTCAAACAATATATCCGTTGAAGAATGTTTCCTAGCTCGTCTCATACGCTCAGCAGTTTTTGTACCACATTGTAAGTCATCAGGGTAGCCATCAAAGACAACTACTGCCTGCGGTTGGTACCGTGACTGTACGTACTCAACATATTTATCGCACATTGTTGAAAAAGGCTGATTCTTAGGCCAAACAACCCTATGCAATAAAAACTTTTAGGAACTGAAGTACGTGTCAGCTCTTCTAAGCGAAAGTGTGTTTTACTTATTTTATTTTTCTGTTATTAAAAAGGCAAATTTAAAAGTTTATTTTTTATTATTATTTTATTTTTATGAGCAAATGGAGATTTTGGTCACAGACATATCATTTTTATTTTTATTTTTTAGTTATGAAGAAAACAATGAACCTCAGATGCATAAAATATAGTTAATCATATGACGTACGTACAGTGCCGTAATTTCCGCTTTTTGTTTTAACATTTTTTGCGGCACTTACTAATATTTGTTGCTAATGTAAATAATTATTTATAAGTAAATAATGATTGATAATGAGTCGTCGTATTTATTATCAGGCAACTTCATTGTAAAATTTAGTTAACCCTATATATTTTAGTATTATTAATAGTCAACGGTTGTTTAAAATGGTTAATTTTCATATTATTTCGATACAGGGCCATAATTCCGTTTTTTACAGTTTTTTCTCTTTTATCCACTCCTAATGTTACCGCCTCTTAGAATACGAGCTCTCCGGAGGAGTAGCACCCTCGACTCATGAGAGTAGCTGGATCTGCCCCACTGCTCCCACCTTCCCCTGGTGTCGGATCCTCACTTTTCCTCTACCTTAAATGCATAAAATATAGTCAAACATATAATCTTTAGTAACATTAATAGTTAACATTTGCGTAAAATGATTAGTTTCTATGTTACATTGACATACAGTACCGTAATTCCCGTTTTTTTTACAGTTTTTTTATTTTAACATCCATTTTTGAGGCACTCTCACGGCTAAACTACTGAAAAAAAAAATTTTCAGTACATTAAATGTAGGAAATTTTATTTTCTTTAATTCATATATTGCCGATTTTCACGTAAAATGCATAATTTTGGAATTATTTTGAAAAAAGGGAGAAAAGTGCGTTTTTTTACACGTTTTTTTTTGTAAAAAAACGTATTTCCCGGAAAAAAATTTTGTTGGAAAACCTCGGATTCGTGTTTAGCGACCCAAAAAACATAAAGGGACCCCGAAAAAAAAACTACACCAAAACTTTCCTTTATTTTCTACCAAATGACTGGACTATAAAGGGATTGAAAAAGGTTGATTAGAAACAGATGAAGCTGTACCATTGCATTGAAACCATAGACCTTCTAATATGTTTTTGCTCTGGTGTTGAAAGCTTTTTTTTTAAGAACTCATGTTTTCAGTACTAAATATGCATATTTTTTTTTGCAAAATTTTAATAATTTTAAAGAAAGTTTGAATGCAGTTTTATTTCTAACCGATTGAAATGTCCGAGTGTTCAGAAGATGAGAATTATTTTTTTTTATTGGTATGTTAAAGGAGCCGACGCGAAAACAAACAAACAAACAAAAACGTGAGAAAGAAACATTTATTTTACAACTAGATAACTATATGTTTTCTCGAAATTTTTACACCGACTGTAAAACCGTTTTATTTATCACCAACAAAGACTTCAAAGAGTTCGGACAAAAAGAACCTTTTATTTTAAAACTATGAAACGACCCTACGTAAAAAAACAAGAAAATGAGCGCTTTTATCACTAAATATCAATATTTTTTTGCAAATTTTTCATTTTTAAGTATAATTTCATACAAAATCGAATTAAAGAGATTGGGCAACGCTGGGTGGGGGTCAGCTAGAATATTTGAAAGCGACATTATGGTATAGCTATTCCTAATATTTTGGTAAAATTTTCTATAGTCGTTATGGTTTTAATATTGCATGTTAAAAAATAACTTTATTTGGCGCACTAAATTTATTTGAAATTAAAATCAAAAGCTTTGTATTTTGTTAAAATGTGTTTTTTTTCTGTGAAATATTTTCATTAAACCTGCGTGCTTCGCCACGGCCTAGTTACGCTCATTAACACCTGTTCATGCTTACAGATCAGGAACACTTAATTTACTTTGTTTTAAAAAAACGGAAAAAAAGATGGCTTCAAATATAGATTCTTAAGAGGACTTAGTACCGCGCATTTTGACAAAAAATGACAAAAATGTCGAATTTCAGATTTTTATTCTAAAATGAACCTTAACATTTTTTAGAACAATCTGCCCAAATATATTGAAGATCTGATAAATACCAAAGAAGATATGGGTAATTTACGTATCTCTCTTTAATATATATATATATTTGTAAATGAAATGAATAAACTCATTTTTCTCAGTTCGTATTTTTTCATATTCTCTACATAATCAAAACGCTAAGGCTTTCACAATAATTGAGTAAATTATCTGACATTTTTTTATTGTATCCTTACAGTCTATGACAGATAACCAAGAAAGATATCTTTGAAATTATAGTTTATAAAAAATCTGATATTAAGGAGAACATTAATAGCTTAATTGTAATTTTTGCAGGAAGCATAACGTGTGTCTTCAGTTGAAAATGTTATGTATTTACAAGACATAGAAATAATTTTCATGAAAATTTGAGACGCATCTCTCTCTTTTATGCTTATTTATTATTATAACCGGGAATACAATCCGATTAACTAGGTTTATAGAACATACTGCCTGGTATACAGAACACAGATGAACATCGATTTTTATTGAAAATACTAATAGATGTTTTACAGTTAAAATACAGTTTTATATTGCCAACCAACTGCACAAAAATACATTGAACGGTATCTATTATGCATTCAAATAAATGAAAAATAAATGTATTGAAAAGTACATGTTTAAAAAACTGTTTGTGTCCTAATTTTTTTCGAAATCTATTATAAAAGTCTCAAAAGAATTAGTTTAGTATTATTTAAACTTTACAAAAAAAAAATAAAATAAATAAAGGCTTTTATTTTGTCATATGAGGAAGGGTCACAGTAGATCTCGCTAAGCTTGGTCAGTCCACTGATAATAATGGTAACGGAAACGGTTCCACTTTATCCCTTGTTTTGAATATTTCTTTATATTTTTACAAATTTTACCTTGCATTATTATAAAGAAAAAGTTTATTTTTCAGATTTACGCGCCACGGAGACCATTGCTATAACGTCAATGTTAGTGACACAAAGATATTATATAAAATTGTAGTATAAACAACATGAAAATAATGTCGACCGCTCTCAATAAACATATATCTAATTACTAACAAATACGAATAATAAAGAAATTGGAAAATAGCTTATTTTTCTACACCTATAAAACAAATATTTAAAGAATTAAACTAATCTCATAATCGTTGTATACAAAACCGTTTCTGATTGCAAGAATATGAAAGATTAAAGAACAAATAAAGGCGACGAAGACGAGGAAATTACCTACATTTTTCAAGATTACTTCAAAAATATATGCAGTGTCAGAGGAATGAATGGTGATAGTCCAATTTTGTAAACATAAAAATGATAGATCCACGTGAAAAAGTTACTATCCTTTGGCAAGCTTGAATCGAGGCAAAAATAAAACAAAATGAATGTAAGTATAAATAGAGAAGAACGATGGAGGTCCTTTGAAACAAATGCAGTTTAAGATTGACAAAAGGTGGAAAGAATGCTGAAAGTCGCAAAAGAACTCACGACAATTTTATTAACTTTCTGAAAATTACATATGTAGAATAAAATATGTTTAAAGGAAAAGATTTACGCTGAATAACTAAAATCCAACTATCTGTGACGATCAACATCTTTCCTTTTAATCCTTCACATAAATTTAGATATCGAACCGCTCAACATAATTCTATTAACTTTATGAGAATTACATATGTAGAATGCAATGTTTAAAGGAAACAAATGTACGCTCAATAACTAAAATCCAACTATCTGTGACGATCAACCTCTTTCCTTTTAATCCTTTATATAAATTTAGATATCGAACAGCTCAACATAATTCTATTTACTTTATGAGAATTACATGTATAGAGTGCAATGTTCAAAGGAAAGTAATGTACACTCAATAACTACAATCCAACTATCTGTGACGATCATCCTCTTTTCTTTTAATTCTTTATATAAATTTAGATATTGAACAGCTCAACATAATTCTATTTACTTTATGAGAATTACATGTATAGAGTGCAATATTTAAAGGAAAAAAATCTACACTCAATAACTACAATCCAACTATCTGTGACGATAATCCTCTTTCCTTTTAATCCTTTATAGAAATTTAGATATCGAACAGCTCAACATAACTCTATTTACTTTATGTAAATTACATATATAGAGTGCGATGTTTAAAGGAAAAAAAATGTACACTCAATAACTACAATTCAACTATCTGTGACGATCATCCTCTTTCCTTTTAAGTCTTTATATAAATTTAGATATCGAACAGCTCAACATAATTCTATTTACTTTATGAGAATTACATGTATAGAGTGCAATATTTAAAGGAAAAAAATCTACACTCAATAACTACAATCCAACTATCTGTGACGATAATCCTCTTTCCTTTTAATCCTTTATAGAAATTTAGATATCGAACAGCTCAACATAACTCTATTTACTTTATGTAAATTACATATATAGAGTGCGATGTTTAAAGGAAAAAAAATGTACACTCAATAACTACAATTCAACTATCTGTGACGATCATCCTCTTTCCTTTTAAGTCTTTATATAAATTTAGATATCGAACAGCTCAACATAATTCTATTTACGTTATGAGAATTACATGTATAGAGTGCAATATTTAAAGGAAAAAAATCTACACTCAATAACTACAATCCAACTATCTGTGACGATAGTCCTCTTTCCTTTTAATCCTTTATAGAAATTTAGATATCGAACAGCTCAACATAACTCTATTTACTTTATGTAAATTACATATATAGAGTGCGATGTTTAAAGGAAAAAAATGTACACTCAATAACTACAATTCAACTATCTGTGACGATCATCCTCTTTCCTTTTAAGTCTTTATATAAATTTAGATATCGAACAGCTCAACATAATTCTATTTACTTTATGAGAATTACATGTATAGAGTGCAATATTTAAAGGAAAAAAATCTACACTCAATAACTACAATCCAACTATCTGTGACGATAATCCTCTTTCCTTTTAATCCTTTATAGAAATTTAGATATCGAACAGCTCAACATAACTCTATTTACTTTATGTAAATTACATATATAGAGTGCGATGTTTAAAGGAAAAAAAATGTACACTCAATAACTACAATTCAACTATCTGTGACGATCATCCTCTTTCCTTTTAAGTCTTTATATAAATTTAGATATCGAACAGCTCAACATAATTCTATTTACTTTATGAGAATTACATGTATAGAGTGCAATATTTAAAGGAAAAAAATCTACACTCAATAACTACAATCCAACTATCTGTGACGATAATCCTCTTTCCTTTTAATCCTTTATAGAAATTTAGATATCGAACAGCTCAACATAACTCTATTTACTTTATGTAAATTACATATATAGAGTGCGATGTTTAAAGGAAAAAAAAATGTACACTCAATAACTACAATTCAACTATCTGTGACGATCATCCTCTTTCCTTTTAAGTCTTTATATAAATTTAGATATCGAACAGCTCAACATAATTCTATTTACTTTATGAGAATTACATGTATAGAGTGCAATATTTAAAGGAAAAAAATCTACACTCAATAACTACAATCCAACTATCTGTGACGATAATCCTCTTTCCTTTTAATCCTTTATAGAAATTTAGATATCGAACAGCTCAACATAATTCTATTTACTTTATGAGAATTACATATGTAGAACGCAATGTTTAAAGAAAAAAAAAAGTATTTTTAACTACAAATTTATTTTTCTTTTCCACAAGTGAATTCTTGTCTACTTCATTGAACTGTTTCAAAACAGAACATGTAAAAGCTATTTCTTATTCGGTCCCACAGTGCTTTTCACTTTGAAACAACGTCTTTGTTTCTTTCACTACTACATTCATTTAAAACCAAAACAATTTGACGCTAATGAAGCACAAAATCAATGGACTATTTCAGAATGTGAACAAAAGACTCCCTCTAATTTAAAAGCATTTATTTTTGAAGTTTTTGTTTTTGTTTTTTGGTTAGATAATAAATTCAGATGGTGGAGGAGAATTATTTATTTTGAGAATAATACATTTATGGCCTGTTTAATTTTTTTAAAGTTAAATTTGCATATAAAATATCCTGTACTTCTCCTAAACTTACATATTTTAATCTTATTTAAAAGGATATACATAGTGTAATGATAATTTATAAAGGAAATTTTATTTATACGGCTAAAACAGAATTTATAATTATTGATTATGATTGTGTTCTGTATTTATAAAGTCATGACTGCCAGTTTTATTAAGATCACTGCAATTATATATCAACCATAAAAACTATCTTTATCACATTTTAAACATTTAAAAACATAATCTGAAATTAAATATTTGGTTAAGTCATTTAATCATAATATTTTGAATTTAAAATTAAAATAAATTCTCGATTTATGTAATAAAATTTGGACTCACTAAAGTTATGTTTTATTATGAACTATTGATACCTGCACAGTCTTTATTGTAATGTATTTTAATTGAATGAAGATAAGAAAGCAACGAGGCGTCTCAGGGAAATACTTTCTTATCGGCATTTCATCCATGCATAAGATAACTACTGTAGGGAAATTTATACGCAAGAACATAAATAATTCTTTCAACTGAGCATTTATATATATCCGTAGATGTAAGCAATGTGACTTTATGTAAAGAAGTCTAAGTAACAATACAGTGATAAAGTTAAAATATGGCCATGTTAAATCTCTGTTATAAAACCAAAATATAATAGTGAGGATACCCTGTACATTCGCTCCCTTAATTAATAAAGAAAGTGATGTGATTCGGTAAAGCGAAGACCAACAAAAATTTTTAATTAAAATTAACTAACGTAAATAAGGATTAATGTGTTAGTTGAAAATGGAATTGTAGGCCAAGTACAATTAGTATGTTATAATCATCACCAAACTTAATTCTGTATCAATCAAATCGTCTGCCACCAAAATTAAATGACAATCTATTCGTGGTTGAGGTATAGTTATCGCGTAAATCGTGAAAAACAGAGCATAGAAGTGCCACCTATTGGACGGTGTACATCCAAAAAAAATTATGTTAACCTATTATGTCAACGTCTAACATAATATGGAGTTTGATGAAATTCAGTGCACTAGTTCTTGAGATATAGCTATTGCGGATATCGTGAAGAATGCAGCACAGACACAACGATTTACACCAAATCCTAACCGGCGTCTATTTATGTGAAGATCTAACAGAATATTAATTTTAATGTAGTTAGTTCCGTGTATTAGTTCTTGAGATATAGCGACGACTTATGTGAACGTCTAACTGAATTTGAAGTTTGCTGAAAATCCGTACATAAGTCCTGAGTTAGAGCTATTGCGGAATTCGTGCAGCATAGCAGCGCCACATGTCGGGCGATTTACACCAAAAACTAATCAGCATCAATTTATATCAACGTCTAATATAATATGGAGTTTGGTGAAATTTAGTACATTAGTTCTTGAGATATAGCTATTGCGGTTATCGTGAACAATGCAACACAGCAGCGCTACTCGTTGGACGATTTACACCAAAACCTAACCGGCGTCTATTTATGTGAAGTACTAACATAATATTAAATTTGATGTAGTTTCGTGCATTAGTTCTTGAGATATATCTATCACGGAAATCATGAAAAATACAGCATAGCAGAATCAACTGTTGGACAATTTACATCAAATCCGAATCAGCGACAACTTATGAGAACGTCTAACTGAATCTGAAGTTTGCTGAAAATCCGTACATTATTCTTGAGATAGAGCTATTTGCGGAATACGTGTAGCATCAATTTATATCAAGGTCTAATGAAATCTGATTAAATTCCGTGCAGTAGTTCTGGAGATAGAGTGCCCGGAAAATGTTTGTCGCACACAGACGAACACACAGACAGACAGACTCCCAAACAGACATTTTCTAAAAACAGTCTAACCGTTAATCTGAAATATATGCCAAGCAGGATAATCTGTTTTCAAAATATCACAATACACTAATGTCTGCTATGTTGCCCTGCGCAGATATTTTATGGTTGAATACATTTAGTACAATCTTTTTATACAGTGCAAATATTACTAAGGTTCACAGTGGTATTGTTGTTGTTGCATTTATGAAGGTCTATTATTGTGAAGATTTAGTGTTGAGTGATTTCTTGAATCATCAGTGTCGAAGTAAAAAAAAATATCATTTTCAAACTGTAATTTTATTTAAATTTTTTTTTTCGAGATATTATATCGGTATTTCGGAGAACCTCTGAGATTTATATATCTGTGATAGATTTTATTTCTGCTGATGTAGACGGACAGACAAACACCTCGTACCTAATATTTTTTTAATAACAAATAATTTGACGAATATTACAACAGCGTTTACACTGCATAATATTAATGCTTGAAATATTAAATTCACAAAAAAATTAAACGAATCTACAACTTCCATAAAATATATTGATCAGAGATAGAATAATACGTTTAATGTTGTTTGTTCTTATGTTTGAACTATAACTTCAGCTACAAAACTAGTAAAAGTTCGCAAGTTTTCTTTTCTGAATTACGAAATTTCCATTCCATTTAAGCTTTGATTGCTGTTTTGTTTAATTTGAAAATAAAAAGTGACGAAAGAAAGGAAGTATTTACATAGAAGTGTTTACATTGTACAAAGTAATGAGAAAAAATGGAGCTTTTAGTGCTGTATATAAAATAAGATAGTACTGTAGCCATTTAATATGCTGTGTCAAAGTTAATATAGATCAGGGTTTGTGAAAAATTGTTTATTTGAATAGATTATATGAAAACGGATTTATAGCAACTGAATAACTCATATAAATGAAAAAAACTTTTTCATTTACAAACAGTTCAAAATTTGTTTAAAGTGATTTAAATCATTTTTTATCCCAATTCGTTCTGAAAGGAAATAATTCTCATAATTGCCGTTATAATAAAGAATTTCGTTTATGTGATTTATTTTCTGATTTTCTTAAAATTTCTTATATATTAAATTGTTAATTTGTTTTTCCGCTCTTACATCCTTTCTTACACTCTTATTATTAAACATGAAATAAAAGTAATATTTAATTCCATCTTTCCTAACATTCTTTAATTTTCTAAAAAAAATTTATATATTCTGGTTTTTATGTTATCGTAGAAATATATGAGATGAAATCAAGAAGAAAGAAACGACATGTGTGTAAAAATTAATTATACTGTTGAAAAAATCCAATTAAAAGTCTTTAGTTCTGTTTAGAAACAGAAAGGATTAAAAGATTGTTCATATTCGTTTTTTTTTTATATTTACGCAGAAAAAATATGGACTATTTTAGTGAGATTTTTTTCTTTAAAATTTATTCAGAAAGCTCTTGTATTCATTAATTCATATGCTATTAAGAATAATAACATTTAATTTATTAATGAAGGTTCTTCTTATGAATTAAGATGAAAGAAAATTTGCTTAATATTTTATTTTAAAAAACAGTCACATTAAGTATAAAGAATGTCGGAAATCATGTAGTGTTAGGAAAAATTTAATAGTTAAAAAGTCATTAGTTTTTCAATAACAAAATATGAGTCACATGTAAGAAATGTTTTATTAAATATAAACTTTTTACAAAGTAAGTCTGATTAGAAATTCTTTATCAAATTAACAAGAGTAATTTGATAAAGATAATTTTATCATTTTGAGTAGTGTTTGGATTAACTAACAGATCTATGTTACTATACAAATATATTTATTTCGATTTTAATTTTCATAGTCTTACAACCTATCTTGATTCACAATACTTTTTATCGTGCAATTTCCTTTCATTATTTCTCAATCCGTCACAAAGACAGCTTAACCACATGGGTGAGACTCCTACAGCGATTGTGAATTGTTACACTAATTATTTTGTATTTCCTGTATTTTTTTAAAAATATTTTTGTTTTTCGTTATTGTTTGCTAATTGGTGTATTTTATCTAGAGTGGATTCGCAAAAGACACAACATTTATTTTGTGAAAACCCTTTATTGTTATTCGCATTCAACTTATTTTATTTATTTTACGTTGTTGCTAGTAGTTTGCATTAAAAATGAGAGAATGAAGACATATGCTGTCGGGGCCGTCTCAGTTGGAAAATTTTATCCAAACTAGGGTGATCCACATTCCACACTTGGGCAATACCTTCCGGGGAAAGTACGATTCGACGAGTGAGTGAAGTCAACAATCATTATCTTAGTTGGTGACTGTGGCACAAAGTTTTGTCTAAATTACTTTCAATCAATCCCATTTTATTGCTTGTACGTGGCCAATGTTTTTCATTTATAATAACATTTTTATTCTCAGCATCGCATACGTTTGACAATCAGTAGACAATCATACATTAAAATTTTTAACGTGTCTGTATAATACGCGAAATATTTTTAGCTCAAAACACACCTTGCTGTACTAGAATTGTAAGGTGAAAAATTACTTTGTTACACTGATTGTTTGTGGAGATAGATGCTCTTGAAAAACAAACAAACAGACAATAATTTAGCTCTTATTCAAAATCCGATATTTCAGGTTGAGAAAATTTATTAATACACTGAAAATTATACTTGGAAACGTTTCGAAAATTACGGGCTGCAAAAGAAACTTTTGTTTCATAAATGCGTTTTTACGTCTCAGAAATCTAATGGTTTCCGAGGTTTCTGAAGATAAAAGGACGCTTTTTGAAATCATTGGTAAATTGGAAAAGGTTATATTATTTTTTAGTAAACCTTTAGATAGATAAGAGTTACATTAAGAGACTGTTGTCATTTTTTACAGCGCACTACATCATGAAATATTTTTAAGAAATGTTACGACATTTCTCGCACAATAATACGTTGTGTGCAGAATTAACACTTGGTCATGTGATATAATTATTTCTCTGGTCTACAAATTTTTTTAATTCATCTTCAGAAAAGGTTACATGTTCATTGGGTGTCATATGCGAATAATAAAAAACATATTAAATCACAAAATTGCAGAAAAAATGTTAAATAGAAATATCGTGTTTTAATAATAATAATAATAATTGGGCTTATTTGCAATGTAATATAAGTCAGAGAGTGATTTATATAGTCTATGAAACGTGGATTTAAAATTTTTTTGTTCATGTTGTACACCTGAAACAAAATAATAAATTAAAAACGCATAATAATAGAAGAAAGAACTTAAAAACTTAAAATCATCATTTTTAAACGAAACTTGTATGACTGTGCAATTACAGGCACATAGGGCAGACCGGGGTGATTCTTGGTCACTTGCAACATGGGGTGATTATCGGTCAATTAAATTTTCATTAATACTAATGATAAAATCAAAAGAAAAAAATACTGGATGTTAGACAATTTCATTGTTATTCAGTAACACAAACGATTTTTTGGTTCAAAACATAATTTAATGAGAAAAAATATTTTAACTAGACATATATATAAAACTTGAGCAAAAAATAAGGGATTACAAAATCATGCTTTTTTTCATAAGGTGCCTGTAATATGAAATTTAGCTACATGATGATCAAGAAGGGTTATATAGAAGGAGAAATATGCATAGAATACGTATGTGTGTATATGAACACTGTATGAGAACATACATTAGGGTTATAGAGGGCTAAACATCATTCTATATACATGGGGTGATTCTTGGTCAACATGGGGTGATTCTTGGTCATGTAATTTTAGCTTAAAAATTACTTATAAACTCACAAATAGTGCAGAAATGTTTAATATTTGTCAGTTTTAGATGGCAGCGTCTGCATTCAAAAGTTTTTTCAAGTTCATGTGGCAACACTTTAAGAGTGATTCACATTGTTTTGATTTTTCAGCAACTCCTTACACAAATTACATTTGAAATAATTGAACCTTTGTTTATCCATTTCTTGAAGAGATATTGGGGTGAGTTTGAAAATTTAACTTGTATATTTAGATAATGAACATCTTTTACAGTCCAACTGCAGCAGTTATCACACCAAGGAGGATTTCATTAAGTTGTGTGAAAAAGTTGAAAAAGAATTAACATTAAACAAGAATACAGCTGAAGATGCAGTATCATCATCCTCTAAGACTAGAAAGAAAACGCAGGAATGCACACAAGATACGGGATATAGATATAGAAGTAGGAACGGGTGAAGCTGAAGAAATTCCGCAACTGCAAAAAAAGATTCTGATATTTCAGCTACAAATAAATTAAGGAAAATACATAAAGCCATATGTGTAGAGAAGTACTATGCTGTCTACTTTGAACAGATGCCATACATCGGGCGTGTTATTAGTATTCAGGATTATATTTTGTCTTGCAAATTTTTGGAAAAGTCTGCAGAAATTATCGCTGGTCAAAGAAAACGGATCTTGCGCCAGTGAAGCACTTCTTTGTATTTTATGGACCAGTTAGACTCTATGGTACAGGGCCATTTCAAATTGAGGAAGATGAAATGTAAGCTGCATACCTTAAATACTAAAGTCTTTTGTAAATAAATGTATTATTTTGTGAAATATATTTGAAGTTCCAACCATTTTAGTAATGTTCTTTATTTTATAACATTTTTCATAACTCTGTTTATATTTACAAACAATATAAAGTATTAAATTTATTCCAAGAATGTTTCATTTAATCATTTATTAAATTTTTGAGTGTTTAAAATGTTGGTATTTGATCATAAAACAATGACCAATAATCACCCCATCCCTGAACAATAATCACCCCATTGCCGGGGTGATTATTGGTCAGACATTTTTTTATTTAATTAATATTATATATAATTAAAAAAATAAAACTAATTAAGATTGTTAGGGATTGGATTCTCTTTCTGCAAGTATAAATATTTTGTTTCAATTCAATTTAGTTACTGAGTTATATGGATCTTTATGAAAAGTGACCAATAATCACCCCACTCTGCCCTAAATCCTGTATTTTTTTAAATGACAAACTTAATTTAATAGAAATTCACTGAAGTGGAATAAAAATAAAAAGAAAACTGCCCAGTTAAACTGAGGGCATTGAGCTCACAGGCTATTCACACTAATTGTATATTATATTCTTATTTCAAATTCTTTGAAATTAGACCCTCGAAAAATAAAGAAATCAACAATATATTAAGGGGGTCATCCCCCCGTTACCCCCTTTATAGTTAACTAATGAACCCCTTAAACTAATCAGAGAAGTCTCTAATTACAATGAATATATATACAAAATTTGAAGAAAATCGGATAATTCTGCATGAAAAACCCATTTATCTAAATTAAGGGGGGATTAGCCCCTCCCCTTTCCCCCTTCCCCCTTTATACTTAACCAATGAACCCACAAAACTCTTCAGAGAAGCGCATTATCACAATGAACCTATATACAAAATTTGAAGAAAATCGGATAATTCTGCATGAAAAACTTATTTATCTAAATTAGGGGGGGGGGTTATTCCCCCTTTATACTTAACCAATGAACCCTGAAAACTATTGACAGAAGCGCATTATCAAAATGAACCTATTAGAAAATTTGAAGAAAAAGGGATAATTCTGCATGAAAAACCTATTTATCTAAATTATGGGGGGTTAGCCCCCCGTTTCCCCCCCTTTATGCTTAACCAATGAACCTCCAAAACTAATCAGGGAAGCGCCTTATCACAAGGAACCTATACACAAAATTTAAAGGAAAACGGTTAGTTCTATCAAGAGTTATCGCGTTACGCACATACATACGTACGTACGTCCATACATACATACAGAACCGGCGGGCACATAAGCTCTCAGGCTTTGATAGCCTGTGAGCTAAAAAGGAAAAAAGAAAATCAAGTAAAAATTGCTGCAATCAATGAAAATTAACAAAACTGTTAATCCGCTTTAGCAATTTGAAACATTTACCATTAATATCTTTATTCCACGTGGTATGAATGTTTCAAAAATTGTGAAAACATAGTGGTAACTGTATCTTTGAATAGATGCTGGACTGTGACGTAAAATTTCATAAAATATTTATGAAATTCTCTGAAAAAAGAAAATAAGTCTGTCAGTCTAACTGTCGCACCAGATCGAGTGGAAAACATATCTGCATTTTAAGAATAATAAAATTTTATAATAAGATATTAAATTAATAATTTATTAAAATTATATATATAAACATACAAACACACATATATATAGTAATACATTATAACACAGTGTTATTTAAATTTACCTTAAATCTAAACTTCCATGTGGTAGTCTAAAAGTAATTGAATCCAATCTACAGCCACAGTATGGATCTCTCTCGCTCTGTGTGTCTGTTTCTTTGTTCGTTGGCGATGAATGGGAAAATCTATTGCACGTAGAGATGTGAAAATCTGGTTCCGGATAGATGAAGACAGGTTCCAACGAAACTGAGACTCAGATTTTTCCTTTTTTCATAATTATCCAAAATAGTAATTTAAACCGCTTATCAAATGCTAATAAATAAAATAAAGTTTTTCTCAGTTCGCTGGCTTTCTTATAGTTTCCACGCATATCCGATGAAAACGTGTTTTTTCAAGCACATACCTCGCAGACAGTAGGAAAACATTTATTTCCATTTTTTTCTACAGTTTGAAATTTCAATAGCTCTGTGCCTGAAGGAAATAATAATAAAACAAATAAGGAAAAATAATAGCTGGTACCTTTCTTAGTTTCGATGGTACTTTTCACACACAACAAAAATATGAACCTTTAAAATTCCTCCCCAAAACAATTCTGAACGAAATTTGCTTACTTACATTTTGTATGCATTTTAAAATCGCAATCGCCGGGATGCGGATAGACTTCTACGTTTACATGCTACATTCGTGGTACTGAGGGAATCTATCATTTAAAAAATATATCGTTATTCATTGTTTCGAATTAATTGTTTTTTGTAGGTTGTTTTTATATTTTCTGATTCTTAAAATTTTAAAATAGCTATCACTAGAGCGCGGAATGGATTTATAAAAGAAGAAAATCTTTGTAGTGGTACTCTTTGTAGATACTATGATGGTAATCATCATATATTTTATTATCAAAAATACGAATATATACTATTTCAAAGAATCACATCTGGAGGTTGTTTTCACATTTTTCGTTTTTCTTCAGTTTTATATTGTCATCCCCTTACCCTGGATGGAAACACAAAAAACAAAACACGTATAGAAGGAATATTTCTACTTGTAATGGTACTTTTCATTAAAAAAAATATTAATATTTTATATTTAAAAAAGTCTGAAAGTCATTTTAATATTTTCATGTATAAACTTTTCAACTAAAGTGAAACTATCTCAATGTTTTTAGAATAGTTAGGATTATATCATTCAAAATGATTATCAGAGAAAATTATGTAGCATGTATATACAGTGTGATTCATAAATATCGAAACAATAGGCTATCTCATTAAATATTCCCCCTAGGCACATACTTCCAATTGCAAAGTTTCATAAAAAAAGGTGCAAAATTTGATGACATAAGTTGCAACTCCATGGGGGGTATATTTTAGAAAATACAAAAATTAAATTTTTATACGGCCCCCGTAGAATAAAATTTCCAATTAGAAAATTGTTCCTTATCCATTCCTGAATTAAACAAAAAAAAATTACATCTTGATATCTGCAAAACTCAGAGATATATGTTCGTTTTAATAATTCATGAGGTTTCAAGGGATCAGACACAAATTGAAATGCGTGTAATTCAAGAAACAATGTTACTGTAAGGTGTCCGAGAAACATTTATTTATTTTTTATTTATTTATAGAGTTAGCATTTTGACTTTTTTTTTATGGTTAACCATATAATTTGTAAACAGAATCACATCATAAAACTTCTTACAAAATTTAAAAATATTTTTTTTTTTTTCAAAAAATTCAGAGTAATTTAAAATTGTTATAATTCGAAATATTATTTGTCGAATTGAATTTTTTATTTTAATTAAACAGAAACATATAAGTTTTAATTTTGATTCAGCATTTTACTAAATATTAATTTAAAAAAATTAAAAAAAAAATTAAAATAGCAATTTAAAAAAAAGATGCAACTTATTTTAAACAAATCAGATTTTGAAAAGTAAATTTTTTTTTCAAATTTGCCGAATTAAAATATAAGTAAAATATTAGAAAATGATATATTCCGAGGTTGAACCATTTAGCTTTAACGGTTATTGACTTATATCAATTTAAAGATGAGAAATGCTGAAAAAAAAAACCTATGATGCAGATAAATGCATTTAAAGTTTTAAAGAAAGATTGGCTCCTATTAGAACGTTTAAATGCTTTTTAAAAGTTTCCAGGTGAGTAAATACCACCGTCCTGTAGCTTGAATATCTGCTTTAGTTTATTTTCTCCCATACGCACCTTCATTCTTTACTGTTTAAATGTGTCAGTTGATTTGAACAAGACTTTTCTAATATGTCGATTTCGATTTTTTTCATAGTTTTAGCCCTGACAACTTCATATTTTTCCCTTTTAAAGTGCAATTACACGAAACCAGGGGTCGGAAAAACTACTTTTTTATTGTAGCAAACTACAACTACAACTACTTTATGGAAAACGCTGTTAACTAAAACTACAACTACTTGTTTTAAAAAGTAGCGACTACAAACTACTTTTCAAAAGTAGTCACTATTTTGCTACTTCCAGACTTTGTTAAAGGGTTCAATTTAAATTAGAAATTGAAGAAACGGATTAAATAATAAAGAGACCCCTTGTATCGCGTCTGCCAGGATATAATTAAATAAATTGCGACATAACCGAGGGGCTTAAAAAATTAAGAAAGATAGCATACAAAAAAATATTTTGTATTTGTCTCCAAGATGTTAGTTTATACACACGTTAGAAATTTCGTGCAAAATTAAGATAGATATTACAATCTAGAAAATCATGGAGAGACAACTCTAAATGCAAACAACAAATTAATCTGTAAATAAAGAAATTCCGAATAATAAGAAACGTAGCATTAAAACAGGAAGACTTACTAATGAGTAAATAGACAAATGTTGCCAGCAAGAAAATTAATTCTTTTGGTGGGTTAGTACTTGATTCTAGAAGCAAGTGTCAGTGGTAAAAATCTATGATTTCATGCGTTGCGTTGTTATACACTGTAGCTGAGATTCTCAAATTGTTCAGCAGAATAAATTTTTCACAAAAGAATCAACTTTCGGTCACGTGATTTACAGAATACTACATTTTCCCCCTTAAGTAGCGTTAAAAGTAGCGTCGGTTCTCGCTACAAACTACTGATTTTTTGTATCGTGCTACTCGCTACATTACATTGTTCCAAAAGCAGCGCGCTACACTACAAACTACTGTAAAAAGGAGCGACTACTGTAGTTTCGCTACTTGTAGCGCGCTACTTCCGACCCCTGCACGAAGCATACAAGTTGCCTCTAATTAAGGGCGACTCACTGTTAAAACCATTTTCATGGGCGATGCATTTAATTTTATTTAATTCATTATCTAGACAGGTGATTGATGATTATTTATGCTCTCAGACTATTACATTCGAATAAAGATTTATTTTTGAAAAACAATGTCGTTTGGAATAAATGAAAAATAGGTTTAAAAACTTCATAACTTTTGAAACTGTATAACAAAAAGTAGATTTTTGAAAATATATTTTTGTGCAATTTATTAAAATATATTTCCATCGTCAAAAGAAGATTCTTTATCTCTATTAATATTTTTACAAAACTTATTGCCTGCCCGACACGTCCTAAGAACAATAAAGATACGGTCCGGCATGGCCCAGCCAGCGGGCCGTGCCAGTTATGGGCCTGGCGCCAAGCTCGGGCTCAGGAAGACCTCTAGCATATTTCTCAAACAAGTTTAACGCAAAAATCTATGCGCTTTTGTTTTATATCTAAATGTTAAGACATTGCCTTAGATCGACTTTTAATAATGTGTAAATTTATGGTCGATCCCTAACTTGCATTTCAAATGAACAGATATCGTGTCGCTCAGAGGTATGCATAAGTGGTGGGTTGGGTTGGGTTGATTATTGACGGCCAATTATCTACACTAGGGATATAGGCCCGGGGGGAGTGCCCTTCGTGGGGTCTTTCTAAGGGAACCTAATCCGTATTTACGCATGGATAAATCCACGGCTCGAAGAAAACCACGAAAACTCCGAACGATTAGGCCGACGGGCGCGAGTGGGATCGAACCCAGCACCTCCCGTCTACCAGCTTCGAGAGCACAACCTCTCAGCATAAGTGGTGTAAGTCACGAATTTTGGAATTTAATATCTCTGTGAATTTTGCAGATATCAAGATGGAATTTTTTTTGTTTAATTCAAGAATGGATAAGGAAAAATTTTCTAATTGGAAATTTTATCCTACGGGGACCGTATAAAATTTAATTTTTGTATTTTCTGAAATAGACCCCCCATGGAGTTGCAACTTATCTCATCAAATTTTGCACCTTTTTTTATGAAACTTTGCAATTGGAAGTATGTGCCTAGGGGCAATATTTAAAAAGATAGCCTATTGTTTCGATATTTATGAATCACACTGTATAAGATTCATAGTATGGAATTATTCAGAGTATGGAATAATACTTTTATAGAATTTGCAGTGATTTGGCTTTTATGCTCAGATTTTGAATCTCTTAGGTTATGTAACACACATTTAATCTCATAAGCTGAAACTGGACAGAAATTTAAAATTGATATTTATTTTTTGAATTTTTTTTTAACTATTTACTGATAATTTCGATTTAGAATCAAATCATGAGTATAGAACACATTCGTTAAATGAAAATATACAGAAACCCACACGCACACAAGCACGTACTTATTCATACTTGTGTTGTGTGCGTGCGTATGCTTACAATATAATGAATAAAATTTCAGACTGACGCGACGGCTGTGACCACAAAGCATTTGTATCGCTATTTTTTATGCCTCTGGTTGATATGAACTTGAATATCGTAATATGACGGAATTTATTTTAAAATATGATATTGACTTTTTTGAAGTAATTACTAAGAGAATAGGAGAAATAGAAAAAATTAGAAAATTAGAGACATTCTTAGGAAAATTGTTAGTATATTTTATAATTTTATTGTTGTAAAAGATAAAGAGAAGTTTCTTGTTTTCATATATTTGCTAGACTACAAAAAATTATTTATCCTCTTTGTTTATATTTTGATCTACACTGCTCAAAACAATTAAAGGATATTGCAGTTTTAGGTGGATTTTTTATCTGGGAAACTTTTTAGCTGATTGATACATGGTCAACAGACATAGTAGGTTATATGAGAATAAATTACACATGTTCGGCAGAAAAAAAATGCATTTTATTGCGCATTTGTGTACAAAAGGAAAAAAACACAATTTGTGCATATGAGAAAAAAAGAATAAGAAAAGGTGTTTTCTTCAAAGAAAATCATTTTCAGTAGGGGGTATGGTTTCCACGGGCGGCCAGCAACGTTGAACACCTTTGAGGCATGGACTCAATGAGGCTATTAATGACGAGTTGGGGTATTCTGCCCCACTCTTCCATAAGAGCTCTTTCCAGTTCTTGGAGAGTTTGTGGGGGTTGTTGGCGGCCAGAAACTCGTCTTCCTAGAGCGTCCCAAACGTGCTCGATTGGATTCATGTCTGGAGAACACGCTGGCCATTCCATTCGAACGATTCCTTCCTCGAAAAGGAAATCCTCCACCAGGTTTGCACGATGTGGCCTGCAGTTATCGTCCATTAAAATGAAGTTATCTCCGATTGCTGCAGCGTAAGGGACTATAATAGGTCTGAGGATCTCATCCCTATATCGGCGACCAGTCAGAGCTCCATCTCGAATGATGTAGAGGTCAGTGCGCCCGTCAATGGAGATGCCACCATACACCAACACTCCTCCACCGCCAAATCTGACATTTTCGTGCACGAACGCAGGATTATTCCTACTGCCACGGTCCCTCCAGATGAAAATACGCCTATTATCCGGATGCACAGAAAAACGGGACTCGTCAGAAAACAGAATATTGCTCCATTCATTTCTCCTCCAGTTGACATGCTCGGTTGCCCGCTCCCTGCGGTCGCGACGATGCCTTGATGTTAATCTAACACATACCATCGGTCGGCGAGCATACAGACCTACAGCATGGAGCCGGTTGCGGACAGTCTGAGTTGAAATCGTGGTGCCTGTAGCCGAGCGAAGGTGTTGTTGGAGAAGAGTAGCGTTCATGTTTCGGTGTCTCCGAAATGTTAACGCTAAATATCGATCTTCATTGGGCGTTGTTGCCCGTCTACGACCTTGCCCTGGTCTTCGACCTGCACATCCACTCTCCAAAAAACGGTTCCAGATCCTGGAAATGACACTTTGTGACACTCCAATGGCTTGCGCTACTTCGGCTTGAGTTTGGCCCCCTTCTAACCTACCAACAATTCTCCAAGCTTCTGATTCTCTCAAATGACTTCGCTGAGACATCGTACTCATCGAAACAAAGCAATCACTGAATGCCGATCATCCTTGTCTTTATTCTCTTTTATCCAGTTGAAAGTCAAATTTCATTCGCTGCCGCTGAAGCGACGTTTTTGACGTCGAACTCAAAATTTGCATACTCCACAGTTTGAAAACCAGAAAAATTTGCATGTGTGATTCTCTTCTTCTATTTTCGGCAAAAAAAAAATTCGTTTATATCTTTATTTTATATAAAACTTCAAATATCCTTTAATTGTTTTGAGCAGTGTATATTAACCTAGAACTATTTACTATTCAACAATCATTAATTATATTGATTGCCTGTGTAGCATATTTATAAATTATGGCTTAAATTTTCTCAATAAAGAAATAAGTTATTATGGTGAAACTTTTAGTTCAATTTAATGTGTGTCAATTTTTACTAAATGAATAAAAAATAAAATAATTTGTCGGTATAGCTTGCTAGAAGTCTAGTAGTATATGTTTCATTAATTTCAAATATTTACGTTATATTTAAGATTGAAATTGAACTTTGCTAAAATATTATAAATTAAAATATATTTAATTTAAACTATTACGATTATTTTTTTATCACTTTTTACATTTTATTTTACCACTTTTCAAAAATAAAAATATATCAAAGCAATTTTCTTTTTTCATACCAATTACGGGTAACGTAATTAAAGTTTTTTCTGGATATATTTTTGAAATAAAATGTAAAAGAGACATATTAGTAAAGGATTAATAGAAGCCAGAGTTTGCTCAATGAATGAAATAAAAAAAAACTATCATTTAAATAAAAACTTTAAATGCTGAAACACATTCTTATGTATTTAATTAATTTTAATTTACGTCTTTTGAAATGTATTAAAAAATATTTACATTTATCTTTGTATGTTTTTTTTTTTATTATGTAGCAGTATAACTCTTTTGAGTTGTTGTTTGTTTCTTTTCCAGAATTGCAAAAAAAGTGTTTTTATTGTTATTTTGAGGTATATTAAGGAAAATTAGTAATTTTTTTAAAATGAAAATTAATTAATTTCTGAGGAATCATAAATTCCATTTCTCAAAGAAAACAATTAAGAAATAACAAATACTAATTACTTACTAAATGTAGATAAATTTCAATTAAGTGAAATAATTTTAGACATATACCTGATTTATGAATAATTTCTTTTCAGATAAGAGAAAATAATATGTACATGGCTAGAACGAGAAACATTTAAAAATCTTTCTTATTAATAATCATTAACTAAAATGTGTTTAATATTTTTACATTTGATCAGAGCATTAAATACACTCTTGATAACAATATACAGGGTGGCCATAATTAAAATGACAGTACTCAGTGTATGACGTGTCGACTACTCTGTTTATAGGATTAGGCGAAGTTTCGATTGTGAACGTAGTTTTTGCCCAATAATATTCAATGTGCGTAAAAGTTATCAAGGCTATCTTTCTCTAACTTTCGATGAATGAGTGTAAAAACCTCACAACTTATGATTTTTCTCTTCTTATCGATATTTATGCAAATTTCTGCATCTGGTCAATCGATATAGCAGTATTTAAGCGCTGGCATGCGCTGGGAAAGTGGACCTTTGGGTCGGTTCTTCCCCTTGGTGGTGTCCCGAGATCTGTGTTAGTTGCCTCAACTATTTCGCAGCAAAGAAGGAGTATCGGTTGTTGGTAAGAGTAAAATTACGTTATTTTCTGCTAATTGAATAAAAGCGTTTGGCGCTCACGGAGTGCCGCTTTCAGTACTATCATAGGCGGACATATTGAAGTGGAGTTGGACTAGTTTGCATAGTGGATATTCAATCTTGCTGGAAGTATCTCATTTTGACGCTCGTCCAACTCGTAAGTGACATTTTGAAGATATCTTTTGTTGATATTGTTCTTTGAAAGTGTTTTGGGAAATGTTTTCTTTAGGCTAAGGAAAATTAAGCAGAGCTTTTCTCTAGACCCTGCCATTTTTAATATTTTAAATAAAAATTATTTGATTTTACGCAATTTGTGCTCATTTCGGACTAGCTAGCGTTGATCACCATCTACAACAGCGACATGGCTGTCACAAGAGAGCGATCTAACTGCTAGAATGGAACCAAATTTCGTATTAGGATTAAAAACACTGGGGACAAAGGATTCCATGAAAAAAGTAATTTGAAAAGTCACCGCTAGGTGAATATGTGGCGCTGAGTAATAGAAAGGATAGTTTAAAAATGAACAATCAATACTGAAATAAAAGTTAATTTTAATGCAGTATTGATTCTGAATTTTTTGAACTCCATTTTCTTTTATACAACGCCAAATTCCTCCCTAGCGGTGACTTTTTGAACAATTTATTTTCGCGGAATCCTTCATCACCCGTCGCTTTTAGTCATAATACAAAGTTTGGCTCAAATCTCGCAGTTAGATTGTTATAGAGCACGCTGTGTATTGTCACTATAATTATGGCCACCCTGTATATAAAATGATAAAGTGAACTTAATCGTTTTCTTTTCTTTCAGTTTTCTTTTCTTTTTACAATTGTATCATAAATTGAGTACATAATATGTACTTACTTAGATAAGACTCTTGTCGATATATGTGTATATAATCGTCACTATCACCATTGTACTGTATACATATTTCAAGAGAAATTGCTTAATAAAAGTGTACACTTGCAATTTAGAAATATTTGTTCGGAATGCTTTAGGAAAAGAAGATGTGACATTCAAAAAACGAACTATATTTTATTTTGTATGTATTAAATCTGTGTATTACTATACATTGTTAAAAACATGTGGCAAACTGTCTAGACATTCGATTTGAAAATAGCGGTTACTTGTCGAAGCAAATCTGACCACATTATTGTCAGAAAAATGTTAAATTGCAGGTATCTAACCGTTTTGTATAAAAACAATCGAATGACTCGACGGTCTGATCCAAATTTTTAACGGTGTATGCCTTAATTTTTATTTATATTTGTTGTAGTGTAATGTTTTTATCGGATGCATGCGTAAAAGAGAAGTTATATTGTAACAAAGTTATATAAAACTGAAGCATTTTTTCGAAATAGTGAGCACATACGTTATTAAAACTAATATTTATATACTCATTGTGAAAACTTGACGGGAGAAAAATACGGAGCTTTTAAAACCTTCTGCAGTAAGAAATACTTACAAGTATAATATCAAATTTTCACCTTAAAACTATAAGTGACCTTTTAACGAGTGATTTTCGGTATACAGTATGTGACTAAGACGTATAGATACGGTAATACTCATCAAAACATTAAAGAAAATTTTTCGTTTTAACGGGAAAATATTCGAAAGATGTACATTTTTCGTGGATGCGTCGATGGTTATTCTGCTAACATGAAATTTGCAGTGAAATCCATTTTGTATGTTAGTTTTAATTGTAAACTTTTGCAAACCTACGGGAGAAATTTATGAATGATAATTAAGCATATTTATTTAACTATTTACGGGGTAGATCAACATGAAAAATTTAATTAGCTATTATTGTCATTGTAGTTCCAACTTGTGAAAATGACTGCAAAGCCTGTTGTTTAGAAAAACGCTTTTATAATAGTTCAGGTCTCTTTAGTACTAAAACGTTTAGCGTTTCTAAAAGTAAAAGGTTGTATGTGAAGATAATAAATGATGTAGAATCGACCATATAAATTAATACGTTATATAATACTATTAAAATGTATACAGAATTTTAAAGACGAGATTAACTTCTCTGCTTCTTAGAAATGCATATTACGAACCCATTAGTAGAGTTAAAAATCTTGTACTGGATCTGTGAAATCTTCTGCTCGCAAATAGTTGAGTTACAAAGTCATTGATTCAACGAGAGATGAGTTGTGAAATCGTTTATTCCCCATAGTGCAATTATTTAGTTTATAAATATTTCTCTATATGGTTTTTGACATCGATAATAAAATTATGTGAAGCCTGATTGATTTTTGATAATGAATATACGATTTTGTTAGTAATTTGTTGAATTTAGTAAAAGGGGTGATTTCGAAGTATTATGAAGAAATTGTTCTAAATTTTTATGTTTTTAACACACGTTTAGCTACGGCTATTCTTCTAGACATCTTTTAATTTTCCACTGAAAGAGTTTAAACAAAATATATTTATTTTGTGCTTTATGCAAATGTTAGTGGGCGTCGTCAATTAATTTCGCAGCATAAAAGCTTGTTCCAGCAGTGAAGAAAATACATATTTGTGGCTTGAACAAAATATTTCTCCATCCTACGCTTAGTTGAGTTGAGTTGAGTTCAGTTTTATTTGTGTTTATAAAAAAAGAATTTCTTGAAGTTCATGAAACTCTCTTTTTATAAAGTATAGTAGTTTAAGATAATGTAGAAGTTATTATTATAATTTTTTTTTAATTGACAACTGCAGTTTAAGTATATTCTTGGTATTAGAAGCAGCTAAACAGACATATGTTGGTTTTCATGCAGTTTACTAATCTGATCTTTGCATTAGGACTTGCACGAACATTTAAGTTTAAAACTGATTTTTGTTTTATAAATATTTGTTATTTTAGAAGAATACATTGAAGAAACTGCTTAGTTTAAATTATAAAGCAGGATTTTCCTTCTTTAATGTACGATAACAGGATTATTCGTTTTAAACAACTTTAGTATTAATTAATGCCCCAAATACATGCTAGGTGCATGGAGCTAGGATTCGAGAGACCCTAGTCTGATAAAAAGGTGATTATCCTAAAAGCAATGGGTAATTTGATATTATATATGTTTTAGAATGTCTAAATAACTCATGCACATGTAAAAACCAGCGTGATCGGATTTCTGTGTGGTTTCATAGAAAGAAAACAAAATTATAAAACTTAATTAATTAAAAATTTGTATTTATTATTCATTTATGTAGGCTGAACTCTAATGATTTCCGTCAAAAATTACAGTATATCTGTAGACAACTATTTGATCAGTATATGTACAATAATTCAGATAAACAGTGCTTGTACCAATTTTAAACACATATACCGTAAAAATATAGTTTATAAACCTTATATACCGGTGCAATATATACGGTATGTAGACTGTAATAATATTTGTAATCGATATATATATATTCCACATAAAATGTACAACATGTGTACTGTAAAATATTTTTTAATCGTTATGTTAAATACCTCTGTTTAGTATCTTTTAAAATATATGGACAGTACAAACGCAACCCAGGCAAACCCCAGTACAAACTGAGTAGATAGTAAGCGAGAACACTTCAATGGTACAAGTAGTCGAAAGATAGTACACAAAGGTCAAAGTACACGACTGCAGCGTTCATACCGGTTGGAGTGTGAAACACATTAAATAGCATTTTTTAAATATTTTTTTTTTAGCAGGAATTCTAAATAGTAAATATTGTAATCTTTCATATTGATGAAATCTTATTTCCTGTACTAGAAGACTTGGCTACGTGTGAATTTTGCACGTCAAGCATTACTTAGTTGTGGCGCTGCACTGCAATCTCATGACCGGTCTTAAGTTTGAGGTGTTAACGTACTCAGCTGCAGCGAGAGGTCTCGGATCAGCCTCTTTTTGCATAAAGACACGCCTAACATTAAATAAGTTTGAATCTAAGAGTGAAGGAAAAAATATACTTCAACATTACTTTTAATTAAACTGAATGGAAGATTACATTAGTCAATAAAAACAGAGCAAAATTATTACACTGTTAATACAATTGAAAGCTGTTAATGTTTCAAAGAAGAAAGAAGAAGTTGGCATGTGGAATATTTGTAAAATAACAGAAAAATTAATAATTGAGACTTCCCAGAAGCTTTTTTGGTCTGTGTACTTACAATGATTGTTTTATATCACAAAACAGCATTTAAATGGAAAGAGATAATTTTCTCCAAATATTTATTTTGATGGTTCGTTTGAAAAGCAGCTCCACTTTAAAAGCACAAGAAAATCTCGATGAAATTAACTGATATTTCCCCGATAAAATAATAATAATAATAAAATAATTTAATCTTAAAGGTAGAATTTAGCTATAGTAATCAAGGTTGATACACAGACATGCTTCTACAGTTGTACATTTTTAAGTTTCTAAAAAGTAAACACCATATTTTCTTTCCTTGTAATTTTTACCATGCATAACAATGATTCTCTCAAACTCTTTAATTTGTTCAAATGATAATCTATTATGTGACGTTCTATAAATACTTTATAAATTTCAAGACTACTTAACTTAACTTAAAACGTAAAACAAAAATGTCACTTGATACTAAAAATACTTATTTGAGGGTAGTGATTCAGGATGGCAGCTTATATGTAGTATATTGCAACTGTCGTTTGTATAAAGAGCAGTTTAAAATCAAAGACATATTTTTTGAAAGACAGTTTTTTTATTCCTGCCAAAAGGAGCTTTGCTTGAACATTAAGCAACCACGATTAAAAATACTAGCCGCCACTGGCGACCAGTTTGGTCGCCCTTAAATGTATGTTAAGCATTGTAACAAATTATTTTTATTCATAATTTATTTTTTTCCTTAATCCTTCGCCAAACCGGAAAAATCTAATAGACAAATCAAGAACTTTTGCGATCGTGGTGGCATTTCGCATATTTTTTGTTGTTATGTATTTCATCTTTCTTGACAAAAACCGCTTAACCCACTTTATAATAAATTAATCATTGTGTGTGTGTTTTTAATATAAAATAAACTATTTCATAATAAAATAAAAGTATATGCTGTTTTAGTAATCTCTAATAGGTACCTGAAAATGGGATTTTCTCGCCAAAATGGCGCAAAACAAAAATTCCGCCAACCCTGGTGCGTCCGTGACAGCTGTTCCAATTTAAAATACATGACGTTCACATTTTTCTTTAAAATAGAAAATAGATAAATAAGAAATATTATCATAAATCAAAACATTTGATTTCAAAATTAAAATATCGTTTCTAATTAATACACACGAAAAATAAAAGCTGACAATTTGTTTCGAAATTTGATCCATTAAATATTATTACATGAGTTCAACCACGGAGTTCAACTTACATCAAGAAAAGATCCGAAGGAAGTTGAGTTGTATGGAACAGAATTATGGTAAACTTTGACTGTCTCACTGGTGCTGATTATTTTTTTTTACACCAGGCAGCGGTCCAAAAATTCATGGTTTAATATTTTAAACGTTCACAACGAATGAATCTTTTTTTTTTTTGTTGTTGTTTACTTTCATGGATAGAGAATTTGAACAGCGAACCTAATTGAAACTGAAGTTATTGCAGAATGTATACATAATTGAACGTAAGTCATCTCTCAAATATTAATTTATTTTGAACGATCTTTCTAAAAATGTAACTTTTATGCAGTTTTATTAGAAAAAATAATTTTGAATAAAAATGGCTGCCTGGCATATGAAACAGTGAAGCGGCATCCCGGAACTGTTGAGGACAGTCACATGACATACGGTTTTATTATAGAGATATGTGCATGTGCACACGCGTAAGAAATTTCTGTTGCTGTAGATATAACATATACTCGTATTTACCGGGAAATAGTTATTTTATGGTAAAAATCTCGTTTAGAATTAAAGTGGTACATTTACTGTATATTTAGATTTAATGTACCATAGAAATATAATACTCAACTTGGAAATGGGACAAATATAGTAAAATGTATGGTATTTGTACTGAATATTTTTGAATTTTTACTACAAAATAATATTTTATTTTATTTAAATCGTTTCTTTTTTCAGAAAATGTGAATTAGACAAATGTACTATACGCAAGCTTTTTATTGGTTTACAGAAGAAAAGAATTAAAGTAAAAGTATAGAAATAAAATTACAACACTTCCTCAAAATATCAAGGCTTGAAAAGAATATAAATGTCACATATGATTTTAAATATCCAAATAGAGTGCCCTTTTCATTATTAATCCTTTTCAGATTCAGTTTCTGAAAATGTAAATTTTTCGAATTCCACAGGCTGATTATTTTACATTCCTTTGATATTCAAATATGTTGTGGTTCTTATGCAGATTTGGTAAACAAAACATGAGAGATAAATTTTCAATAGAAAGTTTGAGAAGTATCATATTTTAAATGTTACAGACAAATTAATTGCAACAATGTTCCATAGGGATTATTCTAAAATCATATATGATTCAGTTTAAACGAATGTTTTATTACGGCGATTCATGCTTTCAATAATATTGTTGGATATTTTCTGCGGCAATTATAACCGCAATGGGCAGATATGTCCTTTAATGTGATAAAGCATGTCAAAGCTTTTGGAGGGTACATAATAGAACGTACTGACCTGCAATTCATTTTCCCGACATGTCTATTATATTACATTGAACTTAAATCTTGTGTTTTTACAAGTTATTGAATATGCAGAATAATTTTACCAGTAATCAATCTATCAACATGCGGTTGTGGATTGCCGTTCAAAACTGTCACATCTGGAACCATCGCAACAATAAAAGCACAAAGAATATTGTATAGGATATTTTTTACAATTTGTTGTCGTCCACTTGTTACTGGACCACAAAAAATATAAAAAAAATTTAAAAAATTAAAAGAAAATTAAAAAAATACAGGAAAAGCAAAGAATGGCTGCACGTATAAAAATATATTGGACGCAATTTAAAATACAGGGTGAATCATAAATACGTATACAACTTCCAGATGCTGTAAAACAGGAAACGTATAAGGGACGTTACCAAATACAAGCTGTAAGGTAGGTATACTCATTAGGGCGTATCGAAAAAATCCAAATTTTTTAGATCTTTTAGCGGTAGTGCGGAAAAGTTGTGAACTGCCTTTATTAAAAAGTGTGCGGAATCTTAAAACTGTGGGTTGATATCTTCTGTCGCCTCAGTGGGCCTAAAGTTATAAAAAATGGACTAAAAAGGATTAAAAATCAAAAATTAATAAATAATCACAGATTTCGCTCATCAATTTGAGGTAGTGGTTACAAGTTACTCTTTTGTAACAACAACAACAATAGAAAATTGTAGAATTATAGGTTGATATCTTCTGTCGCCTCATCGGCATCGAATTTTTTAAATTTTGATGCAGTTTGGTAGTTTTCTGCATTACTGTTTACTGCTTGCACAATGCACAATCGAGACAGACTGGGTTTGTTGATCTGCCAAAATAGCGGAACACCCTTATTTTCACGCCGAGAAACAACAACAGCCATAAAAAAATTTAGGTTAATATCATATAAAATAATTACATCAATCAGCTAATTTTTAATCAATTAAAATAATATAATAATTTTAATATGTTAATATCTTCTGCTGCTTCATCGACACCAAATTTGCGAAAATGAAGGCAAAATTTTAAATAAATACACGTCACACTTACCTCATTTTAATGCAAACACAAAATTTATTTTACCTTTCGAACATACAAATGACAAAATCATTACTAGCTTGTAATCATTTTTGGTTTCAAATTTTGAGATGTGTTTTCTGGATTCTAGTGCCGCTATAATAAATCTATCACTGTTCTGCCTTCCAACTGTTTTTCTGGAGGCTGCAGTGACTAGTTTCACAATCCGCTCTACCGCTTGTGTGTGGGAAGCAAATTTAATAAAGTCCCAGCAATACATTGGCATACTGCCCTGTATCATCTTCAGAAATTCTTGAGAACAGATCTCGGTGAGAATAGGAGGCGATATCACATAACCAGCTCGCCAGTCAATGAGATCTACATAGTCTGTAGCTCCAAAGTTAACAGCAGGAATAACAAATTTGCGAACAGAATTTCCGTCTAGGATAATTTGTCTTGCCTTTATAATCCGCCGATCTGCAAGGGTCCTAATACAGCACCTATCATCAGATAACATGGCCAAAAGCATGTTTACTTGAGCCGCAAAGTAAGCGTTGCGAAAAATAACTGGGTCGACTGGCACAATACTTTTTTGGCAATTACCGAGATGAGCTGATCAAATACCACAGGTGTCTAGCACCATCCTTTATGGAATGACGAATCTTAATTCGGAATCATGAGAGTGCGTAGACTCTTAGAATGAATACAACAAAATGTTAGCAACTCATTTGATGGGTCTGATGTTGATATATATAACCTCAGTATTCGATTGGAAGTTGTTAGCCAGCGGGACAAATTCAACGTTCCCGGTTCCCGGATCAGGGCCTGATTACCGACGGGGCACACTTCCACCAGTAAAATTTAATAGGAATTTTCCTCTTATTGAAACGCTCTATTCATGTAAAATTACTGCCATGGATAAGACAAAAAATTCTATTATTTTTTACTGGTGGAAGTGTGCCCCGTTTGTAATCAGGCCCTGTCCCGGAAATGTAGATCTGAACAACAAACACCAGAACTAATGCTGGTACAAATGTCTAATAAGTATTTCTGATCTGAACTGAGGATGGTAGGATCAATATCTGGCAACTTGCATTCAATGCTATTAAAAGCAACAATTGAAAGCTTTTCGTATCCTTTAAGGTTTCGTCCAATGCCTCCGGTGTAATATGTGGAGCCAGATGACTTGCCGTCTATGGACTCAAACAGGTGTTGTAATGGCAACTCATTGAAATAAAGTAAGCAGATAGTCCATTGTACTAGTCTCTGAAGTTTCAATTCAAGCCTGCGAATTACGCCATTAGACATTCCTGTGTTCACGACAGTGCCGTCACACTCGAGAACAATAAGGTTGCTAAAATCATCCAATCTGCTTTCAAGTGTAACATGTCCCATATACGTAGAACTAGGCTCCGATACAATACAGCAATGCGCTTCTACAATTGTACTTTAGAACTGCCTGTCCTCGAGTGTTTCTGATGTTAAGGTTTTGTCATGTCGTCCATCAAAACAAAAGCCAGATAGAGTGGAACGATTTTTATTTGATTTTGAGACCAATTTTATGTAAATTCTTAATTTTTCCCTCCATATTTTATTTTTGCCTGTGACGAGGCCTGTATCTGATTCCGATATTAAACCCAAATCTTGCATAACACGCAATGCAATAGCAGCCGTGGCTCTCTTGGAGACACCATACCTTTTACTGACAAGAACTGTGTTGTCCAGTTTCAAACGCATTTGAACACTCCTTGTGAGTTCCCACATTGCCTTCACTATTTTGGCAGACAGCCAAACCCAGTCTGTCTCGATTGTGTATTGCGCAAGCAGTAAACAATTATGCAGAAAACTACCAAAATGCGTCAAAATTTCCAAAATTCGATGCCGATGAGGCGACAGAAGATATTAATCTATAATTCTACAATTTTCTATGGTTGTTGTTGTTACAAAATAGTAACTTGTAAGCACTACCTCAAACCGATAAGCGAAATCTGTGATTAATTATTAATTTTTTATTTTTAATCATTTTTAGTCCATTTTTTATAACTTTAGGCCCACTGAGGCGACAGAAGATATCAACCAACAGTTTTAAGATTCCGCACACTTTTTAATAAAGGCAGTTCACAACTTTTCCGCACTACCGCAAAAAGATCTAAGAAATTTGGATTTTTTCGATACGCCCTAATACTCATAAAGTTTTTTTCCTACTGCTGTGCGAAGTGACATAGGCGATAGCTTGCGTGTCATGCGAATATCAGTAGAAATGAGTGGTCTGCAGTGGGGAAGGCATTTCGTATTCTTAAATTGAGCAAAACTGTCACCATTGTGCAACGGCATTTTCGAACACGATTTGGAAAAGAACCTCTAACCAGACAATCCATTTATGATTAGTTAAAAAATTTTGTAACTACGGGCTGTTTGTGCAAAGTGAACTGAAATTCATAACTGGTTTGATGTGTGTCATATGACTAAGGATGCTCAAATAGATTTTTTAAACCAATCATAAATTAATTTCCTGGTTAGAGGTTCTTTTCCAGATCGTGATCGAAAATGCCGTTGCACAATGGTGAGAGATTTCGTTTTGCTCCATTCAAGAACACAAAATGCCTTTTCCACTGCAGACGCAGCCATTTCTACTGATATTCGCGTCACACGCTAGCTATCGCCTACGTCACTTCGCACAGCAGCGGAAACAAAACTTTATGAGTACACTTACTTTGTGGCTTGCATTTGGGGAACGTGCCTTAAACTGTTCCTGTTTTACAGCATCTGGAAGTTGTGTACTTACTTATGAATCACCCTGTATTTAATAATTTAGCAATGGAATTTCAATATCAATACACTACAAATATATCTCAAAAAATATTTTCTAAAATATATACTAAAACACTTTTATTTTGCTTAAAAAACGTCAAACTAAATGTTGTTCACCAAATCATCATCAGAATATACTTGTTCTGATGATGATTTGGTGAACAAATCGAAACATGTAAATTTTAAAATTTTTAATGTTTTTATTGATATTTTGACGTCTTTTAAGCAAAATAAAAGTGTTTTAATATATATTTTAGAAAATATTTTTTGAGATATATTTGTAGTGTTAATTTTAATGGACGTATTTTAGACTCTTCACTTTATATGTAATATAATAACATTTGAATCAATATCAATATATAAAAAAAAGTCTTCAATAAACTCTGATGTACTAAACATACCATTCGATTATTGTATGTTCAAACTAATTCTAACAAATAAAAATATGTATTATTTTTGCCTTTGTAAATTTTGAATAGGATAAGCGCACATTCAATACAAATATGAAAAGATTCGAAGTATAGTACAACAGAATTTTCGTTATTTTAAATATATAATATAAATGTTTAAGTCACGATAAATGTATCGGAGATCTTTATCGGAATAACTGATTCTTATCAGATAGGTTCTAAAATTAGTTGATATTAATGAATTGAGAAAAAAATCTGTATGGGTAAATATGTTTTAGAAAAATTAGATTTTGTTCAATTAAACGAAATCTTGTTAATTATAAATTAAAGATCACTTATAAGTTGTAATTTTACTAACACGGTGAAAAAGTCAGGGCCGGGATTCGAACCAGGGAACTCTTGGCTGAAGCTGCCAATGACCTATCAACTGAGCAATCCCGGGCATATCTGGCGGATCTAATTCAGCCAGTTCAACTTATTGATTATAGTATCTAGTCTGATATCTGAATGAGCTCAACAAAATAAACCGCAGGTAAAAGAACTCCAGTAAGCGCTGGATACGTGATTACACTACATTAATTTTGACACAATTACTCAAATTGGTAAACAAATCGTATAAGTTGTAATTTTCCCAACTAGGCGAAAAAATCCTGGCCAGTATTATGGCCCGAACTTTTTCGCCCAGTTGGGAAAATTACAACTTATATAATTTCCTTACCAATTTGAATAATTTTGTCAAAAATAATCTAGTAAAGATCACCTAATTTTCATTTTATTTACAATTAGCTATAAACTGTTTTTGTTAATAGGACAGCATATATATGTAATGCATTTAACTGTCACCTAAACAGCTTATTTCTGTGTAAGAAAAAATTAATTTTCTATACATAAGCACGATAATTGAGAAGTCTACATTACATTTAAGAAAGCGCACAAAATTAAGATAGTTGATTATCATTATTTTTTTTCTCTGCTCATCTAATATGAAGCGAAAATGATCTATGTTTAAGATATATTGATGCGCAGTTATATTGCAGCTATAAAAAAAGTTGTTTGTGTTAATGAGAGATTGGATTACCTTCCGACCAAATACAAAATCTGATCAATCTGATAAAACAGTGTGATTTATGTCAGGAATACCACATTTTTTACACTAGGATATGAGCATCGATTATCATTTTATCATTATGAGGAATTAATTAAATATTTTCCACCGCATTAGATAATCTCTTCATCGTTAATATATTTATGAATGTTGATTGCTGGAATATAACTTTTGATGCATCATATTTATTTAGAAATCCTTGCTTTTGACATATTGCAAGATTTTTTTTTTTTCAAATCTAATTCCATTTTGAATGAAGTTTACGAAATATATGCTTTTAATTATCTTATTTCATAATATTTTTTAATATATTGAAAATAATGTAAGCTGTTTCCCATGATAAATGGAAAAGTAATAAAAACTGAATGCTGATAAAAAATATATATATATTTGTATGAGAAAGTAAAAGGTTTATTTTATACAATACGGTGAATTTCAGATATTCTATAAAAATCGAAGGTCAGAAAAAATAAGTGCTTACAAAAAATTTGAAATCCTTTAAAAGTGTTACATTTTACAGAATTTATGTTTCGTGTGTGTAATCCGGTTTCGTATAATAGGGTATTTAGAGGTACTTACATTTGACTATCATTATTTCCGAAAAGTTTTCTTTACCTTCACTGCCAATTCCCAGCACACCTTGGGGACACTTTTGGAACACTGATTTAAAAAAAAAAGTGTTCCAGTTACCTTAATGTGTACTGAATGTGTTCTCTTGATGTGTTTCTAATATACCCCGCTATAAAGAATGTGTTCTGAAAGTGTACCGAAAAGTGTTCTGCTCAGGATATTTGTTAAATCTAAACTTGGGAACACATTTGAGAACAGATTAGGAGAAAATTTGGGAATACTTGTGAAATCATCGCTTTCAAAAAGTGCGCTAGAAAGTGTGCTGAATAAAAGAGGTGTTCTCAGAAGTATTCTAAAAACTGTCCCAAAAAGTGCACTTCAAAGTGCTCTAAAAAAGTTGACAATATAAGTGTTCTAAAAAGTCTTTTGAAAAGTGTATAAAGATTTGCAGTGTTAATAAATCGCAATATTATGCAATTAAATAAGAAATAATTACTATTTGGAAATAATGGTTCTTTCAAGTAAGCACTTATAAGCATCCTCTATTATTAATGTGTAAGAAACGTAAAAATAATTGTTTTTGATATAAAATAATACATAGGAATGGAGAAACAGTACATAGTAAAATTTAAAAAAAAAAAAAAAACTATATTTAAATGACAATTGTCTACATTAAAGAAAAGGAATAGGAAAAAATATATATAAATTTAGTGTTATGCCGACTTTTTTTTTCAAAAGCATTTTAATATTGTTTCAAAAAATCCCAAATTCAGAAATACGTTTAAACAAACAACGATACTTTGAAGTGCAGTTTCATAGAGTAATTCATATTTAAGTGAATATATATATATATATGTTTTTAAATAACAATGTTATTAATTAAATTTTAAAGGAAACATTGCTATATAAAAGTAGCCTTTTTTTTTTAACGATTTTTGGAAATTTGTCATAGCTATTATATTCTTGAAATATTTTCATGAGCTTTAAATTCCAGGAAAATAATTATTATCTTGTACCATAAGAAAGAAAAAAAATCGATGACACGAGTTTGAATTCAGATTGTAATTTGCCTTACATATATTCCTATACATGATGTTATCTATTGTAATAATTTATTGTTAACTAAAAAAAATTATTCATGCAAGGAAAAATTCAATATATTCTGATTTATTAAATAAAGACACTGCAAAGAAAATCAGAAATAGATTTCTCACTTCATAAATATAATTATCTTAATTTTTAAACCAATTTCACATTGATTGAATTAGACTGTTTACGAATACTACCATCTTAACAATGCTATTAATTTTACACCCACCTTCTGTAAAAGAGCTTTTCATAAAGCATTAAGTTATTTAAAAAAACAATAAATGTGCAACAATCATTTCATAAAAAACCCTTATAACTATGCTGCATGAACATAAACATATAAGAAATATAGTATTTTGCTATTTTATTTTAATAAATATGAATCATTTACAAAATGTTCTTATTTGTGCATACTATTTATCACAATATCGCTTCTTTTTTATCGCTTTTTCTTTTTTCGTTACGATATTTCAATTTCGGCCTGTTTATTATTATTATTATCATTATTATTTGTCTTAATTTCTAGGATAAAATAATTGAAATTACATTAAGGATAATTCTTGAAAGAATTTTATTGTAATGAATTAGTTGAGTTCACTCTTTTTAGTATTTTAAGCATACACACACACATATACACACAAGGGAAAAAACCCACACTGCTTTATAAAACTATTCTTGATTATCTATATGTATAACTAACAAATGGTATACTTACGTATGTAATTACATTGTACATCGTAGTTGAATTCGAAGTACATTTCTTCCAACATTTTATATTCTGAACAAATATTAGCCCGCTGAATATCCCTAAAGAATATCCTCTTTAAATTTCCTTATCTTGTTTAAGGAAAAGCAGAAATTCCGTTGAAACTAAGTTTGTTTGTTAAATCAATTACTGGCGGTCTCCTTGGGCATAAATTTATTTCTCAACCCAAGAATAACAATGTAAAGTTTGATGAATTCAGATTTTATGTAAATTAAGTTTCGATTTGACCCCGTTGAAAATGTACATAAGTGATAGATACAGAATAATATTCGAAGTGTCTTACTTAATTTAATGAAGATTTCTCTTATTTAATTTGACCAAACTTTGACTGAATAATATATTTCTGATACTTTACATTAAATTTAACTTCCTTTTTTGAAATAAATAAATTTATTTTTAAAGGATTTTTTTTCAAAATACTTTTTTACTCATACTTTAGTTCATCAATCATTTTTTTTTACTTTTTAAAATTATTTTTAATCGGTTAGTATATCAATAAATAATGTAATATTTGTTTTTTATTTAAATGTGTCTAAATTACGTTACACAGTTTGTCCCAAAAATTTTTGGACTGGTTAAATTAACGGCGAATAGATGGCGCTGCGTGTCCGCAAGTGATATCAAAAGTACGATTACACTTCTTCTTGTAAAGCGTTAAAATTTCATGTTGTTATCTGATGTGTGATGCCATCCTCTTTGTTGTAACAGTGTGACGTGATCATGTCGGAGTTCGCGAAGTCGAACAGTAAATGAACATAAAATTGAAGGTACCACTGTTACTGGAAGTTGTCATTTGGAAGTGTTGTAGTGTTTCTTGGCGCGAGTACGCAAAATTCGTCCTCGGTACCGACAAGGCAATTGGTTGTTCTTGCGTGACAACGAACCAGCACACACTTCGATCATTGTGCGGCAGTTTCTAGCTTCTAACAGTGTCGTCGTGCTCCACCATCTTCATTACACACCAGATTTATCTCCCTGTGTACTACTGTTACTGGACAATGCCATTTGGAAGTGTTGAAGTTTTTCTTGGCGCGAGTATGAAGAGTTCGTCTTCGGTACCGACAAGACAATTGGTTTTTCTTTCACGACAAAGAACCAGCACACACTTCGATCATTGTACGGCAGTTTCTAGCTTCTAAAAGTGTCGTCGTACTCCACCATCCTCTTTACACACCAGATTTATCTCCCTGTGTACTACTGTTACTGGAAGTTGCCATTTGGAAGTGTTGCAGTGTTTCTTGGCACGAGTACGCAGAATTCGTCCTCGGTACCGACAAGGCAATTGGTTGCTCTTGCACGACAACAAACCAGCACACACTTCGATCATTGTGCGGCAGTTTCTAGCTTCTAAAAGTGTCGTCGTGCTCCTCCATCCTCTTTACACACCAGATTCATCTCCCAGTGTACTACTGTTACTGGACGTTGCCAATTTGAAGTGATGAAGTATTTCTTTGTGCGTGTACGAAGAATTCGTCTTCGGTACCGACAAGACAATTGGTTTTTCTTGCACGACAAAGAACGAGCACACACTTCGATCATTGTACGGCAGTTTCTAGCTTCTAAAAGTGTCGTCGTGCTCCACCATCCTCTTTACACACCAGATTTATCTCCCTGTGTACTACTGTTACTGGACGTTGCCAATTGGAAGTGATGAAGTATTTCTTTGTGCGGGTACGAAGAATTCGTCTTCGGTACCGACAAGGCAATTGGTTGTTCTTGCACGACAAAGAACACATTTGATCATTGTACGGCAGTTTCTAGCTTTTAACAGTGTCGTCGTGCTCAACCATCCTCCTTACTCACCAGATTTATCTCCCTGTGACTATTTCCTGTCACCAAAATTCAAACTGCACATAAAGGAGACTACCTCAAGCGACTGCAACCGACTAATTGGCACTCATTGCAAAGAAGAATTTTGATGACAATTACATTCGTTGTAAAAAGTCTGTTGAGTCCAGTGGAGATTATTTCGAATAGACATAAGTTAAAAATTTTCATTTCATTTCTTAATTTTTTGTTTATAGGATCAGTCCAGGAAATTGTTTGTTTTAAAATTTAAGTTTTAAAATAACATGTATCTACGTTATTTTTAATTGGAAATTTTAAAATAATGGAAATAGTAATTCTGTCTGATAATACATATGAAATAAATTTCATAATGTATTAGTTTTATTTTTTCTTAAAAAATACCGCTCAAAAAAAAAAATAAACAAACAAACGAAAACTCTGCCTTTTTAGTATGAAAATAGCCGAATTTTTAGAATATCTCCTTTTGAAAGTTTAAAATGGGTAATGTTTCAATGGACATCAGATTAAAAAATACATATATTTGTTAGAATTAAAAAACAATAATACCCTCAAATTTTTATCTATAGAAAATATTAAAAGGAGATATAACACACCAGACAAATCGAACAAATGTATAGCCAAAATTTAATCGGTAAAAGTGCCTTTTGATTTTGAAAAGAAATCTGTTTGCTATACAATATCCAACAAAAAATGTTATTTATGCATATTGTTTTTGCCATTTGGATGACAATAAAAAACAACTCGAAAAAGAAAACAAGAAATTGCAAAGTTAGATCAGTTTTAGGTTATTATTTTTAACTAAATCAAACTAACTCGTAAAGACATACTACTGACACACTTCACTTAGATAAACTTTTTGGGAATAACATCTGGTCTTCTATGTAGACAGCTCAAGAGAATATATCGCAGGTAATGGAATGAAACATTTCACTCGGATAACATTAACGCACTCCTAAAAGAGATTAAGGATTTTAAATTGCACCAAATTTCTTTTTTGAGATAGCATATGATCTGTCATCTAGACAGATCAACATAATATACCGCAGGTAATGGAACCATTTTCACTCAGTTGAAAAAAATTCAATTCGTATGTTAGCTTTACCAATCAGTTTCATGCATGCAAAAATAATAAAGTGTATGTACGTTTATATCGTTTATTGGATATCCATTATCTGCTGCATAGTCTGTTGAGATGTTTACATGGCAGACCAGATGCTATTGCCAATAAGGTTATTTGAATGAAATATGTCAGTCGGTTGTCGGTCCATGTAGATCAATAGACAGGGCGTTGGCAATTTAAACCAAAGGTGTTGGGTTCGACTCCCAATGTGGGCACATTTTCACTCAGTTGGAAAATTTTCAATACGTGAGAAGAGCTTATTGGACAAAAAACCGCACTCCTAAAATAGATTAAGAATTTTAAATTGCACCAAATTTCTTTTAATAATGTTATCCTAAAAGGATGTTAAACCTTCAGAAGAGACTTTCTGAATAGAAAGTAATGCGAATTTTCAATTATGTTTAAAATTATTCAAAGAATGACAGCATATTACTCAATCCTTAGAATGAATCTTTTAATTAATGTTAAATATTGTTTCGTCTTATTATCTTTCTTTATATTACTGTGTTTCGCTTTCTTGTATTATTCTTTCATTGTATTTTATTAGTTATTTTCTTTGCTAATATTACTAGATAAAGCAAATTAAAATAATCATTTGGTAGCATGTAGTGCGTCATGTAGTATGTCCTTTGTCATAATTACAAAGTATCTTCTAGTGCTTCACTCTTGAGTTACGACCATGCGTTGTTAGGTAATAAGGTAAAGCTAGGAGAGTCTGCGCACAATTTAACAAAATAATAAAAAAATATATAAATATTAATTTTTTGCTGAACTATCCATGAATAATTTTGACTTCATTTGTTTTTATGCAATTCCATTGCTATTTTGTTGTTATTCTGTAATTAATTAGAACAGTTGTAATAAAACCAACAACGCTATTTTGCGCAACCTGTCCTTACAAGGTTGGTGTGATTGCGCACATGGGTAGGAGAGATTGTTATTAATAATAACTACAATTAAATTGTTAACTATAATAATTACAATTAAATTACATTGTTGAAAATTTTTTGTGACTTAATGTTATTGTATTACGAGTGAACATTTCAACCTAATGATTAAAGAATCCAGCCATTCAGTACACTCATCCTCATTGCCCAGCATTTTTTAGAAAATTAATTTATTGCCAAATTTAGTTTCGATAATTATGTGTTTTTCAAAAATTATTTCAAAATTGATTCATTTATAGGTTTTACATGTAGTTTGTAATTTATACAAATTTACCAATAAGTTGCGTAATTTCTCCTAGCATGGAAACAAATGGGAACAATGCGCCATCTCTCCTAAATAGCAGATGCGCAATCTCTCAAATTTCGGTAGGAAAGATTGTGCGGCCTTTAATTTAAACATGTCGTTTCTAAAACGAACCGACGGTGTTCACACCGTTAGTCTAGGTTAGTAGCTTATGAGAAATCCTTTAAGTTAAAAATATTTTGTAAATACTGGCATTATATAGAAATTCGGACTAATAGTTGTGAAAATTGAAGCACTTACTTTGAGAAAACGAAACAAAATAGCAATGCCTATCCTAGACGTTCGAAACAATCAACGTGCACATTGAAGTAGACACTCCACTACTGCTGTTGTACAACTACCTGGAGTCAATGCGCGCGGGCTCTACTCCTTCCCCCCTATCCTCTTTGTGCGCAATCTCTCCGACCGCGAAATCTCTCATGGCTTTACCTTATGTGCTTGTTTAGATGTTCTATCTTTCCTTACAGTTTGTTCCATGAGTTTTGAACACTCTGTATGTAACAATTAAAGTTACTTTAAAAATATCTATATACCCAGAAATTTAAAAATAATTTTATCAATAAATTACTTTCCATGTATGTATAAAAGAATAAATTAAGATTGCTTATTACTTTAGAGAATTCTCAGCTGTCTCATATTAATAGAAAAAACAAGTAATATAAGTATAGATTATGAAATTAAATATATTATTTATTTTATTTCATTTCTTATATTTAATATAATGTCATGATTTCTACCTTAAATGTACCCAATGAATGACGTTCAACTGTCTTAAATAAAAATGAATTATACGTATATATATACATTGTCTATTTCATGTTATGTGTACAAATTATAATATGAAGGGTGAAATTTGTAGTAAAACATAAGTATATTTAAATATATTTCTACCACTATTTGAAATAAATATTACATACCCAAAATAAAAAGCATATTTTGAATCTAGGTTACTAAAAACTAATTCATTTTTCAGAAATATTTTATTTCAAATAAGTCTTTTAAAAATATTTAATTAGGGATCTTTATTAATCTACTGATACACACGAAACATTGAATTAATTAGCATTAATCAAGCATCTAATTGAGTGTTACTTATCATGTATTCATTAATTACTTCATACATTCAATTCCTATAATACGATGATCACTTTCATGAATTATACGACAGCAAATTCTAAATTTGAATTCATATAAATCTTTTTTAAGCTATTTTATCAATTAAAATTTAATATAAAAACTTTAATGTATAGATTTTTGCTTATTTTATTTAAATCTTACTAATAATTTTTATTACTTTTTACTTGACTTCCTATCTCACTGTATATATGAATGTACTATATCAGCATAGCATTGTATAAGCTAATACAATATGTACAGATTGCCGCTACTTCATGGAAAAAGCGGTGCGCGCACAGTAATAAGAGGTCCCTTTACTTTAGCTACCAACCGCACAAGGTAGAAGGCCCGATCATGGAAGATGCCACCGGAAAATTTTAAAAGCTGAATTCAATAATTTTAATATATCGGACGACCGTTGCGGCTATGAGATCTCTTAACTGTGTTATAAATAATAGATAGAGTGAAATATAAATGCCTAATTTCGTTGAACATGTTCTTTTTAATTGACTCTTCAAAATCAATATTAGCGATAACCTACATTTTTATTACTACTTTATTCTTTGCTAGATTTTTGTTTTTATATTTGAATTAGACATAGCTGATAGGAATAACCCTTTTACATCTTTCGAATCTTGATTAAAATAGATACTTGCGACTATTTTCCCAAATAAATGTGGCACACTAATATAGATCTAAATATTAAAATATTAATTTAGATATAAAAATATTTCAAGGCATGCTATTTGCACTTACGATGTTTATGATAAACATACACATTCAATATAATTTTCTAAAAGTGAGTTAATTATATCATTAAGGATTTTAAATATATTTCTTTTCGAATTTTTAGTTTTTCAAATTAGTACTACAAAAAATTATTTATATCCTTACATTTTTATTTATTTATTTGCTTTTTATTTCATGTGTGCGTAAAACTAATTTTATATTAATATAACAAATCACTTTTTTGAGCTAAATAATATAATAATAATACATTGTTATGAAAAATATTTTAAACTAGTTAGTTATATTAATATTTATTTATTTAAACGTCTGAGAGACTGCCAACTGAATTATAAATGCGTTATTAAGTTTTCGATTAATTTAAGTAAGTGAATTATATATTAGTACCAAATGTAACAAACACAATACGGGCCTTCTTTGCACCGAGTAGTGTTGTGCACCGATACTCTACTCCAAACATGAAAAGAAGATTTAATATTTCTTAACGGGAATTCTAATAAATATTTTCAAACAGTATTTTGTTTTTGCTAGATAGATAGTACTCCCTCTCGAGTGATGTTTGGGTTACTAGTGTAACCCCCCTTTTCGATATAATTTGTTAAACACACCTATGTTGCTTGATCTTTGCTTGAATTTGAACAAAATGTTCTAATTTCCTGTTAAAAAACGATTAAAGATATTACAGTAAGTTTCAATAGCAAATTTTGATCAAATATCACAAAATGTATTTATTATTTTATTTGCAAAAATGCACAATTATCTGACAAAAATAATTTTGTTTTCCTCTTACAATCATTAGGAGAGTAGTTATGGCTGTTTTTGTTTCAGCTCCCAAACTAAAGAGTGTGCTACTGAAGAGGAAATCGTTGTTAAGGGCCTTAAAAAAAAACAGAAATTCTAATATTGAGATTGAAGAAGATACAACCATACAGATCTGGAAACTTCTAAATACTTGAGATGACTATTTCTAACAGATTTTCATAAATAAAAACTTGTACTTAGTTTTATGAAAACATATTATTTATGAACAATATTTTGAGAAAATGTTCTATCTTCAGTAATTACTGTTATAGTTATGTGAAACGAATTGCCTTTAATTTTTGTCATGTTGTGATTGCAAAGAACTCCCGTTTTAAGTATATGAGAATTTCCTAAAATTTTACATCCTGTTTTGATGAAGTAACATGCATGAAATAGATAAAAAATTATCAAAGTGGTAATTTGATTCGGTATATTTATTGGATAATCCAGAAAGTTCTGTGGTTTTCCAAAGAGAAGCATCTAGTTACTTTACTACAGTGGATGAGGAGTGTCTTTGAATGACCCAGATATGTACATTTGGTCTTTTCTGTTAGCGCTGCATAATGTTCGCTTGTATTGAAGCATAATGTTTGTTTAACTGCAGTGCTATAAATAGCAAATCAAAAAGTAAATTTTCGTCATAATATGCTCTTTTATTTCAAGAAAGGTAAAAATGCTAGTCAAACTGCTCGTAAAATTTCTGCTGTATGTAAATAAAGTGCTGTTTCAGATGAAACAGTTCAAAAGTAGTTTGAGAAGTTTAAGCGCAGAAATTACAGCCTCGAAGGTGATACCCATTCTGGACTACCATAATCTGTAAAAGAGGACTGCTTAAAATAAGCTATCGCTGAAGATCCACTTTACACAGTTCAAAAGCTATCACACAGACAATATATTCCAAAAAGTACAGTACATTATCATTTGATAGTGATTGGTATATGATTATATGAACGGTTGTAATTTGAAGATTATGCTCTGATAAAAACTATCATGTTTTGCATCACCTAAAGAATGGTGCCAAGTCCCCAACGAATGAAATTGAGTCATTAGCTGTTATCTCAGATTTCATAGTTTGTCTTAAGTCAACAAAAGCTGCATATAAAATAAAGTCAAAACTTAAAAAAGACTTTTCCAAATTTTATTTATGCCATGTTTATATGTTAAATACAACGAATTGTGTTATTGTGAATTTTGGCTATTTTCCTCCTAATACTTCGAAAAAAATCCACTTTCTTCCAGTCTCATGTCATGCAATAAGATAACACAAGGTATTTTAAGTTAAGTTTCAAGATAATTATTTTTCTTCATATGATTAGGATATTATGTGGTGCAAAATAATCCTTTGTACTTTGCACCACCTATTAAAATAATTAATAAAAAATATTTAAAAAAAATTCTTTAATAGTTATTTATGGTAATAAAACATTTTTACAGCGTTTCCAAATATACCAACAGCATTTAAAAAAAAAACATTTTACGAATGTTGTTGTTTCTTACACACAATTTCTTCAATAAACTCTTTCTAACGATGCCAACACGCTCTGGATTATGGTACCTTTTTATATAACACAAGTAGGAAGGGGAGAGAACATTGTTTAAATCGAAATAAATTCTCTATCGGTTCATAGCTTTTAAACCTTTTTAGGTGTTACGTTTTAATAAGAATATTTCTGTCTAATATGCACTTTAAAAAATTCGTTGCTTGGCTGATCCACATTTCTTTATTACAAAATATTCAAACGTAAGATAGTGAAACATTTTACCATGGTTTGGTACTTTACATAAACTATGAAATAGTACAATTTTGAGCCATATATATATATATATATATATATATATATATATATATATATATATATATATATATATATATATATTAAGGATTAAACATTTACTGGTAAAATGTTTGACCGTGAATTGTTAAAAATTGGACATGAAAAGTAGCAAAATTTGAAGAATAAACTAGTACAATATTGAGCCACAAAATTGAAACTGTTACTTTTTGCAAACAAGAGTTAATAAGAGTGGGAAATTAGTTTTAAGAAGAATCGGACACATTGCAAACAGCCAATCCTAAAGCGGCATTCGAAACTGAAATCGCTTGCCTTACATCCAATGCTATGAGACCAAGAGACAAGAAGGCGGATTTCTCCGTATTCTAAAGCAGCAAATTGAGAGTGCATAGAACTACATTTTATAGTCGGCTGTTTAATAGTTCCATTTTTGGGTTATATTAACAATGTAAAATGCTTGTTTAAAAGGTATTTCTTGTTAAACGGGTCTTGGTGAGGTAGAGAAAATGTCCTTGGCGAGAGAAGGAAATTTTTTATGGTTATTTTCTAGCAACCTATTCATTGTTTCATATACATAAGCAATTTTTTAACAATATTTATGCAATTTATTTAATATAAAGAAAGCATTTATCTATTTTTATATAAAAACATAAGTAAATTGTATATAAAGACAATAATATATTTATAAATAAAATGTTTATATATACATAAATACATTAATAAACAAGCATAAAAGCTCATCAGATTTGTTTTCTTAGCTGTTTATATAATTTAACAACAAATCTAACTTTACGAAGACCGAATTGCACCAGGCTTTGAAAAAAGTCAAGATACTTATAAAGGAAAAGTACCGTTTGTAAACATGACAACATAAGTAAATCTAAAGAAAAAAAAAGAAGTAAGATTTTAAAAGTACCACAGGTAGAAGATAATAGATTCACAAAAGTATAATAAACTTAATGCGTAATCATATTTTCAAGTAGTGCAACTATTATTATCTACTGGAGAATGAATTATACTAAACAAAACGGATGTCATCAAAATTCTTCAATTATGAAAATAATTAATTTTCATACGTATATATCAAACATCGCAGGCGATAAAAACCGAATACTTTAGACCCAACAGGAGTTTAAATAATAATTTCCATTAAAAAATATATCAGTCAATTGAATGAATTTAAACATATTATATTAAAGCTTAAATTTCATTCTTAAAATTTTTTTTGAAAGATTCTAGACATTTTAAGGAAGTGTTTTTCTTATTGTCCTGAGAATTTGCTTTAATTTGGTCTGTGATATCATATTGTGATACGTAATATCGGCAAACAGACATTAGCAATTTTTGAAACTCACACTTTGGGTGGTAGAAAGTGTCTTTTTCATTGTCCTGAGAATTTCTTGATTTCTCAATAACCAAAGTTACAAAAAATTTGCTGTAATTTGGTCTGTGATATCATATTGTGATACGTAATATCGGCAAACAGACATTAGCAATTTTTTAACCTCTCACTTTGGGTGGTAGAAAGTGTCTTTTTCATTGTCCTGAGAATTTCTTGATTTCTCAATAACCAAAGTTACAGCAAATTTGCTTTAATTTGGTCTGTGATATCATATTGTGATACGTAATATCGGCAAACAGACATTAGCAATTTTTGAACCTCACACTTTGGGTGAGAGAAAGTGTCTTTTTCATTGTCCTGAGAATTTCTTGATTTCTCAATAACCAAAGTTACAGGAAATTTGCTTTAATTTGGTCTGTGATATCATATTGTGATACGTAATATCGGCAAACAGACATTAGCAATTTTTGAACCTCACACTTTGGGTGAGAGAAAGTGTCTTTTTCATTGTCCTGAGAATTTCTTGCTTTCTCAATAACCAAAGTTACAGCAAATTTGCTTTAATTTGGTCTGTGATATCATATTGTGATACGTAATATCGGCAAACAGACATTAGCAATTTTTGAACCTCACACTTTGGGTGGTAGAAAGTGTCTTTTTCATTGTCCTGAGAATTTCTTGATTTCTCAATAACCAAAGTTACAGCAAATTTGCTGTAATTTGGTCTGTGATATCATATTGCGATACGTAATATCGGGAAAAAAGACATTAGCAATTTTTTAACCTCTCACTTTGGGTGGTAGAAAGTGTCTTTTTCATTGTCCTGAGAATTTCTTGATTTCTCAATAACCAAAGTTACAGCAAATTTGCTTTAATTCGGTCTGTGATATCATATTGTGATACGTAATATCGGCAAACAGACATTAGCAATTTTTGAACCTCACACTTTGGGTGGTAGAAAGTGTCTTTTTCATTGTCCTGAGTTAGGTTGAGTTGGGTTGATTATTGACGGCCAATTATCTACACTTGGGATATAGGCCCGGGGAGAGTGCCCTTCGTGGGGGTCTTTCTAAGGGAACCTAACCCGTATTTAAGCATGGATAAATCCATGGCTCAAAGGAAACCACGAAAACTCCGAACGATTAGGCTGACGGGCGTGATTGGGATCGAACCCAGCACCTCCCGTCTACCAGCTTCGAGAACAGAACCTCTCAACCACTTCATTGTCCTGAGAATTTCTTGATTTCTCAATAACCAAACCCAGCTAAAAATGAACTGCAGTTTTTCTACAGAAGTGAAGTATTTTTAAAGTTTTTCTACAGGCAACTGTAGATTTTCTGTAGTGCAATCTTGACTGTAAAAATACTTCAGTTATTTTGCAGTTAATGTGAAGTAATTTTGCAGTAATTTATTTCAAAAATACTGTGAGCTTTTATCTGCAAAAATACTGCAGTTTACGTGAATTTATGTTATAATCATAAATTAAAAAAATAATGAGACTTTACATCTATAGTAAAACTGTAGTAAATTTGAAGTATTTTTACAGTCATTATTTCAGTATTATATTTTCTGATGTATCTGCAGTATAACTGCAGTTACTTTAAGGTAATTTTACAGAACTTAATTTTAGTAAGTTTGTGAGATATTTTCTGCAATTTATCTGCAGTTTTAAAAGCTAAGCAATATTAAAGTCTTTCAGTTTTTGACAATATTGCGTATTTACTCTGTTATTAATAATTAACGCTGTTTTCAAGACTTTTAGTTTAATGGGACTAAATTGAACAAAAATCAAAATCCTCAGGGGGGGGGGGGCGAACACTGCTTTGAACCACCCATTTTGAGATAAATTTTTAACACATAAATATATATATAATAAAAATAACTTTCATGGGGAATTTAAGGGGGAAAGTCCGCCCTTCCGCCCAACGGGAAATTTGTACTTTCTCTTAGTGTTTAATTACTTTAAATTACTCGGAAAAAGAATAAATTTACTGTTTTACAAAATCGGTCAAAATAAAAAATTAAATAAAATTTTAAAATCCAGGGAGGGTTAATGACGCAACCCCCCCCCCCCCCGCCTCCCGCCTCCAACGGAAAATTCTTAGTTCCTCTTTTAAGTTAAGCGAGGAACAGCGAGTTAAGCAGCGGACACTACTTTGAACCACCCCTTTTGAGATAAATTGTTAACACATAAATATAAAAAATAACAAATAAATAACTTTCATGGGGAATTTAAGGGGGGAAAGTCCGCCCTTCCCCCCAACGGGAAATTTGTACTTTCTCTTAGTGTTTAATTACTTTAAATTACTCGAAAAAAGAATAAATTTACTGTTTTACAAAATCGGTCAAAATAAAAAATTAAATAAAATTTCAAAATCCAGGGAGGGTTAATGACGCTCCCCCCCTCCAACGGAAATTTTTTAGTTCCTCTTTTAAGTTACTCAAAAGAACCAATTTTATTATGCTGTTCAAAAACGGAGAAAACGTAATTTTAGTTACTTAAACTTTAAAATTCAGGAAGAAAGTAGTAATTGAACACCCCCCCCCCACACACACACACATATACACCCTACACACAACGAAAAATTCTTAGTTCTTTTATTTTAAGTTTATTATTATTATTATTATTATTTATTTTAGTTATTTTAATTATTTAGTTATTTAAATTTCAAAATCGAGGGAGGGGGAAATTGCCTTTCCACTTATTAACTACAGGCATGATAACTTCCAGTTTTTAAGAAAATTTTACTTCAAAAAACAAGTGAAAAATGTAAATCTCCTTTTGAACATTTGATTTTTTTTTCGTAACTGAGTATGTGAAGAAACGTTACATCTCAACTCAACTCAGATTCTGATCGTTCTGTTTACATTTTGACGGCGACGGCACGGCGGTAAGCGGTAAGTGCAAGCGTTTGTATATTATTTTTCTTATTAGCTAGCTTTGTTAATATAATAATTAATGCCGTAATTTTTTAAATGTTTATATATAGCCATAAGATGGCTAAAAATATGTACCGATAGACACCTTTACAAATCTAGATAGATTAAAAAATTAGATACATTTAACGTATTTATAAAGTACCACGTTGTCTTGCCAAAAAAAATTATTTCGGAGGAGATTTGTATTGTCAATGTGTCGTCCATATTGTCTTATTTTAGACTTTTTTTTTTAAATACTGTAATAGCGATGGAGTTAATTTAAAGTTTGTTGCCCCTACAATTACGATTATGCCAAGGTTGCAGCTATGATTTTATCAAAATCATCGCCAAGCTTACATATGCATCGTATATATGAATATATATATATTACACACCAAACACTCATATTATGCGTAATTAATACGTCATTATATATATATTTGCATCATATGACTATAACTTTCGGCCACATAAATCACGAAATGTTGAACACATATAGTATTATTATAATGTCATATATGCTTTATAATTTGATAAATTTTGGTCAATAGATGTTTTTTCTTATATTAATTTTACATTATTTTGTAATAAAAAATGCAAAAAATGAATCCTGAAATGTGTTTTATGGTGTTCAATGGATAAATAAGTTTAAAAAAAATTATTTTCTTTAAATCCAAAGTTTTTATTATTACAAACAAGTAACAGCATCCAAAATTTTAAAATAAGCTATCAAGCTGGGGTGTAAAAATCTAGGAGTCAATGGGCCAATTCTCACCACTAAATTTTATTAGTATTCTTCGGCTAAATTTTATTATTATACTTCACCTAAATTTTATCAGTATTCTTATTAGTCGAAGAATATTAAAAATTTAGTGGTAGTAATCTACCCATTGGCGACTAGATTTTTTACACCCTTGCTATCAAGTATAAAAATATAGCAACAAATATTTTGTTATTAATTGAAAAATGTTAACTGACACCTGTAACATACCAATTTGGCAAACTATCTTGGAAAAAGAAGAAAAAGCTTTTAATCACATTTCATGTAACATATCATTCAGGAGGACAATATTTAAAATAGCATTACTTTAAATTAAATTATAATTTTTATAAAGTTATTTTCCTCCTGGTATATTATTTGTAAACTTCGATTAAAAGCAATTGAAAATATATGTAAAAACCTTGAGAAACCATTAATTGTATTGACACACAGGCTAAGTACAGTCAAGATCAACCCAAAAAATATTATAAATTTCATTGTAATGATAAAAGGCTCAAATATTTAATTTAATTTTGTAATAAATATTAGTTATTTGAATTCACAATAACAAACTCTAAATTAACTCCATCACTATTAAAGAAAAGTTTAAAATAAGATAATATGAACTAAACTTTGAAAATACAAATATCCTATGAAATATTTTTTCTAGTAAGGCTTTTATAAATACGTTGAATCTATCTAATTTTTTTTAAAGAGAAACCAGTTTTGAAGAAGTGTCTATCGGTACATATTTTTAGCTATCTTATGGCTATGTATAAACATTTAAAAAATGAATTAAGGTGTTAATTATTATATTAACAAAGTTAGCGAATTACAGAAAATAATGGACGAACGCTGTCACTTATTGCTCAATGCCGAGAGTCGCATGTAAAATTTAAACAGGTTTAGAATTTAGCTATTTGTGAAAATTAGCAGTAGCTATTCACCATATAGCGATTAAAATTGTAAAACGGCAATTAAAACATTGTCATTGTTTACCACCTCTGCTTTCAGGTAACACATTCCATGGCAATCCTTGAGCGACTAATTTTGCGATTCCCCCCCCCCCCTAAAGGTGAAAATAAGCAGTCGCCAGTTGTTGATTAAACTTTAAAAACTGGCGATTAAAAATGTGGAAAGCACAAGCCAAATGCAGGATTTCCCAATTACCATTTTCTCCTAAATTTCAAGATTTTTCAGCGTCCATTCGACGAAATTCATAATTTTTATGCGTCCGTTCGAAGAAATTCATGGCTTTTACGCACCCGTTTGAAGAAATTTACGATTTTCCGTGCATAATCGAAGAAATTCATGATTTTTACGTTGCGATCCATAAAATTCATGATTTTTTATGCGTTTGATCGACGAAATTCAGAAATTTTACACTGCCGAATGACGAAATTTGATTTTTACGTAGCCAATTGACAAAATTCATTATTTCTCTCCGGCCGATCGAAGAAATTCATTATTTTTATGCACACGATCGACAAAATTCAAGATTTTTACAGTGCCGAATGACGAAATTTGATTTTTACGTAGCCAATCGACAAAATACATGATTTTTACACGCCGATCGATAAAATTCATGATTTTTATGCACTCGGTCGCTAAAAATCATGATTTTTACATGCCCGATCGACGAGATTCGTGATTTTTATGCATTTGATCGATGAAATTCGGGATTTTTACACTCCCGAATGGCGAAGTTTTTTTACGTAGCCGATCGACAAAATTCATTACTTTTTCTGAGCATGATCGACAAACTTCATTATTTTTACGCACACGATTGAGAAAATTCATGATTTTACACGCACTATCGATGAAATTCAGGATTTTTGAACTCTTGAATGGTGAAATTTGTAATTTTTCTTCCGAAATTGAATTTGTGGGTTTTTTTTTTCCCCGGTTAATGTGCGTGAAGTGTACATATATATATAAGTTACTAACCGCTGTTTGAAGGAATTTCATGCATTCTAGAGATTGCTGCATTGTGAGTTTCGTGCATCCAGGAGTGTTTTTTTTTTGGGGGGGAGTTATTGTAGGCGAAGCGTACATATATATATATATATGTTACTAACTGCTGTTTGAATGAATTTCATGCATTCTCAAGATTGCTGTATGGTGAGTTTCATACATCCACGTTTTTTTTTTTCAGTTAATGGGTTGGGTTTGGTTGATTATTGACGGCCAGTTATCCACACTAGGGATATAGGCCCGGGGGAGTGCCCTTCGTGGGGGTCTTTCTAAGAGAACCTAACCCGTATTTACGCATGGATAAATCCACGGCTCGAAGAAAACCATGAAAACTCCAAACGATTAGGCCGACGGGCACGATTGGGATCGAACCCAGCACCTCCCGTCTACCAGCTTCGAGAGCAGAACATCTCAGCCACTGGTGGGGCTTTTCAGTTAATGTATGCGAAGCATACATATATATGTTACTAACTGCTGTTTGAATGAATTTTATGCATTCTAGAGATTGTTGCATGGTGAGTTTCATGCATCCAGGGGTTTTTTTTTCAGTTAATGTATGCGGAGTTAATGTTCGGTTAATGTACCTGCTTAATCCGGTAACGGATAATTGCATATATTTGCATTTATATAAGTGTTTTTCGCGGTCTCCTCTGGTAATGGGATCCAGGATAATGGATATTCAGGGCCATGTTGCCTGCAAGTTTGTTGTAAATGTATCACTTGTACGTGCCACTATTCGAAACAAGCTAAATTCGGCTGCAAAGGCTGTGAAATGTGAGAAGAATTTGTAAATACATTTGGTATTTAAATACTATGTAAATTATAAAGCATAAACATCAAATGTTACTAAAATGGTTTTTTTTAAATTTAAACCTTATTTGCACCATAATTGTATACAAGATAAAATTGGAAGGACAAATCAGGACGCAGGTAAGAGTAATTTTTGTAAATTTTAGCATTTTTTTAGAAAAACAGAAAAGCATATATTTGTTTTGCTTTTAATATGAATTTTATGCAGTTATTTTTTATTAGCTGTAATATATGTAATACATTTTATTTCATAGTAAATGGTATATAATTTAGAAATTTACATATATGTATGTATCCTTTCATATAATTTATTTTATGTATTCAAAATTATATAAATATTCAATGCACATATAGATAATTTCTTTAAGAGATGCAAAAATATTCAAATTTGAAATTTACATTGTGGAAAAATTAGTTGCAATTAAAATTAATTTTTGCATTTAAATTTCGTGTAGGGGAGACCGGTACACACTGGACCTATGGGCACAGTGGACCACCCCCTAATATTTTATTTATTTAAACTTTTTAAAAGCTTCTCTTATATCCTAATAGACAACAGCACTGCACTGATTATTTATAGCCTTCAGAAAATATGTTTCGCTCAGATTGAACTATTTTATCCTGATTGGTTGTTTTGAGCTTCTAAAAGTAAAATTTTTCATCATATTTGAATTTTTTTAGTAATTAAAGGTTGTAGATAAATAAGATAAAACAGCTTTTTTGTAAAGATAAGATACTTGTTTTTATTTAACTTTAAAGTTAATATGTTTAAAAGGAAGCTATAAACAATATTAATACGATTATTTATTGAACTTCAACATGGGTCACAGTGGACCACCCACTCCTGGGCACAGTGGTCCACAATCCACTCTGCTCCTGTAATGCAGAATGTTCAAAATATTTAATAATTGCTTATTTACTATAAAGAAATATTGTTTAAAAGTAGTTATTTAACTGTAAAATAAAGTAAACAAAGAAAAATGACAATTTATTTAATATAGTAAGAAATATTTTGTTTTGTATTTACTGCCTTTGATAAATATAACTGTAGTCTAAATTGGTGATTATTCTATTCAAGTAAGATTCGTGAGATGCAAATTGAATGGAAATCAGTTTATTTTTCCCGAAACTGTAGATGAATCTATTGTTGATGTCAATGATTTCATAATATTGCTCTCAGACCCAAAAGTATTTCAGGAAAGTTCCAGGCTCAATCATACTCATAAGTATTTTGGAATTTCACTTGCAAATTGTAATGTGCGCTGATTGTTTTGTACTTAAGTAATAACTTCAACTAAATTGCAATTGTTCCTGTATTAATCTGTTATTATTTTCAAAATATAAATCATTTTGTTTTTGTTTCAAAATGTTACTCGTAAATTTATATTACTATGTTATTTCGTGGGTAAAGGGAAAATAAAAAAGACTTAGATTAATGAAAAATAGACTTATATTGTATATTTCAGATAATACCTAATAGCGGTCCACTGTGGTCCACTTTACGGATGCATATAAAAAAATTTCTTTTGAAAAATATATTGAAAACTATGTTATGATAAATGTATAAAGGTTTAAGGAATATTCAAAAATATTTTTTATGCAGATCGGTTTGTCCATTAAAGAGAAAAAAAAGTTTAACTGAAAAAGTGGTCCACTGTGTACCAGTCTCCCCTACATTTAATATTTAAAATTATCATCTAAATCTGCCACAATAGACTTCATTATGAATTGCTTATGAGATTAAAAATTTGTAATCCCTTTCGCACAATATATATATTCTCACAAGCTACAAAGAAAATCATTTTTTTTGTGGGGGGGGGGCAGTAAGTACATATTGAATAATCAAACAGTTACAGCAATTAAAAAAACAAGGATATTTTATAAAAATGTTTAAATGCTTGGGTAACAAAATTACAATGGACAAAGAAAAAGTTATGTCCACTCTGATTTAAATTCTTGTGCATCTATTTGCTTTATCAATTTGAAATTTCTGTAGAGGATTGAAAAGATATGCCATTATATAAAGAATTATAATTTAATTTTTTAAAATTCATATACAATTATTTTTAATTGCAATTTTTATTGTTGCAATGGAATTACTAAATACACATTATCAATTTTCTTCTTCACATTGAATTTATTTATAAAATTGCACTTTTTATTACAAAATTTTAAAAGTAAGATTTTAATTTTTAGCCAATAACCATGTGTCCTTGATTTCAAGGAAATTGCCCAGTAATGAAACTATTGAAAAAATAAAAACAATTCAATACCATAAAAAAATCATTGCTTGAAGATTGAAGTACTATGATTATTATGAATACTTCACTCATCTTTCAATATTATTATTTTGAGTAAAGTCGTTCATACAATTTCTTGAATTCTTTCATTTTTCAAAAGGTAACCATAATAATTGAATAAGTCAGCCATGATCAAAAAATATTTTTCAGTGATGATTAATCGTTGTATGCATGATATATTTTATGCACAGATTGCATATAAATTGAGATATGAAAAAAAATATTTAATTAGATTTTAGTGCTGATTTTTTCATACAGAAAAATTAATATTTTATATATATACATATTTTGTAATAAATTTCTAAAAGGCTGCAGTGAAACTGCAAAAAAATGCAGTTGAAAGACCGCAGTGATTTGTTACAAATCATTGCAGTTTTTTTTAAGTCGACATAACTACACATTTACTGCAGTAAGTGTGTAGTTAAAATGCAGTTGGAAGTCTGCGGTGATTTGGCATAAATCCCTACAGTTTTTTTGAAGTCGACATAACTACAAATTTACTGCAGTAAGTGTGCAGTTAAAATGCAGTTGGAAAACTGCGGTGATTTGGCACAAATCTCTGCAGTTTTTTTGAAGTCGACATAACTACAAATTTACTGCAGTAAATTTGTAGTTATGTCGACTTCAAAAAAACTGCAGGGATTTGTGCCAAATCACCGCAGTTTTCCAACTGCATTTTTTTTGTAGTTTCACTGCAGTTCATTTTTAGCTGGGAAGTTACAGCAAATTTTCTTTAATTTGGTCTGTGATATCATATTGTGATACGTAATATCGGCAAACAGACATTAGCAATTTTTGAACCTCACACTTTGGGTGGTAGAAAATGTATTTTTCATTGTCCTGAGAATTTCTTGATTTCTCAATGACCAAAGTTACAACAAATTTGCTGTAATTTGGTCTGTGATACGTAATATCGGCAAACAGACATTAGAAATTTTTGAACCTCACACTTTGGGTGAGAGAAAGTGTCTTTTTCATTGTCCTGAGAATTTCTTGATTTCTCAATAACCAAAGTTACAGCAAATTTGCTTTAATTTGGTCTGTGATATCATATTGTGATACGTATTATCGGCAAACAGACATTAGCAATTTTTTAACCTCTCACTTTGGGTGATAGAAAGTGTTTTTCTCATTGTCCTGAGAATTTCTTGATTTCTCAATAACCAAAGTTACAGCAAATTTGCTTTAATTTGGTCTGTGATATCATCTTGTGATACGTAATATCGGCAAACAGACATTAGCAATTTTTTAACCTCTCACTTTTTGTGGTAGAAAGTGTTTTTTTCATTGTCCTGAGAATTTCTTGATTTATCAATAACTAAAGTTACAGCAAATTTGCTTTAATTTGGTCTGTGATATCATATTGTGATACGTAATATCGGCAAACAGACATTAGCAATTTTTGAACCTCACACTTTGGGTTGGAGAAAGTGTCTTTTTCATTGTCCTGAGAATTTCTTGATTTCTCAATAACCAAAGTTACAGCAAATTTGCTTTAATTTGGTCTGTGATATCATATTGTGATACGTAATATCGGCAAACAGACATTAGCAATTTTTGAACCTCACACTTTGGGTGAGAGAAAGTGTATTTTTCATTGTCCTGAGAATTTCTTGATTTCTCAATAACCAAAGTTACAGCGAAATTGCTTTAAAAAAGTAATGCACAGAAATAGTTTCGATTCTTCACAGCTAGTTTGTGAAAGTAATCTCCGCATTAACCGAGAAGTAGTACGCTTTAAGCGATGGTTCTAACATTAATTACAGATAGTTAAAGTTGGGGAAAACGAAATTGTCCTTATTAACCGGAGATACGACTTAAACGGAGACGCATAAACGAGTGTTTACTGCACTACCTATAGTTTAATTATTTAACATTCCTTCTTCTTCGAAGATTTTTTCCCGGAGGTGCCTATGGCCAAAGTTTTTTAACATAATATTGTATAATATATATATATATATGTATATATAATTTACATTGTTAAAATATTTCTGGTTCAAATCAAAATATATTCATTTGGTTCTGGTAAAATTGATAGGAATGACAGTAGTGTTATTATATTTTTAATTTTTTTTCAGTATGAAATTATCTATAACCTCGTTTAATTAACGACGTTCGCTTATGTCAATATTTTTTTTATCCCCTTAATTATTACCTAGATTCCATTGTACTTAGTATGTTGATTATTTTCATACAAATATGTAAAAACATGAGGAAATATATACTTGAGTTAAACAAAAGGAAAGATTTTTAAAATGCAATAATTGAAATTTATTTTCTTACAACTCACGATGAAACAGCTTCCAGTAAATTTTCGTCTATGAGCATGGAAAAACAGGCATATATTTAAATGCAAATTATTTATTTCCTGTTCAGGCGTTAATGAAGGACAAAAATTAATTATCATTCAGTTAAAATCTTAAAAATAGAAATAGTACATCTTTAGTGTTATTACTTACCTTAATACAGTACAAAAAGTCATTATTTATTATTTGTAAGAAACAAATATCAGAAAAGTGACGTGAAATATTCTGAAGTTATTTCCAATAAAACATTGCAGATTTATTTTATTGGGATATAATTAAAACTATATTGTGATATAGAAGTAGAAATTTAAAGGAGAAAGACTACTCTGTTAGATATATTTTTCTGAAAATCTCTAAAACTCATAACTACAAGAATTCATTTTTGAAAAGTAGTATCTGAAAGTTTATCAGTTCTGAGTATCGAATTATGACATCTACGATACTTTTAAAAGTTATGATGTATAGATTTTTCTCTCCAAAGAAATATTGAATAAAATACTCATCCTTTTCATGAAATTAAAGGACAGCTATTGAATAGAATTATGAAGCGTAGAGAATCAAAAATAGTTATGAATAGTTGTTATTTATTTATAAAATTTTTATATGCTGAGTTTAATGTACTACTTTCAACGAAAACGAGTACTGAAGGAAATATCACTAGATTCTTTTATATAAATGTTTATTAATTCATATTATATCTTATATTTGGAAAAAACAAGAAACATGCATTTCAAGTTTTTAAGAAGATGGATAGATATGCATAGATTTTTATCTCCCGAAGAAGTTCAATATTTCTTCATTTTTCGAAAAAAAGATTCAATAGTTTGAAATTGATAATGTTAATTGAAATTTAGTATAGTTGATATTTGATAAATTTTGATCGATAGTTTAGAATCTACTTTTACTGCCTCTCTGATAAATTTTTGCTTAAAGATTTGTTTCATGTGTTGTAATAGATCAGAAACAAATGTTTATTTTGTGAATTTCACACAATATATACAAATGTCTGAAATTCTGACAAAAAGTGTCTGAAACGGATGATTCAATTCTAAGACGCTTTAAAATGTCTTAGTTATCTCGAACACATTTTGCATCTGAAATATCAAATTATTTCAGACACTTGAAATGTCTCTGTCGTGGGATTCAAACGTGCGAAAAACGTGTGATTGAAAAATTTTCCCTTTTATTTTTCAGCTATACACTAACATTTTCGATCACATTTTTTGCAGAATGATACGCAACCATAATTGAACACATTGAATTCTCCTTGTTAAATATGAAAAAATGACTATAAAACAATGCCTGTTTTGTTTCAGAAGCAGTATCTGAATACAATATGGGCAAACTGGACCGTGACAAATATCCGCCGGATTTTAAGGTCCCCTAAATTTGTTATGCATATTTCGTAAAGCTGATATTTTACATTTGTGTCGACCTTATACTGATTATCATCAATATTTTGTACTTTAAGATTTTTGTATACTTGGAAATCAAACACTTAGCAATCTTTTTAATCATAACACTCGGTTATTACAAATTAATTTCCTGTTATTTCAATTAGGTTTCATTTTCGAAACTAGTAGACGCAAAGAGAAAAATTAAATAATTTTGGAATAAACAAATTAGCTGAAGAAAACGAAAAAAGAAAAGAAATCTCCACAATACACGCAAAAATAGTCATTTGAACAACACTGAAAAAAAAAGACAATTGTTTTTTAATCTAGTTTGTAGCTTTCTCAACGTTTATGAAAATATAATAACATTTTTCCTAGTTATCCGCAATTCCAAAAAGCGTATCTTTACCTACAGAAATTTCAAAAATCCACAAATTTCCAAGAGTTAAAGACGCATTTTGGAAACTAACAAGTGTTTCTTTTGGTGTACGAAAATTTCGGAAACATTTACGAGTAGTTTTTACAGAGCATTAACCAGTTTTCTCAACCTGAAATGTCCGTTTTCGGATGCTATCAAGATCTCAAGCAAACATTTTCATGTTCAACAAACATGATAAATCGACAACATTAACATTAACATTAAAATGAATAGCATAAAATTAAAAATAACATAATTTTATTATTCTTGCGAGTCTGATACGTGTCTGAACATGTTTACTTGAGAGTTGATAATATCCGAAATACCGATATTCCGGGTAAAGAAAATGATTAATATACTCTAAAACTACTCAGAAACGTTTCCGAAATTTATGGGGAGCAGAAGAAACTTTTGCTTCAAAAATATTTCTTTAAATATCTGAACCTTGAAATCCGAGGTTTCTAAAGACAAAGAAGAGCTTTTTTAATCGTGGTGAGTTGCAAGAGGTTATATTATATTTTCATAAACATTAAGATAGATAATATCTATAAAAATTATTATTATTATTATTATTATTATTATTATTATTATTATTTATATATATTATAGTGTAGGCAGCCACCTTCAGTCATCGATGTGCCTTTTTGTAACGTTAATTTTCAAATGAATCAAGATAATTATAAATTTAATAACAACTAAATGTAGACATTTAAACTTTAATTTGGAGTCATAAAGAAAGGAATAACGATTTCGTTTTATGTGCTATCAAACTTTGCTATTTAAAAAATAAATTCAGACATCTGAAATTACATTTAGATGTTATGAAAACAATAGTTATGTATACGGAATATGTGTTTTTTATCTGTGGTGCGGCCATTTTATAGGTTTCTTATATATTTTCAGTAAAGTAGCTATTTTAATATAATTTGAAATGCTTTGAGAATGTTTAAAAAAGTACAATAATATGCGTATCATATATTATAATACGAGCAAATCTTTTGTGTGTGCATGGTAATTTTATTTTAAAACGGCTCTAACGATTTTAACGAAATTTTATATTCTACCGTTTTCGGGCACGAGAAGACCATTGGACTAGGTCGTATGTTCGAGAAAATTCGATTACTGGGTCATTTTTGGGTCACTTCGAGTCAGTGATGTACCAAAAAGGGGGGTGGGGGTGTCTTGATCACTTTACTACCAGTATTTTTATGTACTACATTTGGCCTTATTTAATTCATAACGTTCAAAGTTTAAATAAGGACAAAATGTAGTATATAATTATACTGGTAGTAAAGGGATCGATCCCCCCCCTCTCTTACGCTACGCCACTGCTACGGGTCATGTTAATTTATCTAAACGACGACTGTAACAATTTTGACTAAATTTTGTGTCCTACCATTTTGAGATACAAGAAGACCATTAGGCTGGGTCACATGTTCGAGAAAATTTGATTAGTGGATCATTTCGGGTCACTTTGAGTCAGAACACGCTAATTTTATCTAAAAACTGTTCAAACGATTTTGACTAAATGTTGTATCCCGCCATTTTGAATTAAGAGACAATCATTGGACTTAGCCACATATTTGAGAAAATTACATTGGTGGGTCATTTTGGGTTACTACGGGTCAAGCTAATATTATCTAAAAAACGCTGTAACAATTTGAACTGAATTTTGTATCCTACCGATTTGGGTTACGAAAAAACCATTCAGCTAGGTTACATGTTCGAGAAAACTCAATTAGAAGGGAATTTTGGGGTCACTATGGATCAATATATTTCAATACGATAGGTTGAAACAGTTATTAGATTGTTGAACAGAGGGCAGTAAACGAAGTTCAAAGCTGTCAACATCTCGAAATGTTGGCGACGTTAGCGCGATTTGGTCAGAAAAATCTACTTTCTACCAATACTAAAATACATGCTTGGCGCCAAATGAAAGAAAGTCGCCCATTTTGCGACTTTTTGCCGATTTTTGGTGACTCTGGCAAAAAAATTGGCTTTCAGAATCGGAAAGAATTTTGTAGAAGTTCTCAAAAGGAGTTTTGATTCAACCAATCAGAATACATAGAACGTTCTTGAGCAACACGTCGGTTTTCCATACAACGCATACCTGGTGAAGAATATACTTGTCACATCAACGTCGATGTTATATCCAGTTGAACACAAAGCTAATTTTAACCGAGCGTAGCTCTGTCTTCCCAACTGATATTATTTAAAATATGAAACCTGTGTATTTTTATTTTTTGTTTTGAAAAACAATCTCTGGTTATCAGATATATCATCAAAATATTCAATTAAAAAAAATTGCGTCAAAACAAAACAAAAGAAAATTTGACTTGATGCAAAACTATAGTTAATTTTGTGCTGTGTTTTAATTTTTTTTTCTCGAATTTTGCTGTAAACACACTATTAATATTTATTTCTTAATCTATCATAATTTACATATCGGTTATCAAAATTTAAAAATAAACAATAAAATTTAAAATGAATTATATTTAAAATGCCTTTCAGGTTTTGTAAGCCTATGTTTTCAATTACGTACTATTCTATTTTATTCGAATAAATATTCCAGAAATTTAAAAGTTTTAGACTCTAAATTACATGTTTGATTTAAAGGTATATCTCTAGTAAATCATGCATTTGTCAAAAAAAAAAAATCTTAAGAAATTTTTTTTTAAAATCACTTTCTTAAAAATGTTATATACTTCAAATTAAAACTAAAAACTTAAAATTAATAATAATAAAAAAAAAGTGATTTACAAAAAATTCTGATATATACTACAATCTAAATAAATTAACAGTTTTCAGTAATTGTTATGCAAGAAAAGAGTTTACGAAAAAAAACCTCTAAAACAGACGACAAAAAGGGTGAAAATATTTATTTCTTATGAACCAAAAATAAATGACTAAAAGTTGATATAATGATTAAAATACTTTTGAAAAATTGTAATAGAAATATTCATGAACCAGATTTTCGATCAGAGGGATATTTAAAATTTGAGATCAAACTAATACTGATGAAGATGCAAAATGTTAGATATTTCCTAAATTTTATCAGATTCCCCAATTTCCTCTTGTTGAAATCAACCCTTTTACGATATTTGTCCTGACATGTGCAAAACTACATATATAAAATTAAATGCGTTTAAAGTGGAAAAATATATTTGGAACTGCAAATTTATTTTTTTATTTTATTTTTTTCCCCACGTGACAAGGGAATTCTTATCAGCTTAACAGAAGTATTTTAACAGAAAATATCTAAAAACTACTTCTGATTTGGTTCTACAATGAAATATATAATCAATAGGAATAAGAATCCTCTTTGAAATATATAATTTTATGAAATTCTTTAAATATATAATACTGAAGAAATAAGATTTAACATGCAATGGTTAAAAATTTTGCTTAAAAAATCAAATACTGTAAACTTGTGAAATGATCTTATAATTTGACATATTTCAAACATGTGTACATTGTTACTTTGCAACAAATAATTTTCAATATTTTAAAAACTCATGAATTTTATCCCAAACCAAGTATTCTTATACTTATCCCATACATTAAATCTATAAAATTCAATAAAATGCATGTCCAATTAAATTGTAAAAATTTAGATTAAGCAATTAGAGATATCATAGTTTAAACGGTTACTTAAATGATTGTTATCTTTTTGGAATAGCAATATTCATCTTATTTAAATATCATTAAATATGGCGAATATTATTATTTCAAAAAAGTGGTAGCAGTTAAGCAATTTTAATAAAAAATTCCCGCCGAACTAACAACGATATTTTTGATGTTTAGTATGCCGGTATGAAAATTTTCTCATTACACTTTTGTTAATCTTGCTTTTTGAGCGATTTTTCTTTCTTCTTTAGGCAAATGTTAAATGATAAACATAAACTGTCAATTGATAGATATTTGACATGCTAATAAGATTTGTTTTTACTGAAATATGAATGGCACGTACATTTATGAATTTTTAGCTCCACAATCTAATCATTCATAGCTTCTATTCCAATAGACCACTTCTAAACTAAAATTATTTATATTTTACCACCTACACATAAGACATTAAAATACATACTTTTAACAATTACATGAAATTAAATACAAAAAGTGTGCTATAAAAAAACTGATGGCTTTAAAAATGGATTAGCAAGCAAATGGTGACATTTGTTACGGGGATTTGAGATAGTTTGAAGTGTCAAAAATTGACTGAAGTATGATTGTAGATGAGGATCCCTGAATTTACATTTAGACTATTATTCCTTTTCCCATTGATTTATTTATGTTTTATCAAAATGTAAAATAGTTGTTAAATTGTAAAATAATAATATTAATAATAATATTGTGCGATATAACTAATCTTGCAAAACTGACTTTGCCATGAATTTGAAGACCAGGCTTCATGTTTCTGAGTTGTTAGTTCTTTTTTACTAAGTGTGCTGTCAATTTTGCCTGAAAATGAAGCAAAGGTTCTAAGGAATTAAAAAATATATAAAAACAAATTCAAAAGCTATAAAAATTAATCCTATATTTTGTTAGAACTTGGTAAAAAAATAGTTACACTTACGGCTCGGCTCGTACGACCGTAATTAAAAAACAATCCTATGGGACTAACCACATTCAAAAGATTCAAACACTAGGGGAACATTCAAAAGGTCCAAACATTATAAAAAATAATAAATGTATTATTTCGACATTTCAAACATTTCTTGTCGCTTTAAATATATTTTTACAGGAGATTGATGTTTGAAGTCTGGAATTGCTTTAGTATGCTTTTTTAATTTGACATTCAATGTCATTAAAAAATAGAGCTGTCTCAGACTGTAAAAATGCTCAAAATTCTTTTGCATTCCAAACCGGAAACTTCTTTTTCCGCGTTACAATAGCTAACGAGAATGAATGGTATACCTGGGTGAAGTTTTGACCCATTTTGTACACTGTAAAAAAAAATAAAAAGTATATAAATCAGTTTCCTTTCATAATCAGTTGTCTTTTTCAGTTTTTTCCGATGCTCTCGATTCTCAATTAAATATTTTCAGCTGCGTAACAGAATTTATGTATGCCTCAGAAACAAAATAGCAACAGCGTTAATTTGAATTTTAACATTAATGCTATTGATTTGAATGTTAACGTTTTTAATTTATAATTTTTGATGAACATTAAAATGTTTCCTTGAGAATTGATAGAATCCAAAAAATCGATATTTCTGTTTTAGAAAACTGAATAACATACTGACAAAAGTACTCTGAAAGGTTTTCGAAAATTACCGGTAGCAAAAGAAACTTTTTATTTCATAAATGTTTCTTTTAATAGTGGACATCTATAGATTTTACAGGTTTATGAAAATAAAGAAACGATTTTCGGAATTGTTGATAAATCGGAAGAGATTATGTTATAATTTCGTAAAAATTAAAAAAGATAAGAGTTAGAATAAGAAGCACGTGTCTTTTTCTACAGTGTAGGTTTGTTAGAGCAGTCCTACACTTATAGCTATCAATCTGCTAAATATCATCTGTTGGTGACATTTGGTACTAAAACAAGGAAACATACTAAATAAATTCTCGACTTAGCACATTAACAAACTTTAATATTATCTTTAATAGCTGTCACATTTTTAATCTGTTTTTCCATTTTAAAAACGTCCATTTTGTATATTTTAAGATATCTTTTGGATACAGATTTTTAATTATTTAGAAATTTTAGAACGATTTCACTATATTAAAGTAATGTTTTGGAACGTTCGACGTCCGGAAGTTCAAAACAGCAATTTTCTAAATCTGAGAGTTGCATTTAAACTTAAAAATATTGTTCTGAAATAAAATAAAATTTGTAATGGCATTTGTGTTTATACTTCAACTGAAAGTTCAGTTGAAAAGCGAGACAAATGTTACTAGTTCTTTGTTGTGATTTAGAGAACTTTCATTCAATTTAAACTTTGATTGTGCCGGTATGTTTATTTTTAAATATAAGAGACGATAAAAGAAATGAAGTGTTTATTTGAATTGTATTGTGCAAATTATTCAGGAAGGAAATGAGTTTGTTTGCGTAGTGTATAGAAATGCAGTACTGTTATTACCAGGTTTTTCTATTGTGTTTCTGGAAACACTGTTTAGTTTATTTACTCTTATTTTCACACGCCTTATTTTTGAAAGGAAATATTGGTAAAACAACAAAGTTTCGCATGAAAAACTGTGGAAACGCTATAATTTAAACTCGGTTAATTAAAACTTTCGTTTAATTCGAACTCTTTGAAACCTTGCATTTGAACTAATATTGAAACTATTTCGTTAATTGGAACATACTTTTTTAATTACATCGGTTACTTCGAACTCAAAAATTTGTATGTTAAGAAAATTAAATAAATATATATATATGTCCTACAATATTGTTAGCGAATTTCGAATCCTTTCTATTTCCGGTACTTCTCCATTATTTCGTCAACCGCTTTCCATAAAAAAAGACTATCACCAAATTGTACCGCTCAATATAAAAGTGGAAGAATATTGTCAATGCAATCTCAAAAAAATACAAGAAATTTGTAAATGATCCACTTATTAAAGTATGAAGAATCAGTAATTTGAAGCAACTATCAGTAACTTTAAACAGTAAAATTTACAATATTTTAATGAAAACAGAAAACAAAATCATGGATATTTATTTATTTATAGTATTTTTCTTCATTATTCTTTTCTGCTGGTGGATAAATGTTTGTGACGTCTTCAGTTGAAACTGATCTATTCTACGTAAATATGCATCACAACATTTTTTCAATGATTTTTCTTTTTAATATCATAACGTTGCCGTTTAATTACGTAACTGTTATTTTAATTAATGAAACATCTAATAAATCAGTAAAACATCATTAAAAATGCAGATAAACGTCGAATTAAGATCACTTGAAGACATAACAAGCACTATAACACATCTGACGTCAAGTGAATGTGATGCCACGATCATGCATTTATGGCGGGAAATTCTACAGTTTGGCAATATTTTTTTTTAATGAAAAGTGGTCGACGGGATATAGTGGAGAAGTGCAATACTTCCTTACTTAAGTAAAGTACTGCATGTAGTTTTTCTCTGGACGTGGTCAAAATTACATTATTATGATTTTATTCGCCATTAATGATCTGCGGGCTGCATGTAATGCTGTGGAAAAGGAAACAATAATAAATTAATTCAAATATACCGAATATAGAAATGTGTAGGAAGCGTTACCGTGCATGAAATTGTCACAACAATATGAAGTCAGAATTTTTTAACTTCTACGTAAAATTCACCTGCAAAAATACAAATTTCGTGACCATGTAGATACAGTAACGGATAATAGTTGCGAATTTTGTGGAAATTCAGATAATGATTGTGTTACTAAAAATTTATCACTATCGCAACAACTAGCCAAACAAAACAATTGATTCGAGTAATAATTCTTGCTCGGATGATAAGACTCCCAACGACTTTAAACATCCTAATGAAAAATCAACTATGATTGCAATTACTCTTTGCAAAACTTTTAATGAGATGGAGCTTTCAGGAAACATAGAGAATTAGTATTTATTTCAAATTGATTGCTAAGCTGATAAGAATAGAAATTACAAATTACTTTAATCATCACGAGTCTAAATTTTTTCAAAAATGTAAAAATTTCATTAAAATTTTCATTTAATCATATATTTTATTTTCCACCGCTTTATTTCTGTTCTTCTGCTTTTTTTTTTACGGCAGACGTAAGAAAATACAATTCTGGCGTTTCAAGCTCAAGATGCTTATAATCAATTTACTTATAGAATTAAACATGTTTTATATAATTTAATATGTTTACAAAATTTTGAATTATTGAAATGATATTTTTATCAAATGGCATACATGGTACCCCGGAAAAAGCACTGATGGGGATTCAAATGATCCATACGCTAGTAAGACTTGCAAAAGAGATTTTTGAAAACCACCAGGTGTAGCTCTGGAGTCTGTTACGTTAGTGGCCAAATTTGTGTAGTGAACGGAGTTCAGAATACTATTGAGAAACTCGCACGGGTGTGTACCTCAACATGTTTTTTTTTCAGGAATGTGTTATTATATTATCAAAGTTTATTTTTTGAACAAGAAATCGTGACTGTTCAAAAAGACTGTTTCGTGAGGAATAATTACAGTATGCACTTTCCGACTCATTAATTAACCGATTAATATATCGATTTCGTTATGATCATACAATAACGTCACATATTGAAACGAGTCTTTGTGAATAATATTAACGCTTTGCTTATTGATTGGAACGTCCCAGTCGATTATTTTTTAATTCTTTTCGTATCATTTTATCGTAAATAATGTCATATACTTATACTTGGATAATTTCAAGCGAAAAATCCTTGTAAACTGTGGTACGATTGAATATAAAAATAGGCGCCAGTTATGTCCCGTAATCAAAGGGTAAAGCATTCACATGAGTGTCTAAAAGTTGGAGGAATGCCGCTTGATCATCTATTGTAGTTTAAACAAACCAATACGTTTTTGGAATTGCTTTCAAAAATTCAATAAAGGTTTTTTGAGACACCCTGTATATATATATATCCGAAGTACCGCTGTGATTAGAAGATATTTTTCTGTTATTTGAAGAAATCTCCATCTTCTAACTCAGACATTTCAGACCCCACACGATATACAAAAAAGAAATTTGTTTTCCCAAGTAATTTAATTAGCGCCCTAAACATATTTGTGAGTGGCTAATAATCAGAAAACATGTGGGTAAAAAGGATTTATAAATTTTCCAAGTTTGAACTTTCCATGTCTCATTGTTTGCGATAAAAAAGGCTCTTACAGACGGACAGACAGACACAGGAGTGATCTTATTATGGTGCCGTTTATACTTTTAAGTACGGAACCGTAAACACAATATTAATAAATACTTAAAGAAATCTACTCGCGTATTTTTCGCATCCTCTACTTTTGACAACGAAAAAATGGAACGGACGAAAAATACGCGAGTAAATACGGTGTTTCAATCTTTTTTTCAAAATTTTAATAGTTTATGTGTAAAGGTATTTATTGAACGCAGACAAAAGGATCCATACACATACAGAAAATAATTTTTATTTGAAAACAATTTATCAAAAGATGGGATAAAAGTGATTCCAATCAATGATGGTCCAATTTTGTGTCTAAAGGAAACTGTCGAACATTTGGTGTTTGAATGAAAAATTAAATTACTGTGTATTATTTTTATTTTGATTGAAATTTATAATATTTTAATTACAAACTTTATTATTTTTCATTTTTTATCATGCTAAATGATTATATGGAATTTTTCTATTAAACTTTAAATAAAAGAAACATTTAATTCATAACATTTATATATATTATAAAAAAATTAATTACTTTGATAAAAAATAAACGTTAAAACGTTAAACGTTGTTTAGAAACCAGCACACTAAAAAAAAGGCAAGATTTTTTTTAAATGAATGTGCTAAAAATATGTACTTTCTTACGCAATATTTTTATTTAAAATTTTATTTAAAAAGCACTCCCATTCATTAATTCACATGTTATTAGCAAAATAATGTTATTTATTTTATTAATGCAGTTTGTTTTTATGAATTAATATAAAATAAATTCTGTTTAATATGTTACGCCAGAAATAATAGCATTAAAAGAAAGAGTGTTGGAAGTCATGAACAATTGCTTTTCTAAATTAAAGTCATTAATGTTTGAAAGAAAATTTGTGATTTGTCAGACATACGATGTTTGTCTTGTAACAGAAAATATATCTCCCAATGTAAATCGCTGTAGATACAATTCTTTTTTCATCAAGCATATTATTTATAAAAAAGTATTGTTTTAAAAATACTTTTAACATATCATGTAGTATAGCATTTCATTTATACATACATGTTGTACAAAAGAATACTTATTGTGGAATATATTTTTAAATTATTAACTAAAAATAATTATTTGAGATTTATTTCTAAAAAAAAGTACTTACGTTTAAGAATAAATATATGTTTTTTATGAAATACTTTGTAAACTATAAATATATATATATATATATATATACATCGATTTTCGCGATTTCTCTTTTTCTGTGAAAACATTATTATATTTCCAACACTGTTAAAAATTCTAGTTATAAAGGAGACTTAAAATTACTCGTTATTTTCAAAGTACAATTCTATCGTAGACGAATACGTGGCATACAGAAATATACGTAATCAACCGTACATACTTTAAAATAACATTGTCGAGAAATGTAAATATAATCTCATTTACTGTAAAAAGTACAGATGTTTCTTAATTTAGGAAAATATAACCATGAACAAAAGTCTACGATATCCTCTCCTGAGTTACTACGATTCCGAAAAGCATTTTTTATCATTGTAAACCTCAGAAGCAAATATATTTTAGGGATTTAATAAAGAATTTATAAAAACAAAGTTGCTTTCGCTGTCACTGATTTTAGGAACGTTTGCGAGTAATTTTTATAGTGTATTAATTCGTTTTCTGACCACAGAATGTACGTTTTTCGTATGCTGTCAATTCTAAAGTTCACATTTCCATTTCCAACAAATATGTTTCAAAGACAGACATGATAAATTAGCAGCATTAACATTAACTTTAACATTTATTTTATTTTATTATTATTTTATCTATAAATTCAATTACGCAGCTGAAAATGTTTAATTGGGAGTTAATACCATCCTATAAACCGATATTTTGGTTTGAAAAATTTATTAATACGTTTTAAAGGGTGTTGAACTTTTTAAACTCGTCGTAAATCAACAAAGGCATTCAAAATTTGAATTAGTGTATCTTCAAAATCGTTTCATGTATAAACATGAAATTTTCACAATTGATTAAACAGATTGTGCTTTTTAATATACTAACTTTAGAAACTGACTAGTCTTTTACAGAATTTGTGTATTGTTGAAATTAAAATAGCTCTTTCTTTACTCCGTAATTCATTGCGTGTGATATCTGGAGAACGTATATATGGACTGTTAAGAAATTCGATGTATGTAATAAACAAATATGTATTTTGAAAATGACCTACGCTTAGGTCAAAATTAGTTCATTAACCATAAAAACAAAATCAAAGTTTTAAATTTTTTAATGAATAAAAATAGTTATAACTAAACATGTTATCTGTAAATACTTAAAAGTAGATCATTTTAAGCACATAATAACTTATTATTTATAATATATTTCACGACAGTCCATACATACGTTCTCAAGATATCATGCGCGCAATAACTTACGGAGTAAGAAAAAGAGTTATTTTAATTTCAATAATGTACAAATTCTGTAAATGACTAGCCAGTTTCTAATGGTAGCATATTAAAAAGTACTATACGTTTAATTAATAGTCCGCATTTCATGTTTAGACATGAAACGGTTTTGAAGATACACTAATTCAAACTTTGATTGTTTTTGTTGATTTTCGTCGTGTTTGAAAGGTACAAGACCCCTTAAAACTACTCTTAAACATTTCTGAAAAAATCAGTCGCATCGGTAGCAAAAGGAACTTTCTTTTTAGAATCCTTTATTAAATCCCTAAAATATATTTGCTGCTGAGGTTTCTAATGATTAAGAACGCTTTTCAGAATTATGGGTAACTCGTAAGGGGTCATTGTATATTTTCGTTCGTGGTTATATTATATTTTCGTAGATTAGGAAACATTTTTATTTTTCTCACAGTGCACCATGCTACATATTGCTTTTTTAACATAAATAATTTATTAAGTGCCTCTCTAAAATTATGAAATATTTTGCCACAATAGTTTAATTAAATTAACATTTTAAACTACATAATATTCAAAGTCTCATCAAATCCATCTCTGACCATTTTTGTCACGTTTTATTTGCATTTCTTCTAAAAAAGGTATTTTTCTTGGACGCACTCGTAAAAACAAAGACAAAAAGATCGTCGTTATATAAAGGCGAAGTATATACTAAAAAAGAAGGGAGGCATAGTAGTATTTTCAAAATTAATACTTAAAGACTTATAGTTATTTGCTGAGTAAATACTAAAAAATGAGTACATTTTGCTTATTTATATATATTTTTTTGAAAAAGTGAACAGATTTTATGTACACAAAAACATCTGAAACTGCAGAAATCAATAAAAGAATCCGGCTAGTTTCAAGTGTTAACTGTGTAAATATTACTGAATCATCATATATCATTTAGGATGAAATATTATTTTAATTTGTGATTGAAATAAATTTTCCAGGAGAACGAAACAACTGCCTATAGTATAGTACAGACAAATATATTTTTTTATTTATTACTGTATTTATACAATATTTAATAAATATAGTTATCAAATTTAGCTCCAAAATTGTCTGAAAGTTATTTCTGCTCCACAATTCATTGTTTTCTTCGGAATAAATCTAGTTTCCCCTATTTTCAAAGTAGTATAGTATTGTTTGTCTTTTAAAAATTTGCAAAGCGCGTACGCATTTGCAAGTAATTATATTTTTAATTATACCACGTTTTAAAGGTATATTGCTATAATAAGGTAACTAATGTGTGTTACGCTGAGTTATTCGTTTGTTTTATATAATCAGACAAAAATATTTAGTAGAATATTTTCTATTATGATATGAAAAGTGAAAAAGAAAAAGAAAATCCATAAGAATCGGGTGAAAATAAAAAAATTTATATTGGTAAAGATAAAACTAAAAAATGGTGCAAAATATTTTATGCTGTGAACTTAAAAAGCGAAAAACCTGCACAGTGTGAAAGTCTTTTCTGGCATAAAACATTTTGCGAAAAATATAGAAAATAAAATTGGATCATTTTACAAACAAATTATATGTTTTTGAAAAGTTTATATTTTCTTAACTGTATCTTTTTTTGCATTAAATTATACTTTATATTTTATATGTTATTTTCAAAACTAACCAGCCCTTATGAAGATAGTCAATCAAATTATATAAGAGTATAATATAATGATTATAATAAAAAGCCTTCGTAATTATGAAGAATACAATTATTTTCTCCCCGCACATCATATGCCACAACAATATTTGTTTTATGTTTGAATGTACACTTTTTTTTAACCCGTTTTGGTCTGGCGTCCTATTAATACGACAAGTATTTTCATTGAATATTATTTTGTGTTTACAATTATTTTAATTTTTATCTTCATGTTTAGTTGTTATCATCAGTATACGTCTGTAAATTTAATATTATGATTTCATTTATGTTTCGGCATGTAGTAAAATAAATAAATAAATAAAAGTTTGCTTAATTCGTTTAACACCATTGGCTTTTCTTTTATTTCAAACACATGTTTCACTGTTTAAATTTAAAACAAGGACTAATTTTTCAAGAGAATTTTTTGTAGTAAAACATAATAAATACTAGAAATTTCTTATATCTGTCTAATCCTGTTGTAATACGACATTTTCCAAATGTCTTTCAATATTTTTATTTAGCGTATTGTCATATGAACAGTATCGAAAATAACTACATTCGTTAGATTTCAGCAAAATGAATATTCTTTAAATTTCAGTAAGCCATAATTTATGTTAGTTGAATGACTATTTTTAATAGTATTAACGCAAATGTAACGCAATCCAAAATTGAAAAGAAAATTGAATTCTATAAGGTAAATCTCAAATGTAAGCATTGATTATACTTTTCAATGAGTTTATTCAATTTTTGTCAGCTTTATATGAAGTGTTTCGGAGATTAAGTAAACATGTATTATTTATTATCTTTTACCTTCTCTTTTTACCTTCTGATTTTTAAAGAAATGCAATTTTAATCTGCTTTAAAATGCGTATGCCAAACTTACAATATTTTAATATCAATATTATATTCAATATGCATGTTTCAGAGGAAATTATCAGTAAATGCGCAAAAAAAAAAAAAAAAAAAAAAAAAAAAAATCAAATTATTTACACAAATTGTATATACAGGAAAGTCATACTGAATGTATTTATTTTTTCTTTATGCAATTCTTGGAAAAACACGTACAAATTTGAATTTCAACACTGACAACGGATTACGAAAAAAACATTTACCTATTTTCTTTTATTTCTCTCTCTCTGTCTATGTCTATACAGGATGTCTTTTCCTTCTTACCAATAGCTAATATCTAAACCGTTAGTTTTAGAGGTATAGCTACAATTGCGACGATTTTTCAAATGTTCTTCTTAATCATATGAAAATCTATTTGCGAAAAAGTAGTTATTTTTTTAAAGTTACAATCCTGTAAGTTATATTTAGAAATAAACTTCTTCATTCTGTAAGAACTAAAACAGTAAAAAATCTATCTTTCTATGAGCAAATCGTACGAGTTAATATTACTTATATATAACTATTATATACAGTTCATTATTTGCGCAATTTCCACTTATGTTTTGCACAATAACTTACTTTTAAAAGCAAATCTTCATACCTAAAACATGCATAAATAATAAGTAAAAAATACATAACAATAGAAAAAAAATATATAATCAGTCATGTAAATCCTGCTTTTTATTATGTTATTTTAATGTCTAATATTTCATCGGGAAATACAATGTGAATACGAAGATAAATAAATCAGATAACTATAATTAAAAAAATTACCATAATTTTTAATAAATATTACATGCTCAAAAAAAATCATATTTTTATTCCGGGTTACTAAAAACTAGTTCATTTTTCTGAAATGTTTTATTCAAACTGAAAAATGAGTCACTTTTATAAATATTCTAAAACGGAACTTTGATAAGCTACAGATACACTTTAAGCATTAAATTATTAATTAACATTAATTAAGCGTCTAATTGAGTGTCACTTATCATGTACTCCTTAATTACTTCATACATTCAATTCCTTTAAGATGATGATTACTTTCATTAATTATATGAATGGGAATGCTATTGAAATTTTAATTCAATTAGGTTTTTTTTAAAGTTTTATTATCAATGAAATTTAAATATGAAATGTCAAGTGTATATATTTTTATCTATTTCTATCGAATGTTAGAAGTAATAATCAGTATTTTTCATGACACGTCCTATTTCACCGTATCTTTATACTAACAATGTCTGAAATACTCGTTCAAGTAAAAAGAGAAAGAAGTTAAATATAATATTCTAAATAGCTTCCATTCTTTATAGAAAGGTTCTTAATACTCAATACTGGCAATTTCATCCTTTATTATATTTTGTGATTCTTTGTATCTCTTTATATATTCGCAGAAACAGAGCAATAGTTCAGGAAAAATATTTTTAAATGTCCTTGACATTGTTTAAAATCTATTTGAGATTTTATGTATTGATTTGTATGAAAATATTATGATGATTTGAAGGAAGAATAATTTCAGTATATGCTATTTTCTCTTTAACATATTTTGATAAATGTTGGCTGTGTGAAACGAAATTCTATAAAATAGAAGTTTATATATTTTCCGATTTTCTAAATACATTAATTTTCAACTTTCAATATTTGAATTAAAATTATATCTGTATTATATCAGATTTAGAAATTATTAAGATTTTTGAAATATTTTAAAATAAGCAAATCCATATTTTTATTCAAAGATAAAATGGAAACTATAGTTTAAAAACATCTGTAAAATATAAGACACAGTCATATTAAATATAAATTAACATTTATTATACATAACCATACTGCCAAGTTATGCATATATATTTATAAACTGGTGATAGAAATATATTCGAGGATTCTAAGTAGGTTAAAAAATTTCAAAGTAGTTTTCATTTTATTTTATTTTATTTTTACAAAATGCATACATATGCATTCGGATGCTCTGGGTAACATATATAAAGAGTTAATACATTATTACAATTTTACCACAAATTTTTAATAGAATTTTTCGCCTTATTTAAATGCAGAAAAGTACTGCAAATCCTGCAATTAAACGAGGCGTCTACAATTTCTGCTATTTAAATATTAAATAGAAAAATTTTATTAAAAAAAATGTGGCAAAAACGTACGAAACCTGTAATATAGTTCTATTTCTAAAGTCATTAAAATGTTTCGCTTTTAATTTTTCTCTTTACAAATTTTTGCTATTTTTTACTAATTTCCTTATTCCGAAGTATGTGCCTTTACGATGCAATAAAAAGTAACTGTATCTAAATTATTGTGTTTCTTTTATTGATTTAATAATATCAAGTTGACATTCGATGTTCTTAAAATGTGTGAAAGGAGATTTTAAAATAATAAAACATATTCTTGCTAACATTATAGATATGACAAGACATGGTAAAGTAATAAATTTTATTTAAGTTTATGAAGCATATTAAATTCAAATCACTATTGCATCCTGATCCAAGAGTCTGTATAAACATGTTGATGCAGCATAGGCTCTGAATCATTAATGTCATATAGTTCGGTCGAAATATTATCTAGCATTTATAAGTTACGACATGATATTTACCTGTCATTTTTTATGATAAGATAAATTTATTTAAATTTAAAATTTTATAATTTTATATTTCACTGAAGTATTGTTATTTTTCTAATAAAAGATTTTCACAAGATTTAATAACTCATAGAAATATGTACAGATATATGTGTAACTCTTATGTTACATTGTACTGCTGTATAAATATAATTTTAAAATGCTTTGAATAAGAATATCTAGAATTTTTTTGGAACAAAATTCAGGAGATTTGGTGATGTTGGGACCACATATGTTTTAAATTATTTCATTTTTACCAAACTTTTAATTGAAATTAACTTTTTGATTAATTAATTAATTTATTCTAAATTTAATTTTTAGTTTTTGTCCTACCCTCCCCCCCTTCCCCTCACAGATACACAAAAAAAAGAAAAGAAAAGTAAATTTTTCATTTATATAGCTAACTTTAATCTCTCACGGATAAAAAAATCTTCTTACTTAAATCATTAATCATCGTCACTATATATTAATCTTTTAATTGCGGCCTAGGACTGTCGACTACTTTTAAATTCATTCGTACTACAATTTACAAAAAAAAGGTATGTTTGGTGGATTTCTCTTGAATGAATCCTGTATAAGTGTATGGCAGAGATTATTTGTCAAAATTTGGCGCGAATAGAATAAAGAAATAAGTTGTTAGGACGACATATTTCCCAACCCGTAATCAAAGTGTTAAAAATAAATACCTTGTACATTGATTTTTTTAAATAAAAAATGTTGTAAAAATACAAACAAGCGAAAGTATATTTAAATGAGAAAAGGGGCACATGAACTAAAGCGTTCATGCTCGCAAAAAATTAAATATATTTATTTATTACACTCAGATTAAACAATTTCTAATAAATTTTCTCGTATATATGGCAAAATACTAGGTTTTAAAAATGAATGCTAATTATGTATATTATTTTCAACTTCAAATATAATTTACACTGCTTTTCACTGCATGGTGGCGTCAATACGCAAAACAGTCGTATCTGTGCCTGACCAAGCCACTTCATGCTCCTCATGTGACTGTTGGGTGTGGTTTCACCGCGTCTTTCATTCTGTTTTTTTTTTCTTGCAGAGCCTTGTCATGAATCCGGCTGGAAAACCTGTACAGTCACTGCAGAACGGTATCTTACGCTTTTGCGTGACCACGTTGTGCCTGCATTGCAGGAAAGACATGCGTTACTTGTCGTCACCTTCATGCAGGATGGTGCCCCGCCCCACTTTGCACGTGAAGTCAAGACGTTCCTATTGGACTCTTTCACTGAAGACCGAGTGATATGTCGAGGTTGTAAGTTTGAGTGGCCCACACGATCTCCAGACTTGATCCCGGCAGATTTTTGGTTATGGGGATACTTAAAGTCTCGTGTATACCGGGGTTCCCCAGCTACTTTGGTGGAACATAAAGATGCCATTCGACGGAACGTCAGTGGCATCGAAGCGGACATGCTACACTCAGCTGTAACAGGCGTATTGACGCGCCTCACTTGCCTGATAGCTGGTGGTGGTGGTTATGTTGAGCATCTTTTACCTTAAAATAAATGCACAGTGTCATGTTATTGCGATTTGTTTCATTGTCTGTTTGTGTTTGCCTGATTTGCATAAAATGCCTCATTATGACGTGTGAGAGCGCTCTATCGATTACTTTTGGAATAATTTTTTATTACACATGAAAAAAAAAATCCAAAATCCTTCTGATCATACTTGCGCAAAACGAAAATTTTTCCGAGCATTACTTCTTTTATTCTGAATTTTTAAAGTTTGCACGAATTTATGACGTACCCGGTACATTAATGAAATTCGGTGTAGATCATCTTCGACTTTATCTATAGAGTAGTGATATGAAATTCTGTGAAGTTATGGACTTTAAAACATCGCATATTTATTAGAATATCGTTTCAACTACATTTTGATTTAAATATTGAAACCTTAAAAAAAGGTTTTACATAAATTTATATACATTGATGCTTAATGTTCTATAAATTGTAACGAAGAGAATTCATTTCGAAAAAGTAGTATATGAATTTTATCCTTTCGGATTATTGAATAATGATATCTTCGATAGTTTGAAAACTTATGATGCACAGATTTTTGTAGCCAAATGATTATCGAATAAAATGTTTAAAATTATTTTATTTTTTACAAACATAAATGATAACTATCAAGTAGAATTGTTGAAGTTTTAAATGTAAAAGAACACTTTAATTACTATAATTTAACTATAATTAGTATAATTTATGTGTAATGCGTTTAAACTTATCCTTACGGTATACCGAAGGTAAATATTACTTAGTGTCCTTAAAAAGAACATTTAAAATTTTAAAACTCAATTACAATTTGATTATTTCTTTTAGTGTAGATTTAAGCGTTTAAGCGTTTTAATTTTTTAGCGTAGATTTAAGCGTTTAAGCGTTTTAATTTTTTAGCGTAGATTTAAGCGTTTAAGCATTTTAATTTTTTTAGCGTAGATTTAAGCGTACCGAGCGTAGCTCGATCTTCCCCAGCTGTTTCAATAAAATATAAGGCAAATGAATGTTTATAAAGTTTTATTCTTTTTTTTAAGTTTTATTTGTCTGGAAGTACAGTAATATTATAACACTACATGTTTCATTACTTCTAATATATTTTGTCCTATTTATAAAAAGTATGGACAAATGTCTACTTAAAAAACAATAGAATAGAACCGCGTAAGTTCACCTCATAGATATTCTATGATTTTATTGAAACATCCAAAGTTGTTTTTAGTTTTATACAAAATATTATTCTAATTGAAAAAATATGATGTGACAATTTGGAATATTTTCTTCAGCATTTTCAATATGTGGATTCTTATTTTATTGAATAGGGTTCGGGAATGTTTCAACATTTGAAATGAAAATGCGTAATATTATATAAAGTTTGAATAGTCCACATTATTGTTATATTTTAAAAATCAATATATAGGGGTCGTCCAAATGAAAGTGGCACTACAGGCGGTTTGAGAAATGGTTTAATGGTATTAATAAAAATTAGTATACAAAAGAAAGAAGTAATACAGACGTAACAGATAGGCCAGACAAAGTCACCTTGTAAGTTGAAACAAGTGTCCCAGTAGTCAACGAGACGATGGATACACTGGGTGAAGAAGCTCCGGAATTTTCAACGGCAGCTTCGACCTCATTATGGTCGGAAAATCGCCGTCCCTTCAGAGCTATCTTGAGTGGATCGAAGTTGTGGGAGTCACACGGCGAGAGGTCTGAGCTATAAGGTGGATGTTCAAGGGGGATGTACTACTTCTTCCACTACGAAAATCCCTACACAATCGGAATACCGATCTGCCTGACATGCACTCCGTGACATACACATATTTGCATTCGACGATAGATTTCACTAGCATTCACATTTCCCGCTGTTAAAAATTGCACGACCGCGCGTTGACACCGTTTGGAGGCTTCCATGATACGAACGATGCCTTTCAGCGTGCTCCCACGCTATCACACACGCATCTGGCGGGATCTGGTGATATCGCATGTATTCGCAGCACTCTGCGCCCTCTATAGGAGCATGCGCAGTCATCTTTCTCTTCAAAGGGCGGAGTTATTACAGCAATGCCACTTTCATTTCGGCGGCCCTTATACATTTATAAGCAAAAGAACAGTTTCAAATAATTAGATATCTTACGTCTGAATCAAAGTTTTAAAATTTAAAACACATTTAAAATTGAACATTTAATAAAACTAAAAAACAATGTATTAATTTCACATCATAATATATATATATATATATATATATATATATATATATATATATATATATATATATTAGATTTTGAAACTTTCATACAAGTTCCTCATCGATATAAATGTCTGACGCTTTTTGAATATCGTTGAAATTGGACGATTATGCAACACTCGCTTAGAAGAGCATTAACGCTCCTACAAATCCTACAAAATCCGTCTACAATAGAAACTTTTTAGACATTTAATGCATACCGACCACATTCCAAATTTCGAAAATATAAAATTGCTTAAATCCAACTGCAATAATTTAAAAAGTAGAATTTTTTTAAGAAGGATGGTTTTTACAAGATTACAGGGCTCCCAAATGGTGTGCCTACTTAATACCAATATTTTTTAACAGAAAATTTCATGATATGTGTCTACAAAATTTCCGCAGAAATTTACCTCCGAAGGTGGTTTCTACAAAATTTGCAAGAAAAATCTAAAATATTTTTTTTTCTAAGAAAATACCGGTATTTATTTGGGAGCCCTGGATTACAGAATTCTCGACAAAACGAAGCATGCACAATTTCACTAACATTAAATGCTAAAAACATTAAATAACCAGGAACTAAACGTCATAGTAGGCTATGACGTATATGACGTATAGTTCCTGGTTATTTAATGTTTTAAAAAGTCTTGTTAATGAACGTGAACATGTGTAAATAACAGTTTCGGTATAAAGTGGCATTTGTATAGATGAGGAACTTGTATAAAGCTTTAAACATCTACTATACATATTTGATTTTATTATGTAATAATATTGTGCTGTTTTTTAGTTTTGTAAAATGTCTGATTTAAATGTGTTTTTAATTTTAAAAGAAGTTCATGTAAATATCTTATTTTTATAATTTATTGAATAAATATCATATCATTTTTTTCTTTAATTGCATTCAAGATTTATTTTATATCACAGAACCAAATGTTTTATCCCTGTCTCCAAATAATTTTTATAGCAATTATGAACAATAAAATAAAAATGACTGATTTTTAAAAGAGAAAATAATTAGAATTTTGAGAAGGCTGAACTTCTAAATGATCTCACATTTTCATTTGCACTCTGTATTAAAAAAAAAACATTTCAAGAACATAGTTGCAACTTCAAAAAGGTCTTAGTTATTTCGAAAGAATATTAAGGTGTATTTCCAATCCAAACTCATAAGCCCCAAACAGATGTTTGAAATTACTTTAATAAATGTTGCCATTATATTTTCTGATAAAGAAATAAAAAGTTTTTTTTGTCAGAATTTTTTTATCGAGGCATAAAGTGCGACAAAATTAATAACCGTAGATCTAAAAAGACGATTGAAAGACAACAAGGAAAAATATTAATTTGTTATGTTTTAGTAAATTAACGAACGGAAATTGATGTAAGGACTCAAATCATATGACAATTTTTATAGAAATATCGATAGAAATTTTTATAGAAATTGTTGTAGAAATATCGATAGCAATTTTTATAGAAATTGTTGTAGAAATATCGATAGGAATTTTTATAGAAATTATTGTTGTAGAAATATCGATAGAAATTTTTAGAAATTTTTATAGAAATTGTTGTAGAAATATCGATAGAAATTTTTATAGAAATTGTTCTAGAAATATAAGTTTAATTCATTATAGAAATATTGATTGGAAAAATATTGAAACCAAATGGGAGAAATCTTTGAATCCCTTGTATTGAAATTTTGCCACGTTTTTCTTCCACATGCACTTTTACGTGTAGAATGTTTTACGATACTTTTACAAACCTGTGAAAAACTACATATACAGAATGTAATCCTTTTTACAGGAAAACAAATATTTGGAACTGCAAGTGTAATTTTCTGTGCCACAAGAGGATTCTTGTCAACTCCACTGAACTATTTTAAAGGCGAACATGTAAAAGCTATTTCTGTTTTGGTCCCTTTGCGCTCTTCACTTTGAAATTAGGTCTTTGTTTCTTTCACTACAACATTTGTTTAAAACTAAAACAATTTAGCGCAAACGAAACGTAAATTGAATGGAACATTTCTGAATGTAAATAAGATATGCCCGCTCTAATTTAAAAACATACAGTTTTCGAGTTTTGGTTATTTTTATATATAGACTTATAGACATATAGATTTATAGACAAATTTAGATGATAGAAGAGAGTTATTCGCTTTACGAATAACATATCTCATTTAATTTTTCATTTATTTCGCTTGACATCATACACCCAGAAAAAAGTTTTGTTGAATCAACAAAAATTTGGTTGACCCAACAAAACTTTTTGTTTAAATATAGGTCAATGGAAATTTTGTTTGAATCAACAAAAAAATTTTTTTTTGCAATTCCAAAAAAAAAAAAAAAAAAAAAAAAATTGTATCGTCACCAAAACGTGTTTTGTTAATTCAAGTACAATGGTTCAATTTTACTTGAATTTTGCTAAAACAGCCAAAATGTACTCAACAAAACATGTTTTGTAGTTTTAATCAATTCCTTTTTCTGGGTGTAACTGAGTTCACTTGACTATTAAATTACATAAAAAATTCCATCGTTATTCAGACATTTTAAAGAATATTTTCCTATTAGTATTTTATAGTTTCTTTTAGTGATCCAAAAAAGTATTCATAATACAGTATTCAATCAAAAATAAATTACTACTTGTATGATAAATAATGGGATAACTGTATGAGTTAATGATATTTTAAATTAAATGTTCCTAACAAGATTAATTATCATTGTGTCTGTACAACAGAGAACGAAAGTATGGGGTGTCAAGGAATATGATAGTATGTTCTCCATAAATGCAGTAAAACACCTGAAAACTTACCATACTTCTGAGGAATATCTACCTTTCATTGCTTGTTCTTGATGAAAAAATTAAGTGCATTTACAGTAAACAGTGTATGTGTTAAGATGGAGATTTGTTTTAAACGGAATTGTTTTCCGTTCGCTGGTAGTTACATTGTAACATGCTTTACAGTTACACAATGGTAGCTCTTCCCTAACGTTATTAAAACTTCGCCATTTTCATCCCATTTTTCGCGGTTAAGAAAATTTCCTACAATACTTTAAATTCCACTGTGGTATATTACTCAAATGTTGCAGTTGTAGTATTGCAAGAGCAAAGTAGTCGACATCTGGTGATAGCTAAGATGTAGTTTTATTTAAAAAAAATTTTTAGATATTAAAATAAAAGTTCTAAAGGCTCATGGACCAAATTGTATAGGTTTCTGTCTCATTTTATTATTAGGGATATTATAGAAGCATGTAAGCATGATATGAAATTGACAATATAGTGTCATATACACTAACATAAGGCTATTGCATCAAATACTATCAAAGATGAAAGGATATAAATTTAAAAAGTCAAAATTGAACTAGAAAAATTAAAATTACTCATAAAATAATGACATACTAAATATATATGTAACATGTTTTAAGTCATTTTATAATAAATGAAGCAATATATGAACCAATGAATACATACTTTATGCTTTATATACAATCTACATAATACACTTATAGTGGTAAAAAAGTTTTGAAATATATAAGAATAAAAATGGTATGAATGTTGAATTAAACTGTGAAATTATATATTATATAAATATTCTTGCTAAAGCACAAAGAAATATGTATTTTAATAACTATTTGGGGTGTGTTCAATTTATTCTCTCAGGCCCTGTTTTTGCGGAATTGTGAATTAATTTTTACATTATAAGCATACGTTATAAGCATTTTTATATGCTTGAAAACCTCCGATCATAATTTTGTGAATCTGAAATTAGTGTTACATACACGATCCTTTTTAGATATTTTTAGCGAGAAACATTACAACATTTACAAAATTACGCATTAGAAAATTAATATTCTTATTGAACTATGTATACACTATACATATAAATTGATAGCTGGTTAATAGATTGTTTGGAAACTTCAAATATTTCGGATAAGTAGTGTTTTGTGATAGGTATGTTTCTAAGACAAAGGTAGTTTTAAGGGTTCCGTTTTAAAATTCAAATGTTTGCGAAAAGTACTATAAAGGGCGCATGTTTTATCTTAAATAAAACCATGTCTGCATTATATTCGATTTAGAGAAATACCTAATAAATGTTACTAGTCTATTGTGAGGCTTATACCACTAAAAAAGTGTTTTCCGGAAATATCATTTCATAACCGAAGAAAGTTTTCTAAATATATTAGTATGTTGGTGGATATATTTTCTGCATTTATTTTGAGCGATGTTAAATAACAAAAAAAAAGTTATTCCTGTAGTTAAACAGATACAACATACTAATAAAAGTTTGTTTAATAGAAATCAGGCAATTTAATTCTTTATTTATGAATTTTTACCTTTAAACAATTTCATTATCAAAGTGACCCTTTGGTATAAACAATTACATAAATATCTTCCAACAAATATATTTTAAATATATATAAAAAAGCTTTAAAATAGAGTTTTATGTAACAACAGAGAATATTTCGTAAGCCATTGGAAAAATGAGTTTTCTGCTATCAATATTTATTGCATTGTAAAGAGAAGTTTGACAAAGCTCTATTCTATTGGCATCTGCACGCTGTCTGACATTTTAATTTCTCGCGTTATCATAAGTGATTCAGCGAAAATATTTTACGACATGTAATAAGCTCTAGCGATTCTATTAAATTACGCCTAATTCCATTGTTGAGAACATATGTTCATCTTTCGATAATAGAATCTACAGAGCTTAAAAATACATCGGATTAACTGTGTGTCTGTTTTTTAATCCATCTTCGGTGTTTCCTGTAAACTGCCATATGTATATCTCTTTTCATATATGGAATTCCATACGTCGGCGATTTCAAGGTTAAGAGGCGAAACTGCAAGCATTTCTACGCACAAAAAGAACCTTGCAAAATTTCATAATGTTGTATAGAAAAAAGAGTTGTATATCTCAACAATAAACCAATTTGGTATTTTACAACTGTAGAAAAATATAACAAAATTAAATAACTGTTTATTTCGATAACATGAAGCTACTAGATAAAGTATAATATACATACAATCAATAACGAATAATCATGCATCACGTCATAGATTGGTGTCCATATCAGGTAATGTGCACGATCATGCATCCTTGTATATGAACTACAAACATAATACTCTAAAATTAGATAAGTTTTAAGATGCACAGCTGAAAACGCACATTCAGCAGGGCTCATGGGCAGTATTGTAACCGTATTCTTTTGGGTGTAAATAATAATGTTCTAAATAAACAATAAATTCTACGTACATAATAATCTTTAAAAAATGCTGTAGTGGACCTCAGTAAAGTATATTAATTTCATTGAAATAGTTTAACATCATTAAAATGCACTACAAACGATTTTCCCACCATAAATCATTATCTAATGGAATACTTTCGTACATCCATGTGAACGAATATTAATTAGTACTTTCTTAATATTCTATAGAAAGAATGTGGTCGCCCACCTTAGTGATGAATATCAATTTCATAATGTTTGAACTAGTGTAACATCTTTAAAATGCAATGAAAGCGATTTTTCCACATTGACCGTAATGTTACATAATACTTTTGTGTGTCCCTGTAAACTATCCATAAGTGATACACACTTAATTTTCAATACAAAACATGCCATGGTACACCTCAAAAAGATATATCAATTACATGACAATCCGATTCTATTTATGCGAGTTAAGACACAGACGGACAGACAAATCAAATTCATAAGCACTTTTCAACTATGTGGAAAGGTGTTAGAAACGCAAAAAAGAAAGTGACAGCATTTACTATTATGACTTTTAGGAACTATAAAACATATAGAAATGAATAATTAAATTAGCCTTTACTGAAATTCAGTATGAATTGTATAGAAATAACTAATGAAAATATTTTTTACTGAAATACAGTATGAATATTAAAACCCTATCGAGTAAGGTTCGTTCTACCAGGTACTGTTAGTCTTAAACGAAAAGTAAAAGCAATGTTTAATTACAATTCATTTAAAAAATTTAAATTTTCTTTATTTCTTTGATTTTAATGTAGTCATTTACATTGTTAAAATTTTTCGAAAACTGTCTACTCTGTAGAAAATTAGCAGCAAATTATCCAGTCATTCCACCGTTTTTATAGAAAATGGCTGCATAACCGTGATTTAACGCTATTCTGAACATAATATTGCCCATATTATGGTCCGAATACTGTTAAATTACGGTTATGCAACCGTGTTCTATAAAAGCGGTTGAATGATCGGAAACTTTGGTGCAAATTTTTTACAGTGATATTCTTTCGAATTTTTTTTTAATATAGAAGCTTTACGTAACAGTTATTTGTAAAGATGGTCGACTGACTGGTCAGTTTACTGACAATTTTTAACAGTGTACAGAAAGAATCAAGAAATACGAAACAATATATGTGTTAATGATAAATATTGTTAAAAAATATTAAAATCCGAATTACTATGTAAAATCGGACACGATTAAAAAACTAACGCGTATTCTTTTTCATTTAATAAATTCGCTAAGCATTATGCTTTTTCTAGCTTTATTTTTATACTTGTAATTTAAATTTTTTAAAAGTATTTTCAGATATTAGGAAATACTCGTATATTACTCATAATTAATTCACTGACAATCTTTATTAAAAAGGTGTTTAATATGTACATTAAAATAAACAAAAATATAAAATACAAAATATTTAAAACCTAGCACTTTCAAGCACAATCGAGATCGTTCTCAGAGTTGAAAAACAGGCAATACAAAATCCGAGAGACTGTTTCCTTTTTCAAATTCAAAGCTCACTGGACCGTTCCATCGTATGACAAGACACGTCTTGTCTAAATTTGATCTCTATTTTTGGTCTTTATTTTGGTCTAATTTGGTCTCTAAATTTGATCAATATCCCCAAGATTTGGAACAATTTAATAAGGGAACAGTCTGCGTCAACCAACCCACCAACTACCTTGCGGTTCAATTTGGAACGGTCCAGCGAGCTTTGATGTCAAAAAAACAGCCTCTCGGATTTTGTATTGTCTGTTTTTCAACCCTGAGGACGAGCACGATTGTGCTTGAAAGTAATAGATTTTAGATATTTTATATTTTGGTTTATTTTATTTTAATGTAGCGGAGACAGGGGCAAGATGACTATGTTAACAATTTTTGTTGTTTATTAATTTATTTTGAAGTAATAGTAAAATTAATTTTACATGAACTGATAGAGTATAACCTTTGTAATATTAAATACATTACCATTTAATTTTTCAAATAAAAAAAATAAAGGATAATTTTATTTTTTCATAACATTTACAAATCGTCATCTTGCCCCAGTACTGGGGCAAGATGACTTTGGCCTTGGGGAAAGATGACAACATTGAAAAAGATTGAACATATTTTATCTTTTGAATATGTTACATGGTTTAATAAATGATAACTGTGTTTTTACATCTTACAAAGTATCAAACTAAGCATAATGCATCGATTGTAACGTAATTTTGAAGTGTTTAGTTGTGCAGCTAACAATAGTCACAAATAAAAATGCCATTTTCATAATTGGAACATTCCTCATGCCACCACTCTTGGAATTTACAGCACTGGATCCATTCTTCTGTTGGTGGGTCACAATGCCGGAAGCTGGCCTTAAACGCGTTTTGAATTTTTTGGGAGGAGGGGGACAAGCGGTGGAGGGGGGAGGTCTTGACACCGTCGAACGGTACTCTCCTAGTACCGATCGGACGCTTGGAAGTAGAGATACGGACCCCGATAGGGTTTTTCTTTCGGGAGGCTAGGGGGGGCTTAGCGGATGGCAAAAATGTCTTCCTCTGGTTGCCCCCTTTCGAACGACACCTTCCCCGATTCCATGCGCCCCTTAGCTCCAGAGGAGATAGAAGCGAAAGGTCGTGCGAACAAACATACAGACAAACAAGCGTTTACAGGATTTAAATAGAATGGACAACATAGTTAGTTTAATAAATTCCGAAACACAGGGCCAGATGACGAGCTCGTCATCTTGCCCCGGACTGCCTGTTTAAAAACATTCGTTTCATTGCCATGAAGGAAGGCGATTTATTGACATTTATTCATGGTAATAGGTAGTATTTAAACTAAGTTACTCATAAATATTAAAGTGAAACGATATATCTTACCTGTATCTGTAGCAGAGCTTATTTACACATGCATAAAGTTATAGCGTGGCAGCGGAAAACAATCAAAGCTTCACAACTGACACAAAAATGGTGATTTCAGCGTCTCTATAGTATTGTTTAACGAACGGCCGATAGGAGAGCCAGTAGTGTCCGATTAATGCTGCCACCTAGCGGAAAACGGAAAAATTAAGACATTCGTCATCTTGCCCCGGTCTCCCCTACATATTAAATACCTTTTTAGTAAAAATTGTCAGGGAATTAATTATGAGTTATTAGTGGTTAATTTGGATTCAACGTATTATTTTTGATTTATAGCATAAATATTGTTTATTATACTCGTATATTATAAACAAGAAATATTATTAATTTTCTTAATATATTTTTTTCTTTTATGAATTCATATGAAATAAATTCTGCCTAAATATTGCGCAAAAAACGAAATAGATTAAAAAAAAACAATGCTCTAAATCATCAAGAGTTAATAAATCCTAAATTGATTCTCTTAAATAAAATTATTTTAACTAAGCCCTTTAACTGAGTATTTTAATTAAACCCTTTAACTCAATTATTTTAAGTATGCCCTTAAGCTGACTTTTAACTATTGTCTATATACAGTAGATTCTGGTTAATTGAGACGCATCTTTTCTACATGATATATCCAGATAAAGCGTCTTCTCTAATTATCACAAATATAGATAATGATATCTTTCAATTTTGTTCTAGACATTTAGTCCCAATTAAAGGGCTGCCCAAATTAATAGTGTCCCAAATAACCCGAATCTGCAGTATCATTTCTTGCATTATATTTATCAGTCAACTTTTAGCTAATCGATAACTGTCAAGGTAACTTAAAAAATATTTAGATTAAACAGCTATATTACCAGAAAATGTATTGAAAAACATTAACTGTTTTACAAAGCATTTGACAATATGTTTATAAATCTAAGATCCACATTATTTTTACTACAGATACGGAGACCATGGCTCCAGGGACTCAAATTAATGAACTCGTTCCAAGATCCAAGATATTTTTAATCTCATGTGGTAAAACTGTCTTCGTGACTGCTTGAAAAATAATAATAAAAAAAAGCTTGAGGCGAAGAACTGATTTCCGTAGTGAGTTAGTAGAAAATTATGTGATAATATAATACATAATAGACTTAGGTCAGCTGAACATTATTTTACTTTCCACAAAATTATTATTATTATTATTATTATTATTATTATTATTAATATTATTATTATTATTGGAATCAGATTAACTGTGTTTAATAGTAAAATTCAGGTGTTCTTATTTGAACAGTTCATCCGAATTTTGATTTAAATATATTGCTTTCCTATTATACAAAATTTTCTTTATTCTTTCTTAAATCATATACTTTACTAGTAATTATAATATTTAAAGTGATAATATTATTTTTAGCATTCTTCTTCTTCTTATTATTATTATTTTGTGATTTAATGATTGTTAGAGATTCAAATTTGCAAAAGTGCACTTGAAATACACAAATCTACCCTATAGATACAAAATCCTAATGAAGCGATTTTACGAAACGATTTTATGAAAAGATTTTATGAAACGAGTTTATGAAACGAGTTTATGAATCAACTGATTATACTTCACAGCTATTCCTCCTAGAATATGGAACGCTGGGCGATCAAATTAACACCAGTTATCCGCATTCATTCGAGGATGTCAAATGTGGTGTTAGAATTTAAAAATTTTAATTAGTTTTCGAAATATTATTCTTTTTTCTAATTTGTAATGACATTTCTGTAATGTTGGCAACTAAATTACTTCATTTTTGTGGATAAAAGAGAGAAAAGCGAAAACGATAGGAATTATAAGATTCGTCATTTTCCAATTGAAATTGAAAACAGAAATGGTACGTTGAAATCAACTTTTATTCGAATAGATAGTGAAAAACATATTGTGATTGAATTATGTTATTTAAGAAAATTTGAAGAAATAAAAACTTATTTTAACATATTAGATCTTCAGGAATCAGTTTATTTTAGAAAGCCAGAAATCGTCTATCATATTGAACATTGAGATAAATTTTTTTTCTGAAATATCCTCTCAGTGGAATCTCGACGGGTGCACCTAGTATATATATATATATTGTTTTAAATTAAGGAAAGTTTAAGAAATTTTAATTTTAAGAATAATTAAAAAAAAGATATGCAATATAATTTATTTAAAAGAAATCACAATTAGTACTGTTATAAATATGCGGTTACATTAGCACAATAAAAATTAAATTTTAGATAGTACAAATTATATTGATACTATGGGGGACTTCCTATTGAATTTCTTTTAATAAGAAATTGAAGGAAAAATACAGAAAGACAAAAAAAATTATGCATAATTGAATGCAATTGAAGTAATATTTGCTACATATATAAGATTATATAAAAACTTAATTATTGTAATATAACTGTGAACATAATATTTTAATCATTTACACAAGTTAAAAATTAAATAAAGTAATTTTAATAAGTTTATTTTTTTAAATAAATATTTTTTTACCGCATAAATTATAAATACAAAACATGAACTAATTTTTGTCAACAAAAATATTTTTATGCAAAAACTGGTAAACTGCAGATCAGGAGTCGCAACGTCACTTTTCAAGACATTTTAATTGAACCACTTATTTAGAAAATGAAAAAAAAATCCATTTTTCAGGAGAAACTGAAGCAATTTAAAAAATCTATGTAGTGGTAGTGTTTTATTGTTTTATATGTTAATACATTATTAAACAGAACTAAATATGTACATTTTGTAAACACTGATAATTGTTAACATAGAAAAAAAATGTTTTTACGGTGTGGACTTGTGCCTTTTTCAAAATTAAATGAAGAGCAATTTAATGAAAAATTCATATTTATATTGTTTATTGAGTCTTTACTTTGAGAAACGCCAAGTTTCATACAATTAAACTTTAGTCTTATTTATTAACCACCTTCTTCAATTTTGTGAGAATTTTTAGTAGTGTTAATTTATTATTAAGTTACAAAAATCCAAATAATCACTAGGAGTGTTTCAGCAATTTTAAATTCTATAACAGACTTGTCGTATCTACCGAATGGAGTGGTGAACAAGTGATATGTTTGGTGAAAATGTGAAGGTACTATAGACAAATGTAACTGTATTCATAAATCCTTTAATCAAAATGTGTGACTTCCGCAATTTCCAAAATAATCAATTCAATTTTCAAATCACTTTACACAATGCCAACATCCTGCAACCCGCATTTAATAATGTTAGATTATATACATATTTCTAAGCAATACGATTACCCAAAGATTCAAAAAATCTCATTTTTAAGAATTGCTACATTAAACGCTATTCCACGCCTTTATGCTTTTCAACTGCTTACTGTTAATTTTTTTTTAGAAAAAAACTTTACATTAAAATATAAAATCGTCATACCCCCCGTCCCCCCCCCCCAAAAAAAAAAAAAATTACCCTTACACTTTAATCTCCAAATTGCGATAGAAAAATGCAAATAGCAAGTCAAAGATAAATTATAGCTGTTTTTTATTTATGTTAAAAAATAAGCTTAAGATGTCCTTTTTATATTGAAATTATTCCGATTTCTTACATTTACAATACGAACACCGAATTTTGACATAATATTTTGCTTTTTAGGTACATTTTACCTTAAGATACCAAACAGGAAGTCATACGATCAAGTAATCAAAAGTTAAATCCGAGTATCCCACCAACATATCTAACCAATTTCAAAGTTATCAGGAATTTTACTGTTATAGCGAGACATATATACAAACAGACGTACTAATAGACACCAAAAACTTTTCGTGTTTCAACAGTAAGTTCAAAGTGACGATTCGGCTATTAACGAAAAGAAAAAAAACTGCCCGTCTAAAATTCTTTTTCATCTGAAAAAAGGGAATTCTTTTTTGTGTGATGATTCAATACATTACAGCATATTAGCAAGATATACTTTATTAAAGAAGCTAATTAATTTTGTATGTCAGTATCTTTAATGGGTAGCTTTTGTTAAAATAATATTGATGCGAGACCGTAAAAATAGAAAGCATCATTATAAAAACATCCTTCTTAATTATGAGGAAAGTAATTATTTCCACCCCGCAAGTGAAACGTCCCAATGATAACAATATTTGATTTATGTTTGAATGTGGCATTTTTTTTTACATTCTTATATTAGGCGTCGATTGCATTATCAGAGGGTGTACCCATTTTTTGGCAAGTCAGATAAACGGTTTTTGACGGTCAACTAAATTAATATATATTCGTATCTTTCCCTTTCTCTTTGTGAATTATGATCGTAAAAAAATAAAATCAATAAATATTTTAATGCTACTATGCTTATAACGATGGACTAAGAATGTCAAATTCACTACATAATGCCTTAAATGCAAATATCGTTAAATACTGAGAATTTTTTCTTATGAAACCATTTACACAAACACTATATACTCGAGTAAATAAAACAGATTTAATTTGTGAAATATCTTTTAGTTCTGCTTTTTTTATATGTTATTAAATGTTGATGTTCAGCTAAAAACTAAAGCTTTTAACCTCCACCATATTCCACGGCAGTCTCCATCTTGATAAAAGACAAAATAAAACCCCCACTTTCTGAAGTTTTTTTTACTCACCCATCACATGTAGTATAGGGTAAGTCTTGTAATCGTTTTGAAGATAGAACATTTTTTTGACGGATTTACACGTTTCAGACACTGAAGATTCCGAAAAATATATTTTTAGAAAAAAAAATAATTGCCGTCCGTCTGTGTGTGTGTGTGTGTGTGTGTGTGTGTGTGTGTGTGTGTGCTTGTCTGTGTGTCTGTAAACGCTCTAACTCCCGAACAAATTGAGATAGAGACTTTAAATTTGGTATATTTTTAGTATGTAATAATGGAAAGAAGCTTATTGAATTTCAGTAACCTCGATTATCCAGAACTATATTTTTCGGACTCTCGAAATATTCGTTCTGATAAAAGGTATATAAAAAATTTCGAAATTGTTTATTTTAAGGTGTGAATATAAAAGACAATTAAAAAAACAAATTTTTGCATAAAGAATGAAGCTGATTGGATAATTACGAGTAGTAGTTGCCGAGATGTTTGTAATTATACTTTCCACACTCTTCGATTTTTCATGACCCTGTATTTCCTTCAAACTTCAATTGAAATATATATTTTAATTGGAAATGAGACGCTTAATCTTACGCAGTAAACCGTTAGTTAATATGATTATCAATTTTGGAGTTATAAGGACGTTTCTTTTACCCAATTCAGTAATAGAGCATTTGAAGTTTATGACGTCGTCAAGTCACGATTATATTCGAATTGCAATGCATTTTATAAATACATTTTACACATGTTTTACATTCATATTTTATATTATGCGTATACATGATGGGCAAGTATTACGGTGGCCCCCAACGACTAGTTTAATAACGTCTTACTAGAACATTTTAGTGAAAAACTTGTAATATCAAACAAGTAATGCTGACATGTTGCAACAAATTTCATACAGATTTTTTTTCTACGTCCAAAAATAACGTAGTTACACCTCTTCAATCTTGAGCATTAGGGATATATCGGGTTTTTCAAGTTCTCTTAAAAATACATTTCAGTGAAAAAAAGCCATTACAAAACATGTAGAGGTCATAATTTGCAAATAACTTCAGATAGATTTTTATTTTCTAGATCCATTAGTAACGGAGCTACACTGTCACAACAGTAGTGTAAAATGAAAAGAATCAGTAAAATTGGTCTTGATAAACAGTTTAACTTTGGAAAAGGAAATATAAAGTATGTTTGTATAAGTTGATGTTTTAATAAAACCCCGGAGTTTTTATCACCTACCACCTTTACATGAGCCGTCATTTGAAAAAAAAAATCTGCTTAGTCAAGCTTTCTCTTCAATAATACTTACCAGTACATTTTAGCGAAATCTTTATAATATCTGTCTTGTAAAGGATAAAATTTGCAATAAATTTCACACGTAAAATTTTATTCTAGGCGCATAAATACGAAGATAGACCACTCCAAATATTGAGTAAAGTAGAGAGAATCGTAGAATTATCGGATTTTATCCGATTTTATTGGAAAACCTCTCTACAACAAATTTTATTAATGAAGTATTTCTCTAAATTCATCAATAACTGAGCTGTACCTCATGAACTTTTGCGTAATATAGACGGAAATTCGCGAAATATCGAGTTTTTCCCAGCATTTTTATCAATAATTTTTTACCGTTAGCTTTTACCACAAGAAAGTAAGTACCAATTTTGTAAAGGATAATCTTTGTAAAAAATTTTGTGCACTAAGCGTTTTACAAAGCCCATGAACTACAGAGCTACACCGTACCAAAATTTCGGTTAAATTAGAAAAAGTAGTAAAATTTCAGGTTTTTAATTGTTTTTTGCTAATTACTTCTTATCAGAACTTTTAGCTAATTGGAGCTATTAATAATCTTAACATGAATAGTATCTATAAAGAATTTTATGTATGAAGTTTTTTTTAAGCATCAAGAATAATAGAGAAGCAAGACATTACCGAATTTTACATGGTCAATCTCAGCCCAGTAATAAGAATGTTGCCCACAAAATGAGATTCTTGGGCCGATGTTCGCAGATTACAAACAAGCACGATCTAGGCAGGGTGACTGTGCAAGGATTTTATTGTTTTCAAAGCATGGAACGATAATTTGGGTCTCTTTTTCTTCAAAAGATCTCCCTGAACGCATCCCTCCTATAGAAATACGGCGAAATAAGGCCGACGCGACGGTTAATAGTCCAGTCAATCTAGGCTTCTGCCTGGAAAGTTTTGGAGTAGTTTTTTCTCTTTCTTCCTTTATGTTTTGGGAGGCGCTGAACACGAATTTCAACTTTGCCACCTCGTATCTGGTCTGCTTAAAAAATTATAAGCGAAAAACCATGACAAAATCGGAGTTTTTTTGGTTTTTTCCTTGTGTTCTGGAAAGGGTTAATTTTTTTAAAAAAAATTATTACACCAAATTAAACTAGAGAACATTTCCTACATTTTTCATATAAAATTTTTTTCCTAAGATGAATAGTTTTGGTATACGAGTAAAAGGAATTTTAGCGATATAATTGGAATTCCATCATCGGAGGGCGAAAACATGATCCAATCACTATGCATCTATTTTAAACACCAATTTGAAGCTGTTCAGTTATTTCTGGATGCATTTCAAATGTGTTCACATTTTCTTACCAAGTTTTAAACCTTTTATAGAACTAAGAAAATAAATTGAAATCACGTGATTAGAAAAGATATAAAAACACAATCACTCTGAATAGATGAGAGAACCAATTTTTATTTTTCAAGTAATCTGATTTAAGTACAATTATAAGTATTGTCAGTTTAATATAATAATAACATACGTGGAAGATTATAAACAGAAAAAAGAGGAAAAGAGAAAGCTTTGAAGGGACTAGTTGATGTTCTTCAACAGGAGGTTTATCAGTGTCTTCTTCTTCATCATCATCACTTGATGGCTCAGGTTGTGTCTCCACTCGATTTAAAATATCCTGTCCAATTCCGATTCCAAGTCATCTTCGGCAATGAAAGAGCTGGCATTGTCACAATGGCCATCGCAGTTCAGGCAGAGGAGCGAACAAAATAAACCTGATCTCCTACAGCCACACATTCTACTACAGTTTGTTTTGCATTTGCAGGATATTTTTCGCAGTATAGTTTCTGGTGCGGGAGGTTTGGTAGTTGTTATGGGTATGATGTCTCTCTTGGTTTTATTCCAGCCTCATTCCTCAGCATTTTTACAGTTACCTAGCCATAGCTGTACTTGGTGGTAAATTCGCAGACAGTGGTATCGAGCTGCATCTTCTGTTGGAGGGAGCAATGCAATATTTGCAGCGGTCTTAAAAGCAGATATTATGTAGCACCTGTACCTCAGGCTGTTTAGGGAAGGTGCTGCTTTCCCTCTGAATCCGTACAGGTGTACCAGAAACAACAGCCCAGCTTTAATAACATCGTCGGCTACAGCACTAGGGTTTTTATATATATAGAACCACATGTTGCAGGTCGGCAAATTTCTTCAAAATTTGAATGTATTTTGTTTTTTCTTGACTGTACAATGCAGAAGGGTATCACATCCACTCATGGCATGTAGAAATAGGATGTGTTTGGAAATTAATTTGTCGACTGCACCCAAAGGAGAATAGATCTTCTGGGGACTTTTGCCTTTTCCTAGTTTCAGGAAATAAACATTGGAAAAGTTGCAAAGTCCAATTAAGATTACCAGAAGGTCTACATCTTCACCAATGACGTTCACGTTCCCATGATTTGGTGCCAACTTGAGAGCAGTGTTGATAATGAATATGTCGGCGTCTTCTTTTGCCTACTTGCAAATCATATTTTCAGTACCAAATCTACACATCAGCAGGGCAATTAAACGGTTTTTGTTCTTGTCGTTTGCTAGAAATTTCCCCTGAGAAACCGTTGGCAACCGAGTCTCATTCAAAACAACCTCATTAGATACCGTTTTGCGAGATCTCTATCACGCTCAACAAATTTAGTGCTCATTTCAGTAATGTTTTCTGGGTATCCATCGAGGATTACTAGAGCGTTCGCTGCATATTTCTACATAATAAAGTCCACATTGCTGTCACAAATTGATCCAAAGGATTGACCACGCTGCCATAAAACTCTGTGCAGTAAATACCTGCCATCTATGACATATATACATCTGCTCCCAAATGTGATGTCTGGTGAGACTGGAGTGAATTCCTTGTACAAAGAGGATTTGGCAATTTGTCGCATTATGGATTCGTCAAAAAGCGACAATGGATAGGCAGAGAGCTCGTAAGTCAAATATTCCTCAAGTTCTTGGTTAGATTGCTTTGTTACACTTATTCTTTGGAAGAGTGCTGTCGAGATGATGTGAATTTTTTCTTCACCTGCCTTGACAGCACTATTCAACACAGCTAATGGCTGCACTGCACTCTTTCATTATGCTTGAATGTAACGGAAAGAAAATTGCTGTTAATGATTCTTGATATACCAGCAGTGCCAACTTCCTGTGCCATATGACAGTTTATTCTTTCATCTGAAACAACCACAGTAGAGATTAAAATGAGATCATTTGTTTCTCGGAAAGGAATGTGTTGGTGAATCCATTCCAACAATTTATTCATATCAGCTCTGTTCGTGCAACACTGGAGTTTCTCATCTCTACGTGTTGTTCAGAAATAGTAAAAGCTCTCCCGCTGAACTCTTCATTTTCTTCGCATATCCGTTACAGTGGCGTCATACCCATAGTCAATCTTGCCAAAAATCCTTCACCGACTCCACGCCCATGAGTGAGTCCACTTGTTGTTTTCATGGTCTTCATTAAAGATTGCTCTATCGTCATGTCAGTCCATGTTCCTGACCAGAATTTGTCTGTACGCGAATGGTGAATCCCCCATCAGTTGTGAATTTTTCAAAGTCATCAGCAGTCATTTTTTCCTTCAAATGATGCATATCTTGAAGATATAGGTAAGGGGACTTGGTATACAAATACTGACCACTGGCGTGGAAGTATGGCGACATTCTGTATATAGTTTGAAAGATGCAAATCCCAATCACCGTTTCTTTCAGATTCAATGAATTGTTTGACAATAGTCACCACATCAAAGTATTGGATCCACAATTTTGCTGTAGGGCCTTGCTGCTCGAGTGATATCATGTGCGTGGTGCCATGGGGGTGTTTCAAGGACACCCCCACGCGTTTTGCATTCACAAAAACATTGCATTCAGCGTTTTCGCCCTGCGATGATGGAATTTCAATTATATCGTTAAAATTCATTTTACTCGTAGTCCAAAACTATTAACCATAGAATAAAAATTGTATATGAAAAATGTAGGAAAGTTTTCTCGATTAATTTGGTGCAATAATTTTTTCAAAAAAATTTAACCCTTTCAGAAACACAAGGTAAAAACCGAAGAAACTCCAATTTTTTCATGGTTTTTCGCTTATAATTTTTTAAGCAGACCAGATACGAGGTGGCAAAGTTGAAATTCGTGTTCAGCACCCCGAAAAACATAAAGGAAGAAATAAAAAAAAATCTTTTCCAAAACTTTCCAGGCAGAAGCCTTTTTTGGTCTAAATTTACTGGACTATAAGGCCGATTCCTCTGTTCCAAATTTCACGTAAATTTGAAAGTAACGAAAATAGTAGTTTTTTTTTAGATTTTAGCACTAACTTTTTACCAATGTATTTTAGCGAAAGAAAAGTTATCGGGAAGCTTGTACAGGTTATAATTTGCAACAAATTGCTTTCATAAAGTTGTTTTTTTCTACGCCCAGAAATATCTTAGCTAGATTACTGGATAAAATAGAAATATCCTAAGAAATACCCATTTCTCAGCAATTTTATAACCAATAATTTCTTATTTGCACATTTTAGTGAATCTTTTTTCTAATCTTGTAAAAAATACATAAATGCTTGTATAAAATGCATAGCATAAAATGTGTATCAAATTCAACATTGGGCTCCACCAATGGCTGAGAGGTTCTGCTCTCTAAGCTGGTAGACGGGAGGAGCTGAGTTTAAACCCCTGCCACGCTCCACGACCTAACCGTTCGGAGTTTTCCGTGGTTTTCTTTGAACCTTGCCGTAAATGCGGATTAGGATCCCTTAGAAAGCCCCCACGGAGGGCACTCCCCAGCCAGGGCCTATATCCCTCCTGTAGATATTCGGCCGTCATAAAATTAGCCAACCGAACGATTTTGGAGTAACATATATCGTTACTGTTGCTAAGAAAAGCATCTATGTAAGATGAAGCATTTCTCACGAGAATAATAAAATATGCTTAAAATATTATTCTTTGCAAAACTGTCAATGTTCTTGATTTACATTTACAATAAAAGTAAATCAATTAAACGTGAACATTCGCTATGAGAAAAGCAAAAACTGAAATTAGTCCTACTTTGTTTTGCGTGTAAATACCAGTAAAAATTTTAGTTTAAGACAATAATCGGCTAGAAATATTTATGTATTGAGACAAATTACTTTTCTATTACAATTTTACTGAAACATGGAGTATAATTTTAATATGTAAAGAAAATTGTGAAGTATGAAACTTTATTTTAATTTATATATATATATATATATATATATATTAATATGTTGGTTATTTTTTATTGAAAATTCTTTGGGCGACAACTGAAATGGAAGTTAGTACGTGGGTGTACAACGATCGCAATAAAAATGCGTAACATTATTTATAATCTGAATAATATGAATTTTTATTTTTAAGGTAAAGCCAGGAGAGATGGTTCGGTTGGAAAGATTGCGCACATAGATGTTCGGGGGGAAGGAGTAAAGTGAGCGCGCAGCGACTACAGGTAGTTGTACAACAGCAGTAGTGGAGTGTTTACATGAAAGTGCACGTTGATTGCTTTGAGCGTCTAAGATAAAGCATTGCTATTTTGTTTTGTTTTCCCAAAGTAAGTGCTTGAATTTTCATAACTATTTATCAAAATTTCTATACAATGTCAGTAGTACAAAATATTTTAAACTTAAACGAATAGCTACTAATCTAGACTAACAATGTGAACATCAACGGTTCATTTTAGTAGCGGCTATGTTTATATAAAAGGCCGCGCAATCTCTCCTACCGAAATTGGAGAGTTTGCACATCTGCTACTTAGGAGAGATGGCGCATTGTTCCCATTAGTTTCCATGCTAGTATAGATTACGCAGCTTATTGATAAATTTGCATAAAAAATGAATAATTAAAATGGACTAATTTTAAGTTAAACGTCTTATCAAGTAACTTAATGTTATTTTGTAATCTTCTCTGGACTTGCTTTTTCTGATTCTTTAATTTTTTTCCTTTAATTAAAATGTTTTAATCATTTTTAAAATTATTTCCTGTTTCTGATTCTTTAATCATTAGGTTGAAATATTCACTCCTAATACAACAATATTTTTTCACAAAAACCTTACAACAAAGTCATTTAATTGTAATTATTATTGTTAACAATTTAATTGTAGTTATTATTAGTAACAATCTCTCCTACCCAGTACGGAGAGATTGCGCAAAATAACTTTCTTGGTTTTATTACAACTGTTCTAGTAAATTACAACATAACAACAAAATAGCAATGGAAATGCATAAAAAACAAATGAAGTAAAAATTATTCATGGATAGTTTAGCAAAAAATCAATATTTAAAATTTTTATTGTTATTCTTTTGAATTGTGCACAGACTTTACTAGCTTTACCTTATTTTAAAAATCCTCTTTTCTTTATAAACACAAACAGTTCAATAAAATGTCATGCTTTTTAAATTTATTAAAGTATTTTTATTTTATTATGTTTTGAAATTTTTATTTTGAAAGTTTCGAACTTTCTAAATAATCTCATATTGTCAATTACACACTACTACATCTCATGAAAGGAAACGATCAAGGCATATAATTGCAATCTCGAAAAGTCTTAGACGCATTACAAGGGTATTAAGGCATATTTCAAATCCAGATTAGTAGGTAAAAGAAGATTTATAAAATAATTTTAATAAAAATATCTAACATATTTTGCGTTTAAAAATAATTGGCGTTATTCGTCATAGTTATTGGGGCATAAAATGTACAAACACAGTGTCGACGCAATTAATAATATCAGATCTAAAATCATGGCCATTGAAAAATGAGAAAACAATTAACTTATTTTGACGTTATAAAAGAAGGAGCAAAAGTAGACGCAATGATCCAAATTATTGAAAAATTGCTAAAGAAACGTCGAATGAAATAATTAAAAAGTAAACTGAAAGTACAAATGCGAAATCTTTTCAATTGTGTCCCGATTTCCGTTTTACATGCACCTTTAGATAGGGAATATTTTACGCTACTTTCACTAACTACACATGTGGAAAACTACATATGCAAAATGCAATTCTTCGAAAGAAAAAAATATTTGAAACTGCAAATTTAATTGTCTCTGACGCAAGAGGTTCCTTGTCAACTCCACTGAGCTATTTTAAAGGCGAACATGTAAAAGCTATTTCAGCCTTTGTCCCTTTGCGCTCTTCACCTTAAAATAAGGCCTTTGTTTCTTTCACTGTAACATTTGTTTAAAACTAAAACAATTTGGCGCAAACGGAACGTAAATTGAATGCGCCATTTCTGAACGTGAATAAAAGATTCCATGGAATTTAAATACATTTAATTTTTCGGTTTTAGTTTTTCGGCTTCAAGGTAAATTCTGATGGTAAACGAAAGTTATTGATTTTAATAATAATATATTTGCTTTAATTTAAAATTTATGAAGTTTTCTTCATAAATAGGGTTTTAAATTACACGTAAAAATTAATCATTATTCCGATATTTTAAAGATTATTTCTACTTTACAATTTCTTATCGTGATTTAAAATGGTTTGCATAATATAGCACTCATTTAAGGAGAAATTATTACTTTTATTGTAAGTGTTGGTTTTTGCTGATATGGTAAATTAAAATTGCATAACGTACAGAAGAAACAATCTGTACTTTTTACAGAATAATGAAGTACCGTGTATTACGGTGTATAGCTACCACTTTTGAAACAATCAAATGGGCCAAATGTTACACTGTAAAATAAAATATCTCAAATTGACATAAAACTGACAATAACAATTGACATTAACTGTTAATTTTGGCGCCAGTGAAAAACCGTTTCATTCACAGAAAATATCTGTATATTATCATTAAAACTGTTTTTTTCAGTAAAAATTAAAAAATCCACATTTTTAACAGGAAAAAACTTTTTCTTTAAGATTTTTCTGTAAAAATGAAAGTTTTTTTTACAGTGTACAGGTGCGTGTTTTACGGTGGGTATAAGAAAGAAAACTTTAAAAATTAAGCATAATAATTTAGATTTATTTATTTAGGAACAAGACAAGAAGACGGCATTATTTGAATGAACGAGACTACGACTTGGAAATTTTGGATAGGATTCTTGGTATGTCCTCACATAGCATTTGCTTATTTTCCTTAAGTTTGCACTAATTTGTTGTGTGAGACTACTCGTACAATATGAATGCCGTGAAGGTATAATTTCAATCTTATACAATCTTAACTACTTCACTGCACCTTTTCTCTTACTTTCTCTTACTATACAGAGTTTATCATTTGGCATTGTGAAAGCTTTTGCTGAAAAAATAATTTCTTTGCAGATAATGAGAGTAAATTATGAATTGCAGTAAGTGTTAAAAAAACTATAACTGATGACAAAGATATTTAAATAAAAAGTACCAGATTTACTAAAATCATTATATAGATGTAACGTTATGTAAGAAAACCATAATGCATTTAATTTAAATTTCAGAATTGTATGACCATATAAACAATGGTTGGTTAACAACAATTTTCGTAACTGACAAGAGGAAACAAAAACGTCACTCAGGAGCTTTCTTGTAAATTTAATTCGTTTTCTGAAAAAAAAAAAAAACTATAGCAAAAATATGCATTTAATAAGCAATAAAGCTTGCTTATGTAAGATTTACTCTTCACGTCATTACTGTTTTGAACTCCAAAAATGCACGTTTCAAAAAGCATGTTTCAAGTTAATGCTCTTATTTAATACGGCGAAATTAAAATAACATAATTATTAAATTTTTTAACGTTCTTTATTGTATTGTCACGCTACATATGTACCCCATGATTGTTCCTTTACTCAAAAGGGAAGTGCGAGTTAATACGGCGAATATATTAAACTGTATTTAAAATATAAACTTCATAAATACAAGTTTCAAAAACATGTTCAAGTTAAAGCTCTTACTTAATACGGCGACATTAAAATAACATAATTATTAATTTTTTAATGTTCTTTATTGTATTGTCACGCTACATATGTACCTCATGATTGTTGCTTTCCTCAAAAGGGAGTGCGAGTTAATACGGCGAATATATTAAACTGTATTTAAAATATAAACTTCATAAATACAAGTTTCAAAAACATGTTCAAGTTAAAGCTCTTACTTAATTCGGCGACATTAAAATAACATAAATATTAATTTTTTTAATGTTCTTTATTGTGTTGTCACGCTACATATGTACCTCATGATTGTTGCTTTCCTCAAAAGGGGGTGCGAGTTAATACGGCGAATATATTAAACTGTATCTAAAATATAAACTTCATAAATACAAGTTTCAAAAACATGTTCAAGTTAAAGATCTTACTTAATTAGGCGACATCAAAATAACATAATTATTAATTTTTTTAATGTTCTTTATTGTATTGTCACGCTACATATGTACCTCATGATTGTTGCTTTCCTCAAAAGGGGGTGCGAGTTAATACGGCGAATATATTAAACTGTATCTAAAATATAAACTTCATAAATACAAGTTTCAAAAACATGTTCAAGTTAAAGATCTTACTTAATTAGGCGACATTAAAATAACATAATTATTAAATTTTTTAATGTTCTTTATTGTATTGTCACGCTACATACGTACCTCATGATTGTTGTTTTCCTCAAAAGGGGGGTGCGAGTTAATACGGCGAATATACTTAAAAGTAGTAAAATACAATCTCAAATCGTAGTTGTGAGTTGTGCGCCGGGAGAAGTTATACTTCGAAATGTACTGTATGTGGGACGAAGAACTTATGGTGATTTATTTGGAAAATACAGCAGAACATATAAAAAAGTATTATGTTTTTAACAATATCCCCTAACAAATAGAAAAATACGTTTTCACGTTATCGGTATAAGAAAATAAGTTGAAAATTGTACGTTAAACGTGACATATGAGGTGTGTTCGTCTTATAACTAGTTTCCCAATGTTAAAAAAAATACTTATTTCAGTGAAATGAATTATATCGTCTGCTATGAGCGAAATGAGCGTGTTATTTTTATTTCATATTAAGTATGCCACGTTTCCAAATGCGAATTTTTCTTTCGACACTAGAAAGAGCTGCAAAATTCACCATGGAGATCTAGCTTTGCGAACGATTACCTCCATTGTTTAATATTTTTATGACTCATAATGAACGAATCTCTTATGTTTATTTACTCTAATGGATTGCGATATTCGTCTGTTAACTTAATTTCCACTGAAGTTATCTCAAAGTCTATATATTTTTTAATGTAACTCATCTCTCAAGCAAACATTTTTTTTGAACGATCTTTCTAAAAATGTCATATGAAAAAAGAACTGGTTTGCCTGTATTTGTTTTTTTCAGTCACATGACTTGTGCTTTTATTATATAGATTACGTACGATAGGATTTAATAGAACAAAGAAAACTTTTATTAATATCTTTTTAACACTTTCCAACTTAGTTGAAAAGTGTTTATGACTTCGGTTTGTCTGGTCGGATGGCCGTCTGCCGTCTGCCGTATGGCCGTTTGTCCGTGCTCTAACTCCCGTAAATATGCTCGGATTGTTCTGCAATTTGTATATGTTATTGTCGTTATCTATAGCATGTTCCCTATTTCAACGGAAGTGTGTAGCACTTATAGTTTTTTTACAGTGACAGTCAAAAGAATTCCGTTACATTACGTCTATGGAGGAAAATCGTCTGCGGTTTATTTAAATAATGTTTCACTATTTTAAACGCATTGAAATTTATATATATCACTAAGGTGCATGACAAGAGGCATACTACAGAATAGTGTGTGTATAGCAGTCATCGTTCATTTACAGGGACACACAAAAGAATTCTCTACTGTCTGTTAATAATAATTCCTGGAAGTGCGTTTTAAATTACTGAACGCGATTTTAATTTTAACTCGCTTTTTGTCGATTACGTGGTGTGTATAAATTCTGTAAATACTATACAAGGAAGCACAAAAGTTCGCGAACACATTTACGTTTATTGACAGAAACTCCAGACGGAGAATTTTAAACTGTGCTACGCGTTTCCTAACTGAACTAAAATTTAGCATCCTATGTAGTATATATACAAATCTATAGATCCTATACAGGACTGAATAAAAGTATTCGAATATTTTTCCGAATATTGTATACGTTGGAAATTCCTGAAATTATGTTTTTAAGTATATTATGCGTTTTCCAAATTGTTTACTTAGATGTTATCTTTTAGCTTATTAAACGGTATGATTTGTAATATTATTTTGGAAGCGTTGGAAAGTGTTACATAATCTATGCTTGACGCATGATATTTCGTTCTTGTTCAGTTTTGATTCGATTTTCATAAAATGTGAAAATGTCTCGACAAAATTCTACAACGATAATATATATTAAATTTCAAACCATTCGGTTAGGTAGTTTTTGCGCTGTTATATGCGCACGAACAGATAGACACACGGACAGAAGGATTGACCAGACGATAATTACAGGTGCTACGCATTTATATAATTACGAACGCACCTAAAAGCAACAACAAAAATTCAGGCATTCGGTATAGATTATGAAACTCTTTCCAACAGTAACAGAATATTATTAATAAATTAAATTTTTACATAGGATAAAATGAGATATCTAAATAAGCAATTTAAAAAATATAAGTTATATTGAATCTTAGGGATCCTTTTAAATTTCATTATGTTTCAAGTATAATAACATGTTCAAAATGCACAGCAAACGATTCCCCCCCCTCCATAGATCGTAATGTAAAGAGGAATAATTGTGTAACTCCCTGTAATTGAACTATAAATACTACTAATGGTATACTCTGGTAACAGAATGCTGTAGTCTACCTCAGTAATGCATTATATAATTTCAGTATTCTTGAAATATCGTAACATCAACAAAAAGCGCCGTAAACGATTTTTCTCCGTAGACCATAATGTAATGAATTATTTTGTGTGTCCTGTAAATGAACTATTAATGCTACTCTCAATTTCAATACTGAACATTCTACAGTAAAATTCAATAATGTGTAAACATGTCATAACATGTCATGTTATCTGTTTTTAAAATAACTTCAACTTTCCTTGATTTCAAACCTTTTCTTTTTCCTTGTTCTGTGGTTTGTTATGCAATAGATTGTTTTTGTACTGATGATGCCTTGCGTGTCGCTTGGCGAAACGTCTACTATTTTGTATTTTTAACTGTTTTTAAGTATATATTTTTTTATAAATTTTTATTTTATGTGTACTCATGTCTGTCTTAAATTATTTTAATTGGTGTTTTTAATGTCATGATAATCCGAGTATATTTACGAGAGTTACAGCATGGACAGACAGACAGACAGACGAACGAACCGATTTCATAAACACTTTTCAACTATGATGGAAAGTGTAAAAAAAAAAAAAACAGTACATGAACAGCTTGTTTAGTAAGATGTAAAATTGTGTAAAATGTTTATACTTCGCCGCCCTTCTAACGTTTTTCGTGGTTGAAGGAATCTCCTACAACCGTTTCACCTCACAAGTTAAATAATAAAATTCGCAGTGGTTTTATGACAAGTGTTATGGCTCAGAAGACATGCTGCTGTAGTCAGATGATAGCTCGGAGTTAAAAAAAAATAATTTAAAAGACATGAACTTATTTTTAAAAAACAATCTCGTAACGAAAAAAAAAAAGGTTTGAAAATCCCTGTACCAATCCTTATAGGTTTATGTCCTATACTTTGAAAATTACAGAAGCATCATTCATCATATCTACCAGTATATAATATGTACAATCATGATATAAAACTTACAATATATTGACAAATACAACCATACAAGACTATACCAACAAATAATATCAACTATACCAACAAATAATATCAAAGATGAAACGACGCAGGATTACACGTTACATGACTGCATAATTTTACTTACTAAATATGTATGTCAGAATGGTTTCTGTCAGTTGCCAATAAATTCATCCAAATATGTGAATTCTCTTAAATGTTTATCGAAATTATATAATCTTGCACTTAAAACAGTAAAAAACATTGAAATATATTAAATTAATAAAATATGAATGTTGAATTAAACTGTTAAAATAATTACTCATATATAATTAACTCACATAACTTTCTATAGTATATTTCTAATTGGTTGATTTTTTAAACCTTCATTTTATATTTGAATAAGATAAATACTCAATAAATTTTATTGAAGAGTTTGAAAGTTTTATAAATCACACTAAGACTTTTTTTCAACATAACTTTTTTTTAATTTGTATGTTTATCTTCTGTATTTATTTTGCGTGATTTTAAATTACAAAAACCATATTCCTGTGCTTAAATGGATAAGACAAACTGATAAAATCTGCTTTAATTTAAATCTGCTATTCGCAGTCTTAATTCATGAGTTCTTTGATTTACAAAAATCTCTTTATCAAAGTCATTGTTTTGGAATATACAAACATATAAAAATTTTCCAACAAATATTTTCGAAGAATAAAAGGTGAATGATTATATAGTTACAAATTTTCCTGAATATGAAAATACTGCAAAAATTTTATTTCAGATGACAGTGTAATTTAATTTAACGATAATATAAGGCAATTTGCTACGTTTTCTAGCTATTTTATTAAAAAATATATACAAATGTCTGTTTAAATTTACCGAAAAAGATTGAACATTTAATATAAACATAAGAATATATTTTCGTTACAAAATAATTTTTTTGAAATCTTACGTTTCGAGCGACATTTTCTTTGTTGCTTTGAAATATATTAAATAACATAAAATTACATTATTACTTGTTTGACATACTGATGAGATTTGTGTTAACAGAAATCGGTATGACTGACATATTAAGTATCTAGCTTCACAATATAGGCATTAACATTTGAGCTTTGTTTGAATAGACGACGATTAATTTTCTCGTAAAGAAAATTAAAGTTATTTTGGAAGTCAATAATACATCAAAAATAATTATGTTTTATCTATGATACAGTAGTCTAAAATACATGCATAAAAATTTAAAAACATTAAAAACTTAAAGAATATTATAGCAATAATAACATTATATTATACTATTGTTTCTGCAAGTTAAACATACGATAATTTAAAGGAATAAACGAACAAATGCTTAGCTTGTATTAAAATTAAAAAAGTACTATTCTAAAAGAAAATAAAAAGTCTAATGCCGTATATGTTTATTTTTTTTAACTCAGAGTTCAGCTAAAAAGCAGGAAAGAAGATTAAACATTCATTGTTCTGAATTTGAAAATTTCCATTAAACAAAAGCTGTAATTGTGTCTTTTTACTTTATTTAAAAGTAAAGAAGCGATAAAAGAAACAAAGTATTTACTTACGTTGTGTTGTAGTAATTATTCAGCAATAAATTAAATTACTTGTGCTGTCTACAAAATAGCGATGGTAGAAATGACAATTTCTCTATTGTGCCGATAGAAATATACAACACGATCCCTAATTCTTTTGTTTAAATTACTAGCATCATGTGTGAAATAATTTATAACTAACTAAAAGATTTATATAAAGTAAAAAACAAAACAAAAACATTAATTATTAATTAAATAAAGCAACTGGGCAATGTTTGATTAAAAGTGGTTTAAAAAATTGTTTAAGATAAAAAATATTACTTTGCATATTAAAGTTCAAATTAAGTAAAAATAACATTTTATTACAGTTAACCAACTTCTTTATTTTTCTTTGTTTTTATCCTAGAAAAATAAGGTACGGAATGAAGAAATACATATTAAATATGAAATTACTATTTAAAACAACACATGATTAAAATATTAACAAATGTTCTTTCCATTTGTTAAATTCACTTTCTAGTGATTTTTTTATATTTTTTCTTTAAGTTTTATTTTTTAAATGTTAACGGTCATATAGTATTATCAAAGTCATACTATTTATTCTACCATTTATTTTTGATTTACTAAATACATATGAAAGAAATTCAACTTAATGTGTTACATAAAAAAGGGAATCAGATTAAGGAAGAAAAAAAAATGTTGGAAATCATCAAGAGTTTGGAAAAATTCAACAGCTTTCCTAAATTAAATCCATTAACGTTTCTATGATAAATTATGATTTGCTACATCTGCAATTAAAAAAAAAAATATTTTTTCAATACAAATCTCGGTAGAATTTCCTTTCAATTATTCATACTATATTAAAAAAATACACATTTTAAAATAATTTTACATTTTTTATCATTTCAGTTGAATTTTGTTTGACTAACCTATCTGAGCTATTAAAAAATAATACCAATATTTAGTTAATTTTAAAATAATCCTTTTGAAACATTCATGAAATGATTAAAAATGTCCCTTTTTACTTTCTAAACATAAAAGCATTTTTAAAGGGAAATGATACTGATGGTACTTTGGTGTAGAAAGCGTCTTTTGGGGATTTTTCGAAAATGATAAACATTAATGTAATTTAGAAAGAAAATAATTGATTGTACACTTATAAAAGATACAGAAAAATATTAATACAAAAAACAATTCATGAAAAATTCGAGAAATGGTAGAAATTGTCCTTTTTTTTTTTACTTTCTAAAAATAAAAGCATCTTTAAAGGGAAATAATACTGATGGTACTTTGGTGTAAAAAGCGTTTTTGTGGATTTTTCGAAAATGAGAAACATTAATGTAACTTAGAAAAAAATAATTGATTATACACATATAACATATACCGAAAAATAATAATACAGAAAAAAATCCATGAAACATTCGTGAAATGGTGGAAATTGTCCCTTTTTGCTTTCTAAAACTAAATTCATCTTTAAATGGAAATGATACTGAACTTTATTCTTTGGTGTCGAAAGCATTTTTGGGGATTTTATGAAAATGATAAACCTTAATGTAACTTAGAAAAAAAAATTGATTATACACGTATAAAAGATATAGAAAAATAATAATACAGAAAAAATACATGAAACCATCATGAAATGCTGGAAATTGTCCCTTTTTACTTTCTAAAAATAAAAGCATGATTAAAGGGAAATGATACTGATGGTACTTTGGTGTAAAAAACGTGTTTGGGGATTTTTCGAAAATGATAAACATTAATTTAGCTTAGAAAAAAGAATTGACTATACATATATAAAAGATGCATACAAATAATAATACAGAATTAAAAAAATACATGAAATTACACATGATCTCAGTAGACTTTATTTCTTGAAAAAATCATTGAGCACAATTTAGGAAAAAAAATTAATTATAAAAAAAAAATAATATTTTTTTCTACATCCATTTATAAAGGAAAAATATTTCTGTGAGTGATGTTGAAGTCATAATGATGGTGACAACACCTGATCAATAAATTTAGCTTTTACTGCAATTTTTGTAACTTCTAAACATCACACAATTTCAATTTTTATACCGTCGAATAGGAAATACAGATTTTCTTTCAAATGTAATTTGTTTGACAGTAGAATCTTAATTTACAAAATAATTTTCAAGTGTATATTTTTTAAATCTCGCTCTATTGCGTGCAGCTCGATTACGAAAAAAAAAACTAATTATTTTACAGTTAAAGTAATGTAAATAATTAAGCATTTATATCCGGCTAATATTCCATAACGAAATTAAAACTTCATCAATAAATAATAAACGAAATTAAAACTTCATCAAAAAATAATAAACGAAATTAAAACTTCATCAATAAATAATAAACGAAATTAAATAATAAAAATTTAATAGCTATGTAATTGAACTACTTCAACTACGCGCTTAAACCACGGAAGTTATCAGAATAAAAAAGACTGTAAGTAGTATATTTTGCAAATTTTTCTGCTAATAACTCCTGGTATGCGGCAGATACGAAATTGTCGGTTTAATTAATTTCAAAACTTTATTTACATTATTGATATTTTGTCACATAAAAATGCTTTTTTTTTTGTTAGTGGGCACTCTAAATATATATATTAAATGTAAAAAATCTATTAGAGTTTTCAATAGAAAAAATGGTTTTCCCCTATGTTCTGTAACCCGGGAACCCTGGGTTGAATCTCATAGGGTTATTAAAATCAGAAATTGTGAATTTTTCGCCAATCTTTGATTGAATAAAAAATATATATAAACAGGGTAACTGCACTGGTAGTAGATAAATTTAATAATAGTAGTTGAAGAATACTTTTGAATTTAAGAGCTTCTCTTATATGCCCTGCTCACGGTAAAAATACGTTCAAATACTTATTTTGTTCGTCTTTTTAATGTAATATATAAAAATTAAAATTTGTCTATCTCTCTGTCTTCACTTCAATGGAAATCAACACTTTGAAAGCCATAAAATAAAAATATTATTTTTATTGGGTCTCAATTGTACTACATAGCGTGTTTTTCTGTCATAATTTTTATTCTGCCGGTGGGATCTACCAGGATATGCCCAGGCAGACTAAAATATGTTTAAAATACTATATTTAACTTTTAATTTGGCACCAATTTCATCTCGTAACTCGATGACGTGATATTACCGTCAAAATGACGAGTTGGCGCCCTCCGCTGCTCATATCGTACCAAGATGTTAAGAGGCAGACGAATCATTCATTAACCTTCGCCTAATAATCTTATCATACATCAAGATTTCATCTCGTAACTCGATGACGTAACATTTTTGTCGCCGCTGCCCACTCTATAAGGATCAGCAAACACCACTGAAACTAGTCGGATGTGAAAATCCAAAATTTTGCTTCTATCTCTTACATGTTAAAACTTCAAAATTCGCTATGAGAGTGCCACCATCAGGCAGTATTTCTCAAAATTTTGATCCGAAATTCGGTCTATGCTACTATATCTAAATATAAATTCTTTCGAAAAATATTCATAATTTATTCACTGAAACTGACAATCGAGAATCGCACGAAAATCGCTACCACAGCGACCCCTTCTGACGTCCATAGTCAAAAACAAGTATATGCAGTTTGAATAAATTCTATGCTTACCTTCGTATACATAATTTGCAAGCTTCCCTGAGCAATGCATCAAAATTCAAACAACAACTATGGCTAAAATCTATAGAACTGTTGATCATGCTTGCGTACTTTCCTTCTGGCACTGCGTAAACTCATCTTTATGCTCGCCTTTATCACGGCTCGTGAATATTACTATTTCATTGAGTTCATATCACTTTTCGGCGATACAATAATACAAATGGTGCAAAAATCGCTATCACAGCGCTCTCTTCCGGCGGAATATCCCCAAATTCAAATGGGGAACCTTCTGACCATAGCCAAAAACATATATATGAAATTTGGTTCAATTCTATGTAAAACTTCATACACTTGTCGATAATACAAAGAGGACACACACACACGGAACACGAAACGATAAGCATTTTGTAAAAACATGTTTTTCGGGATGTCTGACTCCAAAAACGTATAAATCCGTCGAAAACCGGAAGGGAAAAAATTAATGAAATAATTTCAATAATTTTTTTTAAATTAACTTTCGTCTATTATAGATAAAAGACGAAAGTTAAAAGCAGAGTTTCAGCTATAAAAAAGTTTTTTTCTAAGTAATCACCATCCTTCTCAACAGACTTTCGCGAGCAATGAACGCAAGTTTTTAAACCATGCTCGTAAAAATGACTAATACTCTATTTAGTACATGGTTTCCCAACTGTAATGCCGCTGTTGTACATGGTAAAAAAAAACTTAATATAGGAAAATATAAAATATAAAATTAGTGAATAAAGAGCGGAGACCTGTGTCAGGAAATACGCTTGAATACACTGTAGAAAAAGACAAATGTTTCCAAATCTAAGAAAGTGTAATATAACCACGTATCAAAATATATAATAACTTCTTCACTGCTATTCACAATTTCGAAAAGTGTTCTTTATCCTTAGAAATTAATATATTTTCGAAATTTAAAGAAGCATTTATAAAAAGTTTCCTATGCCATCACAGATTTTCGCAAACGTTCCGAGTTGGATTTTTAGAGTATTATTTTTAATCAGTTTTCTCAAGCTGGAACATAGGTTTTCGGGTGCTATCAAATCTCAAGTATTTATTTTCATGTTGAATAAACAGGTTTTACAGATAAGCATGATAATTTAACGGTATTAATATTAACATTGAAATTAATATTATTTTGTTACTCTTGCATCTATAAATTCAGTTACGTTGCTGAAAATATTAATTTGAGAATTGACATCAAACAAAAAACCGATATGCTGGTTTGAGAAAACTGATTAATACACTGTTAAAGCTACACGGAAACGTTTTTTAAAATTGGTGACATCAACTTTATTTTCATAAATGTTTCTTTAAATCTTGAAAGTATATTCCTTTCTAAAGGCTCTAAAGATAGACAACGCTTTTCAGAATAGTGGGTAATGAGGAAGAAGTTATTCCATATTTTCATTCGTCGTTACATTATATTATCTTAGCTTTAGAAACATTAATCTCTCTTTACAGTTTAGTCACGCTATGTCTTTTTCTTCACACAGGTCTCTGCTTTTTATTCTCTGATTTGTACAACCTCTTCCAGTATATATTTGGGAATAATTAGAAGTAACAGAATCAGTGATATGAACTCAATGAAATAGTAATATTCAAGAGCCGTGATAAAGGCGAGCACAAAGATGAGTTTACGCAGTGCCAGAAGGAAAGTACGCAAGCATGATCAACAGTTCTATAGATTTTAGCCATAGTTGTTGTTTGAATTTTGATGCAATGCTCAGGGAAGCTTGCAAATTATGTTTATATTGAAATAAGGAAGTTGGTATCGTTCATAAATTTTAATCCAGTTATATATTTTTACTTGAGTCTTCAACTGTATATGTTGTTATTTTATTAATCCTTCTTGTTTATATTATATTTGAAGAGTCTTCTGTTTTGTTTAAACTATTATTCATCATAATCATAATAATTTATAATGAATAATCCAGATATATGTTCATATATTTGAAAGGTTTGCGGCACGAAATCGTTAAATTTATGTATCTTTTAAAAATAAATAAAGGGCTAAAATGTCTTAGTGACAAGATAGTACGTTTTCTTTTTAGTTTAAATATTGCATCGAAAAGTTTTTCTGTAGACAAATGTCTATGTGTAATAAACTGCATGCTTTAAAAGGCTGATAAGAATGTTCATGGAAAATAATCGAAAAATTGTCCTTTTGATGTCCTTTAACAATGGGATAAATTGGATATATTGGTTATTTTTCATTTAAGCAGACTCATGTTTATTATTTTCAATTCATCCAGTCTTACAATTTATTCATCGGACACATTTATTTATTATTATTTTCCCAAAAATAGACGATATTTTAAAAAGGTATTAAATAACAAATAACACTGGAAAATATAATTCAGAAATAGTACATTAAAATATAATTCAGCAATAATACTTGAAATATAATACAGAAAAATTTATATAATTTATAAAGCAATAATTTATATATCTTCTATTCAGATTTCGCTAGTAAAGCAATTCCATGATGGCTTGAAAAATACTAAAGAATCAATGACACGAAGGAATGCTTTTCGTAGTGAATTAGGCAAATTTATAAGTATACGATTCAACACAACTCAAACAAGCTCAACATGGTAATTTTTTTATTCAGAGAAATGTTATTTTTTTAATCAAATTTTTAATGTTTTATTATTGTGTGTAATCCAAGAGTTTTTATTTTAACGGTTTAGGAGAATGTTTTCTTAAAAAATTGCGTCTTAATAGCAGGAAAATGAATTAATTCTATCTTAATTCATATTCTCTAGTATTAATTATAAAATGTATTAGTATTATTCATATTATTATTATCAACATTCTTCTTAGTATTGTTCTTGTTCTTCTTTATTATTAAGTTATTCAATAATTCATAGTTTAAGTATTGAAAAAGTGTACTTGTTAGATATAATTTATTAAAGGAACTCTCCATGTACAATTTATTTTCTTTAAAATCAATAAAAGCTTTAGAAAATATTATTTTACAAATCATTTGAAAAAAAAAGTACATAATTTAGTTCAAGCATACAACAAAATGTACAATTACATGACTGCGGTGACATTATATAATGACAAGAATAGATTTTAAATAATGCAAAAGATAGATGGATTCCCACTGCATTTCTTTAATCAGTTAACATTCTCATTTTGTGTTATTTTAGTGATTAAAAACATTTATTTTTTATTAAAAAATTTAATTTTCTAATTCTGTCGAAATTTGGAAGTATAATTTGTATAAAAATATTTCGTACAGCTTATAATTATTCTTTTCAAAACTTTAAATATGCATATAAAAAGTGATACGTAAAGACTTTGCAAAAAAAGATTCGATCACATGTCAGATGAAGAAGACTAGTATAGTTAAATAAAAATTTGAAGGAAAAATTTGATCTGACTATATATATACATATACATTTAATTAAATTATATATAAAAGTTAAATTGATGCATAACAGGCGCAAAAGCAGCACATAACATATGCAACAAGCATATAGTTTCTCAAAACATGAAATAATTGAATTTTATGAAAGAAGGTGTACATAAAACTTTTATATAACTATTAACTATTAACTATAAACACAACATTATAACATAAAAACTAAGTAAACTACGTAACATAAAAACTACGCGTGGTATACGTATAAGACAATATCAAAATGTATTGATTATATTATAACTATGACTGAGTCAATATTATCGTAAACATAAACATATTCAGTATTAAATAAAATATTTTAATTAATTTGTAGCTCTTAAAAAATTTCCTTCTACATCGCAAATTTTACATACAGAGCTTAATTTGATTTTTTGCTAAAGTTTTAAATTAAATGCCGTCTAAATGTCTTTATCTTTTGAAAAAGTGTAATTTTTTTAAGTATGATGATGATTCAACATATTACAGTATATCAGCAGATTTACTTTATTAAAGAAAATAATTAATTTTATGCGTCAACATGTTTTTTTTTTATAAAGCTGAAATGGGTAGCTTTTGTTACGATAATATCGATGCGAGACTGTTAAAGTAGGAAGCTATCATTATAGAAACATCCTTCTTAATTACGAGAAAAGCAATTATTTCCTCCCCGTATGTAAAACGCCACAATGATAACAAAGTATGATTTATGTTTGAAGGTGCCACTTTTTTTCATTCATATTTTAGGCATCGATTATCATTATCAGTGGGTTTGTCCATTTTTTTTATCACATCAGTTAAACTGCATTTGACAGTCAACTAAACAAATATATAATCGTGTCTTTTTTCACTCTCTTTGTGATATGGGATTGTTGAAATAGTGTAATTAAAATCATTTGATACCATGCTTAAAGCAAAAAGAAGGATGCGAATATGTTACATTTAGCATGTATGTTTCAGATATAAGCATGAATAAATGTTGAGAATTTTTTTCTGTGAAATTATTTACATAAACTCTATTTTAATTTCGTTGAATGAATAGTTTCGGTGAATATGTTTCACTTGTACTATTTTAGATTCATTTTAGAATCGCATGTACAGTAGGGTGGAGCGAATTTCTTTTTCTTCAAATCAAAATTGGGCTTTGTGGGAAAGTTGCTCTATCATATCCTCATTCTGAATATAAAATATCTTTGAAAAATATTAATATTAAATGCTGCCCCAAGGTCACTAATTATTGAGAAAAAACGTAAAAGTTGTGTATTTTCCCATTTTCTTGTCAAACATATAAAATGCACAAATATTATTATTATTACATTAATTTTAAAGTATACTTCTTAAATTATTATTATTATACGCTTATAGTAAAACTATGTGATATTTATATCAAATACATGTGTGTTATACTGCCCCAATGACTTCAAAATTTTGAAAAATGTGTAAAAATTGGGTAATTGTAAAGCATAAGCAAAACAACAAAATTGTGTTATATTTTATACTTCGTAAGAATATATATTTTTAAATTATACTTGAAGATGAAGAATAACAAGAAAAAATTATTTATTATTACAATCTACAAGCATTAAAATTACTATTTTTTTTTAAGTGGTCTGTACTGTTTTTAGTTTTTAAAAACTATTTAAAAACTGTATTATAAAAATAATTTAATTTAAGGTATGGTCTTTAAATTATCGTTATTTTATATTTATTGTCAAAGTATTACGCAAATATGCAATATGCAAGATTATCTAAAAACATATTTTTCGTTAAAAAAAAAAAAAAAAAAAAAAAAAAAAAAAAGCCTCTTACAGCTATTATGCAATTTCAGTTTGGTTTATATTTTAATGGCCGTAAGGACAAAACTCTCATCATGGAGGACACACGGAAAAAATTTGTATTAGAGAAACACATAAGCTTAATAAAGGAACCAGGTTCTGAGTATTTAGGGACCCTATCGTTACAATCTGGAAAAACTTCAATTTTAAGTGAAGAAATCAAAAAATTCTAACTACAAAAAATATTGATACCAGTAAGCTTGTTGCAATTGGCTGTGATGGAGCTCCAATTAACACGGGTTACAAAGGAGGTGTCATACGATTTCTAAAAGCAAAAGAAGAAAAGCTACTTCAGTGACTTATTTGCCAAATACATGCCAATGAGCTTATCTTGCGCCATTTGCTCGAACATCTTGACGGTACAACAAATGGGCCTCACAGTTTTACAGGCTCTATTGGCAAATCTCTAAAATATTGGGAACTTCTTCCTCTTGTACATTATAAGAGAATAAGCTGTACTTTGCCAGAAATTACTAATAAAAAGGATTTAAACACGGAACAACTCTATTTGCTTGAGATTTGTGAAGCAATTTCTTCGGGATTGTGTCCCGAAAGATTGTTTAAAATAAAATCCTGTTAAAATTATGCATTCTAGGTGGCTTACAGTGGCAAATAGAATTCTTAGGCTATACGTTTCTTTAAGTGAACCGTCTGAACAATTGTTAATTCTGACAAATTTTATACTAAGAGTTTATTCAAATATATCGTTTCAAATTAAAACTCAGCCTTCATGCATTTACGGAGATAAGCATTTGAATCAAACAGTTATGTTATCACGATATTTACCAAAGGAATTACAAACAAAAATAGATACCGTAATTCAACGAAATGGTTATTTTTGTCACCCGTAAAATATTTTGATTGCCATGTTCACTGACGATATGAACTATGTAAGAGTGTTGGCACTTCGCAGAATAATAAAGTCTTGAAAGTCAAGAAATTCTTTACATACGTTCAAGTTACCTGAGATCAATTTTGAAGCCAAAGACTATATCGTTTTTTTTTATAAATTGGGCTGAAGTGACCGTGACAGAACCACCATTAACTAAGTTCTTAGATCATAACATTCTTACAAAGTGTATCCTAAATCCATAGGCAATAGATGAAGACGTCTTACCTAAGATTAAACTATTCCGTTGTCCCAATCAAGCCCCTGAAAGATGTGTGAAAGTTGTTACGGAGGTTTCTTCTGCTGTTTGTGGTCCTTTGAGACGCGACGGGTTCATTAAAACTTGTCTGTAGTCTCGAAAAAAAAATGACAATTTTTGAAACCAAAAAACAGTATGGACTACTATAAAATGGTAACTTCATTGCTTATAAATTGTAATAGTAAATTATTTTTAGCTTATTACTAAAGTTCTTTAAGAATAATTTGAAATTATATTTTCTTACATAGGTGAAGTAAAAAAAAAAATAAAACAATTACAATTATCCAAATTTCATATATTTAAAAAAAGTATAGTCGTTGAGTTAGTATAATAACAGCAAATTTGATATAAATATTACATAATTTTACTATAAATATATAAGAATAATAATAATGATGATTCGATGATCATCCTTTTAAATTAAATTAATATTAATAGTTTGTATATTTGGGGAAAAAATGGAAAAATGCACATCGTTTACGTTTTTTCTCAATATTCAATGACCTTGGGGCAATATTTAATACTAATATTTTTCAAAGATATTTTATATTCAGAATGAGGATATGATAGAGTAACTTTCCCACACCACCCCATTTTGGTTTGGAGAAGAAAAAAAATTACATAGGTGAGCGCTTTTACGTTTTTTCTCAATATTCAATGACCTTGCGGCAGTATTTGATATTAATATTTTTCAAAGATATGTTGTATTCCGAATGAGGATATGATAGAGCAACTTTCCCATATCGCCCCATTTTGATTTGGAGAGAAAAAAATTCCATAGCCGAGCGCTCCACCCTCGTACAGTTGATCCCACTTAATGACATGGCTGTTATAGTTATCAATCGCTTAATTTTATCGAAATCAACCAAAACAAACCGCCTATACATATTTCCGCACTAAAATCATTAGCTTCTGTTATCAGTTTTTGTTTTACGTCCTAACGTTTTTAGCAGACCAGGTACAGAAAAATATGTAATTGAAAGGGAAGTTCTACTTTAAAGCCTATCTTCTACCCATCTAAATAAATACGATAAATAATTATGCTATTTCTATCATTAAACGTTCCAAAGTAAATTCAAATCTTCAGTCATCACACGAAATCAACAACATAGGTCAGATTATAGATAAAAGAAATATCCTGGATGCATACATACATACGTACATTTTCTCCTCTTTTAGAGTTCGTTATAATTTGCCCTTTATGCATTTGTTTCTTTCTGATTTATATGATGACTAAACAATGGCCGCACCTGCTCTATTTTACTATCGAATGCATTTCTCACCGTTTTTCCATGATGACGGAGCCACCCCAACTTCCAGAAAAGGTTTTTATTAAGCGCATGCGGTTTTAATCATGCGGCATAAGAGCATTTTACATAGATGATAAAAATTACGCATCAAACGTAGTTGTATAAATTAAATATGTGAAATAGATAAATGATAACATGCAATTTTAAAATGTATTCTACAATTAAAAAACATGTCAATTAATATATGTAATACAAATGAAAAATATTTTAAAGTTTTTTAATCTAAAAGTTTAATTCTAGAAATGCAGTTAAGTTCCAGAAAAGTTCAGCTCTTTTCTCTTTTAGGGAATGAAAGATGTGATTCGAGATTAACTATGGAAAATCTCTTACACAAAAATAGAAAATATAATTTGATAATAAAGATATCATTTGAAGCATTAATCAACAAATTCGCATAGAGTAAATGCATAATTACAATACACTAAACTATTTAATAATTTTAAAAATTTACTTGAAATAAAATAATTTATTTGACTTATTAATGAATTCTGCAAAGATAATATAAACCTATCATTGCTATTCCGAATGTTCTTCTTATGCTTAATTGATAATGAATTAACAAAAGTTTTCATAAAAAGATAATTACTACTCCTATAAAAATAAATAATAAATCATGCTTTTTTAATGTGACTTTGTAATTCATATTATAAAACTTTCTCAATAAAGGTTTTGTAAGCAGAAAAAATCATTCAAATTGCAATTTAGTAATTAACATTTAAAAAATTTCTTTAATTAGATTTGATAACTACGACTCAAGTTATCTCCTCTAGACTCAATTTATCTCATATATAAACTTACAGAATTATAAAAAAATTTATATTTAATTATTAAAATATATTTGAATACATATTATTTATATCTTGTTAGCTTTATAATAAATGATAAAGAATTTTTTTTAAAAAAATACACGTAGTACGCTATTGCATTATGAGATTTCTTTACATTTCCATAAGATGACTGCATTAATAAAATTTTAATTTGTATTGTTGAAAATGCGTACTTTTCGTTATACAAGACGTCGTTTTCAGTACTGGTAGTATTTTCATTAGTGTTTGTAAATAACCTTTTGTGAGTCCTTAAGCTTTCGACATTTATAAAAAAATATACATAAAGGACTGTAAAACTTTTTTATTGTTAATATCCACCATACTAATTTGAGATTCGAAACCTTTTACGTTTTGTATTCTATGAATTCTAAATCATCTAATTTAAAAGATAAACTTTGAAAACTGTAAAATTTATCTTCTTTGTCGAATGGGAATGCGTGTCAACATCAGTGTCGCTTTTAAAAATAGAACATGAAAAAGCTTCTGACTTGGTCCCATTGAGCTCTTCACTTTAAAATAAAACCTTTGTTTCTTTCACTGCTTTCAAAATATAAAAATAAAACAATTTGACGCAAACGGAACATAAATTGTATGAAATACTCCTAAATAAGAACAAAAGATGCCTTCAATTTTAAATTTATCTACAGTTCGAAATCTCATTTTTTTCTTTTGAATAGTGATTCAGATGATAGAAAAAAAATTATTTAGTTTGAACACATTAGTTTTATTTTGCCTTATATAAGTTAAATTAAACTTTGAAAACATTTTTTTTATCTCATTCCCAACAATGATTTATTGATTTATTTGCTTCCCACGCTTTGGGGGAAAAACATATCAGTGGGTTGTCCTTACTTTGTTAATTGTTATTAATTGTCATAATTTAAAATTAAATTAAAATACCACAGCTATATTAATTATAAAAAAACTGTAATTACTAGATTTATTTCAAGGTGCACTGGTAATTTGTCGATATTTAACCGACTTCTAAGAAATGAGGTAATACAATTCGTATGTACCTTTTTTGTATATATGTTCACGCATAATTTTTCAGTCTGTTTTCCGAGTATCATAGTTACTTTTTTTTGTTAGAAAGGACTTTTGATGGTTGGTGGTAGTCCTGTATAAATTTCTTTCGGATCCATAAAGGGTATGATTGACTTTCTGTTTGTTTTTATTGTCATGTTTTGATATTATGGGCTCTATCGTTCTTTACAAATGGTCGATCGTGACAAAATTTGAATGATTCGTTAAGTTATACAGTACTATTTTATGTTTTTAGTCGTTTTAACATGTTATTTTCACAGGGACCCGTCAAACATTTTAATACATCATCGTATACTGCGCCTAAAAATGTACGATATTAGCAACAATTGCATTAAAAATGAATGTGGATAACAATAAAGGGTTGAAATAAATTATTCGGTTGTGCAAAACCTCTGTTGCTGATCATCAGTGCAATAATGTGAGAAAATTTTCCTTGAAGTCTGGTTCATCTTTTTCTTAAAAATTTCTTTTTCATTTACTACTTAAAAATAAAATTTCTGGAAATAAATGATTTTTATTTTTTTATTATTATATTTCAAGATTGTCACTCCACCTGTTTGATTAATCAATTTGATACAATATTATACTTTTAGCTATGCAGTATTTCTCAAACAGCGGTGCACGTACCCCTTAGGGATATGTTAAGAGGTTCCAGGGGAACCCGACGAGTCATTAAATGAATTTCTGAACAAGATTTCCTATCAGCTGACTGTCTAAAAAACAAAATAATAAAACACAGTATAAGTAACAGATGATTTATGAATATATCTCAGCAAACTAACACCAAACATTCAATATATATGCAAGGACAAACATAAACATTCATCACATTAAAAAAAAGTGGCACTATAAAACTTGCTTTAAATATAAAATAAAGTGTTATTTGCAATATTTGTTTACTTTTTTTCAATTTTTATATTCATGATCATGACACTTACAATTAAAAAACAAAAAAACAATGAAATTTAAATGTGGTATTCACCAGGAATAGACACATAAGATTCTTCAAGTCGAGTCATACGTGTTTGAGAACGCATGAGCTACGGTATAATTATTAACTTTATAACAGTTAAATAAATTTCAGATTTCAAAATTTTTTATTTCAATTTCGTTGATGGTACAGACAATTGCAACACAAATATTACATACTTTTTTTATATAATTATAAGCATATTTATGTGTCATCTATTTAAATATCATATTTCCAACTTATGATAGATGAATCTATTTTAAAAAAAATATATAAAAATAATAAATATTTGTTTTTCTGTAAATTTTTATTATATTAAAAAATGTATCGCTAGTTAAAGTTTAATGTGGTATTAAATTAAACACCTATAAAACATAACGCATTCCTGAAACAATTAATACTTATACTTTATGAAAGTCACATCTCGAAAGCTGAAATGATTTGAGCAACTTGTAATTGTTATAGTAATAAAACTCATTTTAAAAATTTGCTGATTAGTAATTTTTTTTTATATTTTCTTTAATCTAAATATTAAAAGTAACAATTTCATATACATTATCAGCAAAAAAAACTTTCGCAGAAATTCAGAATAAATAGAAATAAAAAAATATATTTAGAATTATCAAGAAGGAAAATGCTTCATTACGCTGTTTTCTGTCTTATGGGAAATAAATCTTAGAATGCAATGTAAAGCATCACAAGGTGGAAAAGTTTAACTGGATGGCATCCAATTAAAATTGCAGAAACAAAAGAAAAAATATAAAAGAAATTCTACACAGAATTCGTTTTCTCTTCAGCTAGTAATAGAAACACTCTCCTTTGAGACGTTTAATATCCAGGTTATTATTCAAAAGAAAACAGGTTTCAGCAGTAAAAAGCATCATGAATCTGCAGTTTGTTAATGGGTAAAGATTTTTCTTTCTCAACTTTACGACCATCATTTTATAGGTGTATTTAAAACAAGCACTTTTACAGCTTCTGTCGATGTCTAAGCACATAAATGACAAATGATCAAAGAAACAAATTCCCGGAAAGCAAGTAACCCAAGCAGCAGACAAATCAAACTTCCGCCAAATGTTACTTTTTGTCCTGGCGATCTCACACGCAAGGGGGTCGGCAAGAAATGTTTCTTGTCTGCCCGGCAAACCTCCTCTTGACTATCACATCCCAACTAATATTGAATTAGTTTTGAAGCCTTTGCAGATTAGTTTTCGATCATTTGATCCCTTAGTAATATTTTATAGAGTACAATGCGGTATCATATGAATTTTGCCGATTAGCTAATAGGAAAATTTGTAAGATGCAATTATAGTGTTTAGAACGTAAGGAAGTTTGTTTTAATTCAAAAAATAAATATTGCTAATTGTGAATATTTTCCACTATAAGAGGCAAAATTATTTATATATCGATTATATAGATAACTATAAAGAAATTAATTTCTTAACGAGATTAAATATTGCTGTTAAATGAGTTTGCAATAAAAATTCGAACTATTACAATTAAACTTTAAATTACAATTAATTTTCTGTTGTAAGATGCAAATAACATTACATTTTAAGTTAAAATACGTTTTTACTTATCAGTTATTTATACTATTGATTTATAAATATTTTTGCATCTTGCAAAGAATAATTAACTGTAATTTCAACTATAATTAATTGTAATTTTCATTGCAAAATCACTTAACAACAATGTTTAAACTTTTAATTAAACAAAATTTCATACGTTTTAATTAGATACATCCTCGATATGTAAACATTTCTGTATCTTATAGGGAAAAATATTCCTATTTAACAATATTTTTTTTTTAATTAAAAAGAACTTTCGTGCATTTTATTTATGGAATTTTTGCATCTTACAACGACAAATATTCTCACTTAACATTGCGTGATGGCTGAAAAAATCCCCTCCTTTAAAACTTCTCATTATATTAGGTTATATATGACAAATAGCGTTTATTCTATATTTTAAAATCTAAATAATTATTTGAATTAATACTTTTTTCAATCATTCTTTTTTTACTTTTAATAGGTATAAAATGAAATTTCTCACTATCTCGAGAAAAAGATGATCCATTTCTTTATGAGAGAATTTACATAGTAAAATTTAGAAAAAAATCCCCAACACTTGTTCAGATTTTTCTTATAAATGTCATATTTCATTTCTATACAGTCCTAGTGGTCTACTTTCTTCATTCCCAAAATTTTACCTAAACAATTTCCAAAGAAATTACTTTTAACTCAGATGTTTCTAATTTCTAATTACAAAATACATTTAGATCAAATAGTTTGTTGCTGTAATAGTTTAAATTTGAGATAGAATGATATTATCTAAATTTCAAATTATAATTTTCAATTTATTTATCTAAATCAACAAAACAGCAAGTCCCTCTAACCTTATTTCATACAAATTAGTTTAATTTATTACATTCCATTTATCAACGTAGATTTGATAGTATGAATGACTATACGTAATTATTAATAACATGGAGGGATACTATGCTCTACGGAATTTGTTTCCTTGTCTGAGCAGTGCTCTTAGGCAATCAAATTAATATACATAATTATTAAAAAATGGAAAAAGAAACGCTTTTAAATTGTTTAATTTCTTTTATACTGCTTCTCATGCTATCTGTAATATTTTAAGAGATTGAGGTTTACTGATGTGTGACTAAGTAATTTATTCTCATCAAACAACATTTCATCGAAAGTATTTTTGCCCCTTGTTCCTAATTAATTAATTTCTTAGATTAATCTGATTTCTTTCTAACGTTTGCCTTTGAATTAACTAGAGAAGCCGCTAGATTTTGTCGATACGATATTGTGCCAATCTCTCCATACGAGTACTGTTCATTTTGCAATAGCCTGAAATTTAGCCGATATCTTTTGCTGTTGGGGTACTTGCACATGCAAATGAAAAAAAATATTTTGCATGTAACTTCCCTTTAAAGTAATAAACACCCATTTTCGATTACAACAGAAACCTCAATATTTGAATAATATCTATCTGAACTTTTACTTTTCAATTGCAGCTCGCGTTATGGGCACCACTTTAAAGGAAAGGCGTTTCCGGATCTCGCTACTCTATTTTATGATACCGCTTGATGACTCAAGCAAAAAAAGAGGGTGCTGTCTGTTCTCCTATAGGTGACTTTCATTGCCGTTAAATTCTTATTTCAATGTCTTTTCTAATCAAACTAAAAAATTGTTGGTAGTTTGGTTGATAGATCACGCTATAATGTTTTTTATTTATTTTTATAGAATTTTTGTTTTTATGCTTAACTGAATTGTCAACAAACAAGTTTTTTTATATCCAGTTTTTATTAAAAAAATTAACTAAATGTTTGTAATTGGAGCTTGTTGTATGGTAATACAATGCTAATACACTGTAATAAATGTTGATTTTACGGTATAATACTGATATAATACGGTATAATACGGTTATAAGCTGGCGTGCCAGTTTATAACCGTAAAATTAACAGTAATAAACCGTAAATAAGATGAGACACGCTACTGCGCAGTCGCCGAAAGAATTTTTCTCTGTTTTTAATGGAGCAGTATTAAACTATAGGTAAAAATAGTCTGTTATCGGAAAATTAACATATATTTTGCAATGCAGTATTAAACTATAGGTCAAAACAGGATGTTATTGTAACATCAACAGATGTTTTTTACAGTGTATAAATTGCATATACATTGCCGCATAAAGGACACCTTAATTAAAAAATCATTGATTTATTAACTATAATGGTATAAAGATGAAAAAATGACATGATTAAAAAGTAATTCATAAAGTTTTTATACAGTAATTGAGCAAATATTCATTTTGGCATCAACAGATGATCCTGTTTAGTCTCGATCTGTCATAATACTCAGGCTAACGTGTAGAAATGGGTCCAGAGTAACCTAACATTTACCTTAGTCTACTTAACTGTTCAAACTTACAAAAAAAAAATAGTTTTCAAATTTTAAGGCATTTAATTTGGAGCATCCATACAGGATGCAATAGTACAGTTTCATTCATTGACTAAAATATGAGTTACTTTCCATACAAACATATTAGGTTATTAGGCTATTAGGTTTGTATATATAATTTTATTATGTATACAAACTATTATAACTTTATGAATTATTTTTTAATCATGTCAATTGTTTAATATTCATACCATTAAAGTTAATAAATCATTGATTTTTTAATTAAGGTGTCCTTTATGAGACAAATTATATGCAATTTATACACTGCAAAAAACCTTTATTGGTTTTACAATAACATGCTGTTTTGACCTACAGTTTAATACTACACTGCAATATATATATATGTTAATTTTACAATAACAGTCTATTTTTACCTACACTTTTATACTGCTCCATTAAATGCAGAGAAAAACTGCTTTCGGTTTATTCCGGCGACTGCGAGCAGCGTGTGTCGTCTTATTTACGGTTTATTACTGTTAATTTTACGGTTATAAACTGGCACTCCTGCTGAAAGTATTATACTCTAAAATAATAATAAAAAAATTACAGTGTATTAGCATTGTATTAACATAAAACAAGCTCCAATTACTAACATTTTTGCTATTTTTTTCATTAAGGAACTGGATATAAAAAAACTTGTTTATTGACAATTCATTTAAGCATAGAATCCAAAATTAACTCTATAAAAATAAATAAAATATTTTATAGCGTGATCTAGCAACCAGACTACCAACAAGTTTGTAAGTTTGATTAGTAAAGACATTAGAATAAAAATTTAACGGAAATAGAAGTTACCGATAGGAGAACACATTTATACACTTTTTAATTTTATAAAGTTTTTGGCATATACTGAATTTGCATTACAAAGTAATTCATTTTTAAGCATAATTTTTAGACATACAATTGGATTCAAAAATTCATTCCAATGCTGAAATTGGTGTGTAAGAAACAATTTTAAAACAAACTTTCATGCGATTGAGATTTATTTTTAAACTAGAAATCTTCTTCGCAAAGTAAACGCATTTGTGCTGTCATTTAAATTTATTTGGAAACTGAAAGTTAAAATAAGAAAGCGGAAAAGCATTTAAAGTTCATGGCGTCTTTTGTACTTATTTAGAAGTGTTCTATTCAATTTCATCTCTATTTGTGCTTGATCGTATTATTTCCAAACAATACCAGCAATGAAAGAAACGAATTTTGTTTAAATATGAACAATACAAAGGATTCAAGTGCAGAGAAAAGCTTTTTCGTGTTTTGCCTTTGAAATACGGCAATGTTTTTGACACGTCCCTTTTCGCGTCAAAGTAAATATATTTTGCTGCTTCGAAGAATTTTATCTACTTTAAATAAAACAAATAGGTCGAATAAAATGGAATATAAAACTACTTTCATCTAAAGCAGTAATCTCGATAAGTAATGTAGAAATCAACTACAATGTAATTAAATATTACTCAGATATTACATCTGTAATGTAAGGGATTTTCTTTATTCCTTCTTATTTAATAATCAAAATTTTAGAATTAGCATTATGTAAATCATTAAATGGCACAATTTTCGTTCTTTGAAAATTTTCTCAATGATTTGGTACAATTTCCTGATTATACCAAATATATAATAAAAATTAAATATGAGATTACTTTGTTTAACCAAATCTATATAGTGTATTTTTATTAATACAGAAAAAAGAGTTGTTTAATTAAAAAATCACTTATTTACAAAATTGTACGTTAGAACTGACGCTCCCGGTAAGATATATTAAACATATTTTAAACATATTCAATATACAAGTTCCTTACGGATTTTTACTTTTGAATACTACTGTATTTGTCGTCTTATATAATTGTACGATTAAATATGGCAAAAATAACTTTCCAGAAACAGTGGTAGTGGTATTTAGAAGTAAGTAACCCTGATATAAGAAGGTGAAACGAATTGGAAAATTTTTCAAAGACGTACCTTGTCTTTTCAAAAACAATTTACATTTTTTTTAAAAATAGAAGTAAAATTAAAAAAAAAAAATCTTTACCTACCTTTGTCCTAAATAATTTAATAGACTCTCTATGGATTAACTTTTAAATTGGCAAAAATAAAATTACCAAATATGCAAAATAAAAATTTAATGTTCAAATATACTTTAAATCAGCCAAGCTAATGCGTATATTGCATATTCTATTTCTGCAGAAAATACATTGCATGAAAAAAGAAATGCAATATCACAATAAAAATTGGATAAATTGATAGAGAATGGATAATAACTAAACTAATAGATATTAACTAACTACATGTTATTTAAACATGTTAATAAAATTATATTATTAACATATGTAACAGTGGTTGAACATATAGGTTGATCATTAACCAATATTAGCCACGTTGCATTAAAATAACACCATAGCTAAAAACACTTTTGTTGTTTGCACACCAGTAATTCTGAAGCAAAATACTTATTTGTTTGATGAAAGAAATTCCTCCATAAAATAAGAAACAAATTTCTGTTCTAAAAGATGTGGTGTGAAATGCAGGTTTTCTATCTTTAAGAGAAGAATAATTGCGGTCATGATCTGTTAAGAAGTAGATTCACCTTTTTGTTTTTTATAAGCAGGTACTTTTAAAAATTGAGATGCATTATAAGTATCTATACAGTATACACTGAGTGCCTATAATATTATAACTACTCCTCACTGAAATTTATATTATTTAAAATCTATTTTAAGATTTATATATGAGAGAATACAGATATGCTTTACGATGATTGTGAGTTGCATTGGCTACCATTTGTCATGTTATTGCTTTTCTGTTGTTACAAACAATATGTGCAGTCACCTGGCACCTCTATTGTTTACAAACAATTTTCGTCCACAGTTCCCCTTTTCGATAAAAATTGTTTCGATGCAATTCTTTGATGCAATTCTTTGAAGATGCGAGACATTCTTGTACGAGAAAAGCCAAGAAAGGTAGCGATTTCTGATAAACTGGAGTCCTCCTTTCTCGGCGCCAACAATCATGTCTCATTCAAATACACTCAAATTTCTTTTTATCCCCATTAATAGACAAAATGCAAAGTTCACTGGTGCTTCTGATCAAGAGCAAACATTTTATCAGAAAATCCAGTTTATTACATCCGCGAACATGCTACACGGTCGAGTCGAAGTGGTCATAATATTTTGTTCACTCAATGAGGTCAATATATTTTGAAGCTTGGATTGAGGTTTTTTTTTTTCAGCATTCTCTTTCAGAATTTGTTTTTGATTTAAGGTCGGTACAAGACAGTAATAGTAGATATAAGTATATTTCCTTCATGCTACGTTGTCGCACATATTAGTAAATTTAATTTTATATGAATTTGTGTCTTCATCATTTAAAATTTATTTCAACATATTTTATATCAAAAAGTATTAAGTAACTATAACATTCGAAAAGTGATTTAAATATTATTTAAAATATTCATTTTTTAAATTTTGTCAGGTTTTTTACACACAAAATTATTTATTATCATTCTCTAACTTCATTTATTGCAAACTTTTTCTAATGCTTCCGCAGGGCTGTTTAAGCATTTTTATGTAATATATATATATATATATGTATGTATATTTTGAGACATTTAGATTTTTTTTGTAGACGGTCAGTTGAGTAATTCTGTTTTTTTTTTTTTTTTTTTTTGAGACATTCTGATAATAACACATTTTTAAAATAATTATTCGTCATAATTTAACGGATATGACAACTGGTAACGTATTTCATATTTTTTAATGTTTTCAAAGTGGTTATCTTGGACGCTTTATCTTCGTGTATTATTTAACTTTTACAATTTGTTCTACTTTTACTAAAACTACACGTGGCTTAGTTTTTAAAAAAACGTTTCTGAAATAATTTTACAAGCTGATATATATAAATTCCATTTATTCAATTTTTAATTTAATTTCTTATTTTTTAAATAAGTTTTTGGTATCCATATTCAATGTGTTGGGGAATACTTTCATTGACAACTAATTATTTCATACTTAATCATTATTTCATAGTTTAAGTTGGTGTTATGGTAATGTTTCATTTATGGTTATATATATATATATATATCAGGTTGTAAAATTATTTCAGAAACTTTTTTTTATTAAATTTTTTGTATTAATGTATTTATGTATGTTTTATTAAATTTTTTGTATTGTATTTTTTGTATTATTTTTAAACGTTTTTCCATATATATATATATATATATATATATATATATATATATATATTTGTGGTGTTTTAACGAAGATGAGATACCACGAGATGTAATATTCCACGAGAAAATGGCAGTTTGTTAAAGATATAGAAGGTTGTAGTCGATATCAATAATCATGGCGAAGAGGTGAGGCAATGGAAAGACACCAGAACAGTTTCTCCAATAAAGACCAGCCAATTTCCAGACAAATCGTTTATTTATGACTAAGAGCGATGCAGTAACAGTTCCCACAAGTATAAACTTATAGCCCTCAGGCTTCACGATGGCTCACTACATCGTTTTCAAAGATCTTAAAGAGCTGTATGAAAATTCTACGTGACTACAACACCAGATACCCATCTGGTTACGCTTCCAAACACGCCAAAAATTTCCTCTCCAAAGCGTGAAAGCAAGTTTTGTTCACGGAGCGTAGAGGTACCAAAATACGACGTCACGTGCGCACAAACCAATGAGTGAGAGGCGAGCTCCAGCTTAGCGAATGAGGCGCGAGGGAGAAGCTCTAACGCGAAAGAGTTCTCTCGAGCCGCGCATTAATTTTGAAGTGAAAAATACCTAGCGCGCGAAACCAAGCATGGAATAATAATAATAAAAAACTGGCTTTTAAAACATTCGAAATGAGAAAGCGTCTCTCGGTTTTTTATAGATTGGGGAGCTGATAAAAGTTACGAATGAACTTTTATTTAAAAAAATTATTATTAAAAATTTTATATTAAGATTTGGAATAATTATTAATATGGTATTTACTTTTAAAAAGACATTAAATAAGAATAAATATTATTAAGAATTAAGGAAATACTGACTATGTCAGAAGTTAGATTAATTTAAAGGACTAATGCGAAATAAATGCGAAGGATTTGCGAAGGAAATAAATTTTTTATATAACATATATATGTATATATGTATAATTGATAATTCTGTATATCGTAACATACTCCTTAATCATATATATAGAATAAAGAGTTTATGTTCTTCTCAACTAATTAACAACAATATTAAAAAAACTAATTTATAATGCATTACAACACGGTTTTCCAAAAAAATTCATATATCCTTTAATATATAATTAGTACTTAAATGATCTTAAAAACCAAATTAACACATGCGTAATTTTTTTTATAAAAAGACATAAAATTAGAAAGTATTTAAATTAAAAAAAAATTAAAAAATCATAATAGGACGGATGGGTGGGTATATGTTATATTACGGAGCTGTGGCGGAGATGTAGTTATATTTACATATTCATTAATTCATTTTAATGTATTCATATTCATTAATATTTACTAATGTTATCGATTAATTGTATTTAGTTTAATGCCCACTGTGGACGATATCATATTAGCTTCTAATACAATGTATACTTTCTTAAATGATAATATAATGCATTGTATTAATTTTTATTAATTGTTCTACCCTCTCCATTTAATTCATGTGTATTTAATTTTTAACAAAGTTTGTAGAAACATTAAATGCAACTAATTAATTTCAATATTTAATTAATATTAATATTAAATCCTTAGCATCTTAATTCTTATAATTATTTATTTAAATTTGATTGTAAATTAATTTACGTGATGTTGCATTTCTGGCAAAGGTATTTAATTGTGGCTATGTCATTGCTAGGTACAAATATTTATCTGAAGCATTAATCAATAATTATTAATTTCCCCATTTTACATAGAATTTTTCTTTAATACATCAATTACTTTTTTTTATGTAATTGATAATATATCAAGATAATTTTATTTATTAGTTAATTATATTTATTTTTTATTTAACTCTCAGTTATCATTCTTTACACAGTATTTGTTTTAATCTTTAACTAATAATAGTAACCAAATGCTTTCATTAAATCATAGAATAATAACTAATTTCCCATAGATGGCAGCACCTTATTAATTCATTTGAATATATGTTTAGTGTTCTATTTTAATTTTTTAACAGAGGGAGCTGATTCTATATATTGGTTTGTGTTTGGCTTTGCTGTACAATAATTATCCTTGGTCAATCATCTTTTAAAACTTATTTTGGCAACATGTACTGATTTTCTCCAATTCATTGCCTGAGTTATGTGTTGACGCCTGTTAGGATCATGTATTCTATCTGGTAACTGTTGTTTTCTTTTCCCTATATCCTTTTAAATCTTGTTGTATTTTGAACTTTATGATTATATTTCACAGTTTATTTCTATTTTTTATGGGTAAGGTTTCTTTCCTTTCTAATATTGTTTTTATTTTTTGAACTTTGTGATTTTTTCACAGTTTATTTCTGTATTATGGTGTGGTAGTCCCAAAATCATATTCTTTAGCAATGTTATGGTTAATATGATGATAAAACCACACATTTTATTTGTGGTAATTTAGGCATTTGGGACCTGAAGATTCTTTCTAAATTTCACAAATTTCATTTTTTTCAATTTTTTAATTTAATTATTATTATTATTTTTACCATGTATATGAAATCTATATTCAGAGTGTTAGGGGAACACTTGTTGTCAATTAATTATTACATTCTAATTCATAATTTCATAGTTTTTGTTGGTGTTTCGGTAATGTTTCATTAATGGATATATATATATATATATAATATCGTATAATCATCGTAATAAATTGTATAATCATCGTATAATATCGTATAATCGAAACACAAAATCTCCGTATTCACTTTTACAAAGTAAAAATTCAAATGACTTAGAAATTGTTTTTTCTTCTGCATTCAATAAGTGTCTTAGTAATTACATTTGCTTCTATTGAATTCGTTTCATTATTTTATCAAAACTAGTTCTAACTTCAATTATTGTAATTTCTTTACAAGTTTTGATTAGTATTTTTAAAGTTAATTTGTAAGAATTTTAATTTAGTGTCGCATGCTCATTAAATACTCAGAAAGTATTTTCTGTAAAGTAATTTTCTGTTTTCAGTTCTTAGAAATAGAAAGGCTTGTGAAAAGTAATTTTAACATACGTTTACAAATTTCAATTTTCACAATAATATAGGAAGTAAAGTTTCCCCAATTATCTTCTATAAAAGTTCATTTGCGAAGTAATAAATTTTTATACGTTGCTTTCATTAAAATAATTAAATTTTAAATACTTATTAAAAGTTTAACAAAAATAAGTTTGTCGAATGATTTGCCATATGTTATACATTTACTTTTAATTCAAAATATTTTATATTTGTCTTATTACTATTTAGCTGTATTATTAAATATACTTTTCGTCTGTCTACCAGTTGTCTGTTTGTTTATTTGTTGGCGATGGCTATATGGAAATCTATCACAAGTAAAGGTCTACAAATTCGGTTCCGGATAGACACAAAGATGTCCGAATGCACCTGAGTCTCCCATATTGGATTTTATTATTGGCTTGTTTGTTATTTTCTCTTGAAAGAAAAAAATCGGCGATTTTGAGGCACTCATAAACTCGATCAACATTCAATCTTTTAGCCCGGTATAGTAAAGTTTGTCTTCTACTTAATAAAGTTAGTTCAGAAATCATACAGAATTTTTTGAATTTTTTGCGATTTTTTTAAAGTCTTTATTTTTAGGGTTTCGTTCATCTCACGAAACCCTATTCGCCCCGCTACTATGTCTGTCCGTCACAGAACCGTTTCTCAGAAACTATGTAACTTACAGCCTTAAAATTTTGTGTACTTATAGCTGAATATCTACTATGAAGCTGCAAATCATAAAATTTTGAAAAAATCGTGTTATTTTAATATAGTGAGATAAAAAACCAAAAACCTAACAACCTTTTCCTATTAAAATTAAACATTTTTCGTTATAGCAGTTGCCAACAGTTAAAAATCCACAATAAAATTCGTTCTAGGATAATTAATTTTCTATTGAAATATTTCCACGTGAAAAATGAAAATGCTATAAAAAGTTTCACCAATTGAAATAAAGATTAATATGACATTAAATTTTCAAACATTTCTTCAATAATACAATGAGTATGAGTATGTGTAAGTACAGAAAGCAGGTTAATATGATGTCATTAGAGAATTAAAAAGAAAATTAATCTGACGTCATATTAGAAGTTTAACGGACTTTTTCAAATGTTTGAGAATAATACAAAAAGAGTATCAATATGAGTAACAGAGAAAGCAAGTACGTCAGCAAGTGATTATAACGTCATATCAGTTGAATCATGATAAAAACCCAATTATGGAAATTTTGGTATTTTTTAACATTTTGAAGGTCTCTATACAACATGTTTAATTTTGAAATTGATTTTTTTTTTTTAATATCGCATTTAGTCCACATGACAGATATTATTATGGCAGAGTATAATAACGGACTTTGACCGCTATCGAGCCGGTTCAGATATTCTAAAAAACGAGAAAAATAGACCGTTAAATTTTTATTTTGTAAAAAAGACTTTTTTTTTTCGAAAATGAAATTTATTTGGATTTTTTAACCCCTTAGCGACGAGCACCTTTTACAGAATTTTTAAACTTTTACCACCGGTTTTTCAAAACAGAAATTTTTGCATAATTGAATCGCGGCATTCTAAGATTTGATTAGGCAAAGCTTACAATAAAAAATAACTGGTGGGAAATATCGAGGATTCTGAGCATCTTATGCGTCACGTATACGTGTCGCTCATCCCTAAGGGGTTAAAGAAAGGATAAAGTGCTTTGAAAAGAATATTAAACGAAAGCTTCTGTGCGATCTTCGATGACACTTACCCACTTGTTTTTAAATGAGAGGCTTGTCTTTTATCATCCAAATTCTGTTTCAAACTTTATCTATCCAGACTTTAGAAATTCCATTAAAAAAGTGGAACCTACGAAATATTTTCATTTAATTAATTATTAAAAAAAGTAAGGACATACAATTTTTTCACAATAACTTTCCCTTAACAATTATATAACTGATAATGTAAGTCCCATACAAGTCTTTAAGCAAAACGTGAGTTATAAGCGTTCAGAAACAAACTGTCATTTATATTCGGGTTGGCCTAATTAAAGATTTTTTCTCACATAGCTGTGAAACTAAGTAACGTTTAGTGATGTGTTATGTACTAAAACCTACCCCCTAAAATTACCTAACTGACACTGTAATTCCCATATAAATCCGTCTTGTAGAACGTTAGCTATATACGTTCGGAATGAAATTCCCATTCATTTTGTATTTGGCATAATTATAGAACTTTCATCCATAAACCGATAAATAAACTTAGAACGAATAAAACATTCGCATAAGAAGTACCTAACTGGCAGTACAATTCCCATAAAAATTCGTTTAGCAGAACGTGAGTTATAAGCGTTCGCACTGAAATTGCATCGGTGTGGTAATTGCCTGAATGGTAATAAGTGGTGGCCTTTTTACCATTTAATTCATATTAAAATTGTTCTGTTGCCTTCATGAATAAATCGGTGTGGTAATTGAAAATATTTTTATTTATAGACTTAGCACAGGATGTAATTTTAATTGAATCATATATGCATCATTATGCATTGTAGGGATAATATTAAATGATTATTGTTACTCCGGTATAATTGTAGAGCATTTATCATTGTAATTTACTAATTATTGAAAAAAAATACAAAACTTGACTTTCTTATTCTTTTTTAAACATTCACTATTTTAATTAAAACCTAAATAAACTTCTTTTAAGTTAAGTGGATTAGCATTTTTGCATTATGGGGAATATAGCAGTTTTTATGTTTTGATTCGAAATGTATGTGCTGTTTTATTAAATAATTGTGAATATAAAAGGCATGAAAAATTAAAGTAATATTTAAATATGTGTTAGAATTCCCTATGAGATAGATGCAGATTTAATCAATAATTATATTTACTAAATGTGAATTACACTACATTACATTAGATACACTTGAGCAAATTTAATTTAAATACTATGAATACAGAATCTCACCAATAATATCACCAATAAAACCTAAATAAACTTCTTTTAAGTTAGGTGGATTATGGCATTTTTGCATTATAAGGAATATAGCAGTTTTTGGGTTTTGATTCAAAATGTATGTGCTGTTTTATTAAATAAATTGTGAATATAAAAGACATTAAGAATTAAAGTAATATTTAAATATGTGTTAGAATTCCCTATGAGATTAATGCAGATTTAATCAATAATTATATTTATTAAATGCGAATTACACTACATTATATTAGATACACTTGAACAAATTTAATTTAAATACTATGATTATAGAATCTCACCAATAATTTTAATCAAGGACATTAATCTAAAAAAGTGATTTAAAAGTACTTGGTTAATTATATGTAACAGATGCAAAATATGCTCATTTTTAAATGAAGTGAACGCCTTTCAAAACTGAATAGAAAGTCGTAGTTAATTAAAAGCAAAGCCTTTAGTACTTTCATATTATGATGCTAATTAAGTTTTTTATATACGAAGTTATATGCGTTTATTTGATTTTTTTTAATCAATTGAGAATATTTAAATTTGATATGTTTATGCAATTCTTGTAAAAAAAAATGAAAATAGAATGCTGTATTTTTCGGGCTGATACGATTCATTTAATAATGATTACAGATATGTCTTCAAAATACATGTTTCAGTAATTAAGGATTTTGTAACGGCACGGTCTGCCCGAGAGAAAATAAGATCCATCCAAATAACAGTAAAATATTCACTACAAAATAATTCTCTAATCAAAATGTCGATAAAATATGTTCAGCAGTGTTACGATAAAACTTCATTAATTGAATAAAAATAAACAATAAAGAATTCATCAAAAGTGCAAAGAATGGGATATTTAAATAATCAAAGTATAAATAGTTTCTTATAAAATGGAATGCACATCAGATATTAATCACAAATACAAAAAAAATCACTATATCATCATTTTTGTTCAACTTATAATGGGTCGGAATATATAGTAGCGGAAAAAAAAATTACATCACTTATGACTTTTTCCGAAATGTAACGTTGCACCAGAAACAGAAAGTACAACATGATACCTCGAAATTATAGAGTCAATAATTCTGTAGAATCATTTAAGATGTTGCGTTGTATGATTCAGTTAAACAAGTGAGGATAACTGTTGTAGTTATGTGGGCGCTTTCTTTTCAGAGTAAGCTTGGTATCGAGAGGAGTACTGAAATTGCTCTTACAAATAGAAAAGTATTGTTGCACTACAAATGTAGGATATAGCGCTAGACGTGTTGCATGAAGAATAAAATTTAATCAGGCCACAGTGTTACAACTCTTAACCCTTTCCGGCGCGGAGTAAGTCTGTTTGTAAAATGATGAAATATTGGACTGACACCAGAATTTAAAAACAAATTCATTACAAAATAAAACCTTGCTTATTTTCCGATACTTAATAAAATGAAAATTTTAATTAAATATTCTTGGTGCCGTTTGTCAGTTTTGGAATTAAAATTAGGTGTCCTTTTTTGTGGACACCGCCCGTTAAAAGGTTAAATAAATGCATTAGTGGGGGAACAGAATGAAAAAAGCTGAGGCAAGGAGAAAATATCATAACCCTCCATGGATTATTTATTAAAGACATTGTCATGCAGAAATAGAATTTGGCACTGTCACTGACCTATAAAGACACTATAATTAATTGATTTTGTATTATAGACTTGCATGCACTACTATAGTTGCCAACCTCCCGATTTTTTTCATACCAGTATTTTTATGTAAAAACATTTGTTTTATGTAATCGTACAATTTCTTCAATTTAATAACGCGAATTTTTTTGTAAGATTTTACTGGTATTCAAAAAATCGGGAGGTTGGAAACTATGCGAGTACGTTCTGTAAAAAAGCCACCGACAAAAAAAATGTTCTCGTCTTAAGAGGGCAAAATAACTTTAAAACTGAACAGTGGAAAACGGTAATACACTGCGATGCATCGAAAAATTAGCTCCATAGCTCCGATCAGATGGATTTTGTTGTCGTTGAAGGTCAAAAACAATGTCATTCACAAAGAATTAAAAAAACGGTAAAAGGTCTCAGAGGCTAAAATGATATGAAAATGAATTCAGAGAAAGGTATTTCATAGATGGTGCGATATATCATAACGAATAATAAAAGTTTTTTCTTAACTTAAAAAAACTCAATTTCAAGCACATTGATGATTCTCAATGTACCGTTTGACAAAATAATGGTTCCCCTTGTCGTCGGGGCAAACTAATACGCATTACACTCTTTTCAATCGTTCTGGCGTCTATATTATAAAATGTGTCATTTCATATCAGGTGGCCTAAAATTGTATACAGTCCCTAGTTCATCCTTTCAATTTTGATCCAATCATCAAAGGACGTACATTGAGGTTTACGGTAGACGTCTGCAAGCTGTCAGAGTCAGAAGTAGTATAGATGGGACACCAGGGGTAGTATTATAAAGATCACGATTTTATACGTTTTTCACAAAATTCGTTCAAATTCTGAGTTGTTTAATAATGAAATTAACTATATTAAAGCAGTCGCCAACGATCGAGGATTTAACTTGAATATAATTAACCGTATTTTATCTAAGGTTCCGACAATCACTGATTCTGTTCCAGCTAATAAAGAATTTTAAAATGTTATTGTCTTACCTTATTTTCATAAAATCAGTACACAAATTTCTCGTATTCTAACTACATTTAGTTTAAAAGTTGTTTTCTCTCCAAACAATAAAGTTTCTTTCTCCAGTCTTAAAGATCCAATTGATGAACATAATACCTAGGGCATTTACAGAATTTTTTGTGAATGCGGCCTCTCTTACATTGGGCAGACGAAGCATGCTCTTAGAATTAGGCTGAAACAACACCAAAATTATGTTAAAAAGCAGGAGCGTGAGAAATCTACAATAGCTAAACATTGTTGGGATTCCAACCACAGGTTTAATTATTCAGAAGCTAAAATTATCCAAAAATGGGATTCAGTTATAGATCTCGACTTATACGAGGCTTACTTTATTCACAAACATAGTTCATCCTTGGTAAATGATATGACCAGCACACCTTTTCTCTCGTATCGGTGGAGGGATCCTGCGCAGTGACTCCTTTTTTCAGTTACTTACGGTTAACTACGTCATTTCGTTGGGTTAACTCTTGCTTTAGCATTTTCATTTAAGCCAGTACTCGGGGCTATAACCGAGGGGTTCTTTGAGCCAATTTTTATCCTTTTTTTCTGCACTGAGGAAGGGGATCGACGATTCCTTAAAACGGCCGTATGCGGGTTTTTGTGCCAATTTTTAATATTTGTGCGTTACAAAATTGTTTTTGGTTTTGGTTTATGAATTAAAATTCGCACAAAGTATTTGATCTATGCACATTATTTATTACTTTAAAATTTCACTCCTTTACCAATTAATTACCTATAGACATGACATAGAGCAAAAAAAAGTCCTTTTTTCCATTCTTAAATATTCATTTATCTATTGATCTTTAAAATCTGTTTAAAAGTTAAATTCATAAACTCAAGCCAATTTGCAGAAGCCTATATCCCAAAATTAACACTACTCATTTTATTATTGTTAATACTACTGGCAAAATCACACTTTCGTTGATATGAAATCATTTGTTTCATTTTAGATTTCTTACGTTTAAGGTAAAAGAAACAACGCTAAAAAAATCTATTTTGAGTGTATTCGCCAGTATATATGGATGTAGACTAAAGTCCTGATTCACTCAAATATATCTTTCATGGATAAAGCTAGAAATGTGGAACAAGTATCTCCTTATAGTAAAAGGGACATGTGCTATCTAGAGTAACTGCAGCGTTCCTAGTGGCGGAATTTAGATTTCATCTACCTTATCTCAAAACATATGAAAGATAGCAAAATACATCCAATGACAAAAGTATAGGGCATCCTCGATTAATATGAAATGACGTCTTACATATAAAAATAACTTTGTTAGAAGATCTGAAATATTAATTTTTCGATACTCAATTACTGGCATTAATCGGTGACTAATCGTTTGGTAGAAGAGTAGCATTTCATTCCTATATAAAATTTTAAGGACACTGCAAAATGCAAAGAATTTTATACAGTTATACGTGTGAATATACATCATATAATATGTATTTATAATCTGAAAAAACTGTCATGCTCATTTTAGTTAATATATATATATATATATACATAATAATAATGACACTGCTTCTACGAGACAATATTTTATTAAAAATTGCAACCATCTTTATTTTTCAGACCTTCAGCCGTTTGATACGACAGGTTTGGAACAAGTTTTAATAGGTATTATATGGGAATAGCACCCAGAAAAAGAAATTGATTAAAACTACAAAACATGTTTTGTTGAGTACATTTTGGTTGTTTTAGCAAAATTCAAGTAAAATTGAACCATTTTACTTGAATTAACAAAACATTTTTTGCTGACGATACAAAAAGTTTTTTTGGAATTGCAAATAAAAATTTTTTTGTTGATTCAAACAAAATTTCCATTGACCTATATTTAAACAAAAAGTTTTGTTGAGTCAACCAAATTTTTGTTGATTCAACAAAACTTTTTTCTGGGTGAGCTGTTTAGGGATTGTAAATAGGTTTATGAAGATCTGTAATGTATAAGTATTCCTTGCCATTTACAAAAAAAAAATAACCATTACACTCTATTCATTTTTGATAATGTTCTGATAGTGCTACAGATGTGGCAAATCAAATAATGTGGTATTGTTATCACTGAACCAATTTTTCACTTGCTCGACTGCTTGATTTTCATAATATAATAACTATCAGAGCATAATATATAAACTATGGCATAAAACATGCAAACAGATAGTTTTATAGGAAAATGTATGATAAACACGCCGAAGCAGAGAGTTTTTAAGAAGAATTATTTTAAGCGCTATTTTAGGTTGAAATTTGTCAATGTAGTTCAGTTAAAAAGTTTTATAAGATCAAAAACTAGGCATAGCAATTTAAGCATCTTTAGCAAATCTATACGGTACTAGGTTGTGGCGTGCAATGAGCTACCAGTTTTCAAATTTGTCTAATTTTACTCCCAATTTTTTATTAAAATTTTTATTTTCTTAATAGAGATTTAATTCATATTTTGAAATTGCCCATTTTTACATTTTGTTGCCAATTTTAAATACTTATTTTAAATATAATTTTAAATGCAATTTTAAATGCCAAAAATAATAATATTTATAAACATATTCAACTGAAAATGTATTTACGTGGGAGTATAAAAGAAGAAAGAAAACCTGAGCAAAGCGAAGACTACTACACAACGGAATATTTTTTTGAGGCATATATAGCTACGGTAACTATTAAATCCTTTCGTCAAGCCTAACTCAAAAAATATTCATCTCTGTATATGATCTATATAATTTACACATCAATTTATCGCTCATGGACAGTAATGTAACGGAATTCTTTTGTGTGTTCCTGTAAATGAACTATAAATACTATGCACATCATATTCTACAATGAGCCTCTGCTAGTGCATTCCAGTGATGTAAATTAATTTAATTTTGTTTGAAATAGTCTAATATTATTAAAATACACCGCAAACGATTTTCCTCATAGACTATAATGTAACGGAATTCGTCTGAGTGTCTCTGCACACGAACTGTACCTGTTACTCACTCCTTTTTAATAGGAAACATGTCATAGTACACCTCAATAACATATATCATTTACACGACAATCCGAGTATACTTACGCGAGTTACAGCACAGACAGATCGACAGATAGATGGCAGACAGTCGACACACAAATCGAATTCAACACTTTTCAATTAGTTATGTTGGAATGTGTTAAAAATGAAGATCTCAACTAAAAACAATGGTGGATCCCGAGAAGACAAAAATGCTTTTATTTTGTTTTGGGATTGTCTATGAGCATATGGAGTGGCCAATTTAACAATAATTAACGAAGTAAAGATTTAGCTTAGATTATGAATGTCAACAGGGATTCGGTAATACTACTTGAGAGTCTTTTTAACAATATAATGATCCAACACTTTGTGATCGAATTGTACAGGAATTGCCTTTACACAACACGGAAAATAATTTCGAAAACCTCACAGTTATGCTATATTAATATTACTGAGCAATTGCCAGACCACATAGATCAATAAATTCGTAAATAAAACATTAAAAATGAAAGTAGCCCTTCAAAAGTATTCGTCGATACTCAAAATGTAGTGAACGTATCATTAACTGAAAAATATTAATAAAATCAATTGGCAAACATAGAAATTACTGATTTTTAACTATAGTGAAATAAATTTGTAAAAATTACCATTCAACATTTCTTCCTTTTTTTGTATACAAGTTTCCCTTGTTTAGTGCTGTTATTCATCCTGCAATATTACCGCAATAATCGAAATAAGCAATAAATTTGAAAAAAACAGCAATAGACTCACTGCAAATTTTCTTAAAAATCCAATGTACAATATAATAAACAATATAATAATGTAGTACGGCATTATTTTTGATGTGTTATTGTCGTAAAGTACATATTACAGATTGATTTGAAAATTTTTTAAATAACATTTATCAAATTTGAATTTCTAATGACACAGATGTTTGAGCTAATTTAATAAGTGATAGTAAAAAAAAAACGTAAAAAGTGGGGTTTATGTTTGAGTTTCCATTGCTACAATTTTTTAGTGTAATTATGTTAGCTTCCTTAGTATTGGTTCATGTATTAAAAATTTACATAATTAGGTTTTACGCATAATACAATTTTGTTTGAATAATTCAAACTTCGGGATTTATATTTTCCAAACTACTCCGTATTTCGTGTAAAATTAGTGTTATTTTCATGATATATAGTTTTTCTTTCAAACTATAAAATGAACTAAGTAGCCATAATCTAACTATTATTAGTACTTCGTAAAATCCACTTTTGGTTACAATCTTATTCTGCTACGATTGTTGAATGCTTTTCATTTCTATCATTATCGGGCTTCAACCTGGAAAAACAGATGCAGATTCTTCCAAATCTCGATACGCATTGACTTTGCTTAAAACAAGTCATATTGTTGATTCACCGAAGTCAAGTTCTCTTTAAATTTTCAATTTAATTTTACCTTTCTCTAATCTTTTAAAAATTTCTGATTGTCAGTCTAAAGCGATGACTTTTCTCTTCTTATAGGACTGTTTTTCAACTGCATCTTTCTTTACTTTTGACGTATTGAAAAAAAGATATACATACATATATAAATATACAGGGTCATTCATAATTCCCTCCGGGGTTTCGAAACGTTATAGTAAAAAAACGAAGACGAATATGAAAAAAAGAAACATATGAAATTATTCCGAAACTATTCAAGTTTTACTTACATACATTACAGGTGTTCTATGTGTGAACCCTTGGTCACACGACATACATCCATGCGATAGTCCAGTTCCTGCCATACTCCGTTTCTTTAAATTTCCGGTACCACACATGCATTGTTTTGTCAGTTGGTCCCTGTTTTCGATATTTATTACGAAAGGCCCGTTGAACTGACACCACTGATTCAGATTTAAAGAAACGGAGTATGGCAGAAACTGGACTATCGCATGGATGTATGCCGTGTGACCAAGGGTTCACACATAGAACACCTGTAATGTATGTAAGTAAAACTTGAATAGTTTCGGAATAATTTGATATGTTTCTTTTTTTCATATTCGTCTTCGTTTTTTTACTATAACGTTTCGAAACCCCGGAGGGAATTATGAATGACCCTGTATATGTGTACTGTATGATTTAAACACGTGTGATTCCTACCTAGCTGCAACTGATTCCTAGTAGACTTGTCATAGGTTACATTTCTTGTCGAATTTTTATCTAATTTTCAGAAAAATTTGGTGGCGCTTGGCAGAAAAAAAATTCATCTGACTGGATGATTTATATTCGAAATTTCCCTACATTATTCTAGGGTGCATCTGAAAAAATATTAGAGTACTAAATGAAAACCTAATAAACTGAAATCATACTAATCGAGGTTAACGTGTGCTTATATTTGGTACATGGTTTTCAAATCCTTATAAGTTATTCCCGCCAGTAGGGGAGAAAGGACAGTTTACCCTCAGCAGGTGGAGTGTGGAGTAGGAGCAGGGAGCGGGAGCAGGGAGTTTCTCCACCTGTAGGTGGGGAGGAGAGCAACCTCCACCTGTGAGTGGGAATGAGGTGAGTGTGTTATAGTAGGGGAGTATTTTAGGAGGGGGAGGGCTTGAAATTTAGGGGGCTTAAATTTTTTTAGGACCAAATTTAAATGTTAGATTGAAGTCTGCTATAGGAGGGGGGGTATGAAAGTGAGGGAGCTTATTTTTGAAGAGGCGGCTAATTTATTTAAGGGGGGCTTGTTTTTGAGGGGGGCTTTATTTTTTTTTTAATTTTAGAATTGACTTTAAGTTTGAACGCGAAACGGAGATTAAACCTTTTTTTTGTTGAAAAGGCGGCTAACTTTTTTTAAGGGGGGCTTATTTTTGAGAGGGGCTTAATTTTTTTTTTTTTTTTTTTAATTTTAGAATTGACTTTCAGTTTGAAGGTGAAACGGAGATAAATTTTTTTGGTGGCACCCTCTATCGGAAGGGAATGCAATAACGGATATTTAAAATAGGTTTTCCTGAAAAGATTTCACTGGGGATTGAACCTGCAAAATACCTTATTTCTTGATAATTTGTGGTAGGTTTAACTGATCAAGCCAAGAAGCTATATATGAATGTCGAGATTTTAAGTGTTTAAAGAGAGGTATCGTGAGAGTGACGTATCATCTGTTAAAATGTCTTGAGAAAGGAAGTGATTAGCGTCGTGTGTCTGTATATAACGGTCTGCATTGTGTTTTCGCTCATTTATGTGCTTACCGGAAGTGAAAAGTTTAAGGTTTATTTTATACTGAATTTAAATGAAACCGGAAATAATAAAATTTCGCGGGACATTCATTTCGTTTAATGTTTCTAATAATTCGTTCTGTGCCTCGATCGTTTTTTCTAATTCACAGAAAACAAAAGATTAAATAAATCTGCCAAGTTCGATTCGGGGATAGGTTTTCCTTCGAAACTCACAGTCAAATTTTTATTCTATTGAAATTTTCTTGGACGTGCCCTGACAAACTGAACTAATGCTTTGATAATTTAGGATAGCTTTATCTGTTCAAGTTATGATATCGTGGTGGTTAGATTACAGATATTTGTGTTTGGAATAACGTGATTTTTAATTTTGCCTGTTTAGTTTCAATTATATTGTGAAATGAGGGTTTATTTTTGAAAGATAATGTTAACTTTTTGTGATTGTCTTGTAACAGACTGCTTTCATTAAAAGTGTATTTTAGAATTGTAAACTACAATTTTCGTCTGTTTGGAAAAAAAGCACAGGAAAAAAAAAGAACAACTGTTCAAAAATATAATAACAACTAAACAAATAATCAAAAATAATAAAAACTGTTCAAATAATAATAACAACTGTTCAAATAATAATAACAACTGTTAAAAAATAATAAACGATTGGCTTTATACAACCAACATTTAAAAAAAAAATTAATCGAATGTAGTTTTTCTAACACGACTTATTTGAAATATTCACTTTTTCCAGTTAGATTTATAACACATAAGTGACACATAAGTAAAATATTATTTATAAAAGCACTAAATACGAGATTAATAAGAATTTTTAACTTACAAACATTTGAACTTCTGATACACAAGTGATTCGACCAGTAAAATATTATTTATAAAAGCATTTTTGACTTACAATTGTACGAACTTCAGATACACAACCCTTTCTGAATCAATGTGTAAGAATTAACTGACTATTGAACTTATAACAGAGTATGATAAAATAATCACGTGACTTTTTTAACCAATAAAATGTTAATATTTTTAAACAAGCGCCCTCTATCATTTTATGAACTTACAAGAAACGAGTTAATATGATTATATTGTTTCCTGTTACCGCTGTGAAAGGTTGTGTTTTTCGTTTTAAGTGAGTTTACATTTAAGTGATTACGGAACGAGTCATGAATTCTGCTTTATTAAGTGTTAATGATATGTCTAACGTGAAGAGTGAACCCTCATCACCAGGATTAAAAGACCATGACATGGAATTTTTAATACAGCCTAAAGAAGAACCCGTTTCGAATTGTGAGGTGAAACCCACTTCATCAGGATTAAAGAAACAGAAGTTACCCTTTGTGTGTTCTACTTGCAACAAAGCTTTTCCCCGAAAGGTTAACTTAACGTTTCACATGAAATGTCATCTGGTGAAAATGCCTCTTATATGTGTAATCTGTGAAAAATTATTCGCTAGAAAGTATCATTTATTAAATCATATGAAAATTCATTCAAAGACCCCTGTGATTCATAATTGTAATGTATGTGGCGAAGTATTTTCACAAAAGAGTGATTTATTAAAGCATGGGAAGATTCATAACACTTTCAAGCCAAAACAAAAGAAAAGTAGATAGTCACCCAGTCACTGTAAATGTGACGATTGTTTTGAAACATTTAATAATAGATCTGACTTAGTGAAACATAGAAAATTTCATCTTTCACCTAAAGAACTAGCGTACACGTAGCTAATTGTAATTATCACAAAATATACTTATAATATATTTATAAAAATATATTCATAAATTAATAATTAATTAATTTATTATTTTAAAATGCTATGCTTTTCAAAATAATACACAAATAAATTAGTTATTAATTTATGAATATATTTTTATAAATATATTATAAGTGTATTTTGTGATAATTACAATTAGCTACGTGATCATACTAGTAATGTGAAGGTCATGGTCGCGTAGTCACGTGATTAACCTGTGATGGATGACGTTACTTAGGAACGTCATCATATCACGTGAGATTAACTGATATACGTTTGTACTATCTTTCAAATCTCTACAAGTCGTCGCAAAAGCCAGACCATGCTTACCCAGCTTATAAATAAGGTAAGTTTAATTTTCATCTGAATTAATCTTTTTCGCTTTCAAAATAATAGATAGTTAAAATAACAATGTTCATCCTTTAACTAATTAAAACCGTTTTATAAGAACTTATTTGCAAATATATTGCAAGATCTTTTGTTCGACATTTAAAAGAATAATTTAACATAATAAAATTTAGTCTTTTAACATTGTGCTTTAAAAGTAAGTTGGTATGAAAAGAAAATTTTACGATTAGTTTATTTTCTAAAAAGAAAGAAATGGTAGACAAGAAAACTTACCGAACCACAGTGTGCCAAGACAGAAGTTAAAATGACCAACACGCTGTTTTTAGCTGTTATCGACCTGAACATGTAACTGATAAAGTATTGATCACGTGAGTGATAACGAAGTAAACTGATAGTTTAACCTCATTTTGTTATAGACCAGACACTTGATTTTAGCAAGCTGAAATGTATGGACTCCTTTTTAAGTTATCCTGTTTTTGTAAGTATATAAATTACATTTATTTGTTAATGTTTTAAGTAGAAATGAATAGTTAAAAATTATAAATTTTCTAAGTATGGAAGATATTCGACTTGTATAATATACCTAATCTAGCAAAGGTTTAAAGTAAAACTCAAGTTAGTGTTTTTTTTTCTGCGCTTGTGTAGATACAAAGTATATGGTTGGCTAGGCAACCAGTTGGTTGGTTGGAAGATCTCGATATTTAAAAACATTGAAACTTACATTAACATAAAACTAAAAGTCAATTTTGATTAATTCGAAGATTTTTAAACATAACTTAATTTTTTTTTAACTTTTAATTTTTATAAACTTTACTTTAAATAATTTTTATTTTAATTTTTTTTGTTTTGTTTTGTTAACTTATAATTTTCATAAAGTTTTAATTTTGAAACTTTAATTTTATAAACTTTAATTTATTTATAATGAACAGAGGAATTATTTATTTATTTTGTTAACTTTAAATTTTTATTATTTTAAATTTAAAATAAGTAATATTGTAAAAGGTTTTATTATTTATAATAATTGAATAAAACATTCGTAGCGCAATTGGTAGAAGGCGATCTGTTTTTGTTTTTTTTTCATTAATTTTCGGTTTCACAAACACTTAATAACACTGAATAAACCTAGACAAACCTTTAAATATACTTTCAGAGGTATAAAGTCATGACATAATGATTAAAATAACATACAAATCATTGTGTCTTGATTTCATTTTGTCAAGTTCGAACCACAAGACTATTAAAAACTGTCTTCTAAAACAAGATCGAACTATATATGGCAGGACCAAGAATTAAATCTGTCATAAAAATTTCCATCAAACGCTTCTTATAATATTTAAATCCGTAATGTGTTTCGTATATATATATATTTGTTAAATTGTATGAAATTTAAAATCTTTCTTTTTACTAATATGTATATTTCCATTCAATAGTTGAATCTTTTTGTAATAGTTAAAATTTTTATTTTGTGTTAAGTTATACAAAAACATAAATTCTAACAGTTCACTTAAAATTTCTACTAAATGATAAACTAATCAATACACACTCATACATTTTGTAAGTTACTTCCACACGGAAACCCCTCTCTTTACAACACATACCTTCTTTTGCTTTTTAAAATATTTTATTAACTTTTAACTTTTTGTTCACTTTTACTTTATAACTTTTTTTTTTGTTTACTTTTATTTTAAAACTATATTTTTGTTAATCTTTATTTATTTATTTATTTATTTATTTTTGTTTTGTTATCTTTTAATTTCATTACTTTTTAATTTTGATAAGTTTTAATTTCATTAACCCGTTTTTTTTTCAAACGTGAATATTTCATTTCAATTAATTTTTTGTAATAGATGATTTTTTTAAATTAAATTACATCACTTCACTTAAAAGTTCTACTAAATTATAAACTAATAAATTCAGTCATAGACACTTTGCAAAAATAAGCACACAGAACTTAATCAAAAACTTTTTATTTTCAGGTCTTAAACAATTCATTACAAATAGTTTGTTCATTAAGCTTACATAAAAACTGCTCACTAACATTATAAACTCCGTTTAGAAACGTTGAAGTTACATAATCAAAATCTACGAGCATTAACAAAGCTTCCCATAATTGATTAAATTTTTCTCTATTATTAAATGCGAAACAGAAGTGAAGGCTTTTGCTCGAATGTCGTAGTGCACATGCATGACATTCATACAATCGGTTAAGTATTGATAACATATTATTCTCGATACACGTGTTAAGTTTATACTTTAACACCTCATCATTTTCTGTAGATATATTACTCACCATACATTTCTTTTTAATAAGAGATGGTAAAAGTTTTGTATACATATGTTGTAAAAGTGCACTATTTAAATGAGAGGTACTTTCTTTTAATTTTTCCAGTTGATGTTCGTTTAAGTCAATATAAGAATAATTCTTTAAATTTTTAATTCGCATTGTAGAATTTTGATTTAACACTAAAATCATGTTATTAGAAACAAAGGACGTACTTTTGTATCTCAAATTAAATGCAATAAGTTTATATTGAAACTCAAACCAGCTAGGAATATCCATATTAACCACGCGGTTTGTCGGGATTTCTTCATTAGTAGATACATTGCGTTTAAATTCTCGTATAAGTATATAATATTGTTTAGTTCTTAACTTCAAAGTTAAATAGAAACAGTCACTTAGTTCTTTGTGAAACACATAGGAATTGCATAATTTATCACTTTTAATGTCATTTGCAGGTGAGATGGTGGTTTGTAATTCACCACTTGTTTGCGAAAGGTTGCTTGCTTGTAGCTCGTTGACCTCGCGTTTAACAGTAGTCTGTAAAATATTATTTGTAGGTTCTTGAAACGCTAAGGTAGTAGAACAATCTAAATTTTCAAAATTCATGTCTTCGAAAAATGTATTCAAATAGTCCGTGGTAGAATTTGGCATTCGACCGGGATTCTCGAAAGATGTTGTATCATTCCCATAGGCAAAGTTTGAAAAATTCATAGCGATCTCGGGTTTCACATCTTGTAAGTCCTCAGTAGTTACACAGTTATTACCCATTTTAGAAAGTTTTAATCTTGGGTCTTTTAACTCCTTCTCATAGGTATTTGAATTTTACATGGGTTTTTCTAAACGTAGACATTTTGAAGGTGAAAGTACTTCTTCGTGAGATCTTTTCTGCATATTAATGTCATAAAATATTTTTAATCAGCATTCCACTAACTGGTGTAATCTCGATAAAAGTCTACAGTAAACTGATTGTGTTTCCTGGAAACATTTACTTATCTAGATTAAAAGCAGTCACAGTTATAGTTAATCATTTAAATTACATTTAGGTTAAAGATAAAATATTTACTTATCTATAATAAATACAGTGACGGTTTAAGTTAAGCATTTTCTTAACTATGTTAAATACTGTAATGTTAACTGTGGGATGGAAATTATCAAAACATGCAATGTCATTGTTTAAAAGGACAGAAAAATTAAACTTTCTTATCAATAAATAAGTTTAATACCTATTCAAATAAAAATAATAAATTTTTCTTAAAAAGAGATTTCATTTAACCAAAAAGTGTTAACTTTAAAGACTACAATTGAAAAATTTTGCCTACTCATAAATATATGTTCACTTTTTTTTCCTAGAAAATAAAACTTCAAAGATTGATTTCATAAATAAATAAAAATAAAAAAATAAATAGACATGTGAAATAAAAACAGATATGTAATATATAAACAAATATTTATTAAATAAATACATTTCTATGTTAATTTATAAAAACATTGTTTAAACGGTTATTATAAACGTCCATATTCATAGTTTCAAAAAATAAATGAGTATAATTACATGAACATTGCTTGAATAGTTTTTTTACAAATTCAGTCACGTTGAAATTTAGCAGTGCACTCTAATTACACCAATTATATTTTCTGCGCAAATTATAACTATCACACTCGTGTTTCATATTAATTGGTTCTCTGATTGAACATTGATAGCAATCAAACACGCGAGAAACGGATGACTTTAACTCGTCATCGAAACATGTTAAGAAATAGTTCAAAGTCTCTTCGATAGTGAGATGGGTACATTTACATTTGTTTAAGTTTTCTAAAACCGAAACAGGAATAAGCTTAGTTAAAAACGTCTCAATGAGACATTCGGTAATTTTAAAGCGATTTTTCACTAGTTTCAAATATTGATCTTTTGTAAGCAGTAAAAAGTTAGACTTTAAGCAAAACCCAAACTTTTTCGATTTGAATAATTTTTGCAGTATGCATGATTCCTTATTTACATAAGCAATTAGTAAGTCATTATTACATATGAATGTATCTTTTTCAGAAACAAAATTAAATTTATCCAATCTCGATTCAAATTTGTCGAATGTTGCACATGATAATGTAATGCCTTCATTTGTGGGGGTAAGTTCACGACCGTTCTTTTCAAATTCTTCATATTTCTGTATGTGAACATAAAGCTCATAGTTCTTATTCATTTGTACTTCAACAATCATTTCCTCACCTAAATTCCAATGAGCAGGAGTAAAAACATCGAAAAACTTAAATATTTTACTAAACTGAGTGATGTCTGAAATTTCATATTTCGAACTGTTTCCCAAGGAAAGTGGATCAGATGGGTTAAGTTCTTTAGGTGAAAGATGAAATTTTCTATGTTTCACTAAGTCAGATCTATTATTAAATGTTTCAAAACAATCGTCACATTTACAGTGACTGGGTGACTGTCTACTTTTCTTTTGTTTTGGCTTGAAAGTGTTATGAATCTTCCCATGCTTTAATAAATCACTCTTTTGTGAAAATACTTCGCCACATACATTACAATTATGAATCACAGGGGTCTTTGAATGAATTTTCATATGATTTAATAAATGATACTTTCTAGTGAATGTTTTTTCACAGATTACACATATAAGAGGCATTTTCTCCAGATGACATTTCATGTGAAACGTTAAGTTAACCTTTCGGGAAAAGCTTTGTTGCAAGTAGAACACACGAAGGGTAACTTCTGTTTCTTTAATCCTGATGAAGTGGGTTTCACCTCACAATTCGAAACGGGTTCTTCTTTAGGCTGTATTAAAAATTCCATGTCATGGTCATTTAATCCTGGTGATGAGGGTTCACTCTTCACGTTAGACATATCATTAAAACATAATAAAGCAGAATTCATGACTCGTTCCGTAATCACTTAAATGTAAACTAACTTAAAACGAAAAACACAACCTTTCACAGCGGTAACAGGAAACAATATAATCATATTAACTCGTTTCTTGTAAGTTCATAAAATGATAGAGGGCGCTTGTTTAAAAATATTAACATTTTATTGGTTAAAAAAGTCACGTGATTATTTTATCATACTCTGTTATAAGTTCAATAGTCAGTTAATCCTTACACATTGATTCAGAAAGGGTTGTGTATCTGAAGTTCGTACAATTGTAAGTCAAAAATGCTTTTATAAATAATATTTTACTGGTCGAATCACTTGTGTATCAGAAGTTCAAATGTTTGTAAGTTAAAAATTCTTATTAATCTCGTATTTAGTGCTTTTATAACTAATATTTTACTTATGTGTCACTTATGTGTTATAAATCTAACTGGAAAAAGTGAATATTTCAAATAAATCGTGTTAGAAAAAACTAGATTCGATTAATTTTTTTTAAATGTTGGTTGTATAAAGCCAATCGTTTATTATTTTTTAACAGTTGTTATTATTATTTGAACAGTTTTTATTATTTTTGATTATTTGTTTAGTTGTTATTATATTTTTGAACAGTTGTTCTTTTTTTTCCTGTGCTTTTTTTTCCAAACAGACGAAAATTGTAGTTTACAATTCTAAAATACACTTTTAATGAAAGCAGTCTGTTACAAGACAATCACAAAAAGTTAACATTATCTTTCAAAAATAAACCCTCATTTCACAATATAATTGAAACTAAACAGGCAAAATTAAAAATCACGTTATTCCAAACACAAATATCTGTAATCTAACCACCATGATATCATAACTTGAAGAGATAAAGCTATCCTAATTTATCAAAGCATTAGTTCAGTTTGTCACGGCACGTCCAAGAAAATTTCAATAGAATAAAAATTTGACTGTGAGTTTCGAAGGAAAACCTATCCCCGAATCGAACTTGGCAGATTTATTTAATCTTTTGTTTTCTGTGAATTAAAAAAAACGATCGAGGCACAGAACGAATTATTAGAAACATTAAACGAAATGAATGTCCCGAGAAATTTTATTAAAAATAAATATTTATCAACAAACATTAAACAAGATTCTGTATTAGATTTGTCAAAACCCACTAAAAAACGAAAAGTGGGTCCACATGTATTGCATTGGGAAAATTATTAATAAAATTGAATTTGCTTTTTAAACTAAACCTCTTTCCTATGTTTTCTACACCAAACACAATAAAAACAGTACTTACTCCTAAACATGTCTTCTTTTTTACCATTGCTTCCACTATACATTTTAAAATAAATATGTTAATATTCAATCTCATCATATCATAAAAGATAAATTTCCGGTTTCATTTAAATTCAGTATAAAATAAACCTTAAACTTTTCACTTCCGGTAAGCACATAAATGAGCGAAAACACAATGCAGACCGTTATATACAGACACACGACGCTAATCACTTCCTTTCTCAAGTCATTTTAACAGATGATACGTCACTCTCACGATACCTCTCTTTAAACACTTAAAATCTCGACATTCATATATAGCTTCTTGGCTTGATCAGTTAAACCTACCACAAATTATCAAGAAAGAAGCTATTTTGCAGGTTCAAACCCCAGTGAAATCTTTTCAAGAAAACCTATTTTAAATATCCGTTATTGCATTCCCTTCCGATAGAGGGCGCCACCAAAAAAATTGATCTCCGTTTCACCTTCAAACTGAAAGTCAATTCTAAAATTTAAAAAAAAAAATAAAAAAAAAATTAAGCTCCTCTCAAAAATAAGCCCCCTTAAAAAAAGTTAGCCGCCTTTTCATTAAAAAAAGGTTTAATCTCCGTTTCGCGTTCAAACTTAAAGTCAATTCTAAAATTTAAAAAAAAATTTAAAAAAAATTAAGCCCCTCTCAAAAATAAGCCCCCCTTAAAAAAAGTTAGCCGCCTTTTCAACAAAAAAAAGGTTTAATCTCCGTTTCGCGTTCAAACTTAAAGTCAATTCTAAAATTAAAAAAAAAAAAATTAAGCCCCCCTCAAAAACAAGCCCCCCTTAAAAAAGTTAGCCGCCTCTTCAAAAATAAGCTCCCTCACTTTCATACCCCCCCTCCCATAGCAGACTTCAATCTAACATTTAAATTTGATCCTAAAAAAATTTAAGCCCCCCTAAATTTCAAGCCCTCCCCCTCCTAAAATACCCCCCTACTATAACACACTCACCTCATTCCCACTCACAGGTGGAGGTTGCTCTCCTCCCCACCTACAGTTGGAGTAACTCCCTGCTCCCGCTCCCTGCTCCTACTCCACACTCCACCTGCTGAGGGTAAACTGTCCTTTCTCCCCTACTCCCGCCTCTTACTTCTAATATTTGTATTTGTGACATTTTTTTGTTTAAAATAAAATAAAAATTAGCTATTGTTGAAATAAACTGGTATTTTGAATGTAAAAAGATCTTCTTTTATTCATGAAGATATATTATAAGAAATACTCTTCATACTTACTTTTGTAACTAACTGTATGCAAGATTTAACTTTTTTTCTTTTTCTTTTATTGTGAAAAATGGTTTGCGCAATATACACACATGCACATTACATACACGTAAATACCAAATAATATATATTTAAATGACTTTACTTCTAGCTAAAATTAAAGTTATTTCATTCAACCATTCCTTTCTATTTCAAATGTTTATGTTTGTTTAAAACTCATAGATTGAATTTTACAATCAGCGTTTAATTAAAATGAACTGATACCATACAGCATATTTTGAATAAGACTTGCTTATTTAAATTTTTCATTTAATTTAAATGAGTTTCTAATTAAAATCATTGTTGTTTTACTCATGAGGCAAACGGAACATAAAGCACTAATTAAAATGTATTTAAAATGTAATTATCTGATAATGAATTTTATAGAAAACTTATTTGATTTTGTTGACTTTTGTAATTGAGTATTTGGATAAAGAAAAAGAAAAAAAAAGTGTTCCTTCGTATTGAATAACATTAAATTTTCCAATTAAAACTTCAAAATTAATTAACAGTTTCAATTTATTTTTTTCAACAAAAAATGGTATTTAAAAAGTATAGTATCAAAAGTATAATTAATTTTTAATTTATATATTTTTAATTTACTACAAAATTAGTCTTTCACAGGAGAAGAAATAACGTATTTCACTGCAGCAATAAAAAGAGAGAAGTTAGGTGAACAGTGATTTTTAAAATTAGAAATACGAAACACACACCATTTTCAGATAAAACATTATCAGAATTATGACTGTGTAAAATACAGTGTACACTGTAAAAAATACAAATGCTGCTTATTATAGGAAAATGTAATATAACTACATACGAAAGTATACAATAACCACTTCCGAATTATCTACGATTTTGAAAAGTATTCTTTATTTGTAGAAACATCAGAAACCTATATATTCTTGAAATTTTCAGAAGCATTTATTAAAAAAAAAAGTTTCTTCTGCTGCCACTGATTTTCGGAAAAATTTCCGGGTAGTTTTTAATGGTCATAGATGTTGACCGAAACGGCAATTTGATGCAATTTTAAAGTATAATTTTACATAAAAATTTTTATACACCATTCAGTAAAAACATGTGGTTTACTATACACAATATTTTTTGTACTATAATGTTTTAATGGTGTAACGGTCCAGCTCAATTATTGAATGTTAATGGTGTTGAGCATGAAAGTGATCACTTGAGAATGGATAGCAACAGAAAAGCCGATATTGCGAATTGCGAAAAGCCCCACCAGTGAAAGAGAGGTTCTGCTCTCAAAGCTGGTAGACGGGAGGTGGTAGGTTCATATCCCTGTCGCGCTCGTCGACGTAACCGTTCGGAGTTTTCCATGGTTTTCTTAGTACCTTGCCATAAATACGGGTTAGGATCCCTTAGAAAGACCCCCACGGAGGGCACTCCCCCCCATAGCCTATATCCCTTGTGTAGATAATCGACCATCATAAAATCAACCAACCAATCAACCAAATTGCGAAAAGTGATTAATGCACTATACATGCTACGAAACTTCGAAAGCGCTTCCGAAAACCAGTGCCAACAAAATAAACTTTGTTTTTATAAATTCTTATTTAAATCTCTGTAAAATATTGCTATATAAAGAGTTTTTTATCTTTAAAAACTTCAGAAACTAATATATTTATGAAATTTAAATTTCTTTTGCTACCACTGATTTTCGGATAAGTTTTCGAGTAGTTTTTATGGGGTATTAATCAGTTTCCGCAACTCGGAATATGGGATTTTCGGATACTATCTAAGTAAGATAACTAAAGTAAAATTTTCTTCTTCAACAAACATGTTATACATTCACGATAAATTATCATGGTAAATCAATAGCATTGACATTTACATTAAAAATAATATTATTGTTATTCTTGCATGTATAAATTCAGTTACGGAGCTTAAAATATTTAATTGAGACTTTATAGTATCATAAAAAACCATATTATAGTTTGAGAAAACATTAATTCACTATAAAATTACTCGGAAACGTTTCAAAAATCAATGGCAGAAAAAAACCCCTTGGTTTTATGGATGGTTTTTTAATCTCAAAATTTATTGGTTTCTGGGATTGCTAAATATAAAGAAAGCCTTTCGGAATAGTGGGTAACTCTGAAGAGGTTATTAGATGTTTTCGTACGTGGATATATTATATGGTGGTATATTAAGAAACAATTGTCTTTTTTTTACACTGCACATAAAAATTTTTTGGGCAAACTGAGATGTTGTTGTTTGTCATACACAAATTACGGATATTTTAGTAAAAAGCGAGTGACACAGCCCCAGTCTCCCCTACCAACTTTACACCAAAATATACCTTAAAGTCTGCAAATTATTTTTACGTATAAAAACGAATACAATAATAAGCTTTTGTTTTATTATTGGATGTTTAAACATTTTAGGTAAATTTTATTTATTTGTTTAATTCTGAATTTTTCGTTTTGCTTCATCTAACAAAAAAGAGTAATAAAAATAATAGAAAAAATTGACTGCATTATATTGAAGCTTTTAAATTAAGAGCTCTATCTAAAAATCTTATGCAATAATAAGCTTTAATTTTATTGTAAATTTTTATGTTGTTCTTTATGTGTTTTTCAGAAATTTGTTCGATATTAGTGAAAAGGGTTTTATTACAATTAGCTATCATACATCAATTTTTCATTGAAATTAATTACAATTTGTCAGTCACTATCCAAAATTTGTAAAAAAAAAAAAAAAAAAAAAAAAAAAAAAAAAAAAAAAAACGCATGACACGCAGGAATGCAATAAGTGCGTTAATTGCCGTATTCAATGCTGCGGCGGGTGTAGCGGGTGCTTGCGTTAAGGCCAAAACACATCCGTGATCAAGAAAGTAAGTTAAAAAGTAACAACGAATATGCATTCGAATCATCAATATATGAGTCTCAGTTGTCGCAGAAACGCTTGATTGTTCGCTTGAATGTTTCAGAAAAAATTTTCATCGTATTTGTTATAATGACCAAAAAAACAATTAAACATTTAATTAACAAAACAAATGCTTATTATTCTTCTCATTTTTAAATTTGTAGATAATTTGTATGTTTTACTGTTGTGAAGTTTGTAACTGTATGCACTTTACTTCGAAAGTTATTGAGAAGAAACCTTGGTGAGTAAATTAAGGGCCACACTGTTTACCACCTTCTGGAGAAGTTACCTACTATTTAATAATTACTTCTGTATTTAACCTCCGTAAAACTCCAAAAATCATTTTATCTTTTGTACGATTTTTCTGAATTATGTTTAGCATGTAGTTCCCATTTCTGATAGATCGTGCGCCTATTGATTTCGATTCACGTGAAAGTAAATATATGTTTGAAATGCAGGCTCAAAGAAAATTCCTTTCTTTTCTCGATAGAAAGAAATAGACAGAAATTCAACAAAAGTCAATTCATTTTGAAAAACAAAACGAACAATAATTAAAGTAAATGATGCCATTTACTATTTATACATTTTACCAATTTTTTTCAGACATTATTTATAAAGAAGCATGGTTAAAAATTTTCATTAAACATGGTTACTTCATTTAAAAATATTAAAAACAGTTTCCAATAAAAACTTGTTAGGTGGTGGAAGTTTTTATTGGAAACTGTTTTTCATTTTTTTAAATGAAGGACGTTTTCAATGGAAATGTTTAACCATGCTTCTTTATAAATAATGTCTGAAAAAAATTGGTAAAATGTATAAATAGTATATGTACAGACATTAACAAGTGAGCCCTATTTTTAATGTTTTTTAATAAATGATGCCATTCAAATTATTATGCGTTTCGCCTTGATACTTGAAGGCAGTGTTGCTTAGTTATTTTATATTAGCCACACACCCTATATTTTTTTTTATTAAAACTATCTCAAGAAACCTCTTTTTTTTGTTTATTATAAATTAAGTTTGAATAATAGAAGGTAGAAGAATAGTAGAAAATTATGTAATTATGTTTGAGAATCATACGTGGTATTTATGCAATCCTTTTTATTATGGAAGTCAGTGCACGTCCCTTGTGTGTTTGTGCAGTTACAATACTTGTCGACAGCGACTTACAAAAAGTTACTTTAGCAGCACAAGATAAATGATTCAAATGCTTTGCATTTACTTAAAAACCACTTTTTATTAGGGAGAGTAGTAGACATCTTCCTAATAATCACAAAGTTTGCGATTGATGTCGCTTAGAGGGCGATCAACAGTGAAAAAGTGTGTGGGGATATTTTATATAATTTTATGGCGATAAGCGTACATTTTGCACAAACATTTTTATAAACAATAAAAAATCTATGAAAATATTAGAGAACAAGTATACTGTAAAGAATTTTCCTCATTTTACTGAAAATAGTAAGAGGTCATGCATTTTTCAGGCCTCCCAAATAACCCTTCTCTAAGAGTGAATTCTGTAAGTGACTTTTTATTCACAGGCCATAAAATATTTTCGAGTGTTGCGCCGAACTGTAAATTGGCAATCTGGAGTATCATAATTTTATGAACTCTTAGAAATTCTGAAGGCTGTTCTGACAGGAAAATGTAATAATTCTCTACGTGCTTGAGACCATCTGGTATCTACTCAACTTCCACTCGAAGTACAATGAAAAATGCTGGACATATACACCGCCGAGAAGGGCAAAATCGAGAAATTGAAACTAAGAGATCGACCTGGGCGGTCGTTGGAGCCCTCCGTTGCCGCTAGCGAGGCGTGCAGAATCCCGAATCCTGATTTCGGTGAGGTGAAGTATTACCGGCGAAATAAGCTGTTTCTGAAACTTTACGAAGTATGGTATAACATTTTAAAGGACAAACCCACGGGCAGAATATCACTCTGCTGAAAGACTATTATAATTTAGTCTATTTGTAATTTTCTCAATCTTTTATTTCTTCTAATTTTTTAGTCGTACTGTCTGTAGTTGTGACTGTAATAAAAAAGCTTAATAAAGGGCATCCAGATCCAGTCAATTACATCACGGCATTACAATACGTAGTATTGGGTGAGTGCAAAAGTTCTACCCATTTTTTGGCAAACATGGAAAGGCAGAGAACACAAAATGTTGGCACCTATGAATTCACGCAAGAACCATCATTATGTCTGACTTCTTGCCATCTGTCTGGCAATAATTGAATCGCACGCCGATAAAATTCCTCTGTTTTAGAATAAAAAAACTGTTGTAGCCTCCACATCATTGAAGGTTCGATGAACAAAGGCGTTGTATAACGATCAGAAAAGATGATAGTCCGAAGGTGCAAGGTCGGCGCTATACGCAGGGTGAGGTAAAACATCCCAACCAAGTCCAGTAATTTTTTCGAGTCCTTAAAGCTACACGAAGCCATGCGTTATCGTGATAAAATAGAACCCCTCTACGATGTATGAGTGTTGGCCGCTTAGACGTGAGTTGTGTTGGCAGTAGTAGTTGGCAGTAGGTCTGCATTAATCGTTTTGTTCGGTGCGAGGATTTTCCAGTGGATTATGCCTTTGGCATCCCACCATACACTGAGCAAAACCTTTTCGGGATGGAGTTCTACTGCTGAGGTCGATGGAGTACTCTGTGCAAATCGGCACATGGTTCTTTGACGTTTCACATTACGGTACAGTACCTACTTCGTATCACCCATGTAGACGACCGCTAATTCAGTAAATGAGTTCATATTGGGAAAGAAAAGGAAATTCCCAGTCGAATTTCTAGTCGAAGTCCCTCTCGCATCTTCATATGGCAATTTGGTGATGAAATAAAATGGGGCGATGGATGCTTCTTTTTACCTTGGCCGACTGCATATTGTATTTTCCTGGATATTACAAAATATTGTGTCTTACATAAGAAAGAATTGATTAATTCAAGTATATATTTCACCATATCATTTTCCTAATAATACAATTAAAAAACTAGAAGGATTTGATACGACACACAAAACAACTGAACTCTGGGTGTTTATTTAAAGTACTTGTTTGCTTTTACAGTTAAACTGGAAATGTCTATAAAAATTAATAGCTTAAAAAAAGTCATTCTCTGTTTTTGTTGTAAGTGAACCAGATACTTTTGAAGTGACGAAACGAAATGACTCAAATTTGATCGCGGATTAGAAAGCCTGTAATTAATTTAGACTATTACTTAATTTTGCATTTATTTATTTATGCTTTATAGAAAAAAATACGTTAAATTGTAAAAAAAGACAACAATAACAAATGACTTAATCTTTGTACAACAACCTTAATCTTGAAAAACTTGTTTTGCCACGATTTTGAAGTCAAAGTTCCATATTATTTCTTATAAGTTGCATAAGTAAAAGTCTTAACAAATACCTAACAAATAACTTAACAAATACCTAAGCTTTAAAAATTTAAATCTTTCAGACAGTATAATATCAATTACTTTGTTGATTAAAAATATGGTACTTCTCTATTATCCCGTCGACCACTTTTCATAACAAAAAACCATCGCCAAATTGTAAGATTAAACGCCAAAAATGCAGTCCCATTTACTTGATGTCAGAAGCATTATGCGTGTTTGTTATGTCATCAAGTGATTTTTAATTCGACATTTGCGTGTATTTTTCATTATGATTTACTGATTTATTAGTTATTTCATTAATTAAAATAACAATTGTGTCCTTAAATTCTTATATTTTATTTATTTATTTATTTTGATATTCCAATGGCAACGTTCTCCCGTTTATTTGGCGTTACAATTTGGCAATAGTTTTTTGTTATAAAAGTGGTCGACGGGATAATAGCCAAAAATATACATGATTCTTTGAGAAATACACAGTGGGACAATAATATATCCTATAATGGTTTGACATTGTTGCAAGGTACCGTATTAATAACATGTATAATACAGCTTAAAATAAGGTATTTTTAATAACATATTTTGGCTATGGTAGTTTTTCTATATGACTTTTTTTGGATCTACATATTCAATTTTGAGAAAATATTTCATGTAAACAGTAAAGGTCGGGATTTTTAACTCTGTTGTAAAATATTAGAAGCACCTAAAAAAAGTACAAAAAGAAGTAATATTTGGCCGGCCTGTGTAATTACATCTAGCAAAAATATAAAGTGATTTCAAGTTGCGCGTTTCTTTAAAACTATAATATCTAATTTTTTTAAAAATAATTTTAATTTATTATTTGCTTATGAAGAACTTAAAATTTAAAAAGACTGTTTGTTTTGAATTAAATTTAGACGAAAGTAGTAATAGTGATTAACAATTAAAAAGCTGGGGGATTTCTTACGGCACACAAAACAATTGAACTCTGGGTGTTTATTTGAAGTACTTGTTTGATTTTACAGTTAAACTGGAAATGTCTTTAAAAATTAATAGCTAAAAAAAGTCATTCACAATTAATATATAAATGAAACATTTGTCATTTAATATATAACAATGAATACAGAAAAAAAACCTAAATGATTCGTAAAAATTCTCTTAGTACATGTTTTTTAAAAAGGCGGCAAATATTCTTTTTTTATATGCGTTTTATGTACTGCAGTTAGTATTCCTATGTAAAATATTTTTAATATTTATAGAGATTTTAAATCTTTACTTAAAAATAGTCTCATTATCCTGCATTTTCTTTTAAAAAATACTAACAAATGTACAATAAACATGTGAAAAAACCGCACCTTTTATTTATTAATTTTTCTTATGAAATGTACTTGTTTGCAATCCGTTCAAACACATGTTTCACACAAATAATAAAATACTTGTTTTTTTAAATCTTTTCAATCATTTTACTTTTTGAAATTCTATATCAATACAACAATTTTCTATTGCTTGCATACAAAAAAATAACTGCACAATTTCTAAAAGGAAATTTCAACACATTTTCTTTTAGGTATTTTTAGGATAATGCTGACATATTCCAAGTATTTTGATGGTGCTGAAAACCCACCATTCTTCAATATAAAATATAGAAAACATTTCTTTGAAAATATGATGGCGAAATACATACACATTTACTTTCCAGAATTTTCGATAAGAAAGTGTTTTACTTCTTTATCTTTACACATTGTTTCAATACCTTACAACACAGAATAATGCGACGCAGATTCAAAAAAAAATTTCAAATATTTTCTAAGAAAAGTAGTTTCAAATTGAAAAATAATCTAAAAATTACTGATATTATATTTTGCTTTTAGATGAAATTACAACTTACGCTTCAGTGAAATTAGATCGATAGATTTCTGGTTAGTCAAGAAATTGTAGTATTCGTCGTAAAGATCCAATAAATCTTCGTGGATGACATACAGATGTCATATATCTTTTTTCCATTCATGATGATGTACATTTTCCATCTAATCAGTAAAAACAAGAACGAAAAATCATGCATGAAGTATAGATTATGAAACAGTTTTCAACACAGTCAGAAAACTGTAACGAAACTTCACCGTTAAATAAGGTGAAAGAGGATATGTAAGTAAACAGTTTTGAAAATATATAACACATTGAAAAATACAGTTTTCGAAATTATCTTTCAGTGCCAAAAAAGTAGTCGAATTATTTCGTGCAGCCCTGTATATGATCAATAGATTTGGATATATATTACGGTAAAATTTATTTCAGTTAGAAATTCACATTTAGCAATTTTCGCCAATCTATGGAAATTTGGAAATGCACTCGAAACCTTTTATACTGCCCTGTATATTATCTGAACATTTTTGTACACACCACATATTAAGCTAAAAGGCAACTTAAAACTCACTCGCAACAATTAATAACAGGAACCTACAATGTAAGTGAATTTATTTATATTCCTCAAACTTCTATTAGTCTACTAAATATAGTTCAGCAGGAAAATGCGTAAACACAATTAAAAACTTACCCTTAAGCAATTCACTCCCATAGCCTGTAATACTTATGAATTCCTATGTGTAGCCCCGTTTATGATCAACCGAGTTTATAAACACACATTTACTATGAAAAAAAATAGTTAAACTTAAAAACGCAAACCAAAGTTGAAAACGAACTTATCACATATAGACTGTAAATATCGCACATGTACTCTAACCAATATCTTTTGTGTGTCTCTGTAAATAAACGTAATGCACACAAAAGGGCAATTTATAGTGCACCTCAGTAATGCATATAATTTTCATTATGTTTGAAATAGTGAAATATCAATAAATTACCCTGCAAACGATTTTTCTCCATAAAACGATGTGTAACAGAATTCTTTTGTTTGACGCTGTAAATGAATAATAAATGCTTTTCTAGAAAAAGCATTTTTTAATGCGCTTTATTATTATATATCGATTTCATTATATTTTAAATGACATAGCGTCATCAAAATGCACTTGAAACGATTATTTCTCATTGACTGTAATGTAATGGAATACTTTTGAATGTCCTTGTAAAAAATATATAAGTGCTACACACTTCAATTGAATTAGGGAACATGCTACAGTAAACGACAATAGCATACAAAAACTTCCAGGCAATCCCAGCATATTTACGGGAGTTAGAGTAGGACAGACGGCAGACAAACCGAAGTCATAAACACTTTTCAACTAGGTTGGAAAGTGTTTAAAAATGAATATTAATAAATGATAAGGTATAAGTCAAATATCTACGGAAGTGCAGTTTGAAGTAAGAGCATTATCAAGATCTTAGTAAAAAGGGAAGAAAATAGATGTAAATCGTTTGATTTATTCTTACAAAATTTGACTTTAACACTTTTTATCTCAACAACTCTAATTTATAAATTATTTACTCAGATGTTAGAAAACATCATTTTAAGTATGTAAAAAATAATTAAATAATTTAGAACATAAAATGAAATATATATATATATATAATATTGACTAAAAGGTGCTTTTTTAGGTTTCCGTAACTTGAAAAGTAAAAACGGGACGATTATAAGAACACTCTTGTGTCTGTTTGAAACTATGGAAGGTGGAAAATTCAAACTAGGGAAAACTTTAAAGGCTATTGATCCACATATGCCTGGTTTATTAACCATTCTCATATATTTTTATGAAAAATTTAGGGAACTACTTAAGTAATTTGAAAAAAACAAATTCTTTTTGTATATGCGGTGAAAGATCTCGTAACACCGAACTCAAAAACATATTTGTTTTAATTTCATGTATTATATTTTCAGAGATATCGTCGAAAATGTACTATAAAAATATGTCCCTCCCCCTCTCTATTTCCAAATCTACTGAAACTAAAATTATGAAATATTTTGGGGTAGTAGGACTTTAACTAAATCTTGCAACAAAACTATAGCGATTATACTAGGTCACATAGTTTTTGAAAAAATCGCATTTTACCGTTACACACAAATTTTACTTTGTGGTCACTCAGCGGAGGCGTTGATGATCGCTCGATCCTAGCGATGAAAAATCATCTGGAGACTGTTGAGAATGATTTTCGGAAAATATTGTTGGTAATTATCCAATATATTAATTAAGTTTCTTGAAAAATAATATTTTTTATATAAATATCGTGTGTGGTATCGTTCGAAAGATCTCGTAACCCTGAACTCAAAAATGTATTTGCTTTAATTGTATGCATTATATTTTCAGAGATATCGTCGAAAATGTACTGCAAAAATATGTCTGCTATTTCCGAATCTACTGCAACTAAATTTATAAAAAATTAGGGATAGTCAAAGTTTATTTAAATCTTCCAGGAAAACTATAGCGATTATCCTAGATCAGGTAATTTTTGAGAAAATATCACAAGAAAAATTAATTGAAAAAGGTTTTTACACATGTTTCTTGTACATTTGTCAATATTTGTATTGCATTTTTCCATTACACACAAACTTTACATTGCAGGCGCTAAGATAAAGAGTTGACGGACACTCAAGGCACCTATCGATGCGGAATCTTTAAACGATAGTTAATAATTATTTTCGAAAACATTTGTCGGTAATTATCTGAGATATTAATTAAAAACCTATCGAGAAAACACGGCCTGGACGAAGGCAACGTTGCAACGTTTCGATCTTCCTTGAAAGCGAACTTGGCTCAATACCAAGTTTAAACTTATTACAAGGTCTTTGTTTTAGGTAAGGAGAATCATAGTGATAAATAATGAACGTTCTATTACCAACTAAATTCTATTATTGAAGGCAATTAAAAAAAATAATTCATAGAATAATTCCAAGACAACAATCGATAATTAATTTATAATGAAACATTTTTCAGAAGCGCGGTTGACACTCAGCCATGTGTAAACTTTGTACAAGGTCTTTGTCTTTAGAGTGAGAAATATTCAGCGTGTTTCATTCCGACATGAATTCAATTATGACATGTGGTATTGTTTTACGTATACGAGTATATTTTCTTTTAACAGGTGTGATACTTTGTTTCACCATCTACATTTTTTAATTAAGATTCTGTTGGGTTTTCTTTTCAAATGTTCACCTTATTCCTTTTTCTTAGACATCGATATGTCAGGGCTTCGAAATATGTAAAAAAAATCATCTCAGGTCATTTGAATGTCAACTTCAGAATCAAAACTAGAAATAAACTGTCGGAATATATTTTAACCCATGGTCTAACTCCATTCATTCAAGAATCCACTACCAGAGAAAACACAATCATTGACAATGTATTCTCCCACATCTTCGTGCAATGTGGCGTTATTCATTCATTGTTTATTCATCATAAACCAATTTGTATAATGTTTTTAAAAAGTCATACAGAATGTCGATATTTTTTACTATTTAGGGTTCATAAGTCTCTGAATGTTCATTGTATCCATCTATACTTTGCTAGTATATATAGCTATACCCAACCGTATATGTATAGTTTTTTACGAAGTCTTACATTGCAATGTATTCTATTAGCAACGACTTTTTGTACTATTGCAGGTATTAATTAATAAATTAATTGTACGAAACCCTTTGAGTGCGAGTAATACTCGCACTTGACACATCTCTGAAAGAGACAGAACATTACATATTTCTCATAAATAGTGCCAATTTTCTAATATCAAATCTAATATAAAGTATACGGACTTACATTACTAAAAAATATATTTTTGGATGCCAAAACTGCTCACACGATAAATAAAAGTTTGATCTGAAAAATTAATTCAGGATTGGCGCCTGTTAAGAATTCTATGAGCAATTTATATTAATTGCTGTGTTGGAAGATAGCAGCAATAAATAAAATCGTCTTTTAAAGCCCAATGTATAAGTAAAATTCGCTTTTGGGTACGTTGCAAATATGCAACAGGAGGATACAATAGTTAATATTGAAAATCATCAACATTTTTCTTAGAGAAAGAAAATGTTTTTAGATTTCTACATTCCGTTAAAAAAAATTCAATCCTGATTTCTTTTGTTTCATAACTACTGTTACCAAGCCCAAATCTTCACTGTGGTGGGTCGCAGAAAATCAAAAACTAATTTTATCTTTGCTATAACACATAAAAGTTGTCAATTTGAGAGAAAAAAAGAAGAAAAATAAGTAATGACATTACGGATATCTTCCGATCGTGCATAAAGCTTAAAGTTCACGAAAATGGGAAAATATACACTATAATACTATAACCAATAAACTTTATAATATCTGAACAATGTAGTTCAAGTAACTAAGTACTGAAATAATTCGGAACGACAAAAAAAAACTTCAAATTTAGATAATGACTTCGTAATAGCGTTTCAATGTCGAATTTATGCAAAACTCTCAGTAAAGAAGCACAGTCGTGTAAAAAAAAACACCCCCAAATAACACTGCTGCAACAAATTATTGTAGAAAAAAGTTACTGATACCAAACAATGGCAAAAATTCCAATTGTTTCGTAGATCGCACATTTTATATTGAGCTGCATGACAAATGTAAGAACTTATGTATGTCGCAACAGAAAAAAAAACATGCGTCTGTGAAACAGAAACATTAAAGCAATTACCGTCTGCGTTTTTTTGATGTAGCAAAATGTCCAATTCTTGTGGAGTGCACAAAACCCATATTTTTTTGTGGTTGGAAGCAATGCAAATTGTCACAACGAAACAAATGGTCAAGATAATTGTTATTTAGATTAGATTTATTTACGTACAACCGAAAGTGAAAGTTTGAATTTTGGAGAAATAGATTCTCGAGAAACAAACAAAATTAGCTTAATAATTTGGAAGATAAAGTCGTAACCTTCATTTAACAACTCTACGAAACCTTCATGCTCTCAGCAAGCAGTTAACGTACTCAAAATTAAAGACAAATATCATTTCAATGAAGATGAAGTCAACAGCAAGAACCTTAATGCTTGCAATCACCATCTACCTTAAATTAGAAAACCACCGTCAAACGCTTAATTGGAATTCATGATTAACCTAATTGTACTTGGTCGCGGCTGAAGTCCAATAAGATTAATAATGAATATCAATTGAGAGTTCGACCCAGGTTTTCTAAGTTGGGGTAGATACTGAATACGAACATAAGAGGTGAAGCAAATTCTCCGTCTGTTGATAGATGTGGGTGAAGTGAAAATGTCAGCGATAGATTTGCATTCATTTTTCTTTACTTTTGTCTAAAGTATTGTATGAATTAGAATGAATATTTAGACTAATATGTGAAAAATTTAATGCAATCACGAAATTCCATATAGAGAAACACTGCAATGATCGCTAATTAAGACAGTAGATTTTAACTATACTCTCATCTGAAAACTAGCGGGAACTTAATTGATCATCTTAAAATACTTGTCATGTATAGTGCCAATCAAATACAGGATTTTGTAAGCTTCACAACAATGGGGCATTTACAGGTTCCAACATAAAAAAGCAAAGTAGTTGTTGCTCGAAATATTTTTGTTTTAATCCCAGTTATACGAATTTCATAATTTGTAATATTTGTCACGCAGTGCAATTATAGGTTGTAATATTCTGTAATCGAAGCTGTCGGTACGGATACTTTCTCAAAAAAAAATGTAATCCTGCTTTTTATAAGAATTAACACCCTTACTGTTAATTTCTATAGATATCCATGGTTTTAGCATTTATCAAGTACATCTATAGCGTCAAGATCTTATAGAGTTTAATTATTTTTAAAACTAACGTAAATTATTGAATTTTTGCACATTTTCATATACTTTAAATCCTATACGCGATCGGCAGATGTTACAAATTTCATTCCTTTCATTAATATTTTTTTTTATCTCTGCAATTCGCAGCTATTCTACGGTATAACAATGAAAAAACCATTTTTCTTTTGGCCACATTAATGCCACCTATCTGAATATTTCTTTGACGAATATTAAGAACCATTTTCGTGTTTTAAACTTTCTGGTAAAGATATGAATTTAATTTTTATGGACTCTGTACTAATAAATTTTATCAAGCGTATGTATGTATGTGTATCAAGAGCAAAGCTCCGAAATACCAGTGTGTTTGAAAATACGAGTAATATAATAAGTACATAAGTAACTCATAATTTAAATCTTACATATTAATAAACAAGAACGAAAAATCATGCGTCAAGCATAGATTATGTAACACTTTCCAACGCTTCAAAAATAATTTTACAAATCATTACCGTTTAATAAGCTGAAAGATAACATCTAAGTAAACAATTTGGAAAACGCATAACATATTTAAAAACGTAATTTCAGGAATTTCCAACATATATTTCCAACATATACAATATTCGAAAAATATCCGAATACTTTTATTTAGCACTGTATATCATCTATAGATTTGTATATATACTACATAGGATGTTAAATTTTAGTTTAGTTAGGAAACGCATAGCACAGTTAAAATTCTCCTTCTGGAGATTCTGTCAATAAACAGAAATGTGTTAGCGAACTTTTGTGTTGAACTGTATATGAAATACAGAATTTTTAAACACCAAATAATAGACAAAAGGTGAGTTAAATTTAAAATCGCGTTCAGCAACTTAAAACGCACTTTCAGGAATTATTGTTGGCAGACAGTAGAGAATTCTTTTGTGTGTCCCTGTAAATGAACGATGACTGCTATACACACAATATTCAGTAGTAAGCCTCTTGTAATGCACCTTAGTGATATATATAAATTTCAATGTCAATAAATTTCAACTACCCAACCAAATGATTTGAAATTTGAGATATATTATCTTTGCAGAATTTTGTCGAGACATTTCAAATTTTATATAAATCGAATCAAAACTTTAGAAGATATTAATAAACATATTTATTAAGAAATTTGAAATTTTTGTTTCAAAATCGGTGCTTTCTTGTTATAGGAGATTCCGAGGTTTAATCGTCAAGCGACCGAGATACTTATTTTATTACAGAAATTACTCTGAATACGATGTAATTCATTTCACAGAATTAAAAATCATCAAGATCTGAATATTTATATAACTAGCTATAGTACGAACGCACCTCGTTTGTCACGTTTGACCTACAATTTCCAACTTGTTTTGTTTAGGAATCTTATATCTTCATCTTTTACTTCCATTCAATGCATTATATCAGGAACTTTGTCTCAATTATGTTTAGCGTTTAGAAAATGTTTATTTAAATATCGTCTTTCATCATAACAAGATATACATAATTTCGTTCAATATTTTAGAAATGTTTCACGATGTTTACGTAAAACAAGATTTTTCTTTGATACAAATTGTTGCGTTATTATTAAATTGTTGTTAAATTGTTAAATTGTTGCGAATGTTTGTTTGAACGACGCCATATATACTCTAATTTGTTTGCTTCATTACCTCCCGTATATTTGTCATATTTGTTTTCCATCAGAGTTATCATGTTTTTAAAGCGTTGCAATATTTTTGTACAGAAAAAAAGTAACCTTTTAAAGTGCTTTTTAATAAGGTTGTTGAAATAAGGTTGAAAAAAAAAAGATAACAAGGACTATTTTTAGCTGTGTAGTTTCAACCAAGTAATTATGTCAATCTCTTTAAAAACAAAACTTTTCTACTCTGTGTTCCATATTTTCAAATTTATGTAATTTTAGAAAATTAATGCTCTTAAATATCTCATACAAAAAATTTAGAAAGCAAATTATAATTCACAAAACTATGAGTAAAACGTAATAAGATGTTTTACTAACTGCTATGAAAAAGAATATTTGATTTCTATAACAAAATATATCATATAATTAAACTACACTGATTCCTTAAGTTTTGCTTAAAACTTTCTAGCTTTGTTTAAAGACACCTTATAGAAGTTGCAACATGCAAGTTCAAAAGAGTTTCAGTTAATTACTAACATCTTACATTTGGCAAAAGGAAATGTTAAATATTTCTTCCATGACTAAATTAACTTAATGAACATTTCAACTTACCATTCACTGTAGATTAAAATTATTATTTCATGGTTAAAATCCTTATTTAGATAATCAAAGCGTGATTTGATCTTGAGTTTCAGGTTTCATTAACGATCTTTGATCATGAAATATAGTAGGGAAGTTCAAAAGTGACAATTATAGAATCTAAAGAAATAATAAGGAGTTAAATAATATTAATTTCGTTGATTTGTTTTGGTTATGATGCAAGATAATTTAAAAGTTTGAAGCTTATTTGAGAAATATACCATAGTTCTAAATGAAATTATTCAAGCTCGTCTTTTTAGAGGAAATTGAAATTATGTATATACTTATATATATTTTGAAAATGGATTATGAAAGATATTCTGGTTTCATTTATTGAAAAGAAAATGAAATAAACATGCTGAACTACGTTAGAAACATAATACTCAATTAATTTATGGTGTTTTATCTAGTTGTTAAATTTTTTTAGACGTATCTAATAAATTCGATGCCATTAAAATTACTTTAATTAATTAGTATGACAAAAAGTTTAGTGGATATTACATTGCATTTCCATGAACTTTGTAGAAATCCAAGCGAGAAAAAAATGATTTGAGATAAGATGAATGCACAATAATTTTTTTTTTCCTCCAGCTGCTGAAAAAAGATACAGCATAATAGATTTGTTAACACGTACATAATAGCAATCTTTATCAGGTGATTATTACCAGGGAATATGTATCCCAACAAGGTTAAATATATTCTGTAAAGTGGTCTTTTATTCTTTTATCAAAGAATCAGGAAAAAGAAAACAGTGAGAGGGACTTAAGTGAAAAGTAACTTTATATTCAGCCTCCTCTTTTCATTGCAATTGGTTGGTTGGTTAATTTATGGCGGCCGATTATCTACACAAGGGATATAGGCCCAAGGGGGGAGTGCCTTCCATGGGGGTCTTTCTAAGGGATCCTAACCCATATTTATGGTAAGGTTCGAAGAAAACCACGGAAATCTCCGAACGGTTAGGTCGACGAGCGCGACAGGGTTTGAACCCAGCACCTCCCGTCTACCAGCTTTGAGAGCAGAACTTCTCAGCCACTGGTGGGGCTTTCATTGCAATTGGACGGACCTGACTGACTTTATATGCTTCTAAACGAAATCTGAGAGAGATATTTTCCGCAAATAATTTTTACTGCATGCTCTCTGACCAGGTAAATATTTAAAATTGCATTTAATTCGGAAGTTCTACTTTTTAATCTGGGAGATAGCGATATTCTTTTTTAACCCCTTCATACAAGGGGATAATGGATTACTATTCCTGTGACAATCACCTTTAATCAAGCACCCGTCAATTTCGTTTTGAATGTGCGATTTTGATTCCTTCGCAGCAACTGACAGCTGTTTTCATATTTGATTAAGTAAGTTTGATTTTTAAAGATCGGCTGGTAGGAAATGATTAACTAAAAAAATATCGCGGTCTTCCGGACTATTTATGTTGTTTCCTGGCTAGTGGCTTGTGTTATATACATCTACAATAAACAGCGGGTGCACACGGGAAGTACCCACATTCCTTGTGAACAAAAAATTAACTGTTTCGTTCCTTCTGCTAACAGGGCTGACAGCAGTAAATGAAGATCTGCTATAAATGAACAATCTAGGTAAATTAAATACAAAGCATCGACAAAAAATATTATTTCGATAGTGTGAATTTAATGTGGTTTATATATATCTACAAAAACAACTTTTCAAAAGTAAAAAAAGTTGTGGCTAAAAAATGGTGTGATATCAAATTTCCAAGCTATTATATTACTTACTTAACTTTTTTCCATTAAATAAGTTATCATATATATAAGTCGAGTGCCTACGTATATGTTAATAGAAATCGTTTTCTCCTGTACTAAATACATCCTAACGAGTTTCTGAAAATTCAATTTTTTTCAAATTATGCATGATGGGCTTGGCGGCCATCTTTGCATATTATTCACAAAATTCTAAGCACTCAAATCCGTAGTTAAAATCCGAAGTTTAAAATTGTTATTTAAGCAAATGTTTTAAGCGTTTCATTTATAGACTTGTATGCTCTGAAAATTGTGTCTTAAGATAATGATGACTTATCTTAAAGATCATGTTATGATTTATTTTTTAGAGTAATTAATAATTTCAAATTTACTAGTAAAAATCAATTTCTCAAAATATCAGTCTTATCTAATTTATCTGTCCGTAGTTAAAATCTGAAGTTCGAAATTGTTATAAACATATTACAGTGCAAACATATTACGCTTTTACTTTAGAAATTTGGATGCTTAGAAATATGGAAAGATGGCCGCCAAGCCCATCATGCATAATTGGAAAAAAATTGAATTTTCAGAAACTCGTTAGGATGTATTTAGTACAGGAGAAAACGATTTCTATTAACATATACGTAGGCACTCGGCTTATATATATGATAACTTATTTATAGGAAAAAAGTTAAGTAAGTAATATAATAGCTTGGAAATTTGATATTACACCATTTTTTAGCCATAACTTTTTTTTTTTTTACGCTTGGCTTTTTTTACTTTTGAAAAGTTGTTTTTGTAGATATCATTTCTTTTTTTTAAAACAGAATAAACATAATTTAAATAATCTAACCATGAGAAATAATTTAAGAATACATTTTACTTTCAGTCATTGTTTAAAAGGTTAACTAGAAATACCAGTAGATTATTCAATTAAACTAATAACAACATACTAAATGTGGCTTGTTATAATACTTGTTATACCCCGTTAAAAAATATCACTGACTTATCCATGAAATGAATAAAAATGGAATACGTACATAGCGTGTCAGCGCTGCATTTGAAATCAAACGTGATATTACGCTCTTTTATTATTAGCACTAGCTGGCTTCGCCCGCTAGCGAGCCCCTAATTTACATCGGGGCCTCGAATCTTGTAAACCTCGAACCGAACGTACCTCCGATTTTGTTTCTTGCTGCCTTCGGCACCGGATAATCCCTTAATTTGCTCATCGAATAGTATAAACCTCTAACCAAACTAACTTCCGACAAGGGTCCCCGCTGCCTGCGGCACCGTATTGCAGTCGTGCTGCGCACGGTCAATTTCCACCTTCCACCACCAGGTAGTGCAATATGTTCTGTATGAACCTCGGGCACTGAAATCGTGAAGGCTATAGATGTCGAGTCGAATGAGCTAAACCCCGTCGTGATCTAGCCCATAGAACCAGAGATAGAAAAGTGCGCCCTAGTGGTGAAAAAACGAACTAAAATCGGAAAACTCTATCGATGTCGAGTCGAATGAGCCATACCCCGTCGTGATCCGACCCATAGAAACAGAGATAGGAAAGCGTCCCCTGGTGGTGAAAGCTAATCGCGTTTGGGGGGCAAAAGGGGGGATGAACACCGGAGATGCATAATAAGATTAAGCGGTCACAGACATTTCCAACGATGTATCACATGAGAGGTGTCGGCAAAATTTAGAAAAGTGCCCACTTTGGGGGGGGAGCTGAAAGTGGGAGGATGGACCCCGAAGATACATAATATGAATAAGCGGTCAAAGGCCTTTCGAACAATATATCACATGAGTAGTGTCGGGGGGGGCGCAAAATGTGGGGGTGACACCTGTGGTGCATAACACGAATAAGCGGTCACAGCCCTTTGTAACGATATGTGACATGACGGATATCGTTAAATTTAGAAAAGTGCACCCCCACCCTGTGTAGGCAAAACGCGCTCCGCCCCTCCCTATAATTTTTGACGCGGCTTTATTTTTAAAATTTATGTTATGTGTTATAAAATATCGTAAAGTTTCAAACAGATAGCCTTATTATTTCCTTTTTTTTTTCACGCCCCTCTCCATCCTCTCCCTGAAATGTGACGCGCCTTTTTTTTTATAAATTTTTTGTCATGTGTTATAAACTATATTTAAGTTTAAAACAGATCGCATTGGAATTTAATATATTTGCTGAAATTACTATTATATATATAATAATATAGAAACGAACCCTCCTTTAGCTTGTAATTAAGATATATGAACAATTTTTAGAATTTCTGAAAGCTGATTTTTATTTATTTATTTATTTATTTATCTATTTATTTATTTTTTGTTTATTTATTTATTTATTTTTTTGCATTGCCCTGTGCATGTTTGGAATTTCTTAGCAATTTCTAACATTTACATTATTTTATTCAATTAAACATTGTACTGTTACAGTAAATTTAAATGGAAACTTCACTTCTAAAACAAAAATAATTTAACAACTGGATTTCATTAATTTATAGGAAAATGACGTGAAAGGTATTCCTGCGAACGAAATGCCTGTCCTTTACCTTTTTTTTATTTTTAGAAATAAATGAATCACATTTAATTCATTTCAAAAATTTCGTTTACGTTTGGAAAAAAATTTTAAATGGCGATAACTCTTAATGTATACAATTTAGATTATATGTAATAGATTAATGTATACATTGCACATCTTCCCTCAAAAACTAATTTATTTTTAAAGATCTTTCTAAAAATGTAAATTATATATTTAAAATATTTTTTAAAGCATAAACAAAACGTCTGATTACTTTTATTTTACAATATTATAAGAACACGCATTTTATCAGACAATTAAATACACTAAACAAACATGAGTGAAAAATTGACCTGGACGTCGACTCGAACTTGGGACCTTATACGTACTATGCTGACGCTCTACGACTGAGCTACCCAGACCCATATTCCTGACCGGCAATTTCTCATGCTTATTCATGTTAAAAACAATCATCTGCCACAGTTTGCAGTCATATTTAATTGTTTGATAAAATGTGTGTTCTTATAATTGTGAAGTTTTATTTTTTTTTAAATATCTTCAGAAGAAAATGGCTGACTTGCAGATGAAATTTGATGTGGTTAAAACCTGTAACTGAGTTGTGCTATTATAATACAGATGGTACATGGTCGTTGGCGGGTTTTATCTCTGTTTTGGCATAATTTTTTAATCGCAAGTTAATTAACAGTTTTTTGCTAATTATGGATAGAAAATAATATTTTTTTACACTGGATTTTATAAAAGCACATAGATTACGTAATTACTTGTCTAAAAATGCAATCCTTTTTATATTCTGCTGAATATTAAGGTCTGTAGGTTGTTTGAAAAAAAAAGTTTGACGAAGAAAAAAGTGATCATTTTAAGTAACTCGACGTTTTTAAAAAAAATCTATATCTCTGTTTATAAATCACTTATGAAGATGAGTTTGGTCTTAAATTGAAGTAATTCTTCATTAGATTCTTCTAGTTTTCGTTTTTTTTCTGCAACGCTTGGTTTATTTGATATCTGATATTTTAATCTGGCATGTTTTGTCGATTTAACATTGCGAAGTTGATTTCTGTAAGTAAGCAGTAGCGGTCTTTTCCAGTTCTTGGCGTTGTTTGTATGGCGTTTTTTTTAAAGCTTGGCTTGGCAGAGCGACCGCCCTGCTTGATATATATATATATATATATATATATATATAAATAAACAGTTATTTGTAATAAATTAAATATAAGATGGACTATGCTCTACAGGAAAGTGTGTAAACCGCTACACTTGCACATGCAACAAACATTTTTAATTTTATCTTAGCTTTACCAGACATATGTTAACAATGGCTTTATAATTTAATATCCAGCACTAACATGATAATATTTTTTTAAATCGTGACTTCGGAAATGAATATAATTTATTAAAAGTATATTATTACAAAGTATCTTCTTAGTGGATATCTATACTAATAAAAGTTATTTCTCTCTCTCTGTGTGTGTTTGTCTGTCTGCGATGGCTAGTGAAATCTACCGCTCGTATAAGTCTGAATATTTAGGTGAGGATAGTCCAAAACCTAGTCTGGTATACTTGCGAATGAGAATTTTTATACAAGTTGTAATTTTCCAACTGGACGAAAAATGTCCGGGCCAGGCTTCGAACCTGGGATCCCTTCGCCACACTCTCCGGACTGAGCTATCCCGGTCGAATCAGGAGGGCATAATTCATCCAGTTAACCTTATTGATCATAGCATCTGGTCTGATATTTTAATCATTAATCAGCCAAGTGCAAAAAAGTATTAATCAGCCAAGAGATTCCAGGTTCGAATCCTGGCCCGGACATTTTTCGTTAAGTTGGAAAATTACAACTTGTATGATTTCTTTGCCAATTTGAAATAATTGTGTTAAAATTAATCTAGTGTAATCCCGTATCCAGTGTTTCCTGAAATTCCATTACCTGCGATCTATTCTGTTGAGCTGATTAAAATATCAGACCAGATGCTATGATCAATAAGGTTAATTGGATGAATTATGCCCTCCAGATTCGACCGGGATAGCTCAGTTAGGAGAGTGTGGCGGCTTAGCCAACAGATCCCAGGTTCGAATCCTGGCCCGGACATTTTTTGTCCAGTTGGAAAATTACAACTTGTATGATTTCTTTGCCAATTTGAAATAATTGTGTTAAAATTAATCTAGCAGAATTTTTATATTTTGAAAATTAGTCTAGATATTAGTTAAAAACTCATTAAACAAAAATGCGTTCTTTTTATCTGAAAATGGTGCACATTATTAAAAAAGCTCATTTTTGTCTGCACCTGAACCCCTATGCGAGGCTCGCATACGACCAATAAAATCTCTTCTTTCACCTGGACCCCGAAATTTAAATTTTTTCTGCTGTAAGATGGTGGACTGGAACCTTTTCGGTCTATTTCGAAAAACATGGAAGTAATAGCTCGATCGACAAGAAAATTTACAAACGGGTGTAAAAAAATCGCGATTTCATTAAACAAGAATTCATAAAAATCCATCAATTAAAACCTAAGATATTAATTAAAAATTTAAATTTTTCCAGCGACTTTATCTGGCACTTGTTTACTAAATCATTTGAGAGCAGACGGGTGTCTCCTAAGAGAGAAGTGCTGGGCCTTTTTAAAGGGGTTCCAAATTACAAGATCTAATTAAGCTACACTTTCGAAATTAACACCGCTCAATTCGTCTAAATTTCACGATTTATAGTTTCAAAAAATTAACGCAATCCACCCATTAATTACAAGATATTAATTATTTTTTAAATAATATAATACTTATTTTTATGTATTGTTTCTTAGCTGAGACACCTATGTCGGAATAAAACCACAGATTTTAAACCTACTGGGACATTTAAAGCTCTATTATTATTTTTTTTAAATATTTCATTTATTAATTTGAAAATTGTGCATATATGCGTATTTTTTAACGCTGAACCCAGAAATCTAATTTCATAAAGATCAGATAATTATAACCAGTTTTATTAATTCATATTTGATTAAATTGACCACAGAAAAAAAATCTTTTTTGAACGCCAGACATATTGTCTTTTCATGTCTTGAATAGAGAGAGAGACATAAAATAAAATATTAAAAATTTAGTGGGATTTTTATAGTCTATATAAAATTATTAAAAATATTAGATTTTTGGATTGGAAAATGTTGCATCATTGCTTAAAATGGGCTGAGGATTAAGATTTTCTAAAACAATTTAAAAATCAGCTGGTAACTTTTCATTTTAGCAAAATGCTGATTTTTGTGTTGAAAAAGAAATAAAACGCTAATTTACAATGATGTAATTAATAAAGAAAAGTTGCCAATGCGAATAGGGATTATTAATAAAGAAGGGGAGAGGAAGGAAGCTACTATTTATTAAATATCGGATTTATTCCACATGACAGGTACTATTATGATAAGCAGAATATTTGTAAAACCTGGCGCAACATTGTAACGAATCATCGTATCGACTTACGAATGTTGTGGTTCGATTCAGAATTAAAAAATACATAGTATGATATTACGATAGTACGATATACATTTTAGTACGATACCCCACTTTACTTATTTAAAAAAAAATGAATTATATCCCCTGAGTTAAAATACTTCCCTTTGTCCCATGCTCCTAAACACCGTAAAACAACTTTATTTTGGGGGGACTCATAGGATTTCCTTTTCTAGTGTCAAATTAAAGTTGTTCCCAAATTTTCGTGAATGGCCATCAATTATTTCTGTAAAAAACTACATTAACTGTTCTGAGGTAAATCGTCGACTTTGTAATTGTAAAACCAGGCAAAAATTTGTAACGAATGCATGACTAACGATACCCCACTTGACCTACTTAAAGAAAATGATTTTTCCCCACCTTGAGCTAAGTACTACTGCTCCCCTCCAAAAAAAAGGTAAAACAACATTATTTTTTAGAACTAATCGGATCTTCTATTCTAGTGCTAAAACAAAGTTCTTCCCAAATTTTGGGGAACGGCCGTTAGATGATATGTTTTAGAAAGTAGAAATTATGAAAAATGCAAATTAATACAATCTTATTTTCAAGTATTATTCAGTATCTGAAGTTATTTCTAATAACATAATAATTGTTTCACAATATCTGATAGCTGTTTTGTAAGAGGTAAAATCTGCTACATAAATGATTTGTCGACAGAAAAGTACAAAATGTAACTAACCTTTATAAGTGCAGTATCCAGATGCATTACTAAAATAAATTTTAATGAGCATTTTGTATATTTTTAACAATACGATAATACTTGATAGAATAAATAATCATGATAAAAAAAGAGCCATGGGGGGCTCCAAAAAAATCTTTACAGGGGAAATAAATCAACTCATTACTGTCAAAGGCATATCCGCCAGATTTTGCGCTTATTTGTTAGTAATACAACTTGATAGAAATTTTTGCTTATTTACGCAAAATTTGAGAACTACATAACGCAAGATTTTCTATTAAATTTTAGTGCTAAGAAGAAAATGTAAATGATGGCAGCAATTCAAAGAGTATTTTAAATAGGCATGATGGAAATGCTGTTGCCTGCTGCTGCACAAAAGTGCGCATAATTCGTTTAAAATTGGTCGTTATAGGTTTTGTTTTGCCTTTGGAATTTGTGGACATAAATATAATTATTATTAAGAATAAGAAATAGATATTTTGAAGGTTTTCGTTTCTGATTTAAAAAGTCCTCTGTTCAATTAAAGGTATGATATTGAAATTAAATCAAACGTATTCAGTTCATGGTCGTAAGTGCATATCCCGAAAAATTACAACAACTTAAAACAAAATAACTAAAACCATTTCTTCCTTAAAAAGGGTTTTATTCTGTCTGCTGCAATAGCATTAAAATAGAGGTGTGTAAGCTTATCTGGCAGTAACTAGTTTCAGTATTATTCAGATACGGTGCGAAGATGCATGCACATTTGTTGTACAGAATATTAAAAACTGAAAAGATATATGAAATGTGGTTAACACATTTCTAAACTAAGATGTTTCGGCAGTTCGTATTCCTAAGGGCATTTTATCCAACAACAGATTTAAGAAATATGATCAATGACTGAAATCCATTTTCTATACTAACATGGGACATTAAAATGTCGAAGCATGAGTATATCTTCATAGTGATCAAGCTTCTCAATAATGAGATGAAAGACAACACATCATTTACAACAAGATAAAAAGTATAAGAAATACACCAAAAGATTAAAGTAAAAATATAGGATTTTCCAAGATGAAGCAGATAAGATAATTAAGGAAAAATCAAGCAGATAATGAAAAAATTCTTAATACATTGAAATGTTTACTGAACTCAGTAGATGAAAAAAATGAAACGACGTGTTTGTAATATAATTGAAATTTCACACACTAAAAGAAACGACCATTTAAATTTTAAACCACACTCAAAATCATATTTATTTATATTGTTGAAATACCAATCTGATCGAATAATATAATAAAATAGCTAATAGCAGCATAGTACCATTTAATTATAAGAAATCAGCATATAATTTTTATGTTAGAAGGGCGTTTAACATATGTTGAAATAATTATATAAATGCAGAATTAACCAGGATTAAAGAAATGACAAACGAGAATGGATACTCAGAGTGATTTATTAACCAAGTAATTTCTGAATTAGCAGAAAATTCTGAATAGCAGAAAATTAATAGCAAAGAATAAAACACAAGTTTCAAAGTTTTGTAGTATAGATTATATCCCCCAACTTTATGAAAGAATCCGATATGCTTTAAAGAAATATGACATAACATTAATTGCCAAACTTCCAACAAAATTACAAAATCTAGTACACATAAAAATAGACCCCATAGATATGTATGAAAAGAATATTTTTTTCTCATACATTTATATCTTCCCATTTAAACGTAAAAATTAACAAAAAGAAAATTACAAGACCGAATAAGGGAGCATATGATAGACATAGCAAAAGGAAAACCCTCTACAGCACTATCTCGTATAAATTTGAAAAAAAAAAATTGATATATATTTCAGTAAAGTAAATATTTTAATGCAAATGAATGATTATAGTACATGTATACTGAGGGAGTCTGTGGAAATTCTGACAAGGGGTAAAAAATCCTGTAATCATGTGTTATTATGCAATATACCAAAAATCTAGTTTAATCTACCTGGCGTCAATGGTACATTTGGGTTGGAATAACACACCTCGCTCAATAGACTCATCCATTCCCCCCCTCTCCTTTTTTCATATTTGGTTTCGACTTCTGATATTTAATCAGCGTACATTCCGGATGTTACAGATTTTTTTCTCATTTTCGACCTTTGAGGGTGGCCAGGTTCTGGTCGAAACCGCTCGGAACTCCAACGAAAGTTTTAACATGTACAGAATGGTTTTAAAACTTTTATTTCATTTGACTCCTAGTTTAGTAATAAATAAATTGTGATTCCTTTTTAAATGTTTTCATGTTTTTCATTAATATACTAAGTTGAATTTATGTTCCATTATTAGCGAAGTTTTTCTGTATATTTAAAGAAATACTCTATTTTATAAATTCTTAAAAAAAAAAAAAAAAAAAAAAAAAAGAAAAAAAGAAACACAATCACACACACACAAATATATATATAGATAGATAGATAAAGTACAGCCATCTGATCCTTTCCTTTCATAAGTATTTCACATTTTAATTGTTGATTGTATTTTCATAGGTAAAAAAAGTAACTAAATGAAGAAAGCAACTTTTGTGCTTTTATGAATAATTTATGAAGACTCATTTTATTATCTTTCAAGGCGTTAGTAACGTCATTACGTCTTACCACCAAATCAATTACCATAATGATGCGTAGTAATGAGCATAATTTGTTTTTCGTATAATTTCAATTTGTTCGTAAGGTTTCTAAGTCAATTGAATATATACTAATTCAATAAAGATAATTAAAACTTCTAGTTATAAAACTTTGGTTATGATGTCTTATGACAATTCTACAATTTTTGTTATAATATTGCCCCCTTTTTAAATATGTATGTTTTATGAAGAGTGTTAGAGAGAATTTAGTAATAACGATATAGATATTCAAAAACAAAATTCATACGCATATGGTTCAAAAATAACTTTCAAATACTAAAGTAATTGTATATATCTTTTTAACATCTTCAAAACTTTCGGTTATTAAAAATACCGATAATAGTCATGTGTAAATATGTTTTTCAATTGAAATTGTTTGTAAATATTATTATTTGAATTTTTAACATTTTCACCAATAGGTAAAATTGGGAAATTTAAAAATCTGAATTAAATCTCTATTAAAATAGTAAATGTTTGAATAAAAAAGAGAAAAAAAACTGACAAAATTGAAAAATTAAAAAAATAAAATAGACAGTGTACAACACAACCTAGTCCCGTATATGCTTGTAAAATATGGATAAATTTCTATGAATCGTTTTTGTTCCAATAAAACTTTTATAACTGAACCATATTGAACAGTTACAACATTAAATAGAGCGTAAAATAATTCTTTGATTTAAAAACTGTCTGCTTCAGCGTGTTTATGCTTTATTTGCCTGTAAGACTACCAGTTTTTATGATTTTATATGCCCTATTTCGTTTTATTATGATCCGAGAAAGAATAAAATATATAAAATTTCGTTCAATTACGGCACCAACCAATACAGCAGTGCTAATTACTTTTTTTTTTAAATAGAGAGATGTCACATCCGCCTAAAGCATTTTGTCGATGGTGTGCATGTACTGTGCAGGTGATGTTGACAAATCAAACTCATAAATATCTTCACTATTTGGAGAATTAGCTGAAGACCAATAAAAAGATTTTATTGTCCTAGGAGATGCATGAAATATTTGTTGTAAAATATTGTTGCGTCATTTGCCTAATGATTAATTTTCTGAAGCATTCCAAACATCCAACGTCCGCTACATATACGAGCTACATAACTTTGTAATGTTAAGTGGGACATGGAGGCAACTGGTGAACGTGTCTCATCAGTATAATTATAAATAGAATAATTGATATGTGTTGCCCAATACAATTTTTTAACAAGAGTATGAAGTCAATACTTTTGTAAAACAATTTTGGAATTTTGTTTCTATCAATCTGAATATTTTGTTTTTAAAGAACACTGTTTTTTCTAAACACATTCTAATTTGTTTCTTTTTCTTTTCCAAACATGTCAGAATGTTGTTTAGAAAAGGTAGGAGTAGAAATATGCTTCATCTTCTGGAAATAAGCTTACATTTACAAAAAAAAATATTTAAATTTATTTAAATTTATAAAAACAAATTTAGACTGATTAAAATTATTAGAGAAAATATAATTCAATGTTTTGTACCTTTTAAAATGCAAATAATTAAAATATTTTAATTTGAAAAAAGACATAATGAAAATGGAGGGGGAGAACGTCACACATTCATCTTATTATTATATACCCACAAAAGATTTTCTGTTTTCAATTACATTATTGAGAAATAACATTACTTATAATCGCGGAAAATAAATAAAACTTAGGTACAGTTCATTAAACTTAAGAAAAAAATATCGCAGTTTTCTTTATAATGATTCTCGCAGTATCGTCTATCGGTACATTCTTAAAGTATTTTCTTTCATCAAATAAAATTTTATTCCTTCATGTAGATTTTGGATAAATATTAGGCCATTCTGAATCATGGTTATTAAATTGCAATATTTTGAAATTGCAATTTTAATTGTAATCACCCTGTTTATAAGGAACGTATATTCTTTTGAGACTTGCATAAAAAAAGATTTTATTTAGTTTAAAAATAAGTAATGGTACTTTTACTTAACCATCATACGTAGTATAGTGTAAGTCTTGTAATCATTTTGAAAATCGAAAAATATTTTTTTGACGGATTTACACGTTTCAGACTTTGGAGATTCCGAAAAACGTATTTTTAGAAAAAAAAAAATTGCCGTCCGTCTGTGTGTCTGTGTCTTTAAACGCTCTATCTCCCGAAGAAAATGAGATAGAGAATTGAAATTTTGTATGTACTTAGTATGTAATAATGGGAAGAAGCCTTTTGAATTTCAGTAACCTCGATTAACCGGAACTATTTTTTTCGGACTCTCGAAATATTTGTTCTGATAAAAGGTATATAAAAATTTTCGAAATTGTTTATTTTATACAGTAAATATAAAAGACAATAAAAAACCATAAATTTTGCATAAAGCATGAAGTCGATCGGATAATGAGTTGCGGAGATATTTGTAATCCAATTTCCACACTCTTCGATTTTTCATGACCCTGTATTTCATTCAAATTTCTCTTCAAAGATATATTTTAATTGGAAATGAGACGCTTAATCAGATGCAATAAACCGCTAGTTAATAGGATTATTGTTTTTGGAGTTATAAGGATGTTTCTTTTAAGCAATTCAGTAATCGAGCCTTTAAAATTTATGACTTCATCAAGCCACGGGCCCCACCAGTGGCTGAGAGGTTGTGCTCTCGAAGCTGGTAGACGGGAGGTGCTGGGTTCGATCCCAATCGCGCCCGTCGGCCTAATCGTTCGGAGTTTTCGTGGTTTTCTTCGAGCCGTGGATTTATCCATGCGTAAATACGGATTAGGTTCCCTTAGAAAGACCCCCACGAAGGGCACTCCCCCCCGGGCCTATATCCCTAGTGTAGATCATTGGCCGTCAATAATCAACCCAACTCATCAAGCCGCGATTTATTCGAATTGCAATGCATTTTATAGATAGTTTACACATGTTTCATTTTCGTATTTTATATTATGCATATCCATGATGGATAAGTATTACGGTGGCCTCCAAAGACTAGTTTACAAAGCAGATGACTTGTACTTTGAAAATGCACGCAACATTCGTATGAAAAGGATTTTTATTCTTTCTATCAATCTTCTATTTCTGCAGAAAGAAATGTTCCTTATACACATAATAATTCGACTTTCTGACATCTCATTCCTATTTCGATCTCATTACGGAAATGTGATAGAATAGATCTAAGGTTTTCGTTACTTTTCTTTTTGAGTACTTTGTCAATTTCTCTTTGTTAATATAAGATATATCTTTTATTACGTTAATCATTTCCCTTTCTGACATTATTAATCATAGAATTGTATTTAATAATCCGGAAATTGCAGGTAGTCATTTAAAAGTTATAAATTATTAGACGAATAAAATACACTGCTCAAAACAATTAAAGGATATTGCAGTTTTAGGTGGATTTTGTATCTGGGAAACTTTTTAGCTGATTGATACATGGTCGACAGACATAGTAGGTTATATGAGAATAAATTACACATGTTTGGCAGAAAAAAATGCATTTTATTGCGCATTTGTGTACAAAAGAAAAAAAACACAATTTGTGCATATGAGAAAAAAAGAATAAGAAAAGGTGTTTTCTTCAAAGAAAATCATTTTCAGTAGGGGGTATGGTTTCCACGGGCGGCCAGCAACGTTGAACACCTTTGAGGCATGGACTCAATGAGGCTATTAATGACGAGTTGGGGTATTCTGCCCCACTCTTCCAGAAGAGCTCTTTCCAGTTCTTGGAGAGTTTGTGGGGGTTGTTGGCGGCCAGAAACTCGTCTTCCTAGAGCGTCCCAAACGTGCTCGATTGGATTCATGTCTGGAGAACACGCTGGCCATTCCATTCGAACGATTCCTTCCTCGAAAAGGAAATCCTCCACCAAGTTTGCACGATGTGGCCTGCAGTTATCGTCCATTAAAATGAAGTTATCTCCGATTGCTGCAGCGTAAGGGACTACAATAGGTCTGAGGATCTCATCCCTATATCGGCGACCAGTCAGAGCTCCATCTCGAATGATGTAGAGGTCAGTGCGCCCGTCAATGGAGATGCCACCATACACCAACACTCCTCCACCGCCAAATCTGACACTTTCGTGCACGAACGTAGGATTATTCCTACTGCCACGGTCCCTCCAGATGAAAATACGCCTATTATCCGGATGCACAGAAAAACGGGACTCGTCAGAAAACAGAATATTGCTCCATTCATTTCTCCTCCAGTTGACATGCTCGGTTGCCCACTCCCTGCGGTCGCGACGATGCCTTGATGTTAATCTAACACATACCATCGGTCGGTGAGCATACAGACCTACAGCATGGAGCCGGTTTCGGACAGTCTGAGTTGAAATCGTGGTGCCTGTAGCCGAGCGAAGGTGTTGTTGGAGAAGAGTAGCGTTCATGTTTCGGTGTCTCCGAGCTGTTAACGCTAAATACCGATCTTCATTGGGCGTTGTTGCCCGTCTACGACCTTGCCCTGGTCTTCGGTCTGCACATCCACTCTCCAAAAAACGGTTCCAGATCCTGGAAATGACACTTTGTGACACTCCAATGGCTTGCGCTACTTCGGCTTGAGTTTGGCCCCCTTCTAACCTACCAACAATTCTCCAAGCTTCTGAATCTGCCAAATGACTTCGCTGAGACATCGTACTCATCGAAACAAAGCAATCACGGAATGCCGATCATCCTTGTCTTCATTCTCTTTTATCCAGTTGAAAGTCAAATTTCATTCGCTGCCGCTGAAGCGACGTTTTTGACGTCGAACTTAAAATTTGCATACTCCACAGTTTGAAAACCAGAAAAATTTGCATTTGTGATTCTCTTCTTCTATTTTCGGCAAAAAAAATTTCGTTTATATCTTTATTTTATATAAAACTTCAAATATCCTTTAATTGTTTTGAGCAGTGTATTATTTTTTCCGTAGATACGCATTAGTCTATAAAAGTCTTTTTAATCCAAAAATGTCATATTTTTAATTATTGATGTTTCATATTACTTAAAGAGTGACTTAATTCAATAATAATGATCTCAATGCTTCATAATAGTTTAGACTACCGTTTCTTTTTGCTAATTAGATAATATTTTAGATATTTTTAAAGACTATTTTTTAACTTTATAGTATATTGTACAGAACTAATTTTTTAAAACGGTGTTTTAGTTTATTGTAAAAACTATTATATACACATATTTTCATATTATATTACATATATTTTCACTAATTACATATATTTTCATACACTAATTACACATACACCTATATATATACATATTATACTTATTACTTATATATATATTTATCATAATTACATATATTTTTCACTATTATTACTATTATAGTTACGGATCAGCTACATTTCCAAAACTTATTTACGAACAAAAATCACTATTGTGTGAATTCTTTGTATACGAAATTACAAATTAGTGAAAGAGCATTCCCAAGAATTTTCCGATATATATATTCTTTTATATTATGCTATATGTCTTGGGAAACTATTTGCTTACAAACGTATTTTATTTTAATGCTAAATACTAAAAACAGTTACAAATCCGCTATATATTCATAACGCAGTTTGGAACCAAAGTCACTTTTCACTTAACTCTTTGCCCGAAATTATGAATTAACGAGAAAAATCATTCAAACGCATTTCGAAAAGCATATTTCTTAGTTTTGCAGTATATGTTAAAATATTTGTGCAATGATATATAAAAAAAATAAATAAAAGATTTATTTTCTAAAAATTAATTAACTAAACAGGTATTTATATACTGTAAAAAATATTCGTGTTACTTTACACCACTTGTAAATTGGTGTAAGGAAACACCAAAAATTAATTAGTGTAAAGAAACACCAAAAATTAATTAGTGTAAAGAAACACCACTTTTGGTGGCAACTTTGTTGCCACCAAAAGTGGAGTAATAAAACACCATCATTGATTTTGTGTTCTTTAACATCGAATTGGGTGTTCTACTATCTAATTTAGAATATATGCCACTTAGATGCAGCATCACACCAAATTTGGTGTTCCAAATCTGCTCAATAAATTCACTGTTCCTGCTATCCTGATGGAGAAAAATGTTTGCACTGTTATACATTTGCATAAAAATTAAACATATTTTTCTCTTTGATTCAGAAAATGATAGTTAAAAGTCAGTTAGCAAATCTTTTATTAAAATCCTCGCTATTTTTTTAAATTTCAATTATAAAAATTTACTGATGTTTCAAATTATGTTATATTTTAATCAAGAGAGGAAAAGTACAGTAAAAATGCCTGTAGTTTTACGTATATGTCCATTACCTTTCAATCACATTTTCCCTTAGGATAATTTGGGTCGACAGATTTCCGGTCTTATTTACTCATACACATTTGAAGATTGCTTTAAAAAATAATTTGGTGTTGTAAGATTTATCTGGTGTTTAATTACAACAATTATGATAGCAACTTTGTTGCCACCATTAATAAAGCCTTATTCAATTACAGTTATAATTAAAAAGAATTCCATGGAAATTTAACAATATAAATGTTATGATTACAGGAATATTAAAAATAAACTGAGTCAGGAAATTCTGTTAGACTTTGTATTTTTTCATATTAAAATACTTACATATTTAACAATGGAGCCACATGGAACTATTTGCACTTATTGTTAGTAGTTAAAGTGTTTAAAAGACAATCAATATAGCATTATAGCCATCACCCACTCAAGTTAGCATAAAAATTATAGAATTTTCTCTGAAGACATTTACATATTCATATCTTAGATAGGCAGTCTGACAGTAAATCTTTGGTTTAATGAGTATATTTGCAATTTCACAATAAAAAAGTGATTTTTATAAGCACTTAAAAGATCATAAGTCAAGGTTAAAACTAAAGAACTATTTTAATAAATCATAATTGTAAAAAAAAAAAAAAAAAAAAAAAAAAAAAAGTTTGCATATTCTAGTGCACCAAACCAAACAGCATATAATTATTACTTAACATTATCAAAACACATTTCATAGTTAAATACATTGATATTAACCAAAATAGCCTATACCCAGTTAAACATAAAAAAGGAATACACAAATTTTTCACTTTCTTCTAAAATTATAATTTTGGACTTGTACTGTTAAAAATGCCCAGCTAAGATCTATTACACACAATATTACAATTTTTATATGTAACAAAGCATTTTTAAGTATTGTATTTCATGTATGAAACATCATTTAATGTTACCGAAACATGCTTTAAAACAATGTACCAGTTTCCATTTGTGTAGTAGCTGAAAAATGAATATCTAAATTGCAAGAGGCTTGCATCAACCAAAAAAAAATTTGATTAGTCCTTATTAGACAATTTTTTTTTTATTTTATATGTACCAAAATGATCATTTAAAGCACATACCCCCCCCCCCCCCCACTATAATCTTCTCAGAAAAAAAACTTTATCACTATATGTTATAATGAATAAATTTTTTGAAAAAATCGGTTCTTCTTCAGCTAATTTCCTATCAATAAATAATAAATAATCCACTCCTTTTTATTTTTCATTTACTTTTTAAAATAATTCACAAACCTTTTGTTTAGAAAATCATAGTAAATGTTGATAACAAATGCTTAACAAAAACTTTTCAAATTTTCTTTACACATGTTGCATTTTTATACAATTTTATATCTTGTGTGTAAAAAAAACTAACATTGCTGCTGTAGGGTACTGGGGTACTGATCAAGTAAACTGCCACCCCCCTCCCCCACTTCCCATTTGAAGATGGCGTTATACATTTTTTTTCAACTTGCTACCAAATTCATAAGAAATTTCGGCTTAGATATGTTTATGGTCTGCAAACAAAAAGGGGAAAATATTTTTTTTTATTATATAAAAATAGTAATTTTATTAAATTATACTGTCATGAGCTCTTCCTTATAAAGAAAATAGTATTTATCACAATTATCATGCAATGGCTATGATTACAAATAAAATGCGTAAAAAGCTGAACATCGAGAAAATAAATGCAGTTATCTAAATGTTTTATGATTGTGAGTCAGAGCATTAATATAAGTGACCATTGACACTATAGCCGTACAGGTAAAATATGCAGGAAGAATAATTTTAAACGAAATCAAACTATACGTCTGTTTAATTACTTACAGTCCTCCTGTCTCTCTCACTGTTTTTCAAACAAAACAATTTTGAGAACGTCAACATAATGAAATTTCGTTTCAGAGGTAAATTAATAACACAATAATGGAAATTGGGTAAGCTGGGATAACAAATTATTGGGTGGTCTCGGGCCCCAACGAACCATTTAAGTTGATGCCACTGCTATTTAGTACACTTAAATAAATAAGAACTAATTACTTTGCTTCCCTTGCGTTTTAAACTGCAAACTAGATTTTTAAAATGAAAGCAAAATGGCGACTGCTTCGTTCTCGTTCTCTGTTGTCGTGTGCTGACGCAACATTCTGACGCCATCGTGTATCTGAACACCAAACGCTGGATAGCGAGATAAAATTGTACACCTATATTGGAGTTTTGGTTTCCCAAATTAATTTGAAAGAGTCATTCTTGGTGTATGATATCACCAATTCTTTTTGAAATAGTAAAGATAAACTATTTTAAGTGTATTATAACACTTAATTCAGTGTTGACACCAAAATTAGTGTATATTTAAACCTTATTTGGCATTTCATAAACCCAAATTAAGCGTAATAATACTCCCTCTTTTTTACAGTGTAGCGGTTTCACGGCCTAAGGGGGTCTGCTCACACGAGGAGGCCAAATCTGTAGCGCATCGATGTCCCTTCCAGTAACTTTATTAAAGTTATAAAAAAAATACAAATTTAGCTGAACCCACCGGCAAGCGCGACAAGGGGCGGGGAGTGGGATATTTACAATTCTACTGAAATTATTTCTTTAAAATACAGTTTTTGGTATTTTATAGTCTTGGAATATGTACATATATGGCCTTCCATGTAAGTACAGATTTTTTTTAGATCCGATCAATATAAAAAATTCTGAACAGTGATAAATAGAAAATAAATTAACGATATTAAAAAAATTCAGCTTTCTAAAACGAATAATGGTTTTAAAATATGATAAAGTCAAATATCTAGAATTCACCTTGAATAATATTGCTGCCAAGCAGTATATTAAATGGAGTGTATAATAATTTAATTATGATATTTTAAAGGGTTATTAAATAAATTTCGCACATTTACATTCTCCATTTATTCTAAAAATCTCGCTGCACGAATGCAAAATTATATTATAGATTTTCATTTAAACATATCTCATATTATTCATGTATCATAAATTTCAGATGATCAGTAAGTGAACTTTTTCATCCAACGTTGCCATGGAAACAAAATCCTCCCAAACTTCGGAAGTCCATACCGATGTTTGACAAGCCCGATCTCTTTTTGGTAAATGGCAAAATACATCCAGAACAAGGCTTTACCGAGATTTTCCATGACTTTTCTATAAATACCAAGAGAAGTGTTGGGATAGAATTGGTATTATCGATAAAACCATTTATCCGTTGAATATTTTTATGAACACACAAGGGTTTTTTTAATAAAAGGTTTTTTACACCCACATGAAATAGAAACTTTTTAATAGGATGAAATGATCTATGAAAATCGATCCTAAATCAAATAAATTACTTAAATTAGTAGTTTATTTAAAAAGAAAGTTGATACATTGATTCTAAAAATAAATGTCCTAGTAATATTTTGTTAAATATAAAATTATATATACTTTAATTAAAATATACTGGACTGGAGTAGGAATGCTTTATTTCTTTTAGAAAATAAATTATTCTAATTAACCATTAAAAGTTGAATATGTATATACCGGGTGTTCTAAACTGGACTTACGGATTTTAAAATTCAATAACTTCCAAACGTTAACAGATATTAAAAGAATTCTTGCAAGAGTGTAATGTATGATGTCAGGTTTTTTTTTTGCTGCGATTCTTGACTATAGTTCGAATTATCAGTAATAGATGGCGCTGTGAGCAATAGATATCCAATCGAGATATGAGCAGAAATCACCCAGCATTGATATGAAAAAAGGAGGTTCAATACGTGGAGTGGGTCGCATTCACCAATATAATCTTATTCGGAATCGGGTCCTAAGAACAAGATTATATTAGCGAATGAGACCCAGTCCATGACCACAGTCCCTGTAAATGAACGATAAATGCGATGTACATAATATTTTACTGCAAATATCTTGTAGTAAACCTAAGTAATGTATATGAATTTCATCTTTGTTTGAAATAGTGCAACATAAATAAAACGAGCAGGGAAGACCGAGCTATGCTCGTTCAAAATTATATTTGAGTTCAAATATCATGACCCATGACCAAAATGACCCACTAATTGAATTTTCTCGAACATGTGACTTAGCCCAACAGTCTTCTCGTGCCCGAAAACCATAGGATGCAACATTTAGTGTAAATTGAACCGATTTTTAGATCTTGACCCACAATGACCCAGAAATGACTCACTAATCGAATTTTCTCGAACATGCGACCTAGCCCAATGCTTTTATCGTGCTCGAAACTCGTAGGACACAAAATTTAATCAAAATCGTTAGAGCCGTTTTTTAGATAAAATTTATTTGACCCGCTTTGACCCAAAAATGACCCACTAATCGAAAGTTCTCGAACATGTGACCCAGCCCAATAGTCTTCTCGTGCCCGAAAATAGTCGGATACAAAATTTCGTCAAAATCGTTTGAACCGTTTTTTAGATACAATTAGCTTGACCATGACCCAAAATGACCCACTAATTGAATTTTCTTGAACATGTGACCTAGCCCAACAGTCTTCTCGTGCCCGAAAACCATTGGATGCAAAATTTAGTGTAAATTGAGCCGCTTTTTAGATCTTGACCTACAATGACCCAGAAATGACCCACTAATCGAATTTTCTCGGAAATGCGACCTAGCCCAATGGTTTTCTGGTGTCCCAAAACGGTAGGATACGAAATTTCGTCAAAATCGTTAGAGCCGTTTTTAAGATAATTTTTGCATATATATATATATATATATATATATATATATATATATATATATATATATATATATAACCACCCACAAGATTTGCTCGTATTAGAATATATGATACGCTGCGAACAGTTTTTCCCCGTAGCCCCTTATACAACCGAACTCTTTTGTGTGCCCTTGTACATGAATAATAAGTTATTTGCACCCCATATTCTACAGAAAGTATATTTTAGTGCACAGGAGAAATTAATATCAATTTCATTATGTTCGTAACAGAGTAAGATATTTAAAATACGCGTAAACAAATTTACTTCATAGACTATAATGTAACGGAACATTTATGAGTTCCCCTGTATTCGTACCGTAAGTGCAACACTTAACATATGCTGTAGCAATCATGTTCTAGTGCACTGAAATAATGTATATATATTTTATTATGTTTAAAATAGTGCAACACCATTAAAATACACCGAAAATGATTTTTCCCTATAGACCATAATGTAACGGAATAATTTCGATTGCCCTGTAAATGAACTATAAATGTTACACACTTCCTCTTCGATAGAAAACCTCAATAACAGTAATCCTCAATAATGTATATCAATTACATGGCAATGGAGCATATTTACTCGATTTAGAGCACGGACAGACAAACCCAATTCATAAACTGTTTTCAACTATGTTGTAAAATGTTAAAAATGGACTTTTTGAAACATTAAATAAATCTCAATTAAAATGATTAAATTTTATTGAATTTAAAATTTTAAAATATTTAATGAAAATTTGAAAAAAAAGAACCCTCAAAAGATTAATAATTAAAAAAAGTCCTTCCGGCCTGTACCGGGAGGAAAGGGTAGCTTTCTTATATCATCGTTTTAAAATTTTAGCTAATGTTACTCGAAAACAGCAAGCTAAAATGCAAAGAAACCGTTTACAAAAGATTCGTTAATACTGAAGTTGAATAAGAAATTCGCCAAATTACTGAGCTATAGCCAAGTTGGCTTCATTTATGAATACTTATTTTGGTTGCCAAATTTGGCGATATTTCGCCAATTGTCGCCAAGTTTGGCGAGAATTTGGCGCTAACGGATATGAATATATAGTTTTATGCGTATGATTGGGAAAATGATTACAACAATGAAAGAAAATAATTTGAGATAAATCGCGTTCACTAAAACTCATAAATTAATCGTTGTTTTTTTTCTAATGTGCTGTCTTGTTGCAAAATATCAGCCACCCTAGAATTTCAAACTGCTCTTTCTCAGCCATTTTTTAAGATAGTGGTAAAATAAAAAATGCTCCGGAATCCTTGTATCAAGGCCTAACACGTAAGTATAAAATAAATTTGAATTTTTAACTTTTTTGTGTACTTATTTATTTTTAAATCTTTCAGCTGCCGCCATCTTGAAACAAGATGGCGGACCAAGCTGGCCAACGAACTCGGTCGAGACATTAGTGACCTTAATACACACAATTAGTTTCATCAAAATTGATTTATAAATGGAACAAAATGGGCGTTACCGTATGACATAGATCTTATCTATCTATCTATCTATATATATATATATATATATCAACATTTGAACGGAGAGTGGTTTTGGGGTCATGATCGGTGAAAATATATCGAAATTTTCCGGAATTGCTTTCCTCTGAACGGCTGCAATAGGTAGCTTTATACTTTTTTGTATTGAAAGCTACCTAAAAGAAATTGCACACTGCACAACCGTCTCAACCTCTCAGGAGGCATTGTTTTGTCAGTCATGGATGTGCACATTTCGTTTGTCATTAATTTTTAGGTGAACTCAACTACAAATGATCGTGAACTTTATGTATCGTCAGTTCTTGATTTAAAATTTAAGCACATTTTGTTTAATAAAAATAAATTTTTGATTCATGTATGTAAAGCTAATCTACAGATACTTACCTCAAGTTTTATATCCTAAACTAAATAAAACTGGCATTAGGAAACAAAACATTATGTATTTGTATGCTTCTTTACGATGTTATTAAGAAAATCTACCCCTAAATCCTTATAAAATAAATCAAGGAACAAAATTTGAAAAAATTATACGACCACCTACATAAATCTTAAAAGAAGTGAAAGATGAATTATGCATATTATTATCAAATTTTCTGGTTTAAAATTATTTATTGAAACTTCTATGTTAAAAAAAAGTAATGTTTTTTTTTTTTTTTTATATAAAACCACATACGATTCAGATTTTAAATAAAAAAGTCCTTCTGGCTTTTACCAGGAGGAAAGGGTAGCTTTCATATTCCATGTTTTTAAAAATTCAACTCATTTTATTTAAACACAGAAAGCTAAATTGCTTGGAACTCAATTATAGAAAATTCAATCCCAGTTTTTGTTAATACTGAATTTGAATGTGAATTTCAGCATGATAATTAATGCATAGCAAAAATCAGATTGTTTCAAAATGTCAGAAACTCTAGAATTTCGAACTGCTATATCTTTGTCACTTTTTAAGATAAATCCAAAATAAAAAAATATTCCGGAATCTTTGTATCACGATCTAACATTTAACGGAAACAACTTTTTCAATTTATAATTTTTTATACATCTTTTTGAATAAATAAATAAAAAAAAATTTAACTTGCCGCCACTTTGAAACAAGATGGCGCATGAAGCTGTCCAACGAACTCGGTCGAGGACTTGGTATGTTCTGTACACATGATCTCGTACACATTCATATCGGTTCATAAAAATGAGAGTTACAGCATAAGAAATATCAGATTGCTTCAAAATCTCAGCTACCCTAGAATTTCTAACTGCCATATCTCAGCCATTTTTTAAGATATAGCCAAAACAAAAAAAGTTCCAGAATCCTTGTATCACGTTCTGACACTTAACGGAAACAATTTTTTCAATTTATAATTTTTGTACATCTTTTTGAATTTTTAATATATATATATATATATATAGATAACCATATATATATATATATATATATATATATATAAATCAACATTTGAACGTAGGGTGGTTTGAGGTCTGGGGATCATGATCGATGAAAATATACCAAAATGTTTTGGAATTGCTTTCCTCCGAACGGCTGCAATGGGTAGATTCAATTAAATTTGTATGAAAGATACCTAAAATCGTAACCACAGCTTCCTTTAGTTAGACCACTATCGATATCCGAATAATGCATTTCTAATAGTATTCGATATATAAAAAAATATCATAATTAACACTAACACGACAGTTTATTCATCCACTGTACAAAACTATGCTGAAATAGAATATTGTCATTTAGATTTCCTTGTTCGTTGATACATCCAATATCCCCTTTCTAGTTTCTGAATTATGATTTTACGTTCTACACATACAGGGTGTTTCACAAAGGACCCCTAACTTTAAAAATCAATAACCTGGAAACGGTGATAGATAGAATCATGAAACCTGTGGTATGTTTATTAAAAAAATCGTAAGAATCTTATACATAAATCTCAAAATTTAGTTAAAAATAGCCCCGGTAGATGGCGCTGAGAGCGTTAAGAATCCTTCTAAAGAGAGTTTAGAAGCATAGAAGAGACTAGCCATTGAAGATTTCGCCATTGAAATCTGACTGCTATTAGCGTATAGTGAAAATAATTCCGAAAGTGATGTATACCGTGGTGGAACATGCGTTTATCGTGTTGGAGTACCACTGATTAAATCAGAGTCCTACTGCCACAAGGAGAAGTTTTCAAACGCGATTTCTAGTCGCAAAAGACCCAGATGGGAAAACAATTCGTGAGCTTTTCAAAAAAGTTCAACAGACAGGCGACGTATCCGGTGCGAATTATTTTTACTATATGCTGGTAGCGGTCAGATTTCAATCGAAATCTTCGACGGCTAGTCTTTCTATGCTTCTGAACTCTCTTTAAAAGGATTCTTAGTGCTCTCAGCGCCATCTATCGGTGCTATTTTTAACTAAATTTTGAGATTTATGTATAAGATTCTTACGATTTTTTTTAAAAACATACCACTGGTTTCATGTTTCTATCTATCACCGTTTACGGGTTATTGATTTTTAAAGTTAGGGGTCCTTTGTGAAACACCCTGTAGTTTAATCCTTTTGTATGTCATTATTTTGCCATCTCATTTAATCGCAGCATTTCACAGAATTGAAAATTACTATTCAGAAATAACGATATTTATAAGTTCGTAGAAGTGAAAGATTACTGACATTGATAATAATAAAGCGTTTCTTGTTATTTGGGCAGAAAGGTGTAAAAGGGAATGTGAAAATATGAATTATTTATAATTTAAACCTTATAACATGTGTTTATTATTCTTATATTTCATTATAATAGGCGTAAATATTTTACTGTTAATAATTCTTTTGTATTTAAATATTTTTCTTCAATTTTGTTTAAATTCCACAATCTAAATTGTATATCATTTTTCAGAAAAAAATATCTGAGATAAGAAACATATAATATATGAGAGATTTATTGATTTCTCATTCATCACTTTTTTTCTACAGCGTAAAACATAGCCAACAACTCTGAAACAGATATGCGTTTGAAATGCATTTTTGAGAAAGAAAATTTCGATAACAAAACGGACAATTTAAATATTAGATTTACATTACATTTCAGAAATTAGATAAAATCTTCAATCATTTCCGAGAAAGGTTTTATTTCTGCGTATATATGTTGTTTGGATTATTTATCCATGTAAATTGAACGTATCACTATTCTTTGTTTTTTATTTGCATCTATATTATTAGAAGATTAAGATTAAAAATTATTAGCTTTAATTAAGTAACATTATCATTAAATAAATTTGTACTTCTTAGAAATAACGACTTAGATAATGTGGAGAGGACTTCTCCGTGAGCTTCCTAATCCTCTCAGTAGATGGCGGCACTATCGTTATATTTGGTTCTGTCATAAATTTGGCGGCGTGATGAGGATCACACATAGACAAAAAGATAGATCAGGAGAGAAACGACACGCGATGGGATAATATAAATCGATTAACGTGGTTCTGAAAGTTTATGTTCAACGACTCGAAACTTTCTTACATACTTTCTGACTAATTTTTAAACCTAAAGGCATAGAATTGGCAGGTCTGACTATTGAAGCGATTTGGAATGGAATAGTGTTTTTTGTTTTTTGAAAATTAAATTACTTATAGAGTTATAAGCCATTCTTGTCACGTGACAACAAGCTTTTCCTCTTTCCCGCGCTGTCGCGTCGGTAATTCGGTTCAAAAGGTCCACTTTAATAGCATTTTCTGAAAGATCTTCTGACTTTACCGGAAAACGTATTTCGATTACATAGTTTCTGACGAAGAACACCTGCCAATTTCATGCGTTTCCGAACACACATAAATTCAGAAATGTGACACAGAGTAGCTCATTGGAATTTGAGAACAACCTTAAGATCAACATATCTGCAATGAAATAATTTATGTACATATGAAGCTTTTCCTATTCTTGTACATACAGGGTGTTTTAGAAAGGACTCCCCGAATTTGAAATGACGTAACTGCGAAACCGTGAGAGACAGAAAGGTGAAACAAATGGTATGTTGGACAGACAGGTCTGGAATTTGTTCTACTCCAGAAATAGTTCCAAGATTGGACATCAGAGAGCGCTGCAGTCACAGAGCAGTGTCTTTCAAATAGTGTTTGAAAGTGTTCTTCGTAAACGGAGGCCAAATCACATTACAATGTTTTTGATATGGTCACCATTCTCAGTAATAACATGACGCAACCGAAAGAAAAAGTTCGAAGTCACTCGTTGCAATGTCTCTACACTGTAAAAAATTTTGGTCAAAAATTACGGTACATACTGTAAAACTTTGTGACCAGTATATATACCGTAATTTAACTGGACGGTATATGTACCGTAAAATATTTAAAGTATATGTACCGGCTGTACTCCCCCCTCTCCTGAGGCCACGCATTAAGTAACAAGAGAAAGAGCATCACTTCAGTGGTTGCAGTACACGAAGGCGGGGCTACCAGCTTTTTCCTTACTGAAAAATAATTATTTTACGGTATAAATAGCAATTTTTTACTTAAAAACAATCATTTTACGGTATAAATACCGTTTATAATCGAAATGGCACATATACGGATTTTTTACGCTTAATATACATTAGATGTACGGTACTCATGCCGTAAAGACTGAAAACGGCACAAGTACCGTTAATTTACGGTACATCTACTGAAATTTTACGAAATTTTTATACAGTGTACTGAAACGGATGCACATGTCTTACAGCTGTATTGTTCAATCTGTTCGAACGCTTGAGTATTCTTAGATTAAACAGTTTCTTTCAAGTACCCCCACAAGAAGAAGTCACATGGATTGAGATCTAAATAATATGGAGCCCAATTCATATCAATGCCTGCCACTCGGGAATATTTGAGAGCAATGATTCGGTAACTGAAGTATTCCTCAAGGAAATGCACTGCAGTAGTACGGTGTGGTTGGGCCCCATCTTGCATAAGCCATGAATTCTCTGGTTCATCCTCTAGAGCGTGGAATGTGTCAACAAATTTCTGTAAAATTTCAATATATCGGAATGGGTTAATCGTTTCTCTCGTGGAAAAACGCCCAATGATCCCTTTATTGGACATTCCAGCCTAAACGGTAACTTTTGCATAGTACAGTGGTTTTGTAAGGCACACAAACGCGTTTTCAGTGCCCCATATTCACCAGTTTTGTTTATTCACAAATCCCTCTAAATGAAAATGGGCCTAATCGGTGAAGCGTACGCACCCGACATAAATTTTACTCTCATAAATCATTTGGAGTAACTCATTTGCGAAGTCTTCTGTTTGTCGCAGAGATGTATTTGTGATCGCTTGATGACACTGTATTTTACACCCATGTTTAGAAAAACCATGTTTCATGTTTTGTACTATGGTTTTACTTACATGTTTTTACTTAAAGAAAGACAGAAACTCATAATTTAATCAATTTCATTATTTTAGCACATAAATCATGTAATGACCTTGTGGTAGTACTAAATATTACTATTTTTAAAAGATATTTTATATTCAGAATAAAGATGTGATAGAGCAACTTTCCCACACTGGTCTATTTTGATTTGAAGCAAATATGTTTTTCCATGGACGACTGCTCAATCCTAGTATTTAACTGAATTAGGAAAATTATCTTTCCGACCAACTGGTTATTTCCAGACAGAAATGAACGTTGATAATTATGAATTTGAAACCACCATTTTTTTGATTAACAACTACTCTATTAACTTTGATATAAATATATGTACTGATGTGATTCATCAAGGTGTCTTTGGCAATGATGTAAAAACAAATAAATATCACAATAAAGATAAAAACTCCTTGGTTAATGTTGTAAATTCAAATGAAATAACTTTCTATTTTAAAGACACAGCTTTTCCTATCAAAACAGTAACCAACAGGTTTTAAAGAAAGACAGAAACTTATCAATTAATCAATTTCATTATTTTAGCACATAACTCAAAGAATTACACCTAGAGAAAGATAAGTTAATTGACCAAGTTATAGAATCTGTAAGAAAATAAAATGTTCTATAAACTGAATTAATTAAATTAAATGAGCTAGTAATGTCAAAAAACAAAATCAAGAATCGCGGTAACATTTATAGAGTCTAATTAGTTTGACATGGAATTTAAATTAGAACAAGAAATAAAAGAAAAACAAAACATCGCCTAATCACTCAGAAAATTTTAGAGACTGCATCAAAGTATCAATGTTCCCATTAGATAAAGACCGAAAACACGCAGAATAATACAGAGAACGTTTAGTAAAAACTAAGAACCACTCTAAACAACTAGAAATGCTGTTAGATGAATCGGAAAAAGAGTATTCGAGAATGAAAACTGCAAAAAGAAAAGTTAAGGGAAAATTCGATAATTTGCAGGAAGGTTGCGAAAATTTACACCGAGAAATGATTCTATTTAAATACGAAGTAAGACGAAGTAATACAGTCAAACCTGACTATCTCGAAACCTGCCTATCTCGAAAACCTGTCTATGTCGAAATTTTTAAATTTCCCTGCATTTTCATTCAAAAATCAACGTATTTTCCAAACTTATCTCAAATTATTTTTTCTCCAAACCTGCATATCTTGAATTTCTAGAAGAAACACCACTTTTCAATTCAAGATTCGATCTTATTTATGAGTAACAAACAACCCCACCGTAGCAACAATAAATGTTTGTAACTCGCTAATCCTAATTTACGTGAAATTCCTAGGCGACATACGCCACTCTCCGCACCGCAAGGGTTGGACATCAATATAGAAAGAGTTGTTACACCAAAAGGAGCAGAAAAAGCCTTTGAAATATTGAGAATTTTTCTTGAATCCCAGAACAGTATTGATCAGAATTGCTTCTTTCTGTTTAAAAACTGCAAAAAATTGTCCAATCTAAAAAGAATTTTGCATCAAAAACTCCTAACGCATTACTTTTCGTAATTTATGTAAATAAAACTTACTATTTTAAACATTCAGTCTTTTGTATTTAGTGCAAAGAAATTTTCTTAGTCTGTTTATATAAAAACTGTATATCTCGAATTTGTTTTTCACTCCCGAGAGATTCGAGATTCACAGGTTTGACTGTAATTCCAAAACACCTCCAAAAAGTTAAGACTCCACAATTTTCATGTTTTTCTCTGATTTCAAAGATAAAAAGAAAAGTGTCATACTTCCCAAAAATGTAAATAAAACGAATTATGAAAATCTTTAAAAAATTGATCCAAAGTAAATGTCACATAAGAAGTTGTTGATTAATACTCCTAAGAAAATTAAAGATATCCACAAACCATCTATTAAATTTCAAGATGAATCCAAATTAAATTATTGTGAAAAGTATGAATTGAAAAATATGGAAACAGATGTTGATGACAAGAAATCTCGTGCCAGAAAAGAATTTCCAGAAGAAAATTAAACCAAATTTGACATGTATTCAGAAGATGACACCAACTATCATAACAATGATTTTAACAAATACTATCTCGATACCGAGAAATCTTTTAATCATAAAGAAGCTGCAATACACCTAAGAAATGAGATGATTTCAGCCATATGGCATTATGAAATAGTATGAAAAAATATAAAAGATAGAAAGTAGAAGAGATAAGATTTTTAATGAGGACAAAGCAATGAAGACAGAATTTTGTGTTTTTAAAGACGATCTTTTGAATATTAAAATTTAGTTTAAACTGTTTCTTTTGAATGCATTTTCGAAGATAATTTTTGTGCTATGTGACTACTTACTGTACGATAATCTAAAGAACTTCCTTTGTGAAAAACAAAACTGTTATAAACTGTATTATTATTAACTTGTTAAAAAACTTTTTTGCTGCTGTTTTTGTTATATTTCCAGATTACCAGTCCTGAATTCCAGTTGCTCCTGCCGGCGGTAGACCGTGTATGGTCAATTTACCAGTCTAGACGATTTTGGACAGAACTTCCTGGGAAGCTTTCACGTTGCCCTGAAAATGATAGCACTACCGTTTTCCTCGGCTTTTATCATCAATGTAGCCATGTAAAGAGGAGCTGACGTAAACTAAAGAGTGAACGGGAGGGTAACGGCGGATTAATATGAATTCATTTAAGACGTATGGCCAAGAGGACAGAACAATATATTTGCAGTGAAACAATTTATGCAAATCAGAAGTTCTTCATTTCCTTGTATATATATAGTAGCGTACATTGTTTGGTTTTTAACATAGTATTTAATTATTATATTATCCAGTGTCATAGTTATGAGTTGAAGTAGTTCTTCCCATAAATTTAAAGTGTGCAATTTATTAATTTTCTATCGAATTATCAAAAATACTGTATTTCATCCCTAGTTTATATCAATACAAAGTTTTTCAAAAATTTTAACTAAAAATATTTAATTAAAATGAGCATAGTGTATTACAAAATTTAATGTGTAAACTACATTTTTCATTTAATATGCTGATTTAATAAAATCTCAATAAGTAGTGTTTAATATTTATTCTAAAATAATATTTTGTAATAACTGACTGAGGTAAGAAATATTAAATCTGGATCTCAATTTTAACCAGTGCAAGTGACAAGTAATGTGTACAATGTTAACTAGAGATATGCCTAAGTCGAAAGTGTGAGGTCCGGGCAAGCTCAGGCCAATTTGTACAAAAATAAAAACCCAATATTTTTTAACAAACAGTGTCTAATAATTAAAATTACTTTTCAATTATATTAGATGCATATTTATATAGAATTTATGTAGTACAGCAATCTATATGTCTAGAATACGGAATAACAACAAAAGTTATTATTTAGACAATTGCAGTCAAATAAGACTTCATTAAAAATTAAATTAATTTAGAATGAAAGAAAAATGTTATCAAGGCTGTTTAAAGCTATTTACAGAAAAAGATAGATTTAAAGAAATAATTTTCTGTGTTTAATGAAACAAAAATAAGTAACTAAAATCCTATTAGCCAATGTGCAATATGATAATTCTTTTGAAAAAAAAATTACCTGACGGGTGTGGACAGGAAATAACCAATCACAGGGCTGGGTTGGCCCAAGTCTAATCAAATTAAACTGCCCAATGTTTAGTTAGGTGTTGTAGTTCAACACTGCTGCAGTATCCCTCGATTAGCACGCTTCTTATTAAAAAAATTGCAATATTTTTTCAATATAAGTCCTTGATTTTTAATGGCATTCTTTGTCTGATTAAATAAAGTAAATATTATTATTTACTTTCATAGACATTTATAAATTAGAAACCAGCCATCTGGCTTGTACCAGGAGGAAAAGATAGTCTCTCTATACCTTGGATTTAATAATTCAGGTAATGTTACTTGAAAATACGAAACCTAAAATCCGTGGAACACGATTATAGAATATTCCCAGTTTTCGGCAGCACTGATTTTGAGGGATAATAATCAACTATCGCCAAGTTGGCTTCATTTATGGCGACTTATTTGTATCGCAAAATTTGGTATTAATTCGCTAAATATAGCCAAACTTGACGCTATAGGACACCGTTACGTATGTTTGTGTGTGCGTGAATATTTTTTGAATACCAATATATTTTTTCCTCGAAATATGACGGAATTGTATGGTAGGACTATAGAGATTTAAGAGAGTAAAAATTCACCAATAATTTCATCTGCCAGAAATCATGTTCACTAAAACATTAATTAGCAGTGAACACGATTAAGAAATAACTTCTTGCATCAGCTGTATTGTTTCAATATGTTAGCCACACTAAAATTTCAAACTGCTATATCTCAACCATTTAGGTGAAACAAAAATCACTCTGGAATCCTTATGCTAATCCTTGTGCCTAAGCTTTAAGGAAAGACAAATTTTGGATTTTTAATTTATTTGTTTTTATTTGAGTTTGAAATTCTTAAGTGGTCGTTAATTTAACATAAGACGACGCAGCAAGCTGCCAACGAACTCTGTCGTGAACTTGGTAAGCTCACTATATATGCTCAGTCACATACAAATCAGTTTATAAGTACTAGGGCTATTGCATGGTCAAAGTAAGATGTATATGTATATATTATATATATATATATATATATACACATTTTATTTTTGCCAGATATTTTTAAAGGGAAACGCCGAGAACATGTGAAAGTGCATCCAGCATTCCTGGAATTGCTTTTTTTCTAATGGAAGCTCCTTAAAACACTAAATAGGAAACGCTAGCACTGTCAATTTAGTGCGTTATTTTATTCAAAATTTCGGAATAGTAATCAGTCTTTCATTTAATTTTGGTAGGTCTACAGTTAAATAAATGTAAGATTACTATTATAAATTATGGTATTTATATATATATATACATATAATGCTGGACGCCTGATTCCGTAGCATTGCAAGATTGTAATCATTAGTTTCAGTGGCATTATTTATTTATTTGCTGTAAATGGTATGCTACTATTCTCTTCAACAAGGTTGTTAAAGAATCGATAAACAAAACCAATTAAATTCTTGAACTTAAATTCTTGCTCTTAAATTCTTGAATGAAATTATGAACTTTAATGATAGAAAAGCTTACTTTATTTACTCAAAACGTTTAGTTAAGTTAGTAAATTTAAAATTACTTTAATTAAAATATAATTGTAAGCTTTATCATTAGGTGTCGATTGAATGAATCGTGCTTTGTTGAGTCCAAAAAATTGCACACAAAATTGCATTTTTAGACATGTTCTGAATTATTGCATGAAAGCGGCCAGTTATGTTAATTAATGATTAATTTATGCAACGTAGACTGTATTTCGTTTGTGTGTGTGATAATAATTTAGTGCGTTACAATGTTGATAAATATTGATTTTAGAATATTAGCTCACACAGATAAAAATGGTTGCCTTCCCTGCAATAATATGAATTCATCATAACTAGGATTTATGAGGGATAAAATGGGATTTCAAATACTTTTTGGTAAATTAATTTGGTAAAGTAATTTATACTTATTTTCAGTCTTTGCAGAATATAGTCGGAATACTTTGTTAATTTTCCTACACCTGTATAATATATGATGAAATAAAATATTTAAACAGCCTCAGAGATGCAGTAGTCTGTACCTAACAACATAGTTGCCATTTGATTTTTTATAAACATTTCTGAAACCGCCAGTTGTAAAAGTATAGCCCCAATCGCAAAAATGTTGAAATGTTGATTTTCATTACTTGAAAATACGTTTACCTCAAAGTGACTAATTTTAAAAAGTTACTAAATGAAATTTTTTCTATGGTTCCTGTGTCTCATAAGTTATATTTAGAAAAATTCTCTAAGAAATAACTTAACAGAAATCCAATTCTTCTACGATCAAGTTATGATATACTTTGAATTCCATGCATTTTCTGTGTTTTCTAGAACTGAAAATGCGTTTTACTGTGTTCAGTAACAGAAAACGAAGAAAAATCGTAAAATTCAAAATATCATAACTCGGTTAATTTTGGTTATACACAAATGAAAATTGTAAAATATTTAGTTGTTAGAGCTTGGTGAAAATGTTTATAAATATAACTTAGAACCCAGGGGCCACATAAAATGTCAGGTTTCATAACATAAAAAACAACTGTTCTGACCTTTATGTATTTTCCTACGATGTGGAACACAATATTTGAAACATTTTAAAAAATGGAATTTAACTTTTAACACTAATGATTTAGGAATTTGCTATTGGTCAACGATAATAGGAGACATCCTGTATAATGAGGCATAATATTTATTATTGTATTACCTAAACATGAATCAATTGCAATTAAAAAAAATATTATTTTCATATATAGATAAACGAAAAAACATTTTTCTTATCAAATCTTTTAAGAAATCACCAAGCTAATTTTCTTTGATGTTACATTTTGTTATATGAAGAGGGTAAACAATGAATGCTTTTGCATTCATAACTACAAAGTAAAAAAATCTGAAAACGTACATGATCTAAGTCATTAAACCATTAAAAATAAGAAGACAAAAAATAAAACTTTTCTTTCTAAAGGAAACAGAATATTCTAAAGTGTGTAGAATATTCTAAACTTTATCATTATTCATAAATGTAATAATTCTAATTGTGAATGGTAAGAATCATTAATATCTGTCAGTGAATTTTTTTCCTAAACATCATTTGTGTTATTTTTTATCTCTTTTTTCCATTTCTTTTTTTTTTCTTATTTTTTTTACTTCTAGAGTAGAATGCAGTGTGTTAAAGCATGTAGTAAACAAAAAAATGCTTTGAAGTAGTTAATGACAGCTTTATTGATTTTACATTTTTCATTTTTCTTTCGTTATTTTCAAAAGTTGTTTGTACTGTTTTTTAAATTTTTGTATTTTATTCTAAAGCTTGCTGCTGAAAGATGCATATAAAAAACTGAACAAAGCAGAAAACTAATGTAACAATTTATTTATATTTTCGTACGAATTACGTTTTATTATTTTTTTATTCAATATTTCTCGATGCATTATGTTTAAAAAAATACATTCTAAAATTTTATTTATATCAAATTCGCGTCTTAAAATTGATTAAATCTTAATATTTAGCAGGTAAATATAAGATATTTCTATGAATTGGGAAATAACAGCACGTATTTCCATCTTTTTCGAATCATCGGTTAAGAGCCGGGTTGGCAAAATTTCGGGATATTTGATGGAAAAAAAAAAACTTATCCTACATGGCCATTGCTAGGTATTTGTGATATTGGATGTGAATACAATTTGAATGTATGTGCGCGTTTTATTGTAATAAATTAAACATAAAAATCTTTTTTTTTTAAAAAAAACAACATGCTTTGATTAAAATTCACAAAAAAGTAAGCTTATATTATAAAGCACAAAGGTTTGCGTCACTCAATGTTGGCGTGATAAGGATAAGGGCAACAATGTAGTTAAAATGGATGAATGTTGCCACCATGGAGCTATTTTTTGAATTCCCAGTATTAGCTCACACTCTCTCTATATATATATCTTGTTCAAATTTTCAATCGTTAATAAAATATTTTCTATTCATCCACTCAAGTTCAAATAAATTTTTTAAAACTTGTAGTGGATGACACTTTATGTTAATACAGTTTTTTTCAAATATTAATTCATTAATTAAATTTAATTAATTAATTTTAGTTTTAAATGAGAGAAAAGATTTCCTCCCATTGTTTTCATAAATGAAATGAATTATTTATCTCAAATGAGTGATGCCGACAAAAAATAAAATACCGCAACGATGATTATAAAATAATGTTCAATAAAGATAACGTGGGACATCAATATTGCACGGGTTTATTTTATATATTTATGATTAAAAAGTAGGAATTGACATAAAAATATATATATTACTTGTTTTAATTAATATTAAATAATCGCAATATTATTTGCACGTGGGAAATGCAAATTTGTGGTAGACGTTGCCCCAGTTTAGGATCAAATTTAAAAAAACAGCAACGTCCAATTCGTATATTGAAAATTATATATATCTGGTATACCTTGAGTAATACAAATACAGGGTGTCCCAAAAGTCTCCGCACAGGAGACTTTCCGTTTTAGGCATATTTCCTTTACACGGGTTCGAAGTTAACTGTAATACTATTTTACATTAATATATAGGGTGTCCCAAAAGTCTCCGTACAACTTCAAAAATTATTACAAAATAAATAATAGACCTACAGCAAAAATAATTACAACAGTATATAGAGTGACTTAAAAAGTATTTTTCTAATGCCTTAGTAAACTTCAACATGAGATCCTTTCGTAGCACGAAGAATAAAAGACGATATTCCAATTCAATCCACGAACGTTTTAACATGCTAACATCAACAGTAGCTACTGCTGTTTGGATCTTTTGTTTCAGTTCCATGAGACTATTAAATTTTGTTCGAATTTCATCAAAAAATTGTAACTACTGTTGTTGTTAGCATGCTGAAACGCACGTGTATGGAATTGGAATATCGACTTGATATTATTCGTGCAACGAAAGGATCTCATGTGCAAGTATACTAAGGTAGTAGAAAAAAACTTTTTAAGCTACTCTATGTACTGTTGTAATTATTTTTGCTGTAGCCCTATTATTTTTTTGTAATAAATATTTGAAGTTGTACGGAGACTTTTGGGACACCCTGTATATTCCAAATTTCAAAACTGTATGTCAAGAGGAAGTGAGCGAATAATGGGTAACAATTTTGACTGCCAAATACGTACAAACATAATTGTAAGTTATAAGAAAACATGTAATAATGAATGAATGTTACTTGCATTTTAAATGGTACCTTAAATGAAAGTGCGTTCCCTCAAACTTTTTTTTTAAAATAAATACTTTTATGATAGAAAGCTTAAATTATTTCTAGATACCACACTTGAGTCCAGAATACGTCCCTATGTATTACTTACCCATCATACGTAGTATAGGGTAAGTCTTGTAATCGTTTTGAAAATCGAAATCATTTTTTTGACGGATTTACACGTTTCTGACACTGAAGATTCCGAAAAACATATTTTTAGAAAAAAAAAATTGTCTTTCATCTGTCTGTGTGTGAGTCTATAAACGCTCTAACTCCCAAACAAATTGAGATAGGGACTTGACATTTGGTATGTACTTAGTATGTAATAATGGGAAGAAGCTTATTTAATTTCAGTAACCTCGATTATCCGGAACTATTTTTTTGGGGCTCTCAAAATATTCGTTCTGATAAAATGCATATAAAAATTTTTGAAATTGTTTATTTTAATGAGTAAATATAAAAGATAATAATAATAATAATAAAAAATCCATAAATTTTGCATGAAGAATGAAGTCGATCGGATAATGAGTTACCGATATATTTGTAATCATATTTACCACACTCTTCGATTTTTCAAGATCCTGTGTTTCATATAAATTTCAATTCAAAGATATATTTTAATTGGAAATGAGACGCTTAATCCGACGCTGTAAACTGTTAGTTAATATGATTATAATTTTTGGAGTTATGAGATGTTTCTTTTCCCTGAAATGGTTGCGGTGAAAACTGAAAGTACTTGGAGGATTTTAACATCTTTACACATCTATATCTATATTTAAATTTCGCCATTTAAATAAAGGTTGAACTCTGTTAAGTTTCATGTTAGTATTTTATGAATGACACAAAGTAATTTTTGCACTATGATTTTAATGATCTACAATATTTTTGTATTTATAGTAATTTAAATACAAACTTTAATGTGACAGTCAAATATATTTGATTTGCAAGACATTATTTCCTCGTCTAAACATTCAGTTATCGCTCACTTCTTACCATCATTTATACGCTACCTTGTAGGATCACTTGTAGGGTCCTATGCGGGTCCATATATAGCCAAAGGGCCAAAGAGCGGTTTAGAGCCAAAGTGGATGAAGTTCATTTTTTCTTCAACCAAATTTGGGGCATTCTTGCTCTACAGAGAGGGATTTGCCGGTGCCGTAACAACACAAGTCCTAGATTGAAAATGTTACAAGCAGCCCTGAATCCCTGAAACTGTAGCAAATAATGTATAAGGCGTGTGCATTTTATGCATTTTGTGTAATTTCATGCATTTTTGTAAGAAAAAAATGTATATTTATGAATATATAAGCAAGTCTCTTACAATTATGAATGAAATGCAACAGAGACCGTCATCTTTACTTCGAAATATCTTGGAATAATGTTTTATGGACTTGATCAACTTTGATTCTAGATACATATACACTAGATTGCCATATGTCAAAGGATAATTTTATTTTGAATATTTTGTCAAATATCGAGAGAAATGCTTAACGAACTGTTTTTGTTTATCGTGCATGTGAAGAGTATGTTTGAAATCAATTTTTAAAGTGAATATTAAGTCACGAGGGAAATTATAGAGGATCAACAACAAATTCAATTAAAATATAATTTTTGCGATTCTCTGTATCATAAATAGCTGGAAAATCCCTGAAACTGTAGCAAATAATGTATAAGGCGTGTGCATTTTATGCATTTTGTGTAATTTTATGCATTTTTGTAAGAAAAAAATGTATATTTATGAATATATAAACGTTCCTTTTAAAAATTCAAACAAAAAATAAGTTTTACGTTTTGTAACATGCAGGTCATTAAACCAAATTTAATTCCACTTCCAGAAACTTTGTAAAAGTTCACGAGAAACATTATACTGTAATGACAAAACAATATTATATAAAAAAACTTACGTTTCTATCAAATAAGTTTTAACTGCGAATGAGCGAATGATAACATAGCTTTTTTCTTTCACGATTTGGTAATCAACTACACATGGCAATATATAGTTGACTGCATTGAGAAATTTGTATATGGAAACGTACATATGGTAACTTAAAAAGGCCAGGCGAATATCGTAAAAAGTGAAAACGCTATTGGAGATGTAGCTAGCTGGGATTCATTTATTTTTTAAAAGTGGATTATTTTCAATGACGTTTATTGGCAATGTAGTATAAGTGAGTCTTTTCATATTTTATAATGTACTCAGTTATGAATTGCCTGAGAATTGCATTAAAATACTCTTTCTAAATGTTACCATTATCGTTATAAATTTTTAGAAGCTTTATATTAATCTATACGAATATTACAAAGAAGCGAGGTTCGTTTGTATGTTTGTTTGTAGGTGGTAATATCTGGAACTATCGAGCAGATTTTAAAATTTATGGTGGCAAAATTCTCGTGACCTTCTCTGTTTCAACATAGGCTATATTTTATTTGAGTGCAATGGCTCCAATGAGATGCAGGAGCAAACAACGTTCTAAAATTTTGATTTCTGTGATATTGTTGGGGAAAGAAACATAAAATTTGGTGTGGTGGTTACTTTCAAGTTGCAAATACTCGATATGAATGGTTTCTAGAACGTTCCAATTACGAATTATTTATCTGTTAGAGCTAGAAACTTGAAATTTTAAATGGCTGCTACTTTTAAGACGTAAAATGCTTGCAGAGATTAGTTTCGAAAAAAACAAATTCGATATGAAAAATGGTGTGAGGAAAAAAAACGTTCCGAAATTGCGATTTTTGTAACACGTTTGGGTCCAGAAACTTGAAATTTGGCATGTTACTTTTAAGTTGTAAATGTTCACAAAGAACGCTTTCTAATAAATTGGGATTTTAAAAGACTGAAATGAGCGGACTATTTTTTAAAAACGTTCAATAATGCGATTAATTTGGAACTGTTAAGATTAAAAACTTGAAACTTGACATGACTGTTATTTTTAAGACTAAATACTCGCAACAGAATAATTTAAAAGCATTGAAATGTAAAAAGTTGCATGAATAAACAAGTTCTAAAATTTTTATTTTTGTGGTACTGCTGTGCTAAAAACTTGAAATTTCATATGGTGGTTACTTTTAACATACAGATGCCTATACGAATAATTTCTAAAGCAATCAAAATTTAAAGGAACTCGAACCTTTTGAAACCATTTCACAGCCAGTGAAATGTGATGTTGTTTCGTGTTCTCATAAATTTCTAAATACTTATTGAAATTATACAAACCTCTGTAATATATTTAAACCATTTTTCTAGCTTTATAAAATGTAAAAATAAACGCTTATAATGTCATACAATAAAAAATTCAATTCAGTTAAAATTGCAACAATTTTAGAAACTTTTTCAGCGATTCTTAATATTTACAAAAATCTATTCTAGGAATCAGCTTAGAAATTTACATGTGGTTATATCAATGTATTGGCTATAAAATCAGTAATATTATTCAGATAGTGAAACATTTTTGTTTTAATTTTTTAATGACTACTAATTAATTATTTTTACAAATATTTTTCTATTATTAAAATGTAATTGATTTTTTTAATGCTTTCTTCAGCGAATTTATTTTCCGTTAATCCATTCTATTAAATATACTTTAGAAGTCCTTTTAACATTAATTTTATGTTTAGAGCTTTACAAATTTGATAAAATATGGTAACTGAAAAATAATTATTTTAGCGGCAGTAAGAAATAATTACTACCCCCTCCACCCCCGTCATCGATTAAAAAAAAGACAAAATGAGAAAAAATAACAAGCATCGTTTAATATTATTACTTACATAGTTTAGAATGGTACATAATTTAGAAAAATAATATAAACTGTGTTTTCTAAATAAACTTGTCAAAATACATATCTTTGAAAAAAAAAGAAATACTGTAAAAGCTGAATTAAACACTGACGATACATTTGATTGCCGAATGCTTCAAATGTCAGGGGTTGAGTGCTACAAAACCTATATCTGCGGAAGAGGACTTCGATGAAATAGTAGAGCAGAGCAGGAAAACACGTGTTTGCTTATTTTTCTGTCGAAGTCTCAAATAGTTCTGATTTTATTATTTTAAAATTTACAGTTGATGAACTTATTTTTGCCACATTAAAAAAGATAAAAATATTTTTTTTTTGTTTGAATACAGTTTCTAAGTTTATTTTTTAATATTGGAGGGGGGAGGGAAGGAATTGCATTTGAGCTCATTTCAAGAAAGCTTATGTCAATTTTTATACAAAAGAAAAACAACAACAAAAACAAAAACCCGGCAGATTAAATAACTTGGTCGCCAGATAAGAAAATTTGGTCGTCAGTGGTGACCTGGCGACCGTATTTGTAAAGCCCTGTGTTTTTTTCATATATTTATTTCAAATTATTTTCAGATTGGTACATACCATGTGAAAATATTGCTGAACATTTTGCAGTATTTACTGAACTGTATTTTTTGTTATATTATTTTATGTGTTTATTTTGTACTTTCGTGTTATAACGGCCCTCACAATTACGATTAAGCCAAGATTGCAGTTACGATTTCGCCATGTTCATAGCAGAGCTTATATAAGCCTCATATATACGTATATATATTCTTCTAATGCTCATATATGTACCATATACGTCATTATAGACTAATATTTATATATTATATGCCATATATACATTATATACATCTTATAAACACGATTTACATATATTCGTCATATATGACTATAAATGGGCAATATGCGTCACGAAATTGATATTATAATGTCATATCGGCTTTATAATTAGGCGATAAATATTGGGCGCTTGGCTATTCATCTTCGGGACCGCTTTAACATGAAATTACCGTTTATTTTTAAGCCTAAAATATTGCTTAAATAGATTACAGAGGTTTATGTAATTTCAATAAATATTTAAAAATCTATGGGAACTCGAAACCATATCACATTTTACTGGCGGGTGGCAGAATGTATAAGTCCCCTTAAAAAGGTGAAATGAGCTTAAAACTGTCTAAAAACGTTCTAAATTACGATTTATGTGGAATTGTAAGGGATATAAATCTAAAATATATAATAAAACTAGATTTATATTTTACCCAAACTCTCGAAAGACCTCACGCAATATAGATACAACACAACAGGTTGCTTTGTAGATAGTAGATGAATAAAATTTAAATTTTTTGAAAATAAATTCAGTACCTAAAGTTTTACTAATTTCAACAACCATTTAAATACATATATTTCTCTTTAATTACCTGAAATTCTTCATTATATATATAAAAAAACATAATTTCAGTTATTCTTTTTAAAAAGCTAGTCTAAAGCACTTCTGTTAATTACTTGCATTTCAAGTTTGACAAAAGGAATTGGAACTGAATTCTTTCAAGTAGAAATTAACTTAATGATCCTTAGAAATTTTACTTCCATGAAAAGAAAGTCACTTTAAATTAAAACGAATCTTTAGTGGATGAAGGTATTATTACATTAATCAAAGATTGTTTTGAGCTTTAGTTTTCTAGCTTTAATATTCATTTTGAAATTTTAGCAAGTTGGAAATTACTTCAGATTCCAAACAAATTTCATGCTTCAAGTGGATTTGCATCTTTTGTTCAGTGTTTCTCATATTTGTTTCCAGATGAGATAAGAAACTTCGAAGTATTCAAGTGTGAGTTGGTTCTAATTTTTCGGCTTTCATGACTGGCAGTTAAGCATGTAGTTTCTTCTAATAGGAAATTTAACACAGTTGAATCTTAGAATTTATAAATATTATTAGTAGGATAACCTTACTCTTATATTTTTCATTCATTTGAAAGAGAAAATAAAGAAAAATAATTAAAGGAAAATCATAAATTGGGCAATTTCGAATGATAGTTCAAAATGAATTAAAAAATTGATGAATTCTATTACATAGCATTCACACATTTTTAACTTAATTATATATAAAACAAGAAAAAATAATGCGTTAAGCATAGATGAAACATTTTCCCCACACATTCATAATACTGTAACGAAACTTCACCGTTTAATAATGTGAAATATGGTATCTAAGGAAGCAATTTAGAAAACGCATAACACATTTGAAAATCCAATTTCAACACTTATCATCAATAGTAAGAAAATTATCATAATTCTTTTGTTAGCCTTGTATATAATTTATAGATATGTATATAGACCACATAGTTTGGTAAAATTTAGTCCAGTTAGAAAACTGAGTAATGTAGATATACCACAGTGGAAAATTCTCCTTCAGCAATTTCTGCCAATAATCGGAAATGTATTCAAATTATTTTGAAAGACCCTGCATATAACACATAGAATGTATTCAAACCAAATAATATGCAAAAATTTAGTTTAACTTAGAATAATATACACTTCTCTTCGAAGATGGTTGAATCCGAGGGGCCTGTAGCCAACATCACACATTCTCGGCGCCTAATGAATAGCGGTATTAACAGGGTTAACGACTACAAGCTTGCCATTGCTCAAGTTATATCATAAAAATTGTCTCCAAAATAATAGTGGTAGTAATTTGAAAATTTTTACTTTCTTCTATCTATAATAGAAAAAAGTATTGTAATCGACATTTTTTTCGACTTCCTGCTTTCAACGATTTACACGTTTTAGAGGTCAGAAATCCCGGAAGTATGTTTTTACAAAGTGTCTATCTGTCTTTTTGTGTATGTGACCTCCTTGTATCATCGAAAAACCTATGAAGTTATGCATAGGATTGAACCAAATTTCATTTAGCTATGGCTAGTAGGTCCCAGTTAAATTTTGGGGTATTAAAACGGAAGAGGGTGCTGTGATAAAAATTTTTGTTTCATTTGCATTATTGCATCAACGAAAAGTGTATGAATTTATGAATGAAATTGAATCAAATTTTACATGTATGCTTTTCACTATGACCTGCAGGTCGCAGTTAAATTAAAGCATATGTGTTAACGATTCTTATGCGATTTTCTCGGTTTTTCATAGTTGTGTTGTACATCCTCAACTGTTGCAGCGAAGGGTGCTTTTCATCTAGGTAACCCACTGATTTGCAAGCGGTTGACGTACAACAGAATGAAGAAAAAATATCAATTTTATTGGCGATGTGATAGTAAATTTTGAAGCATTAAAATGTAAGCGATAGAAGAAAGTTTCGGGATTGGCATATCTGACTAGTTATATGAATTTTTGTCACTTGTGTGCACGTACCAATGTTTCCTGCAGAGTTATCCATAAATGTATCTGTGTAGCACATTTCAAAAATAGATGTCTTTTGAAGTGTAATGTTATAAGAAACAAAAACTTTGTTTTATTTAATATGAAGATTTTATTCTGTCACTTCAAAGCATTTTTGAGCAACACTTAAAATTATACCTGAAGATAAAATTTTCTAAATCAAATTGTTTGTAAGATTGTTTGAAAGACAAACTACAAACAACAGATAAATTTTAAAATATTCCCTCAATTAATAAAGAAACGGCCTTTCGCTTCTTGTTTAAACAAATTTTAACAATGACAATTAAGCATATTCATTACAATGCTCAAATATTTAATTTTGCGAAATTTACTTTTTCGTTACTTAATAGACTATCTCCCTCGATATACATTTCCTTAATGGGAAAGTTAAACATGTCCTTAATGATTAGATATATTTACCTTATTATGCATAAAAAAGAACAATATCGTGGAATTAGATTGAATAAATTTTCGATAATTTAATTAGGAAGACGGGATCGAAGTTAATGAAAATTGTTCTTCGACTTCAGAACTTTCTTATTTTTCTCATTGAAGAGAATTAGGTCACCTGTAAGAGTATTTTTTAGATGTGGAAAACATTATAGTTGAACATAATAATGTAATATATTAAAAGCATATTACCTGTTAAATTAAAAACAAATTTTTCTTCGTGTTTTCTAAAATGTAATATTTTAGAAATAGATTTGTAGCAAATGTAGGCGTTTAAGTTTGTGAAAAGTTCTTATTATTTAATAACTTTTGAAGGATTATTTTAATAGAACTATGATTTTGAATACAATTTTATAAGATAACATAATATAAACAGAAATTTAACAAAATGTATCTAGCAAAAAATGGTTTCAGAATGTTTTAATGTTTGCATTTTAAGAACATGTTATTTAAATTGAGAATGTGTCTCTAGTGAAAAAATAGTGATACATTTTGTACATTTATTTAATATGTTTCAAAAGTTAACATATAAATTTTAATTTTATTATAAAAAATTATATCATTTTGAACAAATCACATTTAGTAATTTTAATATGTGCTTCAGGAAATTTTCAGTACTTCATTACGCAAATATTGCCAATTCTTGCGCATTTCATTAAAACATGAAATGCCATAGCAAAATTGCTTAGATTTTTACAATTTGAAAGCCAGCTGCCCTGGACGTGAATGTTTCGGAATGATATTTTATATTAAAGCAAAAGCACAATTTTTAATATTCTAACAACTAAATTATTATTTTTAGGACTAAAAAGATGTAATTTCTAATACTGCAAGAGCATTTGCTTCTAAAATATTCAAGTATATCATCTTTCTAAGACAAGACACCAAATTAACAAATAAGAAAAAAGTAAAAAAAAAATTGAAAAAAATTCCGAGCATTAAAAATTTCTTAAAAAGAAACAAAAAGTTATTTAATTTTTTTTTTATCAGAGTCTATTTTAAATCCTATATTTAAATATATAGTTGGCAGTATTTGTGTTAACTTGATTATATGATTATTTTTTTTAAATCACACAGTACATAACCATACCATCAATTTCTTACGCCTGTTACAAATTTCAACACTTGCTACCTTCCTGCTCATTTCTATAAATATAACAGAATCGCATCAGATAATATAATTTCGACCATGATATTCATAATCAAAATATGCATGCTTTGAGACGATGTATAAACTTCAAACACAAAATTCTGCAACAAAAAATGGGCATTATTCATACATGATATTTACACTCTAGTGTTGCAATTAGACTCTTGAATCATTAAGACAGTAGTGGCTAAGAGCTAAAATGCCTTTAAATAACTAACAAATCTTGTTTTCCTTAAAGTTTTAATTCAAACAATTTTCTAGACAAAATCACGCTTTTATTTGGGCAATTTTGATACGTTAAAATGAAATTTGAGAATTGTTGTCAGCCAGGCTTCAAATTGTCTTGAAACTATAAGGAGGATGCTGCAAATCGTGCTTCTTGGAAAAGTTTGGAATACATGCAATTAATGAAATGAAATAAATCCGATTATGCTGGTCATTTTAAATAAATGTAAGTATGAGATTTCTCCATAACTGAAGCTACGTGTTATCCTTATAACGTTATTTCTAAATGAGAATATTTGAGCATATGCTTATTTCATAGTCTAAAAAAACGTGTCTTTTTGAGAAATAATTATATAACAGTGACGCTCTAATTCACTAAGTACTCCAACTGCCTATTATGCGCAAATATCTCCATAGAGCGGTCAAATGATTTACCATTAACCTCATTGGACTTCGGGCGCTATTAGGTCCAATCAGATTAACGGTGAGCATCATCATTTGACGAAGTTTTCTGGCTTTAACCGGCCGGCAGTTGATTTAGATGGTAATTTACAAGCGTTTAAATATCAGTAAGAAATATTTCTAATCTTTTATATACACTGTTTGTTAAAAAATATAGTTTTAATTTATATAATACGTTATAAAACATACACAATAGTCCAAATTAATAATAATAATAATAATTTAAATGCCTTAAACATATTTTGAGTCACTTGGCCACGCAATCACTAGTTTTCCTTGAAGGGGAAAAATATATTCCGTTTATTTATTTTAGTTATTGGATTTTGATTCATTTAAGATGAATTTTATCAAATCTTTTCTGAGTTCAGGAATACAGAAAAGCACAACTATAATTTTTAAAATAAACTTACGTCCATTTTCAAAATGATAATAATTATAATAATAAAACTTAGTTAAAAATACAAAGCCGATTAGAAAAATAACGCTATATGATCTTCATATTTTATTTTCCCAAGCACTTTCTATCAAGTTAAAACCAATAAAATTAAATTTAAAAAATGATGCACATACCTCTCATTAGTTATTTCGAAGTTATTTCTTTGGGAAAGGGCGTAAGACAATCCTTCATATTTATACAGATCAATAAGTACCAGTGATGGCTGCTTTCAATTTTACTAGCATCTTAAAACAAATGACTTAGAGAAACAGTTTTTTTTTAATTTACTTAATTACCGGAGATCTTTTAACTATAATTAGACTGGCTGCTCACTTTGAACAGTTTCAATTCTTCAGCTTTGAAGTATTTTATTTCCAATTTCTGTTGTTTAGACAACGGTCTTAATTGGTATTTTCAGTTAATTAGTGTGGATTTTAATTTCGTACTTTCTCATTAAGATGTCCAAAAGAATCTCATAAATTTTTCTTTTGAGTTTTAAATATTTCCTGAATGATAAATGTGTTTCGCAAGAGTATGGTATTAGAGAGCTTAACAAATTTACTTTAAAAAATTCTTGGTATTAAGTTTTTGAACAGTTTAAAATGTGGAAATTCAAGTAAATATCAAAAATTCCTTAAGGATCAGAAAATATTCTTTGCCAGATTAGAGTATAAAAATAATGTACAACTACAAAGTTTTTTTTTAACAGAATGCTAGAGAAATAAGGACAAAATATTTTTCTAGCTTATGGAGTCAGTTATAATAATGATGTCAAATATGCGTGACAATCTGTTTAAATATTTTAACCCTCTTGGCTTCGAGACTGTTTTATTTAGGTATAATGTATACCGGATTGAAGTGCAATCTTCTGATATTTTGCATTAAGGTGACCAAAATTTCCCACCAATGCAAATTAACACGAGTCATTTAGGAGAAAGGATTAATTTAAACACAAATGAAATGAAACAGATTAATTGCAACTAACAGATGATGTGCGTATTGTACAAAAGATATGCAGTAACGTCTTCACGTACACGGTACACATTATGGATATCAAACTGCATATTTTATCAAAAAAAAAGTTTGAATATACATATTAGAGGAAATGAAAGAAACTGCACCTTTGAATCATTCTTTATATGTGAAGATTTTATATATTATACCATAAAGTGCGAGCTATTTTGTTCTCTCTCATCGTTTTTGTCTAAATTTAATCAACGCGTTTGGGGGCGGCTATAAACATAATCTAAAATCATACGAGTTGTAATTTTCCAACTGGACGAACAATGTCCGGGCCAGGATTCGAACCTGGGATATCTTGGCTGAAGCCGCCACGCTCTACCAACTGAGCTATCCCGGTCGAATCTGGAGGGCATAATTCATCCAGTTAACCTTATTGATCACAGCATCTGGTCTGATATTTTAATCAGCTCAACAGAATAGATCGCAGGTAAAGGAACTCCAGTAAACGCTGGATACGTGATTACACTAGATTAATTTTAACACAATTATTTCAAATTGGCAATGAAATCATGATAGATCATGAAATGATTTTATTGCCAATTTGCAATAATTGTGTTAAAATTAATCTAGTGTAATCACGTATCCAGCGTTTACTGGAGTTCCTTTACCTGCGATCTATTCTGCTGAGCTGATTAAAATGTCAGACCAGATGCTGTTATCAATAAGGTTAAGGATGAATTATACCCTCCAGATTCGACCGGGATAGCTCAGTTGGTAGAGCGTGGCGGCTTCAGCCAAGAGATCCCAGGTTCGAATCCTGGCCCGGACATTGTTCGTCCACTTGGAAAATTACAACTCGTATGATTTCTTTGCCAATTTGAAATAATTGTGTTAAAATTAATCTAGTATAAACTAAAATATCGATAGTGTTGTTCATATCTTATTTATCTCGGCAAAAAAATATGCTACAAAAATATTACTTTTATCAGATGTTTATAAAGTAAAATATACCGCTCTCTTTTAAGGATTTAAAAATCATTAGTAATGAAAATAATCATTCATCATAAAGAACGGATCTTTTCTTCTGGTGGAACTTGTTCGCCTAAACATTTCATGATTCCAAGAAGAAAATAAATAAATAAAATTTTCATAAATGTTACTGTTTTTTAAATATTGATATATTTTAATAAATTTTGATGTTTCAATTTTTTTTTAAGTTTTGATAATTTTAATGAATTTTGGGCCGAAATCAGTGACAAACTATTAGTTTCCTTAGCGGTTTAGAAAAAAATCCAGATGATAAATTATTAGTATTCACTCATAGTTATATGGATTCTAAATTTTATCAACCAAATACCACGTGTAAGATCACTTCCGGCATCCAAGAAACGTTGTTGATGCAATTGGACGGAGATTCTACAGCTTGTCTGCCACTAGTAATAAGGAAGATCTCAAAAAGCGCATACTTAAACATTTTTGAAAAAAATAAAGAATATTCTTCTCATGAGGATATATACGTTTATTAAAAAAAAATTTCTGCGGAACCTCGATATAACGTCCGTAAAAAAATTGTATTGTATAAAATTTGTATGTTTGGCGATTTATCGTTTGTTGCGAAAGGATGAAAAATAAATTGATTTTATGATAAATACTCTTTTAGGGGGAAAAAGAATCTACTCTTCACACTAAACCAGTTTAGGTTAGTTTAACTTAAATAAATAGACTCTTATAACTGCGGTTTTACCACATACATTTATATGTATGCATAAAGAAAATTAACGAAATTATTTTACGGTTTAGAACAAAATTTAAATTGATTAAAAATGCTCAAAACTGAAAATTAATGTCAGATTCTGAGCAGTATCAGTTTGACTTCGATATTGTTTGTGTCGGAGACAACATGAGAAAAGTGTTGTTGCCATGGAAACAACGACTTATTCAATATTGAAATGTATAATGAAAGCGTTCTTAATCGGGCAGTTACTGTTAAAATACACTTAAAATTTATCCAGCCGGCGAAACAGTGTAAAATTAAATAATTTCAGCAATACGCAACTTATATGGGATATTGTATAAATACTTGGATATTACGTAAGCTTATAGAAAAAATAATAAACTATTTATTCGTATATGTTTAAATTTATAAAGTACTACGCATTTATAAACACTTACTTAACCCGGAATTTTCAAAGGAATTAAAATCTCTTGCATTAGGTGAGGAAAATTGTTGCTCGCCAAATCGCGTCTTTTTGCGCCAAATACTCGAAATTTTTTGATTTTTTTACAGATTTTCTACTGGGATTCCGCAACTAAATTTGACTAACCCTTTATTACGTACATGAGTAGTTTCATTAGGAATTTTTTCAAAATATTATGAGTATGCGCTTTAAGTAGACCTTCCTTGTAAGTGCAAAGAAAAAAGATCACTGACGAAATGATGTAAGTGTACGAGTTAAGTAAAGTATTGTTAATTCATTCGCATTTAGAGCTTCTAGTCTAAAACTTAACAAAAACAACTTGTGATAGTTTTAGAACTCTAATTTTGTGAAGTCGCTAAACTGCAAGGTGTCCGAAAATAGGCTCACTGATTCAAAAAATAAATAAATAACAAGTATTGCTAGTATAACAGCGACAGCTATCAAAGTTAATTTTCAAAGACACTACTTTAAGGTATGAAATTGGGAAAATTTACTTCATGTGCACCTTTATATACAGTTCGAAATGTAACCGATAGATCGCTTATCGTTGACTTAAACAGTTAGAACTCTAAAAAATTAACGTATAAAATTAATAAAAGTTCGCCCAGCTTTTAATATTCATTGTATTTAGCTTTTTAAACTTCAAAAAATGTTTTTACTTTCTTTTATCTATAATAGAAGAAAGTATTGTAATTGAAATTTTTTTCGACTTCCAGTTTTCGATGGATTTACACGTTCTAGGGGTCAGAGATTACGAAAAACATGCTTTTACAAATCTGTTTGTCCGTCTGTCCTCATTGTACCATCGAAAAGTATATGAAGTTATGCTTCAAACTGAACATTTTTTTCTATGTTTTAGGCTGTGGCCCACATGTCCTGCCTGAATATGGGGATATTCCAACGAAAGGAAGCGCTGCGATAGTGATTTTGTGTTCCATTTTCACTTATTGTATCATCAAAAAGTGTATGAAGTTATGCCGATAATTGAACCAATTTTTTGTATATGTTTTTAACTATGACCTGGAGGTCCCAGGTGAATTTGGTGATATTGCACCTGTAGGGGGCACTGTGATAGCCATTTAAAGATTTCAAATTCAAAAATATATACAAAAAAATTTGAAATTCTAAAATACGTTTGCGTTAAATGTTTTGCTTTGATCCAATGATTTCAGAGCATTTTTTGTTTTGCCCTTGTCTTAAAAAATGGCTGAGATATAGAAGTTTGAAATTTTAGGGTGGTTGACATTTTTAAACAATACAGCACGATTCCCCCTTAAACGGTTTTAATTTATAAGTTTTAGTGAACATGGTTTCGGCAAATCGCCAAGCAACAATTGCGACAATTAGCGAAATACGCTAAATTTGGCAATAAAAATACGTTGCGATATATGAACCCAACTTGGCTTTTTCTATCTAATTTGGCGATATTCTCATTCAAATTAAATATTGACGAGAACTGGGAATAACTCTTCTGTAATTGGTTTCCACGCATTTTAGCTTCGTGTTTTTCAGTAAAATTAGCTAAAATCTTAAAACCGAGCAATAGGGAGACTATCTGTTCCTGCTGGTACAGGAAAGAAGGACTTTTCGTTGTTTAGTATAATACATCGGCTGATCGCATCCAGGTAACCCGACGATTTGCAAGCAGCTAACGTGCAACAGAATGACAAAATTATCGATATTTTTGGAACTGTGATAGCAAAAAGTATTAACATAGAAGAAAGTTATATAATATATATATATATATATATATATATATATATATATATATATATATATATATATATATATATATATATATATATATATATATATATATATAATATATATATATAATATAGAAGAAAGTTTTGTGATTGGCATATCCGACTAGTTCGTTTTAAAGTCGCTAGGTTATTTTGAATAGTATTGCAGGTTGAGACATGCACATTTACCATCTATTATTTCTTGTTGAATTTTAAAAACGGAATTGAACAAACAAGAAAAGTTAAAACAATCAATGAAAGACAGAGAAACAACAGAAAGTAAAACATTTTTTGTTCAGTGCTATCCAACATCTGCCGCATGTTAAGTGGCATCATGTGTGAAGTGGAAATTTCGCGACACACAATAAAACGTTTTGTCTTCTGTTTGTTCTATCCTTATTGGTTGTTTTCACTTTTCATCTTAGTCTGTCTATCACTGGCGATTTTTGTGCTACAGGTACCGCTATAAAGCTTTTTATGTTTATCACTATGAAGATCACATGGCAATAAAAAAGTAGGTGTTGCCATTTGTAATTTTTGAAATTTTGTTACTGTAACCGTAACTGTTGGAGGTTAACTGTTGTATTTAATATGATTCTTGAGCACATATCTCAAAAAAACTTTAAACCAAAATTTCATTCAGTTTCTGTGAACGGTGTGATGGTTAGGGGCTCATATATCGGGATAGTTTTTTTATAATCGTCCTGTATTCAATTGTTTTAAAAGCTAAAACCACGACATTTGCTTAATATGATATAATAAATTATATATCTTATTGCATTTTTGTGTATCTCAGTTATTTCCAAAAATGAGCTAGATTTTATAAACTTTTGAATTTTGTACAAACATGGAAAATCGCAGTTTTCCCCTTTTAACAGATTAACTTGTTTTCTACATGTGCTTCCACATACAAAAAATGAGAAAAATACAAAATGGTGCGACATTAATATATATATATATATATACAAATTGTCGATTTTCTTTGTGGGTTGATACTGTTGTGATTGTAAGAAATAAATGTTTTGTTTTAAAAAAAAATTATTTAATTCGTACTGTTATTTTATCTCTTGCATTTGAGAAAAAACAGTATATTTTTTAAACAATTGAGAAATTAAAAATATACTGAAATTTTAGTCTAACTGCAGGAAGCCTTCTTCAATTTCCTAGTAGGGATATATCTATCTCTCTATCTCTATATTTCTATCGTTGTCTCTCTCTATCTTTCTACCCCTATAACTCTCTCTCTCTCTCTCTCTCTCTCTCTCTCTCTCTCTCTCTCTCTCCCTCTCTCTCTATCTATCTATCTATCTGTCTGTCTCTAGTTCTCAATCTATATTTCTCTATCGCTCCGTCTCTATTTCTATGTAAAGTTGCGACTAGATTGACGCTACTTTGCGTAATAGGCGGTGCGCGGTCGTTCCCCCTCTTTTTAACACTGAAACCAGAACGGTGGTACACTCAATCACGTAAGATCACTACCAGAAAATTTAAAAGCTAAATTTAAAAAGTTTAATTATTGATACAATGTATTACAAATTTCTATGGAATAAATAGATAAAACTTCTAATTAATTATTTAATTTCTTATTAATTTAATTTGAATGACAATAAGAATATAAAGTAAAATTCAAAGTAGATATTTCATTCTAAGTCATTAAACTAGCGTAATTACGGTGATAATATCGAATATTTTATATGAATAGGAATGTTTACAAATTTCAAGTAAATGTACAGTGTTTAATACTTTAATTTTCTGTCTTTATTTATTTATTTTTCAATACAGTTTTTATTCTTAAAATAGTAATGAAGTTCAAAATATGTGAATCGGAAACATTTAAAAGCTGAATTTAAAGGCTTTCATTCATGTTTTATGCAACACATTTTGTAAAATTTATATATTATCTAGGTTTTAAATCCTGCGGAAATCATATCTTAAATACTCGGAAGTGTTATTTTTAAAATTTATGTAAATAATGGTTTCATTGAGATTAGTTCTATTAAAAGCAAATTAAATACAAAAGGCCTAAAGGAAAAGCGACTGAAATCTATTGGTATATTAAATGTTAAATGCATTAATAAAATTCAATAAGGATTTTAAAAGGATAGTTAATCTTTAGTAGTTAAAAGGGGAAGTGAGTGTTTAAAATAAATGAAGTGAAAAAAGCAAGGAGTTGAATAGATTAAATATTTAATTAAAGTGTAATAAGTGCTTCTTAATAAATTTTAAAAGCTCGCTAATTAAATTTTTTATTCATTTAACTAAATATGGCAATTTTTATTTTATTAGAAGATGGCTTCCTGTAATTAGAGAAAAGTTGTTTGTGAAATTAATATTTTGAATCCTTTCAAAGTGTAGTTTCGTTCACAAATTCAGAGAGGCTGCAAAGTTAATTATGAGAAAATATAAAACTTTACTGCTTACAGTTAGTTTCATTTGATATATTTTAAAGTTTTTCTTACTATTGTAAAAGTTAAAAAAATATATTTTTTAAAAAAACAAATTCAATTGAAACTTAGTTAACGTTTTTCATTTTAAATCATATTGAAAACAGAAAAACGTGAAAAAGGTATTTATTTAGCATTATATACATTTATTATGAATGGTGATTTATGTTAAATGAAAAGTGTAAATCAAAATTTAGTGCTGTTTAAAGTTATAAAATTGTGTAATTTCAAAGTATTTCAAAACTTTATTTTTCTTAATACATGCAGCTGAAATGGATTTGCAGGTTATGGCGTGGTTAGAAAAAAAAATCAAACTATTAGGTTATTGTCATTAATTTTGTAAGTATAGATGAAAAATCTTTTTCAAATGCAATATTTAAATAATCTCAAATTAAAAATAACCTGCAGCTTAGAAGAAAAAAATCGGTAGAGTCAAATTTATAAATTTATAAATGAATACTCCACGATTTAAATTTATTGCGCGTCTTAGTAATGAAGACAGATTATTTTTTATTATAACACTTTTACTTAAGAAGATTAATTATCAATAATTAACTTGAAGGTATAAAAAACGCGAAAAAGCTTCCAGAAGAGTCAGTCAGCAATACAAAATGATACTAATTACAAAAAGATAAACAAAATTCTAATAATTTCAAACCTTTACATAAATTCCTTTACAATATTAATTTCTATATTAATTAAGATCTCAACAGAAATTGAAAAATTGTAGGCATTAAGATAAATTACTCTTTATATTTCATTGACTTTTTTTATTTGTGTGAAGTTAATTTTCAATTAAAAATTCAGTATTAAGTATAAATAGTGAAGACCCTGAAAATATTATTATAATATAAAACATATTTTCCCATATTGTTATTTTTAATACGTGCCACAAATGAAAGCATTATGTTCCCAAATAGATGCAAATGTGTTATTGATACATATTTAAGCTTTTAAATAATAGAAATATATTATGTAAATATGGTAATGATGCATTAAATATAGAGTAATTAGCATACAAGTAATTAAAAAAAAATAATGCTAGGGGCTGCGCCCCCTCCGCCGTTCATGCACGAAATCCAGGATTTTCTCACGCTGTATATATATATATATATATATATATATATCAGTAACTATTTTTATCTATATCTCTATTTTATCTCTCAGTATCTATTTCTCTATCTCTCGATCTCTCGATCTCTCTCTATCTCTTTGTCTATCTATCTTTATCTATCTATCTTTATCTGTATATCTCTATCTCTCTATCAATTTGTCTCTCTATCTCTCTATCTGTATAGTTATATCTCTGTATCTCTATCGCTGTCTCTGTATCTCTATACTTTTTCTGAATCTCTAACTCTGTCTGTCTCTCTACCATTGTCTGTTTCTCTACCTGCATCGGTCTCTCACTATTTCTATATCTCTCAATCTCTATGTCTCTATCGCTCTATAAATATCGTTATCGCTCTTTATGCTCTATATCCCTCTATCTCTTTATCTCTCTATCATCCAATTTCTATCAAGATAAACACTTGTTTCCCCAATCTCTCTCCATTTCTATCAAGAGATACATTTGTTCTCTCTGTATATACCCCTCTATCTCTATTAAGATATACATTTGTTCTCTCGCTCTCTACATTTTTATCTTTATATATATCTCGCTCTATATCTCTCTATATATTTATGTCTACCTATATCTATATCTCTATTTGTATCTCTATATCACCTTTATTTCTATCTATCTCTTTCTCTCTTTTTCTCTCTCTATTTATAACTCTCTCCCTCTCTATTTCTCAATCTTTATATCTCTATATCTCTATATACTATATCTGTCTCCCTATCTCTGTCTCTCTATATATGTGTATCTCTATTTCTATATCTCTCAATCTATATCGCTTTATCGCTATCGTTATCACTATTTCTGTATCTTTCTATCTTTCTATCTATCTCTATCCCTCTATCACTCTATCTCTATCAAGAGATACATTTGTTTTCTCTTTCTATCTCCATCTTTATCTCTATCTGTATTTCTCTCTTTATCTTTATAGCAATCTCTGTCTCTGTATACTCTATCTGTCTCCCTAGCTCTGTCTGTCTCTATACTTCTATCTGTATATCTCTATTTCTATATCTCTCAATCTACATATATCGATCTCTCTATCTCTATCGTTATCACTCAATCTTTATCTATCTCCCTGTATCTATCTATCACTCTTTCTGCATCAATATATACATTTGTGTTCTCTTTCTACCTCTATCTTTATCTCTATCTGTATCTCTTTTTATCTTTATATCTGTCTCGTCTCTATTTCTCTATCAAGAGATACATTTGTTCTCTCTCTCTCTCTCTCTTTATCTCCATCTTTATCTGTATCTCTCTATATCACTCAATCTCTACAAAGTGATACATTTACTCTATCTCTCTCCCTCTTTATCTCTATCCGTATCACTTCTTCAGCTCATTTTAACTCTTTATCTCTCACTTTATCTTTCTCTTTATCTTTATATCTTTATATCTATCTTTATATCTAACTCTATCTTTACCTCTATCTCTCTATCTCTACTTCTTTATCTCTCTATCTCTATATTCTCTATAAACTCTTTCTATAAATCGCTCTCTGTCTTTCTCTCTATCTCTAGATAACTCTTTCTATATCTCGCAATTGTTCTATATATCGTCCTAGATATCTTTATCTGTATGTCACTATAAATATTTCTCCAAATATTTATATCTATCGACACATCTATACAGAGCCGTAACTAGCCATTCCTGGGCCCTGTGCAAGAATTCGCATTTGGGCCCCTTAATTAATTAGGTTTGGAAAAATGAAAAAAAAATACGTCACAATAAAAAATTTTATTAAGTTTTATTTTAATTGCACTTTTCTGGCTTTCATTTCGGCAAATTCGTTAATAACATCATCATAATTAATATTTTTAACTATATTGTATTCTATTGAAATAATAGACAGATTGGATAAACGTTCTTGTCCGATAGTTGATCGTAAATAATTTTTTATTAATTTAAGCTTGCTAAAACTTCGCTCGCACGAAGCAATAGAAATGCGAAGAGTTAAAAATATTCGAAGGGCGACACTGATATTTGGGTAAGATTCAATTAAACCAAAATCATGAAGAGTCTGTAGAATATCAAGCGGGGATGCAGTTTGTATGTTTTGTATAAGAGCCGTTACTTCAAACTTAAAACTTTCAATTTCACATGTGAAGTCGTACTTTTTTAAATCTTTGCTGTACTTAATAGCGAGATCTGCAGCCGATTTTTTTTTAAGTCAGAGACACTCATATGTTGTAAAGACGAGCCATACAGAAAGCAAAAATAATCACAGATTGTTCTCATTTTTTCATAACGCAAATCTATCTGAGACAACAGAATGTCAAGAACACTGTACATTTGTATTTTAAATAACTCTTCAGCTGTTAATTTACTTCCTTCATCTGATGTTTCATCTATTTCCGTTTTCTTCACTCTTCTTTTCCTTTTATTAAGAAATTCCTTCTCTATATCCATTTTTTCAGCCAAACTTTGTGCTTCCTGGATATTTTGTTCAAAACCTATATCTCGAAGCCCTTGTAATGTACTACGTAAACCAGCAATTAGTTTTGTTCCAATATCTATTGACAAATCTTTCTGTTGTAATGCTTTGTTTGTTCTATCGATGCATTTTAGAATTTTATTCCATATAGAAAGTGTACAGATAAACCTATAATTAATTTGCCGAATCAAACTTTGTGCATTCGATACAGCTTCCGGATTCGAAAAATCGTTTGTAATCATTTGAAGTCCTTCCATTACTTCAGGTAATTTTAAATACAGCGCTTTTATTGCTCTGGCCTTTGATGACCATCTTGTATCAGAAAAACTTTTAAGTGATATTTTTAAGCACTTCATTAAAGTTTCCCAACGAATTGTTGAGGACGAGAAAAAATTAAACAACCTCTGCACAGTACCAAAAAAAGCAATCATTTCTGGAGTTGTAGATGCACCGTGGGCACCGGCTAAGTATAGATTATGAGCTGCACAAGGTATAAATATTGCTAAATCATTAATTTCCAAAATACGTGCACTTACTCCCTTATACTTGCCAGCCATATTGGCACCGCTGTAAAATCCTTGCCTTCTGCAATCCTGAATGTCTAATTTATCAACATTTAGTTTATTCAAAATTTCAGATGATAAACCTTCTCCCTTTTTTTCATTAGATTGAATAAAGTTTATGAAGCTTTCTTCAATCATTACCTTCCCTTTATGTTGGCATATTATAGGAAATGTTTACTGCGAAAACGACTCTTTTTTGCAAACATTTTTCAAAGAGCTAACAACGATATTTTTTCGAACTAATTGCAGAATTTGAGACGTAAAGGTACTAATTTTAAGACTGTATCTTCCATATTTCAAATGGTTTGGTTAAAGGAAGTTAAAATAAAACGGAAAAAAAAACCCGGCATTTGGTAAAAACATAAGCGAAAACACAAGTATACGTTACTGTATTCAAACTATAACCTAGCATAAGTTTGGCAGATACGTAGGTAAGTTGAAAATATCAGTTCTATATTAATTCGAATGTTCATGTTGATAAGCAGAGACATCTAGGATCTAAATAACACAAAACTTAACCGTCAAATCGCGCAGTAGAAAGGCAGAAATTTCTTTTGCAATTAAAAAATATAATTTCTTATGCACATCATTTTGGGGGCCCCCTTTTCAGATGGGCCCTGTGCGGCTGCACCTGTTGCACCTGCCTAGTTACGGCACTGCATCTATATCTATCTATCTCAATATCGCTATATACTCTCTCTATATATATTGCTCTCTCTCAATATCTCGTTGTCGTTCTATATATATTTCTGTATCTCTCTATCTCTATGTCTCGATCTATCTCTCGCCATATCTTTATATTTCTCTATATCTATCTATTTTTATATACCCCCATCTCTTTCCATATCATCTCTGGCATTTCTTGCATGCCCGACACTGGTTCAAGCATTGATGCTGGGTGACAACGCACGACGATTTGATTATTGTTATGTCATACTCAACACCTTAGAGGAAAATCCGTCATTCCTTTGTGACATTCTGTGGACAGATGAGTCAGCATTTACACGGGGTGGCATAGTGACAACAAACGTGTGGTGCGAAAAATGGAGGAACCCAGAGTGTTGGGCCCATCTTCTACGATGGGACCTTAACGGGCGATAGTTAACTGCACCTGCTAGAAAACACGGTACGTGACTGGTATGAGGAGCTGCCTCTCCGACATGCATACCTGGTGTTGTTTCAACATGATGGGGACCCTCCGCATAAAGCATTAAACGTACGTGTTATCTAGCCAGAGAATTCGGTCAACAGACCATTGGAAATGGTAGTCCGTATGAGTTACCACCGTGTTCGACGGACTTGACTCCCGTGGACTTCTACATCTGGGATTACATCAAGTCGCAGGTCTATGTGACTGAGCCTACTCCTCTGTTTGATCTGAAGCATAGCATCATCCTTGCTTGTCGCACAGTTACACATGCTATACTCCAACGTGTCTAGTACTCAGTACTGTCACGCATTCAACTGTGCATTACCACCAATGGAAAACACTTTGAGCAGTATATCTGTTACAGTTCGGCAGTTGATGTATTAATTTTTTTTTATAGTAGACTGTTTTCTGATATGATAATAAATATTATATTTCTTTTTCTGTTTAATTTCAATATTTCATTCTTCGCTTTGTATACGACCCCCTAAAAGTCAGCTAAAATTTGAAGATGAAATAACCCTCTTTGGTGATACCCCGATTTGGCTATAGCTGTTAAAGGTGCCTTCGCCGTAAAAAGGACCTTGCATCCTTATTTCGATCTCGAATTACTTTAATTCATTTTTTAACTCATTCCTCAACAAAAGACAAAATCATGTGCAAAAATCTCAAACCTTGGAATTTAATAACTGTGTCAATTTTTGTAGTATAAAGGTTAATTTTTTTGTATTATATCTGTAATGATATGTGTAAACTTTTACTAAATATAACTATAGAGATTTGGGGACCGAAAAAAAAGTTAGATTTCGTAATTTTTATAAAATTGATTTTTTATTTTAAACAACGTCACAACATAAATTTACTTCATTTGAAACGTTTTTGTAATTGGAACTATTGTCTGCGACCAAAGGTTGAGAAATTGAAAGTCTGCTATAGATAACATATTACAACGTGTATATAGGGTCGATTTATTAGTCCGAGGCACACTGGCGCATAAATAAAATAAGAAACAAGACAGCTTTTTCACATTGATAGTTTAGATATTTATTTATTTATTAGCAGAGATGTGAATATTAAGCGAGGCCCAGCTTAATGAGGTACAGGCTGTCGTTACATTGTTTGGAACCTGTTCAATGCTTTTAGAATTTATTTTAAAATCCTTTATGTGAAATTTGTGTTTAAACAAATTAGAACATTATAATATGTTATTTTGAGTTCATAAATAAGAAAAAAACCCTCTACGAATAATTAAAATCATTTTGAATAAAGTAATATGTGTTAATAATATCATTAACAAAAAATTTTGTGCATTTTTTTTCTTATTTTATCTAAGTTACGCATCTTATATTTTACGTACAATAGAATAGTTTTATTGGATAAAGCGGTCATTTATCATTTTCCATTGAGAGGTACTAATCTCGAAAGCATCTGTCTCTTTCCCCACTTTTTAAAGGAACTTATAATGTATGTTTGCTGAACAAACGCAAAGCTAAAGAATAAAAAAGAGAAAAATCAGAACCCATCTTTCATCACTGTTTACATTGAGATACAGTGATACGAGTCTAATAAGTTTCTCTGTCGTACATTGGTAATTACTTTTTTAATGTATATTTTTAAATCTATTTTTAAATGCAAAACTTTGTATTTCATATTTTTTTTAATATTTTTTTTAGAATACCTATTTTGCATATTTATATATTTTTTAAATTATTTTGAATTATTGTGAAATTTTATATAATCAAATACCTTAAAAAAAGGAAAAACAATAAATGGTGTGATAATATAGTATAAATTTTGTTGCATTATTTTTCTAACTATAATTTACATTTATAATTTTATTGATAAGACAAGTAGCATAACAAAACAATTACGAATGAGTTTAAAACACCGTTTTGCAAAGGAAAAAATAAAAACAGGTTTATGAAATATAATGTGAAACAAAAAAGTCTTTTTCAATGAAATAATACTTTATATACATTTTAATCCTTATGTAATGACTTTTTTTTAATTCAGTGAATTGCCCTTTTATCATTTTCCTTTGAAAGGTATTAATTTCATATTTGTCCTTTTCAAGCTTTTAAATGAACTAGCCACGTATGTTTACTGAACAAATATGACACTGAGAAAACAGAAATATAAGAGAAGCATAGAGAATATAAAGAAATATAACTTAGAACTCATTTTTATCCACTATTTATATTGAGATAAAGTGATACGAGTCTAGTAAGTTTTATACAGCACAATGTTCACTATTATTTTTAACGCATATTTTTCAAATTTACTTTAAAATGTACAATTTCTGTTTACATTTTTTGTAGATTTCTTTATTATTGTGCATAGTTAACTGCTTAAAAATTTTTTAATATGATTTATCGAAATATTTTACAGTCTGAAAACTTGAGAAACTAAATAAATGATGTGTTAATATATATTTGTCGCATTATTTTCTTAATTGTAATTTTTCTTTACAAATTTATTTTTATTATATATGAAATACACTTTTAAGTGAGCCTGTATTTTCAAATACCTTGATTTTGGTTAAAAAGTAAAACAGATCTATAAAACAAAATGTAACACAAATTAATTCTAAGAAGCTCTGTCCATTGAAATAATGAATGTTATTCAAATTATATAGTATATGCAGTTTCGTGTATTTATTTCTTAATGTAATTAAATTACATTCTTTATATTTTACGTGCAACAAAACAGTTTTGTTAGGTAAAACGGTCATTTACCATTTTGCATTCAAATGTATTAAACTTGAAAGTATTTGCCTTTTTTCCCACCTTTTAAGGGATCTCAGTTCGTATGTTTGTTGAATAAGCGCAATATTAAAGGAACAAGAACGAAAAATCATGCGTCAAACATAGATTATGTAACACTTTCCAACGCTTCCAAAATAATTTTACAAATCATTACCGTTTAATAAACTGAAAGATAACATCTAAGTAAACAATTTGGAAAACGCATAACATATTTAAAAACGTAATTTCAGGAATTACCAACATATATTTCCAACATATACAAGATTCGGAAAAGTATCCGAATACTGTTATTCAGCCCTGTATATGATCTATAGATTTGTATATATACTACATAGGATGCTAAATTTTAGTTTAGTTAGGAAACGCGTAGCACAGTTTAAAATTCTCCTTCTTGAGTTTCTGTCAGTAAACGGAAATGTGTTTGCGAACTTTTGTGCTGCCTTGTATATGATTTACAGAATTTATACACACCATCTAATACTGAGTTAAATTTAAGTGAGTTTAAAAAAAAGTGAGTTGAATTTAAAATAGCGTTCAGCAACTTAAAACGCACTTCCAGGAATTATTGTTAACAGACCGTAGAGAATTATTGTTAACAGACCGTAGAGAATTATTTTGTGTGTCCCTGTAAATGAACGATAACTGCTATGCACACAATATTCTGTAGTAAGCCTCTTGTAATGCACCTTAGTGATATATATAAATTTCAATGTGTTTAAAATAGTGAAATATTATTTATTTAAACCGCAAACGATTTTTCTCCATAGACGTAATGTAACGGAATTTTTTTGACTGTCTCTGTAAAGTAACTATAAGTGCTATGCACACCCTATTCCATGTTAAGCTTCTTGTAATGCACCTTAGTGATATATATCAATTACAATGTGTTTGAAATTATGTAACATCATTAAAGAAAACCGCAAATGATTTTTCCCCATAGACCGTAATGTAACGGAATTTTTTTCAGTGTCCCTGTAAAAAAACTATAAGTGCTACACACTTCAGTTACAATAGGGAACATGCTATATATAACGACAATAACATATAAAAATTGCAGGGCAATTCGAGGATATTTACGGGAGTTAGAGCACGGACAGACGGCAGACGGCAGAGAAACCGAAGTCATAAACACTTTTCAACTAGGTTAGAAAGTGTTAAGTGAAAGTGTTTTTCCACTATTTACTTTGATATAAAGTGATGCAAGTCCAATAATTTTATCAACGCTATGTTGAAAATAACTTTTACAATGAAGAAATTAAAAATTAAAGTTTCTGTTTAGACAAGTTTTTAGTATATTTAGCATTATATAGTTTTTGGATAGATCATTGTTTAGAATATTTTAAATAAGATTAAAAGCTGTATTTCACAATCAAAGGGATTATAGTTTTTTCTTTTCTTATTATTGTTTTCTTTGTAATAAGGAAATTTTGAAATAATTTAAACACCTCCTTGCTCATAACAATATATATATATATATATATATATATATATATATATGTCTGTATGTATGTATAATGTATATATATATATATATGTTCGTGAGTATGTATAATGTATTAATGTATAAATATATATATATATATATATATATGCGTAGCTGTAAAATTCGATGTCATACAGATTAACTTTATACAGATGTGTAGAGATGTGGGAAGGAATATAATGAAGATTTCTTTTCTCTAAAACAATGCTCTACATTTTAAAATATTTTCCTCGAACATAGTGGTGATGTAAAAAAAGCTTTAAAATTACTAATCTGCATACATAAAATATAACAAAATATTCAAAAACTCAAAATAACTTTAAAAAGCGTGACTGTTTTTCTAAGATTTGCATAGGAAGCATGAAATGCAAATTCTAGTTTTGTTTTTCGCTGCACGACGTATTTTATAACAAGAGTGCTTTTATACATGTTCTTTTAACCGCTGTCATTCATCAAACGAAACTTCTTACGGCAAGATCTTTCACTGCGTAAAATCAAATTATCTGCTAAACTTGAAAGTCTTCATCGATGCCAGCCAAAATCAGAAAGTTGTTGTTCAATAGCTTATAGTCCACAAAAACTACCAGCAATGTCCCTTTATACTCCAATATTGAGCAGCTTCGACTATTTCAAAAGTGTACAACAGAAGCCGCTAGTATTGAGTCCTGATGCTCTAAATATTCAGTAGCCACAGGTAAATAAATACAAACTAAATATGTTTATTTCCCGGAGTATTTATTATTTTTGGGGTGCTTACTGTGTATAATTAAAAATAACACACAAATTTTAAATGATTATTAAAATTATTTCTTGTAAAAAATATGCAGTTTCAATAACATGACACATTATTAACAAAATGCATTCTTCTTTAAGCATCTCTCCCTCCCCACCCAATAGTAAAGTTAATTCCTTTCTCATCTATATTTAATAGCTATTTTAGAGCTGATGATTTAGCAATGTTCTACGAGAGCTCTTTAAGAATTGCCTCCTTTTAAATAATTGTATAACAACCTCAATGCTTGTCAGTTCCTGATACACTGCATTTTAAATTCCAATCAAATGCCGTCTTGTTTTCTTTTGGTAGAATACATTTAGTTAATTTTTTAGCTCACAGGCTATCACAGCCTGAGAGCTAATGTGCCCGCCCGTTCTGTATGTATGTACGTATGTACGTAACGCGATAACTCTTGATAGAAATAACCGTTTTGCTTCAAATTTTTTTTATAGGGTCACTGTGATAAGGCGCATCCCTGATTATTTTCGGAGGTTCTTTGGTTTAGTATAAAGGGGGGAAAAGGGCGGGCTAATCCCCTTAACTTTGATAAATGGGTTTTTCATGCAGAATTATCCGACTTTCTTCAAATTCTGTATATAGGTTCTTTGTGATAAGAAGCTTCCCTGATTAGTTTTGGGGGTTCATTGGTTAAGTATAAAAGGGGAAAAGGGGGTCTATCCCCCCGTTATTTAGATAAATGGGGTTTTCTTGCAGAATTATCAGATTTTCTTCAAATTTTGTATATAGGTTCATTGTGATAAGAAACTTCCCTGATTAGTTTTGGTTCATTGGATTAGTTCATTGGTTAAGTATAAAGGGGGAAACGGGAGGGTTTAACTCCCTCTTAATTTAGATAAATTGGTTTTTCTTGCAGAATTATCCGATTTTCTTCAAATTTTGTATTTAGTTTCATTGTGGTAAGGAGCTTTTCTGATTAGTTTTGGGGGTTCCTTGGTTAAGTATAAAGGGGGTAATGGGGGTCTTAACCCCCTTAATTTAGATAAATGGTTTTTTCATGCAAAATTATCTGATTTGTTTCAAATGTTGTACATATGTTCATTGTCATAAGACACTTTCTTGATTAGTTTTGTGTGTTAATTAGTTAATTATAAGGGGAGGGCGAGAAAATGATATCCCCTTAATATATTGTCTATTTCTTTATTTTTGGAGGGTCATTATTCTTTGAAATAAAAGCCTAATTTACAATTAGTGTGAATAGCCTGTGAGCTCAATGCCCTCAGTTTAACTGGGCAGTTTTCTTTTTATTTAATATCATCTCATTCTCGACATTTTACGTTACGTTCCTTATTTCTATTTCCTCGTTTCTTATTTACTCAGAACATCATATATCTTCACTTTTTTTTTTTGCCAAACTAGATGAATCCAGATATCATTCAGATATAGTATAGAGTTTTTAGCACCGGAGAATTTTTTTTTCGATATTTTTCTCATTTTATGAAGTCAAACATAAGAGTTGTATTGATCTTACATTTTCGCACCTTCACGGAATTATTGTGCAACTCGATCTTTTAAAAGAAAACTAATATAATCTTCTGCCGCGTTTCTTTAGAAACTTTAAAACCATTAACTTAAGCTTATAAATAGTTTTACTGCTTGGTTTAAAATAGAAAAACACAATTTCATTTTTTATTTACCAGATACTGAAGTCATGTAAATTTTTAAAATATGAAAAAATACTTTACATTGTAAGTTTCTGAAGAAAATGGAAATAAACATTTACGAGGGAAAGACATTAATTAAGTCACAAAAGATAATTAAATAATAACTTACAATGATCTTCACTTCAAAACTATTTTTGTTTCTCAACATATTCTCCACCAGTATTTATGCACTTATATCACCGTTTTATCAGTGCCCCAACACCAGCTGCATAAGATTCTTTGGGTTGCTGTCTCAGCCTCATTAGGACTTCAAGTTGAACCTTTTCATCATCTGTGAACATCCAAGATATGTGCTTCCAAGATTGTTTTTTAGTGGACTAAACAGATGAAAATCGCTTGGGGCTAAGTCGAAGCTGTATGGTGGATGCTGAATAAGTTGCAAGATGATGTTCACAGATGATGAAAAGGTTCAACTTGATGCCCTAATGTGACTGAGACAGCAACCCAAAGAATCTTATGCAACTAATATTGGGGCACTGATAAATCGGGTGACATAAGTGCATAAACATTGGTGAAGTATATGTTGAGAAATAAAAATAGTTATGAAGTGAATATCATTGTAAGTTATTATTTAATTATCTTTTGTGACTTACTTAATGACTTTCCCTCGGACTTAGAATTATTGATGCGTAAGGAAAAAAGGAAATTAAAATAATTTTTATATACTTTAGAAAGAATGCTTTAGAAATAAAGTGCAGAACTGGGAAGTCGTTTGGGGAGGGGAGGGGACTGGGAAATATACGTTAATTTTTAGTTTCCATGAATTAATAATGTACACATAAATACGGTAATACGTTTTTAATTATTTAATATTTAGAACTCTTTTTCAAAACTTAATGGATGATATTTTTAAAGATTTTTTTCGATCACGACAGGGTATATTCTCAATCATATATTCTAATACGAGGAAAAATTGTGAGTGGTTATATATATATATATATATATATATATGTTACGGCCACTAAGATTAATCCGGTCATTATTAATAATAACCGGCTATTATTAATAATGACCGCGGTTATTATTAATAATAAAATTAAGTAATACTTTTACCGGTTCTTATTAATAATAACCGGTCTTTATGTCCGCTCATTATTAATAATAACCAGTCTTTTTGTCCGGTCATTATTAATAATAACCGGTTATTATTAATAATGACCAGATTAATCATATTGACCGTAACATACATATATACAGTGGTGGCCAAAAGTTTGGACATTTTTTGAAAGTTTCATGTTTTTCAAATTTGTGTCCTTGTAGAATATATTAATTTTTACTTAAATACAAACGTTTATATATCAAATTGAAGGTAATTTAATGTAGAATTTAATAATAATTACAATATCTGTATTAGAAAAAAAGTTATGCTCAGTTTAGTAGAACAAACAAACACAAATCGTTTTGAATAAGGACGTGTTTTGTAATAAAAGCGTACTAGCCAATCACAAACAATGTTCTGAGGACCAATCAAATGTCTGTAACTATAGTTTAGGTTATTTGGATGGTAAAAGAGTTATTGTTGTGGAAATATTTTGCGGAATGATGCATACTAGTACTATTAAATAGAGTATTGCTGTTTTTGAATATTTAAAGTCCTTTTTTTTTAATTAAACTAATTTTAAACAATGTCATCAACAAGAAGAACTAATTGGACATCTAAAAAAAGAAGCCGAATTGTCATATTGAGAGAAAAAGGCCTCTCTTATGCTGAAATTGCAGGATAAGTTGGTGGTTCAGTGACTGGTGTACGAACTGGTGTGACTGGTTTTCTGGCATACGAAAGTTCTGTTTACGTTACGAAAAAACGAAATCAGTAGAAAATAAGGCCAAATAAGGCCGAAAAAAATGCACAATTGCTGCTGCCGATAGAAAAACAAGGACAAAACCATATTTAATTCAAAAGCAGAGCTAAAAACGAGTTAAGTGAGCAAAATAACACATTAAATGGTCAGAAAATCAATGGAAGCAAGTAATCTGGAGTGATGAGAGTAAAATATCGCTCTTTGGTAGTGATGGTAGAAAATACGTGAGTCGTAGAGTAGGAGAAGCACTTCATCCTGATTGCATTGAAGCAACTACAAAAAACTCAAAAAATGTCATGATTTGGGCATGTATGTCTGAGATGGTGTGGGCCGAATTCAAGTGATTGATGGCATCCTGAATGCCAAAAAATACATCAAAACTGTCCTGGAACCAAAATTGATACCTTCCATCAGGGATCTCTTCCCCAACAACGCACCATTTATTTTCCAACAGGATTCAACTCCATGCCACACAGCAAAAGTATGCAAAGCATGGTTTCAAAATAAAGGCATAGATATATTACCATGGCCAGGAAACAGCCCTGATCTCAATCCAATTGAAAATTTGTGGCGACGTTTGAAAATTCTTGTACGAAAAAAACGTCCATCCAATAAAAGACAACTTATTGAAGCTATAATGGATTCTTGGCACCATGTGATTACGAAAGATGAACTCCAAACACTCGTTCACTCGATAAAAAGTCGCTGTGAAGCTGTCTTAAAAAATAAGAGTTATCCTACTAAGTATTGATTGTGTAAGTATCACTTAAAAAAATGCAAATCTAAGATAGATCTAACTATTAGTTGCATAACTTTTTGTAATACAGATATTGTAATACTGTTTTTATTATTAAATTCTACATTACATTACCTTCAATTTGATATATAAACGTTTGTATTTAAGTAAAAATTAATATATTCTACAAGCACACAAATTTGAAAAACATGAAACTTTCAAGAAATGGCCACACTTTTGGCCACTACTGTATATATATATATGCAAATTTTATCTTAAAAACGGATTTAACTATTTTGACGAAATTTTGTATCCTACCATTTTGGGGCACCAGAAAACCATTGGGCTAAGTCACATGTTCAAGGAAATTCGATTAGTGGTTCATTTTGGGTCACCATGGGCCAGGGTCAAGCTAATTGTATCTAAAAAACGGTTCAAACAATTTTGACTAAATTTTGTATCCTGCCATTTTCGGGTACGAGAAGACTGGGTCACATGGTCGAGAACTTTTGATTAGTGGGTCATTTTTGAGTCATTGCGGGTCAAGTTAATTTTATCTAAAAAACGGCTCTAACGATTTTGAGTAAATTTTGTATCCTACGAGTTTCGGGCAATAGAAAATGATTGGTCTAGGTGATATGTCCAGAAAATTTGATTAGTCGGTCATTTTTCCGTCACTGTGAGTCAAGCTAATTTTATCTAAAAAATGGCTCAGACTATTTAGATTAAACTTTGCATCCTATGGTTTTGGGGCACGAGAAGGCTGTTGGGCTAGAGAGATATCGAGAAATTTCGATTAGTAGGTCATTTTGGACATGTGTGTCAAGCATGTGAGTCAAGCTATTTGATTATTTGATTATTTGATGATTTGATTATTTGATTATTTGCTTAGATTATTTGATTTGATTATTTGATTATTTGATTATTTGATTATTTGCTTAGATTATTTGATTTGATTATTTGATTATTTTATTCACATATTTTGGACATGTGAGTCAAGCTATGTTTATCTTAAAAGCGGCTCAGACGATTTGAACTAAGTTTTGTATCCTATGGTTTTTGGACACGAGAAAGTCATTGGGCTAAGTTATACGTTTGAGAAAATCCGTTTAGTGGGTCATTTTTTGAAAAAAATTCGAAATTGGCAACATTGCCTGCATATTTCGTTATTAAAAAGAACTTTACACTGTAAAAAGTCTGCGTAATTTTCCGGACGTTTACTGTGTTACTGTTTCCTGGGTATTCTCGGATTATTTCTGATGATCCGAGAATACCGAGAAATCTGGTGTAACATCTTCCACAATGTTGTGCAACTTTTCGGAATACTTGAGAAAGTGGGATTTACTGATCAACTGTGAAACGTTTCAAATGTTTTGTGTGTAACATTCCTTAGTTTGCTCAGGTAAACTTTTGAACTTTCGTGTAACTTTTCGGAATTATTGTAAAATAGAAATTATTGGTGATCTGAGTACACTGAACGTGAGGCAATATTGGGTTATTTAAAGGTTTCATAACATATTATCTCTGCAAATTATCGTTATGCAAATTGGTATTAAACTAAACTGATTTGGCTTATAAATTTATGAATTACACTAAAATTTATTATTTTATAAATTATAATTTTACAAAGTTTATAATTTTTTCCTTAAATTTATAAAATTAGTTAATATTTTTTCTTTACTTTTATAAAAAATAAAGTTTATAATTTTATAAAAATTTTAATTTATTTCGGTATTTTATATTTTTATAAATTAATTTAAATTAAATTAATAAGTCCAGATTTAATCTTACCTATCCAAAGTTCATTAATTTCAAAATTTTCTCTAAAAATCTATTTTCTTTTAATATTTTAAAAACTATTCAGTTTACAGAACCGTACGCAAAAGCTCTCAGCATAGCTGAAATATAATAATTTAATTTAATATAAAATTGTTTATTTGCATAAGTTTTTTAAAATAAGAAATAAAAAATTATTTTAATAGCATGTAACAAACACGTCTGCTTAAAATAATTATTGTTTTTATTGGAATTGATAAATAGATAATCAGGCAAATAATTTAAAAAAAGTATATTTTCGAAAAAAGAAAATGTTGGTACTATTGCAAACAGAAGCAATCATTACGCTTAATACAATGTTTTACGCATATAATACATAGAAAATTAAAATTTATCTGTTATAAGGCATCAAATAATATAGCAAAATATTGAAAATTAGGAAAAGAAAATATTAAAAACGTTCGAACTGCGAAAAAATATATCTATCGACGAAACCTCAAGTTTTTGCATCATACAAATCGACTAAAATAAGTAACAACATTCGAGAAAGCGGAGGGGGGGAGTGCAGTCATAGCGCAGTGGTCTAGACCTTCAGTTTAGTAAACGGAAGATTTCGTGTTCGATTCTGCTCGGTGCAAAGGTTGGTTATTTACTGTACACTCACTCGGCAATGAAAAGATAAAAAGCAGAAATGTTTCTATCGCTTGGTTACGACATAAAAAATACCAAGCATATCGCAAGGATATCTGTTATAAAACGGAAATTCAAAAACGATAAATTACGGAAAATTTCGTGGAATTTACGGAATTATTTTTCCGTTAATATACGGAAATAGTACTGGCGTCTCGATTACCAGTACAAATGCTTTCTTTTTTTCAGGAATTTTTTTACAGTGTAAAGTTCCATATGTTTTGTGTGTAACTGACTTGTGTAAGTTTCCTGGCATTTCTTTTGTGAAATTCCTGGAAAAACCTGTGGCAGAATAGCTGCCACAGGTTTTCTCAGGAACTTTACACCAAATTTTTTTCAGTGTACCAAAAAAAAATGATTTAGACATACATGAATATAAATCATGTCTATTCACATAATGTAAAAAACAGTATGCATTAGATAAGTGGTAATTAAGCTGATTAAGAAATGTTTAAACAAAAAATATATAGTTTTAAATAATCCGTGAAGTAAACATATTTTTATTTGCTCAGGGGTTAAACAATTCTGAAAAGTTGAATACCCCATGTTATTAATTAATTCAAAATGATTGTCTCTAAACACAACTTCAAAATGATGCTAATTAATTTTATTCATTAAAAGTCAAATTTAATGTCTAGATGTATACATTTTCTCTTATCTAATAGAGCGAGTAAAAAAATATGAACTTGAAAGATCTCTATTCATTAAGATTAATGTTTCGGTATGTATACATTTAAAAATAAATAAACCACTCTTTAACAAATTACTCGCTTTCTAGAGGTAATACAGAAAAGAAAACAAAATGTAAAGGTTTACTGATCTGATTATTTAACTTTAAAAACAGACTTTAATTATGCTAAGCACAATTATACGTTAATCTTATTAATCACTATCCTAAAATGTCTGTGTTAAAAAACGCTTTCAGTTATATTTGCATATATATTAAGTAACCTTGTAAAAATTTTTATGGATTAAAAATATATATGTAATTAACGTTACACTAATGAAAGACATATATATTTTATTTTTAAATTAATTTGTAACAAAAATGAAATTTTTCTTTTTGTAAACGTTATTTACAAAATTATAATATTTTACAAAGTGTGTAAAACAAAAAAAAAATGTGTCGAATCATTATGTCACACGTTTTACAAGTTTAACCGTTTGATTATGGGTCAGGACTTGCGGTTATTTTAGTATTCAGTCGTACCACAATTTACAAAAGAGAATTATTTGTTGTAGAATTCTCTTGAAAATATACTAGTATAACAGTATAACAGATATTTGTTTTCAAAAAGTTGAACAAATAGAAAAAAAAATAATCACTGGGTCGTTTATGTCCTGATACCGTAATCAAGGGGTTATTGACAAAAACTTTATTTACAAAATGAGAATATTTTACAAAGCGCCTAAAACAACAACAAAAAAATGTGTCGAATCATTATGTCACATGTTTCACAAGTTTAACCTTTTGATAATGGGCCAGGGCTTGCGGTTATTTTAGTATTCACTCGTACCACAATTTACAAAAGAAAATTATTTGTTGTAGAATTCTCTTGAAAATATTCTAGTATAACAGTATAACAGATATTTGTTTTCTAAAAGTTGAACAAATAGAAAAAAAAATTCACTGGACGTATATGTTCCAAACATGTGAGGAATCCTTTTGTCAGATACTTTTGCACGTTTATCTTTTGTTACGGGCTGGGACTGGCGACTATTTTTATATTGAATCGTACCACAATTTACAAAAGAAAATTATTTGTTGTAGAATTCTCTTGAAAATATTCTAGTATAACAGTATAACATATATTTGTTTTCTAAAAATTGAACAAATAGCAAAAAAAAAAAAAAAAAAAAAAAAAAATCACTGGACGTATATGTTCCGATGCCGTAAACAAGGGGTTATTAAGAAAAACTTTATTTACAAAATGGGAATATTTTACAAAGCATGTAATACCAAACATGTAAGGAATCATTTTGTCAGATACTTTCGCGCGTTTATCTTTTAATTACGGGCTAGGACTGGCGACTATTTTTATATTCAGTCGTACCACAAATACAAAAGAAAATTATTTGTGTTAGATTTCTCTTGAAAATATCCTAGTATAAGTATATGGCAGAGATTTTTCATTTGAAAAAGTGGCACAAATAGAATAGAGAAAAAAAGTCGCTGACACGTCCCGATATAGAAACAAAGAGTAATTGAGAAAAGTAACAAACGTATCTCGGAAACATATATGTCTCAGCAAAAGAATGTTCTTGGAAGGTGTTCTTTACCAAAAGTCTAAAAGGCAGACTAAAAGTGTGATCACATAGATGACTTATTTAGAACATTTATATTATTTTGAGTTTACTTGCTATCAAAGCGTGAATATAAAAAAAAAATATATGCCAAACCACACTATAAATTGTTGCTACTGGCTGAAAGTTCTATATAGTCGTTTTAAGTGGAAATTTTAATACTTTAAGCTTTCCAACAAAACCTCCAATAACTTTCTGTCACTTGTTTTATAGTAACAAACTTAAAAAGAAAAGACATATGTAAAAAATACATTTGTAAAATAAGTACTCATGAAACACTTGAAAACTCCTGGTTTGCAAAACCTTTTTTCGATTAGTTTTTTAAAACGAATATAAAATCATCCCATTTCATATTTTAAAAATATTTCGTTTTAAGCTGTATTTTTTGTAATTCAATTGCTTAAATATTAAGTTAATCCAGAATTATAACAAATGAAGTGTACTGAAAATACCCGTCAATTGACGGATTGTTTTATATAAACGCAGTTATGTATTCAACAAGGTTGTTCTAGTGTAAATTCATTTTCTTCATATAAAATGTATAGTGAAATAATACTAACTTCTTTAAAAATGTGTTTTAATGATCCATTGTTAGGTCTAAAAGAAAATTATTTATTTGTTCTTTTATATGAGTAAAAACAATTTACGCTAACTATATGTTATTTTAGGTTATAAAAAATTAATTACTGTGATAGATGCATAAATATATAGAACCAACTGTAATCAAACACTTCGTGCTATTCTTTAAGATCAGGGTTAATCTCTGTAATTAAGAGGGAATTCAGGGAAGAAAAATGATGTCTAGAAATTTTTCAGAATAAGTTTCAGTACTGTGTCTATTCTTTTTTTCCAGTTTATTGAAGTAAACTGTAATTTTTTAGTATACAAAATTAGAATCCTGGCGACATAAACACAAGTCAGATAAAAATAAATGTATAATTTTTTTCGGCAACTTTTGTTAGCAAATAAGCACTTTATAATTATCCGGTTCTCTTATTCTAATTAAATGTTCTAAAGAATTGCGAATGTTGTTTATTTAAAATGAAAAACAAAATGAAATTAAAAAGGTTTATTTAAAATGTATTTTCTCGTAAAAATATCTAGAAAAAGAAAAAATAAATTGTATTAATTATTTTAAACAAAACCCCTTTTGCGAAAGAATTTTAAAATGCTGCATGAAAATTTAATTTATAAATATAAAGAGCTTTCATATGTAATGTAATTATAAAATTATATTTATTTTTATAAAAATGTTTCAATTCTTTCTCTTTATTAGACTTTATTAAATACTATTTATTTCTATTTTACACAATAATATATTTGAGCATATTACATTTCAGTGTATTTCATATATTAAATGTGCTCTCTCTTTATGACAATCTTATTAATAAAGATTATTACTACAAATTATATTATCAAAGTTTATAACTCGGTAAATGTTGGTGATACCGAAATGGAATTTTTATTGTTTTACTCGTTAGAGTATGGAGAGCGTTTTTTCTGAATCAAACTTATATAGACCACATAAAAATTTAAATTTCGTAACTTATTTTTTTATATATAAATGGCTTTCAATATGAGAAAGAAGAATATATGACATTTTTTTGCATTTAGAACTATACCTTTAACACTAATGGTTTAGATGTTAGCTATTAGATAAAGATAACAGTGGATACCAAATTATCCAAGGAAAAAAAAATTGAAAAAAAGATTATTTTTAGAAAAACTAAAAAAAAAGCAGCAAATGTTCATTTTCTTTATCTTGATTCAGAAACAACTAAACAAATACAAATTATTCATACTATATAAATACAGGGAGTACGATGCTCCCAATGAAACCGCCAGAATCCGAATCCGTGAGAATCCATGTCAGAATCCGAACAAGCCACAGAATCGAGACCTTCTCCAGGCGAACGTAATATTACCTTCACAACGTGCCACCTATCTTGTTACTAACATAGAACTATGAATAAAGAGGAATTGACCTATCCTCAAATTGACATATTCCTCTGTGTAATATTTTAAACTCGCTACAACACATATAATAATTGATAGTTTTTTTCTATTCTTGGTGATCAGCTGCAACAAGTAATTTGAATTCGAAAAATGTAAGGTAAAACTGTGTAATAGGGCGAAACACGACATCTCAGTTTTGACTCGAGTTGAGTAGACTTCTAGCCAATAATGGTTAAAATAGCTATAGGTCAGAATGTGAAGCGTCCATTACGATATCGCAATACTGACATATATGTAGTTACTGTGGAGTAATATTTTGATAGGTAGGGGAACGATCGATCAAAAATGTATAAGTAATTCTATATCCTTCAAAAATATAATGGAAACATATTTTTTTCAATAACTTTATAAAAAGACATTATCTATATTATAAAACAAAAAAATGTCCGTGAAAAAAGCTGACGTCATATTGACGGTAGCATTACCTGACCAACAAATTTTGCTTTTACTGCATTTTTTTAACTTCTAAACATCGCAAAATTTTTGTACCGTCGAGTAGAGAAAAAAAACTTCTATCAAATGCAATTTTTTTGAAAACTTTTTCTCAATTTATTCTGTATATTACTGTTTTTTATGGTTTTTAAAATAAATTTAAAGCATTATTTAAAAAATATATATCTCTATTGCGAGCAGAACAACAACGAAAGGTGAATCCATTTTCATTTAAAACAATATAGAACGTTCAGCATTTGTTTACTGCTAATATTCCATAACGGAAATTAAACTTCACCAATAAATAAATAAATAAATAACTGATACAAACTGTCTCCCTCCCTCTACAAATTTAGCAGATGTGCGCTTATCAACTGAAATTATTAGAATAAAAAATGTTTCTGTAAGTAGATTTGGAGATTTCTTCAACTATTAACCTCTGGCATGCGGCTAATGCAAAATTATCCTTTTTAATTAATTTCATGTTTTTAATACATAATTGATATTTTTCGTATAAAAGAGCTTTTTGATGTAGTTAGTGGACAATCAAAAAATGTCAGTTACAATATTCAATACTAAAAAAAATAGTTTTTACCTATATTAGATAAACAGGTAATTTCAGGCTGGGTGTCGGATCCCCTAATATCATGTAACTTTGCGTGAAGAATGGCGTGAAGTCAATTCCGCGTTTGTAGTTCGTACATGATAATTTCATAAACTGAATTGATTTTTAATAATACATTCATCAATAAATATATTTTTTCTTATGTAGTAGAAAGAAATTTTGTTTATTCCACATTCATATTAGTATTACCTATTGTTATTACTGTTCTCACGTATGTGCTTTATGCGAAAGTATACCTTTCTTCATAGGATACGTTATATAAAATTCTCTATATTTCCAAATGTAAGGTCCACCGCAAAAAATTTTAAACCTAAAAGTGGGTTATGTATGAATAAAGTTTGGGAACCGCTGCACTATATAAAAGTAACAACAACAAAAAAAATGTTTTTTTTTTTTTTAATTTATTTATTTTTTATTTTTTAGAAATCGTTACACATTTTTTTTTCTACGCGAAGAATAAATTAAGATATGTGTAATAATGTTCCTGAAGGAAATATATCCTTTTCCGGAGGTGGTGGTGGTGGTGGTGAGGGGGGGGGGGGGAGTAGCACTATTTTGTGCTCCTTAAAAAATATATATCCCTTAAAAATATTTTGATATTTGTTCATTAGTAAAATCAGTATTATGTAACTCAACTCAAAAACTTCAATATATATATATATGTATATGTAGCGATCTCATCTCGCATGAACAGTTTAAAGTGAGTAACTAGCTTAGAGTAACTGGCTTGGCTTTTTGCTTCACGCTAGCCTTATTGCTTACTGATTAGATCACTACATATATGTATTAATTTTTATAAATAATACCTTTTTTTAACAATATAAACTTCGTATTACATTCTTAATTCTAGAGAAAAAAATTATGTTTTATTAAATCAATTTTTCAAACTGTTATGAAATAAGTTTCTTTTCATAAAACTTACTTTCTTTAACAGCCAACGTCTTAATTGACAAGTTTTTGCAAATAACAAGAACAGAAAGTAATTTTAATCCTTTAAAACTGAAAATAAAATTTTCATTCTCCATTAATATTATGATATTTTAAATATTGTTTTTGAAAGAATAAATATTAAAATTCTTTGGAGGGAAGAATCATGTTAAGTACTGATATATTGTGCTTTGTCAAAAAAAAAGAAAAAAAATCTTAATACAATATTTTGACAAGTCATTAATAAATTCACTTTTACATCACTCCTCTCAAAATTTAAAAATAAATAAATTTTATTAATATATTTTTTACAATTATGTTATTAAAACTGCATTTAATTATATTTTTACCAGAAAAAGACATTTTTATATCTATTTTCTCAAGCTGAGATTAAATTACTTTCCTTTAATTAAAAATATTTTCTTTAGCACAGTTTTTTCCTTAAAATAACATTTGCAAAGAAGTGTATCCGCGAATAATTATTTTTAGTTTTATTTTTACGAAATATATATATATATATATATATATATATATATATAGTATATTTTACTGCGATAAATTGAGATTTAAAAATTATTGAATTTATTTGTGAATCATGTTGAACACTAAAATTTTTTAATACGTTTTAATATGTATCTTCGACAGCACGAAAAAAATTATATAACCAGAACACCTAAAATATTTTTCGAGAAAAAATGCATATGTATGTTTAATCATCAATTAATTCAGTAGTTAAAAAAAATAATGTGTAAGTGGAACAGTGGCCAAAGTCTTAAGAGCCTACATTTTTCAGCATGCTGCATTCCCAAATTAATGTTAGACCAACGGCCATGACAAATTTTTCTTAATTTAATATTTTCAAATGATTCATTTCACTTAGGATATCTGAGGCGAAGATTCCTGTTGTATTAGATTAATTTTAACAAAATTATTGTAATTGGAAAATAATTCATATGAGATGTAATTTTCCAACTGAGCGAAAAATGTCTGGGCCAGGATTCGAAGTAGGGATCTTTTGGCTGAAGCCACCAATGAGTTTAGTGGAGTTCCGTTACCTGTGAAGCATTCTGTTGAGCTGATTAAGATATCTGACCAGATGCTATGATCAATAAGATTAGCTGGGTGAATTAGGTCCTCTAGATTCTCTCGGGATAGCTCAGTTGTCAAAGCAGTGGCAGCTTCAGACAATAGGTCCCTGGTTCGAATCCTGTCACGCACATGATTCTTATTGTAGTTTATAAAAAAAATTACGAATTTTGCTGGTATGGATATTGAGTGGTGGTGGTGCAATAAAAACGGCTGATTATCTGCACGAGGGATATAGGCCAATAGGGAGAGTGCCCTCCGTGTGTGGTCTTTCTAAAGGAACCTAACCCGTATTTACGTTAGGATAACCAATCCAAGGTTCGAAGAAAACCACGAAAACTCTGAACGATTAGGCCGACGGGAACACAGCACCTCCCGTCTAAGATCTATTAAAAGCAGAATCGCTCGGCCACTGATGGGGATATGGATATTCGAAGCCTAAAAAGAAAAAAAAATACCTCGTCCTCAATGATTCCAAAATTGAAAGTATCAAAAATTTATAGTGATAGTCTGTCGGGCCTTCAGGCAATCCATGCACTTCGAACGAAGCACACCCTCATTCTAAAAATTAAAATTATCCTACATACTCTGTTAAATCGGGTCACCCTGGGACACGTCACAGCACACATCGGCATCACAGGAAATGAATTTGCTGACAGCCTGGCAAAGGAAGCAACAAAAATTGAAACAACAGAATACTCCCTTCCAGTTCCCCCTTCTTTCATTAGAAGGGAACTAAAAGATAAAATCATCCCAGCATGGCAAGTCTACTGGAACACCTCCACAAAAGGTAGACATACTCATAATCTCATTCCCAAAGTTTCCAGAGAAATGTACAACGTGTCTCCACATACCTCGGCATTCCTCACGGGACATGGTCCCTTTAAAAATTATCTACATACATTAAAAAGGTCTAGAACCGATGTGTGCGAGTGTGGGGCCAGTGGTGAACCCACTCATTACTATTTTACCTGTCCCCTGACAGTTTCTTGGCACCTCAGATCTTCATCGTCTCATCCGCCACCATCCTGGCTGATAAACATAATAACGAGGCCAGTCTTAAACCATAAGCTACTCGAAATTTATAAATTTCTACTCAATCTTTCAAATCTCACCTAATCTTTGCATTTGTTGTGGTCTTAAATTATTTATTAATTTCTCTTTCTTGTTTTATTCATAATTCTTAAGTTCATCCTAATCTTAACCCTAACTTTTTTGTCTTCAAGCTTCTAGTCTAAGGGACAAGCTCCCACTTACAATTTTAATGTTTTCAATGTTTTTAACTTCTTTTCATTGGGACCGCTCTTATGCTCAGCAACATCACTGGCGCTCAGTATTTTATATCCTCTTTCCTACAGTGCACGGGTTTCAGCGCAAATGTGTGGCGCTCATTGTCGCGTGGAAATCCTGCACTGTCACCTCGTCAATGGGCCGTCAGCTATGAACTGTACAAGTGGTGCAGTCATACCACTGAACTGCTCATCCATTTTTCAAGCGGACTGTGCAACTGGTGCAGGCGCACCTTCTCCATCATCCTGTCTGTCGCGTAAGAACGCTGGTTCCAGCGACAGACCCTATATTCTTTACCCTTATATATACCCTTATGATTTTATATTATATACCCTTTTGTCTTTAGTTCTTGCCGCCTGTCGCGTGGGGCTTTTTCCCGGCAGGACCAGCCATTAGGCGAAGTCTGTACTGCCACGTTTCATCCCTGCGTGCCGGGGAGCTAGCCGGGGAAGACATTAAACGCTAAACGGCTGAGTTCGCCCTCAGCCGAGTGGTCTTCCTCAGGCATTAAATTAAATTAAATTAAATTAAATTAAGCCGCGACAGACATCGGGAAAATACAAAACTATTACGTTAGCCTTTGCCTCATATATCCTTGCGTTCGGACGAGTCCATGCGTATAACTAAAGTATAGGCCTACATGGATCAATGTTCCGGAATATTTCCATTATTTGGTGCACAGGAAATTGGCATATTTTAGCGATTAACTCATTAGTTACTAACCCCATTGTTTTAATTTTCGTACAGTTGAAACCACATTGTAAGTTTAACTAGCATCACTATGCTGGAAGTGTTTTTGACTCACAAGTTTGTGCTTTAAAATATAGTTACATAGTCGTTAAAATGTAATAAAATGTACGCCATTTCTTATTTGGAAAAAATTCCGAAATCGGATCTATATTTAATTGTCGTATTTTAAGGGGCGTCATTTGGCGTAAATACCTTGTTTTAACCAAGTACTTTTTATAATTTTATGCAATTAAATAATAAAGTTAACAGTAGCAAACAAATTTTTATTATTAGGATCGATTGCAAAATCATGCTTGGAATCTTACAATTAAGTTTCAGTTTTCAGACAATATAAATTTGAAAGTACGTTATTTTCTATTTGATAGCCGAAAAAAGTTATGCGATTTCTAGAAAAAAAGTACTACAGCGAAACTACAGCACAGGTCGTTGTAACCATCGTTATGACATTTGGATTAGTATGAACACGTTTTTGCTTTAAAATATAGATACATTTTCGTTTAACATAATATTGTGAGAAGTTAAAACGAAACTCTATCCCGGATCCCCGTTGCCTTCGAAACCCTATACCTGACTTGCTGCATACGCTCTGGAAAATCTCTTAGTCCCACCTTCCACCGCCAGGGGGCCATTCTGTTTTAAACAAACCTCTTTCTACACGAACCTCTGGCAAGGGTTCACGCTGCCCACCACACCGTATAGAGATAATAAGTGACAAAGATAATTAATTTCGAGGCTAATTTTATTCATTTAAAATATTCAATAAAATATTATTCTTTCTGAGATAAAGACATTACGATACTTAAAACACTGTTTTTGATAGGATAAATATTACATTTTTCGAGGTAGTGAAGTAATTTAATTGACACTATTTTATTCCTCTTAGAAAAACAATTTCGCTTACTATAATATTTTAACAATCTTTTATAACTCCTTTCAAGCACTTAAAAAAAAGGTTTATTAAGTTTTATTAATAATATTTTTTCGACGATTATGTCATATTAAATATTACAAACAATATTTTTTATTCAAGAAAATTATTTTTTAATAAATATAATTTGTCAAGCTGTAAATAAATTACTTTCTCTTTTTAAACTCTTTAGTATTAATATTATTATCTTGAAGAATTCGACTTTTTTGACTTATATTTTAAGATTTAAAAGTTACGGAATTTATTCGCCAATAATGATGCACTGAAAACTTTTAAAATATTTATTTAAATTTTTGAAATACTTTACGCAAAACAACACTGTTAAAATAAATGTTCTAACAAAAACAAAATATTTTTCATACATTTTTTCACAACGAAATATACATGAGGGTGAAAAAATATTTTTTTGAGCAATTCAAAATATTTTTAATCTTTTATTTAAATAGATTTTATCAAAACACAGCAATACCGCCTGAATACATCTGCAATTTATATATAGAGTTTATAACATCATAAACAATCCTATTTAAAAATTAAAATAATTCCTTTTATAAATGAATTTATTTTGAAAATGTAGACAAAAATGTAGCAGAGGTTACATGTACTTTAAAAAAAATATGTTTAATATATTTAAACAAATAAATAAATTTGTTGTTTGTATTAACTTTTTTTTAACCTTTTGTTATAAAAATTTAGAAAAAAAACTTTATCTTTAAAACAATAATTATATTTAAAACTGTAGTAACAAAAATTACACAGAACAGTACACCTACCTCAAAATCTGCTTTATATTCTCAACATGTGATGAACAAAGTAAATATGGCATAATATTTTTAAAATTTTTAGGCAATAAATAATAGTAATCCTGTCTGGTGGACACAATGTTCATTATTTATTCTATTAAGGTTGTATTCAAATCCAAACTGCTTATTTTGAGACAGATTTTTAAATTCATTTTTGCTCTAAAATGCATCTAATTGGCAGGTTCTCTTATTCAGAAACTTTATAATGTCCGTATTGTCTTAATTTTTTGATAAAGGCAGAATATATTTCAAACAAGAACGAAAAATCATGCGTCAAGCATAGATTATGTAACACTTTCCAACGCTTCCAAAATAATTTTACGAATCATACTCTTTTATAAGCTAAAAGATAACATCTAAGTAATCCGAATACTTTATTCAGCCCTGTATAGGATCTATAGATTTGTATATATACTACATAGGATGCTAAATTTTAGTTCAGTTAGGAAACACGTAGCACAGTTTAAAATTCTCCGTCTGGAGTTAAATAATACGGAAATGTGTTCCCGAACTTTTGTACTTCCCTGTATAGGATCTACAGAATTTATACACACCACGTAATATACAAAAAGCGATTTAAAATTAAAATCGCATTCAGTAACTTAAAACGCACTTCCAGGAATTATTGTTGACATACAGTAGAGAATTCTTTTGTGTGTCCCTGTAAATGAACGATGACTGCTATACACACAATATTCTGTAGTAAGTCTCTTGTAATGAACCTTATATAAATTTCAATGCGTTTAAAATAGTGAAACATTATTTAAATAAACCGCAGACGATTTTTCTCCATAGACGTAATGTAACGGAATTCTTTTGACTGTCCCTGTAAAGTAAGTATAAGTGCTATGCACACCCTATTCCATATTAAGCTTCTTCTAATGCACCTTAGTGATATATATAAATTTCAATGCGTTTAAAGTATTGAAACATTATTTAAATAAACCGCAAATGATTTTTCCCCATAGACCGCAATGTAACGGAATTCTTTTGAGTGTCCCTGTAAAAAAACTATAAGTGCTACACACTTCCGTTGAAATAGGGAACATGCTATAGATAACGATTATAACATATAAAATTTGCAGGGCAATCCGAGCATATTTACGGGAGTTAGAGCACGGACAGACGGCAGACGGCAGACGGCAGACGGCCAGACGGCCAGACGGCAGACGGCCAGACGGCCAGACGGCAGACGGCCAGACAAACCGAAGTCATAAACACTTTTCAACTAGGTTGGAAAGTGTTAAAAATGCTGTCAAAGTGGACATTTTGAACCGAATTTCCCGAAGTGATAGCGCTGAAAACAACAAAAAATTATCGTACTGTGCAAATAATTGTTTGTAAATAATTTTATAATTAATAGAACGAAAAATAAAGACATGGTTCCCTTATAAATCTCTTCATAATTTACGCCACAAAGTTTCATGTTTTTATTTTTTTAAATGAATCTGAAAATGTGTCTCAAAATTTTGAGTTGTTGAGCGTAGAAAAATATATTTTTTAATACCGCCTTAAACGAAAATGTACTTGCAGAGGTTACGTTTTTCGAAGACAGAAATTATATAAATTATACGGAACTAACAAATACAGGGATAATCAAATACAAACCCGACCTTTAAAATATCAATAGAAATTATTATACTTATTGTTATGACCATGATAATCATAATAATATCTTCTATGTTAATTTTTTCTTGCGTTTTTTTTTTTTTTATTCTTCATATGTGCATTTATTTTGCAGCTTGTTTCATGAGCGAATAAACAGTACATAGTGTGGTTGATCAAACCAAACTGAACACAAGTACCTAATTTTCTGAGATTCAGTTCTCGGTTAGAGGGCTTGAAAAAACTGAATTAAAAATATATTTATAAATTTATTATGGTTAAAAATATTAAAAAAATAAAAAGTTATATATTTTAAACTTATGAATTATTTTGAATTGACGAACATTTTTGAAATTTGCTGACCTTAATAGCTAATAATATATTAGAATATTTCACGTGTTCCTGTAAATAAATGTATGTTGAATAAGGGAGATTACAGGATTTCTGATTTTTAATGCTCAACAAGTGTAAATTTCCCCCTTACTCCACAAGGTCCATCTAGTCCACCGGATTTCTGATTTTTAATGCTCAACAAGTATAAATTTCCCCCTACTCCACAAGGTCCATCTAGTCCACCGGGTCATAACATTTTTTTAATGTATTTTCTTTTGACGTTGCATACAAATTAACAAATTATTACTTTATCAGTAATTAATAGAAATTTAATATTGGAAAACCATATCTTCAGTGGACTTAGGATTCCTAAAATGTCTAAAATTGAAAATTAAATGAGCCATTTTTGTCATTTTGTATCTTAAAAGTATACATTACAGAAACAACATTTTAAAAGTCAGTAATATATACATGTTCCTTATTTCATTGGGGACCGATCATAATCCGTTTCTTTCCGATCATAATGGGAAAAAATATTTTTTTTACTTCTTTTGCCGAGCAGAAAAATCAAATCACGGGTTGCGCACATGATTACAAAATAAATTCTGCATATAAAATAAAATTTTGGTATCTAATTATGCTTGAGAGTTTATGCTGAATCTAAACATTGTTATTTATAGCATTTTTATGCTTAAAAACAAAACTGTATCTTGCTTATATAAAAGTTTTTCAACAAAATAAGATGAAAATGTATGTTCGCGTTATACAGAGGGTGTTTGCACATTATGGGAAACGATTCTGATGTTAAATTAAAAAACAACGAGAAACAACAGGGGGCAAAATCTGGCAACATGTAATAACGCGATAACTGAAATATTGGCTGCTTTGAAAAAATATTGTCTGCTACTGAAGTGGCACGCGAAAGAAACGAGTGGCTTGAAGGTTATATATTTGTTCTTTCCGAAGACAATTATTCATATTACATGATTAGAAAACATTGCAAGAAGCATGATTTTAAAGTGTCGAAGCATAAAATAAGTGATATTATTAATTGCAAAGTGGACAAAATCGTCAATCTTTAAAGCTATTGAAAAGAAAACACCGAAAGAACTTCCCGAAAAGGTAACGTCAAGTGCGCTTGATGGTTGTAATGGAAAATCCAAAACCTCAAAGAATTATCTCAAAATCTTTGCATACATCTGCAGAAACTATAAATTAAATAATTAATAGAGATTTGAATTTAATTAAAAGAAAAACATTTACAGTTTATCGTCTGATACCAAGAAATGTTGTTGGAAGAAATACAAGATTCAGACTGTTATATGAAAATAATTTAGCAGGTGATAAGCGGAAAAAAATTGTCAAAGTTGATGAAGCGTGGATTTATCTAAATGAATAATAATTTAAAAAAAAATTTCGATTTATTACCGGAAAAGAGGCCAAAAAGATTTACAACTTTGGTTCAAACATTGCAAAGAAAGTTTCTTTAAAGGGTTTATGGTGACTGCTGGAATCTCTTACAACGGAAAATTAAACATCAGAAAAGTTGAGAAAAATGTCAAAATTAAATCTACTTATTATCAAATCTATGTTCTAATTCCTATTTTTAAAGACGAAATTCCAAAACTTTATCCTACGGACGTTAAAAGTGTTGAGTTCCACCAGGATAAAGCGAGCAGCCATACATCCTTAAGTACAGTCGCATTTCTCGAAAAATTGACAAGAGAAACTGGAATCAAGTGTATACCATTTAATCATATTCCACCCAAGTCCCCAAATGTTTCACCAATGGATTAATGTGTCTTTGGACTATTAAAACAAGCTTTTGCGAAACGCCGACCAACTACGTCGAGTCGATTCTGGAAACGTACGGTGGAGGAATGGAACAAAATTCCGCTTCTAGTTTTACAAAAATCCCTACTATCTTGGAAATCCCACTGCAATATGATAGTCCACAATAAAGGCTACCAGATAGAATATATTAAATATTTTTTTTTAATATATGTATTTTATTTTTGTCGTCAAAAGCGTTCCCAATATGTCTAAACACACTCTGTACAGACTAGATACACAATATATACTGAATATTTCAGGAAAAAATAAGCTAATACCTTGCATCCAATGCCCCAAAATAAAATTTTGAGAAAGACGACTTTACTATTTGAAAATATTTCATATTTAACAACTATTAAGCGTATCCTTCATTTTCTTTTAAACATTTAAAAAAGTATTACGCTTTAATATAAATATATTTTTTCAAAAAGGGAATTTTTTGAAGGTTTAATTGTCGTAAGTCTCCTTAAATATATCTATTTAAAATAATAAAACTTATAATTTTAAATAGTTTGAATGTATTGGAATTAACCGAATTCTTAATTGAAAATTAGATAATATTCCAATATAAAATAATTTTAAAAAACGTTTTCTTTTATAAAATATGTAAAGGACTGCCAAAATTCAATCTATCTATCTATCTATATATATATATATATTTGTGTGTGAAACAAAATAGTCGTTTAGTTTTTAAATGGAATTGACAGTCATTTTTCTTTTTCACGATTGAAAATTAGCTGGCTAGATTGCTTCCGCCTTTGTTTTGTAAAGATAAAATAAATAACAGACACAGGAAATGAGCAAAGTATATGGATGAACGTTCTGAAAAAATGCTTCCCTTTCTTCTGATTCAGTAAAAAAAAAATCAATAATGCACATGTAAAATTTTAGACTGCTATTCTATAAATTTAATCTGTAAGTTTAAGGTGATAATTATTTTTATATATTTTGTAAACACTTTTAATTCAATTAAATTGTTTGCTTTTTTATGAATGACTTAATCAAGAAATTGGTTTGTTGAAAATATTTCATTGAAATATCTCCTACAAATTTTAGCAACGTAATTAATGTTACTTACATTGTTTCACTTATCATAAGGGCGGTCAGAAAAAAAACCCTTTTATTTTTTACAATATAGTAAGAATTGTGAGACTTAAGAAAAAAGTACTCATTTTCGCGCAGTCGTAAGTGACATGCCTTAAATTCATGTAGAATATGCACAATCCCTTTTAAAAATTACTCATTTGCAATAACGCAGTTTTGCGATTTAGCCCCTTTTATAGATTGACTATTTTAGGGTTATACGTGAAAATTAAAACAATTTACCTCTGTGATGTGGGACTTTAATCTTACTCTAGGCTTAAAATAAAAGTGTTGAATGCATCTACATTAAACATTCATTATAATATGTTTCATGTTTACGGTTGGATTTGCCGGCATACTTTTACATATGCCATATTCATCGACAGAAGCGTTGCGTATATCCATGTTTAGAGTTGATGAGTATTTTTCTTTATGGATATAATATTTTACACGTTTGATGCCAATGATGATAATGATGATAATTAGCATTTTTACAATATGTTAGCCTTACCCTGATGCACAAAATCCCATTATCAAGAAAAATGTGTTAAAAAGACATAAACGATTCCGAACCATATTCTTCACAGTATGCTATATATACATCATTATTCTGTTTAACATTTCTTACATTTATAGTAAAAGATCATTTTTTCTTGATAGTTATTAAAAAGATGTTTCTTTATTTTTAATTCCTTATATTATTTGAATGATCATGTTTTGTTTAAAAAACTACATATTGCCATTCAAATAGTCGAAATACTAGTAAAACTTTGGCTTATCCAAAATTTTTAAAAGTAGAAATTGGTTTTATAAGGTATCGTTGAAAAAGAAGTTATATTCGTTATATTTAAGTTTCTTTATATTTAAGTACATGGAAAAGTTTTTTATGTTTTAAACACTACAAATTTATAACTTTCTATTTTATAAATTCTTTTAAATATTTACATGTTATAATTTAATTTTTTATCGATATTCGTAGTAAATTTTATATAGTGACTTTCACTTGTTCGCAATTGAAGATATGTATTTGAAACGGCGTGTAATACAAAGCACCGCATAAGGGTAGGACTCTTGTAAATTAATTTTGTTTTAAATATGTACAAATTATATAACAGAAAGAAATAAAAAAAAATCAAATTACAATTTTGGATAAATTAGAAAATTAGAATAAATTTTATTAGGAATAAAACTGTTATCTTAATACAAAACAATAATTATTTAATCATTCAATTTGTTTCAATTGTTTAATATTAAAAATTCAATATTAAATTATTATAAATACTTTATCCCGAATAAACATTATTTGTTGTACTTGCATAAAAGCAAGCCAAGTACTTTTTAGGTGCGTTCGTAATTATATAAATACGTAGCACCTATTATCGTCGTCTGGTCCGTCCGTCTGTCTGCCCGTCCGCCCGCATATAACAACGCAAAAACTAAACAACCGAATGGTTTGAAATTTAAGATATATTATCTTTGCAGAATTTTGTCGAGACATTTCAATTTCTTTAAAAATCGAATCAGAACTTTAGAAAATTTTAATAAAAACATTTATTAAGAAATTTGATTTTTTTTTTATCGGTGCTTTCTTTTTATAGGAGCTTTCGAAGTTTAATCGTCAAGCGTCCGAGATACTTATTTTATTACTGAAATTAATCTGCAGACGATATAATTCATTTTACAGACTTAAAAATCATCAAGACCTGAATATTTATATAACTAGCTATAGTACGAACGCACCTCGTTTGTCACGTTTGACGTACAATTTTCAACTTGTTTAGTAAAGAGTCGTCATTATTACTTTACTTTTCTTAAACCATGTAAAGAACGAAATTTTCCAATTGTTTGAAAATTCGGGATGGGGCGTTTGATAATTCATCAGCATTTCCATGGGTTAATGACCATTTGCATGACAACTCAGGGTTGTCATAAGAATTACCATCACAAACTTCTTTTTCATGACCCTTTTTTAGTCACAGTGTCCTGGGAAAGTAATTCATTGTCTCGGTAATATTAATTTTGTCAAGCGTAAACTTTGTACGTACAGAATACAGAGAGGTGGATTAGAAGGGAGGTTATAGGAAAAAGGCAAATCTTTATTCCAAAATTGCTCACGCTCGATTAATGAAAAATGAGCATTTCATACAGAGACGCGTGATAACCTTTAAATGAGAGATTACTATAGTGTTGAAATTAAATAGAGCACTTTATTAAAAAAATAGTATTTTTAATTTTATAAAATTAAATGTTAAACATAAATAATGTAACTCACTGAGTTATTAATCATAAGAAATAAAGTCTAATTTAACTATGATATTTGTCGAACACTAATGCAGCTGTATAAACAGCGATAATAATAAATGGCTGAGTAAAAATTATAATCGAGTAAATTACTAAGTTGAAAATATATAGGTATTTTTTAAGTTATCAGGATTCAAAAATGTTTAAGAAGTTATATAAACATTCTGGGGGTAGTAATATATTTTTACTTTAAAATATAAATGCAAATATCAAATGGATTATGAATTAAAAATATTAATACATATTTACAGATTATTTAGCTCCAGTGCAACTTGAGCTTTTCAGAATAAATTTTTATTTTATTTTTTATTATACTTTAAAATGAACAGTTATCGTTTTTCTTTATTGTCATCAATACTGTTTGATAACGGAAGCAAGATTGAAAAACATCCGGGTGTTTCGAGCTCTGCAGTATTTCTTCTATAAGCACACCTTTATAATAGACTACAATTTCGGTATGTACCGAATGTTCGGCTGTTTTTCTACCGAAGCATTATATTCACCGAAACTCATATTTTGGACCGAAAATTGCCGAATACGACCATGCTTTTGGTCACTAATCGTGCCGCATCCGACAAATATTACAAATAATGGCATACGTCAAATTGACCATTTGTAGGTGAACTATGATGAGCGAAGTGTTAAAATCATAAAATACCACTTGATTGTGGCTCATGTAATTATTCTGGCAACAAAACATTCGCTGTTAAGAAAAATTCCCATGCCTTTGTGTATATTTCTGTGTATTGTGTTATTTTCTATCCTTTTTAAATCATTGATGTTTTTTGATCATGATGACATTTGTGACTTTTAGAACACCCGAAACTTTTTTTTTTCTATCACAAACAAATATTTATTTTTAAAAAATATTTATACGATACTCTAATGTTACATAAGGAATTAAAATACACATTATCACTACATAGTATAAAACAAAGTCGCTTTTTCTGTCCCTATATCCCTATGTACGCTTAAATCTTTAAAACTACGCAACGGATTTTGATGCGGTTTTTTTTAATAGATAGAGTGATTCAAGAGGAAGGTTTATATGTATATCCATTAAATAGTGGAGAAATGCTGTTATTTTTGAGGTTTTTAATGTGATGTCGTAAATAATTTCATTTTTTCCGCTTATACATTGCAAACGCAGGCTGAACCCTACAAGATTTATCAAAATAATGTACTAATTATTGTACACATTAAAAAGGTCTACAGAAAACACAAAGAGTTGAAGGTTTTCAAGGTTAACCCGAAGCAAAGCGAGGGAGTGCCGCTAGTTAAAGATATAGGAATGGTCAGGTGGATAGTGGTATGCTGAAGTAATAAAAACTATTTAACACATTTGGTAACCATTAAAGGTAAATAAATTATCTTTATGTTTAAACATTTGAGCAATTATTGTTTAATCTAAACAAATGAAAAACTTAATTCAAATGCCTCAAAATAGTACAACGAATGTAAACATTTAAATGTTAATTTGCTTGGATCGAAGGAAAATTACCCTAAAAATCTGTTAATGTATTGCAAATGATATTAAAAAAATATCTCAAATAAAGTTAATTTTATAATCCTTAGTAAGAAGATTACTAATTTTGTATTTTACAACTGTAAAGTAATGCTTGAAAACTTTACTTTACTATGAATAGTTCACTTTATCATTGGATATGTATGCGTTTTACAAAATATTAGATGGGAATAAATTCTAAAATTTTATCGCTTTAAAAAATGATATTTAAATCTAGGCTTTTCTTGGTCTTATACTCAAATATTTAATATTTTATATCCGTTGTAACTGAAAAAGAACGAAATCGCAGGAAACAGGCTTAAAACAGAGAATATGCAATATGAGGAATTGTCTACTTTGTATTAAAATTAGATTTGAAGCTAAAGGAAAATTTTAACAATCTGATTGGAAACACGGAATCATATGATGTACTAAATTTATTTATATGCTGAATTTACAGGAAATTTGTAAAAGGAAATTCAGAAATATTTTCCTATCCTTTGATCTTTCTTTGAACAGTAAATTAATCACAATCCTAAATCATGCATTTTAAATACATGAAACATAGCGAGAATATTTGTCATAATGCAGTGTTGGATGTAGATATCCACATTTTTTGTTTGTGGAACAATTTATGTACGCAGTCAAAAAAGGTAAAAAATGATTATAGAGTTTTGAATGAAAATTGAAATAATGCACATGACAAAGAAAAATTATTTTACAAAAATTGAATGAAGCTAAAATTTGCGTATTATAAATACTTTTGGATCAACGAAAGATTATTGAACTGAAATAAATGATAGATTTTAACATACATTCCCTTGTTTTTGAACTTCGATTTTTTTTAGAATTGTTAGTTATAAAAGGTTTCACTGTGATAATGTTATTTGTCAAATTTGACATAATAAAAATGTTTTTGATTTTTGCCCATCCTTTTTTTTTCATTTCAATGCGCGTTTTAGCTCTTCCTGAATATACAGGGTGTCCGAGAAGATACGCCCTAATTTGAACAGTTAGTAATACAAAATGTAATCGTTGTATTAACCCTTTCAGGGGCAAAGTACTTTCAGTACTAAAATGTTGAAATAAATGACTAGCACCGGAATTTACAAAAGAAATTGTTTGAAAATAAGAAAAAAGCTATATTTCACGTATATATTAAATGGAAAAGATTTTAGGAAAATTCTGGTGCCATTGTGGCGTTTGGGAATTAAAATTAAGTGGTTTTATAAACATACCACTGCCCCTGAAAGGTTTAAGTATATTGGAGCAACAATGGATTCACACAGTTATGAAGTTTTGTTTGTGCAGTCACACCATTTCTACATGTGCCCCATGATTGGCACGGAAGATGTCTAAGGAGGATGGCCAGAGAATTGGACTATCTGTCCCAGTGCATCTTTGTGGGAATTTGGCAATCAATGTTCGGGACTCCCAAATGCCAGTGTAGAGGTGGTCCATCCTGCCAATGGACCCCAATTCTGCATACCATCACACAGTTTGTGCTTTTCTGAATTCGTTGTCATTTATCATTTTTTAATTTTTCCGATTTTCAGCACCTGAGATAAAAATCATTGCTATTACATAATGTAAATTTCCAATTCATCTTTGTCAGAATTCGGCAATCAATGTTTGGGACTCCCAAATGCCAGTGTAGAGGTAGTCCATCCTGTCAATGGATCCGAATTCTGTATACCATCACACAGTTTGTGCTTTTCAGAATTCGTTGAAATTTATCTTTTTTTAATTTTTATGATTTTCAGCACCTGAAATAAAATTCATTGCTATTACATAATGTAAATTTCCAATTCATTTTTGTGGGAATTTGGCAATCAATGTTCGGGAAAAACATAAATTCTGCCTGAAAAACTCAAGACTTCTTTCATGACAGAAGGATTATAGTCGATTCACACATTTGAAAGCTGAATATTGAGCAGGCTTGATAGCTTTGAGTAAGTTGAGTGTGGTAATTGGGAAAAGCATTAGAAGCAATTTCATAAGAATATCTTAACTGTTAGAATGGACAAACAGTAAGATAAAACAGTTACAATGTTGAAACTCGTGTATTCTGCACTCATGGTTTTTACGAAACGAAGGTGGTTATTTGACATTCAATACGCTACCAATGTCTTCATTACCCAAAACTAATATGATATTCTGAAAGAGTACGTGATCGTTTTGACTAACAATAAAATATTTTCTGAACAATCATAGCATTTTAATATCTTATTTCGTCCCACAATAACTACGAAGACAGAAAACACGGTGTTTTACGTTTTGCACTCCTGACAAAAATCATAAGGACACTAAAAAATGTAAGTATCCTGAATTTTATAACAGTTCTAAGCATTGATAAACATAAACGTACACGTTGTGCACTCCTGACAAAAATCATAAGGACACTAAAAAATGTAAGTATCCTGAATTTTATAACAGTTCTAAGCATTGATAAACATAAACATCATATAATATGTTTTTATAAACTAAAGAGAACTGTCTTGTTCATTTTTATAAAAAATAATAATATATTTTCAAAATATATGAAATAAGAAAAAAAAATATTAAACTTTTTTAATGGTCATAATTATAAGGACACTCCTTATAATTTTGAATCGATACAATTTTAATAAGAAATGTTACCCCCTTTAGTTTAGAGACGCTCAGTCATACGGCTAGACATGCTCGGAACAAGTTTTGAAAATATGTTGCGGGTATAGCTGACCAGATATGTTTAATAGCTTTCTGAAGATATATAATGCGTGAATATTGCTAGTCTTTACATAAAAAATAGTTAACCTATACACTTCATTAATTTTTATAATATTATTATTAAATTACTGATGTGACCAATAAATAATGATATAATTTTATCATTGAAATACTTTTTAGTAGCTTTTGAGCTATTGCACAATGCATTATCTTGTTAGAAAAGGATTTTTCAACTCCTAAAGGCAAACATATGCCAAAATTTGTGTTTCTGAAACACACGTGCACACGTTTGAGTTAAATATCCGAAAAATACATTAGGTTATTCTAACGTTGAGATCACACAGTACTTTGAACCATAAATGATTCTCCTTTACATTGATAGCTCCATGCAACGTTTCAATTCCTCCGCAAATCGCGTCAATATTAATGCATAATTTTTGACCGATCAATATTGAAACTTTTTTCATCCGCTTGAAGTTATACGTTATATATATACATATACATATACATACACAAATGCATTGTTCAACTTCCTTTGATGAAAATTGGTGAGAAAAGGAATAAAATGTATCTCAATGACAAATAAATAAACAAATTTAATAAATAACAGAACCATAAATATGTTATATCTTCCCATATTTTGCGAGAAAACATTTGGATTTTGTTTTGAATGTTCATTTTTTTGGTTAAATATATTTTTCCATTTATTGATAAAAAGTTTGAAAAAATAAGTTTCTATATTTCAAAAAATTCATGTAAAGCCGTAAATTTACATACAGGGGAATAGCATTGAAATTGATTTACCATTTTTCAAGTAGTAAATTTTTTATAAAAAATACTTGAATTATGTTTTTTCTTATCTATGAATATGAATTTTGAAATATTTCCGCAAAGAACTCTAAAGGCTTCTACAAAATATTATCGATTAAAAGTTAAAATAGAAAATTTTACATTGTTATATGTCATAGCATTTTTTCATATATATATATATTTTTTCGAAAACATAAATCAGATTTCCAAGATTAAGAGCTGGATGGATTTGGATAGATTTATGCATGCATCAAATACTACGTAAATTAGACTTGTAATGTTTGTGCTGGTCTGGTGTGGGTTTTGTCAAAGACTCACACATTTTAAGACATCACAATTTTAATAATATACAGCACAAAACGACAAAACACAAAACACAATAGAAAATCAACATTTGGTCTCGGGACGAGATCCATTCTCGAAACTAACTATTACAACTCAACTACATCTACAGAGTTACAGAGCCGCGAAAAGTTATTCGTTCTCTTCAGTTCAGTTCGGACTTGGCAAAATATCTGCGAAAAGTGGCAATAGCGCCATCTATACGTTGTTTCATTTAGGGAAAGGCAGTTATTTTGTTATAGCCTCCCCCTCTGGTTCCGAAGTCGTCCCGACGAGGAATCAGAAATTTTAGGCGGTCGACCACGCTTCCGTAGCGGTTGCACGGGCAATTCATCAGCACCTCGATATGGACTGAGTGCGGATGTGTGGTAAGTGCCTACCGAAATGTTAGGATTATTTGGATGAGCAATTTCATACGTTGTTAATGATTTTTGAGTTAAGATAGTATACGGACCATCACGGCGCGGCATGAATTTAGCACTCCGTTTTTGTTTAGCGTTACTAAGTGGATGTAAAGTCACCCACACCTGATCTCCAGGATTGTAATTTGGACGTGCTCTACGCTTCCTATCCGCATAGAATTTACGTTTATCTTGCTTTTCTTCAACTAGATCATGTACTCTAGATGAAAAGTTTGCGAAATTTTTAAGGTATGGGGTAATTTCAGGGACGAAATTATCGTTATGAATCACAGTTCTTAAATCATGCGTAACATCGTCGAGTGTACGCATCTCACGCGCAAATTGCAAATATGCGGCCGTTTGACCGGTAGTTTCACATTTTGCGGAATTCATTGCAAACCTAACAGCTGGTAAGCGCTCTTCCCAGGAGCTATGGTCGTCTCCTACTAAAATGGCAAGTCGAGGTTTTAAATCACGATTTTTACGCTCAACAGGGTTCGCTTGAGGGTGGTAAACAGGTGTTAGACTTTGTTTAATGTCCAACAGATGACATAATTGTTGCATGACATCGCTCACAAATTGGGGTCCATTATCATTAACTATTCTTCTGGGTAAGCCATAACGTAAAAATATTTCATTAAGGAGAGTTAATGCACAATCCCTACCAGTAGCCTGTGATAATGCAAACAGCTCCACCCACCGTGTTGCACAATCCTCAACAATAAAAATCCATCTTTTTCCAGTTTTACTTTCTGGAAGAGGCCCAAACAGATCTATCGAGAGAGTTTCTAGCCTTTGAGCATAAATTGGAGTTTGCAGCAGTCCAGCTGGTTTTTGATTTGAGGCTTTATACCGGTTGCAATCAGGACAAGCTTTAACATAATCTGATATGAATTTTCTCATGCCGGTCCAGTAATATCTTTTAACAATTCGACGGAAAGTTCCTTCGGCGCCATAGTGTCCAGCAGTCGGAGCATCATGGTATTCTTTTAGGATTCTTTCACGGTCATGAGTTGGAACTACCAACTGAGCTTCTTCGACTTCAGAGTCAGGGGCGTATCGATACAGTACACCCTGATTCATTAGATAGCCTCTTTCAGTCCAATTAACTAAATCCGTAGTAGGGGGGTTAGTTTCAAAACCATCTATAATTTTCTTCAGTTCTGGATCTTTCAACTGTTCTTCTCGAATGTCTTTAGAACTTTTAATGGGAAAGTCCACTATGACAGTATTCACTTCACATGAATCTTCTGTACAATCTGGGCGGGATAGCATATCCGCAACTACATTTGCTTTTCCTGGGATATACTCTATTTTTAGATTGTAGGCTTGTATCTGCAACGCCCATCTGGCCAACCTACCTGATGGAGATTTTAGGCTCATCAACCATTGGAGAGGTTGATGGTCCGAGGCTACTGTGATTTCAGAACCTTCAATATAGCCTCGAAATTTATTTAGAGCCCATACAACGGCTAAGGCTTCACGCTCTGTGGTAGAATAGTTTCGCTCAGCAGGATTAAGAAGTCTGCTGGCATACTCAACAGGATGTTCCTCAGATCCTTGGCCCTGGAGTAGAACTGCTCCAAGAGCATATGCACTGGCATCTGTTCGAAGAATGAATGGCTTTGTCATATCAGCTTGATGCAATATAGGAGTGGTGACGAGGCATTGCTTTAGAGTGGCAAAAGCTTTTTCTTCTTCAGTTCCCCATTTCCACTGAACTTTCTTTTTAGTAAGATTACTTAGTGGACGTGAAATATCAGAAAAATGTTCGATAAATCTACGGTACCATGAACAAGTTTGTAAGAATGATTGTACCTGTTTTACAGTCTTTGGAGAGGGTATTTTCATAATTGCTGCAACTTTCTCTTGGTCAACTTCAATGCCTTTGCTTGTAATCCAATGTCCGAGATACTTGACTCGCGAACGAGCAAAGTAACATTTGTCACGGTTAGCATGAAGTTTAAACTTGGACAGTCTCTCAAACACTAATCTTAAATCGGAAAGATGTTGCTCAAAAGTCGATGACAGAACAATGATATCATCAAAGTATGTCAAAATTTTAACGTTGTTAAATCCATACCGGAATTTATCCATTAGTCTCTGAAACGTTGCAGGAGCATTGCGTAATCCAAATGGCATTCTAACAAAGCGAAATGTTCCAAATGGACAAATGAAAGCTGTTTTATCTCTATCAGCGGCACTCACATTAACTTGGTGGTAACCAGATTTCAGGTCAATGGTTGACATGTAAGCTGTAGGAGTAGCATCCTGTAATAAATCATCCAATCTGGGGAGTGGATAAGTATCCGGAGTCGTAATTGCATTCAGCTTTCGGTAATCTATGCATAGACGCATTTCACCATTAAGTTTTGGTATAAGAACAATAGGAGCTGCGTATGGGGATTCACATTCTTCAATAATACCGTTTTCTTGTAAAACTTCCAATTCTTTCTTTAATAATTCTTTCTTCATAGGTGACATTCGATAGGGTGGACAAGCTACTGGTGTATGGTCCCCTGTAGGAATATGGTGTTCTATAAAGGGAGTGGGCTCTCCCCCTGGTTTGAACACATCTTCATATTCTCGTAACAATTCGCTTAATTCTTCTCTTTGGTTCTCAGGTAGCTGATTCCCCTCTTCTTCACGTAACACGCATGAATTAAACTCGTTTGGTATTTTCTGCAGAAGCACTGGGTTATCATCAGAAGAAAAGTCATATACTTGATGAGGAAAGTCATTAAAATACCATTTCCGGTTCTTTATATCAAGGACAATTCCTGCTTTTTGTAAAAAGTCTATACCCAACAAAGTGCGATTTCCTTTTGCTTTGGGCAAAACAATTAATTCAGTTTGAAAAGATTTTCCTTTAACTTGGATAGTTACTTCAGTGTATAGAACTTCACCATCAAGTTTACCTCCATTAGCTAGAGTCATTTTTATCACCTTGGACTTAAAAGAAGCTCCTTGGTCTTTTAATAACTTATACAAAGTTTCTCCAGCAATAGAATTAGTTGCACCTGTATCGGTACACGCTGTACCGTAAAATTCATTTATATGGACATCCAAGATGGGAAGGTGGGCAGAGTCTGCTACACAGGTATACAGATCTACGCTATTAAACTCTTTAGATTTTGTTTTAAGAGAGGGATTACACTTAGGACATTTCGAACGAATAACCCCGGGATTCCCACATCCATAACAAGTTACAGTTGCATGTTTGTCATTGTTTACATATCGCGAGTTTATATATTTTGGGGAAGGGGTAGTATTTTTATAATTTCCAAAATGTTCGTTAGCTTCAGTTTTGGTTATTTGATTTTTAGAGAATTCCTGACCATTTGAAGTTCTCGGGAAACCATATTTCTGTGTTTCACGCGTTTTTGAATTACTTGCTGATTTTTGAGAATGTGGTTTGATATTTTCGTATATGTCAAGCTTTTCTGCCAACACGACAGGATCATTTAGTTTGTCCCAACCATCTAAATAATGATTTTTATATTCTGGTGGGCACTTTCTTTTAATCTGATCAGCAATTATAAGTTCTTTTAACTTTTCAAATGAATCAATTTCTAATTCCGATAACCAACCCTCAAAATAATTTCGAATTTCAAAGTAAAAATCTTTCCATGTAGAATTTTCCCTTTTCTGATTACGGGTGAACAACACCCTAAACCTCTCTGCTGTTAACCTAAATCTATTTAACAGTATGTCGCGAATATGTTAATAATTTTTAAACATTGTTTCAGGCTCTCTTGCTATAAGTTTAGCAATATCGTTTGGAAGAACGCCAAGTATTTGTGAAACCCAGAAGTCTTTAGGGACACTTAGCAATTTCATCTGACGTTCAAACATTGTCAAAAACAACGACATATCATATTTTTCGGGAATAAATATTGGTAGGATATTTTTAATATCTATGCGCATTTGATTGAAATCCAGTTGATTCTGTGGAACAGTTGTCGCGTTATAGGTTTGACCTTGTAATTTAAGTTTTTCTAGTTCATACGCTCTCTCATCCGCGACACGCTTCTCCTCCAACTTTCGTTCTTCCGCGACACGCGTCTCATCTAACCTTCGTTCTTCTGCGCTTTCCTGTTTCTTTCTATCATCCACTAAAGTAAGGAATGCCTCTTTCACAAATTGCTCATCATCTTTAAATAGAGCGCACTTTATAATTTTATCACGTAAGACTGCAATTGTATCACCTGTATCCGGAGCAATGTCTAATTCGATAGCTAAATTATATAAATCAATTTTTTTTCCCTTTGCCAGAAACGTCATTTTTCTCAAAGCAGTTATTTCAATTTTCTATACCCAGAATACTTAAATTGCAAAATTATATGTAATTCTTGACCTAAAATCACTAACAAAACAACTACCTTCCCTTTACAGGTAACTATAAGTAGGTAAATATAAACAGATAAATATATCAAACTTTTATAACCACTTGATAAAACATATAGGAAATAATTTAATAACATACTAAAATTTACTAGCAATTAACCATGAGCTCATTTAAATCTCTATACGAAATATTAATATTCAGCCATTTACCAATTTAACTTACCGTATATAAAACTTTCAATTCAAACACAAGTATTATAGATAATCTGAATTTATCACCAATAAAGATAAAAGCAACACAATTTATAAATAAAATACTTACTCTACATCTTAAAAAAATTATATGAGAAATAATTATAGAAAGTTATTGAAATGACGTATTTTATAGAGCTAAATAAATAAAGATAAAATGTATTTTACTTAAAGAACATTTCATTAAAAAAAATGTATATATTATCAAAGGAATAATATAAATATTTTATGTCATTAATCTTTCGTAACTTACCAAAACCAATGAACAAAACAAAAAATATATATACACCGTTTAAAGAAAGAAATAAAATAAAACAAAACCGCTAAACTCTGGATCCAGCAAAAAAAAATTCTTCCAAACTTTTATAAACATAACAAATAAATTAGAAATAGATGATCATCCCATAAAATAAAGAGAAAGTTAAAAAAAAAAAAAAGAAACGCGTAACTTTCATTCACTAAAACAGCAGCGAATAGATGTAAGATCTTTTGTTTTTCTTTTCGAGGTCAAACTACATCACACTTGAAAACACTAAACTTTTAATGCTGAACAACAAATAAGGCAGGTTGCGGTGATTTTTCACAGTATAGTTTCAAAATAAGAATGATTTTTTTTTCCTGATGAATGAAAAAGAAGTCACGTGAATTACCACAAAATTAGCTATCGGGCGGATGCTTCACAAAATTTCACAGCATAAATAATAAATAGGATGGTTCTAAATAATTTCACAACATATATGGAATATTTGTTGAATATACACGTTGGATTACGTAGACGATTCACAAATTATCGTGATGATAAATCGTTTTAAAACTTCTTTCAAAACGAAACTAGGATGGGCGGGTAAAATGTAGAATGCATACGATTCCTTCACTTTAAAAGACTCGAAACCAGGATGGTTCACGATTGAGGACGATTTTTAGAAACTTTGAAACCGGGGTGGTTTCCTTTTAATCTCACTTTTAATTTCACAAACAACACACAATGACTCTTTTAATTTCACACATAACAGATCAGCATTGCACTGAAAGACTTCACAAACACTTGAATCAGGATGATTCCTTGAAACACAGAACCAGGCCAGGCCGGCTCTTTCGATTTCACAAACAAAACGGATCCAGGACGGTATAAAATATTCCACAGACCTTCAGAATCGGGACGATTCTTTCATTCGAAACCAGACGATTTTCTCTTCTTTTACGTTGGGCGCCATTTGTAATGTTTGTGCTGGTCTGGTGTGGGTTTTGTCAAAGACTCACACATTTTAAGACATCACAATTTTAATAATATACAGCACAAAACGACAAAACACAAAACACAATAGAAAATCAACATTTGGTCTCGGGACGAGATCCATTCTCGGAACTAACTATTACAACTCAACTACATCTACAGAGTTACAGAGCCGCGAAAAGTTATTCGTTCTCTTCAGTTCAGTTCGGACTTGGCAAAATATCTGCGAAAAGTGGCAATAGCGCCATCTATACGTTGTTTCATTTAGGGAAAGGCAGTTATTTTGTTATAGACTTTATTTTAATATAATTAAAAAGCATTTTTTCTTTTCTTTGAGATTTATCTGCGCATATGTATTTCTATTATTTCTTGTGAATGCTGTAATTTTAAATTTGTTATTGCTATTCCTAATTGCTACATAACGTCATACATTTTAAATTAAATGCTATTTAACGATTACTTTAATAATAATTTTCAGCTTCATATTCAAACACTATAACGAGTGTATGATTTGTCCGGCGAAACAGCAATCATAATCCTAAAATTATATTGGTACATTAAAATAAAAAATAAATCAGTAAAAAATATATTTCGACGATCATGGTTAAAATTAAACACCTTTCTAATTTATAAAGCTTATAATAATTGCTAAACAATCGACAATGGAACAGTTATCCACATATAAAACATATATAAATCTTCATTTAAATTACAAGGAAGGTAGATAAACGTATTTTAGCTACTCCATCCTAAATTGAGTAAAAAATAACCTTTTTAACTTTTTCCAACATAGTCGAAAAGTGTTTATGAATTTGGGTTATCTGGTCGAATATCCGTCTTTCCGCGATCTAATTCGGATAAATATCTCCAGATTGTAATGTAATTATATAAGTTATTAGAGTTTTCCATGGTGGCATGAACATGGTATTGAAAATGAGTATTGAATTCTTGAAAAAGTTCTTGAGGAAAATTTATATAATTCAAAGAAGAAAGAATCTTTCTATTCTTTGTGAGATGTTGGTAATTAAGAGTGAGTCATTTGGAAAATTTAGTCGTATAGATTTTTTGGTGTTGAAATGCAGTGTGTGGTATTTATAGTTCATTTACAGTGGCACTCAAAAGAATTATAGTTTATGAGGAAAATCGTTTGTACTATGTTTTAAGGAGATTACACTATTTCAAACATATTTAAACTTGATATACATCACTGAGGTGCACTACAAGGTGCTAATTGTAGAATATGGTGTGCATAGCATTTATCGCTCATTTATAGCAATACACAAAAGAATTCGGTAACAATACTGTCTACGAGCAATAAGTACTGGAAATGCACTGCAAATCTTTATACACTTTTCAGAACACTTTTTAGAACATTTATTTTGTCTCCTTTTTTAGAACACTTTGAAGCGCCATTTTTAGAACAGTTTTAAAAATATTTCTGAGAACACTTCTTTTGTTCAGCACACTTTCTAGCGCACTTTTTGAAAGCAATGATTTTACAAGTGTGCCCAAATGTACTCCCAATCTGTTCTCAAATGTGTTCCCAAGTTTAGATTTAACAAATATCCTTTGCAGAACACTTTCGGTACACTTTCAGAACACATTCTTTATAGCGGAACATATTCGGAACACATTAAAGGAAGACATTCAGTACACATTAAGGTAGCTGGAACACTTATTTTGAACCATATTGTTCCAAATGTGTTCACAATTCCTGCTGGGAATTTGCAGTATGCATTTCAAATTCTGCTATGTGTTTTTAAATTTAACTAATTTTCTGTATAGTACTTGGTGCGCACAAATTCTATAGATCATATACATGGCTGCAAAAAAAGAATTCAGCTTACTGACGGAAATTACTGAAGGAGAATTTGCAACTGTAATGCGCTTCCTAAGGAAACTAAATTTTTGCATACTGCGTAGTATATACACAAATCTGTAGTTAATTTACAGAATTCCACAAAATAATTCAGTTATTTTCCGACTATATACGATAATTACTGTAATTGGATCTTGAAATGCGATATGTATTTTCCAAATAGTTTCCATAAACATCATTGTTCACTTTATTAAACTGTGAAGTTTTGTTACAGTATTCTTATTTTGTTGGAAAGTGAGTCATAATTAATGCTTGACGCACGATTTTTCTTTCATGTTCCTAAGTTGTTTTACTTGTTTTAATATTATTTAGCATAGTTGTTAAGCAAGGCGACCCACTGGAAGGTAGCCCTCGAAAATGTACTTTTATTAAAGGGAATGAAACTTATTAACAGTTACATATGATACTTATAAGTTTAAGAAATGTGGTTGTTAGAAAAAGTGCTCTAAATGTTTTCCCTCAGTTTCTAAACACAGATCAAGCATATATTTCTGTACTTTAAAACAACAACCTTACACCAACTTTAAGCTAAAATGTCCCGGGAATTCTTGTGGAAAATCCTGTCCGAGATCAGAAATTTTCGTTTATTTAGTAAATTTCAATGTGTTACAATTCGATCAACTTGATTTAATTTTTGATGTGAAGCTTTCAGAACGTTATGTGTAGTTTTTACGTATGCTAATATGGGAAAAATTTTGTAAAACATTTGTAAAAACATATGCGCTGGTATTATGAGCGATATATATATATATATATATATATATAATTTAAAAAATTAAATACAATATTTTGTTCTAAACTTATGTTTCTAATTTTTCATAACACATTTAAAATATCTGGAATCAAAACACGATCAGACAGAAGTAAATATAGATCCTAACTGTTATTAAAACAATCAAATCTTCTTAAAAAAAGAAGAAATATATTTGATCCCTATCGGAGAAATAAATGCTTATCTGCCCATATTGTTATCGATTTTTAAAATTTTACAATATGTACATGAAAAATAATTATATGAAAACTTATACTTATGAGTTAAATATATGCATTAAAGAATATCTAAGATTTTTGAACTGAATATAATTCCTACTAGAAGTATCAAATTGAAAACAATTTAGTATTCAAAAAACACTTTTCTCAAGTTACTGTGGTTCACGATAAGGAGATACAAAATTAAAAATGTCATACTATTGTTCGAGAATAGGATACGATAATTGCAAGAATTATTAAGTTTTAATGAATTAATGAGAGTAACATTTCTTCTTTAATTATATATCTGTGAAATATTATTCTTCTCTAATTAACTAATTTTCTCTTAAACTTTCTATCTTTATTTCTCGAAGTTCAGTTCAAGTTTCTAGTACGGCTAAATATTCCAAATGACTCACTGTTAATTACCAACATCTCACATTTGACAGAAGAAATCGCAGAAAGACTCTTTCATGTTTGAAATATATAAATGATCCCCAAGAACTTTTGCAAGAATTTAAAGTAGTTCTCTTCAAATTAAAATGAATCTTTTGTGAATAGAAACCCTGATAAATTAATAGATGTGTATATCTCAATGTTTTAATTCCTGTTTGCATAAGGAAATCGGGACCTATGAAGCAAAACGGAAATTAGAATATCGACTGCATTAAAATAAGAGTTAGAGTATAATGTTCGATGTATTTTGAATCTTTTTAACTTATTGACTCTGTGTTATAAGCTACCTATGTAGATAAGTTAAAATATTTAAATAAATTTCAAAATCAGTAAACAGGAAGTGGCGCAAGTTGGGACAATGAAATGTATATACTCATTTCTGAATACCATGCACACACTCAAGAATAAAACATCATGTGCTCATACTTGAGTATGTCCATGTTTCAAAAATGAGTATGAACTGACTTCTGTGTGCTCATTTTTGGGTATTTTCATGTTTCAAAATTGAGTTTGAACTGATTCTAATCATTTTTGAGTATGTCCATGTGTCTAAAATGAGTATGAACTGACCTCTATGTGCTCAGTTTTGATTATGTCCATGTTTCAATATTCTGAGCATTTCTGGTATTTCAGAATTGAAAGCATTGGGTTGTCATATTTGAAACAAAACATTTCATAACAAAATGAAAACATCGATTTACTCAGATTTGAAAGTGTCATTTTTCTTAGTGTATGTATATGTATGTATAAGAAAATATGCTTAAATTATTTATATACTCTTTTTTAAACAATTTGGAAGATGATTGAATTCAGCATAATTCCTAATGGAAATATCGGAATGAAAACCGAATTGTTTATTTTGTACAATGGTCAACCTCAAGGCATTCCGATTCATAGACGATGAGGTACACAATTAAAATGCTATACGAATGTTCAGAAATAGAATAAGAATAACATTGGTTGAAAATAAATAAGGACTATTAGGTTTTACTGAATTGGGTCATTCCATGGTAACTTATGTTACATTTAGAATAATTGACTTCAGTAATTTTAGTGATATAACGCCAAAAAATATTCAAAATGTAAAGTTGATGTGATTTGTTAATTAAACCTATCCAAACTGAAATTTAGATGGAAATTAACCAAATTTAGTGCTATTTCTTGAACAATGGCAATTAAATTTCTTATTGTAACTTACATTCTTTTGTCAGTAATGTAAGTTACCATAGTAAATATAATTTCCACAGTTCAAGAAATAGCACTAAATTTAAGTAATTTTCATGCAAATTTTTCTTTGGATATGTTTAATTAACAAATCACATCAACTTTACATTATGAATATTTTTGACGTTATATTGCTAAAATTACTGAAGTCAGTTATTCTAAATGTAACGCAAGTTACCATGGAATGACCCAATTAATGAAAGTAACATCTCGACCTTATTTAAATACACCCACGGTGTTATTTCTCTATGATTAACTAATTTTATCACAAATTATTTTGCTTTAATCCACGAACTTCAATTCAAGTTATTGTACTGCTAATTATTCTAAATGACTCAAAGTTAATTGACAACATCTCACATTTAACAGAAGAAAAAAACTTAAATATTCTTCCAAGTTTGAATAGAATAAAATATTCTCAGAAATTTTACGTGAATTTAAAGTAGTTTCTCTTCAAATTAAAATAAATCTTTTGCGGATAGAAACTCTGTTAAGTTAATATATATGTATATCTCAATCTTTTAGTTCCTGTTTGCATACTGAATTTTGACCTATGAAGCAAGACGGAAATTAATATATCTGCCGCATTAAAACAGGAATTAGTAACTATTTAAATAAATTCCTACAATCATAAAACATGAAGTGGCGCAAGTTGAGATACAGTAATAGTGCAAGCTGTACACAGCATAAAGTGCATAAGATAAGAAAACATGTCTTTTTAGAACTAAAAAGCTATTAATGTAATATTATGAATAAATAATATGACAACACGTGGAAATTTATCAGTAAAATTAGCACAATTATGACACATGAATTCTTTCGAAAATATTTTAATTTCTATTGCACTTATTACAGTCATTTGTTTTAAACTGAGCAAATGAATCCAGAAATACATTGCACTCATTGTGTAAAAAATAAAGAAAATGTAAATATAGGCAATCAAATCATGAATCAGAAGTGGTCCAAAGTATATAAGTATATGAATGCTTAGAGAAACATACTTATAATAATAATATATATGTTTGAAACAATTTCAAAGACGTTTGAACTCAAGTAATTACTAATGGAAATATGGAATTGAAAACTGGACTGTTTATTTTTTACAATGACTTACCTCATTATATTCCGATTCATATACGAGGAGGTGCACAGTTAAAATGTTATGCAGATGTTAAGAAATAGAATAAGATTAACATTGATTAAAAATAATTAAGGATTATTAGGTTTTACTGAATTAATAAAAGTAACAACTCTTCTTTATGTAAGTATGTGTGCATTGTTATTTCTCTATAATTAACTAATTTCCTCTTAAACTTTCTGACTTTAATTCAGGAAGTTTAATTGAAGTTACTGTACTGCTAAATATTCTAAATGACACACTGTTAATTACCAACATCTCACTTTTAACAGAAAAAAAAATTACTAAAAGATTCTTCCAAGTTTGAATTATATAAAAGCCCCTCAGAACTTTCGCAACAATTTAAAGCAGTTCTCTTTAAATTAAAATGGATCCTCTGTGAATGATATCTTTGTGAAGTTCATTAATTTGTATTTCGATCTTTTAATGCTTGTTTTCTTACTGCATTTTAAATTTTGAAATAAGACGGAAATTGGAATATGACTGCGTTGAACGGAAATTAATTTAATGTTTGAAATATTTTAAATCTTTTTGATATATTTTTATTACTTATCTAAATGAGATAAACTATTTAAATAAATTTCGGAAAATTTTAGAAAACCATAATAAGTTGTGGTTTTGGAATTATATATATTGAATAGTGTAAACCAAAGAGTTTGTGTGTCTGTTTGTCTGTGTAGATTCTCATGTGATTTGGATAAGGACAGCACTACGACACTTGGCATAGAGGCATTCTAGAGTGTACCCGAGAAGCACTCAAAGATATTATCTTCAAAACTCAATTTTGGTTTTACAAAAATTGAGAGATTTTATTTACTGTTTTTTGCGTTATTTATCTTCTTTCACAATCTGTATCATAGACACCAACTTAAAGGGCATAAAAAAGGTAATCAGTCATACTTCCACCACCAGTTTTTAAAAGTTTTTTGTCTCATTTAATGTGGTAGAATATATATCTGTGTTTCTAAATACTGAATAATTTCAGTTTTTACAGCCCCAAGTAGAGCAGAAAAGGTGCTTTCAGATAAATTTTATATCAAAACTGTGACGTAATTTACGAATTTTTAATGATTAATTAAAAGAAAATCTTTTCAATTAGAAAACTTAAAAAAGAAATTTTATGCTTTTAATGTCAAACTGCAAAATTATTATTTTGTTTAACTATTTTTTTTTGCACCATGCTGTGACCAGTGGCGTAGCGTCAGTGGGGGGGAGGGGGGTGCACGATCATTTTACTACCAGTATTATTATAAACTGCGTTTGGCCTTATTTAATGTTTAAGCGGTATGAATTAAATAAGGCCAAATATAGTGTATAAAAATACTGGTAGTAAAGTGATCGTGCCCCCCTTGACGGTACGCCTATGGCTGTGACACATCATTAATCATATCTTGTTGTTGTTGGTTTTCTAAATTTAGAGAAAATGAAGTATGATAAACTATGTATGCACCATTTTTGTTATTTTCTATAATTTTAAGATAATTGAGAATTTTAATCAAAATTTAAAATTCAGTAAGAAAACAAGCATTATAAGATCGAAATACAAATGCTTACTAAATATTAGAATTATAAATTATTTGATTTAAAAAACAACGAAAATTAAGAAAAAATACAATGTGACTCCCCTCCCCCCCCAAAAAAAAGAAAAGAAAAAATTAAATCATTCACGATGTAAGGTATTTCATCGGTTGCGGCGTAAGATAACGCTGATTTACAAACAAAAATCGATTACAACAATTAAGATTGAGACAATGCTTCAGTTATGAGTACGAACTTTCCGTTCATGTTCGTATGCAGTACAAAACTACGAATGTAAAGCCAAATACGAACAAAAGACATTGCTTATGACGCACCTTCTATTATACAATTCAAATTGAATTAGGTACAGTATTTCTTCATCACATAAGAATTCGATTTTAGGCATGGAGGTTACCTCTAAGAATATGTTAATGGTGCACGGATTTTACAACATTTGGATAATTCAGATTTGGCATATAATAAAGTTTTAAATAGCAGGGGGCCCACTTGGAACGTTCTTTTTAAATATTTCTAATATTTCAAATTTTTAAAGATTAATAAAAGAAGAAAGAACAATTTGTATTGCCTTCATTGTAAGACAAATCTTTCCAAGATATACACCAACTTTTCTATTAAACGAAATAAGTTCCAATCACTATAACGACGAAAGTTAGTAATTATGAAAAAAACAGTGGAAACTACGTAATCAATTGTCTTATATTTTGCCGTTTTCTGAAAATATATTTAAATATCTTGAGTGCTTTCAAACATTTATTTTTTAATTTTTTAATTTTTAGAAGTTTCTTTTAAAAGTATGTTCACACTTATTCTGGGATATGCTGCTTGCCCCATAACGTTTTATTGGTGTAAAAGTCCAATCGTTAAATTACCAATAAAAGTGGAAAATACATATTTCAATATAAGCAAAAATGTACCTCAGCCAATCTTGGGCCATAAATCCGACATACTAAAAAAAAAATGTTCTGCAGTTTAGAGTTTTGCGGATCTGGCATGTTAGAAAAGGTCCCCTTATTTTTTCTGACGTTCGGTTCATGTGTATGCATGTATGCGCGCGGGAACACATGCTGTGTATAGTAAGTATGTCTCCATACAATGAAAGTGCGATGAAGTTGGAACTTCACCTTCAATGACATTTAAGTTCGCGATATTTATCTCTTTTGCAAATTTTACTGTAAGCGTGCAGCTGAGCCGTATTTAATGCTTCTGCTTGAAAATACATAAATAAATAAAGATATTAAATTCCTATTTTTTCCCCTTACAGTTTGTTACACATGCCGAATTATTGTTTAGAATAATTTTAAATCGAAGATACTGCAGTACCTGTTTAAGTTTTTTTTCTAATTTACTGCCCAAAGCAATCTTTTGCATATCATGAGTTATTTAAAATGTTAATGTACAGATTGTTACTTTTATATGTAGGAATATTTACGTGCATGATTCCGAATTTCTATTTACCAATCTACTGGATATATATCGATTTACAAACGTGGTATAGCCAAGATATACTTATATGTATTTCAGCTATGTTCTACAGTATATAATTTTAACTTATAAAAATAAAATTAGACTACTAGTATGATTAACAGATTAGGGCATACTATAAATTTTAAATTTGTCTATAACATAAGATATTAGAGGAGTTTTTTAAAACTTGGTCATTCTAAAATGAATTCAAAATAATAATAAGATTTTTTTATATAAATAATGTAAAATTAAAGAACAGTTTCATAACTATTTTTTAAATATAACTGTAAATATAAATTATTCAAGAAAGAACACGCTTCTGTTTAATTTATAAAAACAAAAGCAAATTCACTTTATGCAGGCAATATCATTCAAGCTATCACATAAAAATGCTATCGAAAAGAAGTAGTGCATAGATAAGGACTGTGTAATCCAATTCCCGCTGTTGCTTCATTCGCTCATTCAGCTATTTTATTGAATTTAGGCTACATGCCAAGCGAAAACGCAAATCTTTAAATCTATTTATCATAATGGAAAATTTTCACAGCTCACATGCTCTTTATACATTATACCACAGATGATTTGATTAAGGTTTTAGTATATCCCAAGAAGACTTTTTTGTTTATATTTAATATTTGTTTATTTACTTATTTAATTGTGTATTATAGTAGTTTTCTTTAAATAATGTTAATATTTTTAACAATCTATATTCTAAATTTATATTCTAAATGTATTTGGGGTTAAAACATCTACTATATATTACATACATCTCAGATTTAATTAATTAAATAATTCAGAAAAAGGTAAATAAATGTACTAAATGTGGAGTCACTTACGATGGAACAAAACAATTAATTCACATTCACATTAGGATCCGTACTAATAAGAAAAAGCAAAGAAAATAAGAAAGTGACGTCATTTATATCCAGTCATTGTAGATTTAATTTTTATGGATGAAAATGAAAGTTTCCACTTAAAAATGATGTTTTATAATCAGCGAAGGTTACTTGCGTTTCTCAAATTAACGTTTACTATTTATAAACAAAAAGTCTTTACTTTAAAGCTACACAAAATATAATTTCCCTAAATGCAACGCCATTTGGATGGACTGTTTTCTTTTCTGTTGTTAGGGAAGTCGTATATTTTTATGTTACACCCGCGAATTAAAATACGCATTCTCATTTATAAAGCTGAGAGATTTTACTGATATTGCATCAAATCAAGGTTACTTTCTCTTTATTGTTGTTTTAGCGATTTATGAGCGCAAATACACAGAGCTCCATTATTGTGATCACTGTATTTTTATGATATTAGATTGTCGTTTATTTTATGCAGAAGATCCCATGGTTAACTCGGACATTGCCGAGCAAGTCTGCTAGATGCATTAAAAAGTTTTATATTTCTACGAATAACCTTTTATTAAAAATATTAATTATTATAAAAATCTTTTAAAAATATCTAAGTTTAAAATAATATATTTATCTGCTTTACAATGTGGAAAAATATAACTGCTTTCAATTAATTTATTTTAAAAATGACTCATAATCATTTATGACACTGAGTCACGTATGAGTTGAATAAATATGTTTCTAAATTTTCTTCTAGTGTCTTATAAGTACAGAGACTGCGATGATCCCATGCTTCATTATAGAAAAACGGTTAACCCCACATCCATCACATATTTCACCATCTGACTTGAGAAAATAGATGCAAGAGGATTTACAGCTGTATTTCAAAATACCAGAAGATAAATTAATATTTTTAAACTTATAATCAATTATAAAAAGCATCAAACATAGTAAAAATGTTTCTAAAATTTTGTTAATTTATTTCAATACACTATAAATTTTATAAACTTGTTATTAATTATTACAATTAATTATTACAATTAATATAAGAATTAATTAACTATTATAAATATAAAAATGTGTTTGGCACTATAATAAATGTAAATAGATCGAAAATTTTTGGAAAGCCAGAAGAATTGCAAGAAACAAACAGTCCCTGCACATTCTGATATCCCTTGTCACAAAATCGTTTCTCCTTTCGTTCTTAATGATTTTAAAATGCATATTTTATATTTTATATTTTATTTATAAATTTTCTCATTTTAACCTACGACAAAAAGTATAGTATGAAATTGAAATTTTCTCTTTAAGATTTTCTTTAAATTATTTTTAATGATAAGTTATTTACTTTCTTTATAATAACTTTAGTTAAATGTTTGTGCAGTTAGAAAATACTTCTGATAGTGTACTCTCAGTTACACGACGGTTTCCATATTTCGACATCATCCTTGTTCAATGAATGTCGGATAATATGGAGTCTATAATACATACTTTATGTTCAATTTTTTTTTGTCTGATATAAGGCCTATATATGTATAACAGAATTCAATATTAAGGAATAGACGTTAAAAATATTAGATTGCGCAGAAGACGTTAAAAATATTAGAGTGCGCAAAATTATACAGGCAAAAATATTATCCTATTAGATACTATTTTTAGCAATAATAAACAGTTTTTCCAATACAAAATTTTATAGAGGAAATCAATTATGCCACTACTATTATTCTTATATTTATATACCACTTTTATTCATTCACAAATAATATTTGTATTAACAAGTTTGATCATAAAATAAACTTAAAGGGCATTTTACGCGTATATTAAAAAATATATAATATTCTAGAAACATTTTTCATAAGCATGAAAATAATATTAATGTTAACAGTCAGTATTTAATTAAGTATTAATTTATTTAAATAACGATTAAGAAAATTATAAGTGTGATTAAAAAAATTATCAAGATTAAATTTCTTCTCTTATAAACGCATTATCAAAAATTTTTATGAATACAAAAATAATATTAATATTTAGTTAAAAATTATTAAGTTAAAAAAAAAAGAAGTTTTCCTCTTAAATTTCTTAAGAAATCAGTTTGTATTTTTTTAAATTAATAGATAAACAATGAAACTAACAAAAGAAATTATTCCTCTTATTTGTTTTTTTAAGAATACATTCTTTGAATCTTTTTACAAAAACATAAATAGCATTAATTTTCACAATTTTGATAAAAGTTAACAAAAATAAAATTTTCTTCTTAAACTTTTTACAGAAAGTGTTCTCTAAATCTTGTTTTGAACACAGAAATAACAGTAGTTTATACCAGTTTCATATAAAATTATTTAAAAAAATTTTTACTCTTAAAATTCATTCAAGAAAATTTTCAAAAATAAAAATAACATTAACTATAACAAGTTTGGTAGAACACACACACGCATTACCAAAAAAAAAAATTCTTTCTATTTTATTAAAAATCGTTAAACCGTTAAATTCGTTAAAAACGGTTTATGAACACAGGAATAATATTAATTTTAACAATTTTTCTAAAAAATATGCATATAAATAAATTGTCATTCTAAAATTTATTAAAGAAGGCATTCTCCAAATATTTTTTGTAAAACAGAAATATTATTGACTCTAACAAGTTTATTTATTTATTTATTTATTTATTTTCCAAGAATAATTCTCTAAATCTTTTTGACGAATGCAGGAATTATATAAATTTTAACAGATTTGATAGAAAATTATTAAAAAAAAAAAAAAAAAAAAAAAAACTTAAATTTCTTGAAAAATGCATTCTTTAACCTTTTTTTACGAATTCATTTTAGAAAATAAAATATCTTCTCTCTAACATATATTGATTTCTGACATCAAAATATCTATTGGTATAGAAAAAAAAAGTTTCAGAAGCTCCCAAAAAGAGTTGTCATCGGTTGTAGAGACAAGGTTACAATCAATCAATTCTCCACTGATTGCCAAAGTTCGTGACAAGAACTAGGAATGGATGTTCCCTTTAAACGTCTCAAACACTCCTTTCAGATGAGAAGGGAGGAGAATATCAGGAACAGAAAAATGTTGAGGTAAAGGTGAATAGAAGATTAAAAAATATATATAATAAAGTATGTTATCTAATATTAGTCTAAACTTTCACCAAATAAATCCATATCATTACATTAAAACTTTATTCTCAGTGGCGCAGGTAGGATATTTATCTCGGTGGAGGGAGGCTAATATTACCAATAAAAAACCATATTATAAAGTAGTGTTTAATAAATGTGCGCCATATAAGAAATTCGCAGTGAAAAAAACAAACTCTTAGAATAAATTTTGCATTCAATTGTTTTAAGGCTTCTTAAAATGAGCCCCTTCTTTAATTTCCAGGGAGCAATAAAAGAAATTGGCTTCAAAGCAGCAGTAAAAAAACGTAGGGGAAGGTGGTCTAAAATGATCTTAATGGGCAAACTGATCCACATATGTTTTCTTCCAGACAGATCACGCTATCTACAGGGTAACACATAAACTATTTTTGATAAGTGAAAAAGAAGCAATGGCGGTATTGAAGCGATCTCAGTATTACGCTTCCGAATAGAATTCCTTGAAAAATTGGGTTTTATAACTTAATTTTTAAGGTAAGCACTAACTTTCATATGTATTTAGATATACATTCTTCCATGTACAGAAATGTGACTTGGTTTACTTAATGGAGTATGTTTTTAAATGTCATTTACACTTATGTATTGTTATAATTATTTTTATATCCTTTATTTTGCCGATAAAAAACAATTTACAATTATTTTTAAATGAAGGATCATTTCGCCCTTTGGTGAGGATAAAATGATCGTTTGGACACTTTTAAAAAAAATTATTTTTTTAATACTCAATTTGGGTTTAAAATATTATTAAAATATGTTTACAATGCAAAATATAGTGCAAAGTATACTGGCAAAGGGGCAAAGTTTTATTTAAACAGTTATGTTATTTTACACAAGTTTTTCCCTTAAGTGGATCATTTTAAGCCACCTTCTCCTGTGTATTATTTGATGATATTTTCCCTCATTTACTTTTTCATTCATTTTGCACTGAAGAAATGACTCCTGATAATATAAAAACTTGAAATAGCTTGTGAAACTTTTCTTTACCTTGAGTTTTATATATCATGTAATTATCTTAACCCAAGAGGCTTTTTATACTTATAATAAATATTGAAGTGCAGTAAGGTTTTTTCATATTTGTGACTCAACAACTCCGATTAAAAAAAATACTGAGATGTTAGAATACATCATTACTCAAATGTTAAAGTACAGCATTTTAAGCATGTAAAAATAATAATTAAAAAAATATATAACATAAAAAAACTAATCGTTGAGGGCCATCGTAATAATTACCCATCATGGATATGCATAATATAAAATATGAAAATAAAACATGTGTAAACTATTTATAAAATGCATTGCAATTCTAATCGAGGTTTGATGACGTCAAAAACTTTAAATGATGGAATCATTTGGAAACTGTAGATGGAAAGAGTATTATGGAATTGCGTAAAAGAAACAACATCCTTATAACTCCAAAAATGATAATCATATTAACTAACAGTTAACTGCGTCGGATTAAGCGTCTCATTTCCAATTAAAATATATCTTTAAATTGAAATTTGAATGAAATACAGGGTCATGAAAAATAGAAGAGTATGGAAAATAGGATTATAAATATCTCGGTAACTAATTATACGATCGACTTCATTCTTTATGAAAATTTGAAATTTTTTTATATATCTTTTATCAGAACAAATATTTCGAGAGTCCGAAAAAAATAGTTCTGGATAATCGAGGTTACTGAAATTCAGTAAGCTTCTTCTCATCATTATATATTAAGAACATACCAAAATTCAAGTCTCTATCTCAATTTGTTCGGGAGATAGAGCGTTTACAGACATACAGACAGGCGGGCAGCATTAAAAAAAAAAATGTTTTTCGGAATCTCCAGTGTCTGAAACGTGTAAAGCAGTCAAAAAGTTTTTTTAGATTTTTAAAACGATTACAAGATTTACCCTATATTACGTATGATGGCTAAGTAATATATATATAGACTAAAATGCACTTCTTTCCCAGTTGCAATGAACAAGAAATTACATACGTCTCATAAATACTATCAATTTTCTAATACAAAAATGTAATGTATACGAAATTTCCTTTGTAAAAAATCCATTTTTTAACGTCACTAGCCTTTTTTAATTTTACAAAATTTACAAAGTTCATTATAGCAATAATGATGCAAAACTGCTCTAATGATAAATGAAAACTTGGCATGAAAAATTACACTTTATCCCCGTCAATTGAGAATTCTATGAACAATTAATATTAACTGCCGTATAGCATCAATAAATGAAATCGTCTTTTAAAGCCTGCTGTATAAGTAACATTGATTTTAGGGTATGTTCCATATAATGCAACACGTGATACAAAGGGTTAATAGAGAAATAATGTTAATTTTAACACTTTTTTATTTAAGAAGGCATGATTTTGAATCTTTTTCTAATAACTAATTACTTAATGGAATTTAGATGCAATTTTTTTCTTTTCCAATTGTTATTAATTCTTAATGTTATTTTTATTTAAGGTTTTTCAGTGAAACTAACATATTAATGAATGGGTAAATATAATGCTGGTTATATTTTTTCATATGTGAAATATTTATTAGTGTAGTATTCAAATTGAACTCCATTAAACGTAAACAGCGGGAGTAACCACATATTAAATTCTGCGAAACCTGTTGCTGATCCGTTAGAATACTTTGCTAGTATATATTAACAATTGACAAACATAAATATTTAAAGCTCTAGGAGGAATATACAATAAATTGCACATTCTTCCCAAAGTCAAATATATTTTCCTGACATGTACCACAATGAAAAAAAAAATAATTCAGAGAGATTTTTTCTTTGTTGCATTAATAAAAAATAAACAGTTAAAAAAATAATATGAGATTGTATTTTATCAAACATCTTATAGGGTATATCCACATTTATTTCGTTCAATAAAAAATAATTCCTTTGGAAGAATTCAATGTATGTATAGTTGCTAAAAGAACTAATTTGTTAAACTGAAAGATAAACTGAATCATTCTTGGATTTTCTTTACGAAAAGAGCATTGAAGTTTTATATATCTTAAGATTTAACTATAAATATTTCTATTCCAGTGCTAAACCACGTTAAATTTTGAGATTTTAAAATTTATTTCATGAAATCATTGAATGCATATAAAAATGTGCACTCAAAAACAAGAAAAATCGATTTCTTTTCAACATGCATTGTTCTGCCATCTAGTGTCAGATAACATAAAGAATGGAGAAAAAAAAATATTTTTCATGTTTTAAAGTTTTAAAGGTCCTAAGAGTTTCAAAATTGAAAAAAAAAACCAGTTTGTTAAAAATTAAGACATGATTTTTTTCACACCATTTGTTGTCATCATGATACTGTTATATCCGAGATTTTTAGTATTTTCTCCTTCATTTTGTAAATAATATGTAAAAGGAATAAATTATTGAGCATGCATTTAATATGTTATATGTTTTATAACCTGGAGATATTCGTATAAATTTTAATTTTAATTATAATTTTAAGTAATACATTTATTATGAATAAATTTATATTTATTCAGAATTATAAATTTACGAATAAAAATATTTATTGTGTGATTGATATAAATTTATACATTCTCTTTAAAAATTTCTGCATTTTTATTCATTTTAAAAATATTGTAAAATTATTTAAAATTAAGAGTCAAATGTATTTGTAACTATAAAAATTATTACAATACCAGTGGTCCCGTGCGAGGATTTCACACTGTTGTCAGTTATTTTTCAGATCCAGGTTTATATTTAAGGATTAAAAAAAAAAAAATCTACAAACAACATTAGTCAAGCCAGAATATCACCACAATTATTTAATCAAAATATATAGTAAAAACTGTTGTAGTAAAAAGTGATCGAAGATAGCAAAAGGCGCGTGCCAGGAAAAAAAATTAACAATCCTATTTTAACTGCGTTAGAGGATGACGTCATCCACTTCGAGAAAAACATGGGACAAAGAAACATAACTTGAATACATATCAGGGGGTCGGTGCAAGAAAGTGCCAAGCCACATTTTTGGTAAAATAAATCTAACACTGTAATCTGTTGCTTAATGTTGTAAATTATAATATCCAACACATAATTTATTTCTAATGTCACTTGGTGATACCAGATGTTTATGCTCCCAATGAAAGTTAGCTAATTTACAAAGAACGCAATAATAATATCAATAAAGTAATGCCATATTGTTAATCAGAATCTCAAATGTTACTAAGGCATTGGAGAGAAAACTTTATGTTATATATCTTGATTTGAGTATTTGATCTAATTTTCAAATTGAAATATCTCGGAAGTTCAAAAATGTGGCTTCTCTTGACCCGACCTCCTCATATAAAATACAAGTTAATCTCATGTAAAAAGGAATACATTTTAGGGTACGCGTGAAATACCACTGCTTCGATCGATCGATGCTGTATTTTTCTTCTAAACATTGCAATTTATATTTTGCTTTATAATCATAATCATAAAATACACTGTATCTTTCTTGTAATATTTATTTTTTATAAACATTGCTGAGCATCATATAATGCGGTACTTTATTTGTGTGGTAATATTGATTGGAGAAAAACCTTTCATTTCAATTATGAAAACAATGTTGATTTAATTTTAAATTAACTGCATTTTTTAATCGAAAAACATGTTTGAACGAAATATGAGTGTACTATGTCAGAAGACGGTTCAAAAACCTTTCGAATGATATCTCATTAATTGTAGTGTGTTTTGTAAATGATAGAAAAATAAATGTTGAAAACAGAAATAATATATATGATAGTGATTAGAATGAAGCAAAAATGTGCTCTTTGAGATGTAACATGGGATCCAATCGGGTCTTACAGGAAATAGGGGAAAATATTTTTTGTTTTTTAATTAAAAACTATAATAGATTGTTGTATTTAATATGTTTTTTTTGTGAATGCAGACTAAGAACACGATAAAGCATTTTTATAAGAAATATGTCAACAAAGTTTTGAAATTTCTTAAAATCGATACTTTGGTATTAGCCACTTGCCAGGAGTTAATAGCCGAAGAAATCAACGAAAAAGTTTGCCACATACAGCAAACTTTTTGATTATGATACTTTCAGTGGTTTATATGCGCATAGTTCCTTTATGTGTCTGTGAAACTTGAGTTTGTTTTATATTATTTTATTTATTTATTGTCTAAGTTTTAATTTCGCTATGAAATGTTAGCCGGAAAAAAAGATGGACTTTTTGTACTGTTTTAAGTGCAAATGGGTTTATTTTTCGTAACCGGGCTGCACAAGATAAAGATAGATTTAAGATACAGTTTTCAAAGAAATTGCATTTATAAGAATTTATTTCCCTATTCGACGTTAAAAATTGTAATTGTGCCATGTTTAGAAATTAAAAAAATAGACAGAATGTTACAAGTCATGCATTATCAAGAAAAAAACTATTCCAAAAGGAAAATATTTAAAGGTATACTAATAAAAATATGGTTACTGAAGATTTAAAATGTGTTTTTTATCCGAAAAAGTACAGATTTCTATATAGACGCTTCAAAAACAAAAAATGTGCGAAAAACTCCCATGTCGGCTAAAGTTCAAAAGTTTCGTGTGTGTAAGTCTTCTTTTCACATTGAAGTTTTTTTTAAATTTTGTAGATTCAAAGACTTTTTTTCAAAATGTACAAAAATACTCATGTTGATATCTTCATGAGTATTATATACATGTTATATTTTTCTTATGAATTCTCTTTTATGAGTATTACATAAATCTTATATCTTTATGAGCAAGAAATGCATCACACAGGTACAAGTCACTAATTTTAAATACAAAAAATATTCAATACATTTAATCCAGAAAAAATAATCATGAAGGGATATTACTAGATAGATGATATTTAAGATATTAGTCACGAGTAATGCGAACTTTGAGCTTGTGTAAGTCATATAAATCCGAACAAAATGCAAAAACTAGTGTTGAAATCGTACAGGATAAACCTTCTAAGTGAAGATTAAGAAGTGAAGTAATTAAGTCAGTATAACAAAATCGAGTTTTAGTCTCATTTCGTGGGCCAAAAACATGGCTTATGGACCCCGATCCTTTTTACCTTTTACTATTCCCTCTTTCGTCTTTCCTGATGTTGAAAACATCAAGAGTACATAAAAAAGGAGATTTAAGCATCAGCGCAGTTCTCGACACACATTTTTTATTTGCTATTATGAAATTTATTTAAAATTAAATTTGAATATCTTTTCAGCGTATTTAACAAGTAATAAAGCAAAATATTTTAAAAGTAATATTCATATATTTGTTTCCTACACCTAATTTAGAACCCAACAATGTCGAAAACAAAAGTCATCCTAAAGGATATAGCTAATGGATATATACATCCAATAAGGAGATGCTAATTGAGTGCTATATTCTCCTGTACATATTTTTGCTTGTTTATCATTAATCACTTAACACTGTTTATTTTTAAATGTAGCATGTTTAATGCCATAAAATGTATTATAGAATAAAAAAGAACAGGCACTGATTTTTATTTACCTCGAAGTCAGACAGATTAACTACTATGTACGTTTTTACTGAAAAGTTTTAACTTGTGTAAATATTTACATATTTAAAAAAACAAACAAATGTAAAGCCTTTGTACCTAAAATCCTCTTGTATTTCCTTTTGAAAAAAATTTACAAAATACCCTATTTTTATATTCTTGAAAGATTGTACCAAAAGTTAAATTCAAAACAACATATGTTCTTTATGGATTAAAAAAAGAGAAAAAAGGGCAAAGAAAATACGTCGGCTTTGTTTTCCTTGCTAAACTGCTAAAACTTTTGAAGAGATCAACCAAGCTGAAATTTTATAAAATTTAGATTTCATGAATTCTTAACTATATTCTTTTGTTTGAAAAGCAGAGAGAAGAAAGTTGCAGTTATTTGAATAATTTTTTTCTATTGTTTTATATTATTCTAAGTATACACATAAAAGAGTTAATATGTCTTTCAAGATTAAAATTTTATCTGTACTGGTGAGTAACTAAATAAGATAAATACCACAAACAGCAAATGAAAATCAAAACAAAAAAATTAAACTTTGTTTGAAGTATACATCCTTGAAGTAGAAAATTTAAAAATGTGTCCAATAACTTTTACTAATTAAAAAAATTGAAGCTCCTAATAAATCTCACAAATATTTTACTAATTATTAATATTCACAATTGTTTAATGTCTCTAACTGATTCCCTCCAATAATTTTTAAATTGTTAAGTAACAAACTAGCAACAAACCTGTATATAATCTGCAGTTTACAGAATGTTTCTCATACGTTTACTGTTGATTTTTAACCATAGATAGTTTTGTTATTTAGTATAAATAACAGTTTTATTTAAGACATAACTTAACATATTTTATAAGAAGACATATAGATATTATATTATTTATTTTAGTGTTTTAGGTATAAAAATTAATAAGGGTAGAAAATAATTTTTAAATAACTATAAAAAATAATTTGTATTTTCATCGTTTTAAAGTTTTAAAGGACTATAGTATCTTTAAACATGTCGAAAATATATTTACTGGTTTGAACTTATTCCCATTCCCTACACCTGATTCTTCCTTTCATTACGGACAAATAATATCGAGTCACCTTACCTTATGCATGATTTTTCACAGTAGGTATTTCCAGAACTTGACAAATGCAGCCGTCAGGTCGCCATTGGCGACTAAAATATTTTAACTGGCGACTGGAAGCATCAAACTGAATAACCTATCAACAGAAAATATCCAAACATACACAAGAACATATACCAAAAACATAAAAAGCAAAAAATTAGAAAAATGCTGATGCAGAATTTGAAGAACCATGTCAGAAAAGTGTTTGTAAAATTCTTATGTAAAGTAAAGTGCCATTAAGCTATTTTAAGGATTCTGCTCAGTGTTTAATTAGGATAATAAGGATTCTGCTCAGTGGATTCTGCTCAGTGCCCACGAGTGGCTGAGAGGTTCTGTTCTCAAAGCTGGTAGACGGGAGGTGATGGGTTCAAACCACTGTCGCCACCGTCGACCTAACCGTTCGGAGTTTTCCGTGGTTTTCTTCGAACCTTGCCGTAAATACGGCTTAGGATCCCTTAGAAAGACCCCCACGGAGGGCACTCCTCCCTAGGGCCTATATCCCTCGTATAGATAATCGTCCGTCATAAATCAACCAACCGACCATGTCAGAAAAAGTAAGGTAAAGTGCCATTAAGCTATTTTAAGGATTCTGCTCAGTGTTTAACCCCACGAGTGGCTGAGAGGTTTTGTTCTCAAAGCTGGTAGACGGAAGGTGCTGGGTTCAAACCCCTGTCGCGCTCGTCGACCTAACCGTTCGGAACTTTCCGTGGTTTTCTTCGAACCTTGCCGTAAATACGGGTTAGGATCCTTTAGAAAGACCCCCACGGAGGGTCCTCTCCTCTAGGGCCAATATCCTTAGTGTAGGTAATCGGCCGTCATAAAATCAATAAACCAATCAACTGCTCAGTGTTTTGTCAAAATAGTTTCCTCCAAAATAATTTTCTTTAAGAAAAAAATAATGATGTTATTAAAGAACAATTATTTTACATGACATTGCATGCTTTATTTATTCAAACTGTGGAAGGAACATTTATTTTTTTAAGGTTACTAGGGGTCTCTACCCCTACGAGCTACGATCGCCAACCCCCGTTCAGACACCACAAACTCTAAAAACACGCTAATTTGGTATTCTTTAAAACGATTACGGGAGACTGAATTGTAATTAAAGACAGTGCCTATCCCCTGTAATGGAGTTTCCATTTATTTCCCTTTAACTTAAGGATTTTAAGGGATTTTACATTTTCTAATCTAAACTGAATATTATTTTGTGCACTATTTTACAAATTAGCGAAAATAAAAAAAAAATGTTCTTTTCGAAATATGAAATAAATCTCCATCGAAATAATGATAATTTAAATTAAAACAAAAACTCTCAAAATTTGTCAAATTAAAAAAAAAAAATAACTGTCTACTGCACACCACAAGCTTGTCAACTACAACCCTTCAAATTATGGTTAAAATACTATGCATAGTTTTCTTTTTTTTTCAGAAAACTTTTTTTAACAGACATAGTTTGACCGACTTCAAAATATTAAATATCTCTTTAAATAATTCTTCGATTTAAAATCTGTCTGCTTCAGCGCGTTTATCTAACACTTCTCTACAAATCTAGCAATTTTCGTATTTTTATATGCAATATTTTCTTAATATTAGACTAGAAATACTTTCGGGCACAAAAAATTCATTTACAGTGGTGACATCTTTGGATACGTTTTTTTAGAATAGAAAGATAATAAGTTTCGTTGAGAAACTGAATTTATATTACTTTTTTAAATTAATTTATTAAAATGGATTAAAGCGTTAAGGCAATATTCGATATATACTATTAATATGATCATGATTATTATTTTTCCTCAATGATTTGAAATCTTTTATGCTATTCAAAATATACGATTAAGTTAGAAAATATGAACAACTGAGAATGGTGCGATAGAGGAGGGAGGATTTATTTTTACTGGCGAATAGAAGTTTTCATGGCTACATGATTTTTTTCTAATTTGTAGAGCCCTAGTTATTTCTAATATTTCATATAGTACATCCTACTTCTTCTTTTCAATTATATTTACCCCCAAAATTGCGTTGTAAATAAACTACATAACATTTATCTCTATTTTTTAATCTTAAATTTGAAAAATACCTTTTTACTAAGAATAATTTGAATCAGTTTTAAATCGAGTTCATTAAAATTTTCAATTTACAGTTATTCTGTTTATGATTTCACTGAGACATATCTTCTAGATGTTGATCGTAAACTTTAGTGCGCTTTCAGATAATGCGTTACTATGGAAACAAAATCCTGCTGCACTTTCAAAATTCTTAGCCATAGATGACAAGCGCACTCAATACTAGTAAATGGTTGTATATTCACCCAGTTTATGGCAGAAAGGTTTTACCATGAGCTTTCACTTGACTTCAGCATGAAATACGTAGATAAAAGCAGTGTCATTGATAAAACATCACCGTTTAAATTTTGCTGTGGATTTAGAATTTTTTTCCTTGTGATTTTAAAAATGTGTATAAAATATTGTACGATTGTCTCAAAGAAAGTCAGACTTTTAAATACATTTAAAAAGGACTCAGCACCTATCTTTTCTATTACATTTTTTGTTTCAAAAAATAATTTTGATAACTTTTTTGTAAAAGTTAAAATAATAATGTAATGTAAGATATGTTTTTTTAACCATTGGGAAAATGCTTGTTGTTTTCGGTCGAGAATGTACCTCTTGGCATCATCACTTTATTTTTTCAGCGTTTTTAACGAAATTCTGTAACTTTAGCAGAATTTTTTTTAAGCGTTTTTAACGAAATTCTGTAATTTTAGAAGAATTTTTTTTAAGAGTTTTTAATGAAATTCTGTAATTTTAGAAGAATTTTTCTTTGAATAGGCAATAGAAATGCATAAAATAGTTACAAAAATTTTAAAGTTACAAAAAGGATAGATGCAAACTAACAGATATGAAAAAAATCCGAATTCAAAAATTGACGTCGGATGAGAAATCGTCTTATAAAGCAGAACACGTGGTCTTCAACTTTAATTTACTCAAAATACTATTTTTTCTTTTAAACTTTTGGAACATTTTTCCAATAGTTGTTGTAAATCGTTAAATTACATTTTTTTTTTTTTTTTTTTTTTTTTTTTTTTGTAGAAAACTGAAAAATATCCAATATTGACTGTTAGTCTAAAAATATTTTTTTTCGATATGATACTTCTATTTTATATATTTACTAGCTGCGTAGCAACCCGTGGTGTTGCATTTAAATTGCGATAGGTCTTTCGATTCTTTGGCGGAAATGGAATGTAGTTTTTCTAGGCGGAAACGAAATCATTTCAAGTTTCTAGCCCTTAGAATTCCAAATAAATCATAACTTTGAACGTTTTCAGAACGTTTTCTGCTCAGTTTATCATTTTTAATTTCATCTTTTTTAAAAACCGTTCTTAGAGAACATTTACATCTTATAAGCAACCACCATGCGAAATTTCAAGTTGAAGCCCCAAATATATCATAATTCACAATTTGAGAACGGTTTTTTTTCTTCACCCTTTTACATTTCATTTTTTTTTTTAGAAATTGTGCTGTCACTAGTATGTACGTATTAAAAGTAACAGTCATGTCAAATTTCAAGTTTCTAGCTCTGACAATTCCAGATAATTCGTAATTTAGAACGTTTTCAGTCCGCTTTCTGCTCATTTCCTGCTTGTAAACTTCGAACTTTTTAGAAACTGAATTTTAAAATGGCAATTGAAGATAATTTGTTTCATTTTCTCTCATTATTATACTTTTGCAGTATCGTAGCTTGGCATAGTTACCGGGATGAGACACCGTCGCAATTCTAAACAAGAAAAAAAAATCACGTATAAATAATGAGACACTTTCCGGAATTTACTAGAAGATTGCTACGAAACTTCATCTTTGATACGGTGAAAGAAGACATTTGTATAAATAACTTAGAAAACACATAATACAGGTTGAAACCAAAATTTCAGTAATTACCGCTCAATGTCGGTAAAGTAATAGAATTATCTTTTGCAGGCTAGTACATGTTCTATAGATTTTTAGATACACCACACATTATTCTAAAATTTAATTCAGTTATAAAAGGAGATGATCTTTTGTTGTCTATAGACGGTAAAGTATTCGAATTTTTTATCCATGTCTCCATTTTGATCTATAATTTTTTATTTACACAATATCTCATGCTAAAGTTTAATTCAGCTACAAAATGTTTAACACAACTAAAAATGCACTTCCAATTATTACCATTCACAGATGGGCAATATATCCAGTTTAATTCTTGCAGCACTGTATTGAAATTTATTTATACGCTGAAAACAACTTTTAGGAAAGTATAATACAGTTCAGCAGGAAAATGCATTGCACTGTTAACCTTCTCACCGCCGCGACCTGATATTTCCGTTCACTATGCTGTAGGTTTCACAGCAATACAAGGTTTGTTTAAATTAATATAATTCTACAAATATAATGCATTTTTAAAACATCAAGTAATGATTGATACTCACAAGGATTATACTTATATACGTAATTAAGTTTTTTATCTCAAGTTTGAAAATTCAGATTTTTTAAGCATTTTTAAAATTACAGAGAAAACAACATTACAAATTTGCCCTTTTGCCAGGCGAGCGCATTTGAGCAATTCACAGTCATTGGTGGTAATGCTTATGAACACCTTTACGTGAGCCTACATATGTTCTATAGAATTTATACACACAGTAATAGTAAGTCATAAACAGAATTTTTTAAGCTTAGAAACACATACATCAATGTAGAAAGTACTTATAGCTATTATCGCTCTTAGGCAGTACTGTAACTGAATTCTTTTGTGTGTTTGTGTAAATTAACGATATATGATACGCTATCCATGTTCTACAGAAAATGATATTGTAGTGCACCTTAGTATTCATATCATTTTCCTTATGTTTAAAGTACAGTAACGTCATTAAAATGTCGTATAAACAATTTGTCTCATTTACCATAATGTATCGGAATTCCTTTGGTGCTCCTGTAGTAAAACGAAAACAGCTGTATACACAATTTTCAGTACGAAACGTCGTATAGTAATCCTCAATAACATATAAAAATTACGCATTAATCCAAATTTATTTACGTTAGAGTTCGTCTTGACGACCAGACAGATGGACTCAAGTCCTAAACATTTTTCAATTATAATGAAAATTAATCGAAAAATATGCTTATTGCCTGAATATTTGTACCAATATATCGTAATATAAATGTTTGTATAGGGTTTATACAGATTACAAAAAAAAAAACTTTTTTTTATTGATGTATACTGAATATTTACATTCAAACATTTTTATAAAAAATTATCCTTAACATTTTCGATGTTTTAATATTTGCACTAATTTAATTTTTTTTAATTAGTTCGATTTAATAAATATTTAAATCAGTTATTTATAAGTACGTTAAATCATTTCGTCCTTAATAACTGGTGAACTAAATTAATTACAGTAATCCATTTGGTGTCTAGGCATATTGAAACGGCTACGGCTATGTCCTACTATATGGTGAGGTACGCAGTTCCGTTCAGTTAGCATTAAATTACTGTAATAGAGATCTTACCTCGAAACCTTAAGGAGATACGACGAAAGGTTCAAAAACAATGTTGTAGAGCATAATTGATTTAGTAAGAAAAGACCTATTCTGCTTTATTTTTTGGGGGGAGGGAGGGATATATATAATAGCAGATGATAAATTCACTTTACAATTTTAAACAACTATAATAAACAACAACTGCAGAATAGCTCGTAAGAAAAGACCTATACTGTAAAAGAATATAAAATGGGTCGATCTACAAAAAAAATTTAATTTTAGTTTTTCTAGTTGATCCTTGCAATTACTAAAAATTTTTTTGTATTCTCACTCAGTTACAAGAAAATCTGTAAGAATTACTAGAAAACAGTTAACAACGATTCCTGTTTATAATTCTGTGGAATACAAATTTACTAAAAAAATTTTAGTAACCTTAGTTTTTTTTTTCAGTGTACACTGTAAAAAAATCATGAGGTTACTAACATTTTTTTAGTATATTTGTATTCCACAGATTTTTTTTAGTAACCGGTACTATAAACCGGAAACGTTGCTAGCTGTTTTCTAGTAATTCTTACAGATTTTCTTGTAACTGAGTAAGAATACAAAAAAAAAATATTAAAAGATCTGTCAGAAAAACTAAAATTTTTTGAGTACATCGACCTTTTTTTTTTACAGTGTATTCTGCACCCAGATACGATAAACAACCGCCTATAATGACGAAAATATCTGAAACCAATGCTTTCTTTTTAGGGGGAAATAAATAATAGCAGATTATAAATTCATTTTACAATTTTAAACAACTATGTTTGCAAATATAAATGCCTGATCTCTAAAAAATAACTTAGAAAAAGTTCCGGTATTATAAACCGGAATCGTTGCTAGCTGTTTTCTAGTAATGTTTCTAGCTGTTTTCTAGTAATTCTTACAGATTTTCTTGTAACTCAGTAAGAATACAAAAAAAAAATTTAGTAATTGCAAAGATCAATGAGAAAAACTATTTTTTTTTTAGTAGATCGACCCATTTTTTTACAGTGTATAAGTCATTTATTGTACCTACGTGCATAATATGAATTGTCTTATTAAATATATGATACTCAACAACTTTGAATTTCTGATCGTATCTTCTATATTTTTTTATATATGTTATCTGTTTTTGGAAGTTACTGCTAGGGACGACTATGTGGTACGTCCTCATGTAGAGCACACCCATATTGCCTTGTGACTACAAAATTTAATCTCCTAAAAATTTTAATCGATTTCATAAAATTTTGTACTTTTTTATGTAATTTTGTAATTTGTAATACATGTCTATGATCAATATTTAAGGAATAAAAGCCGAGGTTAATGTTTTTGAGGCAACCTTTTTATATCTATTCCAAAGATAAATAATAAAAATATTTTTTTGTAGTTAAAGCTATCACAATGTTTTTTTTCTAAACCTATTTTTTAAAGCTACATCAAATTGTAAAAATAAATAAATAAATAAATAAATAAAATAAAATATATATATTTTTTTAATTCTGAAAGTTTTATTTCAAGATTTTTTCAAATATTATTTCAAGATAAAATTTTCTATGATTTTTTTAAATTAAAGTTTTTATAATTGATCTAGAGATTTTAATCACAATTAGAAGTTTAAAAATTCATTTCAATTTTCTTGAAACATATACTCTAAACATTTGCAACACATACCCTAAACATGTCATTTAGGTCATGTATTTCGTAAATTTTATCGGATATTTTTAACTCAGTATAACATTTGAAAGGAGTAGTAAATAAACTTCCTCTGCGGAAATTTCTTACCATTTTATAATTTAAGATTTGACATATTCCCTATCATTTAGGTACACAGCTCGTTAAAACTTTACACACCGAGTTTTGCGGAAATAAGAATCAAGCATATCTTTACATAGAAACATATCTTTCAGATGTTATTTGTATATGTTTAAAAAAAAAATCTGCTTTCGCTTTTGTTAAAAAATCGTGTTTTTCAGAAACAAAATGTCTCGCATCCGTATCATATATTTTGGCCGGTATAGACAACTATTTATTGTACCCACGTGCATAATATGAATTATCTTATTAAATTTATGATGTTCAATAACTCTGAAATTAAATTTTTGATCGTATCTTCTATAGTTTTTGAGATATGTTATCTGTCTACGGAATATACTGATAGGGAACACTATTTGTTACCTCCTCATGCAAAGCATACCCACATACCCATATTACTGTACTTTGTGACTATATATATATATATATATATAATTCTATAATAATTCTATATAAATAATATTCTAAAGATAAATAATAAAATAATTTTTTATGGTTAAAGCTGTCACAATGTTTTTCTATAAAGCTATTTTTTAAAGCTACGTCGAATTGCAAAAAAAGTTAAAAAATAAAATTTAAATATTCTGAAAGTATTACTTCAAGATATAAAATTTTCTATGTTATTTTTTTTTGTTTTAAATTAAAGTTTTGATAATTGATCGAAGGAATTTAATCAAAATTAGCAGTTTAAAAATTGATTTCAATTTTCCTGAAACACATACTCTAAATATTTACAACACATACCCTAAACATATCATTTAGGTAATTTATTTCGTAAATTTTATCAGATATTTTAAACTCAGTATAACATTTGAAAGGAATAGTAAATAAACTTCCTCTACGGAAATTTCTTACCATTTTATAATTTAAGATTTAACATATTCCCTATCATTTAGGTACACAGCTCGTTAAAACTTTACACACCGAGTTTTGCGGAAATAAGAATCAAGCATATCTTTTCATAGGAACATATCTTTGAGATGTTGACAGTCATAAACTTCGGATGATCTTTGAGTGCACTTTTAGATACGGCGTTGCTATAGGAACAAAATCCTGCTGCACTTCGAAAATTCATTCCGATAGATGACAAGTTCGCTCTCTTTTGGTAAATGGTTATATACTCACTCCGTTTAATGGTGGAAAGATTTTACCGTGATTTTACACTTGACATCAACACGAAGCCTGAAAGTAAAACTGGCGTAATTTATAAAATGTCACATTTTAAATGTTTTCTAAAAATCCGAATTTTAGTGATTATTTTGTAGGTATGGGGAAGTTACATGAGAATTTTTTTAAAAATAAATCATATTTTAGACTCTTATGCAAGCATGATTTTTAAATGTGTCAGAAATCTTTATTTTGCCCTTAAAACTTAGTTAATATAAATTATAAAGAACTAATAATGTTGAACTTTTAAAAATTTTAGAAAATTAATAACCGAAATTAATATACAAATTTTACAGGCAATAAACAATTTATTCTTAATATCTATTAAATAGTTTTTTTGTAATAGTTTAAGCATTGGATACGTTAACACAAAGTAAAAAGTAAAAAATAAGTTTCCTTTGTAGTGTTCTTGTTGACATCTGAAAGCAGAAATTTTTAAAGAAAATCCTCACCCATGCAGAACAGAAACAAAGTTTTTGCGCTTTTCGTCTTTTAGCGAACGGATTTAAAGTTATACAAAATATAATACATTTCGTCCTCTTTTAAAAATAAATTTTTGGAAGCAAAGATTTACGATTTAAATACTGATCACCATATTTATGAGCTTGGGTATGCACAAGGCTTCCTTATGGTGATTGCCGTTTAATAGGCATGCGACCCAATGGCCCTGTTAAAATTATATCATTTTAACGATTTATGCACGCAAAATAACTGAACCGCGTTACAGTGATCGCTGCAATAATGATATATGGCTGAGAAATACACGGGGCCCCGTTATTTTGATCAGCTCATTAAAAATTCATAGGCGAGAAACCACAGTGCCAATTTACAATGATCGACATGTATATTGGACAGTCCCATTTACATTTATTTTAACTGTAAGCTCTCCGCCCACCCTAGATATTCACAAGCAGAGCCCAGCAGTACTTTGTCAGGGGGCTCTTGGGGAAAAAATATATATTATTTATGTCGCGAAATATTTGTTTACGTGCTTTTTTTTATATTTTTATTAGTTATTTTTGTATAGTTTAAAATAAAGTATTTTATTTACATTTTTCTGTTTGCATGAAAAATACATTCTCTGGGCTCCAAGCGAAGTGAAGGCAGTACGCTGCAGAATGTATCTGGGCCCCACTCGGAAGCGACCGGCTAGTTTTTAATATAAATATGGTTCTGCCACCGATTGTTGTATTTCACAAGCATGGTTGAACTTCATATCGGGTTTATATGTGATAAAGAGTTTTAAAAAATGCTTTCAGTTCGTTGATTGTTGTTTTTCAATAAACCTCATATGAATGCATCATAACCTAGCATGAGTTTGTTAAATTATTTGACTTCCATTTGCCGAATGTTGTGGAAAATGTATAAGAATCATTGCAATAATCGGATATATTTTATGGGACTATACATTGAGTTCATATAATTTAATTGAATTCTGTATTTTGTAAAACATATTATGAAGCTCAAAAGACAGAAAAAGGCATTATAAAATGTTCTTTTACTTTATAACAGAAATTGTAAAAAATGTTGTTCAACGTTGAACCATTTAATGGTGTAATAAAAGTAGAATCATCAAAAAATGTTTCTCTTGAGTTTTCAGAACTTCTGAATTTGGGAAACTTCAACACATTGTTCATCTGCTCTATGTTTCATCAATCTTTCACAATATGTAACAGCGTGTCAAAAAAATCGTTAAGTTATGAGCTCTTCATATACTGCTTTAGAGCACGATAGTATCTGTCAGCTTATTTCGTGGTTAGAATGCAAACTAGAAATCAAGAGGCATCAGGTCAAAAGGCCATTTCATACTTAGATGTCTTTAATGTGTCGGATCTCGGACTGATTGGTCATTGTTTATTATAACTGTTACCACTTTAAAGTTCAATGTTTTACTATTTCTTTATTAAACATTTTACCAAGTCATGGCTCAACATTTTACCAAATCCGGATTTCAAATTTTATTAGTTTATGATTCAACCTACTCCCGTTTAAGGTACACCCGCAATATAAAATGTTGAACCACTGCTTCACTATCTTATGTCAATTATTTTTAGCACATTTTTTTAGTGATATCCAAATGTAATCATTTTTGACAACGTTGATTTATTACAAACAGATGAATGCATATCATAAATTAAGTATGTGTATAGGCGAAAATTGTTGGTGCTAATGTTATATGAGTAGAGCAATATGGCACAAAGGCGGTCACCAGTGTATCTCATGTCTGCTCTGTGGCAAAAACAATCAACTGAATGCTGCTACCTCGGGAATTTTTTAAGAGAATTCCTAGTGCAAGTATGATATGGTTATTCTTGTATATTATTCTCTTTTGTACTCTATTTAGGTATTGTCTCTGTGCAATAATGTCAGTATAACGTTAATTTGTCAAAATTAGTGTTATTGTGTGTTAAGGGAAACTACACGTTTCAGTTTTTAAAAGTGCCACGCAAAGATTTGTTCCACGGGTATTTGTTTTCAGAGGTTTTTGCTACTTGTGGAAAGAAATGAAAATAATGTGGCCTGCAGTTAAATTTTCCAATGGCAGGGATGCAAGTTAAAACCTTTTTGGTAGGCCGTCCTGTTAGGTTGAATTTGTCACATGTCGATATGGTTGTTGTGCGGTAAATTTTTATTTATTTATTTATTTATTTATTTTTGGTTCGTAATTTGGATATAAAGCTTTTACATTGTCTTTAAATCATGACAAATACCCGAGTTACACTTAGGTGCGAATTTTTGTACACGCAACATTAGAGTTTATATGTAATATATACATATATCTACTATTTAACATTATATATTGTTACAAATAATTGACATGAAACATATGCCATGTGTATATTAAAAGGCATTTTTAAGCCTTTTGTGTTATGTTTTTAGCACTTTAAGCAATAATTACACTTTAATTTAAAGTATATATTGTTTTCAATTTGAAATAATTTGTTATTTTGTTTTGACGTCTGTAAATATGACATAATTTTGGTGTAATGAGAGTCTGTCGAAATGGTGTAAAAAGAAAAGAAGAAGAAAAACAAAAGAGAAAAAAACGTACAAAATGAATATAAAAAACAATTAAGCCTACAATAAGCGCAGTATTTGTAAATCATTTAAAGTTGAACATCAATTTCTTCAAAGACAATATGTTTTTATTTGGCCTAGTTTTAAAAGTGTATTTATTTAGCCTAATTTATTCTAATGCAGAAACCCCATTACTTCAGATTATAAATACAGCAAAAAAGCTGAAACTCTGATTTTAATTATTTTCACCCTTATAAATTTTCCAACTAGTTTACATGCTGACCGCAATTAATGATATTACTATCAAGTGCATAACATTCTTAATGACTACAATGTGGTTTAAACTTAATAGATTTTATTTTTGACTTGTACGAATGAAATTTGCTTGGCTGACCACCATTTCCCATACCTCCTACTATTAGTCAAAAATTACTCAAGGCATATTCAAATACTAGCAACTGTTATGAAATTCATCTTATGTGAAGTTCTGAAGTGTCATGATAAAGAAGATGCAAATGTGTAAAAAAAAATTATTAAACTACATTCTGTAAAAATTCTAAGAATTAATATTAAATGAACAAATTTTGTTGACAGGTTATAACCAGAATAGTGCTTTCTGATTGGTCCACGACAATGCTGTATTCGTAAAACAAAACAGACGGTATACGATATAGGTAGAGGATATAAGCTAGATAGTATAACGGCGTTATTTGAGAAACATATTGTATACGGAGCTTCTAATAAAATCCAGAAGTTATCCTACTTATATTATCGTATACTGTCCCCTATACCCCCCCACCATTATGCCATTGATCATAATCTTCGCTCGTTCTCAACGAAATTTGCACTAAATTTATTATCAAGAATAGCCTTTTCTGTTTCTGTTAATATAAATTAATTAATTTTCTTATATAAAATCCTCAAAGCCATCCCTTTTTGCAGTGCTATTTAACATATTATATATGTTTTCATATATAATATGTATATATATAATCATATATAATATGTATATATATAATCATATATAATATGTATATATATAATCATATATAATATGTATATATATAATCATATATAATATGTATATATGTTTTCATATTATATACAGATCATGGCATACAAATATGTGTGCCAGAAATAATCCGCAGGGCACAATACAACACGAATACGTTTGTGAACAGTGTGCCATTAATATTTCTATTTTTAAAAAAATATTGCTATGAAACGGGACTGTTGATAATTTATTACTGTGTATTTTAAAAAGAACACCGTATGCTTTTCTTATATTATTATTTAAATAATGAATCTTGAATATGCACCATATTTCTCAAAATTTATATCTTTTAACATTTTTATAGCTCTATTCGACAAAAAAAAAATCTTTACATTATAAATTTAAGTAACAAAATCTACATAAAAATAATTTTAATTTTAAATCAATACTTTTTTAAGACATATGTTCTTTGTAGTATCATATAATCTCAATCTTTTTCAACTTTGATTTAAAAGAAAATAGATTAAATGGGTACACGTCAAAGTAAAAAAAAAAAAAAAAAAAAAAAAAAAACATGTTAAAAAACTCTGGAATATTTTTTTTTGTTAATCTACCAGAATACACCCTTTTACGATAATTAAATAAACTTTCAGCAAAACACAAAAAGCGTAAAAAAACTAATTAAAAGCTTCTGCGTGATAATTTCAAGGTGTCTAAAACGTTTAAAATCGTGCCTTTTATTATAATTTTAAAAGCTGTTTTTCTAATCAGAGCATGTTTTGAGGATTAAAGTATTAAAAGGATTGAAATGATTAAACAAGTTCATAGGATTTAGGATTTAGCGTAGTAAGAATCTTAAATATTTTTACAATGACAATCGTATAATTAGTCACCGATATCAAGAATATACTTATAAGTCAGTGCAATTGTACAAATGGTGTTTTGTATTACTATACAGGGTGTTTCAAAATTTGACAGTCAAATTAAGAGGGTTGATAGAAGGCATCAAGAGGACAAAAACTTACCATAGAACATGGGGTTGCAAACCATGTTTAGTGGGAGAAAATCGCAAAAATATTTATGAAGGTTGGACGTCGATTTGTACAAAAAGGGCCAATAATAAACAGAAAAAAACATCTATTTAACGTAAAGTATGATTACAATGCATTACAGTTAGACGTCACAAATGAGACGACTAGACATTTTTATAGGAGCATGTTTTAACGCGTCCGGCAATCCTTCGTCCGTAGGAGTCGAGTGTGACCTTCGTGACCGCAACTTCGAACAATTTCTATAAAAATGAATTTTGTTAAATAAAAAGATATGAATGCGGATCATTTTTTAATATGAATTAAATCAAGAATACTAGATTGAAGGTTATTACCTGCGTTATTAATTTATATTTAATATTGTATTAAATTAGGTAAGGTAATGTATCGTACATTGTAAATGTATATTTAATTTTAGAATGAAATGATGAAAATTAAGTGACTTAAATAAGGAAGTTGTGTTGAACCACCATCATATTATAACAAATTTCATAATCATGTATTTAGGAATACATATGGAAAATGATAACATGCATTTGAGATATTATCTTAAATGAATGTTATCGTTTTTCATATGTATTCCTAAATACATGATTATGAAACTTGTTATAATATGATGGTGGTTTAACACAACTTCCTTATTTAAGTCACTTAATTTCATTGAAATATTGCATTAATTTAGAGGTAAGATACAATTTTGATAAAAAGGACAAAGGGCCTCAATGTAAACTCATTCACTCTGGAAAATAGCAAGTTATATTTTACCTTTGTTTGAAAAAAAAAGAACATATTGGTGAAAAGTTGTGTAAAGATAAAAATAAAAAACATTTAGAAACAGCCAATGTTTATATTGATACCAGTGAACACATGTGATGCTTCAGCACTGCAATTTTTAAGATTATTTTTTCATAAGTTTTTCATTATTTTTTAATTAACCACAATCAAACAACATGTTTTAACAAAATGTGAGGGTACTATCTCAAAAGCCTGTCCAGAAACATTTTATATGCTACCTCATTCACTGGTATGCGTTATATATACTATGTGTAGAAAAAGGGATGTTGATATCAGAAATAATATACATGGTGCATCATCAATATATATTATTATTATCATTACAATGTTTTAGCCAAGATTTTTTAATTATTTATTTGTATTTTGAGTAATGTTTTTTATATCTGATGAAAACAAAATTAAAGTTTAACACGGGGTTATTTAAATAGTGAATAAGATTTTCACAATTCAGTAGATATATATATTTTTTAAAAGTAGAATTTTATTTACAAGGTTGACGTGATAATATATTATACATTTTGAAGCTGTTCTTTGACTTAAATTGCTATTATTATTTAAAATCATTCCATATTTTGTTAAACAAGAAACATGCTCTATTTTAGAAAACAAACAAAAAACATGAAATTCTTTAATTTATGTCAATATTTCTTTAACTATCTACATGTTTAAAATTACATCCTTTTAATTCAGAATTCTTATACTGTGTTTTTGTCTGAATGGGATTTAAATTCAATTATGGCTATCTGCTTGACTATCTGCTTGTGCAATCGACCCTCTTATGATTAGAAATATATTTCGCTTGCGTAAAAACTGTTTATCGCCTTCGTAATGTTATATTGGAAATTGAGAGGCCTGTTTTGATAACACAGAGTATATAAAGAGATTAGGCTCGCATCACAAATTATTCTGCTTGTTAGTATGTCAAAGTTCAAACGCTGGGTCTTTACCCAATTCGATATTACTATTGTTTCTGAATATGAGTCTGCGAGTCAAGAATGTCTTGTTTTTGGCCGTGATGTATGCCCGGATACGGGGTGTCAGCATTTACAAGGATTTGTATTTCTAAAAAAACAGAAAATCTCTGCTCTGCTAAGTGGTGGCTTCCTGGTGCTCATTTTGAAAGAGCTGAAGGCACTGGGGCAGAGGCTTCGGATTACTGTGAAAAAGATGAAATTTGCAACGAATTTGGACAACTAACAGTTACTGAGAGAAAGGTTACCACATTTAGAGACGCATATTCTCCTTAAGGCTGAGAGAGGTGAAATTGCATCCGTTAAAGAGGAATATCCAGGCCTGTTTATCCGTTATAAGACGAATACTTATCTTCTCAGCAGTTTGACATCCAGGCCTTGGAAAATTTCTGTAGTGTATGGATACGTGGTTCTCCCCATATTGGGAAAGATTACGCTGTAAGGCATTTTAGCCCACTATTTTTAAATAGTCTTAACAAAAGGTGGTACGGATACAGCAATCAGCGTCATGTATTAATTGCTGATGTTGATGTATCGCTTTGTGTGTGGCGTGGATCCTTTTTTAAAAATATGGGCAGATATGTACTACTTTAGTGCAGAAAGTAAAGGGGGTACAATTAAGATAAGTCCTAAACGTATTATATTTATCTCGAATTTTACTATAAAAGAAGTATTTTCTGGAATAACTTACTCACTGAAGGATCGTTTTAACATACATGACTTTTTTGGAGCAGAATCCACTTTCACCTTGGCGCCACCTGTGCCAAATGATATTTTTCTCAATATGCTGAAGGAACATGAAGGAATGGAATTGACTGTACCTGTCATATCACATAACGAAATGGAGGAGGGAGAAGTGGTGATACATCTATCGAGTTCATAAAATACTGTATTCTAAGTACTTTAAGTGATTGCGAGTACATCTATTGCACATAGTCCATCCAGGTCATCAGTTTACAAATCGTGCGAACGTGAGGTTGCAAGTTCGAGTTCTGTGTGTGACAGTAATGATGACTTTGAGCCCTCGGCTCAGCGTCTAAAGTGAGCCTGCGTTTTCCTGAAATGTTTAGTCTTTGGGATAAGGCTCTGTTACAAAATCTAAAGGAAATACAAAGGATGATCTAATTTTTGGCATTCTAATATTAAATAACACTGATTAATGTATTTCAAATGCGCAATCTATATAATACCATATCCATATAACAAAGAGGAAAAAATATTAACACTCTACTCAACGTATTACATATGCTATATGCTAACATTCTACCAAACGCGTCCACAATTGCTAAATGTCTTTTTTCCGGAATGAATTGGCCGCCTGCTGAATAATTAGATAAGGAAGTTTTAATACGAATTTCGTAATTCTGGAAAATTAAAACACATTTTACAACTTTAGGATGAACATTAGGCATGTAATTCTGCTTTCTGTAACAATCGTTTAGACTATATTATCATTCATGTAATTTTGTCGTTACAGTTTAGGACGAGTCACTTCATAGTAGTATGCATAGAAATTGAATTAAAACATTAAAAATAAATATTCTTAAACGGAAATTGACAGGATAATTTTTTACGATTAATTAATTTACAATATTACATTTGAACATATATATGTTACTTATATCTATTACTTATATTATTTTTACTTATATTATTACGTATATATATTACTTAAATATAGTTTTAAAGATTAGTTGAATTCTTATGAAACAAATAACCACCTGTCTGATAATTTAAACTTTAAATTTTATTTCCGAGTATTTAAATTTATTTTTGAAATACAACTTTTTTATTTTCTTTCAAAATTTCAGTTTTACTCAGAAGATAATTCAGTTGGTTTCTTTCAAAATAAAAGGAAAAAAATCAATAATCTCCCCCAACATCAAAATTTCTTTTATGATGAAAGAAGGACGCCCGCCTGTTGTCGTCTGGTCAGTTATCTTTCGATTTTTATCACTCATAAAACTTTTCAAATCTTATTATTATCCCAAGAAAACTTTTCCCTCCGTTCTCCCTATCGAAAGTATTTGAAATTAAATTTTTGAAGAAAGACATCTGAGGTAGACATGTGAAAGGCATAAAAACGAAGAAGGGAGTCGGATATTAGTTTTCTCCGTTTTTAAGATTTTTAATAATGTTTTTTTTTTTAGGTCGTTATTGTTAATATTAAGTCATTTAATGTTTTGTTTCTATTGACTATAAATTATAAGTTTATATATATATATTGTAAATTTGTTTTTTAATAAACTATTATTAAAGTATCAATTTATAATGTGCTCATATCTTTATAGAAGATAACCGTTATTTCGTTTCGTGATTTTTACTCATTCAAAAAAAAAAAAAGAATTCGTAAACAATATTGCACAAAGGAATAAAAATTATATTCAAGTTTTCAAACAAAATCTGTACATGCAGCACTATTTGACTGATTTCTAGAAATATTTTACAATTTACATCGTCAAACAATAGAATTCTTGTAGAAGAACAAAGTCTACAGTTTGCTAAGGCAATATCGCTGTATATAAAAACTTTCTTTTAAAGAAATTTTGAAATAAAAGGAAATAATTTGTCCAATAATTGTGTAAGTAATGTTTAAAAAATATTATTTTTCTCTGCCAAACTGCATCAGAAGGCTCACTTTTGCTCTATCCTTATTAAGTAAAACATTCATTGTTCTTCAAAATTTTACAAATTTCAGAAACTTTTCTTAATAGCATGTTTATTTCTAAAGCCCTAATTAAATGACAAACAGAATTCTTGAGAAATGAAAACCAAAGTCACTATTTTTTTATAAACTGTAAGTTTTATATCTTAGTCTAATAATTTATTTCTTAAACTTATCCTTTTTATTTTAATATAAAATTTTATTTTCATCGAAAAGATAATTCAGAAAGCTTCTTTAAGAAAGAACGAGAAAAAAAATCAATAACCTTCCACCACATCAAAATTTCTTTTATGATGAAAGAAGGACGCCCGCCTGTTGTCGTTTGGTCAGTCATCTTTCGATTTTTATCACTCATAAAACTTTTGAAATCTTATTATTATCCCAAGAAAACTTTCCCCTCCGTTTTCTCTATCAAAAATATTTGAAATTAAATTTTTGAAGAAAGACATCTGAGGTAGACATGTGAAAGATATAAAACGAAGAAGGGAGTCAAATATTAATTTTCTTTGTTTTTATGATTTTTAATAATGTTCTTTTTTTTAAAATGCTGTCGTTTTTATTCTTTTATAATTGTGTTTTGATATTGTTAAAAATATAAATTATCTTAAAAAATTATTTGAAACTTGTTTTTTATATGCTATTATTGAAAGAAAAAATTGATACCATTATCTGGTTTTTAATATTTACACATCAACAAAACAATAATAATAGAAATAATAAATTATAAAATTTTAAAAGTGGTAGTGAGGGATTTTATCCACAGATTATCAAACATTCCCTTATTGAATATGAGATCTATTAATAATACGAGGCCTATCTCAGATAGACATGTGAAAAACATAAAAAGGAAGACGGGAATTGAATATTAGATTTCTTCGTTTTTATGATTCTTATTTATGCTTTTAAAATGTTGCCCTCATTAAGTTTCTGGGTGTTGTGTTTAATAACCATAAAATATACGTTCTCTTTTAAATGCTGCCGTTGTTATTAAGTCATTTATAATTGTGTTCTGATATTGATAAAAAGAAATATAAATTATCTTTAAAAAATATTTGAAACTTGTTTTTTATACGATAAAATTGTTACCGTTATATGGCTCAATATTTCCACATTAACAAAATAGTAATAATAATAATAATAAATTATAAAATAATAAAAGTGGTAGTGAGGGATTTTATCCACAGATTATAAAAAACTCTCTTATTGAATATGAGATCTATTAGTCATACGAGGCCTAATACGGAGGTTTCCTCATTGTTACAAATCTTAATATATTTTTAAGTTATTGCTGTTGTTATTATGTTACTGAATGTTGCGTTCTAAAATCCTTCTATATATATAAAAAAAAATAATGGTTTGGAAATGGACCAATGAAAAACTGCGTAGATACCGTGAAACGTATCTGATTGGTCAGAGCTTTCTGACTTTTCTTAGGGGGAATTTTCTGAGTTTGTCGCCAAATTTGGCGGCCAAAATTAATAGCCAAAAGTGGCACTAACTTGGTGCTATTTCCAGTATTTCGCCAAATTTCCATAGACTCTTATTGAAATCCAATAGCGTTTACTTTCTTTCAAAAAATCAACAAATTGAGGTGTTGCAAATGCAACAAGAATTCATATTAGCTTATGAATACAGCTTAGTTGAACTATTTACATTATTTTTAAGCACAAGTACTAATTATTTACAATATTCGTAACACTATATATACAATTGGTACTTGTTAGTTATCCTGTCGACAAAATTACTGTCGCCAAATTCATATATAATTAAACGAGCAAGGGATTTTCCCGATTATTCATATATATTAAATGAGCAAGGGATTTTCCCTATTATTCATATATATTAAACGATCAAGGGATTTTCCCGATTATGAATGATATCGTAAACGACTGGGAAGATTTTCACGAGACTTGCCAATCGAGCACAAAAAAAAGATCTAGCTAGGTTCCGAATACAAGAAAATTCGTTTTTACAGGGTAAAACAAACTCAGCGCTGAAATTTTTTTTTGCTATAAATGTAAAAATACTCAAGCTATTTACACGAAACGTGTTGCCTATATTAATTCGAGAACGAGAAATCCATCTAGCTACGTTTCGAATTCTGGAAATACTATTTTGATCTATTAAAACAAACTCAGCACTAAGAATGCTGCTACATATCGAAAACGGCTTTAACGATTTTCACAAAAATTGACGACTATACTAATTCGAGCACAAGAAATCGATCTCGCTAGGTCACTAATTCAAGAAAACTCGTTTTCTGTTTTTAAAACTCGACGTGATCATTACTCAAAAAGATGTTATCAATCGAAAAAAATTCCGACTATTTTTATGAACCGAAAAATACCCCCATTTAAATGAAAAAGCATTATAACCTGATTACAGAAGATAGTGGCTGTTCGTGATATCATCATCATCTTTTTAAAACAGGATACATTACCAGGTTTTAAGAGGCTGCGAAATCAGAACGGGGGTTGGTTAGCATAGCGAGTAGGGGGCAGAGCCCCCTAGTTTATAACATATTAGTTCTTATTTTAAAATATTGGAAATTTGTTTCTTCTAAATAATTTTTAAAAGACAACATTGAAACGTTATTTTGTTAAATTTTTTCCACATTAACAAAACAACAACAATAATAATAATAATTTATAAAAAATTTTTTTCAAAAAATAGTAAATGAGGAATTGAATACATTTAATCAAGCGATTATAGAGCACTCTGTCATTGTATAAAAGATGCGAGATTTATCTCAGCTAGACATGTGTAACATTCTTATCTATTTTTAAAGGACTAAATTGATACAGTTTTTTTCCTTATTTTGTTCTCATTAGCAAAATATTAATAAATATTAATAAAACGTTGTATAGCGCTATCTCCCATGTATAGAAAACTTTTTTTAATTTATATAAATACACATTGATAGACAATAAAATAAACGTATAGTCACTCATTTATAATTTTTAAGATGCATTTTATGTACATGATTTCTATTTTGAAACTCAAAAGCTAACAAGTTCACATTTAGATTTCCTACTACTGCATACTGCTTTCATTTATTAAAACACGTGAAATCACATTATTTAGCTATTTCGTGAAAAGCTCATATAAGCATGTTTCGATAACTTCAAAAGTTATCTGCGTGTATTTTATTTATTTTTTCCTGCAAAATAGGAAATCTTATTTTATTTTGTATTTCTTTTTACCTTTATATTTTTTGAATTGGCATTCAGAACTTCCAATAACTTGCTTTGGCAATTTTACGCTTAAATGCATTTTTTAAATAGTGTTATTCTTTAAGTAGCTTTTTATCAGGATTTATTCTTATTGATTTTTCAAAAATCTACAAATCAAGACTAATATTTTTCGGTCGAAGAAACAAACGATACATGAACCGTAAATACAATGCATATTTTATTAATGTTTTTCTAGTATCTTCAATGCAATTCTATAACATTTGTAAAAACATTGTCAATCAAAATATTAAGGAAAATTGTACGCATAAATATGACTGCAAAATTAATTTTTTAAATGAATATTTTAAAACTGGACCAACTGCATCAAAAATTGAAGCACCTTATATTAGTACGTAGCATAAGTGTCCTAAGGTAGTCGAACATGCAAAGTTTATTCTCCATGACAATTCGAACTTCAACTAATTTTTTAAAAATCTTTCTAGTGAGATGCGTTATAATTACGTTATAAGATGCTTTTTAGTAAGATGCATGTGATTAAAAAAAGATGGAACAAACTTACAAGGTAGTGGTACGCACCGAAACAGACAATTTTCATCATGGTCGGAAATGAAACGCAAAGGTGCTAGCGCGTTTGGAAACTACCGTTCCTGAAATGTTAAAACGCCATACCTGTTGTGCGTAGAAAAACAATACCATGTATGCAAATACCATCTGGGGCAGAAGTAAACCGTATGCAACTGTACGCCACGGTGAATATAAGCTAACGACGGAAACCGACGCCACTGCGTGGACGTGAACTTTCTATGCCGATGGATTGGACGAGTTCATCCTATAGCTTGGCTACCACGATCACCAAACCATTCGTGTCTCGATTTCTTTTCATGGGGACTGCTGAAGAGTCACAACTTTGCAACTTTCCTTGAATAAGAAGAATAACTCTTTGCGAGATTTTCGACCGCTGCTAGTGAAGTGCGCGTGATATGCCTGGTGTATTTCAAAGGGTTTGCCAACTCCTCTTTCGCCATTGTTCAGCGTGCATTACCGTTGGAGGTCGCTGTTTTGATTTTTGTCTCTGATCGGTTTCTCATTAAACCTGGTTTTGTAAGTTTTATGTTATTCTTGAGTTTTACCTCGTCTCCTTGGTTAACATCTTGCGATCTCTAGCGCCTTTGCGTTTCTTTTCCGACCATGCATTCTATGATGAAAATTGCTTGTTTTGATGTTTACCACCACGTCTTAAAGTTTGTCCCATATTTTTTCAATGAAAATATAAAATTATTTTTTAGATCATTACTAATATAATTTTTTTGCATTATAATAATTAACAATAATTCAAAAGGTAAAACAAAATAAATGACAAATGATTAAAAATTAATTGTAACTGATGATAAAAATTTTAAACGAATAAATAGCAGTCACAAAAGTTATAAAAGTAAGAAATTTACACAGTTTATAAAACAGAGTAAAGTAAAATATCTTTAACTATTCTGAAAATGTAACGTTATTCCACTTGTGACAAATATTAGTAATGATAAAAATCTTTCAAAAAGAAACATTATTAATAATCCTCCTGGAGGTATTGATATGAATCTAAGAATTACTCCTTATTTTCAACATAAAGAGGAGATGAATGGGTACTAATTTTAGAAAAGAGAAGATGATTAGTTGGAAGAGGATAAGGTCGAGAGAAATAGGAATTATTGCCATAAGTAAAGGCTTGCAGCCAAAAGATATATTTTATTTGAATTGGAACTTACTGATTTAGTAACATTTTTACTATATAAGGATACGGAAAACTGCCGAAATAAAGTTTATTTTAAGATATATAATAAATATTTGAATGAAGTATGAATAGAGACACAAAACAATGTTTTATATTTAGAATGATAGATAATTTTCTGCATCAGAAGTATAGAAGGATTTGGAAAGTATTTCTATAATTTTATTTGAAAATTTAGTCAGATTTTAATGCTAAGTTGCATATTTTTTAGCTCACAGGCTATAAAAGCCTGAGGCTTATATAAAGGCCTTCCCGCCGGTTCTCTATGTACGTACGTACGTATGTATGTATGTATGTACGTAACGCGATAACTCTTGATAGAACTAACCGTTTTACTTTAAATTTTGTTTATAGGTTCCTTGTGATAGGGCGCTTCCCTGATTAGTTTTGGAGGTTCATTGGTTAAGCATAAAGGGGGGAAACGGGGGGCTAACCCCCCATAATTTAGATAAATAGGTTTTTCATGCAGAATTATCCCATTTTCTTCAAATTTTGTATATAGGTTCATTTTGATAATGCGCTTCTGGTAATAGTTTTGGGGGTTCATTGGTTAAGTATAAAGGGGGAAAGGGGAGATAACCCCCCTAATTTAGACAAATGAGTTTTTCATGCAGAATTATCCCATTTTCTTCAAATTTTGTATATAGGTTTATTTTGATAATGCGCTTCTGTCAATTGTTTTGGGGGTTCATTGGTTAAGTACTAAGGGGGAAAGGGGGTGTAACCCCCCCCCTAATTTAGACAAATGAGTTTTTCATGCAGAATTATCCGATTTTCTTCAAATTTTGTATATAGGTTCATTGTGATAATGCGCTTATCTGAAGAGTTTTGGGGGTTCATTGGTTAAGTATAAAGGGGGAAAGGGGGGGGCTAATCTCCCCTTAATTTAGATAAATGGGTTTTTCATGCAGAATTATCCGATTTTCTTCAAATTTTGTATCTAGGTTCATTGTGATAATGCGCTTATCTGAAGAGTTTTGGGGGTTCATTGGTTAAGTTTAAAGGGGGAAAGGGGGGCTAATCTCCCCTTAATTTAGATAAATGGGTTTTTCATGCAGAATTATCCGATTTTCGTCAAATTTTGTATATATATTCATTGTAATGAGAGACTTCCCTGGTTAGTTTAAGGGGTTCATTAGTTAACTATGAGGGGGGTAACTAGGGGATGACCCCCCTTAATATATTGTTGAAATCTTTATTTTTCTAGGGTCTTATTTCAAATCCTTTGAAATACGAGTATAATATACAATTAGTGTGAATAGCCTGTGAGCTCAATGCCCTCAGTTTAACTCGCCAGTTTTCTTTTTATTTATATCTGAACTAAATATTGCAGACACGATTAGATTCGTATTATTTCTAATTATTAGAGGAAGTTATTTAAAATCGGGGTGTTAAGCATTTCGGATAAAGAATCACCATTATTTTAAATTATCTAAAAATAATTATTCCTTTGAAAGTCTGATCTAAGAGATTCTAAAAAGTAATGTATTTGTGACATACATTCGTGAGGAAGGAATGTCGGAGCAAAGAGTCGTTCAAAATAGTAATATATATATATATATATATATATATTAAAGTTATTTATTTATTAATTACTGTTTAGTGGTGTATAGCTTAGTTTGCAAAGCCGGCTGTTGAATCTGTATTATAAAGTGTTTACTCAATCGTCAGTCGCATCAGGTAATGCTCATATGATAATCTAACCGCAAATTGCCTCCATTCTTCTAATTTGGTAATCTATTTTTTTATTAAAACTAGTACATACAACCTGGGCATCCCGGGATAGAGAATATATATGTGAAAACCATTTATTTATTTTTTTGATGAAAACTCTAATAGATTTTTTTACATTTATTAATTTTCTTTGATTGCCCCTAACAACACCAAAGAACATACATAAAATATGTAAATTATATATTCAAATAAACTTTTGAAATTTATTAAAAGCGGTAATTTTGTATTGGCCTCGTGCCAGAATTTAATAGCCGAAGAAATCGCTAAAAAATCGTTTCCCACAGCATTTTGTTTTATTCTGATAATTTGAGCAGTTTTAAGCGCTGATTTAGATTACATGTCTGTTAAATTTGTGTTTTATTTATACTATTTTAATTATTGCTTAATGAAGTTTTAATTTTGTTATGGAATAGTAGCAAGAAACAATGCTGAACTTTTTATATTGTTTAAAGTGCAAATGGATTAATATTTTGTATCTGAATTGCAAGGAATACATACAGATTTTTTTTTTAAATAATGCTTTAAATTTAATTTAAATGCTATAATAAATCAGTCAATTAAGATACAGTTTTCAAACAAATTGCATTTTAAAGTAGATTTTTTTTCTCTATGTAACGGTATAAAAAATTAAAATGCGCGATTCTTAAAAAAAAAAATGCAGTAGCAAAAATCGCAAAATCGAAATTTTAGCCTCAAGTGTTGCCATTCTCAAAATGACGTCAGCGTTACGCACGGACACATTTGTCGTTTATAATATAGACTAGTCGTTGAGGACCCCCGTAATACTTACTCATCATGGATATGCATAATATAAAATGTGAAAATAAAACATGTGTAAACTACTTATACAATGCATTGCGTTTCCAAAATAAATTTGGATTAAGCGTCTCATTTTCAATTAAAATGTATCTTTAATTGAAATTTGAATGAAATACAGTGTCACGAAAAATCAAAGGGTATATAAGAGGAAAAATATTTTTACAGATATCTCGGTAAAAAATTATCCGATTGACTTCATTCATTATGCAAAATTTATGTTTTTTTATTGTATTTTATATTCACTCCTTAAAATAAACAATTTCGAAAAAATTTATGTCTTTTATCAGGACGAATATTTTGAGAGTCCGAAAAAATAGTTCTGGATAATCGAGGTTAGTGAAATTCAATAGGCTTCTTGTCATTATTACGTATTAAATAAATAACAAATTTCAAGTCTCTAACTTAATTTGTTCAGGAGATAGAGGGTTTACAGACACACGCACACAAACAGACGGACGGCATTTTTTTTCTAAAAATATGTTTTTCAGAATGTCCAGTGCCTGAAATGTGTAAATCCGTCAAATCGTTTTTCGATTTGTAAAACGATTACGAGACTTACCCTATATTACGTATGAAGGGTACGTAAAAGTGCTTCAATAAAGATGTCTTCGAGAGGACGAACTCTACTGAAGCCGATATAAGTTGCTCCAAGTGACAATCCATCTCTTTGGACTAAGGTCCACAGCAAATTTTGACATGGACTAAGGTCCACAGCAAATTTTGAAAAATTTAAACTTTCGGACGTAATTATCACTACGTCCGAAAGTTTAAATTTGTCAAAATTTGCTGTGGACCTTAACCCAAAGAGATGGATTGTCACTTGGAGCAACTAAGTAATTAATGATAATTACTACTATTATACTTTCGTATGGTAATAGTGCTATAATCTCTTTATATAAAAGTGTGTTCATCAATGCACATATTCATTAATGAACAGTCGACAATATTGAATCTTGAAACTTGAGCTCCTGTATTTATATTAAGAACAAATAATTGGGGTTTAATTAGAAAGGATTTTACAAAATTAGACACTTAAGGTGGTTAAAGGAGTATCTAAAGTTTTAGGTCTTTTTTCCATATCTCTGCAGGAGTTTTGGTTAGAGCGTGATATGCAGCATAACAAATCTACAAAACAAAAGGGTTTAAGACGTGTTTTAGAAATTTCCGAAATTTAATCCCCAAAGTTGTCAAAAGAGTTATTGGATATTGAAAGCGAAAGATTTTTCTACAATCGGGTATATAGGAAATTTGTTTATTATAGCGAGCATGGTTTGGCGCAAAACTAGTTTTATTGTTACATAAATTGTTTTCACATTCATAATATTGAAACTATATTGTTGCCAACATCGTTTATATTTGTCACCAACCTTTCTTATGGACCCGACTACGGACGATTAGATGACTAAAACAATTGTTGATAATTTTTCATTAAACATTTTGTGGAAGAATTTGGATTAAATATTTTGCACTTTTCGCACTTTAGCGAACGGATTTGAATCTTTATAAATAATATAGTACATTTCCTCTTCGTCTCTAAAACAATTTACGATTTAAATAACTATCACCATATGTACGAGTGATTTATGGGCTCAAGAGCTTCCGTTATAATTATTGTCGTATTAAATATTTATGAGCCGCGAATCACACAGGACCCCGTTGCAGTGATCATCGTATTAACGATCTTAAGGCCTGCCTACAACCCGCCTGGACGCTAGCCGTGAGGTGTATGGGTCCGACCGTATGGGTCAGATCGTAAATTTATCGGCGCGAAACGCATGGTACCCAGTTACAATGATCGCCATTTTTTCTTAATTATTCCACTTTTTTTCATTTTACCCAGAATTCCCTGTCCTAGATTTGCAAGAGAATCGTACGGCTTTGCACGAGAATCGTACGGCGTGTTTGCAAGTAGATATAAACTTGAAAATTATTTTTGATAAAAAAAATACGATTTGTAGCATACGATTTTTTTAAACAAAAATAGATAGTAATAAGCATAAATGATAGGATATCAAAATTACAGTTGATTCCGTCAAGTAGTTTTTGAGTCACGTTTAAAAAAACTACATGCAGTGCAAGCTATGTTTCATGGATTAAAATTAATTTAACATTAGGGATTTCAAACTTTAAGTTGGCATAATTTCTAATGTACTATACCGAATGACTTCCCGTCTGTTACCTGAAAATGAACACAATTGAATAATCCAGATATCATGTCCAAATTATTTTTTAGTATTGAAATTTTTGCAGTATGGTACAATTTCAGTATGTAGAAGACCCCTCGAGAAAATTGTACTCTAACAAAATAATAAACAACGAGGAAATATATAATGCAAAAATATTTATTGCAACTATTAGATTAAGAACAATGACCATAGTTCGAGTTTTCTAAACATTTTTCTGGATGGGGTTATTGTATCTTCATTTTTTTATGATTGTACACTGAGTTTTGATGGAACGCCACTTTTATAATATTTTCTGTGTCATTTTAAATATAAATTTTGATTTCTTCCAAATATTTATTTTATAGCGTTTAAGGTAAAAAGGTTACTGTTTCTGAAAAATAAGAAAAGAATCCGAAATACGCGAAAAAAATATGATAATACAAATATTTCACTTAAGTAAATGTCATTATGTTTATTTATTTTTCTTTTTATCGGTTAAATGGTACCGGTAATGGCCGGTCTTCCATATTTTTCGTTGATGGTCCTTGAGGATTTATCTTACTCATGTTAAAATAATTTATACCATAAAGCAGAAATCCACATGGGAATAAAAGAATAAGTGGTCATTCCTGTTAGATAGTTTAGGAAGCGTTTTTCTATAAAAATAAATATCTTGCGCAAAGAGCTTTTGCTTATACGACATCAGAAAGCGTTAGAAAAATACTATCGTACAAGGTGTGTACACCGCTTCCATTTCGCCGCTTTTGGATAAAACTAAAATTATACGTTTAATGTAATGTGTCCTAAAAATGCTTGCATTCACCATGTAATGTCTGCAATATTTCACAAAAAATTTTTGCGTTCTTGTTTCATCTGATTTTTTGAGGAAGGATTATTCATCAGCAACATTCTGAAATCATAAATTTTAATACGAGCAAATCTTGTCTGTGTGTGTGTGTGTGTGGTTATACATATATATATATATGCAAATTTTATCTTAAAAACGGCTCTAAAGATTTTGACGAAATTTTATATCCTACCGTTTTAGGGCACCAAAAAACCATTGGGCTAGGCCACCTGTTCGAGAAAATTTGATTAGTGGGTCATTTTAGGTCACCATGGGTCAGGATCAAGCTAATTGTATCTAAACGAAAATTGTTCAAAAGATTTTGACTAAATTTTGTATCCTACCATTTTCGGGCACGAGAAGACTATTGGGCTGGTTCACATGTTCGAGAACTTTCGGTTAGTGGGCCATTTTTGGGTCAACGCGAATCAAGTTAATTTTATCCAAAAATGGTTCTAACGATTTTGATTAAATAACGATTTTGATTGTGTCCTACGAGTTTCGAGCACGAGAAAATCATTAAGCTTGGTCAAATGTCCGAGAAAATTCGATTAGTGGGTCATTTTGGTCATGGGTCATTATGGGTCAAGCTATTTTTATCTTAAAAACGGCTAAGATTATTTGAACTAAATTTAGTATCCTACAGTTTTAGGGAACGAGAAGACTATTGGGCGAGGTCATATGCTCGTAAAAATCTGATTAGTGGGTCATTTTTGGGTCACTGTAGGTCAAGCTAATTTTATCTAAAAATGCACTCAGACTACTTAGACTAAATTTTGCATCCTATGGTTTTCGGGCACGAGAAGACTATTCGGCTAGGTCACATGTTAGAGAAAATTCGATTAGTGGGTCATGAGTCATTATGAGTCAAGCTATTTTTATCTTAAAAACGGATCAGAGGATTTGAACTAAATTTAGTATCCTACAGTTTTTGCGAACGAGAAGACTCTTGGGCTAGGTCACATGTTCGAGAAAATTTGATTAGTGGGTCATTTTGGTCATGGGTCATTATGGGTTAAGCTATTTTTATCTTAAAAACAGCTCAGACGATTTGAACTAAATTTAGTATCCTACAGTTTTCGGGAACGAGGAGACTCTTGGGCTAGGTCACAAAAAAAAATAGTAAAGTAGTTTAAATACAGATCAAATAATATAAAGTATCTGAAAAATAACACAAAAAATGTTTGAAATTGAAACAATTTAGATAGTAATATTTTACATAAGATTTGCAAATGTGTTTTTTACAATTGTAGCAAAATATAAGTTTTGTTGTCATTGTTTGATGGACAGAATTTGTACCTTGCACGTTTGATACACAATGAAGTTTGATACAAAGCAGCAGATCCCGAGGTTACGTTTTGACTTTTACTCTGTATTTTTTCACTATTTTGATTGACTCCTCACTTCTTGGTAAGTGTTGCGTTGCTTCAATGTGTGGAAAAATGAATGATTTCCATAATTCTTGCAGAATATCCTTCATTTATTCCGATTTATTTCACCCCATTTGCTTTGCATTGAAGTCAATAGAATAAATGTATTGTAAGCAGAACGAAGCATGTTATAGAATACTATCATGGGCCAACGATTTGTTTTTATTTTACAAGTGTACATGTTTAAAAGATGATTAAGAGTATCCATAGACTATTTAGTTGCACTATAATCTGAGATCGTTTAAGATCCTTTGTCAGGTCTGTTGCTAACTTCTTTGTCGTGATGCAAAGTGCTAATACAAATAACATTCTTGTTCTGTTTTGGGATGTAGTTTACAATGTCGCGTCCTCTACAAAATAAAATAATGACCTGCGCACTTCTTTGTTTGGAATTTCTTCAGGAAATTATGGTTTATATTTTCTGATGGTGCCAAGCATAGTCATTTTCCATTTTAGAAGAAGTTGTCCCACGTTGTAGGATGTGAATTATCACATGTAACATTGTGCCCCGAATACTCATAAGTAAGATCACTTACTACTCGAATACCCTTATTTTTCTCTGCCCTGGATCTTCGTCAATTTCCAGTATAAATTTCTGTTTTCAGTCCATACGAAGTCATACGGTCACATAAAGTCCATATTTTTATCCCATACTTAAATGATTTACTTGGCATTGGCATATACTTTTGAATGGACATTGGCCACAAAACCCTACTAATTGTTTATCTCTAGTAGCATTTTCATTCGTATAATACAATTTTGGTAGAATTTCTATCCACGTTTCCCAGATATCTCGCACAGCAGCTATTTTATCCACAGACATTCGTTCTTGACGAGTGTATTTATTATCAAAACGAATAAGTATCGATCTGGTGCAAAAGATTTCGAGGGCAATTGTCACACGAAATGTGTTTCTGCCAGTTTCTTTATCCCACATGTTTTTGTTTATTCTCCAAATTATTTGTGAACACCAGCTAAAAATAATAATCGTCTGGCACGTTACCAAGCATACATGTCAACACATTTTAAACAAGTTTCGAAAAAGGATGAGTTAGAGCAGTTATTGTTATTCTTTTCTGTTGAATTATTCCAAACAAATATGAAAGTGTAGAATTGAAAGTAAATACTTTTTTCAATTGGGCCATATTGACCCGAACAATACATTAAGAATAAATTAAAAAATTTTCCTTTAAAATACAAATAAAGGTAAATCCTTCTAGGATTACATATTTATATTATTTACCAATGCAATCATGAAATTTCATGAAAAAAATCTCCGTGCTATATTATTTTATAAACGAATTTATTTTGGGTCAAATAAACCCGAACAAAACAGCAGGATTAGAAACGATTTTTAAAATCGGTTAGGTAACCCGTTTTTAAAAAAGCAATATAAATAAATAAATATATATATCAATAGAACTTACTTTATGATAATATGTAAGAGATTTGTGTAAATTACATTTTACATCTTTCTTGTTTTAAAATATTTTATTAATTTTTATTAAAAATTACTTAATAGATATCTGACTTATTTAGTATGTGATTTTGGTCGAATAATTTTTCTCCATAGACATAAAGTTAGCAACTTCATTAATATTAGTAATTTTGTAAAATAAGAGAAATTCGCCTTGACAGATTATTTTTTTCAGCTATAATTTCTGTAATTTCTTAATTATATGAAAGAAAAATACATTTATTTTTAAAAGCAAGAAAAGTTTTTATTTAAACTGTTTTTTTTTGTTTTTGTTTTTCACATATTTTAATTAATGATTGACTTCCAAGAGAATTATTATTTGAGAAGAGTTCTTTTGAATCGGAGCTGCAGCGTCTAATCCGAAGTTTATATGATTAAAATATTTGAGAAAAATATATACATAAACGTTTTTAAAATAAATTTTGATTATTAGAATTTTCATTCCTAAGTTTCTTGAAAAAAAATATATTAATTGTGCATTCTGAGAATCCTTGAATGAAATAGAAAACTAAATTCTTTAAATTTAGATGTAATCGGATAGATGCATTTTATAGACTTTAATATCCTCATGCATGTAAGTTCTCATCCAGATTTGATATGCTCTCTTAAAGCACGTTTTCTTTTGTACAACCTGCCTGGATAGAGAATATGGACATTACTTCTTAGAGGATTTTAAGGCATGTACTTTTGAAAGAGCTATCGAAATTCTCTGAATCAGCATCTATAATCGGCTTTTATCGTTTAGCTGTGTATATTTCCTCTTTCGTTGCCATTTATATGGCAGAATATGGAACAGATTTGAAGGTAAAATTACATGCTGTTTTCAACAACCTCAAACACTCGATATATTCAAAGCCTTTGGGAACATTACGAACTTTAGGTTGCTATGGAAACTATTCAAAAGCGAAATGGAGTTACATGATGTCGTTTTCCAATGCACGGCAAACAGAACTTTTCAATAATTTACAAATACTTTAACAAGTTATGGATGTTTTATGCATATTTTTTCCAATAATGATTCTTATGGTTATAAATATAAAAATCAAAGTATGACGTGTCGTACTTTTATATTGATCTTCTAAGTAATATTTACAATGATTTGCTTTCATAGTTCTTAACGTTTTTATTTCTTTCAAAATGTAGATTTTAAACACCATAATACAACACAAAGGTAAGTTATTAAACAAGGAAATATGCAATTTAAATTATTCGAAAAAACATAGACTTTCATGTATTACAACGAAAATATATATTAATGTAAAATAGTATTAGAGTTAAATTTTGAACCTGTGTAAAGAAACTAGGCCTAAAACAGAAAGTTTTTATAATTATGGTGAAAGCAATAAAGTTATATTAAAATAGTCCGTGTATCTATAAGAACGGAAACCTATCTAAAACGGGATTCTTATCGTTTTAGTACATTTTACCGTATTTCTGTGTATTAGTTTATTGGTAAGATTTTCTTTTTTAATATACAAAAAATATATATATATACATCAATACGAAAAGCTTTAGCCATGTTTAAATAAAAATGTATACGCATCTCCGATATGTGTTGCTTCAAGATTTCCCGGAAGTGATTCAGATGATTACCGAAAAAAATATTGTTTAAAAGTGTGATTTACAACGTATTGATTAAAAGTTTGTACATTTTAAGACGATTTTAAGAGCGAAAAGAAATTTGACAATTTTAAAAGTTTTTATTGAAAAGTTAAAGACTGGAAAATTTTATGACTTCAACCTTTTAAGTGACTGATATTATTCCACTACCCGAGATCAACTGTAGAAGAAAATCTTATTCACAGGACTTTGCTTGAAGAAACAGAAATTATTATGAAAAATCATTTAGAACCAAAGATTTTTATGCGAATTTTTGACAAAATGCAGAAACGCGTCTATGTTCAGATAAAAATCTAATTTTCAATGACGTTGTCCAATAACGTTTTCTTGAATAATCTGGATGATAAAAGAATGAATTTTTTTTTTTTTTTGCTAGATGAATAAACATTCTGGATATTTTCAATTAAAGCTTAAAATAACCATAAGGCTGCCTCCAGTAGGGGATTAAAAATTTTGTAGGACCGACCAAATAACTTTCCTTACAACTTTTTTTTCGAAATAATATTTTTCTTTTACTGTTAAATGTTAAATTTAAATAATAATAATAAAGTAATTTCTATAGATTGCTACTTAAGATTTCACATGTAACTTGCGTATGTTTGGCATATCAATTGAAGTATTTACACTAACGAGTTGATGGCCACTAAATAAAAAGTAATTGTCGGTCAGAAACTGGAAACTAAAAAAAATATCATCTAATAGCCAATGGCTGCTGTAGTCAAATTTTTTAACCCATTAAAAACTGACGTTGCGTTTTTACAACTTTATGTTTCTTACACCAGGTTTTAAGGGAACACCAGTTTGTTTTTAGGATAAATATTCGCTTTATTTGATGCAATAAACACCATGATAAAGCAACTCTTAGGTTGCTATAATATAAACGTGTAATAAATCGCAATATTCGTATTTTATTGAGAAAAATAATTCGGTCCTTAATGGGTTAATTTTCAACTTTATTTTCAGTCCATTTCCAAAGGGCCGAACACCATTGTTTTTCGATGTGCGGCATCTTTGCTTACATGCGATTGCCAACAAGTGGCTTTTTTGCGCAATACTTAAGATCCCAAAATCCATAAAAAATATCTAATTTATTATCATTTAAAAAAAAAAAAAAACTAATTTTACAGAAAATCATTTAAAAATGTTCCATCTTTTGGAATTTGAAAGAAAATATCTGAATATTTTATGCATGAAAAAAAAAATAATTTTGCGGGGGTTGCCCGAAGGTAAGAGCTTTGAGTTTCCGAACAGTTTTATTTATATATATATAAAAGGAGAAAAATCTATTAGAAATTCTGTTAAATCGAGACTTTATAGTTGTAGCTGGAAATAATTAAAGGGTTTGGAACTTAACACTATTTGTACCAACGAGATCAAAGAATATTAACACAATTAATCATTTTATACTATTATTCCTTTTTTTTTTTTTTTTTTTTTTTTTTTTGAATTTTTAACTTTATTTTCAGTTTGTTTCAGAAGTGCCGAACACCATTGTTTTCCGATAAAGTGCGGCATCTTTGATTACATGCGATTGCAAACAAGTGACTTCTTTTACGCAATACTTAACGTCCCAAAAACCATAAAAAATATCTAGTTTATTATTATATATTTAGAAAGAACTGATTTTATAGAAATATCATAAAAGTGTTTCATCTTTGAAATTTGAAAGAAAATATCTGAATATTTTATGCACGAAAGAGTAAAAAAATAATTTTTCGTGGTTTGCCCGAAGGTAAGAACTTTAGATTCAGAACAGTTTTATACATATAGTATATATATATATATATATATATGAGAGAGAAAAATCTATTAGAAGTTTTGTTAAATCGGGACTTTATAGTTGTAGCTGGAAATAATTAAAGAGTTTGGAACTCAACACTATTTTTACCAACGAACCAAAGAATATTAACAAAAATAATCAGTTTGTATTTATTATGTTCGCCATTACAGATCGTAAAAAAAAACTTAAAGGAAATATAAATTTTTTAATAAATTCAAGTCAGTTGTCAATAAATTCATAAAAATCATCCATTCTTATTAATGAAGAATAGGTAACACTCGACTAACAAAAGATCCATATATTTTGATCATCAAATTTCTCCATAGCAGAAATGGAAATATCCATACGGCTGAAAATTATGCCTTCTTTTAATTTATGCTGAAATGTAAGCTTAGGAGATCGTTAAAGTTGTACAAAACTGTGAAATTTTCAATATGAACACCCAATTTTGTCAGCATATTAGGCTGTTTTGGAAATTTTATCTTTGGATACCAAACGAGATGTCATTCTGTTAAGTAGTTAGAGAAAAAAAGTTAAATATAGTTGCAAAATTGGATCTCCTAATGTTAAATTCCTTTTTGTTCGTTATAAAATAGGTTGCAATGTGGCTAACTTTTTTTGCCATAACTCAATCATTACTTGTTGGAATGAGCTATAATTTCGGATTCCTAGATTTAAAACTCTTAAAAATTGATTGTTGTTAAAAGTTTTATAGGGTAAAATTCATTCGTGTTTTAAAATTTAATTACAAAATATGTATATTTTAAAATTACTTATCGAAAAAAATATATGAATTGGAATTTGACTTTTTTTAAACATAAATCTATTTCAAGAAGCTACAAGTATGCGTATCCATAAATTACAGCTCATACCGCTAACTAGTTTTGAATTTATGGTTAAAAATCTTCCCGCATTGCGATATGTTTTTCAACGTTAAAAAGGAATCTAACATTCGAGCGCTTTTCCGTTCACCGAAATAGCAACGATAGATCGTACACAATTGTCCATTATCCGACATCAGTGCAGGTAAAATGCATTCATATACACTACGCGCTTGTTTCTTATTGTTGTCGTATCGGCAAATGGAAGAGAGCTTTTAGGAGACGCAGATTTCATAATTCCTAACCATTTTGACTGAATGACAATCCGTTTTGTATTCGAAGCTAACATGTACCAACAAACCGAATATGTTGGCTAAATTATGTGTTCGTTCTGAAAATTCGAGAGTTTGGTAAAATATGAGTTTGAAGACTTATGCTTATACTTCTAACACAAATCAAAATAAGGCATAAATTCCCAGTCGAATGGCTGTTTACGTTTATTTCTGAGACAATTTCGCGATTAAAATGCATGGTGGTGTTTCTCTCTCTCTCTCACTCACTTTTTTTTTGACTGACTGTGCTTGTAAAATATTATAATAGGTATATGAAAAAATTAAGATCCTTTTTTCGTTAAAATTAGATGTTTATTGAGTAAGTATATGAAAGTGATACATTATTCAAAAAATGTTCCATAAGAATCCACAACATTTGCTTATCTTTCAGGAAATTTGCGGATTACCGGTCAGAAGAAGTCGTCGTCTTTTGAAGCTATCCATTCATGAAGTCAATTTGTGATATTTTCATAACATGTGAATCGTACGTCTTGAAGGGCTGACTGCATCGACCGGAATAAATAGTAATCCAAAGAAGCAATGTCTGGCGAATATGGCGGATGGAATACAACTTTCCAGTCTCGCCTTTCTAAGTAGGTTTTAACGACGCTTGCAGTATGTGGTTTTTTGTTGTCATGCTGCAAAATCAGTTTTTTGTGTCTATTCTACCATTTTGATCGATTTTCTTGAATAGTTTGCTACAAACGCATTAGTTGTCGTTGGTAGATTTATGCTAGTTACAGTTTCAGAAGGTTTCAGTTTCTCATTCAGTAGCTCACCTACCTTCACGTTATACGTCTTCAACATCGAATGAACCTTCTTTAAATTGCTTGAACTACCTTCTACACATACTATCAGAAGAAACATGTTTATGGTAAGTCTCTACAAGTAAACGGCGACTTTCAGCAGAGCTTTTCTTTTAATTATAAAATTATAATGCTCGCAAAAATTCCCGCAAATGACGATTATATGGCACAAAACTATCCATTTTAAATCGAATTAAAAAATATGTTGTTTACACTTTAATTTCCCAATACACTTTAATCAATTATTACACTATAAAAAATGACAAATGTTTCTTAATCTACGAAAATATAATATATTCCCGAATAAATTCATAATATAAACTCATCCTTGTTAACCATGATTCTGAAAAGTGTTTCTTTATCTTTAGAAATCTCAGACAGCAATGGCATTTCAAGATTTAAATAATCATTTATAAAAATAAAATTGCTCATGCTGCCTGTCATTTTTGAAACGTTTACGAGTAGTTTTAAAGTGTATTAATCAGTTTTCTAAGCCCGGAATATAGTTATTTCCGATTCTATCCATTCTCAAGTAAATATTTTCATGTTCAACCAATATTTTTAACAGACAAACATGCAAAATTAACAGCGCTAACATTAACATTAAAATTAATATTTATTCTTCACTCTTTCATGTATAAATTAACTTATGCAGCTGAAAACCTTTACTTGAGAATGGATGACATTCGAAAAACAGCTATTCCAGGCTGAGGAAAGTGATTAATACACCATAAACTATTCGGAAACGTTTCTGAAAAATACGGGCAGCAAAAAATACTTTGCTTTTATAAATAATTCTTTAAATTTTAGACATGTATTGGTTTCTGGGGATTCAAAAGACAGTGGTGGACGCTTTTAGGAATTTCGGATAACTTAGAAGATTATATTATATTTTCGTTTGTGGTTATAGTATATTTTCATAAAATAAGAAACATTGGTCATTTTTTACAGTGTACGTTTTAAATGTTATGAAGAGACGTTTCAAAAGCGTGTATTACTAGATTCACACAATACAAAGACCATTTCGCCATCTATTGGACAAACGGAACTAACTTTTGCATACAACTAATAAATAAATTTCTTATCTACTCCTACCATTGGTAATTTTCACCAAATAAAATGTAAAGCATATATTCAATTATATTTTTTTAAAAATCTGAATATTAATATATTAATTATATGCATATATTCTTAAAAACTGATGTTATTAGACATGTTTATCTTTCCATATTACTGTAAGCACATTAATCATTTTAAATTAGAATGAAATATGCAAACATTTTTTAAAGTAAAAAAAAGTAATTGTCATGAAATCCGAGTAAATTCATTCTAAATCTATTGTAGCATGTGCTATGAGAATAATTGAATATATTTTAGCGAGACACAACACACTCAGAAAAAACTCAATTAAGTGGATCTTCACAAATCTCGTATGTCTGGAAAGCTTTTAATTCCTGCACTTAATTAATTATTTTAAAAGATGTTCTTAAAATTTAGCTGTACAGTATGCATCAAAGTATTAAATAGGATTAAAACAAGTTTCTTAGATTAAAGGCTTTAAAATCATTTAATGTGCAGTAAGAATTTAAACGGTTTTCTTCAAATAAATATATTAATTAAAAATAGCAATTAGCATGCATTTAATCAATATGGAAACTTTTTAATAGAAAATACAGAATGGTGATTTATAATATACGTGTCAAGTTTTATTAAATTTTTATGTTTCTTATAAAATGTAAATAATACAGACATATAAATATTCAGTATAAATATATAAAACTACACTGTTTATAAAAAGAGAAATGTGTCTTGATATAGCAACAAGGGTTACGAAAATAGAATATAACCTGTTCTGAGTTAACCACAATTCCGAAAAGCATTCTTTTGTCTTCAAAAACTTCAGAAATCAATAAGTTTCCGATATAAAAATAAAATCGAAAGAAAAAAGTTAAATTACTAGCCGTGATTTTCCGAAAAGTTATGAAGTATTTTTTTTCCTTTTTATTGTTAATAACATTTTTTATTCATAGCAATATATTATTACATATCTAGATACACAAAGACTTCTCTTACATGTGTATTATAAATTAAAACTGGGAAACGGCAATAAAAAATTAATGAATTTATTGCTTTTTTTTTCAAATAGGATCTGAAACTATAATATTTCAAACATTATAAAATATATTTATCATATATATATTAATAAATAGAATACGAGTAATTTACATGATCATACTCGACATTTTTATTAGAAGTAGCGCAGGGAAATAAAAAGTACCTACACATCGGGCCTCTAAAAAATATTCTGTAGAGGATATATATGTATGTATGTGTGTGTGTGTTACGACATTAAGCATATTATAACAAATTTTAACTCGATTATGATTTTAAGTAGAAGGTAACTCCACATTGAAGCCATTATCTAGGTTTTTAACATTTTTATGCAGTCGTTATGATGGTTTTATCTTGCCTTAGATAAATGCCATTGAAGATTTTCCAAACAATAAGATAACGAAGTGTTGAAAGAACATAAGAGACTTTATTAACATTCACTATCAGATGACACAGAATAACCATTTGCCACCACTCTCTTCGATTAAGGAATTCTTTCATAAATAAAACAGTAGCCCTTTTATCCTGCTCTTAAACCCAATATAGTCGATGTTAAACTGGAAACACATTTTTAAATATTCTATTTACTCGCTCCGGGCAGCATCTTATTTTAACAACCAAAATCACAGAAAATCTGCTTTCGGAACACAAGTTTCATGTTTTATAATCCAACGCGTAGGAATTTTAACGCCAATGCGGCGGTAAGAATTAATCAATCCGAGCGCTTGGTTATACCAGAACAGTTTACTTTAGGCAACATAATTTTGAAGTGCTAAGATCCGGAGAGAAAAGCGCGCGAATCGGGCTTTTGAATAAAAATAAGAAAAAAATGGTACAAAATGATAATTTATAATAGAATTAATTCAGGATTTTAAGAGCATTTTTGCTGAAATCATCTACGGTCCCCCCCCCCCCCCCCAAAAAAAAAAAAAAAAAAAAAAAACCCTGGCTATGGGTTTGACATTTTTAACTCATGTATCATCTGACATAATTAAAATAAAAATTTTAAAACGTTAAATAACTTTATTATAAGCAGCGTTAGTGAATAAAGAGGGTCAAGCTAACATTAAATTAGAGTAAACACTTGTAAATATAATAATAAAAAATAAAACATAATACAAAATAAACTGAATAAAACTGTCGCACAAAGCAAGTGCAATCATCCAATAATCAGCTCTATCATAACCATAATTTTTTTTTCACATTTACAGTCTCTCAATATATGTTTTTAATTCATCGTTTTTTCAAAGATTCAGGTGGGGTGGCACTTCTACATTTACTAGCCCCATCGTTTACATACGCGCATGGTGAATAAACAAATAAAATAAAATAACTTTCCGTAAAAATTTTATTAATATTTTGTCAATTCAGCTTCATGTGTTCCTTCATGGGATTTTCTTATTATTATTTCTTGCAAAATAACAAGGGTGGTTTGTATTGATTAATATTGGGCATAACAATATTGGTTTAGTTTCATCCCAGATAATATGTAATAATTTGCAATTAAAAAAATCAATACGCCATCTTTAAATAAAGGAAATAAATCTAAAACTTTTATAAGCATATAAAAAGTTATATAAATCATTTAATTTTTGTCGATTGTGCTCTAGTATTTTTTCGTTGTTGGAACAATACTACTAATATGCCGTTCAGCATTTTTCTTTGATGGTCTTATACGATTTTCCCGAACATGTGTTGAAATAATTTATACCATAAAGCTGAACAACACATGGGAATGAAATAACAAGCGGTCATTCCTGTTAGAAGCATTTAAGGAATTGTTATGTGAAAAGAAATATTTTTATTCGCCAAAAGCTTTTTCTGATACGGCATTAAGTAGCTTTCCCAGAAAAATGTTACGTGTAAAATGCACAAGAAAGTTCCATTATTTAGTGTTTATGTAGTATTAACGAAACTGTACCAAATGGAATTAATAAATAAAACGTTTTTTTCATAATGATATATTTTAGATTTTATCTAGAAATTTTGTTTTATATTATTATAAATGTAGAACTATAACAATGAAATATTAAAGGTTTTGTCTGTCTGTCTGAATGTTTTTGGTACTAAATTCTTCTCGTGCTAATTACAAGTCAACATTCACTTATGAAAGGAAAAAATGTGTTTAACACTTCAGTTCCAACATAGAATCCACTAAAGAATTTATTTTCATTTTTATACTTTCCAAAAAGGTTGAAAAGTGTTTATAAATTTGGTTTGTCAGGCTGCCGTCTGCCTGTCTGTCTGTCAGCTCGCCCAGTGGTCTGCCCTTGCTTTAACTCGCGCAACTACTCTCGAATCGCTATGTAATTTATATGTCTTATGGAAGTTTACTATATAGCATATTCTCTATTAAAAATGGAATATATAGCACCTATAATTCGTTTACAAGGACCCGCAAAATAATTCCGTTATATTATTGTCCATGGTAAAATACGTTTGCGGTGTATTTTAAGAAAATTACACTATTTCAAACATAAGGAAATTGATATATAACACTGAAGTGTACTAAAAGAGGCTTAACACTTTGCCATCCACATGTCTCGTAAAAATACTTCTATTCGTAAAATGTTGAAATGATTGATTGACTCCAGAATTTAGAAGCAAATTTATTCGAAAATAAGTAAAATCTTTTCTTTATGTACTGATGAAAGGGAATTTTTCATTCCAAAATTTTGGTGCCAATGTAGCATTTAAGGATTAAAATTAAGTTACTTTACGTACGACACCACTGTGGTGTCGCCGGATGGCAAAGTGTTAATATATAGAACATGATGTGCATAGCATTTATCGTTCATTTACAACGACACACAGTTCAATTCGGTTACAGTACTGATTGTGAGCGATAATTTCTGGAAGTGTGTTTTGAAGTGCGGTATAATTTTTTTTTTTTTTTTTTTTTTTCATATTATTTTGTGTGTATAAATTCTATACATCATATACTGAGCAGCACAAAAATATTCCAGTATATTATTGTCGGAAATTGCTGGAGGGCAATTTTCACCAGTGTTACTCGTTTCATAAATGAACGAATCTTTTGCGTAATATTTTAGTATACAGGGTGTTCCAAAATTCGAACGACAAATTAAGAGGGATGATAGAAGGCATCAAGAGGATGAACACTTACCATAGAACATGGAGTCGCAAACCACGTTTAGTGGGAGAAAATCGCAAAAATATTTATGAAGGTGTGACGTCGAGTGTAACAAAAAGGGCCAATAATAAATAAAAAAAAACATTTATTTGACGTAAAACATGATTACAATGCCATGAGTTCAACGTCAGAAAGGAGACGACAACATATTTTTATAGGAATATGTTTTAACGCATCCGGCTATCCTTCGTCCGTCGATATCGGCTGTAGAATGACCTTAGTGGCCACAACTTCGAACAATTTCTATAAAAATGTGTCGTCGTCGTCTTTCTGACGTTGAACTGCAATGCATTGTATTCATGCTTGACATCATATAAATGTTTTTTTCTATTTATTATTGGAGCTTTCTGTTCCACTCGACGACATACCCTTCATAACAATTTTTTGCAATTTCTTCCCACTAAAACGTAGTTTGCGACCCCATGTTCTATAGTAAGTTTTCATGCTCTTGATGCCTTCTATAATCCCTCTTAATTCATCGGTCGAATTTTGGAACAGTATGTATGTAGAAATCTATAGATAATATATATGGTTGCACAAAACTATTCGGATAATTTTTTCGATCATAGATGGTAATTGCTGAAATTGGGTTTTCAAATGTGTTATGCATTTTCCAAATAATCAAATAAATAGACTGCTTTAATTTAATAAATTTGAAAAGATTTAGCCATGAATGCGCAAAAATTATCTAAAACCCTTAAAATTTCTTGTTAAAAACACTTTCAAAATGAAATACTGTAATATTAAAAATATATATAAATTAAAGGTAAGTATTATAAAAACAGAGTTAATAGTCAGTAAAAAACATTAAAAAAAGGAATTTTTAGTTAATTAAGTTTAATAAATACACATGTTATAGGGTCATAAAATTTTATGTTTAGAAATTATTTACATAGTTAAAAATTAGTTTATTAAGAAAATAATGATATTCAATCAGCAGATTTATTGATTTATTTTTATAAATGCCTAGACACTGAATAATATTTCTTGTTGAACGTAGAATTTTAAAAAAGGAAACATCATAAAACATCATAGTTGAGCCCAAATAAGTACCTTTCATTGTTTATTTAAAAGTACTTTTAAAGTAAAATTGTGCAATGTAAATGGACATCTTAAATGGAATTAACGTGGCCCAATCTGAACATTTAAAAAATGATCTCTTTATTATTTTCAAATTTTTTATGTTTGTAAATATAAATTCAACAGTAAAATTCGGAAAAATATTTATTTTTTGCTAAAAATTAAGTGTAATATAATATTTTAAAAGTTACACTTAAAATAGATATATTTTAGATATAAAATTAAATATTTTAATAGTGCACAATTAATATTCTATACTTATGATGCCAAATTGTCTATAAAAGTGATAGTATTTATGGTATGGAATATATTTGGGAAAATATCAGTAACTGTGTTATTGACTATGTACGGAAAAGTGGTTACGATAATAAATGTATGTGGTGGTTCCAGAAAACACATTCATCGTACAATGACGATAGTTTGCAATAATAATATGCATCAGAACCTTTTATTTTAAAATTCTACATTAAATTCTGTTACACTTGGTCAAGAAACATTCCTTAAATCGCTGAAATGAAAAATATTCAGAAACCTATCATATGCCCTGGTTTCCGTTTACATATATATTTTTTAGATTAGGTGAATTTCTTATTAAATTTTGGAACTTTGAAATTATAAAATCACTCTTTTCTGAGTTCAGTGGTAAAAACAGTGAAATTATTCTCTCCCATTTTTAAAAAGATTAAAATTCTGAAAATTTCAGAATATTTCTTTTACATAAAAGAAGAAAATGTTTAATATATATTTTAAATTATTGAATTCCTTTGTGACGAGCGTCTTTTCGCGAGTTTTTAATATTCTCTATCTCCAGTTTTCCAAAATAGAAAATTTTCGCTAATTAAATAGCAGATATTTTTTTGATTAAATAATGCAAAATTTTCAATTAAAAATACTGGTAGGAATAATGGAGGATTCTGGGCACTGAACACTTTACGCGTCACGTATACGCGATGTTCGTCGCAAAAGGGTTAAAAAAAAACTTAGAAAAAAAATGACAACACATCTTTCGTAATAATAAACGCAGCGCAACAATGTACCCAAATTAAATAACTTCAGCAACATGCAACTTGTAAAGTAAAAGAAATATTTTTTGAAACATAAAACACTTGATAGCCATTCAACTGTTATTATATTTCAAATAAAGTGGAGAGTCAAAATACGTCCATTAGAATTAACTTTTAAATATACACTAAAAAAACTTTTTATTTTCTTAAAAGACGTCAACATAAACCTTAAAGATGTTAAAATTTAAAATTTACATGTTTCGATTTGTTCATCAAATCGTCATCAGAATATATACAAACCACAAATACAATGTACATAAAAAACCAGAGATTAAACTAATTAAATAAAAACCAGAGAGTCTGAACAGTCACTATGTGAAAGAAGGTACAACGCCCTCTAAACTTTTAATTTTAATTTTAACACCGCTCTTAGATTCATCTACAGACCGCATCCCACTATTATTCAACCACTCAACCCGAATTTTCGGAATATTAAATGACAACGTATCATTACATGCTTTCGAGCTACTTAAATAAATTCATACACAATCTTTTAACAAGAAACATAAAACACTTGATAACCATTAAAATGTAAAAACAAAACTGTCTTTGAAGTTGATAAATTACGTTAACTGCATTGTATTAATTTTTATCTTACAAAAACACTTCATGTTAAACATACTTTTATATTATTAATTGTTAAATATAAAGTTTTACCATTTTTATTTCCTTAATTAAAGAAAAAGTTAATTTCAAATGTGTTGTCTCCGAAATGCCGAGATATTTTCTGTTCCGATTATTTCACAGTCATAGAAAACAAATGTTTAGTCATTCATTCCACTAATAAATGATCTTAATCTCTGTGAAGATTAATGGTTTCTAGTAAGTAATTATGAAATTTTTAGTGTAGTACAACGAAATAATAAAAGCAGAACTTGCCTGCAATTTTCAGCTTCAACGATTGCTAATTGTGTAGCCTTTATACTTTTTAATATAAATGCTCTCATGCATTTAATGAAATACAAAAGTGAATTTCAATTTTGCAGCCGGAAATGAGTGTTAAAGAAAAACATTCATTGATGTAGTAATTAGATATTTTTTAAAGAGTAGATTATGTAGGATAAGATTTAACCATTTCAGTGTCTTGGTGGACATATATGAACTTCTATTTATTTTTTTATGAACAGATTATGTATGATACGATTTAACCATTTCAGTGTCTAGATGGACATATGTGAACTTCTATTCTTTTTTTATAAAAAATTATTCGTTTGATTTTTTTTTTTAGATTTTTACTTTTTTTTCATATACCCGAATTACTGTTTTATGCAGTAATATACATATACAGCAGCATCAATGCAGATTTCTAATGACATTTTAAAATAATTTAAAAGACAAATTTCGAAACATATCAATATATTCTTGGTGGAAATGTATGAACACGATACTCCAATTAACATCTATGGAATACATTTTCCAGCAGGTTAATGTCCCAATCACTATTTCAACATGATCAAAATCCTGCTTTAAAGTAAGGGATGTTTTATTGCTGGAATTGTCATTATGGAGCCTTGACTAAAATATCATTATAAAACAGGGAAAAATAGTGTAGAACAGTGATAAAAAAACACACGTTTATTAATTTAAACTGATAAGAACAATAATTTCTTAAAAATAGACATACAAACAGTCTCTTACCTTGTTTGTGTGTTATGAACGTCTTTATTAACAGTTGATATCATTGGTAAGTGTTATTTAAATTGAAGACTGCATATTTAGACGAAAAACAATTCAATTTTAAATATGACAAACATTGACACACATAAGGCATGCACAAGAATACAATAAAATATTTACGAATAATCAAGTTTTGTACATTATCACTCTGTGACCATACTTCTAACAAAGAAATAAATACATAGAAAATTTTTATAAACAAAAGTTATTTTAATTTCAATGTACACAAATATCATTATAAACTATCTACGCGCCTATTATATATCTCTATATATTATCTATTATATATCTACGCGCCAAATAGTCTACAATTGAGTTATAAACTACGACAAATACTATGTGATATGTGATACAATTTAAAAGGCAAGTGATATGTCAACAAAGAAAAATTACAAACTGCTCTTAAATCGTCCTGGTAAAAACATTTTCCAAAGACACTCTTAAAACATTTTTGCATTTTCGGATTATATGGTTTCATTTTTTTTTAATTATTAGCTTTAGTTTGATGAATACAACGCTGTCCATATAATGATGTTCATCGTTTTCCACTGCAGATGCAGTGCAAAAACTATTACAGTTTTTACCAAAATTTTGTAAAGATAATAATTTATTTATATGTTCATTTCCTTTCAAAAGATACAATAAACGCATCAAATGTTACAAGTGCTTTGTATTTAGTAATTTATAATCTGTACCTATCAGTTTTCCACCACTGTATAGTTATTTCTCGGAAGAATAACTTATTGCTTTACAACATCATAAATACTTTTAAAATTTAAATGGTACAGTACAATAACTAATTTAATGACTATAAAATAATTTAAACTCTTATATACAAGCTTCAGGAATTGCATATCGATGTCATTCTAATCAATATTCATTTTAAAATATGATATATATTTTTGCTTTTGAGCACCTGCATTTGTCATTTTTAACTCAATTCGCTGTAATCATGAAAATCTTCGAAAATTCGTTCAGTGTAATTGATTGGAAATTGGATGTAAATTAATATAAAGTTAGCCAGAAAATTTCTGAAGCTTCTGATTTTTCAAGATTTTTATATGCTGTTGTATGTATTAGAGAGTTTAGTAATGGGAAGACTATATGTTCTAAAGATCATTCAACAAATCATGAGATTTTAAATTAATTTTTACATAAGGTAATCTTTTATGTTATTATTTTAAATTTTGCTATCCTCGAAGTCTATCATTTTTACTAGAATTAGTTTTATTCCCTACATATTTACTATTTTTTTATTTATTTTTTAAATATGGATTTCACGTCATCTGTATATTTAAAACGCTAAGTGTTTTCTTTCGACAGTTCTTGAGAAAAAACTACTGCAATAAATTACATGATTCTTATTTTAAATGAAAAATATTTGGCAACAGATTTGTTATCTTGCTTTCGTTTGTTCAATAATTTTATTAATTAGCAGAATTTATTTTTAAATGTTTTTATTTTAATTTCTTCAAAATGGTGGCAATCGGATTATTTCCATTGATGCGAGGATAAAAGAGAAATGAAAATTTTCAGACACGTGGTCTTTTGGCCGTATTTTGTAATCTGCAAGTTAAATTTTGGTAAAAATATTTATTCACGTGCACATTATTTTTATAAGCGAATAGAAATTCATATTTATTGTGACTTCACGGGAATATTGTGCATTAAGTTTATTTTATCTTTATGCATAACTTTATTGATGCCATTTTTTCATTACAATTAAATACAAAATATTTTTTATTTGCCTACATGAGGATTAAGCATAAAAATAACGTACGTGAAGTACGTGTGAAAAGTTTGCGCCGGTGAAAATGATGTTATGCTTACCTTGAAATGCATTTTTTTACTGATAAAACTAAAGAGAAAATTAAACGATAGCGTCAAAATGACGTAATTTTAACGGATGTTTTAATTCTTAATTATAAAGATTAGAATTAGATATTGATTATTTCATTTTGATTGCATACATTGATTACATGTTGCCAATTACTTTTTTTTAATTAGAGGTTAGAGGATTTCATTTTTTAATAAAAGATTTACAAAAGCTAAGGAGTCAAGGAAAATTAAAATTATTAAAAATTGTCTTACGATAAAAAAAGCTTGAAATAATAGTTTATAAGTTCATTTAATAGTTCCTAATTAGCGCAAAGTGCTATTTCTTTCATTGTGCATTTCTCTGCCGACGTCAAAAAATGGTTGTCTACCTTTGGACGAAGCCAAAACCCAGTGGCAACTTTTACACTGTAAAAAATGGGTACTCAAAATTGAGTAAAAAGTACTCAATTTTGAATACGTCACATACTCAAAATAGCTCCGATCCAAATGTACTCAAAATTGAGAAACACATGTACTCATTTTTGATCCCATGGATGTATTCAAATTTAAAAATTTTTATGTCGTTAAAATAAAATTTATAGGATTAAAAAAAAAGTTACTTCGCGAGGACAACCTTATAAGGTATACATACATTTCTGCACATTTTTCTCATTCCTGCGTGAGTTTATAGTAATTAACCAACTTTTGCCCATGAGAGGAATCGAACAAGTGATGTCCTGTATACTAACCTGACGACTTTGACCAACGCGCTATGAGTGGTCTCGCCTCCTTCTCAAATGTTGTTAGTTACTTTGCAAAACTTGCAAAAACTTGAGGTTTCATCTGTAGATGGATTTTTTTCGTTCCAATGTTTTTAATATTTTCTTTTCATAAATTTCATAAATATTTCTATAAAAATAAATATCTTGCGCAAAGAGCTTTTGCTTATACGACATCAGAAATCGTTAGAAAAATACTGCCGTACAAGGTGTGTATACCATTTCGCTGCTTTTAGATAAAACTAAAATTATACGTTTAATGTAATGTGTCCTAAAAATGCTTGCATTCACCATGTAATGTCTGCAATATTTCACAAAAAAATTTTGTGTTCTTGTTTCATCTGATTTTTTGAGGAAGGATTATTCATCAGCAACATTCTGAAATCATAAATTTTAATACGAGCAAATCTTGTCTGTGTGTGTGTGTGGTTACATATATATATATATATATATAAATATATAATATATATATGCAAATTTTATCTTAAAAACGGCTCTAAAGATTTTGACGAAATTTTATATCCTACCGTTTTAGGGCACCAAAAAACCATTGGGCTAGGCTACATGTTCGAGAAAATTTGATTAGTGGGTCATTTTAGGTCACCATGGGTCAGGGTCAAGCTATCAGATCAGAGCGGATCAGAGGATTTGAACTAAATTTAGTATCCTACAGTTTTTGCGAACAAGAAGACTCTTGGGCTAGGTCACATGTTCGAGAAAATTTGATTAGTGGGTCATTTTGGTCATGGGTCATTATGGGTTAAGCTATTTTTTATCTTAAAAACAGCTCAGACGATTTGAACTAAATTTAGTATCCTACAGTTTTCGGGAACGAGGAGACTCTTGGGCTAGTCACAAAAAAAAATAGTAAAGTAGTTTAAATACAGATCAAATAATATAAAGTATCTGAAAAATAACACAAAAAATGTTTGAAATTGAAACAATTTAGATAGTAATATTTTACATAAGATTTGCAAATGTGTTTTTTACAATTATAGCAAAATATAAGTTTTGTTGTCATTGTTTGATGGACAGAATTTGTACCTTGCACGTTTGATACACAATGAAGTTTGATACAAAGCAGCAGATCCCGAAGTTACGTTTTGACTTTTATTCTGTATTTTTTTCACTATTTTGATTGAGTCCTCACTTCTTGGTAAGTGTTGCGTTGCTTCAATGTGTGGGAAAATGAGTGATTTCCATAATTCTTGCAGAATATCCTTCATTTATTCCGATTTATTTCATCCCATTTGCTTTGCATTGAAGTCAATAGAATAAATGTATTGTAAGCAGAACGAAGCATGTTATAGAATACTATCATGGGCCAACGATTTGTTTTTATTTTACAAGTGTACATGTTTAAAAGATGATTAAGAGTATTCATAGCCTATTTAGTTGCACTATAATCTGAGATCATTTGAGATCCTTTGTTGGGTCTGTTGCTAACTTCTTTGTCATGATGCAAAGTGCTAATACAAATAACATTCTTGTTCTGTTTTGGGATGTAGTTTACAATGTCGCGTCCTCTACAAAATAAAATAATGACCTGCGCACTTCTTTGTTTGGAATTTCTTCAGGAAATTATGGTTTATATTTTCTGATGGTGCCAAGCATAATCATTTTCCGTTTTAGAAGAAGTTGTCCCACGTTGTAGGATGTGAATTATCACATGTAACATTGTGCCCCGAATACTCATAAGTAAGATCACTTACTACTCGAATACCCTTATTTTTCTCTGCCCTGGATCTTCGTCAATTTCCAGTATAAATTTCTGTTTTCAGTCCATACGAAGTCATACGGTCACATAAAGTCCATATTTTTATCCCATACTTAAATGATTTACTTGGCATTGGCATAAACTTTTGAATGGACATCGGCCACAAAACCCTACTAATTGTTTATCTCTAGTAGCATTTTCATTCGTATAATACAATTTTGGTAGAATTTCTATCCACGTTTCCCAGATATCTCGCACAGCAGCTATTTTATCCACAGACATTCGTTCTTGACGAGTGTATTTATTATCAAAACGAATAACTATCGATCTGGTGCAAAAGATTTCGAGGGCAATTGTCACACGAAATGTGTTTCTGCCAGTTTCTTTATCCCACATGTTTTTGTTTATTCTCCAAATTATTTGTGAACACCAGCTAAAAATAATAATCGTCTGGCACGTTACCAAACATACATGTCAACACATTTTAAACAAGTTTCGAAAAAGGATGAGTTAGAGCAGTTATTGTTATTCTTTTCTGTTGAATTATTCCAAACAAATATGAAAGTGTAGAATTGAAAGTAAATACTTTTTTCAATTGGGCCATATTGACCCGAACAATACATTAAGAATAAATTAAAAAAATTTCCTTTAAAATACAAATAAAGGTAAATCCTTCTAGGATTACATATTTATATTATTTACCAATACAATCATGAAATTTCATGAAAAAAATCTCCGTGCTATATTATTTTATAAACGAATTTATTTTGGGTCAAATAAACCCGAACAAAACAGCAGAATTAGAAACGATTTTTAAAATCGGTTAGGTAACCCGTTTTTAAAAAAGCAATATAAATAAATATATATATATATATATCAATAGAACTTACTTTATGATAATATGTAAGAGATTTGTGTAAATTACATTCTACATCTTTCTTGCTTTAAAATATTTTATTAATTTTTATTAAGAAATACTTAATAGATATCTGACTTATTTAGTATGTGATTTTGGTCGAATAATTTTTCTCCATAGACATAAAGTTAGCAACTTCATTAATATTAGTAATTTTGTAAAATAAGAGAAATTCGCCTTGACAGATTATTTTTTTCAGCTATAATTTCTGTAATTTCTTAATTATATGAAAGAAAAATACATTTATTTTTAAAAGCAAGAAAAGTTTTTATTTAAACTGTTTTTTTGTTTTTTTTTCACATATTTTAATTAATGATTGACTTCCAAGAGAATTATTATTTGAGAAGAGTTCTTTTGAATCGGAGCTGCAGCGTCTAATCCGAAGTTTATATGATTAAAATATTTGAGAAAAATATATACATAAACGTTTTAAAAATAAATTTTGATTATTAGAATTTTCATTCCTAAGTTTCTTGAAAAAAAAAATATATTAATTGTGCATTCTGAGAATCCTTGAATGAAATAGAAAACTAAATTCTTTAAATTTAGATGTAATCGGATAGATGCATTTTATAGACTTTAATATCCTCATGCATGTAAGTTCTCATCCAGATTTGATATGCTCTCTTAAAGCACGTTTTCTTTTGTACAACCTGCCTGGATAGAGAATATGGACATTACTTCTTAGAGGATTTTAAGGCATGTACTTTTGAAAGAGCTATCGAAATTCTCTGAATCAGCATCTATAATCGGCTTTTATCGTTTAGCTGTGTCTATTTCCTCTTTCGTTGCCATTTATATGGCAGAATATGGAACAGATTTGAAGGTAAAATTACATGCTGTTTTCAACAACCTCAAACACTCGATATATTCAAAGCCTTTGGGAACATTACGAACTTTAGGTTGCTATGGAAACTATTCAAAAGCGAAATGGAGTTACATAATGTCGTTTTCCAATGCACGGCAAACAGAACTTTTCAATAATTTACAAATACTTTAACAAGTTATGGATGTTTTATGCATATTTTTTCCAATAATGATTCTTATGGTTATAAATATAAAAATCAAAGTATGACGTGTCGTACTTTTATATTGATCTTCTAAGTAATATTTACAATGATTTGCTTTCATAGTTCTTAACGTTTTTATTTCTTTCAAAATGTAGATTTTAAACACCATAATGCAACACAAAGGTAAGTTATTAAACAAGGAAATATGCAATTTAAATTATTCGAAAAAACATAGACTTTCATGTATTACAACGAAAATATATATTAATGTAAAATAGTATTAGAGTTAAATTTTGAACCTGTGTAAAGAAACTAGGCCTAAAACAGAAAGTTTTTATAATTATGGTGAAAGCAATAAAGTTATATTAAAATAGTCCGTGTATCTATAAGAACGGAAACCTATCTAAAACGGGATTCTTATCGTTTTAGTACATTTTACCGTATTTCTGTGTATTAGTTTATTGGTAAGATTTTCTTTTTTAATATACAAAAATATATATATATATATATATATATACATCAATACGAAAAGCTTTAGCCATGTTTAAATAAAAATGTATACGCATCTCCGATATGTGTTGCTTCAAGATTTCCCGGAAGTGATTCAGATGATTACCGAAAAAAATATTGTTTAAAAGTGTGATTTACAACGTATTGATTAAAAGTTTGTACATTTTAAGACGATTTTAAGAGCGAAAATAAATTTGACAATTTTAAAAGTTTTTATTGAAAAGGTAAAGACTGGAAAATTTTATGACTTCAACCTTTTAAGGGACTGATATTATTCCACTACCCGAGATCAACTGTAGAAGAAAATCTTATTCACAGGACTTTGCTTGAAGAAACAGAAATTATTATGAAAAATCATTTAGAACCAAAGATTTTTATGCGAATATTTGACAAAATGCAGGAACGCGTCTAAGTTCAGATAAAAATCTAATTTTCAATGACGTTGTCCAATAATGTTTTCTTGAATAATCTGGATGATAAAAGAATGATTTTTTTTTTTTTTTTTTTTTTTTTTTTTTTTTTTTTTTTTTGCTGGATGAATAAACATTCTGGATATTTTCAATTAAAGCTTAAAATAACCATAAGTATGTCACCGGTAGGGGATTAAAAATTTTGTAGGACCGACCAAATAACTTTCCTTACAATTTTTTTTTCGAAATAATATTTTTCTTTTATTGTTAGATTTAAATAATAATAATAAAGTAATTTCTATAGATTGCTACTTAAGATTTCACATGTAACTTGCGTATGTTTGGCATATCAATTGAAGTATTTACACTAACGAGTAGATGGCCACTAAATAAAAAGTAATTGTCGGTCAGAAACTGGAAACTAAAAAAAATATCATCTAATAGCCAATGGCTGCTGTAGTCAAGTTTTTTAACCCATTAAAAACTGACGTTGCGTTTTTACAACTTTATGTTTCTTACACCAGGTTCTAAGGTAACACCAGTTTGTTTTTAGGATAAATATTCGCTTTATTTGATGCAATAAACACCATGATAAAGCAACTTTTAGGTTGCTATAATATAAACGTGGAATAAATCACAATATTCGTATTTTATTGAGAAAAATAATTCGGTCCTTAATGGGTTAATTTTCAACTTTATTTTCAGTCCATTTCCAAAGGGCCGAACACCATTGTTTTTCGATGTGCGGCATCTTTGCTTACATGCGATTGCCAACAAGTGGCTTTTTTGCGCAATACTTAAGATCCCAAAATCCATAAAAAATATCTAATTTATTATCATTTAAAAAAAAACAACTAATTTTACAGAAAATCATTTAAAAATGTTCCATCTTTTGGAATTTGAAAGAAAATATCTGAATATTTTATGCATGAAAAAAAAAATAATTTTGCGGGGGTTGCCCGAAGGTAAGAGCTTTGAGTTTCCGAACAGTTTTATTTATATATATATAAAAGGAGAAAAATCTATTAGAAATTCTGTTAAATCGAGACTTTATAGTTGTAGCTGGAAATAATTAAAGGGTTTGGAACTTAACACTATTTGTACCAACGAGATCAAAGAATATTAACACAATTAATCATTTTATACTATTATTCCTTTTTTTTTTTTTTTTTTTTTTTTTTTTTGAATTTTTAACTTTATTTTCAGTTTGTTTCAGAAGTGCCGAACACCATTGTTTTCCGATAAAGTGCGGCATCTTTGATTACATGCGATTGCAAACAAGTGACTTCTTTTACGCAATACTTAACGTCCCAAAAACCATAAAAAATATCTAGTTTATTATTATATATTTAGAAAGAACTGATTTTATAGAAATATCATAAAAGTGTTTCATCTTTGAAATTTGAAAGAAAATATCTGAATATTTTATGCACGAAAGAGTAAAAAAATAATTTTTCGTGGTTTGCCCGAAGGTAAGAACTTTAGATTCAGAACAGTTTTATACATATAGTATATATATATATATATATATGAGAGAGAAAAATCTATTAGAAGTTTTGTTAAATCGGGACTTTATAGTTGTAGCTGGAAATAATTAAAGAGTTTGGAACTCAACACTATTTTTACCAACGAACCAAAGAATATTAACAAAAATAATCAGTTTGTATTTATTATGTTCGCCATTACAGATCGTAAAAAAAACTTAAAGGAAATATAAATTTTTTAATAAATTCAAGTCAGTTGTCAATAAATTCATAAAAATCATCCATTCTTATTAATGAAGAATAGGTAACACTCGACTAACAAAAGATCCATATATTTTGATCATCAAATTTCTCCATAGCAGAAATGGAAATATCCATACGGCTGAAAATTATGCCTTCTTTTAATTTATGCTGAAATGTAAGCTTAGGAGATCGTTAAAGTTGTACAAAAATGTGAAATTTTCAATATGAACACCCAATTTTGTCAGCATATTAGGCTGTTTTGGAAATTTTATCTTTGGATACCAAACGAGATGTCATTCTGTTAAGTAGTTAGAGAAAAAAAGTTAAATATAGTTGCAAAATTGGATCTCCTAATGTTAAATTCCTTTTTGTTCGTTATAAAATAGGTTGCAATGTGGCTAACTTTTTTTGCCATAACTCAATCATTACTTGTTGGAATGAGCTATAATTTCGGATTCCTAGATTTAAAACTCTTAAAAATTGATTTTTGTTAAAAGTTTTATAGGGTAAAATTCATTCGTGTTTTAAAATTTAATTACAAAATATGTATATTTTAAAATTACTTATCGAAAAAAATATATGAATTGGAATTTGACTTTTTTTAAACAGAAATCTATTTCAAGAAGCTACAAGTATGCGTATCCATAAATTACAGCTCATACCGCTAACTAGTTTTGAATTTATGGTTAAAAATCTTCCCGCATTGCGATATGTTTTTCAACGTTAAAAAGTAATCTAACATTCGAGCGCTTTTCCGTTCACCGAAATAGCAACGATAGATCGTACACAATTGTCCATTATCCGACATTAGTGCAGGTAAAATGCATTCATATACACTACGCGCTTGTTTCTTATTGTTGTCGTATCGGCAAATGGAAGAGAGCTTTTAGGAGACGCAGATTTCATAATTCCTAACCATTTTGACTGAATGACAATCCGTTTTGTATTCGAAGCTAACATGTACCTACAAACCGAATATGTTGGCTAAATTATGTGTTCGTTCTGAAAATTCGAGAGTTTGGTAAAATATGAGTTTGAAGACTTATGCTTATACTTCTAACACAAATCAAAATAAGGCATAAATTCCCAGTCGAATGGCTGTTTTCGTTTATTTCTGAGACAATTTCGCGATTAAAATGCATGGTGGTGTTTCTCTCTCTCTCTCACTCACTTTTTTTTTTGACTGACTGTGCTTGTAAAATATTATAATAGGTATATGCAAAATTAAGATCCTTTTTTCGTTAAAATTAGATGTTTATTGAGTAAGTATATGAAAGTGATACATTATTCAAAAAATGTTCCATCAGAATCCACAACATTTGCTTATCTCTCAGGAAATTTGCGGATTCCCGGTCAGAAGAAGTCGTCGTCTTTTGAAGCTATCCATTCATGAAGTCAATTTGTGATATTTTCATAACATGTGAATCGTACGTCTTGAAGGGCTGACTGCATCGACCGGAATAAATAGTAATCCAAAGAAGCAATGTCTGGCGAATATGGCGGATGGAATACAACTTTCCAGTCTCGCCTTTCTAAGTAGGTTTTAACGACGCTTGCAGTATGTGGTTTTTTGTTGTCATGCTGCAAAATCAGTTTTTTGTGTCTATTCTACCATTTTGATCGATTTTCTTGAATAGTTTGCTACAAACGCATTAGTTGTCGTTGGTAGATTTATGCTAGTTACAGTTTCAGAAGGTTTCAGTTTCTCATTCAGTAGCTCACCTACCTTCACGTTATGCGTCTTCAACATCGAATGAACCTTCTTTAAATTGCTTGAACTACCTTCTACACATACTATCAGAAGAAACATGTTTATGGTAAGTCTCTACAAGTAAACGGCGACTTTCAGCAGAGCTTTTCTTTTAATTATAAAATTATAATCCTCGCAAAAATTCCCGCAAATGACGATTATATGGCACAAAACTATCCATTTTAAATCGAATTAAAAAATATGTTGTTTACACTTTAATTTCCCAATACACTTTAATCAATTATTACACTATAAAAAATGACAAATGTTTCTTAATCTACGAAAATATAATATATTCCCGAATAAATTCATAATATAAACTCATCCTTGTTAACCATGATTCTGAAAAGTGTTTCTTTATCTTTAGAAATCTCAGACAGCAATGGCATTTCAAGATTTAAATAATCATTTATAAAAATAAAATTGCTCATGCTGCCTGTCATTTTTGAAACGTTTACGAGTAGTTTTAAAGTGTATTAATCAGTTTTCTAAGCCCGGAATATAGTTATTTCCGATTCTATCCATTCTCAAGTAAATATTTTCATGTTCAACCAATATTTTTAACAGACAAACATGCAAAATTAACAGCGCTAACATTAACATTAAAATTAATATTTATTCTTCACTCTTTCATGTATAAATTAACTTATGCAGCTGAAAACCTTTACTTGAGAATGGATGACATTCGAAAAACAGCTATTCCAGGCTGAGGAAAGTGATTAATACACCATAAACTATTCGGAAACGTTTCTGAAAAATACGGGCAGCAAAAAATACTTTGCTTTTATAAATAATTCTTTAAATTTTAGACATGTATTGGTTTCTGGGGATTCAAAAGACAGTGGTGGACGCTTTTAGGAATTTCGGATAACTTAGAAGATTATATTATATTTTCGTTTGTGGTTATAGTATATTTTCATAAAATAAGAAACATTGGTCATTTTTTACAGTGTACGTTTTAAATGTTATGAAGAGACGTTTCAAAAGCGTGTATTACTAGATTCACACAATACAAAGACCATTTCGCCATCTATTGGACAAACGGAACTAACTTTTGCATACAACTAATAAATAAATTTCTTATCTACTCCTACCATTGGTAATTTTCACCAAATAAAATGTAAAGCATATATTCAATTATATTTTTTTAAAAATCTGAATATTAATATATTAATTATATGCATATATTCTTAAAAACTGATGTTATTAGACATGTTTATCTTTCCATATTACTGTAAGCACATTAATCATTTTAAATTAGAATGAAATATGCAAACATTTTTTAAAGTAAAAAAAAGTAATTGTCATGAAATCCGAGTAAATTCATTCTAAATCTATTGTAGCATGTGCTATGAGAATAATTGAATATATTTTAGCGAGACACAACACACTCAGAAAAAACTCAATTAAGTGGATCTTCACAAATCTCGTATGTCTGGAAAGTTTTTAATTCCTGCACTTAATTAATTATTTTAAAAGATGTTCTTAAAATTTAGCTGTACAGTATGCATCAAAGTATTAAATAGGATTAAAACAAGTTTCTTAGATTAAAGGCTTTAAAATCATTTAATGTGCAGTAAGAATTTAAACGGTTTTCTTCAAATAAATATATTAATTAAAAATAGCAATTAGCATGCATTTAATCAATATGGAAACTTTTTAATAGAAAATACAGAATGGTGATTTATAATATACGTGTCAAGTTTTATTAAATTTTTATGTTTCTTATAAAATGTAAATAATACAGACATATAAATATTCAGTATAAATATATAAAACTACACTGTTTATAAAAAGAGAAATGTGTCTTGATATAGCAACAAGGGTTACGAAAATAGAATATAACCTGTTCTGAGTTAACCACAATTCCGAAAAGCATTCTTTTGTCTTCAAAAACTTCAGAAATCAATAAGTTTCCGATATAAAAATAAAATCGAAAGAAAAAAGTTAAATTACTAGCCGTGATTTTCCGAAAAGTTATGAAGTATTTTTTTTCCTTTTTATTGTTAATAACATTTTTTATTCATAGCAATATATTATTACATATCTAGATACACAAAGACTTCTCTTACATGTGTATTATAAATTAAAACTGGGAAACGGCAATAAAAAATTAATGAATTTATTGCTTTTTTTTTCAAATAGGATCTGAAATTATAATATTTCAAACATTATAAAATATATTTATCATATATATATTAATAAATAGAATACGAGTAATTTACATGATCATACTCGACATTTTTATTAGAAGTAGCGCAGGGAAATAAAAAGTACCTACACATTGGGCCTCTAAAAAATATTCTGTAGAGGATATATATGTATGTGTGTGTGTGTGTGTTACGACATTAAGCATATTATAACAAATTTTAACTCGATTATGATTTTAAGTAGAAGGTAACTCCACATTGAAGCCATTATCTAGGTTTTTAACATTTTTATGCAGTCGTTATGATGGTTTTATCTTGCCTTAGATAAATGCCATTGAAGATTTTCCAAACAATAAGATAACGAAGTGTTGAAAGAACATAAGAGACTTTATTAACATTCACTATCAGATGACACAGAATAACCATTTGCCACCACTCTCTTCGATTAAGGAATTCTTTCATAAATAAAACAGTAGCCCTTTTATCATGCTCTTAAACCCAATATAGTCGATGTTAAACTGGAAACACATTTTTAAATATTCTATTTACTCGCTCCGGGCAGCATCTTATTTTAACAACCAAAATCACAGAAAATCTGCTTTCGGAACACAAGTTTCATGTTTTATAATCCAACGCGTAGGAATTTTAACGCCAATGCGGCGGTAAGAATTAATCAATCCGAGCGCTTGGTTATACCAGAACAGTTTACTTTAGGCAACATAATTTTGAAGTGCTAAGATCCGGAGAGAAAAGCGCGCGAATCGGGCTTTTGAATAAAAATAAGAAAAAAATGGTACAAAATGATAATTTATAATAGAATTAATTCAGGATTTTAAGAGCATTTTTGCTGAAATCATCTACGGTCCCCCCCCCCCTCCCCCCCCCAAAAAAAAACCTGGCTATGGGTTTGACATTTTTAACTCATGTATCATTTGACATAATTAAAATAAAAATTTTAAAACGTTAAATAACTTTATTATAAGCAGCGTTAGTGAATAAAGAGGGTCAAGCTAACATTAAATTAGAGTAAACACTTGTAAATATAATAATAAAAAATAAAACATAATACAAAATAAACTGAATAAAACTGTCGCACAAAGCAAGTGCAATCATCCAATAATCAGCTCTATCATAACCATAATTTTTTTTTCACATTTATAGTCTCTCAATATATGTTTTTAATTCATCGTTTTTTCAAAGATTCAGGTGGGGTGGCACTTCTACATTTACTAGCCCCATCGTTTACATACGCGCATGGTGAATAAACAAATAAAATAAAATAACTTTCCGTAAAAATTTTATTAATATTTTGTCAATTCAGCTTCATGTGTTCCTTCATGGGTTTTTCTTATTATTATTTCTTGCAAAATAACAAGGGTGGTTTGTATTGATTAATATTGGGCATAACAATATTGGTTTAGTTTCATCCCAGATAATATGTAATAATTTGCAATTAATAGAATCAATACGCCATCTTTAAATAAAGGAAATAAATCTAAAACTTTTATAAGCATATAAAAAGTTATATAAATCATTTAATTTTTGTCGATTGTGCTCTAGTATTTTTTCGTTGTTGGAACAATACTACTAATATGCCGTTCAGCATTTTTCTTTGATGGTCTTATACGATTTTCCCGAACATGTGTTGAAATAATTTATACCATAAAGCTGAACAACACATGGGAATGAAATAACAAGCGGTCATTCCTGTTAGAAGCATTTAAGGAATTGTTATGTGAAAAGAAATATTTTTATTCGCCAAAAGCTTTTTCTGAGACGGCATTAAGTAGCTTTCCCAGAAAAATGTTACGTGTAAAATGCACAAGAAAGTTCCATTATTTAGTGTTTATGTAGTATTAACGAAACTGTACCAAATGGAATTAATAAATAAAACGTTTTTTTCATAATGATATATTTTAGATTTTATCTAGAAATTTTGTTTTATATTATTATAAATGTAGAACTATAACAATGAAATATTAAAGGTTTTGTCTGTCTGTCTGAATGTTTTTGGTACTAAATTCTTCTCGTGCTAATTACAAGTCAACATTCACTTATGAAAGGAAAAAATGTGTTTAACACTTCAGTTCCAACATAGAATCCACTAAAGAATTTATTTTCATTTTTATACTTTCCAAAAAGGTTGAAAAGTGTTTATAAATTTGGTTCGTCAGGCTGCCGTCTGCCTGTCTGTCTGTCAGCTCGCCCAGTGGTCTGCCCTTGCTTTAACTCGCGCAACTACTCTCGAATCGCTATGTAATTTATATGTCTTATGGAAGTTTACTATATAGCATATTCTCTATTAAAAATGGAATATATAGCACCTATAATTCGTTTACAAGGACCCGCAAAATAATTCCGTTATATTATTGTCCATGGTAAAATACGTTTGCGGTGTATTTTAAGAAAATTACACTATTTCAAACATAAGGAAATTGATATATAACACTGAAGTGTACTAAAAGAGGCTTAACACTTTGCCATCCACATGTCTCGTAAAAATACTTCTATTCGTAAAATGTTGAAATGATTGATTGACTCCAGAATTTAGAAGCAAATTTATTCGAAAATAAGTAAAATCTTTTCTTTATGTACTGATGAAAGGGAATTTTTCATTCCAAAATTTTGGTGCCAATGTAGCATTTAAGGATTAAAATTAAGTTACTTTACGTACGACACCACTGTGGTGTCGCCGGATGGCAAAGTGTTAATATATAGAACATGATGTGCATAGCATTTATCGTTCATTTACAACGACACACAGTTCAATTCGGTTACAGTACTGATTGTGAGCGATAATTTCTGGAAGTGTGTTTTGAAGTGCGGTATAATTTTTTTTTTTTTTTTTTTTTTCATATTATTTTGTGTGTATAAATTCTATACATCATATACTGAGCAGCACAAAAATATTCCAGTATATTATTGTCGGAAATTGCTGGAGGGCAATTTTCACCAGTGTTACTCGTTTCATAAATGAACGAATCTTTTGCGTAATATTTTAGTATACAGGGTGTTCCAAAATTCGAACGACAAATTAAGAGGGATGATAGAAGGCATCAAGAGGATGAACACTTACCATAGAACATGGAGTCGCAAACCACGTTTAGTGGGAGAAAATCGCAAAAATATTTATGAAGGTGTGACGTCGAGTGTAACAAAAAGGGCCAATAATAAATAAAAAAAACATTTATTTGACGTAAAACATGATTACAATGCCATGAGTTCAACGTCAGAAAGGAGACGACAACATATTTTTATAGGAATATGTTTTAACGCATCCGGCTATCCTTCGTCCGTCGATATCGGCTGTAGAATGACCTTAGTGGCCACAACTTCGAACAATTTCTATAAAAATGTGTCGTCGTCGTCTTTCTGACGTTGAACTGCAATGCATTTTATTCATGCTTGACATCATATAAATGTTTTTTTCTATTTATTATTGGACCTTTCTGTTCCACTCGACGACAAACCCTTCATAACAATTTTTTGCAATTTCTTCCCACTAAAACGTAGTTTGCGACCCCATGTTCTATAGTAAGTTTTCATGCTCTTGATGCCTTCTATAATCCCTCTTAATTTATCGGTCGAATTTTGGAACAGTATGTATGTAGAAATCTATAGATAATATATATGGTTGCACAAAACTATTCGGATAATTTTTTCGATCATAGATGGTAATTGCTGAAATTGGGTTTTCAAATGTGTTATGCATTTTCCAAATAATCAAATAAATAGACTGCTTTAATTTAATAAATTTGAAAAGATTTAGCCATGAATGCGCAAAAATTATCTAAAACCCTTAAAATTTCTTGTTAAAAACACTTTCAAAATGAAATACTGTAATATTAAAAATATATATAAATTAAAGGTAAGTATTATAAAAACAGAGTTAATAGTCAGTAAAAAACATTAAAAAAAGGAATTTTTAGTTAATTAAATTTAATAAATACACATGTTATAGGGTCATAAAATTTTATGTTTAGAAATTATTTACATAGTTAAAAATTAGTTTATTAAGAAAATAATGATATTCAATCAACAGATTTATTGATTTATTTTTATAAATGCCTAGACACTGAATAATATTTCTTGTTGAACGTAGAATTTTAAAAAAGGAAACATCATAAAACATCATAGTTGAGCCCAAATAAGTACCTTTCATTGTTTATTTCAAAGTACTTTTAAAGTAAAATTGTGCAATGTAAATGGACATCTTAAATGGAATTAACGTGGCCCAATCTGAACATTTAAAAAATGATCTATTTATTATTTTCAAATTTTTTATGTTTGTAAATATAAATTCAACACTAAAATTCGGAAAAATATTTATTTTTTGCTAAAAATTAAGTGTAATATAATATTTTAAAAGTTACACTTAAAATAGATATATTTTAGATATAAAATTAAATATTTTAATAGTGCACAATTAATATTCTATACTTATGATGCCAAATTGTCTATAAAAGTGATAGTATTTATGGTATGGAATATATTTGGGAAAATATCAGTAACTGTGTTATTGACTATGTACGGAAAAGTGGTTACGATAATAAATGTATGTGGTGGTTCCAGAAAACACATTCATCGTACAATGACGATAGTTTGCAATAATAATATGCATCAGAACCTTTTATTTTAAAATTCTACATTAAATTCTGTTACACTTGGTCAAGAAACATTCCTTAAATCGCTGAAATGAAAAATATTCAGAAACCTATCATATGCCCTGGTTTCCGTTTACATATATATTTTTTAGATTAGGTGAATTTCTTATTAAATTTTGGAACTTTGAAATTATAAAATCACTCTTTTCTGAGTTCAGTGGTAAAAACAGTGAAATTATTCTCTCCCATTTTTAAAAAGATTAAAATTCTGAAAATTTTAGAATATTTCTTTTACATAAAAGAAGAAAATGTTTAATATATATTTTAAATTATTGAATTCCTTTGTGACGAGCGTCTTTTCGCGAGTTTTTAATATTCTCTATCTCCAGTTTTCCAAAATAGAAAATTTTCGCTAATTAAATAGCAGATATTTTTTTGATTAAATAATGCAAAATTTTCAATTAAAAATACTGGTAGGAATAATGGAGGATTCTGGGCACTGAACACTTTACGCGTCACGTATACGCGATGTTCGTCGCAAAAGGGTTAAAAAAAAACTTAGAAAAAAATGACAACACATCTTTCGTAATAATAAACGCAGCGCAACAATGTACCCAAATTAAATAACTTCAGCAACATGCAACTTGTAAAGTAAAAGAAATATTTTTTGAAACATAAAACACTTGATAGCCATTCAACTGTTATTATATTTCAAATAAAGTGGAGAGTCAAAATACGTCCATTAGAATTAACTTTTAAATATACACTAAAAACACTTTTTATTTTCTTAAAAGACGTCAACATAAACCTTAAAGATGTTAAAATTTAAAATTTACATGTTTCGATTTGTTCATCAAATCGTCATCAGAATATATACAAACCACAAATACAATGTACATAAAAAACCAGAGATTAAACTAATTAAATAAAAACCAGAGAGTCTGAACAGTCACTATGTGAAAGAAGGTACAACGCCCTCTAAACTTTTAATTTTAATTTTAACACCGCTCTTAGATTCATCTACAGACCGCATCCCACTATTATTCAACCACTCAACCCGAATTTTCGGAATATTAAATGACAACGTATCATTACATGCTTTCGAGCTACTTAAATAAATTCATACACAATCTTTTAACAAGAAACATAAAACACTTGATAACCATTAAAATGTAAAAACAAAACTGTCTTTGAAGTTGATAAATTACGTTAACTGCATTGTATTAATTTTTATCTTACAAAAACACTTCATGTTAAACATACTTTTATATTATTAATTGTTAAATATAAAGTTTTACCATTTTTATTTCCTTAATTAAAGAAAAAGTTAATTTCAAATGTGTTGTCTCCGAAATGCCGAGATATTTTCTGTTCCGATTATTTCACAGTCATAGAAAACAAATGTTTAGTCATTCATTCCACTAATAAATGATCTTAATCTCTGTGAAGATTAATGGTTTCTAGTAAGTAATTATGAAATTTTTAGTGTAGTACAACGAAATAATAAAAGCAGAACTTGCCTGCAATTTTCAGCTTCAACGATTGCTAATTGTGTAGCCTTTATACTTTTTAATATAAATGCTCTCATGCATTTAATGAAATACAAAAGTGAATTTCAATTTTGCAGCCGGAAATGAGTGTTAAAGAAAAACATTCATTGATGTAGTAATTAGATATTTTTTAAAGAGTAGATTATGTAGGATAAGATTTAACCATTTCAGTGTCTTGGTGGACATATATGAACTTCTATTTATTTTTTTATGAACAGATTATGTATGATACGATTTAACCATTTCAGTGTCTAGATGGACATATGTGAACTTCTATTCTTTTTTTATAAAAAATTATTCGTTTGATTTTTTTTTTTTAGATTTTTACTTTTTTTTCATATACCCGAATTACTGTTTTATGCAGTAATATACATATACAGCAGCATCAATGCAGATTTCTAATGACATTTTAAAATAATTTAAAAGACAAATTTCGAAACATATCAATATATTCTTGGTGGAAATGTATGAACACGATACTCCAATTAACATCTATGGAATACATTTTCCAGCAGGTTAATGTCCCAATCACTATTTCAACATGATCAAAATCCTGCTTTAAAGTAAGGGATGTTTTATTGCTGGAATTGTCATTATGGAGCCTTGACTAAAATATCATTATAAAACAGGGAAAAATAGTGTAGAACAGTGATAAAAAAACACACGTTTATTAATTTAAACTGATAAGAACAATAATTTCTTAAAAATAGACATACAGACAGTCTCTTACCTTGTTTGTGTGTTATGAACGTCTTTATTAACAGTTGATATCATTGGTAAGTGTTATTTAAATTGAAGACTGCATATTTAGACGAAAAACAATTCAATTTTAAATATGACAAACATTGACACACATAAGGCATGCACAAGAATACAATAAAATATTTACGAATAATCAAGTTTTGTACATTATCACTCTGTGACCATACTTCTAACAAAGAAATAAATACATAGAAAATTTTTATAAACAAAAGTTATTTTAATTTCAATTTACACATATATCATTATAAACTATCTACGCGCCTATTATATATCTCTATATATTATCTATTATATATCTACGCGCCAAATAGTCTACAATTGAGTTATAAACTACGACAAATACTATGTGATATGTGATACAATTTAAAAGGCAAGTGATATGTCAACAAAGAAAAATTACAAACTGCTCTTAAATCGTCCTGGTAAAAACATTTTTCAAAGACACTCTTAAAACATTTTCGGCATTTTCGGATTATATGGTTTCATTTTTTTTTTAATTATTAGCTTTAGTTTGATGAATACAACGCTGTCCATATAATGATGTTCATCGTTTTCCACTGCAGATGCAGTGCAAAAACTATTACAGTTTTTACCAAAATTTTGTAAAGATAATAATTTATTTATATGTTCATTTCCTTTCAAAAGATACAATAAACGCATCAAATGTTACAAGTGCTTTGTATTTAGTAATTTATAATCTGTACCTATCAGTTTTCCACCACTGTATAGTTATTTCTCGGAAGAATAACTTATTGCTTTACAACATCATAAATACTTTTAAAATTTAAATGGTACAGTACAATAACTAATTTAATGACTATAAAATAATTTAAACTCTTATATACAAGCTTCAGGAATTGCATATCGATGTCATTCTAATCAATATTCATTTTAAAATATGATATATATTTTTGCTTTTGAGCACCTGCATTTGTCATTTTTAACTCAATTCGCTGTAATCATGAAAATCTTCGAAAATTCGTTCAGTGTAATTGATTGGAAATTGGATGTAAATTAATATAAAGTTAGCCAGAAAATTTCTGAAGCTTCTGATTTTTCAAGATTTTTATATGCTGTTGTATGTATTAGAGAGTTTAGTAATGGGAAGACTATATGTTCTAAAGATCATTCAACAAATCATGAGATTTTAAATTAATTTTTACATAAGGTAATCTTTTATGTTATTATTTTAAATTTTGCTATCCTCGAAGTCTATCATTTTTACTAGAATTAGTTTTATTCCCTACATATTTACTATTTTTTTATTTATTTTTTAAATATGGATTTCACGTCATCTGTATATTTAAAACGCTAAGTGTTTTCTTTCGACAGTTCTTGAGAAAAAACTACTGCAATAAATTACATGATTCTTATTTTAAATGAAAAATATTTGGCAACAGATTTGTTATCTTGCTTTCGTTTGTTCAATAATTTTATTAATTAGCAGAATTTATTTTTAAATGTTTTTATTTTAATTTCTTCAAAATGGTGGCAATCGGATTATTTCCATTGATGCGAGGATAAAAGAGAAATGAAAATTTTCAGACACGTGGTCTTTTGGCCGTATTTTGTAATCTGCAAGTTAAATTTTGGTAAAAATATTTATTCACGTGCACATTATTTTTATAAGCGAATAGAAATTCATATTTATTGTGACTTCACGGGAATATTGTGCATTAAGTTTATTTTATATTTATGCATAACTTTATTGATGCCATTTTTTCATTACAATTAAATACAAAATATTTTTTATTTGCCTACATGGGGATTAAGCATAAAAATAACGTACGTGAAGTACGTGTGAAAAGTTTGCGCCGGTGAAAATGATGTTATGCTTACCTTGAAATGCATTTTTTTACTGATAAAACTAAAGAGAAAATTAAACGATAGCGTCAAAATGACGTAATTTTAACGGATGTTTTAATTCTTAATTATAAAGATTAGAATTAGATATTGATTATTTCATTTTGATTGCATACATTGATTACATGTTGCCAATTACTTTTTTTTAATTAGAGGTTAGAGGATTTCATTTTTTAATAAAAGATTTACAAAAGCTAAGGAAAATTAAAATTATTAAAAATTGTCTTACGATAAAAAAAGCTTGAAATAATAGTTTATAAGTTCATTTAATAGTTCCTAATTAGCGCAAAGTGCTATTTCTTTCATTGTGCATTTCTCTACCGACGTCAAAAAATGGTTGTCTACCTTTGGACGAAGCCAAAACCCAGTGGCAACTTTTACACTGTAAAAAATGGGTACTCAAAATTGAGTAAAAAGTACTCAATTTTGAATACGTCACATACTCAAAATAGCTCCGATCCAAATGTACTCAAAATTGAGAAACACATGTACTCATTTTTGATCCCATGGATGTATTCAAATTTAAAAATTTTTATATCGTTAAAATAAAATTTATAGGATTAAAAAAAAAGTTACTTCGCGAGGACAACCTTATAAGGTATACATACATTTCTGCACATTTTACTCATTCCTGCGTGAGTTTATAGTAATTAACCAACTTTTGCCCATGAGAGGAATCGAACCAGTGATGTCCTGTATACTAACCTGACGACTTTGACCAACGCGCTATGAGTGGTCTCGCCTCCTTCTCAAATGTTGTTAGTTACTTTGCAAAACTTGCAAAAACTTGAGGTTTCATCTGTAGATGGATTTTTTTCGTTCCAATGTTTTTAATATTTTCTTTTCATAATTTTCAATATTTTGCTGTATGATTTGGTGCCTTATAACAGATAAATTTCAATGTATTATGTATTATATGCGTAAAATATTGCATTAAGAATACTGATTGCTTCTTTTTGCAACAGTACCAACAATTTTTTTATTCGAACATATATATATTTTTAAATTATTTGCCTGATTATTTATTTATCAATTCTAATAAAAACAACAATTATCTTAATCAGACGTGTTTATTACATGCTATTAAAATATTTTTTAATGTAATATTTGAAAAAAAAATTATGTAAATAAATTTTTTATAATAAATGAAATTATTATATTTCAGCTATGCCGAGAGCTTTTGCGTACGGTTCGGTTAAACTAAATAGTTAAAAAAATGATTTTTAAAGACAAATTTGAAATTAATGACCTTGGGATAGGTAGGTTTAAATCTGGACTTATTGATTTTATTTAAATTAAATTAGTTTAATTTATAAAATTATAAGCTAAAGAAATAAATTAAAAACGTTATAAAATTAAAAACTTTATTTTTATAAAAGTAAAGAAAAAATATTAACTAATTTTATAAATTGAAGGAAAAAATTAGAAACTTCGTAAAATTATAATTTATAAAATCATAAATTTTAGCGTAATTCATAAATTTGTAAGCCAAATCAGCTTAGTTTAATACCAATTTGCATAGCTATAATTTGCAAAGATATTATGTTGTGAAACTTTTAAATAACACAATATTGTCTCACGTTAAAAAAGTTAAAATAAATTTTTAAAAAATTAGCGAGGAAAAAAGATCAATTTTGAAGTACTATCAAGGGAAAGAAAAAGTAGATGTGTAAAATGTGAGAAAAAAAAGAGTAAATGTGTTATAGTGGATCCACTTTGATGAAAATCCCGAACAACCAGATCCACTTTTCATTTCTCTTATTCTTCGTTTTTCCTTGAAATAATAGCTTTTTAGGCTCCGAAATTTCGTTATTACACATTCTGAAATATACAAGTATGTTGTGTTTGATCATATGTTCATTTTTGATCCAAAAATACTCATTTTGAAATGAGTACATAAACTTACTCATTTTTGAGAATACATATGTTAATTTTTGATCCAAAAATACTCATTTCGATATGAGTACATGAACTTACTCATTTTTGAGAATGCACATGTTCATTTTTGATCCAAAAATACTCATTTCGAAATGAGTACATGGACTTACTCCTTTTTGAGTACTTCATCTTTTGCAGTGTAGAAATGTATAAAGATTGTGACAAAAGCGGCGCTATCGCTTTCACTTTTATCACACTTATATCACTTCTAACTATCGTACAATTTCCATTCTTACATCATCAATTAGAAAAATGCTATTTTTCGAATGAAATTTAATTGAGAACTGCCGCTTAATTTAAGCAATTTTTAAATAATTTTAAAGCATGAATTATTTTTTAAATCTATCTCAACAATGGACATCAGTTTGCTTCAATAATGTAAAACGGCCGCAAGGACAGTTGGCACAGTTGGAAATTAATTGCCCTAACGAACATAAAAAGTAAAAAAAAAGACACCTTGATAAATCATAAGATCAGATTATTTATAAGATTTTGGCGCTAAACTGAAATCTGTCAATGGAAAAAACATTTTTGTATGTTGAGCATAAGGTTGATATCATGTTGAATTCGTTGATGTATGTGTTGCATCAGAAGATCGTAGGAATTGTATTTTATTATTTTTTTTAAAGATCCATTGTATATTTCACTGTATAAGCTTAAATAAATTCCTGATTGTGGATGAGGGATAAACATCCTGATTATGGAAAGGAACCGAAGAAACCACACAAACAAATTACACGTTAAAACATTAAAAATCTGCGTCATCAGCAGATTGTAAATTATTATTGTAAAAACAATCTCCTATGTTTACATAAAAATTATTTAGCTTACAACAATTTATGCGTTTTCGATGATATTTGGATTTGGAACGAACAATGATTAAAGAAGGCATTTTAAAACTTTTTAACGTCGAATTACGACGGTGTCTTTTGGAAGATTCAATGCGCATGCGCATAGGGGCTCACTCAGTTGCATCATCACAGGGAGAGAGATCTGTGCTTTATTTACTATGTTCTTTTATTTACTGAGTATGATATGGACGTAGTAATATACTATTTGTATGATACATCATAGGTTCATGAAACTTCCTTTTTTGCAGTGGTGATAATGGCGGCAATTTCAAACTGATTACACAGTTGTTTACGGATTGTTTGTTTGGAGTTTGCATCGAAAATAGTACTGTATTTCAGTGGAAAAACTCTTTAAATAAAATTTTCGAAACACTGTTTCATACTCTTCTTCTCTTAAATAATAAAGAAGATTATTTTACTGATATTGTTATAGTAGCTTTTTTCTGTCAAGTTTTGATGGGTTGCATCTAGTATATATTAATTTTAATGAATATTGTTCAGTGGAGTTCTGTAAGTTACTACCTTAATTTAACTTCTTAAATGAATATTTGGTTTATTTGTAACTTTCGCGTAAACACAAAAAATCATTATTAATTATTTTAAAACGATAAAATGAAACATGACATTAAGTTCCGCAAGTAAAAGGCAGTAAGAAGATAAAAGAGTCGGTTAAAACATTCTTTAAGAGCATTTAAATTCTAGCTTTACCTCCATGCAAATTTTGTTTCAGTTCAGATAGTGTACTTTTAAAAACAGTTATTCATTGTCCCTGATAAGACCATTGAAATGAATTAAATTGCCTTGTTAAATATACAAATTTTTACTCCTCAAATAAAACTGAAAGTATTAAACTAATTCAATTCCTTATGAAAGAGAATCCTGAAATTTAATTTTTAATGCAGGAATAACTTCTGCAGTGTCTGTTTCGAAATCAACCATTTAAAATGTTTTCTTATTTATTTCTAGAGCAGAATAAATATAATCAAGAAGATTGTTTTTCTGTAGATAACGGAACATTCAGTACAAATTTATGGATTATGGAAAGAAGAAAAAATAAATTGAAGTTTTTGGCATCACTGAACACTAATTGAATGCCCTTATTTATTTAATGTAAACGCTATGAAGCGTTGATTGAAACAAACACAATCTGTATATTTACTATATCGGATATATGTTAAAAAAACTAATAAAATAAGAAGTTGTCTTTTGCTAAGGAATTTGTTGAAAATATTTCTCTATTTTTCAGTATAGAAATACACTTTATATTCTTAAGTAGCATGCATGTGATATCCCATCTGTTCCTCATTATTTATCAAACTTGTATAATTATATTAAATGTCGAAAGTAATCAAGATTATTCTTACTTAAAAGTTACAACTATTAGCGAAAAATAATATGCAGTGTTCAAATTTATCCCATAATTTTAGAACACCTATCACAAACATAAGCACACAATTCGACAAAATACAATAAATATTTGGTCATGTGTGAGTTTTAATCGCGTACAAAGGGTTCCGTACATTAAATTTATTAATTACTAACTGGAACAGAGCAAAAAGTCGTTGCTAATAAAATAAAAAGATTTTGTAAAAAAAAACAATACAACGTAGGGTTGAGTATTGCTATATATAATAGCAATGTATAGATATACCATGAATATTCAGAGAGATATGAAGCGTAAATCATAACAAATATCACTATTCTGTATGATTTTTTTAAAACCATATCCAAGTCTGCTTAAGATGACTAAAAAATTAAAGAATAACGCCATATTGCATGGGAATGTTGGTGAATAACTTGTTAATAATTGTATTTTCCCTACACTTAGACCAAGAGTTAAAACACTATTCCAGCCGTTTTTGTTTATGAAGTTGACATTGATATCGCTTGTGATAATTAAATTTTGACATACCTTGACATACCTAATAATGTCTTACAGATAGACATTAGAACACAAGACATTTGAAACAAAATCCCTAACGAAATCTTAATTTAAAAAAAGTATAGATAAACAAAATATTAGAACTGTTCAAAGACAATATACTCGCATACGTAAAACAATACCACATGTCATAACAGAATTCTATTGGAATCGAAAACGATGAATATTTATCACTCTAAAACAAAGATCTCGTTCAAAGTTTCAAGTTGGCAGAGTGCCAACCACGCTTCGGAAAGAGGTCGCAGAGTTGATTACGAGAATTCACCTGTCAATCATATTTGACGTAACTGTAGGCAATTTTAAAGCCATTAAAAAAAAATCGCGAAACTTTCTGAATTATTTTTAAACACTAAAGTATGATACTTGCAAGCATGATTATTGAAGTGATTTCTAATAGAAAAGTTTTTTCATTATAAATGAATTACATATTGAGTTATAAGCGATTTTTGTCTCAAACTTACTGACTTTTAATATGTTGGAATTATTCTATGAAGTATTTTTCAATAATTCCCATCAATAATTGAGTATTTATCATTATTATTCGCTTTACCCAAAAGAAATACCTTGTAGAAAGTTTAAACTCGGCATTGCGCAAAGCGCATTTCGAAATGGGATTGCGAAGTTGCAACGTTCGTCGCCTTGGTCCGTGCCGCGGTTTTCTAGGTAGGTTTTTAATTAATATTTCGGCTAATGACCGACAAAGTGTTTCGAAAATCATTATCAACAATCCTTGAATGATTCCGTGTTTACAGGTACCTCGAGCGACCATCAACTCCGTCGCTGAGCTCCCGCAAAGTAAAATGTGTGGGTAATTGAAAAATGCGATTTTCTCAAAAACTACGTGACCTAGAATAATCGCTATAGTTTTCCTGCAATGACTAAATACACTTCTACTACCTCCTATTTTTTCATAATTTTAGTTTCACTATATTCGGAATTATACATCGGGTGGGGCATATTTTTATATTACATTTTCAACGATATCTCTGAAAATATAATACTTAAAATCAAAACAAATATATTTTTGAGTTTGGTGTTACGAATTCTTTCTAAAGATACCACACACAATATATATATAATATCTATATTAATAAAAGAAAGTTTCGCTCTGTGTGTGTGTTTGTGTCTGTGTGTCTGTTGGCGATGGCTAACGAAATCTAGCCCACCTAGAAGTCTGGTAATTTAGGTGTGAATAGTCCAAGGTCTGGCCATGTGCACCTGAGCCTCAGAATTTTAATATTTTGATAATTAGCCTAGATATTAATTAGATTCTCATTAACCACGCTTCTAAAATAACATCTTTTTAATCAAAATGGCGAAAGAAACGAACCCGGCGCATTGGATTTGCAAGCGGAAATGAACGAATTCGAAATTATTTTACTAATTAACGAATTTTAAGAAAACTAATTGAGATATCAATTTGAAAATTTCTGCGCATATGTAAAAAAATATTCTGCATCTGACTATGTGATTTTTGAAAAATTCGATCGGTAATTTTTTTTAATTTATGCAAAAACATGCCAAAAATATGCAGGCGCCAGTGAAAACAATCCGAGAAAGTTTCAGACAGGGATCTGCTTTCATTAAAAACTGAACTACAAAGAGATCTGTTTCTCTGGCCGATCCCTCCATTTAGTTTGCGAAAATGAAAGGAAATAATTGCCAATTTTTACTAATGAACAAACATTTAGGTAACTAATTAAGATATAGATTTGAAATTGAGGTCGGGAAGAGGTGTCATCTGCCGGCTATTTTAGCGTAGCGTCTTCGTTATGTTCTAATTATCAGAAAAATGTAATTTTTTTTTAATGATCGCATTAATGTAGGTGACGGTGGTTCTGTTGAACAAATTATTCATTATATTTGAGGGTATGGGGAGGGAGGGGGTTAACGCCTTTTTCAGAGATTGTAATTATCTCGGGCCCGGGCAACGCCGGGCGGGTTAGCTAGTATATAATATAAAATCCAAGTAACATAATAGCCCCCTAAACATTTCCTAAAGATATTTGTGAATGGCTAATAGTCTATAAGTATGTGGGTCAATATGCTTAATAACTATGCCAACTTTGAACATTCTACGTTCCATAGTTTTTCAGAGAAACGGCTGTGACAGATGTAGAGGTACTAGACACACGAACGATCTGAGAATGGAACCGTTTTTATCTTTTAAGTACGGAATCATAAGTTCTATAAAACGTTATTATTATAACTGCAACGTTATAACGTTAGTAACCGCATATTGCTGATGTTTCTGCTGAATAATTTAAATCCAAATATACTAAAGTTATTTTTTTCAAAACGGATTTTTAATATTATAATCCAATGTATTCACTTATTATTCCAGAAAAAAATTACAGTAAATCAATATGTTTTAAAAACTCAAATTAAAACAAAAAAACAATATTTATTTTCGAACAAATCAGGTTCCGACCTTTCACAGAAAAAAAATGCATTACTGTTTGTAAAAAAAAAAAAAAAAAAAAAAAAAAAAAACTACAAATAGAGATATTGAATCTGGAACATAATTTGTAATAAATTGTAAAACATTAAATTTAATTAAAAAATGAATTTATATTATTGTACATTCATATACCATGATGTTTTTGAATTAATGAGTACTCGGAAATTTCTATTTATAGCAACTAGATATTCAACCCCGGCTTCCTGGATTGGAGAACATCTGTGAAACCGATTTTTTTTTAAATATATTTGTTTAGACTGCACACTACCAACAGCAAAAAGCATTTTATATGAAGAATAGCAATAGTGTTACCAAAAATAAAGTTTTGAAAGATGCTAGTCTTGCGGAGAAACTCACGAGCTAATGTGAAACCACTGGCAGTGTTTTTTCAAATTTCTCGTTTGCATTTTAATATTTTAAAATGATTTTTTTGCATAGCATAGTTAAGAGCAATCTCTAAAATTGCATTTTTTATTTTATTACTTACCCATCATACGTAGTATAGGGTAAGTCTTGTAATCGTTTTGAAAATCGAAAAAAAAATTTTTTGACGGATTTACACGTTTCAGACACTGGAGATTCCGAAAAACATATTTTTAGAAAGAAAATTTTGCCGTCCGTCTGTGTGTCTGTGTGTCTGTAAACGCTCTATCTCCCGAAAAAATTGGTATAGAGACTTGCAATTTGGTATGTACGTAGTATGTAATAATGGGAAGAAGCCTATTTCATTTCAATAACCTCGATTAACCGGAACTATTCTTTCGGACTCTCGAAATATTCGTTCTGATGAAAGGTATATAAAAATTTTCGAAATTGTTTATTTTAAGAAATGAATATGAAAGACAATAAAAAAACATAAATTTTGCATAAAGCATGAAGTCGATCGGATAATTGGTTGCCGAGATATTTGGAATCCTATTTGCCACACTCTTCGATTTTTCATGACCCTGTATTTCATCCAAATTTCACTTCAAAGATATATTTTAATTGGAAATTTGACGCTGAATCAGATGCAATAAACCGCTAGTTAATAGAATTATTATTTTTGGAGTTATAAGGATGTTTCTTTCAAGCAATTCAGTAATCGAGCCTTTAAAGTTTGTGACGTTATCAAGCCACGATTTTATTTGAATTGCAATGCACTTTATAAGTAGTTTACACATTTTTATTTTAATATTTTACATTATGCATATCCATGATGGGTAAGTATTACGGTTGCCCCCAACGACTAGTTTATTTTTGGTTTCGGTTTTTCTATGATTTATGTGAAAGTATCCTCATAAAAAATCCGCAATCAAAGTACAAACAAAAGTACAAACGTACAACGTTAGACATGTACCTTAGATATCTTATGCAAAAAATAAATAAATAAATAAAATATTGAAATGCAGGCGAGAAATTTTAAAATAATGCTTCCATAAGCTTAATATTAGCCTGCGATTGTCTAGAGCTTACTCTAGTCACCTGAGAAAATTCGTAAGATAATGTCAATACTATAGGCGCGTTCTTTTCAAATTTCTCGTTTCCATTTCAGTAATTTAAAATAGTTTTTGCTTAGGATAACTTAGAATAACTTTGCTTAGGATAAATCTGTAATAGGGCCCTTTTTTTCTTTTTCGATTTTGGTTCAAGATTTTTTATATGCGCATACCTTCACTTTCAAAACCGGTTCCAAAAGTAAAATTGTCCTGGAAAAAAAAAACTACAATCAAAATTAAAAAAAGTACAAACGTATAATATTATACCTTGATCTCAGATATTTTATGCAAAAATATTCATTTACAAATATTAAAATGCAACCGAGGGATATGCAACCGAGGAATTTGAAAAGAATACTCCCATGGGTTTAACATTAGCTTAGGAGTGTCTTCGCGTGAATAGATGTAGGCTCTATAGGAGCGTTTAATACAAATATTTCGCTTGAATTTTAATATGTGTAAGTGTTTTTGCATAGGATAGCTAATGTTGATCTTTATCCGTGTTAGTTTTATATCTTAATTGAAGTTTTTTTTTTTTTTTTTTTTTTTAATGAGGCTACTTTTATTTTTCGAAGCTGGTTCCGAAAGTGAAAGTAACTTCTGAAACCGAAATCGAAAAAGTGAATACTACTAATCCGCTCATAAGCCGAGAAATTAAAAGAAATATACCCTTTAAATTGTATCAAACTAAGTTATAATTCGTACAGTAATGAGATTTTTTTTTTCATCTAGGAATGGGATATTTACGTTTCAGTCTTACGTATTTTTCTATCATTAACTACTTTTAATTATGTTTCAACTTTATTCACGAACAATCTAGCACCATTTTTTAAATTAAATTTTATTTCTATTTCTATGAATAAATTTTCTTGTAAGAATTTTTTTATAACTTAATCTCAATCTTTATCTTAAGCTTATCTTAAACTTTTTTTTATAGCAAATTCTCATTTCTTAAATTATACCTTGTTTTAAAAGAAAAATAAATATATAAATAGATTTATGGAATAAAAATATAACACACATTTTTTATTATCATACATCAAAAATATACATCAGCAGATTCCAGAAATATATTTCAATGATATCGAAATATATTTCTTCTAAACTATCATCTATTTATTTTACAGGAAAGTAGATATTTCTTTGAACTCTAAAAAAATTTTGCAGCTTTTCTTCCGTAAAATACGTACTAGTATTTCAATCACGATCTCAGAAGAAATTTCCGACCTTCCTCATACACCTTCCAACAAGAAAACGTGACTATAATACCACTAAAGCACCTTTTTAAAACAATCTGATAACATATAAAATACTTGTTGAAACATTCTTGTAGCAAATTGAAGACTCTTCTAGCTTTATAAAAAATTCTCTGATGAACACTGAATTTATAAAACGCTAGCAATCGTGAAATAAAGAATGATTTTTTTAGAAAAAGATGTTATATACTTAAGAAGAGAATCGGGTCTCAATCGGTCAATATATCAGGACATGTGAGGACTTTTTAAAATAATAAAAAATTATTAAATAGCAATTTGGCGTTATTATATTTTATTCCAGAAACATTAATTATAAAAATGATATAATCCCTATCTCTCTCTCTCTATATATATATATATATATATATAAAAATAGACGTGTGTGCCCCTGTATTTCACTTTGCAGCCATAACTACTCAGCGCAGACCACTCCTGTTTGTATGCGGTAGTAGCCGCGAGTCCCCCATCATGCACTATGGTGTTTCCATATCGGTATCTGTGGGGTGTACGGGAAATAGGGTGCTTGAAAGTGGTCGACCTTTTCGACCAAAGTGTTCTAAAAAATGTTTGGAATCTTTTTCAACGGGAATTGGTTCATTCAACTTAACATGAACTAATTAAGATATAAATAACTAAGTAAGATGATTTCGTGCCCCCTAGCGGGGGAAATTGAAACAAAACGATATTGCAGTACGTGCGTAACATATAGGAGTAATATTTAGGACTGAATTATATTAGTAATGCAGATATCCAATAACTGACATTTTTGAAACAGTAACTGACATCTGGTGTCAGACATCGGTAAAACAACATAAATTTTAATGATGTTTACTACGAGATAAATTTAATTTATTATTATGCATTTTTAAACATTTCAAATAATAGATTTCAAATTACTTTAATCTAACCAATACCTAACACTTCTGCCAGAGACTGGTGAAATGAAATTCTGGGAACCAATAACTGACACCCCCCATTAAGCTAAATTAAATAACTATAAACCCTAAACCATGACCCTAATATATCATATGCATCTTTAAGCTAATTTCTACCAGTATAACTTTAAGAAAAAAGATTAGGATGATTGCATTACAAATATATTAGAAAAACACTTCCTTAATTTCAGAAATAAGATGGTTGCTGCAAAATAGCACTTTTTGTGTTCTCAAAACTTTCTTCCTCAATGAATATGTTCTTGACCTTCTAGTAGTGAAGAAATTAATTCCAAAATAAAAAAATGTGTCTCATTTACCACTAGATGACATTAGTTTGCAGAATTTTACAACAAAATGCTTATTTGAGTTAGATTTCTAAATTGCTCAAGTGTCAGTTACTGGCTAAGTGTCAATAACTGGATGTTTCACCCTACTTTACAATAAATTAAGAGAAAGTGCAATGTAATATTCATTATATAGGTTGTTTTAGAAAATTATTACACAAAACTTAAGAGGTGGTAAAACACAATACAACAAACAATTTTTATGTAGAAAATAAGGGATAATTACTTTTAAAATAATGTGTAACTGTGGTACCATGGGATTACTAGATAAGTAGTTAGGTAGCGTACAAACGGACGTGATTGCCTCTTTTTTGAAAGTGGCAATACAATTTACCATTGTACGCATGTTAATGATGTAATGATTAAAAATATATATATATTTATAAATATTTTAATAAATCTATTTCTTTACACCATTTAAAGTGAAATTTAAAAATTATATGACAGGAAAAAAACAGAAAAATGGACTGGTAAAATAATTTTTACAAAAACACTTTTGAAAATTTTCATCTAAAAAAACAATTAAAAAAGCCGACAAAAAAATATATTTTCTTATTTTCAAAATGTTATGTATATTTTCATATTTTAGAATACAAAGTTTCAAGATGATTCAACGATCACTATCTAAAATATGTTTTCTGTGAAGAATCAAATGCTAGATAACTTTTCATTGAAATATGCCTTGTTCATCGACATCAGATATACACTTCTAGATTTTCAGAAAGCTAATGTAACCATGGCAACTTTCTATCATAATGATAGCGATTTTTGAGATCAACTACCAAATTTTATGTATATGGAGTAGTAAGATATATATTTTCCTTGACAGCTGTGAAAGACATTGATTTTAAAAGTAATATTTTGCATTTTTTTATGCATTTAAATTATACAAGAATGATATAAAATATTTTTTGAAAATTGGGTTGTTTCTATTATTAAAAAAGTTACAGAAGCACCTAATGTAGACCACCGATTATTAATTATATGTGCACATACCTGCCACCTCGTACGCTTTTTTGTTTCCACTAAAATTTAATAAACATTTTTGCTCTTTTTTATCGCAGATTTCGGCGATTAAGTAAGGCAAAATTTACTATTGAAATTTAGTGGTAAGAAAAAAGTGTAAAAGTTGGCAACTATATGTGCACATCCTGTACAAATAAAAGCATCTTATTACAAATGTTAAATAAATATTCAGTTACCATATCGACTGTGCAATTTTTTATTGATACGAGGAAAGAATTATCTTGCTGTTCATTAAATAATACTATTAAAATTAATATATTACATGAAAATGAAGACAGATTTAAAATTAGTGCTTAATAGACAGACAAAATTATTTATAAAGCAGAAAAAAAAATTCATATAGAAAATCTTTTTAAAAAATGATTTTGAAACGCATTTAATGATACAGCAATGATTTAAAATATTGAAAAATACATGTTAAGAAAAAGGAAAGCACCATACATTTTAATCTCCAAATCACACCCCTTCACAGAGAAAACAGAAAAAAAAAACATTCGAGTTGTTATGTCTTCTTTCAATTTATGTTTTAAAAAAGCTTAGGAAATCATATTTGGCTTATTCGGTAATTTTTATCAAATAATTACAAACGTGCAGTCATTCAGTTAAGCAATTTAGGAATTGCGAAGATTTAAATTTTTGAAATTCCTAAATGCTCAATTCATTTCTAATTGTAGCAAAACAGATTGCAATAAGCCTAGTTTTTTAAGCCTATCTCAAAAACAACTTTGCAAAATGATCTGTACTCAAATATTTGAAGCTTCTAGAAATCGACTTTCGTTAAAAATTTATGGGTTACCATATTGTTTTTGAAAGTGAATTTTCAAAAATAAAAAGAAATTCTCACTTTTGAAAAAAAAAATAAGAATTATAACGTATTAATTTCTCAACATAAATATATTTCTATTGGGTCATCCGGAAAGTTCTGCTTTTTTCAAAGAGAAGAGCGGTTTACTCTACTTATTTCCTACTTCTGGTAAGAAGGGACCCTTGATTGACCCATATATGTACATTCGGTCTTTTCTGCTTGCATTGCATAATTCTTTCTTGGGCTGTGTCATAATTTTTGTTTCAATTTAGTGCTAAGAATGGAGAGCCAAAAAAATCATTTTAGTCAATTATGCTGTTTTATTTCAAGAAAGGTAAAAATGCTAGGCAGACTGCTCATAAAATTTGTGCTGCATATGGACAAAGTCCTGTTTCAGATTACACAGATCGAAGGTGGTTTGAGAAGTTTAAGAGCTTAAATTTCAGCGTGGAAGATGATGCCGCTTTGAACGACCCTCATCTGTAAAGAAGGACAGCTTAAAAGAAGCTATGGCTGAAAGTCTAGGTTACACAGTTCAAGAGCTGTCACACATACTAACTATTTCAAAAAGTACAGTGTATGATCATTTGATAACTTCTTTTAAGATATTTTCCATTACAAATGATGATGGTCGTCCAGAGTACGTGGCTGAAATTTCCGCGCTTAAACGTCTCAATCTGCCTTTGAACTGTGTAATCTGAAACACAACGTTGTCCATATGCAGCCAAAATTATACGATTACTCAGACTACCATTTCGACCTTTCTTAATAAAAGAGCATAATTAACGAAAATGAATTTTTTGTTTCTTCATTCTTAGCACCGCATTGAAACAAAAATTATGCCACAACCCAAACACGAATTATGCAACGAAAGCAGAAAAGACCGAATATACATATCTGGGTCATTCCAAGTCACACCTTATCAGCAGTAACAAAATAAATATACGAAACCGGGCTTCACTTTTTAACCCTCTAAGCGTGTGGAACGTAATACTCCGTTCACTAAGCTCCAGGTTTCACTGCAATATATGCAATGTTTACGATAATATAACTCTATAGATTTAATGAATTTTCAAAGCATTAAAGAATGATTAATACTCTCAAGGGGTACATTCATATTTGTAATTAAGTTTTATTTATAATGCTGAAAAAATCATATTTTTTTAGCATTTAAAACAAAATGCAGTGAAAACAACATTACAATTTTACCCTTTTTCAAAACGCTCAGAGGGTTAAAAAATCGCAGAATTTTCCGGATGACGCAATGAAGTTTCGAATATACTAATCTAAAATTACATCTCATTCCGTCAAGTAGTTTTTGGGTTACGTTCAAAACAATACCTGCATTGCTATCTTTTTTGCAATGATTACAAACGGATTTAGGTGCTCCAAACGCTAAACCTTCATAATCCCGAAAAATTTAAGACGGAATTACGTGCCGGTTTGGTAAGGTAAAATTTGCCGAAAAAAATCAAATTTCGTGTAAAAAAAAAAAATAAGTGTTCAGGTTGAAAATTTTTCAGAGTTGTTAAATTTCACTATGAGGACGATCTTTTAAGCTATTTTTGAAAACTTAAATTAAATGACGACATAATTTGCAAACTAATAGCTATTTTCGATTTTACGATAATGACTTCGAATGACTTTACGAAATGTATTAAAATATATTTTTTTGTTTGCCGATCGTAAATTTTATACAAGTTAAAATCTCTTATTTTAAATTTAAAATAATTTTTCGGTTATCGTATAGATTTATAAAATAGTTAATTATTAACAAGAAAAAGTATTTTGTTTTTCGTTAAATAACACTTTTAAAATTAATATTACATGAAAAGAAAGGTAGATTTTAGATTAAGTAGAGCGGGTACTCGCGTAATGTCCATTAAATTAAGATAATTTTTGTAACCACTTTGGGAAAAAAATTACAACATATTTTCAAACTTATTATTCATCATTATATTAAACAAGATTTAAACAGAAATTTCCTTCAAAAATAAAATTAGTCCGATCATTAAGAACCTAGAGAACAGCAAAATGATTCGTAGTCTGCCTTCTGACTCCAGATTAAATTAAGATAATTTTTGTAACCACTTTGGGAAAAAAATTACAACATATTTTCAAACTTATTATTCATCATTATATTAAATAAGATTTAAACAGAAATTTCCTTCAAAAATAAAATTAGTCCGATCATTAAGAACCTAGAGAACAGCAAAATGATTCGTAGTCTGCCTTCTGACTCCAGATTAAATTAAGATAATTTTTGTAACCACTTTGGGAAAAAAATTACAACATATTTTCAAACTTATTATTCATCATTATATTAAACAAGATTTAAACAGAAATTTCCTTAAAAAATAAAATTAGTCCGATCATTAAGAACCTAGAGAACAGCAAAATGATTCGTAGTCTGCCTTCTGACTCCAGGACACTTAGGATAAGACGGGACTGAAACAGGATCGAGGTCGATTTTATATTGGACTCGGGCTCGGGCTCAAAGTGAAAATTTTACTTATTCTGAAATTGAAAAAGGAAAAATATCGCTATTTGAGAAACAAAAATGTAGTCTAAGTTTCTTAAAATATTTTACAGTCTTTTAAAGATTAGTTGAAAGATAATTGAATTATTATTGATGGGATAAAATGAAAAATATATTCTATCCGATTCTGCAGCCGTTGTACAATCAGTGTTAGTAAAGAAACCGTGGGATATGTCTATTGTCTATCCTGTCTGATTGTTTCAAGTATTTTTCCAAAAATTACTCAAAAACAGAACTCGTGTCTTTCTGCCATACTTGTACAATGGCATTAAAATAAAAAAATAGAATTTTAACTTTTGCAGATTTATGCCGGTGGCTGGGTATAAATTAAAAAAAAATTGCTGCATTAAACAAATTTTCAATGATATGAAAATAACGAAAAATCGACATGAGGGAGTATTTAAAGTTAATACTTATTTCTATGTGACAAGATATTTTTAAATGAAAAGGGTATTTTGAAACAAATTAAAATAGTTAGTAACAATTTTCTAGTGAGTACTTTTGGTGTCGGTGTCGGGCTCTGATGACACACATTTTCTCGGACTCGGGCTCTAAAAAAAAGAACCCGAACTTACCTCTAGTGGACAATGCGGGTTCTGAAAGAAATAGACAAGGATTTAGAATTTTTAAACTGAATGTACTAATTTAAAATTCTGGGAACATCTGTCTGGTTTTCTAGTAGATAGCACGTTGACTACAAATCGAGAGGCATCGGGCCAATAAGGCTTGTGGTTACGTAGTGTGTAGGATTTCTCTTTAAACAGAAATATCTGTCTGATTATACGTTGTTGGAATTATCGAATCAAGTTTATTGTTCGTTATTTCATCTGTTTATTCTTGAATATTTTACCAATTCTTGATTCCACATTTTACCTATTTATGCTTCAAGATACGTTACTCAAGATATCAGTTACGCAACTGTAAATACGCAGTCATCGTTTATAGGAATTCTTTTACTTTCAATTTATTCTATTGACTGTCGCATATTACAGAGCAGATGTTATTAAGGTAAAGCTAGGAGAGTCTGCGCACAATTCAAAAGAATAACAATAAAAAATCTAAATATATATTTTTTTTTTGCTAAAATATCCATGAATAATTTTTACTTCATTTGTTTTTTATGCATTTCCATTGCTATTTTGTTGTTATGTTGTAATTTAATAGAACAGTTGTAATAAAACCAAGAAAGTTATTTTGCGCAATCTGTCCTTACAGGGTTGGTGTGATTGCGCACATGGGTAGGAGAGATTGTTACAAATAATAACTACAATTAAACTGTTAACAATAATAATTACACTTAAATGACATTGTTGTAAGGTTTTTGTGAGCAAATATTACTGTATCAGGAGTGAATATTTCAACCTAATGATTAAAGAATCAAAAAAAGGAAATAATTTTAAAACGATTAAAAAATTTTAATTAAAGGGGAAAAAATTAAAGAATCAGAAAAAGCAAGTTTAGATAAGATTACAAAATAACATTAAGTTACTTGAAAACACGTTTAACTTAAAATTAGTCCATTTTCATTTTCCATTTTTTTATGAAAATTTACCAATAAACTGCGTAATCTCTCCTAGCATGGAAACTAATGGGAACAATGCGCCATCTCTCCTAAGTAGCAGATGCGTAAACTCTCCAATTTCGGTGGGAGAGATTGCGCAGCCTTTTAGTTAAACATGGCCGCAACTAAAACGAACCGCTGATGTTCACATTGTTAGTCTAGATTATGAGAAATCGTTTAAGTTTAAAATATTTTGCACTACTGACATTGTATAGAAATTATAATGAATAGCTATGAAAATTCAAGCACTTACTTTGGGAAAACAAAACAAAATAGCAATACTTTATCGTAGACGCTCGAAACAATCAACGTGCACTTTGAAGTAGACACTACACTACTGCTGTTGTACAACTACCTGGAGTCGCCGCACTCTACCCCTTCCCCCCGAACCTCTATGTGCGCAATCTCTTCGACCGCACCATCTCTCCTGGCTTTACCTTACATAAAGGTTGTCTGAGTGAGTTGTTTTGACCAGTTTCTGGCAAATAGCTCAGTTGGAGAACGTTAGCTTATTAAGCCAGATGTCTTGATTCAATTTCTGGCCTTGATACAGTTTCATTCATTTGGAAAATTTATAACTCTTATAATGACTTATTTTCCATTCAAATTTGTTTTAGAAAATTTAAAATTCGAAACATTTAAAATTTTAACAGAAAAAAAATTCAATTTAGTATGGAATTCATTCGAAAAACAAATCTGTAAGAAATTTTTTTTAAAAGAATATTTCAAAGAATTTCCATGTCCGCATTTCCGCACTCAAACAAATGAGAAGAAAGTTTTTCTACGGAAATAATTTTTTTTTTTTAGAGCTTCCAATTTAGTTTTAATTTTCTTTTACTTAAAAAAACGTATGCTTTTTAAACTTTTAATTTCTGTAAATGAAATACATTAAATTTACAAATGTTCAAAATAAACGTTTACACGCTCTTAGGGAAAATTTGTTTCTAGCATATTAAATTTTCTTTAAAATTTTCAGACATTAAGTTTATACATACAGTTAAAATAGCATGATTTTTTTAGACTTAATTTAATAATGTTAAATTGTGTGCAAAGTAAAAAAACAACTCTGAATTATAAAATGTAATTTATTTCCAAATAATTCTAGTACAAAAACGCTTAAAAAATGTTAAACGCAAAAGTTCAGCGAAAAAATTATCTTTTAAAAGAATCTTCGTGATAAATGTTTACCTAGGAAAGGAGAAAAATAATCAGAAAATTTATTAATTAGTTTAAAAGCTTCTTTTTCCTAAAATTGAGTTTTAATTTATATACAAAGTATTAAACTAGATTACAAAAACCCCTTAAAACATTAAAAATTAAACATTTTGTAAAGTACTATAAAATAATGATTTTTTTTGAGTATCTCATTGTATTATATAAGTTGCTTTGGTTTTAATTTCAAAGTATGGGCATATAAAGTATTTGAGATACGATTAAATAATTTTAAATTGTGTTGAAAATTAAAAAAAATGTTTTTATTAATTATTAAAGTAATTTTTATCAAAATAATTACATTACAATAGAACAATTAACAACAGTTTTCAAAAAATGAAACATGTATCAATTGATGAAAAATGTGCGTTAATTTTTAATAATGAATTTTTAAAAGATAATACTTGCTGATAACAACCAATATCAGAAATTTACGCAGTGACTATAAAGAATCTTTTATAGTAATCTTCATATAGGTAAACGTTTTTATAATTAATTTTATTTCATAATGTATAGTAATCTTTGTAGTTACGTTTTAAAAGCTTAATGGTTTAAGTAATATTTTAAAGACATAAATTATGAAACACATTTATTATATTTTAGCATAGGCAAAGCAAATTAATGTGACTTAGTGCAAAAAAATATAAATAAATAAATAAATAAAACCTTAGATGCATACGTTTTGAACAAACCGCACATTTTAATTTAAAGCTTTAGAATTAGTGGACTTTTAGTACAATTTCATTTAAATCTTTCGTTTTTCTCATTTAATATTTTTAAACCTTTCATTCATAAAAGTATTAAATACAACTTCAGTGACAAAATTTGAATCAATTAACAAAAAGTCTTTCTGTCTCCATTCACTCGATTGTGTGGCAGTATCTCTTTCTAAACGTTTTTATGTACAATCCACTGTTGTACTATATATTATATATTTATTTTTTTATATTGTATTTTAACAACAAAGAACATTTAAATTACTGAAAAGTACATAGCTACCACAGCAACATGTTCTCCCTGTTTTAAGTAGCTTTTATTACAAAAAGCTACCTATTACAGCCGTTCGGAGGAAAGCAGTTCCAAAAATTTTGGCATATTTTCACCGATCATGACCCTCAGACCCCCAAACCACCCTCTCCGTTCAAATGTTGATATATATATATCCATATACATATATATATGTAGATAGATAGATAGAGAGATAGATAGGTATAGATCTGACGTATATCATGATGTAACTCTCTTATTTATCAACCGATTCGGATGTGACTGAGTATGTTTATAGAACATACCAAGGTCTCGACCGAGTTCGTTGGCCAACTTCATCCGGCATCTTGTTTCAAAATGGCTGCGAGTTAAAACATTTAAAATTTTTAAAAACTCAAAATGTTGTACAAAAAAAATATAAATTAAAAAAATTGTTTACTTTAAGTGTTAGCACGTGTTACAAGAATTCTGGAACATTTTTTGTTTTGGTTATATCTTAAAAAATGGCTGAGATATGGCAGTTTGAAATTCTAAGGTGGGTGAGATTTTGAAACAATCTGATATTTGTTATTCTGTAACTCTCGTATTTATGAACCGATATGAATCTGACTGATCATGTGTGCAGAACATACCAAAGTTTCGACCGAGTTCGGTGGTCAGCTTCATGCGCCATCTTGCTTCAAATTGGCAAAAAGTTAAATTTTTTTAATTTTTAAAAAAATTCAAAAAACAAGAGGGGAAAATTCTGCTATAAGGCCGAATATAGATTGCCACACACGGCTTTTATTTAAAAAATAAATAAACTAGCTGTAACTCAGAATAAAAACGCAATGACAACAAACAATTTTAAAATATCTAAATAACAAATAAAAATTCCCCTGTTAAAGTGTTGAGTTGTTCAATAACCATTCGATTTAGAAAAATATTTTTCTACCACTGAGCAATTTTTTTAATGAAATTTAATTCATGTTGCTATGGCAGCAGACGATAAAACGATATCTTTGGAATAAGGGAATAAATAGAAGAAAAAATTTTGTTGATATTTGTGATAAAATGTTTTTATTTATTTTTAAAAAATGTATATACATAATTCACTTTTATATTTTAACAGAATAATACGTTTACTATAATTCGTTACTCATGCTATGGTCAGTATACATGTTACACGTCGAGCCACAATGCCTTTATCATTATCTTTTTACGCGTAAAAGTTTCGCTACGGTACTCCATTGTGAAGTTTTGCAATTTTTGAAATCTAATATTTGAAAAACGGCATAATCATTAGATTTGAAATTTATATCAAGAAAAATACAATTTTGTACCATTCTAACGCAGTTTGTAAAACAATTTTGTGACAAATACTTTTCGAGTTATTAATTTTTTAAGTAACTTCAAATGTTTCATTTTCCGAGATTAATCTGTGGCAACGATGGATTGCTGTGACTTTTCATAAACATGAAAAATGATAGAGATTGAAAGAATAAGCCACCCTGTGTGTGGCTAATAAATTTTTTTAATTTTTAAAAAAATTCAAAAAAAAAGTATTAAAAAATTCTAAATTGAAAAAGTTGTTTTTGTAAATGTTAGATCGTGATACAAGGATTCCAAAACATGTTTTGTTTTAGGGTGGCTGACATTTTGAAACAATCTGATTTTTGTTATGCTGTAACTTTCATGCTGAAATTTGCATTCAAATTCAGTATTAACGAAAGCCGGGATTGAATCCTCTATAATCGGGTTTCAAGTATTTTAGCTTCGGATGTTTGAGTAAAAAGAGTTGAATTTTTAAAAACATGAACTATGAAAGCCACCTGCTCCTCCCGTTACAGGCCGGAAGGACTTTTTTAAATTCTATTTTGCTGCTACCTTCTAAAGTAAAGCTAGAATTAGCATCCATTATCTCTAAAATTAATAACGAAAACTTCGTAATGAGAAAACGGGAGTTGTTAGAAGTAATTGAAAGAACACTAGCAGCTGTATTCGCCATTTACCTCAACTGTCAGTTGTTTTGAAACATGGGTCGAACGCTCGAATGGCTCAAATGGTCGATATCACCAGTAACCCGATTGGACAAGAGCACTATAGAAGTCCAATCAGATTAATCGTGAATACTATTTGATCTTTAGTCTATATTTCCGCGCGTAACCGGCAGTTGGGGGGGGGGGGGGATGGCGAATACTAGCATGAATGTTTTCATGCATACATATATAAAACTTCAGTAATTGATTTTGTAAAAGTTATATAGAAATTACATATTGAGTACTCCTAAATGTAATTAAAGTTTACCTCATGAATCGGATTTCTATTATTTAGTCACTGGTGTAGTTTAACTCAAACGTCTTTTATGGTAAAAATATGTTCTATTTTGTTATATTAAATATTCCAACAGTCAGTACACATTCATTAAAGGACTACAAGTATAAAATGATTTTTTTTTTTTTTTTTTTATTATTTCTAAACCTTTCTTTAACTTCTAAATTTTCTTAACCACTTATGGGCGAATTCATAGGACTGTAAACACAATTTAGAAATGTTAGTGCTGTAAGTTTAGTGTTCTATACTCTTTTTGATCGAATAGTTCTTCTATATTTCATTTTACCATTATGCAAGTTGTTTTATTTATTTTCTGCACATGATAGTAAGTATGTGTTGGCTATGAAAATAAGGTGCGTGATTTTTTAAGTATACGCTTACGCTACCTGGAATAAGTAGCCACAATGAAAAACTGAACATTATTTAAAGAGAACTAGGTTTTATTAGTTTATATTTGTGGCTGCCGCCGTAAGCATATTTTTATTCATATATTGTTGCATGCCTCACATATCCAACTAATTGATATAAAATAGTACATTATGTACGCTAGATATTTTAAATACTTTATAAGAAACATTTTTCAATTATTTGTACAGATACTAATAATTCTTCTTACCTAAAACCAAAAATTTAATACATTTTGATCAGTATTTCATGCATTCTAACGTATGCGCAAAAAACTGTTTTACAATAGCTTGCCCAATGGTATTAAAAGTTAAGACCACATTAAATTTTGGATAAATTCTTTTTAATTTAATTTCATTTATCCGAATACATTCCTAAATTTTAATTAACGAATTTATTCTAAATTTATAAATTAAAATATTTAATAAATTAAATCTGTTTAAACATATTTATCACCCTGATTATAAATATTTGAAAAAAATCTGACATTAACTTTTCAACTTGGGCAGGACAGTGGCATCAGACACAATACGAAATCTTAAGAAAGATCCTTTCAAATGATTGAAACACACCATTTTCATCTTGAAGAATTCTTTCCGAAAAACTTTAGAAATGATAAATTAGAATCATTCACACTATATTTAGTTAGGCAATTTCGTAACTGAATAACTAGCGAAATGTTAATTGTAAGTTAGAAATTCAATAGCAGATATACTAGGATTATATCCTACGTTTGCAAAAGTCTTCTTATCTCAGTGCTGAAGTCCTAATTTGCATTGGTCGCAGATGTGTTATTCCATGATACTTTTGCACCATAAGTGCCTAGCTCTTTTCTTATGAAGATAATCTAGGGCAACGCTTCCCAAACTTTTTTCTTTCACGTACCCCTTTCTTAGGCTTTTCACTTCGGCGTACCCCCCATTTCTCACAAACACTCCACTCAACCATATAACGCAAACATGCTTTTTTCATTAGTAATCTTCTTATCAAAACCAAATAATAAATCGACACAAATTAAATTGGCATTCCTAACCTTTTATTTTTTAACTTGGATTTTAAAATTAATATTGCTTTTATAATATTGCTTTATATATATTGCTTTTTTTAATATTAGCTATACATTAAAAAATTAATATATCATTAAAAGAAATTTTAACTATCTTACGATGATTATTGATAACAGCTTTGTCTCATTATACACAAATAATCAAAATGACTTTTCATACTCTCAATGGGATCCTTGAGCTTGTTTCATGGAATTGAGTTTCTTAAAATCGGGTACAAACGAACACAGATACGTATAATCTCAAGTAAGGAGCAGCGTCAAGCTTATTGCAATATTCGTTTTTAATATACGCATAAGACGAAAATGCGCTTTCGACAAACTGGGTATTTGTGAAAAGCAACAAGTGTTTCATAGCCTTATCACCGAGTTCTTGGTATTGTTCTTTTATTGCTATCAAAAAAGTAATAATATTTCTTTGGTTGAAACCAGATTGTAAAGAAGAATCAGTCGAAAGTTCGATCAATTTTTCTTTTTCAGAAATTAATAAATCTTTGTGTTGTTGAAAGAACAAGTCGTTAAATGGGTTTTTAATCCAGTTATTTTCACAACTCTGCTTCGGAAAATATTGTCTAAACGACGTTTTAAGCCCTGTTAAGTGAGACATTATACTAGATTTTATTTCTTCTTATAATTTTAGTTCGTTTTCAGATAAGAAATTGTAAAGTGTTTGAAAAACTTCTGGCTGGTGTTTTCTGATGTATGATTCCCAAAAATCTAATTTCTTAATCATAGATTCGATCTTGTCAGATACCTGAAAAATTGTTATGGAACTATTCTGTAATCCTAAATTAATTTTATTTATTTCTGAGAAAAATTTCAGATAAGTATGCAACCATTTGAAGCAATTATATTTCATGAAAGTTTGAGCTCAGGTCAAAAGAATGATCTTGAAAAAAAACTTGAACTTCATGCCTCAATTCAAATAATCTTTCAAGCACTTTTCCTCGTGAAAGCCATCTCACCTCTGTGTACGAAAGCAGTGTTGTATGCAGGCTATCCATCTTTTCACACACATATTTGAATAGTCTGGAGTTTATTGAATTGACCTTAATAAAAATAACAACTTTTACAATTTAGTGGAGTACTTCCTTCAATGCGTCTAGCAAAGGTTTGACCGCTAGACTATTTCTGTGTATACAGCAATAGTTCCATTCTAGATGAGGTGCAATTTATTTCATTAGACCGCGTAAACTTATATTCACCCAGTCATAAAATTTCCACCATCATTGCAAACCCAACAGCAATTGGCCAAATCAGTTTTTTTTTTTTCACAGAAATAACTGTGAATGGCATTAAATATACCTTTTCCTGAACATCTTTCTGTGAGAGGATAACAGAGTAGTAAATTTCCTTCAAGTACATTATCATTCAAATATCTTGCAATAACAAGCAAAATTGACATATTGGTGATATCCATACTCTCATTCACCTAAATTGAAAAGTAGGAACTCTTTTTTTATTCGTTGAATTACTGTAGATTCAATATAGGCAGACATGTCACTAAATCTACGAGCAACTATATTGTTTGAGGAAGAAATATTTTTGATTTTTTTCATATGTTCTTCACCAAACATACATTCGACAGTATCTTTGAAACAATGATATATCAAATTTTTAGCGATTGTATGATTTTTACCACTTTCAGAAATATGATAGCATATTCTGTGCGATGCTTCAACACCATTCTCATTGTCTTTGTTTGTGAAAAACACGTAAGATGCTACATTAGGGCAGCTTGATACTCACTGAAAGAAACTGGCATCATTTTGTTTATAAATTGGATGTTTTGTCTTTAAATGGCACATTAATAAAGAGGGTTTGATGCTACTATTAGACAATATCTCTCCACAAACAACGCATAGTGGTTTTAGAAAATCTTCTTCTCCCGTGAATTAAAATCCATATTTCAAGTACTAATTATTATATTTTATTTTCTTCAATGGGGAACTGATGCTTTCAGTTTTATTTAAAGTATTAGGCAGGGGTGCAAAAATCTAGGCGCCAATGGGCCGATTCCCACCACTAAATTTTTAGTATTCTTGGCCTAATAAGAATACTGATAAGAATACTGATAAAATTTAGGCGAAGTATACGAATAAAATTTGACGAAGAATACTAATAAAATTTAGTGGTGGGAATCATCCCATTAGCACCTAGATTTTTGCACTCCTGGTATTAGGTTTATCGCTTACCAGAAAAGGCCTATTAACAGCTGCACTCAGGTTATTTTGCACATCTAAATAATCAGATTGTTTCAAAGTACTTACAGTTCCGTACTCACCAGGTTAAATTTCATTCGCAGTAACAGTTCTCTTAAGAGTTCCGGTTTTTAACCAATTATACATTTTAAACACAAAACAAAATGACTCATACAATAAATAAATACTTCAAACTAAATGATCATTAAAATGAGGGAAGCTTTTCTATTAATATACGTTAGTGATATAACCCCGCCTATTCGACAACGAAAATAACGGCCAGCTTTTCAACACGTTTTATCAAAAGACATTACAGCCAGAAGCTCTCACGTAACTTAGGCGTTCTGCAGTTATTATTAAAAACGGAACAACAACAAAAAAAAGTGGTGAGAAAACAATATTGCATAATTTTTAATTGAAGTTTTCGGGTGGATGGTGAAAAATGTATAATTACTGATGCAATATGCTTAACAGTGGCGGAGCTAGTGGCATTGCATTCTTAATGAATTATTAGGTCTAGTGGGCATTTTCTTTCTTTTTGAATGTAACATATTGCATTTACACATGAGACTAACTTTGTAATCAAAAACTATAATTTTTTTTAATGTGTTTTCAGTTAAACCATTGTGATTTCGGCCATAACCTATATTATTTTCACGTACCCCCAGCAGCCCCACCACGTACCCCAGGTTGGGAACCGCTGATCTAGGGTAAAGTGGAGTTTTGAGTTTCGTGTGTGAACGTGTTTTCCTGATTCTAACACTTGTGCGTGAATGAGCCATCTATTCTGTCATTTCTTTTGCTTTCGTAAAGTGTGCCAGAAACTCCATGAATTTTATTGTCGCGTTTCCGTCGAGCGATAAAATGTTAATTAGGTTTCTGTGGCTGTCTAGCTTGTAAAAATACGCTGGTGCAAGTTAGTTCCAGAGGATTTTGTCATCTCCTCCCTTATCAAGACTAATCAAGACTAGATTGAGTTTTCATGGAACCATCCACGTACCGTTAGCAGTGACGCTCCGTATTGACAAGGTTTGGAATAAGACTCTTCAGCTGAGAGTTTTCTTACGTGGCAAGGTGTTTAGTTTAATTCTTAAAATAAATGTATATTAGAATCCACTGTGTTCCCTTCATTTGTATTTTCTAGTGATACTGTGTATAGTGCTATTTCAGAGTTAATAGTGACATATATTCGTAGCAAGTTTAGGCGAACTTCTATAAGTTCCGGAATGTAGCCAGTTTATGTTACACTAGTCTTTAGTATTTAAAGATTTTCTTGGGGTTAGCAGAAACCGTTTGATTGTTTTAGTGCTTGAGCTTATAATTTTATCACCATTCAGTTAGCTGCATTGCTTCACTACTTAAGTCCTTTACTATTGATTTTAATGAGTTTTTTATGTTGTTGTTGTTACGTTCTGTCTTATAGCTACATACTTAGCTGGCGGGAACGAAGGATCAACACACCATTATCGCTAGAGCTCCCCCCCCCCTGGAATATGAAGTAGGTAATATGTTAACAGTTTTATGGATATTTGCAGTATTAGTGGGTTTACAGTTGGCCGTTTCTGAAATACATCTTTGAATTGAAATCTCGAATTTGCGCTTCATTTGATTTGATCGATGTGAGCTTCTTACAAACATATAACAAAAACTAGTTTACTAATAGAGTATCAAAGTGTATACACAGAGTATTTGTGAAAAAGGTAAACGTAATTTGTTTCACTATATTATAAACATGTATACTCTCATGTTAGACTGTATAACTACGTATAATAAACTATTCTTTTTGTTAAACTAATTGTCGCCCCTATGTATTATGTTGATTATATAATTCAATACAACACGTTTATATATCAGAAAAAATTCGATACATTTTATAGAAAAGAAATTTAAATTCAGTACTACGCGGTTTCTAATTAACTTGCTTTCGAAATATGTATTTATCTCAATACGTGATGCGAATGACATTTTTGACAAAAATAGTGTGGGAAACCAATTTATTTAGTTTTCTAAGAAAAATGTAGACAGGTTGTCATTTGGCTAGTCAATTTTATATTTCATGACTTATAAAATTTTTCAGATCATATTATATACGTCGAAGATTTTATTTCTTTTAGATTCTTCGGATATATCTTAAATTAAATTACAACAGAAGAATGACATTTGACCAGGACATGTGGTATTATACATAAGGTAAAGTAAAAGATAAAATATTTTTTACATCGTATTTTTAGTGGTCCCGTCAACAGGATTTCCTAGACATAGATCTAGATATCAGTAGACGTATACATTTGCACAGAAGTTATGAAAATCAAGCTTTGTGTATCCGCAGGATGTATCCTAAAATAAGAAGAAAACTATATAATTGACACATAATAAGTTTTTTCTGAAATAACTTATAAGATATGTAAATTTGAAGTAATCAAATTGTATTACAGAAAGTTAAAAATGAATTTATATATTTTTTAATAATTAAATTTCTATTACACTTGTGGCCCATCCCGGACAATGTGTCGACTTCCTTACGCAAAATATCTAATCAAAAAGTAAGCAATAGTTGTCTTATTCGTCTAATCTTCCATAATCGGATCCATTGCCGATGTTGGTGACAAATCGCTAAAATAGCTGAAATACGTGGTTAACTGTTTTTTAGCAGATTGGTTTAGCTGTATTTTATGTCTTTAATTGTGTTTTCATTCTTATAATTTCATTCTTGTAACTTACGTTGAGACTTTATTTTTGTAATACTTATTATTGCAAGATTTATTTATTTTTACCTAAAACACCCCATTTAACACCCTTTGGGGGGGGGGGGGGAATCCTAAAATCGCTGAAATACTTATTTAACAATTATTTGAGTAGACTTGTTTTACTGAATTTGGCGTTCCTACCTGAAACTGCTGCTGAGATATAGAGAAGTGACCTAACATTTCCGACATCCTTTAACCACCTTCGGGCCGGGGGAGAAGTTTCAAAAATCCTTTCTTATTGCTTGCCTAGGTCATAAGAGCAATTTACTGTCCAAATTTCGTGATCCTGACTGTAATCGTTTCAGCTGGGCGTTGATGAATCAGTCAGTCAGTCAGGCGTTCTCTCTTTACATAATTAGTACATTAGCTATTGTGATTTACCTTATAAAAAAGGAATACTGTAGAACAAAATCTAAAATCAAATTTTTGGTGTTTATTGATAGTCATGTATTAAAAAAGTTCGCACATTTTGTATGTTAATGGAAGTTCGTGGAAAAAAACAGATTATTGTTGTATATGTCGCAGGCTAATTCGGAAATCAGGATCTTTGCAAACAACCTAGGCTCTTTGCCCAGAGCCGGTCTAATTGGAGAATCATTTCCCTTTTCCCAATCAGCCTGATGTTTATCAGGGTTATTGAAAAGAGCCTAGATAGCGTTAGGCTAATTAAAAAATGACCATGCCTGTTTAGAAAATGACCAGTGCTTTGTCAAAATATGGTGTTGTATCCAACTCGAACCAGAAAATTCCATTCGAAGTCGACCCGAACCTGACAGAAAAATTCCATCGTACCGTAACCCGATCCTAAAAGGACAAAATAAATTCCTTCGAGTCGCATCCCGATCCGAACCAGAAAACTCAAGTTAACCCGAAATCTGACACGAAACCGACAAAAAAAAATTCCGATCCGATCCCGACAAAATAAATTCCTTCATGTCGCAACGCGACGCGAACCTAAAAATTTGATGTTAACCAGTAACCCAACCCGAACATGACATAAAAATTCCATCAAACCGTAACCAGATCCGAACCCGATAAAATAAATTCCTTCGTGTCGTAAACCGACCCGAACCGATAAATAATAATTTATCGATAATAATAGTTAACCCAACCAGGAAAAAAATTCATTCGAACCGTAACCCGATCCGAACCCAAAAATAAATTTCTTCGTCAGGCAACCTGAACCGACACTGAAAATTTAAGTTAACCCAAAACCGACCCGAACCTGAAAATTTAATTTAACCCGAAACCTAACCCAAACTGAAAATTGAACTTAACCCGAAATCCGAAATTGTCAAAAAATTCATCGAACTGCAACCCGATCCGAAGCCGACAAAATAAATTCCTTCGTGTCACATCCCGATCCAAACCAGAAAATCCAAGTTAACCCGAAACCCGACCCGAACCCGACAAAAAAATCTATCGAACCGTAACTCGATCCAAACCCGAATAATTAAATTTCGTCGTCACGCAACCCGATCCGAAACTGAAATTTTAAGTTAACCCAAAAACCGATTTGAACCTGAAAGTTTAATTTAACCCGAAATCTAACCCAAACCTGAAAATAAAAGTTAACTCGAAACACAAAGTCGAAACGCAACCCGACTCGAAACTGAAAATAGAAGTTAACCTGAAACCCGATCCCGTCAAAAATTTCATCGAACCGTAACCCGATCCGAACCCGGTTAAATAAATTCCTTCGTGTCACACAACGATCCAAGTCAGAAAATTCAAGTTGACCCGAAACCCGACCCGAACCCGATAAAAAAATCCATCGAATCATAACCCTATCCGAACCCGATAAAATAAATTCTTTCGTGTCGCAAACCGACCCGAACCCGAAACCCAACCCGAACCAAGAAAAAAATTCCATCGAACCGTAAACCGATCCGAACCCGAAAAATAAATTTCGTCGTCATGCAATCCGAACCGAAACTGAAAATTTAAGTTAACCCAAAACCGACCCGAACCTGAAAATTTAATTTAACCCGAAACCTAACCCAAACTGAAAATTGAAGTTAACCCGAAACCCGAACCCGTCAAAAAATCCATCGAACCATAACCCGATCCGAACACGGCAAAATTAATTCCTTTGTGTCACAACCCGATCCAAACCAGAAACGAAGGAATTTATTTTGTCGGGTTCGGATCTGGTTACGTTTCGATGTTTTTTTATCGGGTTCGGGTCGAGTTACGTTTCGATGTTTTTTTTATCGGGTTCGGGTCGGGTTTCAGGTTAACTTGAATTTTCTGGCTTGGATCGGGTTGTGACACGAAGGTATTTATTTTTTCGGGTTCGGATCGGGTTACGGTTCAATGAAATTTTTGACGGGCTCGGGTTTTGGGTTAACTTCAATTTTCAGTTTCTGTTCGGGTTGCGTTTCGACTTTGTGTTTCGAGTTAACTTTAATTTCCAGGTTTGGGTTATGTTTCGGGTAAAATTAAATTTTCAGTTTCAAATCGGTTTTGGGGTTAACTTAAAATTTCAGTTTCGGATCGGGTTGCGTAACTACGAAACTTAATTTGTCGGGTTCGGTTCGGGTTACGGAATAAGGTTCAGATTTTTATTTCTCTGGTTCGGGTCGCCTTTCGGGTTAACTTCAATTTTTAGGTTCGGGTCGGGTTGCGAAACAAATAAATTTATTTAGTCGGGTTCGGATCGAGTTACGGTTTGATGGAATTTTTTTCTTGATTCGGGTTGGGTTTCCTGTTAACTATTATTTTCAGGCTCGGATCTGGTTACGGTTCGATGGAATTTTTAAGTCTTGTTAGGGTTGGGTTACTGGTTAACATCGAAGTTTTAGGTTTGGGTCGTGTTGCGACATGAAGGAATTTATTTTGTCGGGTTCGGATCGGGTTACGGTTCAATGTTTTTTTTTTTTTTTTTTTTTTTTTTTTTTTGTCGGGTTCGTGTCAGATTTCGGGTTAACTTCAGTTTTGTGGTTCGGGTCGAGTTGCGTCTCGAAGGAATTTATTTTGTTCTTTTAGGATCGGGTTGCGGTCCGATGGACATTTTCTGTCGGGTTGACTTTGAATGGAATTTTCAGGTTCGAGTTGGGTGCAATACCATCTTTTGACAAGGAACTGGTCATTTTCTAAGTAGGCATGGTCATTTTTCAATTAGCCTAACAATATCTAGGCTCTTTGCAAAGACTCTAAAAAATGTCAGGCTGATTGAAAAATAAATGACCATATTCCAATTAGCCTAACGCTGTCTAGGCTCTTTGCAATAAGCCTGAAAAACATCAGGCTGATTGGGAAAAGGGAAATGATTCTCCAATTACACCGGCTCTTTACAAAGAGCCTAGGTTGTTTGCAAAGAGCCGGATTTCCCAATTAGCCTACGACATATACATTATTACATTGTCTATGTATGTGTAATTGGTTTTTAAGAAAACTGAGCGCGGATCTATTGTAGATTTTCCCATGGAATGTCGGTTTTTATTAGTGAGGTACATTGTGATAAAAGACAAATATTTCTTAATCTACGAAGTTATAATATAACCACGGACGAAAATATACAATAACCTCTTCCGAGTTACATGGAAATCCGAAAAGCGTTCTTTATCTTTAGAAACTAATAAATTTCGAGATTTAAAAAATAATTTACATAAACAATGTTTCTTTTGCTTTCACTAATTTTCAGAAACATTTAAAAGTTTTTTTTTTATACTGTATTAATCAGTTTTCTCAAACAGGAATATCATTTTTTAGATGCTATAAATTCTTAATTAGACATTTTTAGCTGCGTAACTGCTTTTATACATGCAAAACTAACTACATAATATTAATTTTAATGTTACTGTTAATGTTGTTAATTGATGATGTTTGTCTGTCGAAAATAAAAATATTCCCTTGAGAATTGATAGCATCCGAAAAACCTAATTAATACATTAAAACTACTCGAAAACGTTTTTAAAAATCAGTGGCAGCAAAAAAAAAACATTGCTTTTAAAAGTGTTTCTTTAAATCTCGAAAATATATTAATTTATGAGGTTTCTAAAGATAAAGAAAACCCTTTCGAGAATCGTGGGTAACTCGGAAGACATTATTGTATATTTTCGTTCGTGGTTATAGTATATTTTCCTAGATAAAGAAATATATTTTTTTACAGTGTAATATCGCGGGATTAATTAATCGCATTAATATAGAGAACCTGTAGTTTGAATATCATCAAATCCCAAAAAGTAAACTTTCCTTAAGAATAGCTTTGATTATTAACTATACCCCACAGCCTATATGTATGATTTTTTTTTTTTTTACTTCTGTACTTTATAATATCTTTTTCACATAATATTAAATGGTTTGAAGAAGAAAAATGGTTTTATCAAGAAAAAATGTATTTTGTGGTTAAAAAAAAAAAAAAAAAAAAAAAAAAAAAATATTTTGCAAGTTTGGTAGTGGTTCTTTCGGGCTCGTCGACTAAGAAAGTAGCCATGACAGAGAAATTAACAATAACAATGATTTATTTAGAGAAATAAAGATATATGACAGTGCAGCGTGTTCTTTTAAACTAACGATAATTGAAATTAAACTCGAGACACTCAAAGAATGTGAGAGAGAATGCTTACACCAAGAAATTCACCAAATTCTAGCACTAGCTTGAAATGAAATGGCTACTCTAATATCTCACAAGAACGTAAGGAAAGATCACTTCAGCTTTTGATAAAAATGTCACAAGGATGACTATAAACTATCACTGGAAGCACTGGAAATGATACTCTAATATACGGCAATAACACCAACAAAAGAACCACATGGATTAAACTTTTTAGGGTTCCGTGCTTAAAAAGCAAAAACGGAACGATTATAATACCACTCGTGTGTCTGTCTGCCCATCTGCAACAGCTGTTTTTCTCAAGAACTATGAAAAGTTACGATAAAATTTGACAGGGTTATAAATAGACTATTGACCCACATGTTTATAGATTATTAGACATTTACAAATATTTTTAGGAAACTAATTAAGATACTTGAAAAAAAAATCTGTATCGTGATAGGTATTGTTCGAAAGATGTCATAACACCGAAATCAAAAATATATTTGTTATAATTATAGGTATTTTATTTTCCGAGATATTGTCGAAAATGTACTGCAGAAACATATCCTCTCCCCTTTATTTCCAAATCTACTGAAACTGAAATTCTGAAAAAATAGAGATAGTAGGAGTTTATATAAACCTTGCAGAAAAAATATAGCACTTATCATCTGTGAAGCATAGTTTTTGAGAAAATCGCATTTTTTCTTACACACAAATTTTACTTTGTGGCCGATCAGCAGGGGTGTTGAGGGGAGTTCTAGGTGCGACGCGGAATTATCTAAGGGTTGTTGATAATGATTTTAGAAAATAATTGTCGGTAGTTAGCCTAGATAATATTTAAATACCTAACTCGAAAAACTCGACGCGGACCAAGACAGCATTGCAACTTTGCAACCTCCTTTCTTAGCGTGCTTGGCACAATTGCAAGTTTATTATTTGTACGAGATTTTTTATTATGGAAGGCAAAACATAGTGATACATAGTAAACGTTTGTCATTCCAATAGAACTCAATTATTGAAGGCAATTATTAAAAAATAATTCATAGAATACTTCCAAGACATTAAAAGTCAGTAGTTTTGAGACAACAATCACTTATAACTAATTATGTAATTAATTTATAATGAAAAACTTTTTTATTACAAATGACTTAAAAAATCCTGCCTGCTAGTATCATTCTTTTATATTTAAAAATGAGTCAGAAAGTTTCGCGTTGTTGAGTGCAATGTCTTTTAAATCACTTTAAAATTGTCTACTGATACATCAAATGTGATTAACAGGTGACTTCTTGTAAGCAATTCTGCGACCTCTTTCCGAAATGTGGTTGGGACTCTGCCAAGTTTAAACTTTGTACAAGGTCTTTGTTTTAGGAATGAACTTTCGTAATATTTTTTAATTATTGTTTTAAGTACATTCATTCAAGAATCTCCTACCTGGGAGAACACAATTATTGACATTGTATTCACCAAAATCCCCGTGCAATGTGGCGTTATTGTTTCACTTTTTTAATCATAAACAGATTTAGACAAGGTTTTAAAAAAGTAGTACAGAATAGCGATATTTGATACTATTTAGACTTCATATCACTCTGAAAGTTCATGGTATATTCATCTATACTTTGCTACTATAGAGTGTGCCCGGTAAAGTCCGTTGTCACCCCATTAATTTCTGAACGACAAGAGCTATAGTCATAAAAGTGGGGTCTAGGTATAGTAAAGTTGCCATGCGCTACGAAAGGAAACCACTTACAGCGCCACCTTGTGGCTAAATTTGGAGTTAGTGTTTTTATTTCAAAAACGGTACGGGAAAAAAGACAATTACAAAGTTGTTCAGCGCCATCAATTTATTACAAAAAAAATCTTGCTCACAAAAATTATGCAAATGAAAAGCACAAAGCACTAATGTGTTTGATCACGTTGCACAAAACTGCACTTATCGTAAATGAGGCTCATCTATTAGTGATACTCAAAAGGGTGTCCTTCAGTAACAATACACATCTGAACACGGGATTGCACTTCCCGCTACACATTGTACAACATGGCAGGTGACACTATGGCACAAGCATCCATAATATCGTTTCGAAGATCCTGCAATGTTGGTGGATGAGTTGCATACTCTCGCTGTTTCATGTATCCCCACCATTTCTGAAAAATGGAAAAAACTATTTTTCACGTTTTGTGATATTAAGATTTATTTATGTAAAGATGAATACTGCGTATCTACTGTAAATTGAAACTATGGAGTGTGACCTTTTCTCTTTTCTTTCGCATTATATCGGCGTTACAATTTTGAGAGTTTTGAAAAAAATAAATATGCATTTTACGCCTTCTACTTTTAACATTGCTTTACGGAAGGTGTCGTCTCTTACTAAATCAATTATTCTGAACAACTTTGTAATTAATTTTTTCCTGTATCTCTTACTGTTTATTAAATAAGAACGCCAAGTCCAAATTTAGCCGTTAGGTGGCGCTGTAAGCGGTTTTCATGCGTAGCACATGGCAACTTTACTATAGCTAGACCTTACTTTTATGGCTATAGCTCTTGCCGTTCAGAAATTATTGGGGTGACAACGGAATTTAGCGAGCACACTGCATATAGCAACACCCAACCTTACGTTGTATAGTATTTTACAAAGTCTTATCATTCTTTTAGCAACGATTTTTTGTAATATTGCAGTTAGTTATTAATAAATTTATTGTACGGCACCCGTTGTACGCAAGTAAAACTCACACTAGATCGATTATTTATTTTACTTGCAACACCAAGTTTCAACATCTCACTATGGTTTTGAAACTGCCAGTCTATGATTCAAATCCAAAAAGTAACTTAAAATGGATACTGGCTTATTCAGCTCGTGTCAGATTCTTGCTTTAAAAGACAGATGCGATGAAACTCCAGTCTGATTCTTCACAAAGAGTGAGATGCGACCATATTCGCAGGAATTAACTTCTGCCGTAATTATATAACTAGACGACCACAGATACCTAATTATCATATCGTTGCTCAAAATAATCGAGAAAATCCGATTTCTGGAGATTCAGACGAATTTTGCGAAAGATAAACGAACGATAAAATAGGTGGCTCGTTCATACCCAAATGTTAGAATCAGGATAACGCAATCACATATAAAACTCAAAAATCCATTTAACCCTAGACTACTTTTATAAGAGAGTAGCTAGGCACCTACGCCACAATTTTTAAAACCCAATTTCCCCAAATTTGGTAACAATTTTTCCCCTGCTGTTCTTACAAGTGTGCTCTGTACACATAGGGATCAAATTTCCAAAAATTTAATTTGTTTTAAAAAAATAATAATAATATAATATGACCTTGTAACAAATGCAGTAAAAATGACTTTACTTAATATTCTTATTTTAAAAAAATAAGCAATTATGTTACTTATAATCCGATCCTTAATTTTATGAAATGCACCATACCTATTGTCCAAAAAATAGCGAGTCAAATAAAAAATATTTTTTTAGCATTTTGATAATACTGATATACTGAAAGAACACAGACAGAGCAAAAATGAATTTATAAATTGCAACTCTGATGCATTTAAAGAGAAATGGATTCAATAACAAGTATTTTTCTGATATTTATAATCACCAGATCTCTACGCGACTTCGCCAGTTTGAACTAAACGAGAAAAAACCGCAAACAAATCGTTATATTCTTCTCATTTATAATACATTAAAAGTATTTTATTTACTTTTCAAACTAGTAATTTTGGAAGATATTGGTAATAATTGAAAAAATAAATAAATAAATAGCTCAATAAACACATTTTCATGAGTTTTAATATTTTTAATAATCCTGTTTATTTTATTTTATTTTATTTTTTTTTTTTTTTTTTTACAATTTTGATTTATATAAAAATTCCAAACAATTAACGTTTTGATTACGGACTAGGACTGGAGACTATTTTTATTTTCACTCGTTTCACAATTTACAAAAATAATTTTGGGGTTAGATTTCACTTGATCTTAGTATAAGTGTATGGCAGAGAATATTTTACAAAAAGTGGTGAGAATAGAATAAAGAAATAGTCGCTGAGCCGCATATGTCCCAACTCTATAATCAGAGGGCTAAGTCTAAAAATTCTTACAAACAATACAAATAGTAATTGTTTTAGTTCACGAATAGTAATTGTTAGTAAATAAAGTAAAATTTCTAAAAGAGTTTTAAATATTTTTGGAAGGATTAATTTGAATTGGATTTCAGTTTCTACAGTTCAAAAAACTGTTGAACATTTCTTTAAAACGTTCTAGTCTTTCAAACTGTACTTTAAAATTATTCTCCGTTATATTTGGCTAAAAAAATCTAAGAAATTATTTATTGATTTTATTGATACTATTTAGAATTTATTATTACATATTTTTCGCAGAACTATTATCTTTTGAAGCACAGATGATACGTCAAACGCACCTCATGCTTAAAAATACCTGTAGCAAGTAACTTGAAAGATTAGTAGTTATACACAAATTAACTCTTATAGTAGTTTATAAAATTGTTGACAATTTTTACTGTGATTTAAATATTTAGAAACCAATTTAACGAAAATATCTAAAGAAATAACACATTTGCAGTTATCAAAATTTGTATAAGTAAGAAAAACATTTTTTTAGAAAAACAAATTATGCATTTCCAATTAAACTTTCAGTAGGAAAGACGACATAAATCTTTAAATGGAACTACAAAGGATGTGAATTACTTTTCACTTTGCTAAATAACGTACAATTGGAAATTTAGATATTATCCGATGCTGGGAACTTATTCGTCTCATGTACGCCACTGAATAGTGTGCTCATGTAAGATATTCCATCTTGCGCGGCGAAGTTGCAGCCTTGAAAACGTATATATAAGTGAAAAATGACAGACTGGATGTCGTCCAGATGGCTTAAATGGTGAAGCCATTGGTGGGCTATACCAAGTTATCTGTGTTCGATCTCCGTTTTGGACACATTTTTTACTCTGTTGGCTGTACGCTGTTTTGCAAAGTGAAAAGAAATTCACATAGTTTGTAGCGCCCTTTAAGTTATGCATTTTCATTTTCCCGGTTATGTTTTTTTAATATTCATGCAATGTCATAATAAAGGCAAATCCGAGATTACAAATAAGAGTTATTGGAATCAAATGAAGTTTTGCAGTTGTGATTTTAATGATAATATAATGAAACCCAATATCAGTGTAAAATTAGACTTTGTTAGTAAATACTGTGCAAATAAAAGTTAAACAATTCTTATATTACAAAATAAAAGTGATTTTTTGAAGATTGAGGTAAGGAGATATATCCGACTTTCTCAAGTACGTTTCTCCAAGTATTTTCAAATAATGTTAAAAAATTATATTTTAATACGAGTACACATTCTTCTTTGATTGCATTTACAAAAGTATATGCATATATATATATATATACAGTGGTGGCCAAAAGTATGGACATTCTTTGAAAGTTTCATATTTTTCAAATTTGTGTGCTTGTAGAATATATTAATTTTCACTTAAATACAAATGTTTATATATCAAATTGAAGGTAATTTAATGTAGAATTTAATAATAAAAACAGTATTACAATATCTGTATTAAAAAAAAGTTATGCAACTAATAGTAAGATCTATCTTAGATTTGCATTTTTTAAAGTGATACTTACACAATCAATATTTAGTAGGATAACCCTTATTTTTTAAGACAGCTTCACAGCGTCTTTTCATCGAGTGAACGAGTGTTTGGAGTTCATCTTTCGTAATCACATGGTGCCAAGAATCAATTATAGCTTCAATAAGTTGTCTTTTATTGGATGGACGTTTATTTCGTACAAGAATTTTCAAACGTCACCAAAAATTTTCAATTGGATTGAGATCAGGGCAGTTTCCCGGCCATGGTAATATATCTATGCCTTTATTTTGAAACCATGCTTTGCATACTTTTGCTGTGTGGCATGGAGCTGAATCCGGCTGAAAAATAAATGGTGCGTTGTTGAGGAAGAGATCCCTGATGGAAGGTATCAATTTTGGTTCCAGGACAGTTTCGATGTATTTTTTGGCATTCAGGATGCCATCAATCACTTGAATTCGGCCTTCACCATCTGCAGACATACATGCCCAAATCATGACATTTGTTAGGCTTTTTGTAGTTGCTTCAATGCAATCAGGATGAAGTGCTTCTCCTACTCTATGTCTCACGTATTTTCTGCGATCACTACCAAAGAGCGATATTTTACTCTCATCGCTCCAGATTACTTGCTTCCATTGATTTTCTGACAATTTAATGTGTTCTTTTGCCCACTTAACTCGTTTTTCGCGTTGCTTTTGATTTAAATATGTTTTTTTCCTTGGAATTCTAGCTTGTAGTCCAAATCCTGATAACCTTCTTCTTATTGTTCTTGAACTTACTGCAATACCCGCTGCATTAATTTCACATCTAATGGCATCTGATGAAATTTTTCTATCTTGAAGGCATAGCCGTTTAATTTTATTATCGGCAGTAGCACTCGTGCATTTTTTTCGGCCTGATTTGACCTTATTTTCCACTGATTTCTTTTTTTCATAACGTAAACAAAACTTTCGTACACCAGAACGAGTCACTGAACCACCAATTTGTCTTGCAATTTCAGCATAAGAGAGGCCATTTTCTCTCAATATGACAATTCGGCTTCTTTTTGTAGATGTCCAATTAGTTCTTCTTGTTGATGACATTTTTAAAAATTAGTTTAATTAAAAAAAGGACTTTAAATATTCAAAAACAGCAATACTCTATTTAATAGTACTAGTATGCATCATTCCGCAAAATATTTCCACAACAATAACTCTTTTACCATCCAAATAACCTAAACTATAGTTACAGACATTTGATTGGTCCTCAGAACAGTGTTTGTGATTGGCTAGTACGCTTTTATTACAAAACACGTCCTTATTCAAAACGATTTGTGTTTGTTTGTTCTACTAAAATGAGCATCACTTTGTTTGTAATACAGATATTGCAGTACTGTTTTTATTATTAAATTCTACATTAAATTACCTTCAATTTGATATGTAAACGTTTGTATTTAAGTGAAAATTAATATATTCTACGAGCACACAAAGTTGGAAAACATGAAGCTTTCAAAAAATGTCCGCACTTTTGGCGACCACTGTATATATTCCAATACTTTTTCAATGTATTTTATTTAATTGTAAAATGTTTTAATTTTGTAAAATCTTTCAAGATTAAATTTTACATTAATTTAAAATGAAGCTTAAAAAAAAATCTCTGAATTTCCATTAAAGTAAAGTTGGATTGAAGAATATATTGTATTAATTCAAAGCAATTTCATTATAATAAAATTAAATTGCAATATAGAAAACATTTATTTGGACTCCAATACTTACCAATGAAAATATTTCAAAGTCGTTAAAAATAAAGTACCCGTAAGTTATTGTTATCTGTTCCTTTACTTATGCGATGACATCCCTCTTTCTACGAACTGTCAAATTTTATTCAAGTTTTCATCCACAAGATATGTACTAGTATTTCAATCACGGATACAGATGAAATTTTTGACCTAACCTATGCTTTTATACGAGAAAACGTGGCAGTATTGTTAAGAAGGCCACTTTCTGGAATAACCCTATAACATATTGTAATCTCGTATAAAAATTCTTGTAACATTTCGAACAGGATCTACTACTGTTTGCTTTTATGAATATAAAAGTTATATGCTGAAATAAAAATAAAAATAAAACATGATTCGGTAAGTTTTATTTATTTTAAAATAAGAAGACATTTATAAACATCAAATCATCGTGTTATATGAGATGTAGCTCTTTAAGCACATTTTTACCTCTTTCAGAAAAAGTGTAAATTCATTTTACGAAACGTGCTTTATTCCTGTATTAATCAAACTACCAAATATATGAAATGAATAAAAATATGTGAAATTATCCGAATGATACTTTTCTCATCAGCAATAATATTTTATTTGCATATCATTCAACACAGTTTTTAGAATAAACTGAAAATGAACGCAACGGCAACAACAAATCAATATGTGTTACATTAGAGATGGAACACTGAAATGAAATCTTACTTAGCATAATCTGTAAATCACGAATTTTTCTTGACTTTTCTCAAATTATGATTGATTCAGTGTCTAGCCGAAAGTTGAACTAGTTATCACTGCAGTTATATACACTATATTGCCAAAGGTGACCGGTCACTTGCGATTTTAGACGTTTTGTTAACTATATAGAAAAATACATGAGGAATTATCCTGAAACTGCAGGTGTGTAAACAATATAGTATAGGTTATATATTTCCGCGAACATTTTTTGCCGAAACCCCATACGGGACTGTCAACAAATTGAGAATGAACGAATATCTTTTGGATTACCCTGTAAAAACTAATGTAGCAAAAGCGTTCAATCTCGAGATTATTAATAAGTGGCTTATTGTAATATACTGTGTTCATTTTTATGAGGATAGCATCTATACTAGAAGAGAAATTAAGGTTTTTATAAAGACAGTCCCAAATTTCGCCAAGTTTTTTGCTTATAATTTGCAGAGTTCTTAATATAAAAAAAAGTTATTTTGAGAAAATATGTCAAACAGCATTGTACATAATACTCTGCAATCGGAATTAAAAAATAATGAAAATTGGAGGAAAAATGAGCAGGTTTACTAAAAAGTGTTTCGCTGCGCATGCGCGAATGCAATCAAAATATAATGTGCATAATGTATTAGCTAAGTATATAGAGCAACTTTTGTGAAAGTATCAAAATCATAGCTGGAAAATTCTGAAAATTATCGTCGATAGAATAAGCTCGAAATCCGTTGTTCCCAAAAGGAAGCAAAAAGATGAGGGGTTGTATCCAAATATAGTAGTACGTGCAATATTGTGTCCGCTATCTTGGCACTAATCAACAGATATTTGATACAACTCCTCATCTTTTGCCTTAACTTAAATTTTGTGTGCACAAGTGTAATCATCGGGAGTGGTAAAGTGGAGCAAATTTAACTGAGTTCAGGGGGTTGATTTTTGAACGATCGTATGTAATGAACAAAATAATAACAAAATGATGGAAAACAGGACAGACAGAGATGAAATGAAAAGAAACCAACAAAAGGAAGAAAAACACTTTATTCAACCAAATGAAAAGAAACAACACGAAGTACTCCATCACAGGAATTGTTCAAAATTGCGGCCTCCAACACGAACGCAGGCTTGAAGCCGTCGATGGATTGACCTCCGTACATTGGCGGAAACACCAGGCATCTGTCTTCTGGTGGCCGAAGCAGCGGATATCCGGGCAACAAGGTCTTCAGCAGAATCTACGGGACCATCTTCGTATATCAGGCTCTTCATATGACCCCACAAGAAAAAGTCCAGACAGGATAAATCGGGTGAACGGCCAGCTGATTAGACCGCCACGACCTATCCATCGCCCCGGATGCATGATATTCAGGGCGTTACGGGCATCCAGGCTGTAATGGGCCGGTGCTCCGTCGTGTTGGAGCCACATACGTCGTCTGATGGGTGCTGGAACATGGTTTAATAGTTCTGGCAACACCTCTTGCAGAAACACAAGATATGAATCTCCATCCAGGCGCGTTGGCAGTAAGTATGGCCCAATTAGATAATCGTCAACGATTCCGGCCCAAATATTGACAGCGAAACGTCGCTGGAACGAACGTTGACGTATTGTGTATGGGTTTTCATTTGACCACACATGATAATTGTGGATATTCAAAATACCCTCGCGTGTGAATGTGCATTCGTCCGTGAACAACACATGTGCACAAAAAGCAGGGTCCCCAGCCGTTTATTGGAGCAACCACGTGCTAAAATTGACACGTGCCTGGTAATCCGCTGGTTCTAGGCCTTGAACTCTCTGCGCATGGTACGGATGCATTCCTTCATCTCGCAGAACTCGCCACACCGTATTACGGGAAACGTTCACTTCTTCGGACAGTTCCCGCATGCTAGATTCAGGCCTCTCGCTGATACGATCCAAAATGTTATCCGTAACGGATTGCGTTCTTACACTCCTAGAACGTCCGGTATCCTGCATGCAACTTGCAAAGGAACCCCTTTCGCACAGTTGTTGGTGCAGTCGCTGAAATATCCTCGCATCAGGAACACGTCTGGTTGGAAAACGCTCTCAGTACAATCTTTGAGCTTCTGTTGCATTGCCGTGTGCAGCTCTGTGCATGTAATGCATCTCGGCCTTCTCCTGGTTAGAGTACGAAACCATATTATCGGCTATCCACAGAGCAAATGAAGACAGCTGCTGTGAACAGTTCCCAGTTTTACAATTACGCACTCGAATAAGTAACTTTTATGTTAGCGAAATTTTGCATACGCGTTCTTTCCATATCACATTTTCATATTCTTCTTCCGGAAATTTACAGCATAATGGTAGCTATAGCGCTTGCATGTATCTAGTTTGAACATGCTCTAACACGTTTGCGTTTGAATTCAAATCATGCATTACTTAGTGAATGTTTGTTTTGATTTGTACTATCACCTCTTAAAGTTTGCTTCATCACTTATTATTTTGCTCATTACATACGATCGTTCAAAAATCAACCCCCTGAACACAGTTAAATTTGCTCCACTTAACCACTCCCAATGATTTCACTTGTGCACACAAAATTTAAGTTAAGGTCTAAGCTTTAGAAAACATTTAACAGTGTTAAAAAAACCCGGTAAAAAGTAGTTATTCGGTACTCCAAAGTCTAGAGCGCCTTCTACCGGCATTTTTATAACTTTCTCTTTAAAACTTTTTTTTCAGAAAATACTAATTTAAAGAATGATTTTAGCGAAAACCGCAAATAAATCGACCCATTTTTCCCTTTTTTATCATCATTTGCAATTTGGGACCCTAAACTTTGAAGGCGCCTATCTCCTTTGGAATACGTTTGGGACCCTTGGTTTCCTATTTACTATTACTTGTCTTGATGTGTTCTATCACCCCTAGCGTATGCACCATGTGTTTAGGAACACCCTGTATATGCAAATGGATACAAAATTCAGTTGCGGAGAACATTAAGCTTCGTGCGATGCATGTATGTGAACAAAAAAACGAGTTTGTAGCTATTAAGAGTATTAAATCGTATGATGAGCTACACTATGCATTTTAGGGTTAACATCAGTTGCTTTTAACATTAGTGTCGCTCCTTATTTTCTTTCTAATTTTCATGTTCCCCAATATGAGTAAATAAAATGTTTAATATTCACTTGATAGATTTCAATGAACTTTATATTAGTCGAACTAAACAAAACCTTTGAACATACACAAAAGAATATACTTGTAATACTTCTAAATAGGATATTTCAACATATTCTATTACTATATGCTTTGCGATTCCAACAATATTTTAATGATCAACATTATTAAAATGATCTTTGAAACAAACAACTTTTTACAATTATTGGAAGGTGACCTAATATGTTCCCTTTAAGGGAAAAACTTGTGTAAAATAACATAACTGTTTAAATAAAACTTTGGCCCTTTTCTAGTAAATTTTACACTGTATTTTGCATTATAAACATATTTTAATAATATTTTAAACCCAAATTGAGTAATGAAAAAAATAGATTTAAAAGTGTCCAAAGATCATTTCACCTTCACCAAAGGGCAAAATGATCATTCATTTAAAAATAATTGTAAATTGTTTTTGTATCGACAAAATAAAGGATATAAAGGTAATCATGACAATACATAAGTGTAATTCACATCTAAAAACATACTCTATTAAGTAAACCAAGTCATATTTTTGCACGTGAAAGACTGGTATCTAAATGTATATCTAAATAAATATGAAAGTTGGTGCTTACCTTATAACAGATATTATAAAACCCAATTTTTCAAAGAATCCTATTCAGTCACGTAATACTGCAATAGCTTGAATACCGCCATTGCTTCTTCTTCACTTATCACAACTAATTTATATGTTACCCTGTAGATAGCGCGACTTGTCTAGAAGGAAACATATGTAGATCGTTTTGCCCGTTAGCATAATTTTAGACCACTTTCCCTTACATTTTTTTTTCAAAATTATAGCAATCTTTTTTATAAAAATCTTTATTGTAATATATTATACCTTTCTTAGTTTTACAAAGTAACGATTCCTAATCAATAACAAAGTTTAGAGAATTTTCAATTATTTTTTCGCATTAATGTCCGAGTTGCATGATTCAGTGAAAACAGTTAGATTCTATTTTTCTCGTTTCCTGGAGTAATAATAGAAATTAAAAGTTCCCAGTGCGTAAGAAAGTTGTTTTAAGTGCGTATCTTTGGTTATTTGTTTTTACGAGCATTCGTAATTATATAAATACGTAGCACCGATAGTCGTCGTCTAATCCATCTGTCTATCCGCATATAACAATGCAAAAAATTCCCAACCAAATGGTTTAAAATTTAAGATATATTATCTTTGCATAATTTTGTCTAGACATTTCAAATTTTATGAAAATTGAATCAAAACTTTACAAGATATTAAGAAAAATATTTATTAAGAAATTTGAATGATAAAAAAAAAATCGGTGCTTTCTTGTTATAGAAGTTTTCGAGGTTTAATCGTCAAGCGACCAAGATATTTTATTACAGAAATTAATCTGCAGATGATATAATTCATTTCACAGAATTAAAAATCATCAAGATCTCAATATTTATATAACTAGCTATAGTACGAACGCACTTCGTTTGTCACGTTTGACGTACAATTTCCAACTTGTTTAAATATATTTTATTAAAGGGTAAAAATATTTTTTCAGACACCCTGTATATGTTTGTATTATAATATATATGATTATAAGTTTATGTAATTCCTTAGTAAAATCCACAGATCTGGGCAAATCGGTTTAGAACTGTGTAATATAGAATGAAAAAAATACTTGAAGTTTATTAAATGAATTAGCATCCACACCTTTTTCTTTAAACAAGATTTCATCTTAGTATTTACATGTAGATGCCATGTAGTATATATAAAACACATGCATCTAGTATGCACGATTCATATTAATACACGCAACTGGAAAACAATAAGTCAATAACCTGGAAATATTTTTATCACAAGAATTTAAAGAACTTCTGTGATGATAACGAAGTATTGACAAATTCTCTAAATATCGATAACTTTATCAAATAGAGACACTGCGGGGGAAAATGAACAAATCTGAAAATAAAGAATAAGAAAGTAATCAATTTTGACCTTTACATTTAATCTTTATTTCCTTTGTTTTATTTTTTTTTCTCTTCAAAAAATGAATCAGGTGAATGGTTTTAATTTAAGAGTAAATGGGTTTTGTTTAACGTATATGTCAATATTTGGAATCAGAAAGAGAAACTTAAAACAAGTCAATTAAATAAATTTGATTTGTAGTTTAAAACTTATATGACAATCAATGGTTAACTAGAAAGGAACGTTTGGTTTAAAGTTTAAATAATATAAAATGATTTTTGAGTATTTAAAGATGAAGATTTAATTTCGTGATGGAATATTAGACGGAAACAACTGCTGAACTACTTATATTATTTTAAGTACAATGAAGAAGATATAAATTAGTAAAATGAGGTTTCATATATAAGCCTGAAGTATTTATAAAGTCAAAATAAGTTATTTTCTATGTCTAAGCTACATTTGCATTTTTCATTTTTTTAACAATACAGTTAATATTATTTTTTAAATGTTACTCTGACTTCTTAGTATCTATTTACTGAATTAAAATATGTATCACATAATAAAACGCTATTATATCCAATATACATGAAATATTTATGTAGCCAATTGAAACACTCGGAAAAGTTTATCATCATGAGGATATTTCTATCTCTAAGCGATCTCATTGTGATGTTTACGTGTCACAAGTTCTTTCGAAGAAAGACACTGACGTGATTTGCATGACAAACTTTAAATTCATGTTTGTGTAGCGATTTCTCAAAATTTGAACATTGTTCCTAAAGAGAATTTGCTGAGTCTGTGATTTTATTACCATGGTAGCTGTGTTTTGCTGAATCCAATATTTTAGTGCAACCTTATCTTTTTTTTAAAAAAAATTATAGATTTAGATGTTTTTATCAGCCAGAAAACATGTTACTGGTAACACTTTTATATTTAAAATAACAGGAATGCATTTCAACCAAAGTGCAACAAAGGAGGTTAAACATTTTGTTACCATAATTTTTATGTATGTCTACTCCAAACTTTTGAAACTCGTTCCAATTTATTATATATATTATAAAGCACAAACATGCGTGTGAATAACACCTGCGTCATATTGACATTGGCAACACCTGACAAATAATTTTAATTTTTCCTTCAATTTTTTGTTTAACTTCTAGACATCGCACAGCTTAAATTTTTATACCATCACATAGGAAATTTCAAATACAATTTTTTACTGATTTGTTATGGTTTAAAAGTAAACTTCAAGAATGATTTTTTTAAATTTATCACTATCGCATACAGCCCGATTACAAAGGATTATCCTGTTTGCACTTAAAACATTGTAAATAGTTCAGCAGTTGTTTCCTGCTAATATTCCACAACGAAATTAAATCTTCATCAATAACTAAATAAAATAATAAAATAATATAAATAAAATAAAAATTTAACAGACAGGTAAACGAACTACGGCTTTAAACCATTGAAATTATCAGAATCAAAGCGATTGCTGGAAGTAGCGAACTACTGGGATGCGGGTAATATGAAAGTATCTCTCTTAATAAAATTTAAAACCTTTTTTGAATACACAATTGCTATTTTTCATAGAAAAATGTTTTTTTGTTGTTTTTAGGGTGTATAAAAATATATATGAAATCTAAAAAAGCTGTTCAAATTTTCCACCGGTTAACGCTCAGCGTCCTCATTTGAGGACAGATATAAAATCCTATTTCCAGCACAGTTTTTTCCTTTAGAATCAACTAATTCTGTTTGGGCTGTAATTTTAAAAGCAAGGGGTGGATTGTTTTTTAATTTCTGGCTTAACATACTCAGAATCATTTATATATTAAAATATATGACGAGGAATAATGTAGTTCTATTATTATTAATTTGGGGGTTAAGGGGTTCAAGAAAATAGTTTTCAGCTATATTCTGTACCCAAGAAAGCCAGGGTTAGTTCTCCTAGTTTTCATGATTCTTCTTTTGTAGGACAGAACTCATGCTAGTTGTCCGAATTTAATTTCATTTAGATTTAAAAATGGATTGTTTGTTTGTCGGACTGTTAGGTAGCTTTCAATACAAAAAAGTATAAAGCTACCTATTGCAGCCGTTCGGAGAAAAGCAGTTCCGGAAAATTTCGATATATTTTCACCGATCATGACCCCAGACCCCAAAACCACCCTCCGTTCAAATGTTGATATATATATATATATATATATATATGTATATATCTGACTTATGTCATACGATAACGCTCGTATTTATAAATCAATTTTGATGAAACTAATTGTGTGTATTAAGCTAACCAATGTCTCGACCGAGTTCGTTGGCCAGCTTGGTCCGCCATTTTGTTTCAAGATGGCGGCCATTTAAAAATTTAAAATTAAAATAAATATACAAAAAGTTAAAAATCCAAATTTATTTTCTAATTACGTGTTAGGCCTTGATACAAGGATTCCAGAGCATTTTTTGGTTTACCTCTATCTTAAAAAATGGCTGAGATAGAGCAGTTTGAAATTCTAGGGTGGATGACATTTTGAAACAAAACAGCACATTAACGCAATTACTCGCAAATTATTTTCTTTCATTGTTGTAATAATTTTCCCAATCATACGCATTAAACTATATATTCATATCCGTTAGTGCCAAAATTGGCGACACTGGCGACAAAATTGGCGACATTTGTCGAAATATCGCCATATTTGGCGACCAAAATAACTCTTCATAAATGAGGTCAATTTGGCTATTGCTCAATAATTTGGCGAATTTCTTATTCAAATTCAGTATTAACGAACCTTTGTAAACGTTTCTTTGCATTTTAACTTGCTGTTTTGGTGTAACATTAGCTAAAATTTTAAAACGAAGATATAGGAAAGCTACCTTTTCCTCCCGGTACAGGCCGGAAGGACTTTTTTTATACTCTTACGATTTCTTTACACTTTCGGAAAAACTGGCCAATCGTCATGAATTATTGTTGCATAATAAAGTACTTAGTACATCAGGTTTTTAAATAGTAGACGTGTGAAGTATAGTTTTTTTACAGGTACCAGTCATAACGTTTAATATATAATTATCTCATGAGCGTCAAAATGACTGATACTGGTAATTGTACGGTTTAAAGGAGATGCGGATAACAATACAGTTCTATCACAGAAGTATCTTGTTGTGGCATACCACCCTTGCTAAAATCTGTCAATTAGCGTGAAAAGTGCAATAACCTAAGAAACAAGTCTTTGAAGCCGATTTTTATTTCTGAAAATGGCTTGTGTTTTAAAAATGTATCTATGTGTGTATGTGAAATGTTTCCCACAACTAATGTAAGAAAATGTATTGCTTGTTCGATTAAATGAAACGAAAATACTTTTACCTGATAATCTTTTATCACATCTCAATCGATAAGGAATTAAATGGTGCCTTCCGATTTAAAAAAATTCCTACTCATTTATAATTTCCTGCAAATCATATTTTTATGCGCATAGTATTTTTGGAGAAATATACAGTGTAACAATATATGATGTAAAATCATACATTTTATTTCTTTTTATTCCAAAATTAATATTTCCTGTATTAAATTTATCTAGCTCAATTCAAATTCCTAATTTAAAATTTATTCTAGTTTTAAACCTCAATGAAATATCTTTCCCAAATTAAAATGCTCTCACAATTATTTTTATCATGTACGTTAGAAATATTATCTTTCATTTGTCCGCGGTCTCTGTACAGGAAATTAATGTATTGTCCAGATGTATCTTACATCTGATTTTTCCTTGCTTGATATTTTTTATAAACACAAGCGCAGTGTTCAGGTAAGTTCGGAGCTGCGAGAAAATGCTTTAACAAAAATTTCAATACACTCCTATGGCATATCCGCAACTTAATCTAAATAATAATTGGGTTATCATTTTAAAGTTATTTAATTGATATAACGCCATTCCTGGAAGACGTTTGGGGTATCTTTTGTTCAAAATGTTAATATACATAAGGAGAATGCTTCCACCGCCGGGATTTGAACCAAGAATCTCATGAACAGTAGGTGAGATCGTTAGGGTCCAGCAAAAGGCTAAGCCAGTTACTTCCAGCTAGTAACTCGCTTTAAACTGTTCATGTGAGATGAGATCGCTACACACTACATCCCCTGTGAGGAAGGGTCTTATTAACGTCAGACGAGCGATGTGCACTCGTGAGTAATGCTGTCGTACGCAATGTGATGCGCGGGTGGCAGGCTTTGTGCGGTGAGCGTTTCGCAGACTTTGCTTGCAGGGATGATTTATTTAAGTGCTGACATCTGTTGGTTATAAGATGAGTTGATTGTTGTTATTGAAGTTTGTTGCTTGTTTGTCCGAATCACCATTGAGGAGATTTGCTGCCGCGCCGGCGAGAAATGTACCAAGGATCTCATGAACAGGAAGGCGAGAGCGTTAGCGTCAAGCAAAAGGCCAAGCCAGTTACTTTCAGCTAGTAACTCGCTTTAACTTGTTCATGTGATATGAGATTACTACATACATTTCTCCTGAACTGACAAAATGTATGTTCGGTGACTTGACCGATTCGCATGCAAACTCGTGACGCCAGACTAGAGTGAATTGCACGCAGTTCTTATCTAACTTTTGTCATTTTCTTGACTGGTATTATTTTTTTGACTGATTTTTTTTTCGGGAGCAGAGCCTCCGGAATTATACCGCCTAACGCAATGATAATTGAACTTTACACTATCTTCAAACATTTTTCCATAAATTTAAGAAATATCGGTATCCGCTCCAGCCAACAACATCACAAAAATACTGGATTATGACACAGGAAATTTGTCTTATATTGGCATGCAATAGAGACATATGGGGGTAGTCTTCAAAAAGAAACTATTACCAACAGAATTTACCTACTGTGATAATACTACTGTGTACTGGATAATTATGCATACATTTTAGCTTTAAAAAATAATAAGAAGAAAGAACTCTTTCTTGTACATTGCCTGTGACGAACATTGGACTTAAATGGATTTCTACTTTATAAGTGCCATCCTTGATGTATGTACACGAGCGTACTATCTGAAAACATTGAAAAAAGTGCTCGGTTACCTTTAAAATATTTATTCGACGTCTAGCGCAGACACCCAAGTACCCGATGAATTTACAACCGCTGCTCGTTCTTCTATAAGCTGACTGTTGGATTCGCCTTTGCCGCGCCGGATTGTGCTAAGCCATACTCCGTGAGCTAAAAACTGCAGAGACCTGCGTACAACGGAAAAGCGCCGCTTCACACATTGCATTACCTCTCCTGGTCATATGGTTCGCTTCAAGTTCACTCTGAGTCTATGGAATTTGACTGTGTCAGAGTGTCCGTTTAGACATTTTTACTGTATGTCTCGCCTCGTTCGTTTTATTATTCGTATCATGCAGCATCCCACCTCCCGCATCATATCTGTTATGTGTTATGCCAAAGAATTCCCCTGTTTGGGTTCGTTTATATACAAAACGCATACGTAATGCGACATTAATCACATGTGAAACTAAAAGAAAAATAGTTAATTTTTCATGTGCCCATTGGTGCGTTAACAACTAAGTTATCGTGTTAGTGTGCTTAAACAGCTTCGTTATGGAACGTCCTTCGCTCTATAGATACGTTATGTGCGTAATATACACTTCTTCTTAAAAAGAAAATACCACTGTTACATTTTTATAATGTGCTAAATATGTCAACCTCGCATTACGATTCAAGTGTGTAAAAAAAAAATGTAGGATTTATTATTCTTTGCGCAACTCTCTTCGAGAAATTCGTATTTTTGAGAGATTAACTCAGTGAATCGTAAGTTTCTCGTTTGAAAAGACAATACTATGATTTTAGAGGTAGTATCAACATAAAATATTGCAGTTTACTGATTTACATATTTATATATGATAATTTATGCATGACCCATTTCAGTACTTTTGAATAATTTTTGAAGGGTCTCTAATAACGGCATTTTGAGATAGAACGATTTTATATGAATATTTTAAATTTTTATTTTAAATTTTGGGCTAGACTTTTTGAAAATTTATGATATTAGTACATGTCTTTATATTTTCCAAAAATGAAATTCTGTTGAGATAATATTTCCATATTTAATTCTTTTTATTTACAAGAAGTAGATATTTTTTCAACTGCTATTTTTTTAGTGTAAAAGTTTTAATTGTAATCAGTAAAGATAAAAATATGGCGATGTATGCATGACATTTTTCAGGTTGTATTGCATTTAAAAGATAATTTTTTTTTAAAAGAGTAATTTTAATGCTTGAATTTCAATATATTTTAAATAATAATAATAATAACAAGAAGAAGACGAAGTTTGCTGCATATATTTTCTATATCTTAAGATTTATAGATTTGTTGATATGTAAATTTGTCATTTATTTCTAGGATTTGTATCATGTATTTATTCACAATATGTTCAGTATTTACAGTACATTCATATTTCTTTCTCATATTATTTGAAATAAAAGTGCTATGTAGTTTTTTTCCCCATGTGCAAAAAAAAATGAAGAAAACACAGTTCTGCTAACGTTTTTTTTTCTTAATTAAAGTTTGATATTGAATATTTTTCATGTTGCAAGCTTTTAATTGTGCATTGGCACATGATTGAATGACGTTATAAAAATAAATAAATAAATAAGTACCTTCAAATTGTTGGCTAGAATAAAATTTAATTTATGTGCAGTGGTGTACAGCCTTGGGAATTATTCATTAGAATAATTTTAGGTTTGAACGAAATTATAACATATTTATTTGATAATCCAAAGAGACACAGGGAAATAGCTGGATAGTGTTAGCTATTAAAAATGCCTATATACAGTATAATTTAAGAGGGGTTGAGAAATTATTACACCTCACAATCTCAAGTGAAATCCAATCCTAAATCCTTTCGAGATGGTCATCACACCTGCACTAAAAGGTACTTGTATCAAAAACTCAATATCAATTCAGTATAAGCTTTAGATAAACCTGAAACCCTGTGCGTTTCATACAAACACAAGTATTGGTTTGAAGCCCAAGCCAATACTCTAATACTTCAATAAGTCGGCTCCGACTCTATTGTTAACACACAATATCGCTTCAACCTTTTAGCGATAAGGGAAGATATATATGATCAGACAACAATTCGCCCACTTAGTGGCGGTAGCTGAAAGTAAGTTTAGTTGAAAAACCCATTCCTTCAGTGAAAGTCTGACAGTTTATAATTCAAAAACAACCATGTTCACTTAATTAACATAAATTCGCAAAATATAAATGTATCCTTTTTCCACAAAGCTTTTTAATTTTTTGGAAACCTAAAGACTAAAAAGACATGATTGAGTTTTTGCGCACACAAAAGCAATAAGAACGCATGCAAAACAGCGCGCCTTCACATTAACAAAAAAAACCAAGAATGAACAATTATACCAAAATATACTTAAATTTTATTTCTAAAGAAATACGAATATACAAATTAAATATATTTGCTTTTATATACGAGTGAAAGTCATTAAGTAAGTCCCAAAAGATAACTAAATAATAACTTACAATGATATTCACTTCAAAACTATTTTTCACTTCAAAACTAATTTTATTTCTCAACATATTCTCCACCAATATTTATGCACTTATATCACCATTTTATCAGTGCCCCAACACAAGCTGCATAACATTCTTTGGGTTGCTGTCTCTGCCACATTAGGACTTCAAGTTGAACACAGGAGACAATTTATAAGTTTGGTTTGCAACTTCTTCAACATCCACCATACAACTTTTACTTAGCCCCAAGCGATTTTCGTCTGTTTACTCCACTAAAAATCCATCTTGGAAGCAAGATGATGTTGACAGATGATGAAAAGTTTCAACTTAAAGTCCTAATGGGGCTAAGACAGCAACCCAAATAATGTTATGCAGCTGGTGTTGGGGCACTGATAGAACGTGGTGTAGAATATGTTGAGAAATAAAAATAGTTTTGAAGTGAATATCATTGTAAGTTATTATTTAATTATCTTTTGTGACTTACTTAATGACTTTCCCTAGTATTATAAATAGATAGGCAAATTCTACTGTCCTATTTTTTTTTTATCCACATAGGGAATTTGTTCTTCATAAACAAAACATTACCATGAAAAATATATTTTCCAGTTGTTAACATATATTTTTTACATACTAATCACAAATACATCTGAATTTAAATCACAATTATCAGATTCATAAATCAAATTCGAACAGCTTTTTGACGTGAAAGATAAAATATATAAATAGTATACGCTTTTATGGAAATTCACAATAAATTAATTAATATAAAAGTATTTCTAAATAAAGAGACTTCCTTTTCTTGTTGAATTCTATTAAGAAAAACTATTCCATTTGCATTTTTCTGGTTCACTCTTTATCAGTTTTATCACAATTGCGAAAGCCCGCAAGAAGAAATCTTTTCAACCGCAAAATTTGCACAACATTATTAGAAAATTAATTAAGACACCAAAAACATTTGAAAAGAAAAATAAAATGGGAATTGAACTTCTTTTCAACTTTCAATGAAAGACTTCTTTCTTTCGAATATTTCTTCACTAGATAGTTAAAGCTCGAACTTTAAAATTTTGTTCGTTAATGAAAACAAATTGATATCTACTTTAAAAAATAAAAAATAAAAATTTAGTGAAATGTCGATTTTTCTTTTCTTAGAGAATGAAGAATTGCGGATGTGAATATTTTTCAAAAGAAAATTATTTTATGGATTTTTAAGAAAAAGATTTTTTTTTTCTCATTCTTATATTTTTACGCATAAAATGTATTGAGTGTTGTACCCCCTCCCCACTTTAAATAAAATGTTATGATTTTTAAAAAAATATATATAAAGTACTTTCAGAAAATGCTGAACAAACTTCTTACAAAACAGTCGTCTTCCGTTTGCAAATGTTTTCTTATTAAGGAAAAAAAATCTGTAACAACACTGTTGCGAAGTTGACTTCTATGCATATTACTGGACAATACTACTGAACTTCGTTCACTGCATCTATTCACTCACTCACTTACAAACTCCAGTGTTGAACCTGGTTGCATTCAAAAGTTTTTAATTGGTGTACGGATTGTATAAACTCTCACTGGAGTTTTTTTAAACCCTATACATTTGGCAGTACAATATGTGTTTTAAAAAAAGCAGTTATTACATGTTTTATAATTATGATGAAATATTCGCTTGTTTTTAATAATGCGCTGAACTTTGTTAGTTTTAGGCTTAATACTGATAGAGAGTAATTTCTAATACCGATATGAATATATCAGAAAATATCAAAATACCATATCACTTTTTTCATTACTAATTAAGGAGTAAAGGGTAGTCAAAATCAGACTTAAGTATTCATTAACCTTTCGGGGATTTTATCACTAACTCAAAATTAAGCTTACGTCACTCGTGTATTCTATTATAACACATTTGAAGTTTGATGTACCAAATTATTATTTTAAAACTAAATAAAAATATTTACAAGACACAAATAAAACATATATGTAATTTTCTATGTGGTTATAAAGCAATATCTATCGACATAATACTTTAGTTCTTTCCAACTACATGATTTTGAGAATTTCTACTACTTCATAAATCTTGTTACACAAGTTTTGAAATTACCTGTAAATAAGTTTATACATGTACTTCTTCACAAAAATATTTATCATGCTGTTTTGGAAGATAGTTTCCACTATATTAAAACATGTATATATTCTGTCTTTTTAATACTTTATTTTTCTTGTGCGAGAAACAACTTCAACACGCCATATGCCAACAAGCCGATCCAATTAACAATTGCAGTAGGATCACGCAAATATCGACTCAAGTGAAGGTTACCGGTGCATTTGGATAAGTGGTGCAATAAATATATTTGATAAACGTATATGATTTAAAACAAGAATGGCGCATGCAAACCACTTTTTGCTGCGTAATAAGCATGTAGTTAGTTCTCGGCAATGTAACGCAGTAAATGTATTCAAAAACAATATACAACAGACAGATCTTATCATGATTTACAACTATAAGTATGAAAACAATGCTTTAACAATTGGAAATTGGAAATCTTGCATTTTACATCAGTTTTATCCTTGCAACTTTTGCAAGTGGATCTTTGTGATATCACAAAAAGTGTATAAAAGTTACATATTTGTGTGAAAATATTACCTAAAGACTCGATAATGGACTTTTCGAAGCTATTGACACTCAAAGGTCTAAGGGTTGAAGAGACATTTCCAAACACAATTATTTAATACATTAATAAATTCATACACTAATCAATAAAATCATGCCAAACTCAAAAGATAGTCTAAAAAGAGACAGGTCATTAAGGATTTTAAAGTGTATTAGAATAGAAAATATTAAACGAGACTGTTTATACACTAAAACGGAAAACTTATTAAGGAACCACTTTCTGTAGAACTGGGGAAATTTAGGGAAATAATAAATGAGATTGACATTATTGTTACGGCAAAATGACTTAGTAAGCAAATTGTGAAGTACATGGAAAAATTTGACATCTTCATAAATATAATCGGGAATGATGACTATTAAGAGGAGTCAACCTATTTATATTCCAAAAATGAAATCAAACTCATCCTGGACACAATGTAATCAATGTCCGAAATTAACAGAACATAAATGGTTACTAGATTTTTTGTGAAGTTGACTTTACATAGTATGTAAATCATGTCAAATCCAACTAATAAGCGCAGAAACAATTTTTTGTAATATAAAATTAAACAACAACACCTTTTGTTTCTAAAGAAATGTATTTTGTATTTCTTTACTGATAATAAAAATAATAAGTATAAAAATTTAATTCATTAAAACTTATTCTTAAAATTTTTCTGTCAGACATTGATTTCATAATCGTATCTGTAAAAGAAAAAGAATTGTTTACTTTTGAAAGAATCAGGGTCCATAAGCCTTGTTTTGAGCCCATGAAATAAGACTAAAATTCGATGTTGTTATACTTACTTAATTATTTCACTTTTTAATATTAAAAGGTTTATCCGGTACGATTTCAACAATAGTTTTTACATTTTGTTCGGATTTATATAACTTACACAAGCTAAATGTTCGTATTATTCGTATTTTTTGATACAAAATGCGGAATTTCTCCTAATTTTAACTCAATTTATATATAAGCGCAATCGTACAACATTTCCTTCTTTACATATATTATAAAATACATCAAAATGTTCAATATATGTAAAAATAAAAGTGTTACAAAGCTGCGCTCATAGTTAAATATTAAAAATAGAGAGCTAAGTAACTGTATTCCCTCACATCACTAAGAGACTTTAGGATGTAACAACGTGTTTAAACGTGCTAAAATGAACGTAACTATTTATAATGTGAAGGAATGCAGTTATTAGCAATAGTTATGTTCATTTTAGCACGTTTAAACACGTTGCTGCATCCTTAAGTCTCTTAGTGACGTAAGGGAATATGGTTACTTAACTCTCTATTTTTAACATTTTATTATGAGCGCAGCTTTGCAACACTTTTATTTTTACATATATTGTACATTTTTTATGTATTTTATAATATATGTAAAGAAGAAAGTATTGCACGATTGCGCTCATATAAATAATTGAAGTAAAATTAGGAGAAATTGCGTATTTTTCATCAAAAACTACGAATAATTCGAACTTTGAGCTTGTGTAAGTGATATACATCTGAACAAAATGCAAAAACTATTGTTGAAATCGTACAGGATAAACCTTCTAATATTAAAAATTGAAATAATTAAGTAGGTATAACAACATCGAATTTTAGTCGTATTTCATGGGCCAAAAACACGGCTTATGGACCCTGATCCTTTCGACATTGAAAGGTCTGTATGAAAGGTCGACAAGTTTTATATTAGTTTCAGTTATATTAAAAAGTATCACTTCCAAATATAATAATAATAAGTGGATAAATCTTTACACTGCATAACCAAATATTCTCTTGATAGCAGATGGTCTTGGAATCTGGCTGGCATCATTAGACATCTGGTACATTGATTTATGTAGGCATATTTGTCGTAATTGAATTGATCTCTACTGACTATGTATGTATTACAAGAACTTATGCATTAATATGTAGGCAAAGTATTGAAGAAAATGGAGCAATAAAATGGTTCAATATTATACATATAATTTAGTCAACATTGTATCAGTATTCTTTCACAAACCCACTACTTATATTTTTTTTGCAAAATGTTCCGAAGTCTCCCAAGATATTGCGTGCGAAACACGACCGCCGTGATTTGAAACCAACTAAACAACCACAACAGTTCTATTTAAATTCTGATAAAGTAAGTCATCTCTCTCAGAAATTCTCGATAAATTATTTAAAATAAATGGAGCTGATTACTGATAAAAGAAACATAAATTATAAAAGGTATAAATAATAAAATGATAAAAGGAAACTAGTATGTTGTAGTCATCACAAAACTTTTTTTATATAAGCCAAGCGTCTCCTCTAAGATATCTGCAGCCATAATTCAATGACAATATACTCCCATATTCAGATGTTAAACGTGAAGGTTCGTTGAATTGTGTGCATTCTATCTGGTGATAGAAATATTCCACATTTCAAACAAATCATTAAATTTCTGCGCCTCATCTTAGATGACCGCGACCAAATCTATTGTTATTACGAGTATTCTAAATTTGATGCTTCGTTGAATTCTGCGCCCATAAACTTGAGATAAATGCATCACATAAATCAAGAAAATCCCCGACATTATGCGGCATTCCCTCTTAGGAGGTTTTGCTCAAAAGCTGATCAGCACCAGTTCACATAAACATAGAACGGTTTGTGAAATTTCATCCATTTCCACGCAGCGGATCGTGAGTTATAGCACTTACGAAATATGTTTCACATAACGACACACAAACTCACAGACAGATATTTTCAAAAAACAGCCAAATCGCACTTTAAAAACGACATTTTCAAAACTGAGCAAAAATTACTCAAATCTCAGTACGTCGCATAGTCAAAATGGCTCCGAATAAAAAATTACTCAAGTTTGAAACATGTATATACTCATTTCTGAAAACATACACACACTCAAGAATAAAATGTCATGTGCTCATATTTGAGTATGTTCATGTTTCAAACAAAAGTAAACAAGCGCTAGAGTTGTCTTCTCTGGTTCTAATTACGATTATGGGAGGATAAACTAAATTTACGATTTCACCCAGAGCCAGCGTTGAACCCGAGTCCTACGAGTTACAAGCCCATTGCCTCATCCACTTCGCCATCCAGATCACATGAGTGTGTTATTTTAAATGAAGACATCGAATGATTCGGACGCATGCTGATATTTTTATAGGATTCATTAATTTTTTTTCTGTGAAAATTAGAATATTTTAACAGTATTTTGGATAGATTTGGTCAATTTTAGATTGTACAACTTTGTTATTTATGTGGGGAAGGGGATATATGAATTATACAAATTATCAATTTGATTGTTATCAGTATTTTCGTAAATGAAAAAGCGCTCCCTGGATATTGAAATTTAACTGACTGAATTTTCTTTTACATACATTTTAACCCATTACCTCCATAATTATTTTTCTCTAGGAAAATGAAAATATTGCATTTCATTCAAATGGGTGTGAACTGACTTCTATGTGCTCATTTTTGAGTATTGAAATGTTTCAAAAATGAGTTTGAACTGATTCTAATCATTTTTGAGTATGTTCATGTTTCAAAAATGAGTATGAACTGACCTCTATGTGAACAGTTTTGAATATGTCCATATTTCAATATTCTGATTATTTCTGGTATTTCAGAATTGAAAGCATTGGATCGTTATATTTGAAACAAAAAGTTTCATGACAAAATAAAAACATCGATTTTTTTTCAGGACCTTGTAAAACGTATAAATCCGTCGATACCCGGAAGTTAAAAATTTTCACAAATCCAATTCCTTCTATAAATAGACTAGCGGCCCTCCCTCGCTTTGCTTCGGGTTAACCTTGAAAACCTTCATCTCTTTGTGTTTTCTGTAGACCTTTTTAATGTGTACAATAATTAGTACATTATTTTGATAAATCTTGTAGGGTTCAGCCTGCGTTTGCAATGTATAAGCGGAAAAAATGAAATTATTTACGACATCACATTAAAAACCTCAGAAATAACAGTATTTCTCCACTATTTAATGGATATACATATAAAACTTCCTCTTGAATCACTCTATCTATTAAAAAAACCGCATCAAAATCCGTTGCGTAGTTTTAAATATTTAAGCGTACATAGGGATATAGGGACAGAAAAAGCGACTTTGTTTTATACTATGTAGTGATTTATCTGAAATTACAAAGCAAAACATATGGTTATTATACATATAAACCTTCCTCTTGAATCACTCTATCTATTAAAAAAAACCGCATCAAAATCCGTTGCGAAGTTTTAAAGATTTAAGCGTACATAGGGATATAGGGACAGAAAAAGTGACTTTGTTTTATACTATGTAGTGAAGAAAGTAAAAATGCATGCTTCATTTATTATTTTTATATAAAATCCGAAGCAACGAGTTTAGTCCGTTTAAAGAGCACGTGTATCCCAAGATGGAGTTTACTGCTGCTATTATGCCTGTTTGGAGTTTTAGGAAAGATTCTTTAAAAAAATTAGCGATGCAGAAAACCTTTTTTTCTCGAAAAGCATTTCTTAAAAAATTTTCTCCTTAATAATTATGCATTAAAAAAAAGCAGATTCATCATAATTACAGAGTACCAATCTATTCCACACATGAATTGATTTTTTTTCCATTGTTACAAGCATCTGAAATAAATTTAATAAAAACTTTTTACCCTTATTTTATTTTAAAGAAAAGAGTTTTTCTCTAAAATCATGAAAGGCTGATGAAGCAAAAATTGAAACAAGGAGTCCGTAAGTAACATACTTCTTCATCCATAAGAACACTACATAGTTCTTTCTTCTTTTATTCTATAATAAAGGTTTACTTTTCTTCTCCAGTTGTATGCAGGATATTTTTTTTTCACTTCTTTATTTTTTTTTTCTATCCGATTTTTTTTTTATAGAAAACGTTTGAATTAAGAATGGAAAATTCTTGAGAAATTTAATTAAATTTTCTTTTTTTTTAACTAAAATTTTTATATTGTCATTATTTTGATTTTTTTTCAATGAAGCATTTAAATCTGGTTAATAATTAAAAAAATATATTCTAATACAAAAGTTTAAAAAATAGAGATAACTATTCAAATATTTTATGAGTAAAATCTAAATATATATTTTAATCTCAAGTAAATTAATTAAAAGATACAATTGTTTTATCTTAGTAACTAAACATCAAAGAGAAATATAAACTATTATAAATTTGCCAAGGATTTGATTTATTTATGTACAGCATGATTATTATGCCAATAACTATGAGAGTATGACACATATTTTAAAAGTAATTTTTTCAATGGAGCAGTTTAAGTTCTTTCGCAGACTTTCTACAGGGTGGCTACTAAATACTGTTACAAATATTCAGTCATTTTATTTTTACAAATATGAAATATAAAATGATAAATACACTAATATGATGAACATGAGAGATGAAAGTTTACTTGGAAATAATTTTACTCGAATCTTCCACCATCTTTATCAATTACCAAACATAATCTCTTATGCCATTGTCCGACTGCGGCACGAATCATTTTAAGAGTTAAATGGTCCCATTCACGCATTATGGAAGCTTTGAGAGAATTCAAACTTCTGTGTTGTTTGCTATTTATTTTAGCCTCTAAAATCTCCCAGGCGCATAATTCTAAATAATTTAGATCTGGTGAAGAAGGCGGCTAATCTTCTTGCATGATAAAGTTCGAACAATTAATATGGACATGGAGCCAATCATGTGTTGATTTAGCTCGATACGAAGGTGCAGAATCTTGCTGAAATATTAAATTCTTTTTTGGATACAACATGTTAACATGTGACAATAAATGTGTAGCCAGTATGTCCTGTTTGTAATATGCCGCATTGACTTTTATCCCTTTATCGATGAATTTCAAAGGCAATTTTCCATTGTTTGACACTGCAGCTCAAAGCATAAGAGAATTCTTGTTCTGAAAGCGTTTAACAGTTCGAAGGTATTCAGGTATATCAGCGAAGGTTGTTGAATATACGACATCAGTTTTAGCCTTATAACACTGTTCAGTGCAAAACAGCTTCTCATCAGAAAATATTATTAAGTCAACACTATTCCTACCATACCACTTCAGCAATTTCTTGCATCTTTGTAATATTTTGATTCTTTGTACAGCAGTCAAACTTTGAACTTTTCTTTTGCGATAAGGGTGAAGACCCAGGTCTTCAATTACAATAACTTGCATAGTTCTGCGACTGACTTTTTCTTCTGCACCATTTTATTTTCATAACGTTGTGGATTTCTTTGTATATTTTCACAAATTCATTTGATGCGCTCTTTTGTGCAAACTGAGAGTGCACGACCAGACCTAGGTCGATCTTTGCAGCTATTAGTATCCAGTAATCGATATATTTCTATATATTTATAGTTCTATATATTTATAGTTCTATATATAAATGTTCTATTAAAACCTAGGCATTTTAATTACTTAAAAATTTTTACATGAGAAATATCAGCGATCAAAGACCTGTTTAATCAGCATTCTTTCGGCTTCCATCTTTAAAATAATTTAAAATATTTGCTTTATACAAAAATCGTTTGCACTAATAGAAAATTGTCAAACGCTGAAATAGAGAAATAAATTGTTTTACCAAACGATTAAAATTAATTCTTATTTTTTTGGAGTGTAACAATATTTAGTAGCCACCCTGTAGTTGCTTTAGACAGATTTTATTTTATTTTTATTGTTTATAAACTAGCTTTTATTGAGCTATAAGTTTGTACGATAAGAATTTAATATAAAAAGTTTCATGTTTTCTATATTTAATATGATTTCCATTGCTTTTGAAGAGTAAAACTACAAACTTTCCTATATTTTCTAAAACTTAATTTAGAAATGTTGTTTTAATGTAATATTTTTAAATGTGCACTTTAAATGTGTTTAAAATGTTTTACTATTTTTTCATTGCACTTTCGAAATAGAAATAATGTGTCTTAAATTCAGAAAGTCAAAATTTTACGTATAATTTGCACATAGTAAATAACATAACTTCTGTTTATCTTTTCATGTGGCTAAGAGGTATTTCTAAGCATAAGACATTCATGTTTTGTATTGATACATCTACGCAAGCGTAATTTGTTTCGTAATAGTAAAGTCGAGTGGCATATTGATAAGCTAACTAGAGCATTTTGTTTTGTATGTTGTCCTGTGATAAGTACACAAGGTAAAGGTCAGATTTACAGAGCTATATTTATTCATAGTGAATATACCTACTCCATAGGAAAAATCCTTCTATAACCAGTTAGTCCGCAAAACTTATCACGCGCGTAATCATATTTATGTTTCAAAGTTTCTAACAGAAGTCATAAAACGGTGTAATTATTGACAAGAATCTACTTCTCATGCAACAAAATATTCAGTTAACTGTATATTACCTGTGTAGAATAAAGCGAGTATTTACAGAATATATATTTTTAAAAATAGAGATACAGAAGACACATTATTTCAGTAATTAAAGATTTTCTTATATAAATATAATTGCGTTTAGTGTCTGATTAAGTAAAACACATCAGTAGTAAAGGAAATCCTTTGAGAAAAAACAAACAAAATAAGTTTTACACAATTCTGAGCATATTTTGATGAGAAGTATCTTTTAACCAATTCAACGTTACTTTGGAAACAAAGTGCAGTATCTTATGGTTAATCTGATCTTATAGTTAATCTACCGTAATCAGGTGTATACTCAAATGGAGTATTTGAGTAAATATGACTTGGCGCAAAGGTGTCATTTAAAAGCCTAATGTATTTTCATTCTCTGTAAAAGGAATTATAGCCATGATAGTGACGCATAGAAGTGGACCCAAGAAAATATTAACAGAAAAAGAAACATTATTTTCAATTGAAGTAAGTTGAATGATTTAATAGGAGGAAGGGGGGGGGGATGAGGATGTCTTGATTGTGCGAAAACCTCAAGTGTGGACGTACCAAACCACTAATGACATAGCCACTAAATCTAAAAAAATAAATCATGAAACTAGAATTAAATACAGCTACCATCTTTTGGAAGCTATACAAAAGTCAACAGCACATTTCTGATGACGAAGTTAGATTTTGCAGTGAAAGTAATAGGACTAATAATTGTAGAATATTTATGTTTTAACATTACAAAAGATCAAAATTCAAAACTTGTTCAAAGCTTTATATTGCGTTTTTCAACGTTCAAAACCTTTTTTTAGACACGCAATAGCAAGCGGTTTCATATTTAAGATAACTTGTTATTGTACGTTCTGTACTTTTGATGACACTAATCATGTTTCTACAGACAAACTTCATTCATCACTTTGTTGCACTGTTATTTAAATATGTAACACATCAATTGAAGGAATCAGTAGCTATCACAGCAACTTTTAAAAGCGGAAGAACCGGATTAAAAATACTGAAATGAAAGAAAATACTTTAAATGTGACCGACACACAACGGTAAAATTAACGCTATTTAAGTTATATTCTGCTATAGTGAATTTGTGCAATTCTTTTATATATTTTATTTACTTTCTTAGATATATTTACATGATTGCCTTTATTTCTTATTTGAATAAGGAAAGTTTTGTGATTTGCGCATTGACACAATATATGCTTTTCTGCTACATTTATATAATGAAATATATTGTTCACAAATTGGTTTTGAGATTTGTTATTTCTACTAATCCAACCTTTTGGAAATGGAAAAAGCGGGGTGTGTGGGGGGGGGGGGGGGGAGGGGTGCAGTTTTACATTTGGGGTAAATATTGTTTTGAAGAAAGCTATATTGAAAAAAAAAATTACAGTGATTTTAGCTTTTTCTCATGCAATGGTGAATTGTCTATTAGCCAGTCATTAATATATATATATATATATATATATATATATATATATACAGCAGAAAAAAACGTACGAAACGGGAAAACGTAAAATCGGGGTCAAATAGAGAAAAACACTTCAAGAAAACAAATTATACAAAAATAAACTTACCAATACCATATTAGTATTTAAAAAAGGTCTGTTATTTATTGCGTTTTCTTTTTAAGTGTAATTTCACATATACTCTATTTGCAATACATGCAAGTTTTTTGCTTTTTTTTCTTAATTTTCATGTCCAGTTAAAATTTCTTTAAAATTTTTAAACTCGCAATGGCTTCTGCCGATGAGGGCTCGATTTCTTCTGGATCTTCAACAATATCATCCTCACTTCAATATTGCGAAATCAAATCGGAAATAGTCTGAATGTCTGTGGTAGCGATTACATCCTTATCGCAATCAATGTACTCATCAACAATGATATCTACAAGTATAAATTCATACTCTTTTGTCTTCCATAAAGAGCTCTCTCGGCGGCGTTTCACTGTTAATTTCGGATTTTGAAAATTCTCCCTTCAGAAAAGCATTTGAGATGCATTTTTCATCTACACCATTCCACGCCGATGAGATGAAATGAAATGCATCCAGCACATTTAGCTTTGTTTTCTAAGCATCTTGAAGCTCAGCTGAATCAAGTGAAAAAAGGCATTTTCTTACCAGTTTCTTTCTATAATGCATTTTGGAGGATCTGTTTATTCTCAAGTCACGTGGCTGAAGTGAACTGGTACAGTTGGGTGAGGAAAATTCTATACGCATATTTTTCAAATTCAGATTAACATGAGTGCACTCGTCTACGAATAAAATTATTTTTCGCTTTTGTAAGCTCATTTTTATATTAAATTTTCTTACAAAATCTTCAAAAAGATTTAGGGTCAATCAAGCATTGTGGTTGTTAATGTTTTTGAATTAACCAATCACAAAGGGTGTTAGATTCTCAGTTCAGTAATAACAAAACTGTTAATCGCACTTTTGATAGCTTCCGACTGTGCCACGTTTCTTCTTTCACGGTGTATGTTCTATCAGGGAAGAGATTAAAAAAAAAAATCCGATCTCATCTGCTTTGAAGATGGTTGTTTTGAGTAATTACACACAAGAGAAGGCAAAGTTTTGTCCATCCATTCCTCAGCGACCGCAGTATTTACTCCATCTGCTTCACGACAAATAAACTTGTAAGACAAATTATACCTCTTCTTGAATCTGTCGATCCAACCGTTGGATGCCATGAAATTCTGCATTTCAAGTCGAGAAGAAATTTCAAGAGCCTTTTCTTACAAAAATGAACCATTGATTAGAATCTTGGCAGCACGGGCTTGTTTAAACCACTCGCATAAAATCTTTTCCAGTTCCTTAAAAGGAGAGGTTTTCAATGTTTTTCTTTTCTTTGACAAATATCCCAGTTTTTCAGATTTTAATTTCACAGATACCTCTTGTTTTAGGATGGTTTATAAAGTGGAATAAGCGATACCGAACGATTTTACGCGATCCACTTTAATTCCTTTGGAAACTTTGGATTTTTCAATAATTTCTGCCTTTTCGGCTACAGAGAAACATTTTCTTTTAGACATCCTACTTTTCACTGGCAATCACTAAGAGATAGCAAAAGAAAGCCCTCCTCCCCCCCCCTTCCGATATCACATGACGCAGGTTCGGTCAAGTGCTGATAGACGAATAATACTTCTTCGTTACTTTCAACTGTTTTTGGTAACAAACAACCAGTTGACCAAGTGGAAAGAATTTTTGTTCTTTTGAAAATTTTTCCATGCGTGAAAAAAGGTAAAATTTCCTGAGGTACCCCGCTTAAAATGACGTACCAAGCGGGAAACGCTAGGAGTAAATAACGTAGAATCGAGGTACTTTTAACATTATCGGAATAGGAATTTTCTGGGACCGACGAAAAATAACGTAGGAAGCGGGATAACGTACGAAACGGGTTACGTAAAATCGGGGTTCCACTGTATATATATATCGGTGTATTTGGAACCAAGCAATTAAATATATTTGCAGTATTTGGAACATTTTGTGCTATTTCTTGTCAGTGGCGTAACGTCAAGGGTGCACGATCATTTTACTGCCAGTATAATTATATACTACATTTGGCCTTATTTAATCATTGAACAGTATGAATTAAATAAGGCCAAATATAGTATATAAATATACTGGTAATAAAGTGATCCTGCCCCCCTTTTTGCGACGCTTCTGTTTCTTGTGATAAAGCGTCTTTTTTTAATCACATTGGGATGTCTAAAAGTGGGAACTACTTCCTGCTTGGCAGCAATGCACTATCACTTCATTTCAAATTCTTAACACAAAGTGTTGAAATTCATATTGCCCTTGTACTGTTTAATATTTATCTATCAAACACCATTTTACGTTATTTACCATCTTTTTGCAAATTTCGTATTTCGACTACGTCTTTCTCCAATTTTCTCCTCCATATGATATTTAAGTTTTCTTTCGCGTTGTTTTTTTTATTTCAACATGAAATTCTCTTTCCGTGATTATGAAAAATATTTTAAATTCGATATAATTTTGTTTATAAAACCACTGAAATCAAAATTTAAACTACTGTCAAAAACCCATATAACTTAATTCTTATTTTAATTATTTTATAGATGAATGTTGCTATGGGGTGTGTTAAAACAACTACGCAACGCATAGCTTTTTCATTAAACATGTAGCATTATTTCAATAACAAGATTCGAACAAAAACTTATTTGCATATTAAAACAAGAGAACATTCCTGTAATATAAGAAAGTCAGTTTTTCTATGATAATCTTAAAACATTCTGAATACATGCTTAAAATGTATGAGAACATATTCAATATCATAATTTCAAAAATTAAATTGTCTAGGTAAACATCGAATTTTTAGAATATTAACGCATAGTAATACTTGAAAGTTAAAAATCTAAACAAGGCATATTTCTAGAAATCACAAAATCCCTCTTCGGAAACAATGAATTGATTTTGTTATAATAAATTTAAAATTGTATTTTTATCCCTGATGAAGGCTATGTGTATAGATGAATGTGTTTGTAGTAATTGACATTGAATCATGTTAATGTAGTTAAACATCTTTTTTTACAATTTTACCATCTTTTAAGCATTAAAGCACTTTTTTAAACATTAAAGCACTGTAATTTTATTTTATGTTATTTATTCATTTTTGGCTTTTTAAGGTGGAATTTTAACATATTACTCATTTATTTGCTTAATTTTTTTTTCTAGCGATTCGTCCTGACTTTCTCACAAAAATTGTATTTAATATGAACTTTTAAATTTTTACTTAGACAGTATCCATTTTTTGAAAAACTCCTTTTATTTGCCACAGTTGGCACTCCCATAAAAAAGCGGTGATAACAAACATACTTTTTCCTGAAAATGAAATGGAAAATACGCATAACTAAAAGTACATTGTCAATTAATAAGTAGGTTACGGAACTGATAACTAATGTAAGCTAATCAAATATATTTAAAAAAAAAGGAAAGAAAAGAAAAGAAATTTTTTTTTACTAGATATATATTGTATGCTTATAATTCAAAATGAGCAATCGTTATTAATTTTATTTAATAATGAATTAAATATTTTTTATTGCATTTCATTTTGTTTGTAATTAGTTCATTATTAAATAAATTTTAAAAAACTAAATTATAATATTGATCAGAACACAATAAAAAAGTATTGCATATGCTTATTTATAGAATAATGCATATAGTAGTAATATGTGCATGCATAAAAATTTCAGATTCTTCAAAAAAAAACTAACTTTTTAAGAATTCAATTAATTTTGTAAGAATTTTTTTAAATTGAAATTTGATTAGTTTTCTGGGCTCAGAACTATAAAGGAATTTCAAATTAAACATTTTTTTTTTAATTTAATAAATATATATATGTGTGTGTGTGTGTTCATCATTCATTAATAGATGGCGCCACAATTTAAATAATATTTATTTCCATAAATTACGACCATTATAAGAACCATTTAAACGAAAAATTATGAATATAAATTTTTCTTTAAATAATGTTTAAGTTAACGTTTACGAGGAAATAAATCTTTGGATACAAAGGTTTGATGAGCTTGACGAAGCATTTGTGGTACTTCAATTTTCAAATTTTTTTGATAAACTTGTTACAGTCCTCTGAATTTTTAACATTACTGTGAACTACAATTATGTTTTAAGAAAATGATTCAATCCCATTACAAAATAAGGATTAGCTTCCAAAAAGACAGATATTTTACAAAATATTTATTAAAAAAACATTGCTAAGTAGTTGTTTCAAAAGGAATTCCAATAATCACGCCAAGACAAATCAGACAGAAGAAAACCAACCAATCGCGAGGCCCGAAAGTTCTCCGTTGTTCCTACTTGCGTAAAGGTAGCATTGCGTGGTAGTATAAAATATGTAGCAACACAAAAAGCATTAAAAAAATTCTCATTTTGGTAAAAGAACTAAGTTTGTTGCAATAATATATATTAATTTAAAAGATATCTCCGTAAACGCAATATCAGAGATTAATTTGGAACGAGAAAGAAAAATCGCGCATCACGCATAGTTTACGAAACAATTTCAGAAAACTGTAACGAAACTTCACTATTTAAAAAGGTAAAATAAGATATCTAAATAAACAATTTAGAAAACAAGTAACGCAGTAGTTGAACACCCAATTTCAGCAATTAGCGTCTACAGTAGATAAGATATTCGTATTCTTTGGAGCAACCCTGCATATTTATTACAGATTTTTATACACTCCATATCGTTAACTAAAATTTAATTCAGATATAAAATGTAAAATACGTTTGAAAAAAAAATATTTCAGCATTAACCGTCCATACATGGTAACTTGAAATATTTTCTACAGCCCTGCATATGACGTACAATTTTTTGTAAACACCACATATTAAACTAAAATGTAATTCCGATAGGATATACACAACACAAATAAATACCCCTTTGAGGAATTAATTACCTTTCGTAGACGGTAATGCATTCTGTTTTTTTCCCATAAACCTGTATATGTATGTATTAAAAACAGATAAACAAATAGATAGAAACACCAGACATTTACAAGTTTTTACAAACATACCTTAATCTACACTAACTAATTATAGTTAAGCTGTAAAATACATAACATAATTTAAAAATACCTCTAAGCAATTCACGCCCATAGATAACAATGCTTAAGAATCTTTTTTGACCATTCATGTATATCAACTATAGAATTTATACCCGCAACGTAATGTACTAAAATTTGTTAAGTTTATTAAGTTTTAAACTACAAAACGCACTTGAAAACTCACTGCTAGTTGTTATCGCGCATAGACGATACTGTAAACGAGTTCTTTTTGTGCTCCTGTGAATATAGAAATAAATGTTATGCACTCGATATTCTACAATAACCATATTGTAGTATATGTACTATGTAGTATAACCTCAGCAATACACATTAGTTTCATTATGTTTGAAGTAGTGTAATATTTTAAAAATGTACTGCAAATTATTTTCCCCATATGCTCTAATACAATGGAATTCTTTTGTATGCCCGTGTAAACGAATGATATATGTCATGCATTCCATATTATACAGCAATACTGTTGAATTGCACCTCAATAATGTATATCAATTTCAATATGTTTCATAAAGTGTAACATTAATAAAATACACAGAAAACGATTCTTCTTTGGAGTATTCTTCAACACTTTGAAAATAATTTAAATTGTAACACTAAAAAAAATAATGTGTTATAGCAAAATGCTATTTTTTACCATCAACGTAACTTTACGTTGACATGAATAAGCAAAGCATTTATAATTTATTTTTTCGATATTTTTTTAAGATAATTTCAATGTTATCTTCTTTTATAATAATTTACAAAGCACCTTCCTAAACTTGTTTTAATAAAACAATAAATATTAGATTCTTTATAAATTATATTTACATATCGCTCACTTGCAAGAAAAGTGACACAATTCAAAAGTATACTTCATTGAAGACGCAAAAGTAGATTTGCCTGGTTTTTTTACTGTAACATAAAACTATAGCATTTAACTTTGCACGTAGAAGATGTAAAAGCGTACATAAAAGAGCCACATAAAGATGAAGACTTAGAAGAGATAGGGGCGATTGAGTAAATTTATCCTCCCACAAAATTTGTCTATTTCTGTGGTGGTAAAATGAAATAAAGCGTAATCTAGCGGTTTTACGTATAGTTACACTTATGACAATATCCCTGTAGCAGTATGCACATAAGTCAAACCTATTATTGCAATAATACGTAATATGAATTTTTTGCAGTTTTATCACTTTTCTTGTAGGTGAATGATATGTATTCTAAGTAAAATGTTAGATTGGACAGATTCGTTTGTAACAGTCCAAAGAAATCAATACTAAATCCTATGAGATACGTGATGTATCTGCACAAAATTTGTCAATTTCTGTGGTGGAAAAATGAAAGAAAGCGTAATCTAGCGGTTTTCCGTATAGTTGCACTTTTGACAATTTCCTTGTAGCTGCATGCACATAAGTCAAACCTATTAGTGCAATAAAACGTAAAATAATTTTTTTGCAGTTTTATCACTTTTCTTGCGGGTGAACGATAGGTATTCTAAGTAAAATGTGTGATTGAAAAGTTTCCTTTATAACAGTCCTAAGAAATCAATCCTAAATCCAATGAGATACTATGATATAGCTGCACAAAATTTGTCTCTTTCTGTGGTGGAAAAATGAAATAAAGCGTAATCTAGCGGTTTTCCGTATAATTGCACTTATGACAATTTCCCTGTAGCAGCATGCATAAGTCAAACCTATTAGTACAATAATACGTAAAATGAATTTTTTGTAGTTTTATTAATTTTCTTGCGGGTGTGAACGATATGTATTGTTTGTAAAATGCGGGAATGAAAAGATTCGTTTATAACAGTCCAAAGAATACAATCCTAAATACTGTGAGATACTTGATGTATCTGTACATTTGACGCTTTTTCACATAAGGGATGGAATAGGATACCCATCTTTGTGTGATAACTTTTTATTTAAAAAAATAAAATTCAAATGGTAAAGAAATACATAAATAGCTATGGAATTAAATTATCAGAAATGTTATACAAGTTGTTTGAATAGAAATTTTATAGATTAAGTAGTTCTAGGTATAAAACTAAGTTCTCTTAAAAGCTTTCATAGATTATCCCTAGATTAAATTTAATGAAAAAATTAACTCATTCGAAGAAACTGAACCTCGTGTGTTCTAAATATTTGCATATATCAGTCAGATCTCCACGCCATAACAACGTAACCAGCGCACAAAAACTGCGTTTCAAAGAATTTTTATCGACAAACAGTATGGCTAAGATTATCCGCTTGTCATTTTCACCTAATATCGTTTCATATATAACTTTTTTTATTTCCTTGAACGGTAAAAATTTCTCGACAGATATTAAATCGATGAATACTTATTTAAAAAAATGAATAAATTTATGCCGCTAAAAAATAAATACATCAATGGTTATTTCAAATTCCTTCTCCCTTTTTTGTATCTTTTATATCTAAACTTACGTTCATAAATTGAAATAAAGTATGAATAATTTGTGACCGATAATTTATATGATTACACAAGACAACAAATTTGAAGTTTTGCTCTGTCCCAAAATCATAATAAGTTGTTTCTTATTCAGTTTTTTGCGCTGATTCTGAATCCAGTTTTAGATTTTTTCCAGCAAGTCCAAATTTTCAGGTATTTGCATATTTCTATTTAAGCAAATTTTGGAATTTGGGTACAACTACATGGAAATTTAATGCATAAAGCATAATCAGACAGTTTTCTTTGTTTTATGTGATGATTACCGGCCAGTTTACATTACAAAAATGTTGCGTTCGAGATTATACCGTCATGTGACCGTAAAACATTATGCCTAATTTGCACATTTTTTTCAGGTTTTTCTAATATTTTTTTTTTTACCTCCAACTATTTCTGCCATATGAGCACGTAACATGTTTCTAAATCAGTATTTTACGCTAATTTCAAATCTGGTGTCCATTTTTTTATCACGTCTAGGTTAAAAAAAAAAAAAAAAAAAAAAAAAAAAACGGATTTTTTTCTGTCAAAAGAGTCAGAAAATGCTATTTATGCTACTTTGTGATCTACTTTAGCTTTTTAGAATATATTCTACTGTTTTTTTTTCAATTGTTTTTCGAAAATACCCAATAGTGATTATGCCCCTGATAGGAATCTCACATTATTAAACCTTTTGACAAGGAGGTATACTCCACTAAAAAACATTTTATATCAAACGTGTATCAATACCATACAAACGTAGGTATTCATTTTACTCAAAAACTAGACGTGATAGAAGGAAATGGATTTCAGACTCAAAATCAACATAAAAATCTAGTCTTGGAAAACATTACATGAATTCTGTGGCAACTAGTTTATGTTGATATTAATGTAAACATTACACCATTGAAAAATATGAAAATTAGACTTAATAACTGACAGATAAATGTTAAGAATATACAGATTGCGACAATTATCTGAAGCAAATGGCCCAATAGTCACAATATAGAAAATGCAATTCAATCTGACATTTATTTTACATAAAATTTTCATAAAATGGCACAGAAAGCTAAAATTTACACACACATAAATATACAAACTTCTTACAAACTGGATAACCTAAAGGAAAATGGGAAGTATATTCGGAATTAGCGCAAGAAACTGATCTAGGATAAAATATTTTCATCTAAAGGGCATTTTTCATGTTGTTACAGAGTCATTTATGTTTGTTCATCTTATGAAATATTCTAAAATAAAATTTGTAAAGACTTTGTTTAATAAAAACATAACACATTTAAAAAAAACACTTTAAGCATATATTACACGTATATATTGCAGTCCTTTAAAAAAAATCGTTTAAAAATATCCCAGAAACAGAATCCTGAATCCTATCAGATACCCAATATATGATGTATATTTGACGCTTTTTTCACAAAAGGGCTGGAATATGATTCCACGATCGTTATCAGAAATATGTCTTCTCTGAAGTACTCTATACTTGATAACTTTTCACCGAAAGATGCCTTGGTCATTGCCATCTGATATACACTTTTAGATGTTCAGAAGGATAACGTAACCATGGAGACTTGCTATCATTATGTCTTCTTTGCGATCAGCTACCGAAGTTTGTGTATATAAAGTAGTGGAAAGTGTATTTTATCTCGACGTGAGAGGAAATATACGTTTCTTGAAAATGATTTTGTTTTCTCCTTGTGTCATTTTTTGTGACACAGTGGTGATTCATAGTATTCTCGACGGATTTAAGTAAACATTTGATTTCAGAGAAATAAAAATTGTGTTTATAGAAAAGACATAATACATTTTTGCTGATAAGTGAATGTAATTTTAAGCATCATTTAGGATGAATATACTTAGTTTAAATCTATGAAAATAATATGATATAACGTCGTGAAATAGTTAACATTTAAAAAGACTTGCTTTTTGTGAGTGTAAAAAAATAATAGAAAAAAATATTTGGTTTGTTTGTCTGTCAATAAAAATCTATTGTTATGTCATTGCAAATCTGTGAGTAATACACACAAATAAACAAGTAAATACTAACAAAAAAATATTAATTAAAGTGCTTTTTGAAAAGTTAAAGGGCTAGAGTGAATCATGCCACCCAGAATATCGTCCGGTAGCTCAGTAAGAAGAGCATTGGCTCAGCAAGCCAAGGGACCCAGGTTTGAGTCCTTGATTGGACATATTTCGCTCTGTTGGAATGAACATCAACTATGATACTCCAGCCATTAAATATAAATGAGATAGTTTAGATATGAAAAACTCATTCTTAACAATATTTTAATTTAAACAATTGTTTTTTTTTTCATTCTCTTCGATTTATTAATACAACCACAGTGTTATTACTAAATTAAACTAGTCGTTGGGGGCCAACGTAATACTTACCCATCATGGATATGCATAATATAAAATATGAAAATAAAACATGTGTAAACTATTTATAAAATGCATTGCAATTCGAATAAAATCGTGACTTGATGACGTCATAAAGTTTAAATGCTCTATTACTCCAAAATTGATAATCGTATTAACTAACGGTTTACTGCGTCGGATTAATTCTCATTTCCAATTAAAATATATATTTGAATTGAAATTTGAATGAAATACAGGGTCAGGAAAAATCGAACAATGTGGAAAATAGGATTACAAATATCTCGGCAACTAATTATCCGATCAACTTCATTTTTTATGTAAAATTTATGTTTTTTTGTTGTCTTTTATATTTACTCCTTTAAATAAACAATTTAGAAAATTTGTATATACCTTTTACCAAAACGAATATTTAGAGAGTCCGAAAAAGTAATCGAGGTTACTGAAATTCAATTAGCTTCTTCCCATTATTACATACTAAGCGCACACCAAATTTCAAGTCTCTATCTTCATTTTTTCGGGAGATAGAGCGTTTACAGCCACACGGACAGACAGACGGACGGCAATTCTTTTTCCTAAAAATATGTTTTTTGGAATCTCCAGTGTCTGAAACGTGTAAATCCGTGAACATTTTTTTTCGATTTTCAAAACGATTACAAGACTTACCCTATACTACGTATGATAGGTAAGTAAAATGGAATCTGTGTAAGTTTAACGTTTTATTTTTCTTTTGCTATGGATAACGTTACTGACTGATAATAATAACCTTGCTTGCATTTGAAATTGTTTGAGATAAACTTTTTCCTTAATACACTGCTCAAAACAATTAAAGGATATTTGAAGTTTTATATAAAATAAAGATATAAACGAAATTTTTTTTGCCGAAAATAGAAGAAGAGAATCACAAATGCAAATTTTTCTGGTTTTCAAACTGTGGAGTATGCAAATTTTGAGTTCGACGTCAAAAACGTCGCTTCAGCGGCAGCGAATGAAATTTGACTTTCAACTGGATAAAAGAGAATGAAGACAAGGATGGTCGGCATTCAGTGATTGCTTTGTTTCGATGAGTACGATGTCTCAGCGAAGTCATTTTACAGATTCAGAAGCTTGGAGAATTGTTGGTAGGTTAGAAGGGGGCCAAACTCAAGCCGAAGTAGCGCAAGCCATTGGAGTGTCACAAAGTGTCATTTCCAGGATCTGGAACCGTTTTTTGGAGAGTGGATGTGCAGGCCGAAGACCAGGGCAAGGTCGTAGACGGGCAACAACGCCAAATGAAGATCGGTATTTAGCGTTAACAGCTCGGAGACACCGAAACATGAACGCTACTCTTCTCCAACAACACCTTCGCTCGGCTACAGGCACCACGATTTCAACTCAGACTGTCCGAAACCGGCTCCATGCTGTAGGTCTGTATGCTCGCCGACCGATGGTATGTGTTAGATTAACATCAAGGCATCGTCGCGACCGCAGGGAGTGGGCAACCGAGCATGTCAACTGGAGGAGAAATGAATGGAGCAATATTCTGTTTTCTGACGAGTCCCGTTTTTCTGTGCATCCGGATAATAGGCGTATTTTCATCTGGAGGGACCGTGGCAGTAGGAATAATCCTGCGTTCGTGCACGAAAGTGTCAGATTTGGCGGTGGAGGAGTGTTGGTGTATGGTTGCATCTCCATTGACGGGCGCACTGACCTCTACATCATTCGAGATGGAGCTCTGACTGGTCGCCGATATAGGGATGAGATCCTCAGACCTATTGTAGTCCCTTACGCTGCAGCAATCGGAGATAACTTCATTTTAATGGACGATAACTGCAGGCCACATCGTGCAAACCTGGTGGAGGATTTCCTTTTCGAGGAAGGAATCGTTCGAATGGAATGGCCAGCGTGTTCTCCAGACATGAATCCAATCGAGCACGTTTGGGACGCTCTAGGAAGACGAGTTTCTGGCCGCCAACAACCCCCACAAACTCTCCAAGAACTGGAAAGAGCTCTTCTGGAAGAGTGGGGCAGAATACCCCAACTCGTCATTAATAGCCTCATTGAGTCCATGCCTCAAAGGTGTTCAACGTTGCTGGCCGCTCGTGGAAACCATACCCCTTACTGAAAATGATTTTCTTTGAAGGAAACACCTTTTCTTATTCTTTTTTTCTCATATGCACAAATTGTGTTTTTTTCCTTTTGTACACAAATGCGCAATAAAATGCATTTTTTTCTGCCCAAACATGTATAATTTATTCTCATATAACCTACTATGTCTGTCGACCATGTATCAATCAGCTAAAAAGTTTCCCAGATACAAAATCTACCTAAAACTGCAATATCCTTTAATTGTTTTGAGCAGTGTATATCATGATTTTCTTCATATTGTCATAATTTTATTATAAAATTTTGAAGCGATACTGAGGAATTAATTTTCATCCTACCTAGCAATTAGAAACTTTTTTTTAAATATTGTAGAAAATTACTCTTATTAAACACACACACACAGATATATATATATATATATATATATATATATATATATATACAGGGTGTTTCACGAAGGACCCCTAACTTAAGTAATCGGAATATAAGTAATCGGAAACGATGATAGATAGATGCATGAAACCAGTGGTATGTTTATTAAAAACCCCGTAAAAATCTGATACAGAAACCTCAAAAATTTAGTAACAAAATTGTGGCAATAGATGGCGCTGAAGGCGGCATTGTTTTAAGTAGGCTGTATCACATCAAAGCTATTCAAAATGTGCACCTTCCACACAACACACATGTCGGAAACGAAGAATGAAATTGTCAGTGACTCTCTGAAGTGTGTCACCGGAACTTGACACACAAGCTTGACATATAGCCTCCTCTAGCTCGTCGAGCATTAAAGAATTTTTGCGGTAAACAATGTCCTTCAGTGTGTCCGACAAAAAGTAGTCGCAGGAGATGAGGTCGGGTGAATATGGACGGCAGTCCATGCCTTTTATCTCACTTTATAGGGATGCGTAATGCTGCCTGTAGCGCCATCTATCGGTGCTATTTTAAACTAAAATTTTGAGATTTCTGTATCATATTCTAACGGTTTTTTAATAAACATACCACATGTTTAATGCTTCTATCTGTCAACGTTTCCAAGTTATTTATTTACAAAGTTAGAGCACTTTCTGAAACACCCTGTATATACAGGGACAAATAAGAACTTGGCGACGCAATGAAATTTTTATTGCTATCCGTATTTACAAATAATTTTATTAACAAGTAAAATTCTTTGATTCCTGATAGCTTAAATATATTATAGATTACATAAAATTCACTTTTGAGACTTATTTATGAAATAGCGTACGATGCTTAATAATAAAAGTCTAGTCTTACTGTGTGTAAACATCATGAAAAAGTCAAGATGCACTTCCTGCAAGATGTTCCGACAGATTGATGCTCTCTTAGAAAGAATTTTTTAGTAATATCTTTCTATTTACACAGCTTTTATAAAAGATCCTTTGGATACCAAAATTGCAGATTATAAATTTTATGTTACTTATAGTTTTCAATTTGTTGCCTGACACCTAACAAAAACGTAACAAACATGCAGTACAATAATTACACAATGTGAAAGATTTCAATTAAAACATTTATAAATGCTTCAATAAGTTAAACGTGCAATTTTAAAGTAGAATGGGAAAATAAAATAAAAAGTTATTTTTTTTTCAATCCTGAAAAGAATTGTCTTTTAAAAGACTATCGTAAACATATTTGTTTACTTCTCGGTTGCATTGTTAGTTGGAAATTTTCCAAGTTGGAAATGCGTAACCCACATATTCATCAATTGTTTCCAAAATTCACTGAAGAAAATGGTGATGTCCAAACTTAGAAAAAATCCAGAACGTAAGAGAATTATGCTGAGGAAAAACCATTGATACTAATATTATTGATAAAACACTATATTATATGCAGCGAAAACGTACCAAAAAATACCATAAAATGTATAACGGCTAATAATCATCCATCCAAACATTACCTGTAGTGGTCAATGTCTCAATAGATTAATGTGCAGAGAAGTTATTTTCGAAGAAAGAAATTCCGTGTTTGGTTCCCAGATTGGGAAAAAAAGTTCATTAACATTTATTTAATTAAATCCACATGGATTGAAAATATTCCCATGCTACACATTTATTTGAAAATAATTATACGCAAATATAGGTCAAATTCTAGGAGGAAAAAGTAAATAAAAATTGTTTTGTATTTGTGTTTATTTGGTATTTATTCATTTCTAAATAAATCCGTTTTACATAACACTGCAGACTTGTTTCACGAATTTTACAATAAGTACAAGTATATAAATTATCTAAATATATCATTATGCATAATATATCCACTTGTGGCATATGAATCATGGCCGCAGCATAGAAAATGGGAAATAGTGAAGTGTAGCTTTAAAAACACTATTTATTTGAATCAAATAGGGGAGACCTGCGACGAAGCTTCTTAATTTAACCTATGCTATTCTATATTTAACGGTAATTTAGTCCTTAAATCAACAATCAATAATAAATGCAAGATTACTAACTCAAAACAAACTTACGTATCGAATATTTGCTGCTCAAACGTGAACCCCCAATATCTTCGAGACCAAGCGCGACTATCGCCGAATAAACATTAACTTAAAAATTCAATAACTATATCAATGTCACTAAAACTAGCAACCCGCAGTCGCCGATCAACTGTATTGAATTATTCTAAATTTCACTGTTACCAAAAATCAGAAATTCTACATGGCTGAATTCTACACTCGCGATACATTTATAGAACGTGCACGCCTTACTCCAAAAGCAATAATCTTGTATCATAATCTTATAGAAGGCAAGCCTCGACCCAAGATCTGCCTATACAAGTTTTAGTTCCTGCTTTTATACTCTGAAGATTGACCAGCGTAACCAAATTTGCAAAAGACTATAGCGAAAACCACTAACAGCAGATTCCGAGAGGTACAAACACACTTCAGAAAATTAAAGTACAAAGAAGGATTACTTTCCAGAACCGTCTCATTCAACAAAACTAGACTGTTTTTATAAGAGAGTTACTAGTCCACTACAATTTAAAATAAAATATATTTATCAGTCAAGTGATTGGCGTTCAATAATAGCTTATCGGTCTCAAGCACTTAATTAATAAATTTCATAAACAACCTCCTCTCTCCAAAACTGTTAATATATATATTTTTTTTATCTAAATCCTGACAAACGTGAAACGCAGAAAAATGTTTTGCGAACAACGAAGCTTAGTTCTGATAAAAAAAAGGGCTATGTTCTGATAGAAAGGCTATCTCATCAGCTGTTACATTATACATTTCTGAAAAAAAAATATGCTCGCAATTTATATTCCCGGTAACGTGCTTTTGAGTATCTTTTGCAGCTATTTATGAATGTCATACGCATAAGAAAATTCTCTCCATTTTCTAAAGTGAAACTGAAAATGACAGAGACAGAAGACTAAATAGCGAGTTTCGTGACGATAAATAAAAATACATTTGAAACAGAAATTTTATATAAACGCTTTGACTTAGAATTTTTTTCTTTACACTGAGGCTATCATTGGGTGTATATTTCATATTTTCTTGCTAAACAAATAAAAATTGGAAAAGAAAAACGTTATAAAATTATAACAATCTCAAATTAAAAGAAATTGGAAAAAATGCTTATATGTATTAAAATATAGCATTGGATAATTTCATGAATAAAAATTAATATAAATTATTACAGTGTAAAGAATTGAGCCTCTACGTCCAGGTGCACTATGTGTCATTCTAGCATTTCCTGTGAGTACACTTAACTGCATACCTTCCCACGCTATTTTTGTCTTGAAGACAAGCCAACGCCGAATTCTATTGTACTGTGAGCGGAAAGTTCGGACAGTGATGTAGTGGTAAGGTGTTACCCAAAGAGGGGTCTTATGCTTTGATCCTTGCCGAGGTCGTGGGAACGAGAGCATCTGCGAGAGAAGCGATCTCTGCACACGATTTTTAGGTTTGCGCCCGAAACTTTGCCCTTTGTCTTAGAACGTCCAATGACGGACTTAGTGAAAACGAAACAGAGGGATCTCAAGGCTGCTAAGAGGCTGGAGAGTTTCGAGGGGCCCGCCACGACAAAACCCCGCCCCCAGAAGAAGTTCCCCTGCGAGGATGGAAAAGTTAGAGCGATGAGTTTTTTGGAGAGATCGAAAAGAGAGTGGTGACTCTCTGGTAAAAGGAGGAAGGAACGAGAGTTTCCGGACTTAGCGCAGTAGAAGCGCTAGTGAGGCCTGACCTCTATGTGTTTTGATACGGCAGGTATCAGGTATAAATCCTAGTGAAGAGAAAAGCACGACCCGTGCTAGAGTGAGAGTTCTTAAATTCTGAATAATTGAGAACGAGTAGTTTTTCCGAAAGAGAAGGAACGGACGTGCCTTGATCCGTATGAAATCTGGCTAGAAGTTACGACTGATCGTAACATTTGGAGACTTTAGTTTGGTTCCAGTTATACTCAGAGTCAAGAGAACATTAATTTATTAGCGATTGACTCACGAAAAATAATCAAATGCTGTAATCAACTTTCTTGTACATATTTTTTATTAGAATTAATTTTGTTATACAATAAATTCTACTTTCTAATTTATGCGAGATAATTCTCTTTACCAAACGATCTGATCGCGCTACCATTCACCATCTTTTATCGGGTCGGTATAGAGGAGTTATTACAACAGGTATGCTTATTAAAAATAAATAAAATAATAAAATAAATTAATTAAGAAAAAATAGAAATAACTATTATTCTACTATCTATAAATACTATAACTTTTTTATAAATCAACTTCTATAAAAATTTACTTCTATAAAAATACCCTACTAATGAAGTCTTAAAATACTACTTTTTTACTTGAGAAAACATAAAATATTAAACCTTGATTCAATAAAATTTATTGACATACTTTTGCTCAAATTTTGATGAATCTATGAAGAAAGAAAAAACACGTAACACAAATATGCATAAAGGCGAAAGAAAAAAAAATCTCTTAAAAAATAATTTGCCATTTTTTATTTGAAGAACATTTTTTGTTTACCCAAAATAAAAAAATGTGATATGAAAAAAAAAATCAAAGATAGGAAGTATTGTGTAGCTAAATAATGGAAAATTAATATAAAGTATTGATGGTCTCTTCCAAAGAATGGTGATTGAGACTTGTAGGAAAGGCAGTTGAGAGAATCAACAGTTTTGAAAATGACGCGAGAAAAAAAAAGAAACCGTTTGTTATATTTCTATTTAATCTTCATTGATTTTGCTTCTTAGGAAAACATAAAAAATATGTCTATTGACAGAAGACATAGACGGATATTTACTTCAAATATGCTAAATAGAAATAACAGAACACCATGAAATATTGTGAATTTTCTGTCCATGAAAATACAACGATTGCTTAATATGCATTTGTATTTATCTTACTGTTATTAATGCAATTTTTATAACGGAATTACCCACGACAAAGTTTAATTGATTATAAATTCAAAATTTTTTCAAAAATATTGTAATATTTATTCTTTATACTACTAATTTTACACTCAGACATTATCTAAAAAAAACATCGTTAGAAGTTCCATAAAAACAGTACTTCATTATTAAAAATGTTAAAAAGTTTCACATGCACCATTACACAAAAACGCTTTCACTCGGGCTAGAGCATCATCAGTTGTAACCTTCAACTGATGATGCTCTAGCCGGAGTGAAAGCACTGTTGTGTAATGATGACGGTTTTATGTGAAAATTTTTAACATTTTTAATAATGAAGGACTATATTTGTAGAACTATTAACCATTTTTTAGATAATGTCTGAGTGTAAAAATTGGTAATATGAAGAATAAATATTAAATGTACAGCATTAATAATCTGTTTTAATAGTATACTATTTCAAGCGTTCTTCGTTATATGTAAGTTTCTTGTTCTCATATATTTATAAATTTCATAAACCACCAATTCTTTTTAACAAAGTACGGCGGTGTCAATTTTTTATCAAAATAGCGAGAAATGTGAAATCTAGAAAAATATTTTTTTAGAAACTGGGCTTTGTTGACGTGTTCTGATCAGGGAAAATCCTATCAGCTACTACATTATACATTTCTCAAAAAAATGTTCTCATTTTATATCCTTGGTAACGCTGCGTCGTAACATGATCTGGAGGATCATTCGCAGCTATTTATGAATGTCATACACATAACAAAACGCTTTACATTTTCCAAAGTGAAACGAAAAATCGAAGAAACGTAAGACGAAAAAGTGAGTTTGTGACAAAAAAAAAAAAAAAAAAAAAAAAAAAATATATATATATATATATTTGAAACAGTATTTTTATATATAAACGGTTTAGGTTCTTTTTACCCTGAAATTATCTAATGGTAAATATACAGGGTGTCTACTCTCAACGATGTCCAATGGCTAATTCCTAAACCGTTAGTCATAGACATATAGATCCAATTGCACAAATATTTTAACTGAGGTAAAGAAGTATATTAAAAGTGATTAGGGTCAATAAAAACATTTCTTAAAAATTATGAAATTTAATTTTTTATACGGTCCCACTGTTCTATAAGTGATATTTAGATAATAAATAAATAAATAAATAAATAAATAAAATAAAAACAACAACAACACAAAAAAGAGAAGAAATAACTATTATTCTACTATCTACAAATACTATATATATTTTTTTTAAATCAAATTCTATAAAAATTTATTTCTATGAAAATACCCTATTAATGCACTCTTAAAAGACTACTTTTTTACTTGAGAGAACATAAAATATTAAACCTTGATTCAATAAAATTTATTGACACATTTTTGCTCAAATTTTGATGAATCTTTGAAGAAAGAAAAAACACGTAACACAAATATGCATAAAGGCGAAAGAAAAAAAAACTCTTAAAAAATAATTTGCCATTTTTTATTTTAAGAACATTTTTTTGCCCAAAATAAAGAATGTGATAGGAAAAAAAAATCAAATATTGGAAGTATTATGTAGCTAAATAATGAAAAATTAATATAAAGTATTGATGGTCTCCTCCAAAGAATAGCGATTGAGACTTGTATGAAAGGCAGTTGAGGAATTAACAGTTTTGAAAATGACGCAAGAAAAAAAAAGAAACCGTTTGTTATATTTCTATTTAATCTTCATTGATTTTGCTTCTTAGGAAAACATAAAAAATATGCCTATTGGCATAAGACATAGGCGGATATTTACTTCAAATATGCTAAATAGAAATAACAGAACACCATGAAATATTGTGAATTTTCTGTCCATGAAAATACAACGATTGCTTAATATGCATTTGTATTTATCTTACTGTTATTAATGCAATTTTTATAACGGAATTACCCACGACAAAGTTTAATTGATTATAAATTCAAAATTTTTTCAAAAATATTGTAATATTTATTCTTTATACTACTAATTTTACACTCAGACATTATCTAAAAAAAATCGTTAAAAGTTCCACAAAAACAGTACTTCATTATTAAAAATGTTAAAAAGATTCACATGCACCTTTACACAAAAGCGCTTTCACTCGGGCTAGAGCATCAACAGGTGTAACCTTCAACTGATGATGCTCTAGCCGGAGTGAAAGCACTGTTGTGTAATGATGACGGTTTTATGTGATACTTTTTAACATTTTTAATATTGAAGGACTATATTTGTAGAACTTTTAACCACTTTCTTTAGATTATGTCTGAGTGTAAAAATTTATAATATGAAGAATAAATATTAAGTGTACAGCATTAATAATCTGTTTTAATACTATAATATTTCAAGCGATCTTCGTTATGTGTAAGTTTCTTGTTCTCATGTGTTTATAAATTTCATAAACCACCACTTCTTTTTTAACAAAGTAAGGCGGTGTCAATTTTTTATCAAAATAGCGAGAAATGTGAAGTGTAGAAAAATATTTTATTAGGAACTGGCCTGGTTGAAGTGTTCTGATCAGGGAAAATCCTATCAGCTACTACAAAAAATGTTCTCATTTTATAAAAATTCTCATCTAAAAAAAAGGTTCTCATTTTATAAAAATTCTCATCTAAAAAAAGGTTCTCATTTTATAAAGATTCTCATCTATAAATATGTTCTCATTTTATAGCCTTGGTAACACTGCGTCGTAACATGATCTGGAGGATCATTCGCAGCTATTTATGAATGTCATACACATAACAAAACGCTTTACATTTTCCAAAGTGAAACAAAAAATGGAAGAAACAGAAGACGAAAAAGTGAGTTTGTGACAAAAAAAATAATATATTTGAAACAGTATTTTTATATATAAACGCTTTAGATTCTTTTTACCCTGAAATTATTTAATGATAAATATACAGGTTGTCTACTCTCAACGATATCCACTGGCTAATTCCTAAACCGTTAGTCATAGGCATGTAGTTCCAATTGCAAAAATGTTTTAACTGAGGTCTGGAAGTGTTTTAAAAGTGATTTGGGTCAATAAAAACATTTCTTAAAAATTCCGAAATTTAATTTTGTATACGGTCCTGTCCCACTGTCCTGTAAGTGATATTTAGTAAAAATTTCCTATTACACTAACAAGTAAGACAAAAAAATGTGCCATTCATCTAACACTAAAATTGACTCTGTTATGGAACTTTGAATTTCATAACTCATACCAATTTTATGCATCTGATAAAACGACATTTTCAAAATTGAGCAAACAGTACTCAAATCTGAGTATGTCGCATAGTCAAAATGGCTCTGAATCAAAATTACTCAAGTTTGAAACATGTATATACTCATTTCTGAAAACTTGCTCACACTAAAGAATAAAAAATCATGTGCTCATATTTGTTTCCATATTTGTGCCCATGTTTCGAAAATGAGTATGGTGCCTAAACCGTTAAAAACCTTAACGACATGACAGTTATTAAATTATATTTTGTTATATTATAAAATTTGATTTAAAAAAAATGCATTCTTATTGAAATATTTGAAATATTTAATAAGTGGCTTACTTAAGTATTTTAAAGTGCTTGGATTTAAAATAATTTTGCCAGATAATTGCATTGTGTGTTTTATTTACTTTTGACAAGTCATTTTAGTAATGTTTAATGCATATTTTTTGAAAAATTTTATGAGGAAAATACAATTTTATTCTAAGAATTTTGGACTTATAATAGGATTTTCTTTTGAAAACAAAACGTTTTCATATGATTCTACATAATCCATGGTGTTCTTTTATGCAATATTTACATTTTATTACTAAAAAAATGGCTGTTTATGTTGTTATTTACAAAAGAAGATGAGTTTAGAAAAATAATTTTCGTACTTATAAGTGAATGATTAATTTCAATTTATACCATTTTGTTTTGATAATATTTTGAGAACTATTACATTCTTAAAAATTATTCTGGTGATTTGACATTATTTTAAAAGGTGATTTCATATGAAAATTATTTTTCGTTTAACTTCGGTTGATTCATAAAGCACATTATTTTGAAATTTATTAATAATTATTCTCAATTATTATTCTCATTATTGTCACCATGCCTCCGAAAGCAAAGTTAAACCTTTCCATTCAACCTTTTGATGGGAATCCTCAGACGGTCGAATTTTTCTTCGATCAGTTATCAGATATGCAGGAATTGTATAATTACTCTGATAAAGAAATTTTTGCTCTCTTCAAGTCAAAATTACAGGGTAGTGCATTACATTTCTTTCTTGAGACACAGTTTCAATTTAAAAACTCTAACTTACAAAGCATTCGAAATGATTTTATTAACTATTTTCTGCCAAGCAAAAAAACCGATACTCTCAAATCTCTTCAAAATTTAAAATTGGATTCGAATGAGTCCATAAAATTTTTTTCATATCGCCTGGCTAAACAGCTTCGACTTGTGCATCCTACGTTAGAACCAGATGCTCTAGAAGCTTTAAAATTTACGCATTTTCTTCAAGCTTTGCCTAAACAAATAAAACGAAAAATTCAAGAAGAAAATATTTCCACTTTTGAGTTAGCTCTTAACCGAGCACAATTTTTACAAAATATATACGATTCACCACCTCTTCAAAAATCTAATCTTCAACACTATGACCAAGTTTACAGTCTGAATAATGAAAATAGTAGTGAAAATTAAAAAAATTCTGATAGTTTTGTTGAACAAGCTCCTATCAGACATAGAAAGGACAGAGTCTATAAAAATTCGCAAATTATAAAACCCATTCTTCCTGAAAAATTCTTAACACTGCATATGAAATTCACAAATTAATGGATGTTATTGAAAAAGTATACTATCAAGCTTACAAAAATAACGAGTCTTCTAGACAAAAAGTGTATCAAAAATCAAGGGAATAATTAAAATTTGCTAATATCAAAATTGATGATATTGTTTATGTAAAATTTCCCAGTGTATATAACAAAAAAGTACAAGGACCTTATATGATAAAGAAAATAATTTCACCTGTACTTATCCAAATTCAAGATTGCAACAATAATCAAGCATCACCTATGTTAATTCATACTAACAGAATCTTGAAACTCCAGAAAAGAAATGAAGCATTGCTTCATCCTGCGGATTCATCTAGAAGTGAAACACATGATCAACCAGCTGTTGATAGTGCATCTTCTCCTGTGAAACGACATATTCGTGCTCATACTGCTGATTGTGATTCTTCTTGCTCTCACACTAATAACAATACATCTCCTCAAATTCACACCTCTTCAAAGTGCCAGCAAACATCTTCGCATTCACTTAGTTCAGTGCCTTCACAAACATCTGGTAGTAACACTACAGTTCTAAACAAATCTACTCAAAGCACAAAACATTATGATCTTCGCCCTCGTAATCATAAACAGTATAACTTGTAAACTAATCTTCATTTTTTTTAGGATGCCTTTACCATTGTAAAAATCTTTTCTATGCTAGCTTGATTGGATTGTCAAATGTGAAGACTAACTGATTATTTTTATTTGCTTACTTCTACCAAAGCTGCAGGCAGCATTTGTGTATTTTTATTTTTTTTTAAGTCACATTCGCCTTGACACAATGGAGTTGTCATCCTGTAAAAGTATGTAAATCTTATTTTGGTTTCTCCTGTTAACTATGTTTCTCACTGAAATATTTCTTCAAAACCATATTCATTTTTGGAATTTATGTTTAATATGAAATGTGCTGATAGCTTAAAACTCTAAAATTCAGTGTTTGATTTAAATTGTAATTTTCTTTTAAACTTATAATTCAATATTATAGCTGTAGATGAAATGTCATTGATTAAATTATTTTGATAAGGTAATTTAACTTAAAAAGTAAATTGTTATTGATATAAGGTATAATATGAGTACATATGCCATCACTTTCTCTATTGTGACTTTTAGAATAATACAAATGTTACTTCTTGCATGCCCTAACATCTAACCTCTTTTTAACATCTAAAGAGTATGCATGCTAATACTTCTAATATTATTATTGTTGGTGTATTATGTAAAAGGGTTGGTAATACATTAAGCTCTATAGGTGTTTGAAAACAAACAAATTGAAGAAAATGTTTATGTATATGCAAATTATATGCTTTGGATCCAAAGTTTGTTTTAAGTCATTACATTTAAATAAAATACTTATGTATTTTATATGTAAAAAATTAAAATTACATGTTTATTCTTAAAAATGTTTAAAAATTCGAATTAAACATTCAATAAGCATTCAGGATATTTTTGTATAGATATGTTGTGTGATATTTTTTTACAAGGTCAATATTATTAAAATTATGTGGTAGAATGATACATTTATTTATGTACTTTTCTGAGAGCTTAAATATCCTCTCTTTGCCATTATTTACTTTGAAAGTATTATTGTTGTTGTGTTAGAGTTGTTCGACTAATTAAAGTTGATTTTTTTTTAGAAAGTGCTATATATATATTTATTTTTAATGAGAATCTAAATATTCTCTCTTGACCATTTGCTTACATTTTGAATTTTTGTTATGGAAAAATTCTGAAATGAGTAATTTATTGAATTTATATAAGCATTATTCTAATAAAAATGTTAATACAAAATTGAAATATAGTTCATCGACTGTGACTAGAAATACAGTTGTGATTCAAAGGTCTTATTGTTGCTATTTCTTTTCCAAAATGGAAATGTTTTATTGCTAATGTTATGCTATATTGAATTAGGAAAGCCATTATTAGTGTCATTACCAATTTGTATCATATAATATTATTTGTTTTTGTGTACAATATTACAACCTTTTTTTACTCTTTTAGTATATACTGAACTTACTTTATAGTGTTGTATTTGCTATTTCACATATCAGTGAATGGACTTTTAGCAGCTTTATTTCAAAAGACTTTGTTCACTTTTTGCTACTGAAATTACTTTATAGTATTGTATTTGCTATTTCACATATCAGTGCATGAACTTTCAGCAGCTTTATTTTGAAAGACTATATTTACTTTTGCACTTTCAGCATCTTTGTTTTAATAGACTGTTTACTTTTTGGACTGTTAGCAACTATATTTTGAAGGACTTTGTGTAATTTTTGCCAGAAGAATGTAAATTTATTATTATTTTTTTATTTTGTTTTTCATTATTTGAAGTTATATGTAAATTGTATATAGGTGAGAAAATATTGACTCGATGTCAAAATTGTTAAATTTCTCCATCTCACCAATATTTTCTCTTGTGGAGGCCGGAGTATATGTTGTGGTTCTTACAACCACTGCCATATTTTAATTCAATTTAAGAAATATTTTATTAGTCCTTATTCATTTAATTTTAAAAATTCACATTCAAAATTATTTTAATTCTTTCCTTTTTAAAACTTCCCCTGTAAACTTTTCTTTATTTCATAACATTTCGCTTTTTAAAAATGATAGGAATCTTTTTTGTTATCTTTGTACTTCCGGTATTGGATTTTTACTAGAAGCTTCGATATCATTCTTTGCCTATGCTCACTTCCTGTTCTAAGCTCCGCCCCTCGCCAATCAAATTCAAATGTTTCTAATACGTAATTTTTTATTTCTGCCGATTGGTGTTTTTCAATGTTTGGCACCCCCTCCCCTCCGTGCCCTGTCAGCGCGGATGCTGCACGCTTTCGACACTCACACAGAGATGTTGGCTGCTAGAGTGTAACGTGATGACTTGCCTGGCTGTAAAAAAATGTTATGCGTCTAAAGCTACGATATGAAAAAAATATTTATTTTTTAAAAGAAATTATGATGAATTTGACCCCCTTATTAGTTTACTCTGATTACGGCAACAATAAAAATCTTCTGCACCAACGTAAAAAAAAGACGGTTGTGTGTGATGGTAGCTCACTGGAACCTGGCATATATGGCGAAAATAGCTTATTGTCATTCGAGTGGTGATACCTTTTTTTTGTTCTACAAATTGCTTGATAAAGTCGTATGTTTTATTTTTTTTTTTAAATCAACATATCCGAGTTTTCCAAGAGAAAAAATGTCATTAATTTCTTTATGATGGTGTTTATTTGAAACGTCAGTTGTGTACTTATAATTTAAGAAATAGAGGTGAATCTATAAAGGAGAGATTCCCTCAGAAATACTCCTTTTTCAAGATTCTTTATAATAAAGATTAATATTGAAGCTGCAATAATCAGTGCAAGTTCTTTTAATCACGTCTCTCACTTGTGTTCCTTTTTAGGTTGATGCAGGTAATATTTTAATTTTATCTCCATTGTTCTTGATTATAATTTGCATGAATAATTTATTTAACAAATCTTTGTTTTAATAATTAATGTCATGTCGAAGTGGTCTTTTGCGGCCATAACAATACTGTACCCACTATATTCTTTTGATCACAAGCCCAAATATATATTATTTGGAATATTAACAAGATTCCACTGTATAAAAAAAGGAACTATCATCCAACCACCACACTGACCTCTATGTGCTCAGTTTATGTCCATGTTTCAATATTCTGAGTATTTCTGGTATTTCAGAATAGAAAGCATAGGGTCGTACTATTTGAAACAAAAAGTTTCATAACAAAATGAAAACATCGATTTACTCAGATTTGCAAGTGTACTTTTTCTCAGTGAACAAGATGAGTTGGGCCAAACTTTGAGGGATCATACACAAAGTGCTTAAAGCATTAGTAGAATTTATTTCGCACTTTAAATGAAAGAAGTCACAACGTTTAACTATTACGATAGTATTAATTTTTATTAATTAAATTTAAGATTAGTTACAATAATTGTATTTTAACATACGTTTTACTTTGTAAAGAATTGAAACTGTTGCTTTTCATGATTTCATTTGACAAAAATTCTGTTATTTTTTTCACTTATATTTTTACTGCAAGTTAAATAGTTTGCTTTAATATGTCAGAATGAAAACAGATTTCAAATTTATATTGTAATGTTTATTTTACTCTCAACTGTTATTATTATTTTAAATATCTGATGATTATTTGTATTTCTAGTAAATTTGAGAATGACCCCTATTTCGCTGCAAATAAAGATGTTTTAACTTTAAAAAAGTATTACTCGCACAGTTTTAATCGTTGAACAATGGAACTTTTTTTTTATCTTACTTGTTAGTGTATAATAGGAAAATTTTACTAAATATCACTTATAAAACCGGGGGACTGTATAAAAAATTAAATTTCGTAACATTTTAAGAAATGTTTTGATTGACCCAAATCGCTTTTAAAATACTTCTTTACCTCATTTAAAACATTTTTGCAATTGGAACTATATATCTATGACTAACGGATTAGGAATTAGCCATTGGACACCGTTGAGAGTGAACAACCGTTTTTCTTTCTTTATTTATTTTTTTCTTTTCTTTTTTTTTTTTTTTTTTTTTTTTTTTCTTTTTTTTTTTTTTTTTTTTTTTTTGCTAAAAATTTTAAAATGGGAAAGAAATAACTTTATAAAGATTTTAAAAGCATCTTAAATTAAAAAGTAAGTAATAAAAAAGCTTGTGTTGCAATAAAATATGACATTCAATGATTTCATGTATAAATATAATAGCAATTGATATTAAATAAAATAAAAAATCTGACATAGATAATGAAATAGCTTCCGAAGAATTCAGAACAATATAACAAAACTTAATAAGGGGACAGATGATATCTAATTCAACAAGTCCAGGCGGGGACGGAGCCATATAAATTGTCTTAAACTCGACAAGCCCTGCATAATTGGGTGGAGCGAAATTTTTTTTTTTCTTCAAATCAAAATTGGACGGGGTGGGAAAGTTGCTCTATCGGATCCTCATTCTGAATATAAAATATCTTTGAAAAATATGAATTTTAAATACTGCCCGAAGATCATTGAAAATTGAGAAAAATTGTAAAAATTGTGCATTTTCCCATTTTTTTGTCAAATATATAAAATGCACAAATATTATTAATATTAAGTTAATTTTATGGTATTCTTCTTAAATTATTATTATTATACGCTTATAGTGAAACTATGTAATATTTATATCAAATACAAATATTTATATCAAAATATGTCTTATACTGCCCCAATGACTTCAAAATTTTGAAAAATGTATAAAAATTGGGTAATTGTAAAGCATAATCAAAACAACAAAATTGTGTTATATTTTACACTTCGTAAGAATATATTTTTAAAAATTATACTTGAAGATGAAGAATAACAAGAAAAAATAATTTATTATTACAATTTACAAGCATTATAAGCTTAATAAAGAACCAGGTTCTGAGTATTTGGGGCACCTTTCGGAAAGGCTTTAATGGAAAGGCTTTAACTTTAAGTGAAGAAATCAAAATAAAATTAACTACAAAAAATATTGATACCAGTAAGCTTGTTGCAATTGGCTGTGACGGAACTACAGTTAACACGGGTTACAAAGAAGGTGTCATGTGATTTCTAGAAGAAAAAGAAGGAAAACCACTTCAATGGCTTATTTGCCAAATACATGCCAATGAGCTTATCTTGAGCCATTTGCTCTAGCATCTTGACGGTACAACAAATGGGCCTCAAAGTTTTACAGGAACTATTGGCAAACCTATAAAAGATTGTGAACTTCTTCCTCTTGTACATTATAAGAGAATAAGCTGTGCTTTGCTAGAAATTACTAATAAAAAGGATTTAAGCAGGGATCAACTCTATTTGCTTGAGATATGTGAAGCAATTTCTTCGGGATTGTGTCCTGAAAAATTGTATAAGAAAAATCCTGGTAAAATGGTGCATTCTAGGAGGCTTACAGTGGCAAATAAAATTCTTAGGCTATACGTTTCTTCAAGTGAACCGTCTGAAAATTTGTTAATTCTGACAAATTTTATACTAAGTGTTTATTCAACTATATGGTTTCAAATTAAAACTAAGCCTTCATGCATTTACGGAGCTAAGCATTTGCATCAAACAGTTATGTTATCATGATATTTACCAAAGGAATTACAAACAATAATAGATCCCGTAATTCAACGAAATGGTTATTTTTGTCATCCGAAAAATATTTTGATTGCCATGTTGGCTGACGATAGGGACTATGTAAGAGTGTTGGCACTACGTAGAATAATAAAATCTCGAAGGTCAAGAAATTCTTTACGTACGTCAAGTTACCTGAGATCAATTTTGAAGCCAAAGACTATATCGATTTTAGAAATTCAGCTGAAGTGACCGTGACAGAACCACCATGAACTAAGTAATTAGATCATAATATTCATACAAAGTGTATCCTAAATCCAAAGGTAATAGGTGAAGACACCTTATCTAAGATTAAACTATTACCTTGTCACAACCAAGCCACTGAAAGATGTGTGAAACTTGTTACGTAGGCTTCTTCAGCTGTTTGTGGCCCTTTGAGACGCGATGTGTTCATTAAAACTTGTCTAAAGCCTCGGAAAAAATGCCAGTTTTTGAAACCAAAAAACAGTATGGACTACTGTAAAATAGTAACTTCATTGCTTGTACTTTGTAATAGTAAATTATTTTTACCTTATTACAATAGTTCTTTAAAAATAATTATAAATTATATTTTCTTACATAGGTTAAGTAAAAAATATAAAACAATTACAATTACCCAAATTTCATATATTTAAAAAAAGTATAATCATTGAGTTAGTATAATAAAAGCGAATTTGATATAAATATTACATAATTTTACTATAAATATATAATAATAATAATAATTCGATGATCATCCTTTTGAATTAAATTATTATTAATAGTTTGTATATTTGAGGAAAAAATGGAAAAATACACAACTTTTACGTTTTTTCTCAATATTCAATGACTTTGGGGCAGTATTTATTATTAATATTTTTCAAATATCTTTTATATTTAGAATTAGGATATGATAGAGCAACTTTCCCACACCACCCCATTATGATTTGGTGAAAGAAAAAATTTCATACGCGAGCGCTTTTACGTTTTTTCTCAATATTCAATGATCTTGGGGCAGTATTTAATATTAATATTTTTCAAAGATATTTTATATTCAGAATGAGGATATGATAGAGCAACTTTCCCACACCGTCACATTTTTATTTGGAGAAAAAAAATATTTTTCCATAGGCGAGCGCTCCACCCTACTGCATAATGTCTAAGTAAACAATTTGAAAAACGCATAACGCATTTGAAAATCCTACTTCAGCAATTACAGTATAGGATAAAATATCCGAATTATTTTGTGCAGTTCTGTATATGATATATAGATTTGTATATACACTACATAGTATTCAGAAATATATTTTAGTGAAGAAACGTATGACACAGTTGAAAATTCCTCTTTATAAATTTCTATCAATAAGAGAAAATGTACTAGAATAATTTTGCGTAGCCCTGTATATGATCTATAGAATTTATACACATCAAGAAATATTCAAAAAATTAATTTAATTTAAAAGCGCATACAGCAATTTAAACGCACTTCCAGCTATTATTTATTGGACATAGACAGTACTTTAACCGAATTCTTTTGTATGGGCCTGGAAATGAACGATAAATGCTATGCACACCATATTCCATTGTCAGCATCTTGTAGTACACCTCAGTGATACGTATTATTTTCATTATGCTTGAAGTATCGCAATATCATTAATATGCACCGCATTTTCTTATAATCATAGTGTAATGGGAATTTTGTACGTCGCTGTAAACGAACTAAGGTATGTGATGGTAATATGGTCAATGCAGTTAATATGGCCAATTGGTAATAATGTTACTAGTTAGAATGAAATAAAAAATGGCGCTTTTATCCAGTCGTGGGAAGTCAGAAGAGTTTGTTTAGCCTCGCTTTGGCCGCATAATCAGACCACATTCATGAGAGAGCAGACATCGCTATTTTGCTGTTAGTTACGTTGGAATATTATAAATTTGTCTCTGATAGGTTTGTTATTTATCTAATTTAAATATTTAATTATCAAATTTAAAGTGTTTATGAGTTTTTGTATACATAATATTTTAGATTGTACAACGCTGTTTTTAACTACATAAACGAATTTCAATATCGGAGTGGGCCGTGAGAATAACGAGAACTTTTTTAAAATTGGTTTTTCTTAGCAATATGACCAAGCAGGTGGAAAAGCTATAGATATGGGATTATGTGTTGTTTGTCGTAATTATGTGTACCAGGAAAGTGTTAGACATACCAGTAAAAATACAATATATATATATATATATATATATATATATTTGCCCTACATGTGCGATTAAAATAAAATTAAAAACAGTTTTTACCGTAAAAATTTTATAATTACTTCAAAATGTTTTCTAAATTTTATTTACGGTTATTTCTTTTATTATTTTTATAAATTTCCAAATAATAAATTTGGTTTTATAATAATTGTTGTTTTTTAAACGTTTAATATAAATATTTTTATTTTATTTCACCTATGGGCATATTACCTGGATGTGGGCATATTACATTCATCAACTCGTTTTTATAAAACAAACTGCTACAGGTACAAATTTTGACTAGTTTAAATTTTTAATATATTTTTCTAGTGCTAAAAAGGGTCTGCTTTGTTATTCAATTTATATGTATTTTTTAAACCAGTTACTATTACCGTTTAAAAATTTCTAAATTTAGAGTGGCCATATTACCTGCAGATATAAATACTACTTATTCAATATTCCGCAGAAAGCGTGTTGCAGCCCGCTCATTGATACATATCATTGTTATTACGTTTAAATTATCTTAACAACATTACAATGCACATTAATTGATTTTTCCACATAGACCGTAGTGCAACGAAAATCTTTCTCTGGAAACGAACTATAAAGGACATTTCATTTTTTATACCGACATGTCATGAAAAATCTCAATAGCGTATATCAATTGCATGCCAATCCGAGTATACGTACGCGAGTTAGAACATAGCAAGATGGCCAGACAGACAGGCGAACCAAATTTATAAACACGTTTCATGTAAGTGGGAAAGAAAATCATAATGTAGATTTAGTCATTATTTAGATTTCCACAGATTTTTACAAATTCTATGCGATTCTTAAAAATCGACTTTATATTAAAAGAACGTTTAATCGTTTCTATACATTTCAATTATAACTACACACTAAAAATATTAATTTTTAATAGAGAAAATATAAAATATAAAACCTTGATTAATTAAAAAATATTGCCATCTTTTTGCTTAAATTTTGACAAAACTTTAATTAAAGAAAAAACACGTTATATTAATATGCATAAAACCTGATAGAAAAAAAAAATCTCAATATTTTATTTATTTATTTATTTATTTTTGCTCAAAATGAAGCAAATAGTATGTAAAAAATAAATCACAGAATGAATGAATTATGTAGCTCAATAACGGATATGAATAAATAATTAAAATTAATACAAGTATTCATGGCATCTCCAAAGAAAGGCAGCTGAAAGACGAAGAAGGTGTAATGGGGAGAAATCAACAGTTTTGCAATCTTTATATTTTTTAATTTATTTTGCTGTTTAGGAAAAGCTGTACGAAAAATATATGTCTTTAGTGATATGAATCACAAGAAGTTATCTTCGGAATGTATACGCCACCCATGTAAATTTTGTTTTTGAATAAAATAGAGCCAAAAGTGTATTTCAAAAATTTCATAGTTGATTTCGCAAAACAATGGCTTGATATTACATTTAATTATGCTTGTTTTTATATATTTCTTTTAACTGTTAAAAGGTTTAAAATAATAACATAATATACAGTAAAATAACTTTTATTAGGTTGTTGACATGTTTCGATTCACTCTAATTCTTTTTTAAAAACAAATGAGAATATTCTATAATTGCACAGTCTTTGATGTTATTATTTAAAATGCTATCATTTAATTTTGATGTACTTTTTAAATATCACGCACGTATATTTATTTTTATTTGGTTGTTTATTTTCATACCTCTAACCATGGAGTAACTCGAGCCACAATTTCGGTATGTTAAAAGATGCTGCATCGTTACATATTGTATTTTTGCGTGTTAGTATCTCTATGGTTTCTCTTATTATGGATAGATGAAGAGTAAAATGGTATGTAAAAAATAAATCACGGAATGAAAGATTTGTGCAGCTCAATAATGGAAATGAATTTTTACAGAGTCAGCCGAAACATGTCAACAACCAAATAAAAGTTATTTTACTGTATATTATGTTGTTAATTTACACCTTTTAGCATTTAAAAGAAATATATTATTACAAGGTGTTATAATTTATTATATTGTTATGCTTGTTTTTATTATATTAACAAAACACTATTATGTTACATTTATCAACAGATCAATTTTACCAATTTTACATTAACTATCTTATAAAAGTATAATAAACCTACTATATTAGCATTCCCTGTTATGCATTATTAGATTGTTCTGGTATACTTTTTCATAAATTTTATAAATAAACTCTTCTTTCCACAAAACTTTTGGTATTTCTTTTCAACAAAATTGAGACGACTGAGCTTACACTGCAAAAACAAAATTATTGATTTTACTGTATAATACTAGCACCCCAGCTGCCAGTATTATACTGTATAATTAACAGTAATAAACAGTAAAATAAGCAGCAATACACTGCCGCGCATGCGCGGCAGTGTATTTCTGATGGGCTACTAGCATTATAACGAAAAATCAACAATTTGTTTTGCAGTGTAGTTGATGCGTTCAGATAAAAAAAAGTCCCATCAGATATCACATTACACTTTTATGTGAGGTCAAGAACGTAGAACACCTCAACTTCATTGTAATAAAAAGCTTGAGATATTTGAAAAGTGTATGATGTCATGATTAAATCAGTATTCTTGAAAAAAAAAGGTTTAGCATATGATGTTGCTATCTGATATCTGAGGATAGACTGTATAATAACTTCTGTATTATGTTATTCTTGTTAAGTTCGGCAAAAGGTTAATTTGAATTTATTTTAGATTATTGTCTAACTAACTGCTGCTTATTATTTTTCATGCACTTCGTGTTGAAATAAATGTTTGTGATTGTTCTGAATCCATTTATTCAATTTCAGCATTTTAAGGTGAAGTTATTTTAGTTTAATTTTGCAAAATGTGTGAAAAACAAATATGTTTTTATTATATACTCATTCTAAGAGTGCATCGTAACATGCTCTGGAGGTTCATTTGCAACTTTTTTATTAATGTCATAAACATAAGCTCACATAAGCGTACAGTTTCACAACGAATTTTGAATATAATGTTTCGCCATATCTATACACAGAAAAAAATTACAAATCTCGTCATTAAACGAAGTGATTAAACATTTTACGTTTTCAAAATGAAATAGAAAATTTCTAATCTAAATTAGTGGTGCCAGACTCATTGAAAATTGCCCAGAATATAAGCACCTTGCAAAAGAAAATGGTTTCCATTTTCCAAAGTGAAACAAAAAAGGGCAAAACAGACACCTTTAGGAAACTTCACGAAATCTTCCCAAAACCTTCACGGAACTCGTTCTTTAGAGCGGGGTTTCGTGACAAAAAAATAAAACACACTTGAAACAAAATTTTTGTATGAAGGCATTCCTTTTTGATTTTTCTCTCTTCTTTGCGGCTATCTTTCAATGTATATTTATTTTCCCTTGCTAAATAATTAATAATGGGAAAGATATAACATTATAAAGATTTTATCCACCTCATAAATTAAAAATGAGCGGAATAAAGTTTATGTCACACTGAAGCATTTAATGATTTTGCGCATATAAATTACTATAAGTCAACAAAATAGCAATTGATATTAAAAAACGGACAGATTTCTTACATTAATATGCTAATTTATATAATAATTAATATTTAGATTTTCATTCTAGAATCCCGATGCGATTTTTACAAATTGAGTTCATATTAATGAAAAATCTCTTTATTTTTATTTAAATCAGTTATAACTTTAAACAACAATATTATTTTACTCAACAGGATGTATAAAATATTAACCATTATTAATAAAAAAAGGTTGCAATCCTTTGGTTTCAATTTTGATACACCTTTAAAGAAAGAAAAAAAACACATAATAAAAATATGCTTTAAACAGATAGAAAGAAAAATCTCATTAAATAATGCATTCCGAAGTTTTCTCCAAAGAGTTTTTTATTTCTCCTAAACACAGCATGTAGATGTTAAAATAAATCATAGAATGAAATTACTATGTAGCTCAATAACGGAAAATGCATAAATAATTTAAATAACTATAAAGTATTGACGGCATCCCCAAAGAGACGCATCAGATGTATTAGAATGATGCATTAGGAGAAATGAACATTTTTAAAAAATTACGAAAAAAAAATCGATCATTATGATTAATCTTCAATTATTTTGTTATTTAGTAAAAACTGTATAAAAAAAATATGTATTTAAAGATATTACACGATTTTTTTTTAATGTTGTGTTAAAAAAAATCGTGTAATATCTCTAAATAGGGGAGATGGGGGATGAATGGGACATTTTCACAAAAATATTTATTTTAAATATTTTATATAAGTTATTATCAATATTATATATCACATGTCAAACTTTAAGTGTTTGACTACATCTTATTCACAATATTTGTTCAAGATTATTATTATACAGATATATAAATTAAATTTTAAAAAAAGTTCTTCTATGTCCCAATCATCCCCACAGCAGGGATGAATGGGACACAAACATTTTCCTCCCCGTATTCAATATTAAGGACTAAAAAATGACAAAAATGCTGCCTTGGCAAAAGCTGAGAGATTATAAATTGTAATATGATCTCCAGGATTATTTGTTAGTCAATGATCTTGGACTCATCTCAACTTTGCCTTAAAAGGCCCATAAACGGTGGACTGAAGATGATGGTTACAAAGAGGATGAAATGTTAAAAGAATAATTACCATAAATTATTAATTTATCAACCAATATAATATTATTTAGTTAATAAAAAATTTTCAGTATCCTCTAGGGACGAATGAAGCAGTCCCATTCATCCCCATTTGAAATGTCCCAATCATCCCCATGATGCACATATTCAATTGTGAGCTATTTTGTCTCAGAAATTATTTTGTCACAATGGTTAATATGCATTCATTTTAATTACAATATTAAGCCTTTAAAGAAAAAAACTACAACATATCTTAATTGTTTATATTGCATAATATATTTAAGTAACTTCAAATGTAAAAAAAAAAAAAAAAAATCATTTAAGAAGAGTTTTCAGGAAATGCAAATTTGAAGAAAACTGAAAACAGCCCTGTGCTCTTGCTTTTGGTTCTGAAGCACACTATGGTAGTGAAATCTATGAGGATAGGAAGCAACTGAAAAAAAATGTTTTTTGCCTGAAATATTGAGAGCGTCCCATCCATCCCTTGTTCCATTGGTCCCCCATCTCCCCTACATATTTTATATACAGTTTTAACTAAATAACAAAATAATTGAAGATTAAACATAATGATCGATTTTTACGCTATACATAATGCTAATAACAAAATACTACGTGGAATTTTTAAATAGTTTTTATAATGCAGTGCATTGTCAAGCCAATCATAGCATTGGTGTACACGACTTTCGGAACACATCAATGAGGATATTTTAGAGTATTTGTATAATGAAACAGAAATTCATATCAGTCACGTCATGTTCTATAGTTATATAAGTCTAAAGGTCCCTCTCTTACGCGATTTATTTTTTGTTAAATAATATAGAAGATCTGCTATCATAAAATATTAAATGAATACGGGATCAATAAATAATGCGTTTTTCACCAGGCACAAATCAGTAACGCTTTAATCGATTAGCAATCCTTGCAAAAGCTGTTTGGAATATTACATTCTGTCAGTTCAAGTCATTGACAGGTGTTACTTTTGCGATAATGCGTCTTAAATTATGTAAGTTCAACAAGAGTGTTATGTCCTTCCAGTTCAGATAATTTCATTCTGTAATATTTTAATTAACAACCTCCTTGGTCACTTAGCAATTTTTTTACTTTTCCAGCAATATTTTAAAGTCACATAACACATATGTGAATTATTAAATAAATTTCAGATTCAGCGTAAACATTAACAATAATTTTAATTTTCGTTTTTTTTTTTTTTGTTCAGAATATTATTTTTCAATTTGTAAACTAGTTTACTAATTATAAAACAAGTGCGGAAATTGAGGGAAGCATAAAAACGGGAACCAAAGTTGAAAACGTACAGCCAGCAATCATCACTCATAGACAGTACGTCTATAGTAAGTATCTTATAATGCACCCATTAATGTATACAAATTTCATTATGTTTGAAACATTGTAACATCATTCAAATAAGCTGAAAACCATGTTGCCCCGTAGATTATTATACACTCTAAAAACGACATTTTCAAAATTGAGCAAAAAGTACTCAAATCTGAATACGTCGCATAGTCAAAATGGCTCCGAATCAGAATTACTCAAGTTTGAAACCCGTATATATTCATATCTAAAAACATGCACACACTGAAGAATAAAACATCATGTGCTCATATTTGAGTATGTCCATGTTTCAAACAACAGTAAACGACAGCTAGAAAAAAAGCGATAGTGCTGCCATCTCTGGTTCTGTTCACAATTATGGGAGGATAAACTAAATTTACGCTTTTGCCCAGAGCCAGCATCAAACCCGACTCCTATTAGTTACATGTCCATTGCCTTATCCCCTTTGCCATGCAGATCACACAAGTGGGTTACTTTAAATGCATGCCATCGAATGATTCGGACACATGTTGATATTTTTATAGGATTTAATTTGCTGCTGAGAAAATTGGAAATTGTTAACGGAATTTCGGATAGATTCGGTCAATTTGAGATGATGGTTAAGATTATACAACTTTGTTATTTATGTGGGGCAGGGGAGATATGAAATTTTCAATTCGACTGTTATCAGTATACTTCTTAAAAGAAATAGCACTCCATTGGATAGTGTAATTTAACTAACTAAATTTTCATTTAGACACATGTTAACCCATTAACGCCGCAATTCTATTTCTCTTGAAAAATGGAAATATTGCATTTCATTCAAATGAGTATGAACTGACTTCTATGTGCTCATTTTTAGGCATTGTCATGTTTCAAAAATGAGTTTGAACGGATTCTAATCATTTTTGAGAATGTCCATGTTTCAAAAATGAGTATGAACTGATCTCTATGAGAAGAGTTTTGAGTATGTCCATGTTCCAATATTCTGAGTTTTTTTGGTATTTCCGAATTGAAAGCTTTGGGTCGACATATTTGAAATATAAAGTTTCAAAACAAAATAAAAACATCGATTTACTCAGATTTGAAAGTGTCCTATTTGTCAGTGTATAACTAAATTCTTTTGTGTCCCTGTAAAAGCAAGATAATTGCTTTGCACTCGATTATCTGCAGAAATCATGTTTTACCGGTTCATATAAATTTTTACCAATGTCATTGTGTTTGAAATAGTGTAACATCATTAAAATGCAAACGATTTTTTCCCGTAGACAATATATGAAACAGAATTATTTTATGTGTCTCTGTAAAAGACTATAAATGCTACATACTTTGTTTTTAATAGGTCATGCACGATAAATCTTAATAATATGTATCAATAACGTAGAAATCGACATATATTTACGGGAGCTAAGGTGCGGACAGACATACAGACAGATGGACGGATAGACAGGTAGACGAACCGTATTCATATAAACAATTTTCAACTATTTTGAAAAAAAAATTAAAATCAATTATTTTTCAGTGTAAATTTATGAAGATTGCGCATTTTGTAAAAATATAGAATATCTATTACTCAATTTATCTCTGTTATGTATTAGTATACTGTTTTAACATGTGCATAAGTTTTATAAACACGATTTTATCAAAAAATCGTTAGTGATATTTTTCTCTAAATGGCAACAAGCGTAAAATCTTGAAGAAGTCCTCCGGGAGAAGTAATCTTCGCTGATGTGTTCTAAAAAAATTCTATCAGCTACTGCATTATACATTTTTGAAATTATGTTCTCATTTTATATCCTTGCTCCCGGTACATCGTAACATGCTCTGGAGGACGATTCGCAGCTATTTATGAATGTCATACACATAAAGAAATGCTTTCTGTTTTCCAAAGTGAAAAGGAAAATGGCAGACGATTAAAGAATGATTTTTGTTTCATAATGTTCAAAATAGTGTAATATCATTAAAATCATACCAATTTTTTCCCGTAGACAAACTATGTAACAGAATTCTTTTATCTGTAAAAGCTTATAAATGCTATATACTTCGTTTTTAATAGGAAACACGCATGAGAAATCTCATTAATATATATCAATAACGTAGAAATCGAAGTATATTTATGAGAGTTAGGGTGCGGACAGACATACAGACAAATGTACGGAGAGACATACAGACAAATGGACAGGCAGACAGACAGGTAGACGAACCCTATTCATATACACATTTTTCAGATATTTTGAAAACATGTTAAAAAGCAAATACTTTGCATTGTAAATCCTGAAGCTTTCGTATTTCGTACAAAATATAGCATATCGATTGCTCAATTTATCTATGTTATGTATTAGTATACTGTTTTCACATACGTATAAGTTTTATAAATAAGCTTTTCTCAAAAAATCGTTAGTGATATTTTTCTCTAAACGGCAACAAGCGTAAGATCTTGAAAAAATCCTCCGGGGGAAGTAAGCTTAGCTGATGTGTTCTAAAAAAATGTATCAGCTACTACATTATACATTTCTGTAAATATGTTCTCATTTTATATCCTTGCTCCCGGTACATCGTAACATGCTCTGGAGGATCATTCGCAGCTATTTATGAATGTCATACACATAAGAAAAGTTTTCTATTTTCCAAAGTGAAACGGAAAATGGCAGACGACTAAAGAAGGATTTTTGGGACAAAATATGAAAAAAAAATATTTGAAACAGGCTATTTATAAAAGACGGTCAGATTTTCATTTTCTTCTTTATTAAGAAAGTGACTTTAGGTATATAATTCTGATGGAATTATGATTTTCAAACTTTAATATTGCTGAAAATTTCCTTGATAAAATAGAAAACTTTATCCGAAATATAATGAGCATATCGATTGCTCAATTTATCTATGTTATGTATTAGTATACTGTTTTCACATACGTATAAGTTTTATAAATAAGCTTTTCTCAAAAAATCGTTAGTGATATTTTTCTCTAAATGGCAACAAGCGTAAGATCTTGAAAAAATCCTCCGGGGGAAGTAAGCTTAGCTGATGTGTTCTAAAAAAATGTATCAGCTACTACATTATACATTTCTGTAAATATGTTCTCATTTTATATCCTTGCTCCCGGTACATCGTAACATGCTCTGGAGGATCATTCGCAGCTATTTATGAATGTCATACACATAAGAAAAGTTTTCTATTTTCCAAAGTGAAACGGAAAATGGCAGACGACTAAAGAAGGATTTTTGGGACAAAATATGAAAAAAAAATATTTGAAACAGGCTATTTATAAAAGACGGTCAGATTTTCATTTTCTTCTTTATTAAGAAAGTGACTTTAGGTATATAATTCTGATGGAATTATGATTTTCAAACTTTAATATTGCTGAAAATTTCCTTGATAAAATAGAAAACTTTATCCGAAATATAATGTCCTCATCTATTAACAATAGATAGTAAAAGTACTTCGGTTAAAAAAAACTGTACTTTGAATAATTCGAAGAATACAAATTATATTACACAATAAAATAAAAACAATTATTTTTGGAAAGAAATTCTTATAAAATTAATCATTTTGTGTAAAATATAATATATCTATTTTTCAATGTATCTGCCTTATATGCTTATTTACACACCGCATGAGATTAAAAGTTTCTTAAACAAGCTTCTTTTTTTCCGAAAATCGTTAATTTTATCTTTCTCTAAATGGCAATTTTCGTGAAATCTAGAAAAATTACTTTTGGAAGAACTAAGCTTTGTTGTTGCTTTCTGATCAAAAGAAACCCAATCAACAGTTACAGTACACATTACTGAAGATATGTTCTCATTTTATATAGGAGCTAGCAATACATCTGGAGGATATTATTTCCAGCTTTTTATGAATGTATTACAAGTATGAAAATGCTTTCTATTTTCCAAAGTGATGCAAAAGATGGCAAAGATAGACACGTTAAAATTGTGTATTATGTCAAAAAAAAAAAAAAAAAAAAAAAAAAAACTTTGAACATTCTTTATATTTATATTTTTCATTTTATCTTTTTTTTTAGGTTACCTTTGGCCCTATATTTACAATAAAATGTTCATATATATAACAAAATTTAAAATTTATCGCGATAAACCAAAGTATTTTTATTCCATCCTAGTCTAACTTACTGTATAATAATTATTTCCTCCGTTTATTAAATTATTTTAACTCTATTTATTCCGAAAAAACCTCATATCTAAATTCAATATTTTAATGGCTGCTAATTAGTTCAATAAATCGCGTCTTTATCTTTAAAGTATAAAACTCCCTAATATTCATACTTTTAAAAAAACCCGCATAATCCCCTTTTAATTTTCTAAATTCCTAAAAAGACTGTATTTATTTTAATAAGTTCCGATATTAAAAATAATTCGCCCGATCATAAAATCTTTTTCTTATATTCAAATGTAAAAACATTTATTCTAATTCCATTCTGGCTATGTTCCAAACTCGATAAACCATTTCTCTTATTTTCTTTTTTCCTTTCCCTAAAAGTCAAAATCATTCCATATTCTCGAACCAATTAACTAACGGTAATCAATGAAACTAAAACACTCTGGGTCATAGCTAAATCATCGAACATCATGGACTTTTCGAGAATCTTCCTTCGCGCCAAAAAAATAGCGGAAACCATTTTATTACAATATTCTGCAGCCGTCGCAAAGAATCCCAGTTAGATCCCGGTTCATGATTGGCGCACAGGCCCTCACGTGATCTCTGTATCCCTACTCTTACTGAAAGGATATATCGTCGCTTTTAGCGCCTCAGAGAGCATTCGTTCGGAGAACATTCGAAGATTTGATGCACTGATGAAAGCTAGACGTATTCGTGTAATAGCATTCGAAGAGATGGGCGCTGGAACGGTGTTTGTTTGGTTAAATCGACCCTCTGCCTGGTATTAGCGAAGTGACCTGTAGTTTTTCTGATGATATTCGGAATGAATATTTATAAAAGTTAACCATCCGGCTTCTACTGTAAATAAAATTTGGTCATCTAAACTAAAAAGATGACTCGGGTGAAACCAGATCTACAAATGATGTCGTTTACTTTTCTAAATAAAAGTTTGATTGTATTGTACGATGAAGTTTTGTTCTTATGCAGACGTACACACGCCATCTACTGGTAATAACATGACTGTCATTAATCCGAGTGCTGAAACTTCCTCTTCCGGTGATTAAGTGAAAAGAACACATGTTATTTTTTTTTTTTTTAAACATTTATTAAAAAATGGTACTGCTGAATCAACTCGGCCCTAAATATCACCACATATATTTATGATGAAAGTTTATTTTTATAAAATATGTAAATAAACAACATTATACATGTTGTTTAAACAAAAAGACTGGAGAAATTTTTAAAGATAATAGTACAAAGTACTATAACGAATATTTTTTGTACAAGAAACCCTATTTATTCTCAAAGTATGGTGTTTCCTTCAAAACCAAACACGTTTATTGCTTCAATAATAATGGAGATAGTTTAATGACATTTATGACACAGGTATTTTGTGAAATGTAACAATATCACAAAAGTTGACTGAAATGGTCGCTTACTACAACTAGACCCCGTGTCACTGCCGTAGTAAATGCGCACTCGAAGAAAATATTGTAATGCAATCGTAATGGAAAGTGTACACAAAACAAAACAAGTTTATAGAAAATCCCATTAAAATATCTTCAGTATTCTTAAAGGTACAAATCCGGCTCTACTTGGTGTGAAACATCTGGTGTTTTCGACGGAATAAATGGATTGTGGCACTATTTGACGAGAAAACAGTTGTTTATTTAGATCCACCACATCTTAAACATTGTTTAATTATTATTGAATCACCCTTTATAATATATATATCGTTCAAGTAATCTGCGTTATGTATTAAAAAAAATTGTTCTTGGCTCTCTTACCAGAACCGATAATACGATTTTTTTATGTAAATAACGACAAAGCTTGAAATCTAGAAAAATGCTTTCGATGGAACTGAGCTCAGTTGATGTGTTTTGATCAAATGAAACCCCATAAGCTGTTATATTTTACATCTTCGAAGATCACGTTTTATATCCGCGCTAGCAGTACATTGTAATATGCTCTGGCCGTATTTTAAGAATGTCATACGTTTAAGAAAATGCATTCTATTTTCCAAAGTGAAACGAGAATAGGCAGCGACATATAAACTAAGCATTGAATTTCGTCACAAAATATAAACATATATTTGGAACAGTTATTTTATTAAAGACGATCTGATTTTTATATTTTTCATTATTCTCAGGCATTCTGTGGGTGTGTATTAAAATAAATATCACATGAATTTTGGTATTATAGATTTTTTCAGCAAAAATGTAAAATAAAATGTGAAATATTTAGATTTAAAGCTGTTTTAACAGCCTCATATTTTAAAAAGTAAGTGATAAAAATTATTATGTTGCAAAATGAAATTGACATTAAGTAATCTCATGCATAAAAATTACTATGCATATATGAACGAAAAATAGATATTAAAAAAACAAAAATAGTCTTAATTCAGGTAATTTACATTGTTAAAATATATAGCGATTCCTATAAATAAATATTATATACAAGGATTTTTCTCTTTATAACTCAATAATAATTGTACTTTAAAGTTACTTTTTGTTTGTTTATAGTAAGCCTAAAAAAAAATAAAATCTTATTTTAAACTTTCTGCTCAGCTTTTGATAAAATTTTATGAACAGAAAAACGACACTGTATATATAATCATGAAGCAATCACATAATTTCTTTTCTACTTTTTTATTTGTCATTACAGTGTATTTAATTTGTTTAAAAACATTTTTTTTTCGCACAAAATAAAGCAAATGGTATATAAAAAATAAATCAGCAAATGAAAGCTTTCTAGAGTTTAATAAAGAAAAATGAATAAATAATCAAACTGAAAATAAAATATTGATGGCTTTTTTTAAACGGAAGGCAGCTGAGAGAGGATAGATATGCAGCGGGGGAAAATCAACAGTTATGGATCAGTAACAGTAAGTGCTAAAATAATCCAGTTACGATCATTATATTCAGTCTTCATTAATTTTTATGGTTAGGGAAAAGCGGACTAAAAAATTTTTCATCTCTTCAAACATGACAATGTAAATAGTAGAATAGTATTTTAAATTACAGTTTATTTTTAGACACTCTCTTACCTAAAAGATCGATAACAAACATGTCAAATAATATTGGGTTCCTGGGGTGATTGAGGGGTGATTAGGTACTAGTGTTTCATGTACTTTTTTATAACACTACTCCTCTTGGTTAAAGTCAAATACAAAATATTGAAGTGATAGATAATGAATATAGATAAACTTAAAATATTTCCATTTGTCCTGAAACAAGATGTCATGTGATAAAAATAATTTATAAAACACTACCAATTTTATCCTTAGTCCCAAAGTCTCCCCTATTTACCGTAATTTTTTAAAATACAATATGAAATGCATTTATCTTTATTTTTAAAATATTACACTTTCAGTAATTGTTTATATAAGTACAGGAGGCATGATTTCGGATTTATAAATTATAAAAGTCGTCAAAGATTGTTCATATGATTTAAAATTAAAAATTTTAAATTGATAAAAAAAAATTAAAGTTTAAGTGTTTTATTTATTTTGTCGATTATTAATAGCATTCGTGTGTAGATTTAAAAGAACAGCTGTCACCCCTTCTACATTCTGAATAATTGTATATACTTCAAAAAAGTCAACATACGTTATTTTTAATGTTAAACATGATGGCACATTTCCAGTTTAACTTGTGCGTTTTTCCTCAAATGACGGAAAATGGAATTAACTATTATTCGAATTTTGTTACCAAAGCTACATTTCTGTGAAAATATGTAGTGTTGCTAGTGTGGCGACTAGTTATTTTTCCATTTTTTGACGGAATTTTGTATTTTTTCATTTTTTTTTCTGGAATCACAGATACATTAAATTTATTTTAATTTATTCAATTTAATCTCTCAGCGCGATTTTATGGAATTTATTATATCCTTTTTAGAAACATTATTGCAGCTGTATTTCAATATTTCTTGAAAATGCTTAGTGTGCAGTATATACGTATAGACCTAAGCAGGTTTCGCTGAATATAAGGAAAATTTTATTGTTCCTAGCAGCATCCATAATCAGTAATCTTGATGTTAATTATTTTAACATATGAAATAGCAATATATCATGAAGATATTTATTTCGAAATAGTTGTAGGGACAATAAAATGTTTCAAGTGCGTATGAAAATATGGGAAGTTTCCATGCATAAATCCTAACGAGGAACTGCGACTTTAGGGATTATTCAAAACAGGGCGGATATCGTTACGAAAGAAAGGTTAGTGTCGATAGTAACAGAAACTCTACATCACATGCGACTCTGTTGATGTTGCCTTAATATCAAAAAGCAAAGAAAATGTATCTTCGATAATTCAGAAAGCCATCTACTAAATGTCGTTTACAAAAAAAAAAAAAAAAAAAAAAAAAAAAAAAAAGAAAAAAAAAATTCCTAATACCTATTTGTGCATAACAAAATTATTATATATATATATATATACATATATATATATATATATATATATATGTATGTATATATATTATATTATATTATATTATATATATATATATATTATAGTATTATATTATATTATATATATTATATATAATGGATTGGGTACTTCTTGAGTTGAAAACCTCTACTTTTTATTAACAAAATAAACTGGTTTTAACTATAATGATAAATATTCTGTTATATTATAATATATATTTTGTGTTATTACAGATCGATTTTCTTTTTTTATGTTTCTTTAGAAGTAAAATTTTTTGTAATACATCGATTATAAAATAAATTAACATTTATAAAAGTCAATACATTTTATACGTAAAATGAAATTCATTTATTTTTATTTAAAATAAAAATCTATAGTCACATTAAATTCAAAGTTACATGTTATCATAAATATTTCACTTTGGTTTTTGATTCGCTAGCAAAAAAATATTTTGTGACAAATTTCTTTCTAACTTTGAACAAACAGAAACATATAAACATATTTTTAACAGTATGAAAAAGCATTTTTAAAAGGTTTTGTGAAATACGAATAATTAAAGATATTTATCAAGCATACTTTTTTTCAATCGTGTGTTTTCACCGCCACAAGATTCAAGAATATGAAATCTAAGAGGTATTTACTAAAGTGGTCACATAAAAAGATGCCTTTCTATAAATATATATATATATATATATATATATATATAACACATCAAAATTTTGACGCTTTTATATCAGAAATAAAGATAATGGAAACATTTAAATTTATAAAATGGAGTCATCAATCAAAAATTCTTTCAAAGAGAGAAACCGCACATAAGTGTTTGACATAATCTATCCTTATAAAATTTACGCGACTCGATAAAGTATTACTAAATAAGAATTTTCAATATAATAATTATTAGAAAATAAGCACTATGTATTCCTGTGTGTTGATAAACTCGATATATTTTTTAAAATTAATTAATTAACGTAAGATTGTTTCGTAGTGATAACCTATTAGATGTAACTTTAAAAAAGTTTTTCAAGCAAGGCATATTTTCTATTTCTTAAAAATAAAATTATCCTTTTTTGGAAAAAAATATTTAAATACAAAATAATATTCTAAAAAATCCTCTGCGCATTTTGTTAAAAATAAAATTTAATGTTTTTAAAATATTATAAACATTGTCATTTAATTTCAGATGAATCTTTCTCATAAGTGTTTAATTCTATTCAATTTGATTCTTAAATAAAAACTATTTTATGCCAATAGTACAAAATTTATTTCTAAGTGTGTACGCATAAAAAGATGTAAGCATATTTTCAAGCGATTGGATTCAGTAAGAAAAAGTATTTTTAAAAGCTTCTGTAGCATAGGTATTTTTAAAGATATTTGCCAAGTCTCTTTTTTCAATGGTGTCTTTTCACAACTACATGATCCAAAAAGAAGAAATCTAAGAGCTATTTGCTAAAGTGGTACACATAAAAGTATGCCCTCGTCTAAAATATCAAAAAAAGATTTTGATGTCTTTACATCAAAGTACTCTGAAAGATAAAGGAAGCATTTAAATTCATGAAATCGCGTCATCTATCTCAAATTCTTTCAGAGAGTAAAACCTCACTTAAGTATATGACATAAAGGAGAAGCAGCATGCGTATTTTTTATTAAAGTTTATTTATGTGTTTTTAACCAGAAATTAAATTTCATTTTTTATGTATTGAAATATTAAAAATTCTTCAAAGTTTCGGTATAGACTTTCGATTTTAAAAGTTTTATTTATTTGTATTAATATATGTGTATGCATATAATACGTACACATGTTTGAAAATGTGCATAATTGTGTTGCGCAAATTACAAGAATTACAAGTATTACGATGTAATTGTCATATGATAACATACGGTGTGATGCAAAAATTTTGTATAAAAAACAGTATTACTACTATGAAAATAAGTAAAGAAAAAAGTAATACTACTATGGAAAACTATAAATATTTTATATATTTTTTCATTAAAAATGTATCACAAATGTAATTAAAAGAAATTATATTTTATATATTTTGGCATTGCAGAAACTGTATATAAATTTAATTGTGAAATAAAATCAAAATTGGTGAAATTTCTTATTGAAAGTAAATTTGTTAAACTTGTGGTACTCAAAGTCGTTCAAAGTGAATAATTTAGAGTATATGTTGTTAAATAGTGGAATAAATTTGAAATACAAATACAGGTTTAGCGGAATGTATGTTACCCACTTCAACGGCCTCTGAATTGAGCTCTACGGTTTCGAATCAAAAGAAATTTTAACTAAAGATAATCTAAATGTTGCGTCTATAATACATTAAGTTAAAATTTTGCAGAGTAAAAATCTACTGATAAAATGTATCTGTACAAACAATTCACCTCCTTTCATAAGAAAATCCGCATTCGTCGTCATGTTTTGGATATTGGGCCAGACATATTTGTGTTAGGAAATAATCTCACCGGGCAAAAATTAATCATACCTGGATATATATCTCTAACACGTGTAAATCCTCTTCTAGCCTTGATAACTGCTTTGATTCAGCAAGTAATGGGGTTCACAAAGTTCTGAAGACATATCACATGCAACACAACAGTTGTGAGTACATCACGTAAAGTTCGTATTACACGGGATAATTAGAGTGGACACGGGGTACACGGTATACCCGCAACGATCAAGAGCTATTCCTCGCATTTTTCCCAGCGTTTCATTGGACATGAAAGGGCGACATTTCTCTTTCATACCTCTCTCTACAGGGCCACAATATTACATCTACAGGCTACAATATTACTCCGCAAATAAAATGTTGCTTATTTCGAGCAACACCTTTTGAAGCCGTGTGTTAACACTGCCCCCCCCCCCCTCTGACAGTAACGGCAACTTTAGCGCTTCGTGTAATAAGATCATAAGACCAGCAAAATGTGAAGATGCTATTGCCGCCATTTTACTCTGTTTCAAGTAATCCCGCAGGTTTTCTATGGGGTTTGGATAAGGTGATAGGGTCAGTCAATGTGGATTGTGCGCCAAAGTGTTCACCAAGCCAGTCACATATGCACGCAGATCTGTGAACGAACACGGCTCTTGTTATCTTGGAAAATGGAAAAGTCCATAGACTTGATCATGAAAATGTTAAATGAAGTATCATCGGGAATATTTAAATAAACGGCTTAGTGTAAATTCATAATCACTTCAATCAGTGTAGCCACGTCATAGTACGGAAAGTACCCCCCAAAACCATCATGTAACTACATCTAACCTGAACTACTTTCTCCATACACTGGGGTTTGAATGTCTCATTTTGCCGTCGGTAGACTCAACGCACTGCATATTTAAGAAAAGATGAAATCTCGATTCGTCCGACCAAACTTATCAGATTTGACTAAAATAGAAACCTTATCATTAGCTAAACACTTAATGCACAGAAATTGATAATTATAAATAATATTTGCTGAAGTCTTGCTATTGCAAAATTCACCAAGTGAGACATAATTAGCATTTATGAGTACTTTGATTATTTTTTAAATATAAGTGAGAATAAAACTGTGTCAATAACTTCTAATCTGTGCGCACCAAGATCAAAAGAATTTTTTCCCCGTCAAAGTAAAATCTCCTGCCCCTCTCCAAGAAATGTCTGAAATGGCACCTCTGCAGACGCATTAATTGAATGCTTCATTTTACGGGTTACGCGGCTTCAAAAGTTCATATAATTAAATTCATTTCGCAATGAATTTAATCACTGACTTGAGCGATTCCTATTGTATTTTGAGCCGTTTTCCCACCCAAGTCGTGATACCCGTCTTGTGTCCTTATGGGCTAGGATATTTTCCCAATAAAAGTTCTGATGCCGAGTTTCATGGTCACCATTTTTTGTATACATGTTAGAGAGTTGAATTTGATACACCAACAAAACTTGTCAATTTCACTTTGTGTTTAAGCTTTTGCATGCTCTTGTAATGCTATTCTCTTTTCGAGAAACTGTCACATCCTTGCATTTAAACATCTTAACGCAATATTCCCTATTTAACTATCACTTACTCACTTCATATTACTGTTACGATCACAGAGCAGAGACTCCAGGCTCACCACGTGGCTTGTCTGAATCGCCATCTCTATGAAAAAACAGCAACGTGCTCCCACGAAAACAGACTAATTTTTTGTGATTACTAATATTTAAATGATTTTGCGATATGGAAAAAAAACTGACATACTGAGAATTTATTTAGTCATATTAAACATTTATGTGAAGACATGTAAGTATTTAATCTTAATGTACCAAATTATGGTTTACTAAAAATTTTACATTCTAACGAGTTTTTATTGAATTTTTTTAAATATATATGAAAAGAGATTTGTGCAATCATAAAATATTGAAAAAATTTCGTCTATTAAATTTAATGAAAAAAACCCATATGTACCGAGGTACATATGTATATGTACCTCGTAGAGTATTTTAAATTATTTCTTTCAGATGTTGGTTTTAGTATTTTATAGTATTATAAAATATACAAATCTACTGGTCTTACATGTAAATATACATTTTTTTCAGAATGGAAGCTTTCCATTCAATGTCATTCAATATCTAGAAAGCTGAAGAGATATCATTGCAAAAGAATTCTTCATTTAAAGATAGGATTCAACTAAAGATGGGGATAACGATTATTTTGATTTTTCGAATGAATCATTTCGGGTATTCGCAGAAGCATATCTGTCAAAGTTCAAGTTTTTTTAAATTCAATTACTACCAGAAATCTAATATCAACATCTTGTCTAATATCGACATCTTGTGTAATATCAACATCAAAAAACACTTTAATGTGAAAAATATCAATAATGTATTCAAAAACAGTTTTGAGATTTATTAAAAGCGATACTTTCGATTTAGCCGCATGCTAGGAGTATCCAAAGAAATAATTTTACATCTCTACTATGCGATGCAACCATCATCACCTCGACTATGCTATGCAACCTTTTTGATTGTGATAATTTCAGTGATTTCAGCTCGTAGTTCGATTACCTGTCTGTTAGATTTGTGTTTTATTTATATTATTTTATTTATTCATTGATAAATTGTTAATTTTGTTATGGAATATTAGCCGGAAACAAAATCTGAACTATTTATATCATTTTAAGTGTACGCGATAGAGATAGATATAAAAAAACCTGCTTGAAAATTATTTTTAAAACAATAAAATCTGTAAATTGAGATACAGATTTAAAATAAAAATTGCACTTGACAGAATAACCCCTCCCCGCCCTCCTCCTTTATTTGACAGGTGTAAAAATTGAAATTTTGTGATGTTTAGAAGTTTTAATAAAGAAAAGTGCCCAGTTAAACTGATTTCATTGAGCTCACAGGCTATTCACCCTAATTATATATTATAATAATACATATATAATATATATAATATATATTATCTTTGAAATAAAGAATAATTCTCCTCGAAAAATAAAGACATCGACAATAAATTAAGGGGAGTTGAGCCCCCCCCCCCCTTATACTTAACCAATATACACTCAAAACAAATCAGGGAAGCCCCTTATCCCAATGAATCTATATACAAAAGTTAAAGCAAATCGGATAATTCTGAATGAAAAGCCCATTTATCTAAATTAAAGGGGGGGATAGCCCTTTATACTCAATGAACCCCCAAAACTAATCAGGGAAGTGCCTTATCATAATGAACCTATATACAAAATTTGAAGCAAATCAGATATTTCTATCAAGAGTTATCTCGTTACGTACATACATATGTACATACGAACCCACGGGCACGTGAACTCTCAGGCTTTAATAGCCTGTGAGCTAAAAAAAAGTGAAATAAAACCTAAATTTATTGCTCAAGTTTACCATCGTCAATATGATTTCAGTGGTACTCACGCATGTATTTTTCCTTTATAATATAGATTTTTACATTGTACTCTAAATATTGATTTTGGAGCGTGTTAAATTAAAATTTCCGGACTTCATCCTAAGTTGTGTTAATGCCAAACAATCTGTTAAATGATATTGATGGTAAGTTTTTAATGATAGTACTTTTTGCCGTCGGAGCATAAAGAATTAAATATACAACCCTACTGTACGTTTATTTTTTTAACTACAACGTCACTCTTCAACATATTTTCATAAGGACAATTTCTATTTAACAAATAATGCATTGATATCATAAACATAAACATTTCAGTTATAACTATTTGAATTTTCGTGGGATTCGAAGCAATAGAATGCTATAAGAGCGCTATGAAATGAAAATTACTTTTCTTAAACCGTGTATATTCAAATCCAATCTTTTTTTTTTTTCTATATTTACTCAATCGAATATTATTATTAATTTTCTCATTCTATGTATTTTTTTAATTGATGATTTGCAAATAACACGAGAAAGAAAACAACTGCTTCTTTTCTAATATGGAACCACTACATTTTGTTCAAAATGACAGTAATATTTTTTAAAGTATATAAACAAAAAACGATTATTAAAAATATATATATATTTCAAAACGTTGAAAAAATGTATTTTTTAATACTTTTCTTCTAAAGAAGAAATGTTATATATTATCCCTCGACAGAAAGGGATTTGATTCTTACGTTTCAAAAAATATTTTATTACGATTTGTTTCCATAGAAACTAAGTATTTTAAAACATTTTGCAGATCATCTGATGCAGTTAACAAGCTCTGAAATGGGATGAAAAACACTACAGCTTTTAGCGAAAAATGTTTTAAGAATGTATTCGGTTGCATCATCCAGGTTGTCCTGCAGGCAAATACAAAGAAATATGTTCTATGTACGTAGAAAAAAGAAATTTTATTCCTATTAAATTTTGTTGTCGTGTATTCCATAAAGTAGTGTTGTAAATTTTATATCTAGAAGTAATAGTAAACGAATATATTTTTCTTTTTACTTTCTTCTATCTGTAAGAGAAGAAAGTATTGTAAACGAAATTTTTCGCGACTTCCGGTTTTCCACGGGTTTACACATTTTATGAGTCAGAGTTCCCAGAAAACACGTTATTACAAAATGCCTGTCTGTCCGTGTGTCCGTGTGTGTGTCCTCTTTGTATCATCGAAAAGTGCATGAAGTTATGCATAGAATTGAACCAAACTTCATATATATGTTTTTTGGCTATGACCGCCAAGTTTCTTGTTGGGAATGGGATATTTCCCCGAAAGGGGACGCTGTGAGAGCAATTTTTGCGCAATTTTCTTATTGTATAGTTGGAAAGTGGACGAAGTTTTGCATAGAACTGAAACAAGCTTTATATATTTGTTTTTAACTGTGGCCATTAGGTCTTTGTTGAAATTGGGGATATTTCTCCAGAAAGAGGAGATGTAACTGCGATTTCTGTGCAATTTTCTTGATTTTTGTAGTTCTGATTTACATTGGCTGCTCCTTCAGCGGAGGATGCTTTGCATCCAGCTATTCGATATCAGCTGACGTGCGCAGAACGACGAAAAATGTTCATTTTATTGAAAAATATGATCGAGATTAACTCTTATTTAGTCCAATTAATAAAATGAATCAGCAATTTAAGATGACAATCAAAGTCGATGGTGTTGTGTTTTGGACTGGATGCTCGTGGACCGACGGACACTTCGGCATACTTATCTTTTATTTCTTAATGCATAGTTAAAAAAATTACCCTTTTTTTTAAGTATTAACATGTATGAGATAGAAAAAAGTTTTGGGATTGGCACATCTGCCATTATGCTAGTTTTTAAGGAGCAACACGCTTCAACGCTCTAACATTTAAGGCTTCTTGGAGAAAGTGTTCCGCTTGACAACTGATGGACCGTAGCGCTTCGAAAATGAGGATCAATCAGTGGACATGATAACTCTAACACAGATTTAATCTAAATCAATGTCACAACAAAAATAGTAATTTTTATCTAAAAGCTAGTGAAATACGAGGCCGATTTTAAAAAACATGTATTTTTAGCAAAATGCCACAGATTGAAAGTAAAATATCAATAATCAACCAAAAATTTTGTTACTAAACGTTATACAGAAAAGTACGATTCGAAATGATTATTTCGAAGAAACGTCTACGTATTTCAAGAGGGTAATTTGTGTGTACTAATTTTCAAATATATAATGTTGATTGATCAAAAATTCGAGAAGCTAGAGTGTCCACTGATATTGAAATTGCTCTTCTGAAAACAAGCGCACATAAAATAATTTCAAGATTAAAGAATTATAAAAATTTGCATTACACGAGATGTAACTTTAAATCGAAGTCTAAATATTCATGAAATTTTAATTTCTTTAAATGCCGATTGTTAAAATTTTTAACTGAGTGAAAATGTAATTTTAGTTTAAAATGAACACTGACCCGTAAAGAGATTAACTGTAAAATTTCAGATAGAAATTTGTTTAGTCGTTCTTTTGCATTTAACTAATTTTTTTAGAAATTTGCTTATAATCTGAAACATTTCTCCAACGTTTTGAAGTTTAAGTTTCTAGTACTAGGTTAGAAGATTGCACTTCATATTTTAATTCAATCTGCAAAAACATATCAACAATTGTTGTGTTTGTTATATGTATCCTCGATATTTCGCCAATATTACATTTATCAAAAATTCTTTCAACGCAATATCAATATTGTTTAAATATTGATTTTGCATTGGAAGTAATTAAAATGGAACGCTAATATTGTAAACACGCGGGCTTTAATTTCACAACAGAGGAAATAGTGAACTCATTCCGGCTAATATTGGTGAAAATTAGAAAAATGTAAACACCAAATTTTGGCAACATTTGATGTTTATATTGACATTGATGGCCAAGATATAGCTAACACATACCGAGTATCTGACGAATATTGTTTTGTTACTAGGGCGGGTTTCCATGTACTACATTACACTTCTACTTCTTCAAATTGCTTCTTAAACATACTTTCATGGCTAAACATAAATATTATTTTCAATTATTTTACTTCTGTGTATGAAACAAAGGTAAATTAGAAACTGCAAGCTCATTTCTTTTCTAAAATACAAAGACTATAAAGTTTCAGAAAACTATGGTTTAATAACAATATTTTTTTATACCACAAAGAATTAGTTAAATATTTAGCTAACAAAATAAAAAAATGTGTAATATGAAGAAAGAGAAAATTAAAATAATATATTGAGTTGTGGAAAAACTTTTCCAGACGAGCTTCTTTGCTAACGACTCTCTCAGGAAGTCATTTTATCATCTTTTTATCTGTTCTTCTATTTTATATATTTTTTATTATTCCCAAACCAATAGCTTTAATGACAATGCTTATCTGAAAGATTGCCATAATCAACATTATCAGAAATATGCCTTGAGACTTTCAGCAAAAGAATTATTTATATCAATATATATACAGATTCCTACTACAATCCTGATCCCGCTTCTTTCACATCAATTCTAGAATGACGACAGCTATAGTGGTAAACGTAGTGTTTTGGTATAGTAAATTGCTACGGACAAAGTGATGAGACCGCTTACAGCGTCACTTTATGCAACCTGCGAAATTAGCCTTCTTAAATCGAAAACTTTATGAGTTGCGGGAAAAAAAAGACAATTACAACATTGCAGAATGTCCTCGTCTTAGTATAAAATGTTGACTTGCATCTTAAAGTAACTTTATCAAAAGTCTTCGAATGTAAATTTCGTATATCAAACATTATATATCAAGGCTTATATACGCCAAAATAAAAGTGTGGCATTACAAAGAAATAGATTAGATTTTTATGTTGATTTCGAATCTGAAATTTGATTCCTTATATTGCGTCTAGATTTAAGTAAAGTGAATTTCTACATTTGTATTTTATTGGCACACACTTGATATAAAATGCTTTTTGGGCTATGTACCTCATTGTCAAAAACTAATAAATCTAACACAAGTAAGCAAGTCAATGTGTATTTGTATAAAAAAATCAAGTTAAATATGCTCAATTTCGATTACTATCGGTAGCAATGCATATCAGCCTCAAAATTCACTACAAATTGAATATACAACTAGGAAATGACATTCTATCGAGATCTCAATATGTAAATAGCACAAAGGTGTTTAAAAATTATCCTGAAGAAGGTGACACCAGATCGATCCGGTATTGAATGGTGCAGAAACAGTGAAACTGCTCTAATGAAGCAAAAACTGACAAAAATCCCACTAATAATGTTGTATATTTACATGGTATTTTGTGCTTCAATTTTCTTCATGACCGGTGGACATATAACACAGTATAATAATGTTATTTTTTGGAAAATAACAAAGATGCTCATCCATACTAAAAAGTTTCATTTCAATCTGAATGTTCATCTTCTGATGTAATATCAATGCAATACTTCATACAACAGGTGTGACAAAACAACATTTTACTGCAAAGCACTCGATCAGCTTCCATATAATCAGAACTTATGATCTGACTAACATTTATTTAGATACCCTTAAAGAGGCGTTAGGAGAAACCTCTTCAGGGAAATAGCTAAGAAGGCTTTCATCGGGGAAATACGTCATTAAATATCAATGCAGTATAATTCATACACGTCCAAAATCTCTTTATTATACAATAATTAAAAAAAAAAAACTCAATGTGTCGAAAAAAGTGTGTAAACATTAAAGAAAGCTATCTAGAAAAATGATATTGGCATAATTTTAGTAAATAATATTTAAAAAATATTCTGTTAAAAAACATCCTTTACATATGATCCACCCTCGCATATACTGGTTATTGATATGAATTATACGTTTATCTATATATGCTGCTAATTAATATTTTATTCAGAAACGTATTTTTTGTAAATTTCAGTAGGGAATGAAGCTTTAATATTTTCTTCCCACATTAATCGTGCGTGATTAATCATCGAATATATTTTCAATGAAAATGTGAAAATATAGGTTATTGATTACTGAAAGTTACTTTGTATCTAGTTGATAAGCTTCCATAATAAAAAGCAACTTCGAGTTACCTGTTAAATTATATAAACTGCAATGAGTGACATTCAAATGTAAATATTTTAACTTTTTTTTTAAATATTGATAAATAACATCGGAAAATATTCTGGTTCTATCCCACAACTGAAATTAGTTGATCTCGATCAGTTTCTTGCGCTTAATCCAAATATACTTTCAGTTTTTCTGTAGGTCGTCGATTTATTGAGAAATTTGCATGTTTAAGTTTATGCATATTTAAGCATATTTGTGCCATTTTATGGAAATTTTAGGTACAGTAAATGTCAGATTGAATTGCCTTTTTTAGATTATGATTACTTGACCATTTACTTCACATAAATGTTGCAGTCTGCATATTCTTAACATTTACATGTAAGTTACTAAGCCAAATTTGTCTATTTTTCAATAATGTAATGTTTACATCACTTTCAACTTTAAAGTAATTACCACAGAAACGACGTAATGTTTTTATAGATTAGATTTTTATTTTTATTTCAAATCTGTAATTTGTTTCCTTATATCTCATCTAGATTTTGAGTAAAATGAATTTATACTTTTGTATTTTATTGGCACACGTTTGATATAAAATGCTTTTTGGAGTGTGTACCTCATTGTCAAAAGGGGTTAACAGTGTCAGATTTCTATCAGAGACTTAATCACCAATGGGTATAATGGAAACATAATTGTAAAAAGTAGTAGAGTATAAATTAATTAGCTGAAGTACATCCCAAAGTAGCATAAAAAGCATTTTCTGGCTTTTTTTGACCAAAAGATAAATTTTCACTTTTTTCAAAACCTGGACATGATTGAAGAAAACGGACAGCAGATTTGAATTTAGAGTAAAAAACTGGTTTAGAAACATAATAACTACCCATGTCGCAGAAATATTTAGACGTCAAGAAAAAATATTAGAAAAAAATTAAAAATATGTAAATTGGGCACAATATTTCACGGTCACATATCAGTATAATCGCGGACAAAACATTTTTTTTAAAGTAAACTGGCCGGTAATCATAACATAAAACAAAAAAATCCAGTCTGATAATTCTTTATGCCTTACATTTGCATATAATTGTACAAAAGTTCAAAAAAGAAAACTATCCAGTTAAACTGACGGCATTGAGCTCACAGGCTATTCACACTAACTGTAAATTATATTCTTATTTCAAAGAATTAGAAATAAGCCCTCGAAAAATGAAGAAATCGACAATATATTAAGAGGGGGGAACCATCCCCCGTTTCTCCTTCTTATAATTAAACAATGAACCCATAAAACTAATCAGAGAAGCGCCTTACCACAATGAACCTATATACAAAATTTGAAAAAATCGGATAATTCTGCATGAAAAATCCATTTATCTAAATTAAAGGGGGGAGGGTTAGCCCCCCGTCCCCCCTTTATACTTAACCAAAGAACCCCCAAAACTAATCAGAGAAGCGCCTTATCACAATGAACATATATATAAAATTTGAAGAAAATCGGATAATTCTGCTTAAAAAACCCATTTATCTATATCATGGGGGGTTAGTCCCCCCCCCGTTCCCTCCTTTATACTTTACAAGTGAACCCCCAAAACTAATCAGGGAAGTGTCTTACCACAATGAGCCTATATACAAAATTTGGAGTAAATTGGATAATTCTGCATGAAAAACCCATTTATCAAAATTAAGGGGGGGGGTAGCCCCCGTTTCCCTCCTTTACACTTCACCAATGAACCCCCAAAACTAATCAGGGAAGCCCCTTACCACAATGAGCCCATATAGAAAGTTTGAAGAAAATCGGATAACTCTGCATGAAAAAAATCATTTATCTAAATTAAGGGGGAGGATTAACCCCCCGTTATCCCCTTTATACTTAACCTATGAACCCCCAAAACTAATCAGGAAAGAACCTTATCACAATGAACCTATATACAAAATTTGAAGAAAATCGGATAACTCTGCATGAAAAAAATAATTTATCTAAAATAAGGGGGGAGGATTAACCCCCCCGTTACCCCCTTTTTACTTAACCTATGAACCCCCAAAACTAATCAGGAAAGAACCTTATCACAATGAACCTATATACAAAATTTGAAGAAAATTGGATAATTCTGCATGAAAAAACCATTTATCCAAATTAAGGGGGGTTATCCCCCCATCCCCCCCCCCTTTATAGTTAACCAATCAATCCCCAAAACTAATCAGGGAAGTGACTTATCACAAGGAACCTATAAACAAAAGTGGAAGAAAATCGGATAACTCTGCATGAAAAATTCATTTATCTAAATTAAGGGGGAGGATCCCCCCCTTCCGTTAGCCCCTTTATACTTAACCTATGAACCCGCAAAACGAATCAGGAAAGAACCTTATCACAATGAACCTATATACAAAATTTGAAGAAAATTGGACAATTCTGCATGAAAAAACCATTTATCTTAATTAAGGGGGGGTTAGCCCCCCCGTTCTCCCCTTTATAGTTAAACAATCAATCCCCAAAACTAATCAGGGAAGCGCCTTATCACAAGGAACCTATCAACAAAATTGGAAGCAAAACGGTTATTTCTGTCAAGAGTTATCGCGTTACGTACGTACATACATACATACATACATACATACAGAACGGGCGGGCACATAAGCTCTCAGGCTTTGATAGCCTGTGAGCTAAAAATTATAAATCAAAATATGCAAATATCTGTAACACTGGACGTCCTAGAGAATTTCTAAAACTAGATTCCGAACTAATTTTGGTTTTCAAAAATTTTAAAGCAAAAGTTCAAATTTGTTATCCTGCGAATTAAACAGTTAATTTTCAGATCTCCTCTTAGAACTGCTAGCCACTGTTCTGGCTAATCTACTGTTTAACAATTTTTTATCGGATTTTCAACAGTTTTATGAATGAAACTAGGCTTATAAGCTATTTTCTAAATATACGAAGTTATAATACAGGGTACGTAGCTGTCCCCATTTTTAAATGTACTATTTCCGAATCTTCGTCTTTTTTAATCGGTGATTTTTGTGAGATTATACAAGAGTTCTTTTCGAAATTAATGGTTTGAAAGAAAGGGACCGCTGTTTACCTTTAATATTTTGAATTACCAAAAGTCTTAAAAATAGCAAACAAAACATTCGTGCAAGAATATTAAAAGGCAGAAAGTCAACGTTAAAAATGAACCAATAATACACATTTTTTGTGTGTATTATTTATGCTTTTTGTTTCTGCATATGTTTAATTTATGCCTTTTTGTATTTATAAATAATGTGGTTGAAATTAAGGATATTTTTTGCAATTTTGTCAAAATTACATTTAAGCAGTTGGATAAGTTTACTTTTTTTTCATTATCAGAAAGTAGTTACAGTAAAACAGAAGGATAACGGTGTTTTCTTAATAATGTTTATTATTCCAGTGTCAATTTACGGCTAAAGGATATATTATTTTTCAAATTTTGAAGCAATTAAATACCTTTCTTAATAATATAAGATGATAAGTACATTAAAGAACATAACTATTTGTATTCTATCATAAAAAAAAGTTACAATCGTGTTACTTAAGAATATGTAGTAGTCATACACTCTTATAAAAGAAAGAAGTTTTTCTTCAAACTTACTTAAAATTTTGTCACACATAACAATATTTTTAGAAAAACATATAAGCTGGTGTTAACATTCAAAATCCTGCTTATGTAGCTTCTAAAAAAAAGAAATGTTATGAATACTGGAGAAAGGAAATGACGTAAGCAGCAGAAAGATGACTGGAAATAGAGAAGCGGTGATTTCACTGTTAAATGTATTTGTATCATTAATCAAGAAAGGAACTTAAAGAAGATACTTTTGTAGATTTTTCGAGAACGATGGGGGAAGATTTGCCTAGGATTTGACAGAAAAATAAACTAGTAAAAGTAATAAACAAAATTAAAAAATACAAAAAAGAATGTATTAAGTTCTGGTCGTTCTGTTACGGACGATTATCAACTATAGGAATGTAGGCCGAGGGTTAGGAGATTGTCTCACGTGGGAAGATTTCTAAGGGAATGTAACCCGTATTTCAGCAATGTTCGGAAAAATCGCGCAAAACTCCAAACAGTAAAGCCGACGAGCATCACATAGGTTTGAACACAGCACATCTTGTCTACCAGCTTCAGACCATAACCTCTTAGATTTTGGATGGCCACAATATTTGAAGAAAAGGGAAAAAATAATTTTAAAATTTATATTATTTTAAAATTATATATTTTTATATGTTTTTATTACATACTTGTATTAACGAACATAACTATTTATATTTAGACAAGTTTTTACATTTTCATTTTTTATTGAAGAATATTTTCCGCTATGAATAAAAATGTAATTTTTCACAAATGTAAATAAAAAATTTAAACTAGCTCAGAGTTTTACAGTATATGTTCCAGTAAATTTTCGTCAAGATCTGTAAATTACATACATGCATAAATCTCAATATATGTCCATGGTATCTCAGAAAAAATGAAGAAAAATTCATTCTTTATTCGAAAGGGGAAAAAAAGAATAATAATACTTCAAAGTTTCCGCAAACATTGTATGCATATTTCATTTGTAAAATGTCTCAAATCAAATATTCAAATATTGGAACTGCACTCTGATTTTAGTTCTCATAAGTTACTGAATATGTGTTTGGATAGAGTTTCCATGGAAACATCCATTCCCGTTAAGAACAGTAGTTATTGGTTATAAGAAGTGAAAATTGAAGATCTCTTAAGTAAAAAAATATATGAAAATGTTCTTCGATTTTGAATGAAAAATGCAGTCGTTAGGTTTTGAAAAAATATATGCTGGATCGATTGGTGTGTTGATGATAACTTTTGTATTTCTGAAATAGAGCCAGTGAGATCATATTATTTAATTATGATTTAAAACGTATACATTTCGCTACTTTAACTGCAAATTCTTTACAATGTTACCGAAAAAAGTATTTCTAATGAAAAAATATGCTCGTTCGATTTTGATGAAAATGTGCAGAAATGATTGATGTGTTGATGAGAAGTTTGTGGTCTTCAAATGCTGCCCTAAGATCATACATTTTATTGTTAATTACGATAGTTAATTCCTACATTTCGGTATTTTAACTGACAATTTATTACGAACTTACCAAAAGAAGTACTTATATTTATCGTAATATTTTGAAGACGACATGACGATATAATTGGTATGTAGATGATATTTTTTTATGATTGAAGTGTACCAGTGAATATCATATATTAATATTAATTGTTGTTTATAACATACATTTCGCTTCTTACAGTACTTCTTCGACACACTTACCATAAGAAATACTCATAAATAAAATTGTAATGATGTATTAAGCTATGATAATTATTTTAAATTGTGACTTACACTGAAGATCTCCGGAGGATAAAAAATGTATGCTAAAATATGGTTGTTGGAGTTTGAGAGGTATGCAGAATCTTTCGGTGTGTTGATATCTAAGACCTTTATTCTTGAAATGTGTACTATATATCGTGTTACAACATATATATTTTGTTACTCCTTTACTACGTCATAAATACCTTACAAAATTAGCAAAATAAGTACTTATAAATAAAATTCTAATGATGTTGTTTTAAAAAATATATAAAAAGTATGATGGTTATGTAAAATCATGATTTGTTTAATAATGTTAACATTTATTAACGTAAAATAATTTCATGAATTTGTCTTCTTTAGGAAAGAAAGTAAGCCATTCTTTCAAATTCTAATTTAATATAATTTTTAAAACTTTAAAAATGACAGCCGTTACTTTGAGTTCAGTAGTAATTTTTTACACTTGTTGTCATGGCAATCGTGATGGACATCGCGATTGATTTGGCATGATTTGGCATTGATTTTTCGCGATGATTGGACATCGCGAACTTGGTAGTGAAGGGAGGTATTGGATGTTTTTAAGTCTAATGGATGTTGCAGACTTGGCTAGGGGTGAATTTCGAGGGGGTGAGAGAAACAAGCAAACGGGGGATAGCCAGAGAAGTCCACGTTGCACCAGAACAAATAATTTAGTGTCAAAATCTAAACAGAACAAGTCTCATTGTAGTGGGAGACGAGATACCGCCTTTCTACTGGCTAAAAACGGGCTCCGTGGGTTGTCCCTCCGGAGCGTATCTTGTAGCTCCTGTAGTCATTGTGCAGCTAGTAACGAAACGTTCGATAAAAAGAAAAAACAAATAAAAAGGGGGGCAGCAGTCTTGTATATACTCTGATAGATAGACTTGATCAGCAGGTCCGTAGTTGTACTCTCAAGCAAGTGTGTGGGCGGTTTCTCAAAAGGAAGGAGATTAATACACGGAGTAAATTAGCAGAATACACTATCGTTTAAGTTGTAATTAATTAGCCTAAAATAATTTTCTTTACTGACCTAAACTAAAGGAAAGCTACTAGGTCGAATAAGGGTATTAAATATTAAATTAAAAAAAATACAAGAAAAAAGCTTTTCAGGATGGCTGAATAATTACTAATATGATTTCCTTGGGAGCACACATGCTTGAAAACTCTAACATACTTGCAACATTACAAGATTCCCTCAGCACTGTTGTATAATCTTTCATCCATTGTTCTGTCAGGCAATCATACGGTCCTGCATTCATACGAGTCCTGTTTGCAATAATAATAATAAGAGAAAAAAAATTGAAAAATATCATAAAATTAAAATAACAATTAGATATTAAGGGACCTAGTACCGTAAGACTTTGTTGAGATTTGGTTAGCCCTAGGGACTAAAAGACATTGTCCTGGTAAGAAATCAGGGCTGTTGCCCAGACGTAGTGAGGTCACCTGTTGCCGAGATGTGTGGACTAGAGTTGGTGATTTTGTCAATTCCATGGTTCTTAAACACTGTGGGAATTCTTCTGAAAAACCCCCAAGCCAGTATCGAGCCGCTACTGTTTATATTGAAACTTTTCAATCAAAACATTTGCAACACGCTGTGAAAACTAACCTATCATTAGAATAAATTGTCATAATGTTCCTAAACGTTTCAAAATTGTAAGAAGAAAATTTATAGCCAAAAATTTGGCAATCTACAAAACGAATAATATCGCCCCTTCGTCGCGGCCCACTTGTTGTCCTGCATGGGTGGGATACAGCACAGGTTTATTTCGATATTCTGGCTGACGATATCCATCCAATGATGCAATGTTTGTTTCCTGATAAACGACCTGTGTACCAAGATGATAACGATCCCATTCACACTGCTGTAATCATCCGATATTGGTATAATGAACATAAGGATGAAGTACAACACCTCGTGGGGACCCCTCATCTTATTATAATTGAACATTTATGGCGCATTTTGAAGACCAAATTGTGCAGTGGGTTTCTACCTCCAACGACACTTTCTGAATATTTTTCAAGAAGAATGTATCCCTGTGATTATTATGCATGACTTGTATTTGTCCATTTCATGACGGATACAAGCTACAATTAATGCTAAAGGAGGGCTATCAGCCTATTAATGAAACTTTGGTATAATTACTCAAGTGTTCATATTTTTTTGTCTAACACCTGTCAATGTTTAGATGAAGTAATACATTTGTATAAAACAGTGTCTAAATTTGGAAACTTTAAAAATTTTATTTTTTTGTCAACCAGCTTTGGTCTCTCCTATTGCTAATTAACAAAAAGTACTCTGACTATGTACCTGTATTTTATTTTCTTCTATGCTTTTAATGTCATGTGTAATGTGCTGTTTAACTAAAAATTGTTAAAAAATACAGATAATTCAGTTTTTACAATACCTTCCTAGAATCAGGTTTGTGTAGGTATTCTGACTGTACAATTAGCAATTATTTTGTGTTATTTTTTGTTTATGCGTTTAGTTTTGTATTTAATCTACTATGTAAATGAATTTGTTTTCATAAATACATACTTTGTATAATACATTTCTACAATCAGCGAAATTTACATTAACATTGTTTTCAGGAAATTTTATTTGTTACAGTATGTTATTTTTTACTCGAAATTTTGTGCGGTGAAATACAAAGGTACGTGATTTACATGAGAAATTTAAAGATTTTTTTTGCTTAACAATTGCTGATTTCAACGATTTCTGTTTACGAAAAAATCCCCTTCCCAATCAAAAACTTTGCTATTCAGCATTGTAGTTTCTGTTTACTTTTTCCCTTTGTTTCTTGCCCTGATTTTTTATTGATAATTTGTTTACGTATTCCCGAATAAAGGATTGAAGCAATGCAAAGCATGGTACTTTTTTTTACTTTAACTTTATTTTATTTAATTTTTATACTACTCTCGCAATATATTTGAGGAAAAATATACATATTGCATACAAAGATCCAAATTAAAATAAAATGATTTACAAAATAATTTAGTCTTTATTACAAATCAAGAATATATCGTTATACTTATAATGTCAAAACTAATTTTATGTATTTTTCTTTAATGCAATAGTTTATTACTTACAAATAATAGCGACTAAATAGTTTTTTAAATAATCGTAATTATGGCCAAAACTGCGATAATACATTATCTCGCATGCTAAAGTACTTTAACTAATTGCTATTGATTTATTTGTCCCCTATGTTGTAAAACAAAATAGAAACTGTCCCAAATTAAACTGCTCGTTTCCAAGTGGGCTACAGCAAACACTATTCATCCAAAAGGTATGAAATGTCGGGAGTATTTTAAGAAGATGATGGGGATTTTTTCTATAGAAAAAAATTTCGTTTTAAAGACATGTGTTGCATATGTTTCCTGTGTGACTTTGAAAGCTATTTGCATAAATTTTCAAAAAGGCATTTTTAATGCTCTTCGCCGTTCGCATGTCATTGCAGCTGGTCATAAATAGTGGAGTGATAAAAAAGCCGAAATACTTGGTTCTAAATACAGCACACAGTGCTATTTTACTGATGGTGGTGACTTCTTGAACTATTTTTTATTTCGCAGGATATAAAATCCCTTAACGTCTTTACAATATTTCAAAGTTTGGTAACTTTTAGTCCAGACGATTTCAATTTATAGAGGTTTCAAAGCAGAACTTTAAATTTTTGATCACAATGCATTTGAAGATGATCCTATGAATGAATTTCCAAAATACTGGATATCAGATATCCTCATCAGATAACCCCCTCATCAGATCTACTTTTAATGTGCCCAAACGTTATTGGTAGTTTAAACGATAGATTGATGCTTATAATGAAAAGTAGTCTTTTCTTAACTGTGCACATAAAAAAACTATGAAATATTTGCTATTATTTAAAAATATTCTGGACTTAGTGTGAGTTATTGTTTTATACGGTCTCGATATATTTCAGAGCATTTAATTCAACTTTAAAATTGTTTCTTTTTTATTCTTTTGTTGGTCATAATATGTAGACTTAACACTCAAATACTATCCATTATTGTTATTGGGTATTATTTAATAGTAAAAATTAGATTAAGTAAGAAAATTTTAAAAAGCCAATTTTTTATCCCATTTTAAAGTTTAGACTTATATTTATCATATTTTTGGCAACAAAATGCTATTTCTTTCATTACGGACGTATCACTGAGAAAAGCTACTTTCTATATTTTTTGTAATTACTTATACATTATTTCTAAATAATAAATACCACACAAAAATTTCATTCTACATCATCAAATAGGGTAAACAATTCACTTTCATGTGTGTCTGTAAATTGTAGCTCAGTAGAAAGAAGGTATCCAAATAAAAAATTTCAAAACGAATAACACTGTTGAAAACCTTTATTAGTAATTGCAGCCCATAGCCGGTAAGGTATTCCGTTTCTTTTAAGCAGAACTGTATATGACCTACAAATTTTTGTGAACACTCCATATAACGATAAAATTTAATTCTATTGAAAAACACGCATTACAACTAAAAATGCATTTCCAGCAACCACCTATTGGCGGCATGAGTACCACTTATTTTCGCAGCTATATTAATGATTATATTTATATTCTAAAAACGTCTTTTAGTTTTTTTTAAAGATAGTTCAGCTAAAAATATGTATACCACTGATAAAACATGCTTTAAGCAATTCACGCTCGTAAACGATAAAAATACGTACTATTCTTTTGAATGGCTTTGTATATGATCTCCAAAATTTACGCAGACCACGTAATCTACTAAAATTTATTTAACCTTAAAAACGCATACCATCAATGAAAACACTCAATCATCAATTATTGCTCATAGATAGAACTGTAAAAGAATTCTTATGAGAGTTCCTGTAAATGTACGATAAATGCTATGCACTCTTTATTCTGTAGAAATAAAAACTATATGGCCAAAAGTTTCCGGACCCTTTCAATTTTAGACGTTTTTTCGAATATCTAGAGAAAAGACGAGTTTTTCTGGAACTTGATGTAAAGAATATCTTTGACTCCATATTTTTCAAAAGTAGCTGGATGATAAGGAATTTTTAATAAACTGCCATTTTTTATATATTGGCTTCTAACAAAGAAGTGTGTATTTGTTGTATGTCCATGTATAGTTTTTGGGTGGATGAAATTCAGTTCGCTATATCGCCAATATCACTTTGAAATTTCACTTTGAATTGATATACAGGGTGCGTCAGAATAATGTATAACACTTTGAATGATTATAACTCCAGTTTTTATTCATATATAATTAATTAATATTTAAATTGCAAAATAATCTACATGAAATGTATAACTTTTTTCCTATCGCAAATTTTGAAAATTATTACCGTTCTCGTCAATACACTGTGGGCTATTGATTCACAAATTTCAACAAACATTTTATTTGGTGTTGTGGCTCTTGATCATTTAAGGTTTCGGAACGTGGCCTATGAACATCCATTCGTTTCAAACCTATCTTTTATCCAATGAATTTATGTCGCGTAGGTTGATCTGCCTAAAATTCCTTGCGATATTGTTTTTGTACTTCTGGTACATTTTCATATTTACAATTGTATTTTAAAATAAATTTTCTTTTTTTCCAAAAATTAATCTTGGCTTCCAATTAATTACACTTTGAAAATAAATAAAAATTAGAACGTTATGACCCGTTAGACATTGTATGTATACACTGAGGAAAATGACACTTTGAAATCTGAGTAAATCGATGAATATTGAAACATGGATATACGCAAAACTGAGCACATAGAGGTCAGTTCATATACTCATTCTTGAAACATGGACATACTCAAAAATGATTAGAATCAGTTCAAACTCATTTTTAAAACATGGAAATGCTTAAAAATGAGCACATAGAAGTCAGATCATCTCATTTTTGAAGCATAGACATACTCAAATATGAGCACATGATGTTTTACTTTTGAGTGTGTGCATAATTCGAGAAATGAGTGTATACATGTTTCAAACTTGAGTAATTTTGATTCGGAGCCATTTTGACTATGCGAAATACTCAGATTTGAGTATTTTTTGCTCAGTTTTGAAAATGTCGTTTTCAGAGTGTACATATTTCTGATGCACCCTGTGTATCAATAGCGTGGAAAAGTAATTCAAGTATCTTTACCAAAGTTGTAACACGGAAAAACAGACAGCCAGACAAATTGAAGATATAAATACTTTTCAACTAGGTTTGAAAGCGTTAAAAATATTAATTTTACGAAAAAATACTTTCACCTGGGATTTCAGAGAAAAAAATATTGCATAAAATATTTGTTTGTTTTTTTATATTCAAATCAATCGATTGATAAAAAATAATAGAGCTTAAACGGAGTAGTACACAAATTGCATAATTGTAATCAATCTGTCGCCGTAACTGATAGTTTTTTTTTCTTTTTAATTTCAATTATTGAGCATTTTGATAGTATGTATACTAAAAACTCAGCTGAAGTCATTCTAAAGATGTACTTAACCAAGATGGCGAGCCATAATCAAACAAATTTAACCTAAAACACAAATCTAATTTTAACACAACTATTATTTAAAACATCTGAAAACAGAGTAATTTCTTTGTGAATAAAAATAGAATCTTCGGTCCATTATAACGATCCAAATGTTTTTTCCACTCCTAACTCATTTTGTATTGATTCTAAATTATGTCAAATTTATTTTAAATTTATCCAAAGTTTTCTTTTTTTCTCTCATCCCAGAGGTACGTATCTTGAAATATGGGAAATATTTTCAGATATATATTTTAATGAAAAAACTGAGAAAAAGGCATTACATAATATATGTGCATTTTGTTTAAAAATATTGTTGAAATCACAGTTTCCAACTTGGGTGTTTTCTGCCAAGGTTTAGGGGAAATATTTGTCGGTAGGGGGTTTTTAAGGGATTTTATTAGGGATAAATGAAATTCCGCTTTTAGGTAGAATTTTTACCTTTATTTCACTTTTATTAAATTTTATCTTAAAGAAAAAAAAATCTTAATTCCACACTTAACATTTTTTTATAAGAAAAGTGTGTATTAGGAAAAGAAAGATAACAGAAATCCATATAGATTTTTTAAACGGAATGGGCCAAACAGAAGTCTGTGTTTTGGGAAACAAGCGTAAATTTCGCAAAAATTCAGTATTCTGATTTTTTACACAATAGCGAAACGTCTATTTGGATTACGACCTTATTTGGTCTTATTTGTAATACGTAAAAGACTACCTACTACCACTGAATCTTTATTTACTCACAACAGCGGTATTGTCACAGATATTTTATTATTATTATTAGTGGCTATATTGATTTTGGAGGGTTTACAGCTAAATATAAGGGGATTTGAATTGATTTCTGGGAGGAAGGGGTGGGGGGAGGAATCCTGAGTTGAGGTTGTCAACACTGTTTGAAAAAAAAATGTGCCTATTCGTACAGATTTGAAGATAACAAAAAGAAATATTTTTTGCTTTTTATTACTAATATTAAAATATTGATTTGAAATATATTTCTACAGTATAATAACTAGTAACTGTACTGATAAGAGGCCTTAATGTCACCTCTACAAATCATTGTTCATTAACCTCATTAATTTTTAATATAATCTGCATAATATTTGATATCCTAAAATTCAAATTTTTAAAGTTATTGATACATTTATAAGAATATAAGATTTAACGAAAGTTCCGGAAATTTTAGAAGTATCACAATAAACACAATTTTATGCAATGATAGGATGAACTACTCATTCTTGTATTTCTTTAGAATAAGGGGGGCTCCGCCCCCTTGAACCCCCCGTTGTCACTTTAATTTTATATTCTCAATTTACAGTAATTTTGGTATTGCATTATTCGAGTATATTTTTGAATGTATTTACTATTGTAATTTCATTTGATTAACCATATTTTTGTACAGGAGATGTAAGGTCCTTAAAAGAATATTTATTTTTCAACCACTAAGCATCATATATTGCTGAAATTGAATAAAGTTTCGTGTATTAAATATACTTATACAATTGTAAATTTCTCTGATGAGACTTATATTCAATTTACACGTTCAACGTTTCAATAATTTTCGTTTGGAAAACCGATTTGGTCATCTTTCTTTAGTAGTTAAAATAAATCCTCGTCTATTTCATTAGATAAAGTATATTAAAAACTTAAATCACCGGATAATAGCTATTTTGTTAATAAAACTTTTCGTCAAAATTATGCGATTCACTTGAATTTTTTTTTGCTGATATTCTTTGAAATATACACTGCTCAAAACAATTTAAGGATATTGCAGTTTTAGGTGGATTTTGTATCTGGGAAACTTTTTAGCTGATTGATACATGGTCGACAGACATAGTAGGTTATATGAGAATAAATTACACATGTTTGGCAGAAAAAAATGCATTTTATTGCGCATTTGTGTACAAAAGGAAAAAAACACAATTTGTGCATATGAGAAAAAAAGAATAAGAAAAGGTGTTTTCTTCAAAGAAAATCATTTTCAGTAGGGGGTATGGTTTCCACGGGCGGCCAGCAACGTTGAACACCTTTGAGGCATAGACTCACTGAGGCTATTAATGACGAGTTGGGGTATTCTGCCCCACTCTTCCAGAAGAGCTCTTTCCAGTTCTTGGAGAGTTTGTGGGGGTTGTTGGCGGCCAGAAACTCGTCTTCCTAGAGTGTCTCAAACGTGCTCGATTGGATTCATGTCTGGAGAACACGCTGGCCATTCCATTCGAACGATTCCTTCCTCAAAAAGGAAATCCTCCACCAGGTTTGCACGATGTGGCCTGCAGTTATCGTCCATTAAAATGAAGTTATCTCCGATTGCTGCAGCGTAAGGGACTACAATAGGTCTGAGGATCTCATCCCTATATCGGCGACCAGTCAGAGCTCCATCTCGAATGATGTAGAGGTCAGTGCGCCCGTCAATGGAAATGCCACCATACACCAACACTCCTCCACCGCCAAATCTGACACTTTCGTGCACGAACGCAGGATTATTCCTACTGTCACGGTCCCTCCAGATGAAAATACGCCTATTATCCGGATGCACAGAAAAACGGGACTCGTCAGAAAACAGAGTATTGCTCCATTCATTTCTCCTCCAGTTGACATGCTCGGTTGCCCACTCCCTGCGGTCGCGACGATGCCTTGATGTTAATCTAACACATACCATCGGTCGGCGAGCATACAGACCTACAGCATGGAGCCGGTTTCGGACAGTCTGAGTTGAAATCGTGGTGCCTGTAGCCGAGCGAAGGTGTTGTTGGAGAAGAGTAGCGTTCATGTTTCGGTGTCTCCGAGCTGTTAACGCTAAATACCGATCGTCATTGGGCGTTGTTGCCCGTCTACGACCTTGCCCTGGTCTTCGGCCTGCACATCCACTCTCCAAAAAACGGTTCCAGATCCTGGAAATGACACTTTGTGACACTCCAATGGCTTGTGCTACTTCGGCTTGAGTTTGACCCCCTTCTAACCTATCAACAATTCTCCAAGCTTCTGAATCTGTCAAATGACTTCGCTGAGACATCGTACTCATCGAAACAAAGCAATCACTGAATGCCGATCATCCTTGTCTTCATTCTCTTTTATCCAGTTGAAAGTCAAATTTCATTCGCTGCCGCTGAAGCGACGTTTTTGACGTCGAACTCAAAATTTGCATACTCCACAGTTTGAAAACCAGAAAAATTTGCATTTGTGATTCTCTTCTTCTATTTTCGGCAAAAAAAATTTCGTTTATATCTTTATTTTATATAAAACTTCAAATATCCTTTAATTGTTTTGAGCAGTGTAGTTGCTTGACAACCATTTAATAAAAGAGAGAAAAAAGAGAAATGCATTGGAAATTTTTGTAAAAAATGAGAAATTAAAATGTTTCATATCTTTCAAATTAATGCGTAATATTACCTAATAATTTATACAAATAATTTCGAAATTCTAATAATTATATTGGCAAATTTTCAAAGCGATCGAATTAAATTAACATCTCCATTTCGCAAATTTAGCATCCATAATTTAGCATTTACAATTATTCCAATGTTGGATTTTCGTTAGAATGTTAAAGTTAGAAAATCGTCCGTTTTCCCATTGAAAAACATTATGACTTAAAAAAAAAAAGTTCCATATTTTTCGAACGAATGAACCAAATTTAACCGAAAACTATACAGCTAATTCTGGGTATCTCGCTGATGCTATGCTGCATTATTAACGATTTACGTAATAACTCAATTTCAAGAACTAATGAACGGATTTTCATCAAACTTCACAGTCTCTTAGACGTTGACATAAGTTGTTGCTAAATCATAGTTTTGGTTTAAATATCCCTACAGGTGGTGCTGCTATACTGCATATTTCAAGATATACATGATTTTAGCGACAGTCATATCTCAAGAACTAATGCAGAAAATTTAATAAAACTTTAAACTAGACTTTGATATACATTGGTGCTGATCTATTTTTGGTGTAATCGACCAGCGGCTGGTGCTGCTATTCTGCATTTTTCACAATTTCCGCAATAGTTCTACCTGGAGAACTAATGCACGGATTTTCAAGAAACATCACAGTCAGTTAGACGTTGACATAAGTTGTTGCTGAATCATAGTTTTGGTTTAAATATCCATACAGGTGGTGCTGCTATACTGCATATTTCAAGATATACATGATTTTAGCGACAGTCATATCTCAAGAACTAATGCAGAAAATTTAATAAAACTTTAGATTAAACTAGATTTTGATATACATTGGTGCTGATCTATTTTTGGTGTAATCGACCAGCAGCTGGTGCTGCTATTCTGCATTTTTCTCAATTTCCGCAATAGCTCTACCTAGAGAACTAATGCACGGATTTTTATGAAACATCAGAGTCAGTTAGACGATGACATAAGTTGTTGCTAATTAGGTTTTTGTGTAAATCACCGAACATGTGGCGCTGCTATGCTGCATTTTTCAAGATTTATACGATTTTAGCGATAGTCATAACTCAAGAATTGATACATGGAATATCATCAAACTTTATTTTTTATTAGAACATGACATAAGTTGGTGTGGATTAGGTTTTTGTGTAAATCATATAAGAAATAGTATTAAAAAAAATATCCCGTTTTTTGAAGTATTAACATGCATTAGACAGACGAAAGTTTTGGTATTGGCACATCCGACTAGTTTGGTTTACCATCATTTTTTTATTTTTAAATATTATAAAAAGCACTTTTATTAATGCTTCGTCATTAAGAGTTCTAATTGTTTGGGGAACAATTGACATTATTTTATTCAAAATAAAACTTTAAGAAAATCATGCTTACTAGTAACTTTGGCTTGCGGTAACTTTCATATTCTTATGAAAGCTACCCACATTCAATTATACATATTTATCTGTGAAATAAAGTATAAGTTAAGCTCTGTTATGAAAAATTATTTGTTTATTTTACAGACACTTAAACAGCTTTTATAGAATATTTTTGAACGGAAATTTTGATTTTTTTGCACAAAAATAAGCATATTGCAGTCATTTTATAGAATATTTCAAAACTTTTAGTTTTTTGCACAAACACACATCTCAGTATTGTTATGATGAAAGGAATTAAAAATATATGCAGTTGCACCCAGTGTACAGTTGCTGGCATAAACATACAAAAGTCATCTAATTTCTGTTTAAAATTACCAATTTTAAAAACTTTAGGGAAAATAAAAATGTAATTTTTTGATTTTCATAGTTTTATATCAGAATTCAAATATAAATCAATTCATTTTAGCAACATATTGCATTTGTCAAAAAGGGCTCCGAACGTAAAGCAGTCAGTCTCCTTAAGAAGTTTTTGAAACTATTAGTTTTGAAATAATATTATTTAATATCCGCACAAAGTATAAATTGATCTCACATAAATTTAAGCAATAACCCGTCAGAATATTTTTGTCACTTTGATATGGGTTTTTAAATGGAAGGTTTTATTTTTTCTTCAAAGAAACTTTTTATAACCTCCCACAAGTGCCTTTTTATCGCCACGCGGTTTTGAACACAAACTTAAGTGGACTCGGTACCCCATCAATATCGAAATTTCGTAAAAATTGAGATTTTCAGATTTTTATCTTGATACATATCACATACTTACGATTACATCCTGACAAAATTTCTGGCTGATACTCCCTATATAACAACAATTAAGAATGATTTAACAAACAACGCCTGATGTCATTTTGACCATTTAAATACCATGACAACCACTTTCCAAATGAAATTTTAAAACCCATTTATTTCAGTTCGTGTTTTTCCGATTTTTCTTGTTTCAAAATGCTAAGATTTTTCCCGATATGAATGAAAGTGCTTGAAATTTTTTTCTAGTTGAACATCATATTATATGTAACAGATTTAAGGATCCGATTTTTAATATTTTGATTTTTTTTAATCATATGTGCAAAAACTTGTCATTTTTTCCGCATTTTCCCATTTGTATTTAGTTAATATTTTTTTCTCTAAAAGTATTGATATAAAAAAACTCCGATCCTTAAATCTATTCAAAATATCACTGATGACTTGCACAAAAATAGTAATGGAAAATTAAAAAATAATAATAAATAAAATACTAGTAGCTTTTAGAAATAAGTGGTTAAAATCGATTTTTTTTCAATTTTGTCGGAAAAAAGATTTTATTTAAAAAAAAATTTTTGGATTAAATTATTTCTATTTAACATTTACTTAATAACATACGAAAATATTTTTTTAAAGTAGATAATATATATATATATATATATGTAATAATAAAAAATTTTCGCCCTATTTCTTTAGTTAAATTATTCCAAATTCTTCAGTTCTTTTTTCCCTCTCTTTTTAAAATATCTCTTAAATCTATTTTGTATTTTATTCCATAACTTAATCAAAATATTCTGTTATTTATCATTCTAAAAATCTTAATCTGTTAAAAGCTACACGTATTTATTAAAACCTTATTCTCTTAAATTGCAACACTACCTCTAAACGCACCTGCCTAATTTCTTCTTTTGAGACATTTAATTTTTATTCTTTGGAACTTTTATAATACCATTTTTATTTTTATTTAATTCATTCGGCATCCCATGATTCCAAGCGGTTTTCGCGCCCAAAGGCCTTTTTACCTTTTTAATTTGCCGCTTCTGTTAAAGAGTTTTAATCATACGTCAGAGACACGTCTTCGTGGCCTCATTTTTTCATCCATTAGCGAGAAAGCTCCGCCTTCTTTATCCCCCTAGCGCCCTCCGAACATGGATGCGAGTGGACCAGCTTGTTCGCGCGTTTTGTACCTTTGGGCCAAATTTTGAAGTATTTATACGGTTACACTGGCTTCGGAGACAGAATTTACACGAATTAGTGGTTGTCATCTAATTGCCGTCACTGGGGAGTCTACACTAATGCATCGGTAGTATGTTCTTCAAGCTCTGCTAATTCTTCAAGATCTTCAAATGTGTTCAGTTTTTATGAAGCGAAAGTTGGTGGAGTTGCTTTCATCTCTGTGATCACAATAAAGCCACTGCTCATCTATTAAGTTATTAAGTCTTCTTTTTAATGTTTTTGGGAAATTTCTTCTGGATTTCACTGCCTCTGCTCAATTTTTACGACTGCAAATACACTACGAGTTCCGATGTGATATACTTCGAGATTTGTCTTCATGGTGAGCGACTCGAAGTGATGCCGGTATCCGTGGCGTGATCCTCTAACCCAAGCGTCTGGGGAGCTGAAACTACGGTGAGTGTTGGGTTCTGTCCTCGGCAAAGACAGGAAAGTATCAAAAAAGCCGGTCAGGATAACTGATGACCTGTGTAATAAAAACATTTTGGAGACTTCCCAGCGATATTGGAGAACAACTACCGATTAGTTGTCAAATTATCACTCATAAGTGTTTATAAATTTATCCCAGAAGTGACGTCTGTAAGTTAAATTATTCTTTTATTTTTATTGATTTCTTATTTTATTGATTTGTTATTATTGGCTTATATAGAACAAAAATTGTTCTTAGAATACTTTAGAAGAATTTTGTTCCTTTTATCCTGAACATTTAGAACTTACGAAATTTAATATTTATTCTTAAGTATTGTTAAAAAATTAATTTTATTTGGTTAAGCTCACAAATATTACTGAAAGTTTTGAACTGCTCTGATATTTATTCCTATATTACTTCATTTTACAAGAGTAACTTCATTTTATGTTCTTATTTTATCATTTAATTATAGTCCCTTTTCATTCGGTGATATTTATTCATAGGAAATAATTTCTATTTATTGAAAAAATATATGAGTAATCTTTTTTCAAGTAACATGTATTGGAACATATTCTATGCCATTCTAAAAATGCATAAAAATTTATTAGATTATCCGAAATTACAGCTTCACTGATTGCATAATAATCGCAAAAATAGCTTTTGAAGTTTATTAATGTGAAAAAAAAAATGTGTTATCTCAAAAGAAAGTTGAGTAACATTGAACGGGTAAAATTATTGTGCAGTTAATTTATTTGTTTATTTTATTACTTTTGTTTTTTGATGCTATATTCTGAGAGTACAATTCAAGAGCCAAAAAAAATTGTTCTTACGAAATAATGATACTTATTTTAAAAAAGTGTTTTATTTATTTCATTCTGAATTGTGATATTCATATATAGTGGATCTATTTATAGAAAGATTATAGTAGTAGTTTACATTTACTATTTAAGTGAAATGAATTTTAATATGAATTGGACTTTTTTACTGTTGAATATTATTTAGTTTGTTATTTAAATTATTAAGAGTTAGATATTTACAGTTGTTGTTAAGTTAAAGAATTCTTTATACATTGTTTTTTTTTTGTTTTTTTTTACATGTTATTAAAGTCAGGGTTCGTTAAAGTTATTGTTGAAAGTAAGGGTACTCAAACCAAAATGGCTGAAAAAGAGCTTAATGTTATTATTTTTTACCCAGAAAGTGGGATGAATGTTGTGTCTTGGCTTAGACACTTTGAAGGATCAGCCCCTCCAGATAAAAAAGAGTGGAAAATCAACAATATTTCCAAATATTTGAAGGGCGAAGCATTAAAGGTGTATGTTAATGAATGTCTAGATTGTAAAGAGTATGAAAAAATTTGGCTTATTACAAGCTATGCACACCACAGATCAACCTTTTGAATGTCTTTCTATTGATACTGTGGGAGGATTCAATTATTATAACTCCACCAAAAAATATCTACACATCATCATCGACCATGCTACTAGATATGTTTGGGCTTTCCCCTCAAAAAGTGTTACCACAGAAACTTATACTAATTGTCTAAACCAAGTTTTTAATATTCAAACACCACAACAATTATTCTGTTTTAATAAAATTCTTAATGTCCAGACCCATCAAAAAGTGTTAAGTGATAGAAATGCAGCCTTTACTTCATCTAGATTTAAAAAATTTCTGCGAAACCACAATATTAAGCAACGTTTAACCACATCACATCATCCTCAAACGAATGGCAAATGTGAGAGAGCGAACCAGACAATAGTTACTAGATTGAAGTGTAAAGTCAATTCTACCAACTCCAAAATTCCTTGGACAAAAATTTTGACAGAAGTAGTTAATGAGTATAACAATACCCCTCATTCTATCACTAAATTCCCTCCTGCTTACTTACTTTTTGGCCAATTACCCTATGATTCTCCTCTTCAACAAAATTATTAACCTCCTGTTCAAGAATCCCTTAAACTTGCTAAAAAACGCACTGATGAATTCTATTGGAGAAGTAAAAAATATTATGATCGAAATTATCTAGAACCAAAATTTGAGATTGGAGATCTTGTAATTTATGAAGAGTTCCAATATCCTAATACCAGAAAACTTTCACAAGTCTTTAGTGGTACTTATCAAATCCTTAATAAGTTATCTGATGTCAATTTTGAAATTGATAGACAAATTCAAAATAAACCTACTGAAATAGTACATGTATCAAAATTACGCCCTTATTATCCTCCTGATCAATTAAAATTATCCCATGAGAACCAACAACAAACTAATGTTAAATTTATAGTTTCGTCTTGATTTTAATATAATCCAAAAATAAACGAAATAAAATAAATTAATAATTAACTAATCAATTCTCTTCTGTATAACCGTGGTGTTCTTGATTGTGCACACGAGAGTGTCACTGTTGAAGTTTCCACTTGAGTCAACTTTTTATGCTGGCGTAATTTAGTTGATTTAAGTTAGGAGTTTCTGATACTGAATTGGATTAGATTAGAATAATAAATTAAACAGTATTAACTAAACTAATAAAATAAACTGGATTAAATTATATCTTAAACTAATCAAATATGATATCTTAATACTAATTGAGAATTGTCCAACCTTTCTTAATATGCTACAAGGTCCCATTTTTTCATTTCACAACTTATGTTTTCTTGTTTGACTGAAAGCAAGATAGTTACATAACCATCATCTACACAATAATGATTGTTTTCACGAATTTTTCTTATTTATTCCTTTTTTTTTTATTATGTATTTTATTGAGTATATTTCATACCTCATTCACTACTATATGGATGAGATATTAATTATATACTTAAGAAAGTAATTAAAGAAAGAGTGTGATATTTTTGAATTATAATGCTTGTTATTGCTGAACTTATTGTTGAATATTATTATTATTAGTTATACTATTTATAATTTGATATTGAGATTAAATATTACTTGAATTTGAATACTACTTGAATTTGAATATGTTGAGATATATAAATTTTTACTTCTAGAAGTAAACAAGTAATAAAGTAGTAAAGGTAATGGAAGTTATAAAGGTAATAATGGTAATAGTAATTTTGATGTTGAGTAAAAAACTCTTATACTGTTTACATTACCTATTTGCCTTTTTAGGTAATTACCATTTGTCAGACAAACTATACCATAACAAAATACTCATTTCTCTTAAGTTTATCTTAGCATTCCATTCAGGACTGAGTTTTTCAGACAAACATAAGTTTAATATTTGAAAATTAACTTATGATTATTGTTATTGTTAAGTATTATTATTTTAAAATTTTTATTGTTGATATTCTTCTTCTTCTTCTTATTATTATTATTGTATTATTTGTGTTTTATTGTTGTTAATATTAATCTTAGTACTATTTTCGAGTTGTTGCTAGTAAATATAAAGCATTCAGATGAACTTTAATTCTGAAATAGACTTTCATAAGGAAGATCAGTAAGATCTAAAATTTGTAGGATTTTTCTCTTTCAATTTGTAAACTGTTCAGTTTGTGAGGTATGCAAATAACTTTTTTGGATGGACTATCACTCAGACGAGAACTGAACGACAAATTAAGCAACAATTCTACAAGCAATTTGCAACAAATTTTGTAAGATGATACTCTGGAAGTATGTTATCTATTATTTTAAATTGTTACAATTCTTTTCTTATTTTGTTTAATATTTTCTAAAGCTTTTTATGTCATTGTTAACAAGATTAATATCTTGTAATTGTATTTTTATTAACAACTCCACCAATTCGCGTTATAGTTATTAAATTTAATGTTATTGGGCATTAATGAATAAATTTTGGAAATGTACTTATTTTGACTTCCTCCGTTGATAAATTGTAATCCAAGTCCGTGTAACATTTCCCTTCAATGAACTTGCAGGTCATATGACCTACCGGTTCATTCGTCTTTTTGGGTGGGGGGATATGTAATAATAAAAAATTTTCGCCCTATTTCTTTAGTTAAATTATTCCAAATTCTTCAGTTCTTTTTTCCCTCTCTTTTTAAAATATCTCTTAAATCTATTTTGTATTTTATTCCATAACTTAATCAAAATATTCTGTTATTTATCATTCTAAAAATCTTAATCTGTTAAAAGCTACACGTATTTATTAAAACCTTATTCTCGTAAATTGCAACACTGCCTCTAAACGCACCTGCCTAATTTCTTCTTTTGAGACATTTAATTTTTATTCTTTGGAACTTTTATAATACCATTTTTATTTCTATTTAATTCATTCGGCATCCCATGATTCCAAGCGGTTTTCGCGCCCAAAGGCCTTTTTACCTTTTTAATTTGCCGCTTCTGTTAAAGAGTTTTAATCATACGTCAGAGACACGTCTTCGTGGCCTCATTTTTTCATCCATTAGCGAGAAAGCTCCGCCTTCTTTATCCCCCTAGCGCCCTCCGAACATGGATGCGAGTGGACCAGCTTGTTCGCGCGTTTTGTACCTTTGGGCCAAATTTTGAAGTATTTATACGGTTACACTGGCTTCGGAGACAGAATTTACACGAATTAGTGGTTGTCATCTAATTGCCGTCACTGGGGAGTCTACACTAATGCATCGGTAGTATGTTCTTCAAGCTCTGCTAATTCTTCAAGATCTTCAAATGTGTTCAGTTTTTATGAAGCGAAAGTTGGTGGAGTTGCTTTCATCTCTGTGATCACAATAAAGCCACTGCTCATCTATTAAGTTATTAAGTCTTCTTTTTAATGTTTTTGGGAAATTTCTTCTGGATTTCACTGCCTCTGCTCAATTTTTACGACTGCAAATACACTACGAGTTCCGATGTGATATACTTCGAGATTTGTCTTCATGGTGAGCGACTCGAAGTGATGCCCTGTCCGGGTGTCATGACTACATTTCAACGATCTCGACTGCGGCTACCTCGATATGATTATCAGGTAATTTTAGTGGTTTCGGACTGAGATGTTCCGATTGTCTGGTGGAAAGAACGTTCAAGTCAACAGCAATAGCGATCGTCTATAATGTGCCAATTTTCGACAGGAATGTATCATATATATATATATTTTTTTTTGCTTTGGGTGCCGAGTATCTTTATGTATACATTTCCTGGAATCTAACGTATTTGTATCGTTGGCGCAAGCAGCAATCATTTCAGGAATTTATTATTTTTTCAGAAATTCCGAATTCATACCAGGTATTCCGAATAGTAAATTTGCTTTATTTCATGACATATGTTTCGTGATTAGATAAAGGGAAAATCATCTTTTGGATTCGGAATTTTTTAGTAAAAAATAAATTCCTCAAATGCACGCATACATGCGCTAATGATGGAAATGGCCAACATACACATCACTGGCGGAGTGAGTCTCCTCTGAAAAAATAAATCCAATTTGTTTTTGAAATTTATATTATCAACAGGATTTTCACGATAAAAGAGTGTTATAAGAAGAAATAACACATTCTTCATTTTATACATTTCATAAAAATGTCGTATTTTGTAATGAAAATGTGATTTTAAAACCTTTAAGCTAGCCTAAAATGAATAAATCTTATTTAAAATAACGTGAAAATAAGATAATTTAATGTTGTCTTCTTGGAATTCTGAAATGTAACACTAAAATAACAGCTAGTCGTTGGGGGCCACCGTAATACTTACCCATCATGGATATGCATAATATAAAATATGAAAATAAAACGTGTGTAAACTATTTATAAAATGCATTGCAATTTGATTAAAATCAAGGTTTGATGACGTCATAAACTTTAAATGCTCTATTACTGAAATGCGTAAATGAAACATCCTTATAACTCCAAAATTGATAATCATATTAACTAACGGTTTATGCGTCGGATTAAACTTCTCATTTGCAATTAAAATATATCTTTGAATTGAAATTTGAATGAAATACAGGTTCGTGAATAATCGAAGAGTGTGGCAAATAGGATTACAAATATCTCGCAACAAATTATCCGATTGACTTCATTCTTTATGCACAATTTATGTTTTTTTATTGCCTTTTATAATCACTCCTTAAAATAAACAATTTCGAAAAATTTTACCTTTTATTAGAACGAATATTTCGAGAGTCCGCAAAAAATTTTTCCGGATAATCGAGGTTACTGAAATTTAATAAGCTTCTTCCCATTATTACATACTAAGTGCATACCAAATTTCAAGTCTCTATCTCAATTTGTTCGGGAGATAGAGCGTTTACAGCCAGACAGACACACACACACACACACAGACGACCGGCAATTTTTTTTTCTTTCTAAAAATATGTTTCTCGGAATCTCCAGTGTCTGAAACGTATAAATCCGTCAAAAAAAGAAAAAAAAATCGATTTTCAAAACGATTACACGATTTACCCTATACTACGTATGATGGGTAAGTAATAAATAAATTACATATCGAGTGGCCCTTTTCAAGTAAAATGAATCTAACATTATTAAGAATAAAAACACACATAGTCCGATACCGTCTTCCATATATATGTAGTGACCAAAAAACAGTCGTAGCAACTCACAATTAATAATCTATCGACGATCGCACAAGGTCGGATAGATCTAGCAACAACATCACTATGATGTGTTCAGGGTCAAAAGTCAATCACGTGAAGATCCCATGATAAAAATATTAACGAAAATTGACATCCTATAACACTGCGCCGTTCTGCAGTTACGATCTAAAAGCAGTGATAAGTAAGAGCATTAATATCCTGATAATTTCTTGGTTGGGATCTCCACGTTTTGTGGTAAGTTAGTTTGTGTTAAATTTTGATAATGAATATTTTATAATAATATTGTGCTGAGTTTGCCTTGTTTAGTAAAAATATCACATCTAAAATAACTTGACGAATGCCATTAAAATTGATCAAATTATTTTTTACGAAATTGTGTTCTAAGTAATGCTGCCAGGTGTCCCGATTTAAATGGGACGTTCTGATTTTCAAGGTCTTCAAGACCTGTCCCGTGTAATCACTGTGTGGGACTCCCAAAGCCCCAATATTTTATGATGAACAAATTAATTTAAATTTGTTTTTGCACTGTGATATTCTTTAGTTTGCATCGAGTGGAATTGAATACAGTAAATCCTGTAAAGACAGAACCTGTCTTCAGCGGAAGATTTTTATAGTCCCTTTTAAAACAATACTTTATGTATCAGCCTAAACGGAAATATGCTTAAAACGTTTTTTTTTCTCATTCTTTGCGATTCCGTTTTCACAGGTTTTATTGCACTTTGTTCTGTAAACCCCGTGAAAAAAGACCTGTTTATAACGAAATTCTGTTTAAAAATTAAAAATTCCACTGTCCCAGTTATTCCGCTTTTACAGGTTTTACACTATAAGATTGTTGTGTTTATTTAGTATAGTAAAACCCGCTAAGAAGAAACAGGTGAAAATTTTCGTTTTAAGCAGGTTTCCGTCTTATAATTGTATGGTACTCTTATCGTAGGGAAAATTAAATTTTTACGATCCGTTTTAGGCTAGTTCCGTTGCAATAGGATTTACTGTCGTTTTATGTCCCTATTTAGAAGTCGTTGTCCCTCTTTTATTGTCTCCCTGTCCCACTTTCTGGGACACTGGACCGGGCAACACTAGTCCCAAGTGGCTAATATTAATTAAATTCTTAAAAACAGATTAACTATAATTTTTATTATAAGTAAAAATACAATGAAATGTTTTAAAGGAGTTGGATAGATTAGTCTCATTTTCGGTACTGATAAAGTGAAAAATTTCCTTTTTTCTACGATGTTTTTACTTTCATTATAATTTTACATCCGTATTTACTGCCTCTGGGACTGATTTTTTTAAAGTTTATTGAAATGTATTTTACAATACAAATGAGTGCGGGCTCTTTTTGAAGAACCCGAACCGGAATATTCTGTGTCACCCGAGTCCGAGACCGATACCAATAGCACGCAGCAAAAAATTGTTAATAACATTTTTAATAATTTTCGCGATTAATTTCTCATTTAACTTTTTTCTTTCATAGAAATAAGTATTAATTCTAAATTAACCCCTGTAACAACGTTTAGTTATTTTCATGACCCTGAAAATCTGATTTAAATAACAAATTTGTTATTTATATCCAACCACTGGCAGAAATTTGTAAAATTCCGCATTCTTATTATTTGAAAATACTATTGTACAACTATGGCAGAAAGACCTGAATTCTGTTTTACAGTGAACTCCGAAAAAGGGATTCACAGTGAAAACGAGAGATATATCCCTCGGCTTCTTTATGTTAATAACAATTCTTCAAAATCACGTGGAATATTTTTTTCCTTCTATCCCATCAATAACAATTCAAATTCCTTTTAAACTGATATGTAAATGATATTAACACATTAAAACATTCTTGTTTCTCAAATAGAAATATTTATTTTTTTCCATTTTTGAGTTTTTGAATAAATACAATTTTCATTTTGAGTCCAAGCCCGCCTGAGCCCGAAGACTGGCCTGAAAGTCGATCGCGAACCTGAGTCGGTCCCGGACTCGAGATCAAGCTGAGACCGTTATATCTCTAAGATCAGAATAATAGGTTGTTTAGAAAATTTTGATACATTTCAATTATATCAATTTGGCTTTTGCTTTTTGAAATAAAGCACTCATAACGCCATTATTGTTATTATTATTATTATTATTATTATTCTTTTTTTAATGTTAATATCCGTATCATATTGTACAACACGCATTTTAGTAGACTTTGAGTACTTTACACGAGGACTTACTTATTAACTAGAAATACAGAAACTTTGTATTATAAAAATGTATACACACACACACACACACACACATATATATATATATATATATATATATATATATATACTTATATATATGATTGTTTTCTATTCAAAATTCTATGTTACTTTAAAATTCGAAATTTGAAAATGTTTTCCACTTTGATTCAAATAATATTTAACAAAGACATTTGGAATTAAAAATTAAATAAAATCTGCAATTTGTAAAAAAAAAAAAATATTTTTTTTTTTAATATGAATAGCAATGTTTCACTTAAACTTAAATTTCCAATTCAAAACCTCTCTCCAAATCAATAAAAGCAAATGTATTTATTTGTGTTCTCTGAAAAATATTATTAGCGTTTAGAATGATATACACTTAAATTTAGTTTTAAAATCATATATTTTTAGAGTATTTGTAATTATAATTATAACATTCTAAAACTCCAAAGCCATTAAGAATAATTGTCCAATTTACGGCAAATGTAATATTTAGTATTTATCTTTTAGCAAGATTATATGTTAACTCATCTTAAAAATATATGATTTTAAATAAGTTTTAAATTAAATATTGAAGTTGCGATTTTGGTGACTTACGGATTTGGTTTTTATGGGTTGTTATGGTTTGGTTTTTATGGAGGTTATGGGTTGTTTTTGATATAGTATAAAAGTATTTCTTTCGTAGCCAGTCCAATAATTTTGACATTTCTGGAAGTAATATTTGCAATTAAAGTATCAGTTTAAAATCTTTTCACACCTCCATATAAATATATTTCACTTTATGTTTCTTTTTTAAGTTTTAATACATTTTTTGTAAATTTTGGACATTTAGATGATGGTTACTTACTATCAGAATGCGTAAAACATGGATTTCAAACTTTATATTACATAAATTTAAGATTTATACTTGAGACTTTGATTAAATTTTATTTCATCGTAAGTGAATTAACCTGGACGACTGTATGTTGTTTACGTAAAGACAAATTCTTAAATATGATATGAAATTCTTCAGATCTTTAAAATATATAAAGTTTTTAAATACATTTGTGAACCATGAACGGCGAATAAATAGGTATCCAATAAAACATATCATACGAAATAATAATTTTGTTAAGAAGTATAATATATAAACCACTGCATTACTCTCCAATTCTATACACGTTGTAGAATACGTAATGCTAATAAATACTTTTAATTTTTATAATAAAAGATATATTTTTCATAAATAGAAATCTTCAGATGAGGCACGTTTTAATTAGTTTCAACTAACAATAATTATAGAAATAATAATTCCGAATCAAAATGATCCATAAATTATCACAAACTAATTAACAATATGCCATAGCTATTAATAGCCTACAATGCTTATAACATTGCTTAGTCCGAAAGGAGAAGTCTCCAAATAAATAACGAATTGCTCGGTCACTAATAATATAAAATCGTAACTGTCATTGCAAAAATGCAACTAAATAGCGTTAAATTAGAACAATTTATGAATCAAAATTAATGTTATGTGTCCTTATATAACATCATGGTGTTGGTGTTGGTGTTTTTGTGAGGACCGATTATCTGAGCAAAAGATATATGCCTTCCATGGAGTCTTTCTAGGGAAACCTAATCCGTATTTATGCAAGCTGTGTGAAGAAAACCACGGACAACTCCAAACAAATAGGCCAACGTGCGTTACATAGACCCAACATCTTCCGTCTATCAGCTCTGAAAACGGATGAAAAATGTGAAATTTATTTGAATATTTGACAAGTATGCATACATGTAAAATGTGTTGTTCTGACTAACTACATCTAGCAAGAAATATTTCAATGTCAACATCTCTCTTATTCAATACTGTATAAGTTTCACAAAGATACAGTTATCTGTAATATTTCCGATTCATATGCAGAATGATTCAAAATGTGCAATTTTTAAGATTTGGAGCATCACAATAAATACTTTTGGTATAGATAACTGGGATCACAATCTATCCAGTTAAAAGTTGAGAGGGGGAGGTGTCTCACTTCAATCCGAACTAAAAATTTTGTTTATAACTTAAACAACAATGAAGAAATTTACAACAGTTTCACCCTTCTGTGTGAAAACCTAACGCTATCACGATAACTCACAATAAGTACATCCAAATAACTCTTAACTAAATGCTCCATATTTACTGATGCAGTCGACAATACATAAGGTTTCACTTTCCAAAATACTGCTCTCACCACCACTTTTTCTGATGTCATTGAATTTCATACAATGCCAGACAGGCCTGCTGAAAATGTCTTTAAAATATCTTTTTTTAATGTTGAATTTATGAACAATAGTTAGGTTCGGATTGGAGTGCGACACTTGAATTTTTAACTGAATAAATAGATTCCTCCCTGGTTTACTACGTAAAATATCCTTATTGCAGAGTGCTTTAAAGCAATTAAATTGTGTTCGTGATATTTCCTATCCCCTTGAATTACATACTATAAAAATATTTTTAAAAATTGTAATACATGGTTTATTAGGCAAGATAAATACATAAGGCTCCTCCTGGACAAAACAAGTGATGCTGACAAATATGTGGATAACATTTTATTTAAAGGAAAGCCTAAAGCTTTTTTAAAGTGGTAAAAGTGGGAAGCAGTGTTTGGTGAAGTAAGTGACTAAAGAACTCAAAACAGCTGTGAGTTTCAGACCAGGATATTAAGAAAGTAAATGCAGGATATTCTTAAATGAACTAACGGCATTTAAAATGAAATAACACACAAACGGTAAGATCTTTAATGTTATTCTTTCAAATGATTAACGAATGAAAAAAAAATTACTATTCGTCCTCGGTTTAGAACCAATATATGGCACAGTGGCACTGTCTTAAACTGAAGGTAGACTCAGCATAACTTCATAATTTCAAGGCACAAAGCCTTTTTTTGCGTTTAAAATTCTAAACAGAATAAAAGGTGAAAAACGAATGAATTTTGATACATCTCAATATGTCTGTTCAAGCATTCCTATAGTTTGAGACAGAACAGTGCCTACAGTTGGTGACATTTAGTAGGAAACAAAGAAACAAAATAAAGGAATTATCTACTTCACACATTTCCTGCAAGAATGGTGCGGTTTCCTTTGTTTTTCCACTTTGAAAAACATCAGTCCAATTTTCGAAAACTCTGTATGTTTTGATTGATCATAAAACTTCTCTTAATATTTCTGTACAAAAAAATAAATAAATAAAAATAAAAATAAACAACTAAATAAGAAATGTTAATTAGCTTTAAATATTTTGTTGGATAAAAATATTTAGTGAAGTGCACTAATTTTCTGTACTTACATGTTTGTATAAAATACATCATTTTCTTGTTGTGATGTTTTATCAGGCAATAAGTTAGTCCTCTACCCTTAGTCTGTTCAAATAGAACAATAGGTTTAAAAGGACAAAATTGGACACGATTATATGACACAATTTACATTATAGGCAGCTTCACATAAAATTTATTAATCCTTATATACCGGAGATAGTGAATCTTTTTTATGTATGTGTGTCAAAGATAATAAACAATAACCATCAACAATCCAACGTGCGAATATTTTATATTTAAAAAATGCAATATATGCTGCTTATTGAAACATTGTTTAATAGAGAAGCTGTTGCCATGCATTAAATAACTAAGGACCAAAAATTAAAATGCAATTTTTCTGTATAGTGTAATATGTGGCTCATACTGAAATAATAAAAGAAATGTTATGAATTTTAATTTAGTAATTTTTAACTTAGAATTAATACAACATTGGATTTATAATTCAACATCTAAGTTGCATACAAAAATATATTAATAATTTTTAAAGAGGTTTTTGCTATTACACGTTTGATAAAAAAATCTTTATACCTGGTTGACATTTTATTAATTTAGTAATACACGCAACAAAATTGGATCCACTTGTTATTTTATTGGAGTGACTGCCGTATGAAATTCATTTGAAGATATAAAGTTTTTTAAATTCATATGAAACAGCAATATAGTCATTTATCGAATGCGATGCATAAAAAAATAATTGCACAAAGAAACAGTTTAAATGTATTTATTCATACAAAAACAATTGTTAATTGTATTAGTCCGTAAATGGTAAACAAAATTTAATTTTTATAACAGAAGGAAAAATGAAATTTATTTATATAACTGTTATCAAATGTAAATTTTTCTCGTGTCATTTCGAGTAATCGTGCAATAGATTTGCCATCCCTGTTATAAGCTGATTTGATTTACGTTAAATATCACAGGAACTTTGTGAAAACCATATAAATTATCGTGATAGGCTAATTTTCATCATAGGCAAATTACACAGTATTGTTATGTAAAGACTTTTCTGTATTTTGTCATAATGTAGTTGTAAAGGTGGGAAGGTTGTTCAGGTGGTTGTTCAGGAAATGGTTTGTTGTTGTTGTTCGTGATCGAATAAAATCCAAGTGAGTCAGGTTCGTTGATGTACAGAAGAATTAAAAAAAAAAACTCCAGTATAATGTCAGGACTTTTATTCAGAGAACATCATATGTCCGAAGGCAGAAGAGGGGAAACATGAGAGCCATTCTTAAACGGTCTAGATAAGCATAAGACAGGAGGCGAAGTGAGATGTTTTCACGACTCAAGTTGGAGTTGCAATGATAAGAATCTCGCCAAAATAGGGTTGCTACAGAGTGTCTAGGCGAGAATACTTTCAAACGGAATGCCGCATAACTAATGGTATTTACCGAGCCATGTTGCTAGATTATTGGCATAAGAATGCACTTCACTTCAAAATTTAATACCGCCATGAAGATTATAACCGACAAATATTTTCTCATGCGAACGGAATTTTGAGAAACCAAACAGCTTGTGATTTTAACAAACAGAATATATTTTTAGAAATGGGTGTGAGTGGCTGAGTTATTACCACTTCCAAATAAGGGCATGCATCTGAGCAGTATGAACAGATAGACATAATTTTAACTGACACTGTGGCCACAAAAATGCATTATAAACACATTGTGTTATAAGCTTGGTTTCGGAAAGTAAAATTACGAAAAGGCATCTGTGCTGATTTAATTCTTTTCTTTTTTTTTATTTTAATCGAAAAGCCGTGAGATATTAGTGATCGAGCATAACTGAAAATGAAAAGGGAAAGAGTGTAAATTACAGCGGGATTATTGTTTGTAGTTATAGATAACTCAATTAAATTTTGAAAAAGGCAGGGTAAAAATATAATTTAAATAAAGGATAGGGGAGATTAAAAATTTAATATATGATTCTCATATCATAGTAGTAAATAAAAGTTATGCTAGAAAAAATTATATTTTGGTGTTTTTTTTTCTAAAGGCTAACTTAAACAGTGATGGAAAATTCCATTTGTGTTTTTTTTAATATTATAAACACTTATTAAATAATTATTAATAGTTCAAAAAGAGTTCCATTAAAATTATCTACACTGTTAGAAGTTTTCTGTAAACAGTCCAGTCATTCTACCGTTTTCATAAAAAAGTTTAGAATACCATAATTTAACTCTATTCTTGATCAGATACGCTTCATAATATTCTCAAGTAACCGTTATCATTAAAAACGGTCGAATGAAGGACAGTTCGCTGCAAATTTGTAACAGTGATAGGATCTTCTTTATGTTGTGACTGTTACAAAGTATTGTACTAAAATGCAGTTTATTCTGTAAATTATTATGCATCTATTCTTAAATAATTGACGTGTCAATTCAACATTAAATAGTTTAATATTCATTAAATTATATTTCACTAACTGTTATTTCATAAGTAATGAAAATTTGTATTGCCACGAGGCATTTTTGTTTCTTGTTTACACTTGATTGCAGTTTAATGAATTAGGCTCCGTTTTAATTTATAGTTGCCCCCCTATACAAAATAAAAGGATATTTCAAGAAAAAATTTATATTAATCACTACCGTATTTTTTTTTTTATAAAAGTTATAATTACGGTTAAAACCCGCTATTTGAATTTCTTGTGTTTCTTTTTCTTTTTAATATTTGCTGTATAAAAGAAACAGATGAAGTTCTGCATTATAATTAGAGAAAATACCCTTTTATTTTAAACAATTAAGAAGTTTTTTGAATTGTGAATATGATTTCAATTGATCCAAAATTCTAGACATTTCATCAGTATTTTTTAAGACATGGGACTGCAAATGTTTCAGCAAAATCGATATTTTATCAATTTCACATCTCTGGTCTGTAAGTAAGTATTTATCTCAAGTGTATATGTCATTGCGCTCTTTCTAATCTCTTTTGACCTGCATGTTCAGTATTTAGCCATGTATATCAGGATTCAATCTTACTTTCTGATAAACGGTGATCGACCGTAGACCTAGCTCTTAAAAACTACGTGATAAGGACATTTATGCTTACTGAGTAAGATTATTTTTGTTTTCGTCTAGATATTTTGATAAATAATCCAAATATTATCGCAAAACGAATGGCCTTTTATTTCTTTCAAGAAATGTATACTGATTATAACTTTTTCTAAGTATGCAAGCAGTTACACAAAAATCACATACTCACTAATATTTATAAATATTTGTATTTGAAATATATATTTTTTCATTCATTTTTTTTAAATTGAAAAAATAAATCGTTAATGAAATATTATAAATGTACTTCAATCGTGTTAGGGTAGAATAATTTCTAAGTAAATGAAAAATACATTTTTCACTTAAAATATATTTTATGACGATTATTAAGAGCAAGTAATGTATATTTTAAAAAATATATATACTTTTTACAAAACTACAAAATGAGACTCATATGAGATTTACAAGATGCATAAATTATTATTAATAATAATTTAATTATATTTTGTTATAATTTAAACCTACACAAATGTAGCAAATAAAAAAAAAAGCTTTCTTGATGATGTTCTTGTTAGATACAATGATAAAATTTTTTCAGACAAAATAACTTAAGAAAAGAAACAACAATGTCAAATGAGCACTGTACAACTGAACATACGGAAGGAAAATGATTCTTTTACTTATTGTGGCATTTAAAAAGCATTTTTGAATTTAATATGAAGTTTATACGCGATAAAGAAATAAAAATAAAATATGCACAGTTATCTAAGTGTTGTTTTCAGTGCGTTCATGTATGAGGATACCATCCATGAAATGTTCAAAGGTATTTAAAAATATTTTTTTAAACATATATTTGTCCTCTCATATATTTTGCTATAATTTTTTTTTTTTACAAATTTTCTGCATTGTAAAAATAAATTATCAACAATTCATAAAATTTCACAGATTGAAATTATGTGAAGGTATTATTATGAAAATAAAAACACAAAATATTAAAACAATAATAATAAAACTACCCTTAACCCTCTAACTCACCTTGACTTGATGGGAAAATTCAAAAATTCAAAATTATAATTTAGAATCTGTTTTCGATTAAATATTATTTTCAAAGATATCTCTTTTATGTCCAAACCTGATATATAAATCAAAATTCATCAAATTTCAAAGATTGAAATTATATCAAAGGATTAATATGAAAATAAAAAAATCTTTCAAACAAAGTATGTAGAAAGTAATAACACTTGCATTAACCCCCTCACTCACCTGGATCTCATACGAAAATCCAATAGTAAAAAAAAATGTAATTTAGAATCGTTTTCTCATTAAATTTTATTTTCAATTATATCCCTTACACAACCAGACATTATATATAATCCAAAATTTATAAAAATTCTCAGATTGAAATCATATCAAAAAATTAATATGGAAATAAAAAATATTCCTTCACACAAAGTATGTAGAATAAAATAAAACATGCATTAACCCTCTCACTCACGTGTACGTAATAGGAAAATCCAAAAGTAAAAAATTGTAGTTTTGAATCGGCTTTCGATTAAATTTTATTTTTAATGATATCTCTTATACGACCAGATCTCATATGGCATCATCTAATATGACATCAACCTTTTTTTCCACCGTCCAAAAAGGTATTTTAATTAAAACAATTTAAAGAATGATTTTTTCCTTTTAATCTTTCTCAAAATTTGTGAGCATGAAAGTTAAAGCATGTTGTTTTTAAATGAAAACTTTATAATTATTCATACTAATCTCTTTTCATTTCATTCGTCTTCACGAGATTTTGTGCTCGCGATATTTTACCCTAGCCATAATTTGACTCTGCGAGATTTCACCCGTTCAACATTTTATGTACCCGAGCCTTTTTATATTCGTCCACGCAAGATTTTGCCCGGCATTATTTTGGCGGCGAGATTTTGTCCTATAGATAAGTTTCGAATGACGTCACACCCTGGCAACCAACTTAACAACATGGTAGGCAATTTATTTGTCATTTGTTTTAGTCGATTTTTATTGGTTGGGCAACAAATATTGCCCGACAAATGGAGATTTTGGTAGATTGGATTTAAACTAGAGGAATGTGGGCGCATGGTTCATAGTGATGTATTACCACAAGCAATCCTTTAAAAAATAAAACCTACTTCAAGAGATTGTGTTCTATCTTATTGTACTGATAATTAGTTGTCGCAAGACAGTTGGCATACTTTACTGAGAGTGGTTTGGCATAACACAGTGTTTGTGGCAACCCTTTATTTTTATACCTATTCAATTTAATATCGCTAATATTGACTGGTAGTGGACGACGATCTATTAAAATTTTGATGTATTTCTCAAAAAAAGTACAACGTCTTTTTAAAAAAGTCAAGTCGTACCGCATGTCTTAAGATCATATACAAAATTCGTGAAGATCTTTTATGATTATAAATTATGTATGATAGAGACATTAATGTAGAAAAAGACATAAAGATGAACACAATATTTTTAGATCCTGTTGAAGTTGAAAGGAGATTATCATTGGCTCTAGAACTTTCCAACCAAAATATTTACTAAATTTAGAGTATTAGTTACAAAATTATGTATGGACATACAGTGAGTTAAAAAAAAAAGTGGGGAAGAACACCCAAGTATTTCAATCTCCAGATTGTCACAAAAAAAACAAACAGAAATAGCCGTTCGACTGAACGCTAGGTCTTTTTTTCAATGTATGTTTACAAAAATAGGTTTACTTGTCGTCTTCATATTACAATTGTGACAAAATGTGAACTTTTCAAAACGAACACCTAATTTTGACATCATATTTGGCTTTTATGTTAAATTTTACCTCAGGATACTAAGGGTGAAGTCATTCGGTAAAGCAGTTTATGGTTTATCATTGTTTAAGATTTCGAATTAAAAAAAACTTTAATTTTAGATACGCATATTTAAAACTTACACATATATAGGTTATAATTCATATTTTTTTTCTAAAAGTTATTTAAAAAAAAACAAATTTCAGAATTAAATTTTAAAAAATATTAGGAATTGTAATCTGTATATTTTTGAAACAGAAATCAATTTCTTAAGCTACAAGTATGAAAATCCAAAATTACATCACACTACGCCCAATAGTACTTGAGTTATTTTTTCAAGATTACACGCATTGCAATTTCTTTTCTAAAGATTACAAATTAATTTAACATTAGATTTTCGAAATTTTAAACCTTCCTAATTTCTAAACTACTGGATCTCATGATTTCCTGTTTGGTATCTTAAAGTACACTTTATCTAAAAAGACAAATATGGTGTCAAAATAGGACATTCGTATTGAAAGTTTCAGCGTTCGGTACAATTTTAGTATGAAGACAACCTCTAAACTTACTTTTTTTATATAAAATGAAAAAAAGACATAATTTCCACTCTTATGGTTATTTTTTGTTTACATACAATTTGGATTAAACATCATGAAGTGCTCTCTCTGTTTTTCTTTTTAGCTCTTTGTTGTACACAAATAAGAAATGTACAAACGAATAGTATTATAACCTCGTTTGTTTGAAATTGTTTGAATATATTTTTGAAACAGAAATCAATTTCTAAAGCTTCAAATATTTCAATCCAATATTACTTCGTATTCCACCAAGTAGTACTTGAGTTATTCTTAAAAACTACACGCATTGCAATTTCTTTTGTAACGATTACAAATGAATTTAACATTAGATGTTCCAAACTTTAAACCTTCATAATTTCTAAACCACTAAACCGCATGACTTCCTGTTTGGAATCTTAAAGTACATTTTATGTAAAAAGACAAATATGGTGTCAAAATAGGATATGCGTATTTAAAATTTCAGTGTTTGGTACAATTTTGGTATGAAGACAACCCCTAAACTTTTTATGTATATAAAATGAAAAAAAAAAAAAACATAATTTCCAATCGTATGGTTATTTTCTGTTTTTGCTACAGTTTGGATTAAACAGCATGAGGTGTTCTCTCTATTTTATTATAAAATTATTATTTTTAGCTCTTTATTGCACTCAAATAAGAAATGTACAAATGAATAGTATTATAACCTTGTTTGTTTGAAGTCGGTTAGAAACATAAATAACTGTGGAACAAAAAATGTCTTTTAAAGTTTAAATATGACGACAATTTTATCTGATTACTAAATGGCATTTACTTTTATTTTTATCTATAGCTTTGTTGAAAATACTTTTAGCTCTGCTTATGTTGCCTTTTTTCATCGCTATTGAACAGTTATGAGACTTTTCAATATGCTATATATTTTTCTATAATGCTAAAAGGCATTTTTTAACCTATATTTGTAAATCAGCGTCAACTGCTTTTACTTTTTTTCAATTTTTATCCGATATGCGTCACATTATTAGAAAACTTTGTTTTTCTAAATATCTGAAGCAGGTAGCAATGAATTTGTTTTTAAAAAATCCAAATGTTTCCCAATGTTCTGAATCTTTATTATTAAAAATAATCAAATTCTGTGTATTACTGTTTAAAACAATTTTTAACGCCTGAATTATTATTATTATTATTACTTTCAACTTCTAATTTTCTATGATTTTGACATATATGTAAAATCATTCACAGTTATTTTTTTTTGTTAATAATTACGCAGATTTAAGTTTGTTTCAGAATTAATAGTTTTTTTAAGATTTATATTACACCGATTTCGTTTCAGCAAAATATATGTCTACAGAGATCACGTATTTAGAGATAGCCATTTCGATTTTTCTAGTATAATTATTATGTTTCATTTATTATTGAATATATGTATAATAAACAAATTTTCGTAAAATCAAAATGAATTTTATCTAACAAAAAATATAAATAATATTTTTTAAATCAAAGTAACGATAAATTTCATTGACCAGGATTAGTTGGAAGAAATCATTAGTTTCATTTGCATATCTCGATGTCCTTTTCTCGCTTCCACTTTATTTCTGTTTATTTTTAGGAATGGCAAAGTTCAAGTGGTTTTTAGGTCCTTTGATTTGCCTCATAATCGGGACCACATCCGCTAGACCTCCAGAATGTGAAGAGCCCCCTCTATGGTCTATTAGTGGTCGCCAGCCCCTGATGGAAACCAGAGGGAAAGTTACTTTGCTGGCTTTGCTACAAGCTTCTTGACAGTTTTGTCTTTTCCAGGCGTCCATGTAAGTTTCCAATATATATAAATATATATTTTTTAAATGTAAAAAAAAAAGAAAATACAAACAGAAATGTTTTTAATATTTCTTTTATGTCTGTTTATTATGAAACAATAATTTGTGTAGATTTTTTAAAACACAATCTTATTTAAAGTTATTTTCTGCTCGTATTAAAGGGTAACTTTTTACAAAATCACATGGCTTATATTATAAAAGCTTTACTGCAGAGTATTTATGGAAAAATTCAGATATAGCTGTTCTATTGTAATTTTACTTTTTTGTTTAAATTTATCTTTATGTTATATTTTTGTTATGATCCTTAAAAAACATTTTACTAAAACACAAGCCAGAATAATGACCCATTAATCATATAATATAAAATCACTCCCAACACTACCAGAATATTGTCAAGGAACTCCAATTTTCTGTACAATGACAAGATATATCTAAATAAACAATTTAGAAAACACATAACACCATTGAAAATATATTTTTAGCAATCATTGCCGATAAATTATAATGTATGCTAATTCTTTTGTGCAGCTCTAAATATGATCTAATCTACTGTATCACGTACTATGCTAAAATGTAATTGAATACCCTAGAAGCCACGGGTTACAAGTGACAAAATGTCGATTTGGAGTAAATTAAGTTCAAAGTTTTGAGTCAATACTAATAGACTGAAATAATTATGAAACTGCTAATTATTTCATAGTGGTTTTTGTACTCTCTTATTTCAATATCTGCGTAAAGAAGGTGGAGTAATTTTTTTTTCTTTTAATAGTTAATTCATATTAATAACAAGGGGTACAAGTTTCAAATGCTTAAGTAGTTGACCTCCAAAACGTAGCACATAATTAAAAATCACTTTTTGTTTTTGCGTACAAACAGTCTTATTTCTGGATCGCCTGTAAGCTCAGCTTTTTCAATTTTGTCACTCATACCCTTCGGCTTGTGAAGTCCTCAATTCAGCTGGAAAATGTATAGCACACTTGAATACGTTTTTCCTGCAATTATCATTCACAGACGAAAATATAATCGGCATTATTATGAATGTATTTATTTACTATACTCACACCACATAATAATATTAATACTAGTTCTACTAAAAACCATGCTTCATAGTCAAAAACACACTTTCAATAATTTCCGTCCACAGACGATCATTAAATAAAATATTTTTTGAGGGCCCTATATATTATCTATAGAATTTATACACATGATATAATACACAAAACTTAATTAAGCTTGAGTTAAGCTTCAGTTATCGCTCATAGATGATAATGTGTCTCAATACTTTTGCATTTGTAAAAGAACATTAAAATATTATATGCATAATTTTCTATAAGGAATATGCTACAGCGCTACCCAATAATGTACAGGGTGATTTTTTTTTAAGTTGTGAAAGTAAAACTCTATAACAAAAGAACCACTGATCCAAATGACCTGAGATTTCACTAGTGTGCTCCCAAAGCAATGGAAATGTTTTAGACGTGGTTAAAAAAACTTAAAATCCCACCGACAGATGGCGCTGTATATGCAGCAAAGTCAGGAGACGAGCTTGTACACGACACACGTACAGTGGTGATAAAAACGTGTAGCACGCACACCTCGTGTTCATTATTCTACGGATATCCTCGCAATGACTATTTCATTGACGGACCGTGCGTTGTTAGTAAAACTGTATTATCGAATAATAACAGCTCAGCAATTGCTCTTAAGAGATTTAGGACACTTAAGAATTTAAGAAAAGGTCCAATGATGATTGAAAACTTACGGAAGATGGTTTTGAAATTTGAACAGACTGCTTCACTGAGCCTAAAACCAGGTAAAGGAAGGAAAACAGCTGATGTTAACCCAAAGCGCCATCTGTTGGTGCGATTTTAAGTATTTTTTAACTACGCCTAAAAAATTCCCATTGTTTTGGGAGAATACTGGTGAAATTTCAGGTCATTTGGATCAATGGTTCTTTTGTTATAGGGTCTTACTTTCACAACTTTAAAAAAATCACCTTGTATATGAGTTTCATCATGCTAGAAATTATGAAAATTGTTAAATTGAATTTCACACAATTATAGTAATTCAGTCGCAAATTTTGTGTGTACATGCACAGTAAGTGTTATGCACTCTATTTTTTTAGGAAACATGTTATTGTTCATATGAATATTGTAATATTAATTCCGTGATGTTTGAAGTAGTTTAACATACTTCAAATGCACTCGAAACATTTATCACTCATAGATAGTAAGTATATCTGATTTCTTTTCTGCACCTCTGTAAAGAAATGCTAAATGCACTCGTCATTTTCAGGCTGGAAACATGTTGTAAATATGCTGTAGTAAACCTCAATGTTATGTATAAATTTCCTGGCAATCCAACTATATTTAAGACGGCAAGAGCGGAAACGACCACCAGATCATTTAACATAAACAGAACTCATACACACATTTTAACTATTTTAAAACTCGATAAAAACTTTAAATTCTTCAAGTTTTATCGCATAAAATTAATTTTCAATCAACAATGTAAGGTGTAAATTGAAATTATTTATGCTTTTGAAATGCGGTGCACATAAAAATTATTTTTATAGATCTATCTATTATTTGTCATTAACAATTATGTAATGATCATACCTAGATTATTCTTTTACCATACAGGTCATCCCTTTATCTGATTAATATTCATATAACATTTAAGCCTTGTATTAAGCTACGATTAATCTCTAGAACAAATCATGGATTTTTTATTCCTTTAGGACCTGACGTACCAAACGGGGAGTACGCAGAGAAGGTGCGGGGCTTTGCTAATCCAAGACATAATAGTAGACATACGTTGGGGATAAGATCTAATTCGCCTCTTTCGGCTACGCACATATGAATATTTTTAAAATCTTAGAAATCGAACATATACGCATCTTTTTACGATTATGTACCTATTTTTTAGCTAACTGTATTGATAAAGGAAATTCCCGTTAGTTAGTATTTCAAATGGAGGCCATTTTCCGTCCACATTAAACGATGTAAACATTTCAATGCTATAAAAAAAATCCCTTACGTTAAATTAAAATATATATATATATTAATAACAAACCTGATGGCTAGGCCTACAGCAATGGTAGATTTCAAATACACAGACCGTGGGGCGCCTGTTTATTGGAAATTGCAGAAGAAAGACCTTTTGGAACCTCCCACTTCGAAACCTAACTTGTTTGCGGGCGGAGCCGGCAGGAATTTTTTTTTTAAATTTATTTTGCTATAAAGGGTTGGTCCTATAAAAAACTTGTCAAAATAATATTTTTAGATAATATTAAGAGGATTTATAATAAATTTAAGCGGATTTGATATATTGTGAATTGACGAAGTTATGATTTTTTTTTTCTAAAACCCCCCTTCCTCTCACCCCTTGGGGCCATTTTTAATGATATCAAAAATCTGTAAAACATAAATTTTCGGCCCTTTTCCTAGAAGTAATAATAACTTTAAACGGATTCGATACGTATCATAATTAAAAAATTATGGGGTTTTGTCTGTTTTCACAAAAAGACCCCCATTTCTCCCCTCTTGGTTCGATTATGCCCATTAACGAACTTGACTGAGACTTTATGACCCTTGATTTTATGTGTAAGTTTGGAAAAGATTTGTGCAGAATTGTCGAAGTTATCGTGTCCATAAAACAGTAATATAGATAGATAGATAAAGTTTTGAACTGGGTTGGTTTGGGTTCTTATCAGTCGTAATCAGCGTAGATCTGCAAAAATTGTTCAGAAATTCCAACTTAGGGGAGAATGTAATAGGTAGTATTTCTTACGAAATCTACCTAAAATGCAATACGTTTTAGGACTTTATGCCAAAAGAAATAACAATCTTTTAATTTAGTTTAATAAAAATGAAGATTAACGCCAATACTGGTAATACAAAACAAAATTACTCAGGACAAACAAAATATACAAATAAATTGTTATACTTCCATAATTTGAAATACATTCCAAATTTGGTCTGTGACATCCAATTTTTATCAGTAATATCGTAGATCAGCAGGCAACATTGTTTGAACAACTCACGTCGTCGGGTGTGGAGTGTTAGCTTACTCTGTATCAGTGTCACTAACAATTTCTTGATCACAGATCTTGCACCAAAATTGCTTTTGAAAAACTAATCTACAAAGTAATCTACTATCTGTCTTTACATTCTGCCCGGTTATCACTCAAAGACAAAAGACTGTTAATTTGAAAATTTTGTACGCTTTGTATGCATTACGCGATGCCTTTAACATTATTTTATAACAGGAAAATTAAATTGTTCTGAGCACTGAATCTATTGTACGTTTTAAAAAATTCGTTAAACATTAGTCTCAATAGAGGAAAAAAAATCAACAATACCAGTTTATTTAATTTCTCTTTCGCAGAAATTGTAAACTTGGAGTTTAGTACAGTGTTTATAAACAGATCACGGTAAAAAAGATAACTTATGTGGTGTACTTTATTTTGATGAAACAGCACCAAAAAACTAGCGCTGAATCACAATTAAATAATAAAACATTGTATGAATCACCATAAAAACAAAAAATACAGGTCACAAATGACCTTGTGACCTTGCCCCGTACGGACAAGTGTTTGCTTTGGCTGATGACGGGCTGTTAAAAAATTTCAACCTCAACCCGTCCAGAGTGTTCTTTTGATTTTATGGTGATTCATACAGTTTTATTATTTAATTACTTTACATTATTGGTACAAACGATTTTGGTCAAATAGGTGAGTAGGTGAGTACTTATTCATTGTTTTTATTAAATGTTGTAATGTATTTTAAATTTTCTGTAAAACTAGCACTATTTTCCTCTTGTGGCTAAAATAGATACCGAGTGTTATTTGAACAATTCCTGGGTTTTATTTATAACTGTAAATCAAATAATCTATAAATCAAACACGTAAATCAAAAGAAGGAAAGGAAATCAAACTAAGAAATTAAACAAGTAAAGTAAAATCTCTAATTTGTAGAGGTTAGTTTGCTTTTCGAGTTAAAATTGCCGATTGATTTTCTGTATGTCGCCTACGATTAACTGATATAGCTATGTATTTTAGGATTTTGATTTAGAGGTACTGTGCAATATACTCCAGAGGCCAGCACAGCAACAAGGAGCTAACACAAAAGTAAAAATCTACATTCAGAAGGCTATTTTACAGAAACATGCAAATCTTTGAAATGTATATTGTCATTTGCTACTGATAAAGGTCTGGAGATAGCTAGTAGCCACCTTGGTTTAATCTCATTTTTGAAATAAGATAATATCGCATGTAGTGATCGTGCAATCATGCATTCTATAATTCACTGGCAAAATTTGGTGGAAGAAATCTTTAGTGACCTATCCTAAAATATATAATCACAGTAGTTTACAAAATAAGAAGCAATGTTCAATGACAGATTCAGAGTACCCCAATTTTCGTCTAAAATATTACGCTTTATTTAATTACAGAAAAATATTACAAAATTCTGCGATTAATCAGATAAACATTTTTAATATGACGAAAACGTTTCAGATAAATATTTCTGAGATGAAATAGTGGTGTCATACTACTTAAAAATTCTATGGAGAGCACACACCTTGCAGATTGTTTGGAAAGCTTTGTCACAAAAATATTTTAGTTATGCACTATTTTACACAGAAGTTGAAGCAGGTCTAAAATGATTGTTTGAGCTCCTTGACTCGGTTTTAGAAAGCTCGGAAAGCAGACAATTCGTTAAAAAGGTACTTAATGAAATTCAAGAATTTTCCAGAAATCCTTTACCTGGCTATTCCAGATTTAGGATTTCTTAGATTTCCAGATTTATATCTAGAATTCTTATCAACACAACGTACAGCCTAATTATCGCTTCAGAAGAAAGATAAAGAATTATTAACGAATGAAGAGCTGAAAATGAAACTAAAAAATGGGTATCAAGAATTTTAGCACCAAAAGCAAATACCTGGTATATTATCCAGCATTATGAACTACATCAAATAAATCCATCCTTGCATTCCCATCTTCCATATTTAGCCGAAACAATATTTGGAATGGAACCTATTATATTAACATGGAAAATCGTGATTTTAATAGTGGAACGTGGCGACATAAGACTGCTACCAAAATGGGAAAAAAAAAAAAAAAACGGATAAATTAGTGTCATCAAAAGAAACTTTGCCCTTCCTTTATAAGTAATAGAGACTTAAATATTTTATATTATTATTTTACTAATTCTATTTTCCGCAGCAGAACAGTATTTTAGATTCATACAATAATTGTAAGAAAAAACACGTATTTGTTTTTGAAAAGGACAATGCATAAATTACTATCTGAAAAGATGAACGCTGACCCCAAAAAGATCGGAAACCTTTGTTTTAGAGAATTATTTTTATAAATATGTTAAATTTCAGAGATCCCATTTAAATTGGCTGTATTCTCAGGAAAAATAACCATTTGAAATATATAACGATGTAAGTTTACTTTGAAAACTGCTATTTTAAATTAAAAAAGCATGTATAAACAACTGCAGTGTCTCTTTAAATAATATGACTGATAGATAATAGATATTGCCTGTCGGTGTAGAAAGCCATGTATAATAAAATACTATAAAATGAATTTTAGAGTATTTTTTAATTACGAACTTACATCGGTTATCCCTTTGCTGTCTACGAATTTCTTCTTATTTCTTTCTTTAGATAAAATTTTAATCTTAATACAATTTTATTTTTTTAAATTATCATTTAGGCTGGAGACGCTACTGAATCATTTCCGTTCTTATGGTTTGAACGACCTGGAATTCATTATTGTGAACTCTAAACTCTCCCATTCTCAAGAAAGGATGCACGAGTTGACAAACCGCGTCAGCTTTGACGTATTTCAAGAAACTGAAGAAGAAGAAGTCTGGAATCTAATGGAAGGTGGCAAAGATGATATGTATGTATATGACAGGTGAGTGAAATTTATTTAATCATATATTATTCTAAAATTAAAACTGTCTCAGTTTCTTAATTCACCATACAATATTTGGATTAATCAGAAGTGTTTTTCACTAAGAACAATGAATGAGTTACTCTACTTTGTTAATTTAATAGTAATTTATGTTTAATTTTAATTGCCGTAATAGTAAAAATATTCAGAAATATTGTCATTATTTTCCATTTCAATGATATGCAAATGAGAAAGTTTTATCCGTCCATTGCTCTCTTGCATTTTTCTATCTTCTACTTTATTAATTTCATTCATCTCCTATTTCATAAAATACAGGGTCATCGAAAAAGAATGACGGGGTTACAAATTTGTATTACTCAAATAAAGAAACACATAGAAACATAACTTTAGTTAAGAAAAGTACCGAGTTTTATATCCATTTCACGACGTTCCGATTTGTGCACCATTAATCGCTCAACAGACGATATTCAATCTCCTTCCATGTCCTGTGAAGCATATCTGGAGTTACAGCTTCAGTTGAGACTATGATTCTTCGTTTTAAATGACTGATATCAGTAATTATTTCACTGTACACAATGTTCTTAATGTATACCCAGAAGTCCAGAGGCGTAAGGTTGGGGCTTCGTGGAAGCCCCGGAATTGGTCCATCTCGTACAATACATGAGTTGGGGAACTTCTCATTCAAGGCTGTACGCCATCTAGTGAGCGGTGGAAAAATTTACATTCTTTCGCTACATTGCAACACAAGAATTATTTCCGTACGTTCATGAATTATTTTTTTATAAAGTTGCAAAATCTCGGCATTCTTTTTCGATGATCCCATATATTGTGCGTACAGAGCATCCTAAAATGAACCAAACGTTTTAAAAGTTTGATCAAAATTAAACGGTGATAGATAAACGTTATTATTCCAGGAGGATATTGTGTGACGTCGAGTATTTCTTCATACTCTTCATTCTTTCATTCCTTGTTTAAGTTCTAAATAGGCAGGACAGTGGCTCCAGCTGTAAAATGCTCAAACCAACTTATAAGAATGGATCAAAGCTCACTCCGATTTTAATCTGCATTCTGTTTAGCTGTTGAAACGCAAAAGAAATGGATTGTCTTATGAAATCGCAAGATTATATTGAGCAGTATAAGAGTTTCAGATAGTGCAATGCCACTTATCGGCGATGTTTCAATATATAACGACGAAGTGTAATAAATAAATTTAGTGACTTCATACATTACTCTCATGCAAGAATAACTTCAGTAGCTGTAATAAAATACATTATTCTATTGGTAGTTTAATATAATTTCCTCCTGTTTTATTGAGATTTATTTAATTTAAATTAAATTTTAGAAGAACAAAATCATGTGTGCAATTCATTAGTAAACATAGCATCAATTCATTATTAAACAGAGTATCAATTCATTAGTAAACAGAGTATCAATTTCTTTCGTAAACAGAGTAGCATTGCATCATCTGCAGATCAGATGTACTGTAACAAAATGTAGATTCGCTTTTCGATAAAATTATGCTGAGTTGAGTACATGGCTGTAAATCGTCTTGTGTTCAATATATTAAACCTGTGTTTTAGCTTCATAAGGTTCAGGATGCTCATGAAATTTATAATTATATTCATTCGTACTGAGTTGTTTGTTAATAAATATTTTTTTTTAACAGGTGTGGACGTCTTACACATTACATACCTTTCCCTTTAAGCATATTAAACGAAACACCACTGGTAGCGAATGCAATCCTTACAACATATTTCCGCAGTCCATGTGGTGATAACTGTGCTCAAAACAAAACAATGGATATAGATGATTTTGTTAAAAATTTGGAAAAGGGCCTGGAGCCATCGAATGAAACAGAAAAGGTTTGTATTTCTTTATATAAGTGGATGAAATATAGTAGATGTTTGTAGAAAATCATATAGTTTAGCATTTCTTATAAGAAGAAAAATGAATAAATTATGTTTTAAAAACACCACAAATTTAGCATATCTAACAACGATAATTTGCTTAAAATTGCATTGAAATATATACATTTCAGGAATCAATCCTTGGTTATATGTATGCATAGATGAAAGGATGCAAGTAGCTGCCGAAAGACCATTTTTTCAAGTCATTTTGTACTATAAAGTTACTTAAAAGAGGAACGTATTTAAGAACCACATAAAAATAAATATAAAAGCATTCTATTACATATATTTTCAGGTTCCAAATATGTTTATTTACGACACAAAAAACGCTATTCCTCAATTATTATTTATTACGGTGAAATCCGCGGGCAGGCAGACAGACATTTACTGTTTTATAGAGATAGAGATAGAAGTATAATTTTAATACCAAAAATGTTTCGTCCGCGATAATGCATTTTTACACTATTACACTTATTATCACAGAAGTTGTTTTTAAGTATAACTTGTTATACGGTTGCTGGACCCTACATTTTAATTTCAGTCTAATAAGTTCTCACACATTATAATGCGTAGAAAAAGAATAAATCTAAATCATTCTTTTATATTATCTTATCAACAAGAAGTGAAACAATGAGCTGTTTGAAATCCATGCATTTTCCGATCGCAAATGTATTGTTTCAAACAAGTTGTGTGTACAGCATTTGCATTTAAATTATGTGCATCAACAATATTTTTGATTGCATTTCGTTTGCGGCATTACAATTTGTAAATCAGTGCGACTGTATGTTGTCTGATCATTCTTTTTTTTAAAAAGAGAGCTATCTTTATATACCCATTTAGTATTTTTTTATTTTTTTATCTTTATGAATAAACAAGAACGCAAAATCATTCAGGAAGCATAGATTATGAAACACTTCCTAACACTAACGGTACATTATTAAGAATTTTTATTTTTCCATACAATAAAGTGAAATATCTAAATATGCAAATTAAATATGCATCGTAAATGATTTCCCCCCCCCCATAGACCATAATGTAACGGAATATTTTGTGTGTCCCTGTACACGAACTATAAATACTACACACTTAATTGTCAATAGCGAACCTTCTATAGTGGACATCATTAACATATGAAAATGTCATGTCACTCTGAGTATATTTATTCGATTTAGAGCACGGACAGACAGACGGACACACCAAATACATAAAATTTTGGAAAAGTTTTAAGAAGGAAATTGGACATTTACGTTTCCGAATTTAATAAGCGTTTTACACACATTACATGATTATTCAAACTGCGGAGACTGAAGAGTATTTCAACGAATTTAATAAAATATATGTTTCGAAACGAAAAAAGTGCTCAAGATTAAATGTCCTCAAATAAGTCAGTTTTGTATTAGACTTTTGTTGATTTTGTTGTTCATTTCTATGTTAGTGTAAAAATATGTTTTTATATATAAAAAGTACACGTGTAAAACACCGTATAAATCTTACATTTTTGTGTTTTATCCTAAAATATATATTTTTACCCAAATTACTTCTAAATATAGTTTAGTGTATCACGGGTGCAGGAGTTTCCTTCTGTTGCAGTAAGATACTACTAATAATCTCTTAGTTGTATCCCTTGTAAGATACAACTAATAATCTCATCCCTTGTAAGATCCAAAAATTAATTCTTAGTTGTATCTCTTGTAAGATACAACTAATAATCTCTTAGTTGTATCCCTTGTACGATACAACTAATAATATTTTTAATAAATTATTATTTTTCGCAAATTTCGACTTCTCATTTCATATGAAAGGCTCTGAGGTAGATCATGGTAACTGACATTATTTTAATTTTTTTTATTTTCATGGGGAAAAAACTAACTAGATCTGGACATTCTCTTATAAATACATGGTTTATTTATTACTGAATAGATACAGTCATAATCAAACAAAAACTCTATATAAGTAAAACGAGTTTTTGTTATTAAAATTCATTAAATCCAATAAAATAAAATCTGTCAGACAAAAGAAATATTCCACATAATTAACTGGAGGTTTTGATTGATCATACTATCGTATTTAGTGGAAACAATCATAATTGTTTTGGTTGTATATTCAGGAAAAAAACTGGAATATTGAATATCAACACACTTGCACTTTGTTAGTTAACTAGTTTCACTTCAAAGCCCTTTATATTCATATAACATTAAACAATAATCTGATCATATACTTTTACATGTTATTAAAAATGCTTTTATGTAATTAAATATTTCATTTCAGATCAATGAAACATATGTGGAAACAGAACAGCCTGATGTAAAAAATGAAACCTATAATGAAACCTATAATGAGAGCTCTATTGAAGCTCTTACATCAAATGATTTATTCAGTGTAATTGATCCTGTACACGAAGAAATAGATTCATTCAATAACTCTTTTTCCTCTAATATTACAGACTATGATTATCCTGAATATGATAATATTTCTCCTGTAAATAACACTAATAGCACGAGTGTTGATAAAGCTAAGAATTATTTTAACAGTATTTATAAACTGTTTTTTAACAGTGAAAGAAATGTCGAAGAAAAGCAAGGTGCTAATGAAACATTTGCTAACGTAACTACTAACACCACACTTTACGCACATTCTCCGGACAATAACTCTGCACATGAACATAAAAAGCATAAGCACAATTCGCATCACCATAAGCACCATCATTCTCATCATAAACACGATTCAAAAGAAACAAAAAAATCTGACCGTTGTTTAGAAGCTGACTACCAGGTATGTAAAAGTTGGACGAAGAAACGTTTGTTACATGCTCAGAAATGCTGTTCAAATAGGAGAAAAGAACTTGAAGCCGGACATCCCAGATCGTGTGATAATTTTGGGAAGAAAAGATGCAAAAAGATCCAGTCCATCTTAAAATGCTGTATTAAAACCGTTTATGTAGAACCTTCTTCAGTTGCACCATCAAACGAAACAGCAACTGCACCTGGAGAAGAGTTTGCAACAAAATCTGAACACGAAAACCAACACCAACAAAGTACACCACCTGCGATTTCTGGTATTGTTTGCTGTAAACCAGTTGAGGATGGAATGTTAATGGAGTGCAGGTTTGGTAATATCGAAAGATGCGATGAAGGTGAGTATCAAGAAACTAGTCCAAGGGAAATGAAGTGAGAAAATCTTCCTTGACGAAACCAGCAATCTTCTGAGGGCGGAAAGCTTCTAAAATCTGTCATGCCCTGACAGTCTGTTGCTCTATGACAGAAGCTACCCTCGGAAGATATAAGTCTTCTCAAAAAATCTTCTAATATCGTTTGATGACGATAGAGATCTGAATATTTTTTTTTCTGGCAATGAAGTGTTCCTTTAAACATGTTTAGATGTCATAAACAGTAAGAGATTATTATCTTTTGAAAAAGTTAACTTAAATATGAAACATATCTTTCAGATTGGGATATTTAAGTTTCATTTAACGAATTGTGTTGTTTATTTACATAATGTAATCTGATGTTTTTAATTTTAAGATATCAAAAATTATTTTAAGTAACTTTTCCCAAATTATAGAAAAGTAGTTAGAAAATATTGATGACTGTTAAGTCGAAAAAACAATGAAATCATAATTTGTTTATAGATTAAGATTTTGTTTAAAAGTAATGGCTTAGAAAGACAGTATGTTTAATGAATTTTAGACAGCTTTCAGAAAAAAAAGGGAAATTTGTTTGTTGAAATTCTGTATTTGAAATACAAAAAGTTACACGACGAACTTGTACTTTCACAAAGTAGAACTTTTACTACATAATTTTAAAAAAATGTTTACTGATATTTTAAATCTTGAAGTTTGAGAAATACTTACTTATTAATAAATCGTAAAAATACTAATGCATTTGAATAACCAAGGTTATACAAACTAAATAATTATCCTAAATTGAAAACTCTAAATTAAAATTAATGTACGACTTTTTCATTTCATGAAGAAAATTATTTAATATTACAAAAGTCTGTCAAAACAAATCCTAATTAGAATAAAAATTGCGGTGCGAAATTAACACAAACATAAATTTACTTTAATAGGATACACTTCATTGCTTTTATTAAGAATTAGCTATATTTGATCACTTTGTATGAAGCCAATAGGATAAATCTTGACGGAATTCTATTGACTGATGAATTTGTGATTGATTAGTAGCTATTTATTTTTATAATTAAAACGATTAATGAACTTTTTCACATGAATCACATAAAGTTTAAAATACATCTAAAGCCCTTTATGATGAATAAGTTATTGTATTTTTTTTACAGTCATACAAAAATGATATAGTTAAAGTTTTCTAATTCAAATTAAATATTTATCACATTTTCTTTTAAATATTTAAGAATTTGAAATGCATTTTTTTAGAAACTGTAACATTTTGGATGCACATATAAGATGCAAAAAATACACATAATGCACTTTCCTTTTTGATTAATTTTTATTTGAATACGACATATTTTTTTTTATTGTTTAATCTCTTTAGTAAACATTTATTGTAAATTATTGTATGCATTTATATACGTATATTTTCTGGAGAGGTTATTCATCGATTACGTTGAAATTTAGATTTTTATTGATGTCTTTTTTATTCTTCTTTGATGACACCAAATGAAACTTATAAGAGTTTGGTGGACTGATGTTCTCAGAATAAAAAGATAATATAAAAACCTTTATTTCAAGTAATATGGATGAACTTGCATTTTTCATTCCAAAGCAATCGTAAACAAACGCTTAATAATTTTTTTTTTTTCAAAAATGCTTCGAATTTTATCTTCTTTTCTGTAACTTATTTTTATATTTTGTTTGTTACGAAACTTGTGTTTTATCGTTACAGAATAAATCTATTTTAATTTCTGGAGTGTTTGGAATTTTATTATTCTTATACTTTTTTGTAACTTTTCTTTCTATGAGGAATTAGGGGGTCAGATTACCATTTAAACTGACAAATTACATATAACAGTGATTCTAATATGGATTGCAATAACTCCACATCTTATTAACTTTTGGATATGAAATTTTAAACACACATTTAGAAAGATGTATTCTAACAGTTAGTGTTCTGGAAAATAGTGGCATATAATTTTTTTAAAATTTAATTTGAAAAATTAATGTTCTTTTAATAAATGAATTCATCTTATGTGTTTTTGTGCTAGTTGAATTCACTCTGTGAGTCGATTTTTTTTTAATTGCGTAGAGATAAAAGACGTATTTAAAATGATCTACACAGGGGAAAATATAGTGATTCGTTCTTCAAAAAAAGGGGAAAAACATTTTTTGAATTTTTTAAAAATAAAAATGATTATAACTTCTAAATATTTTACTTGATGAACATATAATAGGTCATTTTGTGCATCTATAAGGTTTATACCTTCAGTCAAAATTTCATGAAATTCTATTCAGCCATTTTTTTAAAAATTATGTGCGGAATGACCAAAATCACCGTTTTGAGAAAATTGACTTTAAAGATAAAATTACTTTTGGTCATATAAAATTACATCAAATTGTTTTGGAAATAACTTTGCTTTTAAAGCAAATTTTTGCATGGGGTATCTTATATAATGTTCCCAAAGGCTCAAATTATAAAATAAACTATTAAAACTTTTGATGATTTTTTTATACTTTAAAAGGTACATGTATCTGTGGTGTCAGTTATATTGAAAACTTTGCTTAATTTAAAATTCTGTTGAAACGTGTATTTAATACGATGATTCCAAAACAAACGTATTACTCTTATTCTTTGTTTTTTTATATTGCATTCTAAAAAAGATTAAATGACTCAGTTAGCGAAATTGTCTAAGTTATGTCAATCAATAAAAAGCTTTCTGAAAATTCGGATTATTTTTAAATATCAGAATGATTATATAAAGATGATGTATTACATTTTCTATTTAGAAGTATCCATTGATAAGAACTTTTACATCTTATATTTCACTTTTAGTCTGATCCAAGCAAACATGCTTCCCACCGTTGTATGGATTGTTATTACCTCATCATTAATGATACCACTTTAGAGGAACACGTTGTTCAGTATTTATAAAAACATTAAAATGGTATTGTAATCACAAAATATTTAATTTATTTGAAATTTATTTCATTCATCGGAAAACATTCAATTCATGTTGAAAGCTGAATATATTAATAGAGTGACAGTTGAATGTTAAAAAAGTAAAAAAAGAAGAAAAAATAATTTTATAACTCTTTTCTTTATTTAAGGAAACCAATCCCTAGTACATTTATATTTTCCACAAATTCAACGAAACTGATACTGACAACATCATGTATTTAAATTACATGATGAGAAGAAAATGATGAAATTAGATGCAGTTTTTTATATGTATGGGCATAAAATGAAAGTTTCTCACAACTGAAGTATTCAGAAGCTTAATTTCAATTTTCATGTTTTATTAAAGTTGTACTGCAAATACTTACAAATTACTTTACCTTGTCATGTAAAAGTAAACAACAATTTCAAATTCAATATTTCGAAAACTATTGTCAAATACAAGTATGCAGTTTTCATAGAAATGCGCAAAACGGCACGAGACTCTTTTAGCAACCAAAAAATGCACCGTCAAAACTGTTACATTAGCCAAGAACTATTTCCACTGCAGGTGTGGGAGTATTTTGCACAGCGGTGCAATGCAATTTGAAACGCAACTAGAATTCGATATGTGCAGTATAACTTAATCATGGCCTTAAGGTACTGCACGACAGTCTATATAACACTGAAAATAATTTGTGACATAATTCCCACTGAGCTCCAGAATAGCTTGGAGAGCTCCCTGTTCTATTACACTGGATGAAGCGGCCCGCTCATAAATGCAAAAGTCCATAGATTTCAGAGGAAAAATATTTCAAAACACTGATTTCCTCGCATAGAATAATATTAGGTAAATATTTTTAAACTAGGTTGTTTAAAAAATGACGAAATTTCTACAGTTTTTGTTGACTTATATTTATTTATTTAAAAAAACCACAGATTTTAGTTAACTTCATCATAAGTGTTTAATTCATCCTATTGAAATATAAATTTTTATGTAAGGTAAACAAAAAACCTGAAAACCTTTTAAGTATTTTTCCTAAAAACATGAAAAATGGTGTAGAAATAAACAAAAGTGATAAAAAGTATGCGGAAAAGTTTGAAAAAAAAAATACCGTTAATATTAAGAAAAGTGTGGTTTTCATTAGTTGTGAGCGTTGAAAAGGTGATCTTGGAGCAGATAGTCTACTGATTTATATTGTGTGAGAGAGAAATGTATTTACCATAATAGTAGCATTATTTTAATTAAAGTGATTTTATAAATAACATAATCGAAAAGCGTTTGATAGTTTTGCTAAAAGAAAAGAATTGACATGAAAAATCTTAAAGATAGGGAGAAAATATGAGAAATATATATTTATTCAATATTTAATAAGATTGATTTAAACACCTAAAACTTTAGTAGAGTTTAGAATTTACAGCATCTTACTTACGTTAGTATTTGTAATCATCCTGAGGATGTAAATTACAATTTTAGGTTAGTCCATTCGCAGCAGGTAATGGGAGGATGGGGGTGAAAAAAGTTTTGTGTGGCAAAAAAAGAAAAAAAAGGTGCAGATCACCCGCATAACTTTTTGAACTATTTATTTATAATTGTAATTAAATTGTAAATTGGTAAATAGAACATTAATCATTATATTTCCATAATATTGGTTTTTAAATGAACTTTTTAAATTTTATCTTCGAATATTATAGCTAGACATAAGCTATGAATTCCGAGTGACATACTTTTGCATAATGAAATTTTGTTTTAATATGGAACGGTATAGCGTGCGCTTCCCACGCTAGCAAAATTTCTTTTATATTTTATACTCATTTAAATTCGGATTATGAATAGTAAAATTAGAATTTACGAGGATCGGTATGGAAATAAAATTCATTTCTGGAAACTTTAAAAGCAGCGCATTGGGTATTCAGACAATAGGAACTATTCAAGTTCGTGGAATTTCCTTGAAGAGGCACATAATTTTCATATACTTCTCTGCTCCATAATCGAGAAGTTTTCATTTCTTAATATACTCGTTGATGCTTAAAGTATTTCCACAAAATATAATAGCTTAGCATTTGAGAAAGGGATTTTCTAAAATTTTAATATCCATATAAAGATGAATAGAAATATTTCTTCAAAATAAATTGATTCGCCCCAGGAAAGTTCTCAAGGAGTTCCAAATAATTAAATTCTTAAAATGATTTTAAAGTAATGAATATGTTTATGGCATATTTTACAGTTCTTAAATAATTAAATAAAAGTTAAAAAATATTGTAATTCAAGTATTTTATTAATATTTTATAACTATTTATATCTGATCTAACATTTAAAAAAAACTTTTTATCTTACAGGTTATATTTATATATTGCTGCTTGTGTATCTTTATATAGTATTTTTAAAACACCTGAGATCTCATTATCGTATTTGTTTTACGGAGAGAAATTTTCAGTTAACAATAAAAATAACTATACATACTTATTATTTACAAAACTTCACAATTTCAAAACTTTCCCTGTAATTTATATAAATTTTACTATGTACTTTAAAAAAAATAAAGTACGCATACTAAAACCTAATAATTTAAATAAACTTTGATATTGTATCATGCGATAAATACATATTTTAACAGAATATTATCATTTCACATGTTTTTGGATTGTTTATTTTATTATGATTATAAGTAAAACCTGAAAATTAAACACTTATTAGTATACTTCCTGTAACAATAATATTGAAGTCTTTTCAAATTGTCTTCTTGAAATATATAATCAAATATTATATCTTTGGCTTAAATTGTTAATTCGGAAAGACATATTTTTTTCTTAATGAAATTTGAGCTGAAATATGTATCAATAGTGCGAGGATTCACCCACTATTAAAAATTTATGATTATTTTATACGCATTAGAACTTAAATTATGAACAGCGAAATTTATATAATTAGAATTTATGAAGTACAGTATGGGCATCATTTCATTTTTAAAAACTTTAAAAGTGACGCATTGGATATCCAGACAATGGAACTGTGGAATTTCACCGAAGAGGCAGAAAATTTCCACATACTTTTCTGTCCCATAATCGAAAGCTTTTCATCTATTAATATACTCGCGGACGCTTAAAGTATTTCCACAAAATATAATAGCTTAGGCATTTGGGAAAGGGATTTTCTAAAATTTGAATATTCATATGTCGATGAATAGAAATATTCCTCCTAAGTATATTGACTCGTCCCAGGAAAGTTCGCAAGGAGTTCTAAATAACTAAATTCTTAATATAATTTTAGAGCAATGAATGTGTTTATGAAATATTATAAATTTATAAATAATTAATTGAATTTTATGCAATATGTATTTTTGTAATTCAATCAATTTTGACAATATTTTCATGTCTCTTAGATCAAAACACACATAAAAGCGAAAAACTTCCATTTTGGCTAATATATTTATAGATTAATGAATTCATATTCTGTTACAAACTCTCTATATAGTATCAGTTATCTTAATTGTTTTAGTATATTATGATTTAAATTGTTCCATTTCTAAAGAAAAAATTGAGATAAAACATTTTATTAAAATGTATTGTTAATATTTATTGTTGTTTTAAGGTATATTTTCTGTGTATTATTAAATAATTATTACATTAAATATTATAAAATAATAACAATAATAATAATTATTATTATTGTTACTATTATTAATACTACTAGCTGACCCGCCCGGCGTTGCCCATTCCCGTAGTAATAACAATCTGTTCTCTATTGAAATCTCTAAGGCAATCGAAATCAAGTCGAATGTGGAAAATCCCCGTCGTAATCAGGACCATAGAACCCAAGATCGGAAAAAGCACCCTGAATGTAGAAAGTGCAACTAAATATTTAAGGCTATATATATCAAGTCGAATGATCCGTCGTAATCGGGCCCATAGAACTAGAGATACTCCTGTAGTTTCACCTTCCACCGCCAGGGAGCGCAATCTGTTCTGGAAGAGGCCTCTTCAGAACAATCGACCCAACCAGATTTCCTAGTAGAATTGAAATTGAATTGAAGAGAGGAAATCGCGAAAGTGGGTTACGTAAACTAGCAGTTTCGAAAGGGTTAATATAGATATTTTTTAAAACTTAACAGTGCGTTTTGAAAACAATGAAAGAGTCTTGATTTGGTGTCTTTTGTTTGTCCGTATTCGCATTTTCCGAGTCGATACCGATTTTTAAACCTGGGCCGCAAAACGAAAACCGCGTGAGTGAGTTTTGGAAACGATTTTTTTCGGGTTAAAATATTTTTTATCAAAACGGATACCAGATTTTGAGCAGAAAAGAAACGTAGATTAGGCATGGTATTTTTTGGTTTTCGTATCTTGTTTATAAACGCAGATTCGAATTTTTAAAGATAGCAGAAATCGTTAAAAATGCGAAATTGATTTACGGTAAAAAAAGTTTTCGAAAGGGTTAAAATTATTAAAAAAAAAACTAAAGGTTTTTTGTTTGAACCCTATAAAACGTAGTTGCCCTTAGGTGCGTTTGTTTTTTGTTTGTATGTTATAGAGAGCCGATGCGCAATTTTATATATCGCAGAAAATCGAATTTGCAAAAGTGAGTCCTGCGCACGAATTTTTTTTAAGGGATTAGTCTTCGTATTTTTCTAAACTGTTGCAGATATCAAAAAGGAAACAAATGTAGATATTGTCTGGTATTTTTAGTTTTTCGTAACTTGCTCGGAACCGCCGATGAAAATTTTTCAAAACCGGGAAAATCCCGAAAATCGCGAAACGGCGTACAGAAAATATACTTTTTATAAGAATTACTTTCGTATGTTTTAAAACTAAATGCAGCCTCAAAAAGGACAAAGTCAGGTTTTTAATTTGGGGAACTCGATTTTTCCGTATCTCTTGTAATCCGGCGGATGCAAGGCTCGGAAAATTTTAGAAAATAAAAAACATAAATTCGACGCTTTTTTGATTTTTTATTTATTTTTTTATTTTTTTAAAGTGTTAAATGTGAATTTTTTTCGAACCGACCAGATCGTTCGAGACGTAAAAGTACATTCTTGGAGAATATGTAAACGTTTTTTCCGTATTTATGGCCGTTCGCCCGTGGCGATTTCAAAAAAACGGAAAAATAAACGAACTGACTGGCGATTAGCTTCTTCTGTTCACGGAAGGTACGGTAAAAAGGCTTCTGAGCATGCGCGCGTGGATTTCAGAAGAGTGCTTTTTTGTTTGCGATCTTTGTTCAGTTTTTAATTAATAACTCTAATTTTCAAAATATTAAAATTCTAAGACTCAGGTGCACCAGGAGATGGCTTGGACTACCTAAATCAAAATTTTCAGGCTTCTAGGTGTGCTAGATTTTCTTAGCCATCGCAGACAAACAAACGAACAAGCACGCAAACACACACACAGAGCAAAACTTTCTTTTATTTGTATAGATTATTATTACTTTTATTTTTTAATCTCAAATAAAATCAAATATGGACTTTTAACGTTACTTGACTGGCTTTTTTTATACAAGTTGCCCTTTATAGCTGACTAATAAATTATGAAAGAAAATGGGCTGTCATTCGTGCATACATATTTAAAATATTTTTTCTGAAAAAATAGATATATTATTAAAAGTTCAATACATTCAATATCTGATGTTAGTACAATTTCTTTACTGCACTTTGTTAGGTTTTCTGATTGTGACGTTAAATTGCGTTCAAAATACTTCATGTTATTTGCCGAAAACATGAAGATTTTCTTTTAACTTTTTACTAGAAACATTTATATCTTTATGAATTTATTTTTTATTTTACACATATGCTTAAAAACGTTGTACAGTTCTCATGAAATCCTTTGTTAGAACTACAAGTCATTTCAATAATTTATGATACTGGTTGATCACAAATATATTTATTTTTTCTTTTAATTTTTTGTCGGTCCGTCTGGGGGCATGTGCTACTCTTTGTGCTCTGAGAATTTTTGCGAAATTCATACATGCTTGTTCAATTGCTATAAAATGTGAAATATTAGACTGTTTATGTGGATTTACAGCATATCTCAGACTTTTATGTCCAAGGGAGATGTGATTCAAAATTTTCTAAAACTTTGAAATTTTAGTGCTTATGATAAAGCTTACTGGAGACTCACAGAGTCTCATTAGTGGCTTTCGAGGTCATATTATTATGTATCTTTGTAACATTAGTACTTAGGGAAGTGACTGAGTGAAATTGAGTCTAGTAAATTTTCTCGTGAACTTGGATTCGCTGCCAACCACGGATATACTCGTGGTTTTTCAATCTAAAATTACGAATTCGTACCGGAAATTTCGAAAGAAGAATTTTATTTTATGTAATCACGAAATGTTTGTAATTAAATAAAGTAAATGTTGCTATTAGTATTTTCTGGTATGAATTTGAACTTTCTAAATAAAATAAAATTCTGGTTATTTTAACCCGTAAGTGAACGTGTTAACCAAGACTTTTGTTATTGTGTAGGCTAGATGCTGTAGAAGTCGTTAGATTTCTTATTGTTGTTCTGACTGTCCAGCAAAAGCGCTAAATTGTACTGTTGTTTTATCTGTATTTTAATTTAATTGCTAAAAAAGGTGATTATTTCAACATTATATAAAAATATTAATTACATATATGAATGTGAACCTTGAAAGCAAAATCATTACCGAAAGCATTAAAATTGTATTATATCAGTAGAATTATATTAATTTAAATAATGTTTGCATTGCAGCGAAACCTGGAGCATAGTAAACGTATTAATACGGGCGTGTCAGTGATATCGCGAGAGGTTCAGTAATGTCTGCCAAACTAGATTTGTAAATGTTTTTAATTAAGAAGTGAAGCGTATTTTTTCTTCTTTTTAAGTGGAATCAGTCACCATCTTCATTTCTCCTGTTAGTCTAAAATAAAATGTTATTTTTAATTTTTTTTGTGAAATCGTATATAACTTCACTTACAATCATATGATCGGCTCTTAAAGACTTGATATACTATAATTGCTCCCATGACTAAATCTTCACGAAAAAAGTATGATGTCGAATATTTTTTTTTTTTACATTTCTAAACTCCAATAATGGTAAGTGACTCATAAACTTTAATGTCTTGTGTCCCACTTTAAAAATTACATGGGCCTGGCGTACCCTTAATTATTTTTTAACTTGCAAGGGTTATGGATAGATATAATAAACAAAGAAAACAACGGGGGTTTACAAAGAAATATAATTTTTATTTTACATTTAATGTAAGCTTTACATTTGCAAGTGTTTTTCATCTGAGAGGTAAGCTCATTTACATTTTCATACACAAGGGATTATATATACATATAAAAAAAACTTTGCCTATATATGAACCATTCGTGACTGTATTGTTCTACGAAACGGAATGAAATTTGGCAATCAGGTATTTTAAGGTATATTGCTTAAGAATGAGATAAAGAAAAACTCTCAATTTTTCACATTAACGGTTGCAGAAACAACATGTCGAAAATTTCATATGGCAGCTTTTTCATAGCAGAAATATTTACACAGTGAAAAATTATAACTGACTATAAACTGACATTTTTATTACTAAACACGTTAACGTAAGACGAAAACGAAGAACAGCAATGGTAGCGTTACCTGTGCTGCAATAACACATTAGTGACGTAGCCAACTACCATCATTTTGCGTTTCCGTGGTCTCCATAGTCGCCGGAACACATACCAATAGGTTTTTATCCCCTGGATTATTTAAAATCAACGATATGTAAATAGAGTACGTCTGACTTGAAATAACCCTTAATCATGAGTTACTGCAATCTAATCATGCCATGATTTGTTATTGTCCACAATTTTCTATATGCAATGGTACATCGCCTGTGAGGATAAACACTTGACAGTTTTATAATCCGTCTTATTCTTTTTTTTCCTTGCTTGGGTTCTTTTGCTGTTACCATTGCTTAAACAACTTACGTTGTCGTTTTTAGTGCTACTTGTGCCATATGAACGCAACTTAAAGTTTTTACCATGACGCTTACTTTGAAATGAAAAATTAGATATTAGTATTTGAAATTTTCGAAATTTTGTCACTGTGAGTGAAACAAAACTGTCAATTATTGTTGTTCACATCTTTCTTGAACGCATACCTTGAACTACAGGAAATCCCAATTTCATCCTTTTTTCTTGGTCGCTAGGAATTAATATATTGCAACAGAGTCTTTATGTATCTCTATATATAAAATGTGTGATATTAGTTTTCTGAAGTAGAATCAAATATTGTCATCAACAATTAGTTTGTTTTTATATTTTGTTTTTAAAACGGTCCAAAATTTCTTTTTAGTCATTCAATTATGTTCGACGCATATAGATTCATCAAATTCCCGTCGCTTAACACCCTAAAACTTACTGAGGGTACTTGTATCCGACTTTGAAAAATTCTGCTCTATACATGCGACAAAACATCTAATTTGGAAAGTGTCCTGTGACTTTTGATTATAGTGTATATCCATATATACCCACCTTTGTGTCATTTTGATATTTTGTGAAATATTTGTATTAAGCAGTTTCATAGTACAAGGTTTATTATGAAATAAAATTAAATCTAACTACATTTATAAATTACCTAGTTTTAAAATATTTTGTTTTGACTTTCCCGTTGTTCATTGAATAAACATATGCCATTAAAATAATCATAAAAATAGAATTCAGAAATTTTGAGTTTATATTTTTTAACGATTTCGGAATCGAATAGTGCTTGAAATTGGTCACGTTCATATCTTAAATGAAAAACCAGTAACAAATATGTTTATGTCGTAGGGTAATGTTAAAATACAGCTCTCGGCAAAAAACCAGGCTAATTGAACAATTATCTACCTTTTTACAATCAGCCTGGTAATTTCAGACTTATCGCAAAGAGCATAAGCAGATTTAGGCTAATTGGAATACGACCATTAGTTTCTAGCCTCGTTTTATTATCAGAGTTATTGAAATGAGCCTATGAAGTTTCAGGCTAATTAAATAATGACTTGTTGTCTGTTCAAATAGAATAGTTTCATCCAGGCTTATTGAAATAAGTTCAAAATAGTGAATATTTGTGCATAACTTTAGCATAAAAAATAGGCGAATGAACTTAAAATGTTTTTTAAAATGTATAAGAAAACTGCATTATTGACATGTTTCGTTAACACGACTGACAGTCTATTTTTGGTGAATACTTAATTTTATTTTACTAGGCAGCTCTGTCCTCTATGAGCTACGATCGACAACCGCCGTTCTGACACCACAAACTCTAAAAACATGCTAATTTGATCAACTCTAAAATGATTACGGAAGATTAAACTATAATTAAACGACTAGTGGCAATCTGCTGTAATCGGAACCACTTTCACTGAGGTATTTTAAGGCCGAATCAACTACCGTCCTGTCCAAATAGCTAACAACTGTTTTCGTGATTGATTAAATAAGATGAATTAAACATTTGAAAATCAACTTGTGTAAAATGGCTCAGTAAACAATGTCGCTGCATCGGGGAATTTTATAATGATGTTATAAAAAATTGGGTATTTATCCGTTATCCCGTCGACCACTATCTGAAAAATAAACTGTCGCCAAAATATAGGATTTAAAGCCAAAAGTTCGTTACCGTGGCGTCACATTCAATTGACATCAGATACGTTACACGTGTTTGTTCATCGAGAGATTTTTATTCGACATTTATCTGTATTTTTAAAGATATTTTACCAATTTATTAGTTATTTCATTAATTTAAATAATAAAAACGACCTTAAACGGCGTGCCATAATATTAAAAGAGAAAACGCGTTGAAAAAATGTTGCTATACATAGTTACGCATAACAGATATGTTTCAACTGACGTCATAAACACTTATTCATCAGCCAAGGGGGATAATGTAGAAAGATATTGTAAAGAAATAATTTACGATTTCTTTTTTTTTTAAAGTAAGCTTATCAAATAAGGTAAATGTACAGAAAAAAATATATATAAAAAAAACACATTAAACGTCTCCACAAAAAAATATTTTTCTGTACAAAACTTTTTCTGGTACATTTTCAGACTAATTTTTATACATAAAAATGTGACATTTAATGTGACATTTAATATTAAAATGATTTGGAATCGAATGGTTTTCTATTTTCAATAAATGAATTATATTTTGGATTATAAGCGATTCTTGACGATTTTTATCAACCTATCACATCCGGAAATTTCGCTCAAAATACCAAGTTTGATAGCATTATTTGAAAGATCATCTGCTTTTACAAGATACAAAAACTATTCAATTTGATAGTTTCTATATCAGAGCACCTGCCAATCCCATGCATTTATGAACAAAAATGATTTACGAATGTGTCAGAAAAGTAGCCCATGAATTGGAGTTTGTAGGATTGGCACACCTGCTAGTGCTCGATATCAAACAAAAATGTGCATGCATAAGAAGCAAAACTAATTGTGTTCATCTCTCGAGTCATAAGAGATATTGAAACACTCAAGATCAGGATCACTGATGCTGTGTCTAGTGTGACAGCCCAAATGTCCAAATGGGTGGTGCGTGGCGAGAAATGGAATACAGCCTTGACATTCTTCGAACTACCAAGGGTGCTCACATCGAAATTTACTGACATAAGTACTTGTAATAAAACTTTCATGAATGACTTTACAATATATTGAAACAAGCATATGCCTAATTATATTAGTTTTTCTGCAATATATTATTGTAATCAGGGAAAGACTTTATGGCCATTCTATATAATTTATCAATATAAATAATTGTATGTCCGTAGTTCAAGTAGAATTACTCGATGCGTGGAAAATTTTATTTTATAGAAATTATAATCTATTTATTTTTCATTGCACATGCACACATATACTTATTTGTTTACATATTTATTATATTCAGTGAGATAAACACAATTTTGCTTTCCAATTTAGGCACATTATTTGAACGATAATATATAATTGTGCTGTTATACATAACATAACCAAAAAACAGTTGATTTATTTCGAACTTTATATTATTTTCAGCAAAAAAAAAATCGTCTAGAAGAAACATAAAAAGCTGGTTTTAGAATCCCAACAATTTCCGTTTTTCCGACAAAGTAATTTGTTTTTGCTCTTTTGTTTTTTAAGAAACATTTCAAAAAAAAATTTAATATTTTTCGTCTCAGTATTGCATTTTTCTTTCGAAAAGTGATTTTATATATTACTGAATTTTTTTTTGACAAAACCTGAATCCTGCAATCTTCTCTCATAAAATTTTAGATGTTCGATATACGAACACAACACTGCCAAACATCTAAAAAAAGTACCGTGTACACCCATATTCTGGAAAAAACTAATATTCTCCAGAAAGTTCAAAAAGGTTTACTTCTGTTGCTAGTTATTCAACGACCTATTGCTTTCCATTATTTATTGTTATTGTTAGAACATTTCTTGCAGCTGCAGATTACGTACTCCAGAATAGGAAATATATTTTTATGCTATAGTGGTACTTTTGGTGCGGTAATAATTTATTTCAATGCAGGATTTTTAGTAATAGAAAAAAAGGCGTTTTGTCATTCGATTGTAGATAGAAAGATAAATTGTAAAGTGGGAAATAAATTAATTTGAACAAAAATAATTGATCTGTCGATTGAAACAACAAAAACAATCATAATAAGAGATGTAATCTTCCTAACTGGGTGAAAAATTCCGGTCCAGGATTTTTCGCCAATTTGGGAAGATTAAATCTCATATGATTTATTTCCAAATGTGAATACTTGTGTCAAAATTAATCTAGTGTAATCACGTTTCCAGCGTTTACTGGTGGTCCCATTACCTGTGATTTATTCTGTTGTGCTGATTCAGATGTCAGACCAGATGCTATGATCATTAAGGTTAACCAGGTGAATTAGTTCAGCCACATTCGTCCGGGGTTGCTCAGTTGGTAGAGCATTGAACAGCTTCAGCCAAACGATCCCGGGTTAGAATCCTGGACCGGACCTTTTCGCCCCGTTTGGAAGATTACATCTCATATGATTTCCTTAAAATGTTGAATAATTTTCTCAAAATTAATCTAGTGTAATCACGTTTCCAGCGTTTACTGGAGATTCGAATACCTGTGATTTATTCTGTTGTGCTGACTCAGATACCAAACCAGATGCTATGATCATTAAGGTTAACTGGATGACTTAGTTCAGTCATATTCGTCCGGAATAGCTCAGTTGGTAGAGCATTGCAGCTTCAGCCAAGCGATCACGAGTTCGAATCCTAACCCGGGCTTTTTCGTCCAGTTGGGAAGATTATATCTCATATGATTTCTTTACCAATTTGTATAATTGTGTCAAAATTAATCTAGAATAACAATAATAATAATGTTGATGATTGACAGAACAGATCAATTTTAAAACTATATCAATTAATTTTGGTTACTTTATCAAAAATTTAAACAAATAAATGAATAATAATTAGACATTTTATTATAATTTCAAAAATATGAATCATTTTGCGATTTTAATACTTCATTTCAAATATACTTTTTATAAGTCTAAATTGCAATTGAAAGGGTCTTTAAAAGATCTAAGGAAGTAAATTGACTAGATCTGTATTATTAAATTATTCAATAAAAACAAAAAACAGATATCTTTATTTTTTTTTCAATGATGTATTATTTTTTAATGCACTGTAAAAAAAAAAAAAAAGAATGTTTTTTAATCTAGGAAAATATAATGTAACAACGAACGAAACCATGCAATAATCTTCTCCGTGTTACCCACCATTCCGAAAAGTGCTCTCTGTGTTTAGAAACTTCAGAAACCAGTATAATTTCAAAATTTAGAAAAGTATTAAAAAAAAACAAAGTTTCATTTTTTGCCACTTATTTTCGGCAACGTTTCCAAGTAGTTTTTTATAGTGTATTAATCCGTTTTCGCAAATCAGAACATGCATTTTTAGGATGTTATCAATTCTCAAGAAAACATTTTCATTTTCAACAAACATGATATACAGACAAACGTGATAAAGTAACAGTATTAACATTAATATTATTTCGTTACTCTTACAAGTATAAATTCAGTTACTCAGCTGAAAATGTTTAATTGAGAATTGATAGCATCGTAAAACTGATATTCCAGCTTGGAAAAACTAGTTAATTCACTATAAAAACTTTTCAAAAGTGTTTCCGAAAATTAGTAGAAAGAGAAGAAACTTTATATTCAGAAAAACTTCTTTAAATATCGAAAATATATTGTTTTTCTAACTTTCAGAAAGATAAAGGAATCGTGTGTAACGCAGAAGAGCTTATCGTATATTTCCGTTTATAGTTATATTATATTTTGAATATTAAGAAACATTTGTCTTTTTTAGGGTTTCGTTCATCTCACAAAACCCAATCATTGCCGCTTCGTTGTCTGCCCGTCACAGATCCGGTTCTCAGAAACTATATAACTTACAAACATGAAATTTTGTGTACGTATAGCTGAATATCTACTATGAAGCTCAAAATCATAAAATTTGAAAAAATCGTATTATTTTAATATAGAGAGATAAAAAACCAAAAATCAAACAGCCTTTTTCTATTAAATTTAAACACTTTTCGTTATAGCAGTTGCTAAAAATTAAAAATCCACAATAAAATTCTTTCTACAGTAATTAATATTCTATTGAAAGATTTCCACGTGGAATATGAAAATGAAATAAAAAATTTACTAATAAATATTCATATTACTAATAAAACGGAAATTTTCAAAATTTCTCAATAATACAAGTAGTATGAGTATGTGTAAATACAGAAAGCAGATTTTTATGACTTCATTAGAGAATTAAACAGAAAATTATTCTGACGTCATATTGGAAGTTTAGCTGATTTTTCAAATGTTTGAGAATATTACAAATAGAGTATCAATATGAGTGACAGAGAAGAGAAAATATTTCAGTTTGAGGAACGTATTGAATCATTATAAAAACCCGATTATGGAAATATTGCATATTTTAACATTTTGAATGTCTCTGTACAACACGTTTAGTTATGAAATTGATTTTTTTTAAATATCACATTTTGTCTACATGATAGATATTATTATGACAGAGTATAATAGCGGGCTTCGCCCGCAATCGGGCTGGTTCAGATATTTGAAAAAACGGGACAAATAGACCGGTAAATTTTTACTTTATAAAAAAATGACTTTTTGGGGGGTGGGGGGAAATGAAATTTATTTGGATTTATTGAAGAAAGGTTAAAGTGCTACTTATACATTTTACCAATTTTTTTCAGACATTATTTATAAAGAAGCATGGTTAAAAATTTCCATTAAAAACGTCCTTAATTTAAAAACAATTAAAAACAGTCTCCAATAAAAATTTCCACCATCTAACGAAAGCGCTTTCACCCCCCGCCAGGGCATCATCAGTTGTGATCTCTAACCAACTTCCTCTCCATTATCACATAAGGACACACATTATTATAAGGTCACAACTGATGATGCCCTGGCGGGGGGTGAAAGCGCTTTTGTTAGATGGTGGAAATTTTTATTGGAGACTGTTTTTAATTTTTTTAAATGAAGGACGTTTTTAATGGAAATTTTTAACCATGCTTCTTTATAAATAATGTCTGAAAAAAAAAAGGTAAAATGTATAAGTAGTATATGGGTTGGGTTGATTATTGACTGCCAATTATCTACACTAGGGATATAGGCCCGGGGGGAGTGCCCTTCGTGGGGGTCTTTCTAAGGGAACCTAATCCGTATTTACGCATGGATAAATCCACGGCTCGAAGAAAACCACGAAAACTCCGAACGATTAGGCCGACGGGCGCGATTGGGATCGAACCCAGCACCTCCCGTCTACCAGCTTCGAGAGCACAACCTCTCAGCCACTGGTGGGGCAAAGTAGTATATGTACAGACATTAACAAGTGAACACCTATTTTTAATAAAGGATAAACTGTTTTGAAAGGAATATTAAAAGAAACCCTTTGTGCGATCTTCGATCACACTCACCCACTTGTTTTACATTCTGGTGAATATTAGTAAAGAAAATAAAAATACCGACTCATTGAAATGGAGAACATTGTATAAGTTTAATTTATATACTTCATAGCCTACTGATACGAGTAGTTTCCTTGTACTGTAAATTTCATAAAAATGTCTAGTGACTTACCTTTTCTTCTAACATTGAATTAGGATTACATATTGTTTTAACCTGTCGATATAAATTATCTTTTATGACTAAGGCTGCACAGAAAAACGCACTATAAATGAACATATCGCAATACTGAAATAATAAACAATTAAACTCTAGTATGTCACAGCAGTTCCAAGAACGCATCAAGAAATTATTATATCAAAACATTTATATTTGCTTTACAGTTCAATAAGTGCGTAATTGTATAATTCCATTAACATATAAACAGGGTGTTCCAAACTTCGACCGACAAATTAAGAGGGGTGATAGAAGTCATCAAGAGGATGAAAACTTACCATAGAACATGGGGTCGCAAACCACGTTTAAGGGGAGAAAATCGAAAAATATTTATGAAGGTTGTCGAGCTGAACAAAAAGGGCAGTAATAAATAGAAAAAAAACATTAATTTGACGTAAAGAATGATTACAATGCATTTCAGTTCAACGTCAGAAAGGAGACGGCCAGATAATTTTATAGGAATATGTTTTAACGCGTCCGGCAATCCTTCGTCCGTCGGTGTTGGCTGTGCAATGACATTCATGGCTGCAACTTCGGACAATTTCTATAAAAATATGTCAACGTCTCCTATCTGACGTTCAACTGCAATGCATTGTAATCATGCTTGACGTCATATAATGTTTTTTATACTTATTATTGTTCCACTCGACGTCAGACACTTGATAACTATTTTTGCGACTTTTTCCCACTAAACGGGATTTGCGACCCTATGTTGTACAGTAAGTTTTCGTCCTCTTGATGCCTTCTATAATCCCTCTTAATTGACTGGATGACTGGATGATCACCGGTTAACTGGAAGAATTATGCCTTCCATATTCGTCCGAGATAGCTCAGTTGGTAGAGCATGGCAGCTTCAGCCAAGAGATCCCAGGTTCGAATCCTGGCCCGGACATGTCCAGTTGGAAAATTACAACTCATATAATTTTTTTACCAATTTGAATAATTGTGTTAAAGTTAATCTAGTATTACCCTTTATTGTATATTATCTGCTACTGTTGTTATTGTTTTCAAAGTTTGGTCCACTAATTGAAGGTTCATTCTATTACTATAATTTCTTAGTTTTATGTGCATAAAGACTACGCTTTTTTAAAAGAACATTTTTTTCTCAGCTAGAAAAAATTTACTAAAATTACTAAAAAGTTACTAAAATTTTTACTGTCACTTTGTTAAGAAAAAAAAACAGACGAATTTTCTTTCGCCACAAGTGTACTATATAAATTTTTAAATGTTATTTTGGTCATAAAGTATTCAAATTCAGCTGAATGAAAGTTAAATTTCCAGGGTCTTGTAAAGAGCCAACAAAACATTATCAAAATGGTCTATAGTTAAAATAAGTTATATAACTATTACATAAAACTACTTTTCTATTATCTCGTAGAAAACTTTTCATTAAAAAAAACTATTGCCAAACTGTAACGCCAAATAAACAAATGGAATAATGTTGTAATTGGTATATCAAAATAAATAAATAAATAAAATACAAGAAATTCAGAAAAGTTCCACTCAACAAAGTGCCAACTATCAGTAAGTTAAAAAAAAATTACAGTATATTAATGAAAACAGAAACAAAAATAATCTTGTATATTTATTTATTTACATTATTTTTCTTAATTGTCCTTCTCGGCTGGTGAATAATTGTTTATGACGTCAGTTGAAACTGATCTATTGCACGTAACGATGCATCGCAACATTTTTTGAGTGCTTTTTCTCTTTTAACATCATGGCACCGCTGTTTAACCCTCTAAGCGTGTGGAACGTAATATTCCGTTCACTAAGCTCCAGGTTTCACTGCATTATATGCAATGTTTAAGATAATATAATTCTATAGATTTAATGAATTTCCAAAACATTGAAGAATGATTAATATTCTCAAGGGTTACATTCATATTTGTAATTAAGTTTTATTTATAATGCTGAAAGAATCATATTTTTTTAGCATTTAAAGCAAAATGCAGAGAAAACAACATTACAATTTTACCCTTTTTCAAAACGCTCAGAGGATTAAGGAAGCAATTATTATTTTAATGAACAAAATAACTAATAAATCTGTAAAACATAATGAAAAATACAGGAAAATGTCGAATTTAAAACCACTTGACGACATAACAAACAAGTGTAATGCTTCTCACGTCAAGTGAATGGAACCGCATTTTTGACTTTAAATTCTATAGTTTGCCGATAGTTTTTTGTTAAGAAGCATGGTCAACGGAACAATGGAGAAGTAACCATAAAACAGTATGTCAAATATTCTATTCTAAGTTCTACTACACTAAGTTCAAAATTAATACCAGCTGTCATTCCTTTAGTCCTTTAATACAGTTTGGCCGTAATTAAAGTGATAATACTCATCGTGCTCTGTAGCGCGATTTAATTGCGAGAATAGAGCCAAATGTTGTTTATGATAAAACAAGATGGGAAACAAAAAATTCCGCAAAGAAAAGAAAAGTTCCAAAATTTGCCGCTTTTGAAAATTTGGCGCTGTGTAATAGAAAATAGAGTTAAAAAATTCAGATTCAATACTGATATAAAGTTGAATGTGCTAAATAAAAACAAATTTTATTTCAGTATTGATTGCGTATTTTTTAAATTCTCTTTTCTATTACACAGCGCCACATTTCCACCTAGCGGTGACTTAAAGCGGTGGAACTAATTTTTTTTTCGTCCTCATCTTTCGTCCCTCATCTTGTTTTATCATAATACAAAATTTCGCTCCATTCTAAAATTACTAAATTGCGCTACAGAGCACGCTGAGTACGGTCACTTTAATGACGGCCAACCTGTATATCTTTGCCTTTGTATGTTTAAACTTTACTACATCAATTAGAAAAAAAGTACTTTTAAGTACCGTTTGATAGATATTTCTAACGTATTAACCTAGGCTAGTTATGTGAAGATATCCGCCAACTAATATTAAATGAATGACTTTGTTCTTTTCAAATTTCTCATTTGCATTTGAATATTTTTAAACGTTTTGATTCATAAGATATCTGAGGTTAATCTGTACCCGAGTACTTTTTTATTACTTCCATTTCGGTTTGATTTTTTTTTTCTTTTATCAAGACTCTTTCTAACTGTGGTTGGCATCGGGATGGGTCTCATAAGAAGTTTTTAAAAAAGTAGTCCACAGTATTTTCAAAAAGAAAAACTATATATTTGAACGTAAAAGAGTGTATAAGTGTCCATTATTGTACCTAAAGTATAAAACTTATATTAGAGATGTGATTGAAAAGTAATTTTCCATAATTTCATTAAAATTTGTATTTTTTCTTTCATTTGGTGGCGATTTTGGGTTGAAGTGCGTCAGGTTCATATCGGGTTTCGGATCAACAAAAATTCTGTTTCAGTTTCGTGTCGGTAAGGTTTGGATCGGCTAGCTTCAAATAGAATTTTTGAATTTGGCTCTGGTATAAAAGAAAGCTGCGCCGCCAGGCGCTAGAGGGGCGCCCGGCGCGTAGGCGACCACCAAACCCAAGTCCTGAAGGATTTTTACCGCACCATTAGGAGTTGTTTCCCACGGCGCTTCCGCCGGCCAGAGGACCGCCACCTGCGGACCTTCCAACCTTATACCCACGTTTCGACGACGTAAGTCGTTGAGATACGCGGTGGAACCCAATAGGGGAAACACCACGAGACACTTGGGGACGGGCCAGCGTCCCCCAACAGCTTCGGGACTGGACACTAGGAAGGGAACCAGGCCCTAGGCCTTAAGTCGGGATTTTTCCGACATGTACTTGCTTTATCAGAACTTGAGGGATTTGGCTCTGGTATAATCAACCAATGTAGATGTGGTTAACATTATGTGGATAATAAAATAAAATGTTGCCACACAAACTCGAAAAAAAAGAAGCGATTCCTTGATTTTTTTTTCTGTAATTACTTTTTTTAAAAAATACACGAGGATCCAATCAGGGCTTCCCGGATTGCAGAACACAGATAATAACCATTTTTTATTTTATTTTTTATTTTTTTAGCTATTGAAGACACTGTGTTTTTTACATTTAATGTAGTTTTTTAAGATTGTCCACTTCAACACAAAAAAGCTTTTAAATATGAAAAATATCAGCAATGTATTCAAATAAAGTTTTTAAATTCATTTAAAGTGTTGCTTTCGCATTAGCCGCATGCCAGGAGTTAATAGCCAGATAAATCGCCAAAGATTTCGCTACTTATAAAACTTTTTCAGACTTTTTGATTATGATAATTTTAGTGGTTTCAGCGCGGAGTTCGATTATAATGTCTGTTAAATTTGTGTTTTATTTATATTATTTTATTATTTTATTGATGAACTTTGAATTTCGTTGTGGAATATTAACATGAAACTGTTTATATTGTTTTAAGTGCAAATGGGTTAATCTTTTGCTGTTGGGCTGCATGTGAAAGCTATAGATTTAAAAAAAAACTCTTGTTTGGAAATTATTTTAAAAAAAAATCAGGAAATTGAGATGTAGTTTTCAAACAAAATGCATTGGAAAATATATTTTGTGTCCTATTCAACGATGCAAAAATTTAAATTGTGTGATATTTAGACGTTTATAAAAACTAGCAGTAAAATTGAAATTTATTGGCCAGGTGTTGCCACCATCAGTATGACGTCAGTGTTACGCACGGATATGTTTTTACTTAGATATGTAAACTATCAATCATAAGAATAAACAGATTTTTGTTATTATAATGTAAACAAGACTCCAATAAAATATGCAATACTGAATTCAAAATACTTGGGTTATAGGCAATTAATAATACTTGGGTTATAGGCAATTAATAATACGTGGGTTATAGGCAATTTATCACACAATATTTTTCACGGCATCATCTTCTGTTTTATTTTATTTTTAATTTTCTTAACAAAAAATTCTTATCAAAACAAATTTTTCTTTAGAATTATACAAATTTAAATTAATGAAAAACGTTTCCATGTCTAATTCCATTTTATTGGTGATATTGCTACATATATATTTTGTGTCTTTTGTTATGCACCGATATTTCAAGTTTATATCTCTAATAACAAAAATCATGACCAACTGTTAAATATGCTTCCATTCGGTCGATATTTAAATTTTACATATTTTTTATGATAAAATATAGCAAAAAAAAAAATTAAATGAAATCATATACCGAAGTCTTTCAGAATTATTCAACACCTGAAGCTCGAATACATGAAAATCCAATTATAAAATACATTTCCCCAAGAGAAATGTTTTGACATTACAGAGAAAAATTCACGTTGAATGAAATTGTTTTTCATATCTGAGATATTTGTAAGCTATGTTTAAGACATAAGATTTTGACAGCTTTATCAATATATTCCAAATAACAAAAGCACAGAAAAAAAAGAACTGACAAAAAAGATTTGAAATTCAACACCAGGACGAAAATATATTAAATCAAAAGCGAACAGAGATATGTTACATATCTATTCTTATATATATGACCGTAAAAAATCCCGTTTTCTCATTCTTGTTTTCATTGCAATTTTATACTATGTATTGTGTTGTGTTATGATCTGAAATTCCAATTTCAGAATGTTTGAAGATTTTACAAATATTCATATACATATATATATATATACATAGTAAGAACTGCATATAGGGCACACCCGAATAACGGACAACTCTATTTAACGGACACTTTTTAAATCCACAATGTATGTTTTGTAGGATTATCTCTGAATAGCGTTCTCTGTAAAAAAAAGACCAATTTTTCTTAATACAGGAAATATGATATAAACACGAACGAAAGTACACAAAAACCTCTCCCGAGTTTACACACGATTCCTAAAAGCATTCTTTATCTTTAGGAAATTCAGAAACACAGATATTTTCAATATTTAAAGATGTTATTAAACACAAAGTTTGAACTTTTTACAAGTGACTTGACTTTTCAGGATGGACAATATGGTGTCTACTTTTAGTACGCGTAAGTGTGTTGTATATGTGATAAGTGCGCTCTAAAATTTTATATTATTTTACTTGAAAATACATCCGCATAGTCTCCGAAACAATGGAAATTTTTCTATATTTTTGCAGATTTTTTTTTTTTAAGAAAACAGCTTACGTTGTAAATATCCAAACGCGAAGTAAAATTATTACACATCAATGCATAACATACAACCAAAAGCATCGGCATCTTGCATCGCATGACGCTATAGTTCACACAGCTAGCATAGGTTGATATAATATAAATAAGCAACAAAATATGTTGCCACTCAAAATCTAATATGAGATTTTTTTTATGAAACAAAGAAAAGTTTAATAAATTAATTTTGTTTGAAGTTGTACACCGAATTTTAAAAGAGGGTTAATAAAAAGAACGTGCCCAGGGTTCACACTAATTGTATATTATACTTTTATTTTAAAGAAAAAACACATTTAACTAAATTAAGGGTGGATGATTAGCTCCCACATTTCCGCCCTTTATTCTTAACTAATGAACCCCCAAAACTAATCAGGGAAGCGCATTAACACAATGAACCTATATACAAAATTTGAAGCAAATTGGATAATTGTACATGGAAAAACCCTCTAGGTAAATTAGTGGGGGGTTAGCCCCCCGTTCCTCCCCTTTATACCTAACCAATGAACCCCAAAAACTAATCAGGGAAGCGCCTTATCAGAATGAACATATATACAAAATTTGAAGCAAATCGGCAAATATTTCTATCAAGAGTTATCGCATTACATACATACATACATACGTACATACATAAGTACATACGTACGTTCATACAGAACCTGCGGACACATTAGCTCTTAGGCTTTGATAGCCTGTGAACGAAAAAGCAAAGGGCAAGGAAATTGGTATGCATTGCATGATTTATCATTAAAGCTAAATTTCTGAAAACGTCAAGCTATATCTACAGCATTTGTTCATTCTCAAAGATTACTTACTGAGTACTGACCATTGTGAATGTAGTGACTTCTTTTTCAATTCCTACTATTAGCCCACACTCTCTATATATTTATTGTATCTTGTTCAAATTTTCAATCCTTAATAAAATATTTTCTATTCATCCTATCAAGTTCAAATAATTTTTTTAAAACTTGTACTGGATGACAATTGATGTTAATACAGTTTTTTCAAATATTAATTCATTAATTAAATTTAATTAATTAATTTTAATTTTATATTTCATTTCTGTTCAAAAGTATAGACTCACTCCATATTTATAGTCTTACCTTCACACGTAAAAAGATAATGGGGCTGGCTGTTCACGGACGAAGATCAGGCGGCTCGCGGGCGAAGGAGACTATAAATGTGGAGTGAGTCTATACTTTTGAACAGAAATGAAGTATAAAACTAAAATTAAATAATAAAATTTAATTGATTAATTAATATTTGAAAAAAACTGTATTATCGTTAACTGTAACATCGCTATGGCTATTTTGTGTGAAGTTTGGTAATTTTTGAAATTCGATATTTGAAAAACGGCATAATCATTAGATTTTAAATTTATGTCAAGAAAAATACAATTTTCTTAAAACAATTTTGTGAGAAATACTTTTCGAGCTATTAATTTTTGGTATTTTAGCTATTTATTTTTTATTTAATTTTTAATACATTTCAAAAATTTCTCTTATGTAAGATATTTAGCAGGATATAAATTTAGGAATAAATACCGTCAGTGGCGAAGCGTGTAGATCGCTGGAAAAAAATTTCTATTTGACCTAAGTAGGAATTGACTTTAAAAAAAACGTTTTTATATTACTTGTTCTCTTCAAGTTTCGAAAAAGACCACAGAAAGAAAGAAATTATTTTTAAAAGGAGAAGTTTAAAAATTTAAATGTCTCAGTGAACAAAAAAATAAGTTTACGGATATTGTTAACCAGCTACAAAATTGGTAAAATCGCGCAGGAGAAATTTTGATAAATAAAAACGGAATCTATGCACTCGGCAAATATATTAAATTGAATTTCTTAATACTGATTTAAAACTATGACTTTAATTTGTTAATGTACAATTTACTAATATGTCAAAATATATTATTCCTAATTATTAATACTAATGCTTAAATACAAAAAAATACATGAAAAGGTACCAAATCCCTTAAATTTCAGTTTTAAAAAGCAAATTGCCAACAGATTTTACTGTAATTTTTCCTTTTATTCTTACAGATTTTTAAAAATGTAATTTCACAGATATAATACAGCTAATTAAGCAAAATGAATGAAACATTAAGCATTTTTTTAATTATTTTGATAATATCTCTAAATTTTTCCAAATAGCAGTCCCCGACGAAAAGCGGACAAATTCCGTGTTCCCTAAGTGTCCGTTATTTAGAGCTTTTACGCTATCTTTCTATACATACATATACTATAGTTTCTCGTTATATCACGTTTCTTTACATCGCTCATTAAGATATACTTCAAATTTAATTTGTCTCTAAAATATTATATGTTCATCTTTAATATCTTAAGTGTAATTATTTATAGTTATTTTACAAAGAAAATTGTGATCTGTAAGTATAATAATGTTTTAGAGATGAATATATTTTTTTTTTTCTTGTCATCTTTTTAACACTTTCCAACCTAGTTGAAAAGTGTTTCTGACTTCGGTTTGTCTGTCGTATGGCCGTCTGGCCTTCTGTCCGTGCTCTAACTCCCGTAAATAGGCTCGGATTGCTCTGAAATTTTTATATGTTATTGTCGTTATCTATAGCATGTTTCCTATTTCAACCGAAGTGTGTAGCACTTATAGTTTTTTTACAGGGACACTCAAAAGAATTCCCTATTATTGCGGTCTACGGGGAAAATCATTTGCGGATAATTTAAATAATTTTTCACTATTTTAAACGCATTGAAATTTATATATATCACTAAGGTGCATTACAAGAAGCTTAATATGGAATAGAGTGTGCATAGCACTTATAGTTATTTTACAGGGACAGTCAAAATAATTCCGTTACATTACGTCTATGGAGAAAAATCGTCTGCGGTTTATTTAAATAATTTTTCACTATTTTAAGCGCATTGAAATTTATATATAATCACTAAGGTGCATTACAAGAGGCTTACTACAGAATAGTGTGTGTATAGCAGTCATCGTTCATTTACAGGGACACACAAAGAAATTCTCTACTGTCTGTTAACAATAATTCCTGGAAGTTACTGAAAGCGATTTTAAATTTAACTCGCTTTTTGTCTATTACGTGGTGTGTATAAATTCTGTAGATCCTATACAGGAAAGCACAAAAGTTCGCGAACACATTTCCGTTTATTGTCAAAAACTCCAGAAGGAGAATTTTAAACTGTGCTACGCGTTTCCTAACTGAACTAAAATTTAGCATCCTATGTAGTCTATATACAAATCTATAGATCATATACAGGGCTGAATAAAAGTATTCGGATATTTTTCCGAATATTGTATATGTTGGAAATTCCTTACATTATGTTTTTAAATATGTTATGCGTTTTCCAAATTGTTTATTTAGATGTTATATTTCAGCTTATTAAAGGTATGATTTGTAAAATTATTTTGAAGCGTTCGAAAGTGTTACATAATCTATGCTTGACGCATGATTTTTCGTTCTTGTTAAATTTGTAAAAGCCACTATTTATATCGCGAAGTTTAACACATAGCGCTTTTTACGTGTTCTCCGGTATGCATGAAATAATTAGAGCACTCAGCATTTAAAATAGTTAAGAAATAGATAACAATATGTTTCTTAGTATCCTAATAAAGAGTCTTTTTATGAAAATGTAAAATCAGAAATAATATGTTGGTATATTATAAAACTCATTTTGAGAACATGATTTTTTTGTGGCTGATAAGTTCATTGTGCCTAAATGAGACGCGATTTCCCATTGATTTTTCGCATTCAGGGTATATTTGGCAGTTTATTAAATAAATATATATATTATTAAGCAGATTGAATACTGTGCTTATAATTCAAAACTAACTTGTTTTGGAGGAATTGAATCATTATCTTTGTTTTTTGCTGTATCTTTACTTGCTGATTCGTTTAGCGATTGACTTCAAACTTTTGATGAATTCTGATTTTCTAACGCAATTTTAGCTTTTTTAAGCTTTAATTGTGCATTTTTTCCAAATTTGGCATCTGTTTTTGCATTTTTACTTCATTGACTTCATTTATTTTTTTTCACATGTACTTCAGTTGTTAAACATTCTACAAAGTTTGATCCTACTTCTTTTATCTCTTTAGCTAGATTTTGATTTGTTGGTGAAACTGTTTTTAACAAACAGTTTTCAAAAGCGAAGGGAATGTGTGTGACTGTGATTCTGTTTGCACTTCTGACTGTTCTTGAATAACATCTGACCTGTTTGTGCCCTTTAGTTTTTTAAAATATGCTTTCAATATGAGGAAAAATTAAAAATTTCCATCACTTATATTTTATACAATTTTAAATTTGTTTGGACATACACATCACACATCATTGGAGAAGCTGTATGACTACCTTCATGCTACTTAATTTGCAAACTTATTCGGCAAAACAGTCAGAATAATTGGGAGTAAAATCCTCATTATCCATCGTTATTAAATATTTCGTTACTGTCAAAACCAGGAGAAATATTGTCCTTCGTAGAAAAAATATCATCATTAATAGATGGATTAATTAACAAGAAAATCATTGGTAGAAATCAATTTATTGGCAGAAAACTTGTCAATGCAAAAATCGTCACTAATAACTAAACTCTCAATAGCCAACTCATTGGTTGATATGTCTCGTCTAGAAGTATTTGAATAAGAAGTATTTAGAAGTATGCTGACTGAATGCAAAAATTTCAGAATTTTTACATAATTTTTAAATTTAAGTGTTTTCAATCTACACACGAAGTTTCAGAGCTTTAGACATATAAGAATATTGAATAGGTCACTGATAAGATGACTTTATTCTTTGCTTAAATATGCGACGCTATTATTATATCATATTTTTGATTAAAATTTTTAAAGATATGTAATTTCGATTTTGATCATTTCAAAAAATATTTAAGCACCCAGCGAAAGGAAAACACGAGTGCACGTAGTGCACATGTATAAATTCATAATTTTTTTAATTAAACAAAGCTTAATTAATCACAATTTTTGCTTTCAACACCATTTGAATACAATATGTGAAAATATCACATAAACTTAACTCATTAAATCTCCTAAAAATCTCTCCACATTTAAGGGTACCAATTCTTCAAGACTTGGACGTCGATAAGAATATTTTATCTTCGAAACTGAGCTACATTTTTGTGATTATTCGCCGCATTTATTGAGTTATGTGAGTTCTTGTTAATGAACAACGCACATTTTAATGGAAAAATCTTTTAAAGTAAATGTTTTAAACAAAGTGAAATCTTTCGCAATTTGTTCCTGGAGTTCGGTTACCTCATTATACAGCATTTATATGCGATTCTTGCGTTAAGGTTTTAGACACAAGAACACTGTCGCATTTATGAGTCGTCACATTTATCCACAAATACCTTATATATTTTGTTATTGCGTAGCATTAAATATTGTTTTGAAATAACTTGAATGAAATGCATAACTACAATAAGTGATTTATTTTTCATTTATTTGATATTTTATTCCAGTTTAAGATAAAGTAAACGGAAATTCTTCCACATGTTCTTACAAAAATGTAAATTTATGCAAAAGTTGTACGCACTGGTACACCAGTTTGCAAAGATGTTTAGTTGAGGAGCTTAAAATATAAAACTTGTTTAATGATAATGGTGAATCACATTCCATTGTCATCTTAGATGATTTCACCATGAATTTAAATATATCAAAATAATAGATGCATAGTTTCCCCATTATCTTGTAACACAGTGAGTGCATTTAAGATATAAATTATATTATGAAAATTATACATATTTGAAGGAGTTCTTAATAAAATCCATAATTTCTAAACCTAAATATATCCAAATAAAGATTGTATGAATCCCCCATTATGCAGTAAAAAAGAAAAACATTTCTTGATCGAGCAAGGAAATTTAGGAAAATATAATATAGCTTCTTCGGAGACACCCACAATTCTGTAAAGCGTTCCTTTATGTCCAGAATCCTCACAAACAATGCATTTTCAAGATTTAAAAAATGATTTCTGAAAAAAAAAAACTATTTGCATCCGGGCTACTCTTTTACTCTACGTATGCAGTAATTGAATAGTCAAATAAATTATATTTAGGGACTAAATAAAATACTAATTTTATAAATATTAGAAATGAAATCGTCATTAAGTTCTTCGAAAAGACTCAAATGTACTATATGTTACGAGAAAACATCTGCATATTTATTTGGTACTTTTTTTCAAATGTAGATGGAAATTTTAAAAATTCTGCAGTTTATTTCATTTTTGTTCATTTTACACCCCACGGACCCTAACACTAATCTGATAATATTTGCTTTATATGATGCTCAATACAAAAATTCCCATTTGAAATCTAAAATTGCAAGAATAAAACAAAATTTTATGCGTAGCATAGAGATTTGCTTTATTCTTGCTATATGTTATATGCTATATTATATATCTACATCCTTTAATAAGTCTTATACAAAGAGATGCCCCAAAATTATAGTCATTTGGAGGAAAAAGTATAAAAAATACGTCAGTGATCTATTGTAAATTTGCATTTATGCACTTGAACCAATTCTGTCAACATGCACGTGATTTGTATCCTTAATCTCTACTGTAGAGAAAAGAATCATATCAAAGCAAATATTATCAACTGAGTGTTTAGGTCCAGTTTGACGGCGCTGTGATGCTATGAACATCTACTTCTACTTTCACTACCACAATGCACTCCGAGTTTAGAAAGCAACAAAAGGTTGCTTTTTGATTGTTTGATTTTCAAGATGTGACGTTTGCTATAAAAATTGTACATGAAATGGAGCATTGCGTCTCCAGATATTTCGATTTAAAGAATGCAAGTATTTTGTAAATAGGTGTATATATTTATCTTATTATTAAACATTTGCAATTAATATACCATGGCAAGATTGTCGATTTTTTAAGTAATGAATGTGTCCTTATTTATGTCAACAATGCGAAGTGATGCATATATGATTGAATTAAAATGTAACTTTTAATAAGTCTATTCAGTTCAAGGTAACCACTATATTTCAATAAAAATATTCGCTTTGTGTTTCGCACATTTCTGTAATTAAATAATATAAGAAATTAATATTTAAAATTTGTAGTACTTATTCTTAAATATGAGTACAAAAAATATTTTTACAATGTATCGTTAATAATACAAGCAATATTAAATAAAATCTTTAGATTAGGATATAAATATTCTATAATTTATGTCCTTTAGACAGAATGTGTTTTTTTCTAATTTTAGAGGCCAATTTTGTGGGTTCATCTGCCTAATAATAGCAAATATAAAACAATATTTGTTTAAATATCTATTTAACAGATAGAAGACAAAATAGCAAAAACAAAATTAAAAAAAATATATATATAGCGGATTTATTTATTTTTCATTTTATTATTTTATTTTTTATTTATTTATTTATTTATTTGCAGCCCAGCTAGAAAATGTTTGCACTTTTTTTGCAAAAAAGTTTCAATTGTGTACAATTTGTGCAAAAAAAGTGAATGTTTTTGAATATTTCAAAAAGTGTACACTTTGTGTGCACATTATATGCATTTTTTATGCATACAAAAAAGTGCATATTTTTTGTTTTCAAAAACTGTGCAAATTTTTTGCATAAAATAACTGCCTGTTCCGTGTTCGCAAAAAGTGTGCATTTTTTATGCACAAAAGTCTTTACTTTTTATAGATGTAAAAATTTCTATATTCCAAGTTTTGATTATTTCTATGCATAATGGTGCCAATTCAAATCTGTAAATTTTTTCAAAAGTGCATGTATTTCCTATGAGAATACAATATTACCTAAAAAGAAACACTTCAACGTCACAGATTCGTGTCCCCCTTCCAGCAATATTTTCCTCCCTCACCCCCTCGAGGGATGTGAAGGTGGGGCTGGGGTGGGATAAAACATATTTCACACTTTCTGTTCTTCTATGACCTGCAATTTGACTAATAATATAAGATTAAATTCTTTTTCAACATTTTTTAATAATAATTCAATGGGGGGGGGGGGGTAACCCCCTCATTGAATTGGACGTATGTACATATGTATATATTATATAGATATTATAAAGAAAAATACAGCTTTAAAACACATATTTTACTGTACATTATTTTATTTTATTTTTTTTTTTTTTCAAAAAAAAAAAAAAAAAAAAAAAAACCTTTTGTTAAAATTTTAAGTTTTTAAAAATTACAAACTTAAATGAGGAATATCTCAAAATTTTCTTCTCGGTAAATTTTCAAAAATTTTAATTTTTTTTTTTTATTTAAATTTTTAAGATTTGAAATTTTATAATTTTACACCTCTCAAATGCACAGTTGGGGTATTCTACATCTCCCAGAGACAGTGAAAATGATCTAAATTACATAAAGCATATATTCTAAAACTAATTAAATAAAATTCCAACTGCTAATTTTTTGAACAGTGTGACAGGCCGACAGGAGTGGAGGATATATTAGTTTCCATCTGCGCGTGCGCGGTGCCTTTCCTTCTGTTGTCGAGATACATGAGGCAAGCGTAAAGAAGAATTGTATATACAAGATTCTAACCCAATTTTTTCTCGCCTGATGTTGTCTATTTTACAGAAAAAAAGGTAAATTATTCAATTTTATGTTGTAATGTTCTCTAAAAAACATTGTAAATGAACGTTTGTTTGGAATAAAACCACCCTAATCCTAATTATAAATGTTAGGCTTAAATGCTACGGCTTTTGGGGAAAAAAAAATCTTTTAGCTGCTTTTAGCGGTAGTGCTTTTATCAATTTTCACAGTAACTTGTGATTTTCAGTTTAACTATAGCAAAGGTCATACAGACGCCTTACACTACTTAGAAACTCCATAGAAATTAAAAAGTTTCCAAGGAGATACTTAAACTCCTTAAATAAACAAAACAAAATACTTCTTAAATTATCACAAAGTATAATTTAGCGTTCAACAATGATTAAAGAAAGTAAAATAAGTCTTCCCATGTTTATAAAAATTAAGTTCAAGTAATTACTGTCCTTCTAAGAAAAAAAAAATAATCAAATTGTGTTTTTGTTTTGTTTGTACATACCCGTAAGTTTTCCCTTCAAAATTTGGTTTTTAAAATCTATCTGCATGTGATGTATGATGAGTATTTGAGAATTGACTGTCCTCTGTATCTGTAATATATGACTAAAGCTAAGATACTTGTTTTTATTTTACTTTAAAGTTAATATGTTTAAAAGAAAGCTATGAACAATATTAATATGATTATTTATTGAACTTCAACATGGGGTACAGTGGACCACCCACTCCTGGGGCACAGTGGTCCACAATCCACTCTGCTCCTGTAATGCAGAATGTTCAAAATATTTAATAATTGCTTATTTTCTATAAAGAAAGATTGTTTTAAAGTAGATTTAACTGTAAAATAAAGTAAACAAATAAAAATAACAATTTATTTAACATATTAAGAAATATTTTGTTTTGTATTTACTGCCTTTGATAAATATAACTGTAGTCTAATTGTTGATGATTTTATTCAAGTAAGATTTATGAGACGCAGATTGAATGGAAATCAGTTTATTTCTTCTGAAACTGTAGATGAATCTGCTGTTGATGTCAATGATTTCATAATGTTGCTCTCAGACCCAAAATTATTTCTTGAAAATTCCAGGCTCAATCTTACTCATAAGTACTTAAGAATTTAATTTGCAAATTTTAATGTGAGCGGATTTTATTGTACTTAAGTAATAACTTCAACTAAATTGCAATTGTTCCTGTATTAATCTGTTATTATTTTCAAAATATAATTTTTTTGTTTTTGCTTCAAAATTTATATTACTATGTTATTTTGTGGGTGAAGGGGCAACAAAAAATAATTAGATTAATGAAAAATAGATTTATATTGTATTTTACATAATACCTAATAGTGGTCCACTGTACCACGGTGGGTGGACCACTGTACCCCGCTTCCGGGGTACACTGGTCCACTTCACAAGTGTATATATATATATATATTTTTTTTTTTTTTTTTTTTTTTGAAAAATGTATTGAAAACTATGTTGTGAGAAAATTATGATGGATGTAAGAAGGTTTAAGGAATATTCAAAAATATTTTCATACAGATCGGTCAGTCTGTTAAAGAGAAAAAAAATGTTAACTGGAAAAGTGGTCCACTGTGTACCGGTCTCCCCTACATAAAGCTTAGAACAGAAGCAGTATCTTATTAGTTATTCGAGCTTTTTATTAATCTTTCAATCAAGCGGTCTTGGAAACCAAAACCACTCACAGTATGTATGCAACAGTTTTTGTGACAGCAATTAAGGGTTAAACTGCATAAAGTAATAAAGGAACAGCTTTGTGATTAACCTGCTGTGTGCCATCTTGTTTTTTAAATCAAGACATATTTGTTTTGTTTCTCATTTCCTTTCATCCACATTTACTTATTATAAACACATTATTTAATTTTATTGGCTAATTTATTTATATTTAATAATATAAGTTAAAATGTTTTGATTTAAAAAATGAGATTTCTGACCTTGAGCGATAAATCAAAACATTTGTTTAGTTTCTGACATAATCAATAGGGTGGGTCCAAATCATTTCTATTACCGCTGCAGAGGCAGTCAAAATTTTGAAAAAAACGGCAAAAATTTCAATTTTTCGTTTTTTCTAGATTTTTTAACTTTTATTATATGTCTAGAATTAAATAAATTTACATTATAGCTTGTAATAACTTATAAATGTGTAGTAATTTTGATCATGAGCATTGCGAACCAGGGGCGAGAGAGCCCCTCCCCCCCTAAATTTGAGAGAAAGGGGTTTTTTGAAGTGATTTTTCGGAACGTTTTAGAGATTTTTTGTTGGGAGGGGGGAGAAAAAGTGAAAATTGAGGGGGAATTTATGTAAGATTTCTTCCTACTAAAAAAATCCTTAAATTTACCATAAATTCGCAAAAATTTCTTCAAAAACCCCTTTTTTCCAAAATTTAAGAAGGGCGGGCCCCTCTTGCCCTTGGTTGGCAATCCCCATCATCAAAATTACTAGACATTTATTAGTTATTACTAGACATAATGTAAATTTTTTTAATAGTAGACATATAATATGAATTTGAAAAAAAGTAAAAAGCGGAAAATTGAAATTTTTGCCGTTTTTTTTCAAAATTTTGGCTGCCTCTGTGGCGGTAATAGAAATAATTTCACCATAATGACATTTTATTGGAACATTACTAACATCTTGATGTAGCTTTTGCATTCTATTAGAAATTGTATTGGTATGGTTGGATAATTTAATTTAAAAAAAAAAAAAAAAAGCGATTTTTTTAAACTTTGCCCTCTTTGCGGCGGTAAAAGATATTTAAAAGATATTAACCATTTGGTGTAATATTTTGTGAATTTATTCCTTATTACCAATGGCAACTTTTCCGCACTATTACGTTTCGATTATATAAATTTCGGTTTTTTCGACCCACCCTAATAACCAAGCTAAATCAAAACATTTTAACTTCTATTATTAAATATAAATAAATGATTCAATAAAATTAAATAATGTGTTTATAATAAGTAAATGTGGATGAATATTATTTTGGAATTATTAATTGAAAGTAAACTAAAAAATTATTTAAAATATATAAAATATGCTTTGATTTTGTTTGTCAAAATTTATTGGGGGGGGGGGGGGGAGGAACTCTACTGCAGGAACCCTCATTCAATTCCAAAACTAGCTCTTTTTTTTTTTTTTGGTTAACAGGAGGTAAACATACTTTTTGAAGCCCCCCCCCCTTAATTTTATTGACTAATTTATTTATATTTAATAATGAAAGTAAAAATATTTTGATTTAAAAAAATGAGATTTCTGACCTTGAGTGATAAATCAAAACATTTGTTTAGTTTCTGACATAATCAATCGGGTCGAAATCATTTCTATTACCGCTGCAGGGGCAGTCAAAATTTTGAAAAAAAACCGGCAAAAATTTCAATTTTTCATTTTTAAAGTTTTTAATTTTTATTATATGTCTAGAATTAAATAAATTTACATTATAGCTTGTAATAACTTATAAATGTGTAGTAATTTTGATCATGAGCATTGCGAACCAGGGGCGAGAGAGCCCCCCCCCCCCCCCCTAAATTTGAGAGAAAGGAGTTTTTTGAAGTGATTTTCCGGAACGTTTTAGAGATTTTTTGTTGGGAGGGGGGAGAAAAAGTGAAAATTGAGGGGGAATTTATGTAAGAGGTCGCCCCTACTAAAAAATTCCTTAAATTTACCATAAAATCGCAAAAATTTCTTCAAAAAGCCCTTTTTTCCAAAATTTAAGAGGGGCGGGCCCCTCTCGCCCTTGGTTGGCAATCCCGATCATCAAAATTACTAGACATTTATTAGGTATTACTAGATATAATGTAAATTTTTTTAATAGTAGACATATAATATGAATTTGAAAAAAAGTAAAAAACGGAAAATTGAAATTTTTGCCTTTTTTTAAAAAAATTTTGGCTGCCCTGGCGGCGGTAATAGAAATAATTTCACCATAATGACATTTTATTGGAACATTACTAACATCTTGATGTAGCTTTTGCATTCTATTAGAAATTGTATTGGTATGGTTGGATAATTTAATTAAAAAAAAAAAAAAAAAAAAAAAAGCTATTTTTTTAAAACTTTGCCCTCTTTGCGGCGGTAAAAGATATTTAAAAGATATTAACCATTTGGTGTAATATTTTGTGAATTTATTCCTTATTAACAATGGCAACTTTTCCGCACTATTACGTTTCGATTATATAAATTTCGGTTTTTTCGACCCACCCTAATAACCAAGTTAAATCAAAACATTTTAACTTCTATTATTAAATATAAATAAATTATTCAATAAAATTAAATAATGTGTTTATAATAAGTAAATGTGGATGAATATTATTTTGAAATTATTAATTGAAAGTAAACTAAAAAATTATTTAAAATATATAAAATATGCTTTGATTTTGTTTGTCAAAATTTGTTGGGGGGGGGGGGAGGAACTCTACTGCAGGAACCCTCATTCAATTCCAAAACTAGCTCTCTTTTTTTTGGTTCACAAGAGGTAAACATACTTTTTGAAGCCCCTTCCCCCTTAATTTTATTGACTAATTTATTTATATTTAATAATGAAATTAAAAATATTTTGATTTAAAAAATGAGATTTCTGACCTTGAGTGATAAATCAAAACATTTGTTTAGTTTCTGACATAATCAATCGGGTCGAAATCATTTCTATTACCGCTGCAGGGGCAGTCAAAATTTTGAAAAAAAAACCGCAAAAATTTCAATTTTTCGTTTTTAAAGTTTTTAATTCTTATTATATGTCTAGAATTAAATAAATTTACATTATAGCTTGTAATAACTTATAAATGTGTAGTAATTTTGATCATGAGCATTGCGAACCAGTGGCGAGAGAGGCCCGTCCCCCCCCCCTAAATTTGAGAGAAAGGGGTTTTTTGAAGTGATTTTCCGGAACGTTTTAGAGATTTTTTGTTGGGAGGGGGGAGAAAAAGTGAAAATTGAGGAGTAATTTATGTAAGATTTCTTCCTACTAAAAAAATCCTTAAATTTACCATAAAATCGCAAAAATTTCTTCAAAAAGCCCTTTTTTCCAAAATTTAAGAGGGGCGGGCCCCTCTCGCCCTTGGTTGGCAATCCCCATCATCAAAATTACTTGACATTTATTAGTTATTACTAGACATAATGTAAATTTTTTTAATAGTAGACATATAATATGAATTTGAAAAAAAGTAAAAAACGGAAAATTGAAATTTTTGCCGTTTTTTTTCAAAATTTTGGCTGCCTCTGTGGCGGTAATAGAAATAATTTCACCATAATGACATTTTATTGGAACATTACTAACATCTTGATGTAGCTTTTGCATTCTATTAGAAATTGTATTGGTATGGTTGGATAATTTAATTTAAAAAAAAAAAGCGATTTTTTTTAAACTTTGCCCTCTTTGCGGCGGTAAAAGATATTTAAAAGATATTAACCATTTGGTGTAATATTTTGTGAATTTATTCCTTATTACCAATGGCAACTTTTCCGCACTATTACGTTTCGATTATATAAATTTCGGTTTTTTCGACCCACCCTAATAACCAAGTTAAATCAAAACATTTTAACTTCTATTATTAAATATAAATAAATGATTCAATAAAATTAAATAATGTGTTTATAATAAGTAAATGTGGATGAATATTATTTTGGAATTATTAATTGAAAGTAAACTAAAAAATTATTTAAAATATATAAAATATGCTTTGATTTTGTTTGTCAAAATTTATTGGGGGGGGGGAGGAACTCTACTGCAGGAACCCTCATTCAATTCCAAAACTAGCTCTTTTTTTTTTTGGTTCACAGGAGGTAAACATACTTTTTGAAGCCCCCCCCCCCTTAATTTTATTGACTAATTTATTTATATTTAATAATGAAAGTAAAAATATTTTGATTTAAAAAATGAGATTTCTGACCTTGAGTGATAAATCAAAACATTTGTTTAGTTTCTGACATAATCAATCGGGTCGAAATCATTTCTATTACCGCTGCAGGGGCAGTCAAAATTTTGAAAAAAACCCGGCAAAAATTTCAATTTTTCATTTTTAAAGTTTTTAATTTTTATTATATGTCTAGAATTAAATAAATTTACATTATAGCTTGTAATAACTTATAAATGTGTAGTAATTTTGATCATGAGCATTGCGAACCAGGGGCGAGAGAGCCCCCCCCCCCCTAAATTTGAGAGAAAGGGGTTTTTTGAAGTGATTTTCCGGAACGTTTTAGAGATTTTTTGTTGGGAGGGGGGAGAAAAAGTGAAAATTGAGGGGGAATTTATGTAAGATTTCTTCCTACTAAAAAAATCCTTAAATTTACCATAAATTCGCAAAAATTTCTTCAAAAACCCCTTTTTTCCAAAATTTAAGAAGGGCGGGCCCCTCTTGCCCTTGGTTGGCAATCCCCATCATCAAAATTACTAGACATTTATTAGTTATTACTAGACATAATGTAAATTTTTTTAATAGTAGACATATAATATGAATTTGAAAAAAAGTAAAAAGCGGAAAATTGAAATTTTTGCCGTTTTTTTTCAAAATTTTGGCTGCCTCTGTGGCGGTAATAGAAATAATTTCACCATAATGACATTTTATTGGAACATTACTAACATCTTGATGTAGCTTTTGCATTCTATTAGAAATTGTATTGGTATAGTTGGATAATTTAATTTAAAAAAAAAAAAGTGTTTTTTTTAAACTTTGCCCTCTTTGCAGCGGTAAAACATATTTAAAAGATATTAAGCATTTGGTGTACTATTTTGTGAATTTATTCCTTATTACCAATGGCAACTTTTCCGCACTATTACGTTTCGATTATATAAATTTCGGTTTTTTCGACCCACCCTAATAACCAAGTTAAATCAAAACATTTTAACTTCTATTATTAAATATAAATGAATTATTCAATAAAATTAAATAATGTGTTTATAATAAGTAAATGTGGATGAATATTATTTTGGAGTTATTAATTGAAAGTAAACTAAAAAATTATTTAAAATATATAAAAATATGCTTTGATTTTGTTTGTCAAAATTTGTTGGGGGGGGGGGGGGAACTCCACTGCAGGAACCCTCATTCAAGGCCAAAATGCTGTTTTGTTCACAGGAGGTAAACATACTTTTTGATCCCCTTCCCCTCTTCCTCCTCCACAAAGTAAATAATAGCCAACTTATTTTAATCATAAAGTACATAATATTTAACTATGTAATCAACTTTGTCAAGTATTTATTTGATAAAACCTCTGAAACCGGAATCTAAAGGAATATTAAAAAATATCGCAGTATATGGATTTCCTTCTTGGGATGTATAATTGTTGATACATATGTTTTAGCATATTAGTTAGTAATCTGTAACTTTTAAAATGTAATTACGAAAATTTTAAAAGCTTATAAAGTAAATTTAAATTACTATAAACTAAGGATGCACTGAATAGCGATTTTGGCCGAATACTGAATATTCAGCCCACAAGTATATCGAATATTCGGCTGGCTTAATATTTTTATATTTCAGACTAAAGTATTAAAAGTTAAATTATAAAACAATTTTACATAATATTTAACACAGATACTGCCATTTTATGAACCAGACCTTTTTACAAGAAGCCTTTACAGAAAAAAACAAACTGTGCTTTAGCTTTGAGTTATAACTTAAAAAGAGTATAGTCTTAAAACTTTTTTAATTAATTTAGTTAAACTTTGATTAATTAAACTTTGTAGCTTCTTCTGTGAATTAAAATAAATTTATAAAATGTTCTTATATTCAGTTATAAGCCATTTTGTATTGGGTTGTTATTGATTTTCTTCTCTTCCAGAGTGGAAGCTTAGCTGCTAGTAAAATGTGGTTGAACAGAGACTTGTTGATACATCTCATGTAAGTATTATTTTATAATTTAATAAATCTTATTACATTATATTTTATTACAGTGTCCAGTTTAATTACGCTCTTTAGGAATTTTGTTATCTTCTTGTTATCTTGCGGCCCTCACAATTACGATTATGCCAAGGTTGCAGCTATGTAGATATGCCATTAATGGACACCTCCTTCCCAATGTTTTTGGTTTAAAAAAATAACCAATTAATATTTTGCTTTTTTTTTTTCATCTCATAACTCCCCATTGCATGTTTTACAATCTGGAGTATTGTTGACACTCTAAAAAATCCTGAATTTCGTCGATCGACCACGTAAAAATCCTGAATTTCGTCGATCGACCGCGTAAAAATCCTTAATTTTGTAGATTGAACGCGTAAAAATCCTTAATTTCGTAGATCGAACGCGTAAAAATCCTTAATTTTGTAGCTTGAACTTGTAAAAATCATGAATTTCATTGATCGAGCGCGTAAAAATAATGAAATTCCTTGACCGGGCATGTAAAAATAATTAATTTTATTAACCGAGCATGTAAAAATCATGTATTTTATCGACCGAACGAGTAAAAATAATGAAATTCGTTGACCGGGCGTGTAAAAATAATTAATTTTATCGACTGAGCGTGAAAAAAATCATGAATTTTATCGACCGAGTGTGAAAAAATCATGAATTTTATCGACCGAGTGTGAAAAAATCATGAATTTTATCGACCGAGTGTGAAAAAATCATGAATTTTATCGACCAAGCGTGTAAAAATCATGAATTTTATCAACCGAGCATGTAAAAATTATGAATTTTATCGACCGAGCATGTAAAAATCAGGAATTTTTATTGACCAAGCATGTAAAAATAATGAAATTCGTTGACCGGGCATGTAAAAATAATTAATTTTATCGACCGAGTGTGAAAAAATCATGAATTTTATCGACTGAGTGTGAAAAAATCATGAATTTTATCGACCGAGTGTGAAAAAAATCATGAATTTTATCGACTGAGTGTGAAAAAATCAAGAATTTTATCGACCGAGTGTGAAAAAAATCATGAATTTTATCGACCGAGCGTGAAAAAATCATGATTTTTATCGGCCGAGCATGTAAAAATTATGAATTTTATCGACCGAGCATGTAAAAATCAGGAATTTTTATTGACCAAGCATGTAAAAATAATGAAATTCGTTGACCGGGCATGTAAAAATAATTAATTTTATCGACCGAGTGTGAAAAAATCATGAATTTTATCGACCGAGTGAAAAAAATCATGAATTTTATCGACCGAGCGTGAAAAAATCATGATTTTTATCGGCCGAGCATGTAAAAATTATAAATTTTATCGACCGAGCATGTAAAAATCAGGAATTTTTATTGACCAAGCATGTAAAAATAATGAAATTCATTGACCGGGCGTGTAAAAATAATTAATTTTATCAACCGAGCGTGTAAAAATCATGTATTTTATCGACCGAACGCATAAAAATAATGAAATTTGTTGACCAGGCGTGTAAAAAAAATTAATTTTATCAACTGAGCATGTAAAAATCATGTATTTTATCGATCGAACGTCTAAAAATCATGAATTTCATCGATCGAATGCGTAAAAATCATGAATTTTATCGATTGCTGTGTAAAAAATCATGAATTTTGTTGATTATGCACAGAAAATCGTAAATTTCTTGGAACGGGCACATAAAAGCCATGAATTTCTTCGAACGGGTACATAAAAATTACGAATTTCGTCAAATGGATGCTGAAAAATCGCAAAATTTAGGGAAAAAGGGCAATCAGGAAATCCTGCATTTGGCCAGTTTTTAAAGTTTAATCGATGAATGGCGACTGGCGAGTGCTTATTTTCACCTTTACCCTGAAAGCTGCACATTATCTTCCATTATGTTTGTTTAGAAACACTGAGTTTTGAAAAAGAAAACAATGTTCACGATCTTACATTTATGCATTATTAGTTCTTATGAATGTCATCATTAACAGTTAATTTTCTTAGTTGTTACTTTTCAAACAGGAAATACATAAATGTACAAGTAATCTCTCTTATTTGAATATAATTCTACTTCTTAATTTTCCGGGATATCTTTATTTATTAACAGTTAAAAATAAAATTTAACTAAATTTTTTGAAAATATTTTTAAAAGCCTGTTTGGTTCAGGGTTGGCTTGATTTTGCCCAACCCGAAAAAACCCGGGTGGGTTTTTTTCGAAAAAACCCACTTGAAAAAACCCTTGAAAAAAACCCAAGTGGGTTTTATCAAAATCTTTATTTAAAATTCCACTTATCTAACTAATAATAAATATATCAATTTAAACCAAACATAATATACATTTTATGTGTCACAGATATAGTTTTCAGAAAATTCTAAATGGGCATAATTGCTGTATCTGAAACAAACTTGGAAAATTCACAGAGAAAATAATTATCTTAAAAAAATACATGTAAAATTATATAAACAATTAAAAATCAGGATTATTTGTCAATATGACGAAAACAGTGGGGCGTTCAATCAATTCTTAAAAATTAGAGGCACGGGTATTTTAGTATGATTCAAAATATATTAAGCATAAAACTAAATTAAGTTGAACAAAACATAAAGGGTAGATCATTGATTCATTTCACTTTCTTTAGTGAAATAGTATTATAGTGCAGCACAACCCACCATAATAATGAATCTCTTCTGCATAGCTAAGAACATTCATTATCAGATGCAAGATTAAGATAGGGATAGTAGTTTTTTTTTTATTATTTGGGGCGGGGGGGGGGGATTCTAATTTTCTGAAAACTTATTGTATTTTAATAGAAATTTGGTAAGCTGCCTAATTTATTATTATTTGAATTTGCTGAAAATTTAAACACAATCGGATAGTTAAAAGTTTTATTATTTTTTTTAAATAAGTAAGGAAAAGAAAAAAGTATCGTTTAGTTCTTGGTTTAATTATTATTATTTCTATTTGCAGTTTAAAACTCAGTCATCAGCAGCCAGCTGGGGAAAAGAAAATTGACCTGATAAAAATCCATCAATAAAACAAAAGAAAGATACACTGGAGTGTATTTTTTTCATTTTCCAATTAAAGTATTGATGATCCAAACAGATTCAATTATAAAATATTCTTACGTAAATATAGTATTTAAAATATAATGTAATATAAAGTTCTTTGTTAAATAATTCTTTAAAAATAATGATTTCTTATTCTTGAGATAGTTCTATTGTTTATACCTCCCCCCCTCCTCCTTATCTAATTTCGCCAAAAGCAGAAGGATGGGCGATCGCAGACTATGACACAACATGCAGCTATTCTGTGCTATTGAGATGCAACCCCCCCTTTCCCCCCTCCCATACATCAAGATCTCTGGTAGATTTAGGAATTTAAGCTTACAATTTAGATGGTTTAAAAGTGAATTCATCCCCCCCCCCCCCTAGTAGGACAATAATTCCAAACATTTGATAAAATTCTACTACATAAGAAAATTTTAATAAAACAAAAGTAAATGATTCACTGTTTAAATCTAATTTTTATCTATAAAAGAGAAATAAACAAAATTTTAGACTATTAATTTAATTATTTTGACTTTAAAAAAATTCTTTCAATTCAGTCATAAAATGTCTTTAAAATCATTACAAATTTTTAAACTATTTTTAATATTGAATAAAAATTCTAAATAATTATAATTAAATAATATATTAAATAAAAATTCTAAATAATTATAATTAAATAATATATTAAATAAAAATTATTAAAGTATTAACATTTATTTTTTAAAACTTCATCCCATTAATTATATAGTTGTTACAAAACAAACAAACAAAGAACGGCAAGAAGAAAAATCCTCAAAACCCTGAAAAAACCCGAAAAAACCCTGAAAAACTCCCGAAAACCCGAAAACCACCTGAAAAAAACCCAAAAACCCACTGGGTTGGGTTTTTTCTGAAAAAACCCGGGGTTTTGCCAACCCTGGTGGTTGGGCCATATATAAAGATATTCAGCAAAACTGAATAGTTTGATATTTGGTTAGGCCGAGTGCGACCTATTTTCAGCCTAATTAAATATTTGTAGTATGGCCAAATACATACCAAATATTCTGTGCATCACTAGTTGTAATTTTCCAACTGGACAAAAAATGTCCGGCCAAGAATTTGAATAATTGTGTTAAAATTAATCTAGAGTAAATTTCTAGTTTGAGATTTGGAAAATGTTGTTCAAAATGTTTTTGAAAATGACCCGGAGTGAGTCAAAACATGTCGAACAACCTAATAAAAGTTATATTTGTATTATGTTGTTAATTTACATCTTAGCATTTAAAAGAAATACAATATGCAGTTGTTGCATCTGTTTTTTTTATGGGGGGGGGGGGAGGTATGAGAGGAAAAAGCCAAATATTAAAAAATATGTAGAAGATACAAAAAGAAGCTACTGGGGGGGAAAACGAGCCGGGCGCTTTTACAATATCATTATCTAAAACGGACAGGGTGCATCGGCAGGTTTAAAGGAAAAGGGCAGGGTGCAGCACCCTTTGAAAAACATCAAATGAGAACACTATGTAAAAATGATCTTTTATTTAAAAATTAATTGAAAATCAAATTTTTCGTTCACATTCACACACAAATATATTTTTTTTTTTAAATACTGTTCAAGCTTCCTAAATTTTATATATTTCTTCTGACAACTACTTCTTCCCTTCCCCCCTTTCCTCTAGCGACTCTGAATATAAATTGGCTAAACAAAATTCCCATCACATAAAAAAAAATCTAATTAAAATTTTGGATTTTTTTTTATGGTCCTTCCTATTATGCAACTTTATTAAAAATTTCTCAGCTCTGCACCCAACAGTGTGAGCCTTTGAGGTTAATATAGATACATAGTTACACACATGCATTTTTAATAGTATAGATAGTAAATTTCAAGTTTGAGATTTGAGAAATTGTTTATATGAACAACATTTTCCAGTTTGTCCATATATTACACATGAAAATAAGTTAATTTTAACTATAATTTTTTCCTGTAGAAAAACAAACTACTTAATAAAATCTAATATTGAATTCTTATATTTATGTAATGTCTGTAAAGTAGTTCAGTTTCCATATTTTTGCATGATTTATTTATTTATTTTTTTTTTTTTTTTTTTTTTACACAGGAAACAAACAGGATACAGCTTGAAATTGGTGTGATAAAAGTAAATCATCCAAAGATACACCTCCACAATGTGACTGTCAGACTGTCAGAATTTATTTTGTTTAAATCTAAAAGCAAGAAAATTTAAGTCCGGAACATTTACTGTATACATTACATTACCGGAACAGAGTACCATTAGTTTATTATTTATGTTGTGATTTCAAATAAATGCAGCAGCTGTACTGCAATGGTCATTTTTTTGTGTGTGCTGTGGTTTCTTTCACATTTTCCCAACAGCAGCTAGATTTTAGCAGTCGTCTATCAAAGCTCTTTGCAATCAGAAAAATGATTGCATCCAGTTGCAACAATCAAAATTTTCAATGACTGGATTGGAAGTGAAATGATGAGAAAAAGCTGATCGCACTTATGTAAATAAACAAAAATAAGTAAAGTTGATTTTTTTTTTTAATGCCTTTTTCTAAGTTCAAATACATATTAGTTAAAACATTTTCAACTAATAACTAGAATTTAGTGCAGCTCTTTTCAAGTAAGTGTAATAATTTTCTCTTATTGGGTTTTAACAATATTGGACATGTTTTTTACTGTATGCAGTATTATATTTAATTATAAAATTTATATATTTAAATTTAAGCTTATTATCTTTTTCCGCATGTTGGTGAACTTGTACCATGTCTGATAAAATTGTTGTTCATAATCCTATGTATAATTATGCATCTTTCCAAAACTGGGTTTATTATACATTGATAGCTGTAAATTTCATAGTAAGCTGAATCTTGATTTAAATATATGCTTAAAATGTTCGGTATGCAAAAAATCTACTTGAAGAAATGCACAAAATCTGAGGTGCCATATACGCTCAGATTTTGTGCACTTTATATTTTATACATTTTTTGCATGCCAAAAATATCCTAAATTGTGCATTTCTTATGCATAATCAGAGTCTCTGATTATGCATAAAAAATGCACAATTTAGGAATTATTTGGTATGCAAAAAATGTGTAAAATAAAAAGTGCACAAAATCTGAGCGTATTTGGCACCTCTGATTGTGCATAAAAACTGCAAAATTCAGGGATTATTTCGTATGCAGAAAAAGTGCAAAAAAAAAGTGCACAAAATCTGAGCGTATTTGGCACCTCTGATTGTGCATAAAAACTGCAAAATTTAGGGATTATTTCGTATGCAGAAAAAGTGCAAAAAAAAAAGTGCACAAAATCTGAGAGTATTTGGCACCTCTGATTATGCACTTTTTGTGCAGAATTCAGTTTGCACTTTTTTTGCAGAATTCAGTTTGCACTTTTTATACACAAGTAGAGGTGCCAAATACGCTCGGATTTTGTGCACTTTTTTTTTTTTGCACTTTTTTTGCAAACTCTTTCTAGCTGGGAGACGCATTTTAATAAAAGGAAATAGTTTCTGTTTGCTTGAGAAAAAAAACTTTTAAATATATTTTAGAGTTAAATATTCTTTATTTTAAAATACATAAATTCTGTGTAGTCCATGAAAGGCGAATTTGGCCCATAGTAATTAATTCTTGAGGTATTTTGAAACAGTATAAAAACAGAGAATAAAAATAACTAATGTATGCAGACCTTCCATATGCTAAAAAGAAGCACATCTTTCTAAAAGATATTTCTTTTAAAGTCTTCCAAAAATTTGTCGTAGTACATATAAATATTCCTAAAAATTAGGCGCTATAAATAAATCAATGATTCAAATGCATAAAATTTTACAAATTGAATTCTAATGTATAAGATACGAGATAATATTGGAAGAAAAATTAAGATTCGTGAAAAATATAAAATTCATATTTTTTCTCTTTTTTATTGGCAAAGAAATGGCATTAATCAAATGGCACATTTTAATTACCGTAGTATTTTCATCTTTTAAGAAATCATAAGCTTACTTCAAAAATATAGTCATAGCTCTGAATTTTAGTAGCTACATTAAATAATGATGGTATCATCACTTTAATTTCATCAAATGTATGTATTTTTTAATTTTCGAAATCAGTCTATTGAAATAATTTATTTGTGAAAAGGGTAACATTTATAATATTACTTGTATCCATATTTAATAATATGCATTAAATTATTTCTCTATATTTTCTGTCAAAATAATATGACTCATATTTTGTGCTAATTTCTAAATTATTTAGTTTGAAATATGAGTTTAAAAATAAATTTTATTTAAATTATTTCTTCAAAATATATTTAGAAAATTTAAATCTAAATTTGAAATATTTCAAAAAAGTTTCCGTAAAACAATAATAACAATTTTTTTTATTTATATTACTAACACTTACAGGAACTATAAACTTTACTTAGCCAAATATTTTTAGAATATCACAGTGAATTCGAAAGCTATCTTCCTTATCTTGATATTCTCGTAGAATTCCCTCAAGCGTGACGAAAGCTCTTCGACCATTCACGCTTCAATACCGACCCCAAATCTTTAGGAAAGAGAGCTTCATTTGAGAAAAGTATTGGAGAAACAATTGTCTACGGAAACCCTCTGTTTCATCAATATTGCTAACTTTTAAAATTTGTGAAACTTTGAATCATAATGAAATAACTTATATTTTATTTTACAAACGAAAATAACGCCTGTGAAATTTCAACACTGCTTAATTTTTCGTACTTGAGAGAATGTGTTATAAAACTTTAAAGAGTTGAGTTAAAAATCGACATTTTTCACTTATTTCTCTGATAAATAAATATTTTCATCCTTTTACTGTTATCCGTATATTTAATTTATGTTTAATTTTTAGTATTGGAGAAACAATTGTCTCTGGAAACCTCTTTTTCCTCAATTGTGCTAACTTTTAAAATTTTGCAACTTTGAATCATAATGAAATAACAGTATTGCTTGAGAGAAAGTTTCATAAAACTTCAATCATAATAGAATAATTCATATTTTATTATTTGAGAGAATGTTTTATAAAACATGAATCACAATTAAATTACTCATATTTTATTACTTGGCATAATGTTTTAAAAAACTTTAAAGACATTGATTTAAAATGGACACTTTTCTCTTAGTTTTCAGTTATATAAATATTCTTATTATTTTATTTTTATTTGTATACTTAATTTACGTTTAATTTTTAGTATTGCAGAAACAATTGTCTCCAGAAACCCTCTGTTTCATCTATAATACTAGGATTAAAAATTTGGCAACTTTGAATCATAATGAAATAACTTATATTTTATTACTTGAAAATGCTTTATAAATCTTTAATCTTAATTAATTAACTTATATTTTATTACTTCAGAGAATGTTTTATAAAACTATTATTAGTTTAATTAAAAATCAAAACTTTTCGCATATAAAAATATTTTTATTTTTTAACTTTTACTCGTATATTTAACTTATGCTTAATTTGTAGTATTGGAGAAACAACTGTCTCCAGAAATTCTCTGTTTCATCTATACTGAATAACTTTTAAATTTTGAAACACAATGAAATAACATATTTTATTTTAGAGACGAAACTAATTTCTTCTGAAATTTCAAAGTTGCTTTAAATTTCCTAACTTGAATGAATGTGTTATACAACTTAATAGCTGAATTAAATACGACATGTTTCGATTATTTCTCAAATAAATAAATATTTTTATTCTTTTATTTTCAACAGTATAGTTATTTTATTAATAACTTACCCTGTAACAAAATGAATTTTGCTAATTTTAATATAAATTGGAACTTTAAATATAATTTTTTTTTAAAGCTTACATTAATATTTCGAAAACTCACGATTTCTCTATTTGATTTAATAAGATAGGGTAACAATTTTAAATTCATTAAAACTTGTAAAACAAAAAATAGCTTACTTAGACTAATATATATTTATTTGTTTATATGTTTATATGTGTTCTACTATTCCATTCATCCTATAAAAATTCATAAATTTATACAGAGAAAAAAATTATCTTTACTTTTTTTATATGTTTATATGTGTCCTACTATTCCATTCATCCTATAAAAATTCATAAATTTATATAGAGAAAAAAATTCTCTTTACTTTTTTTATATGTTTATATGTGTCCTACTATTCCTTTCATCCTATAAAAATTCATAAATTTATATAGAGAAAAAAATTCTCTTTACTTGTTTTAATAGTTTCAATAATTTAGAAAATTATTGATTAAAAGCATTTCAGAAATTGATGTTAAAATGTCTTTTTCTTCTTAAACATACACAAGGATAATTATTTTTTTAATAGTTAATTAGAAGTGTATATCCTGTGTAAAATATATGTCAAGATGTTTTAGATATTCCTACAGAAATATAAAAATATCCAACCGATTTCGATAACCAACATGTTGAGATGAGATGTAATTGGAGGTATAAATACGCTGTGGTTGTTGTAGCTTATATGAAGTCTTTGAAAATACAAAATGGCAGGTACAAGGGGTCAATATGTTGCAGATAATTTATTTTTATAATCAACTTACACCCATATAAATTTCAGATGAAAGATGTTAATGAGATAAATAAAATAATATAATTAAAATGCATATAATTAATATTATGTATATGTTTATGTCATGTATCAGAATATATTGTATATTTTACCCTTAGGAATAATAAGTAGAAATAAAAGTGAGATAGGAAAAAAAATTGACGGCAATCTTATAGATACGTAATTTCTATTTTACACCGTGAACATATTACATCTTCACAAATAAATAAATACATATATTAACCAAATATGAAACTTAAATTATATTAGTTAAAAATACTCTCTTTTTATTTATTTTAATCTTTATAAATTCTGGTCTTACCTATTTCTGTCGAATTTGGGTTCCGTTTGCTTTGTAAATTTGATTATTCAATTTGTCATCAGCTACAATGCAAACAGATGACAATTTATATCAGTTGGCAAATATTAAAAATTCTAAATGGAAATTATATAGATCTATCACTTTTTGTTTGATATAAATTACTTATGCTTTCTATTAATTATTAAAAATAAGCTCACATTTTTCATATAAATTTTTCTTACGGCACTTTCCGTAATATTTAGCATTATTTTTGTACCTATGCCAAATTTAAGTCATAGAAAATGTATTACGGGAAATACTATTTCCGTGTCAAATTAAAAAGAGTTCGCCTGAACTGACTGCTAAAGATTGTTGTCAGCGATTTAAATAAAGAAAAAAAAGTGTAATTCAAATTCTTTTTGTTAGAATCAAGTGTCATTATGTGATATTTTAAATCGATACTTTTGCTTTTAATATCCAAAACAAAAATTAACAACATATTAATACAATTCTTTCTCTGATAGGCTAACACCGTGAAGTCAATCGTTCAAACAATAGATTCTGCAGCTTTATATAGATTATCTCTGCCACACGATGTATGAGTGGAAGGCGGGAATAGTCATAAACGGTACTTAACAGGTCCCCGTGGATGATCCTTGAGAATCCAATAAAGAGAACGCACCGTTACCACCCTTCTTTTACAACCTGTCAAGTTTCTAATACTGCTAAATCAGCTTTTATGATGTGTTCCTCACCCTCTCGTTAAATTAGAGGAGGAAGATAGAACACGTAAGAAAGAGTCAACAAGCATTATTATCCTTCTGTCTATCAGGCGAGGTTTTCTAGTTAATTCACATGTCGCTTTAAGAACGAGACTGTAAAAACGAAATTTTTGAGACTCATTTGTATGCGTCTCAAAAATTATTAAAAATGAATTATTTTGAAAAATCCTGTAACACAATAGGTCGAATTAACAAAGATATATTTATAGAAACTGACAGTTTACATAGCTCGATATTGTTTGATTTTTTATAAAATCTAGAAAGTATTGTGTCAAAACATTTGCAATGTAATGAATTCTTGATCTTCAAAAAATGAGCATATTCCATAAAATAATCTGTATCAGATACGCAACTATACTTTAGGTGCGTGTAATTACCTTAATATTTTGAATTTATTGTTAAAAAATGAATAGTATAGCTTGCAAGTTTCAGGGAATTTTCAGTAGAATTTGATGCGCCTAATCATAAATATTTTGATTTCGTCAGACATACATTCATATTTACATCAGGCATTATATTATACTTTACACCTTTGAGATCTGTATAAATATAGAAGAAATATAAAAAAGAATGAAGAAAGAAATATCTAAAGAAAACATAATCGAAGAACTGGTAAATTAAATAAAATAATTAGATATTTTATAAAGTATCTATAGTAAAATAAGAATACATTTTTCTCTCATTGCCGTCCAAGACGAGTCTGAAAACTTAATTTTTTTTAAGTTCTATCCCATTTGTAAGTGTTTTCATTTAAAAACATCCCTGACATATCATTTCTTTACGCTTCAACAGTGACCCCAAAACTTTCGAATAGAAACACATTTGGGACGAAAACTGCAATCAAAGTCAGCATTCTGGAAATGTATCTTCCTTACCATCGATGTGTAACTATGAAAAGAAATCTTTTTTGGGGATAGCAGCATATTTGAAATACGAAAATAAAAACGTTCAGATGTGCGCTAAAAACCGAACAATTTAGGCGATTAATCTTTAATTTTGTATGTTACATATTCAACACAATTATCTTTTATTCAAATCAAATATTAATAGTATACCGGTGGCGTATGTTTTTAAAAGATTTATTAGAGTATTTACTAGATTCACACACATAACAGAGTTGCTTTTATTTGATAAATGGTGTAATTTTAAATAAGTATATTTAACAATTTCTAAAGAAATTTATCTTTTAAAGGAAATAAATTTATCTTCTAAAGGAAAATATTATCCATAATAATTCAAACATGTAATATTTTTTTTTTAATTATAAATTAATATTTTCATTTAATCGGGTTTTCTTTGATGTTTCTTTTCGTGATAAATGTAATTCGAATTGTAAAAAATATTTTTTTAGAACTCTTAATAAAAATGGATAACGCAAAAAATCCTTGATATACGTAAATTCATCGATAATCTAAAGGATATTACATTATTGCACAGACGGTCGTCCACACTTTTTAGGAGCCAATTTCACAGTTAATTTCTACGCATAAATGTGTATATATTTGGAAATTATTTGATTCTATTGTATATCACTCTGTATCTTAGCCACAGCGCTGATTAGAACTTTCATGATAGTAGATAATACCGTCCTGTCGATTTTCCGCCGCATCTCTTGATAAAATTTTTAAAGATCATCAAAAAACTCTAAAAATCTTTCTAAAAACTCTGTAAGAACTCTCTAAGATCTAACATCTCTCTCTGAGATCTAAGAGAAATTTCCTCCGCATCTCTAAAGATTTTTCTAAGAACTATCTAAGGTCTCTTTAAAATACTTTCTAAAGATCGCAAACACACAGCTTGCGATTAATAAAAATTTTTGGTATCATTGAATGAAACATGGTTATATTCCAGTGATAGTAACAAGAAAAAATCCAATAATTTATCAATGAATAGAAAAAAGTAAATTCTCAACTAAATGGGTTCGTGGATGTAGAAAAAAAATAAGTTTTCTAAAGTATTACTGACTGCTGAAGAATTTTCTAATGTAAATAAATTAAAGCTCCAAATAGTATCAAGTAATGCTAATTTTTTTAGAATCCACTATCGAAGAAGAAATTCCAGCATTATATCGAAAAGACATCAATAAAACTGTACGACATATAAACAAAACCTCACACTTTTAAGTCAAATACCATATATTTAGCGAAGAAAGAATCACAAACGAAAATAAATTATGTCTCATTTGAAAAAAATACATGTAGAATCACTCGACGCCAACCGCCCCTACCTCTGTCCTTTTCTTCAAAGACGCCATCCACGAATACTGAAAAAACTGTGGTAAGTTTTCCAAGGATTTGATAGAAAATTTCCATGAGTGTACTAATAAAAAAATTACCAGTGCAGAAATTTAGAGTTGAAACTATAGCCAAAAGTCAAGACTATCCAGTTGAGTCAAATTGTCGCAATGGATTAGAATATATATTAGAATATATATAGAAAAATATTTTGTGAATGTAGCATAAATGTCACATATAGTTCCAAAAGAAAAAATAATGTAGTTTAGAGTTAATTTGGAATTTTTCAGTTTCAACGAATAACATGAAAACTGGCGGAGTAAAAAATGTCACATAGGCTTAAGAAAGAACTATTTTTGAAGAATTAAAGAACTGAAAAAACTGCAAGGCAACTTCTTTTCTTGCAAACACTGCATATTTGATAGAATTTTCTAATCAGAATTTTCAACATTTATACATATAATGTATTTATATAATATATTATTATATTATATTATTATTTATATAATATATTTATACATATAATTATACTGTGAAAATCGTTTCAATAAAGTGCGAACGACCGTGTAAAAGGACTGTGTATAAAATGCTCATAATACTGCAATATCATTTTGAATAATATTTAAATATGCTTCTAGTTTCGAGATATTTGAGTATATTTTAAATACAAATATTATATCTGTCCATGGGCACTGAGGTACGTGTAATTATAATTCCTACTTAATAGTTTTTGGTATTGTTACTCAGCCATTAATATTGTTATATATACAGTACCAAAATTCTTAACAAACACGTGTAATCCTAATTTTTATCATTTGTGCCCCTTCTACCAAAAAAAAAAGACTACACAAGAATTACCAATCGAGTCCATGGACTCATACGTAATTTTATAAAATTACCAAAATTCAAATGAGCTACTGACTTATAACGAGCGTGCTAAAAAATGATGCAGCATAATCTGTACAAAATAGAAAAAGAGATTAGACACTTATTTTCATTATTTGAAATTTTTGACCAAAAATAGACAAAAAAATTGCTGTTGAGTTCAAAGCATGTCCCCTGTTTCTCGGAAGGTTAACAACCAGATAAAAAACAGAGAAACTAGGAATGCAATTTGAATTACCAACGTATTAATTGTATTTTTCAGGAAATATATTAAAATTGTGTTGTCAATAAAGTGATGTACATTTCTACAGAATATATTTGAAAACGACTATCTAATTTACAATATATATATATATATATATATATATATATATATATATATATATAATACAGGTAACTAATGATATACACTTTTCATTTTGCTTTATTTTATATGCTTCTTTAAAAGAAACATAATGATTTTTATTTAGAAACAAGAAATGTTATTTACAGATTAATTTTGTAGCCTGAATGTACTTGGCTTTAGGTACTTAGCTTGAAGACGGCTTTAAAAATTCTCAATACACTCTCAGAAATAAATTTATGAGCATTTGCCCTTCAATTTTCACGGGCAACAGCCTTATTTGATGAAAAACGGTCTGATCCACTAAATAAGTGGCCTTATCCCTTAGATACTTAGAAAATTAAGAGCAATCCACATATTCTTACAGTTCTAGCCCATATATTAGCAAAAATACGGTAAGACCCAATACATTGTCCTCCACTAGGGTGTAACCCTTCATTTTACTCGTGTTTCGAAAATTTTAACCCGTCAAAACAGCGATTCTGTGATGATTATCTAACGTGCTACGTGCTACGGAACAGTAAGCAAAGTGTTATTGTGTTTTAAAGTGCATTATATCTTGTGCATTATAATGCTGTATTACTTTGCCCCGTAAAATTACGGGCTGCACAAAATGATGGGCATGGACTTTTTTTTTTTACGGGGTATGACTGGAATCTTTGCTGCAGTAATTTTACTGCAATTTTTTTAACAGTGTATATGTATTTTTTTTCATATAATATTAAAACTACAACAGTTATATCTATATTTACTATATTAATTATAACTTTATTTACTTGAAATATTTATGCTGCGACCATTCAGCGAATGCAATATTTATGACATGCTGACATTTTCAGAATTTTTGTTTACATCGCATGTAATATAAAATTTTATGATCAGCTGTAAGATTTAATTTTGAAAATTACAAAAATATAGTTTGAAATTATTCTCAGTCTGTCGTAACAAACATGATTGATGAAGTCATTCTTTACTATTATGAATGACATACTATTAACACAAATATTCAGTATTTGTGCTACAATGTCTATCCTTTCCCATTTTTGCAACGTAAAAAAAGTACCTTGAAATAAAACCCTTCATCCATTGCGTTCTGGCATAATAATGCTCGAAATGGAATTGCCTTAAATTGGTAAACCTCATAGACATTTGTCCTTAATATTTTGAATGCAAATCGTATAAATTAAACTTTAAATTTATTTTTTAAAATTTAGGGTTTCCATGTTCGAAATTGCTCTGGACTGTGTATAATTTACCGCATTCATATTTAAATAAAAGATATACATGTTTATAACAATAGCATGTTCGTGTGCCTGAAAAAGAAACAATAATTCCTTCGAAATCACTTGCAATTCTATACATTTTTTTTTATTATTATTTAAGAGGTTAATTCTGTATAACCTGTATTTTGCAATACATTTTTTTCATTTATTTTGTGATAAAATTATATAAACTACAGCATGAAAAACAAGCAATTTATTATATTAGAAGCAAATTACATAAGTATGTGAAATAGGTATATTATTATGCTTCTGAAATTTTAAATTACTTATTTATTATATAAGTTACGTATGTTTAAAAAAGAGAGACGAGAATGATAAAAATTGAATTGTTTGTACTCTGTAATAGTACATATTGGATGATTAAGTTTAGAGGTTCCCATATTAGAATTATCTTGTTTAGGGTACTAATATTGATGAAAACTTCTCTACAAAAAAGACAGTTGCTCTAAACAAAAAATATTTTTAAAATGAGAAATACATAATTTTAACGGTTATTAAATAACAAATTACAAAACTGCAATATTACATCAATTTAGTTTAAAATTGCACATTGATTTTGTATATAATGTTTTATTAAAAAGCAGATAGAAAAAGTCAGATTTAAAAAGTCAGATGAGTTATGTAAATGGTACGGGATTCCTCTTTGTATAACCGACTTCGTTTCACGCGATGAATGTAGGAAGTACGCATTCCAAAAAATCTTCTATTGTTAGGAGTTATTTCTCAAGGTGCCACTTTTCAAAGAGAATACAAGAAAATATCAATACATCAACTGCTGTAAGAAAATGACAATTATTCTTTTAAGTGACTAATTTCAGAGACTGTCTTAATACAGTCAATTTGCTCATTAAATTGCTCTTCCCTTTCAAATTATAATACATTTTATACTTTAGGCCTTATATACACTTAAAATACTATAAAGGAATTTAATCACGAAAATATTGTCATAAAACACCAGGAAACTATAAATAATCACGAATTCACCATGATTATTTATAATTTTCAGTTATTTTATTACAAAGTTTTTGTTATTTATTTAGCTGATATTAGTTCCCTGTTCCCGGGTGTATTCTGTACTTATTATAAAAAGATTATATATTTCTGAAATTACTGCTTTCTCAAATATAAGTTTTTAAATATAAAAATCAAACAATATTAGCATAAACTTCTAGTAGTAATTGAACCAGTATTAACTGCTAAAACAACATTATTCTTCGTATATAAGTAAGTTACTATAATAATTTTGTTCCGTAATGTACTCATTTCTTTCACGATCAAATTTCATAAACTCTTTATAAATTAAGCATGCTATAATTAACAAAATCTAAAGAAAGTACATTTTTCTAAAATTAGAATATAAGTTTTCAAAGATAATGCAGGAGAATGTCAATGTAATAAGTACTGAAGCAACAGAACAATTATTCCAGTATTAAACTAATCCAAAGAGCTATTTAAGGTAAAATCACGTTTCCTCCTTAAAGTACTCTCCAGGTCTCAAATACTATACAATTAATAATCATTTTATATATTAAACATGCTATATTAACAAAATTTAAATAAATCACGCGTTTCTAAAGTTTTTTTTTCTCCACAAATTACTTTCTCATGTTATAATATGGGTTTCTAAAAATAATGTACGAGAATGTCAATGTATCAACTACTAAAACAACAGGATATTTATTTATGTTTATTTAACTGATTTAAGGAACTATTTAAGTAATAACTCAAAATACTCGTGAAGTATAAAGTACTATAAAATTAATAATCTTTTATACATTAAACAGGCTACATTAACAAAATTTAAAGAAATCACACGTTTCTTATTTTTTTCTCTTTTACAAACTATTTTCTCAAGTTACAATATAAGTTTTTAAAAATAATGTAAGAAAATATCAATGCATCAGTTACTAAAATGCCATGAACATTATATTCGTATAAATAAATAATCTAAAAATTCTCTAATTAAGATTATTTTGCTCTATAAAGTAATTTTTAGTTCGCTATCAAATTATTAACATTTTTATATATTAACCATGTTACAGTCGGAGCATATGATAGAAATATATATTTCTAAAAGTTTTGAATTTCTACAAACTTCTTTTTCAAGTTAGCGTATAAGTTTTCAAACATGATATAAGATAATACCAACGTATCAACTTTTGAAACAACATGACAATTATTCTTCTAAGTAACTAATATAAGGAACTGTTTTATTACAACCTTTTCTTTGTATAGTACTCTTTCCTTTCAGTATCAAATTAATAATCTTTTTATATATTAAGCATGCCATACTCGATATGTTGCCCAATTGCTTAACAAGATGAAATATATTTTTTCTGAAGAAGATAATGTAATTATTTCTTGAAGCAGAAGTTAGACAATAATAGGCAATTACCGTTTGATCATCCAAGAGAAGTAAGTTTTTGGAAGAAGAAAAGACGTTTATCTTTGATAATCATTTATTGTAGCAATAGAGATTCTTTAAATACATGGAACAAGAAAAAGTTCTTTGTTGTATTATAATAGATGTTACTTTAACAGTCATATTAACTATAGTAACACTGCTAAAGCAGAATTGCGAATGAATGGTAGTGTTTCAGTCAGTTTAAATTTATAGCTCTTCACTTAAATTTGAATAAGTTGTTTAAAATGATAAATGACATTTTTTTTTTTGAGGCAATATGTTTTATTTATAATTTAATATAATATCATTTTACAAAGAATTTATTTATATCTTTTGCACTAAAAGAGCCAACATTTATTTTTCAGATATTTTTGTCAATATAAAAAAAAGTTATAATTTTTCAAAATGATTTTAGCAAATGATAAATTACTAAAATTGATAATTACCAAATTACCAAATTTGCATTAGAGATTTATTTAGAAAAGTCTCAAAAGAAAGATTTTCTTAGCTAATGTAAGGATTTTTTAAGGATCAGGAGACAACAAGAAAACCGTGGATCTTCATTAGTTAGTTTTTGATTAGAAAAACAAGACAGTATTTTACTAGAATATCAAAATGTTAGAATTCCTTCCCTAGAAGACATAATAAATTCAATTCGCTTAACTTGTTTCAAACTGGACTCAATGTTCGTTCTGTAGAAGTGTAAGAGATACACTTCAGCAGATAACATCATTATGACTTTAAAAGGGAGCCCCGTGGATTCCAGCGACATTTTATTCCTAATACGAGTCTTAACTGATTACCTAGACGGCAAAAACTACTCACAGTCGTATACTATATCCAAACAGCTAATTGAAAATTTTCGCTTTAAGTCAAAACCTAGCGAATTGGAGTACCGATGAATTCAAAATCCATCGAATACATCTCTTACCGCACAATATACAGCAACAATACAACCACAGTTATCAAATTAACACCTCCGTGCAAAAATAACCGTGACAATCAGATTCCATACATAGTTTTAGAAGCTTAAAGGAGTGGAAGTATAGATCTCATTCCCGCAAAAATGGTAGAATTCAGGACACTCCGATCGCAAGAAAAACCGTAATTACCGTAAAGAAAATCATCACATATTTTAGTTGAAGTTCAATGATTCAGACATACAAGTTGTTTACAAACTGTTTTAAGGAAATGAAAGGGGTGAAACAACCCATCAATATAAAAAAAAAAAAAAAATGTAGAAAACTACGATCGCTATCTAATTATGGGGAAATTTCACGTTTTTCAATTTAACTTGCATCTGATAGAGTATAAAAATACGAACATTTTGATACCATTTTTACATATATTTGAAACTTGTATAATTCATTAAATTAACTTTTAAAACGCAGTTTTTGTCGTCGCGGAAAAAAGCCGCGTCACGTGATAAAAGCTGTTCTGACGTCACTAGCCATGTAAACAAACCCTCGCTGTATTTCTCCCTGTTATTTTCTATGGGAGATGGCTTGCTTTACGCTTTTTTCTTTTCTTAAAAATGATTAGTATAACAAATTAAAAGTATTGTAAATTGCTGTAATGAATAAATAATGCTGTGAATTCCATGTGAGATTTTTATTCCATCGTGTTTCTAAGAATTTTCATTTCCAGATCTCGATGTAGAAATAAAGTATCGGTACAAGTTAATACTCGTACTACAATATTGTATTTTATAGAATAAGGTATACTTTTTTTTTTTTTCTTTTTTTTTTTTTTTTTTTTTTTTTTTTGCACAATATTTCAATGCAAAGGTGCTACGTATTTATCAGATCTTAAAAAATTCGATTTGTCTTTTTTTAAGTTCATTGTAATCTGAAAGCTTACATGTATTTCTTTATTTGTTTTGTATTGTTTTCTTGAATAATAAATTGTTGCATTCATTGTTTCCGGAAAAAAAATAACTGTTAACTTTTTCTGAAATGATTAATCTTCCTGAATATAGTATCCAACTTTTAGCATATATGAAACTGTGAGCGTCTGCGAATTTATTTTATTATGATGTTAACATGATAGAAATGTTTTTGAAAACTTATAATCTGCTATTCTTCATTTGTATGTTTATTTATTGATTGAATCTAAATAAAATTTTAATAAATGTATTTTTTTTTCTTTTTTGGAATATATGAATGAGAATAATCACATATGAAACAGAAAGAAATATTTATGTATCATACATATAGTCATTCATTTTATTTATGCATATTAAGAAGTGTCTTTAAGTAATCGATAGTTCATATTTGAAATGTATATATTCATTATTCAGTAATCATAATGCAATTCTTTGGAAACCTCTAATTTTGAAATCCATCCTTAATGTATAATTTTATTAATAAAAAAATTCAATCACTTATGAAAAAGCATAGCCAGAAAAAAAATGGGGGGGGGGGGGTAGGAAAATGTTCGCTCTATATTAATATACAGAAATTTAAATATATTGGAGAATTCATAGTTTAGGGTGTTAGAACCTTCCTTAAAATTCTCCTAAACACCCTTGGCTACAGAACTGTTTTGAAAAAGAATATTGTTCAATGTTATGTTTATGTTGTGTGATATTATTAAATATTAAGAAATAATATAGTGAAGGTTTGATAATCTTTAAATAACTAATAAATTTCTAAAATTTGCAGGACATAATAAATATAAATTGTTAAACAAACAAGCAAACAAATTCTTAAGCAAAGAATGAATCTTCAAAATATGTACCAATAAAAAATATATGTAATTAAAAATGGGGACTTTCTAATAACTTGCCTCTGTTACATCAAACAGCACAAGAAATTTAAGCGGAGTATGCCAAAAATGGCAAGAATGGGGTCTCAGAATCTTTAACAGAAGATTTTGTAATGAATTTGCTGACCATAAATGATAAAGCACTAACTACTGCACATATAACAGATGCTGAAATATTCTCTAGTGTTTCAGCTACTGACTATAAAACAAAACTAGTCGGATGTGCCAATCCCAAAACTGTCTTCTATCTCACACTGGTTTCGCACACACTAAAAAGAATCAGCACCAATTTATATCAAGGTTTAACTGAATCTAAAGTTTTATTAAGTTCCATGCATTAGTTCTTGAGATATGACTTCCTAAAATCATGTAAATCCTGGAAAATGCAGAATAGCAGCGCCACCTGTTGGGAGATTTACACCAAAACCTAACCAACAACAACTTATGTCAACGTCTAACTGAATCTGAAGTTTGATGAAAATCCATGCATTAGTTATTGAGATATAGTTATCGTGATAATAATTAAACAAGTACCATAGCAGCGCCACCTGTTGGGCTATTTACACAAAAACGTAAGCAGCATCTATTTATGTCAAGGTCTAACAGAATCTGAAGTTTGATGAAATTCCGTGCATTAGTTCTTGAGATATAGCTATCGTAAAAGTAATGAAAAAAATAGTATAGCAGCGCCACCTATCGGGATATCTACACCAAAACGTAATAAGCGTCCATTTATGTCAAGGTCTAACTGAATGTGAAGTTTGATGAAAATAAGTGCATTAGTTCTTGAGATAGAGCTATTGCGGAAATCTCAACAAATGCAGCATAGCAGCGCCACCTGTTGGGAGATTTTCACCAAATACTAATCAGCACCAAATTATATCAGGTACTAACTGAATATAAAGTTTTATTAAATTTAGTGCATTAGTTCTTGAGATAGAGCGCCCACAAAATTTTTGTCACATACAGACAGAAAGAGTCGCAGACTCACAGACAGACAATTTTTAAAAACAGTCAAATCGTGTTCAGCACCTTCTAAAACGTTTAAATCCTTCGAAAACCGGAAGTCGGAAATTTTCATGAATCCAATACTTTCTTCTTGTAAAATAGAAGAAGTAAAAATAGTTTTTTTTTTTTTTTTTTTTTTTAAATATATATATATATATGAAGCAAAAATTGGTGGCTTAAAAAAAAAAATCTTGAACTTTTGGGGGATGAAAAATATGAATAAGTAAACATATAAATGCTTTAGGATAAAAAAAGGAAGACCATGGCAAAAAAAAATTTTAATTTCATGGAAACTTTTGAAAGATAGAGCAAAAAGGAATGTCAAAGAATGAATGCAATATTTTAAAGTTTACAGAGAAAAATTTTACTCAGAAAATATATATTAAGTACTAACTAAATAAAAGGCCTTTCTTATTTCTCAATATTTTATTTTATAACAAATATACGTTATCAGTATTGTAAAATAATTAAAATTTCATTTAAACTGAAATATCATGAAATAAGAAAGTAATTCATTTCAAGAACAACAATCAAGAATCGCGTACTATTATTTTAGCTTTTAATCATTATTATTATTTAATAAATCAAAGTAAATGTAGAACAGAAATATATATCTTTTAGATTTAACTCCGTATTTCTGCACCCATGAAATCAGAATTCTTTCCTAAAAAAGCAAACATGGAAAGAGCATCTATTTTTGGGAGATTGTCCGATTGCCCTTTCACATATCCGGTCGAAATCGACATTTTCTAATCAAAATTTTAATGAAAATAAAAAATAAACGATATATTTTACATTAAGATAAGTTATATCTTACTTTTTCACAAATTTGAAGTTGATAACGTTAAATAAATTTTAAGAAACAGATGAAACAAGATTGCAAATAGGAAAAGCAATGGGGAAAGTATACGCGCAAAGCGTGAGCATTTGAGGTTAGCGGCAAATGACGTCACAACCAATCACGTCGCGTTTTTGTATCACGTGGTTTTGTTTATGTTTTTGCCTTCTTAAAAACAGTAAATCAAAGTTATTTTCTATTATTTTAACAATTCTGAGTGAATTTTTGAGGATTTCAAGATAAACTTTATCAGTTACACACAAAAGAAAACGTATTCCTCCCGTGTGAAATTTCCCCATTAAGGCAGAAATACAGATAGTCTCACTTTAGCCAGTCCCGGGTTTTTGTTTATGAATTAAAAAACTTTGAAGAGCATTTAGCTGTATTATCAACAGGTTTACGCGAAATGGGATCACAATAAGTGTAGTGCTGTAAGCGCCCTTTAATTTGGTTGGTTGCCCCGTATGCACTGTCAGTAACATTCTGAATTACGAACCACCTGGTTTATTATTGTTTGGATATTAATGATGACTTTTCTCATTACTTTTTTGATATAAACAAAATTCACTAAAACAATGCATAGAAAGTACCTTGAAAATACTTCTAGTATTGGAGGACGAAATGGAACGGAAATAGTAGATGATATTTAATTTACAAACCCTACATTTCTGAATGAATAGATTAATTGCGACATTTTTTATATACAATTTTACAATAACAATAACTTTTTTTTTATCTTGATGAGTTCTATGATGAGATATATTTTGTTTTGTAAAAACAGTTTACGATCTTACTGTATACTGTTTTAAATTTTAAGACATGTTAAAAAATTTCTGAGCAACTGAAAATATATAGGCTATGATTAATTAAAACAAAGACATAAAAGTTAAACACCGATACACGAGAATCACTGATTTTATTAAATAATTTTCGTTTAGTGGACAAAGAAAACAGCTTTTATTACAGAAGCGTCATCTGGTTCACATTTATCATCAGAAGAATTCCACTTCTGTTTTTGGTAATATATTTCTTAAAAAAACATCATAACAACAGAATGTTTATTTTTATTAATCTCTTACCAAATAAAAATCAGAAATTATTGTTCTTCATTCATAAAATTATCTCTCTCTCTCTCTCTCTCTCTCTCTCTCTCTCTCTCTCTCTCTCTATATATATATATATATATATATATATATATATATATATATATATATATATATATATATATAAGGACATATTAATTTTCTTTAAAAGTGTTTTTAAAGTTCTTTAAAAGTGTTATTAGAGATTTATTCTCTGTTTTTCAAAAGAGTTGCAAGCTACTTTTCGAAACTCATATTTTTGTCATAATTTTTATTTTCCTTTGAAATACTGAAAATTGTCAAAATACTTTTCAGTCAATTATTTTAAAATGAATTAATTTAATTACATTACCTAATGCATTGATTTTTCATTCCAATAACTGTTTTTAATTTCTCACCTTTTCAGTTTTTTTTCCATATAATTAAAAAAACTTTGTCATATCGATATAAAAATTTTGTGTATAATAACCTTTCAGGAATATTTTATTTCAAATAACATGAATGCGAATCCATTTGTTTTCAAAAGCTTTTGAAAAGGAAATTCAAAAGAAATAATGGTGAGTTTCTTTTTAATTTAAATTAATTAAGTGATTAGTTTTATTTTGAATCCTCTTGAAATCTCAGTTAAATCATTTTTGACATTGTTAGTTGCAAGAGAAAATATGACTAAATATGACAAATAAGTTAAAAAAATGTACTATACTTTTATAAAAAAAAAAATATTTCATTTAATTATGGAAATCTACTTGTTCATTGAAAAAAAAAAATATCGACAAGACAAACGCAAATAAGCAAAAAATGAAGAAGTACTCGTAATGTAAACACTTTTCAAATTGCTTTGTTTTTTGTTCTCGATTTCAGAATAATGCACTACATCAGCTTTTGTATTAAAAATAATATTATTTTATTTAATGATTGTTAACTGCTATTTTAAGATTTCATTAAAATAACAAAACGATCAGTTCAGAATTTAAATAACAAATACTAGTGTTTTTTATATAAAAAATTACTCATAATATTTAGAGAAAGAATGAAAATTAATAAATGTCTAAAATATTTCATTTATTACTTCCGCCTTATTATTTTACATCAAATGTTTTGAATAAAATGCTAAATTACTCTAAAAAATAATAATTAAAAAAATATTAATACAAATATTATTGAGAAAAAAATAATATTTTACTATTAAAGCACAATATACACATTAATATATTTTCCTATATAAACCAATGAAAATTAAATGAAAAATAAAATAGAAGTTAGATAAATTTAAACAGTAAGATAATTTCTCATACGTTTCTCCCATTTATGGTATATTACGCATTTATTTATGCCAAATATAAATGTCAAATATAAGCAACACATTACTGATTATTATGCTTTTAAATCAAAAAAGTAATCTGATTTTAAGAAACTGAATTATTATTTTTTATCTAAGCTAAAACATATCATTGTTATATTTAGGTCAATATTTGTTACATTTACAGTAAATTAAAACCTAAATGACATGTACAAAGTAACTAAATGAGACAATGCATTTAGTGCATGTCATTTTATGTTAATTTTATTAATTTTAATGCTATCAGCTTTTTAAACACGTAATAAATCATTGTAACTAAAAAATGAATCGTTCAACGCTTTAAAACTTTAAACACTTTTAACATTGACAATTATCAAGCAAGAAATACCAAATGAATGGAGAACTAATACAATATTATTTTATAAATATAATGTATATAAATACAATGTTATATTACTCTATATTCTACACAATTATTTTTTTAAAATTAGTTTTATATTTATAAATTCTTTGAAAGCTGTAGATGTTATAAAATTTAACAATTGTGGTAATGACATACTAGCTTCCAACCTTCCCGTCGTTTTGTTTTCCAATCAAATAAACATAAATCGAACCCGCCCAAAAAAATTACTGGATGAAATATTTCTTGTTTTTATGCTGTTTTTATTCATTTCATTTTGTTTATAAAATTTATGGTTTTAATTGATTTGAATATATATATATATATATATATATATATATAAACGGCAGATTTGTAGGTATACTGACTCTGACGTATTTGTATATCATAATAGTAACAACAGTACATTGAAAAATTCATCCTCATACTCAACAATTACATAGCTGCTAATCTTAATATTATCATTAGACTTAGACTTTTCAATTAGCATTTTATGAGATAAATGACAGTGACTACCCCTCTAAAGTCTATCTCTTTACTTGACCATGTGATAGTGAGCGAAAATACTATATTTACTGACGTCATTCTATTATGTCAGCGGACCAGCTTTAACATCCTCTACATATTGTTTAACTTCTAGAACTTTTCAGAAGCTAATTTGAGCATTTTGTTAGCTAGAAATTACTTTGAGAAGGAAAAGTAAAAATGGTAATGGGATTGTATTAAAAAAATCCATGTTTATTTGAATATAAAAATATCTTTTAAGAAAATGAAATATACCCAAAGACAATAATTCTGATGGTTTACCTACAGCAGTATGATCCTAGTAAAATTGGAAAGAACACTTTGCATTGCTTCGTACCTATTTGTTTTAAAACTTGATCCTTTGATCATCTTTCTTTATTCTGTGCTAATATATACATCACTATTATTACGTCAAAATTTTAATTATATTTTTATAAAGACTTTAATATTCCTATTTTAATTATTCGAAATGTTTAATAAAGTATTCAGCCAAAGAAAAACACATATCTATCCCTATGTAGAAATTCCTAAAATTATTACCTCAACAAAGCTCAATTACTTACAATTTTTCCTCTTAATCATGAATTTCATTTTGATATATCAAAATAAACAGCGTTATACAGCGTTTCGACAGTCGACTATTTTTAAATGTTAGTCATACCAGTATTTATGAAAAAACTTTTATGTAGTACATTTCTTTTGCTATTGTTTCAAAAACATTTGAGAAGAATTATTGTATTAAAAAAAAAAAAAAAAAAAAAAAAAAAAAAAAGGTATCAACCTTTTTAAAAAAAAAATCGCCAGTGGAAGCTCCGCACATATACTTACTTTAGCGCTTCTGTTGAAAGACTTTCTGCATTTGAAGATTCCAATTCATCGGTAATACGTCTGTCAACATATTACACAGCAAAATGTAATACAAAAGATAAACACTCTTGTTCAAAACGTGTCGCCTTTTCCCTTTTTATCTTCAGGTTTGATAAAATAGACCTTCGATACCTCAACGTTGATGGTATTATTTGTCATCTGACGATAAAAAAAAGAAAGACAAAAAAGAAATTGTAATTTCTATTTTGGGATTATTCCCCGCATTTAGGGACTGTCAGAGTTTGATAATTAACAATGTATAGAGGAATGAGAAATTCTCTTACAAGGGGACCACCAAACATGATGCGCACAGATTTTGATGATTTTAAAGTATGTTGTAGGGGTCATACCCCTAACTATTCGGGTCAAAGGTTTCCTTCAAATGGGCTTTAGTTTTCGAAAAATTTTGGGTTAAAGTTCAGCATGCATTTCAAATACTCATGCATTTCAAATTAGTTCGCGATTTGGTCTCCGTGGTGCAGAGCTAGCGTTCGCGATATGAGAGCCGGAGATGAGGGTTCTGTCATCTCATGTGACTTTTACCTTTTTTTTAAATAAATTTTATGTATTTGTCGCGTTATAAGTTTTATGCAGAATTATGAATTCTGCATCTTTGAACTTTTTGATATTTTCATAATAAATTCCATTTACGTTTTTGAATTTTTCGTGAAAATTTATAGTTTTTGCGCAATTTTTATTCTAATATTTCAGTTTACAAAAATCCAAACTAATGTATGTCTTCATATCTCGTCTTTTTAAAATGGTTATTGTTTTCATTTATGTATATTTACTTAATTATTTATCATATTTATGAAATAATGCATTTTTTTATTTGCATTTCCTATTTAAAAAAATCTAAATGATTAAGAAAAAATTAACAAAATAATATATCCTTTTAATATTTGATTTGTTCTAAATATATTGAAATATGTTAACTGCTGAAATACTAAAATATTTATCATCACCGACATCGACATTTTTAGTTTATTAAATATGGATCAAATTGTGTGATATATATCGCAAAAATATTCTAAACAAATTTCGCATTAAAAATCGCCTTTAAGTATATTCTTTACGTAAATTGTTTTAACAATATTGGAAGAATGTATAAAATAGCATGTTATATATTCTTTAAATACTTAAATTGTGATAAATATATTTAAAAATGCATTAAATTTGAAAAAGAAATTATTTCAAACGTGGTAGTTGTCTGCAAAGGAAGCTAAACGAAATGGATAAAAAGAAAATTTTATTTATTGTGATATTACCGTAAAAGTCATTGCAGACGATTTTTTTTTCAGACGTTTTTTATATGTATTGTAATTTACAAACGATTTTCTTTTCTACTTGAATTTTTCTGAATGGCATCGACTTGTTAAAATGAAAAAAAAATTAATTGTAATATATTATTTTTTATTTGTGCAAATCAAAAATGATGTTGAGTTTGATTTTTACAGTTAAATGTATTTAAATAACATAAAAAAATATATGTAACTGGCTAAAACTTGGATATGAGCTTTATTGCTTTAATATTTTATTACTCCTTTCAAGATATGTTGTTGGAATTAACTAATGATACATACCTTTAGAAGATTTGAGATAAAAAATATTTTGTATAAATTTTAAAAATATATAAATTTTCATTTAAAATTTCATAAAGTATTGTTTTAGAACGGTTATTAATATATAAAGGGTAAATAACAATAAAAAAATATTTATATACCATTTTTACTTTAGGATTTTAGGTATAAGAACTTTGTCACATTTATCCGTCATTACATTTACGCCCATTGATCTTAAAATATTAACATTTATTTTTTTATTACACTGTGCAGTAATTAAATTGCTTCTGAAGTAAAATCGCACATTTATATATGAAGTTAACCCACTGAACACGGATTATCACCATGATTAACTTATATTCGCTCTTGTTTTGGAAACAGAGATGTGCAAAGTTAAGATTTATTTTCAAAATATATAAATATTGAAATTAATATTCCAAAAAATGTTAAATGTAACATATAATTATTTTAACAAAAATCAATTAGTAGAAACTTTAAGATATCCGCAGATGTAAAGCACATGTTTGACTTCAAGAACAGTTTAAACAGTATACTGCAATTAAAAAATTAATATATTGAATATTTGATGAGATATGGGCATTTGTATGAAATAATTTATAACTGCGCTTTCGCGAATACCAAAGATTTTTTTTATCATGATTTGGTAGTCAATTCTAAAGAGAAACGCATATAAAAAGACCCGTTAAATATCGTGAAAACTCAGATAGATACCAGCAATACAGTGAGGTAATTAAAAAATTCGGGTGGAGAATTTTCCCCTTAAATTTGTTAATTAGCTCATTGTATTGCTGGTATTTTTATAACAATTATTCAATATATTATTTTTTTAAATGCAGTATAAACTGTTCTTGAAGTCAAACATGAGCTTTACATCCTCGAATTTCAAGAACAATTTGTCAAAAATTTCAGTAGCTATTCGACAAACCATGTAAAAAGCGAAAGCATCCTGTCACTGCCCCTTAATTTTTGGACAGCTGTGTACAAAAAACGAATTTAACATTAGAAGTTTCAGACGTAATCTCGGAATAATTCCTAAATTACTGCACTGAATACTTTGATAAATCCAGCTGAATCTATTATTTCTCATTGAGTTTTTTTTATTAAAACGTCTAAAGTAACGCACGTAGCATACGCAGTACATATAGTGAAATATGTATTAATGCGCACATATAGCTGTATATTACAATGAAAACGCAGCCTTTGCAGCTTTTTACTTTAATTGTCTTATTCATCTTAAGCACGCCGAATTTATTAATAATTAAGCATTATTTTATCGAAAGCATTGGTTTAATCGATTTTTGTTGAACGATGTAATTTACAAATAGTATGAAAAATAAAAAGTCCTTCCGGCCTGTACCGGGAGGAAAAGGTAGCTTTCCTATATCTTCGTTTTAAAATTTTAGCTAATGTTACACGAAAACAGCAAGTTAAAATGAAAGAAACGTTCACAAAAGATTCGTTAATACTGAATTTGAATAAGAAATTCGTCAAATTATTGAGCAACAGCCAAATTGGCTTCATTTATGAAGACTTATTTTGGTCGCCAAATTTGGCGATATTTCACCAAATGTCGCCAATTTTGCCAATTTTGTCGCCAATGTCGCCAATTTTGGCGCTAACGGATATGAATATATAGTTTTATGCGTATGATTGGGAAAATTATTACAACAATGAAAGGAAATAATTTGCGAGTAATCGCGTTAATGTGCTGTTTTGTTTCAAAATGTCAGCCACCCTAGAATTTCAAACTGCTCTATCTCAGCCATTTTTTGAGATAGAGGTAAACCAAAAAATGCTCTGGAATCCTTTTATCAAGGCCTAACACGTAATTAAAAAATAAATTTTAATTTTAAATTTTTTTGTATATTTATTTTAGTTTTAAATTTTTAAATGACCGCCATTTTGAAACAAACTGGCGGACCAAGCTGGCCAACGAACTCGGTCGAAACATTGGTTAGCTCAATACACACAATTAGTTTCATCAAAATTGATTTATAAATACGAGCGTTATCGTATGACATAGGTCAGATATATATATATATAAATCAACATTTGAACGGAGGGTGGTTTTGGAGTCTGGGGGTCAGGATCGGTGAAAATATATCGAAATTTTCCGGAATTGCTTTCCTCCGAACGGCTGCAATAGGTAGCTTTATACTTTTTGTATTGAACGCTACCTAAAACCTTCAAAAGTTATGTCTTCAAAAGCCTTTTTCCCCTATATATACCTTGATAAGGAGAATATGGCTATTTAGATAATTCTAAAGAACTAAATCTATACATACAAACGAAAATTTTTTTAACTAAGGACTAAAAATAACTGAAAAAAACTGTATTTAAAAAGTGTAATTTAACATTTAATTTTTATATAATTTTAAAATAGGATAAAAAATTTGAGGCAATAAAAATTTAAATCAATAAGTTCATTGCTGTTATTATCATTATTATTATTATTATTGTTATTATTATCTTGAAGAATATAAGGGAAATATTTAAATAATTTTACAGTTATAAGAAGATACATACTAATGGAAATTAAAATAAAATGATAGAAAATAAATAGAGTAATTTAAACAGAACAATTTTAACATTTCCTTTTAATAAAATAGAATGAAAAAGAAAACTTCAAAAGTTTTCATAATAAACATTTTTTCCAAATTCAAACACATTAAATTTACATTTTTCTTCCTAGGACTATATGAAACTAAACATATTTCAATTTAAACTCATATCATAAAACTAAGAATGTTAAATGAGAAATCCAAAGCTTTATTGTTGTAAACAACTGTATAGTTATAACTCTCCCCCCAAAAAAAAAATAAAAATAAAAAATAAATAAAGAATACATATATATAATGTTGCATTTTTTAAAAGTATCTTTATCCTTTGAACACTAAATATACCGGGTACTTTACACAAGTTTTATAAATATACTTCCCACCAGAACTATTTAAAATTCTTTTTTATTTAACTTATTTCAATGGGATTTATATTTTATTTTCTTACGAAGACATTTTTGGTTCGAATCAAAACATTTTCATTTTGCACCGTTAAAATGCCCGGTTGTTGGTTTGTTTACTATTAAACTAACCGAATTTTTTAAAAATATTGATTAAAATAAATATATCTAAAACATAAAAACTGCAAGCCATTATCTCTTTTACGGGTGAACCCCCCATTTCTCATCGTGCCTCTCATTTCCTTCGTGCTTCAAAAGCATCTACCCCCTTAGAGTTCAAAGAATGCCGCCTAGTTGTCGCCTTGTCTCACCAGATGCCTCTGGCCCCAGCCCACCTACCATAAAGCGCATGCGTTCCCTCAGAGCGAGGGAAACATACCTCGTGTACTGGGGCTTAAAATCTATTTCTCATACAGACTAGGGCAGACACATGCGCGCTTATGTGTTAGAATCTTGATTATTAGTATTATTATGGATTTAAACGAGAACTTGGAGAGATATGTAATTGATTTAATTCTGCTTGTTGTTAAATATTCAGCCGCCGGTTGCTTCTGCTTTTTTAATGAATATTCATGACTTAAATTAGTGATACACAACTATTATTGAAATGATTTATTGTTGAAGTGCTTCGTCGATGTTTATTTTATGACAAGAAATATATAATGTTTTACACGGAACTCTTTATTTTAAATTCTTCAAATATTCAGTTAAAAAGATAAAGAAAATATGAAAATAAATCATAATGATGTGTTTGAATTAAATAATTGTTGAAATAAAAGCAAAAGACTTAAAAAAAAATCACAAAACACGAAATGTTTCTAAAGCTACTTCTTTGAAAATCTTCTAAATAAATATTGTCGTTTCCATTATAGTGCTGATAAACTACCTTTTTACCAAGTGTCTTCTGAATAAAAGTAATTGAAATGATACTTTTAAAATCCAATTAAGAAAAAGTATTGTTTCGAATATTATTAGACTATTATATGTTAATAAAAGTTTCGGAAATTATAAAAAATTATTTGTTATGGCTTATGATTGAAACATATTTCTAAAATTACGATTAATAAATGTAATTATGCACGAGAACTTTATGCAATAATCTTTAAAAATATGCATTTAATACAATTTTTAAAACTTAAATAACATACTTATATTTTCATCCTGCTTATATCAATTGAAAGAAAATACAGCTTCTCATTAAATCCAAAATCTCAAAAGAGAGATTTCCTTCTGAACACATGTCTCAATAGCACATTCTGTTTAATTTTATTATGAAGGTTAGAATCTTCGGAACTCGTACAAACTCTACACTTTTGATCTCGTAAAATGAAGGAAATGAAAAGTTTCCTTTCGCTTCTTCGCAAATGGTCATGCTTCAAAAATAAAGGATTCTCAGCTCTTTGGTTTCACTTTGCACTGTTGTGGATCAAATACAGTTATGTTCTCTGCAGCCATGGTAAGAAAAACTTTTTACTTAACGAATTTAGTTTACTAATATATTAATTTTTTTTTATCTTCCATTTTCATTGTTTTACTAAATTTGGAAAGTTATAATCTGAACTTACTGAAATTACATAAGTTCTTTGCAATGTTAAATTTTTATATCTATATAGGGTGAAACCCCCAGTGACTGACATTTTAAGGATTCTTTCTTGTTCAGATCACTATTACGAAGTTTTAAATCTGTTTTACACTTATCTTTGTTTTTGAAAGTATAGTAAAGATACATTAAAAAATTACAGTTGAAAAGATTTTGAAAAAAAATTATAATTTTTATTACTAAAAATTAATTTTTGTCAGAAATAAGGTCATTACCTCCAGTAACTGACACTATCCCTTTTTTAAAAAACCAATAGCTAAAAAATAAGTTGTAACAGTTAAGACAAGTAAGTTACCATTTGATGACATTATTTTGCAGAATTTTACAAGAAAATGCTTATTTGAGTTAGATTTCTGTTGAAGTGTCAGTTATTGGTTAGGTGTCAATAACTGGGGGTTTCACCCTAGTACATCTTTTTTATTTTTAACACATTATTGACGGCTGGTTTTCGTCTTTTAAAAATGTAGCCCCGCTCATGGGCATTAATTTTGCATGCTGCATTATTTAACAAAAATAGTTCCTGTGTTTGCGTTTATATTCAAATGAATGTGTATAATAATGGTATTATTTTTTATCGGAGTGCTTAAATGCATAGTACACTTAATTGTACAAATACAAATATTGTGTCTCTTCTCGAGAAATAATGTAATATATAAAGAACTGCTCGTGGGTTGAGTTACACTTATCCAAAACACCTGAATTCGCTTTATCCTGTTCAGCAATGTGTTAAAATATTTATTTATATTTTAATTTTATTCTAAATGAAATGCCTTATTCAGATGATAACTGGAAAATGAACTTCTTTTACTTGCATATTAATTTAAGCAAGACCTATTAAAAAAAATTAAAAATACAAAATAATGCAGAAAAAAAATCTCTATTTCTACCTGCAAAGATTTCATTAAAATATGAAAACTCTTTTTTATTTCTCTTTATAAAGAAATATGAACATTATATGATAAATCTAAATTCGTACTTGTATTCGTACATTAGTAATTTACTGGCTATCTGGAACAGTATGATGATTCGAGTGTAGTAAAACTTTATGAAGTGTATTAACTAAACAAACACTTTCGAAAAAAAATTACTAACAATTATGTTACTTTTTCTTTTTCTTTCTTTCTTTCTTTCTTTTTTTCTTTTTTTTTTTTTGTAAAAAAAACAAAATAAATAAATAAATAAATAAATACAATAAATACAATAAAAATGGTTATATTTGAAAATATACTTGGAACATTGTAACAAGAACAAAAGAAAAGGTGTAGTGGATGTTTTGGTGATCATATTTAACATAATAAATTACCAATATATATTTCCATTGTTCAGCTGAGAAAAATCATTCTAAACTGATATATTCAGACTCAGATATTGAAAAATTATGTTTTCAGTCTACTTATTTATTAAAATGTTCTTTGTAAAATATTGTAAAATATTGATATTAATATCCCCTTTTTTAGGATAGTAATATATATATATATATAATTATGTACATATTTATATTCCCCATTATTTGATTTAAAATAATAATAATAATAATAACACCGCTTCGCTACAAATTCTCAATTTAGCTTCTTGAAGATTAGATAGAAAAGTTAAGAACATTTACTGGTTTATCTTTCTATAAAATATTTTAATTAATTGATAAATATAACGTTATATTGGTTCAATTATTTACTGGCTATATGGAGAATTTTTGCTAGTATAGCAATATATTTAGAATCACCATATATTTTTTTAAGCACACTTTTGAAATGTTTTTAATGACAACTATATTATTTATTAAATAGTTGTAAAAGTACCTGTATTATTTATTACACATTTGTTTGGTCTTAAAGTATGTAGGGGGAAAGTATTATACGAATGTTTTCAGATATATATTTAAAAAAAAAAGGTTTGCATGCGTAGAAATTTGTAGAACCACTTAAATTGCAACACGAAGAATAACTTGTTTTTATATAACAGTTTCTTTAAAAGTTAAAATAGAATATTGAGGGAATAAAAATAAATAAATAAATAAATACCTATAAAATATTGATGATGTATCAAAATGGTTATTTAGAAAATTGCGTTTCATTGCATATTATTGTAAAGCATTGTTAAACCGCGAGTCGCTTAAAATGTACCTCCTTATATAGCGTCATTTCTTTTTAATCACGGCCAAAGATATAAGGTAATAGAGGTAAGAAATCCTAATAAACGCCTGATCAAAAATCGTGTATAAAATGATTTATGTGTTGAAAAATACGTTGAAAAAATTTAGATTTTTTCTCATTTGCGTCCTCTTGATGATGGCCAGGTTCTGGTCGAAAGCGTTGAATACTCCGACGAAAATATTTACATCTATAGAAAGATTTTAATGTTTTAAAACCTTTATTTAATTTTACATCTATTTTAGTAATAAGTAATAAATTATGATTCATTTTAAATGTTTTCATGTTTTTAATTTGCATACGAAGGTGAATTTAATGATCCAATGTTAGAAAAACGGGTACTTCTCTATTATCCCGTCGACCACTTTAAATAACAAAAAACTATCGCCAAACTGTAACGCCAAATAAACTGGAGAACGTTGCCATTAGAATATCAAAATAAATAAATAAATAAAATATAATAATTTAAAGACTCAATTGTTATTTTAATTAATGAAATAACGAATAAATCAGTAAAACATAATGAAAAATACAGGCAAATGTCGAATTAAAAACCACTTGATGACATAACAAACACATATAATGCTTCTGACATCAAGTAAATGGGACTGCATGTTTGGCGTTTAATCTTACAGTTTGGCGATAGTTTTTTGTTATGAAAAGTGGCGGACGGGATAATAGATAAGTACCGAAAAACTTTTATATTTATATTTAATAATAGAAATAGTATTTTGTAGTGACGAATGCTAGATAAATTTTCTATTCTTAATGCTTCTTTCCTTATCAGTGTATTATAAGAGAACATTTCCTCTGTAATGAAACTAATGTTAAATAATTTCCAATATCATAGTCATTAAAATGAATATAACCTATTTAAGTAAAATAAATAAAGTAATTCACTTGTACCGTCACCCCCAACTTAAAGTTTCATAATCGTCTTGTCACAAGGCGTGACGTTTAAAAGAGGTTTCACTCTTAGTTTGTTTGGAAGATATAAAAAGTTAAATAAAAAATATATTGCATATATGATGAGTGAGAGAGATAGTCAGAAATTGTTGTGGCGCAATAAAAAAAAAATATGATGTAATTTTGTAATTATATAATTTAATACATAATTTTTAAATCTTAAAAAAAAAAAAAAAAAAAAAAAAAACTTTTACTAATAAAAATAAATTTTAACTAAGTCATCAAAATATATATACTCTATAAAAGTAAATTAAAACGACAAATGATTTTATTCTTTTTTATTTAATTTACATTAGGAATTTTTGCGTTTCAGTGTTACATACTTTAACCCTAGTTATAGAACATTACGTGAATTCCAATTAAATAAATAAAAATAACATTCATATACAAACAAAAAGCTCTAAAATTACATATAAACTGTGCGTTATGTAATAAACGCCCACACACACACACATATCTATAATTAAATAGAGTATCTACTTTTATCACTGCCCAATAGCTAAATCGAATTGCAAAAATATTTCAAATGTTAAAAATTAATTTTCTTCGTAAAAGTTTCTTTTAAGTTTTTAAAAACAGTAAAACGTGAAACGCAGTTACAGTGCCATAAAATTCTTAAAAGTCATGATATTCAAAGTACCATAACTCGGCAAGTTTTATCGTAAGAACATGATTTTTTTCTTGTTTAGTTATTAGAGGATAGAACATGTTTTTCTAAATATAAGATACGTCCCAGGGACCGTATAAAAGTTTAAATTTCGTAACTTTTAAAAACTAATTATTTTGACATAAATGACTTAATATGTGTAGAACAACATTTGAAACATGTATGCATTTGTAAGTAGATCGCTATAATTAATCGTTTAGGAATAAGCTATTACCCAGTAATAAGATAGGACACCGTATGTATATGTATATGTGTGTTTGAAGTGAACATATAATCTTCAGACTAAGCACATCGTATTTTTTTATCTTTTGAGGTAAATAAAAGAAATGAAAGATAATATAATATAATATAATATAATATAATATAATATAATATAATATAATATAATATTAGTAAAAATATTAAAATTTTTAGACTCTGCGTTTCCGACACTTTAATGACTTTGGAACCCTATTTATCTCAATTATATAATTTTCAGTTAAAATGTTACAGAAAAACAGTACTATGTTTGTAATTCACGGAAATATAGTTATTTATTTATGAAATAAATCAGTTTCACAAGTCACAGTTCGAGATCAGACAAATTATCACCGACAAAATTGTATTTCTTTAACCGCGCATTTCTCCGCCATCATAAAAAATGTGTTGCCCACTTAATAGTAGAAATGTATTCTAAAATGCAGTACGGTGAAAGGATGGTGGCAAGGAAGTTTCAGAGTTACCATAATTGCTAATTGATCGTCCTTCTTTGTTGAGATCAAATAAAAACTGAACAAATATATTTTTTATGTTTTTAGGGTTTCGTTCAACTGACGAAGATCTGTCACAGAGTTCGTACTCGGAAACTTTATAAATTAGAGACTTAAAACTTTGCATACTTATAGCTGAATACCTCTTGTCACATGACAAATTATAAAATTTTGAAAAAGTCATATATTATTTTAGTTAAAAGAATTAATTTAATGACATCCGCAATGTCCGTGATTTTATTAGATTTTAAAACAAAACCTTCGTTTTAGTCTTTTTTCGGGTACGTTAGATGCTTCAGTGGTAGCCCGTCTTCCACCTAACCCAAAGTTTCCGGGTTCTATTTTTGACTGCGGAAGTTGAAATTTTCGATTTTTACATTTGATTGTCTGATGGAATTAATTAAAAGAACTTTCATATTTTTTTGCCATTTTAAGATTTTTTTAAGGTGAAATTTAATCATGGCATTATGTATGCTTTTCAAATATACATGCATATGCTGCTACACTTCTCTGAAAAGCATTTCTTGAATATTTTTGATTTGATTTACAAAATAGCTTCCTCTTTTTATCATTTTATTGTTCAATTTAATGGTGGTACCATTTATGTCCTTATTCATAAAGTGTATTGATAAATGCTAAGGATAATTATAAATTAATGATTTGTATTTGTTAACTAAAGCATAAAGTGTTTTGAAAGAAATATTAAACAAAACCCTTTGTGCGATCTTCGATCCACACTTACCCACATGTTTTAAAGTTTAGTTCGAATCTTCCGCGAATTTTAACCTATTACCAAGTGTTACCATCATGACTGCAGTGTCCTTTAAAATACATGGAAATACCATTAAAAGTTTTAAAACTTAGTTGCTCAAATGCTTCATTTGTATATGGGCCTGATAAGATTAATCTTAATAGCAAATTAAGCATAAGATACCAAAATTTGTCGTCAAACTGAAATCTGTCACATTTTATGCTGAACATAAAATTAACATGAAATTACATTGAATTGGTTAAAATGTGAGTTGTATCAGAATAGGTTTTTAATTTTGACACAAATGTACCAAGCAGTAAATTCTTTATGCAGGTCACGCATTTGTAAAAATTCAAATAGAAAAATGTGCCAGAAAACTATATTTATTTGACGAATAAGCTAAATATACAACAAGAAATTGTGAACACAAATTTAAAACAATGTGTAGTAATGCTATTCTACATTAAAAATAGTCTTGGGGAAATATTGGAAACCAGAAAAAATATAACAAAAACATACTTTAATAACTTAAACCTTTTTCTACTTAAACTGTAATCAGCAATTCTTTCCTTAACAAATCGAGTTACCTAACTGCCTATTTGACGCAGTTTGGAAGCTTGCAATTGTGAGTATTGCGTGTGTGTAGCTATAGATTATAAGCGTCTTTCACCTGTTCTTATCTGTAAAAATTTCTAATATATAGTTTTTTTCTTTTAGCATGGATAAAAATTCTTATATGTTAGAAATCACGTTTCGTAATAAGGGAATTTATGCCCAAAAATTATGTTTAATATATCTTTCTTTTTATTGATTTTTTTGCGCGAAAAAATTAGAAAAGTTATCTTATAATAATAAAAATAATCTTGCTTTTAAAATTTTTCGTCTAGACCCTTTCTCCCAAATTAAGAAAAAATATACGTGTTACTACACTCTGGAATCTTTCTTTTATTTGTTAAAAAAATCGCCAAATAAATATATATGTACGTATATATATTCGTCTTTTTAAAAGTTTGACGATAATAAAACGCAAAATATAAACAGCTTCATGTAAATTTTTGGATCAACTAGTTTAGATTCTAATTTATTTTTTGTGTGTGTTCTCACGCAGAGACATTTCTATTAAATAATTTCTTGCATGCATAAATTTCTTTATATATTAGAAAAACCATGTTAAATAATAAAGATAATTTCTGCCACTATATTTCTTCATCTTCTGTGTCATGTTCTACAAACTGTATTTTTCTGTTTATGTGAAATAAATAGAAAATATATTTTAAAAAGAAAAAAAAATTCTTTTTTTATCAATTTTTATTCCTGTCCCTTTACCCTAACAGAATAAAAAAAACTAATTCGAGTTATTAAATTTCAAATATTTCCTTTATATTTAAAGAAAATCTACAACAAAAAATAATATCAGATTAAGAGAAATCTATTTGTATTTCTAGAAATACAAAAATAATCAAATACAAAATAGAAGCAACTTCATATATAAAGTTCAAATTAAATTTACAAGTTAATCACCTGCTTTCGACGACGTGGAGATTCTTCATCGATTTGTAATGCGCTTTTATACCTAAGGCAACTAATCAGAATGCATTAGGAGTATGTATTGAACGCGACGTTCTTTTATTATTCATCGTGTTATTGTGTCCTTAATGGGGACTATCCCAAAAATATCAAACGACCTTGAATGCTTAAGAGATTTTGTCTTTTTTCATACGTTCATTTCTTATTTAAATATAAAAATAATTTATAATTTTAAATAATTTATATTTACTTATTTAATACAAATTGCTTCGTTTTGTTGTGTTATCTTGAATGTTGAGATATTTTGTCTTTGTTCGAACGTTCATTTATTATTTACATATAAAAATTATAATTTTAAGGAATTTCTATTTATTTATTTGATACAAATTTCTTCGTTTTATTTTAACAAAGATCACGCACATTTTTGTAGAAGTAGCATTATTATATGAGGTATAATACAAACTTCAGATTCTCAATGATAAGTTGTTAAAATGAAAAAAATGACACCAAAAATGAGAATATTTTATATTTTCCTTAAATTGAACTTAGATTATCCTACGGAATTCCGCTTAGCACTAACAAATGCATTTGAAGATTAAATATCTATATTATACAGCAAAAGCATGTCTGTGTGTAACGCTGACATTATATTGACGATGGCAACGCTTGACCAATAAATTTTGCCTTTACTGCATTTTTTTTTAATTGAAGCATCGCATAATTTAAAAAAGTAAGATATCAAGAAATGTAAGATTGTAGTTCAAAAATCATATTTCTTTGGTAAAGGTTTAGCTTTTCGCTTGAAAATAAGAAAACTTTAAAAGATGATTGAAAAAAGTCAGTATTATCTAAGTACACATTTTATTTTCTCCAGTTACCGTATTTTAAAATATTTATTTTGCGTAGCACTGTGATATTCTAAAAAAATATCATACAATTCAATCTTTTGGGAGAAGATTATTTTTCAGTAAGATTTGTTGAATGCATAGTAAAATTGCTCATGCGTTCGTTTTGCTATATCCTATTGACAAACCTTTTAGAATGAACAGATTTGATTTTTTTAAAAATGTATTCCTTATAATCCATGGAATATACATAGTATAACACATGAACGTTGATCTCTGAAATTATGATACAAGTTGTAATATTTCCAACTGAATGAAAAAGTGTCCAGGGCGGGATTCGGACCCAGGATATTCGCATAAGCTGCCATTCCAGCTAAGCTATCCTGGATAAATCTGGCGGACACATTTCCCTCAGATAATATTTTGGTAATAACATTTGGTCTGTTATATGACAGTCCAGAAGATGCCATATGGTCCAACAGAACCATAACCACAAGTACAGTTACTCAAATAAATTCATTTGAAAAAGTGTGTCTGTGGGAAAATTCGTCATATTTGTCCAAGATAACTTAGTTGGAAGAGCGTTGCAGCTTAAACTAAGGTTCTGGGTTTGAATACCGGCCCGAACGCTTTTTCATTCAGTTGTAAAAATTAAAACTCGTATGATTTGTTTACCAATCAATATAATTGTGTTAAAATAACTAACTATGAATTTATATGAGATGTAATTTTCCCAATTGAGTGAAAAAGTCTGGCCCAGGATTCGATCCACGGATCTCTTGGCTGAAGCTGTCAATACTTTACTAATTGAGCAATGCCGGGCAAACATGGCGGAACTAATTCACCCAGTTAACCTTATTGATCATAGCATCTGCTCTGATATCTGAATCAGCTCAATAGAATAAATCGCATATATATATATATATAAACTATAAGCCTTAGATGGATTTTTCACAGATATGTATACATTGATAGTCATTTCTTGTTATTACTGTCTCTTTTTGCACAAGTCAAGTTTCGAGAAAATAGTTTGTCTTCTAGAAAAAAAATAAATCATGACCATTTCTATTCATTATATATTTTGAAACGCCTTAAAATAAAATTTTTGAACAATCAATAAAAATTAATTTTTTTTAGCTGAAAATTCTTTTGGTAATAATCCATACTTCCGGATGAGCTATAAGGAAAAAGTAAATAGGAAATATTTTTTCAAGCTACTCACTATTGTAAAAATAATATTCCGATATAAAATTTATAATCATTACATTAAAAATGAACATGAAAAAATGCAAATATTGTGAAAGAGTGGAAATTTATTTTGGAAAAATTGCTATATAAAACAAAGATTTCAGAACTGCTGAAATAATTTTTGAAACATTTCGCATTATATTTCAATATCTCTGAAATTTTGTTTTTTGTTAAAACAGGAATATTTTCGCGTATGCCGCGCTTTCGTGTAGTTTGCGCATCCTGAATTTTAATACCTCATTTCCGGAAACATTCTCATAAAAAATATTCGAAAAAGATTTCATTTTATTAAAATTTACATTCATACATATTTTTTATTGCACACAAATGCATTCCTACGTAATTCCTTAAATTTACATGCAAAGTTGCTACCCAACGATTCCATGTAGTGACCAATGGTCCGATATATAATAACGTCATTGAAATCTCAAATACTCATCTTTGATAAAAATCCCGATATTTAAATCTACTAGAGAATCCAACCCGGTCTTCAAGGATTGCAGACTATATATGATCTACATTTTTTTTCATTAAAAACTCTAATAGACATTATGCATTTAATACATTTCCTTTATATTGGGCCCTATAAACACCAAGAAGCATTTTTATATGAAAAAAAATAAGAATTTAAATAAATGTTTGAAATGTATTAAAATCTATACTCTCGTATTACGCGCATGTCAGAAGAGCCGAAGAAATCGCCAAAAATTGCGTGACAGAGAGCAGTTGTTTTTATTCTGATAATTTCAGTGGATTAAGCGCGTAGTACCAAGTCTGTTAACATAACTGTTAAATTTGTGTTTTAGTTACATTATTTTGGTAATTTAATTAAATATTAATGAAGTTATAATTTCTTAACGGGATATTAGCCCAAAACAATTGTTCAACTAAGTACATTATTAAAAGTGCAAACGGGTTAATCTTTCATTATTAGACTGATAGCAATAGAGATATATATTTAAAAAAGAATCATGCTTCAAAATTATATTAAAACTATACAAAATCAATAACTTGAAATATACAGTTTTCAAAGAAAGTGCATTTGAAAATATTTTTTCCCTATTCAACGGTGTAAAATTTGAAATTGTGGGATGTGTAGAAGGTTACAAAAAATGCCGTAAAACGAAATTTACTGGTAATGTGTTGCCACTATCAATATGACGTCAACGCTACACAAGGTGTTTTACTCCATAACATAGATTTTGAGGGGCGAAATGCCGCGGCAAACACGAAAAAATACGAAATAAACCTCATATTATTTCATCCCATCGCCCTTCAAGGGGTTAACAGGGAACACTCACAAAGTGTCACTTAATGGTTTTAACGAAATTTTGTCGGTAGGAATATACATCTGGAATAAATTTGTCAATCGTTAGTTTTGTGGCAGCGATACTAGATTTCGAAGTGGCCATACAAGAGCACGTTTGAAAGAAGAAGTGCCTTAACATTGTTGACAATCTTGTATGGGAGGTATAGTTTAATTTATTAGAATGTATTGTACATTATTTATTGTATTAATTGTTCTAATTATGCTTAATATAATAATCGCATACATTATTATATACATTATATTATGTATATTAATTATTATAATCACATAATATGTTGGGTAATCTATTTAATGCAACATTGACGGCCACAAAATTTATGAATGTCTAGTCTTCTTGACAGACGAGTAAAGATCAATATGTTAAGTTAGACAAGGAACAAACAAATAAAAGAATGGTGACGTTTATAGTAATGTACCGAGGCTAACGAAAAAGAAAGGCTACCGCGGTGCTTTACGCGTATCTTTTTTTACAGACCGCCGGAGTCACGTGATGCTCGAATGCACCAATGCAGGTGTACGAAAAGAGCATCACGTCACTCTAGCAGTCTGTAAGAAAGATAAGTTGAATGCACCGCCGTAGCCTGTCTTTTTCGTTAGCCTCGTAATGTACAGACGTAAAACAACAATTATTTTCCATTTGTTTCTAATGCAATAAACGCGATAGCTAATTTAAAAACACACAATTTCTGTGTTTTGTAACACAGGAATACTAACAATGAAGTGCATTTTCTCCTTCAAATGTACTCTCGTATAGTAGTTTTTAAATCTTAGTATCGCTGGTCCAAAAGTAATGATTACCGATAAAATTTGGTGGAGGTATATGTGTTGGCACATTTTACCTTACTGCAAAAGTTAGAATCGACATGCTGTACTGCGTGAGTGCTCCTTGTAAGATTAAAATTCCGATATAAAGCAAACAGATAAAATGTGAAGAGAAGGCTTATGATGGAACTATTATATAGACGTGTTTTGAGCATTAATAATTACAAATTTTCAAAATAAAACAGTAATTATCAACGCAACAATGCACAAACTAGACAAATAATGCACACAACTAAAACAATAATGTACAAAACTAAAAGAATAATTCACGAAATATTGTTTTTTAAACCGTATAAAAATAATTACAAAAGAATATTGCAATATATTACAAAAGAAAAACAGTATTCATTATAAAACAAAGTCTTGCTATGTATCTAAAGATCATTGTTAAAAAAAAAAAAAAAAACCTGTCATGATAGTTAAAAGAAAATCAAAATCGCTTAATAGATAATCCACATTTTATATAGGTTTGTTTACGATTAAAATCACGGTACAACGAAAACAAATAAAGTTAGAAGAGCAGCCTTAAAAAGACAATGGTGGACTGAGAAGTTTTGAACATTATTAATTGCACGTTTTCAAAATAAATCATCAAATACCAGTGCAGTAATGTACAAAACTAAGCCGGTAATCCACCAACATTTCATTACTGTAAGGGAAAATTTAAAGAGTATTGAGTACCTTCTCAAAACCACCAAGAAAAATATTATGCGCTGCAATTTAAACTCTTATTATGTTTCTAAAAAATTATTAACAGTCTCAAAAATTCTTTCTGATAGCAGTTACAAGAAAAACCAAAACTATTCAATGGGATAAAACTTATTCCAGATTTTATTTCAATATGTTTGTTTAAGATTAAAATTCTGGTAGAAAGCAAACAAATGAAATGGGAAGAAGAGGCTTATGAGGAAAGTGCTGGATTGACGAGTTTCTATCCACAGTTCATTATCGACAGAATAGAAATGAGATCAATTTGAATATGGGTATAATAAATCTCTCTTTTCGTGCCAATAATGGATTTTTGATTAATAAAAGGATATCCTAGTTGCAATTGATGCACTGAAAATGGGATTTTATAAAGATGTGGGAACGCGTAAATTAAAAGGAAAAGAGGGGGATCGAATAGATTTTCGAATTTATCATGGTTTTGAAAGAATTATAATAGTAAAAAGAAAGTTTGGGATAGATAGTTCTTTAATGACTGAAATATAATTGAAATTTTTATAAAAAAGTATTTTAAAGAAAAAAAATATATTTATTGATTTCTTCCAACTTTTAAACATTTTCATAAACTTACGATGAAAGAGATATGTTAGCATAAAAATTGTCATATTTTAAAAGAAATCAGTTGTAGTAAAGTATGTCAATAGTAAAATGGAATTACGATGATCGCTTTTTAATGACTAAAATATGTCTGAACTTTTAAAAAAGTTTAATGTAACATAAATCACGAACTTTTTTTTCATGACACATGTTAAAAATCGTCGCTAAAGTGCGATTAAAAACGCACATTTAAAGCATAAACTATTTCATATTTATAATAGAAATACGAGAGAATAACTATTCATTACATTCGAATTCATCATCTTTCCCAAAATATTTTGGGAAATCCGGATATATGTTATTAATAAATTTGAAACACTGAATAAACATTCTCTAATAAGTATTTAAATATTTTTACCCTTAGGATAACTTATTTGTATTGTGTTGATTTTCTTTGCATGTTTATTAAAATTTTCAAGTTTAGTTTGTTTAAAAATTCTTAGATAAAGATATTCTGTTTCTAATCGAAAAGCTTGATGACCAATTTTCTCTGCTTACATTATTTTTCCTGATGGCACCATATTTCACACAAAGCAAAGATAGTATTTTGAAAGTTTCACTAAAATATTTCCATTTTTGTTAAAGCTATATAAGAATATATATGCTTCGCGAACATAAAAACTCAAAAGAAAAAAACTAAAAATCAGTGAACTAAACATTTTCTCTGTACAGGAATCTCAAAATACATGGATTTTGTCATCACTCTGATAAGTATACCCCATGTATCCTTACGAACCAAAGGAATGAAAACCACAAAATTATATATGGGAAAAGAAGTCGTGAATTCGATCGCTTTTGCTGCGGTTTTTCATTTGATATATTTTCTGACGACACACTGAGAAAAATGACACTTTCAAATCTGAGTAAATGGATGTTTTCATTTAGTTATGAAACTTTTTGTTTCAAATAGGATGACTCAATGCTTTCAATTCTGAAATACCAGAAATACTCAGAATATTGAAACACGGACATCCTTAAACTGAGGAAACAGAGGTCACTTCTTACTCATTTTTGAAACATGGACATACTAAAAAATCATTAGAATCAGTCCAAACTCATTTTTGAAACATGTAAATATTCAAAAATGAGCACATAGAAGTCAGTTCATACTCATTTATGAAACCTGGAAATACTCAAGTATGAGCACATGATGTTTTATCCTTGAGTGTGTACATGATTTCAAAAATGAGTATATACATGTTTCAAACTTGAATAATTTTGATTCGAAGCTATTTTGACAATGCGACATACTCAGATTTGAGTATTTTTTGATCGGTTTTGAAAATGTTGTTTTTAGAGGGCACCCTCATTCACTTTTCGAGGACCAAATTGCTATTCGAGGACATGATCAAATTTTGCTCTAATTTATTATTCCAGAACTGAATGCTTTTACAAGTGAGGCGATTGACAATTATGGTTCGACTGTATTTTTAAGGGAGCACAGGAATTTTGAGTTTATTGAAACGATAAAAAGCATCACGTTTTTCAAAGTACTAAAACTCAAATAATATGCAATTACGTTTTTTTCCCATTCTGCCTAAAGTATATATTCCTAACTATATTACACAGAAGAATAAAGGTTGTATATACAAAAATAATATTTAAACTTAAATTTTAAAAATTCATATGACTAATAAGTGCATGAAAATAATTAAGTGTTCGCGTCTGATAAAACTGAAAATTATCATATAGAAAACAATTTTTGATCAACGTAGAATCTTAACACGCTTACCTCTAACTTAAAACAAAAATATACACAAAGAGTAGTGTTAATTTGAATGCAAAAATTTAATAAAAAATAAATGTAAAAAAACAACAATATTTTACAACTGCAGAAAAAATATAAACAAAATATATATATTTTTTAGCATTTAGATTATGAAGAAACGCACATGTGGCTAAATTTTTAAAACTCTAGCTTATATTGTTTAAACGAAACAATGTGCGCAAACTCACTAATCCGAAAAAAACGCATCTGAAACTTCCAATAAACACGTAGCTATAACTATACACAGTGAGTTTTTAATGATCATAACTGAAGAAATAATGTAGATTTTTGAAAGCATTTATTTGCATATTATTCCGAAATATGTAACAATTCAGAATAAAACAAAAACCAAAAATTGTTTTTTTTAATGTTTAAAAGTCCTGTGTCCCCTTTAAAAGAAAAAAAAATAGCACCCTTACATTCCCACCGTAATTCATGACTTATAATAATTTGCGTGTAAAACGTGTAAATTTCTTTTTAAATAATAATATTTATCGTTTGTTTTTTTATTAATTCTAACTCTGAAAATAATATTGGGGGATTCATTCAAACAAAAACTGAGCCCGCATAATGTTTAATCTATTAAAATATAAACATCTTAATTTGTGCAACATTAATTCTTTTTTTCTCAAAGAAATAAGAATTAGATTTATCATGCACTCCCAATTAGTCTGGATTTCAAATTACTATCAGATTGAACAACGTCTTGAGTAATTTTTTAGCCATCTCTTGATTTGAGCCGATATTCTTTTGAAAAATGCCTCATTTCCCTGTGGGATAGCAATCAAGAATATCCCGCCATGTACGCTAATGGCGCCTGGTGCATGTAAAATCCGTCGTGGGGGCGAAGTCCTCCAAGTTCCTTGTGAATTATACCTCTGGAGGTACCTAGTCACGTGAAAATCTCGTCACCTGATCAAGGTTCTAAGTTACGAGATCGATTCCTTTCTCTATTTTTTTATTTTTTATTTTAAAAAAATCTTCCAATTCAACAATGTTAAATAGAAACCATGAACCGGCAAACACAGAAAACTGTGGCAGAGCTCTGCAGCGATGCCAACAATTCTTTTGTCAGGTGGATCATAGCCATGCTGTGATCAGGCGTCCAGATACTAATTCGTCATGCTAGGCACTCATATCCGGCAGGTAGGGGCCTGGTTAGCGGTATAAAAAATTTTTTTTTAAATAAAAAATCTTCCCAACATTTCACCCACAACTCAAGAAAAATCGCTTCAAATATTTTTTTTTCTCCGATAACCTACTCTAAGATCATTGAGAGACTGTCATTGGCGTTTTGGAACGTCAATGAAAGAGCGTTAAATAGTAACAACCGGTAATAGTATAAACCGGATTTTCCTTTAAGCTTTGCAACTATAATTGTAACTCGTATTTTGATTTGTACGCGGGAAAATTGGCGTTAAAATTGCCTCAAAAGTTGATTGCTAGAAACAATGTTGAATCTGATAGCAACTTTAGAATGATTCTTGCAATTTTCTCAGCTACAAATAGTGTTTGAAAAATGTCGAAGTACCAATGTTATTTAGAATTTATAAATCGATATTAAAACTTGACTAGAAATTCAATTCATGAAATAAACTAAAATTTAAAAAACATGTGACGTGATTTTTAATACGGAAACAGGAATTACAAATTAGCTTTCATTAGTTCATTCACGCCCAACATTAATTTTGAATAAAAACCTTAAAATATACCTTTTTTTTTTTATTTAAGCACGATTCTTACGACAGTCAAAATATTGCATCAACTTATTTAATTTAGTTCTTAATGCAATTCAAGTCTCTTTTTTCTTCATGATTTGAAAACAGTGTAGGCTTTAATATTTTATGATTATGAATTAATTTGAATAAAAAAACACAAACACGACAAAACAAATAAACAGATATTATAAATAAAAATATATTTTCAAGAAAAATATTTTTTGATAGATTTTAATTAAATACATATTAAAGAATTTGTGATCTGCTATCTTTTGGAACAATATTTCTTTCTTGTTTTATGATAAAACAGTAACATGCATAATTATATTGAGAAATTTTAAGAAACACTTTTTTTTTACTGTTTTTGGTAAAAATACATAAAAATAAATAAAAATAAAAATAAATAAAAAAAATTACGAAATAATACTATTTTTTAAAGTTATCTTATTCATATTATTTAAAGATACAACGTTTATAAGTTGTTGAGGTTTTTGTTTTAACTTTTCGATGTGGCGTAGAATGCGATATTTTCAAGAAATTCTTTTACACCAAAAAGCTTTCTGAATATCTTTCGTTTAACCCTTTATGCTTCGATCATATTTTAAAATATTATTAAAAAAATAATAATAATTTAACATATTAATTGACAGTATTAAAGTTTAGATTAATTTATAGAATTAACAAATTTCTGAAACATTTCTATTCTTACATAATACTAGCTGTTACCCTGACGTCGTTCTCATAACATTTAAAAAAGCATTATTTAAGCCATTATTTAATGCATTAATTAAGCAAAAATATTCATTCCTGATTATTAAAAAAATTACAATTTACAAACTATTTATCACATTTTATAGAAGAAGACAATACTTCTGCTGATGTCAGTTTGCATATTTATGTTTTTATACATAAGATCATTTAAATTTCTTTATCGTGCTTGAAGTTTCATACGCTTTCTCTAAGATTGGGTGTTTTGAGCAAATTTACTATCTTGTTATCCTACTTTATCATTTCTATTGATTCTGTTTTACATTTAATTCGTTCGTGGGTATTTATTTAATGTTTGTTTTAGTGTCACAGAATATTGTTTCAAGTGATTATGTTAATTAAAATTTTTGAGGAAAAAATTTAGTTAAGCTCTTCGGCCCTGATTTTTTTTTTTTCAATTTTGGGAAAAAATTACTGTTATGCTAACAAAATTAAAAATAGCTATCGGAATCACAGAAGTTAGGGTTTAATGAAAGTTAACGAATGCGTTCTTTACCAAAACCTCACAAATGTAGGTATTTTGCGTGTTTTTCATATAACAATAGTCTAAGGAAGAATTTTTGAAGACGTTTGGAAAATGTCGTATTATAACTAAATTGAACAAGCATAAAAATGTAGTAATATTTTTTATCCTTTATCACAAATTACCAATTCGGAAAAGGATTCCCAAATTTGAATTTAAAGAGTGAAACGTATGTTTTAATTAAATGGAATGCCAATGGCTTGCTAATAATTATGAAAATTATTATTATTATTATTATTACTAAATGCTAAACATAAGTGAAGTCATAATAGAAAATGTAGAGATTCATACTATCACTATTAGGTGCTGGAATTAATAAAAATAATGTTTAAGACAAAATAATACTCAATAAAAGATATGTCCTATTAGTAGGACATCAGGGCAGAAGGGGTTAACAGGTTTCTGCAGACATGCCTTTCAGGTCATCCGAGTAATAGAAAAATTAATATAGAACTTTATGTTACTGTTCAAAAACACTCAACTTTTTGAACAAATGGAAAATACGTGATGTTTAAAAAGAAAATTACACGTTGTAAAATATAAAAATTAAAAATATAATCCCTTTAACCCTCTAAGCGTGTAGAACGTAATATTCCGTTCACTAAGCTCCAGGTTTCACTGCAATATATGCAATGTTTAAGATAATATAATTCTACAGATTTAATGAATTTTCAAAACATTGAAGAATGATTAGTACTCTCAAGGGTTACATTCATATGTGTAATTAAGTTTTATTTATAATGCTGAAAGAATAATATTTTTTTACCATTTAAAACAAAATGCAGAGAAAACAACATTACAATTTTACCCTTTTTCAAAACGCTCAGAGGGTTAACTTCTAGATATTTTTTTTTCACAGCTGTAGAACTACCAACAATGTCACAATATTTACCACGCCCCCAAACTATGTAAAAACCTAAATGTTTATCTCTTAAGCAATAGAATTACTTATTACTTTCAATCGCGAAATAATTGGTTATTTTTTGAAAAACTCACACCGAATTTAGGATCATGTAATTTAAAATCATGGTATCTAAGAAATTTGACAGAAATACACTCCAATAGGGGTAAATTATTATATCATAGAGATAATTTCAAATATAAAAGTAGATATTTTAAAATTTAAAGGACTTATCTTTTATCCCGTTTCATTTGTCTGGAAAAATCGTAAGTATAGGAAAAGGATAACCGTAAGTATCGGAAGAGGATAACCGATTTTTTATCCACTTTTCTTTTTTCGCTTTTCAAGGTGCTATTAAAAAATAAGGGTACATGAAAGAAAGGGGAATTTTTCGTGGCAGTGGCTCTTCCCTGAATTTCAAGTGAACGATGCCACAGGCAAAACCTAGGCTCTAATTAAAGTTAAGCGATCACAACTTAATATGTTTATTATTTTTTAATGAAATTAGGATTATGGACGATTGTACGGTAAAAGAAAGTTAAATATTTGTACTTGCGGAAGATAAAGGTTGTGGAAATTGCGCTACTTTGTGCTATTGCAATGAATATTTATTTTATGAATAAAAATAGGAGTGTGTTTTAAAATATTGGGACACTTTAGCCAAGGAAAGTTTTTCGTACAGACTAATCCTTATCCACATAAAAAAAATTACTTCGCTTCATGAATCATGTACTATTGTATGCATTTCTATTTATGTCAAACATGAAAGCGTTTAAAAATTTAACATTTATGGTAGTGTTTAAAAAGAATGCTTCCGAAGCCTAAATGAATATAGTCTTAATTTAAAAACAATTTTTTTTTTCAAAGATAATTGAAAATTCATGTTTTATAAATGAAAATTCACTTATAAAGATACTTTCTCATGTAAAAAACATGCATTAAAAATTTTTAATTTAATGAACGATCTATCAAAATTTCAATTTGATCTAAAAATGTGGCAACGGGAAAGAAAAAAAAGTGAATTCATATCAAATATATAAAATTTAAGTTAAAAATTAAATTAAATAATTCAAATAATTGTGAAAAATTACATAACAAAATATGATTAAAATCAACATTAACTGCTTATCATAATGTCATTTTTGACATTAAAATATTTTGTGTACTTATCGATATTCACGATCTTTTTAATATTATAAAATATTTGAAATTTACAACAACTTGTGTTCTGTATTAAACTTTCTGTTCTGTTTTTATCAAACTTTCTGTATTATCCATTTTCTTATACAAATTAATTTTATGATTAATTTAAGAACAATGCATATTATAAATCTTTATATTTTATGCATTGCAGGTAAAATCGCGAAAATGCACAGTCCTTTTATATACTTTAATGAAAGAACTATCACATTGTCAATATACTTAAAATATAAAACACGTAAAACAGGTAAAGAAAATAAAAGTGAGATACGCGAAGTTTACTTCATAAAATGCTTAAGATAATTATCAATTTGATTCATGAAAAAAAAATATATACCTGAATTAATAATATGTTCTGTAATAAACTTTCTGTTCTGTTTTTATCAAACTTTCTGTATTATACATCTTCTTATACAAATGAATTTTATGATTCATTTAGGAATAATACATATTATAAATCTTTATTTTTTATACATTGCAGATAAAATCACGAAAATGCACAGTCTTTTTATATATTTTAATGAAAGAACTATCACATTGTCAATGTACTTAAAATATAAAACACGTTTTTAAGAAAAGAAATACTTTTCAAAATATATAGACTATAGATTGTTTGAAGATATAACTTTTATAAGTTGCTAAGACTTTTCTTTCATCTTGTAGATATGCCACAAAATTTGATATCTTCAAAAAATGCTTTTACTTCAAAACTTTTCTGAATATCTTTCGTTTAAAAAAATACGTATGGAAATAAGATACGGTTTTCGAAAAAGATCCCACCGTTATGTACATCTTATTCCAATGAACGTGGAATACGAGAAATGCAGTTCTTAAAAAGATTCCTGCAGATAATTATCAACTTGAATCGAAAAAAATCGATAAATATAGCTAAATTAAATATATATCCTGTATCAAAATTTTTTACAAAAAATAATTTTATGGTTAATTTAAGAATGATGCATATTATAAATCTTTAATTAATGTGTATTACAAATAAAACACGAAAGTGCGTAATCCTATTTAACGTTTTTATGCAGTAATAATATTCACATTTTTTTATGTAATTCAGAAGAGCCGCTTTAGAGAAAAGAATATACTTTAGAAAACATATCGGAAAAGATTATAATTTATATACGATAAGATACAAGCGTTGTGACTTGCTGAAAAATGTGCTTTACTCTTGTAGGTATGCCGCAGCCCCCGATATATTCAAGAAATACTTTTAAAATCAAAAACATTTCTAAACACATATTTCGTAATATATATATATATAACCGCTTTCGGAAATAATCCCGCCTTTATGTGCTTCTCAAGCAAATAAACATGGGATGTGAGAAGTTTAGTTCATTAAAAGCTTGATAATAATCAATTTGAATTTGGAAAACAAATAAACATGACTATATTAAATTTATATTCTGTATTAAAGAATATAAATTTATTCTGTTATGAAAAGCTAATTTATGGTTAATTTAAGATCGATACACATAATGAACATCTATTTCAGATGTATTAAAGATAAAATACGGAAGTGCATAATCCTGTTGAACATTTTTATGAATAAAAGTTCACAATTTTCATGTAACTAAAACAAAAAAAAGGCTTTTAAGCAGGGGGTGGGGGTTATGCCACTTAATTTAAATCAGCATTTGTACCTTAACAAAATTTTAGTTCTGTTACTTTGGCGAATACAAAAGAAAAGAAGGTGCTGTAAAGTTGCATTTCCTTATTTTGAAAAAGAAAATCTTTCGAAAATTCTGGTTAGAGTTCAACATTACAGAAACACAATTACTGGCCCCTAAAGGTTTACAAAAAATAATACTTTTTTAAAGATATCGGATTTCGATTATTTGAAGATATAATCTTTGTAAGTTTCTGAATCTTTTATTTCATCCTTCTAGCTATGCCGCAAAATCCGATATCTTCAAGAAATGTTTTTTCATCAAAAACTTTTCGCAATATCTTCTTTTAAACAAATACATATGTAAATAATATACTATTTTCTGAAAATATACAACATTTATGTGCATCTCATACAAATCATCATTAGGATGTGGCAATTCCAGTTCATACAACACTTCCTGCACACAATAATCAATTTTAATTGGGAAAACTAATAAATATGGCTATGTGAAATGCATATTTTGTATTAAACTTTATGTTACAAAAAATACTTTTATGACTGATTTAAAATAATACACATAAATATCTGTTTCCTATGTATTACAGATAAAACACAAAAGCGTATAATCCTATTTAATATTTATGCGGTAGAACTTTCACAGTTTTGATATAGTACAGAAAACACAATTTTAAAGAAAATATTATTTAAAAAATATATCGGATTCAGATTTTTGTAATATATGGCATTTGTAAATTGCTGAAATATTTGTTTCATCTTGTAGCCATGCCGCAGAGTCCACTGTCTTCAAGAAATGATTTTACATTAAAAAAATTTATGACTATATTTTTCTTTTAAAAAAATACTATATATGTAAACATTGTACCGTTTTCGGAAAAGCTCTTAGCTTTGTGTGAACTTGGGATGTGTGAAAATCAGTTTGTAAAAGGCTTCCCGCAGATTATTAATCATTGCATCGGGAAAACAAATAAATATGCCTAAATTAAATATGTATTCAGTATTAAACTTTGTGTTACAGAAAATAACTGTATGGCTCATTTTAAGAATAATACACATTATAAATCTCTGTTTCTTATAGATTACAGATAAAACACAAAAGTGCATAGTCCTATTGAACATTTTTATGCAAGAACTTTCACATTTTTGATGTAGTTCAGAATACCAAAATTTTAAAGAAAAGAATACTTTATGAAAGATATCGGATTTAGATTATTTGAAGATATAACTTTTGAAACTTGCTGAAAATTTTGTTTAATCTAGTAGATATGCCGCAGCACCCGATATCTTGAAGAAATGCTTTTACATCAAAAACTTTTCTGACTATCTTTCTTTTAAATAAAAAAATACATATGTAAATAATATACCGCTTTCGGAAAAGATCCCACCTTTATGTGCACCTCATGCAAATGTGCGAAGTTCAGTTCTTAAAGCGCTTCCTGAAGATCATTATCAATGGAAAAGAGGGCGAACTCTATTTGAATTTAAGGATTATCAATCTCCCTTTTTCCATTGACAGATTATTCTTGGTTACTGTCAGAGGGAGGAAGATTAGGGGTACAATCTTAGATCATTTCAAAAGAGATAGAGTTAATGGAGGTTTCCCCGAGGCTTTCGTTATAATAATGAGTAAGAAGATGAGTATGAGTGTACTTGAAGCCGAAAAGTACTTGTATTTCAAGGAAACTTTGCTAGGTATGGTAATAAAGTAACATTTTCATCGAATTTCTTTATTATGAAGTGCATCGTTTCCAATAAATAATTCGTTGAGATTTAATAAATGACTGAATATTCTCATAAGTAGGTCATATTTCATTTTTGTTACAAACTTAGACGTAAATATTATATCATGGATTTTTTTTATATTTGTAATTTGACTGAATACCTTTAAAAATAAATGATTATCTGATTAGTTATGTAGAAAATACAATTACAGTAATTGTGAGGTATTTTGTAGTAATCGAGTTTCTTCTAAACATTTCTTATAATAAATGCGTATGAGGGTACTTCAAACGAAAGGATATTTATATTTCAATGAGACTTTGCAAGTTGCGTTAATAAAGTAATATTTTTATCACGTTTTTAAAATAAAAATTATGTTATTATGTAAAAATATTTATTTGAGGTTAAATAAATTACTGTGTATCTCATGACTGGATTATATTTTATTTGAGTGCTATTTTAGCTGTAACTGTTATAACTTTGCTTTTATTAGGTGTTTGAAATTTAGCTAAACATTTTTGAAAATAAAAGATATGTAATCCTTATTGCTTATATTTGCAAAAATACGCTCTCAATATCATCTGAGTGAATTAAAAAAAACCTTACACTATAAATGCGTACAATTACATGCTGTTGTTTCGTGCATTTACTTACAAAAATCATACGTTCCCTATTAATGATAAATGGGTCTACTTACTTCTTAAAAAATCGAATTGTTTCTACCCAAAGTTTGCGTTTGTCCAAATACATTCTTAAAACACAGAATATGCATTTGATTTGAATTTGATTTGTGTTTTATTTCTTTTCTCGGCATTTAAAGTTTTCTGTAATTCAAAACATTTTCTTTTTCTTAAAAATAGAAGATTAAAGTGACTTTTAAAATTTATTTTAATAAATTTTATAAGTATGTAATTTGCTCTACCATATTGAAAAATGACCATATTAAAAGAATGTACTTTTATTAAAATTTAATTATAATAAATGCACTAGTGTAATGTTCTACAATAGAGCAAATTTCAAAATTTCTCATTTTTGAACGCATAATTTTCATCATTAAACTATTACTGGTACATGTAATTATTATTTTTTTCTACTAAATTTATAGTAGTTAAGTATAAAATATTATTTGGTGCATAAATAATGTTTTTAATTATAAAATTGATAAAGATGATTCTTGGAAACCTTTATAATTACAATCCACATCAAGACATTATTACAAGCATAATAACATATTGATGGACTATTTAAAACAACGCATGGAAATGTACTCAAATTGCTCTTCTCATCAAAGCATCATAACATTTATGCAAAACCAGAAGTTTAATAGAAATACTTTCGTGAGTAGAAAAATTTTCTTGAAAAACTCATGACAAAACCTCATTTCCTTCCCTCTTGTAGATAACGCAATTCTTCTTATGAAGAAAACTGCTCTTTGCAGGGTTAATTTCAGGAGCATTAATGCTAATTACGCGTTCAACTACAAATTTATTCAGCCTCCGATTAAAATAAGTATCTTGAATGAGCGCTATATAATGTATCTTTAAAAGTTTCAAGAATAGTCTAAATGTATATGAAGTAATTATTTCTTTTTTTTAACAAATTGTTTGTAAAGCGAAGATTACAATATTCATTCACTTTAATAATTAAACTAAAGACAAAAATACCTTGTAAGTATATAATGTAAACGTATATTTAAACAAACTTTGTAAAAATTAGTTATGTGTATCAAAATCAAATTATTTTTGTCAGGTAAAGGGAAAAAAACTTATTTCAAAAGAATATTGAGAATTGCAGTTACTTTAAAAGCAAACTTTTAGTGTTATATTTAAATTATTTAAAAAGATACTATCAGCTACAGCATAATAAAAAAAAATATAATTAGAAAAAAATTATAAAAATGATGCAGGAAAAAATTTTAACCACACTTCTCATCAAAACATTATTACAAAAATACATAATTACGACATAATAAAATTGCGGGAAACAAATCAAGCTACCCATGAAAATACATCTAAAATTACTTTTCTCATCAAAGCATAATATCACATATGCAAAACTAGAAGTTTAATAGAAATACAGTCCAGAACGGAAAAAAATTCTTGAAAAACTCATCACCAAAACTTCCTTTCCTCCCTCTTCCCAAATTACGCAATTCTTCTTATGAATAAAACTGCTTTTCGCGGGGTTAATTTCAGGACCATCAATGCTAATCACGTGCTCAATTACATGTTTATTCAGCCTCGAAGGAAAATAAGTATCTTGAAAGAGCGCTATGATGTATCTTTTAAAGTTTTCGAGCGTAGTTTAAGTGCATATATAATTTACTATATGAAATAACTCAACAAACTTTATTAACAAACATTAAGAAAAACGAAGATTATTCTTTCACTTTTATAATTAAACCAAAAACAAAAATTTCTTGCAATAACACAAAATGGAGATGTGTTTAATGAAATTTTATAAATTTTAAATTATTTATATAGAAAGCAAATTGATGAAGCGGGATTTAAGTGCATATATAATTTACTATATGAAGTAACTATTACTCAGCAAATTTTATTAACAATTATTAAGAAAAGTTAAGATTATTCTTTCACTTTTATAATTATACAAAAACCAAAATATGAAATAATAACAAAAAATGGAGATGTGTTTAAGAAAATTTTATAAAATTGAAATTATTTATATCGAAAGCAAATGAATTTGTCATGTAGAAGTATAAAAAAGCTTATTTCAAAAGAATATTGAAATATTGTAATTATTGTTAAGGCGAATTATATCAATGAATGACTTTAGTGATATATTTATATAACTTATGAAGATAATATAAGTTAATGAATAATAATTTTGTATAAAAGACTGTGAATTTGTTGTAAAGAATTTTTTTTAATTACATTTCTGATCAAGTTATTATTACGAGATTATATAGTTTTACGTAATTAGATATTGGAGAATAACTTAAACAACTCATGAAAATATATTCTAAAAGTTACTTTTCTCATCAAAGGATCATAATACTTACGCAAAAATAAAAATTAAATAGAAATACGTTTTTGAGTGTAAAACTTTTATAAAAAAACTCATCACAAATTCTCCTTCCCTTCGCTCTCCAAACTTATACAATTGTTCTTCTGAATAAAACTGCTTTAGACAGGGTTAATTTCATGAGCTTAATGCTAATCAGGTATTCAACTACCAGTTAATACCTGACTGAATTCAACTTCAGCCTCTGATAAAAATAAGTATCTTGAAGGATCTCTACGATGCATCTTTAAAAGTGTTCCGGCACTTAAGTGCATATATCAGTTTAAGTGCATATAGATTTTACTATATGAAGTAGCTATTATATAACAAATTTATTAAGAAATATTATGGCATGCGAAGATTATAAAATTCATTGACTCTAACAGAAAAATAATATCTTATAATGACACTAAATGGAGGTATCTTAATGAAACTTTATAAAACTTTAAGTAATTATATCAAAAGCAAATGAATTTTATCAACTAAAATTTAAAAAATGCATTTCAACATAATTTTGAGAATTTGTGATTATTTTTAAAACAAATTTTTAACATTATTCCTTATTACTTTAAAAGATAATATCAGTTAATACATATTAATTTTTAATTATAAAATAATATAAAAATAATGCCGGGAAACTTTTTTATGACATTTCTCGTCATAGTAACATTACGACATTATATAATTACCAGATAATTAGATATCGCAAAATAATTTAAACAACGCATGAAAATATATTCTAATAATTACTTTTCACATTAAACGACCATAACACTTTATGCAGAAATAGAAATTTAATAGAAATACGCTTGTGTGTGGGAAAAATTTCTTGAAAAACTCATCACAAACCTCACTACTTTCAGTTTCCCAAATTGCGCCATTCTTCTTATTTATATCAAAAGCAAATGAATTTTACCAACTAAAATTATGAAAATGCATTTCAACAGAATTTTGAAAATTTGTGATTATATGTAAATAAAATTTTTAACTTTATTTTTTATCACTTTAAAAGACAATATCAGTTAATACATAGTAATTTTTAATTATAAAATATTATGAAAATAATGTTGGGAAACTTTTTTATGAAATTTCTCGTCACAGTAACATTGCGGCATTATATAATTGCCACATAATTAGATATCGCAAAATAATTTAAACAACGCATCGAAATATATTTTAATAATTACTTTTCTCATTAAACGACCATAACACTTTATGCAGAAATAGAAATTTAATAGAAACACGCTTGTGTGTGGGAAAAATTTCATAAAAAACTCATCACAAACCTCACTACTTTCAGTTTCCCAAATTGCGCAATTCTTCTTATGCATAAAACTGCATTTCGCAAGGTTAATTTCACGAGTATTAATGCTAATCACGTATTCAATTATTAGTTTATTCAGCCTCTGAGGAAAATAAGTATATCTTGAAAGAGGGTTGTGGGGTATCTTTAAACGTTTTCAGCCATTGTTTCTGTGTATATATAATTTAATGTATAATGTAAATGTTACTTAGCAAATTTATTAACAAACATTATAGAAAAGGAAGATTATGAAATTATTTCACTCTAATATTTAAAAAAAAAGTTTAATCCTAGTGACAATTAGTAGAATGATTTAAACATTTAAAAATATAAAGTATGCATGTTTTCTGTAAGTTTAGTATTCAATTACGTTAATTTTTTAATAATGCGTTGTTCATGCAGGTGATATTAAGAAAAAAATTATATTGCAGAGAAACTTTTAAGAGAATATTAATTCCGCTTAAATGTTTTTTTTTTGTTAAAAAAATTAAATTATTCGAAAGAAGATTTTATTGCTTAAGAATACATATGATTTTTCATATTTTATACTTTTAAACAGAAGCTATAAAACTTTGAATAAGGTAGTAATGAATATTATAAAACTTCTTTATTCTAATAATGTGAATTGTTTAGCTCTGTTTCTGATTAGAAGAAAGGTTTAAATTTAAAAAAAAATCCTCAATATGCTTTAGAGAGAAATCACCACAAGTTGTATACAGAATTGCAACAATTATTTATTAATGCAAATGACTAATAAGAAGTAATTAACAGACGATTGAATTAAAACATTTAAGACAATATCAATTCTGCTTAGCTGTGTTTTGCTGTGTGTCATCCTAAATAGTATTCTAACTGTCTGATAATAGATATAACGTTCAATCATTTATCTTTTTAAATGAAGTCATATAACATTGAATAAGTTAACGATTAAGAGTAATTTTTTTTAATTTACAGAACACTGAATAAAATCACTTCTCCTTTTTATTAAACTAGACGAACACTCCAAAATATAAATAAAAAATATATTAAATTATAAGCTTCTCTTTACAAAACTCTCTTAAGGAAGTAAGATAAAGTATTTTGTTCTTAAATTATATTGAAATGTCTGCGGCATTTTTTTGTTCATATTTATGCTGATAAAATGTTAATTATGAAAATCTTTAATTAATTTCACCCCTATTGCAGATAAACGACCATTACTTTTATAGACATATAGGAGAAGGATATTATCCCACTAGGTATAAATAGCCAATACTGGGAAAAATTCACGCATTTTTTTATCATTTTATATGAAATATTGCGCAAATATACATCCAACACAGTTTTTTCTTGCAATCATTGGAAGTGTAGTTATGGCTATTTTGTTTCAGCTCTCAAACCGGATGTATGAATTTATGTATTGGGAAATTTATGTTTAAATGCTATAAGAAGGAAAGTAACTTCTACTATATAGATTAAGAAAAGTACATGAGAAAGGTCCACAAAAGTTTTTGAGCACTTGAAATGATTATTTCTAATAGAATTTCAGAAGTAAAGCATTAAAGACTTTTCTTCGAAAACGTAATGTTATTGAACAATCAATTCCAAAAAATGCTCTATCTCTAAAAATTATGGTTACATTTATTTAAAGCCTGTCGCTTAGAATTTATGTGATGTTGCGATTGCAATGTACAGGGTGGTTATAATTAAAGTTACCCTGTTTAGACCTGCGCACAGAGTAAGGAGATTTAAACAGAGAATCAACTCTCATAGACTTCAATGGTAACTTCTTTAACATGGGATTACGCATAGACAGTGGCGCTAGCTGCGGATGACGTGAAAACTACAGCCGTAACAGAAGAAAGGTAGCTAAATAGAGCTATATATCGCTTTCTTGGCGACAAATGAGGGAAGGAAATAAAAAACGGCGACTACTTGCTTCTTGTTTTGGTTGGTTGGTTGATTGATTTTAAGACGGTCGATTATCTATCTACGCGAATGAAAACAGATTTATTATTTTTAACATGTTCTGAAACAATCGGAATTCAACTTTATTTTAAAACAAGTGCTGTGGTAAAACAATTTTTTTTTTCCAAGTTTGAAAGGAAAATTTGATTTTTTAATTCTTCAAAATGCAAGTTGTGATTTATTTTCATGTGTTATTTTTGTTCTTTTTTTTCAAGTTCCATAATGTTTGAAATATTTTATATATATTTAGTGTTGACAGATTTGTGCCGAAACGTCATGTTAAGGCTCACTGTGGAGACGCGAAATGTTTTTGGTTTCCGTCTGTCTGTTTGCCCTAAAAATGGTCCGATTAGGTTGATTTTTAGTAGGTATGTTGGCTAGGTATCCGGAATTAGCTGTATAGTTTTTAGTTAAATTTGGTTCATTCGTTCGGAAAATATAGAAGATTTTGTTTAGGTCATAATGCTTTCTTATGGGGATGCAGACGATTTTTCAAATTTCACATTTTTACCTGAAATGAAACTGGAATATTTGCGTAATGGATTTAGATGTAAAATTATGAAGGCTCAATTTTCGATATGGATTTCCAATAGTTTTAAAATTTTGCTTATAAATTTAATAGAATTTAGAAATTAATTGCTTAAAATATTTGAAAATGTTTTTGCATCTGTTCGGGAAATATAAACATTTTACTTTCATATTTTTTACAATTTTTAAAATCATTTATTTTTAATAAACCACTTTAATTTAAGGATTATAATTTCTGGAACATTCGAACAATTTTATATGTTTATAAACATGCATGTAATTGAAAAAATAATAATTGCGGATTGTACGAAGTTAAAATGATATTTAAAAAAAGTGATCTGCAGATTTACTAGTATAGGAAAAAACTTAGTACCATGTTTACATTGCGATAGAAAATGTATATGAATAAAATTTTATACAGAGAAATTTTTTTTAACATGAATGAGATTTATGGTATTGCAGTTATTTTAACGATAATATAAAGTCAAAATTTGTTAAAAATCTGCCAACACTGAATATATATAAAATATTTCATACATAATGGGACTTGAAAAATAAAAACAAAAATAACACATAGAAATAAACCACAACTTACCGATTCTTAGGAATAAAAAGTAACTTTGACGTCTTGTTCTTGCAAACAATACACTCCTCTCTTCGTAGCATTTTGAAGAATTTCAATAATTATAATCAACTATTTGTTGTTCAAAGAATAATTTTAATAATAAGTATTAAACAAGATTCGAAAATCAATTAGCGAACGCCGAAAATTTGCACACGTGCAAATGACAACAGAAAGACGCCAAGCAGAATAGGGTTACACTTAAAATGAAATCACGAAGATAAAAATCGCCAAAGCGATGATTTAGTTCTTATGTCATCCGCCGCATCGCTCTTTTCAGGCGAAGTTGGATCTCTGTCTTACTCTGTGGAAGGAACGAGCGTTTCTGCTGAAGTTGGTTTATCAGAACGGCAGTAATTTGCCAATTGCACTGCGAGAATATCGACGCTTGAAAGGCTTACGAAAAATACCAATGTCGTGGCAGGCTTTGAAAAAGATTATGTCTAAATTCGAAGAGCTGGGTGTGTTGCAAGGAAAAGGACGGAAACGGATTTCAAATGAAACTACCGAAGAAGTCGCTCTTGCCGTAGTCGAAAGAGCGTCTGGTTCCCAATATTCTTCGACAAGTGCTCGAGCGGTGTCACGTGATTTGTCTCTCCCTTGGTGTATAGTATGAAAGGTTCTTCGATCCATTATAGTATCCATGCAAAATTCACGTTGTGCAAGCGCTGAACCCTGCAGACTCGGACACACGAACTCAATTTGCGAAGATGTTTTTGGCCAGAATAGCCGTTAACAATGTGGTTAGCCGTTAACAATGCGGCTTTGGAACATTTTGTGGTCGGACGGGGCGCATTTTACCCTAGATGAAGCAGTAAATATTTAGAACTGTCGCGTATGGGATCCTAATATTGTGCATGAACAGCCTTTGCACCCTGATTACATTACTGTATGGTGTGGCTTTACGGCTGATTTCATTCTTGGTTCTTTTTCTTTTTAAGGAGAACACTTTTCAGGGTCCTAAAAGATGTTCCATTACGGGTACCCGTTACTGCGACCTACTTCAGCAGCACGTCACTCCATCCTTACAAGAGCGAGAGTGTTTAGAAACTACCGTATTCATGCAAGATGATGCACCACCTCACATAGCCCGAGCAGTGACGACACTGCTTCGTGCTGACTTTGGAGATGATCGGGTAATTTCGAGAAGTTTTCCGACAACCTGGCATCCTCGTTCTCCGGACTTGAATCCCTGTGACTTCTGGTTGTGGAGATTCTTGAAAGATTGTGTGTATGAAGGAAGCATACGGACTCTGCCTGATTTGAAAGCAATCATAACTCGTCATGTTGCTGCATTTGATCGAGAAACTCTTCGCGCTACTGTTGAACACGCTATAACACAATTTGAACACGTGCTTGACGCAAATGGAATACACATTGAACATATGCTGTAAATAAAAAAAGAGTTGTGTTTCCAGTTTGAGATTTTTGATCTTCATGCTTCCCCTTCTCACTTGGTGGTCGAAATTTGAACTACTTTTTTATTTCAGATTTAATTTCCCCATGGTCCATATAACTTATATTCCAAGTTTCATCGATATCTGTCAACCAGAGCGGTCTCTGCGTAGGTCTAAACAGGGTAACTTTAATTATAACCACCCTGTATTATCGACTTAAATATCTTGGAATTTTCTGAAATTTTACAGGTATTTTCATAAATTAACATAAGGTCAATGTGCCTAACTGTGTGCTTAATGTGAGAAAGTTCTTGTACTTAAAGTCCTACGGTAAGAATCATCTATAAATGTCATATAATCAAACATCGGTATTTTAGGAAAAAAATCGAAACATGATACTGCATTTAAATTGTTTCGTTTATGGGAATTTCCTATTGCATATTAAATTGTTAATTATCAAACTATACCAATATTACCTAAATCCAGAGAATAATCTCGAAATTGCGATTGCCACTTTTTTTTAAACTTTCCAACCTAGTTGAAAAGTGTTTATGACTTCGGTTTGTCTGGCTGTCTGCCGTGTGTACGTGCTCTAACGCACGTAAATATGCTCGGAGTGCCTTGAAATTTTTTTGTTATTCTCGTTATCTATAGCATGCTCCTTATTTCAACGGAAGTGTGTAGCACTTATAGTGTTTTTACAGGGACACTCAAAAGAATTCCGTTACATTACGTCTATGGAGTAAAATCGTTTGCGGTTTATTTAAATAATGTTTCACTATTTTAAGCGCATTGAAATTGATATATATCACTAAGGTGCATTACAAGAGGCTTACTGCAGAATATTGTGTGTATAGCAGTCATCGTTCATTTACAGGGACACACAAAAGAATTCTCTACTGTCTGTTAACAATAATTCTTGGAAGTGCGTTTTAAGTTACTGAACGCGATTTTAATTGACATGTAATTGAAATAAGCGCTAAAAACCGCTGAAATTATCAGAATAATAATAATAATAATAAAAACTGCTGTAGATAACGAATTTTTTAGCGATTTATTCGGCTATTAACTTCTGGTAGTAGGTCAATGCAAAATTCCCACTTTTAATAAATTTCAAAAAATTATTTGAATATGTAATTGACATATTTCATGCAAAAGTCCTCTTTTGTGTTGTTAGGGGACAGGCTAAAAAAGTTATTAAATGTAAAAATATCTTTTTGAGTTTTCAATTAAATAAAAAAATGGTTTTCACATATATTCTCTATTCCGGAAAGCCCGGGTTGGATGCCCTAGTTGAAGAAGTCGAAGTAAGCACAAATGTTATGAGTGGTCGCAAAAGTTGCAAGTAGCCAGAAAGATGCAATAAAACATTTTATGAACTGAAAAAATTCAAAACAAAACTGTCATTCTTTTGCTTTTTTGTAAGTCAATTAAACCAGTAAATTTTATAAAATAAATGTATTTAAAAAATAACCACTTATAAATAAGATACATTTAATAAAGTAATTTTTCTGGCAGAAAATATAGTTCTCTGGCTTAAAAAAAAAAAAAAAACCCTGAAAGTTGGCATGTATGCATTACCACAAATGTTAAAACCCAGGAACAATTACAGCGTTCCAAGAATTCCTAGATATAAAATATTAACTTATGAAATTGTTGTGTATAACATAGAGTAATAACCATTGGTTTGGTAAAATGAATGTCATATTGTCATTTTTTTCATACTTCTTGTACTCTTTTCAGAGTATTAATATTCAAAGGATGGATTAATTATACAATTCGGTATCAAAATTATTTTAAAAACTGTTTCAATTAAATTAATAAAATTAAGATGAGCCGACATACGTAAAATGCAGTCACATGTCGGTACTTTTGAACATTTCATTTAAGTTTTAACTAAGACTGTAAATGTGAGGAAAATTACATAAATGTGACAATAATAAAAAATTGCTTAGATTACAGATAATATTCCATTTCTTCAAAGTAAATTTGTTTGGACTTAAAAGCGTAATAATGAATTCTTTTTGTGTATGTTTGGTATTCATATTTAATAAAATGCAAAATACGTGCTAAATTGATAAACTTGTGAAAATCCCCAGAATTACCTTACAGGAAATATTTGATAATTTGAATGCATATATCTGTAGATGTTGTTATGATATGACTTAGATTGCAGTTAATTATATTCTTGGTACATCAAATTGCATATTTATTTAAGAAACTAGTCGTTGGGGGCCACCGTAATACTTACCCATCATGGATATGCATAATATAAAATATGAAAATAAAACATGTGTAAACTATTTATAAAATGCATTGCAATTCGAATAAAATCCTGACTTGATGACGTCATAAACTTTAAATGCTCTATAACTGAATTGCATAAGAGAAACATCCTTATAACTCTAAAACTGATAATCCTATGAACTAAGAGTTTACTGCGTTGGATTAAGCGTCTTTTTACGAATAAAAATATATCTTTAAATTAAAATTTGAATGAAATACAGGGTCATGAAAAATCGAAGAGTGCGAAAAATATGATTACAAATATATAGGCAACTAATTATCCGATTGACTTCATTCTTAATGCAAAATTTATGTTTGTTTATTTTCTTTTTTATTCACTCCTTAAAAAAATCGAAAATTTTTATATACCTTTTATCAGAACGACTATTTCGAGAGTCCGAAAAAAATAGTTCTGGATAATCGAGGTTACTGAAATTCAATAAGCTTCTTCACATTATTACATACTAAGTACATACAAAATTTGAACATGCACACAGACAGACAGACGGACGGCATATTTAAAAAAATGTTTTTCGTAATCTCCAGTGTCGTAAACATGTAAATTTGTCAAAAAAATTTTTCGATTTTCAAAACGATTACAAGACTTACACTATACAACGTATGATGGGTAAGTAAAATGGTAAATTATCATTATTATTTTTATTTTTGTCATGAGAACATTTTTGGTATGCATAAAATATTTCATTATTTTTCATTAAAATTCCAAAAAAGTAAAATAAATATAATTAAATTAATTTATTGAACAAGTTGTCTTTTAATAAACTCACTTACTTGCAAGAATATTTATTATAAACTTTTTTGTTTTAATTTAAAAATGGGTGTTAAACTTAGTGGGATACTTTAAATAAATATAAATACTATTTTTTAATTCAATCAATCAATGTAATTCAGCGCTGAAAGAACGTAAAGTAAACACAGATCCATTATTTATTTGAAACCTGCTTTCCGTTCTTGATAAAATATCTAAACAGATTGGATGTAGAAGTATATTCAAGCTTTGAAAATTTCCTATCATAATACTAACCCTTTAATCTATTTAAAATGTCACTTCTACTTCTAAATGTTACCATTCAAACTTCTAAAACTAATTCCAGTTTCTGAACTTTAAAACTACATACAGTGTTCTAAATGTTTTGGGTAAGTTACTCATTCCCAGTTTGTAAAAGTATAATGTTTAGGAAAAGTGTACTCATATTTAAAGTTAAAAGACGCTATCGTATTTCTTAGAAGTAAATAATGTTTATATATATAATTTGGGGAGGGGAGGTATGCTTGTGTTAAAAAAATTTATTTTTGATGAATTATTTCACACAGGTTTATTTTAAAAGTTAAATATTTATACATTTGGATAAATATATGGTACTTTTTCAGTATAGGGGGCTTGCCGAAATTTTAAAAAATGGCCATGGCGAGAGAGGGGGAAAAGGAAATTTGGCAACATATTTTCTGGCTACCAATTCACTCTTTCATATACACAAGCATTTTTTTCAATATTTATACAATCCATTTAATATTAAGTAGTCATTTATCTCTTTTTATATACACAGCGAAGTAATTTGTACATAAAAAGCAATAATAATTTTTAAGCAGATACTATAATGGTTATATATATATATATATATATATATATATATATATATGGCCATTAATGACCGGCAACTTTCAATTTTAGACATTTTGTCGAATATTTAAAAATATACTTGTCAGATTCTCCTGGAATTTTAAGATCCAAAAGAACAGTTTTGACTTCATATTTATCATTGTTGATTTGATAACGAGGACAAATAGGGGACCAAAAAAAATAAAGAAAAAATAATACTTGGGATCACTCTGTAAAATAAAATGCACCAAATGATCTATCGCTACAGAATATACATAGGCAGACATTGTACAATATGTGTATTCATTTGTGTAAGAATATAATGTATAGTAATAGAAATATAGCGATTTTTTTTAAATAAAAAAAATCTTGCATGTTTTTTGCTTATAACATACAGGGTTTTAAACCAAATTTAACGCCAGTTTCAGAAAAAGTGACAAAATGTAGTAGAAACATTATAGTGCAATTGGAATATAAATATATTAAATATTTAAGGAAATATGGGCAGTTGTATAAAATAATTTTTATCTGCGCATGCGCGAACGATAACAAGGAACTTTTTGCATAATTTAATAGTCAACTCTATGGAGCAACCTATTAAAAAAATCAGTCAAATATCGTAAAAATTCAAAGAGATATCGGCGTTAGAGTGAGCTGTTTTTTAGTTTCTCACTAAAACTCGCTGAATGATAAGGGATTTTCCACAAATTGTCATTTTTTATTTTATACTATTTTCCAATTTTTAATGATACTTTAGTTCTCTTTGAAAAACTACCCTAACGAGCTTATTTGAACAAAGAAAGAATTATCGAAATCAAAGGATCCATTCCAAAAGTATTATAACCTGGTGCAATAAAGTTTTCCAAGGCGAACTAAAGTATCAATAAAAAATGAAATGTAGTATAAAAATTAAACATGACAATTTGTGGACAATCCCTTATCATTTAGCGAGTTTTGGTGAGAAACTAAAAAACAGCGCACTCTAACGCCGATATCTCTCCGAATTTTTACGATATTTGACTGTTTTTTTTAATAAGTTGCTCCATAGAATTGACTATTAAATTATGCATAAAGTTCCTTTTTATCGTTCGCGCATGCACAGATAAAAAATATTTCATATAACTGCCCATATTTTCTTAAATATTTAATATATTTACATTTAAATTGCACTATATTGTTTCTACTATATTTTATCAATTTTTCTGAAACTGGCGTTAAATTTGGTTAAAAACCCTGTATGTTATAAGCAAAAAAACATGCAAGATTTTTAAAAAAATTTTTAAAAAATCGCTATGTTTCTATTAATATACATGCTATTCTTACACAAATGAATACACATATTGTACAATGTCTGCCTATGTATATTCTGTAGCGATAGATCATTTCGTGCATTTTATTTTACAGGGTGATCCCAAGTATTATTTTTTTTTCTTTAATATTTTTTGGCCCCCTAATTATACTCCTTATCAAATAGACGTTGATAAATATGAAGTCAAAACTGTTCTTTTTAATTCTAAAATTCCAGAAGAATCTGACAAGTATATTTTTAACTATTCCCCAAAATGTCTAAAATTGAAAGTTGCCGGTCATTAATGGCCATATAGTGTATATATACATATCTAAATAAGCATAAACGTAGCTGTTTATATCATTTGGTTACAAATCTCACTTTCTAAACCACGAATTGCACAAAACCTTTTTTAAAAAAGGCCAAGACCCCTCTAGGGGGAAAGTACACAACTATTTTAGCAGTATACAAAGAAAATTTCGGTGACATTCGTTTTGCTGTTTTTTTTAATTTTAAGATAAGTGTTTGTGCAGTTATCTTTCCCAATGATATTTTTAAAAAATCATCGGATGATTTTAAGCTGTTTTGTATCAGGACGGGTAAGTCTAAAATCGAGGCTAACGAAAAAGAAAGGCTACCACGGTGCTTTACTCGTATTTTTTTTTTTTTTTTACAAACCGCCGGATTCACGTGATGCTCGAATGCACCAATGCAGGTGTACGAAAATAGCATCACGTCACTCTAGCGGTCTGTAAAAAAAGATAAGTGGACTGCACCGCGGTAGCCTGTCTTTTTCGTTAGCCTCGTCTAAAATATATATAATGTATTATTTTCTTTTTGTTTCATGAAAAATAAAAATGGTTTTTAGGAAATTAAAAAAATAAATATATCTACTGACGGAGATATGTAAAATGTTATAAATCTTTACTTCTGTAGAAGCTAAACTAGTAAATCTGCAGATCAGGAGCCTCAACTTCAGCTCTAAAAGTCATTGTTATCTCACTTTTCATATTATTTGGCATCTTACAATCAGCAATTTATTTTTTTTTTATTACATACATAGTTATAGGCATATAAAATACTTCGGATGTTTCAGAAATTAAAAGCTTTAAATTAAACACGGTTTATGCACTGATATTCTGAAATTCTTATGAACTTCTTATTCATGTAACTTTTTAGATAAAAAAAATAAACGTATTAAAATAAATTCTTCATTTATGTCAATAGAATACAAAAATAATTTACTTTGATAATAAAATAGTGCAGCAAAAAATGCGAGTTACTTGAATTTTATTATTTTGATATTCTTTGAAACAGGGTTGCTAAGCAACTGATAAATTAAAGAGCAAATTAAAAAGAAATGCTTTTTAAAATTTGTAAAAAAATAGGAAAGTAAAATGTTTAATATTTCCCGAACAGATGCAAAAAAAATTTCAATTATTTAAGCAATTAATTTATAAATTCTAATGAATGTATCAGCAAATTTTCAAAGCTATTGGATATATTTAAAACCTCCTGATCGAAAATTTAGCATTAGTAATTTTACGTTGAAATCCATTATTCAAATATACGATTTTCATTTCAGTTAAAAATGAAATTTGAAAATCGTCTGCAGTTCCATAGGAAAGCATTATGACCTAAAAAGTAATGTTCTATATTTTTCGAACGAATAAACCAAATGTAACCAAAAACTATACAGCTCATTCCGGGTATCTCACCAACATACCCACCAAAAATGAACCTAATTGGATAATTTTTACTGTAGTTATCGCGAACAGACAGACAAACAGACCGACACCAAAAATTTTTCGCGTCTCCAAAGTGAGCCTCAACTGACGTTTCGGCAATAAAACATTTCATAGATGGAGCACACCAAAGTAGTTGTGCGAAAAATATGACAATAGTTTCGTGCGTTGTTCAAACTAGTGCTGTCCAACCAGTGTTGGCATTAATCGATTACTTTTTTTAGTCGATTTATTAGTCAACTAAACGTTCAATCATATGAATTTTAATCCTGATGAATGTAATCATGATTGAAATTGATAAAAATAATTACACTTTAAAATTTAGTCATGATTAATTCAATCTGAACTAATTCAATCGTCATTACAATCATTAATTTAATTACACAGACCAAAATTAAATATGGCCGCCATTTAGCTTTCTTAAATTCGCTTTCATTGCTACAAGAGGTACTAAGGGTCACTATACGATATTTTCTTTTAAACATTATACAGTGTCACACAAACTTATTCAGATACACCGAGGTCAAAATGTGTAAATCACTTCGGGTAGAAGGGACAGTTGATTTTTTTTTAATATATACAGTGTCTCACAAAAGTGATGGGACACTTGTGCTTTATAAAAAGAAACTGCAATAAAATAAATAAACAAACATGTGCAAAAATTTTTTGGGTGTGTTTCATATTTAAAGTTAGTAACAATTATTACATAACATACATTTTGTCAAAATATTAAAATATTAATTTAGTAAAAATACAATTGTTCAGAACGGAGCAAAAAATGGCTCACATAAGTGATGGGACACTTACTTTTCCATCAAATATTTATCCAAAAATTTTACTTTTTAAAAAGTTTTAATATTTTGTTGGATTTCCTTTTACTTTTAAAACATGATTTAATCTTTTTGGGATGGATTCGACTAATTTTTTTGTGATTTCTGGAGTGATTTTACCCCATTCTTCTTGAAGCACCGATTTTAGTTGTTGTTTTGAAGAAATGGTGTGTTTGCGAATTCTTGATTCCAATTCTTGCCAAGTATTCTCTATGGGATTTAAGTCTGGAGATTGTGGTGGTGTTTTTATTATTTCAGGACAGTTATATAGCAGCCAGAGTCTAACGTTCAGAGCAGTGTGCTTGGGGTCATTGTCCTTGTAGAATTTAAAATCGTTATGAAGGTTCAATTTTCGTGCTGAAGATTTCAAATTTTGCTTTAAAATATCAATATACTTGTACTGATCCATTATACTGTCAATAAAAACAAGATTACCAACTCCAGCGGACGACATACACCCCCATACCATAACTCCTCCTCCACCATGTTTTACTGTTGGTACCAAGTTCTGTTTGCGAAATCCTTCCCTGGGTTTTCTCCACACCAAGATTCTACCGTCAGAACCAAATATATTAAATTTACTCTCATCAGCAAATATAACTTTATTCCAGTAATCAGAATTCTTATTTATGTTGGATTTTCCGAAAGCTAGTCTGAGTTTTCTATTCTTTTCACTTACGAAGAATTTTTTCCTGGCTACTCTACCGTGATATCCAGCAGATCGAATTACCCTTCTAATAGTCTCAGGATTAACAATTATTCCATATAATGCTTGTAAATCAGCAGCAACTTTTGAAGCACTAATTCTTGGATTTTTTTTAATATTTCGAACGATAATTCGCTTTATTCCATTGGATAGCTTTGATGGTCGGCCAGGTCTTATTTTATCCTGAATCATATGATTCTTTTTATATCGTTTAATGATATTGAAAACTGTTGAACGACTCAAGTTAACTGTTTCCGCAGTTTTTCTAACAGATTTTCCACGTTCAATATGCAAATTAATAACTAATTTTCGAATTTCAGGCGAAGTTTCTTTTCGTTTAGCATTCATGGCTACACAGAGCTAAAAAACACAAAAATTCCAAAACAAACTGGAGAGAAATACTGCAGACGATTTTATAAATTATTGCCAATTGCTTTTAAGTAAAAATAAAACCCCAAAAAATATTTTTATTGCTTATTTCAGACGATTTTTGTTGCATATATAATGGTGTCCCATCACTTATGTGAGCTATTTTTTGCTCCGTTCTAAACATTTGTATTTTTATTAAATTAATATTTTAATATTTTGACAAAATGTATGTTATGTAATAATCTTTACTAAATTTAAGTATGAAACACACCCACAAAAAAATGTGTACATGTTTTTTTAATTTATTTTATTAGTTTCCTTTTGTAAAGCACAAGTGTCCCATCACTTATGTGAGACACTGTAAATGATATTATTTTCTTTTGTAATTATTATAGACAAAAGGAAAAAAATACCAATCAGTTTAATTTTCGGTAAGCTAAATAACTGAATTCATATTAAATTGCAATTAATTTAATCTATATTATAAAGGGCAAATGTGTCCGTGAGTAACGCTTACGTCATTTTGATGTTCGCAACGCCCGATGATTATATTTCGCTTTTTCTACAATTTTTTAAACTTTTAAACATCGCACGTTTTTACATTTTACACTGTAAAACAGAAAAAAGCGTACATACAAACGCACAAACAGACGTACAAACAAACAAACGTACAAATAAACATAAAAACGAACAAACGCACAATTGCACAAACAAACAAACTTACAAAAGAGTAGAAACGTACTAACAAACACAGGTACGTGAAAAAAAGCAAACAGAGAATCAAACGTACAAACATGCAAACAAATGCAGAAACATGCAAACGTACACACAAACAAATGTAGAAACAAACATAGAAAAAACAAGGAAGCAAATGTTAAAAACAAACGTACAGAAAAACAAACGTACAAACATACTAACAGAAAAAAGTACAAACATAGAAACGTAGAAAGAAGCATAAAAATACACAAACATACAAATAAAAAAATGTACAAAGAAAGTTAAAAAACAAACAAGCGAAAACACAAACGTCAAACAAATATACAAAAACATGTAGCTAGTTCTTGCTAGTCATTTTGCAAATATTATTTGTATCTTGGCTCATCATTAATCATGCATATTTTCCCTACACCTTCGGTTTGATTCTCGGAGACCACTGACCAGGCCCCTACCTACCGGGATTTGGCCCAGTTTAACGGGTTTGAGTTTCCTGGAAAGTGGGGCGATAATCGCCTGATCGCCGCATGGGGCCATCAGTAATGACAAGCACCCAGGTCGGCCAATGAATGTTAAGCTACCGTAAGGTTCTAAGTTGTTTAGATCTTGATAATGAATTCTGTAATTTGTCGCCGAGTTTGCCGCACACCACGTTCCTGTAATGCCTGGAAGAACGAGGCTGGACAGTTTAGAGCCGAAACTGTGGTACATAGCTTAGCTTTAACAATGGGGAACAATTTTGAGGGAAAAATAATGCATGATATAGCCAATAGCTAAGTCGTACCTTGGAAGGGATAATTTTGTGCCGAATTGCAAGGCAGGCGAATCGCTGCAGTGGCTGACGGGATTTTGCCTTTCTACCGTACCCCACCGGGTAAAAACTGGCTCCGTGGGCTGTCCCATTGGAGCAGGTCCGGTAGCTTGTGCGGACAGCGTCCAATTACACCTAATAAAGAGGCGTCCTGTCAAAAAAAAAGAAATTGGGAAAAAAATAAAAACATATAAAGGCGGGAAGCTCCCCGGCACTATTCGTTGGGGTCGACTATAAGCCGGTTCCGACCAGCAGTGCCAGGAACAGAGAGGGGAACCTGAAATGAATATGGTTAATGGCATGACACTTTTACAAAGAAATGATAAACTTAAATTAAGAACTAACCCAGCTAATTAACGTTATTTTAATAAGTTATGGCTAGAATCCCAAACTGTCTAAGGGGGAAATTAAAAACTAATGAGAGAATGTTATTTTTAAAACTAACACTTACTATTGATAATCTAATAATTAATTTTAACAAACCTTTTATTTTTAAAAAATGACTATTGCTAAAAATTAAATCTTACGAATTTACTTGTAGAACTTGATATTAAATTAGATTTTGTGAGCTTATGAACCCAGTGGGAAATTGGACTGAAGTTAGATGTTAACCAACACTGGGACCTGCCATCTGTTTGCTGGACTGTTGACAGTTGAACAATACTAAGATATTGAACTGGTCTAAAAAGTTACTAAGACTGTCTGTTGATTAATTATAACCCATGCCCGAAACTTAATTGAATACCCTATAGAAATTTAATACTTACCTGTTGGCTTTTTCCTTCCCTTTTTCTCATTCTTTCTGTTATTGTACGTTGTTCTCGGGATAAGAACTTGAGGTTGAAGCTTCTTAATATGTCTTATTGCACAACTTGCTGTTCCGTGGGTGACATTTGTCGTGCATGCAATTTAGATATTGCAGGGCTCCTGTTTCGGGCCGTGGAATCAGCTGTTATTGTGCGACTACCGCGCACCCCAGTTGGACATAGTGCATTAGTAGACAAATAAATACTTTTTTTTGTTTTTGTTTTTGTTTTTTGTTTTTTTGTTTAGGCTGGAAGGGTGTTCTCTCTTTTTTTCTTGCGTCTTTTCGTTTTTATTTTTATTTTATTATTTTTTTAATTTGAAATTTTATACCATAGACTAGGCAGCGGCGACGAAAAAGACTAAAAAGACTATGTCATCTAATTACGAAATGAAATTATGATGTAGGACAACATTTTTAACAGTAGATGAAAGTATGATTCATCTGCCTCGGCATACCTTGGTACGATATGAGCAGACAATGGCGCGAATTATTCAGTTTGGCGGTACCATCACTTCATCGAGTTTCGGCATCTGATTTTTTAACACATACATCTTGGCTAGTCAAGTCTTCTTTGTCATATCTTGGTACGAAGTTAGCAGAAAGTTACCAGTGAGTGAGAAACGAATGAGCTTGAAGCTACCGCGGTCGTACGGTGCACTAAAAGCCATCATCGTGCCGGTTATTTGGTGGGCTTAACTTAACGAAAATTGTTTTTAAATTTTCCGATTGTATCTTCTGTGCTAGAGGCTATCTTTCATCCAACAGTCTTAAATAAAACGGGGGGGGGGCATCTCAGATTTTACATTGGGAACAAAATATATTAAAAATATATATGTTTTTTTAATTTGACACCAAATTTATCTCGAAACTTAATGCGTGATAGTACCGTGAAATGAGGAATTGGCGCGCCATTCAGTTCATATCATACCAAGATATCACGAGGCAGACAGAAATATTTGTATTGTAGTAGAAAAAACCGACAACATGCTAAAGTTTCATGCCGTAAATCGATAACGTGATAATACCGTCAAAATAACGAATTGGCTCCACGTTCTCCTCATATCGTACAAGATTACACGAGGTAGACCAATCATTGTTTAACGTATAATTAACAATCCGTTCCTTTATATTTATTTTTTACCTTGAAACTCGTTAACGTAGTAATATATAGGGCAATATAATGTAAATTATTATTTTATAATTTCTCAATTGTACTATATCACGTTATTTTCTGTCATTAGATTTTACGTGCCGGGAGGTTCTACTAGAATATTGCTAAGACAGATAAAAATATTTAAACAATACTTTCATTAAGTTTTAATTTGGTACCAATTTTTTTCGGAGCTCGATGTTAGTATCGCCAAAATGATGAATTGCCACCCTTTGCTCCTCAAATCGTATCAACATAAAGCTGAGGTAGACCACTCATTCTTCCATCTGCTGTTAATTTGCTGTTAATAATTTCATCTCCCAACTAGATCAGATAATAATTTTGTCGTCGCTGCCCACTCTATTACCACAACTATTGAAAAATTGTTTTCAATTATATCTCTAATATCAATTTTATGATTTTTTGTATAAAATTAAGCCCATATTTATTATATTTAAAAATTCAGTTTTTGTTTTTCATTTGAAAAATATTCAAGAGATTTTTTGAAAAAACGGGTCAATACGCGCCGACGCGAACAAGTCAAAACCTAACCCAAAATCAAACAAAAACCGAAATAGTCAATGTCAACCTACCGAGTTGATTTAAATACTAATTGGTTTTAATACCTGGTTCACTTGGCTCCAATTTACCGGGACGCGTAAAACTTGGTTTCCGACTCGAAGCAGGAATTTAGCAGCGATCCAGGGTGATAAAATCAGAAGAAGCTTCAGAGAAAAAAAAATAAATTAACGGCATCGAAGCCGGAATAGCAGATGAGGTTTTTAATCATTAATTATAAATTAGGTTAACGAATTAGATTGAGAATTTATTTAAGCGTTAATCAAAGAGAACAATTAAAATTAAATTAATCATTAATCATTAGTCTATGAGTAGGATTGAAGAGAAATTCAATCGATCAATCTTTAGCAATGATTAAAAATGTAATCATCAATTTTCAATCATTAATCTAATTAAAATTTTACACCACCCTGTGTCCATGAAGTTGTCCATGGCCTTTTTGAATGTTTCCTGTTTTTAGCACTTTTTTGTTTTTAAATGAAAATTAATTTTAAAAGAAGTTTTGCTTACAATTTTTTGCATTAATTTTTCTTACAAACATCATTATGGTATTTGGCTTTTCTCATGTAAACATTTTTAGATAGGTCATCTCTGAGAAAAATATAATGCTAGATTTACTATGTTTTTTTGCAATTTATTTTTTACAACGAGTCCTTGCATCATTGGGGTTTATTGCTACCACTGTTAAATGTACATAGGAGTAAATTGGGTAAAATTGTGTGTGAATACACCACTATTGTAGTGAGATAATGTAGTTGTATATTTCCAGTCAGATGAATAAAGGCTTGCTTCATTGTATAACAAGCTGGTTCAAACCATAATTTGGAAAAAATTGTTATAATTACACATAAAGTTTCAAATGCTGTGATATGGGATAGTGATAGGCTTCTTCATAGGGTGATTCTTAAAAGTTAATTTTCAAAGAATGTGGTTATGCAAATTATTTATATAAGGTTCACCCAAATGAAAGTGGCATTGCTGTAATAACTCCGCCATTTGAAGAGAAAGTTGACTGCGCATGCTCCTATATAGGGCTCAGAGTGCTGGGAATGCATGCGATATCGTCAGATCCCGCCAGATGTGTGTGTGATAGGTGGGAGCACGTTAAAAGGCATCGTTTGCATCGCGGATGCCTCTAAACGTTGTCAACGCGCAGTCTAGCAATTTTTAACAGCGGAAAATGTGAGTGCTAATGAAATATATCATCGAATGCAAAATATTCTTGCATGATAATGCTCGTCCTTATGTGGGAATTGTTGCAGCAAACATTGTTACAGCAATTCAGCAGGGAGGTTCTCTAACATCCCCCCTTACAGCCCAGACCTCTCGCCGTGTGACTACTATATCTTCGATTCACTCAAGAAAGCTTTGAAGGGACAGCGATTTGCGAATTTTAATGAGGTCGAAGTTGCCGTTGAAAATTGGTTACACAACCATCCCCGGAGCTCTTCACCCAGGGATCCATCGTCTCGTTGACCGCTGGGACACTTGTTTCTACTTACAAGGTGGTTTTGTCTTGTCTATCTGTTACGTCTCTATTACTTCTTTCTTTTGTATACTCATTTATATTAATACCATTAAACCATTTCTCAAAACAACTGTAGCGCCAATTTCATTTGGGCGACCCATATATGTTTAATCTGTTTTTTTTATAAATATCAAGATAAGATGCACTTTTGCGAAAATACTTGTAACTGTTTTAAAAGAAGAATTTGATTAAGTTGATTAATCAGATGTCATAAATTTGAGGGAATACAATATTGTAAAAGTTACTATTACGGCACTGGAATAAGAAACCTCCTTGGTGCTATATAAAAATGCTTTTTAATTATGTTAGTAAGATTTTTCTATAAAAAGTTACGGAAACCAAATTCATATTATTGCTTATCAACACTATTGCTGTGCAATTATATCACTTACGCGACAGTATTAGCAATTATACTAATGATGAAAAAGAATTCTAGTATTTTCCAGAGACCAAAAATTAATATGTATTAATTTAACAAAAATAAAAGAAATTATAGATCCTTTTGGTCTTTCTAGTATTGATATTTTGCTATATCCAATTGAACCAGTCATTATCTGAGATTTTGATCGCTTTGAGCTGAACATAGGTTGATGAAGTAAGTCTTAAAAATAATTGTACTCATGTTAAATTTTATAAGATTGAACAATTAAGAATAAAGAAGTTTTCACATTATATAAAAATCATTTACGTGTGTTTTTCATCCAGAGCGTGTACTTTTTGTTTTACAAGTGGGTATTCAACTTGGATCAAATTTTATTAGCATCTTACTTATAAAGAAAATTTAAACCACATTTTAAACTAATGCATAAAATATTTATTTAAATGATACAGTTTTAAACTCAATAAAAATTAACCTATCTTATTTGTTTACATTATAGTTCTAGAATTAATTTATTATCTGTATAGATTTAATTAAATAAAATTATCAGTTCTATGAGACAGTTAAGTATAATTTTCTAATACAAGCTATCGCTTATTATAAAAAAGTAAGCGAAAACAAAATAAACAACAACATATTTTAGCTTCTTTATATCCTGTGGGTTCTACTTTACGGTTAATTTACAATTACAGTTTACTGAAAGAATTTCCCAAATAACAGGTTACGGTAATGTGTTCTCACAATTTTCAAAAGAATATTTTTCTTGCTACATCTTTCCTTCTAATTATAGAGGTCAACCCTATTGTTAAAGTAAAACAAGAGCAGTTTTCTTTAAAGTGGGTCTGTATATTTATGCGCAAGGCAAGGTAATTACTATTTTATAACTCAAGAATAACGGATGTTTGAGCAAACAACTTTTACTCCTATAGATATACTCACTAATAAAATGCTTCCACCCGATGGTTTATTTATCAAGAGATGATATTCGATAAATCTGCAAAACTACTCGCATTTATAATCTATAATATGTTTTTAATTTGAACTCAAGCTTCGTTTTATATGAAAAATATTTTTAATATCTACATATTAGGTAGCTTTTATTACAAAAAGCTGCCTATTGCAGCCGTTCGGAAGAAAGCAATTCCAAAACATTTTGGTATATTTTCTCTTATTTATGAATTGATTTCAATGTGACTGACTATGTGTGTAGGACATACCAAGATCTCGACTGAGTTCGTTGGCCAGATTCATCCGCCATCTTTTTTGAAAATGGCTGCCAGTTAATTTTTTTTAATTTTTTAAAAATTAAAAAAATGCGCAAAAAATGTATAAATTGAAAAAAATGTTTCTGTTGTATGTGTTAGAACGTAATACGAGAAGTCTGGAAATTTTTTGTTTTGGCTTTATCTTAAAAAGTGTCTGAGATATGGCAGTTTGAAATTCTACACTGTTAAAAATTTCATCATAAGAAAACGGTCATTTGAACGGCAGCAAACCGGCCGTTCATTTGACCGTAATTTAAGATAACGGTTACTTAACCGCATTAAAGATATATTGTCATATGACCGTAAAATATATATGTATGGTCATTGGACCGTAGCAGTACATAACGTTTACTTAACCGTATTATGAGTTTATTGGCATATGACCGTATTTTTAGAAAATGGTCATATAACCGTATTATGAGTTTATTGGCATATGACCGTGCAATATATATGTACGGTCAGTTGACCATATTTTTAGAAAATGGTTACACAACCGTATTATGAGTTTATTGCTATATGACCGTAAAATATACATATACAGTCATTTAACCATATTATGGGTTTAGTTTCAGATGACCATAAAGCATATATGTACGGTCATTTGACTATAAATTTAGATAATGGTGAATTAACCATATTTTGAATTTATTGTTATATGACCTTAAAATATATATGTACAATTATATGCCCATATTTTAAAATAACTGTTAAAAGATCATACATATATTTTTTACAGTCATAAAACAAAAAAATCATAATTGTGTGCAACAAATGGGAGATAAAAAGTCATATTTCCATGTAATAAAAATATCACAAATAAATGTAAAAATGTACCCAAATACTTATTAAATTAATTTTATTCTTTACAAATGTATAGCATCTTAAAACAAAATTTAAATTCTTCTCTAATAAATAGATACTAATAGGAAAAAATATAACATTTATAATAATTCATAATGTTGATTATGCCTGATCAGAAGCCTTTTTTTTTCTTTTTTTTTTGTCATGTAACAATAAATTCATTATTGTACTTAACTGGACTTCCTTGATCATATAATATATGAACATTTTTATATGGGCTTCCTATTTTACCTTTATTTATTAAACAAGAACTTAAATTTATACTTAAAGATTACATACATTTTCAACAAATAAAATAAAACTAATAAATAACTGACCAAAATTTATAAATTACTTCTGACACTCTGACATTTTTCTTCACATGGAAATAAGAATTTTTCTTTTTTTTTTTTTTTTTGAAAAAAAAACATATAAATTTATCTTTTTTTTTTTTTTTTTTTTTTTTTTTTTTTTTTTTTTTTTTTTCCAAGTTACATACTTAAAATTACCACTGAGCAACAAATAAAACCTTTGCAGTTTCTTCAATATTAAACAATAGTGTTTCATTATTCTTGCAAAACTTGGTATAAAAATATTTTTCAATAAATCAATTATTTATCACTGAACCATATATGAATATATGGTGGAATTTTAAAGAAATCAGTAGAGAGTATATAAATTTTAGAATATTTTTTTAGTGAAATAAATTATGAATATTTAGATTTTTGGCTGATGTAGAATGAATACAGAAATTGCCATACCTATATATTTTTCAAGCAAAAGTTCTACATACCGTATTTTTCGGCGTATAGTCAGCGGCTCAAATAATTCAGTATAGACCCAGAAATTTTATATAGTAATTGAAGTCAAGTATATTTCGAGAACAAAAAACTAGTATTTTATCAAATACAATTTCTGGGTCTAAAATAAATTATTTGAACCACAGATTATGGGCTGAAAAATACGGTATAAATAATTAGATGAGAAATATTTCTGAATAACTACAATGACTGAAAAATACCATGCCATTTTTTGTTATTTTTTTTTTCATTTAACAAACTTAATATATCTGTAAAAAATTTAAATAATTTCTAAATATTTGCAACTTACTCCAAAAATTACTTAAATATAGGTGTAGCAAGACTATTGATTGTTTCAAAGTTATTCAAAATCTGATTAAAATTATAAAAGTAATATTACATTCATATTTAGAAAAAAAGTGATGAAAATAATGTTAAAAATTTATTTGACAATAGAAAAATGACATATGCAATGACAATGAGTATATCATAAATATTTTGAATTTTTGTATGTACAGTTAAATTGTAAGCAATCATTCTAGCTAAATTAATATTTTAAGAAATTTAGGAAATGTATTATAAATTAACTTCCCAGTAAAAATATATTTCCTTATGCTTTAAAATACAACTTGCATTAAGTATCAAGCTATTTATATTGGAAGATTTAAATTCAGAAATAAGAAGATAGTTAAGTATTTTTGATAAATATTTTTCATGATTGCTTAGCTAAAAATGCTTATAATAATTTTTTTTCATTGTGAACATAAAATAATGTATTTTTAATCACTTACAAGATTGGTTTTAATTATTGTTTTAGAAATTAATTCAATCTGATAAATTACAGTAAAAATATTGGTGCACATGTATCCAGAAAAAAAAAAAAAAAGAAGAGTAATGTGATTCACAAATAGTCAAAACAATCAATTAAAATATAGAAATACATTTATTATAATATATAAATTACATTAATACAATACATTACAATATATGCATCAGCAACAACAGTTGGTTTGGCGATATATAGCATGAATGCTGCTATTTGATTTGCTGTAGTCTGTTCCACACACAGAGTTGATCAACATTAAGTACCTTAAAAAAAAAATTAAATGCATTTACCATGGATATTCATATACATTTTTAAGAAAATACAAAAATAGAAGTTGTCATAAAATCATTTTAAGGCTATAAGTTAGAACAACAATGAAAAAGTCAGAAATGACTAATGGAAAGCACAACCCTTTGTTCAATAAATACTTTAGGCAGTGCATTCTCTGGAAAAGCAGCAAAGAACTGCATGTTTTTTGTTTTGTTTTGTTTTTTCTGCACTATCTGTACAGTTTTCCACAACAATATGGAGCATTGCAAGAACCAATAATTTCTGTATAACTTACTCCATCTTCCAAAGGGTCTTGTTTAAATTGCATCTCATTCACTGGTACAATAGAGATTCTGCAACAGGTCAGATGGAGATAAGGCCTTTGAACTGCATGTAAATCTGTTTAGAAATACTACTTATCCCGCACTGTTTGATAATAGGTAGCAATGCTCTGAAAATATCTGATATAAAAATCCATAGAAATAGATATTTTACAAGCGGATTGGCCAGCTTGCTCACTAGTCTGAACTTAACTGAGCATGAATGGAATGCAATATATCGCCAAAGTACAGTGTGCAAAATGTCTTGGACTATCTGCATTTTATATCAAAAATAAATAAGAATGGAATATAACCTAGCATCAGAATCATTAGCGATACAGAAAACAGACTTATTTTAACTATCAATCAGATTTTTCTGATGAATCATGTCCCATTTTATTGACTATGCAGGTATTTATCTAAGCATTTGTTGATACAAGCTTCACATTTCAAATCTTATTAAAATGAAAAGAGTATGCTTTTTTGGAATGAAATTATATGAAGTGCCTCTTTTTAATAGAGGAATTCTGTAAATTTTTCCCTTTTAATAAATGAAATTTTGCGATTGGGCCCAACAGAGAACCCTATTTATGCCAAAATCCACTTCTGGTTTTCATAATTTTTTTAAAAAAACACACTAGGTATAAACAAAACCAAATTTATCATCAGTCTCTCTCACACACATATACCAGGTAAATAGGGAAAAAATGATAACCTGCAAAAATTACTGGTTGTTGGTAAAACAAAATTACCCTCCCACATGCATATTATTTAATCATTGACACTCAAAATGCTTATAAATTGATCAACAAAAACTATTTCTATAGATACAATATATCAAGTATTCGTTTTAATTCTTTAACTTAGTTAAAATTTAATTTTGGAAAGTAATATAAAAATAGTCACCAGTTCAAATATTTTGGTTGCCGATAGCGACATATTCGCATTTGCCAAACCTTGCATACATATATCATACACAACTTTTACAAAATTTTGTAGTTCATTAAAAATTAAGAAATTTAGTTGTGAAATGATCAAAACTTTATAGTTAGTTTTTTATGTAACTAAATAAAACAACAAGCAATAAACAGTAAGCAAGATAATAATACAGAAATAAACTGGCTGATGAAGCTACTGCAGAAAATAGTAAAACCTACCAAGATGAAATCGTACAGGACTGAAGGAAATTTCTGTTGCTCAAGTTTCTATATTAGCGGGTAAAATTTTATATAAAACCATAAAAATTTTCAGTATCAAATTGGTTTCAATTACACAGATTTTACTGAAATTGATAGTTACAAATTCCATACTTTATTTCATGTAGTACTTTTTAATACTTGTCATAACATTTGTTTTGAATAAATACTAATTAAACTGTTCAACTGTTTATTTCAATGCGATGGTTTTCTTTAGCAAATAATTGAGACTTGAAAAGGCCTAAAGAGGACGCTAATCACACCTGTTGGTACCAGAAAATTGTACCTTTAACCATGGCATGATGCATGTTCAACTAACGCTAAAGTGCCATTGAAATCATTATTTATTGTAAACGCATTTGAAAGTGTTCGATATTCAAATTCGAAAATTTTTAAATTGTCATATAAACACAGAACATTAATATATCACATGAAATCTGAAATTGAGCAAAAAAATAATCATTATGAACAAATTAAAAATACATGTAATGCAATGGGCTTTCATAGGATTTTCTGAAAGCGAGAAGTTACATCTTTTTTCCATCAGATGGCACATTCAAGCACTTGAATCACCAATAATAATATTGTATATTGTCTAAAAATTTATAAAAACTTTTAGTGAATATCAGGGAACCAACAGATAGGATTGGTTGGAATAAATTAGAAACTTTAACAGAAATACTAGTCCAAATATTTTTTACAAAAATAGCTAAATCATGTGTGGTCACATTGATATATACTTATTAATCGGTGATTTATAATGAAAAAAATAACTATTTAGTTGTTCATAATGAAAACAAAGTCTATGATTGAAAAAATTATCTATCAACTTTTTAAGGGGACTCACTGTTTTAAATTTTCCAAAAATAAATTTTTTTGTTTTCATCTTTTTTTTTTTAATTATATAATTCTGAATCGAATAAACAAATGGCATGAAAAAAATTCAAATTAGAACCCGGTCAAAAAAGTAAGTACTTTAACACAAGCTCAAATTGATTTTTAACTTGGCACACATTCTTTTCAAATCGTGTTTTTGCTACACTGTTTAAAAAACATCTTTTGCAGAAATATAATTTATTTTGCACAGATATATATGAAAAGATCATACCTAAAATCTTCACCTACACTTTTGTCAAATAAATAATGTAAACTTTATTTGTTGCATTTAGAATGCATTTTAAATGAGATAAACCTTAAAAATAAAATTCTAACTGCAACCAGCAGTCGATGCAGGGTTTCGCTCTTGGGGCCCATTTTATGAAGAGTAAACGTTATTTTTGTAAAATTTATTTTATTTATATGAAAAATAACATTTTGTAATGAAATATGAAATCCAGTTACTCAAATTCAAACCAAACATTTATTAATAATAACTTCTTTAAGTCCTTCTGCTAAACTTTTTCCTTCTAGTGAATTTGTTTTGTTAGCAACATTTAAAACATAATAAAATAAAAGCAATTAATGAAGAATGTTTTTATGAAATGGAATTTTAATTTTGTGAAGGATTAATTTTATTAAATCAATTTTGTGAAGGGTCAGGTTTTGATAAATGGATTTTTGTGAACAGACAGTTGTTGATAAATTGTTTTATTAAATGAAATTTCGTGAAGGGCCCTAAATAGGCCCCAAATTTTACCTGGATCGGCCCCTGGCGACAAATAAAATTTCTCTCATTTAATTGAGAAAACAACAGGTGGTGATTGCACATATGATCCTTTTATGCATTTCTGTGCAAAAGAATAATCTTTCTGCAAACGATTTGTTCTTTACAAACAGTGTGCACAACTAGAAAAATATGATATATAAAAAAATACACAATATTATCCAGCTCAATTTGAATATTTTAATGCCATTTGTTTTGTTCGATTCAGAAAAGTATGAATTAAAAAATATCTATGAAAGAAAAATCAAACCTATGTTTAATTATGCATAGACACTTGTAAAATATTAAACCAATGACAACATTCTTTACAAATTTTTTGATTGCATTTCTTTCAATGTTTTATTTATTTATTTTTACATGTGATATCTTATTTTGATGGTATAACTTTTTTTTTTCAATTTTGTTTGTAGTTTTTTTTTTCTACAGATATTTTAAATTTTGGAACCATTGCAAAATTGAAAACTGCAATTGTGTAGTACAGTTTGTAAAATTTTGTGTAGTACAGTTTTTGCTTTTCTTAATGAAAAGCAAAAACTGTACTACACAAAATCAAAATAATAAAAAGATACCCAGTCAGACATCCTATCCTACGCAAAAAAAAAAAAAAAAAAAAAAAAAAAAATAATAATAATAATTTAAAAATATTGAAAGCCAAATAAGAAGTTTGTAAAGAACACTGCCATTGTTTTAGCATTAGCTTGTGAGTGTCTTTGCACGACTAGCATAAGTGTCGAGAATTAGCAAAATTCTCAATACCTCTAGAAACGAAATACCTAATATATAATACAGGGCTTGAAATTCAATTTTTCCAAGGAGGGGAGACTCCCTACCAACATTTTTAAATGGAGGGGAGTTATAATCTTTGGGAGGGAGAAAAAAAAAATCTTTAAACCCCACTATTATTTTACGTGCTATTTAAATAATTACATTAATGCAGACATGACAAAATACCATTGAAAAAATTAAGTCAACTGAGAATGATTATGTAAAATGTTTATTTTTATTATAAAAAAGGGAAGAAAGTTAAGTTTTATATATGCAGTGTATTTTTCAAGTTCCATTAAATGTGTTAGGGACCCTTAACAATTAGGTTGTTAAATAAATTTCTGAATTTAGATTTTATTTGATTGAGGGGTGCTGAAGCCTCTTTCACAAGGTAGACTTTTACTCTTTCACAAGGGTTAAAAAGGTTTACTCCTTTACTTCAAGGAGTAAAAGTAATAAGATCTTTACAGCTCTTCTAATCTCATTTTTGTTTAGTGCTGACTGTAGGCCAATTTAACAGGGTGCAGTGACCGGTGGCTCTTACTGCCCTTTTTTGTTCTTTTCCCTCTTTTCGGTCGCAGGAAAAAAATCTTTAAAACGTCTATTTGTCGTTCGAAAAAATTGTGAATTTAGTCAATTGGTTAAGGGAATAAGATAATGAAATTCGTCTTACGCATGAACAGAAATAGAGAAGGATTTCTAACGAAATAGTGTTAATATCGATTTGCGACTTTGGGACTTCATGGCAGCCAGTGTACAACTGTGCTAAGGTAACGCCACCTACAAACAACAATGCAGATAAATACCATAGAATAAATCTGTTATACCTACCAGATGATGGCTGTCAAGCAGACACGATTTGAAGAGGTAGATGAACTAATACAACTGTTCTACACAGACATTGTATTTGAAACATTTTTCGAGAAACGATTTTCTTATTCAAAAGGCTATTTTATTAGAAGTCCTTATCTATGTCTATGTTCATAGAAAAAATCGCTAAATTCGTCGATCAGTCGCGGGAAAAAATGGCGAAGATTGTTAATCGGTCGCAAGAAAATAACACGAAATTCGTCAGTCATTTGCAGAAAAAAACTTGAAATTTTTCCGTGAGGCGCGAGGAAAAAAAATAGTGAATTTCATCGATCTGTCACCAGCAGAAACCGAATAATTCACCAATCTGTTACGGAAAAATTCTCAAAGTTCGTCTTTCAGTCAAGGAAAAAAACATGAAATTCGTTGATTGCTCATCAGAAAATATTGCGAAATTCATCAATCAGTCGTGGGAAAATATTGTGAAATTCATCAGTCGGTCGCGGAGATAAATCGTGAAATTCATCAGTCGAATGCAGAGAAGAAAATCTAAATTTGTCAGTCAGACACAGGTAAAAAAAAATTACGAACTTTGTCAATCTGTCGAAAGAAAAAAAAAAGGAGAAATTACGCGAATTTCGTCGATCGATCGCGGAAAGAACACGAATTTTGTCAATAGGCCGCAGAAAAAACGCAAAATTCGTCGATCGATTGTGGAAAAATGCAAAGTTTGTCGATCAGTCGCAGAAAAAATGCAAAGTTTGTCGATCTGTCGCGGAAAAAACCGCAAAATTCGTTGATCTGTCGCAGAAAAAACGCAAAGTTCGTCGATCTGTCGCGGAAAAAACGCAAAGTTCGTCGATCAGTCGCTTAAAAAATGAAAAGTTCGTCGATCTGCCACGGAAAACACGCAAAGTTCGTTGATCTGTCGCGAAAAAAACGCAAAGCTCGTCGATCAGTCGCGTAAAAAACGCAAAGTTCGTCGATCGGTTGCGGGAAAAAAAATTACGAAATTTATCGTTCGGTTGCAGGTAAATTAAATCTCCGAAAATTGTGAAATTTTTTGGGCGGGAGGCTCCTGCCCACGATCTTTTTTTGGGCGGGATTTCAAAATTTTCGGCGCGAATCCCGCCCTGTAATATATTAAAATATATTGATTTTATGGATTACTTATTGATATTTTGAGAGAGTTTGTACCACAACTCACAAGACATACTTTTCACAAAATATCTTGACCTAAATTTTATATATTTTTAAAAGTTAAATAATGATATATCTTTAAAATGTTTAATTACCTCCGAAAAAACTTTTCTAAAGAACTTTTGAATTCCATGAAGAACAGCACCACCATTCATCATCCATCAGAGGTAAAGTAAGATGAACCTTAAAAAGAATGTCAACACTGATAATACCAGTATGCAGTATATCTTATCTATATTTATTTATTTATTTATTTATTTATTAGGAATATACTGAATATTTAATACTTTTATGTTAGAAGGGCACCAGTGATATATACTATACGCATATATATATATATTCATGTATACAAATATATCACCAGCGCCCGGCTATAAAAGTACCGAATATTCAATGTATTTATTTGGGTTGGGTTGGGTTGATTGTTGACGGCCAATTATCTACGCTAGGGATATAGGCCCGGGGGGAGTGCCCTTCGTGGGGGTCTTTCTAAGGGAACCTAACCCGTATTTACGCATGGATAAATCCACGGTTCGAAGAAAACCACGAAAACTCCGAACGATTAAGCCGACGGGCGCGATTGGGATCGAACCCAGCACCTCCCGTCTACCAGCTTCGAGAGCACAACCTCTCAGCCACTGGTATTTATTTGGCTAGGCCAAATATCAAAGTACTCGCCGTTTCAAATATTAGAATTGGTCGAATATCTTGATACTGGACCAAACCCATTACTTTAAAAAAAAAGAAAAAAAAATTAAATCTTACATAAGTTCTATTTTTACCTATGAATAAATAAAGATATTTTGAATTAACAAACAAAATCCCTTAAATAAAAGATATTGCTTTTACATTATTTATTTGATATTTTAAAAGTGACACTTAAGAAAATTAACTGTAAAAGAAGACAATTAATAGAGAATGATGTATAAATGTGAGGTCCTGAATAGTATCTGTTAAAGGTAATATTCTGTTTCTTGCTTTTTCACAAACAGGGTGTTTCTAAACAAAATGGAACAAACTTTCAGGGGTAGTTATATTGCATCAAGACAAGGAGATTTTGTTACAGGAAACCAGGATCGAAATCTACTTATTCAGTCAAAAATATATTGTGTATCTCGCTATAAGCATCACTTGGATTTTCGTTTATTACTGTAGCAATAATAAAAATAATGTAACGAGGTTTTCAAACTTCTTACTTTATTTTCTGTGAAACAGGATGACATGATGAGAATGCTGTAAATTGCCAAAGTTCAAATCCAAACAGTGAGGTACACATCCTATCCTTCAAAATACAGCTGACAGCACATATATTATGTCACAGACCAGAATTCAGTCACTTCCAATGATGTCATCATATTTCATACAAAGCAAACTTATATATATATTACAAAGAAATTCCCACTAAAATATCTTCATTATTTTAAAGTTGTTACCAAAAATTCTGGTTCAGCTTCTAGTGAGATGCCCTATAGTTTGGATGGAATAAGTAAGTTGCAATGTTGGTTTCCTGTACAAAAAATGTTTTATCCTGCCTTAAAGTTTGTTCCAAAATTTTAGGAACATCCTGTATGTTTACAATCTAGAGTCCTGCATTGGGTCAGGTATACCTGCTTTTACCTCACAGGCAGTTTGGGTCAGGTCGCTGCTATATTTTTTGTTGCGTTTCGGGTTGGGTTTTGACTCTTGCAGGTTGGGTTCAGGTTGACCTGCTTTTTCAAATATACACAGCTGAGTTGTATAATATATTCGCACATGCGCGTGGAAAATTTTCTGCAAAATTCGAAACTTTGCAGAAAACATTTTAGAAAATAAAAACAATTTTTGTTTTAATACCAAAAAATAAAAAATATTCCAATTTTATGTACGATTTATTTACTGTTTGCATACAATTTACAGTTTAAAGATGAAAGATATTGTTGTGACATTACAGGCACTTGCGAAGAGCTCAAAATATTAAGGATTGGGCTATCTAAATGCATTGACAAAATAATTGATAAGAATGCAGCTCTTCCTATCATGGATTTTTAGCTTTATTATTTTTTTTAACCAAAATAATTATTCTTTAATTAATATTAATTAATTTTAAATGGTAAGTATTTTAAACTACTGTTTTTAATTCATATTGTCAAAATAATAACACATAATTTTATTAAACATTAAATTAATTTGCAGAAAGTTTTTGACCCAACATTTATGTGTGCAAGAAGTTTTTGGTTTTAAACAAGTCTGGTCCACCGTATTTTTTCAGATTAAATATATATACAATAAGACCTCCATAATGGACACTCCCAAAAAGCAGACACCTCTATTTAACGAACACTTTTTTAATTCTTAACACATATATTTGTATGCTTATACCTTGGAATAGGGGGCACCTCGAAATCTACACACATGTAGCATGTGTATGTGCTCATAACTATCACAAATATAATACATGTGTTTTTTTGAGTATCATAAATGAAATGTTTGCAATATTTTCATATTCTGACAAAAATTAAAAAATGTTTATTAACTGCACCGCAAAAGAACAATGTATGATTACATTTCTTGTACATTTTATTTTTTCTCATGCAGTAAATTGAATATATATACCTATTCATATTAAAATACATATTTATTTTCATCTAAAACATAGTTCTGTTCAAATGTTTTGTGAAAATCCCAACAATTAGACTTTCAAAAAACATACATGACCCGACAGAATCATTCTAGGATGAACCCGATAAGCAGAAAGAAAATTAGAGTCATCCCAGCCAGGAAAAAAGATAGAAACAACCCGATCGGATGCAGGACTCTATTCAATGATCTTGAGGTATCTGCTATTCAGAGGTTACACTATATCTGAATATTAAAGAATATAGATTTGCCCATTTTTCTATAATATATAAAATTTGTATTAGAGATATAATTGTACATGACTTTTCATAATAGTATTAAAACATGATTTATTGTCCTTTCATTGCTGGTTGAAATATGTCAGGTTGCGGGTCGCCGAAAATTGTTCTTGCGGGTTCGGGTCGGGTTGCAGGTTGAGGAAATTTTTTTGTTGGGTTCATGTCAGTTGTGGCTTGTGGGTTGACTTCAAATGGAATTTGCAGGTTCGGGTTGGATACAACCTGACCCATGCAGGACTCTATTACAATTTCAGAAAACAATAACCCGCTGTGGTGCATTTAAAAACTTCCTTGCGAAATAACAAAAAGGAGGAGAATTATTCTTGCTGAGTTGCCACCATTTGAATTAGATGTTTTCCCCCCCCCTTTCTGATAACACAAATATAACTTCAAATAAATACTATTTGATTAAAATTCTCCTTTTTCAAAATTTCTTTCATAAATATTTGTTTTAAAACACATAAAAAATTATTCATTTATTTAAATTTTCAGAAGAAGTTATTTAATTTTATTAATTACAATTAACTTCACTAAAGAATTTATAAAAGTTTTATTAGTTGAAAAATTGTAATGTTTTAGCTTTTTTTATGTGTTTTTAAATTTTTTTTGAAAAAAAAAATGAATTTTTCTCTGCATTGAGCTCAGACGACCCAGAACCCAATAAATTATACATCCAAATTAACATCCCTCCCTGTCATAAAAAATTAACAGGATTAATATGCAGGATTATGCCAATTTTTTTACAGAAATCGCCCCAAAAGAGTAAATAACTTGGTAGACCCTGGCGACCGCATCTGTAAAGCCTTGCCCGCGACCATTTGTCGAAACTCAAGATATTTTTTTCGACTGATTTACGAAATTTGCTTTTTTTTTCTGCTACCTGTTGACAAAATTTGCGATCCTTTTCTACAATCGTTTGTTAAAATTCGGGATTTGTTTTTCGAAACTGACTGGCAAAATTTGCGATTATTTTGCGTGATCGTTTGATGAAATTCTCGATTTGTTTTATGTGCGATTGTTTGACTAATTTAGTGATTTGTCGCAGAACCTTTGGATGAAATCCGTAATTTTTTTCCATGATAATTACATAAAATTCACAATTTTTTGAAAAGTCTTTTGACAAAATTTGCAATCTTTTTTCGAATCTGATTGAAAAAATTTGACTTTTTTATGTGAATGAATGTTGTTATCTGCGACCAAATGACAGAAATCGCTATTTATTTCTACAATCTTTGGCGAAATTCTCCATATTTTTCCATGGCAGTTCGAGAAAATTAGTGATTTTTACAAGTAACAATTTGTTTAATTCTACGTCCAATTGGGAAAATTCTCTATGTTTTTGCGATCAATTGAAAAATTAGCTAATTTTGCATAATTTCATAAAATAAATAAATAAAAATCACAGACTTTCACGGAAATTAAAAAAAATTCTCTGCAAAAGAAATTAAGAGGGCAAAATCATGTACAAACTTTTTTATTGTGCAGGATTTTCTTATGTTGTGTGTGATTTGTGCAATGCCATGCACTATTTCACACCCCATCCCTCAAAGAAAAGTCCTGCCCCCCTCGCAAAAAAATCTTGAAATGGCACCCCTGCAGTAAAACCTGCAAAGAATTAGTTGAAAAGGGCTATTAAAACCTAAATTTTAGACATTTCGCCGTCTTAGTAGGTATAATTGTTTGGTGCTTTTTCGCCGAAACTTTTTTTCGGATGAGAAGAATTCTGTCATAGACAGGTTTTGTTTTCACAAGTTTCATTGTAGAACAGCTATGCTCTTCAGAGGTCCAATATAGAAAGAATGTTTTAACAGTCTTAGAGGCAACATTTAAACAAAGGTAACAAAACCTCCTATAACAGAAAACTTTTATAGTATCTTGAAATTATACCTGCTAAGACGGAAATTTTCATCTTTTTTTGCGAAATCGTATTCGTTTACTTCTTTTGTATCTATGATTTTAGTAAACGTTTCTCATTCGGAGGGGGAGGGTTTACAGCCCTGTCGAACCTCATCCTTGGCTATGCCACTGCCGTCAAAGAAAAGTCCTCCTCTTCCCCCCCCCCCCCCCCCCAAGAAAATTGTGAAATAGCGACCCTGGTTTTGAAACATTGTATACTAAAAAAATGCTGCACTTAAGTAAAAGAATGGTTATAATTCAGGCACAATTTTTCAAATCTATTGGTGAGTATACAAAACTTCACAGATAGACTGCCAAAAATGCCAGCATGGTGTATACTTAGAAATGAATTACCATGACAGTTCATAAACAATTAACCATTTCTTAAATGTACGAACAAGGTACTAACCCAGTATGTAAATTCGTTTAGAAGATTAATTTTTAATTTTCTAACAGATAGCGCTACTGATCTACTACAGCTACTTATTATTTTCGTCTCGTTTTTTTTTTTAAATAAAAAAAGTTTTCGTAAAAGTAATCTACATTATTTTAATGTGGGTACAATTACACTGAAAAACTCATTATTATTATAGATGCTAAATGTCATACATATATAGTATTCATTAAGTTTCTTAATATTACACTCCAAAACATTGTGTTTTCCGAATTCAGAACAAATGTGTTTCAGTCACGCACCAATGTTGGTGTTGTTTTCAAGCTCACACCAAACTACTGTTTTCTAATAGGGTAGACTGGTACACAGTGGACCACTTTTTCAGTTAATTTTTTTTTCTCTTTAACGGGCAACCCAATCTGCATGAAAATATTTTTTAATATTCCTTAAGCCTTTAAATACATTCATCATAATTTTCTCAAAACATAGTTTTCAGTATATTTTTCAAAAAAAAAAATATATATATGTATATATATATACATATATATATATGCACCCGTAAAGTGGACCAGTGTGTCCCAAAAGTGGGGCACAGTGGATCGCTATTAGGAATTATCTGAAATACAATATAAATCTATTTTTTATTAATCTAATTCATTTTTATTTCCCCTTTACCCCAAGATAACATAGTAATATAAATTTACAAGTAACATTTTGAAACAAAAACAAAATAATTCATTATATTTTAAAAATAATAACAGATTAATACAGGAACAATTTAGTTGAAGTTATTACTTAAGTACAAAAAAAATCAGCGCACATTAAAATTTGCAAATGAAATTCCAAAATACTTATGAGTAAAATTGAACCTGGAATTTTCCTGAAATATTTTTGGGTCTGAAAGCAACATTATGAAATGATTGACATCAACAACAGATTCATCCACAGTTTCGAGAAAAATAAACTGATTTCCATTCAATTTGCACCTCATGAATCTTATTTGAATAGAATCATCACCAATTAGACTACATTCACACTAATATTTATTCAAAGGCAGTAAATGCAAAACAAAATATTTCTTACTATGTTAAATAAATTGTTATTTTTCTTACTACTTTAAAACAATATTTCTTTATAGAAAATAAGCAATTATTAAATATTTTGAACATTCTGCATTACAGGAGCAGAGTGGATTGTGGACTACTGTGCCCCATGTTCAAGTTCATAAATAATCATAGTAATATTGTTTATACTAGCTTTCTTTTAAACATACTAACTTTAAAGTTAAATAAAAACAAGTATCTTAGCTTTACATAACAGCTGTTTTATCTTATTTATCTACAACCTTTACTTACTAAAATAAATAAAAAAATATGATTTTGAAAAATTTTTACTTTTAGAAGCTCAAAACAACCAATCAAGATAAAATAGTTCAATCAAGTCACCAAAGCATCATAGACCCATTATTCGATCAATTCAGCTAAATAATAATGATCAAAGACGACTAGAGAAAAAAAAAAAAGTTATACCGGAAACAGTTTTTATCAAACTAGGAAGTGAAAACTTATAAATTTCGAAATCTATTACGAGTAAATAAGATTGATCTTGTAATACAGATCGATATAAAGCGTAATTTTTTAATATATAAACGTAGTTGAATGAAAATAAATACCATAAAACTATAAAACAGCAATGTAACTTACATTAAATCACTAAAATCGTACCAATTTTAGTGCATCCTTACAAGATTCTGTCTCGGCGTCGGCACGGCCTGTAAACAAACACAAACAATTTCCTGAAGTTGCCATTCCAGATACCAGATAATTTGAAGAAAGCATTCTCATTGGTCCATGGAGTTTACGATAGATGTAAAATTACAATCATTGTACCAGATTCATAAATAATTGCTAAACGATGATTTTTTTATCACTGGGCGAATGAAATCTTTATAAATTAACGGTGTTTCGACAATTTTCTAGAAAAATGGTAAAGTCAATGTAAAATTTACGGTCAATACATTATTATTTTACGGAAATTTTTAACAGTGTAGGGTGGCTCAGATTTTGAAACAATCTGACATTGATATGCTATAACTCTCGTATTTATGAACCGATATGAATTTGACCGATCATGTATACAGATCATACCAAGATCTCGACCGAGTTCGTTGGCCAGCTTCATGCGCCATCTTGTTTCGAAATGGCAGCAAGTTATTATTTTTTTTTATTTTAAAAAAATTCAAAAAGATGTAAAAAGAATTATAAATTGAAAAATCTGTTTCCGTTAAATGTTAGATCGTGATACAAGGGTTTCAGAATTGTTTTTTTTTTTTTTTTTTTTTTTTTGTTTTATTTTAAATCATGGCTGAAGTATGACAGTTTGAAATTCTAGGGTGGCTAACATTTTGAAACAATCTGATTTTTGTTATGTTGTAATTCTCATGCTGAAATTCACATTCAAATTCAGTTTTAACGAAAACCGTGATTAAATCTTCTATAATCAGTTTTCAAGCATTTTAGCTTCGGGTGATTGAGTAAAATGAGGTGAATTTTTAAAAACATGGACTATGAAAGCTACATTTTCCTCCCGGTATAGGCCGGAAGGACTTTTTATTAATATTATTATTTATCCTAAGTGAGGTATTCGAGCAATCTACAAATATCTTGAATATGTCTGCTACAACTATTTTATATTACCTTTAAATCTGTATATATTTTATATTTTTATCTATCCCGAGAATAATGTTCTAGAAATCTACGACATTCTTACTTATTTAAAGGTTATAATTTATTTGTATATAGTTATATAGATATTATTTTATATTTATTATAAGCACAAGGTTTATTTTATTTGGATGAAACTTTAAAAGTGTATACATGTATCACTCTAACATACTTCAGTAAGAAAATATCGTAGAAACTGTGATTTTTATTAAACAATTAACGAAGACGACAAAAGACATTTTTATAAAGTCCCTTGATTTAGGAAAGTAGCAAAATGCTACATCGTGTAAAAATTACATCATGGTTAACAAGAAGCGAGCCTTTTCGTTGCTAAAATTTAACAAAAAACACATAAAACACAAATATAGATGAAATGCTTAAGTGCTGCAAAGAAAAACAGAAAAGGATTTAAAAAACCTTTTAATGATCGACATATGTTTCAGCGTTCATACGGTGCCTTTTTTCAAGATATAACAATAAACAAAAATATTCTCTCTCTTTTTTTTTTAAACTGGAAAACATAAAACACGAGATCATATATGCAAAAACGCAGGTGCCTGAAATAGTCACCTGTAAACGTGAAAATTAATATTTCCTTATTGCTTTTTTAAAACTGAAAAGTGCCTCGTGCCAAATTTTAGGTAATTCAAATGAGGCGGATTCATTGCAAATGTTCACGTTACGCATATAGGTTTCTATCGATTCACGTATAATAGATGGGAAATAAAACCATGATGGAAAAATTATTTTACTAGTTATAAAATCAATTTTTTAAGTCTCGGTTCTATGTACCAGTGCTGTAGTACGTCTGTCATAAAGTGTTTTAATGTGTTTGCATTTATGTTTTCAAGTTTATTAAAAAAAAAAAAATCGAGAATATTTTTTTATCGTTATATATCTTGAAAATGTATGAGCGCTGAAACATATATCGAACATGAAGAGGTTTTTATAATCCTTTTCTGTTTCTTTTTGATTCGCTTAAGCATTTTATCTATATTTTGATTATAATTAGTGATCTCATTATGTGATTAAAAAACACAAAGCTAAGATTTGTTTTTTATTTACTTGTAATGCTACTTATTTAAAATGCAAAATAATAATACAGAAGTAATTATTTTTCTTTATCAAGGCCAGTAGTGTGATATTCAAAGAAAAAATTAATTTCAATTTAATTGTTTCATTTTGAATGAAAACTAAAATCTGCTATTTAACATATACACTTTTAAATGTTTAACACTATTTGATTAATAATCCAGTTCTGTACAAAGTTCTGCTACTCGATACTGTAATATTCGAAATATGCACCCTTATCTGGAAGAAAATGCGAAATATATTTTTGATAAATCAGTGCTTGGGCAGTGGGGCTCTTTTCCATTTCCTTCCTTAAGTGTAGTTGTCGACAAAAATGATGGATGAGGATCCAGAGATTTATTATTGTAATACATTCTGTAACTGCATTACATGACAAATAAGCTTATTCAATAGAAAAATAAATGCGTTTATATATTAATAGAATGAAGATCTATAGAAACACTGTATTTTTTTTAATACGGCGAAGTATTTTTATCGATTTTTTTCGTGTGTTGAAAATTAGCTTGTCTATTCATTTCATTTGATACGATCATACAAAATTGAAGATTTATTATAAAAATAAATTGTGCCACAGGAAGAGATATTATAAGATAATATTATTGCGACAGGCTAATATTTTTTCCAGAAAAGACGTGTGATTATTAGTTTTTAGAACGACTCATTTCTACGTCACAATTATTAAATCAAGACGGTAAAATATTTTAAATGTAATGCAAAAGTTTTCATAATTTTCATTTTCATTTTAATTATTTTATGCGTGTATAAACAAGAGAGAAAAATCATGTATCAGGCGTAGATTTATGAAACACTTCCCAACACATTCAGAACACTGTAACAGTATTTCACCGTTTAATAAAGTTAAAGATATTGTTTAAGTAAATAATTGTGAAAACGTATAACACATTCGAAAACCCAATTTTTGAAATTACCATATATAGTCGGGAAAATATCAGAATTCCACTTCCAGCAATTAGCAGCGACAGATAGCAATGCATTTTGCTCTTTCCGTAGCCCTGTATATAAATTTATTTATATTCTACAAACGTCTATTAGTATATACTAAATATAGTTCAGCGGGAAAATGCATAACATAAATTAAAACTATCCTTACGCAATTCACTCTCATAGACAGTAATCCTTTGAATTCCTTTGTGTAGTATATAATTAACGGAATTTATACATACTAAGCACTATGCAAAAATTAAGTCAAACATAAAAATGCAAACCAAAGTTGAAAATGCACAACCAACAATTATCGCTCTGTACACTGTAGCCGAATTATTTGGTATGTCCCTGTAAATGGACCAGAAATGCAATGCACACCATACTTTTCAGCAAGCAACTTATAATTACCCTCAGTAATGCATATAAATTTCACTATGATTGAAATAGTGTAACAACATTTAAATATAGGCAAACTATTTTTCATCTTAGAATATTATGTCACAGAATTTTTTGTGTGACCCTGTAAATGTGTTATAAATGTTGTACATGCCATGTTCTACATAAAGCATGTTTCAGCGCGGTTCCTAAGTGAACTTCAATTTCATTATGTTTGAAATGGTGTAACATCATCAAAATATACTTGCAACGATTTTTTCACATTGACAGTAATGTAACGGAATGCTTTTGACTGTCTCTGTGAATGAACTATAGATGCTGCACATTTCATTTTCAATTACGGTTGTACTATAGTAAACATCAATAACAAATGCAAATTACAGGGCAATCCGAGTACATTTACGAGAGTTAGAGTACGGACACATGGACAGGCGTACAGACAAACTGAAGTCATAAATAATTTTCAATTATGTTAAAAGTTAGTTAAATTTAAAAAACCCATATCACAATTGAAAATGCACTCCTATAAATTATCGCTCATAGAACTGTAACCGAATTTTGTTGAGTGTCCCTCTAAATGAAAAATATATGCTATGCATGTCATATTCTATATTAAGTATCTTGTAGCGCATCTCAACATGTTTGAAATAGTGTAACTTCGTTAATATACAGTGGAATTCTGCGTTAATATACAGTGGAATTCTGCGTTAAAATACACTGGAAACAATTTTCCCCCATAGGCCCCCAATGTAAGAGCATTCTTTTGAGTGCCTCTGTAAATGAACTATAATTACTACACACTTCAGTTTCCATACCGAACATGCTCCGGTAGACTTCAATAACATATATCAATTATATGGCAATCCAAATATATTTATGTGAGTTAGAGCGCGGACAGACAGACAGACCGACTGACAAACCGAATCCATAACAAACTTTCCAACTGTTTTGGAAATTAGATATTTGTATATTTGTAAAGAAATTAATAAAAGAATCCGAAACGAAATATTGCTTTAACGTTTTATTTCCCAACTTATAAATTACTGAAAATTTCGCCTTTCCAAGCATTGTTCTTCAATTTTTGAAAATGTGTTCGAAAATTTGTGCAAACTTAAATTTTAAAAAGATTTTGTATATTAAATTAAATGGACTATATCGGTATTTATGTAATTTTTGTATATTTTAGCATATTTTTTTTATGCTACTTTAACTTTAGAACTACCGGAAATTGTACTCAACCTTGATTAAAAACATTTCAAACATTTTAACTTATATATTTATTTAGTTTTCTATGGTTTATATTTAACTTATATTATGAAAGAAATTCTAGTTTGAATAGACAGTTTGAAATAGGCGGAGGGTTAAGTAGTACATCAAAATGGAATAAATAGTTAATAATTACATAATTATTGAAATTAAGCCTTATGTTTGTAAAATTTCTGTGTCCATAAGAAAGATTTCGAATAAAGATAATCTATATCGTTTATTAAAATACAAATATAAATGCCTAAGTGATAAAAACAGGACAAAAAAAGGCTTCTAAAAACCTTTTAATATAATGATAGACATGTTTCGAAAGCATTAATATTGATTAAACATGATTATGTAAAATGTTCAATTATTAAAATATTTTAATAAAGAGATTGCTTGAAAATTTGCACTTGGTTATGCAAAATTTCTGAGCGAATTTTCTTTAAAAAAAGAAAACGATTATTTTACAGGTCATATAGATAAGAGATTTTAAACATATTTTAAACTCTGCTACTATTATCAGATTAAAAAATTCCTTTTTCAAATGCATAAGTTGTTCAATCTTAACAATTTCTATCTGTATACAACATATTACTGTGCTATTACTTAGATCTGCTTCTAAAATATAATCTCACATTCACTGTGATAAAGAAGAATAAACATATGTTTAACAGCTGTCGGAAAATTTTGAAAATAAAAAATATATATATAAAGTTACAATAATAAATTTTGAATTGTATATAATAATTTTAGATTAAGTATTTACAATCTCTAAGCTATGTTATAAAGTGATACAGAATTGTAAAAAAAAAAAGAAGAAGAATAACGGAAGCATTTACCATTTTTCATTGTAATGCAGGCAAGCTTCATCTGCAAAATAAAAGAAGCAATACATGGTCTTGTTCGCAAATATGTTCATCAGTGAAATTTTCATTCACTATTGTTTGAGTAGTTTCTTTATTCTGAAAACTAGTGCCAGTGTTAATTATAGTACACCCAGAAAAAGGAATTGATTAAACCAACAAAACATGTTTTGTTGAGTACATTTTGGCTGTTCAAGCAAAATTTTTAGTTGAAGTAAAAAGTTGGTTTTGTTGCATTGAGAAAAAAATATTTAACACTCTTACAAAATTTTAACAAAATTCCATCAAATTTACTTGAATTAACAAAATCTGTTTTTTTTTTTTATGTTACCACAATTTTGTAATTTTTAATTCCAGCAAAATTTTGTTGCTTTTACAAAATTTAAATTGTTGTGTAGAAGCCATAACTCTCTCACGTAACTTGGTTTATTTGACTTACATAGCTGTATAATTAAAGGATTAACATAATTTTTGGATAAATGAAACTTTTTTAATTGAGACGGACCAATGTAGTTTTAAAAATTCCCTATCCCATTTATTACTTTCTTCTATCTTTACAAGAAAGTAATAAATGGATGGAAGCAAGAAAGTATTGGAGTCATGAAAATTTTCAACTTCTGGTTTTCGATGGATTTTAGAAGGTCCTGAACACGATTTGACTGTTTTTAGAAAATGACTGTCTATGTCTGTCTGTATGTGACAAAAATTTTGAGGGCACTCTCAACTACTCAAGAACTAATGCACGGAATTTAAAAAAACTTTATATTCAGTTACTTCCTGATATAAATTGGTGCTGATTACTTTTTGGCGTAAATCGCGCAACAATTTTCGCGATTTCTGCAATAGAATCGCGATTTCTCAAGAACTAATGCACTGATTTACATCAAAATACAGATTGAGTTAGACCTTGAAATAAATAGAAGCTGATTACGTTTTGGTGTAAATAGCCCGACAGGTGGCGCTGCTATGTTGTTTTTTTTCATGATTTTCACTATAAATAAATCTCAAGAACTAATGCACGGATTAATTTGTAAATCATTTTCAGCAGTGATTTACGCCTGTAATTCTTAAATAATAACCAGTGAATTTTTATCCTGCTTTTTTTTCAAGCGTAAACTGACAGAGTGAAAAATGTCCCAAGCCGGGAATCGTAGACGGGTCCGCAAAATAGCGCTTTGAGACCCCAGCATACGGCAACACAGTTAATTTTTAATTAATTTTCTGCAGTGAATTACGCCTGTAATCTTTGAATCTCCCTTGAAACCAGTGAATTTTTATCCTGCTTTTTACAGGCGTAATTCACTGCTGAAAATGAATTAAAAATTATCTATATGTTGCCGTATGCTGGACTTCGTATTTTCGTCTCATGTTTGCCGCAAAAATTTGCATGCTCATGCAGGGCCTGTTTACCGAATAGTCTCGGGAAGCCCGTGCTTACCCAAAGAAATACAAAGGTGCCCCCAAATTTACTGAACAGAAAAACTCCCCCCCCAAAAAAAAAAAAATCAATCAGGCCAAGAAATGCATTTTTTCCTTACGAAATTTTTATCTAAGAAGCTCGCTCTTTCTAAATTGTTGTTTACTCGACATTTTGATGGTAAAATTTCAAATTATTGCAGCATACCAAAAATGGATTTAGTAAATAACAAAGCAATTGGTAGAGGGGGCACCCCAGAGTGACGTCGGGCTCCCCCAACTTTTATGTATTAAGCGGACGCTGTGCTCATGATGACATTTCCAACTTGTGCTGTGTTTGCAGCCAGTCTGACATACACTATATTGCCAAAGGTGACCGGTCACTTGCGATTTTAGACGTTTTGTTAAGTATCTAAAAAAATACATGAGGAATTAACCTGAAACTGCAGGTGTATAAACAGTATAGTGTAGGTTATATATTTCAGCGAAGATTTTTTCACGAAACCCTATAAGAGACTGTCAACAAATTGAAAAAGAACAATTATCTTTTGGATAACCCTGTAAAAACTAATGCAGCAAAGGCGTTCAAACTTGAGATTATTAATAAGTGGCTTATTGTAATATACTGTGTTCATTTATATATATATATTGTATACTCGTAGAGAAATTAAGGTATTTATAAAAACAGTAACAAATTTCGCCTCGTTTTTTGCTTATAATTTGCAGAGTTCTTAATATAAAAAAAAAGTTCTTTTCAGAAAATATGGCAAACAACATTGTACATAATACTCTGCAATCAGAATCAAAAAATAATAAAAATTAGATGAAAAATGAGCCGGTTTACTAAAAAATGTTTCACTCGAATGCAATCAAAATATAATATGCATAATGTATTAGCTAAGTATATAGAGCAACTTTTGTGAAAGTCTCAAAATCATAGCTTGAAAAATCTGAAAATTATCGTCGATAGAATAAGCTCGAAATCCGTTGTTTTCAAAAGGAAGCAAAAATATGAGGGGTTTTATCCAAATATAGTAGTACGTGTACGCTATCTTGGCACTAATCAACAGATATTTGATACAACCCCTCATGTTTTTGCTTCTTTTTGGGAACAACGGATTTCGAGCTTATTCTATCGGCGATAATTTTCAGAATTTTCAAGCTATGATTTTGAGACTTTCACAGAAGTTGCTCTATATACTTAGCTAATACATTATGCATATTATATTTTGATTGCATTCGCGCATGCGCAGTGAAAGAAATTTTAGTAAACCTGCTTATTTTTCATCCAATTTTTATTATTTTTTAATTCTGATTGCAGAGTATTATGTACAATGTTGTTTGTCATATTTTCTGAAAATAACTTTTTTTTATATTAAGAACTCTAAAAATTATAAGCAAAACTCGAGGCGAAATTTGGGACTGTTTTTTAAAAACCTTAATTTCTCTACGAGTATGCGTTTTATCCTCATAAAAATGAACACAGTATATTACAATAAGCCACTTATTAATAATCTCGAGTTTGAACGCCTTTACTACATTAGTTTTTACAGGGTTATCCAAAATATATTCTTTCTTTTTCAATTTGTTGACAGTCCCCTATGGCGTTTCGTGAAAAAATCTTCGCGGAAATATATAACCTATACTATACTGTTTACACACCTGCAGTTTCAGGTTAATTCTTCATTTATTTTTCTAGATAGTTAACAAAACGTCTAAAATCGCAAGTGACCGGTCACCTTTGGCAATATAGTGTATATAAGAGTGAGAAATTTCGAGTTTGGATGTCGTTCCTTCTGGCTCAGTGGTTAGAGTCTCAGATCGTTGTTCTGAGGACTCGGTTTTGATTCCCAGCTAGGGACATTCTTCGAACTGTAGATTTACGCTTGAAAAAAAGCAAGATAAAAATTCCCTTGTTTATTATTCAAGGATTACAGGCATAATTTACTGATGAAAATGAATTAAAAATTACTTAATAAATAGTTTAGATTGGTTCTAATACAACAATTAATTTTAAAGTAAATATGATAATTGTTTATGTAGCAAAAACCTTTTGTTGTTAAAACAAAAAAAAATTCTTAAACTTACACAAAACAAGTGTTCTTTAAACAAAAGTTTTTGTTGCCGAAACTGAAAATAACTCTTAAAGTAACAGATAATTATATTTATGTTGAGAAAACTTTCAACAAAATGATTTTGTTAATTCAAGTAAAATTGAAACATTTTTACTTGAATTAACAGAACATTTTTTTGCTGACGATACAAAATTTGTAGTTGGAATTGCAAAAAAAAATCAACAATATTTTTCTTGTTGATTCAAACAAATTTTTCATTGACCCATATTTAAACGGAAAATTTTGTTGGGCCAACCAAATTTTGCTTGATTCAACAAAATTTTTCTCTGGGTGTACTGTAACATTTTCTAATTGCAAATATACATGAGTGTCCATAACGTTTTACTTTTAAAGCATAGCTTATACCACAAGTAGATGCAATAAATTCGAACATATATTCATCAGTGAAACTGTCATTCATCTGTTGTTTGAGTATTTTCTCTATTCTGAAAACGAGCTGCAGATTTACTTATAGTACTGTAACATTTTCAAATATTCAGGAATGTGCATAACTATTTTCAAATTTTAATTGCTAAAAAGGCGTATAGCCAACATAGTGAAAAAGTATCCAAGCCGGTACTCGAACCTGGATCATCAGTATAGCGCACTGGCGATACTGACTGGCTTGGATACTTTTTCACTATGTTGGCTATACTCCTTTCAGGCAATTAAAAATTTTAAAATATTATGAAAGCAAGGCGTGAGAAATTTTCTATGGAAAAATTTCCAAGCATTAAAATATGTTCATAACTTTTTTTACTTTTAATGAACAATTTATACCACATGTAAATGCAAAAATTTCGAAAAAAAACCGTCCCTTACAAAGAGATTTATAGCTATTAATAACAAACTACATGGAATTTTTTTTTTGGTCAGATATTAATTTGGAAGAAAACTGATCTTTTTATATAGTTGAATTGGGAAATTTTTAGCAAAAATGTGATTAAAATGGTCACGTAGCCTGAACAAGCTTGCTTACCAGAAAATAAATAAAGAACTTGGTGGAAGAAGATGTCTTGCAACAAAAATTAAATTTCTAGAAAATTGAAATGAATGCTTTTTGTTGTATATTTTAAAGATTTATTTTGTTTTTGGTAGTATATGTTTAATATGTTAACAGTCTTTCAATTATGTCAATTTTGTCTTTCAAAAAAAAAATTAACATTTAATTTTCAAATATTAAAAAATATTACTGTTATGTAAGTTATTAAATAATACTATTTCAAATATTAATTAATATTTTCTCCGATCTTTTTTGCTAATAAGAATTTTATTATTATTATTACTATTATTATTATTATTATTATTATTATTATTATTATTTTATTTTTTATTTATTTATTTATTTATTTTTTTACAGTTTCATAAAATATTTCATAACATTTTCATCTATAATTAAAACGGACTTTGAGAAAATGTTACATTAAGCTCTTTGACTTGTAGCAATATGTTTACCATTGCACAATATCTTTAATAGGTGATTCGATTGCCAGTGGCACTATGAGTAATATCGATTGGTTAGCAATACTGATTGCATCAACTCTAGCACTCTTACGTTTTTATTCCCCATCTATCACAAGCGCCGATTTAGCGTGATTGCCTCAGTCGAACATTAAAATGGTATACGCGTTTAACCTAATTAAATTTCAACCACGATCACTTCCAATCATGTTAAGCGTTTACATTCGTTAAAATGTGATATTCGCAATCTAATGTTAAAACACTGGTATATATCTATATAAATTATTCGTTTGCTATTCAAAATATCTAAATGATTATTTTTGCATAAAATATCGAAGGTTTAGCTTGATAGTTGTGTACTTTTCGATCTCTGTACAAGTTAAACACTGAGCACATTTTCAAATTTGGAACAGTCCCAGAATACAACTCTAAGAGAATTCGGAAAAATACAAACCTAAAACATTTTACTTTGACTTTGAGTATCCTATGCAAAAAGAAAGAAAAATCATTTTAAAATATTAAAATGAATACGAGAACTTTATACAGAATGTTTCCATTCGATTAAAATTAGCTTGCGAATGTAGTATGATGACGAGCGTAAGCTCTTAATGGTGAATAGCGTTAGAGCATTAGACTGAGTTTTTTGTGCATATCAGACAGTTCAGGCCGACGGTGAATACAAGGGTTAAACAATTAGTAGTATTCGTTAGCGTTCTTTTAAATTTTCTTTTGTGCTACGTGACTATAATTTAAAGGGAATTTATATTTAAGAAAGGGGTGAATTAATTTACGTGGTGTGTTGTGAAACATTTTTCGTCCTAATTTTACTGAAGCAGGCTTTAACGCAATAAAATAAGTATACAATCAGGAATCTGGCTTTTCCGGAATAATTATCACTCACATAGCTGCATTTCTCGTATCATACAACTAACTTGAATAAATATTACCGTTAAATTTGGAGATATTTCTCCATTAACATAACTAGCAAAGTGAAGTCAAATCTAAGTCAATATATGAGAATTAAATTCTTTGAGGACCAGAGTGTAAGTCCTTTCATAAGACGGGTAATACGGAAACTTATGCTACTTACTGTATTTAACTGTTTAAAAAAATCGCTTCGTCAATAATGGTGAAGCATTTAATGTTGAAGTAATCAACATTTCAACTAATACTGTCTCAAAAACAGATGCCACAGTTAAAAGCTAATAATATCACTGCAATGCTGCAGAAGTCTGTTCTCTTTATAAGTATCAGCACTGAATCAGAGTTTTACGAGAATGGCATTATATCATATCCTTATACAGAAAGAATGGTAAAATTATTGTTACCTTTTCTAAAACGATTTTTGAAGCAAACATTAGACGTAGAAACGAAACAGTCTTACCAGATTCTGGATTTTTTTTAAAACAATCTACCACTTTGTTGATAAGCAATCATTTTATCTGTTGACAACATTCCGTGGTTAATTAGAACAAAAATTACTCGTAGATAAAAATAGTAGATATCTTAGCTTAAAAAAATTCTAAATCTGGCATCACAGAAGCGAAATCAGAATTGCCGCTGAAATAAATTTTATGACCAAAGCACTACAGAAGAAACAATGGAAAAATTCAGAGGAAACCTAGACCCAAAAGTCGTTCGAAAACATTTGACGATGTTGATGATTTTACAACTTTCTGTTTTCATTGAAACTTTTTATAATATGTATTATCTGCGTCAAATTTAAATTTTTCAATGTGTACCGTAGAATCTGTATAACATGAAACTAGATATAATTATATTATACTGAATAATAACAGATTTTATTGCTTTCAAAAATTCATTAAAGACATTCAACGTTTTATTACATTATATATAACTACATAGTGTGCCACCAATGTTATTATATTTTCTTAAGGTCTGATTTTATGTGAATCAAAGACATTTATTCTGTGAAGTTTTATTACTGAGCTCACATAACTGTATTAATAAAAGTTTCAAAGTAGATATTATTAGCTTTTTATATATCACTATAAACGCTAAACCCGAAATATTTCAAGAATAAAGAGAGATAATAACGTTTATTTAGAGAAATGGTTTTACGTCTTCAAATGCCATGATGGTTCTAGGTCATTAAATAAACTAAAAGATGGGCCATTACAAAGTTGTGGGACTTTAATTTAATGGCTTTATGTAGTTAAAATCCACTCAAAGATCACGAAATCATAGCGGTATGTGTAATTTATAACATCTAAAAAATAAATTGTAGAATAAAGCTGTAAATATAAAACTGCAATAAACCATAATCTTAAAGCAGTATGGCACAAATAAAACCTTTTGAAAGTTTATTCAGGGATCGTAAACTCACGCAGTTCCAAATAAATATTTTTTATGTGAAACAAAAAGATGATATTTAATGATGGAACAGAAATAGAATTTTCAATACTGCATGTGTATGAAAGGAATTATTAATTATAATGATTTATATTTTATATTAAAATTAAGACATAACATAATTTTTAGATTTAAGAAATGTGTACATTTTAACTTACATAAAAATATTTTCTTAAATATCAAATATAATCTATATAAGATAATTTACAGAAATTAACGATAAAAAATTGTAGGTAGAGCGTAAAAATTGCGTAAGTTAACATGAAGAATAGTTTATATTATTAGCTTTTTATATATCATTATAAACGACAAACCCGAAATATTTCAAGAATAAAGAGAGATAATAACGTTTATTTAGAGAAATGGTTTTGAGTCTTCAAATACCATGATGGTTCTAGGTCATTAAATAAACTAAAAGATAGGCCATTACAAAGTTGTGGGACTTTAATTTAATGGCTTTATGTAGTTAAAATCCACTCAAATATCACGAAATCATAGCGGTATGTGTAATTTATAACATCTAAAAATAAATTGTAGAATAAAGCTGTAAATATAAAACTGCAATAAACCATAATCTTAAAGCAGTATGGCACAAATAAAACCTTTTGAAAGTTTATTCAGGGATCGTAAACTCACGCAGTGCCAAATAAATATTTTTATGTGATACAAAAAGATGATATTTAATGATAGAAAAGAAATAGAATTTTCAATACTGAAAATGTATGAAAGGAATTATTAATTATATTGATTTTTATTGTATGTTAAAATTATGATTTAACATAATTTTTAGATTTAAGAAATGTGTATATTTTAACTTACATAAAAATGTTTTCCTAAATAACAAAGAAATCCTATATAAGGATACAGATTATTTAAAGAAATTAACGATCGTAAAGGATCAGGGTCCATAAGCTGTGTTTTTGGCCTGTGAAATAAGACTAAAATTCGATTTTGTTATACAGACTTTATTATTTCACTTTTTAATAATAGAAGGTTTATCCTGTACGATTTCAACAATATTTTTTGCATTTTGGTCGGATTTATATGACTCACACAACCTCAAAGTTCGTATTATTCGTAGCTTTTTATGAAAAATACGCAATTTTTCCTAATTTTACTTCAATTATTTATATGAGCGCAATCGTACAACAATTTCTTCTTTACATATTTTATAAAATACATCATAATGTACAATATATGTAAAAATAAAAGTGTTGCAAAGCTGCGCTCATAGTAAAATATTAAAAATAGAGAGTTCAGTAACTGCATTCCTTCACGTCACTGAGAGACTTTAGGATGCAGCAACGTGTTTAAACGTTCTAAAAATGAACGTAACTATTGCTACATAAAATTTGGCACGAGGTACTTTTCAGTTTTAAAAGAGCAATAAGGAAATATTAATTTTCATGTATACAATTGACTGTTTCAAGCACTTGGTTTGTTACATCTCGTGATTTATATTTTCAAGTTCATTTTCAAAAATTTGCGAGACTATTTTTGTTTATCGTTATATATCTTGAAAATGGCTCGATATATTCGCGCTGAAACATATGTAGATCATTAAAAGATTTTTATAAGCCTTTTGTGTTCCTCTTTGCATCACTTAAACACTTTATCTATATTTTAAGAACCCTATATTGTATATATTTTTTACAAAGTCTTATTTTTATTTTAGCAACGATTTTTTGTAATATTGCAGTTAGTAATTAAAAAAGTATATTATGGGAATCACTTTGTGCGCGAGTAAAAATCGCCCTTGACCGATTATTCTATATATTATTACTTTTTCTAAAACTTTTTACAAAACAAGTGTGCGTTTAAATAATAAGTTGTTGAAAATCACAATATGGAATGTTATTTTAATGGAAACAGGTGCATAAAAAACTATTTTTATAATCATAAATATTTTTATTATTCCGTTGCCTCTATTTCCGATGTTGCTGAAAGTAAATGAGTGAGAAACATGGTGTTATTATCCTGTGAAATTTCGTTATTCAAATTAGCATTTCAATGTATGCGATATTTTTCTATTCATTGCTTGTAAAGTTTATAAAAGAATATAAAAATAAGAAAACATTAAAAAAACTAGAAGGATTTCGTTATTAGGTACAGCAGGAAAGTATTTCAAATAAAATATTCAAAAATATTGTCAATGAAAAAAAAAACAAGAAGTCAAACGTTGAACATGAGGTTTTATGAATTATGAAGGTTTATTTGTAGCTGCTTCAGTATATAGTAGGTGTGCAAACAAGTATGTTTTTTAAATAGCATATACTCTTTAATTGATGTAAAAGAGAACATTCTCATAATGTGTATAGGTTAATTGACCAAACGCCCCCTTTTTTTGGAAGTCGTGAACGTTAAGGTGGCCGTTTTCAGATTTTTGATTTAGAAAACTTACTGAGTTTTGTAAAGTTGACAAATTTACGAAGTTTAAAGTAATAGAAAACTTTAAAATTAAACTTTTGAAAGCTTTGAAGTTGAAACCTTTTTGTAATTTGGTTACTCTTGTATTAGACATTTATCAAATCTATTACAGAACATTACATAGTATCTACTTAGTTACCTTTCTAGTTTCTTCTCTTAGTTTCCCCAAATTAATTAGATGATTCATAGATACGACATTTATTGATGTATGATTCTTGTTCATTCATATGATTAGTTCATAGTGCAGACAAATAAATAAATAAATAAATGTCCTAGAAATGTATATCGCGTGTAAAATTTTGTTACGATGAACTTTGATTAACCTAGCTGATCTTATATCCCATATAGTATCGATTTGAATGTAACAGAAGAAGATTTCTGTATTTAGACGCTTTTGTAAACCAGCTTGAGAACGTGATTAAATGTTTCAGCAATGATTAAGGGAATACGTAAATATTTTAACAGAAAATAGTTTTTATGTTCATATGTGCTCTTTTTACCCTGTATAAAATAATTTCGGGAATGTTTAAAATTTAAAGTGAGTGTTACATATCGTTAAATTTCTATATAAAGCATACTCAGGCATGTTAGTTATTTAGGAAAACGTTAGAAAAGAAGCTTTATACTTTATATAACTTTCGTTAAATTAAAAAAAATAATAAAAACTCCCAAAATATTTATGTATATTTCTTTTAGTCCATTGAATTCCTGAATAAGAAAAAAAAGTGTATCATTCAGTAACAAAAAAGTGCTATAGATATGTACATACGAAGTTTTCAAACATTTATCAAAAACACTTTCAATAACCTACATAAATTTTTAGGACAGACATAAAATTTAAACAGGCCCTATCAGAGCATAAACACCAACGGCAAAAGAAATACCAAACATTCAATAAGAAAAGATGCACAGTACCGCTATATAAAAGAGAAGATTCTTTCTCTTGCTTTGTAAACAAAGCAGGCTTTATCCATGGAATCCATAACATTTGTTGTGGAAAGAAATGTTGTCTTTCTTGAAAAGAAATATGAATTGAATTCCGTAAATCTTTAAAATAGTGTAAAAACAAGAAAATCAATAAAGCATTATTTATAGAAGAATTTTTTTTTCTTTTAGATAAATCTGGTGAAAGATGTATTTGCTTTGCTTTTTTTCCTAAAAGGAGTGTAGTAAAAAATGAAGAAATATTTTAGGAATATTTCAGAATAATTTATTGTTTCTAAAATATTTACTATTCACTGTTAACTATTTTATTTTGAATAATTTATTTTGACTATACCTCAAAATAATGTGTACAGTATAATTTAACTTTTTGATAAAATGTTAGCTTAGATTCAGAAAAGAGTGCAAGATAAGTTTTCATTCAAAATTAATTTTTGAGCTGTTAGAGAAGTTGCATTGATTATTAATAAAATGTAGGCAATTAACTTTCTTAACTTTTAATATATCGGGTAAAAACTCATTAACAATTAAAAATACATAAAAATAGATTAAATAAATACAAAGGAGCGTGATGAAAAAATGAAGAAATGTTATATATTTTTGAAATTTTAAGAAGAAAAGAATGCTATTTGAGGGAAAATTATGCTAATAAAAGAGAGTTTTTTAGTACAACCAAAAACATTAGTTGCAATATAAGGAAATAGATGGCACTGGACAAATTTAAATTAGACAGTTTTGTGGTAAATGATGTTTATTTGTATTGGTTTTCAACTTTACAAGACTTTTAAAACAGCAAATCTTTGAATGGGTCCTTCATACAAGGAATTACTCTACAGTGCGTGTAAAAACTTTATGGACAGCAAAAAATGTTAATTTTTTTATGAATTTCAAATCAGATGTAAAAAAAAAAGTTTACTGTAATGTGTATCATAAATTCGAAAAGTTAATAAAAAAGTCATCAAAATTTATGTGTAAGTATTTATTAAGAAAATACAATAATTATACAAATAAAAACACTATTTCTGTCTGTGTAAAACCTTTAAGGACAGCAAAATAAAAACAATACACTAATGAAAAAATAAATACTTAATATGTTGTGCGCCCACTATTGCTTTTAATAACTGCAAATATGCTATATTTCATGAATATTATTAGTCTTTGACACAGTTTGGGAGAGGTTTTGTACCATTCATCTTGAATAGTAGTAGTTCTGAAGCTGAGGATAAAAGCCTTCCATTTTTGGAAACTCGTTTTACTAAATTCCCATCCCACACAAGTTCTTGATAGCCTCTAGATCAAGACTTCTGGCTGGCTATTGCAAAACTCCAATATTTTGCTTCTGGAACCAGAGGTTTGTCCTACGGTTTTTTTTATAAGTTTTGGATACGTTAATCTTGCTGACAAATCCATTTTTCCACTGCCAAAAGTATTGCAACAGGTGGAAGATGGCCAGAAAGATATTCTAAATAAGGCTTTAAATAACTTTTATTAGTTTAATTTAGTGTTATAAGAGAGCAAATTGTCGGTGTACTTTTTTTTAGATAATCTCTTGATTTCGAAACACATTTTTTTCTGCGGATAAATAAACTTATTTATTTTATTATAAAAAAATAAAAGGGTCTTAATCAGTACCCAATTTCCCCCATAAGTTGTCTACTGTCTTCAAATTAATGCCTTTTTCAGTGGCTTAGTCATTTGATAATAACACAAATCTGGATTAATGGCATGTTTTCCAAAATTCTGAGTGCATATCTACAAGTGTATTATTATTGTTTGTGTTACAGTTGCTGTAAAATCGGAAATTACCATGGAGAAGAATAATATTCCTAATCCACTAGCTACATATGTTTTGCTGATATGAAAGTTTCGCCTTGTGGGGTAACTGGCAGTACACTCTCAAAAACAATTTCGTCGAAAAACGTAAAATTACACGCAGCAAATTACCGTAACACCCAGAATATGATAGCAGGAGACTCTTCTGCTGTTTGAAAAAAAATCGTCTTTTGACTGGAGAATTTCAGGAAATTTCGATATTAAATTTGCGATTTTTTCGTGTTTTGAGGAAATTATGACATACATAAAAATTTCGTTTCTAATACGAAAAAGTACTAAACAGCACATTTGCTAGAACACTCCTGTAATGTGACGAAAATACAACTTCAGATTGTAGGATTTCAGACAATTTTTACTTTAGATTGGGGAATTTTCTGTATTTTCGGGGGAAATGGGCAAAACAAAGCGGGAATTTACGTGTTTTAACACAGTATAATCAATGTAAAAATTCGTTCAATTCAGATTTTTTTTGTAGTATGTTTCACACGACAATCGTTAATAAATTCAATACGCAAAACACCTACAAAATTTCCAAAATATGCTCGCACAAGATCTTGCCGACAGATATCCCAGATTTGGCCTGATTCTTGGTCTCGTTTTCAAAAGTCTACTGTCCGTCCATTATTATATATATGCCAGTTGTACATTTGAGTTTTTTCAGACACGTGTTTGGAAACTGCGTTTGCAGTAAGTATGTAGTATGTCTGTGAAACTTTTTGGAGTGTTTTACGCCTCGCTGGAAATATATTTGATAATTATCCATTGTGCAAAAGAAGAATGTATTTACTCCCCACAAATCATGAAGCAGATTGCAAAAATGACTTGACTGAGTCAATCGTTTTTGAGCTAGTTGCCTGACATTCTCATCAATTACATCTACACGCCTGGTCCTCGTATCACACTCACACCACCTGCGAGAAAAGAATGAACTGCGTTTATATTTGGCTGACACTCGTATAATAGAATTTTAACTTGAAATGGCTACCGTTTTTGAGATAGATGGTTTATATATAGAGAGAGAAAGATATACTATAGCATAACTAAATAAGGATGCAAATTAATATAATTATTATACAAAATTATATAATAAAATCACTTGTTAACGTTAAACTAAAGATGTAATTAAAGCTTAAGCGATTAAACATTACACAAAAGGCTTAAAAATACCTTTTAATATAAAGACGACATGTTTCGTACATTCCAACGGCGACATCATGACGATCGTAAATTATAAATAAATTATTTTTGCTAAATTTTTGAAAAGGATAAACGTAAATCACGAGATCACATGTATAATGCAAGCAGATGCTTAAAATTGTCAAACTGTAAACGTGAAAATTGTTATTTTACTTGTTGCCTTTTTAATTTGTAAATCATCTCGTGCCAAATTTTATTTAACTCTATAATATCTATATATCTACATATCTATATATCTCTGTATAATTAAATAAAAACTGGAATGCATTACTTTTTCTATATTTAATTTATTTTATAATTCGAGGACATGGATTAGAATTTCCTTCTACAAGTCTAATTGTCACAAGAAACTAGTTAAGTGTTTTAAATTGTTTTAACTCCCGTTTGTTTTATAGTTTACCATTATAAACATCCAGTATAATTTAAAAGAAACGTAGATTGATAGCTGTTTCTTACCAAAAATAAGTATTAATTTGTCTTACACAAAAATTTAAGCAAGGCCCATGGGTGGGGACTACAGCTGGATCTAATAGAAAAAACCCGGTGTAGAACAATATTTCAAACATATATTATGAAGCGTCACGAAAATATATAGATAACATACTTGTTCTTCTTTTTCTATAGGGTTTCTAAATCATATAAATGCCTGCCAACTTTGCAAGAGATTACATGATTATCATAAACTATTATAAGAGGCTATAGCCATCCTAGACATTTACGAAAGGAGATAATTAAACAATACATTTTCGTTTTTCTTATTTTTTTATTAGTTGCCTTGAAAAAACCATTGAATATTTAGTCCTTGAATCCTTTTAGGAAACCTCAATATTGAAGAATTATTTAAGAGTAAGGTTTACATGCAGAATTCGTATACATTGGTAAAAATGTTATGTACTTCTATCAATGATCTGTGTTCATCAATAGACATCAACACTTAAATAAAAGTCTCACTCAGCAGTCGCATGAAAGGACAGTACCTCTAATTAAACTTCAACGTATTAAAGAACACATTTCAATACTTTATACATATAGAATATGTAATTAACGTTTCCTACATTTTATGTGAAATTAACGTTTAACAATCAGTGGTGTTTATGTATAGATGTAGGATATGCCCGTTCAAGAAACTTAATTAATTAATCTACCATTCTATCTTTATATGCAAATAATGTTTTAATCATAATAATAAATGTGTAACATGTGTTAATTATATTCAATATTCATGTGTTCGTTTATGTATTCATTCATTCAATGAAAATTGTAACAAAGTTATCTCCTGCTCTTCTCTTCTCCCTTATTAATTAGTACCTGAATTGCTTAGTGTATAATAACCGTATATAATAATTACACTAACCAATAATCAAATGTCTAATTAGTGACTAATCAATAGTACTGAGGTACCTTACATGAGATACTTTCCAGTATATTGAATGAAGTATGACCTTTAAGGTTTCAAGCTATTTTCGCTTATGGATATCTTTGCAACGTATGCACTGTCCTGATCAATGTTTAATACAAAATTTAAATATATAAATAATAATTATAAATTAAATCTTTCTTGCAATTTATTTTCCTGTTTGTTTTCTTTTTTAACACTTTCCAACCTAGTTGAAAACATGATCAGTATTGAAAGTGAAATGTGTAGCATTTATAGTTTACAGGGTTTACAGGGTCAGTCAAAAGTATTCCATTCCATTACAGACAATGGGAAAAAATCGTTTCAAATACATTTTGATCATGTTGCGCCATTTGAAATAAGGTAAAATTGATATACAATTATGAAGCGCACTAAAACATGCATTTTATAAAATATGGTGTGCAAAGCATTTATTATTCATTTACAGGGTCAGACAAATAAATCTATTACACAAAGTTCTAGGGGAAAAACCTTTTGCAGTGTAATTTAATTGATGTCTCACTATTTGAAACATAATGAAATTTATATGTACGCATTACTGAAACGTAGTATAAATTGGTCACCGAAAAGCATCGTGTGCATTGCGTTTCCCATTCATTTACAGGGACACGCAAAAGGATTTGGTTACAGTCTTAGTGCGATAATTACAATGGATATGTAATAAGTGCGTTTTTAATTTTGGTTTGGGTTTTTATGTTTAACTAAATTTTTGTACAGTACGTGGTGTATATAAATTATGTTGATCATATATAGGGAGGACAAGGAATTGGTAAGTATTATTGACTATGGGAGTGAATTGCTTAATGAATTTTTAATTGTGTTCCGCATTTTCCTGATGAATATGTTTAGTAAACTAATATAAGTTTGTAAAATACACTGATCTCCGAAAGTTATAGTACAACCGGTTATTTGCGTCTAATTCTCAAATGAATGAATATAGAAACAACAAATTTGGAGGAAATGTGCGCTAAACTGTTATTTATTAAATGCGACATAGAAATTTACTTAAGTTAAACGTATAAATGAAATTACAACAAAAAAGCACTCATGGTGGAATATTCCATTCTTGTAGAAATCAGTACATCGCAGTATTATGCAGTAAAATGTGATAGAAACATTAAAAAACTGGTTCTAATATGGAATATGTCCCCCCCTCCGGACTTGAATGTATTGGCGGCATCGACTTTCCATGCTCTCAATTAAATTGTCGGACGCCGAAATAGGTAACGCTGACCAGACTTCGAGTAAGCCTTGTTCCAGCTCATTTAATAACCTTGGAGGAGGACTTAAAGCCGCAACCTGTCTTCCAAGATAGTCCCAAAGATGTTTTATCGGATTCAAGTCTGGAAAGTGAGCTGGACATTCCATTCTCTCCAAACCGTGATCCTCAACATAATCCTCAACAACCACAGCTCGGTGTGGTCTCACAGTATCATCCATTAGAATGAAACCATTGCCAATAGCACCGATATGGGCGCACATATGAATCAAGGATCTCATCCCGATACCTTGCACCACTCACAGTTCCTCCATGGAACACATGCAGGTCAGTGTGGCCTCCGAGTCAGATCCCTGCCCAAACCATGATTCCACCGTTTCTGTACCTGTGTGTTTCGACAGTGTTTGATTGATGGTATCGAGTGCATTGTTCTCTCCAGATCAGAAGACGTCCTGAATCGCTCTCCAGTGTGAATCTGGATTCGTCTGTGAAGAGTACAGAAGCCCACTGTTGTCTGGTCCTGGAAACATGTTCTCTTGCCCAAAATAAGCGGACCCTTCTCTGTCGTCTGTTGAGGGGGACACACACAACTGGTCGCCTAGCATAGAGACCTGCATTGTGAAGACGTCTTCGCATCGTAGTAGCGGAGATTCTTCTCCCTGATGCTGCAAAGTGGTCTGCAATGAGTTGCGGCACAGTAGTGCGTCCTCTCCTTCGGGCCAAAAGAGCTAGAAACCGGTCTTCTGCAAGTGTTGTAACACGTGGGCGGCCTGGAGCATGTCTTCTGGACACTGATCCCAGAGTCGTTGGACTACAATGCGAGACACATTGAGCCGTCTAGCAGTATCGGCCTGTGACAACCCCATTTCCATTCATCCTACCGCCCGCCACCTTAATGATTCGGGTAAACGACTTCTTCTAGACATTTCTAGACTCTACCGACTGTTATGAACAAAACTGACAACAATAGTTCGAATACAACAAAACTTACACGCGAAATTACGAAAGCTTCGTAATTACATATTTTTCTCTCATTCACAAATGCCTATTCTTTTCTATAAAATAAAAGTGGTAGCTGTAATTTTTGCGTAAGTTTTTTTAAAGCTTATTATTGTCCTCATATAAACTATGAAGTTTAATCTGACTGCCATTTTGTGTCTGGTGAGCTTCGAAAAACATGTTGTACCTTAACTTTTGGAGGCCAGTGTATAAATAAATTCATATACAGGGTTATGCAAAGAACAAGTTATATTGTCGTTTATGGTTGGCATTTGCTGGAAGTTACTTTTAAGACGCCTTATGCGTTTTTTAAATCAATTATATTTTAGCTTAATATGTAGAGTGTACAAAACTCTGTATATAATATGCAGGTTTGTACAAAAGATATCGTGTTCATTTCCATCGATTGGGAAATTTGTTAAATGTGATATTTCTAACCAAATAAATTTATTATGCTCAGCAGTGTTTATCCAAATCTATAGGTCATATACAGGGCTGCTCAAAATAATTCAACTACTTTTTGACTATGGAAGGTAATTTCTAAATATGTATTTTTAAATGTGTTATATGTTTCCTAAACTATTTACTATATTTCTTCTTTTATCCTTTTAACGGTGGAGTTTCGTTACAGTTTTCTGGATGTGTTGGAAAGTGTTTCATAATTTATGCTTTACGCATGATTTTCCATGATTGTTTAATTATCAATGTAGTGTGTATTATAAACGTGTTTTCAAAAAAAAAATCTTGATTTTCTAGCGGGTGTAAAATTTGTAGAATTATTTATATATTATGTAAGTATATTAAAACATACGTAACTATTACTCAGAACAGCCACATATGTTAATGTTTTACTATACACATAACATCTTTCCATGCAATTATATATATACCTATATTTTCTTTTTAGAGAAACAAAAACAATTTTTTTTTAATTTAAAAAAAGATCGTTTTTTAACCTTATCCGCTTTTTTCTGATTAGATTCTTGAAGTGTGTTATTTGTTACCCTTTAAGAAAATAAAGTATACTCAGAAAGTTATAGATAGTCATACTTCAGTTTTTTTAACAAACTTTTGAAAGACGTAAGCAATATTCTATTAAAAACAGAAAGTAGATCATAAAATACTTATTTTTTATGATTTGAGAAATCAATATCGTATAGTTATTTCATTTGAATTATTTTTAAATAATCACAAAATTTATAAAAATGCTAATGATAAAGAAAGTAAAATGCAGAAATTATTCTTTAACAGAACAAGAAAGAAACATCATGCAGTAGGAACAGACTATGAAACACTCTCCAACCCTTACAGAATATTGTTAAGAAGTTTGTTATTTCATACAATGGAATGAGGTACATAAAAAAACAAATCATTGAAACTGCATTTTCAGAAATTGCTGTCTAAACCCGATAATATGCACAAATTCTTTCGCGCAGCCCTGTATTTGATTTCTAGAATTTATACACATCACGTAATACATTACATTTTATTTAAGTTTAAAAACGCATACAATAGTTAAAAACACATTTTCAGAAATTGCTATCAATTTCCTGGAACGTGTGCGAATTCTTCCGTGCAGTGCTATATATAATTTATAGATTTATATACACCAGTTAATACCCTACAATTTAGTTAAGATAAAAAATGCATACTACAGGTGAAAATGCATATTCAGCATTTATAAATTATAGTCAGTTCTGTAACAAAAATGTTTTGTGTGCCTCTGTAAATGACCGATAAATGTCATGCACTCCATAATCGATAGAAAACATGTTGCATTCCACGTGAATGATCTATATCAATTTCATTATGTTTGAAGTACCGTACCATCTTTAAAATCTACAGCACGCAATTTCCCCCATAGATCATTATGTAATGGAATTCCTTTGTATGTCCTTGAAAACGAACTATAAATTTTACGTATTCTATACTTCGCCGGAAGCATGCTGCTTCACCTGAATTATGCATATGCATTTTATTATGTCTGAAACATCGTAACATCTTTAAATTTAACCACAAACGTTTTTTTTCCTATAGACCAAAATGTGCCGATTTGTGTATTCCTGTAAACGAACTATAAATGGTACACTCTTCATATTTACTACCAAATATTTTAAAGTGAACTTCAATAATCTATAAAAACTACATAAGAATTCGAGAATATGTACGAGAGTACGCTGAGACGGCAAGACAAACGGCAGACAGACGCCTGACAAACCGATGTCATGAACACTTTTCAGTCATGTTGGATAATAAATTGAAACACGTTTCAACATCTAATAACGCCTTCTACACAAAGCAATCGGGTGAGTAAGTTTGCATTACTAAGCCAGTAAGAAACTAAGTAAGCCAGTAACTAAGATACAGTAAGTTTTGCGGCCACCCGCAGCACAGTGTGAAATGTTGCATTTTAAGTACTGCTTTTATCTACTTTTAAGTGTTACTGCTGACTCTATAGATATAAAAAACACTTAAATTTTGCTTTTTATCCATCAATTTTTTTATTTTGCCTGTGTGCACGGTGGCGGGAGCCTGATTAATCCAGATGCAAATTTCCAATAGTTACTCCTTGTAGTAATTTTTGCATTATTTACGACAGAAATTATGTTTAAATCTGGCAACGATTTTTAGTAAAAAATACTATTTAAAGTTTGTGCTTACGGTGATCAGGTCTTGCTAATGGTTGCTGTATGGCACCACTTAAAACCTGATGAATATCTGCACAATATTGCTAACAATATTATAGACAAAATCGAATTTTTTTTTTATCTTCTCCATCAGATATGGCTTTTTTATTTTTTATAGAGTGGTACGAATTTGATAAAATTGGTTTAAGGATCATGATGATGAGCTGCAGTAGTTTTTCTGGTCTCGTTACTCACATGTTATTAATCCTATTGAACACATAAGGGTGGATAAAATAAAAACAGAACAGTGGTTATAATTTGCTTTATTTGTGTATTAGTGTGGTGAAATTTTGTGTAGAGGTAGAGCGGGATTGAAGGATGCCAACCCCTACTGTGGAAATGGACTTGCTCTAGGTAGCCACGCTGAAGCACGTGATATTTGCTGGTGCTTGGCCAACAGTATTGCCCAGCATAAAATTGGTTTTTTTTGTTATTCAATTGCTTCTGCGGAATGTTTTCGATTGAAAAAAAATCAACGGAGTGTTATTCGTTATTTAGTGACTGAAGGAGTTGGATTTAGTGAAGTGCATCGGTGAATGAATGCAGTCGTCGGAGAACATATCGTGTCATTGTCTAGTGCGCAGGATGGACAGAAGCACTTCCGGGAAGGAATCTGTGGAAGTTGCGGTGAACAATGTTCGAATACCCACAGTATAGCCAAAATCTTTCCCATCTTTGATCCGCTGCAAAAGGTCGTCGTTTTTATTCGGAAAGCGAAGTCATGAACAAATGTTCGAGACTTGTGTCAATTTCATCCAAAGAACTTCTGTGGGCAAGGTATTCACCGCTTGGTGAAAAAGTTGGTCAAGTTCTTGTGCAGCTTTCGAGATTATTATGTTTGAAATAAACTATGTCATTTCATTCTGTAGCTCCTAATTCCGTTTTCATTTGATTCACCCTATCATTAATTATTTTAACTCTACGTCTAAAGATAATATGGAATATGTCTATAATGTCAACTATTTTAGTGTATTTTAAAAGTTAACAGAGAAAAAGATTGCCAAATAGTCTATGCGTTTTTGTTTTGTTTAGCAAATTGAACATTTGTGTTTCACGGAATCAATTTTTTCTGCAGTTTGACTATATAAATAAACCATATGTAAAAAGATGAAACTGTATTTTATTTTTTTATTCTGAATTTTATAATAAAATATAAAGCGAAAATAAATCATGATTTTAAAATAATGATCAGAACAGTATTTGTGAAATATTTGTATTACGTATTTGTTTCCCAGTCTGAAAAAGCTAAGTGGGAAAATCAAATGCCAAAACTATACACATATTCCTAAAGAGGTTTTCGCTAATTATAATCTTATTAAAAAATTAGTCAAAACCTATGCAATAGTTTTACATGCAATTGTTCCTATTTGCATATTAAAAATGTCATCTTCATAATTTTCATCTTCATAAAAATCTATATCAACAAGTTATATTTTTTTAAAAAAATAAAGGAATACTCTAAAATTTTTCTAAGTGTACCTTCTACTATACGCTTGCATTTTTCCTATCTTATACATATATATCACTTCAATTCTCAATTAGAATATATCAATAACAGTGACATATAAACAAAATCAGATTTTCAAAATATTATTTATTCATTTTTAATTTTTTTATTAGACTCAATGTGTGATGTTTAACTTTAAAATTTCAAACAAAAATTAAAATTAATATGGTCAAATTTGCATAAATTTTAAATACAGCGTTTAGATTAAACTAATTAGTAAACATACGATTTTAAATGTGAATAATTGTTTGAAATCTTGTTTTACGATTTTTCGCTTCGTTTACCTTTTGTGTAAATACTTTTTCTTACAATCTTTCAAAAGAATTTATCTTTTATGTTGTTGAAACCTGCACTTTGATATTTTTTAAACTTTTAAAGACTTTCTTTCTTATTCAATTAAATTTTTTTATGGAGGATTTCATGTTTGCATATAATTAAAAATTCAGTCAGTCTAAACGGAAAAGTTTTGTTATGGTAATTTTATTTCTTTAACAAAGCATTTTTTAATTGATTATATAATGAAAATCGATTATTTTACCCTTGTATTGCATTCAGGTTGTTTATTGTTAATGTTGGTCCATATACATTAGAAGTTCATTTTTTGACATTGCTCATTTTAAGATGGTTTAAATGTTTTTTCATGTATATTGACAATTTCGTGAAATAATGTACTTAGTCCGTTACTTCCTATGCATGTTTGGGAGGGTGGAATTTAAAAGTTTAGTAGTTCATGACTTGGGAAATTTCAAATCTAAGACTTACTTTTTTTCAACAATCACCAAAATCAGTTTTAAAGTAGTAAACAGAAAAAAATTATATCAAAGTTATTTTAGGTATTGAATTTCTAATTATAATAACTTTATAAATTGTATAGATAACATAATGAACCGATGATATGCAATACTAAAACAAATATGTTCTTCTAAAACGAAAATATTAAATTTGTTCTTAAAAAAAATGCATTAATATTATTTTAGCAATATGTAATAACAAACAGATATTGGTTATTCGGAACCAATATTGCATTCACTAGAGATACTTTTAATCAAATAACAACATTGGTCAAAGATTGGTTTTAAAATAGTAATATTTGCAAGGAAGCGACCATATTACAGAAATATCGGCTACACATTTGATATATTGGCAAAGAAATTATGAAATAATTCTTTGTAGTTTTTCCACACTACAGACAAAATAAAAAACACCAATGAGGCGATTTATCATGACGATTTACCGATACAGGCCAAGATATAATCTACATATTACCAATATCATTAAATATGTAGTAAATCAAATAATATTGACCCAATATCGTTTTACTATTACGTTTTATAACAATTAACGTCAATTTTATTATTATTAATTAAAAAAGATAGATTTAAATGATGCATAAAAATATTTCTCTCTGTATATATTGATAAATATTATCTTTGTAAAGATGGATTTGGGAACTGCCCGTTAAATCAAAACTGCAGTTTGTTGCAAAAAAATGCATATTTTATAAAATCTTTCAAGTGGAACAAAAGAAATTTAAACTGTAACAGATAGAACTTCTAGTTTTATACAAAAGACTTCCCGCATAAATTAAATAACACCATTCTCTTATTAAATCTGTTAGACAGAAAATAAATTTGCAAATCAGGAAGAGGTGGGATGTTCATGAAACTAAAAAAGAGTATCGAGTTTTAAATCAATCTTTACAATCCTTATCACTTCTAAGTTTCAAATAAACGTATTATACAAGGCACAAACCTCTGACCCAGCAAATGGTGATGCGATATTACAAATTAATTGAATTAATTGAAAAATAATTTGATTAAATGAAACTTAATTGAAAAAGGTAGATTTAAATGATGCATAAAAATATTTCTCTCTGTATAGATATTGATAAATATTTTCTTTTTAAAAATAGAATTGGAAACTTCCCGTTAACTCAAAAATACAATTTGTTGTAAAAAATGTATATTTTATAAAATCTTTCAAGTGGAACAAAAGAAATTTAAACTGCAACAAATACAACTTCTAGTTTTATATAAAAGACTTTCACGCATAAATTGAATAACGCCATTCTCTTATTAAATCTGTTAGACAGAAAATAAATTTGCAAATCAGGAAGAGGTGGGATGTTCATGAAAAAAAAAAAAAAATAAAACAGAGTATCGACCTTTTAAATCAATCTTTACAATCCTTTTCACTTCTAAGTTTCAAATAAACGTATTATACAAGGCAAAAACCTCTGACCCAGCAAATGGTGATGCGATATTACAAAATGTATCTCCATTCCATGGAGCAAATTCCATGGCTTTTGTTTCATTTTTCTTAAGTTTTAGAAGCTTGAGGAATAGCATTCAACGTAAAAGAATAGAAAAATGGAGTGTTTCCATGGAAACAAAAGAACAGATTTATTGCGCTTTCAATCTTTTTGCTATTTTTGTTTTGATTGTTTCGTTATTCCTTTTTCCGTCTTTGTCATTTCGTCTCTCATGAAACGGATATATACGTATCAAAGAGCTAAAAGAAACGGTAAGTAGGATGGATTGGATTAAACGAAAAGTGATCGTTATCTTGCGCGCTCAAGCAAACAGAAAACTCGAAGAGAGAAAAAAAAATAAGAGTTTTTTGCCGGTTAGGGAGGAAAATAAGTTATAATCTCTGTTTTTATCTTTTCTTAAAGCAGGGTATCTCTGGTAATTGGAAGAGAAAAAATGATTATTTTATATTATATAGAGATGAATTATTTTTCTATGAAATTTAATGCTCTGCAACGAAGATATTCAAACCGGGCGTTAGTTAGTTGGTTTGAATTACTAAGAAATATAAAATTAATGTGCTTTGGTGTTAAAAATTATTTTTTCTGAGGAATTATTTCACAATATATTCAAACATAAAAATTACAAATATAGTATGAATGCATGATTATTTTAGATTTAAAGGGTATTTCAGAAAACGTTTTTTCTGATTAAAAAAATCTATTGTTAGTTTATGAAAAATAAACAAGGATTAAAATTTGCAATGGACACATTTTTTAGAATATCTAGTGAAAAAACATTTTTGATAGAGAGGAAAATACTTGAGTTATGTCGAATTGTTGCGTTTCTTTTAGGATATAAATGCAAAATTTTCCTTATTATCTTCTAGATATTATTTCAAAGTTAATTCATGTTCTTTAAAGTTTCAGCTTATTTCATGTTTAATGATAAATTTTCGACGTTTGCTGTTGGAGATGTTAAGAAAAAACAACAATGACCATGTATGATAAAGAACATGGACAATCCCGCATCTTTATATGCTGGCTAAATCGAAACTTTTTTGAAGAACAATACCCCACTCCCTGCCGCAATAACTTAATAACTTTTTATTAAAATTTTTACTTCACACATAGTATATTTTATGATTCATAATAGTGACAGTTAAAACAAACAGTTCAAAGAAAAAAATATATTTATTATTTTTAGATATATTTGTCTATTTTACCGTAGACCACTTTCTATAAAAGGAATTTGTCGCCAAATAATGTGATTTTACGCCAATAATACAAAAATGCGACAGCACGTTTGACGCTGCGCTAGCACACAATGTATGTATTTCATTTTTATTTATTTTGAGGATGAGACATTTTAGTCTTTCTAATGAAGAATATGGGATAACTGTTATTTCTCTGTTTTTTTCCCGCATTTTGATTAAAAAAAAACAACGACAAAGATCTGTGATCTTCCATCTACAGAACTTGATGCGATAAACCAATTTCAAGATTATTGGGATTATGCCACACAGAAGTGTGCAATTATTGGCACGATATGAGACTTTATTTGCAAACGGATAAACAATCGAAAAGTAATGTTAAAAGTTGTGATAAGCTAAAAAAGGAACGTTGTTTGATAGCTCGAAAAATTGTTACCTCATAATTTCAAGGCTTTATCCAATTTGTATGTTCATTTATATGTTATATCTATTATTAACGATTGTTGTATATGATATATCTGCTTACATTTTCTGACTAAATAAATAGCAACCTGCTCTTTCTAAAGCATCGTTATTATTGGTGGTTATTATGTACCTCCAGAAAACTTAACAAATAACAGTAATATACAAAGCCATAAATAAGAACTTTTTTTATACCGCTAACCAGGCCCCTACCTGCCCAGCATGAATGCCTAGCTTAACGTGTTAGTACCTGGGTGCGGGGCGGAAATCGCCTGATCACAGCATGGCTGTGATCCACCTGACTATAGATTTGTTCACATCGCTGCTGTGCTTGATCTCTTGTGATTTGCTACCGTTATCTTTGTTTGCCGGTTCAAGGTTTCTGTTTAACTTTGTTGAATTGACAAATTTAATAGGTCTCGTAATTTAGAACCTTGATCAGGTGACGAAACCCTCACCTGACTAGGCACCCCCAGAGGTATTATTCACATGTAACTTGGAGGGCTTTGCACCCACGACAGATTTTACATGCACCAGGTGCCATTAGCGTACATAGATTTACATATTTACCATGTCTGTTGGCTTGTCACGTTCATGGTGGGTTGTTGCTGTAGTGTTTATCGCCTCTTTTATGGGCTGATTTCACTTCTTGTTGTATTTGTCTCTGTCAAGGCTTTTTAGCGTTTTTATAGGCTCACCCCTGTTGTGGGTTGTTTTTTGTCTATCATTCATTGGTTTTTTGTCTCTTTCTTGATATATTTTTACCTCTAGCTTGTGCTAGAGCTGTTTTTCACATTTTGAATCTTTGTCTTCTTTCGAGAGTTCCACTGGTTATTATGTCACTATTGTGGGTTTTGTCACGTTGTAACTTTTGTTACTGGTGGTTGACACATTGTAACTTTTGTTACTGGTGGTTGTCATATTGTAACTTTTGTTACTGGTGGTTGTCACATTGTAACTTTTGTTACTGGTGGTTGTCACATTGTAACTTTTGTTACTGGTGGTTGTCACATTGTAACTTTTGTTACTGGTGGTTGTCACATTGTAACTTTTGTTACTGGTGGTTGTCAATTTTCTGGATGTTGCACACTCATTTTTGTTGTCTTTGTCACTTTATCTCACCCAAGCATTGGGTGTTTTGATTTTTTTTCCTTCGTGAATACGCTTTTTGCGATCAGTCCATTGAATCCTAGTGGCTGTTATCACTGCTTTTGAATTTTGTCCAACTTGTTGATTTGTTGTTTGAGAAACTTGTCGCACTAATGGAGTGGGGCTTGTTCCGTGGCCGTTAGTCCGTCATGTATCTATGAGGCTGTATTCACTTAATGTGACACTGTTTTTTTCCCCTATAACTTTCTTTGGCAGGTGTGCTTTGTGCATTCACCATTTAATTATTTTGCTGCGTTTTGTTCACTTTTTGTTGGCTACTTGCCTTCATCAGTTGGTGAAATTCAGTCCGTCACAGATGACTTCCACTTCTCACTAGTGCTGAAAAAAAACGATTTTTTTTGGCGTAGCAAAGAAGTTCCTTTGCTACTTTTTTTTAAAAATTTTTTTAAAGATATATTAGAAAATATACTTACCAAAGTGATGGCTTTTGAGGGTGGGAAATGCTATTGAGGACTCTCGCTGCTGGGAAAGTGTATTTATTGTGATATGAGATCGATGTTTTCTACAAACCATCTCATCACTGCTCTTCCTTTTGTTTGTACTTGTTTGTTGTTTGCTAACTGGTTGTGCCATATTTTTTCGTTGTTCGGTATGATGTGGATCAGATGTAGTGTTTGGGTTAGTGGGCAGTCTGTTAGATAGTGTTTGGGGTTCCCAACTCCCCGCATGAGCAGTTTGGTGCGTCTTTACGCTTAAACCTGTGTAGGTAGTCCGGGAATGCTCCGTGACCCGTGTAAATTTGACTTAGTAGATTGCAGCTGATGATTCTGCGAGAATCTACTTTTGGGAAGTATTCATATGTCTTCCTGCCCGTTTCCCCATAATCCCACTCGTACTGCCATTGTTTGATAGTGAGTTCTTTTAGTTTTCTTTTTAAGTTTGATATCGGTCTTTCTAGATGGTATGGAATTTCTTTAGTTTGGTTTTCTGCAGCCTTTTTTGCTAATTCGTCGGCATCCTCGTTTCCTTGGATACCCACATGTGCTTTGACCCAGCTAATTTTGAATTTATTGTTTGAGTCTTTTACTGTTTTTTGTATTGTATCGATTAATTTTGCTACATTGAAGGGTTTACTGAGTGATTGGATGGCTGTCATGCAGTCCGACCGAATGCTGTATTCCTTCCCTGTGCTATTTCCCCATTCTGCTGCTTTTAGTATAGCCAGTAGTTCGGCTTGGAAAACACTGTTGTACTTCCTTAATGGAGCCGACCATGTTTTTATTTTTTGTTCATTTTTGAAAGCTACGAATACCGAACCCGTAGCGCCTGATTCCAATTTTGAACCGTCTGTATATATTACTATGTCCTTGTAATTATGGCCTATTCTTGGTTCTATGGTGTCCGCGGGATGTGTTTCCCATACATTAATCTTTTTTATATAGTCTGTATGGTGGATAGTGGTTCCGTGTATTTCTGTCGTTTCTCCTAAACGTGATATTGTGCCGTATTCTGCCTCGTATTTAACTTGGAGGTGAATTGGAATCAGGCCAGCAAGTACCTGAAGGGCCGATATTGGGGCAGTTTTATATGCCCTAACTATAGCCAGCAAAAAGTGCCTTTGGCATGTTGCTTAGATGTGAACAGACTTTTCTCGCGACTTTGCGGACGGGACTACGTATAGATAGAGGTATGTGTAATTTTATGTATAATTTTTTTTTCTTTGCTGGGCACCTTTTCGATAATCTTCTATAGTCGTTATACATACAGTTTTTCGGCTACAGTTATTTGCCAAAAATTGTAAACGTGTAACAAATGAGATGTCAAGTGTCTGTGACGTCCGGTTATGTGTTATTGGCGATAAATCTTATTGTTTGGCGACAGTTATTTGTTACAGAAAGTGGTCGACGCCAATAGATAAGTGCTGTTTAATAATTACAAAACGATACAGAAACATACCATCAGTAGTAGTTATAAAACAATTAGACGTAATCAAATATTGATTAAAAAATAAGAAAAGCAATTATTTCAGTCTTTCTATAATGATAAAAAAAATCATGGAAGTTCACATTTTAATTATTTATGAAATATTTTAAAGCAATTAACATGCCATGTACAGTCAGATTTTTTTTTTCAAAAACTATAATTTCAAAAGCTATAGTTAAAAACAGTAATCTGTAATCTGTAAAGAGTCAAAAACAATAATTTCACTTTTTTAAATATAAAAAAAAAATGTGACTGGAACACAAACAAATGCAATTAGTTACACATTCCTGTTTTCAATAAAAAATATTGTAGTTGATTCAAATATTTATTTTCATAAGAAAAAAAACCCTAAGAAATCATGCGTTTTTGCAAAATTATCCGGATTTGGATTAAGAGTTTATTAAGATTTTACTCTTTTGGAAAAGAATTCTATTTCGTCTGTCTCAAAATGATTTACGAAAAATTTTCGAAATTATCATTAACTCTCGAAGAAATTGACAGAAATTATTACTTATAACAAAATTTTCAAAATTTATCTTTCTATAACAAAAGGATTTCGAAATTATTTCAAAATTTTAAGTGCTAAAAACAATAAATTTTGTTCCCTTCCAAATATTAGTGTAACAAAACTTAAAAAAAAATAAATTATAGTTCATAAAAAAAATAAAATAAAATAATTCGTTGGATCACATAATAACGCACTTGAACGATTCTTTCTTTTGCAATGAAATTATAAAGTATCAGAGCATTGCAGTGTGAAATTGTACAAAATAATCTATTGTACAATTAGCCCAATTAAAGTACTGTTTTTTTTTTGTTAGTTTCAAAAGAGATTACTTAACAGAATAATTGTCAAAACTGTATATGTATTTAATACAAATTCGTATGAATTCTAAATATTTATTCTAAGCATTTATATCAATTTGCACTCAGAAAACTTTTAATATTTCTTAAAATATAAAAGGTCAAATCCTAATGCATGGCTGCTCTCTTAAAATGTTTTGAACGATCTCCAAATTTTGAAACTCATTTTCTATAAAGAAAGTAAGAAAAAAATCCGAAGCTCATCATCGTCGAAGTCATTTTTCATAAAATTTTTATCTTATTACTTAAGAAAAGCCGTATGAAAAAGCATTGGAGATAAGCGTAAATGAGGCGTTCAAAATGAAAACTTTCTTTTTTTCTGTATAAATACAAAAATCATATTTTTGAAATTTTTCCTTTTTGAAATTTTGATTTAAAAAACGTATTGAATCAAACAAGTAAGGAATGAATTCTTTGAAAAAAGTAACAATAAGTGTTATTGAGAGATTTAAAATCATTACATTAGATCGACAGTTATAAAGTCATGTCTTAGAGAACAATATGAAACGAGATTTGCTCTTTAAAGTTTGTAATAAATTCTCGTTTTTGAACTCTTAAATGTCATTAATGGAGTTAAATCACAAAAAGATACGCTCTCGAATTTATTCGTTTGATTCATTTAAGTTGATATTGCATTTTTGTTAATCATATAATGCAGCTGTATTCAGTTTATTATCTAGATTCAAATCATCTAATCATTTTGAATTGTACTTGTTCTAGGTGATAATAATCTAATGAGTTACAAATATCCATTTTTCTTAAATAATTAATTCGTAAATTAAACTTATCTGACATAAAAAAGTATAGAAAATTTTATACAATATATGAAAGTAAATTTGACAACTTTTAAAAATATCTCCAGATGGATGACATGCATAAATCTGAGACATCCACAGCTAAAAACATTTAAGGAAAATTGCGAATTTCAATATAAGCTGTGTGTGGTGAATATATATTTTTTTAAATTATGTATGTCTTATAGGTGTCATAACATAAGAAAAGAGAAACTGTGTAATGAAAATGAAATAATTGAATTTTAATGGCTATTTTTGTCGACAAACAAAAAAATGTCTAAGTTGTGCGAATCGTAATTAGAGTTGCAAAAAACCGGTTTATTACCAGATTTATTTCCAATAGACTCGGTTTATTCCCATGTTTATTGCCAAAAGACCTTGTTTATTCCCAAAAAAACAAGTTTATTCCCAAAAAACCCGGTTTATTCCCAGGTTTAAACCGGGTTTTTTCTAGCCCTTGCAACTCTAATCATAATAAACAAAACGAAATACGCGATTTTTCGGATAACAATTTCTGTACTTGTGAAATTTCAGTACTTCTGATCGAAATCAATGACAAACATTTAAGAAGCATGCAGTCAATGGGTTACTGATATCTAATGTAGTATTCAATTCTACTGTCGCAAATAATAGATTGGCAGCTACTGAATTATTCCTTGAATGGATACATTGCCAGAACCTTTCTCCGGAAAATGTCGAAATCATTTTGGATTGTGTTCATATATGGGTAATATGCGGACTAATTCATTCAAAGGGTTCCATCTTTGAAAATGAAATCACTCACTAGACGATCACGATGTGCCCGAACGTTACCGTTTCAAAAAATTATTTTGCTTGGATTGCTGCAGTCTCAGCAATCGAAATAGACATAAACACCTAATCATTACATCACTAATCCCTCTATCATCCAAACCTTGATGATGTAAAGGTCGGTACGACCTCGGATTAATATTCCTGCTCACACTATCATTCTGCCTCTGGAAAATTTTCGGCGCAAATGTATTATTGAGAGTATTATGTTTTCCCAAACCTTTAAGCTACTTATTGCTAAGTTGCACACAAAAGTTTCACTCGTGCTTGAATACGACTTTATTCCATTCACCTTGTGTAAGTACAGAAAACAGGTTAATATGACGACATTAGATAATTAAAAAGAAAATTAATATGACTTCATATTGAAAGTATGACGGACTTTTTCAAATGTCCTACAAAGAGAGTATTAATATGAGTAATAGAGAAAGCACGTAGATATGACGTCAGCAGGTGAATATAGCGTCATATAAGTTTGAGGAACGTATTGAATCATGATAAAAACCCGATTATGAATATATTAACATATTTTAACATGTTGAAGTTCTCTGTACAACATGTTTAATTTTGAAATAGATTTTTCTACACAAAGATTCTTAAAATCCCGGACAACGTCGGGTACATCAGCTAGTTTTGAAATAAATGTATGCTTTATTGTAGAATGCATAATAAAGAAAATAAATAAAACTTAACATCATTATACGGTTTTAAATAAATATGAATATTAATATTTATATAAAAATATAGTAGTTGTTGATTTTCTTTCAGAAGTACCAAATGGAAGGTGAACTATTTATAAATATTCAAAAAATATTATTTTTTCGCAAAATTAAGCGTTGGCATTTGTTAAATGCAGACCGAAAGATAACGGGTGTGTCAGATCGATATTTATTACATGCTTATCCATCTGCCACTTTTGATTTTATACCAAGTTTCTAAAATTAAAATGATCCTATAATTTCGAAACATATAATTATTCTTAGAAAACTTACTTAGCAATGACATATCCTATTTTATAGGATTTTTATCATAAATAAATTTTTAAATTTCAAACTTTTATTTTTATTTTTAGCAAAAAAGATTAGTAACTACTTAAATTAATTATTAAAAAATATCCCACTGCTTTTCACTCTACTTCTTAAAAATGTAGATTTAAAAAACTGAAATTATTATTCAGTATTTAAAAAGTTTGAATATTCCTAATTTAATCAGTCGCGGAATTACTTTCAAAATTAACAAAGCACTGTTTATGGAAAGCCCAAATCAAGTAACACACTACTTATAAGAGGGAAGCAATACTTACCGAAATTATTATTCAGTTTAGAAAAAAAAATAATATAAAATTTATGAAATTCTTCTGCATAAACAGAAGTTATTCCTAAGCCGATTTTTATTCAAAATTAACACATTACTACTCAAGTGGGGGGCTATGTTCGTATTTTAGCACTCATAAATAGAGAAAAAATAATTAGCATTCAGTTTAAAATAAGTTTGAATATCAGTTAATTAAGAGGTATTTTGAAATACAAGGTAGCCATAATCATACTGACAGTTCACAGAGTGCTCTGTAGCGCGATCTAATTGCAATAATGGAGCCAAAGTTTGTAGACTAACTAAACAAGACGTTGGGCGAAGTATACACCGAAAATATATTTCCAAATGTCACCGCTTAGGGATATGTGGCGCTGAATTTTTTGGCATACTGTTTCGTCCACCATCTTCTTTACTCATTCTGTAAAATTCGTCTCCTTTCTCGCAATAGATCGCGCAACAGAATACGCTGGGTACTGACAGATTAATTATGGCCTTCTTGTATGTAAATTTCTGAAGTTATTGATTAACTTTTGATAGTGTGAAATGGTAGGTAAACTCTTTTAAAATGCTAAAAAAAGTTATTTTTTCGAAAATTCAAGTCTTTGCATGCATTACAATGCCGGCAGACGAATAACGTATATGTCAGATCGATGTTTATTACATACTCATCCATTTGCTAACTTTTGACTTTATTCCAAGTTTTTGAAGTTCACTGGATATCATCAGGGAAATGAAAAAAAAAAGTTCACTGGAGCTCATCATCACTCAAATCATTTTTCACCTATCATCCCTTCGAAGGAACACAAACGAGTAAAAGATCTTATAACTCGATGCATTGTTCAAAGTGAAGGGAATTTTGTTGGTGTCGTATGTTACATTGGGTAATTTAGGTGAGTGATCAAAATAGATAGTACATTAGATTAATTTAAAAATTGAGGTAGTGCATATTTTTAAAATTTTCGTTATTATTTGTACGATTAAGATAAAAATATTTCTCTATGTTAGTCAAAAGAGACGCATGTCTGTATTTCATTTGTAAATTATGGGAAATAAATATTTTTATTTCTTAAGCAATGTATTATGGCTCATTATAATACATCAATAAGTAAAGAAAATATGTTGTTTAATTTATTTAGTATTTTAAGGTCTTTATCAATATAATTTGCTGTTTCTGATAGAATGTGAAGCTCTCTGCTTCACTAATCTCGTAAAATGTTCTTTAGCCGCAAACAATATTTAACTAAAGTTCACTAATTATATATGTAGTATTTTAAAATATGAAATATTTTAAGAATTTACACAAAAGATGCAAAATCTGTATTACACTTCTCCTAAAAATAAATTAAATAAATAATAAAGGACCAAAACTGTTATTAATTTTTTTAAAGGTGAATATTCATAATTTATAATGTAATCTAAAATATACAAAATTCTGAAGTGCTGAAGTGCTGATTTTTACATTCAAAAGTAACACTTGAAAGGCGAGCTATTTTTAAAATACTGACAAAAATGCATTAACATGCAGACAGACGGATATCAGATATGACAGATCGCTGTGTATTGTATTCGTATTCATTTGAAAACTTTTGACTTTATTCCAAATTTCTGAAGTTTCCCTGATATCATCAGCGAAAATAAAATAAAAAAGTTTACTGGAGCTCATCATCACTGGAATCATTTTTCACCCATGTTTCTTTCGGAGGAAAATAAACGACAAAAAATTTTATAGCTGGATGCACTGTGCAGAGTGAAATAAATTTTGTTGGTATTGTATGTTGAATTAGCTAATTTAAGCGAGTTATAAAAATATGATGATACATTATGTTAATATAAGTATATATGGAAGATTTTTTCTCGACACTTAAGAGCACAGAAAATAACAAAATAAGTTTTATTTCTTGCATAACTCAAAAACTAAAATCAATATTAATTTTTAAGGCTCATTATAAACACTCGAACATTACAGAAGTGCTTTTGAAACCAGAACTATGCGTTTATAGTGATTTATCACTTGCCGTATCATTTATCACTACAGTCAAAGCCACTTACCGTAATATCCATGCTATGTTTTTCGGATAAAAAAAATATGATTCGAATCAGGAATTTTACTTCAGAGGTGAAATAAAATTTGTTCTACCAAACATTACATTACATTTTATTAAGTAAAATTTGTGTTTTGAACATGTTTATTTCATTTGAAGATTATACCCCAGAAATTAAAAAAGCATGTACGTGTGGCATATGTATAGGAGGAATATTTAAGTACAGATTGTACATAATCCTGCAATTGCATAATAGATTACAAATATTTTCATCTTTATTTCACTTAATATTGTGTTTTCGTTTCCCTTCTCATTTCCTGTGTGTTGTTGCTACTTTAAAAATGCTCTAAAATCCCTGTGTTTTAATATATTTTAGTGATTTTAGTTAAATAGAGATTACCAGTGGATCCGTGCGAGGAGTTCGCACTGTAGTCTAATATGTTTTAGCAGTATCTAATTATTTTTAATTGCATTCTTAAACTTCTTAAAAAGTTAAGGATAAAAATATCGACAAACAACATTAGCCAAGCCACAATATCACCAAATTCGTTACGTCAAAGTTACAGTAAAAAAATGATCGAGCAAAAATCACCCTCTAGAAAAATTAAAATTAACAATTCTATTTTAACTGCAGTAAAGGATTACGTCATTCGCTTCGCAAAATCATGGGACAGAGAAAAATAAACTGAATGCATGTAAAATACTATATAATATAATAAAGCATACATTTTAGGCTGCACTTGAAATGCCACTGATTCGATCGATCGATGGTGGAATTTGAATTCTGTTTTTTAATCATATATATAAAATAAGCCTGTGCGGAGAAATCACACTTTATCATTTTTCAACTATTTTTTATAATCATTGTTGAGCGAGAAAAACCTTTCATTTGATTTATGAAAACAATGCTGATTTAATTTTTAACTGACTGCAATTTTTAATCAAAACACATGTTTTAACAAAATGTGAATGTACGATGTCAGAAGCCGGTTCAAAAACCTTTCAAATGATACCTCATTCATTATTTTACAGTTCTCCAAAAATAAAAGCAATACTAAAAAACGGAAATTACTTTTCATTTTTATTTATAATTTCTAATGAACTTTAATATATACAAAATCATGAAGAAGCTATTTGATTTTCAAAAGTAAAAAACAAAAAACGAAAATTTTCAAAATATTCAAAACAGTTATTTTTTCGGTAACTGGAGCTTTGGCATGCATTAAAATGCTGACAGACGGATAACGGATATGACAGATCGATGTTTATTACAGACTCATCCATCTGCAAACTTTTGACTTTATTCCAAGTTTCTGAAATTCAGTGGATATCATCATGGGAAATGAAAAAAAAGTTCACTGGAGCTCATCATCACTGAAATCATTTTTCACCTATTTTCCTTCTGAAGGAAAACAAGAAATAAAATATCTTATATAGTCTTTGGATGCATTATGTAAATGGAAAGGAAAATTGTCTGCTTTCGTATGTTGAATTAAGTAATTTAAGTGAGATATAAAAACAAGATAAACACGATTGCACGTTAGGTTAATGTTGAAACCGAGGTAGTTTTCTTTTTCTTTTGCTTATTGCCCATCTAAAAATAGTGATAGAAAAATCTCCCCAGTGTTTGAAAATCGTACATAAATCTATCTTAGGACCCGAAGTTAAAATAATAGTACAAATACTCATTCTTTGCTTTTATACAAACAGAATGACCTCATAGATGACAAAAAATATATTTTTCTGAAATGGATTATTTTAGAGGCCTTGTAATTTAGGTTCACAAATTTGAATCTAAAATTACTAGCCCCCCCCCCCCCGACAAAAGAAATCAATTTAATTATCAATAACCTAAATTTACACAATAATAAAAATTAACAGTTTTAAGTAAGTGAATAATCTACAATTAAAAATTTGTATTGTAAAGTTTTTAATTTTAAAGATTTATGAAAATTACCTACTTTCTTGGCTTCACTGTCTCGAAGGCATTTTGCAAACTCAGGTTAAAATAACATTTATTTTATAAACAAATCGGCATCGGTTCTGCCATTTTCTGGTTTCATTTTGAAGCAAAACCATTGCGCTATATAAAAAATCCCTGACGGCTCGGCCTACAGGCACAGGTAGATTTCGAAGACGCAGACCGTGGGGCACCTGTTTGTCGGGAATTGCGGAAGAAATGACCTTTTTGCGATGATGCTGCAGTTGGAACCGCATACTTCGAAACCAAACTTGTTTGCAAGCGGAGCCAGCAAGGATTTTTTTTTTTTTTTTTTTTTTTTTTGCTATAAGAGTTGGTCCTATAAAAAAATTTCAATATAAAAGTTTTAGATAATATTAAGAGGATTTATAATAAATTTAAGTGGATTTGAAATTTTGGGAATTGACGAAGTTATGAATTTTTTTCTTCTAAAACCCCCCTTCCTCCCCCCTTAAGACAATTTTTAATTATATCAATATTCTGTCATACACAAATTTTCGGCCCTTCTCCTAGAAGTAATAATAACTTCAAACGGATTCGATATGTATCATAATTAAAAAATTATGGGTTTTTTCTGTTTTCGCAAAATTTCCCCCACCCATTCCCCCCGTTTGGTTCGATTTTTCCCATTAACGAAATTGACCGAGATTTTATGCCCCTTGATTGTATGTATCACTTTCGAAAAGATGCGGGAATTGGAACCGCCTACTTCGAAAAATAACTTGTTTGCAGGCGGAGCCGGCAGGGATTTTTTTTTAAATTTAAATTTTTTTTTTTTTTTTTTTTTTTTTGCTATAACGGTTTATCCTATAAAAAATTTGTCAGTATAAAAGTTTTAGATAATATTAAGATGATTTATAATACATTTAAGCGGATTTGAAATCTTGGGAATTGACGAAATTATGAATTTTTTTTTTCTAAAACCCCCCTTCCCTCCCCCCCTTAAGGCAATTTTTAATTATATCAAAAATCTGTCATACATAAGTTTTTGGCCCTGTTCCTAGAAGTAATAATAACTTTAAACGGATTCAATACGTATCATAATTAAGAAATTATGTTTTTTTTTCTGTTTTCACAAAAAGCCCCCCCATCCCCCCTCCTTGGTTCGATTTTGCCCATTAACGAACTTGACCGAGATTTTATGCCCCTTGATTTTATGTATCAGTTTCGAAAAGATGCGGGAGTTGGAACCGCCTACTTCGAAAAATAACTTGTTTGCAGGTGGAGCCGGCAGGGATTTTTTTTGTTTTTAATTTTTTTTTTTTTTGCTACAATGGTTGGTCCTATAAAAAACTTGTCAATATAAAAGTTTTAGATAATACTAAGAGGATTAATAATAAATTTACGCGGATTTGATATCTTGTGAATTGACGAAGCTATGATTTGTTTTCTTCTAAAACCCCCCTTTTTCCCCCCCTTGGGGACATTTTTAATTATATCAAAAATCTGTCATATATAAATTTTCTGCCCTTTTCCTAGAAGTAATAATAACTTTAAACGGATTCGATACGTATAATAATAAAGAAATTATGAGGGTTTTTCTGTTTTCACAAAAAGCCCCCCCATTTCCCCCCCCCCCTTGGTTCGATTTTGCCCATTAACGAACTTGACCGAGATTTTATGACCCTTGATTTTATGTATCAGTTTGGAAGAGATTTATGCAGAATTTTTCCAGTTATCGTGGTCAGAAAAAAGTGACATAGATAGATATATAAAGTTTTGAACTGGGGGTGGTTTTGGGTTCTGGGAGTCATGATCGGCGTAGATCTGCAAAAATTTTTCAAAATTTCCAACTTAGGTGAGAATGTAATAGGTAGTATTTCTTACGAAATCTACCTAAAATGAAGTTAAAATCCAAAAATATTAATCACTTTAGTTTTTATGAAGAAAAGAATCTAGGTACCCATATGGGTACCCAGGACTCAAGAGGATAAATGCACTTATTTTTTAAGTAAAGTATAATTTTGTTTTTATAAAGATTAATCTCACAATCCTGACATCTCTTATACACTTGCTCATTGATGCAACACCTGTCCCATATTCTTTCAAATCCTCAGTCACCTTTTGTGGTACATTTATTTATAGTTTCCTAAATACATATTGTTTTTAACTGATTGAATTTACTACTTATAAAAAAATTATACGCAGATTTTGAAGAATATATCTGGGAATGTAACACAACTTCTATGGATTAGATATAAAATGCCTTTCCGGTTAGCATGTGAGCCGAAGGAATATTCATTACATATGCGAATAAGTTAACTGAAATATCAAATGATAGAGTATTGACAAAAATTAACAACGGGTAATACTATCTTTTAGTTTTTCTCTCAATTGTAAATTTTAATATATTAGAAAATAAATCTTCAGTTCTCAACATTATAGGTGTGAGTAGTGAGCTCTTCTGCGATGAAAATAAGAAACAAAACATAGATCTCAGCTAGATTCGGACAAGAATATTAAGAAATAAACTTATACAAAAAAATCAGTCTTCCTGTAATAATATACTGTAATAATACAGATCAGAAAGCGAAAATTTACTTTCCGTTATTTTTATTAGATTATACAATTAGTTTTCAGCTTCCTTCCACACAAGCAAACAATTCTCATTTTAAGCACTATGATTAAAACTTTATATAATAAAAGTAGTCTACCGGGGAATCCAAAATTTTCAAACGAAATAGAAAATCAATAATACGGAAAATATAAGTAATAGCACAATGTGTTTTTCACTAAAATGTACAGAACGAGATTGAATTTTTTTTTAATAACGCAAAGTTTATTGCTTGTTTAATTACATTTTCCACCAACCAGTGGCGTTTTAGTTTTGTCAGTAGTTTATAAAGCGGTTCAGCCAAGTTCAAAATACAAGTCGGATAACAAATAATAAATTTGATGGATTCCATTAGTGAACTTAGCTATCAAATGAGAAAATATACTCTGCAGATCATCGAAACTGTTAATCTTATTACATGATGGCTTAAAGAGCAACAGACAACAGATTTGGGATCACTAAAGAGAAAATTGTGTGAAAAATATAGCTACTCCGGCTATAATTCTTTTCATATCAAAATATTCCATATATGTCTGTGTAAAAACTGTAACGTGTTATGGTTTCTACTTTTCGAATAATTGAATTTTTATTTCGTTTCTATTATTAAATCACACCATAATTCACAATAAAAAAATACTTCGAACGCATTTCAGAACAAAAATTAATATATTTTTGATGAACAACCAAACACTATGTCTATATTAAAATATTAAACCAAGTTTGATTTTTTTGTTTGTCGTACTACAGACACGCGTTTTCTTTTATTAGTGCTTTGAAATGGATTCTCGTGTATGCACCCAAAACAACCAAACAAATTTGTAAGTTTAGAACTTCAGCAATTACGAATTTCATATAAATGCGCGTGTTTGTTAACGGGAATGTTGTATGCAAATCTTAACCTTTCTTAGGGTCGTTCATAATTGGTGGTCGCTGGCTGTCGATGAGGGAAATGTTTAGCTTGAAAAGAAAATGTATTCTTATGCAAATAGTCTACTATTTTTTGACTAATCGTTAAGTATTTAGGAGTCTGTACTTTTGCTAAGTTTGAGTCGGTATAAAGATTATTGCCAGTTCAAGCTAAAGTAAGTTATATTAATTCAAAGAAGCACATACTGATTAATATTTTCAGTTAGAAAATAACGTTAAGTAAATGTTGTTCCACATTTGCGTTTACTATCAAAATATGACAGTTAATAGTGTTTCAAATATTGAAAAAGTGGGAGATTAAACTAAAGAGATCTACTGTCACACCCTGTTTGGATGTCAGTGAACTTTGTTTTTCATACTTCATGTGTTATCCTTATTGTTGCGTTAACTACAATGGCTATTCGTTACGTATGGCCCATGATTGTGCTTTTAGGAATCAGTTGTGGAAACAGTTACATATGAGCTATTGGAGTACACAACATTGTTTTTTAGATAATCACCAAGCACATTAAGGTGTTTGCCGTAACAAGATACAAGTGTTTGAATGACAGCATCAAAGAAAGTCGCTCATCAGTGACGCTAAACCGCTTCACGGAATATCTCACCTGGTCATCGTCGTCAAAATGATAACCACCCCAACAAATTCTTTACGTACTACAATGGGTGAAAGTCACTGTCCTGGTCAATTAGACAAGTCAGTTCATTTTCATCCCACTTGGCCATAGATTCCGCTTATTGTTTGATTGTGAACGTTCGTTCTGCCACATCTGAGTAATCAAGCACATCTTCTAACCATTCAATCACTTTTTACACCCTCAAAGATTTAATAATTTATTTGTGTTGGTTGCATTTAAAATGTGACTTACAGAATTAATTACACAAACTATCGTTATAAACATCATTAGCACACGATTATACGTGTCATCTTTACGCCAAATGAACTGTGCTTTCTTTGGTCATTGAGGACGCGTTACTGCGTATCTTCGTGTAGAGTAAATGAATCCTTAGGAAGCAAAAAATATAACGTTTAAAAACTTACATCAGAATAACCCTCGTGCATAATGAGTCACAAGGAGATAATTAAAAATTTTCGGATGATTTAATTGGCTTAATTGCATTTCCTTTTATTCTAAAAATTGAGGAAAAAAAAGCAGTTCAAGGTAATTTTATAATCACTACATAAAGGTCATGAAAGAGATATGTCTAAAACAAGTGAAAAAAACAACAACTTTTTTTTCCAATATTGAAAGTTAAAAAGAAATTTACTAACTGTGTTACAATAATAACACATAATTAAGTAATAAAAGATTTAATAATATATTTGTGTTGGTTGCATTTAAAATGTGACTTAGAGTATAAATTACACAATCTATCGTCTTAAACATCATTAGCACACGGTTCTACGTGTCAGCTTTACGCCAAAAGAACTGTGCTTTCTTTACTCATTGAGGACGCGTTATTGCGTATCTTCATGTAGAGTATGTTAATCCTTAGGATGCAAAAAATATAACGTTTAAAAACTTAGATCAGACCAACCCTTGTACATAATGAGGTGATTAGAAACTTTCGGTTGATTTAATTGGCTTAATTTTATTTCCTTTTATTCTAAAAATTTAGGAAAAAAAGGCAGTTCAAGGTAATTTTATAATCACTACATAAAGGTCATGAAAGAGATATACCTAAAACAAACGAAAAAAAAACCGTAACTTTTTTTTCAAATATTGAAAGTTAAAAAGAAAATTACTAACTGTGTTACAATAATAACACTTAATTAAGTAATACTTCTTTACGAAGCTAGGATCCTCAACGAAGCCAATTTTTGAATGATTCAATTTCGCCTAATTTTGTTTCCTTTCATTTTAATAGTTCATGAAAAATTAGCAGTTCAAGATACATGGATAAACCTCAAATAAATGTTACTTAACAGAAATATATTAAACAAATGAAAAACAGCAGAATTATAATTTTATATGATAAAAATCTTCAGTACAACAAGTGAAGAAACTTCACTACAACAATTATTCTACAATAATAACACATATTAAGGAGGAAATTCTTACAAATCTAGGCTCCTGATTAAATTATCAAATACGACAACATTCAATCGTTGAAAAGAATTATTGTTTAAAGTCACAGAAGAAGAAGAATTAACACGTTACTTTAAAAATTCAAACTAAAATAGAGTGTTTGTAGTTCTTCGAAAATCAAACAATTCTATTGAAATTCCACTTCAGTAAGAAAAATAAGTGTTTCAGAAGTACTACAAATATTTTGTAAAGGGACTTATTAATTTTTCTCTCTAATATTATATAGCTTTCACGGTTAAATTAAAAATCTATCTACTTTGCGTTCATAGTTTTGAAAGATTTCTGATTTTGAATTCCATTTAAACGTGGATCTGAAAATGTTATTACGACACTTACCTTTTTTTAAAAATCTTAATCGCTAAAATACAGATATGTTTCTTATTTAATAATATCTATTTAATTATAAAATCTCTTGGCAGCAAAAGTTATTTTTCAAATAAAAATATAAAGTTATGAGCAGGGCTTTACAAATTTGAAAAAATCTGGTAGCCAGGTATAAATTCTAGTCGCCAGTAAAAAAATTTAACACCCCCCCCCCCCTCCCCGTTATTGATTTTTAAAAAGTACAAACGTTTGCTTAGGAATTAAGTCAGAAAAAATAATAACAAACATAGTTTAGAATTATTAGTTACATAGTTTATAATAGTGCATAATAACTAAGTTTTCTAAGGAAACTTATCAAAGTTATATATTTGTGAAAAAAATAATAATAAAGGAAATATTGCAAACTCTGAATTAACCGACATGTTCGGGAAATGCTGATTGCTGTATGTTTCAAATGTTCAAATAGTTGAGTGCTACAAAATCTATATCGGATGAGAGGGCATCTATAAAATAGTGAAGCCGGAAAACGATTTTATGCCTATTTAGCCTATCAAAATAAAAAAGTCAAATAATTCTGATTTAATTATTTCAAAATTTGCATTTAATGACATTTGCAATAATTTTGCCAAATTAAAAATAAGTTAATTTTTTCTGTTGTTGTTTGTTTGTTTGTGTGTGTGTGTGAATATAATTTCAAATTTATTTCTTAATATTTTGTAACTTTGCAGCATCTATAATGAGATATCTTACAAGAAATTTATTAAACGTTGTCATGTTCGCAAACTCGAGGGCTATTAATGCGTAATATTACGAGTTATTACGTAAACGTTTGTTTTCGTAGCTAAAAAGGAAAGAAAAAAATATATTTTCCCGCGCTGGATTAAATCGAAATCAGCTGCCGGCTGAGGTTTATTTTCATCCAACGATCTGCAATCAATGATTTTTTATTTCCATTTACTGCAGATAATAATCCAAACAATGTAATTATAAATTACTATTGAGAAACAACTCTGAACCAGACACTTGTCGCCAAGACAGAGTGACGACGGCAATGTCCAACGCGTGTGGTGCAAACAGACGCGAGGCGCCAAGCATTTTAAGCCGGGAAAAAATATTAAAAATAATAATACATATTTTTATAAAAATGAATTATTCTTGAAATTTTAATTAAGTTTTATAGATTTACTTCGAATGAATTACTTATAATCACTTATATGTTATTATTCTTTTAAAATGAATGTAATATTAAAAGTTTTAATTCTGAACACAAAAATCTGATTTGAAACATACAAAAAAGTAAGCATTTTTTATCATTGCATCCAATTTTTAGAAGCCACATAAGACTATTTGTTATTGATTCCCCCCCCCCCCTCTCCTCACATTCTAATCACATGACTAGCCGACTAGAGCGGAAAAGAACGGCGTTTTATGTGCATGAAATGGAAAATGCCTTTTTAACTTCGCTTTAGAGAAAATGTCGTTTGTGCTCATTTTTTAGTTCAATTTTTGTAAAAAATAAATACATAAATGAAACAAAAAAAGTCAGATTAAAAAAGTTAGTCGCCAGATAAAAAAAGTTGGTCGCCAGTGGCGACCTGGCGACCGCATTTGTCAAGCTCTGGTTATGAGCATTAATAATATTTATTAATTTTTTTAATTTAGTACAGTAGTCTAAAAAGAAAAAAAATATATATAAAAGTAAATAATTAAAATTTAATTGTGAAATGAATGGTCAAGAGGATAAACGATTAGGGTTAGCTTTTTATAAAATTATGATAGTGTGATGTGTTAGCTTGAATGTTGAGCTAGCGTTTGACAACCTTAGATAGAGGCAAAAATTAAGGCAGTTTTTTAACACTTTCCAACATAGTTGTGTTTTGGAATTTAGTTTATATATTTGTGTGTCTGTCGTCTGTCCGTACTCTAACTCTCGTAAATATATTTTGATTACCACGTAATTGATATATAGTATTCAGGATGTATGATATACTATTCATATATATATGATACATAGTATTGATGATATATTATACATGATATATAGTATTGAGGATATATGATATATGATATATACTACTCATATATATATATAGTCATATATTCATATATATATATATATTCATATATATGATGTATACTATTCATATATTCATATAGTCATATATATATTATATATACTATTGAGGTTCACTATGGCATGTTCCATGTTGAAAATGGAATGTGTAGCATTTATAGTTCGTTTACAGGGAAACACATAAAAATTCCGTTACATTATGGTCTATGAAAAAAATGTTTACGGTGAATTTTAATGATGTTATACTATTTCAAGCAAAATAAAATTGATAGTAATTTCTGAGGCGCACTAAAACATGCTTTCAGTAGAATATGGAGTGCAAAGCAATTATTGTTCATTTACAGGGTCACACAAAATAATTCGGGAGTACTATTTATGAGCGATAAATGCTGGAAGTGCGTTTGCAGTTTTGGTATGAGTTTTTTAATTTAAAAAAGTTTTTTGGAACAGCATGTATAAATTTAGTAGATCATATACAGGGCTACACAAAAGAATTCGCAAGTATTACTGTATATAAGCGGGAGTTTCTTAGGGGTATTTTTTAATTCAGTTATGTATTTTCCAGGTGAACTATATTTAGTATACTAAAAGAGGTTTGTAGAATAGAAATAAATTCATATAGAGGGCTATGCAAAGGACTAGATACATTGAAGTCTATAGATGGTTATTTCTCCAAGTACGTTTTCAATTGTTATCCGTTTTCTAAAGTGTTTACTCAAGATTGCATTGTTCACCTTATTAAACGTCTAAGTTCCGTTATAGTATATTGGAAGTGTCGGAAAGTGTTTCATAATCTATGCTCGACGCATCATTTTCCTTTCTTGTTTTAATAAAATGCATTTGAAGATAGGTATACAGAAGGAAGAACGATGGAAGTCTTTTGAAAAAAAAACAGTTGAATTTTTCTATAAGGGGTCAGGGCGGGGGGTAAAAAAGAATTCTACGTTCGTAAAAGGAAGAACGATCAATCACTATCTTCTAACAAACTACCTGAAGTTATCATCGTTTCGAATGTAAAAAATTAATGTATGTTCAATTACAAAAGCTATTAATTTTTTTCTATATATTATAGTAGCTTTGGTGAAAACTAATACCTAATAATAATAATATATAAAGAATAATATCATTTTCATTGTTAAAGTTCTTGACAGTAAAATACATTTCTCAAATAAAAATATAAATGCAATAAAAAATGTATTTCAAATTTAAATTTATATACTAACAAACTATCTTAAGAAAGTTGCATATGTAAAATATTATGAAGAATTCAATGATAAAAACAAAAATTAACTATTAGAATAATTATAATACATTACCGCAAATACCAAATATTACATCACATTTCGATATAAATAAGTTAGACAATTTCGTTTGTACACCATACATATGAAACATTACAAATCCACACCATCTGTTTACTAACCTCTTTCATGCACCATCTACATACATAATATTCTAGTACTAAATACATAGTATTCTATTTCGCTCTTCATCAATAGAACAAACAATTATTCTAACCACAAACGAATATGCCAAGCTACCAGGCGAATCATTTACCGAAAATAGACCCTTGGGGTTTGATAACTCAGACAATTGGAAATCTCCATGGCATTAGAGAGATTCTTGAATCAACAACGATCTTGTGTCTGTTAACTCAACACGTTCGAGGGAGCTTAGAAGCAAGTAGCTGTTTTAAAATGTTGACCAAACCCTGTTCCTTTTAACACTAATTGACTCACTCAATCGGATGGAAATAAAATATTTGCTTAATAAAATATTTGCTTAAATATTTTACAAATGAAGAAAATATTACAATAATAATTATGTTTTTGGAAATTTTGATAATTATTGTAATTGTTTTGTAGCGTATGCTTTATTATCAATCATAACAATTAAAATGCAGAAAATAATTTAGTTGTAATTAAAGGTGCTGAAGGAAAATTGATTTACACTCCAATCAACACAGTTTTGAGAATGCAATTAATTTTAGGTTTTGCCAGTTTGAAGTGGACCCTGATTATGGAAATATCCTCAATTTTTGATCGGAATCGGATATTAATAGACATTTTAACAAATTATAGCCAGTTACAGCTAAATTTGCTTTATTTTTTGCGATCTATTTTCGATGCCAAATTCGAGATATATCACTAACTATCGCAAAGCTAAGAAGCAATTTCACACGAGCGTAAGGGCGTGCGTACTAATAATATACGAGAGGTGTTTTTTAATTAAGGGCCGTTTGAAAATAAAAACCAAAAGCAAGAAAATCTTCAAACACCAAATTTGTTTTCAGATTCTACATACATATCTCTATTCTTCAACATAGCTGCCAAGTTTGTTTAAACACTTATCATACCTTACAACCAGATTTCGAATACCCTGTTCATAGAAACTTGCCGCCTGCTCCGATAACCAATAAGTCACGTTAAGTTAAGTTTTCATGTCTTCGTCATCGTTGTAGTGATTGCAAACGAGATGACGTTTAAGATAGCGAAAAAGATGGAAATCGCTCGGCGCAAGGTCGGAGCTGTAGGGGGTGTGGTCTAAAATTTCCCAGCCAAACGATTTCAATAAAGCTTGAGTCTGAGCTGCGGTGTGAGGCCTTGCATTGTCATGGAGTAGCAAAATTCCCTCTATCAGCATGCCGCATGTTTTATTTTGAATCGCCGTGCGTAGCTATCGCAGGTTTTGGCCGTAGGGGCGCACGGGAGGGGGGGGGGGCGATTCGATAATCTTGAACCTTTTAAAAACATATAACGTACCGTCCAAGTTACCTACACAGCTGCAACTGAGCACAGTTTTTCCCGAGGAATGCCGGACACGACGCAAGCACTCGTTGCGACTCGCGCGCCACCTATTAGTGTATACAACAAAACGACCCTTACTTAAAAAACACGCCTCGTACATAATTATTACATTAATTATGTAATGAACATATGTAATAATATACATATGTTCAAGTATTATTATAGATAATGAAAAATATGTCGCAGACTGGTACATTTATTTTTTAAATATTCAGTATGAGCAGTGGAATAAAAGCACGATGTCATACTGGAAGTGTCCGTTATACTTACGCTTCTCGTTGTGGGCTTTTATTAATAATGTACAAAAAGTCTTTTAAGAATGCGATTTTCTGAAATCTATAACTTTAAATATATTATTAATAGGAAATTTTAGGAAAATATTTCTTCAGCTTGCATTTAGATCAAATTCTATATCAATACTTACTATCTGACTTCAGTTGAAGGTGCGAATGCTTTATTTGAATTCAGAAAGATAAATTTTTATAACATTTTTCTTCTGCAGAAAAACATTATCTAGAAATATAGCTATGAATAAAATATACTGTATTTCACATTCATTTTAACAGATTTTGAAAGCACTCTCAACTTTGGAAACGGAAGTTTAAAAATTTGTTAGATATATATTAATATTTTCTAATTCAAATAATTTAAAATGTTATCTTCTGCGTTTATCAATTAATATCGGCAGCTACACGTTGAAGATAATCATAGTTGTTCAATAATAAATATTATTTACCTAACAAGCTTACGATTTATTCTAAAAACTTAGCACTGGAAATTTTGCTATTGCGTATCACATTAATATGATCGAAAATTCTATGCAAGAAGAATTTCTACGAAACGTTTAATAACATGTAATTTAATGTTATTCAATTTATCCATTGTCAATGTTTAGTTTCTTCACAGAATTTATGTGTTATTTTAATCTCCTACGGACGAGAAATTCAGTTTAAGAAAGTACAGTGCTATACAATTAGTGTCCCAATTGTGACATTCAGAAATCCAGGACAAATACCTTACGGCAAATTCAACTTGAAGTGTGCAGTCAGTCGGCATATACCTTACAATAGATTCATGGACATAATAAATATCTTTTTTCCGAGGGAATGACATGATATGATTGCTATCGACATGGAAATCTGATCCTGATGCCACTGTATATCAAGATATAATTTGTGTGACGTAACACTAAATCTTTTTGAAGTCGATACGTATTTGAAGCTACATTTGTCATTTTAATCATATATGTCGAATAAGTAACAGATTAGTGTTCTAGAAATTATTTTATTTGTAAAGAATATATATAAATAATGACTACACCGATTTTGAATTACATAAAGAAACAGTTATACATAAATAGCAGCATAAAATATATCTATGTACTATATGCAAAATATTTCTTATTACAAATTCATATAAATTTATGCGTAAGAGACACTTTCTATGAAATATATTTAAATTATTGCATATAATTAATTATAAGAACTTATAATTTCAAAAGTTTTATCATTTCCTAACATATTATTTATGTCTTAATATTCTATGCTAGAGGTGCGTATATAATTTTTTTAATAATTATTAAATTCATTTAATTTTATTTTAATACTGTCAATACTAAATCACTCTTCACAGAAATTATATGCAATTTTAAGTTGTTCACGGATGAGAAATTCAGTTTAAGAAAATACAAACCTTCACAATTAGTGCTCCAATTGTGAATTCAGAAATTCTGCGCAAATGCCTTACAGCAAATTCAATTTAAAGTGTACAGTCGGTCGTTATATCTCTTCGAATAGACTCATGGGCATAATAACTATTCTTGCTTCCAGTGAATAACATGATATGATTGCTATCAACAAGGAAATCTGTAAATGGTGCCACTGAATATCTAGATATAATTCGTGTGACAGATTACTAAATATTTATGAATTCGTAAAGTATTTGAAGTTATGATTGTAATTTTATTAACTATATTTTAAAAAAGAAAATAGATTAGTGATAGAGAATATTTTCCGTGATAAAGAAAATATCAAAATATTCACATCTCGCATTTAGAAGCTACACGTAAGAATGGTTATAAAAAAATAGTATGTAACTTACCCTTCTGTATGCGTAATATTTATGTAGATAATTAAAACAAAGAGATGTTTTAAAGGGACACTATCTATGAAATATATTTAATTTACAGTTCATAATTAGTTATAAGAACTTTTAATTCCATCTATATATATATTACGCTATCGTACGTGGCACAGAAATCGGGATTATTTGTTAAATTCTTAATGGCAACGCCCGAATGAAAGGCATCTCATTGGTTATTGTGTAAAAGTCCTTTGGTAGGATTTAGGACAGGAATTTTTACATTTAACAGTTTGGTGCTGCCATCTACAGGAATAAAAAGAAACAAACAATGATTTCTTTAGTGCAAATAAATTGTAATTATAATTTGTCAACATTAACAATTTAATAGATATATTTTCATACATTTTCATTTGAAATATTGATTTTTGCAAGCACTTAATATTTATAATTAAAAAAAAAACAATTATCAATATACAATTTAAAATGTAAACAAAGTAATGATTTTTAATAAGGGATTTTTAGTTAAAAGGAAAATTATTTTCCCTGACAAGAGAAATTATTTTCCCTGGTAAGAGAAATAATTTTCCCTGACAGTTTCATTTTTTAAAAGTAACTGTTATACTTTTGAAATTTTAGCTCTTATTTAATTTTTTTTCTTCAAGTTTTTAGTATAAATAAATATTAGTCAGTCCTCTTTTTTTACGAAGCCTGTTATATTTTTCAATGACAGTCTGCCCGGACAACGCCGGGTGGGTTCAGCCAGTAGCATATTCATTCCAGCAACGTAATTCTACGCAAGAAGAACGTCTATAAAACGTTTGATAATATTTAATTTAATATTATTTGATTCCACCATTATCAGTGCTTAGTTATTCACAGATTTTATACGACAATTTAATCTTTTCACGTATGAGAAATTTAGTTTAAGAAAATACACTGTTTCACAATTATCGTCTCAATTGTTGCATTCAGAAATCCTGGGCAAATGCCTTACGGCAAATTCAATTCGAAGTGTGCAGTCGGTCGGTATATTCCTTCAAATAGAATCATGGACATAATAACTATCCTTGTTCCCAGGGAATAACACATTATGATTGCTATCGACATGGAAATCTGAAACTGATGCCAATGAACATCAAGATATAATTTATGTGACATAGCACTAAATCTTTACGATGTCGTTGTAACGTATTTCAAGCTACTTTGTCATTTTAATACTATGTGTCGAACAAGTAACGGATTAGTTATCGAGGAAATATACCCCTTCATAAAATATGTTTATGAATAATGAATACAGGGATTTTGAATTACATAAGGAAATGGTTATAAATAAATAAGGCGTTTAAATGTAAAACGATGTCAGTCAAATTTTCTTAAATTCTAAAAGAGAAGGGTTGTTAGAACGCTAAACAATGACTTACCATGGGGTAAAATATTTTCGGGTGCTATTTACCGAAAAATTCCATGGAAGTATCACCTATACCAATATTCCTACATGCAGATTGATATGCTTATATACTTTCCATACATTTAATTCCTTGATTGAAAATTAGTGACTTACGTCACTTTGAATTAAATTTATCTCCGATTGGAGTCCTGGCATGACGTATTTTTCAGTCAGTCGGAATTAAAAAATTCTATCTTACATTACTCTGCCTGTATATGTATATATATATAAATATATATGCAAAATATTTGCGTGTAAAAATATGTGAGATAAGCGTTTATATTTTTAAAGTGTCAATGTCTATATAACTAATCTGAACACTCAGAGATAATATACTTCATAAATTGGTAAAAAGTGTTATATAAAAACCATAAGAACAGTATAAAATAAAGTTTTTATATATGAACTGTCTACAGGTTTTAGCTTCACTGAAGCCTTCATCAAGACAAATTAGAACATTTTACAGTTGCACTCTCTATAATGCATGTATTAAAAAACGCCATCATTCACGTTTTTTAAGTTTTCTCTCAGATTACTCATGTTATTTTATTTTATTTTTACTGCGATGTTTATTTCCATATTCGTAATCATAGAGGGCTTTCCTTTATGCGTTGAGTTACACCATGGTTACGAGTATGGAAATAAACATCAAAGTAAAAATAAAATAATATAACGTGAGTAATCTGAGAGAACATGAAAAACGTGAATACTGATGTTTCAAATCATTGCATTATAGACCGTGCATCGATAGACTGTGCAAATGTAAAAAAAATCGCATTTGTATTTATAAAGGCTTCGGTGAAACCGAAACATGTAGACAGTTTATATACAAAATTTTTTTACTGTATTTATGCTTTTTACTTAGCATCTTTTACCAATTTATGAAGTGTCAACGTCTATGAAATGCATTTAATTTATAGCTTGATATTAATTATAGTAACTTATATTAAGAAATATTTTGCTAATGAATAACCCATTAATTTTATAATATTTAATTTAACTTAATTTAATTTTTGTATTATTATTGCTTACTAACTTTAGAAATTAATGTACTGTAATTAGAATTTATACACTATTTAATTCTTATAAGGGATCAGAAATTTAGTTTTAAAAAATACACTGTTTCACAATTAGCGTTACAGTTGTGATATACAGACATTTTTTACGTAAGCCTTATGGAAAAGCCTATTTAAGGTGTGTAGTCGGTCGGTATATCGCTTCGAATAAATTCATTTGACGTACTAACTACTCTTGTTCCAAGGAAATAGCGTGACATGATTGTTACCGACGTGGAAATCTGAAACTCATGCCACAGCATATTAAGAATATAATTCGTGTGACGTAACTCTAAATCTTTATGAAATCGTAGCGTATATGTTTGTCATGGTTGTAAGTTTCATATTTTACTTCCAACAAGCATATGGATAAGTTATAATCAGAATATATTTCTTTATAAAGAAAGTCGATATATAATGATAACATTAATTTTCAATTACATAAACACAAAAAATGGTTATAAATATTTTTATAAAACTTACCCATGTATATGTGTAACATTAGTACATAAAAAATTAAGATAAAGCGATACATTTAAATATTATTTCCTTAAATATAAATTCGGAATTTTGTTAAGCTTTTAGTAATTCTGCAACACTGAGAAAAATGACACTTTCAAATCTGAGTAAATCGATGTTTTCATTTTGTTATGAAACTTTTTGTTTCAAATAGGACGACGCAATGGTTTCAATTCTGAAATACCAGAAATACTCCGAATATTGAAACATCGACATATTCAAAACTGAGCACATAGAGGTCAGTTCATGTTCATTTTTGAAACATAGACATACTCGAATATGAGCACACGATGTTTTATTCTTGAGTGTGAGCATGTTTTCAGAAATGAGTATATACATGTTTCAAACATGAGTAATTTTGATTCGGAGTCATTTTGACTGTACTCAGATTTGAGTATCGTTTGTCCAGTTTAAAAAATGTCCTTTTTTGAGCGAATGTTCCAATATATGTACAAATTGGCGCATATTTGATATCAAAAGGAAAGTAATACTTATCCCGTCAATATTCGTCAATATTCGTCAATATTCGTCAATATTCGTTCGCGACATTTCATATTGCATTAAATAAATTCAAGACAGAAGCAAAAAATAAATATAAATAAATATAAATTAATGAATTTTAATGATAAATGTTGAGAAATTTTTAAATAAAAATTATTTTTTTATAATACATATTATTTTTTTAAAAAATCCAAGTGAAATATCCCTTTACTCTCAAATTATATGATATCAAACCACATTGGAAAGGAAAATTCAAGTTTCAGGAAATTGTAGACATTGCTCAGGGCTACTAGCTATCTCCCTGCTTCTTTCCGGAGTCCATCGGTCAAATGTCAGGAACGGACTTCGATTTTCCAGTTTTCTCCGGACTACTGACGCCACAGAGCCTATACCCCATTCTTCTGGGTTCAGCCTACGTATTCCATTTCTCGTGGATGCCATTTGTCATCGACTAATAGATTCGAAGGAGGGGTGATGGAATGTATGCTATTCTAGAAATGCGACAAGATGCCATAGTGTAATTTTATTAGTGTTACGATATTTACTTTAATGAATGGATAAAATAAGCACACATATAATTACATCTAAAAATGGATTTTCCTATGCATAACTTGGAACAATTTATTCGATATATATATATATATATATATATATATATATATATATATATATATATATATATATATATATATATATATATATATATATATATATATATATATATATATATATATATATATATATATATATATATATATATATATATATATATTATATATATATATATATATTATATATATATATATATATATTATATATATATATATATATATATATATATATATAACCATAAATGAAACATTACCATAACACCAACTTAAACTATGAAATAATGATTAAGTATGTAATAATTCGTTTTCAATGAATGTATGCCCCAACACACTGAATATGGATACCAAAAACTTATTTAAAGAAATAAGAAATTAAATTAAAAATTTTAAAAATTGAATAAATGGAATTGAATGAATGAAATGAAATTTGAGGAATTTAGACAGAATTTTCAAGTTCCAAATGCCTAAATACCACAAATAAAATTAAATGAGTGGTTTCATCATCATATTAGCTATAACATTGCTAAAGAATATGATTTTGGGACTACCTACTCATAAACATTGAATCAAACCTGTGAAAAAATAAAAATAAATACAATATTAAAAAGGAAAGAAGCCATACTTATAATATACAAATAACACATGAAATAGAGTTAGAAAGTCTGTAATCCATTTTGATTAAAATAGATACCTGTGCACCACATGAACCACACATGAACACAACCAAAATGAGTTAATGAATTGCAAAAAATCATTACATGTGGCCAAATTTAGAATTAGAAAAAGATTTACTGTGTTGCCAGAAAAGATTTTAGAATAATATGAATATTATTGTATATATACTCTTTCATCAATAACATTTTGTCATCGATTAGTAGATTCGAAGAAGAAATTATGGAATGTCCACTATGCTGGAAATGTAATACATTAATATAACTTTGTTAGTAATATATATACATCACACATTAATATAACTTTGTTAGAACGGAGATATGTACTTTCATAAATGGGTAAAACTTGTATAACTCATTTACATCTGATAAAGATGTTTTTTTTCTGTGAAATAAAGTAAATTTTTTTATTAAAAATTGCAAATCCTTAATTACAATTTTAATAAATTTTAGAGGGAAGTTTATTTATGTTGTCACTGACAATTATAGACGACGCCCCCTTGCATATCTCACTCACATAAATCGGCAAGGCTGCAACTGCAGCACGGAAATGCCATCTTGAACACACAACCCTGTGACCAACATGAGACGACACAAAGCCCAACATAGGTCAACACATATATGTACAATTTTAAATAATTTTCAGGTTAATTTTCAGCAGTGAAATTTGCCCGAAATTACTGAATATTATATACCTGGATTTTCACATTGCTAACTATACGCTTAGTTAGCAATTTGAAAATTCACGTATATAATATTCAATATACTTTCGGGCGAATTTCATTGATATAAATTAATTGAAATATTAATTAAAAGTGTACATATATGTGTTTATGTATGGGTTGACCTATGCTGGGATTTTTATCGTCTCATGTTATCCGCAGGGTTGTATGCTCATGATAATATTTGCATCTTGTGCTGCGGTTGCAGCCTTACCGACATATGTGAATTAGAGAAACCACGCTGCGTATCGTCCTTGTAGCTCAATGGTAGAGCATTGGAGTGTTTCCAACGATACGGGTTCGATTCCCGGCTTGGACATTTTTCACTCTGTTGGTTATGCGTTTAGTTAACAATGTGAAAATTCACGTATATAATTTTCAATAAAGTAAACTGTTTATTAAAATTTGTAATTGCTTAATTATAATTTGTAATAATTTTAAGAGGAAGTTTATTCATATTGTCCATTTTCATACGTTAAATGCTACGAAACGGAGTTGATAGAATCTTCGCTATGCTAGAACTATAACAAGATACACTAATATAATTTTATTAGAGTGGCGGTACTTATTTTAGTAAACGAGTAAAATTAGTATAACGCAATTAGATATTTAAAAAATATTTTTTTAATTAAATAAATTGTTTAGGAAAATTTGTAAATACTTAGTTATAATTTGTAGTAAATTTTAAGAGGAAGTTCATTTATATTGTTTATAATTGCCCATAAATGGTATTTTTCATACGCTAAAAGATATGAAGGAGAGCTGGTGGAACCTCCGGTATGCTAGAAATGTTATAAGATCCATTAATGGAACTTTATTGGCGTATTGGTACTTATTTTAGTAAATGAGTAATAATAGTATAACACACTTACATCTAGAAAAGAATTTTTTCTATGAAATAAATTATTCATCAAAATTTGTAAATTCGTAATTATAATTTGTAAAAGATTTTAAAGGAAAGTTTATTCAGATTGTTCATAATTGCCCATGAATGTTATTATTAATACGCTAAAAGATTCGAAGGTGAGTTAATGCTATATTAGAAATGTGACAGAATACAATATAATTTTATTAGAGTGGCGATACTTATTTAGTAAATGAGTAAAAGTAACATGCTCATAATTATATCTAAAAAAATTCCTATGTAATAAGGAAAATATTTTATCAAATTTTGTAATTACTGAAGTATTATTTGTTTCGAATTTTGAGGCTTTTGTATTCTTTATAATTTTGTTTCTCGGTTTTCTCGAGAATACTGTTACCATTTAGTAAATTCAATATCACATTCTTTTAGGTTTAGACTTCGTATTCTATTTCTCATAGATGTTATTTTTAAAAAGCTAATAGATTAGAAGGTGAGTTCATAAAATCTCTGTTATGGTAGTAATGTGATCGCATACAGTAGTACAATATGATTAGACTTGTGACTTTTCGATTATGCTTGAAAAATCAATTTATTTCATTTTCTAAATTCCTAAAAGTAGCACACATAATTATATCCAAAACAGAAAATTTCCTGGGAAATAAAATAAATCGCTTATCAAAACTTGCAATTGGTTGAATATATTTTGTAATAAGTTTTAAGGAAAATTTTACTTTCTTTCAGTATAATTATCAATGAATTGCAATTTTCATGCGCTAATAGATTCGGAGGAGAGCTGATAGAATCTGCGATTCTCTATGTTACAAATGGAAAAGAATCATTAGTATAATTTTATCACAACTGCACTTTTTTAAATAAATGGATACAATTAGCATGCATGTAATTAATCTCAGAAAGGGATTTTCCTGTGAAATAAATATAAGTGGTTTCCAAAATTTGCAAATACTTAAATATAACTTTTAACGATTTTTCAGGAAAATTTTATTTTTACTGCATATAAATCCCATTATGAATATTTGTCATCAACTAATGGATTCTACTAACAGATGAAATTTCTGGTATGCTAGAAATGTGACAAGATACATTAGTATAATATTATTAGATTTTCAATTCGTATTTTAAGAAATTGATGTAAATAGCAGACATATAACAATACTTGAAAGGTGTGTTATTTAGAAGAAAAAGTAAACGGTTTATAAAAATTTACAAATGCTTATGTGTAGCTTGTAACAATATTTGATGGATATTTAATTTTATTGATTATGATCGGTATTTATCATCAACTAATAGATTCTAAAGTAGTCTCATGGAATCTTCGGTATGCTAAAAATGTGACAAGATACATTAGTATAATTTTATTAAACTTGCCATTTTTATTCTAATAAATCGTTAAAAGTAGCGCGTATATAATTACATGTAAAAAAGGAATTTCCCTATAAAATAGAAAGAAATGGTTTATCAAAAGTTATGAACACTTAACCATAACTTTGATTAAAATTTTAGGAAGAATTTGTTTTATTGTTAAACATTTTCCATGAACGTCAATTGCCATCGACTAATAGATTCGAAGGAGAGCTGATAAAATCTCTGCTATGCTAAAAATGTGACAAGATACATTAGTATAATTTTATTAGTATTGCGATATTTAATTTATTGGGTGTTGAAAAGTAAATACATGTAATTACATCTAGAAAGGGATTTTCATATGAAAAGAATAAATGGCGTATCAAACTCTGTAAATGTTTAGGGATAATTTATGGCGAATTTTGAGTGGCAATTTGTTTTTATTATTTATCATTTCCTTTTCCAGTTTTGTCAGAAATACTGACGCAGTAGAACGTCTTGTAGGTTCAGCCTATGTATTCTATTTGTCGTGTATGTCATTCTTCAAATGCTAATAGATTAGAAAGCTCGCTGAGAGAATGTGTGTTATGTTAGCTACACGAAAACATTCTATAATACAATTTTATTAGATTTGAAACTTTTGGATAAAAGTAAATGGTTTTGCAAAACTTTTCTTTGCTTGAGAACCTTGTAGCAATATTTCATGAAAATTTTGTTTTTATTGTTTATTATTTCCCATGAATGACAGCTTATCATAAGCTAATAAATTAAAATGGGAACTGATGGATTCAATGCTATCTTTTTAAATGTGACAAGATGGATTAGTGCAATTTCACTAGAGTTGCGAGACGTGATTCAATAAATTGATAAAAGTAGCATACAAGTAATTACATTTAAAGAAAAGGATTTTTTTTCTCAAATAAAGTGGATGATTTATGAACATTTTTAAATGCTTAGAAATAATTTGTAGCTATTGTTAAGGGAAATTTTAATTATTTGTTTATAATTTTCCATGAACAGCATTTGTCTAATCGATTCAGTAGAAAGCTTGTGAACTTTTATATGCTAGAAAATGACAATATACAGTAGTATAATTTTATTAGATGTGCGATATTTATTTTAATAAATGGATACAAAGAGTGCATATATAATTACTTTAAAAAATCATATAAAATAAATTAAAGGTTTGTCGAAATTTGTAAATGCTTAGATAAAACTTGGTACTATTTTGGAGAGAAACTTTGTTTTCAATATTCATAATTTCCTATGAATGGGATTTTTTATACACTAGTAGATTCCAGAGAGATCTTGTAGAATCCCTGTTATGTTAGCAATGCGATACTATGCATTAATACAAATTTGTTCTATTTGCTATTTTTCAAAATGTACAAAAGTAACATGTGTATAATTAAATCTTAAAAAGAATTTTTATGTGAAATAAATTAAATAGTTTATTAAAATGTACAAAAGACTAAGTATAGCTAGTAATAGTTTTAAAATAATTTTTCTTAAATTTATCAATTAATTGTATTTTGCTTACGCTAATAGATTCGAAATAGAGCTGACGCAATCTGGGATTACATTAGTAAATTTTTATCAAAACTGCGATATTTATTTTAGTAAGTGGATACAAGTAGTATAAAAGTAATTCGATCTAAAAAGAGGACTTCTATAAAAAAATTATAAAGGCTTTTATAAACTTACAAATGCTTTAATATAACTTTTAACGATATTTGAGAAAGGTATTATCTTATTGTTTATAATTTCCAGTAAACGGCTTTTGTCATTGACTAATAGATTCGAAGAAAGGCTGGTGTTATGCCCTTCTATGCTATAAATGTGTTAAAAAATAAATCATGTTTGAAAATTTCTTTTAAAACCATAAAAAATCAGTAATTTGAGATGCAGTTTTCAAATAAACTGAATTTGAAAGATCACCTTTTTAACTATTTAACGGTGTAAAAATTGAAGTTGTGCAATGTTTAGAAGATTTTTAAAAATGCAGTAAAAGCGAAATTAATTGGTCAAGTGTTCTCACCAGCGATATGACGTCATCGTTACTTACGGACATGTCTTTGCCTTTATAATATAGCTTTTAAAATTGCATTTCACTTTCATTGTTCGGTGATATTAAACATCCTAGCTAGATCACTAATAGTTCTTTTCAAAGGTATATTTCATGAAATTTTTATAATTGCCTTGCTAAAACTGACTCAGAGATCTTTTGATGACAGAATAAAAATACATTTTGCAATAGTAACTGAAAAGTATTAAAGAACAATGACAACTCTTAAATGGGCAGTTAATGTCACCCCATTAAATTTGACTTTTTGATGTACTATTTCCTTAAGCCTTAGGTCTGCATGAAAAGAGAATGGACAAGAAGTAATGGGGAGTTATAATTTGTTTTTACATTCGAAGATTCAATTTCTTTTTTTTTTCTTTTTTGTTTTACATTAAATACATATTTTTAGATTGCTGGCTGACAACACCAATAAGCATTTTTATATGAAAAATATCAATAATGTATTCAAGTATAATTTTTATTATTATTATAAGCGATATTTCTCTTTTAGCCGCATGCCAGAAGTTAATAGTCGAATAACTCGCCAAAGATTGCTACTTAGAGCAGTCTTTTTTATTCCAATAATGTTAATTGTCTAAGTGCTTAGTTCAATAACATGTATCTTAAATTTTTGTTTTATTTATATTATATTATTTATTTATTGATGAAGTGTGAATTTCGTTATTTAATGTTAGCCGGAAACAAATGCTGAACTATTTATATTTTTTCAAGTTCAAATAGTTTAGTCATTCGTAATCGGGCTGCACGCGCTGGAGATAAAACAATAAAATTATCATGCTTGAAACTTATTTGAAAAACCATGAAACAAAACCCAGTAAATTGAGATACAGTTTTCAAACAAATTGAATTTAACACACATTTTTTTCTCTCTTTGACGGTGTAAAAATTGCAATTTTGTGATGTTTAGAAGTTAAAACTATTGCAGCAAAAATACAATTTATTGGTCAGGTATTGCCCCCGTTAATAGGACGTTAGTGTTGCTTACGGATATGTTTTTGCTTTATAATATAGAATGTCAATGCTTTTCACTGTTTACAGTTATCAGACAGCCAAGTAAAATTACTAATAGTTCTCTTCTAAGAAATGGTTCAAGACGTTCTTAAAATTGTCTTGTTGAAAATAACTCCTGCTCTTTTGATGACAGTAAAAAGAAATATATTTTTTCTGTACTAACTGAAAATTATTAAAGTCATGCAGAACAATGACAACACTTAAATGGGCAGTTAATATTACCCCATTAAATTTGACATTTTAATATTTTCTTATTAAGCTTATTAAATCTGATCAAAAAGAAAATGGAGAAGAAGGAATGTGAATTTTATTTTTTTGGACAGTGACAAAGTGTTTTTTGCCTCGGAAATTGTACGATTCAATTCCATATTTTTTTTCTGCTTCTTTTTTTTTTTTTTTTTTTTTTTTTTTTGCTTCTAAGCTATGATTATTTATTTCTTTCAGTTTTGATTTGTCATGCAACTCATAAAGACACCCGAATATGGTATAAATCATTTTTCGTTGTAACTTACTGTAAAATGTCTTCTAAAAGAGAGAAAAAAAGAAAAGAAAACTTTTTTGAAGCAACAACAACAATCCTCAGAAAAGAGGGGGGAAAGAAACAAAACAAAACAAAAAATATCCTGGGTGAATATAAAATCTTTAACTTCGTAAAAGAGCTTTGAAAAATGAAGAAGTTTTTGTCAGAAAAGAAGAAAAAATGGCAGACTCGCATTTTTCACGCAACGTTGCGTTTACTGCCGACATATGATAAAGAGGGTGAGATGTACAGAAAAAAAATGAATAAAAAAAAGATAGAGAATTTCTTAAAATTAACTGCTTTTGGGTATTTTTTCTTCGCTGTTACGCACAAAAGTTGTAGTCATTATTCTGTTCCAGTCTAGCACAGACGTTATTTTCCTTTTATTCAACTAAATGTTATGAATAATGCGAAGAGACGTTTTACATTCCAGTGAACAGACAACAAAAGAAGAATTATGGGTATAAATTTGCATGTGCCATCATTTAATCTGGAGACGCACAGAATCATTCTATCATAAAACTTCTTAAACAGAAGTTTGTAAATTATCATTGCGATATCATTTATATTTTTTACAGATGGACTATTTTACAACATGCTTCTGATTTTTATTTCGGCATTGAGTAATTTGTTTGGTAATACATTTAATGTGAAATGTTTTTAAAAACATTTCTAAAAAATAATGTATACTCAATTACTTTTATCCTATATATTATATTTAGAGATTATAATGTTTGGTGATTTACTATTTTGGTATCTTTCTAAGAGTGTACAATGTGTGAAAAATTAATTGGGAGTTTCAACTTTTTAGTATTGAATTTTTTGGATTGTTACATTTTTATTACAGCCCTAACTACCCCAAAACTTCCTCAAAACTGCTTTGAGTTAGCTTTACTTACCCATCATACGTAGTATAGGGTAAGTCTTGTAATCGGTTTGAAAATCGAAAATTTTTTTTTGACGGATTTACACGTTTCAGACACTGGAGATTCCGAAAAACATATTTTTAGAAAAAAAATTTTGCCGTCCGTCTGTGTGTCTGTGTGTCTGTGTGTCTGGATGTCTGTGTGTCTGTAAACGCTCTACCTCCCGAAAATTTTGAGATAGAGACTTGCAATTTGGTATGTACTTAGTATGTAATAATGGGAAGAAGCCTATTTCATTTCAATAACCTCGATTAAACGGAACAATTTTTTTTGGACTCTCGAAATATTCGTTCTGATAAAAGGTATATAAAAATTTTCGAAATTGTTTATTTTAAGCAATAAACATAAAAGACAATAAAAAAACATAAATTTTGCATAAAGCATGAAGTCGATCGGATAATGAGTTGCCGAGATATTTGGAATCCTATTTTCCACACTCTTCGATTTTTCATGACCCTGTATTTCATCCAAATTTCACTTCAAAGATATATTTTAATTGGAAATTTGACGCTTAATCAGATTCAATAAACCGCTAGTTAATAGGATTATTATTTTTGGAGTTATAAGGAAAAACCTCTTTCAAGCAATTCAGTAATCGAGCCTTTAAAGTTTGTGACGTCATCAAGCCACGATTTTATTTGAATTGCAATGCATTTTATAAGTAGTTTACACATTTTTATTTTAATATTTTACATTATGCATATCCATGATGGGTAAGTATTACGGTGGCCCCCAACGAGTAGTTTTATTTGCCGCTATTATTCTATTCGAATACGCAGACGATATTTCCCTTTTATTCAACTATGTGCTATGAATAATACAAGGAGACGTTTAACATATTAGAGAACATAACAACAAAAACGAATAATGGATGTAAATTTTCATCTGCCATCTTTTAATCTAAAGGTGGACAAAATAAATCTATTATAAAATTTCTTTAACAGAAGTTTGTAAATTATCATTGCGATATCTTTTCTTTTCTTTTTTTTTTCTTTTCTTTTCTTTTCTTTTTTTAGCACTTTCCAACCTAGTTGAAAAGTGCTTATGACTTCGGTTTGTCTGGCCGTCTGGCCGTATGGCCGTCTGTCCGCGCTCTAACTCCCGTAAATATGCTCGGATTGCTCTGCAATTTTTATATGTTATTGTCGTTATCTATGGCACGTTCCCTATTTCAACTGAAGTGTGTAGCACTTATAGTTTTCTTACAGGGACACTCAAAAGAATTCCGTTACATTGCGGTGTATGGGGAAAAATCATTTGCGGTTTATTTTAAAAATGTTTCACTATTTTAAACGCATTGAAATTTATATAGATCACTAAGATGCATTAGAAGAAGCTTAATATGGAATAGTAGGTGTATAGCACTTAGAGTTACTTTACAGGGACAGTCAAAATAATTCCGTTACATTACGTCTATGGAGAAAAATCGTCTGCGGCTTATTTAAATAATGTTCCACTATTTTAAACGCATTGAAGTTTATATATATTACTAAGGTGCATTACAAGAGGCTTACTACAGAATAGTGTGTGTATAGCAGTCATCGTTCATTTACAGGGACACACAAAAGAATTCTCTACTGTCTGTTAACAATAATTCCTGTAAGTGCGTTTTAAGTTACTAAACGCGATTTTAATCTTAACTAGCTTTTTGTCTATTACGTGGTGTGTATAAATTCTGTAAATCCTATACAGGGCAGCACAAAAGTTTGCGAACACATTTCCGTTTATTGACAGAAACTCCAGAAGGAGAATTTAAACGGTGCTACGCGTTTCCTAACTAAACTAAAATTTAGTATCCTATGTATATATACAAATCTATAGATCATATACAGGGCTACATAAAAGTATTCGGATATTTTTCCGAATATTGTATATATTGAAAATTCCTGAAATTACGTTTTTAAATATGTTATGCGTTTTCCAAATTGTTTACTTAGATGTCATCTTTCAGCTTATTAAACGGTAATGATTTGTAAAATTATTTTAGAAGCGTTGGAAAGTGCTACATAATCTATGCTTGACGCATGATTTTTCGTTCTTGTTTTTTTAAAAATTTATATCCTAATATTTATTTAAAAATTTGTTTCGCTTATTTATTTCGGCCGTGATTTTTTTTTTTTTTTCGTAGAACATTTAAATGAAAAATTTATTATATACATATATATATATATTTTAATTATTATTATTTTCTCAGAAATGGTGTAAACTCAAATAATTTTATCTATCTCCTATAATTCTAGGTGATTTATTGAGTTGGCATTTTTCCAAAGAAGAACAATTCTTTCAACATTTAATTATTGAATTCTTAAAATTGTTATATTTTGTCTAAAGCCCAAACTGTCCCCAAACCGCTTGCTGTAAGTTTTTTATTCACTGTTATGAACGAAAGTTGTTTTCATTATTCTGCTCCAGTGTTTAGACGATATTTTCCTTTTATTCAACTGTATGCTGCGAATAATGAGAAGAGGTTTTAAATTTCAGTGAACACATAACAAAATAAGAGTAGTGGGTATAAATTTGCATGTGCCATCATTTAAACTAGAGGAGCATATGACGATTCCATTTTTTTTTTTAAATAAGCAGTGGCTTGTAAATTATAATTGAGATAGAAATTATATTTCCTTTAAACTGAAATATTGAAAAAAATGGTTTACTATTTTTCTAATGGCTGTGAAAAGTTTCAAAAATATTTTTTTATGAAATAACTTAATTAACTTTATCGTATGGAAAAAATTAAATAAAGGCAAAACTATTTAACTTTTAAGAAGAAAAAGTATTCTTAGTTATTAATAAACAAGAAATTATTAGTATATTTTATTTCTCATTTATTCATAGACTATTTTCAAAAGATTCACTGTATTTAAAAGAACATTTCTGTAAAACTATTACTTTTAACATGTTAGGACGAAAAAATTACATAGAGCTAACTTTTATCATTAAAATAATTATCAATCTAAAATTTTGTTTGACGTAAAATTACTACATAGAATAAAATTATATATGATAAATCTTAAAATCAAAATCTGTGTGTGATTTTGTTCCGTAGGGGAAATTACCTAATAGCAAAAATATTATTGGGTTCAACATCAACAAGTGTGTATTGTAAATCTCATTACTGATACTGAACGTATTGTCATAAACCATCGCACAAACGTTTATATTTTGTCAGTATTCCTAAATTAGTTGGAAGACCTTGACACGAAATAGAGGAAAAATGTTAAAAGAAATTATTTTATGAATATAATACGTAATGCAGGAAAATATATTCATCTATTTTCAATGCATATAATTAATTTTTAAAACTGGAAAATTTCATGAGAGTTAAATAAAAAAAATCTAAACATTGTCAATGTTAGAATAATTTAAACTTGATAATAAAAAGTTTTTCAATGAAATATTATTGAATTAGCTTGTATCATATTTCTAGAGGTAATATATATAAAAGTTTTTATATATATTAAAAACTAACTAACGAAAAGCTTATATAATTTTGTTCTAGTATTATCTAATATTAACTTTGGCAATATCGTACTAAGTCATTAAATCTGTCTAGTTTTAAAAATTCCCAGCTTCATGTAATAAAATCAACTGGCTATAATATCATACGGATCATAAACTTGGAATACTTACCAAACCTCCTGTATGAGATAGCAGTGTCGAAAAATGCCCAGTCGCCGATAAAATGTGGTCCGGTGTAATGGATATGCAACTAATACTCTTTTATAAAATTTTATTATTATTACAAATGTTTCTTTATGGTGCTAAAATTTTATATTTACACATACATATTTATTAATGTTTAAAATTTACAATAAATGTCTGCTTTTTACATTTCACAACAAAATCGATTTTTAAGTTTCATATTACGATATAAATTGCGTATAATGAGGCATTTCAAAGTTTTTAAAATATAATTTTATTACAAAGACATAGCACAGATATTTAACACTTTCCAATATACACTGCTCAAAACAATTAAAGGATATTTGAAGTTTTATATAAAATAAAGATATAAACGAAATTTTTTTTGCCGAAAATAGAAGAAGAGAATCACAAATGCAAATTTTTCTGGTTTTCAAACTGTGGAGTATGCAAATTTTGAGTTCGACGTCAAAAACGTCGCTTCAGCGGCAGCGAATGAAATTTGACTTTCAACTGGATAAAAGAGAATGAAGACAAGGATTATCGGCATTCAGTGATTGCTTTGTTTCGATGAATACGATGTCTCAGCGAAGTCATTTGACAGATTCAGAAGCTTGGAGAATTGTTGGTAGGTTAGAAGGGGGGCAAAACTCAAGCCGAAGTAGCGCAAGCCATTGGAGTGTCACAAAGTGTCATTTCCAGGATCTGGAACCGTTTTTTGGAGAGTGGATGTGCAGGCCGAAGACCAGGGCAAGGTCGTAGACGGGCAACAACGCTCAATGAAGATCGGTATTTAGCGTTAACAGCTCGGAGACACCGAAACATGAACGCTACTCTTCTCCAACAACACCTTCGCTCGGCTACAGGCACCACGATTTCAACTCAGACTGTCCGAAACCGGCTCCATGCTGTAGGTCTGTATGCTCGCCGACCGATGGTATGTGTTAGATTAACATCAGGGCATCGTCGCGACCGCAGGGAGTGGGCAACCGAGCATGTCAACTGGAGGAGAAATGAATGGAGCAATATTCTGTTTTCTGACGAGTCCCGTTTTTCTGTGCATCCGGATAATAGGCGTATTTTCATCTGGAGGGACCGTGGCAGTAGGAATAATCCTGCGTTCGTGCACGAAAGTGTCAGATTTGGCGGTGGAGGAGTGTTGGTGTATGGTGGCATCTCCATTGACGGGCGCACTGACCTCTACATCATTCGAGATGGAGCTCTGACTGGTCGCCGATATAGGGATGAGATCCTCAGACCTATTGTAGTCTCTTACGCTGCAGCAATCGGAGATAACTTCATTTTAATGGATGATAACTGCAGGCCACATCGTGCAAACCTGGTGGAGGATTTCCTTTTCAAGGAAGGAATCGTTCGAATGGAATGGCCAGCGTGTTCTCCAGACATGAATCCAATCGAGCACGTTTGGGACGCTCTAGGAAGACGAGTTTTTGGCCGCCAACAACCCCCACAAACTCTCCAAGAACTGGAAAGAGCTCTTCTGGAAGAGTGGGGCAGAATACCCCAACTCGTCATTAATAGCCTCATTGAGTCCATGACTCAAAGGTGTTCAACGTTGCTGGCCGCCCGTGGAAACCATACCCCCTACTGAAAATGATTTTCTTTGAAGAAAACACCTTTTCTTATTCTTTTTTTCTCATATGCACAAATTGTGTTTTTTTCCTTTTGCACACAAATGCGCAATAAAATGCATTTTTTTCTGCCAAACATGTGTAATTTATTCTCATATAACCTACTATGTCTGTCGACCATGTATCAATCAGCTAAAAAGTTTCCCAGATACAAAATCCACCTAAAACTGCAATATCCTTTAATTGTTTTGAGCAGTGTAGTTGAAAAGGGTTTATGACACCAGTTTTTCTAACCGTCTGTCTATCTGTCTGGTCGTCTGGCCGTGCTCTAACTCGCGTAAATATACTTGGATTGACATGAACGTGGCATAATGTCAGTAAGGTTTACCATTTCCATACATTCGGTATTAAAAACGGAATGTGTAGTTTTCATAGTTCATTTAGAGGGACCCACAAAAGGATTCCGCTATAATATGGTTTATGGGGAAAATATTTCAAGTGTATTTTAATAAAGTTGCGCTTTTTCAAGCATACTGAAATAGATATACATTAATGAGGTGCAATATATCAATATCTCTGTAGAATATGGAGTGCATGACATTTAGCATTAATTTACAGGGAGACACAACATAATTACGTTACATTAAGGCGTATAGGGAAAATTATTTGCAGTGCATTTTTACAATGTTACACTCTTTGAAATATATTGAAATTTATGCGCATTGATGAGGCGCAATACAATATGCTTACTTTAGGATATGTAGTGCTTAGCATTTATTTGTTCATTTACAGGGACATAAAAAAAGTGTATACATAGTTTTTTACCGTGTATAATCGATAATCGCTGGAATTGCGTTTTCAGTTGCGATTAGTTACGTTATGCGTTTCCTACTTGAATTAAATTTCAGCTGAATATGTTGTGTGATAAAAATCAGTAGATCATGTACAGGGCTGCACAAAATATTTCAAGTCACCATATATAATCAGAAAATGCTGAAAAAGAAAAGTCAAATGTATTTTGTTTGCTTTTATATCTAAAAAATTTAACAATATGTGTGGAGTGTAATAAATCTATAGATCATATACACAGAACTTAACAGAATTCGAATATCTGATCGACTGTAGATGTAAATGGTGAAATGGGTTGTATAACCCATGTTATGCGTTTTCTAAATTGTTTATTTAGATAACTTCTTTTACATTAATAAACAGTGAAGTTTTGTTACAGTATTCTGGAAGTGTTTGAAAGTGCTTCATAATATATATGCTATGAATGACTTTTCTTTCTTTATTTTTTATTCTTTATTTTAACATCTAGCTTCACTTCGTCGGCACCGTAACGTTATGTTCAAACACCACTAACATGAGAGTAGTCGCGTCTATTTTTTAAACGCTATTGGTCACGTTCGTCTTTTTGCCATCAGTGCATGTTGGCAGAAAATGGAAAATAAGAAATAAACTTCCATTTAATATTCAAATATTATTTTTCAAGGATGTTATAAATTTGTATTTTAAGGAAATTTTGTGTTTTAAGAAGCATTGAAACACAGACAAAGGTTGAAATGAATTGACACTAGTGACTGAGTCGCGGTAGTTTCGGCGAATTTCAAGTTTGCATGTCAATATGTACTACCTGATAAAATGCCAAAGCGTCTTGCAACTCTACTATGGCGAAGAAAAACAAATATACATAGTGCTACATAGAATTTTCCCTTTGTATATTTATGGGGTGATGTACTACGCTGTAAAAAAGAGGGAGTATTATTACGCTTAATTTGGGCTTATGAAATGCCAAAATAAGTTTAAATATGCACTAATTTTGGTGTCAACACTGAATTAAGTGTTATAATACACTTAAAATAGTTTATCTTTACTCTTTCAAAAAGAATCGGTGATATCATACACCCTGAATGACGCTTTCAAATTAATTTGGGAAACCAAAACTCCAATATCGGTGTACAATTTTATCTCGCTATCCAGCTTTTGGTGTTCAGATACACGATGACATCAGAATGTTGCGTCAGCACACGACCACAGAGAAAGAGAACGAAGCATTCGCCATTTTGCTTTCATTTAAAAGCAAAGGGAAAACGCAAGGGAAGCAAAGTAATTAGTCCTTATTTATTTAAGAGTACTAACTAGCAGTGGCACCAAGTTATATGGACCGCTGGGGCCCAAGCCCACCCAATAATTTGCTATTCCAGCTTACCTAATTTCCATTATTGTGTTGTTTATTTAAATTTACTTCTGAAACGAAATTTCATTACGTTGACGTTCTCAAAATTGTTTTGTTTGAAAAACAGTGAGACAGACAGGAGGACTATAAGTAATTAAACAGACGTATAATTTGATTTCATTTAAAATTATTCTTCTTGCATATTTTACCTCTGAGTATAAGTTAATGCGGTCACTTATATTAATGCTCTGACTCACAATCATAAAGCAATTAGATAACTGCATTTATTTTCTCGATGTTCAGCTTTTTATGCATTTTATTTGTAATCATATCCATTGTATGATAATTGTGATAAATACTATTTTCTTTATAAGGAAGAGCTTATGATAGTATAATTTCATAAAATTACGATTTTTATACAATAAAAAAAATATTTTCCCCTTTTTGTTTGCAAACCACAAACATATCTAAGCCGAAATTTATTATGAATTTGGTAGCAAGTTGAAAAAAATATATATAACGCCATCTTCAAATGGGAAGTGGGGGGGGGTGGCAGTTTACTTGATCAGTACCCCAGTACCCTATAGCAGCAATGCTAGTTTTTGTCACACACAAGATATAAAATTGTATAAAAATGCAACATGTGAAAAGAAAATTTGAAAAGTAAAGAACATTTGTTATCAACATTTACTATGATTTTCTAAACAAAAGGTTTGTGAATTATTTTAAAAAGTAAATGAAAAATAAAAAGGAGTGGATTGTTTATTGTTAGGAAATTAGCTGAAGAAGAACCAATTTTTTCAAAACTTTTATTCATTATAACACATAAAGTTTTTTTTCTTATAAGATTAGGGAGGGGTGTTTTAAATGATCATTTTGATGCATATAAAATTTAAAAAATGTCTAATAAGGACTATTCAAGATTTTGTTTGGTGGATGCAAGCCTCTTGCAATTTAGATATTCATTTTTCAGCTACTACACAAATGGAAACTGGTACATTGTTTTAAAGTATATTTTGGTAACATGAAATGATGTTCCATACATGGAATGCAATACTTAAAAATGTTTTGTTACATATAAAAATTATAATATTGTGTGTAATATATCTTAGCTGGTCATTTTTAACAGTATACAAGTCCAAAATTACAATTTTAATATATTTAAAAAAATTTGTGTGTTCCTGTTTTATGTTTAACTGGGTATAGGCTATTCTGGTTAATATCAATGTATTTAACCATGAAATGTGTTTTGATAATATTAAGTAATAATTATATGCTGTTTGGTTTGGTGCACTGCAATATGCAAACTTTTTTTTTTTTTTTTTTACATTTATGATTAATTAAAACAGTTTTTTACTTTTAACGTTCTTTTAAGTGCTTATAAAAATGACTTTTTTTATTGTGAAATTGAAATATACTCATTAAACCCAAGACTGGTGAGGATCCTTGGGGTATTTTTGAGAAATTAAGCCAAAACACAAAACATTCATTACTGGGATAATAAAAACTTATGTGTAAATAAGATTGGGTGATGGATAAAACTTCTACAATGCTATATTGAATGTCGTTTAAACCCTTTAACTACTAACAATAAATGCAAATAGTTCCATGTGGATCCATTGTTAAATATGTAAGTATTTTAATATGAAAAATACAAAATCTAACAGAATTTCCTGAGTAAGTTTATTTTAACAATTATGTAATAATAACATTTATATTGCTAAATTTCTATGGAATTCTTTTTAATTACAACTGTATTTGAATAAGTCTTTAATAATGGTGGCACCAAAGTTGCTATCATAATTGTTGTAATTAAACACCAGATAAATCTAAAAGCACCTAATTATTTTTAAAGCTCTCTTCAAGTCTTTGACCGGAAATCTGTCGTCCCAAATTATCCTAGGAGAAAAAGGGATTGACAAGTAATGGACATTTACGTAAAACTACAGGCATTTTTACTGTATTTTTTTCCCTCTTGATTAAAATATAACATATTTTGAAACATTCATAAACTTTTATAATTGAAATTTAAAGAAAAAAATCGCGAGGATTTCAATTACAGATTTGTGAACAGACTTTTAACTATCAATTTGTGAATCAAAGTGAAAAAGATGGCTAATTTTTTGTAAATGTATAACAGTGCAAACATTTTTCTCCATCAGGATAGCAGGGGCAGTGAATTTATTGAGCATATTTGGAACACCAAATTTGGTGTTATGCTCCATCTAAGTGGCATATTCTAAATTAGCTAGTAGAACACCCAATTTGGTGTTAAAGCACACCAAATCAATGATGGCGTTTTATTACTACACTTTTGGTGGCAACAAAGTTGCCACCAAAAGTGGTGTTTCTTTACACTAATTAATTTTTGGTGTTTCTTTACACTAATTAATTATTGGTGTTTCTTTACACTAATTAATTTTTGGTGCTTCATTACAGCAATTTACAAGTGGTGTTTATTTACACCCTTTTTGGTGGCAACTTTGTTGCCACCATTTTTGGTGTAAAGTAACACGAATATTTTTTACAGTGTAGGAACGATAACTGGCATTTGTGGCAAAAAAAGATTAACACGCGACTACTGAGGGTTAACTTTTATGCATAACTAATAAGCTAACATGCTTCGCTATAGAGATGAATTCTAAAAAAGATTGGTATCCACAGTTTCAGAATATTTGGTTTACATATTATTTGTTATGCCGATACATTTATTTAGTTACTTTAAAGCAGGTTTCTCAATCTGTGTGCCGCGGCACATTAGTGTGCCGCAAGAGATTGTCAAATGTGCCAAGAGGGTTTTAGACAAATAATTAAAATTGCATGATGTCGGATCAACGAAGCATTTTCTATTTATCATGTGCTACCTTCCCTCTTCACACCTTTCCCTGTATTAGTTTTTCCAGCGCCTTGTCCCCGCCCATCCGATTCAGATTGTTTTTTTTCTTTTTTTCAATTGGGGAAGCAGGAGTTTGCCTTCTCAACTCTGGATTGGAATCTGTTTTGGATTTTTTGATTGCTGGACGCCGTGCATTTTATTCTACTCTTGTTTTCGTTCGAGAAAAGAGTGCGTATTGCTGTTAAAAAAACTTAAAGTAAAACACTTGATTTTCACATCTGTGAATTGGTTAAAATGCAAAAAATAGAAGCATAGGAAAGCATGATGGACGAATATATGGAAATAAAATCTGGTACTTCACAAATGGGAGGTAAAGAAAGAAACAAACGGAAATATAAAGATGAGTACATCGAATTCGGATTCAGCGCAATTGAAACTGAAAGCTCTCAAATGCCATTCTGTGTAATCTGTAAAAAGAAACTTGCGAATGAAGCTCTCGTTCCTAGTAAACTGAAAAGGCATTTGGAAACTTCACATCCACAGATAAAAAACAAACCAAGAGAATATTTTGAAAATCTGGCAGCGCGGGGAAATAAAACATAATTTTTTTAAAAACTATATAAAGATGCCAGAAAAGGGATTGATTGCCAGCTACAAGGTTGCCCAATTAATAGCACAACGGAAAAAAGCACACACCGATGACGAGTCTATCATTGCACCAGTATTAGGTATCATTGTCGAAAGAATGCTGGGAAAAGAAACATTAGAGAAGATCAAGAAAATACCATTATCCAAACGGACAATATCACGCTGAATCGAAGATTTATCTTCAGACTTAAAAAAACAAATTGTCGAGCATTTCCAATCGCGCGACAGTGAACTCAGTTCCTTGCTTTCATTCGATTTATTAAAGATGAAAAATTCTTGGATGAGTATCTATTCTGTATAGAATTCGTAAGTACAACGACAGGAAAAGACATATTTGAGCTTGTAAAAGAAAATATTTCATGTTTTTGTTTGCTGTGGAAAAACTGCGTGGGTGTTTGTACAGACGGATGTCCATCAATATTGGGAAACAAAAAAGGATTTATCGCACTTGCACTGTAAGAAAAACCACTGTAGATTTAACAGCACAATGTGCTGGCAATTCGGACGCCAGCAGTTTGTGCTGTTAATTTTACGCAACTGCTGTTATTTTTCAGAAGCACACTGTGTTGTTAATTTGACAGTAGTCTGTGCTGTTAATTTGATGCAACTGCTGTTATTTCAACAGCGCATTGTGTGGTTAAATTTACAGTAGTTTGTACTGTTAAGTTAACGCAACTGCTGTTATTTCTGCAACGCTGTTATGTTTAAAATAGGCTTACGGTACCCAATCTACTAAATCTATAAAATGCGGTTTCCTAGTTCAAGGGCAGAAAAAATAAAACATGTTATTAAAAGAAGAGAACAAACTTTTGAAGTACATACTGCATTTTACGTGTTTTTGAAGTTTTACCTACTTTTCTAAAGACAGAAACTGAGTTAGTTGCATATCACTTCAAACAAGCCACAGATTTCAGAGGTAGAAGCAAGCCAACGCCCCGTAGAGATAATGCCTAAGAGCTCAATTTTGACGTCACGGTAGATCGGCTAATGATTCAACTGTAACATCCTACCATTCCTACAACCACAATAAAACAAAATTCTAAATGACTTTTCCATCAAGAAAATTTTGTTTTATGTAACAAAATTCGAAATACAAAATAGTTATTTTTATTGAAAAATAAAAGCTATCTTTTGAGGTTTCATTAACACTTTTTTTTTTTTTTTTTGTTAATGTGCAAATGAAAGCTCATATTTGAGTTCTAGCATATTTTCATGAAAATTAATAATATTTCGATTAAAGATTGGATTGCTTTCAATTAAAGTAAGTACTTATTTACAGTATATATGTGCATTTTTTTCAATATTAACAATGCTAATCATTATCTATTAAAATATGTTTACTTTGTCACTGCTGAATACTTCATTGAATATTTGCATTTGATAATTATAAATTTCATTTATTTTGCCATATATGCAGTTTTTTTTTTAATCAGCAGTAGTAGTTTACTATTAGTAGAAAATATTAAACTTATTAATAATTTTGTTAATAATTAATAATAATTTTGTTATGTGCAATTGAAAAGATATAATTTTGTTTTGTTTTATATTTAAATATTTTGTTATGCAAAACGTGATACGATAAAAACTAACTTTTAATTAGTTTTTTAAATATTTTTAACACAAAAGTAATTACAAAATTTAAATGATAGCTCTAAAGAATAAACTAATTGATAATGATGACATAATGATAGAATTTAGATTAACTGAATATAATCTCAAAAATATAATAAATTATGTAATAATAAATATAAAAATAAAATAAATTTGAAGAGGGTGTAATCAGTGTGGTATACATGTAACATGCATTTATATAACAAATAAGTAATTAAAAAAACATTTTTTAGCTAAGTGTAGTATATTTAAGGCAAAGGCAGATTTGAATACCAGCCGTAATAATTTCATTTGAACATTAGTATAAATATATATTTAATATTTTCTAATAATAGTAAAACATGAACAATCGTGAATTTCTCAAAACTTATTTTTATAAATAAAATTTACATTTTTTTTTTATGAGAAACAACTCAGGGATCTGTTTAGGAAAAAAATATGTCCTTTAAAGCACCCTTCACAAAATTTCTCATTTCAAAACAGGACCCTTCACAAAATTATTTGTCTTAAAAATAGGTTTTTCACAAATTTTTTCCATCTTTAAACCGAACATTTCACAAATTAATCATTTAAAAGTAAAATCTGACCTATCGCTTTTACATATATAAAGAAAATATATGTATTTTACATCCATATATCTTCTTAAAAATGTATAAATAAGAACCTGAATATACCGATCATTTAAAATTCACATAATTATGTCTAGATTTTTCACAAATATGAAAAGTTGTTCACAATTTCACAAAAACAGGACCCTGGGAAAAAAGTCTGGACAGACCCCTGCAAATCTTTCTTGAATTTTTTTTTAATTCATAGCAGTATTAAAAATATTTGCATAAATATTTTTGTCTTTACAAAGAATTGCATTGAAAAGCATGAAAGCTATCATAGGCGAACAAATATGAAATTATTTATTATGCACAATTTTCTATTCATATGCATGAAAAGAATGGCAGTTTTTAACTAAAAAGTATTGCATTTACAAATAAAGCAAATTCATATTGAATACAAAAATTGCTGCGCGAAATGTTAATTATTTACTAAATAAACAAATAGTGCAAAAGTAATACTATATTTTTCACATCACCAGCTTCAACTAAGCTGTGCGATTAAGCCTAATCGTGCAACAAGGACAAAAGTAAACATATTTTAATAGATATATATAGTGATTAACATTGTTAATATTCATAAAAATGCACATATATACTGTAAATAAGTACTTACCTAAATTGAAAGCAATCCAGTCTTTTATCAAATTAGAATTAATTAGACAACAAGAACTTTTTGATTACGAAGCACGTTGCCGCTACAACAACGTGCATGGCTTACTCTCCGTCTCCTTATGCTGCAGCACAAAAGAGGGAAGGGCGAATGGCCGATCTGCAAATACGTCATTCAATCCAGTGTTGCCAGTCCTGAGACATTATCTCTAGGGGGGCGTTGAGCAAGCGGGAAGAAATGGCGGTTATGTGTTACAGTTAACTTCCTTTCTGCTAACCGAAGAAAGCTACAGTACATTCAACTGCAATCGAATGTGAGTGCGAAATGAACGGCAGTTTGTGTTGTAGAAATGTCGGTTTTTTTTACAGTGTGTGCACCAAGAAAATCGAAATATTATAAGCGTCCACTGTATGATTCACAGAGAATATCTCGTTTCAAAATCTTTAACTCCAGATATGTTGATAGTTTTGAACGAAGTTATCCAAGTGGTCAATTTCATCAAGAATCGACCTCTAAAATCCCGAATTTTCTCTCAGCTTTGTGACGCAATGGATTCCGAATACAAAACTCTTTTATATCACACCGAAGTGCGTTGGCTTTCGAAGGGAAAGGTTTTGAAACGATTCGTACACCTGAAATCCGAGGTGATTTTGTTCTTAGAAGCGGAAGAAACATGCTTTGAATTTTCTCTTCACTACAAGATTTGGTGGCTTAAAGTTCAGTTTATCTGGGACTTGTTTGAAAAGCTGAACGCTCTGAATTTAAGTATTCAAGGTCCATCTGAGAATATCGTCACATCAACATCAAAATTGAAATAATTTGAAGAAAAATTAAGACTGTGAAAATCTGAAATATCAAAATCAAAATTGAAATTTTGACTGTTTTCCGGGTTTCAATGAATCTGAATCAAAAAGATGATAAGCACGAAATGATAAGCACCATTGACAAACTCCAAACCTCACTTAAAAACTATTTTCCTTCGCTTTCAGTTGACGAATATGAATGGTTAATCAACCCATTTGTAATTTGCAAGACACCAAATTTGACAACAATAGAAAAAGAACAGCTAATTGATTTGAGAAACGATAAGTTTTGCCGCTCAATATATTTTCGAGAAAAATTTAGATGAGTTTTGGCTTTCTGTCAAAAATTTGTATCCTGCAATCAGCTTGAAAGCTATTAAAAATTTTCTGCCTTTTGCATCTTGTGGCTCTGTGAATTTGGATTTTCAGCATTGACAGAAATAAAGTCCAAAAAGCGAGAAAGAATTTTAAAAATTGACGATGAAATGCGAACTTGTCTGTCGACTTTGGAACCTTGTTTCGATTTAATTTGTTCTAGAAAACAGGCTCAGCTCTCTCATTGAATAAATTTTGTAAGTAATTTTTTTTTCTTGTTTTTTCTTTTGTGTGTGTGTCATACAACTTTTACATTTTTTTTTGTACTTTTTGGTTAGCCGGTGTTATATATACATAAATATCTATCGATATATATAACACTGGCGCCCGGCTAACCGAAAAGTATCCATTTTTTATATTCAAGTGAGCCGCAAATAATTTAAGTTATTTTTAGTGTGCCGTCAACTAAACAAATGTTGAGAAACGCTGCTTTAAAGAGCAAGCAATTATATATGTGTGTGTCTGTGAACAAACCATTGCTATAATTTATATAATAAGTTTATTTTTTAATTAAAGTGTAATTATTGCTTAAAGTGATAAAAACATAGCATAAAAGGTTTAAAATACCTTTTAATATAGATTACTTTATATCCTTATTATATCCTTCGCTCAACCGGCGACATCTTCCGATCAAAATCATAAAAGACATAATAATTAATAATAATAATAATAATAATAATAATTCATAATAATTTGTCATAATTTAATCCTTTTTTGTCTGAAGATGTCGCCGTTTGAGCGAAGGACACATATGTAATCTATATTAAAAGGTATTTTAAAACTAAGGTTTAAAATACTTTTTAATATAGATTACATATGTCTCCTTCGCTCAAACGGCGACATCTTCAGATCAAAATGATAAAAGACATAATAATTTTAATAATAACATTAATAATAATTCATAATAATTTGTCATAATTTATTATTTTGATCTGAAGATGTCGCCATTTGAGCGAAGGATACATATGTAATCTATATTAAAAGGTATTTTAAAACTAAGGTTTAAAATACCTTTTAATATAGATTACATATGTCTCCTTCGCTCAAACGGCGACAACTTCAGAACACAATGATAAAAGACATAATAATTTTAATAATAACATTAATAATAATTCATAATAATTTGTCATAATTTATCATTTTGATCTGAAGATGTCGCCATTTGAACGAAGGAAACATATGTAATCTATATTATAAACCTTTTGTGTTATGTTTTTTATCACTTTAATTTAAAGTTAACATGTGATTTTTATTATATTATTTGTAAGTTTATTTTTATTAAAAATATCTTCTCCAATTTCTCTGTAGTATTCTTTTATTATTCCGTTGAATAAACACATAAAATATAACAACCACTAGTGTTACGGAAATATTTCTTTAAGAATGTATCGAATTCAATGCGGTATATTCCACAACCCTGAGGCAAAGACCTTGTTAGGGATACTTGTCTTAACCCAACAGGGGGAATTTGCGTTGTGGCTTTTCTAAAATTTCGGAAGTATTTCTATCTCTATTTTTCAAGCACATTGTTAGAATTACTGTAAGGCTTATTTTACGTACAGAGCTTATTCACTCTAATTTATAAACTTTAGAAAGTTTATTTTAATGATCTTGTCACGCATTGTAACTAGGAAAACTTCTTCTTACATTAATGACGTGCTTTTGAAGATAAGTTTGTATATAAGTTATAAGAAGTGTATTATAACTAAAAGTAAGAAATATATAAAACATTAATACTGATGAATACAAACATAAACAAGCATATTTTGCGTATGTGTACCCCTACATACGTACATGTACAGAGCTTATTCACTGTAATTTATAAACTTTAGAAAGTTTATTTTAATGATCTTGTCACGCATTGTAACTAGGAAAACTTTAATATAGTTAATAATATAGTTAATATCATAATATAGTTAATATACAAACGCTTCGATATGATAAAGATTTTGAGGTTTAAAAAATTAAATAGACTTGGATATTAAACGTTTCTAAAATTTTCTTGGTTATCTTCCATTTATGGTATATAAAACTAGATGTAACTTCATAATGGCCTAAATGATTTACAAACATTACATAAAAGATTAAATAGATGAGATATAATAGTGTTTAAAGACAATACTTTAACATATAACAATATAATTCAAAATTGCTGTACTTTTTTGTAAAATAATACAAAAAAAAAGAAAAAAAAAGCGATACATACAGAAAGTATTCATTTTATTTATTATTTAAAAGCACCATGCAATTAATGCATCTTTTTTATCCTCAAATATAAAGTTTTTATTTGTGCAATATAATTTCAGTTATTCAAGTTTAAAATATATAATTTCATTGCTGAAATATGCGCAGTTTGTTGTGTATTTATGTTGCAACATTTTTATTATTTAAATCACATTTTTTATGTAATACTGCTGTTTTTTTCACACGTGCTTTTGTAATGTATACTATTCATAGAATCACTTGTTTATGAAGTCAATCACTTGTCAATGAGTTGAATCAAACAAGTGAATTTCTGTATTTTTCTCCAATGCCTTACATTGTTAGATATTTAATATTTGTATTTAACAACATTTGAGTGATGTTTATGTCTAACATTTTATAATAAATGTTTTACTTCATTAATGTCGATTATCATTATATTTAATAGTTATTTTATTTGCAAAATGTTTTATTATAATATGTTTGTGTATGTTTGTATGTATGTATGTGTGCGTATGTCTATGTACAGAGTCAATGCGGGGAATATTTACAAAAATGATTTAAAGAAGACAAGAAAATTTCTTCTCTTATCAGATAAATAATGGAACTCTTTCCAACTTTATCCGCACATAAATTATACAATGTAACTTTTCAAATACCTTTCAGCGTCAAAATTTCGCTAAAAATTGACGTATATGTATTTCGTCAAAATTTAGTAGAGATATTGCCGATCATAATTTATAATGAGTATCTAACATTCGATGTTCATACTACTATTACTAACAATAAAAGCTTCTAATACTTAATTAAGAAATGAAAGTTTTAAATTTTAGCATCAATTAAACTTATAGAGGCATTTTTTAAAGTATTTTTTAGAGAGAATAAATTAGAACCCATCTCAAGAATGTTTAAAGAGTTTTGATCATTTAAACCATATAAACATTGTTATAAACTGTAAAATAATAATAATAATAATAATAATAACAATAATAATGTTATATAATAACGTGTGAAATATTGAATGACATTTCAGAAAAAAATCTTATTATTAAAAGATTTCTCAATAAAGAGTATACATAAAAATATTTTTGTCAATATTTTCCAATTATACATCCATTGGAGATTAATGTAAAGTTATAGTTTAACCGAGAAATAGATATGAAGGAAGTCATGAATACTCATCAATAAGGATAAAAAGGTGAAACAATTTGATCAATCCAATAATGCAGATAGTAAATTTATTTTTTTATTTAGTTTGTGTAATATTTTTCAAGAATACAAAGTTGCCTTTACAAAAATAATAATTCTAATACGAGTTTCTATCATTTAGTTTATATAAAAAGGGCCCGGAGGGTTCTTATTTTTGAAAATTCTTTAAGCAGTTCTTCAAAGTCTATTCAATGTTGTTTTCAATTTAAATAACAGCTAATACATGCGATTTTCATTAATTCAGGATTTATTTCCAATATTTGTATTTTTCTACTTTATTCTATGTATACAAGAAAAAAGTACTGGATTCGTGAAAATTTCTAACTTCCGGTTTTTGCGGATTTATACGTTTTAGCAAAACCAAGAACACGATTCGACATTTTTTAGAAAATGTCTGTTCGAGAGTCTATGTGTCTGTCTGTATGGGAACAAATTTTGTTGGTTCTGAACTATAGCATAGAATAGGATGAAATTTTATATGAAGTCCAATCCTTATGTGAAATGGTGCTGATTAATTTTCTCCAGTTTATTTGCTCAGAATTCAAGAAAATATCAAATTTAGAATCCTCATAATAGGAATAGATTTGTCATACAATTTTGGTTGTGGTCATCTATGTGGGGTGTGCCGAAATTCAATTATTTGTTCGAAATGTGCGATTTGTATATGACCAGTTTAAATGTACAGAATTTAACGAACCTTTACCTTTAGAATCATCATCATGGGAATAGATTGTCATTTGATTATGGTTGCAGAGTTCAAAGAAGGAGTACCGAAATTCGATGATTTGTTCGAAATATGCGATGCTTATATAGCCAGTATAAATGCACACAAATCAACAAAAGTACTTACATAGAAAATAACGCTATATTTAGTAAAGTTATGTGTTTATACATGAAACAAAAACCTATTTTATAAATCAATGTAATGTCTGGTACAATTTAAATCATTTAATTCATTTGATTTATATAGAAGAATGTTTTGAGATGACCACATCATACTACTGTATTGTTCAAAAAAATTCCTTCAGAGAAGATTAGAGAATTTCGTAACGTAAGAATTTTAAATTTCAAAGTTAGGAATCAACAAGTGATTTAACAAGGTCCACATATAGGGTCAGTCTTGTAATCGTTTTGAAAATCGATTTTGTTTTAAGGGATTTACACGTTTCAGACACTGGAGATTCCGAAAAATATATTTTTAGAAAAAGAATTGCCGTCCGTCTGTCTGTGTGTCTGTAAACGCTATATCTCCCGAACAAATTGAGATAGAGACTTGAAATTTGGTATGTACATAGTATGTAATAATGGGAAGAAGCTTATTGAATTTCAGTAAGCTCGATAATCCCGAACTATTTTTTTCGGGCTCTCGAAATAATCGTTCTGATAAAAGGTACATAAAAATTTTCTAAATTGTTTATTTTAAGGAGTGAATATAAAAGACAATATAAAACATAAATTTTGGATAGTGAATAAAGTTGATCGGATAATTAGTTGCCGAGATATTTGTAATTATATTTTCTACACTCTTCGATTTTTCATGACCCTGTATTTCATTCAAATTTCAATTCAAATATATATTTTAATTGCAAATGAGACGCTTAACACGACGCAATAAACCTTTAGTTAATATGATTATCATTTTTGAGAGTTATAAGTATGTTTATTTTACGCAATTCAGTAATAGAGCATTTATTGTTTATGACGTCATCAAACCAGGATTTTATTCGAATTACAATGCATTTTATAAATAGTTTACACATGTTTTACTTTCATATTTTATAATATGCATATCCATGATGGGTAAATATTACGGTGGCCCCCAACGACTAGTTTAAAAAAAAAATCAATACGTACTTCATTAAGATATTTAAAAGTTAATAATCGCATTGGTTATTCAATTGCACAGGTTACGGGTAATATTAGAGCATTAGCGAAATTTCTAATAGATCGTATGTACAATGAGTTGGGTTGAGTTGATTATTGACGGCCAATTATCTACACATGGGATATAGGCCCGGGGGGAGTGCCCTTCGTGGGGGTCTTTCTAAGGGAACCTAACCCGTATTTACGCATGGATAAATCCACGGCTCGAAGAAAACCACGAAAACTCCGAACGATTAGGCCGACGGGCGCGATTGGGATCGAACCCAGCACCTCCCGTCTACCAGCTTCGAGAGCACAACCTCTCAGCCACTGGTGGGGCTGTGTATGTACAATGAAGCAAAAAACCCAATTATTTTAACATACTATAAAAAAAAAAAAAAAAAAAAAAAAAAAAAAAAAAAACTTTTTGGATAAGAAAATATGTACATACACAAGCATTTTTAATGTAAACCCAAACATGAATGTCAGAAATAATTGATTAAACTTTTCAAAAAATTTCACAACCGTAGACACCCTAACATTTTGAAACACTACTTTTAAAAGTGAACGCATAAATAAAACACGCATAAAAAATTCTCAAGCATTTACAACTCTCTCTGTGTATTCATGTAGATTTATTCTCATGTGTGGGTACTAAATTTAATAGCTCCGTGCGAAAAATAGCATCTGATTTATAGCTCATGATGTTGCCTCTGAGGGCTGCAGTGTTTTCTGCTTTCCAAATTATTTGGAATTTCTTCTTAACAGATTCCCATGCACCACGAAAACGATTGATTCACCAATATTTGTGTGAAAGGGGGCTGTACTCAAATTGAGAAAACTCCATAATAACTCATTTCTGTCTGTTTGTTCAATTTTATATCGACAATATTTTATACCATTAAATATGAAGTTTGAATATTTTATACTGCTATTAAATATACGTATAATAAGCAAATAACAATCGTTTGTTAGGTGGCACTCACCCCCTTTTTAAACAATTAATTAAAAATTAAAAGAACTCAAAATATCAACTTTTTTTATTAACTTTTTAGATTTTGTTTATGGCTATAATTAAATAATGCCTTATTTTTTCAGGCTTTGATTTAATGTTCTGTATGTTGTCAGAGGTAGTATGATAAAACAAGTGGGTAAGTGTGATCGAAGATCGCTCAAAGGGTTTCGTTTAATATTCCTTTCAAAACACTTTATCATTTCTTTAATAAATCAAAATAAATTTCATTTAGCAACAAAAAAAAAAATTTCATGTTTTTTATAAAGTAAAAATTTACTGGTCTATTTTTTTCGTTTTTTCGAATATCTAAACCAGCCCGATAGCGGGAGGAGCTCGCTATTATATTCTGTCATAATAATAGCTGTCATGCGGACTAAATGCGATATTTTAAAAAATAATTTCAAAATTAAACATTTTGTATACCTTCAAAATGTTAAAATATGCGAATATTTCCATAATCGGATTTTTATCACGATTCAATATGTTTCTCAAACTGATATATTTACTATTCTCTATTACTCATATTGATACTCGCTTTGTATTATTTCCAAACATTTGAAAAATTCGTTGTTAAACTTCCAATATGACGTCAGATTTTCTTTTTAATTCTCTAATGACGTGATATTTATCTGCTATGTGTACAAACACATATTCAAACTCCTTGTATTATTGAGAAATCTTACAAATTTTCCGTTTTATTACCACTATGACGTCAATAAATTTTATTTCATATTTATCTTTTTTTTCAATCGGTGAAACTTTTTATTTCATTTTCATGTTTTACGTGGAAATCGTTCAATAGAAAATTAATTATTGTAGAGAGACTTCCATTGTGGATTTTCAATTTTTGGCAACTGCTATAACGAAATATGTTTAAATTTAATAGGAAAAGGCTGTTAGAATTTTGGTTTTTTATTTCTATTTATTAAAACAATAGGATTTTCTTAAATTTTAATATTTTGAGCTTCATAGCTGGTATTCAGCTATATATACGCAAAGTTTCAACTCTGTAAGTTACATAGTTTCTGAAAATGGCTCTGTGACGGACAGACAGCACAGCGGGAGTAATAGGGTTTCGTGAGATAAACGAAACGCTAAAAAAGTATCGAATAATGTTAAATGATTTTAACATTTGAGAATAATATCTACAACATAAAAAGAGAGAAAAATCGTAAATCCGCACGCATTACAGTTTCATTAAAGATTTGTAAAGATATTTCTAATATCATATGTATCGTGTGATACAATATTCAATTTTTTTTAAAAACTTAGCATTTTGAATTAAAAAAAATAAACAACATAAATACTTCTAAAGATTTCTTCACTGTAGATTTAAGACAGTGTTCATAAAAACGGGTACAGTTTGCATTTTTAAAACTGAAGAAATATTTGCTGATATGTATTTTAAATAATATTGATTAATTTTAGCTTTCGAATTTCAAAATCAGCATTTTAAAGCTTGTGGGACACAGATTATTTCTAAAATTACAGAAATGGTTTAAAATGCAAAATTCCTCTCTATCTCGAAAAATAATGATAGTAATGATCAATAAATTCTTATAGTTATGTATTGGACAACGCTGATTCCTCTTTTGTAAAAAAATAATTTATGTTGTGATTTCCATTTTTTATAATTTTATGAATTTATGAACAATTATCATAATTAAAAATATGTTTCTGAATCGGAAACATTTCAAAACTATGTTTGGATCCATTTAGTGCATCTCATTCTATACATTTCAATCGGATGAATGTTTGTTAACATATGAATTAAAGTTTGTCCAGGGATTTAACATTTGTTGTTTCTAAGTTTGACCTCTTCTAACTCTATTAAGATTAAAAGGAAAATTCACAAATTATGTACTTGTTCATATTTGACGTATGAAACTCAAATTTGGTGACATAAATGTGATATTTCTTTATGCAGGGAATACGAATAAGGCAAAAATTAAATGAAACAATGTCTCTGGTCTAGGTAGATGAATATAAAGTTATCCTTTTTAAATATATATATATATATATATATATATATATATATATATATATATATGCATGTATGTATGTATGTATATATAGAGAATATTAATTTTAAGTAAAAGTTAAATGGTTCATCACAGCTACCCGTCTGCTAGACACATTTTCGGAGTCCATCTGACCACGACAAAATCTAAAAGCTATCTTCTTTTAGATTTTGCTATTCCAGTTGATTTAGTATTTCAGCTATTCTTTCTTAGAGAGCCTCAATTTAAGAATTTGCGTAGCTCTGCTGTTCAAATTTCAACGATAAAGCGAATTTTCATTCCTACATAAATGTAAGTTTCGATTGACAAATCAAAGTTGGTATAATGCTTTTTGTGTAAACTGTCCTCCCCGCCCCTCCCGAAGTATAATTTATGCATATCACTTAATAGTACATATTATTTCCAGTCCATTGATACCTGTGTTTTTTCATACCATTATTTGCATTAGAATTAGTGGGTGGTGATCAAATTATTTTAGGATTATACAGCTGGAACATCTGTTAAGATAATTTTTAATAATGCATTTAATCATCCTTATTACATATAATGTTAAATTAACTTTCCAGCTAGTTTATCAGAAACTGTATTCAATAATTTGTACATGACTTAATACACAGCATATAATTATACAATTTATTATCGCGTTTTAAATCGATTTTAATACATTTATATATCATTAAGTGAAAAATTCACAATTAAGGCATGCTTGTAAAAACATATTGCAAATGATGTTCAATAGGGACATAAAACTCTGCGTCGCTTTGAATTTCAAAGCGAAGAGGAACTGAAATGTGCTTAATTGAAATTTATCAATTAGTCCTTCAGCCATCCAAATTTCCTCATCAGAAATGGTACTTGGCTTTGTTTCCAAGTACTTTGTAATATTAGCAGCATATTCTTCCGTATGAAACCAGTATGTCTTAATAATATCCCATCGGAATTGATCATTTTACTTTATAAATGTTTATAACACAGCTTGCATATTGTTTAGGTTAAATAATTTTACCTTAGTATTCAATTATTTAAATTACATGAATAAGATTTTATTAGTATTGATTTGTGTGAAAGAAAGCCATTACGACTTACACAAGGAGTAAAAGTATTATAACGGTATTTTTACCAATTAGTTTGTCTTATAGCTATTATTAATATGCATGATATATATAATTATTATGCGGTATCTTGAATTCGTAGTTGTATGGAGTATGTGAAAATATAATTTCTTTAATTAAGTTTATAATAAAATGTAAAACTAATTGAAATTAACGCATGGTAAACCCGAGATTTTCTGCACATTATGCCTGCTACAGATAATGTTTATCTTTACTGTGCTTTTCTTTCGCAATCATTTTTATTCTCTTCAAAAGTATAAATTTAACTGTTTAATTCTTTTTTTCGTTCGTTATTATGTAATTCAGTAAAATTAATTCGGAAAATTACACTTTATATTTATATTAAATAGGATATGGCATATCTATTGCAAAACATTTTCGTTTGAAACAATAATTCAAAAATGCCCAAACAAAGTAAACATTTTTTTTTCTCTCTTATCCATTTTTCTTTTTCCAATCACTTATATTGTTTAACAAATTCTAAATACTCCCAGTTAGTCATATATATTTAAAGTGACCAGCAAAAGCCATATAAAACTGAATTTTATTTGGAAAAGGTGCAATTTTACTCGACGATAAGCATTAAAATTATTCCACTCTCACTGTATAAAAAAATATCCGAATTTATTGTAATATTTAGCAAAAATACAGTAAAATTTGAAGTAAAGATAAATGGAATTTATCCTCTTAAGACGATTTTGAACAAAATCTAATTTATATTATTAATTTGTGTGGCAACTGTTTTTAACTAATGATAGTTTGAGAAGCAACAATTCAAAATTTATGTTCATATTCAAGATTAAAACTAGTTCCCATTATTTAAAAAATATATAGAGATGTCACTAGTAATGATGCTTAGTACACAGTTGAATTTTTAAAGGCTGAAATCATAGACCGCTTTCAATAAATTATGTTTCAAGATTTCGTTAAATGAAATTCATTTTAGCAGTGAAAAAGGCCAACGTAAAATATATTCCAACATATATAGCATCCATCAATTTCACATACTTTTCCCAAGAAATTTCCAAATACTTAAAATCCATAAATTATTTAATAATTCAGTTTTTATATATTTTTTAAAATGTTCTGAGGATCTTTACTCATTTTTAAGGAAAAAAAAACATAATTGCCTTTGCCGATAATGAACCAGAATGGAAGAAATTATTGTAATCGAAATCTTTTTGACTTGCAGTTTTCAAAGGATTTACACGTTTTAGGGTTGTTACCCGAAAAATAAGTTTTTACAAAATGTCTGTCTGTCCGTGTGACTGAGTGCCTGTTTTTTCTCTTTGTATCATCGAAAAATGTATGTAGTTATGTATAGAATTGAACTAAACTTCATATATATGTTTTTGACTATAGCCAGCGGGTCCCAGATGAAATTAGGGATATTGCACCAGACAATGGCGCATGACCCAGACATGCACCAGACAGTGATATCGATTTTTGTGCCATTTTCCTTATTGAATCATCAGAGAGTGTAGTAAGTTATGTATAGAACTGAACCAAACTTTATATACAAGGTGCTACACAGGAAATAAAAGTAAGCTGCGACGCAGGCGCCCTAAGTAGACGACAACCGAACCCAAGTCCTGAGAGACTTTTATCGCGCCAGTAGCTTTGGCTGGCTACGGCGCTTCGGTCGGTCAAAGGACCGCCGCCTGCGGACCCTCTAACCTTGAACCCACGTGTCGACGACGTAGGCCGTTGCGATACGCGGTGAAACCACAGGGAGTCACCGCAAGACACTTGGAGACGGGCCGGCGTCCCCCACAACAGCTTCGGAGCTGGAAACCCGAAAGGGAACCAGGCCCTAGGCTTTAAGTCGGGATGTTCCAACCCGTGCTTGCTCTACCACAACTCGAGGGGTATGAAAACCTACAGAGTCACGGCTCCACTACAGTGTCCTCTCGTAGTGGACCTGCTGCACAGGATATAGAAAAAGAAAACATTAAATAATTTTTTAATAGAAAAAGATTTTTATTTCAATATTTCATGATTTATACATGAGAATAAAAGAAAATAGAAGATGAGATTTTCAAAATGTTGGCCATTGGAAAAGACAAAACGAAGTCTAGGCTCCAAATTTGGGATAACATGCTTGAGTTGGTCTGTTGGAATAAACATTAAGTATGACAATTGTTATTGCTGTTTTCAGCTCTTCTATGGTGTTTGTTTGAACTCTGGAGACATGATATATAATATAGCACCATACAAAGAAGTCTAGGAGTGATACGCCAGAGCTATATGAGGCCCAAAAAACTCCATAGGCAAAGTGATTCGGGAAGCCTCTTGAGATCGTCATAGTGACATCTGAATAAGACCAGGACGTCTCTTGTTGAATGTGGAGGAGCTCCATCCCGTAGAAACCATGTGTATTGGATACAATGTTCGTGGTAGGCATCAGGAATGATGCTCGTTGTCAAGAAATCGAGATAGCGTTCAGAATTCACTGTCTAGACAAAACATACGTACATAAAATACCATCAGCACACAAACCACACTAGACAGTGCCCTTTTTGGGTGAAGAGACTTGACAACGACAAATTCTGTCTTCTCGCTGCCCAAATCCTATAATTTTGGCAATTGGCATAGCCATGTCAAGTGTGCCTCATCGAAAAAAGTGACATCGACGCAGTTGAAACCAGTGTTTAAAGCAGCCTCAAAAGAGAGGTAGAATGGAATAACAACGCAGATTTGCTTGTATAATTAACTCTAATCTTCATACGATGTAATTAGTACAAAAGTTACTGTAAAAATGGGCAAGACGAAAGATGTAAGCGTCTTTGAACGCGGGACCATCGTCGGGGCAAGACGAGTTCGTGCCAGGATCTCTGAAACGACGAGTCTTTTAGGATTTTCTCACCCAACAGTATTTCGGGTGTTTAGAGAGTGGCAGTTGAGAAAAATAAACTTAAAGCGATAAGGACCATTCTGGTCGAAAAAGACTGGTGAACAAAAGCGGTGATAAGGGAGTAGCACGCATTGTCCGCATCAACAGAACGGCAAAAACATGACAAATTACAGTTGAAATCAATGCTGAAATCACAAAGCATATCCCAACGTACAACACGACAGACATTGTAAAGGATTGGATTAGCAGCAGGAGACCATCAAGACTGCCTCTGGTTTCAGTGAAAACTAGGAAAAGACGCCTGTTCTGGTCAAAGGAACGACAAAATTGGTCACGTGAGTACTGGAAAAAAGTAGCTTGGTCCGATAAATATCGTTTCCAGCTCCATCATGCAGATGACAGGATCAGAATATGGTGAAAACAGCAAGAATTCATGAACCTTTCCTGCCAAATGACAACTCTTCAGGTTGGTGGTGGTGAATTATGGTGTGAGGAAAAGAAAATTCATTTTTCTTAAAATTACATTTGAAAATGGAAATAAATTACAAAATTATTTTTAATAAGGAATGTGTTTTATTATTATTATTATTACAAAACAAACATTTCTTAAAAAAATTACATTGCAGTCGAGTTCGTATTTTCCTCAAATGTAAACGAAATACATTTCTATTAAAATGTGTTAATACATAAGAAACCATTTAAAAATAATAAAATCAGTTAATTTAAAAATGATTTTTGCAGTAATTTGTCTTTTATATTATACACATAAAAAAAAATATTCCTCGTTTGAAAATACAGTGGTTCTTTTGAACACTTTCAGCTTTCCGATTATAATGCAGTCAAACTCTATTATAACGATAACGAAAGAGCAATATAATTTACTCCTTATAAAGGATTGCTTGCCAACGCTCAGCATAAGATCAGTATTGGGAAAAATATATAAGGCAATGTTAACATTAAATATTTCAATTTTAAAAATGAATAAATGATGAAAAATATAGGAGAAATTTTATCTATCAAATTAGGAATATTACCAATAATAGTATAATTAATCATTCGGATGTATCGATGCAATCAAACCAAATTATTAATAACAGTATAATTAAACATTAATTTTTCATGGTAATTCTTTTCAATAAATTTTAGCTTCGGAATTAATAATCACGAAAACCTTATGCAAAAGAAATCGATTAAATTCTGCTTATCATTTATTGATTAGTTTAAGCAAGTTTTAAGAGGAAATTGTTCTTATTTATATTTTTTATTCTCATTCACATCATATATTATTTCTTCTAATTAAGTTCAATGAATTAAAGAAATAGAAGAAACTAAAATTGCTTTTTGATTATTTATTAAAGAGAAGCTGAAAGATCAGTTGAATGACTGCCGAAATTAATAAATTTTCGATATGTTTTGACCATTTCAGCAAAAGTGCACGAAACGCATTAAGTGAAAATTTTAGCTTGAAAAAGCTAAATAAGGGAGTATTTTTGTTTTTGCAAAATATTTACTCGTTAAAGCCGAGTTTTGTCTGCCATATTTTAATTTTATATTGATTCAAATATTCCTTCTTCGTTTTCTCGAAAAAATTGGGCTATATTTACATCCAATTTTGTTTTAAATTTTCAAATTTGTCTGTACGCATCTGCAGTTTTTAAATCATATCTGCGATTCTCTTTTCACTAAATTTCTAAAAGAGCAAATACATATTTGACATTTTTTTGCATTTATACAGTTCCTTTGAAAAGTTATCGCGACTTTCAGTCACTTACTGGATATATTATTTACATTTGTTACTAAATTTAGAGACTTTTTACAACTTTATGTGCGGAAGCATTCGCTTTAACCCGCATTCTTGCCGGCATTTTGTACGTATTTGTTTTATTATACTTATATTTTATATATTGTTTATAAGGTTAATTGCCCTGGATGTGAACCAGATTGTGAAAAATTAGCCTTAGAAATTATTAAAGGTGAATTTGGATACCTTTGAGCTAAAGATGTAATTTAAACAAATTATGTAAATTTTTCACAATTTCATTATATGTGTACTGTATCATTTGAATCATAAAAATACATTTTTCAAACCTCTTTTCACCCGCCATTCTTGACGGGTTTCACCCAGTTTAATACAACTGTATTATTAACAACATAAGAATTTTATTTAATAAGGTTTTTCCTTAATATAAACTTTTCCTTTTTAATTATATGCATTAAAAAATAGTATTTCTCTTTTGAAAATGGAGTGTTTTCTAGATAACTTGATATTAATTACATAAATACGACATATAAGGCGTGTTCAAATGAAAGTGATTCGAAGAGTCGCATGCGAATAGTTTTCAATGTATTTTCGTGAAACAAACGCGATAGTGAAGGTGTATGTACCACGCGTGCGCGTGCGCATGCGCAAGCAGAATTGTGATAACTTCATTCATAAGGACGTGGCATTCAGTTAAAAATGGCTGGTGTGGATGCAGCTGCGTAAAAAAAAACGGATCAGCTAGCTGCAATTAAATTTTTAACGTCGTAAGAGTGTAAGCCAGTGTATATTCATGGCAGAATGCTGTCTGCGGTGCTAAAGTGTGTGCCGAGGCACTGGTCCGTAAAAAGTGGTAAGTCCGGGAACATCCACCTTACAGTACAGATCTCTACAGTCCAGATCGCTTTGTGACTATTACATCTTTAGTTCTCTGAAGAAAAGCCTAAAGGGTCAACGATTTCACTGCGACGAGGACGTAGAGGCTGCAGTTCTGAACTGGTTCCATGATCAAACAACATCATTCTTCGCTGACGGAATTCCTAACCTTCCTACGCAATGGGGCGCCTGCCTAAACGCCATGGGTGTTTTTTTTACAAACTCTCTATGCATTTCGCTCATTAAATATTGTTGTTTCTATCTATGTGTCTGTCTTCGGATCATCTTGGATCATTTCTGTACCTACGCATCTCATGGATACACACCTTGAATTGCTTTCATTTGAACACCCCTCATATGTAGAAGAGTCTGCTGTCATTGTCACCTATTTGAAAGAAACGGGTTTGATAAGAAACGGGTTTGAATTAGCCCTGCGACATTCATGTATAAATTACACTGTTAAAAATTTGGAGTCAACTTCCCAGTCATTTAACAGTTTTTATAGATAATGGTTTTCATAACCGTAATTTAACTCTATTCTGACCATAATATAGGCAATAATATGGTCAGAATGAAGTTACATTACGCTTATGTAACCCTTTTCTGAAAATTAAAAAAAAACGGTCAAATGAATGAACAATTTGCTGCAATTTTTATCAGTGTAAAATATATCATTAAAGAATTATTGAATCACAATACGCAGTCAGAAATTGTTATTACTAATAGGCATTTGAAATGCTAATTAATACTACAGTAAAATAATGTATATAATGAGGCTACCGAACTACAAAACTACTTTAACGTAGTTGTATTTATGTAACTAATTTTAAGTGATCCAGAAAACATTCCAATTTCAAAAGATTAATACTATTTTTTAATGCATGCTATTACAAAAAAAAAGTTTATTTTGAGGGAAAAAAACATTATTAAATAAAATTCTTATGTTGTTCATAATACAGTTGTATTAAACTGGGTGAAACCCGTCAAGAATGGCGGGTGAAAAAATGTTCGAAAAATATATTTTTATGATTAAATTTACTGAAAGTAGTTTTGTAGTTTGATATTTTCTGCTAGTATTACATAAATATAATTTAATTATTTTATGGTACACATATTCTGTTTTATACATTTATAAAAATGCTTTTTAAGAAAATGTTTCATCAGGTAACAACAAATTAGGGTACCAATTTTATTTTAATATTCCATAAAGCCTTATATCCTTAACATCAACATACATGAAAATACACATATTACCTTCGGTTGCTCTTTTTGGATAAATAGGTAATAAATCAGTAAAAACCAAAACAGCAAAACTATAAAATATCCAAGTGTTAAGCCACAAAACCTGATTTGTTACTCAAATGCAGTGAAACAAAATATTATATAAAAGTAAATAGATAATAAAAAATTATAATAAAGTATTTTGAAAAAAACTTATCTATTCAAAACTTAGTCATATTGATCCTTTGCATATCAGTAAAATTCTAAAAGAGAAAATATGTTTGAAAATTTCTTCATATATTTACGGTCCCTTTGATTTCCCTTTCAGTCGCTCCCTCTACCTGATATTTTATTTATGTGGGCGTTTGGTCCCAAAGCTTAGAGACGTGGATTTACGCATTCCCAGATTTCAAATCCATTTTGACATGTACGTCTGCTGCAGTTTCCTTCTGTTGGGATTCTAGGAATTTCTCCGGCTGAAGCAATTGGTGCTGAATATATGCCAATTTGTTGCGGTTGGATGAATATTGGCAGGACACGTTACTGGACGTGATGAAAATATTTTCTATGCAGAAAATATAGCAGAAAATTCAGAAATATTGAATATTTAGTTTCAGGATTATTGAAATGGTGAAATAAATAAAGCAGAGGTTTTGAGTACCAGGAAAAGCGTAGTAAAATTTTATTTGCTATGCTTAATCTTCTTGTACTAGCTGCGTGGCAACCGGATCTGTTGCATTTAAATTTCACGATATCTTTCGATTATTTGGTGGGTGGGGGGAGAAATAATTCAAAATTTTGGTACATTTAGAAATATATATATATATATATATATATATATATTATTACTAATTTTATTAAGTACAAATTTCAAGTAAGAAACCATATGACCATTGTTAGTCAAAATTTTCTCGATACAAATGCATATATTTTCAATGGCGCCATTTGTCAAGAGTAACATTTTTGGTTGAATGTAAAATTCAAGAAAAGTATAAATATCTTTAAAATATATTTTGTTTTGTTTTGTTTTCTAACACATTCTATATATTTATATAAATACAAACATTTTGTTTTCTTAAAATCATAAAATTACGCGTTAAAATGACCTTTCGTCTTAACTTTATTGCTCAGATTTGATCATTAACCTACAAATACAATACCTTGAAGTAAACCTTGATCATTAAACTTAAAACATAAGAATACAAGAATACGATACATTTGAATAAGATATACCTTAATGAAACATCCATTACAAGAGGAACTGTGACTACCTCTGTAGATTTTCACGTCTCTCGAGTTTTGGTAGAGCAAGTGCGGGTCGAGAAAACCTGACTTAAGGCCTAGGACCTGGCTGCCTCTTGCGTGTCCAGTCCCGAAGCTGTTGGAGAACCGCGGCTCGTTTCCAAGTGTAACGTGATGGTTTCTCAAGATGGATGAGAATCACCACAATCGCAACGGCCTATGTCGTCATTCATTTGGGTCTAATGGGAGTGATGCGCAGGAGGCGGTGCCCCCACCGGCCGCAGCGCTTACAGGAGGACCCTCCTGGCCAAGTTTGATATACGTCCCTTAGAACTTGGGTGAGACGGTTGATGTGCCTGACGGGTGGAGAAGCTCACTTTTATATTTTAATGAAAATAAGGATACTTTGATTTTTGTTGTGTAAAGAAATGTTACTTTAAGTAAAGTGGTTTTAATTTTTTTTTATACCCAAAATTTTTTTATAGTTTTGAATAAAACAAAGCAATGTATACATTTCTTCATTTTAACGTAGAAGTTGGCGGCATACTTACATTACTCTTTGAAGAAACGCTATATGACTTTTATTTTTCCGAAGTTTCTTTTTATTTTCTTGTACTTAATCACACAATTTCAATATTCTGACACGTTCAATAATAATAATAATAATAACAATAATAATAATAATATTTTTTTTTATTTTATTACTTAATTTTTTGTTAAATTCATAAAATACATATCAATTTAAAATTATTTTTCAGATTTGACCATTTACAAAATACAATAAACTTGAAACATAATATTCCTATCATTCTTGTTTCAAAATAAGATAAATCTTAATAAATACCAGAACATTGTCATTTCTGTTATCTTAAGAAACTTTAGACTCAATTTAAATAAAGTGGGTTCCCAATATTATATTTTATACGCAAAAGAGACTGTGATCTTGAATGAAACAAAGCAATGTATACATTTTTTTTCTTTCATTTTAACAGAGAAGCTTGCGGCATCGTTACATTACTCTTTGAGAGAAACGCAATACGACTTTTTTTTTCTAAAGTGTCTTTTTACTTTCTTGTATTTGATCACACAGTTTCAATGTAATTATTGGGCAAAAATGGAACTGACTTTTTATTCCCCTGCAGGCATATTCCATTTCATGGACTTCACAAATGGCGAGTATTTGAACATGCGCAAATGTAATGAATACGCAGGGTAGATATATGTGTGTGTGGGAGTGAGGCGGTAGACGGTTGGAGGGTCAGAGAAATTCTGAAATTGTTTCTCTCAGTAATTGTTCCCCTATCTAATTATCGGAGCAGCAGCAACGACTTTGAGTGAAATATGAAAAAAAGCAAAGGTAGGGAAGGGAATGAATCTTCTATCTTGAAAAGAAAGGTTTTGAAAGAATCGATACCTGTAATTGAAATATGGAATGAATTGGTTTGTTGGATTCAGTGATTTAAGAATATTTTATTCGATTGGAAAATATGCTTCTGGGAAAATCAAAGCATGGAATACCATTAGAATTCTTCAGTGAAAAAAGAAAAAAAAAGAATTTCATTTAATTTTACATGGGGACAAAATTCACGTCTTTAATAATATGATATCAGAAAGTTTTATTTGGTTTATAATAAATGACAGTAATTTATATGTTAAAAGCGCCATTGACGTATTACACAGTTTTTACATGATTTATATATAATGTATATTTAAATATAATGACGTTAGTAAAAGAAAATAACTGTAAGGTAGGGAAAGGAATGTATATACTATCTGAAAGAAAGTTTTTGAAAAAAAATCAATTGAAATATGTAATTAATTGTTGAATTCAGTGATTTAAAAATATTTTATTTGATTGAAAAATATGATCAAAGCATGAAATACCATTAGAATTCTTGAGTGAAAAAAGAAAAAGAAAGAATTTCATTTAATGCAAAAAAATCTGCCCTTCTCAAGTAGAATCTAAATTGTGGCTCTAGAAAAATTAGTTCTATGTCATCCCTATAAATTCTAGTTCCTTTTACCAGAGAATTCTAGAGTCTCCTATTAGAATTCAAGAGTGTTTTACTATATTCTCGTGGTCAGACTTATTTTAAAATGTCTGCAAATAGATGCGAACACAAGACGCTAGTTTTAGTAACTATAATGCTAGTTTATAAATCCATTCCAGAAATAAAGTGATAATTTCTCGCAGTTTGCACGATTCATTATCGTTTCATCACCTAGAAAACAAGAGACTAGAAATTCTCGATCATTTCGTCTATTCATTTTAGTTGCTTACCCTATTCGAATAGTTCGAACTTCTATATTTCTAGTTTAGAGATTTAGAAACAGCCTAACTAGTCATTCTAGTTGAAGGAGGTATATATTTTTTCTCAGTGAAACTCACGTATTTAATAATATGATATCAGAAAATTTTTTTTGGTTTATAGTAAATTACAGTAATTTATATGTTAAAAACGCCATTGAAGTATTACATAATTTTTACATGATTTGTGTTCGTTTAAATATAATGAAGTTAGGAAAAGAAAAGAACTGTAAGGTAGGGAAAGGAATGTATATTCTATCTGAAAGAAAGTTTTTGAAAAAATCAATAGAAATATGTAATTAATTGTTGAATTCAGTGATTTAAGAATATTTTATTCAATTGGAAAATATGCTTCTGGAAAAATCAAAGCATGGAACACCAAAGCTTGGAATAGAATTGGGATTGTTACAGGAAAATAGTGGGTATGGTTTAAATTTGATTAAGAATGGAATGAAGGAATTCACATTTAACGATATGATATTTAAAAGTTTTTCGTCATTTACTGTAAATCACAGACTTTTATTTTTAGCATGGAATGAATTAATTTTGTGGAATCAGTGATTTAAAAATATCCTATTCGATGGGAAAACACACTTCTGGGAAAATAAAAACATAGAATACTATACTTCAGAGAAAAATAGATTATATTTAAATTTAAATAATAATGCAATTAGAGTAAAATTCAGAGTCTACAATGTCACACCACAATTTTTTATTGATTTACAATAAATGTCAGAGCTTCTGAATTACATAGATCACGATTTGCTTCCTTTTTGTTCCAGACATCGAAAGAATATCCTTTTAAAACACATTGATAAGATAATTAATTCATAATTTGCATTTAATATTCTGGATCTAATTAATTATGAAATGCTTACTTTATTCACTTTGCATACTTCACTTTAAACTAAATAAATATTCTTATTTTTCCTGTTAAAACAAGGAGTCATTAGTTTAATATACAATTCATATATTTCTTATTGTTAAAATTAGTAATCGGGAAAGAAATACAGATCAAGAAATTACTTGAAAACGTATAATGGCACATAAGAGAATGCGTAAGCATTATTTTACATTTTTGTGTCATTTTACAGTATAATTTTGCTGTGAACAATAGTTTATTTTGATGTTTAATCTACTTCCAATTTTTCATGCATTTACATGCATTTTACATGCATTTTACATATTTATTCATAATGTATACAAAACTCTCTTGATATTTTTAAAGTTTTTTTTTAATTGAAACCTTTCTAAAAAAGTAATTGATTCAAAATAAAATATTTATATAATAAAAAAAATTCCATGTTTGCGAAATGTACAGATTTTTTTTTTTCTGAGTTAACAAACGGGAATATTATGCTAAAAAATTAGATATTTTTCTTTTTTATAAAATAGTACTAGTAAATCTGTAGATCAGGAGCCTCAACGTCAGCTCTGCAAGTCATTTTTTTTAATCTCATTTTTTATATCATTTAACATCGTACAATCCGCAATTATTATTTTTTCAATTGCATGCATATTTATAAGCATAAAAATTCTTCGAATGTTCCAGAAATTAGAATCATTAAATTGAACACGGTGTTATGCAATGATATTCTGAAATTCTGATGAACTTTTTTTTCATGAAATAATTTCGATAAAGAGTACATTTCTCTAGGGAGGCTCTGCACCCCCCCCCCCCTGAATAATCTTGTTATATTTATATTCGTGATTTCCTATTGATTGTGTGAATGATTATAGTATATATCGGATACATCGGTTTTATACAGTGGTTTTATTAAGATAAGCAACAGTTTGGAAAATAATTTCATGTTATCCTAATACCCAAATAACAATATTTACTTACCTTCCAACCACGAAACACTTGCATCTGATGGATAAGTTGAATAATATCTCTTGTACAAAAGCAACTTATGGAAATGAATCTGAATCTACTATATTTCCCTTATAGCTATTTTAGAAATCTAGTTTAATTACAATTTTTGTTTTGGAAAAACAGTTTTGATGGTCACACTATAATATTTATATGTAAGATCTTATCTAATTACATCCTGATCTACTCGATGGCAATAGCATACTAAAGTCCCCAGCCCAACATATATATATATATAATTGTGCTATTTCAGGATGTATGGATGCGTTTTACTACGCTAATTTCTTTAGATTAACCATTTCGTTGTACGAGAGATTTTATCCTATTTTTAAAATAATACTAATTTTCAACCACGAAAAATCCACATCTCTTCCAGGAAATAAATAATATCTCATGTAAAAATGTGTCGGAAATCATTCTATAGTAGTTAAAAGGTAACTTATATCAAAATAAATTCTCATTTATTTCAATACAATACAAAAATCAACCGAAAATATTTTATTTTGCGAATAAAATATTGCAGCAAAATAGTCTGAGTTATGTGAATTTTATTATTTTGATATTCTTTGAAATATAGTTTCTAGGTTACGGTTAAATTAAAGAGGAAAATAAAAATAAATGCATTTTAAAATTTGCAAAAAATGATAAAATAAAATGTATTATATTATTAGAACAGATGTATAAAATTGCACCAAAAATTATACACCTAATTTAAATCATCTGACATATGTATTAACAAAATTTCAAATTAATTTGAATAATTTAAGACCTAACTTGATAAATTTTAGCCTTCATAACTTACCGTTTAAATACATGAATCAAATGCGCCATTTTATTTTCAACAAATGAAAATTTTCAAAATCGTCTGAATTCCCATAGGAAAGCATTATGACCTAAAAAGAAATGTTCTATATTTTCCGAACGAATGAACCAAATGTAACTAAAAACTATACAGCTAATTCCGGGTACCTCACCAACATACCTACCAAAAATCAACCTAATCGGATTATTTTTGTGGCAGTTATCGCGGAACAGACAGACAGACAGACAGAAACTAAAAACTTTTCGGGTCCCCACAGTGAGCCTCAACTGACGTTTCGGCAATAATTTCAAATTTGTTTGAAATTGTTCCATTAAACTATTTCCATGTACCATTTAATTTCGTGAATTTTATTATATATTTATACATATAAATATATATTAAGAATATTGAGTAAAACCTTTAAAAATTATTTGTCTTTAACAGAATCCTGCCTTAAACGAAAAATTTTGTACCCCCGGCGGAAATAATACCTTCCAGTTTTTTCTTCTAAGAGCAAAACCTGTATCAAACGGATATTTTTCGGTACCTATCTGTTTTGTTTTCACAGGTTTTACTGTATAAATATATTCAGTTTCTTTACGTTAAATGGGACCTTTATAATTTTTAAATAAAGTATCATCAGAAATATTACTTATATTAATATTTGATTTAAATGTTTTAAAATCATAGCTAACATCTTTACTTATAAAAAATATTGTTTTACATACTATCAAGTGCCTCGCTACTTAATGAATTTCAAGCAGTTTAAAACAAAATAATATGTGAACTTCAAGTTGTTTTTATCGCTTAATATATTCTGCTTTTTTTATATAATTTAGAATTTCACCTTTTTTAACACAATGATAACATTCAAAATTATATATTTTTCACGATAATTAAAAAGCAAAAGCTAGATCTCAAAGTAGAAGGACTTAACAGGTAATCTAAAAAATAAAAACAAGTCTTTTTTTTTCTCCTAAGAACATTCTTCCATATTAAAATTTTAAGGGGAATAACAAAGAAAATTTTTGCAGAAGCCGGAACGATCTGTCATTCAAAAATGTCTCTTGCATCCGGTGCCATTTTCTGTATGACACATTGTGCTGTCACTGAGCGCGAATATGACAATAGGTTGTCATCATTTTACTTTCATTTTAGTGCCGCTACCAATTCTTCGTCTGCATTTTGATGATGCAGCGAAAAACGAAAGAAACGAGAACGCATATATATTTTACTTTAAATGAAAGAAATGCCATTTTTTTTGTTACATTTTCAAAGTGAAGCAAAAAAGGATAATTGAATTTCTCTCTTGTATACTTAATTGTTTTTTCGAAATTAGATGTGCATCAACTTAATTTGCTTGTGAGTAAAAATAAATTTTCATTTGTAATGAATTAACATTTCTTGCTGGATGAAACACTGAACAATAACAAAATGTTTAAGTTGATTAAAAAATTAATAGTTTATTAGTTAACGTTTTAAGTGCAGAAATGCGAAAAGAATTGGAGAAAATGTAAGCTTTGTTTTTCACTTATGGTGTTAAGATGCATGTGATGTATCTTCTGAAATCACACGAACATTCTCCCATATTAAAATTTCAAGGGAAATAATAAATGAACTTTTTGTATCGGTCGGAACGATCTGTCATTCCAAAATGTCTGTTACATCCGGTGTCATTTTCGGTATGACACATTGTGTTGTCAATGAGCTCGAATATGACAATGGATTATCATAAATTGTTTTTTCATTTTAGTGCCGTTACGGATTCTTCGGCAGAATTTTGGTGATACAGCGAAAAACAAAAGAAATGAGAACCCACATATATTTTGGTTTAATTGAATGAAATAGTATTCTTTTTTATTAATTTTTGAAGCGAAGTGAAAAGAGTGACTTATTTTTGTCTTATACAATTTATTGTTATTTGCGAATTTCGGTGTACATCAATTGAATTTGTATATAGGTGTTCAAAATAATTTGAAATATATTAACATTTCCGTCTGAATGAAACTTCGAACAATACAACTCGACTTATATTAAATATAATTTTTAAAATATAAATTATACGGTTTTAATACAAAAGTACATGCATTGTCATCAACGATTGTCTTTATACAACTTTGAACAAAATTGGTTCGTTAAATATGTCATTTCAGTCAAAATGGAAAAATAATGTTTTTGCACCTGATGAGATACGACGCTGAAACTTCATACATCAACACTGTCACTGACAATGAACTTGTTGCATAAATTGAGAAAAATCATACCAAATGAATAAAAAGTCCCGCACCGCTGTAATATATCGAGAAATAGACGTCGGATTTAAAAAAAAAAAAAAAAAAAAAGTGTCGAATATTTTTTGAAAGAGAACCTCCATATGTTTTTGCAGATTGGGATTCTACAGAACAACTTATATTAATGCCATCCGTAATCTTTAAAAAAATATTTTTTGCGCTGTAATCGCAAAAAATTCAAAATATTGTGAATGGCTCCAGAAAAGAACTTTTGATTTATGGGAAAAGAATGCTTCACCATTATTCTGATTACTGCACTCAATTAGTCTCCAGAAATTCAATGAAAATAACCCCTAATCACGATGAAACGAATAACTAGAATAACCATGTACTAGTTTTCTATTCCATTTGTTTGTTTAAAGTGAGTTTCTCGCCTCTCAATGATCACTGTTCGACGAACTTTATGCCGTAAAATGTTCAAACTGAGCACCACCTATAGCTTGGCTGAGGTAAGGTTGTTAAGAAACATTTATGAAATATCTCTGGTGTTATTGAATAGGAAACCAAGCGTATTCTTTATTGAAGCTACTCAATGTCGTATGTTTTGCCCTCGTAAATCTTACTCTTCAAATATCCCGAATAAAATGATTGGATAAAATTAATGGATTTTGTTCTGTAGAGTCTGAATATGAAAAAAAAAGAGGGGTCTCAATTAAGATTTCAAAGGTGTCCGCCCTACGCCCTCTAATGGGTGTGTGGGTGGCTAATTTTAAACCATTGAATAGCTCTCAAAATATATTCGACATGTTTTTTTTTTTTTTTTTTTTTTTTTACTATCCGACGTCTATTTCTCGAAATATTATAGATTTCTGGGATTTTTTATTTACCCGGTATGTTTACAATAGAAAATGTAAAATAATGTTTTTGCCTCCCTACCCTGCCTGTACAGCCATGGAAATACATAAATAACGCATTGTCATCGAGAATGAGCCCGTGTATTGGATGTATGTGTGTGTATGGCGCCATGTGAGCAAAATCGGTTTGTCAGTTAGGGGATCTAAATTGAAGAAGGTAAATGATATGTTTTGTTTATGCACCAACCGACTGTTGAGGTACAATTCTGATATGTCACTGTCATCGAAAATTTACTTATGTTTATTGAGGAAAATTAAATAAAGTTTGTTATTTTGCAACTATAACGACGGTTTACTGTGTATCAAAATTATTGAAAATAAATTTGTGTTATATGTCACAACAATATATATATATATATATATATATATCCCCGTAAATCCTCTTTTACTTCTTTTTATGTAGGAATCCGCGAAAAAAATAGGACATTTTGTTAACGTAATTAATTCAAATAAGTTACTGGGACCAAAGGTGTATTACAGTGACAAGAATTAATATTTTTAACCTGTTCTTCTAAAGTCTTTTAAAGTTCCTGAATTTATCATATATTGTTTTCATCACGATATTTAATTACACCATAAAGTGCGGAAAAATGTCATTCTTTGAGGTAAGAGGGAACATTTTTAAATATTTAAAAATAATTTTAAAATAAATTAATCCTGATTTTGAAAAATAATGTCATTTACTGAAAACTATTTAGCCTAATTAATAATAATCATCAAAGATAATAAAATCATACATTTTTTTTTACATTTCTTAAATCAACTCCTACCTGAACGACTTAAAATGGAGTCGTGAAATAATTATTTATAATCATCACTAAAAGTACGTTCCTAAAATTTAAAGAAAAAATTTAATTTCGAAATCACTACAAAATATCTCCTGTACATCAGATGTTAATAATTTTTCATTAACATGCACAGCATGAAATTTCTAATAGAATATCTTTTCTTTATTTTTTGGTAAGTTTAGAAAATAACCCGTAATTTAATTTACACCGGCGCTTTTATTAATGAAGATCATTAATTTTATATCTTTATCGAGAAAAAAGAAATCACCCCATGTCCTTGGCATTTACAATCCTTTGCTTGCCAAGGGAAAAAAAATGTGAGATATAAATCTACCGCTATTTATCGAGATACAAAGAAAATCCTTTACCGGTTAACCTATATTATTGTCGTGTATAAGCACTTTGTAACAATTCCTTTATTTCGTTTACTTATCGTCTTCATCTCTGAAGCTTCAGTTAACGAAAATGAGAATCTGTTGATTTGACCGGCTTTAGATAAATCTAGTTTTTTTCTTTATTTGTAGTAGTGGAATGTTTGATCTGCAAGTTTTTAATAGAAAAATAGCGAAATAAATTAAAAAATAAAATAGTAAATTAATATTAGATAATTCAATATTAATAAATAAATTGCATTAATGTATAGTTTTAAACATAAAATATGTAGTTACTTTATAAATAATTAACTTTATGCTCGAAAATTATTTGTCAGACTACATATTATTACTACTATTATTAATCTTATATCCTTATAGAGAAAAGAGAATTCGCAGTATGTTCACAATATTTATAATCTCTTGCTTGTGAAATAAAAAAAAAGGCCACGATATATATCTACCACTATTTTTCGGGATACAAAGAAAATCTTAACTGGTTAGCTTATATTATTATCGTGTGTAAGTACTTCTCTCAAAAATTCCTTTATTTCGTTTCTTTATCGCCTTCATCCGTGAATGTTCAGTTAACGGAAATTCGAATCTGTCGATCTGACTGTTTTAAGATAAATTTAACTGTTTCCTTATTTGTATTGGTGATTTATTTTCGGTACATATGAACTGAGTTTTTAGAGAAAAAATATAAACTAAATTAAAACACAAACAAACGTTATAAACATTATTAATTGCTATACAGTTATGAATAAATAAATAAAATTCCTTAACAATATAATAAATTATAACACCTTGTAATAATATATTTCTTTTAAATGCTAAAAGATGTAAATTAAGAACATAATACAAATTAAAATAACTTTTATTAGGTTGTTTGACATGTTTCGACTCCCTCCGAGTCATTTTCAAAAACAAATGAGAATATTCCATAATTGCACGGGCTTTGGAGTTATTATTTTACAATGCTATCATTTAATTTTCATGTACTTTTTTAAAAACTACGCACGTTATCTTTTATTTTTAGTTGGTTGTTTATTTTCATATCTGTAACTATGGAGTAACTCAAGCAACAGTTTCGGTAAGTTTACGGTAAGGTAAACGTGCGTAATTTAAAAAAAAGTACATGAAAATTAAATGTTAGCATTTTAAATAACTCCAAACCCCGTGCAATTATGGAATATTCTCATTTGTTTTTGATAATGTCTCAGAGTGAGTCGAAACATGTCAAACAACATAATAAAAGTTATTTTAATTTGTATTATGTTTTTAATTTACACCTCTTAGCATTTAAAAGAAATATAAAATTCCTTAATGTGTGTTTTTCAGTAGAAAAAAATATTTATATCATACACATCTTAAGCTTATTTATTCACGATAATTTAATTAATACCTGCGCTCATTTATAACTCACGATCAGTAGTTTTCATTCTTATCGATAAAAAAAGTGTGATGAGGAAAAACATGTTGAGGGACAATTTGACTTACATTTTTTTTTTTTTTGCTCGTAAGATCAAAAGTAGGAATAACTGTGATATAAGTCTACACTGTATATAAAAAAAAAAAAAAATGCAGTAAAATTACGGGCAGAGGCCGGCAGCAGAAATTCCAGTCATACCCCGTAAAAAAAAAAAAAAAAAAAAAAAAAAAAAAAAAAAAAAATCCATGCCTATCATTTTGTGCAGCCTGTAATTTTACGGGGCAAAGTAATATAGCATTATAATGCACAGGATATATTGCACTTTAAAACACAATTAACACTTTGCTTACTGTTCCGTAGCACGTAGCACGTTAGATAATCATCACAGAATCGCTGTTTTAGCGGGTTAAAATTTTCGAAACACGAGTAAAATGAAGGTCTACACCATAGCGGAGGACAATGTATGGGGTCGTACCGTATTTTTGCTAACATATTGGCTAGAACTGTAAGAATATGTGCATTGCTCTTAATTTTCTAAGTATCTAAGGGATAAGGCCGCTTATTTAGTGGATCAGACCGTTTTTCATTAAATAAGGCTGTTGCCCGTGAAAATTGAAGGGCAGACGAACATAAATGTACAGTTTTTTCTGAGAGTGTACGATTACTTATCGGAATATAAAGGAAATCCTAACTGCTAAACCCACATTATTGTTATGTATAAGCACTTTTGAACTGTTGCTTTATTTTGCTTCTTTATAGTCTTTATCGCTGAAACGTTTGTTCATGAAAAGGAAAATTTGTTGATTTCATTTACTTTAGATAAATCTAGTTTGTTTCTTTGATTGTCTTGGTGTTTTATATGCGATACATTTCAACTGTAATTTGTTTACAGGAAAGATATGAAATAAAATTAAAATAACATTAGTAAATTATATTAACTGTTTCGGTATGCATAAATACTGGGAGGAATTGCTTTAATGTATTTTATTGAACAGAAGGATTTTGTTTGGGCAGAGCCTCAAATTTCTCTTACAGAATCACTTTTTTGTATACGTATATATTATTTTTTTTTGTAGAAGAATTCCAAAAAGAAGAATACTCAAGCCGTAATTTAATTTCCGCCTGAATTCTTTTTTGGATGAAGATCATTATCTTTTACATCCTTATCGAATAAAAAAGAAATCATCCCATGTTCATTTACAATCTTCTGTTTGACGAAAAGAAAAAGAAAACTACGGTATAAATCTAGCACTATTTATCGAGATACAAAGAAAATCCTAACTGGTTACCCTACATAATTGTCGTATATAAGCACTGCGCAACAATTCCTTTATTTTCTTTCCTTATCGTCTTCATCTTTGAAGGTTCAGTTAACGAAAATGAGAATCTCTTGTTGTAGCTGTTTAGATAAATCTAGTTTTTTCTTTATCTATATGGGAGCTTTATCCTTAAAGCATATGATTTGTAAGATTTTTTAGAGAACAAAACAGGAACTAAAATTTACAATAATTTACTAAACAATATTACCGGATGCTATAAAAAAAATCCATTAATTTACATTTGCGAACAGAAAATAATTTTTACATTATAAACAAATTAAATTTATTTTTAGTCACTTCACTTATTTATTGAAATATATATATATATATAATTTTATATGATGAATTCTTACCTTTTGTACACATATTGTTTTAAATATTTGCATTTTTTATCGTCTGAAATTTTGGACTTCTGATACAGGTTTGTAATAAAATTATCGTATACGTTGGGCTAAAATCGGTTTCCATTTGAATTTTTTTAAGTGAAAACTTCTTTAGGCGCGTTGTGCATTTTTTTGAGATGGGAAAAAAGGATTGTACTCGCGACACTGTTACTGTAATCGACACTGTTACTGACACCTCTGTATATTTGAAGTGAAAACTTCTTTAGGAGCGTTGGGCATTTTTTGAGATGGGAGAAAACCATTGATCTCGCGACACTGTTACTGTAACCGACACCTCTGTATATAAGTATGTACATGTATTGTGTATAGTTCGGTATCAGGTAGGACGGGGCGGACGCGTCGCGCGCCCCATGCTTGCCTGTGCGCTATTGTTTTTTATGAAAATTATTTATATATTATATTTAATATATATTTATATATTATTTTCATGTAAATTGAACAGTATTATATTATATTATATTATATTATATAATTAAATATATAATATATTAAATATTTATATAATTATATATTAATATATAATTATATATATATATATATATATATATTATAGATATATATAAATGTTAGAGATTGTTACGGTGTCTCAAGAAGATTATACTAGATTAACTAAATCTATTAAAGAGCTTCAGAGTAAATTTATAATTACATATGTCGATAAAGCTAACACAAGTTATGCATTAATCTGTAAAAAAAATTATGGTGAAATATTAAATGAAAGTTATAATAACAGCGATAACTATGAGCTATTGAAATTGAAAGTTTCAGTGATGGAAAACAGGGTTAAGGCACTATATAAAAAAGTTAAGTTGAAGCAGAAGAGTCAACGTTTCCCATATCTTGTTATAGTGCCAAAGTTTCACAAAAAAACAGTGAAATTTAGAATTGTAACTTGTGGGCATGGTTCATACCTAGAGTCTGCTAATAAGAAATTGTTGGGAGTTTTGAGTAGTGTGTTTGATACAGTGTTGAGTACGGAGTCCACATTTATTATAAAGAACAGTTACATTTTATTAGATAAATTGAAGAAACATCAAAACATAAAGAGTTTGTATATGATTTTGCAGACCTATACAGTACCATTAACTTACTGGATTTAAAGGACAAGGTTATAGATTTTTATAACAAAAACAGCAATATAGATAGCGATAAAGATTGGTTTATTAACTTGTTTCAGTTGGTAGTGCAAGAGAATTACTGGTATGAGGGGGGTAGAGTATTTAAACCGATTCGTGGAATCCCAATGGGGGGGGGGGGAGTTGCAGTTCAATTTTAGCTGACATGTACTTACATATATATGAGAATAACAATATTTTAAATAGAGAAATATTGAGTTATAGGTATATTGATGTTGTTTTAATAGTTGGATTAAATAAGGAAAAATGTAAACCTAGATTTTAAATATTATCCAAATACTTTAAAGCTAGAACTCTCCTCCCAGAATATTAAAAACATCAATTATCTGGATGTGAATTTAGAGTTTGAGAATGACAATTTGATAACAAGGGTTTATGACAAGAGAAATGATTTCGATTTCAAAACTTTAAAGATCTTAAATTTTGAATTGGTTTTTCGTTAGTATTTTGTGTTTGGTTATAATTGTATTATAGTTTTAATTGGTTATATTTTAGTGTTCAGTTGATATAATGTTATTTGTTTTTGGCTATATAGTGTGGTTAGTGTAAATTTATAATTGTATATATATATATATATATATATATATATATATATATTGCAAGAAGAATGTCCTACAGAATTTTAGCATTAGGAATCTGGATAAATAAACATAATGACAAAATCTATTTATGATAAAATAAAACATGATATAAGGAAAGAGCCTATCAGTAGTGATATTAAACATAATATCAATTTGAATACTTCGAAAAATCTAAATATTTGTAAAGAAATAGACAAATCAATATTTAATTGTGATAGTAATCGAAGGGAAAATGACATTAAGGCAATTATATTTAATATAAAAAAGAAATTGATACCGGAGAATTTAACAACTTTACAATCTAGCACAAGAAATGTTAATAATGAATTGGGCTTGGATTTATTGCGGTATAGAATCAAGAAACAGGATCTACAGAGATATTGTAATTTGAAGAACTGTCAGAAAAGTACGGAAGAAAAGATCTTTATATTGGATTGTGTGGGGAATTGCTATAAAGGAGTTAATTTTGGTAAATATTTAAACAAGTACAATGATCTACTACCAGTGAGTAAAGTAAAAATAATTAAGGCATTTAAATATGATAAGCCTTTAGACCGTGTTATGTTTAATAATAATGGATATGCAAAAGACCTAAAGAGGGGTATTGATGAAAGTACATGCAGTTGCAATGATGGAGAATTTATTGAAGTGAAAACTTCTTTAGGCACGTTGGGCATTTTTTGAGATGGGAAAAAAACCATTGAACTCGCGACACTGTTACTGCAACCGACACTGTTACCGACACCTCTGTATATTTGAAGGTAAAATTTCTTTAGGCGCGTTGGACATTTTTTGAGATGGGGAAAAAACCATTGAACTCCCGACACTATTACTCTAACCAACTCCTCTGTATATAAGTATGTACATATATTGTGTATTAGTTCGGTATGAGGTAGAGCGGGGCGGGCGCGTCGCGCGCCGCATGCTTGCCTGTTGGCTATTTTTTTAATGAAAATTATTTGTATATTATATTTCATATATATATTATTTTTATGTAAAACAGTGGTATTTTATTATATATATATATATATATTATATATTATTTATATATATTATATATATATATATATATATATATATATATATATATATATTTATATAACCATTAATGAAACATTACCGAAACACCAACTGAAACTTGAAATTATTATTTAGGAAGTAATAATTTATTGATTACGAAATTGTAACCCCAGCACAATGAATATAGATATTAAATACTTATTTAAAAGAAGTAGAAATTAAATTAAAAAACGAATGAAATAAATAGAATGAATGAAATTTGTGGAATTTATACAGAATTATCAAGTCCCAAATGCATAAATTCCACAAATAAAATGAGTGGTTTCATCTTCATATTAGCAATTGCTAAAGAATATGAATTTGGAACGACCACTCACACACATAACCAGCTAGTGAAAAAAAAAATTAAAGATCATAAAACAAATACAATACTAATACAATACCAAAAAGGAGAGAAACCTTACCTATAATTATAAGAGAAAAACTTGATAATAGATCTCCAAATACCAAAAACTACGCGATGAAGAAGGATTCCTGCTCACAACACTGACCAGATACATGAAGACAACAATAAAGGCAATGAATTGAATTTTTTTTTTCTAAATGTTGCCAAAAACATTTTTTGAAGGTTACAAACCCTGTTGCCAAAACAATTTAGAAAATGAATTACTTTGGATATATGGAATATTTTAAAGCATCACAAACCATGGTGCTTCCATCTATGATTTAGAAAATGAATTACATGGATATATGGAATATTTTAAAGCAAACGAACCATGGTGCTGCCATCTATGATCTGAATATGTAGTGAATATACAATGGAAAAATCAATATTTAAAAATGAAACCATTCTATCTAAAGTGATAATAATAAGTTAATAAATATAAATGAAATTAAAAATAAATTAAATAATATTTAGTTAATAAATATATATGAAATTAAAATTAAAATGAATAATATATCCAATTACATTAAAGTAAAAATGGATGTAGTAATTATTAATTCTATGTTAAAATATAGGATGTAATGTGTTAAAATTAGGAGTTAATGATTAATACTACTAATAAATACATGTACCAAGAAATGACATAGCCACTATTAAATATCTTTGCCATAAAAGCAACAACATAAAAATTAAATTAAAATCAAATTGATTTAAAATTAATATTAATTAAATATTGAAATTAATATTTACAAATTATGTTTTTGCATACAAAGTTAAAAATTAAATACACATGATACAAGTGGTTAGGGATGAACATTCATTTAAATTAATACATATTATTAGCGTTTAAGAATATCATTTATATATATATATATATATATATATATAATTATCAATTATCTTCATCGTATAAAATACCTATGCTCAGATATAAATTTTAAGAATATCATTTATATATATATATATATATATATATATAATTATCAATTATCTTCATCGTATAAAATACCTATGCTCAGATATAAATAAAAACAAAAATATTAGATTTATTCGAGATCAAGCTAAAATATATGGTTATCCAATTTTTATGATAAATTCAAACATCAACTCTTTTAAATAACATTTATTATATCATATAAATATAAACATGGTACGTAATAAATTATTGTTTTAGTGTGCGATAACATATAACAAAAGATATAGCAAATTACAATTATAACATACATAAATACAATTAAAACATATAAGGACATCTATTAATTGATTGAACATTATATACACTTTATATAGTCTGTGATAGTGCGTTTAGCCGATCACCTCTGATTTAAGTGTTGCTGATGTTCAGTTTTAAAACATATATAAATTAACTTATACAAAAAACACATAAAATTATACATGGATAACATTGATGATTATAAATCACAAACATATCTATATGCAATATATATATATATATAGTTTTTTTTTTTGAAAGTTTAATTTTAATAAGTCTTTTAAATACTGCATTGCATTATAAAGATTGAAACACAGTAGTAATACTATTAATTAATTAATTATTTTTAATATAAATTTTGGGATATTTTAAATTGTTTATGATATATTTAATTTGATATTTAAATCAATCTCTAAATTCTATAATATATTTAAGTAGAAGTAAAATAAAACATTAATTATTTTATATAAATTCTATAATATATATATAAGTGGATTAACACACATGGAAGCACCAGCACTTTGTATTAAAAATAATATCTCTTTTACATAATACATACTCTTGTTAAGAATATTTGAAATGCTTTGTAGGATGGATTTTATTCTGGGTAAATTTATTCATATAGTGGGATTTTGTACGATTTTAATGTAAAACTACAAGGTAGTATTGTTTTTTACTGTTTATATATATAATTAAATCTAATATAGTGGATATGTAACTCAATCTTAATTTTGAATAATTATCATACCAATAGATGGAGGCACATTACTTGTCAGGTAGATGTTGATAATATTGTTCATATTATATTTAATTTACCTATAGAGGGCGCTATCGCTTATATATTAATTTTACTTTTAGGGATTAAAATTGAATGGAGTATTTGTATATTCACGGATATAATTTTGTTATTAGTGTATTATCACAAGAATAAATTTGTGTGTTTTTGAATCAATTTGTGTTGGGGTGTCATAGTTAGGGTAATATTTCAAAAGATGTGCTCTCAACTTTTGTCTTTCAAATAATTTCTCTCCACTCGACTATGTCAACAAGTATGAGATATTTCATGATGTGTGCCATGTGGACGTGTGGTATCATGAAGAACTTGTGATGTTTAAGGATTCTGGATAATTATTGTGAGTAAAATATTTTATCTACTCTTTACGGGTTTTTATTTCCAATTTTATTATTTCAAACTGATCTCTGGTAGTAATTCAGTGAGGTGTTGTATACAGATTTTAGGATAATTGATGTGAGTGAAATATTTTATCTATTCTTTACGGGTTTTTTATTTCCAAATTTATTATTTCCAATTTTTATATTTCCAATTGTTTTCTGGTAATAATTCAGTATACCTGGGTGATTCTACTGATTTTAGCATATATGCCAGTAGAAATATGAAATACTGAATTATTTTTTAAAATACATGTGGGTACATCCAGGCTGATGATTATATCTACATGTGTTTTTTTTTCATATCCAATTCTGATTTAATTATCTTGTTGTCCAATTTTCCATTGTATATGGTTCATATTTCATTTCTTAATCCATTTGTATTCACTTGATAGCAACTCCAAATTATTATTATTACGAGCAGGGAAGACCGAGCTATGCTCGGTCAAAATTAGCTTTGAGTTCAAATATCCTGACGCATGACCAAAATGACACACTAATCAAATTTTCTCAAACATGTGACCTATCCCAACAGTCTTCTCGTGCCCAAAAACTATAGAAGGCAAAATTTAGTCTAAATAGTCTGAGCCGTTTTTAATATAAAATAGCTTGACCCATAATGTTCCATGACCAAAATGACCCACTAATTGAATTTTCTCGAAAATGAGACCTAGCCCAACAGTCTTCTCGTGCTCAAAAACCATAAGAGGCAAAATTTAGTCTAAATAGTCTGAGCCGTTTTTAAGATAAAATAGCTTGACCCATAATGACCCATGACCAAACTGACCCACTAATTGAATTTTCTCGAAAATGAGACCTAGCCCAACAGTCTTCTCGTGCTCAAAAACCATAGGAGGAAAAAAATTTAGTCTAAATAGCCTGAGCCGTTTTTAAGTTAAAACAGCTTGACCCATAATGACCCATGACCAAAATGACCCACTAATCGAATTTTCTCGAACCCATGATCTAGCCCAACAGTCTTCTCGTGCCCGAAAACCATAGGATGCAAAATTTAGTGTAAATAATCTAAGGCTTTTTTAGATAAAATTAGCTTGACCCACAGTGACCCAAAAACGACCCACTAATCGAATTTTCTCGGACATGAGACCTATCCCAATAATTTTGTCGTGCCCGAAACTCGTAGGACACAAAATTTAATCAAAATCGTTAGAGCCGTTTTTTAGATAAAATTAATTTGACCCGCAATGACCCAAAAAAGACCCACTAATCGAAAGTTCTCTAACGTGTGACCCAGACCAATAGTCTTCTCGTGCTCGAAAATTGTCAGATACAAAATTTAGTCAAAATCGTTTGAACCGTTTTTTAGATACAATTAGCTTGACCCTGACCCTTGATGACCCAAAATGACCTACTAAACGAATTTTCTCGAACACGTGACCTTGCCCAATGGTTTTCTGGTGCCCCCAAACAGTAGGGTACAAAATTTCGTCAAAATCGTTAGAGCCGTTTTTAAGATAAAATTTGCATATATATATATATATATATATATAACGACACACAAGATTTGCTCGTATTAGAATATATTATTTTTTTTCTCTCTCTCTCTCTTTAAATTTTCTTCATGTTTTCAGTATTTTTGGCCAATTACCATTGAAGCAAAAGCTATGGTAATATTATGATTGCACTTGTTAATACATTAGCTATGTGGTATTCTGTCTACACATTATCATTAATTATCTCTTTGGAGATTTAAGTAGAATGATACAAGAACTTGATATGTTTTTTGAAATTCATAGATATTATAATTATATATATATATATATATATATATATATATAATATATTGAAATTCATGTTTTCACTTCTGTCGGCATTCCCGGAGTGCTTGTTTTTTTTTTTTTTTTTTTTTTTTTTTTTTAAGGAAAATTTATTTTCAGTAACATATTGCATCTAATAAGATGTTAATACTAAATTTCAAATGCGTTTGAATATATGAAGGCATTTTGAGTTTTTAAAATTTTACTTAAAATTTTAATTTAATATAATTTTAAATTTCATATCAATATTTGTTGTATGTCTATCATAGATTCCCAGAAGTAAATTATTATCATGTAAAAATAAATCTCGCACGTTAGAACTGCAGCATGTAAGGTAAAGCTAGGATAGTCTGCACACAATTCAAAAGAATAGCAATAAAAAATCTAAATATTAATTTTTTGCTAAACTATTCATGAATAATTTTTACTTCATTTGTTTTTTATGCATTTCCATTGCTATTTTGTTGTTATGTTGCAATTTAATAGAACAGTTGTAATAAAACCAAGAAAGTTATTTTGCGCAATCTGTCCTTACAGGGTTGGTGTGATTGCGCACATGGGTAGGAGAGATTGTTACTAATAATAACTACAATTAAATTGTTAACAATAATAATTACACTTAAATGACATTGCTGTAAGGTTTTTGTGAACAGAAGTGAATATTTCAACCTAATGATTAAAGAATCAGAAAAAGGAAATAATTTTAAAAACGATTAAAAAAATGTAATTAAAGGGAAAAAATTAAAGAATCAGAATAAGCAAGCCTAGATAAGATTAAAAAATAAAATTATGTTATTTAATAACATGTTTAACTTAAAATTAGTCCATTTTAATTTTTTATTTTTAATGCAAATTTACCAATGCTGCGTAATCTCTCCTAGCATGGAAACTAATGGGAACACTGCGCCATATCTCCCATAAGGAGCAGATGCGCAAATTCTCCAATTTCGGTAGGAGAGATTGCGTGGCCTTTTATTTAATCATGACCACTTCTAAATCGAACCGTTGATGTTCACATTGTTAGTCTAGATTAGTAGCTTATGAGAAATCATTTAAGCTTGAAATAATTTGCTCTATTAACATTGTATAGAAATTCTGATGAATAGATATGAAAATTCAAGCACTTACTTAGGGAAAACAAAACAAAATAGCAATACTTTATTTTAGACGCTCGAAGCAGTCAACATGCACTTTCAAGTAGACTCTCCACTCTTGTTGTTGTACAACTACGTGGAGTCACTGCGCGCCCACTCTACTCCTCCCCGCCCCCGAAACTCTATGTGCGCAATCTCTCCGACCGCGCCAACTCTCCTGGTTTTACCTTATGGTCTTCAAAAATAAAATGTAACATAAATTAAATAATATATTTAAAATGCAGTGAAAATAGACAGCAGCCTTCTCATCGTTGACCTATAGTTACTTTCTAAAACGTTAATTTCCGAGGTATAGTTTTATTTTCAAAATGTTTCGAATGTTGTTCTGCTTCTAAGGAAAATTCATTTTCGTCAAATTAGGTTTTTAAAAATTCCGATACTGATTTTTTTATACGATTCTCGGGTCTTTTATGATAAAGCATACATTTTTGTTTATATTTTTTATTCGATTTTTCTAAAGTGTCATGTTATCAGCAGCGGAATTTATATGCATACACGAAATATAAATTGCTTTAATTTTCTTAAGAATTGTGTCACCCAGCAGCACTAAAAAAAATATGTATTTGCTTAACAAATAAAGAGTATAGTAATATAGAGTACATTCTAAATTCAATATTCATACATAATTTTAAAATTTTAAAAATAATAATAATCTGTAGTTTGTACAAATTCATATTAAGATTTAAATCTGTATTTGGCCAATGCACATTAACAGAAATTTTTCATGCTTGAAACAAAGCAAAAGTCACCTATCTCGCATAGATTTTTGCACAATTTTCTTTATCAAAATGCATACAATAGTGTACATATCTGTCATTATAGTCTACTAGAAGCATTTCTAAGATATATATATATATATATATATATCCTTTATTATACAGAAATTTTATTTTATTTTGAAAAGATTTACGAAGACATGAAGGAGATTTAAAGACATGAAGGAGAAATGGGCTTTTAGAAATACTAATTAATACACATTAACCTTCTCACCGCCGTGAACTGATATAATATATCCGTCCACTATGCTGTAGATTTTGCTACAATGTCAGCATTATTTAAATTTATATAATTTTACAAATATAATGTATTTTTAAAACCATTAAGTAATGATTAATAGTCTCATTGATTATATTCATACACGAGTTTAAGTTTTTTATATCATGTTTGAAATAACATGTTTTTTTTTAGTATTTTTAAAAAAATTAGAGAAAACAACATTAAAATTTTGCCCTATTGCTCGGCGGTCAGAGGGTTAAAACAAAAGTTTGTTTTAAAGATCTAAAATTGTATTCAGATTTTAAATGTACAATGCCCTTAAAATTTTCATAAAACAATGCGTCAATTTATACAAAAATATGAGTACATTTAAAAAGAAAATTCTCGGAACAAGATAAAACAGTTGTATACAATATTTTCAAAGGAAACATAAGCTAATATGTAGGATACTTCAGTATTATATTTAAATTTCGTGGTTCATTATAGACTGTTTATGAATATTTGATTTTGAACTGAGTGACAAACAAAAAGAAAACATGACCAAAGAACTAAAGTAATAAACATCTTATAAATTACATTGAAACACGGAATCAAATTCAACATAAAATATGGGGATGTGTTAAAAAACATCAGTATTGTTATTGTAGTGAAAAAAATTCGAGACAATGTCTATACTTTTTATAAAAAAAAATACTTGCCTTATTCACCAACTTAAATATATCTTAATATTTAAAGCAACTGGAGAGTGACTTGGACCCAGTGCATAAAATGGTTTAAATCAGTTCTGGGACCGATGCAGTTCTAGATAGTGCTTATATCTGTTAGAGTACTGGTGAATGACGTCAATAAATCTCAACACAGTCATACTGACAAGTAGTGTTTTGAATTATGCTCAAAAAGCATTGCAGTTAATTTCATAACAATTACTTCTAGATTAAATAAATCTCTTAAACATCTTATAAATTACATTGAAACACGGAATCAAATTCAACATAAAATATGGGGATGTGTTAAAAAACATCAGTATTGTTATTGTAGTGAAAAAAATCGAGACAATGTCTATACTTTTTATAAAAAAAATACTTGCCTTATTCACCAACTTAAATGTATCTTAATATTTAAAGCAACTGGAGAGTGACTTGGACACAGTGCATAAAATGGTTTAAATCAGTTCTGGGACCGATGCAGTTCTAGATAGTGCTTATATCTGTTAGAGTATTGGTGAATGACGTCAATAAATCTCAACACAGTCATACTGACAAGTAGTGTTTTGAATTATGCTCAAAAAGCATTGCAGTTAATTTCATAACAATTACTTCTAGATTAAATAAATCTCTTAAACATCTTATAAATTACATTGAAACACGGAATCAAATTCAACATAAAATATGGGGATGTGTTAAAAAAACATCAGTATTGTTATTGTAGTGAAAAAAATCGAGACAATGTCTATACTTTTTATAAAAAAAATACTTGCCTTATTCACCAACTTAAATGTATCTTAATATTTAAAGCAACTGGAGAGTGACTTGGACCCAGTGCATAAAATGGTTTAAATCAGTTCTGGGACCGATGCAGTTCTAGATAGTGCTTATATCTGTTAGAGTACTGGTGAATGACGTCAATAAATCTCAACACAGTCATACTGACAAGTAGTGTTTTGAATTATGCTCAAAAAGCATTGCAGTTAATTTCATAACAATTACTTCTAGATTAAATAAATCTCTTAAACATCTTATAAATTACATTGAAACACGGAATCAAATTCAACATAAAATATGGGGATGTGTTAAAAAACATCAGTATTGTTATTGTAGTGAAAAAAATCGAGACAATGTCTATACTTTTTATAAAAAAAATACTTGCCTTATTCACCAACTTAAATGTATCTTAATATTTAAAGCAACTGGAGAGTGACTTGGACACAGTGCATAAAATGGTTTAAATCAGTTCTGGGACCGATGCAGTTCTAGATAGTGCTTATATCTGTTAGAGTATTGGTGAATGACGTCAATAAATCTCAACACAGTCATACTGACAAGTAGTGTTTTGAATTATGCTCAAAAAGCATTGCAGTTAATTTCATAACAATTACTTCTAGATTAAATAAATCTCTTAAACATCTTATAAATTACATTGAAACACGGAATCAAATTCAACATAAAATATGGGGATGTGTTAAAAAACATCAGTATTGTTATTGTAGTGAAAAAAAATCGAGACAATGTCTATACTTTTTATAAAAAAAATACTTGCCTTATTCACCAACTTAAATGTATCTTAATATTTAAAGCAACTGGAGAGTGACTTGGACCCAGTGCATAAAATGGTTTAAATCAGTTCTGGGACCGATGCAGTTGTAGATAGTGCTTATATCTGTTAGAGTATTGGTGAATGACGTCAATAAATCTCAACACAGTCATACTGACAAGTAGTGTTTTGAATTATGCTCAAAAAGCATTGCAGTTAATTTCATAACAATTACTTCTAGATTAAATAAATCTCTTAAACATCTTATAAATTACATTGAAACACGGAATCAAATTCAACATAAAATATGGGGATGTGTTAAAAAACATCAGTATTGTTATTGTAGTGAAAAAAAATCGAGACAATGTCTATACTTTTTATAAAAAAAATACTTGCCTTATTCACCAACTTAAATGTATCTTAATATTTAAAGCAACTGGAGAGTGACTTGGACCCAGTGCATAAAATGGTTTAAATCAGTTCTGGGACCGATGCAGTTGTAGATAGTGCTTATATCTGTTAGAGTATTGGTGAATGACGTCAATAAATCTCAACACAGTCATACTGACAAGTAGTGTTTTGAATTATGCTCAAAAAGCATTGCAGTTAATTTCATAACAATTACTTCTAGATTAAATAAATCTCTTAAACATCTTATAAATTACATTGAAACACGGAATCAAATTCAACATAAAATATGGGGATGTGTTAAAAAACATCAGTATTGTTATTGTAGTGAAAAAAAATCGAGACAATGTCTATACTTTTTATAAAAAAAATACTTGCCTTATTCACCAACTTAAATGTATCTTAATATTTAAAGCAACTGGAGAGTGACTTGGACCCAGTGCATAAAATTGTTTAAATCAGTTCTGGGACCGATGCAGTTCTAGATAGTGCTTATATCTGTTAGAGTATTGGTGAATGACGTCAATAAATCTCAACACAGTCATACTGACAAGTAGTGTTTTGAATTATGCTCAAAAAGCATTGCAGTTAATTTCATAACAATTACTTCTAGATTAAATAAATCTACAGAGCACTATTAGTGAATTCAATGGGAGCAAAGGGATTAAAAAAATTGACATTAAGAGTTCAAACTTCACATCTGTATATTTTCCAAGTTACTTCGAGAAATGGCCTGAATAGTTTTTCTTTCGGTATCCCAAAGTAATATGAATCGAATATTCTAAATATTATGTCAAAATTAGGTGTTTGTATTGAAAATGTGAATACTTTGTTACGATTTCAACATATCTACTAACCCCAAAACATAATATAAGTAAAGCATTAACTACTAGTTTTGCTAGAGTATATTACTAATCGGTTATTACCAGTATATTTTTTATACGATGAATTGCGGCAGAGTTATTAGAGGGTATCTTTTTTAACCACGCTGTTAGAATAAATCAACAAATAAATATATGCATTTTACTAGAAGGACGATTATGAAAATCCAAAAGTATTCTCAACTTTAAAAAAATGTTATTTCCAAAAAGCTATATAACGTTTATGAAGTTTTATTTCTCGTTAGTTAATAAACAATAAATCTCTTAATGGGATTAGCAAACAGTGAGCCTTTTAAGGTATTTTCGGAAAAGATCTAAAAGAACGTAAAGTTACGCTTTCGAACGTAACCCATTTCTCGGTTTAGCGATTTGGCTCTTTAGGATTTTTACATGTTTTTTTAGAGGTAATTTGAATGTGGATTAAATGTTACTGAAAGTTCTCTGCTGAAATCATTCGGACCACAAGGAGCCAAACTCCAACCAGTCGAAACCAACTTCATTTAAAATTTCAAAAGAATAGTCTTAAGCTTATGACCTTCAAATATCGATTTTCTACTTTTTGGGTGGCAACAACCTACTTTCACATGGAAATGACAAGTTTTTACTTAAAATCCCCGAAATAAACAAATAATAATTTTTTTACTGACGTCCTGAACTCTTTAAAAAGCGTAACATTTGCTTAGAAGTTGCAGCGTTCAATAGAAGAAAGTACAGGCCCCAGGCATCACACAATTTCAAATCTCGCGCGTCAGTAGAGAATAGCGAGTGGTGTGAGTATATGAATACATGACTTGTCTAACTTGAATTGTGTTTTCTCAAAACTATTTTTTTCAGCTTATGTGCATAATAATTCAATGATTGTTTGAGCTACAGAACTAAAATATTTTGTAAACCTTCACACATTAGTTTTGAAAATAAGGTCATATTGAACTTTTAAAATTTTTGCTCGCTGTAAAGATAAAAAAATTCATAGGGTCTAAAATGGGGTTAATTTTGGCATGAATTAATTTTTCAATATATCTTTTGGAAATTTAAAAAATCCAAATGAGGTTTTTTAAGACAAATCAGTTAAAAATATTAAAGTATTTGAGAAATTTTGTGCGTAAACCCAAACCTAACTTTTTACCTACACACGTATGACCTACCACATAGAAATACGCAGACATATATTTTCATGTTTATGGGTGGAAATGATAGAAAATTGAGTGCGTAGTCTCATCTACCAAATCAAAACACTACGTTAAAAATATTTCTCCTGAAATTACTTTTTATAGATGAACCATGAATACGTGGAATAGAAGGTCAGAAACCCCTTAATCAGTTTGTTGATTCAATAAATTTCTTTTTAAAAAATCATCATGAATCATTGGTCAAATGAGAAAAGGAGTAAACTGCAAATATCCATATAATGATTTTGTATATACCAGACAAATGTTATAACTTTAAAATTACGACGAATATCAAAATACATAGCATACTACTTAAGAGAACAAAAGCGAAAACACTTACTCAATACTATCCCTGATCACAGAACACCATGTGTCACCACCATATGGTACCCTGTTAGGAGAAGTTTAATGATTGGTTGATCACTTTGTGTTCGTGTAGGACGTTGTTTAGGGTTTAGCTATTCCTGGCCAATTCCATAAAAAATATTATCATGGCAATAGTAAATGAAACTTTAAAAAATACATTAACAAAGTGTTGAACTTGACAAATTTTTTCTGAAATTTCAAAATGTCAAAATTGTCCAAAGCAAGAAGATCTATTGTAAATACTTAAAAATGAAAAGAGATTTAATAGGTAATAAAAGCTGTACGAAAGCCCATGCGGAGAAAAGAATCAATATGGAGAATGAGGCAGCATAGATAGTTGTCTGACAATATCAATCTTATATAGTATACAACTTGTACCAACGTCCTGTCTTTAACGAAGTTTCACATATTAGTAACTTTTGTGATAAATAATTAAAATGAAGCAATGAAAGTTTATTACTATCAATTCTTACTTATTAACACTATTATCACCACCTATTCACGCCTTTCTCATTTTGCCTTAACTGGACTGAACGTTTTAAAATTTTAGTAACAATTAAATAGTGACAGCTATGAAACATATTCTTGAAAATTTGGTGAAAAATAAGTGGTGAGTTTCTTTATTAAACTTTGTTGTTTTATCTCCAAATAATACCGATAGATGCTTCACCATCTCAAATAGATAAGACACCCCCTACAAAGCGAAACACAAAGAAAATGGTGTGCCTTTTGAAATTGCAAGGATAATTTGGGATGTATTACAATTATAATCCATGCAACTTCATCTCTCGGTGTTATTTGCAAGTAAAACAAGGAAGCGTATTAAAGAAACTCCTTATTTCGCACTTTAATGTCTTATAAAAATAACTTTTATTTGTTCATAATTCACCATGTCACCTTTAATTTGTTATTACACTTTAAAATCTTTCAGGCCATTGTTGGATATCTGCATTATTTGTAACGTTATCACCCATGTCAATAAAATTTTAATAACTGTTCATTCTGACGTATTTATATTTAAACATTTTAAAAATAAATCATTTTAAATAAATTTATTTCTTTTCTTTTCTTTCTTAAAAGTCCCTTGTCTTAGAATATGATAGACCTCATCGTGTTAATATTTAATGGAAAATATATCAACTAAAGAATAAAAAGGCTCTTCAAATAATTATTTTTCAGATATGCTTCAAGTTTACTCTTCTGTGAGCGATGCGTTATTTGAAAAAATAATCCAGTATTATTTAATTAAAACTCTTATCGGCAGATGCCTCGCATAATTAAATTATGTCACATCGATTTAGCAGAAACTGCAATGAAAACTTATGACATTTCAGAAATAAATCGATTTAAGCACACTTTCCATTTGTGTAACTTATAATAAATGCTTCTTTTGAGCCTTTTCCGCAATTAACGAAATGATTTGTCTTTAAATCTCTTGGAACGCTCAACATTTAAATTAAATTAGCAATTATTTAAAGTACGACGGACACGTTTCCAAATTTCGTCATTAGTTTTCAGATAGAATATTTTAGTAAAATGACATTCATCGATTCATGATATTACACATCAATAATTTTGAATTTTATGTAAAAGTTATTGTTCATAAGAATGAAAGAAACATTTTTCGGTGTTTCTATTCGACTAATAATAAAATATCGTCTTTTCTAAGTAATGTTATTTATTGTTTAAGAACCGTTTCTGTTGATTTCTTTCAGTATAACTAACTTAGGTTATTTGTAGTTTAGTTTAATGCGATGAAAGGTTTTCCATTTTTAAGAAATTAATCACACCATTAGCTTTCGTTCTCTGTTATCAAATGTAATAAAACCTAGTATAACAGAATCGCACAAAAAAAAATCCTTTTATTCAGGTTTAAATCTTAGTAAATTACCTGATATTATTCTGTTGCATTATTTTTAAAAAAGACCATAATTTGTTTGTAGATAGTTTCAATGCGTACAAATTTTATTGTATTATTCATATTTTTAATGGTACTAGCAACAAAAAATCCTTTCTTTAGGATTTGGAAATGCTGAAAATCTTGATATAAAAAGTAAAGTATGTTCAATTTCATGTGACTAATCTCGTGAATCAAATTTCTAATCAAGTATATTTTCAAAATTTATTATTTAAAGGATTTTTAGCATAAAATTAAAGAATAGAAGATAAAATTTACATATTTTTTGTTTGTCAAAATTTTCCGATTAGGCAAAAATCCGTTTTCGTCAATACCTCATAAAATATCTAGTATTGCGTTTATTTTATGTAATACAAATGTTGTAAATATTATGGCATACTTGCATAATGAATCAGCAAATTAAAGTGCATGATATTTTTCTCTACCTTCAGTTTGCCAAGTGAAAGTTTTAATAAAAAATACGCAAAATCCGGAATTTTCAATTTTTTTTACACTTATTTGTAAAATCTCTTATTATATATTGCCTATTGTTATATTAAATATGGAATCAAAGAAAGATAATCCCGACAAATATGCATTTCAAAATATATGAAAAACATATTCGGGAACAGGTCAAACTAACCATATGTAATTAATTCACTATGAATTGCTAGTTTAAAACTGGCTAAGATTTAGTATGGTCCTTATATTTTTGGCGATATTTTTGGCATTAAAGGCCTCGTTACAAACGTATAATCGACTGGCTGATTTTGATTTCTGTTTAACAGTTAACAACGTTTAACACGTTTCACAATCCATGTGCAGAAAATAGTTTAACGAACTTAATGTATTTTTGTTTAACGTAAGGGATATTGACTAGAAAATGTGTATGGTGTGAGTTAAAGATTTTTTCTTTATGTTTGAATTCAAGATTTTTTCTTATGTTTCATGAAAAATTTTCATGTATTTATGATGATTTTTGTTATGTTAATTCAGAGAGTGTATCATTATATATTTACTCACATTAGTTATCCCAGAGATGATTTTTTTTAGCTCAGTTTCTAGCGACTGCTTTTGTTCGTCAAGAAAATGTCGCCAAGTAAGAAGTATACTGCATCTATTCTTTATAATTTTACTCGGATCCAGATAAATCCAATAATGCTGCTATTTACTTTGTCAAAATGTTTAAAGAATATTTTCTTGATTTTTAATACTTTAAAAAATGAAAATAGTTTTTTTCCAAATATGTTTTAATATTACTCGCACATGAATTGACTAAAAAGGCTTATTTTTATCCATTTATCTCTTTATCTCTCACGTATACATTTTAAATTATGATTGAGTAGTCATATAAATAGTATTTAATTTTCAAAACTCTAAACCTGAAAATTTGTCGACATCCCTTCATTATAATCGCCCTTTACCTTTTAAACAATTAAAACAACTTCATAAAAAATATAAATTTAAATCATTTACTGTTAAATAACAGAATTTTAATGCAAATGCTATTTCCTGTTGATTGTGCAATTGTTCCCATATTCCTTTGCTATCAATTTGAAGTAATTTATAACTGTATGCTCATTATAATATACCGATTTTTTACGTTATATTTTATTACTTTTCTTCGTTTTTTTCATTAATAAAACTGCGATATGTAGTTTGGCATGTAGATTTAGTTTGTTAGGGTACGACGACAAAAATCTTCTTGTTAAACATATAATTCACCCTGCAAATAAAGGAAGAACTTTAAAGTTACTCCATTGTTAAAACATATCACATTTTATGAAGTTCACATTAAACTATTGAATCTCTAACTTTTATTCAATCCATAATTATCCATTATGGAATATAATTTATTTATTTCATATATTATGCTTTTTAAAAGTTTACTTTTAAAACAACGTTACTAACTTTGCCTAAATAAATATTTACCACTGTGAAAATTTAAACCAATCACATAATCCTAAAAAAAAATTACAACTTCTAACAGACATATCTTATTTCATTGTGGTGCAGATAAGCAATTAATTAACAAAACCTTTATTTTTTAAAATTAATTTAAATTAGCGTATATGCCTGGAGAAATTCAACGCTGCGAGAGTAAATCAATATAACTTTCGCTGGGGAATACACGTCGATTTTTATAAGGGCTCTTGTATGAGGATGCTCCCGGCTATAAATAGTGCACTAACTTATCCCGCATCTTTACGATCCATTAGAGGGTGGGGTGACTGAAAAGATTTTTTTATGTTACTCAGCTTCTAAGATGAAGTTAAATATTGCGTCTTAATGCTATCGATAAGTCGTTTATAAGATATGAAAATATATCTTTCTGGCAAAGGGAAGTAAAAAAGCAGAAATTGATAAACTATGGATGATATTATATTTTAGTTATCCATGTGTAGAATACTGCAACTGTTTCTCTAGGAAGAAGATTTAAAATTGAAATTGTATTTCATTTTTTAAACTGTAATTTTAGTACAGACAATTTCAATTAAATAATTTTTATTATAACCTCTGTTTTTTAAATAGCATAAATTAACTGGCGATAGATTTTATCCTAGAAAGTATCACTGATTTTTTAAATAGTAGTTTAAAATAAGATTATCATGCATGGCTCTTTTTTTTTTATAAGAGAGCTCTTATATACGGATATTCCCGGTTATAAATAGTGCACTTACTTATGCCGCATCTTTACGATCCATTAGAGCATGTTCCCCGGATGAGGGTGGGACTGAAAAATGTTTTATGTTACTCTGCTTCTAAGATGAAGTTAAATATTACGTCTTAGTGCTATTGATAAGTCGTTTATAGGATATAAACATATATCTTATAGGTAAAAGGAAAGTAAAGAAGCTAAAATTGATAATCTATGGAGGTTAAAGTATAATATATTTTAGTTAGCCATGTGTATAATACTGTAACTGTTTCTCTAGCAAGAAGATTTTTTATTAAAATTGTATTTCATTTTTTTTTAAATGCAATTTCAATACATACAATTTCAATTAAATAATTTTTATAATAAGTTCTGTGTTTTAAATAGTATAAATTAATTGCCGATAGAACTGACCCTAGAAAGTATCACTGATTTTCTAAATAGTTACTTTCTAAAAGAATACTGTAACTGTTTCTCTAGAAAGAAGATTTAAAATTTAAATTGTATTTCGTTTTTTAAAATGTAATTTTAGTACAGATAATTTCAATTAAATAATTTTCATTATAACCTCTGTGTTTTAAATAGCATAAATTAACTGGCGATAGATTTTTTATCCTAGAAAGTATCACTGTTTTTTTAAATAGTAGATTAAAACAAGATTAACATGCGTGGCTCTTTTTTTATATTAGCTCTTATATACGGATGTTCCCGGCTATGAATAGTGCACTAACTTATCCCGCATCTTTACGACCCATTAGAGCATGTTCCCCGGTTGAGGGTGGGGTGATTGAAAATATTTTTTATGTTACTCTGCCTCTAAGATGAAGTTAAATATTGCGTCTTAATGCTATCGATAAGTCGTTTACAAGATATGAACAGATAACTCACAGGCAAAAGGAAAGTAAAAAAGCTACAATTGATAAACTATGGAGGTTAAAGGATATTATATTTTAGTTATCCATGTGTAGAATACTGTAACTGTTTCTCTAGCAATTGAAATTGTATTTCATTTTTTAAATGTAATTTCCATACAGACAATTTCAATTAAATAATTTTATTATTAACCTCTGTGTTTTAAATAGCATAAATTAACTGACGATAGAACTGACCCTAGAAAGTATCACTGATTTTCTAAATAGTTGTTTAAAACAAGATTACCATGCATGGCTCTTTTTTTTATAAAAGCTCTTGTATACGGATGTTTCCGGCTATAAATAGTGCACTAACTTATCCCGCATCTTTACGATCCATTAGAGCATGTTCCCCGGATGAGGGTGGGGTGACTGAAAAGATTTTTTTATGTTACTCTGCTTCTAAGATGAAGTTAAATATTGCGTCTTAATGCTATCGATAAGTCGTTTATAAGATATGAATAGATATCTCACAGGCAAAAGGAAAGTAAAAAGGCTAAAATGGATAAACTATGGATGTTAAAGGATATTATATTTTAGTTATCCATGTTTAGAGTACTGTAACTGTTTCTCAAACAAGAAAATTTAAAATTGAAATTGTATTTCATTTTTTAAATGTAATTTCAGTACAGAAAATGTCAATTAAATAATTTTGATAATAAGCTATGTGTTTTAAACAGTATAAGTTAATTGTCGATAGAACTGACCCTAGAAAGTATCACTGATTTTCTAAATAGTTGTTTAAAACAAGATTATCATGCATGGCTATTTTCTTATAAGAGCTCTTTTATAAGGAAGTTCCCGATTATAAATAGTGCACTAATTTATCCCGCATCTTTACGATACATTCGAGCATTGTTTCCCTCATGAGGGTGGGGTGACTGAAAAGATTTTTTATGTTACTCTGCTTCTAAGATGAAGTTAAATATTGCGTCTTAATGCTATCGGTAAGTCTTTTATAAGATACTGACCGGTCTTCATCGGTCTAGCCGGTCGTTTCCGTGTGGAGATCAAATGCGTTCCGCAGCGTATAGACCTGACTTCGCTTGTGGCCCAGAAACTGCATTTTACATGCAAACAGAAAAATATAAATAAACTACTGCATTTTAAACTACACAAAAATAATTAATAAGAATATCAAAATAGCACGCAAATAATGATTTCGCGACATAAATAATTGTTTTTTCATGAGCCACCCGATAAAGACCCGCGCACGACCCTGCCCGTAAGTCTATAGACCCTCGCCATCTATAGTGAAAAAATAGAGCTTTGAAATAAAATAATCAAATACGGGATAGCCTAAGATACATGACGATCATTGTAAATGGACACCGTGATTTCATGACCATAAATTATTAACATGGTGATCAAAATATCGCGACCTTGCGTGTTTTTCAGTCATATATTGTTAATACAGCCATATCTACAACGGGTCCCTGTGATGCTTGCATGCATAAATCGTTAAAATGATAATAATTTTAACAGATTCCTGTGGGTTTTACGCCTATAAACTGATTATACGGTAATCATTATAACGAAACCTTGTGTATAGCAGAGCACATAAATGTAGCGATCAGTATTTAAATCGCAGATCTTTATTTTCCAAAAATGTATTTTGAGAAGAGGTAGAAATGTACTATATTTTGCATTAGAATTGAAATGCGAAAAGACGCTAAAAGACGAAAAGCTCAAAAACAATTTATAAAATATGAAATTTAAAACAAAGAAAATTACAACTTTTCATTGGAAAAATGTCACGTAAAATAGTTACTAAAAATCAGCAGTAGTGTTCTTATTCATATAATATTCCATAATCGCGTTCATAGCCGATGTTGGTGACGAAATCACCGAAATACTTGTTTAACTATTTTTTTTAGTAGATTAGTTTTCCTAAATTTCACGCTCCTAAGTAAAACTGCTGCTGAGATATGACGAAAATGCGAAATGACTTAAAACTGTCGACTCCCCATTAACTCACTTAGTAGTTGAATTTCTAAAATTTCTGAAATACATGTTTAACTATTTTTTACTAGATCTGTTATTAATTTCATGGTTCTACCTAAACCTGCTGCTGATATATGACGAAAAATGCGAAATTATACCTAAACCTTTCGGACCATATTTAACCCCCCCTCCCCCCTCATTGGTTGAATTTCTAAAATCGCTGAAATATGTGTTTAACTATTTTTATTTTTGATAAAATCCTACCTAAAACTGCGGCTGAGATATGGCGAAATAATCTAAAACTTTCGACCCCCCCTTTTAACCCCGTTACTGGTTGAATTTCTAAAATCGCTGAAATATGTGTAGAACTATGTTTTTAGTAGATTTGTTATCCTGAATTTCATGCTCCTAACTAAAATTGCTGCTGAAACATGACGAAATGATAAAAAAAATTCCACCCCCTCCCCATTTAACTCTTAAATGGTGTGAATTCTTTCTTAGTGGTAGCCTACATTGTGTAAGGAACATGTCTTCCAAATTTCATTGTTCTAAGAGCATTGGTTGTGGCTCGGCGTTGATTAAGAGTCAGTCAGGACATGTTCTTTTATAACTATAGATGAACAGATATGTCACAGGGTAAAGAAACGAAAAAAAGCTAATATTTATAAAAATGAGGTTGTTAAAGGATCACATTTTAGTTATGCAAGCGTAGAATACTGTGACTGTTTCTGTAGCAGGAAGCTTTAAAATTGCAATTGTATTATATATTTTTTAATGTAATTTCAGTGCATAACATTTTAATAGAATCATTTTTGTAGTAAGATGGATATTTTAAAAAGTGATTTCTAAATAGTACGTTTTAATACAAAATTATCATGCATGTCACTGTTTTTTTATAATAGTTCTTCTATAAGGGTGTTTCCAGCTATGTATAGTACGCTAAGAAATCACTCATCTTTATGATTACTCATCTTTTGCCATTAGAGCATATTTCCCGGATGAGGATGAGTGACTGAAAAGATTTTTTTATGTTACTTTGAATCTAAGAAGAAGTTAAATATTGCGTCTTAATGTTATCGATAAATCCTGTATAAGATATGAACAGATACCTCACAGGGTAAAGGAACGTAAAAAAAACATAAAGTTTATAAAAGGAGGATGTTAAAGGATATTATATTTTAGTTATGCATGCGTAGAGTACTGCAAATGTTTCTTTAGCAAAAATATTTAGAATTGAAATTATATTTTATTTTTTTATGTAATTTCAATACCTCATATAATATTTTTAATCGTATAATTTTTATAATAAGCTGCATTGTATTATTTTAAACTGAAGCTTATGTATTGGGTAAATTAATTAATAAATTGGTTTGGATTAAATATAAACAAGTAATATATATAAAAAAAGATCAATTCCTACTTAGCTCAAAAAGAATTTTTTTACAGCGATCTACACGCTTCGCCTCTGACGGTATTTATTCCTAAATTTATATCCTGCAATATATCTTATATAAGAGAATTTTTTTTTCTCCCATATAAAACTAAAATTAATTAATTAAATTTAATTAATGAATTAATATTTAAAAAAAATGTTTTAACATCAAGTGTCATCCACTACAAGTTTAAAAATGAGTTTGAGTGGATGAATAAAAAGTATTTTATTAACCATTGAAAATTTGAACAAGATATATAAATATATATAGGGAGAGCGTGAACTAACAGTAGGAAATATATGTAGGAATATATGTATAATATCAATGTAAAAAAAAAAAAAAATCGTGATAAAAACGGAAATTATACTGGCAGTCGGGACCAGGACTATTTCCGTACTTTAGTGGGAAAAAAATCCGTAAATTCCAGGAAATTTTCCGTGATTTCAGAAATATCCGTTCGCTTTTTATGATGCAAACACTAAAATTTATTAATTAAATTTAATTAATGAATTAATATTTAAAAAAAAACTGTATTAACATCAAGTGTCATCCATTACAAGTTAAAAAAATGTATTTGAACTTGAGTGGATGAATAAAAAGTATTTTATTAACTATTGAAAATTTGAACAAGATGTATAAACACTGTAAAAAAAAAAAAATCCTGAAAATAACTTAAATAGTACTGGCAATCGAGACGCCAGTACTATTTCCGTATTTTAACGAGAAAAAAAATTCCGTAAATTCATGGAAATTTTCCGTGATTTCTGAAATATCTGTTTTTAAATTTCCGTTTTGTAACAGATATCTTCCGTATTTTTTAGAATGTTTTATGTCGTTAAAATAAATTTTATAGGACCAAAAAAAAAAAAAAAAAGTTATCTGTCGGATTCCACTTCTCCGTCCACACAACTTCGAAATAAATCCGGTCTTTTGATATGCTGCCACCACCGATATGAAAACGTGATATCGGGCACGATACTTGATGTATATTCAAGAAAAACCTAACTCTTTCAATTAAAGTTAAAGTAACAATTTATTAACACTATTTACATTTAAACTCGGATGTAAATTATCCGGTTTAATACTAAATCAAAACAATTACAGAAAACGCTCTACGTGTACCGCTAGACTACGTTCATTTATTCAGAACCGAGATTTCTATTAATCTCACACACTCCAATCCTGCGTTCGAACTCACTCCGGTCTCAGCGCTCCTACTCTGAACGACCTTACACCTTCGCTTCCTACGTTAGAACTAACTTTCTCTCTCTCGTAAATTGTAGAACACCCTCCTTTCTACGGGGTTTCTCCTCTGTTTCCAAGGGTCCTTGGACAACCCTTCCTCCCTCTTGACGGATCTGTCTTCCTGAACAAAAGAGTGCAATCGCTTTCTTATCTCTGAAAGACCACATTGCAATGGAAATACTTCCTTCATTCTGTTCCACTCGCCACCCTTCGGATTAAGATTTTCTAAAGGACGCCTTTAACGGTACACAATAGATACATATACAATACATACAATATGCTAATCCCTTAAGAATAGCTTTCAACTCTTGCAGCTGATTCTAAGAAACCTGACACCCCCCACCTTAGCGGAAAATATGCCTTTTAGGGGCTAATTTTCCTCAAACTATGTAATGTCTGAGAACAGTTCAACAGTTCCTTGATAGGTTTCTTCATTACTACAATTACATAAATATTTCAAGGTGTCTGAAAATTTAACTACTGACATCTCTAATGAACCATATACTAATGTGATAACTACAAAAAAAATACACAATATGCTAATACACTGTTATAAACACATGATGCAAATACAATTATAAATACACAAAAAAAATAAAGTTACACTAGTATTATGTCATTTAATGTCAGTCCTTAGGCTGAGATTGCTGGAGGCGGAACTTTTGTCTTCCAGTGCTTCCTCGTTAACTTAATTGGTACATCCCTTTCCGCAATGCACCCGCTTGAATGGCCAACCTCTGCCTCTGATGTCCCAATTAAATCTTCCTCTAACCAATCAGGCACTTGCCTTTCCAGGTCATCTTTGTACGTGATGATAACATTGTACAATTTCTGCCTTATCTTACCTCTTTCCGGTTTACGACCAATCCGATTTTTCTCCATTTCAACCAGTTCGATAGGTCCCATAAATAATTCCTTATTTTTCCTTAAGATTGATTTTATGTCCCCAACTTGAATATTTGTTAACCCTTTTATCTCAAATCCCTTCCTGTCTTTATTTTCCGGTTGTTCTCGGTCTAACAACAGATCTTTCCTACAGTCTTCAAACTCCCCGTCACTATCCCAGACAATATCGACTACTTTATTTTTAGCCATAAATGCTCTCATTTCATCTTGATACACCAGTTTCTTACTTCCGTCCATTAACTCAACTATAACTGCAGGTCGACATATTTCCTCTTTTTCCTTATTACTCACATTCATTTCCCTCGTTAATCGACATTCTACACATGATTCGCAATATATTTTAGCTTCCTTCGCCATATTTTCCCAATAAAATGAATGCTCGATTCTTTCTAACATTTTCTTAACCGTCTGATGTTCTCCATATAAGGAGGTATGCGCTAGTTTTAGAATTTCCTCCCTTCTAATTTCAGGTAACACTAATTGAGCTACAGTTTCATCTACTAATTTCTCTTTATGATATAATAACCCATTAACAAGATAGTAAGACCCTTTATCATTTTCAGCTAATTTCCAAGCTTTCTCTAAATCTTTACAACTCATTTGGGATTCCTGAAATACATTTAAACTACTTTCCGTAACTTGATTAATGTTACTTTTCTCTACCTCGGCTTTTTCCTTCTCCTGACTTTGTAAATTTTCCGATCTCGTTTCTACGACATAACGGTTATTATTACCATTTCTAATCCTTTCCCCTTCTTTCACTTTATTCCTACTATCTTCCTTACATTCCCTTTCTACCGATTCTCTTAATGATTTCTCGTTGTTTAACCCTGACAATTCATTAGCCACGTCAGGATGTAAAATTACCTGTTCCTTACTATTATCAATTATCGCGCACAGTACATCCTGATGAATTACATTAGTTTCTCCGCGTTTTGGAATAGCTAAAGGTAATTAAATTAACGGCGATTTAACTGCCTTACCAAATATCCCTTGTAAGTAGATGCTACCAGCCCCTCTTAATTTCTCTGCTGGTACTAAATCTTTATGAACGACGCTAATTTGGCAACCAGAATCCACCAATCCTTTTGTTATCTTCCCATTTACACTAACTTCCACTTTCTCGAGATTATTTAACTTCCCTCCAATAACTTTAGCTCTCCAATTCCCTCTTGCTTCCGATACCAAGGGGAGCGACATACTCGCTCCCCTTGGTAATTCTTTAATTCCTCGCACTGAGACATTATTGATAATAGCCCTTCGTTCTTGTCGGTTATTAATTTGATTACTTCCCTCATTATTTCCTTTTGTACAAAATCGCTGAACATGTCCTCGTTGAGAACACTTGAAACAGATAGGCGTCGTATCATTAGGTTTCTTATATTCCGGTTTTCTACCCAAAAATGGACTAACTTCATTATTCCCATTTTGTCTCCAATTACTACTAAATCCCTCATCTTTTGCCCTTCTAGAATCTTCATTATTCACATATCTTTCTTTACCTTTATAACCCTTATAAGTTACCGCATAAGATTTTTGTTTAGCATCAAAGAAATTATCACATTCCTTAGCAATTGTAGAAACTTCTAACCAATTACTGTGCTGAGTTAATCCAACATGCGTCGCGGTTTCCTCATCTAAAGTAGCTAACAACTTATCCGTGACAATTAACTGATTAACCTTCTCATACGTATCTGCACCTCTAATCTTACAATAATTTTCCCACGTTGCTACTAAACGCGATACGAACAATACATGAGTTTCATTTTGATTCCTTCTAGCCTTCTTGAAATTTTCCAAACACGCCTTCGGTGTCGGCTCGTGTTCCCTTAGAACTAATTCCTTTAACTTCTCATAACTATCAATTTGTTCTCTAGTCGTGTATATTAGCAAATTATCGGCATTATCCCCTAGCATATTTAGTAAAATTTCGGCCTGCTGGATTTCCGGTACATTTTTTGTTTGGAATGCTCGTTCTAAACTGCTAAAAAACAGATTCCATCCCTCAGTCCCTTCTGGAACCTTGATAGACAAAGTTTTAACACTTTTAATCAATTTCTCTAGGCTACTCTCATGATTAGATTCTCTAGTCCCATTAGCGTTATTAGCCGAACTTTGAATCTTTATCCTTTCCAACTCTAACTCATGTTCCAATCTCAATTTTTCAGCCCTTTCTTCTCTATCTAACTTTTCACGTTGTAACTTTTCCTCCCTTTCTACCTTTTCCCGTTCTAACCTCTCATCCCTTTCTACCTTTTCCCGTTCTAACCTCTCATCCCTTTCTAACGTTTCTCGTTGTAACTTTCCTTGTTCTAACCGTTCCGTAACAATAGTACTAGATAATTCCATAACGGCCCCCTCTTCATATTCGTCGCTCTCCACTATCTTTTTCTTAAGCTTAAACCTGGTATCATCTTCCGAGACCTCAATTCCTAACTCTCCACATATCGCCTGAAGATCCACCCTTTTTAATTTTAGTAAGAAAGCCATACCTTCTCCCGATGATTATTACCACCCTACAATAATACTTAAGCTCAATATCAAATTAATACTTCCTCAAATCCTACCCTCATAAGTTACCTCCACATATTATACTATTTAACATATTTCAAATAAGTAATAATACAATAATAAATTTCCTTAAACAATGATACCCCACAATTTGCTTCCAATAACAAAGTAACAATAATCTCAATTTCACTATCATGCAATACAGATTTTAAATTTATACCATTAAATAATAAAATACAATTTCCACAATATAACTGATACGTTGCAATTTGAATAAAACACTGATGCCAATCACTACATAAAAATATCCACCTAACAAAAATTTGCATGAAATACACATAAATTCCTAAATTTAATCTCAATAAAATATTTCAATTTCAAAATTAGTTCTCACATTAAAAAGTAAATCACAGCACTTTTTTTTTCTCTGGGCCTTCAGTTCTTCCTTGAAGGTTATTTCAATTTAATTTAAATTCTACACAAATTTCCTTTCCTCATTTACTATCAATATTTCAAACTTAAAGCAAACAATATCACTTAATTTAAATATTACTTTAATAATAATTTAAATTTAAGAAATTTCAATTATTCCTTCCAACTATTAACACAATGCATTAATTTTAATCATTAATCTTATCCGTTTAAAACAATTAGAAAATCACTTCTAGTAATTAATATAAGATCCTTTTCTTAAAACAATAGTGTAAAATGGTTGTTAATATCTCATTTGATTTAGACCAATTATTATATTGCACATAAATTATTATAAATTAACCACAACATTAACCCAAATTACCATCAATTATACACAATAAAATAAAAAAATAGGTTCGAGAATGTCAGTAGAGTAAAATGATCAAAACACCTTACCTCGTACTTCATTCGCTGGGGCAATTCTCTGCTCACTTTTCCACAGGGTAAATCTTGCACTCTTGGGCCACAATCACTGCACCTTGCTTCACAATGCACAAAAAACACTACGCACAACACTACACTAACACAGCATCACCACTAATTCACTTCACTGTAATGACGATAGGCTAGCTGGCACTGGTCTACGACGATAGGGCACAAACACTTCCACAAGACGATCCGGCATAAACTGACTTAATACGGCTAACTGGCGCTGGTCTTCGACGATAGAGTACAAACACTTCCGCTAGACGATCCGGCACAAACTCTCAGTAACCCGGCTAACTGGCGCTGGTCTTCGATGATTCAATCCCACCGCTGCCACCATTGTCGGATTCCACTTCTCCGTCCACACAACTTCGAAATAAATCCGGTCTTTTGATATGCTGCCACCACCGATATGAAAACGTGATATCGGGCACGATACTTGATGTATATTCAAGAAAAACCTAACTCTTTCAATTAAAGTTAAAGTAACAATTTATTAACACTATTTACATTTAAACTCGGATGTAAATTATCCGGTTTAACACTAAATCAAAACAATTACAGAAAACGCTCTACGTGTACCGCTAGACTACGTTCATTTATTCAGAACCGAGATTTCTATTAATCTCACACACTCCAATCCTGCGTTCGAACTCACTTCGGTCTCAGCGCTCCTACTCTGAACGACCTTACACCTTCGCTTCCTACGTTAGAACTAACTTTCTCTCTCTCGTAAATTGTAGAACACCCTCCTTTCTACGGGGTTTCTCCTCTGTTTCCAAGGGTCCTTGGACAACCCTTCCTCCCTCTTGACGGATCTGTCTTCCTGAACAAAAGAGTGCAATCGCTTTCTTATCTCTGAAAGACCACATTGCAATGGAAATACTTCCTTCATTCTGTTCCACTCGCCACCCTTCGGATTAAGATTTTCTAAAGGACGCCTTTAACGGTACACAATAGATACATATACAATACATACAATATGCTAATCCCTTAAGAATAGCTTTCAACTCTTGCAGCTGATTCTAAGAAACCTGACATTATCTATCAAGGAACATCTTATAAGGGATAGATACGCTTCTTTTTTTCCTTTCATTTCTGAGCGAGTTTTTAATAAACAACCACCACTTCCCACGATGAGTATCGAACTCAAGACCTTCCGTTTACTAAACGAGCGCGCCAGACCACTATTCTACGATTGGACACCGTACATACTCAAATGTTGTTACTTATTTGACATGCTTTTAATGATGCAATAACTTGAAGTTCTGATAATTAGATGGATATTTTTAGAGATCCAATGTTTTTAATATTTTCTTTTCAAAATTGTTCTATATTTTGCTTTATTATTTGATGCTTTATAACAGATAAATTTAAATGTTTTATGTATTATAGGCGTAAAATATTATATTAACAGTATTGATTGTTTCTTTTTGCAATAGTACATATACTTTTTTAAATAATTTGTGTGTTGATTTATTTATCAATTCCAGTAAAAACAATAATTTCTTAAGCAGACGTATTTATTACATGCTATTAAAGTAAATTTTCTTTATCTCTTAGTTTAAAAACTTATGTGAATAAACAAATTTATAATAAATTAAATTATTATATTTAAGCTTTGCTGCGAGCTTTTGCGTATGGTTCTATTAAAATGAATAATTTTTAATCAAAACGAAAAACTAGATTTTTAGAGAAAATTTTGAAATTAATAACTTTAGGATAGGTAAGTTTAAATTTGGAATTAATAATTTAGTTTAAATTAATTTAGTTTAATTTATAAAAATTATAAACTTCAAAATAAATTATAAACTTTTATAAAAATGAAGTTTATAATTTTATAAAGTAAACAAAAAGTTATTAATTATTTTTTATAAATTTAAAGAGAAAATTATGAATTTTGTAAAATTATAATTTATAAAATAATAAATTTTAGTTTAATTCATAAGAATATAACACAAATCAGTTTAGTTTAATACCCACATACCGATAATTTGCAAATATATTATTTTATGAAACCTTAAAAATATTAAAATAAAAAAATAGATTTTTAGAGAATTTTTTTTAATTAACCTTGGGATAGGTAAGTTTAAATTTGGACTTATTAATTTAGTTTAATTTATAAAATTATAAACTAACGAAATAAATTATAAACTTTATAAAATCATAAACTTCATTTTTATGAAAGTAAAGAAAAAATTATTAATTACTTTTATAAATTTAAAGAAAAAAATATAAACTTTGTAAAAAATTATAATTTATAAAATAATAAATTTTAGTTTAATTCACAAATTTATAAGACAAGTCAGTTTTGTTCAATACAATATACACATTGATAATTTGCAAAGATAATATTTTATGAAACCTTTAATAACCTAATATTGCCCCACGTTAATAAAGTTAAAATAAAATTTTAAAACGTCTGTGAAAAATTTGACAATTTAAAGTACTACAAAGTAAAAAAAAAAAAAAAAAAAAAGTAGATTTTAAAAAATATTTTTCTGTAATTTATGAAAATAAAATAAATTTCTAAAGATTTCACTAAAAAATAAAAATATCACTATTATTTTCACAAAAAATTACCGCCCAGACACAACCCCGGTTAGAATGAGTTTCAGGATTGGCCCGAGTCTAATGACAAAAAAAATAGGCCCACATGTAGGACTGGTTCAGACCTGGATCCAAGAAGAACTCTAGTAAATACAACAATCTTAATTCGCATTTCAAACAAGGCGATTTCTGTACGCAAACCTCTGAACGTCATTTACGGAAATGGCATTGTTTTGAAAGAAATACGGACATTGTACAGTTTTGTAAGAAATACGGAAAAATCCATTAAATATACGGAAAACTTTCTGCATATTTATGGATTTGAAATCTTCTTTACGGAACTAATGTCATCTACGGAAATAGTACTGTTGTTTTGGAAAAATGAAACTTCTCCGTAAAATTTAACGGAAAATCGGAGATTTTTTTTAGAGTGAATATATATAGGGAGAGTGCGAACTAATAGTAGGAATTGAGAAAAGTGTCTACGAATTCATAGTTTAAGGAAGATCCATTACCTGCGGTATACTATGTTGAGCTATCTGCATGGCAAACCAAATGCTATTGCCAATAATTATATCTCAGTGAAATGTTCCCGCCGTTTTTCGGTCTCGGTAGCTTTAGCTTAATTGTTAGAGTGATGGCAATTTAAGTCAAAGGTCTTGGGTTCGACACCCCTCTTGGGCATTTTTTTAACTCATTTTGAAAATTCCAGTTCGTATAATAAACTGCCTGTTTAAAAATATTGTTGTGAGCTCGGGGTACGAAAGGATTGATGCCAATATATAAAAACAATCAGCAAACTTCATTCACTCTAAGTAAGAAAACAAATATCTTCTCAAAGACACAAATATTCAGTAATCTTCAAATCAGCACAGCAAAATTTCACTCAGAACAAAACGTTCAATACGGCGTATCAGATACGAAATCGCTCATAGACAACACAGTCTCAAAGCAAAGCCTCTCGTATATATTCAATCGCAGTTGACAGACAACTAACTGAACTGAACTGGTGGAGATCCTTATATAGGTTTCAGAGATCTTTCCAGATTTTTCGAGAGCTTTCGGATGTCCAGAATATACCAGAAATTACTTCAACTTTCGATAGAGAACCCAAGCGAGAAAGGATCCCAATGTACAGGTATAAGGGGGGGGTGCACAAAAAATCGCCAAATCCGTCGCTAACTTGGCGACATTTGGCGACAAAAATAAGTCGCCAAAACCATCGCCAACTTGGCGATAAACCCATTCCTTGGCGATATTCCCATAGAACTCCATTATAAAAACAATGCTGTAAGGTTGTTTTCCTTGCAAAGCACCTGAGGCCTTTAGCATTGAGTTACATGATGCTCAATAGGAAATACATTAATAATACTGCAATTTTCACAATAATAAAATAAAATAAATTTAAACAAATGGAATATTTACAGATATATACAAAATTCATAACAATATTCATTAACTGATTCCACTTCACTGATTTGCTAAATTTCACACTTTAAAATAAAATTACCATGCATGTCTAGTTTTATTAACAAATCTTATATGAGGATGTTCTTATATGAGGATGATCTTATATGAGGACGGCTATTAATAATGCACTAACGTATCTCTCCTCTTTAAGATCCATTAGAGATTAGGGCATGCTTCCCTGACGAGGTTGAGATGCTGAAAAGATTTTTAATATTTTTCTGCTAGTAAGAGGAAGGTAAATATTGCGTCTTAATGTTATCGGATAGTCGTTAATAAGATATGAACAAATATTTTATCGGGTAAAACGAAAGTTCTTAAAATATGACATTTGAAATAGGATGAAATGTGAATTAAAGTATGATTGTATGACATTTAAGTTATGTATTTTTAATGTACTGTAACAAATTTTCTATCAAGAAGATTTAAAATTGTAGTGGTATTTTATTTTTAACACCCTGACCGTCAAGAAAAAGAGCAAAATCGTAATGTTGTTTTCTCTGTATTTTTTTTAAATGCTAAAGAAAAGAGGATTTTTAAAAATTTACATAAAAAACTTAATTAAGTATATGAACATAATCCTTGAGAGTATTAGTCATTACTCAGTGTTTTAAAACTGCATTATATCTGTAGAATTATATCAATTTAAATAATGCTTCCATTGCAGTGAAACCTGCAGATTAGTGAACGGATATATTAGTTCACGGCCGTGAGAAGGTTAAATGTAATTTCGATACACACAATTTTAATCGAATAATTTTGGTAATAAGATGGATACTTTATAATGCATATAAATGACTGATTTTACAAGGTACCACTGATATTCTAAATATGACGTTTTAAAATAAAATTTTCATAAACGTCGATTTTCATGAGCACCCTTGTATAACGATGTTCACTCTTTTTTACGGTCCTTTAAAAGTCGTTTTCCGTATGCCGGTGTGAGACTGAAAAGTTTTTTTTATTTTTCCCGGTGCCTAAGACGAAATTAGTACGAGTCTGTATTTTCTACAGCGAAACACTTATAACTTGCACGCGGCAAGAATGAGGCTATGGCCTCTTCACTCTTGAGTCGAGATTCAGTAGATAAACTGATTCTCGCTGAGTCTTCATATAGATAAAACGTAGCCCACCCTATTGTACCCCTCCAAAAATATGGCAAGCTGACGAATTTCATGGTCTAGAATCTTTGTTTCGTACATCGCTATGTTGGAGCCAAACACCAATGAATATCTCCGACGTATGTAGTATAAGCGCACGCCAGTATAGCAATGAGATTCTTGAACCTCATGTTTGATGTTTTTGGGCAATAGGCCGATTCATATTTCATTTTATGAATGATTTTGCGAATGAACACAACTTGTTGATGGTTTTCATTATGGAGTGGATTCTACGTCGTATGGATTATATCGCAAAGTCGCCAGATTTTAATCCTATTAAGCACGTTTATCATCCATTGAGAAAAGAAATGGTTCGATGTCAACATTCTTCTGTGAAACTTCAGGACATAAAATCCATAGTTTTAGATTATAGTAATTTGTTAGCTAAAACTTTAAACTTATGCATATGTGTATCTATGTAGGATGGCCACATTCCGTTATACCATATCCATTAGCCAAATTTGGGATATGATTCGTTATATTTCATTTTATGAACGATTTTGCGTTCATATTAACGATTTTGCGAACATGTATTATTTATCATATTTCATTTTATGAACGATTTTGCGTTCATATTAACGATTTTGTAAACATTTAATATTTATCATATTTCATTTTATGAACGATTTTGCGAATGAACACAACTTTTTGATGGTTTTCATTACGGAGTGGATTCTACGTCGTAAGGATTATATCGCAAAGTCGCCAGATTTTAATCCCATTAAGCACGTTTATCATCCTTTGAGAAAAGAAATGGTATGATGTCAAAATTCTCTTGTGAAACTTCAGGACATAAAATCCATAGTTTTAGATAATAGTAATTTGTTAGCTAAAACTTTAATCTTGTACATATGTGTATCTATGTAGGTTGGCCACACTCCGTTATACCATCTCCATTAGACAAATTTATGATATGATTCGTTATATTTAATTTTATGAACGATTTTGCGTTCATATTAACGATTTTGCGAACATTTATTATTTATCATATTTCATTTTATGAACGATTTTGCGAATGAACACAACTTGTTGATGGTTTTTATTAGGGAGTGGATTCTACGTCGTATGGATTATATCGCAAAGTCGCCAGATTTTAATCCCATTAAGCACGTTTATCATCCATTGAGAAAAGAAATGGTACGATGTCAACATTCGCCTGTGAAACTTCAGGACATAAAATCCATAGTTTTAGATTATAGTAATTTGTTAGCTAAAACTTTAAACTTATGCATATGTGTATCTATGTAGGATGGCCACATTCCGTTATACCATATCCATTAGCCAAATTTGGGATATGATTCGTTATATTTCATTTTATGAACGATTTTGCGTTCATATTAACGATTTTGCGAACATTTATTATTTATCATATTTCATTTTATGAACGATTTTGCGTTCATATTAACGATTTTGCAAACATTTAATATTTATCATATTTCATTTTATGAACGATTTTGCGAATGAACACAACTTGTTGATGGTTTTTATTATGGAGTGGATTCTACGTCGTATGGATTATATCGCAAAGTCGCCAGATTTTAATCCCATTAAGCACGTTTATCATCCATTGAGAAAAGAAATGGTACGATGTCAACATTCGCCTGTGAAACTTCAGGACATAAAATCCATAGTTTTAGATTATAGTAATTTGTTAGCTAAAACTTTAAACTTATGCATATGTGTATCTATGTAGGATGGCCACATTCCGTTATACCATATCCATTAGCCAAATTTGGGATATGATTCGTTATATTTCATTTTATGAACGATTTTGCGTTCATATTAACGATTTTGCGAACATTTATTATTTATCATATTTCATTTTATGAACGATTTTGCGTTCATATTAACGATTTTGCAAACATTTAATATTTATCATATTTCATTTTATGAACGATTTTGCGAATGAACACAACTTGTTGATGGTTTTTATTATGGAGTGGATTCTACGTCGTATGGATTATATCGCAAAGTCGCCAGATTTTAATCCCATTAAGCACGTTTATCATCCATTGAGAAAAGAAATGGTACGATGTCAACATTCGCCTGTGAAACTTCAGGACATAAAATCCATAGTTTTAGATTATAGTAATTTGTTAGCTAAAACTTTAAACTTATGCATATGTGTATCTATGTAGGATGGCCACATTCCGTTATACCATATCCATTAGCCAAATTTGGGATATGATTCGTTATATTTCATTTTATGAACGATTTTGCGTTCATATTAACGATTTTGCGAACATTTATTATTTATCATATTTCATTTTATGAACGATTTTGCGTTCATATTAACGATTTTGCAAACATTTAATATTTATCATATTTCATTTTATGAACGATTTTGCGAATGAACACAACTTTTTGATGGTTTTCATTACGGAGTGGATTCTACGTCGTATGGATTATATCGCAAAGTCACCAGATTTTAATCCCATTAAGCACGTTTATCATCCTTTGAGAAAAGAAATGGTATGATGTCAAAATTCTCTTGTGAAACTTCAGGACATAAAATCCGTAGTTTTAGATAATAGTAATTTGTTAGCTAAAACTTTAATCTTGTACATATGTGTATCTATGTAGGTTGGCTACACTACGTTATACCATCTCCATTAGACAAATTTATGATATGATTCGTTATATTTAATTTTATGAACGATTTTGCGTTCATATTAACGATTTTGCGAACATTTATTATTTATCATATTTCATTTTATGAACGATTTTGCGAATGAACACAACTTGTTGATGGTTTTTATTATGGAGTGGATTCTACGTCGTATGGATTATATCGCAAAGTCGCCAGATTTTAATCCCATTAAGCACGTTTATCATCCATTGAGAAAAGAAATGGTACGATGTCAACATTCGCCTGTGAAACTTCAGTACATAAAATCCATAGTTTTAGATTATAGTAATTTGTTAGCTAAAACTTTAAACTTATGCATATGTGTATCTATGTAGGATGGCCACATTCCGTTATACCATATCCATTAGCCAAATTTGGGATGTGATTCGTTATATTTCATTTTATGAACAATTTTGCGTTCATATTAACGATTTTGCGAACATTTATTATTTATCATATTTCATTTTATGAACAATTTTGCGTTCATATTAACGATTTTGCGAACATTTATTATTTATCATATTTCATTTTATGAACGATTTTGCGAATGAACACAACTTGTTGATGGTTTTTATTATGGAGTGGGTTCTACGTCGTATGGATTATATCGCAAAGTCGCCAGATTTTAATCCCATTAAGCACGTTTATCATCCATTGAGAAAAGAAATGGTACGATGTCAACATTCGCCTGTGAAACTTCAGGACATAAAATCCATAGTTTTAGATGATTTGTTAGTTAAAACTTTAATCTTGTACATATTTGCATCTATGTAGGATGGCCACACTCCGTTATACCAATTCCATTAGCCAAATTTGGGATATGATTCGTTATAATCGAACTATTTTAATATACTGTGTGTATTGTAAAAGCATTATCTTCGTCATTTTATGTTTCTGTATGATGTCGCATAGTATGAGACATTTGATGAACCAAATTTGTATTGTATTGTTTTTCTATAATTTAGACAAAATAAATCTACTAACATTTTGAGACCGGAGTATACACACATGCATGTACATTGCGCAGGAAAAGTCCGAAAGATGTCCATTAGTATAATTCTAAAAGTCGCAGAATGGAGTTGTTTGAATTCCTTGTTTGAATTGAAATTCCTTGTTTATGATTTCTTACAACCGTGTTATAGTAAAAATTTCTTAAAGGGTCCTACGAATATTTATTTTTACACGAACTATGAAAATCTCAATACGAAGTTTTATAATTCTTAATTTTATTCGATTTGTCATGCCGCATTTACCATGAATACAAATTCGAGTTGCCTTATATTTAAAAGCACCTGAAATACGAGTTAAAGTGTTTTCAGGAGTGTTTCAGTTTTGAGAAATGCATTTTAGAAATTGCGTGATATTGTAGTTAAAGATCTTAAAATAATGTCTTAACCATAATGTGTCAACGATAGTAACTGTACACATCAGAAAACCATACATATATTGTTTAATTCCCATATGTAACTTGCATGAACTAGCAGAAAATATATTTTCAGTCTTAATCAAAAGTACGCCCCCTTAAAGTTTCTGATTTATCGTACCTATTGGTAACTTGACAACTTTCGGTTAGAAGTGAACGAAAACTTATATTGGGGATTATAATTTTGATATAAAGTATATGTTTCGCCTTAGGAACTTTTTATGTATAATCCGATTATTAATTATTAATTCCCTATTACAAAAACATATTTATCAAAAATTTCCATACACTGTATGTTTGGGAGTTTACAAAGTATTAGGTAAAACAGAAAGGAATGAACAAGTAACTAAAAATTTGTTCGAGTTATGCCTAAATAACGAGCATTTATGATGGACATTGATTGATTCATTTTTCAATAATTTATATCTCTGAAACGTATCATATAAAATTGGTGCCAATTTGTATTTCGACATTTTTTGACATAGGGAAATTAAATATAAAATAGAGCTACTAACTTTTTGAGGCCGGAGTATAAACACATGCATGTACATTACTGCTGCTGTTAAACTTTTAAGAGTTAGATTCAATGTTAATATGTATATTAACCTTTATGAGAAAAAAAATCACAATTACACGAATATAGCAGTACTTTTCTATTGTATTGCATTAATTTAGAGTTATAGTTATACCAATCATTCGGATTTTTTTCCCGTACTGTACATAACAGGGAAATAGAAATGGCAACTTCTAAATATTCATTGAGACTCTTTTGTCTGGCCATGTTAAAACATAATTGTTTCTCTTATCATATTTTCAAGCTATCCAAACTTCGCATTAACAACTGTATGAATTACACTCTGATTAAAGAACTCGCCACTGATCTCTGGAACACATTAATATGCTTTGAACTTTTTATGTGACGAAAATTATTCTTATTATGTAAAGCAATTTCATTGAGAACAATACGATCATTGACATAAACAACATATGTTTACAGAATTTCAATGAAAATCAAATCGCATAAATATCCCAAACATTTCTCACTTATGTTAAAACATACATACTGGATATTTAAATAAATTTTAATTGAAACTTGGAAAGATAAATTGTTAATTTGCAGCTCCTTATCTTCGTGTAAACCTTAATGAACTCACAATTAATTATTAATATACAAAGTGTATTAAAGCTAATGAAGTCTTTTATTGCTTGGCATATCTAAATATTTACAATATGCCGTCGCACAGCTTGTCTCAACTACAATATTTGGCGACGGTATTCCCAGAGCTAACAAATGATGAATTCTTAATAAAATTAACTGCTTCAAACTGTCTGATAAATTTTCAACGAGCATGGAGTGAAGCCAAAATTTTATCCCCTTCGGCGTGGTACCTCGCGTTCGACCTTCTGTATATGATGGATGAACGCTCATCCTGAACAAGGAAAACGTTTGTAACATAATAGACTTTCAATCAATAACTAACATCAAGTGATTTATGAGAGCTATATTTTTCTACACGATTTAACCCGTAAAATGGGAATTTCTTGATTCAAGCCTCAATGCTTTTCAGAATATTTTTAGTTGTATACAAAGCTTGCGTTGAAAAATAATATGATTTTACGATATTTTAAAGGGGAATAATTCGATTTACAAAATGAAAGGAGGCAAGATGCTCAAGAAAATCTATCGTTACAAGTATTGAAACGGTTTACCGAATTTTCATTGAAAAAAAAATGTGTTCTTTGGTGCTTTTTTACACAAAATTTACGTTAAAGTTATGTATATATATTTTTTATTTAATACAGTATATTCAGGGTGACTTTTAATCAACCTACATATTTTAAATGAAATAATTCTTGAGTCGTTGCAGATAGTACTACAAACATTTTTTTGTTGGAAAGAACGCGGAAAAGGTATTTAATGAATAAGGTTTTCAAAGTGAGACTCTTCAGGGGTCATACAATAGCGCAACTTAGCCACAAAGTTGTAAGTAACAAAAGCGAGAGTTTCTTATGTTACGTTTTAAAAGGAATCATTTATGGAACTTTTGAGGCTTATTTGTCTGTCGAACTTCTTCTTGTAAGCCAAAACTTTCATATGACTCCCCTCCCCCTTAAGAAATCACATGGATTCATATCTTGTGAATAAGGTGGCCAATGCAATGCCCCAGGATAACGATTTTTTTATATATACCGCTAACCAGGCCCCTACCTGCCCGGCATGAATGCCTAGCTTAACGGGTTAGTACCTGGGTGCGGGGCGGAAATCGCCTGATCACAGCATGGCTGTGATCCACCTGACTATAGATTTGTTCACATCGCTGCTGTGCTTGATCTCTTGTGATTTGCTACCGTTATCTTTGTTTGCCGGTTCAAGGTTTCTGTTTAACTTTGTTGAATTGAGAAATTTAATAGGTCTCGTAATTTAGAACCTTGATCAGGTGACGAAACCCTCACCTGACTAGGCACCCCCAGAGGTATTATTCACAGGTAACTTGGAGGGCTTTTCACCCACGACAGATTTTACATGCACCAGGTGCCATTAGCGTACATAGATTTACATATTTACCATGTCTGTTGGCTTGTCACGTTCATGGTGGGTTGTCGCTGTAGTGTTTATCGCCTCTTTTATGGGCAGATTTCCCTTCTTGTTTTATTTGTCTCTGTCAAGGCTTTTTGGCGTTTTTATAGGCTCGCCCCTGTTGTGGGTTGTTTTTTGTCTATCATTCATTGGTTTTTTGTCTCTTTCTTGATATATTTTTACCTCTAGCTTGTGCTAGAGCTGGTTTTCACATTTTGAATCTTGGTCTTCTTTCGAGAGTTTCACTGGTTATTATGTCACTGTCGTGGGTTTTGTCACGTTGTAACTTTTGTTACTAGTGGTTGTCACATTGTAACTTTTGTTACTGGTGGTTGTCACATTGTAACTTCTGTTACTGGTGGTTGTCACATTGTAACTTTTGTTACTGGTGGTTGTCACATTGTAACTTTTGTTACTGGTGGTTGTCACATTGTAACTTCTGTTACTGGTGGTTGTCACATTTCTGGATGTTGCGCACTCATTTTTGCTGTCTTTGTCACTTTATCTCACCCAAGCATTGGGGATTTTGATTTTTTTTTCCTTCGTGAATACGCTTTTTGCGATCAGTCCATTGAATCCTAATGGCTGTTATCACTGCTTTTGAATTTTGTGCAACTTGTTGATTTGTTGTTTGAGAAACTTGTCGCACTAATGTAGTGGGGCTTGTTCCGTGGCCGTTAGTCCGTCATGTATCTATGAGGCTGTATACTTGATTTGACACTGTTTTTTTCCCCATTAACTTTCTTTGGCAGGTGTGCTTTGTGCATTCACCATTTAATTATTTTGTTCACTTTTTGTTGGCTATTTGCCTTCATCAGTTGGTGAAATTCAGTCCGTCACAGATGACTTCCACTTCTCACTAGTGCTGAAAAAAATGGATTTTTTTTGGCGTAGCAAAGAGCAGGATAACGATTTGGGAATTGACAGGCAATTTTGGGGATTAGGTCGGTTTCTGAATGTTGAAGACCACTTCCGTAGAAATAGTGTTGCATTTTCACCACATAAATACCACTTTTTAACAATAAGAATACGATCTTCAATTGAATATGACGCTTTGGGAGAAATTTAAAAATTGTGTGGAACTGACACTAAACAAATTCCTTTTAGCCCGTCTCTGACTGCAGCCATTTGTGCCGCCATCTAGTGAGGCTCTGAGAAGTTATTTCAGTTTAATGTTGTAGATTAATTAAAAGTCACCCTGTACATATATAAAAACATGATGCATTTTTTATAATTAACCCTTAAGCCGTTGAGTTTTCTCCCTTTGGTTCATTCCCTAGTTGTTTTAAATTGGGTGTATTCGAATGTCATTTAGTGTTGACATCTATTAATGAAAGAAACAATCACTTTAGAACACGGTTAACGCATTCCTATCGTTCAAAATCTTGAAAAATTCATATAGACGCGTGCAGAGCGCCTATAACGTTGGAAAATAAAATAGATGTAGAAGCGCTGAGCGCATCTGTAACGGCCTAAGGGTTAAAAAAATGTAATGCACTAAGAGTAGATTGTTACACTTTTTCTAAATATTTTTCAAGGATTACCAAAGGTTACGTTTCCGTTAAACAGTTAGCATTATAAACAAGTAAAAGTTTTTCAGTGATCTCATATGTTGTATTAACATATATGTTAATACCACCATAAAAAGATAAATCCTCAGAAAATTGTTTTGTAACTGGTAACCTCAAATGTTTTAAAATCCATCTTTTTTCATTGATTGTATAATATCTGTTATATTATGCATTTGTAATCAGTGGGTATTTTAGAAAGATTAAAAAACTTTTCATGTAATAATTTCACATTCATTATCGGTTTAAGTTTGATTATCAAACATATAAATGCTACATAAATCTATACTTAAAAAATAGATAAAAAAATATAAAAACAAAAACAAATCTTATCACATACGCACTTATACATAAAATCATAAAATTTAGATTTTTTAAAAATATTTAATTATCTTTTGCATAAACCCAGAAAAGCATAGTTTGGAAATTTCCTCATAAAAACACTTGTTAAAAGCGCCGTAATTAAAATCAAGACCATAAAATCCCTTAAGGAAGTGATTTTCCAGTTTTTTAAACGATTTACATTGATTCATTTTTTATTTCAGTTCAATAAGCGTTTCCGCTCGCGATAAGGAGATTGGCGTTGTACAATTCACTGGAATCACTATCGCCTCATTACACACTCTGAAATTACCAATTTCTCGTTTCCTCCTTTCACTGCACTAGTCTGTTAACTATGTATTTTTTTCTACCTGAAGCCAGAGTTTTCACTGATTTTCGGAATTCATTAATTTTTGAACTGTTTCAGATTCGAGTAAAACTGGCATTATGCCTCTTCTTTTATTTTATAACTCATTAAAAAAGAGAATTTAGAAAGAAAGTTTTATACTTACACTTATTTTTTTATTTGACTGACTAAAATCTTAAATGTTTCATTTATATTTATTTGGTTTATTTAAAACAGTTTTTCTAAACAAAATTTTATAAATTAATATTTCCATTTAATGTAAACGTAGTCGTTCATGTTTTGTACATGACATAAAAAGGACCTATTTAAAAAAAAAAAATAATAGCAAGCAAACGTTAACAGATATTAAACTTATGTTTGTAGAAGATTAATATGTGAGTTCTGATTTTTTTTCGTTCTTGTTTTTAGTACCAAGTGTTACCGACAGATAGCGCTGCACTATCTTCTAAGCCTGTAAAAATGCTCAAAATAACCTTACAGTTTTAAAAGACAAAGCTCTTTTTTTAATACTTTCCAACATAGTTGAAAACTGTTTATGAATTCGGTGTATCTGGCCGTCTTTCCGTACTCTAACTCTCGTAAATATACTCGGATTACTTTATAATTTATGTATGTTATTGAGGATTACTATGGTATGTTCATTATTAAGTTGAGTCTAAAGTTTTGACCTTGTTGTAGGGGGTACTACTAAAACAGCTGACGCTCGCAAGTTTGTTGACATTTTTACAAACGGTTTTCTGCCTGAGAAAGAATAAGATGAGCGCTACAACACTGTGTATTTATTGTTTGGAAAAATTATCATCTGCATCATCCACGAAGCCTCTAAAACGGAACTATCAAGTACCCAGCTTCTAATTATCATCTAATACGAGTTCTGTAGCAAAATCGAAATGACAGAATGTCACCGTAACATGTGTGAGCATTTAGATGATGGTATCGTATCACTTAGTACAGTCAAACAAACTTTGACGTACAAAAAAATCCTTCTCTGTGTTTTCTGAGACAGTCCCGGTATCATCTACAAAGAGTACTTAAAAAGTGGCCAGACAATTAACAGTTAGTCGTACAGCAAGATGCTACATAAAGGTGGCGCAGCTATTAGGGAAAAGCGAAGCAAGGAGTTCCGATGCAAGGTGGTTCTGTTTCACCAGGACAATGCGAGGCCACATGCCAGTGCGAGGACAAACTGGAACTTGTACAAGCAGCAATGGGACCTAATTCCGCATCCTCTATGTAGCACGGGCATGGCACATTCCGACTACTTTCTGTTTTCGCATCTGCAACTGCACCGAAGTTGTTCAGCCTTCAATTCCCTAGAAGAGTAAAAAATGAAGTTAACCTCTTTCTTGACTCGTGAGGCCCAGAGTTTTTCAAGAAAAGCATTGAAAACTGCCAAAACGTTGTCAGAAGATTGTTGAACTTAATGGCGATTAGTATCCTCAGTAATGTTTCGTATTTTTGTAAATATTTACTGTCAAAGTAAAAATAAGAAAGGAGTCAAAGCTTTAGACTTAACCCGATATTAAAAATGAAGCGTGTTGCATTCATAGTGCGCTTACAGAAACACAGTAAAACATTCCGTTACATTACGGCCTATAGGTGAAAATCGTTTGCAGTGTATTTCAATAATGGTACACTATCCCAAACATATTGAAATTGATATACATCACTAAGGAGCACTACAAGATGCTTGCTGTAGAATATGGTATACATCTAGAGTTGGAGGAATAAACCCGGAATTCTGGGGAATATTGGAAATTTTGCAGGAGTTCTGAGGGTAAACAAAACCAGTTATTTTTCAATTTGAAATTTTTATTTTTGTGAAATTTCTGGTTCAGGCACTTTCCTGAAAAGTTTAAGATAAATATTTTATTATGAATTCACAAAGCTTATGATTTTGCGCTGTAGGTTTATATAATTTATTAAAACTCATTTAGCTTTACAACAATGGCGGCTTTGAATTGGTAGGAATTTAAATGTTTCTTTAAAATTTTTAATTGTTTAATTTCTTTTCACTGGCATATCTACTATTCGGACATACTCTATATTAATTTTCTAGTTAGTTGTATTGTATTTTTGCGTTGGTTTCTTTTGGTTTTATTAATTTTCTTTTTGTTTACATTGCCTGATTTGGAGAGCCGGGAATCTGTTTACATTCATGTCAGGCAAGGTAAATCTGTCATCTGCTTATCTCACTTTTTATTCGCTGACAGTTAAAATATCAAATTACTTGTGATATTTAAAATTTCTCTTACTTAATATTTCTGCAACTTCAGCATCTATTTCCTCAGTTTTAATGTAAACTGTGCTGTTTTCTATATTAATGTTATTGGTTTTGTTTACATTTGTAAAAAAAATATTTTGTTTACATGGACAAAAACAGAAATCATTAAAAATAGTTAAAATAATAAATAAAAAATTCCCATGCCTAAAAGTTTGTGAAAACTCCCGACAATATTTAAAATTTCCCTCCCAAAAAACCCAGTTTATTCCCGGGAATAAACCCGGTTTTTTTTCAACCTTTGCAACTCTATATACATCGTTCATTTATAGGGAATACAAACGAATTTGGTTAGAGAACTGTCTATGATCGATAGATACTATAAATGCGTTTTTAAATTTTAATATTTTTTTTAATATCACTTGTTGTGTATAAATACTATAAATCATATACAGGGTTGCACAAAATAATTTATTTACGTTTACTAACGGAAATTGCTGAAAGGGAGTTTTCAACTTTGTTATGCATTTCCTAAATCTTAGCATATACAAATCTATGTAGTATATACAAATCTATGCAGCATATACAAATCTATAGATCACATACATGCTGTACAAAATACCTTGAATACTTTTCCAACTGTAGATGTTTATTGCTGAAATTCTGTTTTTAAATGTTTTATGCGTTTTTCAAAATGTTTACTTTAAAAAACCTCATAACTTTTGTCCTAAAAACATGACGAAATGTATTATTACATATTCGTAAAAAAATTTAATAACATATGCGCAAAGTTGAAACTCAAACTGTTATTGACCAAATAAAGATTATAATTATATAATAATTAATATTTAACTTTTATCAAAGTTATCAAAAGATTAGTAACGTAATATATATCTATTTAACTTTGTGCTCATAATTAATTAGTAACTTTTTGAAAAATATTATAATATTTTAATATTAATTATTATTTGTTTATAATCATTATTTAACTAATAAAGTTCTGAGCTGCAACTTTACGAATAGGTAACTTTGTTTTGTTTTATTTTTAAAAAAACTTTTTGAGTTGTACATTACGAATATGCAAAAATGTTATTCGTGATGTTCTTAAAGCAAAGTTTGTAAGGTAAGGAAACCTCCACAATAATTTATAGACACCCTGTATTTAAAACAAGGAAAGAAAGAAAGAAAATGAAAAGATTAGGAATTTGAATTTTCTGGCTAGATTAGAAAGGCACAGAGTAGAAGATATCTCAATATGAGTGTGTCTTCTAATGTTATCTCTAAACCTATGTATTCTAGTAATAAGTATTTAAACAATTATATTGCTATAGATACTTATAGGTATTTATAAGCACATATGAGTATTATTTAAAACAGCACTTATGGCTATTCTGTATGTACATGAAATTTTAATAATATTTAAAAATTTGATTAAAATATCTTAAAATATCTTAATTTCGTCTTTAAATTTTATTAAAAAGGATTTGAAGTTTAATTATCTAATTTATATTTTTTACGATATACGAAATTGTATTTAAACAATATTTGAAAGTGTCCTTTAACTGAAAAACTTTAATCATATAATATGTTAGGGTAATATGGGGTAAATTGGTGCTCCATTTCTTTAAACTAAAATTTAAAAAAAAATCTATATGGCTTTAAAAATATTGAAATGTATAAGGAAAAACATATCTTTTGCAAGGATAAATTCATAAAAGAAAGAAGGAATTTTAGTCAGTACATAGCAAGTTAGAGCTAAAGGGGTAATTTGGAGTCCCATGTTTAACCACTGCCACACGACCAGCCGTATATTTCGAAATATATGGTGCATGCCTTTAACAATGTAGTTGTACCTTTAACAATGTGGTATTCAGAAAACTGATAATTTTTAAAATCAGATAACATTTGTGTGAAAGCACTGTGAATTTTTCTTTTAAAGCATATGTGTTTTTTAAAGAGACAGATTGAAATAGCAATTGTATGAAGAATTTTCAAGGCACTGTTGAAATTCATAATGTTTTATGTTCTTTAAACAATGCCCTTTCTAACTAAATTAACCATAAAAAATAATACAACATGATTAGTTGAAATAAAAGTTTTAAAACACAAGTTTTTAATACATCAGTGAAAGCATAAATGATAATTAGAAGATTTTAATACAGCTCAATAATACAGAGCGAAACATTTTAAAATAGATATTATGATATTTGAGATAGATACCTTCTGAATAAGAATAATAATAAAAACTTTTTCAAACAATTTCTTAAGAAATAGTTATAAGCATTTTTGTACTACACAGAGGCGACAAAATGAACTTCACTCAATGGTATAGGTTAGAGTGCAACATTTTAGAATAAAAATAATGATATTTTAGACATTACACAGTCTTCTGAATAATAAACCTATAAAAAAAATAACTTTCTCCAACAGTTTCTTAATAAAAGGCTATGGCATAGCGCAAACATTAACACAAGTACAGTCTCAGATCTTAAACATTTCAGTAGTTTAATTCCTATCTGAGTAAATCTGGAATAAAGAAATAAGTCGTATACTTCTGAGAAATGAATAATAACACGATGTTAGTGACAATCATCAAACATAATAAAACTTCAGTAAAAATAAATGAATTTAGAAGTAAAATACAGATGCACCAAATTACCCCGCTTTTTTTACGCGGGGTAATTTGGTGCTTGAACAAATATTATTTTTTTTCTAGGTCATTTTCAAAGATGCAAAAGGAAGAAAGACAATGCATTATTATTAAAGTGTAATTTATTATTATAGTGTACTTTGTACAGTACAATTAATAATAGTACCAGTACAATTTTTTATTGATACGTACATCATCTCACTTTTAATGTAGCTTCCTGTAAGTAGAGAGATACCGAAACTTTAGTAGGTGGTCATTGTGCACAGTTTTGCACAAATTGTGCACATTGTGCACAGATTCCAGAAAATATTTTTTTTCTTCCTGAAATTGTGCTAGTTACATAATAGGGATATATTTAGTGCACAGTACCTATATGTAAGTACGTGTAAAAAAAAAATTAAAGATTCCAACCATACAACAACATCATGATAATAATATTTGAAAATGAGGCACCAAATTACCCCAGAACAAAATTATCCCGCTTATCCTACGGTAATATGTAATAAGTAAGAATACATGTATATACAACTTTCAAATTCAATTACGTAACAATATTATTGAAGAAGTGGATTTGGTAGAGGATTATTTATTATTACTATAATCAATATTATTAAATATATATAATTATATATATATTTAAAGTATATAATTCTATATATATATTTAATATCTGTAATTTTACTATATACTGTATTTATTTGCGCTAGTTTGCATTTTTTAAGCAATAACACTTTTTATTAAAACTTTTTTGTGAAATATATTTGCTATTCAAACATCTATTACTGATATCTTATGTGAAAGTAATATTCAATAAGTACATATAGCAAATATTTAATAATTAATTCCATTCAGATCTACTCAATCAGCAAAATTAGATAAATTCTCAATGACTATTCATTAAAAAAGTACATGCTTATGAAAATGTAAAGCTTTATTCCAATCACAGATTATACCTATTTTCATTCTGTAATCGCTTTAATATTTTACACACGACAACAATTTTAGTGTTCAAAATGGTTCTTTGCACTTCCCAGTACTTTATTATTTATAAGACTAATTCATTAATATTCCATTCCTGGCGCTGCATATTCCAGGACGAAACAATCTGACCGTTGCAGGCTACCAGGTATCTAAGCTCGCCGCACCCTGCAGATACACGCAAATTAATCAGAGTAATGACATTTATGTGCTGTTCTTTCATGTGATAATTTACATCCCAAATAGCATTAAAAAATTATTCTTGGTGAATAATCTATTAACAGAAGAGGTTTACGTTACATCTGAATGATTATTGGCTGAATATGTAGATATAAATGTCTACTAAAAATCATATTATTGGGTGAAAAAATATTCTTGGCAATTCTTGGTATTCTTGGTATTCTAGAAATCATATTCTTGGTATTCTTCTCTGGAACTGATGAGAAATAATGGTTACGGCGGTGAAATAAATGCAATAAATATTTAACTCCGTATTCGATGAGAAAATATATTTTTGGATTATTCTCCATGAAATGTGTATTTTTGAAATACTTTCCAGTGACATGCACATCAGGTGTCTTGCCAGGCATATTAATGTGGAAATTAAAGCTTTGTATATTTTTTAAAAACGTTTTCCAATTAAATATTATTATGTACAAATATCTAATCATATATTGAGTATAATTTTTCATATTCTCAACTATCTGAAATTCAGATGCTCAGTTTATAATGTAAATAAACAATTATTGAAAAATAAAAGAGGCAATTCCTACATTTATGTGACAAAATATTTAATTTTATAACGAAAAACACAATTTCCATATAATTAATAAAGCATTTGTGTTATTATTTTTTAATTAGCATAAAGGCAGTTTTTAAAATTACTTTTTATAGACATTTGGTTTCCCTTTGAAATATTGTTTTACTTATATATTTTATAATGGCTTTTTGACTAAATCGTTTTATCAAGAAATAATATTTAATAAAAAAAAATGCAATTCTTGTGGTAAAATTTTATTTATTTATTATTTTCTTCTATCTATAATAGAATAAAGTGTTGCAATTGATGGGTCCGGTGTGATAGCGGTTTTTGTACGATTTTATTTTGTATCATCGGAAAGTGTATGAAGTTATGGACAGAATTGTACAGAATTTCGTATATACGTTTTGACTATGAACGTGAGATCCCAAGGTCCCAGTTGAAAATTGAGATATTCTCTTGGAAAGAGGCGCTGTGATAGATATTTTTGTGTGACTTTCCCAATTGTTTGCAGTTTAAATGAGAATTTTTGAATATTTTTCGACGAAATTTTATATTTAGATGTAATGTAATAGGATGACGATTGTATAAAATTTTGGAGAAAATTGTCCTGAAGGTGATAGCGATTTTTTTTTCGATTTTCGGAACGGGCGCGTTAGATGTTAATATATATATATATATATATATATATATATATATATATATATATATTCAATTTTCCTAATAAGCAAAATTTCCCCCTTTTTTTAATATGTACTACTTGTTGATTAGACTTCATTACGAATGCCCCTCCCCCCCTCCTATAGTTTGAAACATTTCTTGATACAAAAATTTAAGCGTAATAAATATATATATATATATGCTTTTTGAAGTATTAACACGTATGAGATAGAAGAAAGTTTTGGGATTGTCATATCCGATTAGTTTTTTAATGTACAAATCACACATTGTTTGTTTAAAAACCGCACTTCGCCAACAATTTTTAACTTTTTGCAACACTTTTTAAATGCTTGACCATAGTTTTTTTTTTCTTTTTTTTTTCTTAAGATAATTAATTTAAGACAAAATCAATCCTATGTTATGACATATGTTAAAATTTAGTAAAACTAACTATTTGCTTAACAATTTTCTTTTGAAAATTTAAGCTATTTATTTTATAGAAAACCTTATTCTTAATTTTATGAACTGCACCTGAAGGATCGTCTAAAAAATAGCATGTCCATTGAAAAATATGTGCTTAGATTTAGAGCATACCAATATGTTGCAAAAACACAAACTGAGTAAAAATGAATTTAAAAATTGCATCTTTGAATTGTTTAATGGGAAATGGGCACAATTAAATGCATTTTTGAATATTTACATTTTTTTAATATGTAATGAACTTGTTTCAGATGGAATTTTGTAATAAATTTTTCACTCTGATTTTCTGATTTGCTAGATTTTTAACAATTATGTACGCAGGTGTGTTTTGAATGACATTTCATCTTTTGATATTTTTATAATTAATTATAAACTATTAATTTAGTTTTAAGGTATATTTTAGTATATTTTAAACGTTTTTTAGGGTTAAAAGCAATATACCAGTTACAAGAACAATGTAGTAAATTCTGCGCCATACCACGCTCACTAAAATATGCCAACTGGTTGTGAAACTGAAACAATGAAGTATTTAAAATTAAAAAGTAGAAAATCAAACTAAAAATTGTAATATATATATTTTTAAAAATACGATTTTATTCAATTAATAGTTTAATATTAATTATATTATGAATATACGTCAGGAAAACATGTTAAAAATTGTGAATACATAGCTAATGTTTTTTTCTGCTGTCATATATTAAAAATTAAACAGTGTAAGCATTATAAAATTTTGTCTAATAAATTCACTTTCAATTAATATAAAAAATATTACCTATGTCTTCTATCATTATTTAAATACAGTAAGAAAAGGTCCTTTTAAAAGTATCGTTATATAAAGTCTTTTCTAAAATCAGAAACAATTGAATCTATCGAAATAAAATAAAACTTTATACAATTATTTAGTTTCATATTGGAAGGGCAAATTTTGTTTCTGAAAATAAGTTTTAATGTTTATTTTGCAAATTTGTATGTTCTTTCAGAGTTAGATTTAAATAAAAACAGTTTTCAGAAATTAATATACATTGTTTTTTCCGGTTTTCAAATGTTACTTATGCATGTGTAGTATATTAATGAAAATATTGATAATGACCAGTAGATGGCTAGTAAATAAAATGTAACTTCTTGTCCGAGCTTGCGCCTAGAACAATGACATCTACTGGCTAGTAGCTAATAACCAATTTTTTTTCTTTTCGGCATCAGATCGAGGGATGTTAAAAAATAATTAAGCCATATAATAACTTACAATTAAATATATTTGACTTTAAAACTTTAATAGTGCAATTTTCTCGATAAAATTAACAATCCGGAATTATAATAATTATTATTACCTCAATATAAAAACAAAAACAAATAGAGACATTTCTTTTCAGGATTCAGGAAAAGCGCAGAATATATATAAGAATATATAAATGCATATACAATATATCATTCTTCAATATATATAGGAAAGATGGATATGCCAAGGCAATATATAACAGGATATCTGTGTGGTATTAGATTTTTTATTTGCTATTTAAAGTATTGGCCAGACTTTATAAACTACTAAAAATATGTTGTGTATATATGCAACAAATTCGTTTTAACAATCTAATGAATCGATTTTAACATTTTTCACAAATCCAAACATTTGGTCGAAATATGCACTAAAGATACTTCGCGACAACGCCCGGTAGAAGAACTACCTCTTTTGTATCGAAGTTCGATATTTACGGAACCATTACTGAGGGAAGAAGAAATGACATTTGAACAAAAATTACTTATCGACGATTTCAGCGAGGCTCTAGAAGCATAAGCGGGCTGAACTTAATCAGAGAGATTTGGTCGATTCCCCAGCATTATCGGAAAGCGAAAAGATTAGAAGCAAAAGGGGTGAGGAAAACGTGAATAGCAGTGGCGTAAGTCTAGTTTTCGTACTACTTTGATCGATGCTGTTTAACGTACTGTTATCAAAATTCTAAAATTGCTCATTTTATGATATCTATTTTGATTAGTATTGTTTTCACTAAAACTTGTATTAAATGTTAGAAAAAAATTTAAAATATCCATTAATGAAATTAGAAGAAAATGATGATAGAGGCTTATTTTCGATATATTGGATTTTGGAAACTTTTTTTTTTCAGATGAAAGATATGGTTTTTATTAATAATCGATTTCCACATACAATTAAAAATATTTTACACAAAGTGCTTCATAAAGTGTAAAAGTTTGAAAACAGTGTAAAACTAAAAAAAAACCAAAGCAATATATATATATATATATATATATATATTAATCTTCCAGTGGATGTACTGTCACAAATTTTACAATAGTTGTACGTTGCTACAACGTGATTTTTTAGAAAATTTGTTCTCACAAATAGCACATAAATTACAAATCAACTTTTACTACATAGTGATTAAAAATAAAAGTTATGGTGATTATTAAACGGCTGATGATAGAAAGATACTTTCAGTTGCAAAAAGTATATAAAGTAAGTGTAGCTTTTATATATGGCATTATTTTATACGGTATGTGGGTCCTAGTCAGGATTTTCAAACCTTTCAGTAAGCAGGGGCGCTTCTCAGCTGCTGGCAAACGATGAAAGGCGCCATTATTCACACGACTGAAAACATTCAAGATTATTTCACTGCGGTCGTGTTACCGAAACACACACATCTCTTTTACGATGCACACATTATCTCATAGTAATAGCCAGGGCTTGACAAATGCGGTCGCCAGGTCGCCACTGGCGACCAACTTTTTTTATCTGGCGACTAAGATTTTTAATCTGACCTTTTTTTGTTTCATTTACATTTTTTTTTTTTTTTTTTTTTTTTTTTTTTTTTTTTTTTTACAAAAATTGAAATAAGAAATGAGCGCAAACGATATTTTTCATTTCATGCACATAAAATGCCATTCTTTTCCGCTCTAGTCAGCTAGCATGTCGCGTGATTAGAATGTGGAGAGAGGAGTGAAGTTTCAATAAGAAATATTGTCAATCCAACTTATGTAGCATCTAAAAATTATATGCAACGATAAAAAAGGCATTTGCTTTTTTGTATGTTTCAAATCAGATTTTTGTGTTCAGAATTAAAACTGATTAATCTATCACATTCTTTCAAAGAATAATAACAGATAAGTGGTTATAAGTAATTCTTTCGAAGTAAATCTATAAAACTTAAAATTTCAAGAATAATTCATTTTAATAAAAATATGTGTTTTTTAAATATTTCTTCCTTGCTTAAAGTGCTTGGCGCCTCGCGTCTATGTACACCACACATGTTGGACATTAGTTCGGCGTCACTCTGTCTTGACGACAAGTGTCTGGTTCTGGGTTGTTTCTCAATATATTTTATAATTACATTGTGTGGATTATTATCTGCAATAAATGGAAATACAAAATCATTGATTGCACTTCAGAAGGGTAAAGTTTTTTTTTTCTTTTCTTAATTTTTTATCGTAGACCATTGGAAACTCAGGCGGATGTTGATTTCGATTTAATCCAGCGCGGGAAAATGTTTTTGTTTTCTTTTCTTTTTAGCAAAAAATATTACGTAATAACTCTCGAGTAGTTTTTCGAACATCAAAATGTTGAATTAAATTTCTTGTAAGATGTCTCATTATAGATACTGCAAAGTTACAAAATATTAAGAAATACATTTGAAATTATATTCAAACAACAACAATAACAACAACAACAGAAAATAAACTTTTATTTTTAATTTGGAAAAACTAAGAGAGGTTATTAAATGCCAAAATTTGAAATAATTAAATCAGATTTATTTGACTTTTTTAATTCGATAGGCTAAATAGGCAAAAAATCGTTTTCCGGCATCACTATTTTATAGATGCCCTCTCACCAGATATAGATTTTGTAGCACTCAACTATTTGGATATTTGAAGAATACGGCAATCAACATTTTCCGAACATTTCGGTTATTTCAGAGTTTATAATGTTTCATTTATTATTTTTTTCACAAATATATAACTTTGATTACGTTTCCTTAGAAAACTTAGTTTTATCTTTTTAAATTATGTTCTATTCTAAACTACTAATGTAACTAATAATTCTAAACTATGTTTGTTATTATTTTTCTCACTTAATTCATAAACAAATGTTTGTGCTTTTTGAAAATCAATAACGATGGGTTGGGGGGTGGGGGGTTTAAATTTATTTTACTGGCGACTCAAATTTATACCTGGCTAACATTTTTTTTTTCAAATTTGCAAAGCCCCGGTAATAGCCATGCCTGAGTACAAACAAACTGCAGAGAAAATATAAAGAAAAGTAACTTTAGAATCACATTTCTCTGCTGAGAGAGCTTTTCTAAAATACTTTTGTAGTGTAAAAAGACAAAAATACCTGCAATAGAAAATCAAACAAATGTTACTGATTTTAAAATAAAACATTTTTTTAATTGGTTTTTATATAAAACAAAACTAGTAACAGGAAAGATTTGAAAGGCACGCACCCATATTTTACGTTGGTTAGTTGGTTGATTTGTGACGGCCGATTATCTACTCGAGTGATATAGGTTTTAGAGGGAGTGCCCACCGTGAGAGTCTTTCTAAGGGATCCTAACCTGAATTTATGGCAATGTTAGAAGAAAACCACGGGGAATTCTAAACTGTTAGATCTACGAACGGACAGGGGTTTGAACCCAGCACCTCCCATTTACCAGCTTTAAGAGCAGAACCTCTCAGCCACTGGTGGGGCCCCATCGTTTACGATTCAAAAACATCGTATAGTTATAGCCATGACCATGTAAAAATAAACTGCAGAGAAAATATAAATCATAGTAAATTTAGAACTAAATTTTCCTAAGACGGGCTTATCACAAATACTTGTGTAGGGTCAAGAGCCAAAAATCTTGATACTGCCTGCAGTTTAAAAAAAGCATGCAAATATTCATGATTTAAAATTTAAAACTTTTTAAGTATTTACAAAAATGGTTTAATATTTTAAAAAATATACTAACAGGAAACATTCAAAAGGGTGCCAAGAAATCCTGCAAATGGCGCTAGTTTGCACAGCACCAATGTAATGTTTAGTGTAATGTGTAATGTTTAGAAATGCTAGTGTTTCCGAACCGAGATTCCCCGGTTACAGAATATAGGTGAAAACCATTTTTTGTTATTGAAAGTTCTAATAGATTTTTTACATTTAATATACTTTTTATAGAGTGGCCAGTAACATTTATATATGAAAACAAAAGCATTTATATATGAAAATGTACATTATGTATGCAAATAAAATTTTTAAATTCATTAAAGGCAATGAATTCGCATTACCCTCATAGTAAGAGTTAATGGCCAAATAAATCGCCAAATACTACTTACAGCAGAATTTTTGATTCTGATAATTTCAGTGATTTAAGCACGTTGTTCGATTACATGTCTGTTAAATTTGTGTTTAATTTATATTATTTTATTATTTTATTTATTTAATAATGATGTTTTTATTTCGTTATGGAATATTACCCGGCAACAAATTCTGAACTATTTATATTGTTTTGAGTGCAAACGGGTCTTCTGTAATTGCCCCGCGATAGACATAGATTTTTTAAAAAATCTTCCCTGAAAAGTATTTCAAAAACCCGAAAAAAAATCAGCAGATTGAAAAAACAGTTTTAAAATAAATTGAATTCAAAAGATTTTTTTTCCTTCTATGCGATGGTGTAAAAAATTAAATTGTGCGATGTTTAGAAGTTAAAAAGTTGCAATAAAAGCAAAATTTATCGGTTAGGTCGTTGCCACTGTCAAAATGATGTCAATGTTATTCACGCAGATATGTTTGCTTTATAATATACATTTTCCCTCTACTCTGGAAAGTAAAACTCCACTTTTTATGACAAAAACTCAACAAATTATACTATTTTAAAGTTTATGAAATTTTGAATTAAATTTTTACCTCGGCATTAAACACGGACAGGTGAATTTTGAAATGAAGTTTCGAAGTTATTATTACGAGTTAGCATGAATTTCTACATGAATGTCGATTTTATTCAAATAAGTACATTGTGGGCCACCCATTTCTGAAAATAGGGAAAATAAATATTTTTTTTATGAATTTTTTTTCTTCCTAATTCATAGTATGAATGTTAAAGTAAACAGTGGGTTTCTGTGTTCCCCACGGGATTGCATTTATACTCAAAAACGAAATCTGAGTTCCCTGGACGGTCATCCCTTGTCATCCATTGTCACATTCAGAGCAGCATAGCATTACACATCAGCGCATCTAGGCGTGTTTCTGGTATTTATCGCCGCACAATGTATTCGAATTTGTTATCTAATGTATTATTCTTGAATGTTTCCTTTATATTCGAATCTTGCCAATCCCGTTTTCAATAAAAATATATAAATATATTTGTATTCATATGTGGTGAATTTATTCTTTAGAAAGTTTTGAATTAAAAAAGTAATCATTGTTAATTAATTTTTGAGAACTCGAACGAAAAGAAACGTTGTTCCTTTTTACATATTGACACCTCCAAAAAGTTATTTGTGTTTCGAAATGACAAACTTATTATAAGAATTATTAAGAACTGCATTTTTTTTAATGTAATCCTGCTTATGAAGCATCCTGTGTACATAATAATGTCTATACGTTTATGCTTCTGTATTACCACATTACGTCTCATCTGAAATTTTTACCTTTTCTGTTTATTTTCAAAATATTTATTAAATCTTATTTCTATTCTGACCTTAATTACAGACACTTTAATTAATACTGCTCTTTTTGTGAGGTCTTAAACTTTTCAATCTTTTCCCAGAGAAATGGAGAATTTCTCGGAATTGTCCTAAAGCTATTGATCTATAATTTGTGATTCCAATTAGCCTAGTTATTGATCGGCATGGATACAGCTACTCTCGGAAAATCATCGTTTTATGGATTAAATTTAAAGAAAGTGAATTTTGTATTACACAGAAAATTGATGCACATTCCCAATAGGATAAATTCAAAATATTTGATAGCTGTAGAAACAACAACTACAACACATTACTACAAAATAATGATTAAAAAAAGAAAAAGAAACTCCACACCATTTAATATGAGGATATATATGATTAAAGCACATAAATTAACGTCTGAATTTATTAAAGGTACACTTAAAGAACAATTTTTATTTCAGACTTGAATACACGCAAATTAATACAATAGATCCAACGCGAGTGAAAAAATAACAGTGACCAGGACTCGAACCTGGGTATATAGCGTAACGTGTTATTGTTTTTAACCACTGAAACCGGCCAATATACTAGCTAGGCAATTTCTCACTATTAATTCGTGTTGGGTAACGTCACTGGCCAGCTAACAGCAGCACTGGATGACGGAAACAGCACTGGACCGTCCAGCACTGGATGACGGAACACCGATGATTAAATTACTATTCCATCGATCACACAATATATAAATTAAAGCAAATAAATTAACGCCTGAATTTATTAAGGGTACACTTAAAGAACTTTTTTTATTTCAGACTTGATTACTCACAGACTAATACAATAGAGTCGTCAAGAGGGAAAAAATAACGGCGACTCGTTTTCGAACCTGGGTATACTACGTAATGTGCTGTTGTTCTAACAACTGAAATAAACCGGCCGATGTACTAGCTCGGAAATTTCTCACTATTAACTCGTGTTGGGGAACGTCAACGGCCAGCAAACCGACAGCACTGGATGACGGAACAACGATGATTAAATTACTATTCCATCAATCACACAATACAATAGAATCTCGTTACAACGAATGTCACTTTAACGAATTTTTCAGTTTAACGAATATTTTTTGGATTTTTAGAAAACGTCCTAAACATTCACATTACAAAAATATTCACTTTAACGAATTTTTCAAATTAACGAAATTATTGAAGGCTTGAAAATAATTGTCATTTCAGAAACATAAATATACCCTTAAAATACACCTTTTTTTACAACAGTCGGTACAAGATTGTCTCAGACGACTATTTGTTTACTATTTGGTCCACGACTGTGTACACACAATAACCTTTAAAATGTATTTGTAGTAGAAAAATTTTAAGGACATTTCTGCTAAAGTGGTATAAAATTAATATAAAAAGTAATCGTAATTGGATTAAAATAAGTTGTACACATGTGTACCGTTGATAGTCGTTTAAATGATATCCTTATATGAAATACGAAAATGTTATTTGAAGCTTTATTAATGTTTCTGAGTCTGTCTATATGTTCGGTGAATGAGCTCAAAAACAGATTTCCTAGAAATGTTTTGCATGATTCAGCCTGTCATTCAAAATTACATATATTTATTTTACTCGTTCACGACTTTGGACTAAAACATAAAAATATCCTTTCACGTCTTTGTATTTTTCATAAATTCTAATGCGTGTTTTATTTTTATATAAACATTTTAATGTAATGTACGTCATATAACGAAATAAATTATTCCGGCGTTTTTTTCTCAGCTGAATTTTTCTCAGTTTAAAAAGGTGGAATAACAATTAAAATAATGTTTATTTAATTTGTCCCCGTACATTTTAAGGTTTTCAGTATAATCCATTTAACCTCAGGCATTCGAAAGCTGTTTATTTTTCCATAGCATTTCTAAGAAAATCCAGTTCCTTATTACAGTTTTTTTTTAAATAGTCAATTTTGTGAAGGATATACTATATTGTCCCCATTTTCTTTCTTTTTTTTTCAATAAAAGTGACAGCAGAGTTCTAAACAAGTAGTATGTGACATTAAAATATTTCGGTTATAAAATTATTGCATACAATTTATTGCAAAAGATATACTGTCATAAGAAGTTATTCAGATTTCAAATGTAAGCAAGAAATAAATTTAAGAAAGTTTCAGAAGCAAAGTTAAGAAAGTTTTCAGAAGTCAAAATTTAAGCTATATTTTTTTTTTTCTGAGGATCAGATTTTCATACAATTTTATTAGTGAACGTAGTTTTCCGGAAATCCTAGACAAGCTAAACATCTTCGTGGCACGAAATTCACAAGGTGATTCAGATAATTCTAATCCAAACTCTTTTAATTATTCCCCTGATTAGTATATCCTTCACATTTTAATCCCCTCTCTTCCTCGATTTTAGTATCATTTCTTAGATAATATTTAAAAGGATGCATTTTCTTAAAATTATGTGTGTTTAAATTTAAAAAATGTGCAAAATTTCTAAAATTTAGCGTTTTACAACGTGGTCAGTTTTAGTTTTCCTATATTTTTATATATTTTATATTTTATATTTTACGATAATACAGCTTTATTTTTAAAAGAAATTTAAGAAGTTGCACTCAAGTTTTGTTATTAACTCTAAATTTGTTCATAAGTAAAATGAAAAAAAATATCTATATAGCGATGTTTGGAAGTGATATAGCCAGCAACCCTTATGAGATGCTAAATGTGAAAAGTGATGAAAACCACGAGATAAATAACACGTTAACCTGTTATTAACTGTAAAGCTGTAAATAAGTAAAAAATGAAGCACCTGCTGTATAGTAGTGATTGGAAGCGATCTATTCAGCAACCGTTATGAGACTCCCAATGCGAAACATGATTAAAATAAATACTGACAAAAAATAAATCTTATAACTAGAATTTTTAGAAGCTTAAGTCGTGCTGTTTAAACATAATTTTTTAGCAATCGTTCGAAAGTTCAAAAAAATTATTAATGTCATTGCAACCTATATTTTGAACATATATTTATTTACTGAATAAAAAACATGGTATACATAAAAACAATATGCACATATTTTTTTAGTGAGCAGTTAATTATGAACATATTTAAATATGTGACACTATTTTAATGCAATGCTATATAATGTAGACTGTTATTATTTTAATGTATGTACATTAAATCATATGTTAATGTGATTTTGAGAAATCTATGTTAACTATCATGTACTAAACTAAACACAATGAAAAAATTAACACTAGGAATCATTTACTTTAAGTGTAGAATTATAAATTTTATAAAACGCATTAAAGGAATTTGGAAAATAAATAAAATAAATTTATTATATATAATTTGTATTCAAATTATACCTGTTCACATAGATTTTAGAAAATTATAAAATGTATTTCGATTTTAAAATGATTAAAAATATAGAAAAAACCTCTTAAAATATATTTAAAACAGTGTTTTATAAAACAAGCAATTGAACAAAATATATACAGAAACAATGGTACAATAGAAATACTAAGAACATAAAGAAAAAGTGTTATAATAGACATATACACTAAGAAACTCATAAAACCTTTAATCAATTAATCAAATAAATTCTTGCCCGATTTCATTTTATTCATAATTGATAAATTATTTGGTAGAAATAGGTTCACACACATAATAACACTGTTTAAAACTAAATAAGTGCACTTTTCCACTGAATTTGTTGTATCTTGGAGAAAGCGAACACAGTTTAGTTTTATTTGCAATTAATCGTGTAACAGCTGGTGCAGTTTGTTGATTAGTTTCAAGGGGGCTTACAGCAAAGTATGCAAATGAATGGAATACTTTGCAGGCTCTAAATTCATGTTCTGCGGTCTTGTTACCATGTAAGCGATGATAGTTCTTGGAGAGGGTGGGACATTGTTAGATAATGTTTCCATTTAACTTTAAGTATATCTCATGAGTAATATATGGGGATGTAATGAAAGACGGAAGTATGTTACTCTGTAGAAATCGTCTTAACGTGCTTATGCAAATAAGGCGCTAGATTAATGCAAGATAGTGGGTGGTACATGGAGTGGATATTAATATTGAAGGACACTTAAAGGCGAAAAATGGGAAAGTAGCATAATTTTACGCACATTTGAAGTATCATAAGATAAATAAAATTTCTCATTGTATCAAATGATTTTAGTGTGGATTTAATGTGAAAATATTAGAACTACATTTACTTATTTAAGCAAGGATAGTTTTGTAAATCAGAATTGATTTTTCATTGTCTGAAATATTTCATATATTTTTACAAATTTCAGTTTTTAGAACAATGTTTGAGTAAGTTTTTATAATTTATAAATGCGCATTTCTAAAACATACAAAATATACTTGATGTTTTGCTTAGATTGTGGCACCTGAAAAATTTGTTTTGAATATACATTGTTTCGAGAATATAAAAAATAATATATCTGCAAAGTATCTTATCATGAAATATTACATCTTTATAATTTTACTTTGATAACTATAATCTATATTAATAACAGAAAGATGTTTGTCTGTGTATTTGTGGGCGTGTATCTGTGTATGCCTGACTGTGTAAATACTTGTGTCTGTGTGGATGTGCGACTGTGTTTGATGGCGAATGCTAGGAAAATCTATCGCATTTAGAGGGGAGCAAATTAGGTCTCGGCGAGACGAAAACATATATAAATCTACCTGACGCTTATAGTTGGTTGTTCGGTATGTTCTTACCGTTTGGGAAAATTGGTTTATACCGGAAAATTCTATCATCTAATTATTAGAGATTAATTCCGAAATCTAGTGTCTAATAATTGACAGACAGAATTTTCCGGTACGAATTGTTTTTCCCAAACGGAAGGAACTTTCCGAACAACCTAATATTTTGTATTTTTTGTTATTTTCTATTGTTATTTTCTATAGTGTTTGACTATTTCACGATTTTTGTTCTCATTATGCCGAAAATGAAAAATTTCTTTTTTATTAACCACAATCTATTTAATACCTTATCCACCAAATCTACCAAATCTTAAATTTTAAACCCTTGCATGAAGCAGGCCTTCGGAAATCGATTGAAAAAAATTCAAAATACATTAATTTGAATTATATGGATTTAAAAAAAAAAAAGAAAATATCAACTTTTGGGGATCAAATGAAGTTCTGAGGTAGGGGTGTCTAAGGTAAACCTTTAATGCGAAAAAGCCGATTGTTAAGGCGACGATCTTCCTTTGTTTGAGAAATAGGTATAATTGATTACGTTATGTGACTTTCTGGCAGTCGACATTTTCAGGTTAGTTTTCATTTCCTCTTTTATGCACAAACTTTTTAATTGTTTATTTTTATAAAGTTTTATTATCGATTTCGCGTAGTTATCGAAAGGGAAAATGATTTTGTTTCATAGCAACTTTTTATCACTAAATATTTATGATGTCATTACTTTCATTACGTCTTATAAATGGATAAGAGTTTTTATAATTTCATTTTTACACAATACTATGCTTAATAATGGTCTAAAAATGTAATCCCCCATCCCCGCAACTCCATAGCGCCGACCCCAGTCACTGCAGAAATCCCACCTGGAGAAAAATGTCTGAAGTCAATACTTATTTTAAGTATATTTAAGCTCATTACCATGGCGCGGTCAACATCGTGCGGGTATAAAACAAGATCTCAGAAAGTATTTCTGTGACTTGAAGTTGTTAACATTAACTTAGATTTTTCATCATAATAATCAGCTTTCCAACTGTAATCATTTGCTCATGGATATTAGAATATTAGAAGTGAAACAACCCGTCAATGTAAATATATCTTAATTAGGGGAACTGTGGGTTTTTTCTCTTAACTTTTAGCAGTTTTTCATATGTGTGCCTTGGCATACACTGTAAAAAATGATCGTAAATTAACGGGTATTTAATGTAAGTTGCGCCGTAGTTTTACGATAAATTCCCCCTTTTCAAGAGAAACAGTCAACTCTCGTAAATTTTATGTTTTTACGTCCAAAACCCAATAATTTATGGAAAAAGCTCGTTTATCTAGGGACAAAAGTCGTTTGTTTATGGACTTCGCCTGGAATCTCTGCTGCAGTAATTTTACTGCAGAAATTTTTTACATTGTAGAGTTTTACTCCCATCTATTAGCTTGACTCGTGCAATTCGTAATCGTTAGAATTGAACGTTGTTAAAAACGAACTCACGAAGCGAAACAAAATAAATCATTTACAATTGTCTTGAAGAAGCAGCATTTATGCTCAACAGTAAAATTAGTTTTCAGTCGGACATCATTTGCAAAGATCAACAGCAAAATTAGTTTTAAAAAAAATAGTTAATGTTGCAACAGCAAAATTAGAAAACTATTTATATGCACCTCTGTTCCTGTTGGTTTTTATCTATTCACATAATTTAAAGAATTTTTAATGAATTACAGCAGTTTTATACTATTTTTAAATGAATAATTTTTATATCAAATAACCTGCATGTATTTTAATTTTTTGGTGTGTGTTAATATTATTTTGACCTTTTTATAAAACCCCAGATGTAACAGTATGTTTTAAAATTAAAACAATATTAATTTTAGACGAAATATAATAATTGATGTGTCAATGAAAATTAGTTAATTTGCAAACAGTCTTGCCTATTTTTTTAAGAGTTTCAAATTGCGTTACGCTGATATTTTGCAAATTCTATAGATAGAATCCTTATCCGAAAGCTAAATGTAATCGTTCAAGTGTGCGTTTGATTTAGTAAGATTTCTGTTGTATATCTTTGAAACAGTTTTATCTATATATTAATTCTAAATTCTATTCCGAAGTAGTCATATGAAATTACTGTGTCGTCTCCCTTATGCGCCTCTAACTTATACGTCTCCGTCAGTTAATCGACATTTTCTTTAGGTCCCACCAATGACTTACAGTAAATAATATAAAAAGTATTTGAGATGTGCGAAGTTTTCTCTCACTCATAGGAAGCTATATTTATCTCTAATATTTTTGGCTTCTCCTATAACTTTTGCCCTATTCAACTTTTTTAACTACTTTTAATTGTTATACTTAATCGTAGTTAACTATCATTTATGTCAGATAAAATGAAATTTTATTGAGAAAATTAAAGAAATAATAATAATTATTTTTTGAACGAATAGCAATGGAAAAAAAATCTGTCTATCTGTAAATCCTCGCTATTTGCTTTTTATTGGCAAACTGCAAAAGTACATTACAGACTCCAGGTTTGGGAATTTTTTTAATCTACGAATTAAATAACAGAAAATCTTAATCTGCTATTTTTTCTGTGGCACAAAAATAAGAAGGAAATTCACATTTTTCTTTTGCATTCTTTAAAACATATATCAACTGTTTCACAAAGTGTGGCATTTCAAACCATTGAGAATTGTTTCAACATATTAAGCGACATTTGTTCCAAATGAATATAACGTATGTTTGATTAATAATCCATTTATACTAGTTGAAATACTGCCATCCTCATTCATATTCGACTGCATGTGTTCTAAAGCAACCGAAACCTTCAATAGTGTGAAGTAATAGTTTCAGGTGGGCCTGTTGTACAAAAAACCTTGGTGGGTAAGAGTTATTTTATCCACATTGATATAAATGGAATGACAAATTTAATTCTCGTAACAAAAGTGTATTCAAACAAAATGCATAGTTAGAACATATTTATATAAAGACAGATTCAGAACAGTGATAAAAATAAAAATACTTGTACATTATGAATAAAGCATCCATATAAATAAAGCTCTGTGTGGTTCCAAAAAAAAGTTGCATACAAAAATTATTTTGCGATATATTACGGTTTGAGACCGCTAACCAGGTCCTTACCTACCAGGTGAAGTGGATATCTGAACGGTTTGTGATCTTGGCCGTGGGGCGAAACTCACCTGATCGCCCTATGATAAGCACCCTGGCTGCCGTGGCTGTAGCGCTTCTTGGTGAGACTCTTGAGTTCTGTGTGTAGCCCGGTTACTAATTACTAATTTTCTTTGTTGATTTGACTCTATACAGTACAGAGATTTACATTACCATGTTAGTTGAACAAAATAGAGGTGTTTTGGGGTCCGAACATTTGGTGTAAACTTAACTTAGAGAAATGATTTGAGTGGTGGGGAATATATCACAATTAATGTGTGTTTGGGAAGCTGTATATTGTGCAACGTGCACCCTTTATACATAAAAATTATGTAACTGTAACTCGGTGTGATTAACGGCCAGAAACATATTTTTTTTTATGGTGCCACTGTATGCGTTGAGAAATGAGAATTGTACGGAGCGCAAAAAATCGAAGAGAGAAATGCACCAGACATTGATGATATTTGAGAATTAGTGAATGATATTGACTAGTGTTAAATGTTTTCAGATGATGAGACGATTACATAATTAGATGTAGGAAATTAGATTCACTGTCATGAAAAGCATATTTTGTCATAACTGAGAACTGTTGGAGAATTCTTTAAAGATGACATTGATGTTAAGATGTTTGAAGAGGACGATGAAAATGTTATCCTTATCAATAAATTATTAAAATTTCTGAAGCAATGCAAACTTAGAAACTCTTCACAAATTTATGCAACAAAAATGAGTTTTCTGAGAAAAGTTTAATCTGAGTAAAGTCCTATCGGATATAGAAAGTAATATTTTCGCGCTGCATTCAAACAAAATCAAACTGTCATTGCTGCATATAGAAGAAAAAAAAATCTAATTAAATGTATATTTCGGAAATAAAAATTGGTAATGTATGCCAATATTTGACAGCATTATTTAGTGAAGGATAATATTTTTTACAAATTTAATTTATTACGTAAATTTTTTTCAAGAAGTATTGATTCCAATAGGTAGGTATACTTGACATAATATTGCATGTATAAATTTAAATTGATAGAAAGAGGTGATCTTGCATTTATGCAACTCCTTCAGTTCTACGGTTTTGTTTTCGGTCTTTTAACACTCGCACAACAGAGATGTCACAGTAATACAATCATATTTACCAGGCAGATGTAACTATAATTATACCGTGGCTGAATGTTTATGAATGAGTTTTAAGTAATTACTTAACATTGTTATTTTTAATATGAGATTATCTCAACTGGAGGTATAAAAATAAATGCCTCGCACTAAAAACTTTTTAAGTTACAGCAAGATATCAGAGCTTAAGAAGTTTTCTGTGAATAAAATAATGTTCATGAAAATAACTACGAAATCATCCAATACATTTTTTCAGGTGTATGTATTAAACAAATATTGAAACTCTCATATTAGTGGAGAGTTAATTAAATGCATTATTAATATAAAAAAATCTTTAAATTGCGTTATGTTCGTAAATGACAAAGACTCAAAAAGTTCCTGAAATAGAAAATGTGAATTCGAATAATACTTTTATTTTATGCTTATTTAAATAAAATACTTTTTACCTTTAATCTTCTTGTGCATAAATGTTGTTCGAGTGTTCATTTTTCATTTCTAAACCTAAAGAACTTTGAAACGTGAAAAATACGTTTGAAAAATGAATTTATTTATGAGAGTAGATGCTGCCAGTATCTATTTCAGTTTTTTAAACATTCTCTGTGTTTTCTTTCCAAACATACATTTTTTAACTTAATTAGTGAGTTGTGGTACTTTAAAACAAAAGTGAACTGTCCATATTTCAATTTACAGGTACTCCGAGGGACGTTTATAGTAAATAAAAATTATTGATAAAATATTTACAATATATTCTATTTGGGAATATTTCTTTGAAACCATTTTAATAAGAATCCTTTCAATTTCAAATCATTGCACAGATTTTTATAAATTGAACAACTAGAATAAAAACACGTAGTCAGCAAACACTTAACTAAAATTTTAGAGTTATAATGGAATTCTGTGTTATATGTTTTTATAAAAAGTTATTGTTTACTTATTTTACTAAAGGAATTTAATATTTCATCATAATGTCTTCTATAGAAATTGATTATTTGAATAGTTATTGTTGAATTCCACTGTTAAATGGTCAGCTATAGCATCATTGATTTAATTCCAAGATTACTACGCCCTACTGCTTTAGAAACATCTGTGCTTGGCTGTTGCTTTCAATATTCGATGTCAAATAATTCAAAACGTTCGGTTCGGTATTCAAGTCCTTGAAGTATATGATTAATGTACATCTTTATGTATATCCTGTTAACCACATTAGTATATATAAAGATAGAATTATGTTAAATTAACGGCATTTGGAAAATGTATTATTTTTAATAGGAATTCATTTAATATCAAATCATTGCACATATGTTCTGGATATCTGACAAGAATTCAGTAATCATTTTATTTAAAGGTAACTTAAAGTCAATATAAATACAATATTCATATAAAAAATAATAAATTCTTCAAAAAAATAATTTGATAGATTTTTTTTTACCTCATGTACGCGAGCTACCTGTGATTACGTATCTTTTGGAGTTTTCAGTTTCTAATTGTTCAAAAGCTGTGAATTTTGAAAGTTAAAAAGTTAAATTTAAAAAGTTTACTTTTTGTATAGTAATTAGTTAATAATTATAAACGTTGTCTGTGTATTTTTATGGATTTTTAAAAATCCCGGGTTTGCATTGTTATACATCCCATATCGTATAAAAATGTGAATTATATATATACTTGCAGATGCTTTATAGAAATTTGCGAAAGTTATTCAAAAAGTAATATTTAGGTGCCTGTATTACGTGTAGTTAAAATTTAATCATAAGTTATTTACAGTGTAATACATAAGGAATATATCTAAAATCAGGTTTAATTGAAATTCCCTTTAATATCAAATTCCTGCACAAAGCGCATAACGTAAAAAGCAAATCGTTTAAAAAATTTAGTATTTGACGACAATGTTTTATATAAAAATTGGTTCCTTGAATAGTTGTTGTTGAATTTCAAAGCTAAGTGTGTAGCTAGCGCATGATCGATTTAATTTCCTGATTACTACGCCGTACTAGTTTAGAAATATTTGTGCTTGGCTGCTGGTGTCAATATTCGATGTGAAATAATTCAAAGCATTAGGTACAGAATTTAAGCTTTGTCGGTGAAATATGCGATTCATGTACATCTGTATGTATATTTTCTTAATCACATATAACTATATATAACATTACTTTTATGTTAAATTAATGGCCTTTGGTATTCTGTGACTTCTTCTGTGACATGATGATTTATGTCATCATTTTGTCATGCATTATTTAATAATTACATTAATATTTTTAAGGTATGCTTTATTTTATATTTGTTCCAAACCTATGACTCTTAAATGATGAAAAGATCATGATAAAAAAGAATTAATTTAAGATAATTTGTGTGTATTTTTAATGATTATGAAAATTGTCTCCTCTTGTTTTAGAAACATCCTATTTTATATGAGGTATAAATTATTATTTTTTTTCTGCGGATGCTTCATTATTCGAATGAAAATCATTCATATAGTAATACTGATTTTCACGTAGTGATTTGTACTTAAAACGCACTTATATAATATTTACATCATAAGGATTATTTCTAAGTAATGACAACATTTTGAAGAGACTTTTTTAATTTCAAATATATCTAAATATATATCAAAATCTGTCTAATCTACGACACAAATCTTCTGAATATCTCGCAGGTTTATACGGTAATTAAAAATATGCATTTTATCTAAAGTTAACTTGAATTTAACATGAATAAAACATTCATCAAAATTTTTAAAAAATAATTCTTCAAAAATGAATTTGATAGATTTTATGACCTTACCATACGCGAGCTTATTATGCATAAATACCGTTTGTGTTTTTCATTTTCTACTTAACTCTTAAAATCATATAAATATTGAAAGTTTAAAAAAAAAATCGTTTTGCAAAGTATTTAAGGGGTCTTTGATGACATAAAATTTAAGGCTCTTTCGAGAATTTGTATTAAAGAAATGCGAAGTATTTATAAAAATCAATTTACATTATTTTATTATGCATATATTAAAGTAGAAACCCTATATATAAATTTTTTAGTTGATATATTTTTAAAAAGGTTTCTTGATAGCTAATGGGCGGGAGCCTATCAAAAAAAAAAAAAAAAAAAAAAAAAAAGGTGGACTCGAAAACTCATAGACATTAACTTGAGCAATGTCACAAAATAATTAGTTTTCTTACTGCAACAGCTCTTTAAATAAGTAGCCGATTCAAAAAATGTGCCTTTTTAATGGAACGGCATCGATTGAATATGTAAGTTTTCAACCACAAATGACGTCACTTAAAAATACAGAGAACTTGGAGATATCCATATTTCAAAACTAATGTACGTATTTTAGAAAATAGGTGACGATTAATTTACTAAAAGATTAAGATTGTTGATTGAAAATTTGCTAAGACAGAGTGCCCATGGATTTAAAAAATCTTGTTCTGAAAGAAAAAAAAAACACATTTAAAGTTTTCACCATTGTTTTATCAATATCACGCTGTCTAATTTTTATAGCTCCAAAATTGCTGTTTCACTTTCGATATCGATTTCTGACAAATAAAATATTATTTACGTGTATATTTTATGTTGTGTATGTATATCGCATCTACAATGATTTTAAAGAAATCCACGAAATTTACTCAAAAAGCAATATTCAGATACGCGGATGATGTATCGTTAAAAATAAATCATAAAAGAATTTGCTATAGTAGTTATATATATATCAGTAATATATATATATGAAACAGGCCTTAAAAGATAATTCATTCAATATCAAATCATCTCAGAAAATAAATAAAGTAAAAACAAATCTAAATTCTGTGTGATATATTTGTATACAATATTTTACTTGTTTTGTAGAATTTCACTGAAGCAGTTTACTTCATGACAATGCCTTATATATATACAAATTGGTTGTTTAAATACTTATTGTTGAATTCCATTGTTAAATCAGCAGCTACTGCATCATTGATTTAATTTCAGGATTACTATGCACTATTGCTTTAGAATAATCTGTACTTGACTTTGCTATCAATATTTAATGTCAAAAAATTGAAAACATTCGGTACAGAATTCAAGCATTATTGATCAAATATATGATTAATGTACATCTTTATATACATCTTCTGAACTATATGTAAGTATATCATATCACATCATTTGATGTTAAAATAATGATATTTGGTACCTTATTAATTTCATATACATTATGTTTTATGTCATACATTATTTAATAATTGAATAAATATTTTTCAGCTTTTTCATTTCATATTTGTCTAAAACGTGTGCATTTGATCGCTTGGAAATACATTTGAAAGAAAAAATATTTATGATAATAAAGTTGTTCATATAATTGTAATGAATCTCACAAAATATTTGGGCCTGCTTTTGTAAAAGTCTTCTTTGGTTTCTATATACTTAAAGGAAAAGCGCATTCTGTCAAATTCACACTCTCTTTTCCACACGAAAATCGCCTTTTTGCGCATGCTTCAGCGTTTTCTTTTTAAAGACTTAATCTCAGAATCAGGAAACGTGTTTAGCCCTCACCTGTTTAGCCTAAGAGGATTGAAAAGGGTTGATTAAAAACGGATGGCGTAATATGGTTATTACGTTGAAAGCTTTTTTTTTAAAGAACTCATGTTTTTACTACTAAATATGCATATTTTTTCGTAAATTTTTAAAGAGAGCTTGGATACAGTTATATTTATAACCGATTGAAATTTCAAAGAGTTCGGAAAATGAGAACTATTTTTTATTGCTATGTTAAAGGAGCCGACGCGAAAACAAACAAACGAAAAAGCAAGAAGAAAAAATTTCTTTTACAACTAGATAACAATATTGTTTCACGAAATTTTTACACGGGCTGTAAAACCGTTTTATTCATAACCAATAAAGATTCCAAAGTGTTCGGACAAAAAGAACAAGAAAATGAGCTCTATTATCAATAAACATCAATATTCTTTTGCGAATTTTGCATTTTAAAATATAATTTCACACAAAAAAGGTTAAAGATATTAAATAATAATAACTTGATTTTTTTTTTAATTTATTATCACGGCCCCGCGTAACGCTGGGCAAGTAAGCTAGTAAAAGTATAAATTACTAATTTATTCGCGAACAATCAAAAGACAACTCTCAAGATAATGCATATAGTAATATTCAAGTGCTAGTATGTATGTGTATTTAAAAATCATTGCCAAAATATTTTTGTCACATTCCATAAGAAGTATTTCTAAAACGAACTTTCTATTAATAGTTCCAACAATTTCAAATTATTTCGCAAATTTTCATAAATTGAAATACTTAATTAATTTTATTTTGGACAAAAATCAAATTCTCGAGAATATAATAAAATATATTTTTAGACTTACGGTATCTTAAATCTATGCGTTTCTAGAATCTGCAACAATACAAATCACACGATGTCAGAACAATGTGCTTCTTTTCCCAAAAATCCCATGGTGATAAAAGCAATCAATAACTCTTTTAAGTTAGTATGTTGTTTCGAAACGAAGTATTCTTTGTCACGCTATAGGAAGTTAAAAATAACTAATAAATTAAATTGAATTTTTACAAAATTTGTCTTATTTAATGGTTAGACTTGATTTATTTTTATTGCGATACATGTGATTAATGGAGAAACTTTAAAGGCGATAATTAAATACATTTATAAAAAAGAAACTTTAAAATTAAAACTGATTTAGATATATATTTTTTAAGAATTTTTCTAAGCGGTGTATAAGATAATTACTTCTTATCTGGCAACAATTATTTGTATTCGAGGGATCGTTTTGTGCAGCGACTAGAATAATAATAATAAAATCTATGATTAAAAATTAAAAAAAGCTCAATCAAAAGTAATTTGATATAATTATTCTTAGCTTTTTAGGTAAATACAATTATCAGTCGATTTTATTGACGAATTCTTGTTCACAAATGATGTTCGTATATTTTTTAGCATATTTAATTCGCTCTGTCATTCTTTTCTTCAAAAAGTATTTTCCTAAAATCAGTAAGTTTCTCCAATTTTAGAAGCCTTACAAAATACATATTATGAACCAGAGCTTTTAAAATAAGTAATAGAAAACGTAGAATAGTATATAAAAGGCTCAGAGCCAATCAGTTTAAGCCGCATTTTTTTCAAAAAATATTGGTGCTTTTTTAGTATAGGGGCTTTGGCGAAATAGTGAAAATGGCCTTGGCGAGAAAAGAAAATTTGCAAAACATATTTTCTGGCAACCTATAGTTTTGAGAAGCGACTACAAGAATAAAAAAAATCTATGATTAAAAATTAAAATCTCAATCAAAAGCAATTTGAAAGAATTATCATTAGTTTTTTTTCGTTAAGTAAATAAAATTATTAGTCAATTTTTTCAACGAATTCTTATTCAGAAATAATATTCCTCTTTAGTATAACGTATTTAATTCGCTTTTTCAGTGTTTTCTTTAAAATGCATTTTCCTAAAATCAATAAGTTTCTCCAATTTTAGAAGCATTGCAAAATAAATATTATGAACCAGATCTTTTAAAATAAGTAATAGAAGATATAGAATAATATATGAAAGTTCATTTCCAATCAGTTTAAGTCTAATTTTTTGAAAAATAATTGGTACTTTTTCAGTACAGGGGTTTTGCGAAAAATGGATTTGGTGAGAGAAGGAAATTTGGCAATATATTTTCTTGCAACCTATTCAATGTTTCATGTACACAAGTAATTATTTTCAATATTTTTTCAATTTATTTAATATAGAAAAGCTATTCGCCTGTTATTAAATGCATATATATATATATATATATATATATATATGCATATAGAATGAATTATCATTATTGATAATATTGGTGATAATACATATATGATAATACATATATATATATATATATATATATATATATATATATATATATATATATATATAATGTTTATGTGTATACAAATTCTTAATAAACTGTTTATGAAATGAAATTTCGTAATGAAATAAATAAAATACGTGACATCGCAATAAATAACGGATACAAAGAGAGCACCATCAATAAATTAATTACGAGCATGGGTAATAAAAAGAAGAAAATTTTTAATGAACGGAACTCAAAAATATCAACTTTACAATATTTTCCAGGATTCTTTGAAAGATTAAAATATAAACTTAGAAAATTTAATATCTGCCTTATTGCAAAACCAACCATAAAATTAAAAAGTGCAGTTTGTAAGAAAATAGACCCAATAGAACCATATCAACTATCAGGTGTTTATGAAATCCCATTCACCAGAGCGGATGGTACGTTACAATATTATATAGGAATGACCACCAGAAAGTTTCAAACAAGATTAAAAGAGCATATAGCAGATATCAAATATAACAGGAGCACTACAGCGCTGGTACGACTACATAGAACCGAAGCAATAGAAATTGATTTTAAAAATAGTAAAATAATTTACCCATCAAGAGCCTACTTCCCATCCATTATCCATGAAGCAATAGAAATCTACATACGTAACGTAAACATTTGCAATGATTCCGCCTCATTTGAATTGCCTAAAATTTGGCACGAGGTCCTTTTCCGTTTCAAACAACAATAGCGAAATATAATTTTCACGATTACAGTTGGCTACTTCAAGCACCTGCCTTTCTCAGTTTTACAAATTTGGATCTCGTGATTCATGTTTTCAATGTTATTTTTCAAATTTTGCAAGAATATTTTATTTATCAATGTATTTTCTTGAAAATGACGCCGCAAAGAGCGTTGAAACGTATGTTAAATCATTAAAAAGGTCTTTATAAGCCTTTTGTTGTTTTATTTTAGTATCACTTAAGCATTTTCCCTAAATTTTAATTACATTTAGTGATCTTATTTTGTTGTTATGTGTCCATTACTTGTTATAATTATCGTTCTGTAGACTAATTTCCACTTATTCTTTTCATTCCTGTTCGAAAATTTAAAACATACCAATTTAATAGTTTTCCAACGATAAGTAAGAAGTTCAAAATAAAAAAAATATATATATAATTTTGAATATCATATAATTTAATCTTTTTATTTGTCACTCAATATTTAAAAAAAAGTTTTCAGTTTATAAGAGAAATGTTATCTAAACTCCTTATGAAAAATGCATTTTTTAAGAGAACAGTGAAATTGAATCAAATACTTGATAAAACCTACCCAATCATTTATTCCTATCTCAGAGATTTGAAAAGGCTCAAGGTAGTATAAACGACTTTTCGAATGCCACAAACAGCAGCTGTCAGAATTGAGTTTTCTTTCTCTATTTTTACCCCTTTCCTTGTGAATTTCTGTTGAATTTTTATGAAAAATATGCTGTTTATTTTTCCGTACGGCGATTACGTTTTCTGAGAAGTTTCAAATTTTCTAACAAATATTTTTATTTGAGCGTTCTTATTTCATTTTAAAAGTATTACATCGATTAAAGCAACTGTAAAATTTAATATTATTAGAAAAACGTCTTTTGAAAATGCACTAAAATTAATTTTTATCCAAAAGCAGTCGTTTGTAGAAATATTTTTAAGATTTATGTTATTGGACACTGCTGTAATTAGCTTAATTAGTTTTTGTTTTATTTTTCATTGAAGTATAATATTACATGCAATTTAAAAAGGGACGTAAAGAAAAGAATTTGTTAATATTTTAACAGTTTTTCTATAACATAAACTGTACTTTGTAACATGTGAAATATCTGCAAAGATTTATTGATTTTGATAAGACTGGTGGTAATGATTATAATTGTAATATTTGATTTCAATGGGTCTGATTTACTAATCTTTTATTTCATCATAATACCATTGCTTTTTCTTTATACTGTCAAATTTTATGTACATTTGAATCAATTTTGTAGATAGTTTATATTTAAAGGGAAGTGGGTAGATAAATAATAATATTTTTTTATTTAATCTATACGTGGAATCATGATAAAAAACTCCGAAAAACTGATTTTAAAATTATATTTAAATATTAATAATTACCAATTTAAAGACCAATAATTTATAAGGTATTGATAATACTTTTTAAAGCACTAATGTAATTTCATTTTCAAGAAAGTTACGTATTCGTGTTAACTTTAAGCAAGATCCTTAAATTTATTTTAAGAACATTTGCTTAAGTATATTTGGAAACTCGTTTGTTTAATAACTCTTTAAATTAGTGAAAAAAATAAGTTTTTAATTAATTATTTAAGGAAGCTGTCCGAGATGCAATAATAGATTTTCGTATATTAGCACTGTTATTATTTTATCGATTTTGTAAAAATGATCTTTTGAAAACTCATTTTGGTTAAAAACCAACTATAAACAATCCAGTAAATTAATTATTTTGCATGAACTTAACAGAAAACAATCACATATATTATCTTTAATGATTATAAAATTACTTCAGTAATAAACTGAAAGTATATAAATATTCAGATTCCTGTTAAATTTGAACTAGAAACACATAGATGGGTTGACATTTTAAATACAATTAGAGAATTTTTAAATACAATTAGATAATATTTAAAGAATATTTAAATACAATTAGATAACATTTAAAGAATATTTAAATACAATTAGAGAATATTTAAATACAATTAGAGAATATTTAAAGAATATTTTAATACAATTAGAGACATTTTTCTACAATTAAAGATTATGAAAAACAGCAAAAACGAAATAATATTTTTAAGCTTTTCCTCCAGTGAGACTAAGAAGGTAAAAGATAAAACTAAGCTGCGCCGAGTGGCGCCCGTCAGGCACGTAAATCGTGGCACCCAAGTCCTGAGGGACTTATAACGCGCACTACCAGGAGGGTCCTCCTGTATGCGCTGCGACCGGTGGGAGCACCGCCATCTGCACATCACTCACTGTAAAAAAATTTCCGTAACGCTTCTGAAAGTATCGGAGACATCTGCTGCATGATACTAACTGAAAGGTTTCTGATTAGAACAAAAAAATGTTTCGGCTAAAACACGGAACCTTTCCGATTCGTAATGAAAAGTTTCTGAATGTATCGGAAACCTTTCATTACAAATCGGAAAGGTTTCTGAATATATATGAAACCTTTCTGAAGAAGAGGAAATGTTTCTGAATTTATGGGAAACCTTTCACTATGGATTGGAAAGGTTTCTGAATATATATGATATATTCAGAAATCATCTGAATTATCATATTGCACTTATCACATCTTTGAATTATATTGCAGAACGTGCGCTTGATTTTTCTAATTAACATACATTACTATATATCCCACTATACACATCTTCACCACTCTATAAGACCAAAAACCTGCATTTTCTAATAATATGTTAAAAACGAAACTAAACTTTAAAAAAAAATCTAAATTATGTGACATAGATTTGTATACACATTTATCATTTGCTTATTTCATGAGATTTCACTGAAAGCATTTAATAATTCATCACAATGTCTTATATACAAATTGGCCGCTTGAATAGTTATTGTTGAATTTCACTGTTAAATGAGTAGCTAGTGCATCATTGATTTAATTTCATGATTACTACGCACTACTGGTTTAGAAACATCTGTTCTTGGCTCTTGCTGTCAATATTGACTGCCAAATAATTCAAAATATTCGGCACGGAATTCAAGCATTGTCGACGAAATATATGATTAATGTATATCTTTATGTATACATTCTTAACTATGTATAATTATATAGAATAAAGAAAAAGCATTCGTCGAACATAGATTATGAGACACTTAACAACACATTCATAATACTGTAACAAAACTTCACAGTTTAATAAGATGAAATACTATGTTATTAATTATTAAATTTTTAAAACGCATAACATATTTCAAAAAACAATTTAAGTAAATACCATATATAGTCGTAAAAATACCCAAAATTCTTTGTGCAGCCTGTGTATATGATCCACAGATTTGTATATATACTACATAGTATGCAAAACTTCACTTGAGGTTATTTAATAGTTATTGAATAGGTAGAATGCCTGTATACATAACAATGGCGAACGACGCACAATGCGTATGCACAGTTTTTGTCTGAACTATGGCAACCCCCATTCCGGAATTTGACAATACTTACCCTCCGGAGTTCAATTAGACGAGTATTGTTAACTTCTAGAGTGTGGGTTGCCATAGTTTAGACAAAAACTGTGCATACGCATTGTGCGTCGTTCGCCATTGTTATGTATACAGGCATTCTACCTATTCAATAACTATTCAATAACCTCAAGAGAAGTTTTGCATACTATGTAGTATATATACAAATCTGTGGATCATATACACAGGCTGCACAAAGAATTTTGGGTATTTTTACGACTATATATGGTATTTACTTAAATTGTTTTTTAAAATATGTTATGCGTTTATCTTGAAACCCATTGTGCGTGCTAGATAGCCCATGTATTAGAATCACTTTTAAAATGTGAAAAAATACTCGGTAAGCTATTATGCTCTGATGATCCTTTTTTTCTTTTGATATATTTTGAGTTTTTCTTCTTAATCTGCTTATGACACGAAAATACCTTGAAACACTTTTTGTGCACGGTAGTTCAGGGATTTTCTTCTGTGAGTTACTGACTTCTTTTGAGTGATTTCTGGTCTTAACAATAAATGGTAATACGTTTTTGCAGATATTTATGTAGAAATTTTGAAAATCACACTTACTACATTGATTTCCACATTTGTTTTCTAAGGTGGTTACCTTGGGAACATACGCATGGTCGCAATTTGCACGACGTAAAAGTATTAATCTGATAAATTTCTTAGTATTGCAGTAATTGTGGTTAAAGAGAAAGAAATAAGCTTTCACAAAACGTATCATAACTCAAAGTTCTAAGAATTGAAATACGTGTAAATTAAAAAGTTAATCTTACCTGGCAAGTAGAATGACTACTCATCAAAAGTGAAATCACTGCATAAAACGTCGACGGATCAAGGTGATCTCTTTAAATTCAGACACGTGCACTGAAGATACGTGATTGACGAAGCAGTAGCACCATTTTGTGATTTAAAATTAAATTAATTCTACTTTTGAAAGGTGGAATACCATAGGAACACCGCCACCTTTGGTTCACCCACTTTATGTATTATCTGGAAAAAAATATGTCATCTCAAAATATACTTTTATAAAGCAATCGACGTATCGAATAATTTGTTATCATTAAAATTTTAATATTAAAAAAATTCGAATGTCACACTTAGCTTATGAAACACTTTCCTATATTACAATATTATTGCTCGAAAAGCTTCGGATTTCGATACGGTGAAATATTTTTTGTAAATAAACATGTTACATCCTAATCAAATAATTAAGTATCTATAATTGCTATTAATTTCACTTTTTGTGTAAAAGAAACATATATATTCTCATTCATGTCCAAATATATAGTTTTTCAATTTTAAACAACATTGTGTATTTTCTTTAGTTAAAAAGGTTATTAACCACAAGAGTCAAATCCCAAACAATCTGACCACAACCCCGCCCGCAATGAAAAGGATTATTGAAAACCGCACACGACCCACTGTTCGGGTCTGGATAATAATATTTTTAAAACAGGATTTTGAGGAGCTATAACGATGATATATTGCAAATTTTGAGCCATGAAAAAAAAATCACGATATGACAACTATTTTTTAAAATGTGAAGTAGTGTTTTTCACCTTAACATCATATTAAAATTTAATGAAGATTGGTCTGTTTTTATAAATGTTAAAGCCTATACAGTAAAATAAAAAGACTTAAAAAAGACAGATAGACAATTTGGATACTAATGATATTGAAACGGGACCATCTGCGGAAAGAAGTCTTTAAAAAAGAAAATGATTGTGAAAATCGAACCATTTGTTAAAATGTTATGCTTGGACAGACATAAAAAAACATGCACACTGCTTATATTATCTCCTTCGTTTGAAGTCGATTAAAAAACAGTCCATTTTATCACAAAAATAAATATGATGTGAGTATTGATGTTATTTTATTAGAGTAATTCAGACACACAAATAATTTGCATATAGCCCGTTTTGCGGGCTTAAATTGTCTAAAATGCGTGTTAATAAACTAAAGTTACTTCAAACAGAACGAAATGAATACGTATATTTTTAACAATTTAGTATATTATTCTACCTGTGGGAGTCGCATGTAACATTTATGGATATTTTACAGAACTAACACAATAGAATTCTTATACGGCAATAGTGAATATTGATTATTATGAATTGACATGTAGATATAGACTTCGATAACATATTTGGCTAATTAATTGCAGATTTTACTAATTTAGTGATAAAATTCGACGCTAAGCACTTATTTGGAAAATTCCGGAAAGCAAGATTCTATGACCCTTGGGAACTAATTTATCCAGAATGTAAACAAGATTACTTAATACACAAAGTTAATGAAGGGTGTAAAATACAAAAAAAGCACAAAGAATCTCAGACATCCAAATCCTTGTCACTAAATATAAAATGTACTTGCTAACAACAACTTCAACTCTAAGAAGTCATCATGTACTATCAAATCTTGTAACTGTTCTAGCCAATGGCTTGCCACTTCACTAGTAACTGATTCTCAATCAATCTTATTTAAAAACTTCTTTCACGATAAAACTTATTCATCACAGGTAACCTTGTGTAGATTTTGGATTAATTAGTTCTCAAGTGTGTGATACAAAAATTAGGTTTAAAATGTATGTTTTGTACGAAACCATTTTTTTTAACTTATTCACCTGCGCTGCATTCATGACCTAAATTTAAGAGAAAAAAAAATCGTAATGAATTTTAAAAAGACTTATGCGTACATGATTATTTTATGAGATAAAAGTCAAACCCCATTTGTTATATACCGTAGGACTATGTGATACATTTCCATATTTGATTCTATCTTTTGATATTAAAAATAAATAAAAAATGAGATGTGACATTAAACCGCAAACGAAGCATACAAAAGTCTACTCTATAAATATATATATTAAGCTTCAGGTACGTATTTAAATTATTCTATATTACACTAAGATATTTGAGTAATATCATTTCGTATACTCTTAAAAAGTGAATAAAAAGTATTGAGAAAATACAATTATCATTCTAGAAATGTTCCAGTAAAACATTTCGCGCAATAATGAAAGTACTATAAACATTAGCTTTAACGTGCAAGATATTCTTTTTTAATTTAATTCTTTATTTTTACAGTCATGAATATCAGAATAAATAAATCCGAGTGATACAGTCAGTTCCCCTCAGACACGCCTAGCATCTGAAAATTTTAAATCACATTAAATAATTAAGCAATTTTCAACAAACTGCATTTTTTAAGGATTTATTAACAATAACGATTCAAAATAAATGGTAAATATTAAAAGTTTTACCAAAATATTCTTTGATAAGTGTTTTTTTGAATTGAGCATTTTTACTATTAGATAAAAGTCATACCCCATTTGTTATATACCGTAGGACTATATGATAAATTGCCATATTTGATTTATATGTTTTGATATGAAAAATAAATACAAATGGGATGTGACATAAACCGCAAAAGAATCATACGAAAGTCTGCTCTATAAATATATATATTAGTTTCAGGTACGTTTTTTAATTATTTTATATTACTCTAAGATATTTGAATAATATCGTTTCGCATACTCTTAAGAAGTGAACAAAAAGTACTGAGAAAATACAATTATCATTCTAGAAATGCCCAGTCAAACATTTCGCATAATAAAGAAAGTACCATAAACAGTAGCTTTAACGTGTAAGATGTACTGTTTTATTTGCTATATTTTTACAGTCATGAATAGCAGAATAAATAAATGCGGGGCAGGTCTCTTATACAGTCAGCTAATCCTCAGACACGCCTAGCATCTGCAATCTCTAAATCACATTAAATGTTTAAGAAATTTTCAACAAACTGCAATTTTTTAAGGATTTATTTTTATATAACAATAAATGGTAAATATTAAAATTTTTACCAAAATATTCTCTGATAAGTGTTTTTCTGAATTTTGTTTACTTCAATATTTGAAATTATTTAGTAGATTAACTTCTGTTAAAATAAATTGAATTTTAACTTCCATTTGTCATTATGTCATATATAAGGAAAAAATAATCAGAAAATTTTATATTTAACTATTTTCTTTACCAATCACATGACTTTAGGATTATTGTATTTAAAACAAATCAAATTAATATATAAAAGACTCTGTAAAGTAGAATAGAAACAATCTCAATCATGACATATTCTTAATACATAATATTTGATTTAGAGTTTTAAAGTAACAAAAATACACTTAAGGCCATGCAAAATTAAAAAATAGCTTCTTCCATTTATTCCTTAAGATATTGTCACTCTGCTTTCTTGCTGAAACAATTCAAGATACTCTACTAGAACATTTTTTCTTCTCCAGTTTAAGATAAATGTCATACTTAAGACGTGAACAAGTTTCTCCGTAAATTAAGTTCCTGGTTCCTTCCGGCGTTGACACAGATAAGTAAAATTGGACGTAAGTGTAAGTGTAACTCATTTAGAGTTATCTCGGTTTTCATAAATTGTGTTGTAAACACAAATGATGTCATTTCTGACGGCTGTAACATGCCAAGTAAGTTAATTAAAATGTGAAGTACAGCGTAAAAGTTTAAGAAACAAGCTTAGTTAAGAAAAGAATACATTTGCATTTCATATATACTTCAAACGTAGTTTATTGCTGCAGTCTTGTATGAAAGTAGTGTTTGACTGGGAAATAGGTTAGAAATAAAGCACTTTGAGAGATAATTTTAAAGCAGAATAATCCAGATTGCATAAGATATAACACAGGATCCAAATTTAATGTTTTTTTTTTCAAGTTCAGATTTTTTATTTGGTTAATACAGCTAAACTTAGATATATAGAGAACGATCGAGAAACGAAAAACACGTCGAGTTACCCGGGTACTGGAAGAAATGTTTTTTAACAGTTTTGATTTAAAAATTCTTAGGTATATTGAGTTTTAATTACTGAAGGGAAAAAAAAAGAATATGTGAATAGTTTTTAATATACACTACAATGTATAAAAATCAATGCAAGGAATATTAATATAAAATTAATCAAAAATACATTAAACAAAATTCAATTAAAAATTACCTTTTTTAAAAGTCTATAAAGTTTTCTAAATTCAAGTGTTTTCAACTTTTAGTTGCCTTCACTTTCATGTGAACTAAAAGACATTCCGCCTTCAAACAACGCAATTTTTGATTTGTTATGTCGTTTTGTCAGTTTTACCATGTGGACTAAAAGGAATTTCTCCAAACATTTCTGAAATTTCCCCAAATCACAGTTTTTTTTTCACACAAAATCCCATATATTGGATTCTTTTTAAATTATCTTAATCTCCACACCCAGAAAAAGGAATTGATTAAAACAACAAAACATGTTTTGTTGAGTACATTTGGGTTGATTATCAAAATTTTTAGTTGAAGTAAAAAAATTGGTTTTGTTGCTTGGACAAAAAAATATTGTTAACTCTCTTACAAAACTTTAACAAATTTTTCATCAATTTTACTTGAATTAACAAAATCTGTTTTTGTTTTTTTAATTTTGCAATAATTTTGTAATTCCAGCAAAATTTTGTTGTTTTTGCAAAATTTAAATTGTTGTATAGTAGCCATAACTCTCTCACGTACCTCGATTTATTTGACTTATATAGCTATATAATTAAAGGATTTAAATAATTTTTGAATAATTAAAACTTTTTTACATTGATCCTGTCCCATTTATTACTTTGTTCTATCTTTACAAGAAGAAAGTATTGGAATCATGGAAATTTTCGATTTCCGGTTTCCGATGGATTTTAGAAGGTCCTGGACACGATTTGACTGTTTTTAGAAAATTACTGTCAATGACTCTATCTGCCTGTATGTGACAAAATTTTGTGGGCGCTCTATCTTAAGAACTAATGCACGGAATTTAATAAAACTTTATGTTCAGTTACTTCCTGATATAAATTGTTGCTGATTAGTTTTTGGTGCAAATAGCGCAACAGGTGGCGCTGCTATGTTGCATTTTTCGCAATTTCGGCAATAGCTCTATCTCGTTTTCAGCAGTGAATTACGCCTGTAATCTTTGAATAATAACCAGTGAATTTTTATCCTGCTTTTTGCTGGCGTAATTCACTGCTGAAAATGAATTAAAAATTAACTATGTGTTCCCGTATGCTGGGCTTTGTATTGTCGTCTCATGTTTGCCACAGAAATTTGCGTGCTCCTGATGACATTTCCATTTTGTGCTGCGGTTGCAGCCGTTCCGACATATATAAGAGTGAGAAATGCCGATCTCCGATATCGTTCCTTGTAGCTCAGTGGTAGAGCGTCAGAACGCTGTTCTGAGGACCCGGGATCGACTCCCGGCTTGGGGTAAAATTCACTTGTTATTATTCAAGGTTTACAGGCGTAATTCACTGCTGAAAATTAGGCATCCTACATTAGAGAGAGATTGGACATTGCGTCGCCGACAGATTTGACAAATCCGCCATTTTAGTTACGTCGTATGTATACGCTGGTATTGCTTTCTAAAGAAAATTTGGATTTTAAAGATTCAACATTTTAAATATTGTATCAAGACTTAGTACACTATTAATAGATAATTTTATTTTGTTATTTATAGTTACTTTTTAATATTTAGTAATGTTTATTTATTTTGTAACATATTTTAAATTGTCAGAGTTCAATTGTTGAGTATGCGGTCAACTTTAAACAGTTTCATTAAATAATAACTATCGAAATGAGTAACACAAACAAAGCAATTTCGTTTCTGCGACTCTTGTTTTACATTTTAAAACTAATTTTGATTTAAATCTTTTTGTAGTGAGTGAGCAAAACGTGTAAATAATTTGGAGTTTCGAAGTTTGACACAGTTGGCAGTAATTGTCAAACGTTATTGGCGATGAATTTCTGTTTACATTTTGAAACATTTATTTTAAGAACGTAATACAGAATAAAATTGTATATAGTGCACTCAAAATATGAAATTGTTTATAAATTATAAGGAATAATTGAATAAATTGTTAAACTGTTCATTTTTTAATAATTTCTTTTTTACATATCCGCGGAATTTGAGACCACAAGACGTAAGCATTTAAATTTTCCGCATAAAAAAATATATATGTATAAAAGCGCTGACTCTGACAATTGCAAAAATATATAAATTCACAATATATAAACCTCTATATAAATAAACATTACTAAGCATATGTGTGTAAATTTTTTTATTCAGTTTCTTGGAATGTATTATTATTATTATTTTTTTTTTTTGCATATTTAGATATACTTAGTATTATAAAGTGTATTATTCTAGAAAATTGGAGCATTTTAATTTCATACAACCAATTAGTTTCTTTAAAACTATCTAAATTTATTAATGTAAATACATTAATAAAGAAGGTATATTAGGAATAAGTTTAAAAAATTTATACTTTTCTGAATATTTCAGTATTTTTTTTTATTTCTTATTGCTATTAAATGATATATTTTTAACCTTATAAAATTAAAAGAGTTCCCTCTAAGAAATTTTATTTATTTACTTAAAAAAGTAACCTAACTAATCTATATCATGAGTCATGACCATTTAAACAGAGGAAAGTAAAAAATAAATACCCACGCTACAAAAAATTACATTATGTAGCATTTCTTGTATTATGCATAAATTAAAATGTTTATTTTAAGTGAAAAAAAAACCCCAAAAAACTTGAATATTTGTTTATAATAAAATTCGAATATTTTAAGCATAATGTAAAGTCCCGAAATGTTAACCCTGCAATTCAGCCGAATAAAAGAAAAGCATTTTCTGAGAATTCTTATTCATTAAAACAGAATTGTGCTTATGTTTATGTTCTGAATGACTCTGTGAAGGCATATGAAATGAATTTCTGGTGATTTTAATAGAATAAAAAGTGTTGGACGCGGATGAAAATGCATTGCGTTCTACGGCCTTCCACCTGCTTTGTAACTAATATGGCGGACTTTCCGTCAATGTCCAATCTCTCTCTAATGTAGGATCCCTACTGAAAATGAATTAAAAAATAGTTAAAATTGCATATTTAGATTGGTGCATTTAACAAAAATTTTTGTAGTATAAATAAAACAAGTTCGTAATATAACATATTTTATTATTTAAACGAACAAAATGTATTTTGTTGAAAAAGAAAATAGATTGTTAAAATAACACATAGACTACATCTATGTAACAAAAAGAATTTTATTAATTCAAGTAAAATTGAACCATTTTATTTGAATTAACAAAACATTTTTTTGCTGACGATACAAAAAATTTTTTTGGAATTGCAAAAAAAAATCAGCAATATTTTTTTTGCTGATTCAAACAAAATTTTCATTGACCCATATTTAAACGAAAAGTTTTGTTGGGTCAACCAAATTTTTGTTGATTCAACAAAACTTTTTTCTGGGTGCAACTTTTTCCTCGAATAAATCCTATAAAAAATAATTACATAAATAAAAATCCCCATTTACAAAAAATACCTACAAAACATTTTGGATTTTTGGAATTTGCATGCTACAAAACTCGATTGTGTACATTTGAATTTATTATAGTAAATATTAGTAACGTTTTAGATTGCGTTTCTCCTGATCTGAAACCTGATGCCTCGCCCTTCTTTTTTTCCCAAGTTGTTTATAATCAATTTTTGTTTTTGGAATAAGGACACACTATTGCAGCACCGTGTTATCTAATACGCATAATAAATATTAAATTCTTAAATTAGTTCGCACATTGACAATCGCATAATTCATAATAATTTTCATAAATATTCAAATAGGAGATTATAAAATCGTTGCCTGGTTTCAATGAAAAAAACTACTGAAATGATTGTCCAAGTTTTAAATACATTTAAACATAGTTGAAAAGTTCGGTTCATATCTGTCTATTCATCTATCTGTCCGTTTCTCCGCGCTGGTAAATTTTCTTCGATTTCCACGCAATTGACAAATGTTATTTAGGGTAACCATAAGATGCTCCCTATTGGTTTTAAAAATGGACTAGAGTTTATAGTTCATTTACACGGTCACTTAAAAGAATTAGAATACATTATTGTCGACAGACGATAATCGTTTAAAGTGAATTTTAATATCAGTACCATACGTCAAACATTACTAAACTAAATAATGTTTATGTGCAGTAACACATGTTTACGATAAAAAATTATGCGCATAGTATTTTTTGTTCATTTACAGAGACACACAAAAAATTAGATTTCATTAATTTGTATAGACAATAACTGATACGCTTTATTAAACTGATATACGTTATTGGGATGCGCGATATTCGACATCTTCCCCAGAAAAAAATATGTCATGCAACATTTAATGTTTATTTACAGGGTCACATATAAGATTCAGATACGTTGTCGTCTATAAGCAATAATTGCATTTTCAGTTATATTACGTGTTTTCAAGCTTAACTAATTTAGTACGTTATATGTTGTTGTAAATTCTATAAATAACATACAAGACTCCCAAAAAGAATATTAATTAATTAGTTTGTATGGATGAATTGTGCTGTAGTTTCGTTATAAGTGTGTTACTGCTTTTACAGTTGAACTAAAATTAATATATTATGTGGTGTGAGTATAATATAAATACATTCATGTACAGTATTGCACAAAATGATATGGATACACGTCCGTATACGGATGGTAACAGACAGAAAATTTTATTAATCTATTTTATACATTTTTTTGCTATAGTTTCACTGTGTGGTATGCATAAAAATCTCTAGATTATATACAACATTGCACAATAGAATTCGCATACATTACCACCGATTGGCAGTAATTATCGTACATATATTTTAAACAGAATTATGTATTTTCTAAAATTTTTATTTACATATTTCCTTTTATTACATAAAACAAGAACAAAAAAACATGCGTCAAGCATATATTATTAAACACTTTCCAACACATTCAGAAAACTGTAATGAAACTTCACCGTTAAATAAGGCGAAAGAAGATATGTAAGTATAAAGTACATTTTACATATAACACATTTAAAAGTACAGTTTTAGCAATTACTTTCCATTGTCAAAAATATAGTCAAATTGTTTTGTGCAGCCCTGTATATGATCTATATATTTGGATATATACTACATAGCATGATAAAATTTAGTTCATTTAGAAAATTCACATGTAGCAATTTTCGCCATCAATGAAACTGCACTTGAAATCTTTTGTGCAACCTTGTATATCATCTAAAGTCTTTTGTATACACCCCATATTGAGCTAAATTTTAATTCAGGTATAAAACGCTTAAGGCAACTTAAAACAAACTTCCACCAATTAATAGCCATAAACGAAAATGTACCTTGTTCTTTGAGTAGCCCTGTATATAAATTTATTTATTTTCCACAAACTGCTATAAGTCTACTAACTATAATTCAGCAGGAAAATGCATAACAAAATTAAAAACTACCCTAAGCAATTCACTCCCATAGTCTGAAATACTTATGAATTCCCTTGTGTAGCCCTGTATATGATCAACCAAATTCATGCACACTACGTACTATGCAAACATTTAGTTAAACTTTAAAACGCAAACCAATGTTCAAAACGTGCTTATCATGCATGGAATATAATTATTGCTCGTATATCCGTATACTGATATATTTTGTATGTCCCTGTAAATGAACGATAAACGTAATGCACAAAATACTTTTAAGTGAGCAATTTATATTGTACCTCAGTAATGCATATAAATTTTACTATGTTTAAAATAGTGAAACATCATTAAATTACACTGCAAACGATTTTCTCCGGTAGTCCAAAGTGCAACAGAATTGTTTGGTTTGACCCTGTAAATAAATAATATATGCTTTGCACCCCGTGTTCAACAAAAAGCATGTTTTCTTGCTGTTCATAATTGTATATCAATTTCATAATTTTTCAAATGGTATAGCATCATCAAAATATACTTGAAACGATATTTTCCCATTGACTGTAATGTAACGGAATACATTTGACTATCCTATAAAAAACTATAAGTGTTACACATTTCATTTGGAATAGGGATCATGCTATTGTAAAAGAGAGTAATATACAAAAATTTCAGGTCAATCTGAGCATATTTACACGAGTTAGAGAACTGACAGACGGACAGACAAACCGAAGTCATAAACACTTTTCAACTAGGTTGGAAAGTATTAAAAATGAAGTTCCGTTAGAATAGTCTGACAGTGTTGAATGGTGATTCCTAATTTTTCGTTCTTGTTTACAAGTATGAATCTGAAAAAATTTAAATAATAAACAATATATTTCATTAACATCGATATATTTTTTGAAGACAATCCACTTTTATGTGAAACAAAGTTTTTTTGTTTATTGTGTTGAAACTTTTATTATTATTCATTAAATTTGTAATTTCTTTCGTAGAATCGTGTTATGAATGTCGGGCAAAATTCGCTTTTCTTCACATTAAAATATATTAAGTAAATAAAATTAAGTGTTTAAATTAAGTCTTTAAAATTCGTGTTGCTAAAAATCTCTTAAGTCTACAAAGCATTCACTTGAAAATTTAGGAAATTTAAATATTTTGGAAAATTTGTAAAATGGCAATGTTTAATATAAAATTTACTTTAAATGGTATTATTTATGATGACATTTTACTTTAAATTTAACTATTTTTACACATTTCCTTGAAACAGAAAAGTACAAATGAGAAAAGTTCCGAATTTCAAATAACTGATCTGAAATTAAACAGAATAATTTTTATCCAAAGTAAATCAATATTTAGAATTTTAAATAGTCAATTTTCTCTCTAATTATAGCAAATATTGAATATCGTAGACTGCATTTATAATAAATCTAATCGAAATACAGCAGTTTATTACATGGTGTAAGGAAAACATTTCTTAGTTACTTTTAATTAAATCTATATACATTTTGATATACAGAAATTGGATAAACTAAAAACATCATATTAAAAGGTTAAAAAAAGAGTAAGATTTTATAATGAAAAAGCAAAATCAATCTTACACTTCAATATTTTCACGAAAACTTCTAATTTAGATAAATATTTATTATTAACATTACGTAATGAAATGCATAAAAGACAAATGAAAAGATTTGCTAGTGAACTTCTCGACTATTCGTAAAAGGATTTTCGCTGACATATTTAAAGGTCTAGGAAGTTTCTAAATGGGATTCGTGAGCTTAGAAACATCGAGAATAAAAGAGATTAAATCGAAAATGTATAAATTGTTCTTGATAAAACTTGTGATGTTTGTTGGTTAAATTGCATGCAATATATGTTTAAAACATAAAATAAAATGTTAAAAAATGAGAAAAATAAACAAATTAAACATTACCATATTAATTATTAATCTAGTTTTCTTAAACGTATTGTAGATTTAACATCTACACTTTTTATAATCGCATAAGCTTGTTAATATTTATAAATTGCAATTTTTTATCTCTTTTATTTATTATTCATAACGCTTCACAGCTGTAACTCCTGCATGAACATTATTGTATATTTCTATACCTTTATATTTCTAACAAAATTTTCAGTATTAAGCTTAAACTAACTACCACTCAACACTTCCCTGCAACATAATCACATCATAAAGATATACTTGAACAAGATTTAGGTTGGGTAGCATTACTTCATTAATTTACTTATCGCGTTTTCCGCGTTTCCAAGCGTACTATTAAATGCAGTCTACATAGCAGAATATTATATTAAATTTCATCATATATAACATTATTTACGACAAAATTGAACTTAAATGTATGACAAAGTATGGAATTTACAGCGATATTTATCACCTAATTTACGTAAGGATACAAAATATACTGTTGTGTATAAAATATGTTTATTATTCGATGTGAGAGTATGTAATAGAGTACCGACAACATCATTAGACACATTTAAAAAAATTAACATTTTTATTAGAATTTTGATTTTGATTGAGAATGTTTTTTTATTAGATTTGTAGTTTCATTCGTATAATATTCTTAAAAATGTCAGACAAAGTTTTTTTTATTTAAAGTTATAATATATTACATATATAAAAGTCTTTAAAATACGTGTTTCTAGAAGTCAATAAACCGTAGAATACACTTTGTTTTTTTACATATTTTTCAAAAAAAAAAAATCTTTTAAAAAATATGCAAAATAAACAATTTTTAATATAAAATTTCCTTTAAATTGTATCATTTATGATGATTTATTGCTTCAAATTTAACTATTTTGAAACAATTCCTTGAAAAACAAAATGAGAAATGAGAAAGTTCCGAACTTCAAACATCTGATCTAAAATTAAACAAAATCACTTTTATCTTTTATCCAATCTATATCACTATTTAGCATTATAAATAGTAAGTTTGTTCTCTAATTATGGCAAATATTGAAAGCGCAGACTGCATTTATACTAAACCAATTTAAAGTAGAGAAATGATTTAAGCTACAGCATTATATTACGTAGTGTAAGGAAAGCATATCTTATTTATTTTTAATTAAATATTTATAAATTTTCCTATGCAGAAATAGTATACATAAAATGTTTAAAAAAAGGAATCAGATTTGATATTGAAAAATGAAAATCTATCATACATTTCAATATTATCAATAAAACTGCTAATTTTGGTGAACATTTACTACTAACATTAAGTAAGGAAATGCATAAAGAAAAATGAAAATATTTGTCAATGAACTTCTCGAGTATTAGTAACAGGTTTTCCGCTGACATATTTAAAGGTCTAGGAAATTTCTAAATGGGGTTCGTGAGCTTTTAAACTTCGAAGAAAAAATTGATCTAAGCGAAAATGCATAAATTATTTTTTATGTAACTTGTGTAGCTGTTGTTTAAATTGCATGCAATAGGTTTCACAAATAAAATAAGATGTTAGAAAATGGATGAAAAAATAATCAGTTTAAACATCACCAGATTAAATAGCAATCTAATTTAATTAAACTACCTTCAACGATTTCTCTAATTCTATAAACTTGTTATGTTTTTATAAATTAATTTTTTTATCTCTCTGATTTATTATTCACAACGCTTCACAAATGTAACTCCTACATGAACGTTACTGTATATTTCTATACCTTTATGTTTCTAACAAAATTTTCAGTGTTAAGCTTAAATTAACTGCCCCTCAATACTTCCCTGCAACATAATCATATCATAAAGATATATTATATTATAAAGATATACTTGAACAAGATTTAGGTTGGGTAGCATTACTTCATTAATTTACTTATCGCGTTTTCCGCGTTTCCAAGCGTACTATTAAATGCAGTCTACATAGCAGAATATTATATTAAATTTCATCATATATAACATTATTTACGACAAAATTGAACTTAAATGTATGACAAAGTATGGAATTTACAGCGATATTTATCACCTAATTTACGTAAGGATACAAAATATACTGTTGTGTATAAAATATGTTTATTATTCGATGTGAGAGTATGTAATAGAGTACCGACAACATCATTAGACACATTTAAAAAAAATTAACATTTTGATTAGAATTTTGATTTTGATTGAGAATGTTTTTTTATTAGATTTGTAGTTTCATTCGTATAATATTCTTAAAAATGTCAGACAAAGTTTTTTTTATTTAAAGTTATAATATATTAAATATATAAAAGTCTTTAAAATACGTGTTTCTAGAAGTCAATAAACCGTAGAATACACTTTGTTTTTTTACATATTTTTCAAAAAAAAAAATCTTTTAAAAAATATGCAAAATAAACAATTTTTAATATAAAATTTCCTTTAAATTGTATCATTTATGATGATTTATTGCTTCAAATTTAACTATTTTGAAACAATTCCTTGAAAAACAAAATGAGAAATGAGAAAGTTCCGAACTTCAAACATCTGATCTAAAATTAAACAAAATCACTTTTATCTTTTATCCAATCTATATCACTATTTAGCATTATAAATAGTAAGTTTGTTCTCTAATTATGGCAAATATTGAAAGCGCAGACTTCATTTATACTAAACCAATTTAAAGTAGAGAAATGATTTAAGCTACAGCATTATATTACGTAGTGTAAGGAAAGCATATCTTATTTATTTTTAATTAAATATTTATAAATTTTCCTATGCAGAAATAGTATACATAAAATGTTTAAAAAAAGGAATCAGATTTGATATTGAAAAATGAAAATCTATCATACACTTCAATATTATCAATAAAACTGCTAATTTTGATGAACATTTACTACTAACATTAAGTAAGGAAATGCATAAAGAAAAATGAAAATATTTGTCAATGAACTTCTCGAGTATTAGTAACAGGTTTTCCGCTGACATATTTAAAGGTCTAGGAAATTTCTAAATGGGGTTCGTGAGCTTTTAAACTTCGAAGAAAAAATTGATCTAAGCGAAATTGTATAAATTATTTTTTATGTAACTTGTGTAGCTGTTGTTTAAATTGCATGCAATAGGTTTCACAAATAAAATAAGATGTTAGAAAATGGATGAAAAAATAATCAGTTTAAACATTACCAGATTAAATAGCAATCTAATTTAATTAAACTACCTTCAACGATTTCTCTAATTCTATAAACTTGTTATGTTTTTATAAATTAATTTTTTTATCTCTCTGATTTATTATTCACAACGCTTCACAAATGTAACTCCTACATGAACGTTACTGTATATTTCTATACCTTTATGTTTCTAACAAAATTTTCAGTGTTAAGCTTAAATTAACTGCCCCTCAATACTTCCCTGCAACATAATCATATCATAAAGATATATTATATTATAAAGATATACTTGAACAAGATTTAGGTTGGGTAGCATTACTTCATTAATTTACTTATCGCGTTTTCCGCGTTTCCAAGCGTACTATTAAATGCAGTCTACATAGCAGAATATTATATTAAATTTCATCATATATAACATTATTTACGACAAAAGAGAACTTAAATGTATGACAAAGTATGGAATTTACAGCGATATTTATCACCTAATTTACGTAAGGATAGAAAGTATAAAGTTACGTATAAAATACGTTTATCTTTCGATATCAGAATATGCAATAGAGTACAGGTTTAGACACATTTGATGAAAATTAATTTTCCTTATTAGCTAAAAGGAGTTCTTCGCGGACGCAAAACATACTAGCAACAAAATTGCTTAGTCAATATCTTCTAAAATAAAAAGTTCAAGAAAAAACCACATTCCATTTTTTTAATTTTACATTATATAAATGTTTAAATATACTAAATTCACCACAAGATTTTATTAACAGTTTTACTAAAAATTTATGAAATGCTTAAGATTTTTTTAATTAGCATTTATCAATGCAATACAAGACAGGTTTTATATTCGATCTCTATGTATCCATATTTATGTATATTTTTCACATATACACTATGACGCAAAAGTTTAGACAATGAAGAAATTCTTACATACTTTGAAAAATATTTATTCAATTTTCAAATCACTGCTTGAAATTAATGTGCTGTACATATAAACAATATTTATAACTAAGAAAAGTGGAATTGTGCATATTGCAATAAATTAAATGGTAACAAAAATAAACTGCTGTCTCAAAAGTTTAGACACAAATTAAATAAAATCGAAATAAACGATTTTTAAAACCTGGTTGCGCATCCATGCTTATATATTACGTCATATACACGAGATTGCATGGAAGAAACTAAATCTTGCATAGTTTGTGGATCGATATCGTACCATGCATCCTCAATAGATGTCTTAAGTTCCTGTACAGAAGAGTATTGTCTAGCGTTGCTATAAACTTTGCGACACATGATGCTCCAAAGGTTTTCTATAGGGTTAAGATCTGGGCTACATGCTGGCCAGTCGAGAACTCTTATATTATGGGAATTAAACCAAGATTTTGAATGTTTTGCAGTGTAAATTGAAGCATTGTCTTGCTGAAATTCCCACTGAGGACCCCCTAGAAGCTCAGCAAATGGCAGTAGGTTTTCTTCTAATGTCTGTGTATAATGCTGTGAAGTTTGACGACCACTGGTGAAGGTCAGAGATACTTGTCCATTATAGCAAAAGGCTGCCCAAACCATCACCGAGCCCCCTCCTTGTCTGCGACTAAAAAAACGTCGAGGTTCCTTCCGCAAGTCATGCCAATACGATAAACAACCATCTGGACCATCCAGATTCCACTTTTTTTCATCGCTAAATATGACTGACTGTCATTTCTCTCCATATGACATATGCTTTCGAGCCCACATAATTCTTTGTAACTTATGATGTGGCTTTAGAGCTGGTTTCTTCTGCATTTTGCTATAAACGATTGTTCCTTTTTCCAAAATTCGTCTACGAATCGTATCCTTTGATACAGAGAGTCCCGATGAGCTTTGAACTCCACGTACGCTCATTTGTTGAGTACTCGCTAGTCTTTGTATCAGGCGATCCTCTCGTACATTTGTCACACGTGGCCTCCCAGACCGACATTTTGCTTTATATTCGGAACCACTCGATAAAACTCGATAAATAGATTTTTTTGACCTATTAATAATAGCAGAAATTTCAGAAACGCTCTTCCCTTCACCTTTCAACTGCCAAATCCTTGAAACCTCATTCACTTGAATTTCTTTAGCTCTCGGCATGTCGACTATGAAGCGCAATCGTTTGCAGAACTTAAGTACTCCAAATTTGTGACATCATCGAGTCTAAATTTGCATATGCCAGCGAATATTCAAAGAAATTTAGAATAGTGTCTAAACTTTTGCGACAAGCACATTTGAATTTTTATGAAAAACATTAGTATTATAGCAAATAAAACGACAGTCTTTTGTACATAGCATTTTAAATCAGTTTTTGAATATATTTACAGGTTTTTGTAATTCTGACGTCATAATTCTACATTTTAAAGCTGAATGACGTCATTGTCTAAACTTTTGCGTCAGAGTGTACACATGTGTGTGTCAAAATGAAAGAAACAATATTAGATATATTTCATTTTAGAAAGTAAGGTTTTCATATCGAATCTCAAAATTATTTATAACTCTTAACATATCAGTAGTCCCTAAATTTGGATTTATATTATCATCTTGTTAACCTAAATATCTAGAGCAGCGTTTTCTAGTTATTTTTATCTTGCGGCATACATTGTGAAAAAGACAAATGTTTCTTATTCTTTTTTATAATCACGAACAATAATATAAAAAGTATCTTCCGAGGTACACACAATTCTAAAAAGAGTGTTTCTACGACAACAGTTGCGAAAGGAAAGTCTATTGAAAATATCTAACATATATGTCCGTTATTCATCGGAAACAAATGAAATTACATCATTATTTATTTATTTTTTTATTATTTATATATATTTTTTGTATTATAGTATTTTTGTATGTAGTTTTTCTTGAAAATTAAATTATAATTTAGTAACGTTAATTTAAAAAATCCCAACAATGATACACACGTAACAATTGCCTGTTGTATCTTTCTGCCGAAGATCATGAGTTTTACCAATTTTCATATAGAAGTGTGAAAATTCGTAAAAGAAATGCAGCCTTTTTACATAAACTGTGAAAGAAGGTAAATGAGTCTTAATCTAGGAAAATATAATATAACCGCGAACGAAAATAAAATATAACCTATTCCGAAAAGCGTTTCTTTATCTTTAGAAACATCAAAAAACAATATATTTTCAATATTTAAGGAAGCACTTATAAACAGAAAGCTTTTTTTTTGCTGCCCGTAATTTTGGAAACGTTTCAGAATTGTTTCTACAGTATATTAATCAGTTTTCCCAAACCGAAATATAGGTTTTTAGGGTAATATCCATTCTCGATTAAACATTTCCAGCTTCATAACTGAATTTTTAAATTTTGGGTAATTAGGAAGAGAATGTATATGAGATGTAATCTTCCCAACTAAAAGTCCAAGCCAGGATTCGAACACTGGATCCCTTAGCTGAAGTTGCAAATGTTCATGCAATTTAGAGCATACAGTCAGAGAGTTCAATAAATTTAAAAGGCATGAATTTTATCATGGATTTCTTTTATTACTGCCCATTTTCAGTTTCTGGTTTGATGGTACTATTCTATGACCTGGATTATATAGGCAATGATTTCCTTTCGCATATCTGCGTTTAGTCGTTTTGATTATTCATTTACCTAAAATAATAATAATTAAGACGTCTATAAGTGTTCTGTCGCGTACAAAACATGCACGGAAAATATTCAGATATTGAAAACCAAACACAGTTTATTTCTTAGTGCATTTATAATGTTCATCTATATGTAATAAATATAAAGTCAGATTTTCAATCAATTTAAAGGCGTGAGAAATCAATTTTATCATGGATTTCTTTTATTGTTGTCCATTTTCAATTTCTCGTCTGATGGTACTACTCTATGATTCGATATGCCAATGATTTCTCTTCATGTCTCTTCAGGAAAGAGTTTGAACATTTTGATTAAACATTTAGATTAAAAAAATCAAACACAATTTATTTCTTTATGCATTTATAATGTTTATCTATATGTAATAAATATAAAGTCAGATAGTTCAATAAATGTAAGAGGCGCTAGATGACAATTTTATCAACGGGCAGAATACTGTTAATACATGCAATCAACAATTGGTTAAATCTCATTTCTTACGAATCTTTAGTCTGTCAATAAAATTCACAGTACTTCAAAATATCTCAATAATTTGACAGACATAAATCACATATTATTACATTCATGGAAGTACAATCTGGTATCGGAAAGAAGACATGCATCACAAATTTTCGGATATTGGAAAACAAAAACCAATTATCTCTTTCTGCAGCTTCTTACTACTACTTTCGGCTATTTCCATAAAAATCCGATTCCTAATAATCCTTTATATGTATAAATACCGAAGTCCATCTGCCAGACAATCAATGATTTAGCACGGCATTAGACTTGTGATCAAACCCATCTGTTCCCAAATGTAACAGCTATAACTTGTTGTTGTTAGTCGAATGAATGGAGAGTGTTAGTCGATATCCGCCAGTATTCCCGAAATTGAATTAAGAATACGATAACGAGGAGGGAGAATTCCGTTCAGATTTTGTTATACGCAAATTTGTATAGAGGAATGCGAAACTGTTGAAAGAGAGAGATAAATAAATCTAAACATATTCGTTTTAGTTTGTGAATTATTCACTGAAAGACACAAAGATCGCGACATTTTTTTTTTCATTTTAATGTTATAAAATATGACAAGGCGATGAGATAACACATTTAGAAACATATAGCATATTTTAAAATAAAATGCATTCAACTAAAATTTATATTACAACACGAAAATGGTATAAAATGCTATAAGCACTGTTTCATTTACTGTTTATAATTTTTTTTTTCAGTGTACAATCAGATAAAATAAATATTCACATCTGCTGTCGTATTTGAAAATATGCTAATTATTGCAACTTTGTAGGTATGCTTTGAGACAAAAACAAAATATTTAAATTATTTAAATAAATTTAAAAATAATAATATTACAATTTGAAAAATATTAATATTAATGTAAAAATAATAAATTTTTAAAATATTAATATTTGCTATTTCAGAAAACATTTTTTTTTTATGGTCAATTTCATATTAGTTTTCATGTTTTTCGTTTTTTTCTGAAGTTTTCAATTGTCATCCGCGTGTCCTGTATGAAAACAGAAAAATGCACGAAAAAACCCCCAAATATAACAACTTATTTATCGTACATTACTGGTTGTGGTGGTATCTTGTTTGAAAATAATAAATTTATGAAATATTAATATGAAAATATTAATTATTAAATTTGTTTGAAAATATTGCAAATATTAATATTTACTGTTTAAAAATAAATTTTCTGAAGATCGATTTCATATTTCGTTTTTTCATGCTTACCGTTTTACTGCAGTTTTAAATTGCCAGCTTCGTTTCCCGGATGGAAATACATAAAAATACCGTCTCAGTTGTAAAGGTATTTTTTGTATTTAAAAATATTCCTATTTACTACTTAAAAAAATTCTGAAGGTCGATTTTATATATATATATATATATTCAGCATATACATCGACAGCTTATGAACGAGTTTGCCTTTGTGCCGGCGATCGCTTCTGCACATGACTGGGAAATCTTCTTCATTCTCAACATTTAGAGATAGCATTTCGCGTTTTGATCGCTTCTGCGTATTTTCTTTGAATTTTTTTGAAGATATCATTTCGCGTTTTAAAAGAAGGAAAGAGATTGAGTGGAGGGGGGGGGGGGGGAGGAGGATTTTTTTCGGCGTTATAAAAATGTCACATTTTAATATCTTCGCAGCTATTTGACCGATTTCAATGGAGTATTTTTACCAATTTTCTTCATTGAAAGAAAGGAAAATTAGAATATAGTTTACACGAAGATCGCTAGCAACAAAGGGTGCTGTTTTTTATTGAGGTTTTCCTTGGTCAGAATTGAAAGTTTAGTATATGTAAATATCAGAAATTAAGTCGACAATGATTACAACGGGGGGCCCATTAGTTCATTTGGAAATATGTCCATTTAAAATAATAACATTTAGCAAATCTGAGGTTCGCTTACAAAGCCAAATCAGAGTGTGCGTAGAACACCCGGTGTAGGCTGCCACAAATATTTTGGCTCACATCATTAGATTCGTTTAGGTAGACTTTCATTTAAAAATACAATATCATACAAATTCGAGGGTGTACGCTGCCGATGGCCAAAAGCTAATTCCAACCCGGAGAAAAATGTCTGAATTTAACTCTTATTTTAGGTATATTTAAGGTTTCTATCGCGGGACGGGCATCGCCGGGTGAGTTAGCTAGTATTAAATAAATTATCATCATAAGGTTGTAAAAAACTCATTACAGTGGATATTTTAAGCCCTTTGAAAATTTTTTTAATTCATTATTTATCTATTATGTTGTTCATATGCGATCAGGTACAAGAAATATTCATATCTACGCTCATGTCTGTATATATGCCAATTAGTGCAACTTCGTATACACGCTTTAAACAAAAAAATAAAGACTTAAATTTTTGCAGCTTTTTTATATACTATTAAAAAATTTTATCCATTTTCTACAATATTAAAAAGCACGAGAAGTATGTTTTTTTAAGTTAAATAAAATCTTCTCTTAAGATAGTCCAATAACTTAATAAGAGAAATTTAAAATTCTTTAGAATGTACGGGTATTCTTCCAACTGAAAATGGAGAATGATAATTCTATCTTCACGTGCAATTATCTGACAATCATATCAAAACGCATTTCTCATGATTGTATGTTGTTGAGAAATTTTCTCGAAAGTGGCAGATAATTATCGTGGAGTAGTTGGTGTGGGACTGACCGCCTGTACATCGATCAATGAACATTACATGAATACTGGACAGTAGTCAAACGCATCTGTTCCTCGATCTCTTGGGACCCACGCGGGGTGGTATGAAATCAATGGAGCATTAGGCTTACATTTGACTCTTCACGGAAAATTAATTGACCGTTTGATGACAACAGGAGATAATTGCACCCCCATTTTAGAACTAAAACTTTCCAGATATATGTTCATTTCTCCAGTTTCTGTAAAAGCGTGAATTTGGCAAACTGCATGTATAATTTATGAAAATGTTTATTTTAGAAATAAATAGTAGTTTCTTGATTTAGCATAAAACAATTTCATTTCAAATTAAAAAAAACTGATATTTTTCATACAAATAATTGTTATCTTTAAAAGCAATTTTAATATTTCTAACATAATATATGGTAAAGTAGAGTTAATTCGTTAATTCAGTAGAAATTCCCAATACATATTATATTCTAAGGTGAGAGTTGTTTGTATTTCATATTTACGGCTTCGAAATTAGATGCATTATGGGTTGAAAAGAACACAAATTATTCGTAAAAATCCGAGAATGTAATAATAAATGAAATTTTTCAAATTATTAATTAGTTTTTAAGATGTAATAAATAATTTTTAAATAAACTTTCACTGTTAAAAATTTGCAGCAAACTGTCCAGTCATTCAACCGTTTTCATAGAAAATGGTTACAGAACCGTAATTAAACACTATTCTGACCATATTATTGTCCATATTATGGTCAGAATAGAGTTGAATTACGATTTTGTAACGATTTTCTATTAAAACGGTCAAGCGATTGGACAGTTTGCTGAAAATTTTTAACAGTGTTCTCTAATGGCTGTAAATAAGTTATTACATTAAAGTGTATAAAAGAGATAAAAGTAACATAGGACGTAGTACTGTATTATTATTAACGCCATTTTCTCAGGAAAATTGAAAGAAAATAATAATAATGTGAGTAGGTAGTGCTAAAATTCTTGGGTAAATTGCATTTTTGAACAAAATTCGGAGAAATAAATCCACAATTTCACATATTATAATTTCACGAATCAGTTTCTATAGAAAAAAACTGTGAAAAATGGGCACACCAAGGTTCCTTATGCAAACAACATGATCATATTATTATTCATTCGAACGCATGTGAAAGTTGGTATTTAAGGGTTTTTACCTTACTGATTGCAAATCTGATACCATAAAGCAAAAATTCAAAATGGCGGATCCAATACGGCGAATAAAAAAAAGAAAGTTAAAATAAAAGAAACAGTAATATGTAGTTCTCAAAACAAGTAAATTTCAGGCGTTTTCACTCTAATGATTACAAATTTGATATGAAAAAAAATCAAAATGACGAATTCAAAATGATGGAGGGAAATATATATATATTTTTAAGTAATGCTGAAAATTGGTATGTTTGTATTATTGGCATTGCAACTTACTATTTTTAAGTTAAAAATAAATACATAAAAATAACTCTTAAAAAACAAAATTTTATTTAATTTAAAGTGCACTGAAGTATAATTTTTTTTCAGCCAGAATAAAAAACGTATTTCTGCATAGGACATAGACTAAAAATAAAAGCTTGGACCGCTCAAAAAACATTGAACATGGTGAATATAATTAATCAACGAGCGGAAGTTACAACCAACCGGTTCACATTACCCTGGCCGATTCATGAACAAATTATTTGTTATCATGTAACATCTCACTAAAATTTTGAGTTACGCAAATCAAATAATCGTGTATTTTAATGTTTTCAGCGCGCCCCAAGCATTTATTTTCAGTAATATGTCATATCCAGAAATGCCTTCTTTTTCTGGCTGAAAAAAAATAAAAGCATTTTTTAGTATTTACTGCACTTTAAATTAAATAAAATCTTGTTTTAAGAAAATAAATTTTTAAATAATTAATTTTTACTTTTTTGGTTTTATTTAATTTTATAGAAACATTTTTTGCTTCTAAAGAAAAAAAAAATGTTGATAAATGTTTACCGGAACGTTTATGAAGAAATCTGAAAATTTGTTTGAAAGGATGGGTAAATGGAAAATATTCCGGCTTGAGCAAAAAAAAAAAAAAAAAGCTAAAATGCGAGGAACCCGATTACGGGAGATTCATCCCCAGTTCCCGTCAATACTGATTTTGAATGAGAATTTCGCCAAATTAGTCACCTATAGCCGAAGTGGCATCATAACAAACGTACGTTATAAGTGAAACTTCTAAAGGTCTAGCTACATTGTAAAACACAAATGTGTGTGTTGCACAATGCTGACGTCATAATGATGCGAGCAACAATGTGGTTAAAATGCATAACAGTTGCAATAATGGAGGTATTTCAATTAAAATTAAACAATCGCAGTGTTATTATGCTATTAGGAAATTGGAAATTTTGAGCCGATGTTTTGAGATGTTTTAATGCGCGAACCAGCCAAATTGTTTTCTAAGTGTATTGTCATGCAAAATCTAAAAGTGTGTCATATTTCAAATCAGTAGTTTAAACAGAAGTGGTTGAAATTAAAATTGCAAAATTTTAATCCCACATACATACAAAGCGAGTTAAATAAATCCTCGTAATAAGGAAACATGAATTGAGAGATTCAAGAAGAAAAACAAAATGATATACTGACAAAAATTTTATTGCTGTATTGAGATGTTTGGAACATCCAAAACTGGATTGAAGTGGTTTAAAAAAAAATTGGTTAAGTGGAACTGTTCGTAAATTGTTGTATGGTTTCTGTAACAGATGGAAAACACAATAACAAAAAAAAATCGACGTCGTTAAAATTAAATTAATTGAACATAGAATTGTATAGTTTCATTTTTTATGAATATTATATTCCTCAAACACTAATAAAATAAGTTAAATAAGTTATTATTTAACTTATTAATTTTATACTAATTAATCGATAATCGAAATAATTATGTATTTACATACTTTCTACAAAACGAACTGTGCAGAAATAATAAATGTTTACGAATTTTTCAACTTCATGAAAAACAAAATGCAAATATGACAATTTTATAGAAAAACATGCATCAAAACAGAGCAACACCTATACGCAACTGTGTTTTGTTAATTATTATACGAAATAGTACACGATCCTGCGAAATTTGTAACTGCTTTCCTTGTCAAAAAAATGACTTTATTATAATGTTCGATAAAATATTAGTTTATTTATTTATATATAATTAAATTATAAACTTTGCATATAATTTTAAATGTATTTATTTTTTGTCACTTAAACCCATTTTACAGAATTAAAATCGATTATTTCTATCAAGAACAATGGACGTTTAAAAACACGTTGCGCTTTATCTATGTTCTGATCATGTGAACGTCGTTCGATTGCCACGTTCACAAATCCAGCTGCAAAGAAGAAAAAAATCGGTTTTCTATAGTGTAGGTTTTCCAAATATTCTATACCAAAGGGGATATATAAAAATTCTTAAATAAGAACTTTATTTTTGGTCACATTTTAGGGATTTTCAATCATTGTGTAACGTCTAGAAATCATTTCATTGTATTTTTTATTTTTTGAGTTTTGCATTGAAGGAAATTCTTTAAACAAGTTTCGAGAACCAAATTATAATACAATTTTTTTATCAGTCATTAAAGGCATAATTTGCTTAGCCCCTTGAAAACTGCACTACTCTGCGTTTGTTAACTATTACACGATAATTTATAAATATATAATAGTGAAATAATTTTGAAATTTCGATTTTAAATAGAATTTTTTAACTGCTTTTTTTTTATTTCAATGTTGCAATACTAATAATTAGCACTACAATCAGCATTAAATTAAAACATCTTAAAGTTTTTCATATAAATTCTCTTTTATTTTTATTTATTTATTTATTTATTCATAAAAAATGATAATTAATTTGGACTAATTTCAATTAATTAATTGTTAATAATTATTATTTAAATATTCAATTTATTATTTGGATTTGATTCAATTATTTTGGACCAAAATTAAATTTGGTGATTTAGTGTTTCAGCATATATGAATATGTACTGGCAAATATTAAAATTTAAGGAAATTCTTACTTTAAAATAAGTTGAAAACAAAAACTGTTATTTTATATGTACTTTTTTTTCATAGAGAAAATGTGTTGTACATTTTTGTCGATATAATTTTTCTCTTAACATCTTTAATTTATAAAAAGGTCCTAAAACTAACTAATCAGTTTTTATATAAAACTAAATAGATGTGAATCTTTAGGTTAGAAAAAAAGTTAAATAATTTTTTTCTTATGCTATATAATATTTCGTAATCCATAATTCTGACTGGCAAAAATGACTTTACAACATCTATGAAAAATATAGCATTTCATGTACTTATGCCTATTCAGTATGATGTTTTAAGAAATTAAATTTTTCTCAAATGAAATCTTTTCCTAAAAATACAACTAATAAAAGTTATTTAAAAAAAAAACTTTATTGTAATACATACTGTTTCAAATTTCATAATTATATCCGCCGAAAATGGCTTTACGACGTCCATATAAAATATAGATATTTTTTGCTCTATATCTATTCAGTACATATGAAACAAAAGTAGCAGATTTAAGAAACTTAACTTTTCTCAAATTGATTTGCTTCCGGAAGATGTAACTATTAAAAGTTTAATAAATTCTTTGTAATATACGCTGTTTTATATGCCATAATTCTAATTGCGGAAAATAGCTTTATAACATCAAAAAATAAATAGACTTTTTATGTACTATATGTATACAGTATGATATTTTAAGAGATTAAACTTTACGGAAATTGAACCTCTTCTTAAAATTAATAAAAGTTTATTAAAAACATTATCATTATATATACTGTTTTATCTTCCATAATTCTGACTGGTGGAAATTGCTTTACGACATCCATGAAGAATATAGATATTTTTTGTACTATGTTTATCCAGCAAATATTATACAAACGTAGTAGATTTAAGAAACTACACTTTTCTCAAATTGAATCGCTTCCGATAAAGGCAACTAATAAAAGTTTAATAAAAACTTTATTGTAATACATTGTTTTACATCCCGCAATGCTAACTGACGATATTGGCTTAAAACATCCAAGAAAAATATATTTTGTATGTACTATATGTATTCAGTATATTTTAAGAAATCAAACTTTTCTCAAATTCAACTTCTTCCTAAAAATGTAATTAATAAAAGTTTATTAGTAACTTTAACATGATATACACTGTTTTATATTCCACATTTCTAACGGGAGAAAATGGATTTACGATATCCATGAAAAATATAGATTTTATGTACTATGCCTAGTCAGTGTGATAGTTTAAGAGATTAACTTTTCTCAAATTAAATCTCTTCCAGACATTGTAACTGTAATAAAAGTTTAATAACAATTTTATTATGGCTTATGCTGTTTTATATTCCATAATTTTAAATGGGGGAAATGGTTTTACGACATCCAGGAAAAATATAGATTTTTATGTACTATATCTATTCAGTATTTTATTTTCAGAAAACAAACTTTTCGTAAATTTAATCTCTTCCTAAAAATGTAACTAATACAAGTTTAATAAAATTTTTATTATGATATACACTGTTATATATACCGTAATTCTACCTGCCGAAAATAGATTTACAACATCCATTAAAAGTATAGATTTTTTTGCACTATATCTATCCTGCAGATATAATACAAAATTAGTAGATTTAAGATACTAAACTTTTCTCAAATTGAATCGCTTCCGGAAAATGCAACTAATAAAAGTTTAATAAAAACGTTATTCTAATATACACTGTTTTATATGCCATAATTCTAACTACCGAAATTGGCTTTATGACATCTATGAAAAATATAGATGTCTTTGAATCTATCCAGTAGATATAGTATAAAATAAGTAGATTTAAGAAATTAAACTTTTCTCAAACATAATCTCTTCCTAAAAATGTAACTAATAAAAGTTTAATCAAAAATACCTTATGATATGTACTGTATTCTAATTGGTAAAAATGGCTTTACTAGACCCAAGAAATACATAGATTTTTTTTTGTATACTATATTTTTTTAGTATCATAGTTTAAGAAATTAAGCTTTTCTCAAATTGAACCTATCCTTCAAAATGTAATTAATAAAAGTTTATAAAAAACATTATTATGATATTATATACTGTTTTATATCCCATAATTCTAACAGATAAAAATGAGTTTACGACATCCAAGAAAAATATATCGTTTTATATGTTACGTCTATCCAGTATGATATTTTAAGGCAGTAATGATGTCCAAAAGCAAAACTTTTCACAAATTAAATCTCTTCCTGAAAATGTAACTCTTTGTATCAAAACCAATATGTTCATTGTTATCTAACTTTGACGGTAATTCCTTCGTTAAACCTGCACCTTCTGTTCGTTACCCGCTGAAAGATGACAAAGTCTTTCTGATGGAGCAGACGGCATCCTTCCTGCCGGAGTTATAATTCCGTGGCGTAACCATGGATACGCTGTGATCTTAATTAACCTTCCAGAATGAGCCTTGTTGCAGTCGTAAGGTCTAATATAATCCAGCTAAATCCCTCTCTAATAAAGCTAAAGGAAATTTCTAATCCCAGAGGTCTTTCTGTGTTCGTCAAAAGTATTCAAATGTGTCTACAAATATTACACAACACAGTTATTTGGGAAATAAGATTTGCCTCTTAGAGAGCGCGAAGGGTCGAGCTCTTGAAGGAGGTAAAGAAAACTTAGCGCAATCAAAAGATTATTTAACGCATTTGCGTAATTTTCCATGCTGTCGAGAGTAAATATATTTTATTTCTTAATATTTTCTTGGGAATGAATTAGGTCATATGTTTAAAAGTAAAATAGAAAAATTCCTTTTAATAAAACATCATAATAAAAAAATATTTAATTTAATTGGTATTAATAAAAATTGCTTATTTATGGTTTTTCTTTTACTTTTATGCATTTTTGATTTATATTTTTAGGGAGAAATTTGATTTTGGTTATGATTAAAATTTTTAAAGAGACAAAGAACGCATGGTGATCCGGATTCCGTTTATAGCTAAAAAAAATTATCTCATGCGCTTTTTATTTTTATGTAAAATATCCTTTCGATATTTTTGCGATATAATTGGATCTAATAATACTATAATAGATCATAGTTAATCGAAATGATCAAATAATATCTATTTATCTGATGCTGATTCAGTCAGGTAGGAAAATGTTAAACAAAATTTATTATATATATATTTTTAAATTAATTTATTCTTCGGGTAAAAATCCCACACACAACAACATTTTGAAATTAATCTCTAAAGAATAACATGCATTACTATCAATATGTAGAAATGAAATGTTTTGTACGTCACTGTGAACGTACACATTTCCAATTCCAAATATAGTCAATCTAAAAAATTATAAAACATTAATCCCCTATGTAATAGGGAAAAAAAATATTTTTTTATGTTATTTTGTCAGTAATACAATTTTTGTAATACTTAAGTGCAGAAAAAGCAACACAAGGAAAAACAGTAAATTACGAACTAAGTAACATTTTGGATTCTATTAGGTGACTTTTTTTACATACATTATATTATTTAAAGAAATAATGTATTTTTTATGACTCTTTCATGTTTATTTAATTAAAATATCTAAGCAGCAAAAAGTAATTCGAAAATGATTTTTTTTTAACTGTACGCATTGAAATTAAATCATTCTGGGATGCTGAAATTGTTTCGAATTGCCCAAATTGACAAAAATGAAAATTCGTCTAATATTTTTCTTTGCCTGAATTTTTTTAAGGATAGACTTGATTAATTTTAAATAAGTCCAAAGTCTGTTAACATTTTGATTAAATTTCAACCTCTTTTTGAAAGAATTAAAACTTAATTCATAAACATTGACACAAAATACTGCATGGCAAGATTTTTGAGAAAAAGAACGGTCTTTTTTTTAACATCTGTGAATATTTTTTTAAAGATGCAATTATTATTTTAATTATAAACTTTTATTTGGAAAAATAGACACAAACTGGAGGAATATGACCTATTGCAGTAAACATTTTGTCAGTGTCAACAACTGCTGTCCTTTATAGAAACAAATGCGCATATATCACATATATTAAACGAGCAAGCTGTGAGTAAGGACGATCTCGATAAAGGGTTTAATGATTTTCACGAAGCTATTTAGTTAGGTCCAGAATTCGGGAAACTTTGACAGATTAAAACACACTCAGCACTGAAAATGCTGCATGATATAAATTGAAAAATATTCTATTGATTTTCACGGAATATGTCTCCCATACAAATTTGAGTAAAATAAAACGATTTAGCTATGTCTTGATTTTAGGAAAATTCGCTTTGACAGGCTAAAACAAACTCGGCAATGAAAATGCTTTTATAAATAAAAAACGGCTCTGTAGATTTTCATGAAATGTGCTTCCCAACCTAATTTAAGGACAAGAAAATGATCTAGGTAGGTCAAATAATAATTTGGGGCAGCTGCATTAGAATTTCCTAATATTTTATAGAAAACTATACGATAAAATATATAGCAGTATAAAAACAAATAGAATTTTATATCTCAAATTTAAAAAAGTGAAATATTTCCAATGGTGAAAATGACCTCATGTTCTGAAGAAAACGTGCATTTTCCATCATAAAGTTGAAACATTTTTCTAAAATTATGACATAATTTTTAATTGAATTTTCATTTCGCTCTTGCTGAGATTAAGGCCTGTAAATGAAAATAAATATTGAAATTGAATTTACACAGACATTTTAAAAGGAGTTTTAAGTTGTCTTAAATATAAATATTTCGCAGTTTTTCGTCAACAATATGCAAAACTTAAATTTTCATGCGCTTTTATCAGGTTAACAAAACTCGTTTCATTTTTTTTTTAAATAAACGTAGTTTTTAGAAATTCATACTTAAAAAGTAAAAACGGAACCATTATAAGATCACTCCTGTGTCATCTGTCCGTCTGTCAGAGCCCTTTTTCTCGTAAACTATTTGACGAGAGAAGGGGAAAGTTATAAAGTCTTTTTACCCACATATTTTTAGATTATTAGCCATTCACAAATATGTTTAGTACAAATTTAGGGGGCTAAATAAATTACTTGATAAAAACGTTTACATTTTGTATATCATGTGGGTATCGTCTGAAATATCTGGTAATATGGAACTCAAAAATATATTTGTTTTAATTTTAGGTATTATATTTTCAGAGATATCGTCGAAATTGCACTGCAAAAATATGCCCTCCTCCCCCTCTATTTCCGAATCCACTGAATTTACAATCATGAAAAAAGGGGTATTAGGAGTTTATTTAAACCTTGCAGAAAAATTATAGCTATTTTTTTAGGTAACATAGTTTTCGAGAAAAACGCATTTTTCTGTTACAAACAAACTTTTTTTTGGGGCGGTAAGCGGGGGAGGGGGGTTGTCGAGCTATCAAGCTTTCTATCGACACAGAATCATCCAAGGATATTTGATAATGATTTTCGAAAAAATTGTCGGTAATTAGTCGGATATTAATTAAGTTGCTTGGAAAGAAAACTTTCTTTTTATGTATCGTGTAGGGTGTCATTCAAAAGATCTAACTCAAAAATATATTTGTTTTAATTTTAGGTATTATATTGTCACAGATGTCGTTGAACGTATACTGAAAAATATGTCCTACCCCTTCCTACCTCCAAATCTACTGAATTTCAAATTATAAAAATATAGCGGTAGTAGGAGTTTATTAATTAATTGAATTAATGTACGGAACCCTTTGAGTGCGAGTTATACTCGTACTTGGCCGATTTATTATTAAATTGTCACGTTCGAGTGAAATATAATGGTTGTGTCAACATAAGATGAGCCTAAACAAACATATCTAATTGAATGACTCAGTTAAAAAATAAAATACTTATCGATTTTAACTAGCCTTAAATGGGTTTAAAATGGTTTAAAATGGTTTAGATACCATACTGATGGTTTATATTAATTAGAATGGTTCATTTGCTCACAGCAAGAATGGGCCAGAAAATTCCCTACCTTGGTGCCCGTTGTGGCTCCATTGTGGAAACTTTTCCACTTTCTCTTTGGTCACTTAACATTATTGTAAAAAAACAAACACCTGCTGTTGTGCTAGATTGAAAATAATATTCATGATTAAAAAATTTTACATGTCATAAAAAGTCAGTGAAAATGAGCTGCAGTTTTTAAACAAGTTTCATTTAAAAGTTCCTTTTTTTACATATTCGATGATTTAAAAATTGAAATTATACAATATTTAGAAGTGAATTTGTGAGTGATAAAAGGAAAAATTGAAGAGGAAGCTGAAGGGAAAGTTAAAGTGAAAGCTGATTCTAGGACTAAAGCAAAAGATGAAGCGACTGCTAAAACAAAAGAACAGGTAGTTGCCACCATCGTTTTGTCATCGTTCTGTGTGTTGTGTTATAGGATACATTTCTAATATTAAGTGGACGAAACATTTCTGATGACGACAAATGACGTAACGAAAGAAATAGTATTATGTCTCTTATTATGCATTAATACTGGAAATAATGCTCAATAAAGCATCTTGTTCATGAATGAACCATCTTGCTCATGAATGAATAGTAAAACAGAATCACTCTGTGAATTGGCACACTTACAATCCCATTCAAAATTCCCTATTAACAAGTTGTCCTATTAACAAGTACCACAAAATAAAACTTTAATGAAATTCAAGTAACACATGTATTGGTAATAATAGAATTTAGGACGAGTTATATACAGGGTGTCCGAAAAGTCTTTCCCTGATTGGAAAATTTTTTCATATGCGCTATATAAAATTATACAAATACATATGAAAGTTGTGCCAAAATGTTGGAAAACTAACCAAGGTTTCCATAACGTGGCTGTAAAAAATACTGACTTGGTGGCAGATAGCACATCTAGTCGAAAGTCAATTTCTGTCCATACATTAGTCATGACAGTATGGATCGATTTTACAGATTTTTCTACACTGTTTTTGTGACCTGGTTTCGTAATACTAAAAGGAAACACTGAACTTTTTCTCCAACTGTTGAACATTTTCGTTTTTCTGGACATCATCACCGATACACTACAGCCACGTTACGGAAACCTACAACAAATAAAATGGTTAATTTTCTAACATTTTGGCATCAGTTTTACATGCCTATCTTATACAGGGTGGACAGAATTAAAACAATCCTAGCCCGATATTTCTATTTATTCAACTACTGAGTGTATAAGCTTCAAATTTTGAACACATACTATTCAAGAAATGAATAAACTGATTATATGCAAAAAACTAGTTCAAGAAATCACCGATAGGTGGCGTTATACAACTGGGCATATTTTGAAAAGGCTCAGAAACACTTTTTATGTGAACGTAGCAAACATTCATGTAACTAGAACCTTATCGACGGAAGAAATGCTGATCAATATGGTTCGGGTGGGGCGCTAAAGGTCTACGGTCTGCAACTCAGACCGATCTGCCCCACTTAGGCATTAGATCAATATGGTTCCCTTCTTGAAGACTTAAAATCTGTAGTATGTGGTCAGCTTGTTCAACTGCGGATCGTAACTGGTCGATTGAGATACTTCTCACATGCAAGATGATACATTCTTTCATGTCCGCCAAGGTTATCTGACGTCTTCGATAACCAAGATTTTTTAAGGGTCCCCACAGTCCAAAATTACACGGATTAAGATCCGGAGAACGAGATGGCCAGGTTGTCGAAACGCACAACTAATTACTCTGCCATTAGAGAAACGTTGCCGAAGAAACTTCTGTACACAGAGTTTAATGTGTGGAGGCGATCCATCTTGCATAAAGGTAATTGAGTTAAGACATTGCCTCTCTTTCAAATAGGGTACAAAAAAGTTTCAAACATCAATTTGAAGATGTTGGCCGTCACAATGCATGTCACAGGGGCATTGCGAATAGCCTGTTCCAAAAAGAAAGGTTCAAAAATGAATGTGGATCTTAATCTACACCAGACTGTAACTTTCGGTGAATGGAATCGAATCTTTTTGACGGTAGCGGGGTTTTCAGTTTCCCAAATGCTACAATTAGGGGCAATGGACGTCATCGCTCCACAGAATCTGCAATGGCCATGATACATCCACTTTAACTCTTCAAATTCTCTTTTTTTTCATATTTTCGTTCTACAGCACCTTCTATCGGTATTTATGGTACTATTTTTTTTTACTAATACGTTTCCCTATGTCTTGAATAGTATGTTCAGAAAATACTTTACATTATCATATTCCAAAAAACAATGTTCGTTGTACAAATAAAAAAATAGATAATTTCGTTTTCAGTTATAACTGTTCAACTTTCCTGATATTGAAAGACGTGATGTGGGAAGTTCCAGTTCGAAAAACAATATTGTTTTGTCATATGATATCAAAAATAAAAACAAATTTGAAGCCACATATGAAATTTGAATGCGATAGAGATGTCAATCTACGTAAAATTTATTCAGAAGAAGTTTTTTTTTATCCAATCGAAGTTTCTATGACTTAAATTTGGAGCCTTATATGAGGTTTAGATGAGAGCGATGGGGTTAAGTAAAAATAACTTTTTTAAAACATTTATTTTAATTGTTAAAACAGAAATATTTTTGTATATATTCCGCAAATTAACATCATTTTTATTTCGCCTGCTCTAAAATTGGAAATCAAATCTTGTAAGAACGAAATTATTTAGGCAAATAACGTCTCTAAAAGCTTGCATTTTGCTTAATAACGTTTTCAGTTACAACATTACCCATATGTAACTTGAGTTGTGCTATTAAGGAAACTTTCTGAGTTGCAATTTACGAATATGTAATAATATTTCTCGCCTTATTCTTAATTCCAAATTTATGACGTAAGGAAACCGGCACAATCATTTATGGACACCGTGTATATCTTTTCTAATTAATATTTAATATGCTATTCTCAACAATCTACAGTAAAATTATATTTATTTTCTCACAAAAAAGCGAAAGCTCTCGTACAATTTAGATGCAACACATTTAGCTCCTAGACGAATCGTAATTATTATTTTTAAATCCTTCTATTCACTCTAAATACCCTTATAGGGACTTATACTATTAAACTATCTATTTTGATTTATTTACAGGTAATTATTAGATAACTTTGTAGCATATTTGACATTTATTTGTTGTATCGTTAGCAACTTAAATCGGCTGTAGACATAAATATTTATAATAGAATTGTACTGTAAGATATATGTAGATAAAGAAATGTGAAGTGTATTTTAGAAACAAACCGTGAAAGAAAATTTCAATTAATATTAATTTTATGAGCAATTATGTGAAAAAGCAGGAAAGCCCTCAGACGCTCAAAGGGTTAACGACATTAAATGCTTAATTTTGTAGAATTACGAAAATGGGAAATAGCGCTTACCTAATAAATCAGCTAATCTTAATGATCATAGCATCTTGTATAATATCTGAATCAGCTGTATTAGATGAATTAGTGAATTAGGTACTTCAGATTCTTCCAGTTGGCAGAACATGGGGCAGCTTCACCCAAGAAGTCCCTAGTTCAAATTCTGGCATGGACTTTTTTCACCCATTTGGAACATTAAAACCCAAATTATTTATTTACCATTTAGATTCCATTCCTTGTTTTCGCTTGTATAATTTGTATTTATTACCTTACACTGAGAAAAAATACACTTTCAAATATGAGTAAATTGATGTTTTCATTTTGTTATGAAACTTTTTGTTCCAAATAGGACGACCAAATGCTTTCAATTCTGAAATACCAGAAATACTCAGAATATTGAAACATGGACACACTCAAAACTGAGCACACAGATTTTTGAAACATAAACATACTTAAAAATGATTAGAATTAGTTCAAACTCATTTTTTAAACATGGAAATAATCAAAAATGAGCACGTAGAAGTCAGTTCATACTCCATTTTGAAACAGGACATACTCAAATAGGAGCACATGATGTTTTATTCTTGAGTGTGTGCATGTTTTCAGAAATGAGTATATATGTTACAGTCACTATGATTTAACCGGTCATTATTAATAAAAACCGGTTATTATTAATAATGACCGAACATAATGGCCGGTTATTATTAATAATAACCGAATTAATAAAATTGACCGTAACATTTCAAAATTGAGTAATTTTGATTCGGAGCCATTTTTACTATGCGACATTCTCGGATTTGAGTATTTTTTGGTCAATTGTGAAAATGTCGTTTTTAGAGTGTATACATATCGTATATAAAAATAATACAGTGCTGAAAAATATTTATTGCAATGATTGTACAATATAAATAATAGAATCCAAAGACTTTTCAAATACTTCACAAATTTAGTGTTTCGCACTTTTTCATTTCTTTTTTTAATATATATATATATAATACCATTTGGAAGTGACTTTACGGACCAAACAATACAGAAAATTTGAAATCTATATAAAAGGGCGGAGGGTTGGATAAGTTTGTGAGATATTTTAAAAGTTCTGATACATTACTCATTTTGAAGAAGAAATAAGACAATCCTTTCCCAAAGTCTGAAAAAAAGAAATTGATTCTCTCACTGTTCATTTTCTGAAAATCTGCCAGCGGAAAACAATTTTCTTCAGCCTGAAACCCTTTTCAAACTTCTGTCGAAAAAATTTTGTAAGATGCTCTTGCATCTGACAGTTCTATACGTAGTAAAGTGTCAACTTATCTTGTTTAAAAACGAATTTTGAAAAAAAAAATATAAGAATTTCAAATAACACAGAAAGTATTGTTTAAGGGTTATTTATGTCCAGTAGAGCTTTAAATTGGTAGAATTTCTTACAAACTGTCTCTGATACTGTCAAAAGTAAAAGAAGTTTTAGCTTAAGTACGCTTAATGAGCTGTTTTTTGTCAATATAATATATTTTATTATCAAAATATAATGTAAAGAACTTTGTAAACATTCAGTAGAATTGTTGTCTCATGCATTAAAATGTGTGTAATAAATTGTTTTTGAAAATAAAAAGACGGTTTAAACTGAATTTTAACATTAATCCATTTGAAACAATAAATTCTCCTTTTAAACTTGTAGATTGTATATAAAGGTCAAATAACAATTTGATTTGTAAATTTCCAGCCGGTTTGAAAACTGGCCTGACCAGGATTCGAACCAGCGACCTCCTGACTGAAGCTGTCAATGCTATGCCAACTGAGTTATCCTGGACGAATCTGGAGGACCTAATTTATCCAGCTAACCTTAATGATCACAGCATCTGGTCGTCTGAATCTGCTGAATTAGTTGAATTAGTGAAGTAGTTGCTCCAGATTCGCCCAGTTGGCAGAGCGTTCCAAACCGAGTTAGCCGCTTCAGCCAAGGAGTACCTGCTTCGAATTCTGGCCTGGAAATTGTTCACCCAGTTGGAAAATAACAACCCGTATGATTTACTTACCAATTAGAATAATTGTGTTAAAATTAATCTAGTGCAAATTAACTATTCTCTGAACTTTTTACTGTCGCTCATAAGAAAATGCAATACATGTTTTTTTTGTTTGTTTAATCTACTAGTGTAGCTTTTATTTATCCAAAGAACAGCTAGATCACTAATCTACGTGCAAAATTTCTAAATTATTGTTTATTGTTATGCTGTAAAAAAAAACAGATGTTTCTTAATCTAGGAAAATATAATATAATCACGAACAAAAATATACAATATCCACTTCTGAGTTACCCATGATTCCGAAAATCGTTTTTTTCTTTAGTAACGACAGAAACCAATGTTTTTTCGAGATTTAAAGGAACATATTTAAAAACAAAAATCCTTTTGCTGCCACTGACTTTCATAAACATTTCTAAGTAGTTTTTATAAGACATTAATCAGTTTTCTAAAACCGAAATATTGATTTGTAGGATGCTATGAATCTTCAAATTAAACATTTTCAGCTGCTTTATTGAGTTTATACATGCAAGAGTAAAAAGACAATATTAATGTTAATGTTAATATTAATGCTGTTAATTTATCCTGTTTGTCTGTAATCAAAATTTTGTTGAGCATGAAAATATTTACTTAAGATTGATACTTTCTTAAAATCCTATATTCTAGGTTGAGAAAGCTGATTAATACACTATAAAGAATACTCGGGAACGTTTCCAAAAATCAGAGGCAGCAAAAAAATTTGCTTTTAAAAATGCTTCTATAACTGTAACAAATATACGAGATTCTGAGTTTTCTAAAGATAAAAAACGCTTTTCAGAATAGTGGGTAACTCGAAAGAGGTTGATTTATATTTTTGTTTGAAGTTATATTGTATTTTCATAGATAAGATGCATATATGTAAGATGGATATATTTGTGACCAACAGAAATTTTTGAACTAGAAAGCGCACGTATAGAATTTAGTGGTAAATGAATAACGCGAAAAACATTTCTAAAATAAATAAATAAAATAAATAAATAAATAAAAATCATGATTTGTTAGAAAAATCAGTACTTGTAAGCGTATTTAAAATTTGATTTATGAATTTATTAAGCAGACCAAATAAAATTTTGAATTACTTGATAACAAAAGAAAATGCCTAGCTTGTTTTTAATGCACAGAATAGTGTATTGACACATAAGCAAATACACTATATGGCCATTAATGACCGGCAACTTTCAATTTTAGACATTTTGTGGAATAGTTAAAAATCTACTTGTCAGTTTCTTCTGGAATTTTATAATTAAAAAAGAACAGGTCTGACTTCATATTTATCAACGTCGATTTGATAAGGAGTATAATTAGGGGGCCAAAAAATATTAAAGAAAAAAATAATACTTGGGATCACCCTGTAAAATAAAATGCATGAAGTGATCTATCGCTACAGAATATACATAGGCAGACATTGTACAATATGTGTATTCATTTGTGTAAGAATAGCATGTATATTAATAGAGATATAGCGATTTTTTTTTAAATTAAAAAAATTCTTGCATGTTTTTTACTTATAACATACAGGCTTTTTAACCAAATTTAACGCCAGTTTCAGAAAAATTGACAAAATATAGTAGAAACAATGTAGTGCAATTGAAATGTAAATATATTAAATATTTAAGGAAATATGGGCAGTTGTATAAAATATTTTTTATCTGCGCATGCGCGAACGATAAAAAGGAACTTTTTGCATAATTTAATAGTCAACTCTATGGAGCCACTTATTTAAAAAAATCAGTCAAATATCGTAAAAATTCAGAGAGATATCGGCGTTAGAGTGCGCTGTTTTTTAGTTTCTCACTAAAACTCGCTAAATGATAAGGGATTGTCCACAAATTGTCATGTTTAATTTTTATACTATATTTCATTTTTTATTGATACTTTAGTTCGCCTCGGAAAACTTTATTGCACCAGGTTATAATACTTTTGGAATGGATCATTTGATTTTGATAATTCTTTTTTTGTTCGAATAAGCTCGTTAGGGTAGTTTTTCAAAGAAAACTAAAGTATCATTAAAAATTGGAAAATAGTATAAAATAAAAAATGACAATTTGTGGAAAATCCCTTATCATTCAACGAGTTTTAGTGAGAAACTAAAAAACAGCTCACTCTAACGCCAATATTTCTTTGAATTTTTACGATATTTGACTGATTTTTTTAATAAGTTGCTCCATAGAGTTGACTATTAAATTATGCAAAACGTTCCTTGTTATCCTTCGCGTATGCGCGGATAAAAATATACAACTGCCCATATTTCCTTAAATATTTAATATATTTATATTCCAATTGCACTATATTGTTTCTACTACATTTTGTCAATTTTTCTGAAACAGGCGTTAAATTTGGTTAAAAACCCTGTATGTTATAAGCAAAAAACATGCAAGAATTTTTTTAATTTTTTAAAAAAATCGCTATATTTCTATTACTATACATGCTATTCTTACACAAACGAATACACATATTGCACAATATCTGCCTACGTATATTCTGTAGTGATAGATCATTTGGTGCATTTTATTTTACAGAGTGATCCCAAGTATTATTTTTTTCTTTAATTTTTTTTGGTCCCCTATTTGTACTCCTTATCAAATCAACAATGATAAATATGAAGTCAAACCTGTTCTTTTGGATCCTAAAATTCCAGAAGAATCTGACAAGTATATTTTTAAATATTCGACAAAATGTCTAAAATTGAATGTTGCCGGCCATTAATGGCCGTATAGTGCATAAAATACTGGAATATTAGAAAATTTTAAACTTCAAATAAAAGTATATATATTGTGTTAAATGTAATCAACACGTATATTGAAGCCGATTTAGAAAAGATGTCGCAGACGCAACGGAGTTGACACGATTTTCGTTTGTGCGCCCTATTGAGTAGAAAATACCGTTTTTAATACCAGTTAGAATTAACATACGAAAAAAGCATGTTAGTTTTATTGTATTATGAAACAGTTTATTTTATTATGAAACACACACAATTTTATAATAAAATACAAACAATTTTATTGTAAAACACATACAATTTTATTATAAAATACATGCAATTTTTATTATGACACACACAATCTTTCTTATAAGCACAAGCTTAATTTATTTTATTAAGAAAAACACACGATGTTTCATTTATTATAAAACATACACAATGTTTAATTTAATATTAATAGACACATAATGTCAAGAATACAGCATGCTCAGCTATTTAATACCGGAGTGCTGCAATTAATACACACGATCTGGTATACTGCGCTGCCTCACCAGTCAAAAAATCGCCATTTTGGCGGAAGAAAAGTAGCCCGGTGCGTCTGCGACATCTGTACCACCTATTTTTAATTAATTAATTTTAAAAGTAACTGATTGAACAATGAAACGCATTAAAACAAATCTTTTAACGTGACTGAATGGTATTAGAGGAAAAAATAAATCTTAAATAATAAATACAATTAATTTAAAATCAATTACACATATATATATATTTTTACTTACATAATACAAAAATTTATTAATTAATGAAAATTAATGTATTTTATTCAAAATAATGTGAGTATTTTTCTATGCAAGTTTTATAAAAATATATATAAATTAAATTTTTTTATTTCAACAAGTAGACAATTTGAACTGAAAGTAAATTAAAAACAAATTATTTATATGAACAAAAATTTAAAGATATAGGTCCAGCCTTTAACTATTTTAAGTGCTATTAAAAAATAAAAAGTATATCACAAGAAATACAACGAATCCAAAAATATGTACAACTACACAAAATAAGTACAATAAATAACAGAGAGCGATTAAAAACTGAGTCATTGAGTCGTCTCACTTTAGTCATTGAGAGACGAAATAAATTCATCCCATCCTGAAAGATATCAGTCCGTCTAAGGAGTGTGGGAGACAAGAGCTATGGCGTTAAAAATTAATATATGTATTTTTCTAGTTCTTCTAGAAGGTATTTCAAAAACAAATAACTGTACGTATTTAATAAATGTCCATGAGCGTTTTAAGCCTAAATTACAGAATTGGCATAAAGTGAATGAACAAGTTTTGAAAATATATATTTCTAAACTATTACACATATTATAATAAGTGATGCATGAAAATAAACAAAATAATTCCAAGTTTTTCTGTCATCGCTCAACACTAGATTGGACGTGCGGTTAACGATGATTTACCCTTATTCACATGGCCACCAAGATCTCTGGATCTTAAGCCACGTGATTTTATTTTATTTTTTATTTGGGGGGAGGGCGGTTGCATAAAAGAACTTGTTTATGAACAACCATTGCCGAAAACAGTCAAATAACTTAACCCTCTGAGTGTTTTGAAAAAGAGTAAAATTGTAATGTTGTTTTCTCTGTATTTTGTTTTAAGTGCTAAAAAAATATGATTCTTTCAGCATTATAAATAAAACTTAATTACAAATATGAATGTAACCCTTGAGAGTATTAATCATTCTTCAATGTTTTGAAAAATCATTAAATCTTTGGAATTATATTATCTTAAACATTGCATATATTGCAGTGAAACCTGGAGCTTAGTGAACGGAATATTACGTTCTACACGCTTAGAGGGTTAAAGATCGCGAGCTTCATTAAGAAGTCTTGATAGTGTGAAACTGCAAAATACGTGGAACGAATTTCATTACAGATCAGACATTTCTTGTTTTACGAAAGGTTCACACATCGAACATTTGTAACTGAAAGAAAACTTGGAATGGTTTTCTTTATTTTCATATTTTATTTATTATAATATGTGTAATAATATTTAATATATATATATATATATATATATAATCTTGTCATTCATTTATGCAAATCCTGTATATTGTAAAGTTTAAAAAAATGGTTTAGTATCTTAATTAGCTATTTTCTTCAGTGCAAGAAACAATTTTCTGATTGCTTCATTTATTCCTTTGAAATAGTAGCACAAAAAACTTGTTGTTGTTTTTGTATACATTTACTTAAAAATATTTTATAAACACAAAACCTAAAATGGCGATATTAAAAAAGTTGATGTACTGAATTCAGGTATCTAATAAGATTTATTGAAATCCCGTATAGTTTTACTGGATATGTGCGACTTTTAAAAGTCTTTGCATTATCCAATAGCGAAAATGTCATATTTTTAGAAACTAAAATATAAAGCAAAAATACTGTACCACAAAAATACTTTAAAACATATTGCCACTGTCTTTTTGACAACAATATCTGTTTAGATGGAATGGCATTAAACTTAAGGGACACAGTTTTAGATATGATTCTGTTTTGGCATGTAATTGTCAGTATAACTTTTTTCTTTCTTCCACATTCAGGAAATTTTCCGTTTAAGAAGAATCATAAAATCAGCTATAGAATTTTTAAAATTTAGAAAAAAAAACAGTGCCTGAAAAATTCTTAACTAACGCACACAAACATTCATTTTATAAACCATCTCAGCCTGATTGAAAGAAAAACTGAAAAAGAAACTGATGTCTGATTTGTAAATTTCAGGTAAAAACATACTATTTGAGACGTACATTTCTATTTACTAGGCAAAATGAGCGTGTACTATGTTTTATGACTGACTGAATATTTATGACTTATTGTTTATAATTTTTGCATTGATTTAAGAAGTGCATTTTATTTATTTCAGAACCAAATATTGTTGTTGGCCCAAGTAATACAACTGCAATGCTTGGAGACATCGTGGTATTCCCGTGTGATACTACAGGTGATCCGCCTCCTCAGGTGACATGGCAGAGGAATGGTAGAAATATCTACACAAACGGACATTCTAGTTATAAAATCCTTGACAGTGGATCCCTACAGTTGGAAAATGTGGGACCTGCAGACTACGGCATGTATCATTGCACAGCAAAAAACGAAAAAGGAACTGTTAGTTCCGATACAGCCCATTTACAAGTTGAAGGTAAGCCAGTTTTTAAGAAATTAACAAAAGCGATTGTATGCTTCATGAAAAGAAAACCCTAATATTACAAGGAAAATTATAGCTTTACTGTGATTGGAATTTTTCAGTCTTTTATTTGTCTTTTCATGTGTATACTACAACTTTAAAAGTTGGCTCTTATAGAAATACTAAATGGTATCTTTCTAAAAATTATTCTATAAATTTATTTATCATAAATTTATGTGAAAATTGACAATAAAGATGATTTATAATACATAAACGTTATTTATTACCATAACTATAATATTCATAACAAGGATTTTCTTAAGAATATTATTTGTCCAATTAACTTCAGTTTATAATAAACATTCCATTTAATTGTTTATAAATTTACACTGTTGCTTGCTGCGATCGTAAATCATTAAATAAAAAATAAGAATAGAGAAAGAGAGGAAAACTTAAATTTATGTCTGTTAGGGCTGGACGATATCAGAAATTGAATATCGCAATATAACAACAAGATAATAATAATATTGCTAATATATCGCGATACTAATTTAAAAAGGGGGCGGGGGTTAGGAGAAGTTGCTAATATAGTACCAACAATTTAAGCACAAAACTCAGTAAAAAGCAATTAATTAATAATTTTATATCTATTTGCTCATAGCGCATAATTTCTATTTTGTATTTTTTTAACCATTTGATTACGGGTTTGGGCGACTATTATTATATTCACTCGTATTACAATTTACAAAATAATTTCTTTGAGGTAGATTTCTCTTGAAATTATCTTGGTATAAGTGTATGGCAGATATTATTATTGAAAAATTGGTAAGAATAGAATAAAGAAATAGTCTATGGGATGACATACTGGGTGGTTATAAAATAAGTATATTTATTTAGAGCTGTCTGTAGCTTGAAGGAATAACCCGAATGAAACCAAAATCAGTACATTTACTATTCAAAAAGGGGGAAGAAGAATGGAACAATAAAAAAAAATTGCAATAATCACCGACAGACGGCGCTAATGAGTGTGAAATGTAATGTGTAATACAAGAACAAAAAATTAAGGTGTAAAACCGGATGGCATACCTAATTTGTGGAAAAATGTCACAGTGAATGTGACTACGCTTTCGCATGGCGGTGCCGATCATGTTCAGGTTCCACAAGGCCCTTTTGCTGGAGGACACAATCCAGGCGGTACACAACGTGCTAAACTGCAGAATGTAACGCATCAGGAGTGATGTTTCGCACATGTTGTGATATGCGGTAAAAGAATTGACGTTTGTGACACCTCCAAGGTACACAATATTACACATTACATGTCACACTCAAAAGCGCCATCTGTCGGCGATCATTGCAATTATTTTTTTTTATTGTTCCATTCTTCTTCCCCCTTCTCGAAAAGTAAGTGTACCGATTTAAGTTTCATTCTGGTTATTCCTTAAAGCTACAGACAGCTCCAAATAGAGATACTTATAACCACCCTGTATATCCCAACCCCGTTATCAAAAACATAAACAAACTATAATAGAAATGAACCAATTCTTCAATAACCATTTGCATTTACACCATTACTTTCATAAAGATTTTCTTTAAAGATGGAATGTTACCTATTCATCTCATTTTATTTTATTATTGTTTGTTTTACAAAGTATCATTTTCACCACTATGGTATAATTAATGTATAATTATAAAAACTCATTTAATAAATTAAAATTCAAAATTGTCCCCATAAAAATGTGTAAAATATTTTTTTATAGAATTTTAACTATATGTTAATGTAGGTTAAAAATATCAAACTTTTTTTTATTTGGTTCAAGTTGAGTTTGGTCAAACTCAGACTAATTTCGTTTATTTTGTACATACAGTAATGGACCCAGTCCGAACCGCCGGCCCATCACGGCATACACCCTTCGGTTAATCTTGTAATAATCAAATTACTTCATCCTGAAAAACTTCATTATCGTTTCTTATTTTTAATTTAGGAAAGGATGGCTAAAAATATGAATTTAAGAAATGTTATAAATATTACGTCTTTTAAAACCTTACGATTTACTGTAAAATTTAATGTTGGCAGCTATGTAATTTATTTATTTTTTTATTCATTTTTAGTTAATTATTATCTAACGTCGTTTAAATTCTTTAAGGTCTCTACTCACGCGAAAAGACCCGCTATGGGACAGTTCTTTTAAAATATATCGTTAGTATTTCAATATTTCTAAACTTTTTTTTTTCGCATTGGAAAGCTGAGGTCGATCGCTACAATCGCCCTTCTTAACGTTTTCGATTTGTTTCATAGGTTTTCTTATACTCTCACTTTCAGAAACCGATTACGAAAGTGAAAGTATCCCCATAAAATAATAAAAAAATGCCCACAAACAAAATAGTAAAAGTATTAAACGGCAATTGTAGAGATCAATCTCAACTATCCAATGAAAAAAAAAGTTAAAAAATTTTGAAATGCAAAATAGATAAATTCATATTTAAGACTTGGGAAATTTTCCAAAGAAAATTTCTCACGCCTTGCATTCATAATATTCAGATTTTAATTGCTTAGTAGGCGTATAGCCAACATAGTGAAAAAGTACCCAAGCCGGGACTCGAACCCGGGTCATCAGATTAGCGCCCTGACGTTCTACCAACTGAACCACTTGTGAACGGTACGCAGCCTGGTCTTTTTTCACCATAACATGTTGGCAAGGCTACAAACGCAGCACAAGATGGACTTTTTTCCGTGAGCCGCCAACCCTGGGGAAAACAAGAAATCAAAGAAAATCCAGCATCGACAATTGAATAAATTCATATTTAATACTTGGAATTTTTTTCAAAAAAAATTTCTCACGCACGTCGATGCTGGAATTTACTTTGATTTCGTGTTTGCTCCAGTGTTGGCGGCTCACGGAAAATAGGCCATCTTGTGCTGCGTTTCTAGCCTTGCCAACATGTTATGGTGAAAAAGTTCCAGGCTGAGTATCGTTCCCAAGTGGTTCAGTTGGTAGAACGTCAGTGCGCTATTCTGATGACCCGGGTTCGAGTCCCAGCTTTGTTACTTTTTCACTATGTTGGCTATACGCCTATTAAGCAATTAAAATTTGAATATTGCAAAATAGATTTTTAAAAATGAACTGTCCCATAGGATTATCATTAGCAAGTGGGTGTTTTTAAGTGAGCTCAGTAGCCTCATAATGTGTCTGTCATTGAAAAAAAAATTCACTAGAATAAGCAAAAAGTTAATTTAAATAAACAATTGAAATTAATCATAAAAAATTTCAATATATTTAAAATACTTTTTTTATGATCTGTACAACCAAAAAATAACGAATCTACCCGAACAAATCTAATCCGAATCTACTCCAGTCCGGACACTCAGTTTAAACGCAGATATAAATTCCTTCCGAGTGCGAGAAACCACGCTCTAGCACCCATATCAACATTAACGCAATAACCAAAGCATATTCAAACTCTTCTTGACATGATACATCAAATGCCTTGATATATCATGACCAATAGCAGCAGACGAACAAGAAACTGGCGATAAGTGTCATTCGGTAGTTTTGTTTGGTTTGTTGGTTTGTGGTTTACAGAGATAGGTAGTAACAAACGTTGAATGTGAATAGTTTGGGATAGACTGAGATATTTTTTACTTTGATAACATAGAGAGATAATTAGCGGAGGTAGATTTTCTGTTTTGTATGAAGCTGGATAGTGAATAAACACATGATCGAACGAAAAAAGGTATTGAAGGGCATATTGGTACGCGATATTCGTCGCTGTTTTGGGGGCTCGAAATACCTGCGAGCGCAATAAAATATTATTGTTACTGGGATATATGGGCAGAGCCAGAGTTTAGATATCGTTATTGCGATATATAAAATACATAAATTTTTGACTGATATATTGATAAATAATCAAATCCTGATGTCTATGTCTTGGTTGGATATTAAGATTTTTCGCGAGAAAATATTGCAATGAATTTCTTACTGGATGAGTACTCTAAATGTAAACTTTTTATGTTAACAACAAGAGATAAGATTTGTAGTTTCTTTCATTCTTTAACTAATTTTTATATGAACGCTGTCATTAGTATTCTAGTATACTTTGATACGTTCGTACTCCCTGATATTACTCTAGTATACATATATATTATCATAAAAATATTTAGAAAACATCTTTTAACAATGTTTGTTAATTTCAAATTTCGATTGAAAACTTAAAAAGAAAATCCTTTTGAGAGCCTTTTTTTCCTCTTGAATTTATTTCTGAATGATTAAATTGATCTTAATGAAAAAAAATATTGTATTATTTACGAGATATAATTTACGGCTCAATCCGGCAATCACAATCCATTACATATCCTCCAGTGTTTAAAATTAAAGTAATATAGTAAAAATGCTTTAGCTTTTAAAAAATTATGAATTTAAATGGTAAAATTTTGGTATGAAAAAAATCGTTTTAGTTTTTTTTTCATATACGAACAAGAAAGGAAAAGTTGATGGAGATGGGATTTCAGAAAATTTTAATAAGTGGGTGCAAAACTTTAGGTGTGAAGACGTTAAAAGTTTATATGTATATATAATATATATATATATATACATATATATATATATATATATATATATATATATATATATATATATATATATATATATATATATATTTAAGTAAAAAGAAGGAGTTACCTAAAAAATCACTATTTATTTATTTACTAAAAATCCTTTAGCAGCTTGCCTGTAAAAGCAATATTGACAAAACTAAACACTAGCATATAAAAATTTTACATTGTAAATCAAATTCAATAAAAATACGAATTTGCGACGAACATTAACTGCATTTCTACATTGTATACTTTACGTATTTCTACGGAATTTTTTGTATTAGTTTTTACAGTGTTTTGTGAATTTCTATATATCAGGACTAATTTAAAGGGCATGACTGTTAAGAGCATAATTCTGAAATAAAATTTTTACAACCTCATATTTTAGCTTTGTTCTTCGGTTAAATTTTTGCATGAAAACGAAAGATATTTCTGTACTTATTTTACAAGTGGTGTATTTGCAGATATTTTTCATGGTAAGTAACAGTTAAAATGATCTTAAAAACTAAATATAAGTTAACTACTAAATAAATAGTTGGAACATTGTCTACTAAATAAATAACTAAAAAACTTTACAAATCAGCACAAGCATTGGAAATACAGACTCTATTTCTTAGGTATATATATATTTATTATGGAACTCTATTTACTTAGATTTAAAAGTAATCTTGAAGCAAAATGTTCTTGATTTCCTTTGGCTGAAAGAAATGGGAATTCTTCAGAAATAAAATACATTTGAATAATTCAGAATCCAAAGAGAAGAAAGTTTGAATTTTAAAGAAGCACCGTGCAGTAAAGACATTTTATATTTGGAATTTAAATAATTTTATTCGGATTACCCTGCATCTGCGAATAATCTATTCTTCAGCATCAGGCCAAATGACCTCTCGTGGCTAAAATGCTGAAACTTTGTATTTTAAAATCCCCACTAAAAAGGTACGTTCTTTGAAATAAATGGATTATAGAGCAAAATATCGGGATCTTTTGATCTACATAAGTTTTAGTGCTTTGGTTTATGAAAAGATCTCTTAAAAGGAATTGCCCTGTTCAAGAAAGTTTTAGTAAGGAAAAAATAAAAATAAACTGAAATATTGCATTTATAACAACATAATGAACACGATTGACTCTGAAACTTTAGCACTTATTCAATGAACAAATCGCTTCAGAAGTTAGAGAATATTAAAGAATATTGTACAAAATCAATCTTTTGCAATCATGGAATGCTTCCAAATACTCTTACACAAATTGATGACAGAAATATACTTCACAGCGAGAGAAATGTTACTTTCACATTATTATTGATAAATATATGAAATATTATCCCTTTTAAGATTTGTGGGGTGGGGGGGGGGAGGAGTGTCTGCATATGACACATGCCTTTGATTTTGATTCTTCTTGAATTGTGTTGTATGATGATGTCTGTCTTTTAAGGCCTGTTGAGAAAAACGAGAAAAATGCCTTCAGAGGTCAGGTACCCTTTAAAATGTTAAACATTCTAATTTTTTTAATAGCTTACAATTAAATATGATTCTTTGGGAACATTTTAAAATAAATCCCATGCAAAAATTCACTTTAAAAGAGAAGTTATGTCTAAAACAGTTTGAGCTCTTTTTATATGATCAAAGGGTAATTTGATCGTTAAAGTCAATTTTCTCAAAACGGCGATTTTGGTCATTGCGCGCACGATTTCTGAAAAATGGTTGGTTAGAATTTCATGCAATTTAAAGTGAATGTATTAACCGTACCTATGCACAAAATGACCTATTATTATGTTTCTCAAGTAACAAGTTTAGAATTCATGAATACTTCTGCATTAAAAAAAACTCGATATGTCGGGTTTCTCTAAAAAAAAGTTTTTTTTTCTCAAGATCTACACATTTTATTTATTTTTTATTGCAGGTCATTTTGAGACTACATTATATCTGTACTCATTAAAATATATATATTGACTGGTTTTAGCTATTCAAATGTGCAAAAATTATTTTTTCGGAAAAAGTGAAAGATATTTTAAAATAAATTTAAAAGCTTTTTATGAGTGTATACATTTTTTGAGAATTTTAATTGATAAAATAAACTGTTATTAATATGTGTTTTAAATTTTCTAATTCAAAGTCAATTAGCTACAAAGTTACTGTAATTCTTATAGAGGTCCCTTTTTCATGTATTTCGGGAGTTCAAAAGGTACCTAACCCCTACATAAACTTTACTACACTACACAATATACAGGAATGCAACGAATAAAGGTGGTTTTCTTCAGCGAGATTTTACAACATTGACCATTTAATTATTAGACACGATTCTATCAAATGCAATTGGTGTAAAGTATACAAGAGCAAGACAAGTTTGTGGGGAAAATATCAGGAGCATCTGCATCCAGAGTGTTAAAGTTTATCATTAGAGGTAGTGGATTGGATCAGAGGGTCGTACAGGAGAATTTCATATTTTTATTAATATTGACATAATATCAATGAATAATTCACAAAAATCGTAACTGTACTCATAAAGACATATCAAGTAAAATGTAACTAAGAAATAAAATTAAGTTTTCAATTTTTTCTGTGATTGGCCTAAAATTGAATAATAACTTATAGTTAGATGGAATAGTATTATTGTGGAAAACGCTAAAATGCCTTCCTAAACTTTACTACACTATTTAATATATATACTCCCATTTTTAAAAACGCTTTTTTAAATCTCAAAAATATATTGGTTTCTGAGGTTTCTAAAGATAAAGATCACTTTTCGGAATCGCGGGTAATTCGGAAGAGGTTATTGTTGATTTTCTTTCGTGGTTTTATTCTACTTTAGTAGATTAGGACACATTTGTCGTCTTTTACAGTATAAACAGCTTTTTGCTGTCAGCTATTGCACCAGTAACTGTCTGTAAAGTGAACCAATTCTTTTTTTACAGTCTATTAAATGAGACCTTGAAGGTGTAGCTTTACAAAAAGTATTCATCATTCTTGTAAAATGTTATAATGATTATTGCAAAGAATATTTACTATTACGATCATTACAGATTTACACATGTAACCAAGGTGCGTATACTCCATACTATTTTACAGGAATGTGGCACCGCTATATCAGATTAAAAAAATTATATTTAATATTTTAATCACATAATTAATAGTTTGTAATACTTTTCTGTGATTGAATAAGGCTAAAAGTACTGTTAAACAATGTGATAGAATTGTACGTAACATGTAAACTCTCACCATGAAATTGTATTTTTAGCTGAAATTTCTTAGTTATAGAGTAGTTAATTTCTTAATTTGACAATGATAAAGTTCACACGTAGGCTTTAATACTCACCAATTTAAAACTTATCATTACAACTACGTATAATTTTAGATATAACTCTTTAATTACCATCACAATAAAACTTTAATGATTATGTTTATAATTACAATCTATAAATACGAAATGCTTCGTATATGCATTGATGATTTTACCATTGATAATTGTAGTACCTCAGATACAATGTAATTGCACTGCGCATTAACTGAACTGCAATTCTGCCTAACTCAGACAATCTATTAATGTAGCTCTAACAAGCATAATTATGTTACACCTATGACTGCTTAAGGTGTATCTTTAGTTTCTTGCAAGTGAGTCGCGAGTCCCATAAAAAGTATTTTATTTTATTACAATATTTTAGGTATATTTCTGATATTACAAATCATTACATGCATATAAGTGCGTATATCTGAGTAAAAAAATAAAAACTGTAAAAAAGCAAAAAGTCCTTCGTTTAATTTATGGATATTACCTTTGTTGTTTAACATGATTGTTTGATTGAAAGGGAGTGAAAAACATTTAATTAAAAAATCTACTATGAAAACAAATATTTAAAATTTATTCAATCGCAATTAAAACATTACAATGTGCAACAAGAAATGTATGAGTGTTTCATTTACAATGTTTTTAAATATTGAACCACTTATAAAAGTATTACAATTGATATTTAGCACCAATACTTTTATAGAAAAAATATATTACACTAACCGAGCCACGCGATTTTCCTGGTGTTAAACATGGAAGCCTTCCGAGTAAAATAAATAAAAATGCAATATCGTAAAAATACCGCGATCACAATAACGGAACTCTCTGCCCTTCCCGACCTCAATTTCAAATCTATATCTTATTGTTCATTAGTAAAAATTGGCAATTATTTCCTTTCATTTTCGCAAACTAAATGGAGGGATCGGCCAAAGAAACAGATCTCTTTGTAGTTCAGTTTTTAATGAAAGCAGATCCCTGTCTGAAACTTTCTCAGATTGTTTTCACTGGTGACGACAGACTTTTGGCAGTTTTTTGCATAAATTAAGAAAAATTACCGATCTAATTTTTCAAAAATTACATGGTCAGATGCAGAATTTTTTTTTTACATATGCTCAGAAATTTTAAAATAGATATCTCAATTAGTTTTCTTAAAATTCGCTAACTAGTAAAATAATTTCGAATTCGTTCATTTCCGCTTACAAATCCAATGCGCCCGTTCATTTCTTTAGCCATTTTGATTTAAAATATGTCATTTTAGAAGCGACAGTTAATGATAATCTAATTAATATCTTGGGTAATTATCAAAATATTAAAATTCTGAGACTCGGGTGCACGTGGCCAGACCTTAGACTATCCACACCTAAATTTTTAGACTTCTAGGTGGGCTAGATTTTGCTAGCCATCTCAGACAGACAAACACACACACAGCGAAACTTTCTTTTATTAGTATAGATAGGCATTTATTTCAGAAAAGCAAGTGACCTTCCTGATGATAAAACATTATTTTTAAATGGAAAGTTTTGCTACCATTCATAAAAATTAAATCAGCAATGATTGCATAAAAATGACGTCGTTTTCTACACTGCAAAAAAATTGTTCATTTTACAGCATAATACTGGCACCTCAGCTTGCCAGTATCATACCGTAAATTTAACAGTAATAAACAGTAAAATACGCAGTAATACGCTGCCGGGCATGTGCGGTAGTATTATACTGTATCTTTGATCTATACCAGTATTATACTGTAAAATCAACACTTTTTTTGCAGTGTAGGCGTTTTTGGTCGTGAAGAAAGTCTTGAAGTTTTGTTTGAAAAAAAGAAAGAACCTACTTTAAAAAACGGTTCCTATGTTTCATTTCTTATTTAATGTAACTGGTAAAAAAATACCGCTGCATCTAAACTATTCAAACACTTAACTATAAGAGATATCTATACGATATAGCTATAGTATATAAACGAAACAGGAAATAAAACAAGCAAACATTTGTTTAGAGTCAGTTTGACATTACACTGAAAGCGTCTCAAAGAAAGTGACGTCATATTTAGAAGAGTGTTTTTTCTCCGTTGATTATTTTTCTTCAGATTCAAATATCTGCATTATAGTGTGTAATTTACCTCCCAGTATAATTAAATGAAGCTTCTACATCATTTTAACGAAGTTATAATAAAATGTTTACGCTGATATGGATGTACCTTTCGCTCGGAAATTACTAAAGCGATTTTAATAATTTACATTATTGTTATTAATATTATTGTTATAATATTCTTGTTATTATATTGTTATTAATATTATTGTATTATAAATAGCTATTTTTCCTCGTTTTGGTTTTTTAAATCAATTTTTTAGTAACATTAATTTAAATATTCTTAGAAGTACAGAAGCATATCTATTGAATGTTTTACCTTTATTTCTTAGCAAACGATCAATTTACACTTTAGCTACTGACAAAAAATATTTAAACTACTTCAGTATCATCTGATTACCATAGGATTTCGCAGGTTATTAAATCCTTTTAATTGTAGGAAATTTATTAATGTGACATCATGGTTGTTACGAATTGCCAAATGAAGCAATGCAATATTATCCAACTGTGGGCACAGGAAAAAAATATGTATTTATAAGACTATTTACTTATAGTCGTCTATGTAATTCAGTGGGGATTTACGGTATATAACGTTATCACAGAATGCATGACACGATGACAAATAATATATGGTTGACAATATATATCAAAACATCTGAATATAAGTGTTTTTTATTCAAGTTCTACGCAAATGAAAAACAACAGCAATAAAAAAAAAGACTTTCTAGTGCCAGACATGTCCGAAAATTCATAAAATATAATGTATCATTAGTCGGGTAGTTTTACTCGTACAAAATTAGAACTTTTATTGTTTTATTTATTAGACCATAAGAGAAAGTTTTTCTAAATAAAACTTATAGGTCCCATGGATCTTATAATTATTTTAATTTCGTAACTTTATAAAAAAATTACTATTTTCACGTAGTTCTATTTTTAAATGATGAGGAACATTTGAAATATTATTTTCAATGGGAAAAATAACTCCGAAACTACCGATTTAGGAATTAACTATTGATCAAAGATAAGATAGAACGCACTGTATACATATTTCCCCTTAAATATTTGCATACATTCATTTTGAAACTACATTTGTTGATTTTAATTGGTATCAAACACATATTTTTAATATATAGTACACATAATATCTCATTTGTTGCTTCTTAGAAATCTTATTTCTGTTATACGCTATGTTATTTGCTGCACAATTCGACGCCCGATTTATTGACTCATTTTCCATATCATTCTTTATTTTCTTTTTTCACAGTATTATATTCAATAATATTTGTCATATTCCATGGATTGCCATGTCATCGTAAGATATGTGATTCATCTTTCTAATATATCCAAACTATGTCTGGTGATACATAATTTCTGTTTCTCTAATGGTTAAACATATATATATATAAGTGTGTGTTTGTAAACATAATTTATATATTTTCGCATTAGCACACATACGCATAAACACGTGCAAGTATATGTAATTATTTTATTAATTGTACTTATATCTCACATTGCTACTAATACTTCAAAAATGTTAACCATTAACCGGACAAAAGAAGAAAAAATTGATGAAAAAACTTTTTTATGAGGTCCGTTTGATATAAACCTTGACATAAAAATATTGACAGCGCAAAATACTGCAGGCATTTTTTGCTTCCAAGAAAGCCATTACAAAACCATTATTCGTTGCGTGTGGCGCGATTACAAATGTGTTTGGATGTTTTTGTGCAGAAAGATATGTAGCCTTTAAGTAAAAAAAGCATGCCTTGCAGCCGTTTTTCCCATTACATAACGGAAATTAGTGCTGTGTGACGGGGCTTCGCAAATAAAAAATTCTTTTCGTTCAATTCTTGCATTAATGTATTTTAAAATTTAATCACCTGAACTACTGAAAATGTTCTGCAGATAAATTAAATTTATTGGAGTTATAAAACATTTTTTGGGGAAAAATCATCATTTTTCTATAATTTTTTTATTTGAAATTTTTAGTGGGTTTAGGTGCAGTTTTGAATCATACTTTCTTAAAATAAATGATAAAGAAAAAAAATATGTTTTCATTAAATGAAAGCTGTTATTCTTGAGGGAAATTCTTTTTTTTTTTCTCAAATGAAAGTCATTTTGTGATACTCGTAGTTCTTTTTTTTTTTAATAAAAACATTTATTATTTTCTGCAGCTAAATTTCTAAATATATCATAATATTTTAAGTAATCTTCTCTACAAAAATTCTTATATTCTGCAATTAAATTTAAAATTCATCATAACATTTAAAATTGAAATAACATTCTAGTAAAATCCCCATATTTTAAAAACACATCCTAATAATTTAACCAATTTGCACTAAATTATTCTTAGTATTCTATTGCTGAAATTTAGACAAAAATTTCCCCTTGAAATAAGAATTTATATAAGGTACACACAATAAAATTTTATAATTTGTCATTCGTTATATGTTACATGGTTACAAATATATTTAGACGTTTTTGAACAAAATTATAGGTATCCTAAAAATAATTTTAAAAAAAACTTTGTTGTTCCTTTGATTCCTGATTCTTCATTTACAGCGAGAGTAGTACCTTGATTCTCAAACACAATTCATTCTAAAGAAGTGTTTACGAACCGAATTGAATTTTGCCATAAAAAAATATTAAGAATATGATTACTTGATTCTCATTTCCCAAGTTACTTCTTATATTTGCCTGTTTCAAGCAATATATTGTACAGCAGAATACAATAAAATATTAAAACACAATATAGTACTGAAATTACATGACACAATGTCAAATCACATTTAAACAAAAAAATAACAAAAACCATGCATTTATTGGCAAAACTTTGGATGACTTGAGATTGAGGAGAAAGATGACAGAATGGTTTCTATTTCTACTATTTGTATTACGTAGCATCTTTCGAGGGTTTTTTTTTTTTTTCGGAAAAAAATAAATCTATTTTTTTCTACATTTTAAAAATATTTATAAATTTAAATATATAATTTTTTTATTATAAATAAGGAATCGTATTTATAAAGTGTGCTAATTGAAAATTAAGAGAAGAAGTTTTTGCAAATTATAAACAACATAAATGTCCAAACAACATATACGTACCATTTCATAAAATATTTTACTGAAGGTGATTGACTTCATATACAGTGTTGTATATGAAGTCAAACACCTTCAGTAAAATATTTTATGAAATGATACGTATATGTTTTTTTGGGGACATTTATGTTGTTTTTAATTTGTAGTGACATTTGTTAAATTACATTGTTTAATTTGTAGTACAATGTGAATATACATTCAAAGAGTTTTATCATAACTCAAGTTTTTAATTAAAAAGTATTTGATTAGATCTTTCTATCGCTGTAAGTTTTTTTTAATATTGTTCAATTCGTTTTCTAGTTTTTGAGTATTAAAGACTTGGTTTATTGATTGATTTTAACGGTTTTCTTCTATTTTCTCAAAAATTATGTTAGATATTGAAGTGCAGCAAATTGAAGATTGCATCCAGATTTCTCATTTATAATTCTTAATTAGATCTTTCAATTGCCAAGGGATTCCTTAAAATTGATCTATTAGTTTTCAAAATTTTCAATACTAAATTGATTTATTGATTGATTTTTCCTGTTTTGTTCAATATAAACAAACATTATTTTAGATACCATAATGTGACGAACTTCTAATTGTAGCCAGAAACGTTCTTTATTTGCCCCTGATAACTTTACCATTTGATATGCAATCGTTTCTCAGCCTATTCCTGACGACTTGCAGGCCTTCCTTGTGCATAAGCTCACAAGGAAGGTCTCCATAAGCGCATACTCAGAAAATTTTGAAAAAATTACATAATGTTGTTTTTATGAGTATATATACGTCTATAAAAAATATTCTGCTGAACCTCGATATAACGTCCGTAAAAAAAGGATGAAACTTTCGTTTATTTGGTGATTTATCACCAGTTGGCGAAGGAATAAAAAAAAAAAAATACGGTTTTATGACAAACACTCTTTTTATGCTGAACTTGTTTGAATCAATTTTTATAACTGCAATTTTGTGTACACATTTATATGTATATATAATGAAATTTAAAGATCGTAATTTAGGATTTAAAAACTTCCCACCGCACAGTGGGGCGTTTTGAGGATCTAGATGGACAAAATTATTGCATTGAAGTTTAATTAGGTTTTGCTAAGTTTTCGAATGTATCAGTAATAAAATAACCAAACAGTGATAAATATTTGACTTATTTAATTATTTATATTATTATTATTATTATTATTATTATTATTATTATATTATTACTTATATTATTATTATTTTTTAAATATAAGATTGTATTGTCATTGAAACTACACATGTATTCAAAGTTTCAGCTCAATCGGATAATTAAAAGTGGTGAAAATTGACTTGCAAGATTTGAATTAAACACTCAGACGCACACTTCAAATTAATATAACTTAATGATTCGCAAAATTTCGCAGGAGCTGTCTTAAGTTTTCAATACTTTAGAAATGGAACTTTGATTTTAAAAAAATGCTTATTGCTTAATAATGCTTAATACTGTATTAAAAGTCAAGATGAAGTTTGAAAACAAGATGGCGCTTATTTCAAACAACAATAGGTAAAATCGTGTGACAAACATGTGACATATCTCCAGTAAACTCCTGCTTTCAAATAAAACAGAAAAGTCACGACTTGCTTTCGAACTTACAGAAAAATAATGCAACTGTTGAAAGTCTCTCAAATCAACTGCCTTCTTTACGGTCGTAGTTAATCGACACATCGGGTTTTTTCGACAAAACTCGTACGGATCTCGGCAAAAGAGACATTCAGCTACCAGTATACGCGGTCTTGTTAAATTCCGAGATAATAGGAAAAATGAATTTTGTCCACCTAGATCATCAAAACGCCCCACTGTGCACCTCCGCGAACTGATATATCTGTTCACTATGCTGTTGGTTTCGCTGCAATAGAAGCGTTGTTTAAATTAATATAATTCTACAAATATAATGCAGTTTTAAAACATCGAGTAATGATTAATACTCTCAAAGGTTATACTTATATACGTAATTAAGTTTTTTATGACAAGTTTAAAAATTGAGATTTTAGAGGAATTTATAAAAAATTAAAGAGAAAACAACATTACAAATTTGCTCTTTAGCTCGGCGGTCAGGGGGTTAAAACGAAATTTAAATTGATTGAAATCGTTCCAAGGTCAAAAATAAGCCCGATTCTGAACATTGTCAATTCTAGGAAAATGTATTGTTGCTATGGAAACAACGACTTATTCGTTATGGAAATGTATAACGAATGCTTTTGTCATCGGGCTTTTCTTTTTAAAATACATTTAAAATTTTCTTATATAACTGGTGAAGCCGCTTAAATTAGAAAAAAAATGTGGAATGGGGGATAAAACAATAGTAAAATTTCATTCAATCGGTAATAAATAGAGAAAAAGTACGTGAATGATTTATTTAATTTCATTTAAAGAATATTTTAAATTAATATTACTGCAAACGAATAGAGAGTTGAAAATGTTGAACGCAAAATGCAAACAATTCTGAACAAGAGGGTGTGGTATCATGAGCCATAGTATTAACCCATTAGTATAATTATTTTTAAGTTAATAACAATTTCACGCTTTCAAATTTTACAAAAATCTCATAGACATATTTGGAAATTTAAAAAAACGTTGTTAAAAATACAAAAATTATACAAAAAATAGTAAACTTTCATCGTTTAAATTTAAATTAATTAAGTATTGCGCATTCGAATAATCATTTTACAAGCAGGTACAAAATATATTAACCCGTTAACGCCTAACTTTTTTTTACACTTCTTTTAATTATTCGACACCAGTTTTTCCCATGTAGAGATTTTGAGTCATTTAATCGCTCAAAATTTAAGATTAGGTAATAACGAAATTTCTGTACTAAAATACTGGTATTGAAATTTAAATGTTTTGTTCGGTTGTAGGTGATCTAGAAATAGATCGCTGGGCGGTAACGGGTTAAAATCGTTTACGTTTAGCGAGAAAAAAATGTTGCTAGCCAAATCGCGTCTTTTTGCGCCAAATTCTTGAAAGTATTTTATTTTTTTTGCAGATTTTCTACTGTAAACTACCTCAACTAAATTTCACTGTTCCTTTATTACATACATGAGTAGCTTCAAAATTTTCTGAGTATGCGCTTTAAGGAGACCTTCTTTGTCAGACTCTCTAATTAGGGGCTCTCGACAACTTAGACTGTCACATTTTTTTAAATGTTATATTTGACTATACATCGACTAAATAGTCGAATGAATTTAGAAACAGGTGTTTTTCTGAAAATCATAGACGGGCATTCCAATTTTATATACATGTATAGATATCACTAGTACAACTAAGTTAATTTACTGTTTTTGAAGCTCATGACATTCGTTAGAACAAAACTACTATGTGGCATGTAAATACGCTTTATTCCAATGTTAACTAATTTAAAGAAAACAAATCGGTGAATTCAGAAACCTTGCTGTACAGGAGTCTCAAAATATATTAATTTCTTTAAAAGTGCGATCACTGTACCTCATGTATGTGCACATTGCGGTAAAATATACAGGGTGTCCAATCAAGATCGCTCTAACTCTGCACCAGCTAGATTTCTTGCTTGGAGTGCATAAAAATCCTCAAAGAACTATAGCACTATGATCCTTGGTTTTCGATAAAAATGCGAAAGGAAAGTATGACTTCATATCCGATGCAAGAAAAAAAAAAACTTTATTAGAAACATGAACATCGATATTTGCATATGTTTGCAAACAAAGGTGCGAAAGCTATCCACGGCGCATATCGAGTCATGTTTGCACGCGCCATGGACTGCCAAACCGTCGCGCAGTGGGGCGTTTTGACGATCTAGGTAGACAAAATTCATTTTTCCGATATTCTCGGAATTTAACAAGATCGCACATTCTGGTAGCTAAATGTCTCTTTTTTCGAAATCCGCACGATTTTTGTCGAATAAATTCGTGGTGTCGATTAACTACGACCGTAAAGAAGACATTTGCGCAATTGGTTTGAGGGTCTTTCAATGGTTGCATTTATTTCCCTATGTTCGAAAGCAAGTCTTAACTATTTTGTTTAATGTGAAAGCATGAGTTTACTGGAAATATATTATATATTTGTCAAGGTAAGATTTAACCTATTGTTGTTTGAAAATAAGTGCTATTAAACCAGTTTAAGTGTTTTTTTTTCAGAAATTGTGTTTTTGGATGATCCATGTTGTTGTTCACAAACTTTATCTTGACTTTTAATACAGTATTAAGCAGTAAGATTTTTTTTAAATAAATGTGTCATTCCTAAAGCATTGGAAATTTAAGAAAACTCCTGCGAAAGATTGCGAATCACAAAGTTTTTATTAATAAACCAGCTTTATATTACCTTTCAGTGTATGTATTATATTTAGTTAAAATAGTGCAAGTCAATTTTAAACCACTTTTAATTATCCGATTGATCTGAAACTTTGAAATCATGTGTAGTTTTAATATAATACAATATTCTTAAAATTGGACGAACGTAGAAGTTATACTGTTTCTACAGGGTTACACAAAAGTTTAGTTTAAATCTTGCAAGTTAATTTTAAACCACTTCCAATTATTCGATTAATCGAAAACTTTCAATACATGTGTAGTTTCAATGACATGACAATAATATTGTAATTTGAGTAAACTAGAAGTTATACTGTATCTACAGGGCTACACAAAATTTTAGTTTAAATCTTGCAAATCAATTTTAATCCACTTATAATTATTGGATTGAGCTGAAACTTGGCTTACATGTGTATTTTAGATGATAATTTAATTATATTATAATTTGAGGAACTTAGAAATTATGCATTTTTTACAGGGCCACACAAAAGATTGCGGAAAGATTGTTATTTATAAATACAAATTTTAGTTCAATTTCAACAAAATTAATCTAGATTATCGAGATGCACAATGCCATCTTATAAGGTGAAAATAAAGGGCGCAGTAGTTATATTTCTTTTAAGGGCCACACAAATAATTCGGATACATCACTGTCTATGAGAAATTTTTTTATTTCAAATTCAATAAAATTTATATAGGTTATTGATTTACATACATTTTTTCAACTGAAAATAATTTGGATAGCATTCGTATTTTTTACAGTCACACAAAACATAAAAGCTTATTTTTAAAAATATGTTTTTATTTTAAAACTTTTACTTTTCAGGATGACTACACAAATTTCTCGAAATTCTGTTGTTGACTTATGGTTTGCCAACCCAAAGGAAAGTAAATTCGAAGCTGTCCTTTCATTTTTGTCGGTAAAACTGGGGAATCCTCAGTTAACTGAAGACATTTTTAAGAGCCTGAAATCACGTGTCCGAACATTTTGTTTTTAAATTCAACAAAAATGGTCTAAATCGGAAGGAATTAGACAACGTATCAACAATATCAATACAATTTCGCCTGGTTTCAAGGAACCTTTCACCTGCCGGTTTGTATTATTCAAGCAATAGAAAACGAAAAGATCTTGTAAGATGTAATAAAATAGTAAAATGTTGAACCGAGGACTGGTATATTATTGAGTAATAAAATAGGTAAAATGATGAACAATAAAATAGGTAAAATCTGCTAAAGAAAATGTGGTAGTCATTTTCAAACAAGGAAAGAACAAGGGATTCTGTTGAAAGTGGACCACAATGAACATCCGATGAACTCCAACACGCAATAAACATAAAAGTCTTGTGCCCAGCCTTCTAACCACCAAGTCAGGAAGCGAACATCAACATGCTCTAAAGCACCTTCGAAAGTGCATAGCTGAATAGATAGTTGAATAGCTTTGTTTTTCGAGGAAATTTAAAGAGATTTTTAAATTTGAACAACGAAAAGGATTTTTTTTTTGAAAAATAACAAAAGCGAACTGTTTGTTTTGCTAATTTCATTGCATTATAGAATGTTTACAATATGAACTAAAAGTTTTAACAAAATAATAACTGAAACAGCCCAACATTCATACAAGGACAAAGAAAACATTCTTAAAATTTACAGTATATAAATTTTACAGTTGGATATATGCTCAATTGATTCAAAATAATTTCCATTTCTCCGAATAGAATTTTACGCATAAAAAAAATATCACAAATTTCCTATAGCAAAAAATATTTAAATATTCTTCAATAATTAAAACTTCTATGTACAGAAAAAATTCTTAAAAACGTAAAAATGAAACTGCATAGCCGACTACATTGCTTCCTGTTTTTTTTCTGGAGCATCTTTTTTCTCCTTCCTTTCAGGAACAATACGTTGCTCATTTCATTTCTTCATTTTATAAAGAAAAAAAGTACATCCGTTCAAAGAAACTCGAAGCAAAGTAAGGCAAGGCAAGCCAAAAAAATTACTTTTTATTCCTTTGTTTTAATTTAGCATTTTTTTCTCTCTCTTTTATTTTTGACTAAGATATGGAAAAAAGAAAGCAAAGTTAACCATTGTATATGTATGGTGTAATGAAAGGGGAGAAAAGCGGGAGAAAAAAAAAAGTTATATTGGCAGGGAAAAAAGTGGTGGCATTTCCCGTTCAATCCATGTTCTATAAGGATGGCGAAAATGCGGGGAAATTCCCACGAGCTCATCGATACCCATACTCAGAGAAAGAGCATTGATCTACTCCTGTCCACCATTCACCGATTTGTTTCAGGGGTTGTCTTCGAAATAAAAGAATTTTTAAAGAGGTTTCTTTTCGAGAAACAGGCGTGATTTATATCAGTTATTATGCATTGTTAAAGACATTTATAAGTAAAAGTTTTAATGGCATCTACTTCTTAACTCATAGTTATAGATTTAATAATCACTCAAATCTATAGATTTAACAATGACGTTTACTTAGTCGATAATATATCAGCTTGTTAAGTTGAGAGAGAACGTAAACAATAAGTCTCTCAACTGATTTCTACAAGAAAACTAGCCAATAATTTAATTTTAATAATGTCTAATTAAAGAAAATTGAATAGTACAAATCAGGATTATTTTCTATAAATATCTACAGATCGTCAAACATAAACTCTAACTAACAAGTAACTAACACGTTTCGTGAAACGAAAATATATTTTATTGGAGTGCTATAAAGAGTTAACAGTTTGCCAACAAGGAATCTTCAGCTAGCTTAGGTTAACACTTTTTGTGTCAAGTGACACTGATCACATCAACAATCTCAGCAAAATCCGTACCTTAAATTAGAAACAAAGAGTCAAATACTGAAATTGAATCATCTTAAAACATTATTTTCTTAAAAACTCATATTCTGCCAAGTTCAATCACAATTTCCGAAACTTAGCTATCTTGACAGGATAGTAAGTGTTCATTCACGCATACAGAGTAATTTATGAAAACAAAACGTTCAAAATCAAAAAGAGTGTTTGTAGAATGTCTTTATAAAGACATAGTATGAATCTTCAGAATATTCATTTTTGCAGTAAAACTGTTTTTAAATCTAAACTGGCCACACGGCGGTTTAACACTTCCCGAAGACATTTTTAATAGTAATAGCATCGAATTTCTCAGAATTTTTATTCAGATACAAAAAAAAAAAAACGAATAATGTTTATCATTTTTCTAGAAAGCAAACAAGAAAAATTCGCAAAAATGGAATTTTGTACGGATATTCCAGATGGGGCAATCCGGGAAAGTTCGTCATTGGAGATTAACTCATTATAACTCAAGATGTAAAATATATATATATATACTCCAATAGACATGCCTGGAAATGTCATTTTTTATATAAAAATGACTCCGTGAAGATGCCGGAAAGTTTGGTGAAAACAATATTCTTTAAGAGAACAGACTTAATTTATTTGAAAACGAATTAAGATAATTTTGAGTGAATGAAGAGATGAAGAAATTTGCACTTTTTATGTAAATAAGTTTTTAAAAAACTTGGAGTTTTAGGAATTAGGGCGTAATTTTTATCGGCTATGAGTTTTTTGTGCTATTTAGAAATCAAAGTTCTAATCTGAATTAATTATTCAATATGTATGAAACAGAATTAAGAGGATTTGAGTTTTAATAAAAAAAAGTCAAAAAAATTACAAGAACATTTTTATGGGAAAAAAATGGATATTTTTTATGGAAATAGAATTATTTTTATTAATTAAAAATATTTTTAATCCGTAGTTATATTTTATTAATACTTTTCAAATCGTAATCTACATAAGCTATCTTAGCACAGTTGGAGTCATACACATTTTATGAAAAATATATTGAAATTTGAAACGAAAAATCTAAATATATTTATAGTTAAAAATACAGCTGCTGAAGGAAATATACAGATAACATTAATGGTAAATATAATGGAATTTATATATAGGATATTGAAATAAATATGTACTAATAATGTTATTAGTATATATTTATATCTTTATTACAACAAAGAGAATTACACCGGTAAAATCTAGTAAGGTTAGAAAAGAAGTTAAAGAAAAGGATTTACATTTACTATTTCACAATGTATCTAGTCGCTAATATAACACTATGTTTTAATAGGAAAAAAAAGACGAGTAGCTCCTTTTTTACTCAAATATGAAGGGTGAGAACGAAAAATTTATCCGAAATTGAAAATGACTCTTGTTCGTAAGACTTGCAGGAACTAATTGGAAAATTCGACTTTGCATAAACAAATTACGTAAACTCTAACGTTAGAAACATAATAATTTTGAAAAGATAATTATTAAATATCATTTGCAAATATTACTCGCTTAATTTCAGACAAATTTATTGGTACAAAAACATAGCAGAGTGCACAAGCTTAAAATGTATAACTACAGGAGGAATATTTTACACTTGATAAAATCTATAACAGCACGAATGACTCCGTTAAACGAGTAGTTATTTAAAGATTTCTAACTTTTTTTACTGAAAATTCTCTTTGTTATATTTATTATTACTAAAACATTATGTTTGTCATTATTACTATTAATTCAATTTATTCGAACGTCTGTAAAAAACTTAAATATGGTTTTTGGCATTTTAAAGTATTTATAAACAATTGAAAATCCGTTGGGTTTTCGAAAATTAAATAACGTATAATACAATCTAATGTTTTCTCCAGTTTAAATATTTTTAAAACTTTTAAGTGTAAAATCATGCTTTTTCTAAATAAATTGTCAATAAGTTAAAACATAAGATAAACAATAATAGTCAAATAAAGAAACAGTCATTAAAAAAAATCATCAGCTCTAAAAAGAATGCTGTAAATTTTATCAGTTTATTTGTTGAATTTAAAATTCTATGCGGCCCCTGAACATTACATCTCCATCTAAATAGGCTACTTCCTTTCTTGCTTGTCTCCAGTCTCCCTAAGGTAGGTGCCAACAAAAAGCAAAGCAACATTCAGTTATTACATGAAGAACAAAGAAAAAGGCAAATATTCAAGGTTTGATCTATTGATTTTGTGTGCAAGATTTTCTTTCGAAAATAGTGAAGAATTTATGAAAGATAGAAAAAAAAATCCCTTCCATTTGAGTGAACATCAGCATGAAAAAGGTTCTTGATACTTTGAATAGCGCTTTGCCTCGAGGGAATGCTGCAGTTTGTTATTCAAGTTTTATGAACTTTTTCTTGCATTGAAATATTGATCTCGATTTTTATCAACTTTCATCCTCTTTTTATGAAAAAGTCTTTAATATCGATACAGTAAATTAACGTGTTAGGTAAAGTTATAATGTTTCTTAGAAGAATCATTATTTTTATTTTTATTTTGTTTAAAGCGAGCAAAAATCTTGTTTCATCGTATCTTTACGATAGTCTGCTAAGATGTGGCATGCAGTTTTGGAATATTCTGATATCATTATCCTATGGAAGCTATTAATTTGGTAAAATACGCTCACATAGTAAGATGTTAAATTAAATATTTTTTGAGACACAATTTATATAGCAAATTAGAAAAAGTTAAAAATAAGTTAACTTTGCTTCGAATACAGTACAACGGGGTAAATCTAGTTTGTTTAGAATACTGCAGCCCGCTCGAAGAAATCTATACTTTTTCCCTATTTATAGTCACATATGTCCATTTCCATAATACCATGTAAAGACAGCCCTATTCCAAACCCCGACATCTCCCTTTTCCCCAAAGAATTCCTGGATGCAGTGGCACATATGCTTATGTTGATGGTAATTATATTTTAGAAAAGTTTCAGGTTATTTGATGAAAACTGGCATAAACTTAAAGAGGTAGCAAAACTTACAAAAACAAACTATAAGATGAACCTGTCGTCTATACTGAAATATTAAGGTACAGATTGCACCGCGGTGCTTCGTAAGTATCGCAAATGATTGTTAATTTCTTTTTTAATTAACATTAAATAGATTAGTTCTTAAATAAGGAAATGAAACATAAGAAAATAGAAGAAAGGTGTTTTATTGGAAGATTTTATTTGCTCTTCAGTATGGGCTACGATTAATATTATTATTATTATTATTATTAAAATGTTATGATTTATTCCCACCCCTTCGACCGAACAGAATCTGTAGATGAGGCAGATTTTGTTTTTCATTTGACAATGTCTCTTTACTTTTTCTGGCATTCATTTGCCCCATTTCCATAGTACATGGGGTGTATTTTTTCAATTATCCATCTTGTGTAGTGGCATAATAAATATATTTGCTTTAATAAAATTCAAAAAATCATTGTGCGGAAATTATTAGAAAAGTGTAATATAATAAAACATATAGGACAGTAGTACCGAACTGGTAACTTCTTCATTTTCATGTATTTACCAGGCAATTCGAACATTTTAAGGTGTATGTTACGAAGTTTTCGGACGTCATCGACAGCAAGTTACGAACACACTTTACAAAGTTTAAACTATCCAACAATAAGCCAGAAAACCCCAAAACGAAGCTGTTCCCTTTTGTATAGAGCTATACCATTCGGATTAATTATCTTGTATTAGTTGTTAATATGATACCCTTTTAAGTATGCTTCTAACACTTCCTATCAAAATCTTTGTTGCCAAACAATCGAAGTCTAGGTGACGACAACGGAATGCTAAATGCACTGAAAATTTTCATAATAGGATTTATTCCTCTTGAAAACATTAAATAAATAATAGAAGATCTTTATCTCTTCGATTGACTTCTTCGACCTCCACAATCGAATGTGCCCCCCCCCCCCCCCCCGTGATATTGTGAAATCTCAAATGCTCTAGATTCAAGGTAAAATTGCTTTCTGTACGTGCAGGGCAAATTTTATATTATATAACATATCAAAAATACCGGGTGTCAGAAAAAGGTTGGACTGATTTGAAAGAATCATAACTATAAAAATAATTGAGTAAATGCAATTATTTTCTTTTCAAAGTACTCGTCAAATATCCAAGATTTGTTAGATGTAGTTGTTTTAAAGTCGTAACATTCAGACGATGCGCAGAATCGATGATATATAAATGCAAATCGTACCACACATTTGCAATTTCTTCGATGATTCCGGAGTGGAAACAATAAACAAATAAATCTAAAACTATTGGAGTTATGGGGAAAATGTCAATTAGAAAGTTCTTCAGCATCTTCGATTTAGTAGGAAAGGATCCACTATGCACAGAAATAACCTAAGCAAAAAGTTAAAATTGCGAATGTGTGGTGCGATTTGCAATTTTCGATCATCGATTCTGTGCATCATTTGACAGTCACGATTTTAAAACAGCTATATCCAACAAATCTTGGATATTTGACGAGTACTTTGAAACAAAAATAATTGGATTTACTCAATTGTGTTTAGAGTTATGATTCTTTCAAATCAGTCCAACCTTTTTCGGACACCCGTTACATTACAATTTTTTTTTCAACTTGTGAGATGCATCAATGTTTTAAATAAAGCTGTCGGAATTATTGACGGAAGTCATTTGGGCGTTTATTGAGTCGACAGTAGGATTTCAATTTAAAATAACTAAATTTTAATTTTGAGATATTTTGGCATTATAGAAAATCTGAAGAAGAAACATTTTAAGCATGGTATAATTACAGAGATACCAACAGCTACGGACATTGCGTACTAGTTAATATTTTTAGCGGAATATTACTGTATAACGGTAGGCGATTACGGAAAATTACAGACCACAGAGCCCGATGACTCTATGAAGCTCTGAGCAAAGAACACAGCGGAAACCCCCCTCCCCCCCAAAACTAGACTAAAATATCCTTTGCTAGTCCATCAATATGTACTGTCCATGAAGGTAGTAATATACAATACAAATATATTTAAACTTATTACAACAAAATTAATAAAAAATATAGTAAATATAAAAATATGAATATGTTTCAAACTTTTGAAATAAAAATTTGGGCTGGCAGACGCTTGTACTTATAGAGATCCTAGCAGTAAAGACTCAAAATGCATTATATACAGAATAATACATTTTTAAATTTCTAATATTATTTTCGGTATTTAGACATTTTTAGTTTTTTTTTTTTTTTTTTTTTTTTTAAATAGACAATGACATTCTACTTGTTTGAGCTAAAAGTATAATATCCAAATAGAAAAAAAATGTTTAATTTTAAAAGGCGTTGCAAAAAAATTAAAAAAATATTTGATTTGTGGACTTTTTATAAAAATGTGTTAGGGGTAAGACGCATGAGCGGTGAGAGCAAAGCCCTCGCCGCCCAAACAGACCGTCCTTACGGCCATATTGTTTAGATTATTTATTATCATTTATTTATCCAATACTGGGCATGACCCCACATATCCATTTGACATCCGGACCGGGGGTGAGAAATGTTATTTTATTGAATTAAAATTGATTTTAATGATTATTTCACTAAGTACATTTCTTAAAATATGATTTATCGATAAATAGCAATTGAGTTTCTATATATACAACCATTTTTTTTATTTTTTTTTTAAAACAGAGCAAATTAGGGTATCTTTAAATATTGGAGATAGCAATAGTAGCTCCTCGGATTTAAAAAAAAATGTGACGATCTATCACGCCTATCTCGATAACATGGCGAACTGGGATACAGAACAGTATATATAAAAGCAAACTCAAAAAATGAGGCGAGCTTCTGCTATTATTAAAGTTAAAACTATAAATAACGCTTTTATATAGAAATAAATGGTAAAAAATGTGTTTACACATAAATACAATATGGACGTAGAATAAATTACCCGGCTAGGCCCGGTCTTCTAAGTACTTTCAGTTAATGCTGTTCTGAATTATATTGCTGGGAGAATGATTTATTGCAAAAGAAATTTTAAAATCTGAACTAATAGCAATAAAAGTTAGATTACCACAACCTTTTGCCCTTTACTATTTGACAAGAAATAAAGTGGGGTTTTATGTTCTTTTTTTTTTAAGATCCATGAAAGAAACTCCATTAGAAAGTAATCTGTTGTTTCCACTACCATTAAATCACAGAGAAAAAGAATTTGCTATACCATTTTAAAACACTTAATTCTATACCTTTTCTGTCGTCTCCTATTACGAAAAATATACTTTTGTTTTTCGCTACAACAAACCACAAGGGAATTCGATAAAAAGAATGTTCTGTTGAGTAACGAACTGCATGAGAAAATGTTGATATTCGTTGTTTTCTTTTCGCCCCTTCCCCCTCCCTTTCTCTCAGATCTGTGGACCCCGTGGCTATTAAGGTTCCTCTGCTCTACCAATTACTCCAAGAACTATGATTGCATCCTTCCGTTTCCTTCCCAAGGGAAGAGAATTCTTTCGTTCTTCCGGAAGAACTATTTTCTTACGTCGTGCGTGAATGTTCCTTGTCTAGATGGGTTGGTGCGAGAGAGTTCCTCGCAGTTGCGTGTCGCACAACGATAAAGTAGCCTGAAATTCTCCAAGATAGATTTCTGAAGCGAAAATTCGTTTTAAATTATAGTCTCGCCGCTTAGTGAAATTCAAAACATATTGTTAAGAAAGCGTGGGAAAAAGGATTACTGCGAGAATAACGGAAAAGAAGGATAGATGCTGTTTAGAAAGCGCGCCTGACATTTAATTTCGAAATCATATTGAATTCTGGAAATTTTTCATATACTTTGATAGTTTTGAAATAAAAATACTTTTCCTGCATTCTTCAAAAATATTTCTTTTGTATTATCAATCAGAGAAATCTGATATAATATAGTAAACAAAATGTGTTCAGAAAAATACAGGAAATTGCCTTTATGTAGAATTATTTATATATATTTAAATATATATATATAAATGTTACTTTTTACAAACTTTCGTACATTTGTAGAAAAATTCATCAGTTTAGAAAAATAGTATTTTTTCCGATTGACATATCGTGTATTTCATAAAAATAGGCAACATCGTATTTACATAGTAAATACCGAAAGAAAAAAAATCCATTTTACGGTATACGAAGAAATTAAATTTATGAATGTGAAATAATTCATTGATATTACTAGTCATGGTAACATGATGAAATGTAGAAGAAAAATGTGCACAGAAAATATATTAAATTGCTTGGTTGTAGAGCTTGTCATTTCAACGTATAATAAATGCTTTTCTGAAAAAAATTACATGCATTCACAGAAAAATATTTCCTTGTTAAAAGAACAGTATTTTCTCATTTTATTATTCACAAATCAGGATTTAGATAAAAATATTCCACATCATGTTCGTCGTGTAAATGAGCCCATATAAAAAGGAAAATATTTTCTGGGACATTAAGATATGAAAAGTATGTATGCTAAGCATGGTATATTCCGATGTATAATGCGCCCAAACAAACATATTTCGAACCAGGAAATATATTTAATAAATGAACTGAAATAGTCACGGCGATTCAGACATTTTATTAAATAATATTTCTGGGTCTAAATATGTTTGGTTGCGCCGCATGTTATACTTTAAAACCCTCTGAATGTCTGCGGGCTTTCCTACATTTTCATAAAAATATTTGTAAAACTTAAAATAAATTAAATTTTCCTTCCCAGTTTGTTTCTAAAATACATTTCATATATCTTTATTTTGTATATATATCTTAAAATACAATTCTGTAAAAATTTTTTATCTATAGCCGATTTAAGCTGTTTTGGGGAAACGAAAAAATACGGGCAAAACGCTTAAAGGGCTAGAATACACGGTAATTTTTAGGTATTGCCAGTCAAGGCAACACGATATAACATACAACATCTGTGTGAACAAAATAAATTAAATTGTTTGTTTGTACAGTTATATATTTTAAAATGTTACGCAAGTTGTTTTGGAAAACCTTAAGACATTTATTAAAATATACCTCCATTTTTAAAAAATAGAAATTTCAAATTCTTCTAGTAACATGTAATTTTCTTTATAAAAATAAGCACCATCTTTCTCGTCGAATAAATAAGAAACTTTCGGTATACTAAAAAATTGAAAAATATGAAAATGAAATTATCCTTAATTATTATCACTAATTACACTAATAATTACACTAATAATAAATTACATTATTAGTAATTACAGCATGATATATGTAGAAAGAAAATTTCACAAATAAGCGTACAGTTCACGTGCTTTAAGTTATCTATATTCAAAATTTATTATTATAATTTCTATGTAGAAAACTAGGGGGCTCTGCCCCCTGCTCGCTACGCTCACCAACCCCCGTTCTGATTTCACAACCTCTTAAAACCTGGTAATGTATCCTGTTTTAAAAAGATGATGATGATGATATCACGAACGGTGACTATCTTCTGTAATCAGGTTAAAATACTCTTTCATTTAACTGGTTATAATGCTTTTTCATTTAATTCATCTTTTTCATTTTTAATATTTATGTGTAAACAAAATTTTTATGACGTAATTTTCTTTATTTTCTGCTTTCCACAAGTGATCATTTAATTATTATTTTAAACTTTCATTATTGTTTTTAATAGTCTCGCGCAAATACATTTTTTATTTGAGATAAAACATAATCATTTGCGCTTATTTAGAAATTGGCAACAATATAAAAAAATGACTTTTTCAATAAAAGATTTTTTACTCGATTTTTAAGGATTTTTTGAGTTTTTGTTGTCCGACCATAATAATTTTTTGAATTTCTGAAAGCTTGTTATATTTCGCGTCTGGTGGTATTATTTTCGAATCTGTAGGATGGCTAGAAAAAAAGTAATCGCTCCTCAAAAAAGTCCCTAGTAAAAAAGGGATGAGAATAACCTGGAATATCTACGCAGATTTTCATTGGTCCATTTCCAAACCATTACTTTTTTTTCATATATAGAAGGATGCTCTTTTCTAAAACTTCCGCACACATTCAGAAAAATATACATGCATTTTAAAAGAACAGCAAATTCAGGTTTTTCTATTTACAAGCTATTTTTAAAAATAAAATAGACAACATGATGTGCGTTTAGTAAATGCGGACACAAAGAAAAAATCATTTTCCAGCATACTAAGAAATAAAAAGTTGATTAAAAAGAGAATTAGCCTTTCACTATTTTTTTTAAATAATCCATTCTTTGTATCGTTATAACGTTAGACGTTTTATTAAAATCTGTTACAGGAAAGTGAAAAAAAAATGTAATTAAAAAGCTGCCATTCATTGGAGAATAAAGACATTATTTACCGGCTTGGTGGTCTGACAATAATAAAATATCTAAGCATTTGGTGAACATTGGTTAAATTAGAGATATATTAATTTAAATATGATAATATATTAACACTGGGAAAAGAAAATCTTTTGTTAAAATGTTATTAAACTTTCAGAAATTTGAAATAACAGTTAAAGATTTTCTTATTCATATTTAGAAATATTTGCACTATGCACGCAAGTGTTTAAAAGTATTAAATGATATTTATCTATAAAAATTTGCAAGTTAATTATTTAAAATGACGTGACACGTCATAATTAATGGCCATAACATGGCCATAATTAAATTTCAGGTGTTTAGAAGTCGATCGACAAAATTGTGTAAATACTACACTGTAAAAAAGAAAGAAAAAGAAAAAAAATATATAATATTCTACTATTTTTACAAATATGCCTACATTTCTTTTTTTTCTTCTTAACACTTTCCTACATAGTTGAAAATTGTTTATGAATTCGGTTTGATGTCTGTCTGACCGTGCTTTAATTTGTGTAAATGTATTTGAATTATCATGCAATTGATATATGTTATTGACGTTTACTATGGTATTGAAAATTAAGTGTGCAGCACTTATAGTTTTTTTACAGGGACACTCAAAAGAATTCCGTTACATTACGGTCTAAAGAGAAAAATGCCACGGAAGACACCCCCCCTCCCCCGTAGGGCCTACATCCTTCGAGTAGATAATCGGCCCTCATAAAATCAACCAACCAACTAAGGGGTAAAATCATTTTCGGTTTATTTTAATGATGTTACACAATTTAAAACGTATTGAAATTGATATATATATAACTGAGGTGTACTACAAGAGACTTACTATAGAATATGGTGTGCATAGCACATATAGTTACTTTACAGGGACACTCAAAGGAATTACGTTACACTACGGTCTATGGAGAAAAATTGTGTGCGGTTTATTTTAATAATGTTTTACTATTTTAAACATATTGAAATTGATATAAGGTGCATTACAAGAGGATTACTATAGAATATTGTGCGTATAATATTCATCGTTCATTTACAGGGACACACAAAATAATTCGGCACAGCCTGTTAACAATAATTGCTGGAATTGCTTTTTCCGTTGCTGAACGCGTTTTAAATTTAACTAATTTTTTGCCTATTACTTGATGTGTATAAATTCCATAGATCATATACTGAGCAGAACAAATGTTCTCAACTAGATTTCCGTTTATTGACGGAAATTCCAGAATGGGAATTTTAAACCGTGCTTACGCATTTAGCAAATTTTAGCATTCTAATGTATTATACAAATTTATAAACTTCTCATCAAGAAGTCGGCTAACAAGTATAATTTATAGTATATGAAAATTAAAGAAAGAAAGTAAAAGAAACAGTTAGGAGCATATTCGAATACAACGTATGTTTTATTCAATTCATTTTGTTTAATACTAATTGCAACATAAAATGCAAATCTGTCTGTTTAACGAAAAAAGTTCGGTATGTAATGAATAAATTTCTGTAATGAGGTTCATAGCCCAATGGCGTATTTGAGAAAATGGGATTTCGCGCAAAAATGCTTTTTAAAACCTTTAATAGTATTCACATTTACTTTTTGAATTACTGATGTCGGCTTACAAACGAATGATTGAGATTAAGTACACGAATCGGAATGTGTGTATAGAACCAAACAGAACATCTCAGGTTTTACACAGCAGTTCAAAAGAGCATCACACATTTCCAAAAATTCCAGAATTAAAAAAAAAACAGGACTTTGTCTCAAAATGAAAAAATAAAAACTAGTTGGATGTGCCAGTCCCAAAACTTTCTTCTATCTCACATAGGTTTCGCATACACTGAAAAGAGTCAGCACCAATTTATATCAAGGTCTAACTGAATCTAAAGTTTTATTAAATTCCGTGCATTAGTTCTTGAGGTATGACTATTTCTAAAATCGTGTAAATCCTGCACAATGTAGCATAGCGGTGCCACCTGTTGGGAGATTTAGACCAAAACCTAATCAACAAGAACTTATGTCAATGTCTAACTGAATCTGAAGTTTGATGAAAATCCGTGCATTAGTTCTTGAGATGTGGTTATCGTGATAATAATGAAAAAAGTAGCATAGTAGCGCCACCTGTTGGGATATTTACACCAAAACGTAAACAGCATCTATTTATGTCAAGGTCTAACAGAATCTGAAGTTTGATAAAATCCCGTAGTGCTTGGGATATAGCTATCGTAAAAATCGGGAAAAAAGTGCTATAGCAGCGCCACTTGTTGGGATATCTGCACCTAACATAATCAGCGTAGTTTTATGTCAAGATCTAACTATTCTTGAAGTTTGATGAAAATAAGTGCACTAGTTCTTGAAATAGAGCTCTTGCAGAAATCGCAATACATGCAGCATAGCAGCACCATCTATCGGGCGATTTTTACCAAAAACTAATCGGCACCAATTTATATCAGGGATTAACTGAATATGCAGTTTTATTAAATTTCGTGCATTCGTTTTTGAGATAGAGCGCCCACAATATTTTTCTCACATGCAGACAGACAGAGTCACAGACAGAGTCTCAGACTCACAGACAGACATCTTCTAAAAACAGTCAAATTGTGTTCAGGAGCTTCTAAAACGTATAAATCCGTCGAAATTTTTCATTAATCCAATACTTTCTTCATGTAAATATAAAAGAAAGTAAAAAGGCCTGAAAATAAGAATAGGAACCTGCTTATTTTTTCCAAGTAATTTTGACTTGAAATTGAGATTCCGCTGTTCTCACTTCTAGCTTCCGATACGTTCTTAAAACTTATAGAAATGAAAGATGAATCGTGTTGATTATTTACAATAAAAACTATCAAATACCATTAAAAACACCGTACACGTAAAACGCTTTCGCCTACATGCGCGAGCATCTTCATTATATTCTGGGTACATTTTAAATTGAACGGTTTTCACCAGTTCGTTGCTGTTTTTATTATGTTTTGTGTCTGCAAGTGGCTCCGTCCTTTGTCAATAGTTGCATTTCCTAGTAAGTTTTCGACATATTCATTTATAAAAATTTCAAATGCTGTACAATGAAAAAAACAGCCTTTCTTAACAGTTCGCCAGTTTTACCACATTATAAAAATCTATATCCAGTTTCAGCAGAATTCTTGCGAAACTTTGAACGTTAAAAAAAATAAAAATGTGAGCTTATTTTAAATCACTTTTGAGAAGATAAACAGAAAAAAGTGTATTGTCAAATTGAAGTAATTTCTTTTCTTGGAGCTATACCGAGTACATGATGTACTTCAGAATAAGAAGTTATGTTTTAGTTATAAGAACTTAGTTTAACAATGAAAATGTAATTAATGTGGAAAGAAAAAGCTCAACATTTTACGAGCATGGCCAAAGGGGGTACTTCGAATTGATTTTTGGCTGTAAAATAGGCATAGAAAAAAAAAAAGAAGTTTCACGTGTTTGTCTAACATTTTATGAAAACTTTAATTGTAATACCTATTATATTGGCATAGGAATTAAAAAAGAAACATATACATGATTGTCTAATACTTTATGGAATCATTAGGTCGGTGTACCATAAAGGTCTACTTTTGGCTTTCGTTGCAAAAACATGATTTTTTTTCTTGTTATATCTATTCCAGATGACCCAAATAGTATTTAGGTCAAATTTTTCTGCGTTTGACTGAGTAGATTTTCTGCAATATAGCTCTAAAATTAGGTTCTTTAAGTATGACCAACATATTTAAATGCACTAAATTAATTATTCATATTCTTGTATTAGTTCAAAAGACAAATGGCAGAAAATGTCATATTACATGAAAGAAGTTGTTGTTTTATTTTAACGATGATGGTGTTATAAGGCTATCTATGATATGATAAAACTAAGAGTCGTAATACACTTGAAGATATGAGATATTTATTTCGTAATATTTAATATTATATTATTTAATAATTCAATTAATAATAATATATAACAATTAGTATTTAAACCTTAACTTGTTTCTCAACGAGTGATTAATATCCTCTGGTAACAATTTAAACATATAATTCTGAGAAGAATATAAGTCAAAAATAGTTACGACAAAAAGCTTCTATACTTCATCAATTTCTAAAAGATGTCAACCAAAACAGTAAAACAAGTTTTATATACAAACTGTCTACACGTTTCATCTTCACCGAAGTCATTATCAAGACAAATTTGAATATTCTACTCATGCACGATCTATAATGCAATGATTTTAAACGCCAATATTCATGTTTTTCACATTCACTCTTAGTAGTCTATAGTATATACTCATTAGTTTTGAGAATGGTCTCGGTGAAGATGAAACATATAGACAGTTTGTATTAAAACTTTTTGACTATTTTATTTAACACCGTTTAGCGATTAATGAAGTATATTATCCCTGAGTGTTTGGATTTGTTATATATTTAAACAACAACATACACCAAACATACAAAAAATAAACTTTCTAGCTTCTTTTTGCTTTCATTTTAGTTTTCTAAAAAGTTTGTTTATTGTTCAATCTTTATCATCAAGTATCTTCGATAATACGTAATTTTGTGACTAAAAATTATTACGCTAGAGGTTAACATTTATTTAGGTTTAAAGATAGGGATTTTTTTTTTCAAACTTATGAGAAAAAACTTTCTTCTCATGATGGCAGAAAAGTTTTATAGGAAAAAGTTGCGTGTTAAAAATAGCGCCTATTAATCTTCACTTGACGATATAATGTTGAAAACCTTAACATACATATCTTTTCCACAAGTTTTTGGTTGGTAAAATCAATATTTCTTCTACGATATATTTTTTATACTATTTTACAGAAAATATCGTGAATAAAATGTCAAAAAGTACCTGGTGGTCTTCAATCATCCAAGTGAAAAAACTGCAACTATTAATCCTGATACCTAGATGAGGGATTGACTGTTACAAATCATGTTGTAGTTTTGTAGCATTCAGAACGCATGAAGAAAATATTTTTTTAGAAAAATTGCCACTAGTGGAATGATAAAAAAAAATAAAAGAATGGAAAAACATAGATATTTAGAGAATTCAGATGTAGTTGCTTTATATATTTTGACTGTATTTATACATATAAACGCATTAAGTATTACTTTAAAATATTATTACTTATTTTTTACATATACATTTTTAAATATTCTAGTAGCAAAACATTATCTGAACAATATTCTTGTGTATTGGTTATATCGTCACTAATATAGGCATCATTACCATTTCACATTATTGTCTAACATTTTATGAAAACGGTAGCTTATGTGTCATAAAGGTCTACTTTTTGCCCTGGTTACAAAAACCTGATTTTTTCTTGTTAAACACCATCCCAAGTGATTAAATAATATTGAGAAAATTTTTTTCTGGATTTGGCCCAGTGTTTTTTTGCAAGTGATCTCTAAACTCTGGCGCTTTATTAATGACCAACGTATTTAATTGCGCTAAATGATTTACTAATATTATTGTAGTAGTTTATGACACCAGTGGAAGAAAGTGTCATGATACATGAAAAAAAGTGCTGTTTTATTTTATGGATAATGGTATTATACGGTTAGCTATAATATAGTAAAACTGAAAATACTAAGATTATAAATTTTTTGAAGATATGAGATATTTAGTTCTTTATATTTAACATTTTAGTGTTAAATAATTCAAATAATAATCATAATTTAAAATAATTAATTTTAAATATTAAAATAGTTTTATCGTGCGTTTAGTACCACCTGATAACATTTTCAACATATGATTTTGAGAAGAAAATAAATCTAGAAAAATTACAACAAAAACCTTTCTTCTTATTTTTTTGGAAGTTTTTTTAATTAAATAATGTCTTCATTGGCTTCTTATTTTCAATTATGCTTGATTATGGGACTAAAACTTTTCATATTAGAAGTTATTATTTATTTAATTTTAAATATATGTTTTTTTTTTTTTTTTTTTTTTTTTTTTTTTTTTTTTTTTTGGTGTTTCAGAATTATTAGAAAAAAATTATTTTTTATTATGAAAAAAAGTTTTACAAAATGTATCTTGTGTATTAAAAACTGCACCTATGAATTTTCCCTAGACTATATAATGTTGAAAACCTTAAAATACTTATATTTCGCCCAAGTTCTTGATTCCTAAAATCAATATTATTTCTACTATGCATTTTTTAAACAATTTTATAGAACAATATTTTACAGAAAATGTCAAAAAATACTCTGTGGTTATCGGTCATCCAAGAAAACATCTACAAGTATGAATCTGATACTTAAATGATAGATTGACTGTTACAAATCATGTTGCAGTTTTGTATCATTCAAATCGCATGACGAAAGTATATTTCATGAAAAAATTACAGTATTGGATGTATAATAAAGAAAAAGGATGGAAAAACATAGATACTGACATATTTCAGATGTAGATGCTTTATTTATTTTCCTTGCTTATCATTTACATATACATTTCTACATATTCTAGTAGAAAAAACAGTGTCTCTACAATATTGTTTTATATTGGTTATATCATCGATAGTATTGACAATATTACTATGCAGTAATCCCTTATTATTTCAATCCATAAGATAAAGCTAGGATAGTCTGCACACAATTCGAAAGAATAGCAATAAAAAATCTAAATTTTAAATTTTTGCTAAACTATTCATGAAAAAATTTTACTTCATTTGTTTTTTATGCATTTCCTTTGCTATTTTGTTGTTATGTTGCAAATTAATAGAACAGTTGTAATAAAACGAAGTAAGTTATTTTGCGCAATCTGTCCTTACAGGGTTGGTGTGATTGCGCACATGGGTAGGAGAGATTGTTACTAATAATAACTACAATTAAATTGTTAACAATATCAATTACACTTAAATGACATTGCTGTAAGGTTTTTGGGAACAAATATTATTGTATTAGGAGTGAATATTTCAACCTAATGATTAAAGAATCAGAAAAAAGAAATAATTTTAAAAACGATTAAAAAATTTTAATTAAAGGAAAAAAAATAAAGGATCAGAAAAAGCAAGTCCAAATAAGATTAGAAAATAAAATTATGTTACTTAATAACACGTTTAACTTAAAATTAGTCCATTTTCATTTTTCATTTTTTACGCAAATTTACCAATAAGCTGCGTAATCTCTCCTACCATTGAAACTAATAGGAACACTGCGCCATCTCTCCTAAGTAGCAGATGCGGAAACTCTCCAATTTCGGTAGGAGAGATTGCGCGGCCTTTTATTTAAACATGACCTCTTCTAAAACGAACCGTTGATGTTCACATTGTTAGTCTAGATTAGTAGCTTATGAGAAATCGTTTAAGTTTAAAATATTTTGTACTATTGACATTGTATAGAAATTCTGATGAATGGCTATGAAAATTCAAGCACTTACTTTGGGAAAACAAAACAAAATAGCAATACTTTATCTTAAACGCTCAAAGCAATCAACGTGCACTTTCAAGTAGACACTCCACTACTGTTGTTGTACAACTACCTGGAGTCGCTGAGCGTTCACTCTATTCCTTCCCCCCGAAACTGTATGTGCGCAATCTCTCCGACTGCGTCATCTCTCCTGGCTTTGCCTTATAAGTTTCCAAAATTGCATCTATATTGGAAAGAGAGTTTTTACCGTTTCATTGCCAATATTTTCAATCCAAACCTAATATATCTAAAATTTTGACGTTTCATTGCAAATATTATCAATCCAAACCTAATATTTCTAAAACTTTGACGTTTGATTGCAAATATTTTCAATGTATAGCCAACATTTCTGTAATAAATTCATTTTATTGCAAAAAATTCTCAATATAAAACCAGTCTTTAACCAATATTTTTCATATCATTGGCAGTATTTCCGATGAGTGTGATACTCGCGCAACATTTAGCCACAATGTAACGAAAACAACAAGTATTCGTTTGTTATTAAGGTTACATGCATTTTTATTTGTATAACTAATTGCTCTGTACTACTACTTTGCTTTGTAACAATAATATATAAGTAATTGTTCGCTTAGTTCTTTCTTTATTAATTAATGACTTGAATATGATAACGACATTCACTGTTAAAGTATTACAATTTTTTAATGGATAAGTTTCCATATAATTGCTATGTATTCTATAGAAAAAACCTACCTATTTAAAAATTAAAAAACAATCATTATGAAATTTACAATTGAATATAAATATACGAAACTGCAACATTGAAATTAAATTTTAAAATGAAACTGTACTTTATAAATCAGTGGGTAGTGGGACAAATGAACAAGCTGTTATCTACTGTATTTGAGTATACTAACAGCCAGGGAACATCATTTTATATAAAGTTCCTATAATTTTGAAATTTAATGGAATTCAGTGCATTAATTTTTGGTAACAGTACACAAAAAATTGTGCATGTGCAAACACACATACAGACATTTATTCTGAATATAAAAGGAAGTAGTACAACAATAATACAAATAAATAGAAGAAAGTAATACAAATAAATAAATAGGTTAAAGTAATTTATATCCTCTCACATTTCTTAAGTTATTTTTTAAATTCCTTATTTAATTTGATATTAATTTAGATACTTCCATTAAATACACGGAAAATACTTCTTGAATTCGATTGTGGATTGTCGCATTTACTCTTTTAAATCTTCCCGCAACAAGTATCGGTTTGATATTAAGGTAACATAAGGTAACATTTGGTTTGTACAACTAATCTGCTTTGTACTACCTCTCGTTTAGTTCTCTACTTAATAATTACTGACATGAATATGATAACGACATTCACTGTTAAAGTATTACAATTTTTAATGTTTAAGTATTCATATAATTGCTATGCACTTTATATAAAACAACTATTTTAAAATTAAATCTTAATTAGTGATATTCTTGAAAAATCATTTAAACCTTTCTTCTTCAACTCAAACTATTCTGCAGTTTCTATCCTATAAGTTCCTTTTTAAAATAAATTAAATATAAAAATTTTCTGACAAAAAAACCAGAGGACAGATAGAAACATGCATTTTTCTTTAGATGATAGGCATTATACAAGTAGCAAAGTAATTTCAGTTAGAGTGCATTATATCGTATAGATAAAAAAGTCTAAATTTGTTTCTAAGAAAAAACATATAATATTCGTTCTATTATAAATATTCTTGCTAGATAATTTTTTAGGCACATTAAAAATTAAAATAAATTAAACTAAATTAACTATGTATGATTACAAACCTTTTTTACACTATATTGTCTATTTTCTTTCTACGTAATTAGTGTTTTCTAAAAATTATGATATTTTTAATTTATCTGTAGATTTATAACGGTGGAAGCGGAGTTTTTTTTTTTTTTTTTTTTTTTTTATTTTAGGTATAATTGAGAAACAACCTAATCCGAAATCTAAAGTAGGAATAACTACTTATCTGAACTTCAAAATTGCTGCAAAAATAAATGTGCGAGATTAATGTGGTCGTACAGTATTAATGTTTTTATATTGTTTCCTACAATTTAACGAATATTTTTATTGCTATACACTGTAAAAAAAAATCCGTCAAATTTACGGCAAAAACTGCAGGCAGCAATGTTGCCAGCAGTTTTTACGTAAAAATAGCAGTAAAAATCGATGTAAATTTTATCGCATATTTTCCGTCATTTCAACGGTTATAAATGTAGTAAATTTCACAGCCATTTTTCCGTACAAATTACCACAAAAAGTTCTGTAATTTTAACAGTCCTATTTCCGTACAAATTATCACAATAGCTGCTGTAATTTTAAAAGCCACATTTTTTTTTTAATCATTGATTTTAATCAACTTTCATTTTTAGATGACTATTAGAATAGTCATAAAGTTCATCGCTTGTTTGAAAAACATTGGAATTCATTATTTTATGTATAGAAATTCAATCCCATATAAAACATTTCTTTACTGCTTTGTATATGATATATATAAGAATTCAGAATTTATTAGTAGGAATTTTTTTAATGTGGCAAAACTGAGACATCAAATATTCATTATAATACTATGTGTAAATACATTATATATAGAGAGAGTATATTTGTAGTACTAAAAAAAGAAACACTTCAATTCTGAAGGACGAGAAGAATTTATAATATATATATATATATGTTTTAGATAATTGGACTAAAATTACAAGCTTACGTTTATCTAATACAAATATAAAATACCATTTGTAATTAAACACTGATATATAAACAATGCAGGCTTCTAAGCGTAAGTCAAGAAACACACCATTTTGCTCGCTTTCGCCGTCGCGCGGGAAAGAGCACGTACTTTTGAATAGAAGTTCCTTGCGCAAATCATGCTAGTAAAATGTCTTTGCGCGCAGGCGCCGATTAGAAAATGAATGATGTGATCTGATTGGTTGTTCGCATGAAAGGATTTTGAAAGCGAAAACGCTGGTTAAATCTACTGTTATATTTGCGGTATTTTTACATACGAAAATATTACGTTGCGATTTACTGGAATAAATGCAGTGAATTTGACAATCATTTTTTACAGTGTACAACTTAAATAAATAAATGGAAAAAGAAGTAATAATCTAAGTTAATTACAGGATTCATAATCCACGATAAAAATTCAGTCATTTTTTTTAAATCACATATATGTGGTCAGCGGAATTTAAAATTATGTATTTTGGAGTCAGTGAGGTAGAAAAAATTGTCGACCATTGCTGTAGGGTAGTAGGTTGAGAGTGCATAGAATTATTTTGCCTGATCGGCTCTTGAATTTCCTCATTTTATTTTATGCAACTTAGTCATTTTCAAGATTCAAACTTGAAAATGCTTTTAGGTAGCTTTCAATACAATAAAGTATAAAGCTACCTATTGCAGCCGTTCGGAGGAAAGCAGTTCCGGAAAATTTCGATATATTTTCACCGATCATGACCCCTAGACCCCAAAACCACCCTCCGTTCAAATGTTGATTTATATATATATATATATATATTTATATATATCCATATATATATATATATATATATCTGACCTATGTCATACGATAACGCTCGTATTTATAAATCAATTTTGATGAAACTAATTGTGTGTATTAAGCTCACCAATGTCTCGACCAAGTTCGTTGGCCAGCTTGGCCCGCCATTTTGTTTCAAGATGGCGGCCATTTAAAAATTTAAAACTAAAATAAATATACAAAAAAGTTCAAAATTCAAATTTATTTTTTATTTACGTATTAGGCCTTGATACAAGGATTCCAGAGCATTTTTTGGTTTACCTCTATCTTAAAAAATGGCTGAGATAGAGCAGTTTGAAATTTTGGGTGGCTGACATTTTGAAACAAAACAGCACATTAAGGCGATTACTCGCAAATTATTTTCTTTTATTGTTGTAATAAATTTCCCAATCATACGCATACAACTATATATTCATATCCGTTAGCGCCAAATTCTGGCCAAAATTGGCGACATTTGGCGAAATATCGCCAAATTTGGCGACCAAAATAAGTCTTCCTAAATGAAGCCAATTTGGCTATTGCTCAATAATTTGGCGAATTTCTTATTCTAATTCAGTATTAACGCATCTTTTGTAAACGTTTCTTTGCATTTTAACTTGCTGTTTTCGTGTAACATTAGCTAAAATTTTAAAACGAAGATATAGGAAAGCCACCTTTTCCTTCAGGTACAGGCGGAAGGACTTTTTGAAAGTTAACAAGAGCGTTATTTTTCTCTTCAAATTTCCTTACGTCACAAAATGATTCAATTTTGAATTAAACATTTCATCATTTTTCTATTTACCGTAGTAGTTAAATCAATATTCGTGTTATATTTATTGGTAATGGCTGCATATTAGCCAATATTTGCAATATTATCACACATGACTGCCACAATATTGTGGTTTTAATATTTTGCAAATATTGCATAAATATGGCAAGAAACATTTTTTCAATTTAGATGCTAATGTTTGCAATGTCAAACCCAACATTTCAAGAATATTGGCGTTTCATTCCTAATATTTCCAATAACGAACGAGATTTTAAGAAATATTAGGATTTCATTGGAAGTAATTTTGATACATGCAATATCGACGCAATATTATGCGCTAATATAATTGTTCATTTGTGGATAGACGAAGAACATATAATTGTGAACATTTTTAAATATCTGTTTTGCTACAACTTAATGTTACATTTAAAGCATTTTCTTTAAAACGAGCACTAAAATGCTCTCTCAGCAATTTTATACATCCTGAAATTTTTCAGGAGTGCAGTGATTCCTTTTTCGAAAATATACTCTTAATTACAGCTGCATAAAAATATCTTTCTTAAAAATAGTAATCACTATTTAAAAACTGGTGCAATAATCACAGTAGAGAAAGTTCTCTCTCTTATAATGTCTGACCCAATTAAGATATTCACGATTAATACGCGATGCCGCATAATGCGCGATTTGTTTTCTTAATCTTATACATCGCCAATAAGATTAATTCAAAAACATCACGTTTTATACGATAACGGTTAATACGCAATAGAATTGCGGTTCCTCGAGGCAAAAAAAATCACACTCAAGGCACGAATTTACAATAAGACGTCTGCTGCGGTTGGATCTAACAGAAAGAAGGTGAAAACCGGGAAATAGGATGACATAGGGAGAATATTGTTTATGGTGGTCCTCAAAAACATATTTAAGCGTGAAACTTTCTCTCATATTCTCAGACTCATTTTTAAATTTAAAAGTATAAAATTTGCGAGCAATGACTGTAGAACTTATTTGGACTCTAAATCTTTTTTTGTTTTTGTTTTTGTTTTTACATTTTTTGACAATTGTATTACAAGTTGAGTTATAATCCGATCGCTGTCTCATGACAACCTTCTTTAGCTTACCGAATCCAAAAATTCAGCTAAAAACTTCAACTTTGACACCATTTTCTGAAAGATCCTTAGTCTTTACAAGAAAATTAAAAACGCTACACGACTTCATAGTTTACCAATAAGAACACATGCCAGTTTCATACGTTTACAAAAAAAAAATGTTCAGAAAGGTGAAAGGTGTCATAATGAGCCAGTTTGAATTTGAAAACCACCTTAAATAAAATACTCAGGATCAAGTCTCGATCATATCTGTAATGAGCTAACAATGCAAAAGAAGGATTCACGCATACCAAAGACTTTTCAACATACCATTGGAACCACCAAGCGGATGATTGGATCGAATCGAAAATTGGTATGGAATCTTATACTAACTTGCTTCCGGAGAAGCAGAACCTATGAACTGTGAAGATGTAGACTTTTGGATACCTAGCGTGTTTCCATAAATTATCAAATGGTATGTTAGTCACCATTTCTTCAATGAAGACGAATTTGAACTTTTCTTCCATATAATGCCTGATGAAATATTAACTGCTAAAAGAGAAAAATGCACAGGGGGTAAGTTCATAGAACTTTTAGTTGTAGTTCTTGTGAAGGTAAATGTAGACGCCATGGAAGAAAATTATCATTTGTAAACCACGAAATTGCCGTTCCTTCAAATACGTGGAGTGTTTGATATGTGCATGTGAAACCCAGTGAGCTTGGTTGATTAAAAATATTTTTGTCTGCATAGTTTAGGCTTACAAATGCAAAATAATAACAACAACAACAGCAATAATAATAATGATAATAATAATAATAATAATCTATACTAATAAAAAAAAAAGTTTCGCTCTGTATGTGTGTCTGTTGGCGATAGCTAGCAAAATCTAGCCCACCTAGAAGTCTGAAAATTTAGGAGTAGATAGTCCAAGGTCTGGCCATGTGCACCTGAATCTCAGAATTTTATAATTTTATAATTTCCCAACATATTAATTATAATCTCATTAAACATCGTATCGAAAATGCCATCTTTTAAGTTAAAAGGGCTGAAGAAAGAACTGCTGTTCTGGATCTGCAAGCGGAAATGAACGAATTCGAAATTATTTTACTAATTAGCGAATTTTAAGGAAACTAATTAATATATCAATTTGAAAATTTCTGAGCATATGTAAAAAAAAATTCTGCATCCGACTATGCGATTTATGAAAAAATCAGCCGGTAATGTTTCTTAATTTATGTAAAAATCTGCCAGCACCAGTGAAAAAAAAAATCCAAGAAAGTTTCAGACAGGGATCTCCTTTCATTAAAAACTGAACTACAAAGAGGTCTTATTCTCTGGCCGATCACTCCATTTAGTTTGCGAAAATGAAAGGAAATAATTGCCATTTTTTAATAATGAACAAACATTTAGATAACTAATTAAGATATATATTTAAAACTGAGGATGGGAAGGGGTGTCATATGCCGGCTGTTTTAGCGTAGCGTATTCGTTATGTTCTAATTATCAGAAAAATTTTATTCTATTTTTAATGATCGCGTTAATGTAGTTGAAGGTGGTGTTCTTGAACAAATTATTCGTTATATTTGCGGGTATTTTAAAGGAGGGGGTTAACGCCTTGCTCTGATTTACACAAAACAAATTCCATTTAAGAAATTTAACATTTTTAGCGTCTAACGTAGCGTTTTATAAATGTTATGGATAGAGAATACATGAAATTTCTAATAACGATTTTCGTAAAAATTAAATTTATGTTCCTAATAAAAGTACACAACCCGTATATACCTGATGGATACCAACAATCAAAGTAAGAGAAATGTTGTTAAGCACTTGACCATGTGCCCCCTGGCGGGCAATCCTACAAGTTTCTTTATCTAACTGTGCATTATTTTCTCGGGTTAGGTTTGTTTTATTTTAGCACGGGCCCGGGCAAGACCGGGTGGGTCAGCTAGTATAATAATAATAATAATAATAAAGAATGAAGGTAGCGCTGCTGTTCACAACTGTCCAACCAACCCAAAGAAAATTCCTTATTTAGAAAAACGCCCGAGTCGAATGAATTCGGTGATTGTGCTCCAACCGATGGATCAGGGTATAATTATTGTCCTAAAACAACGCTACTGAAAGCGTATAGTTCACCGGCACTTCAAGGGCATGAAGCGCAATAAAAATGCCTAATTGTACATCCGTTTACTCGCTGGATGAAATGTATTACCCCAGCGTAGCTTGCGACTTCCTGGAAATATATTATTTTGCTTTACAACAAACAAGTGCGATGCACAAGCTGGGATATTGGATAACAATGTCCTGTCGCAAGGCTGGATTATGACAAGTGAACACATTTGGGAAATAGATCACATTGTAGAATACATTGGCAGCAATAAATGCATCAGTAGATTCGAGCAGATAAGTTTTGACGACATTATCAAATACTAAAAATAGATACCTCCTTTTAGTGTTTATTCCGACAGCGACGCAGATGACGACAACGAACCGGGGCCTTGCCTGTCCCTAAATAAATTGATGTTCCAAAGGTCTCCGGAATCTTGCGTAGATGTATCGTAAAAAGTACAATGGCCAAATACGATTTATTATTAGGGAGGATTTTTTAAATATATGTTATGTTACCTTTGCGCAGATACGCATCTTGCTTGATGAGAGAAGGCACCAATGCGCTATTTCGGATGATCAGCCTCGGGAAGATGTAGTGTAATGAAATCGCGCTGTGCGTTTTAAAATCACAGTAGATATAATTTTAAATCAGATATTGAATAAACAATGATTGAGACACGAGGAAACTATACAAATTACAGCGATTTTATATTCCTTTTTATGTTAGGTATAATTTGTTTACTTATTGGTATGCTAAGAATATTGTCTTAACGATAAACAAGTATAGTTTTCTTTATTATAAAAAGGTTCAGGATTGATTTTTTATAAGACAACTTTTTAAGCCACAGCTCTAAAGTTCTTTTAAACGATTTGATGAATAAATATCTTCATTTTCTGTAATAATATGCAAATAACGTTTAAAACACAACTCTGCTTAATACGATATTCCGCTTAATACTGGTCTCTTGAAACGCGTGTTAAAAGGGCTTGATTGGACTAGCAAGTACAACAACAACAAAAATAACTATAAAAGATAATTTCAGAAAGTCTACATTGTTACAATCGATTTGATGACAGCATTTACGATACATGTAGAGAAAATTTTTGACAGCTTTGAAAACTTTCAGCAATTTTCTTGATGATCAAGACTCAATATAACAAATGATATTACAACCCTCTTTTGTAAAAATAAAATTAATAGTGACTAATGAGAACACAAATTTGGTTCTGCGCAATAACTTCTTTCAATAATCGGAATGATTTAATTATAAATATACATCTTTTTCTCAGCTACTGAAAGCAATAAGCAACTTTATTCCTTAAAAGAATAATAAATAATACAGGAAATCTCCAAACAATCATGATTATAATACCGCATTATTTCGATTCTTTTCTTTCTTTTTAACTTGTATTTTATTTAATTGAAGGATAATTATAAAAAATTATTCATTTTATAAAAGGCTGCTCATCTTCAGACAAACAGAAATTCTTTTATGTAAATTTCTGAATATTTTTAAGTATCTATATTATTACATCATTCTTATTGCACAAAATATTCCTTTTTAGAACTGAGTATTTAAATGTAAAACTGAAATATCTAGTTAAAAGCTCGTCTCTTTTTATTAAGAAAACTTTCCCGATAATTTTATCCATCTACAAATGTACATTTGTAAGAGCAGTTTCCTTGAGTGCAGTAATTTTTTTCTTCGTCAATGAAATTTCGAAGACATATCCATAATTACACAACTGCATAAAAATATCTTTCTTAGCAATAGTAATCGCTACTTAAGCGAATGCAGTTAAAAGCGTCGACGATAAGCACAGTAGAGAAAATCGCATCATCATAGCAGATTCTCTTTCTTATACTAGCAACAAAAAAGACATTAAGCGATAAAAGATATTTGGAGACAGTCTGCATCGTAACAATCGATTTGATGACAGCGTTTACGATACACGCAGAGAATAGGACTGCTGCACTTTGAATACTTTCAGCGATCAATAGAAAAATCATTTTTTATGCAGGCCTTTCTTTTATCTTCCGATTAAACAAGATTGATCGAGCATCGGGTTTTCTTCTGAGCATTGTTGAAGTAGGGGCAGTTTTTATTGCCTGCATTGTAAAAAAAGAGCTTTTTGAAGATCTAGGATAGATGAGCACTCATAAAATGTCTTTCGAAACGAAACTCTTTAAAGAAACTTCATATTTATAACCTATATTATATTTCATATGCATGATATGATAATGTTGTGACTATAACGGAAAAATATTTATATTTGCTATTCGGAGTTCAATACAATAAAAAATATGTAAACCAAAACCCAAGGTACCAAAATATGTTCTGCTCCAGTCAGGTTTTCATTTTTTCTGGTATAATTGTATAATTTAACCCAGCTGGATTCGTTGATGAAATATGAAGTACTAAGAGAAATTAACTGTTCAAAAACTATAATAATCCAAAATCATGTAACTGTTGTGTCATTTTCAAATAACTGCAAAATTTGAGAGTTATTCGTTTCTAATAAACCGATTGTGTGTCCTTTAATTTTAATCTTCAGAAAATGTGTTTATTTGATATTCAATTGACATAAGGAATATTTTATCTTAAAGTAATACAGACAATATTAAAAGTATTTAATCCAAATTGCATCCAATTCGTCATTTATTTAGTTATATTTCAAATGTTTGCATAATTTTAATTTCAGATTGTTATTAATACATTTACTGTCATCGAGCTTTTATTGACGTAAAAATAAGCACTTATATCAATTCTGTGCAAGAAGATCAAATCAGTCAACACTTCTAACAAATGCGAAAAGTTCTTTCTGATTTTCTAAAGTGAATTTAGAAGCATCGGAACATATCTAATGTAGAGATATATTAGACTAGACATTACAAAAATCTAATCTCTAAATACATGCGGTATTAGAATGCAAATAAGTTATTTTTATGCGTTAACATGTTTAAATAGTGTACCGAAAAAAATATATCAGAGAAGCAGTGACAGTAAAACTAATGAGAACCAGCGTTCGAAGTCATTGGTGGTCCGCTAGTGGATTATTAAAAAACGATCGGACCAGTAAATTAAAACAAGAATGAAAATCATGCGTCCAGCATAGATTATATAGCACTTTCCAACACTTCCAAAATAATTTTACAAATCTGTATCGTTTAACAAGGCGAAAGTAAATATCTAAGTAAACAAAACGGAAAACTCATAACATTTTAAAAAACATAATTTCAGGAATTACCAACGATATTCGGAAAAACACTTTTGTGAAGCCCTGTATAGGATCTATAGATTTGTATATATACTACATAGTAAGTTAGTTCAGTTAGGAAACGCATAGCACAGTTAACATTTCCCATTCGGTAATTTCCATAAATAAACCTAAATGTATTGGATATGTTATGTGCTGCCCTTTATATGATTTATAGCATTTATACACATCACGTAATATGTAAAAAATTACTTAAATTTTAAAACGCAGAAAACGCACTTCCAGCAATTATTGTTCATACATAGTACTGTTACCGAATTATTTTGTGAGTCCCTGTAAATGGAAGATGAATGCTATGCTCATCATATTCTATAAAAAGCCTCTTTTAGTGCAACTCTGTGATATATATCAATTTTGTATGTTTCAAATACTAAAATATCATTAAAATACACCGCAAACTATTTTTCCCCCATAGACCGTAATTTAACGGAAATTTTGAATGTCCCTGTAAAAGAACTATAAATGCTACATTCTTTATTTCCAATACCGAACATGCCATAGTAAATCGCAATAACATTTATCAATTGCATGGCAACCCGAGTATATTTACGTGAGTTAGAGCACGGGCAGATAGACGGCAGAAAAAAAGACCAAATTCAGAAATACTTTTCAGCTACGTTGGAAAGTGTTAAAAATCATAACATATATTTAAAAATCCAATTTCAGGAATTACCATCAATATTCTGAAAAATATCCAAACTCTTTTGTGCAGCTCTGTATATGACCTACAGAATATGGTAGATTTGTATGTATTTGTATGTATTGCTAAATTTTACTTCATTTAGGAAACGAGTAACACAGTTTAAAATTCCCCTTATGGAATTTCCATCAATAAACGGAAATGTACTCGAGGACTTTTCTTTTGCTCTGTATATAATCTATAGAATTTGTACACACCAAGTAATAGACAAAAAATGAGTTAAATTTAAAAGCGCGTACAGCAACTGAAAACCCAGATCCAGCAATTATTGTTAACAGACAGCATCGAATTATTTTGTGTGTCCACGTAATTGAACGATGAATGCTATACACACAATATTCTATATTAAGCGTCATGTAATGCACCTTAGTGATATATATAAATTATATTATCGTATTACATACCACACATTTAAGCTATTTCAAAAAACGCTTCAAAAGACCATTTCATAATATCGTTACATAAATTCGTTTCATAAAAGCTCTACATTAGGATAATATATATATAGGTTACATTTTGCGAAATTTGATAGTTGTCGATCTTCCCATGTGTTACTTTGTAGGAAAATTTGTTATTCTGTGGGGGAAAAGTAATTACCGCCCACTTATGTAGTGTATTCAAATTATTTTGTCTAGCGCTTTAAGACACTGTGAATGCTATCTACAATGTATTTGATAAAATGCATGCTGTAAGTGACTGTAACCACATACAAAAATTATATTATCGCCAGTGTTCTACATACCACACATTTAAGCTATTTCAAAAAACGCTTCAACAGACCATTTCATAAAATCGTTACATAAATTCGTTTCATAAAAGCTCTACATTAGGATAATATATATATATATATAGGTTACATTTTGCGAAATTTGATAAATAATTGTCGATCTTTCCATTTGTTATTCTGTAGGAAAATTTGTTGTTCTGTGGGGAGAAAAGTAATTACTGCCCACTTATGTAGTGTATTCAAATTATTTTGTCTAGCCCTTTAAGACAACTGTGAATGCTATCTACAATGTATTTGATAAAATTCATGCTGTAAGTGACTGTAACCACATACAAAAATTATATTATCGCCAGTGTTCTACGTACCACACATTTAAGCTATTTCAAAAAACGCTTCAAAAGACCATTTCATAAAATCGTTACATAAATTCGTTTCATAAAAGCTCTACATTAGGATAATATATATATATATATATATATATATATATATATATATATAGGTTACATTTTGCGAAATTTGATAAATAGTTGTCGATCTTCCCATTTGTTATTCTGTAAAAAAAAAATTGTTATTCTGTGGGGGAAAAGTAATTACCGCCCACTTATGTAGTGTATTCAAATTATTTTGTCTAGCGTTTTAAGAAAACAACGAATGCTATCTACAATGTATTTGATAAAATACATGCTGTAAGTGACTGTAACCACATACTAAAATTATATTGTCGTCAGTGTTCTACATACCCCACATTTAAGCAATTAAAAAACGCCTCAAAAGACCGTTTCATAAAATCGTTACATAAATTCGTTTCACAAAAGCTCCACATTAGGACTTTATATATATAGGATACATTTTGAGAAATTTGATAAGTAGTCGTCAATACGTCAATCTTCCTATTAGTGATTCTGTAGGAAAATTTGTTATTCTGTGGGGGGGAAGACCAATTAATATTGATCAGGAAGTTACAAAAGTGCATTAAAAAATCTGAATAGGCAGTTTTTACGCAATGGCCAGTCCTAATTTATTAATTTGACTACATTGTATATTATTCTAATCCTTTTGCATTTTGCATCACGTGCCGGATTTCACACAAAGACATTTGGATGAGTTATGAATTGTGATAGATTTTCATCCGCATGTCACAGCATTCGCATGAAATATCACTTCTTTTTCTAGCTTTACTGGAATATAGACAAATGAGTTATTTTAGATGCAAATTAGCACTGCAATTTTCATCGCATTTGGTCATTGCAATGCCTCAGATAGTCTTGTGACTGTTCCGTAATTAACGTAGGTCGAATTAAAAGTATCTACATTATTTTTTATGATAATTTATTTTAGAAACTATCAGCGATGGGATATTATATAAGGTATTTTATTACTAAATTTCAACATGTTCTTTCAGTTATCCAGGGTTTTATGGATAGTAATGTAAAAAATAACATTGTATAAAGACTAAATTAATCCGTAACTTTGTTACACTATACTGATTTATTTGTTGGTGTGGAATATGTAAAAAGTTTCTTTCGATTAAATTGTTTGTGCACATTACATGGAAAAGAATTTTTAAAAAAACTGATGAATATAAATACATATAAACGACTTTGAACGTAAGTTAAATAAAATAACTTAATATGAAACTAAAGAGGTTTTATAATTAAAAATGTTTGAACACTGTTTACTATTAGATCAATTTTTTTCTATTGAAAATTATGCAAGGTAAAGTGGCGTAAGTGTAACAATGTTTTAGCATAGTTAGAATTTAGACCATTCTCACATCTTTACGATTAGACATGACATTATCAAGTGTCTTTCGTTTTTGTTTAATACCCTTGTTTAATGTAAGTACACTAGCTCAGATCTAAAGATAAAGAGTGGTTTTCAGATATGTTGTTTTTTTTTCTCTATTGAAGTCAGGTAGTGACACTGCATTGGGGGAAAATGGATCCAAGAACTTTATTTTACCTTCAAAACATATGGTTTCGACAAGTGTAATATACAAACATTAAACATCAAAATGTAGACTATTTCTAAAAATGTATTTAAAAGAATTTGATGAAGCTTTAGTTGACTACACTTTAACTCAAACATCGTGAAAAAGAGGCTGGAGAACCATGCCAACTGATTGCCTGGGAAAATATATATAGGTTAGTTGCCTTGGCATTCAGAGAAAATGGGTTAGTCACCCTGGAAGTTCGATGACAGAAGTTACCCAGTTACCCTGTTGGATTTCCTACTTCCCAGTATGAATGATATCTCGGATTGAGCCGTAAAAACTACATTTTTCTAAATGCTAGAAGTTTAAAATTAGTGATAGTTAATGTTATAGTGACTGCGTCATTACCGAATTTCATGTGTTTTTGAGATTCTTATAAAACGGAATTGCTGCATCCAGTATTTTGTTTATGGGCACGAAACTCAAATGTTATGGTGATTGCGTCATTACCGAATTTCATGTGTTTTTGAGATTCTTATAAAACGGAATTGCTGCATCCAGTATTTTGTTTATGGGCACGAAACTCAAATGTTATGGTGATTGCGTCATTACCGAATTTCATGTGTTTTTGAGATTCTTATAAAACGTAATTGCTGCATGCAGTATTTTGTTTATGGGCACGAAACTCAAATGTTATGGTGATTGCGTCATTACCGAATTTCACGTGCTTTTGAGATTCTTATAAAACGAGGCTGCTGCATCCAGTATCTTGTTTTATCGAAACTCAAATACGTGCGTTTTAGTAATCGCGACATTACCGAATTTTATGTGTTGCTGGCATTCATATACAAGGAAATTGCTGCATTAAGTTATGTTTTTTTCTGGTTTTCATGGGCACAAAACGCGCATACATGCGTTTTAGTGACCGGGACTTTATCGTATATCATGTACTTCTGAGCTTCCTATACAATGAAGTTGCTGCATCCAGTGATTTTGTTTTATTTTATTTTCATGGGCGCGAATCCCACATACATGCATTTCAGTAAACCTGGTATTGTCGATTTTCATGTAGTTTGAAATTAATATCCAACAAATATACTTCATATAGCATAAATTAATTTTCACTGGTAAATAGGGACGATTTATTCATGATAAAAAAACAAGCTTTTTCGTTTTTCTAAACCAAAATCGTAACTTCGTTGACAAGACTATTTTTTTTTAGTGTTGCCATTTAACTTGCTGTTAAAGATTATTGTAAAATGTTTAACGTTTTTTCTCTGCATTTTCCCCCTTTGGTTTAAATTCATAACCTCTTTTCCAGGACAATTGACTTATTTGGAATCACGACAATTGAACTATTTTTAAACCATGACAATATAAATACCAATGACTCTAGTCTGGTTAAAAAACGTTTTATCATTTGCTATTAAGTCAGAGGATCTAACCACGTGATTACACATCACCCACTTCACCTTCTTATCATTAAATTTGTATATTGTTAAAGATTTCACAAATTAAATAAATAATTGTTTATTTAATATTATTATAACACTGTTAATTTTTAATTTTTATGCGTCAGAATTAAACAAATTCTATTAAAAAAATACACACTGATAAAAAAAATAATAATTATCCCTATACTGGATATCCCAGAAAGGTTAAAACTCGTTTTCATTTTTTACCTGTTGGCGATAAGTAGGCAGTGTAAATTTAAAAAAAAAGCCAAAATTATGTAGTAAAGAAATTTATTTTCAGGAAAAAGTACTCCTAATTATTTAAAAAAATACGCTTTTTAAAAATATATTACATACGTCCATTTTACACAAAATTAGTCAATGATTTTTTTTTCTTTTGTACCAACAAGATCATTACACAAAACTACGTACCTGTATCTTTAAAATTAATTAAACTATGAAAAATTTGAAATATGATGTACAATCCTTTTTTGTTCCATTTCAAAGATTATCATATCATTAAAAATAGAGACAATTCGAAAATTGATTATAACAGTCAATGCATCCCAAATACATCTATATAAAGTATTATATAGGCAGAAATCATGTAAAGAAACAAATGAATTTTTAAATTCTAGCAACATAATTATAAAAAAGCAATTCCAAAACACTACCCATCTGTTCTAATAAAACATCTGTAAATATTCTCGAGTTCTTCGGCTTTAAGATTGTTTCAACATACATTATCTTTTGTTTAAGGCTGTTCTCAAATCCAAAGGAGCTACTTTCTGACACATTTTTTAAATCATTTTTGTTACACTGTAAAAAAAAAAAAAAAAAATGGGTCGATCTACTAAAAAAATTTTAGTTTTTCTCTTTGATTCTTGTAATTCCTAAAACATTTCTTGTATTCTTTCTCAGTTACAAGAAAATCTGTAAGAATTACAAGAAAACAGCTAGCAATGATTCCGGTTTATAATACCGGTTACATAAAAAATCCCGTGGAATACAAATCTACTAAAAAATTTTTAGTAACCTCTGATTTTTTTTTACAGTGTAGGAAACGCATGCAATTTGCAAATGTTTTTTTTTTCGAAACTATGTAATCGAAACACGTTTTCCATTGTTTGATAAAGGTAAACGATATTTCGAAAATAATCTCAAAGTAGACATTTTGAACCGTATTCTTGCCGCGGCGACGCGAACAAGGAGAAAAAAAGCGTTGTCACGTGACACGAATCGCTGATAACTCAATAAGTAATTTAGTTATCAAAAAGTTGAAAACTCAATTCGATTCCAAATCGCTTCAGTAGTCCAGCATGCCAATTTTATGCCTTTGCGTTCAAAAATGAGCCAGAAAATGTGTCAGAAATTTTTGCGTTGTTGAGCAGGTCAAATGAGAACCACTTTAAGGAGAACTCTATGAGTACCCTTATTTGTTGCAATATTTACATTTCTAATTTGATATGTTGTCTCCAATTAAAGCAGTCAATTTTCATTTCCGCATAACCCCTCCACTTTTAAATATCCTTATATGAAGTTGTATTAATGATATATTTGCAGTAAAATCAAAAATATTTTAACTGATTTTGTTTAAAAAGGTCGTATAAAAACTTTAACTATAAAACATGAAAAGTCGGGTAACTTTCGAAAATTAATGGGATGACTATTTCATTATCATAATATAATATCCTACCTTATTTTGAAAACTTTTGCAATTTACATTGCTTACTTATTTAACAGAACAGAAACAACTCCATCACGATCCTATACTTGAAAAAAAAATTTAGTTGTACTTGTATAATCTGTAAATTTTCAACACTTGAAAATTTATAGTGCGTTTTCATCTTTTGGGGGTACCCTGTATATATTGAAATCAGTAAGAAAAGTGTTGAAGAAAATAAATTCTGGAATAAAATTTGTCTTTTGTCTTTTGTCCAGTAGGAATTGTTACCTGTGATATAACATCATATCCATTGTGTTTTAGTGTTTAAAAATATACACATTAAAAGATATCAAAGATTAGAAAATCATTCCTGACATAACAATTGAATCGGCGACATACCTAATGATGCACGCATAGATTAAAAAAATAATAATGAATGAATGCACAATTCTTTGAATATGCTCCATATGATCAATACGAGAATTATTTTTCACGAAATATTTCATTTATTTCATGGTTATTACACATAATAAATCGATCAAAAGATTCGTTATCTTCATGGAATGATTGAAAGTAAATTAAATAAAAAGGAATTTGTATGCTCTTATTGGAACAAAAATGAATCGGTTTTAAAAATCATATATTTTTATCTTTCAACAAGAATTTAGTTTTATTGAAATTGTAACAACATTGAAGAATTAGAGTATTGCTCAAATAATTGATTATTTTATATCTTTATAACATCTTTTAATTTTTAAATTATACGTAATAGAACAAAAAGAAGTCTATAATATGACTTCGAGTTGGAAAAATAAAAGTATTCAGATGTATATATCGAATCCCTAATACAAACTATTCATGAAAATCGTTTCTGAAACATAATTTCTGTTCTGTTACCAGTTCTAAAAAGAATCGAAACTTTTTATGTAACATTATGTATCCATATATTTTTTGTCTTAGTGTATTGAAAAACAATAAGATAACAAAAATTAGAAGTTCGGTTGTAATTGTATACTCGATTTAACGAGAGCAATTTTTCAACAGCTTTTAGCAGTACCTAAATTTTATTTTTGAAATTATGTGTTTTGAAATTATGTGTTGAAATTATGTGTTTTAATAATAGTAAACAATTTGCGAATCATATAAAAATGCTCTTTTCCTATCTTTATAACAATGTTAATTAAAAAATCTATATGCAACAGCTGAAAAACAAATATATTGTAAATTTGTATAATGCAGTCTATATTATAAAACCTAAACATGTCCGTGAGTAACGCTTACGTCATATTGACCACTTAAATGACCCGAGTCATAAATTTTGCTTCATGCAAATTTATTAACAGCCAAACATTGCACAATTTCAATTTTTACACCATCGAATAGAGAAAAAATGTATCTTCAAATATAATTTATTTCAAAACTGTTTCTGAATTTACTGATTTTTATAGTATTTAGGACAATTTTGAATCGTGATTCGATATAATTGAACACTAATGCGTGCAACACGAGTACGGAAGATTAACCCGTTTGCAAAACAATACAAATAGCTTGGATACTATTCTATAACGAAATTAATACTTCACAAAAAATAAATAAATAAACACAACTTTAACAGTTATATAGAATAATTAAAATTTCAGTAATCAGAATGAAAAAGGCTGCTGCATTTAGTGGAATCTGTGGCAATTTCTTTTACTATTAACTCCTGGCATGTGGTTAAAAAGAGAGTACCGTCTTTAATAAATTTCAAAACTTTATTTGAATACATAATTTTATAAAATTACGTTTTGGTATTGTTAGAAGGCAATCTAAAAATATATGTTGAATGTAAAAGAATCTATTAAGAGTTTTCAATTAAAAATTGTTTTTATATATGTTCTGTACATTATATGCTGAAACCGGAGAAAGTGGGGATAGATTTTCTAGTGGAAAATAAAAATCAAGTTATTTATATCGAATTCATTAAGAAAATTATTCAAGAAAATCGATGTTGATACAAATTTTCTCTTCTATTCCTTTTCCGCAAAGAATCAAAACCTTTGATTCAACATTATTTACTCATATCCTTTGTGTCTTAGTGTCTTAACAATACAGATTACATGATAACAAAGATTACAAAATCATTCGTGACATCGTAATCGATTCGGCGACATCACTAATGATGTACGCATAGATAAAAAAACGAAAAAGTAAAGAATAAATAATGGCTGTAAAACTCTTTGAATATGCTTCAAGAATAAGGGAGTCACTTTTCACGAAGTATTTTATTTATCTCATGTTTATTATACAAAGTAAATCGATCGAAAGATTTTTTAACGCTCATTGAAATAGAGATTGCGAAATGTTACCTCAGGTGCAAACGACGGCTGAATAATATTTGTGAATATAAAATAGACACTTTAGCTTAAAAAAAACTGTTAGAAATTCGAAAGGGCTCAATAAGTTATTACAAAGGAGAATGTTCTATGTACAGTTATTTAAAAATATTCAGTACTAAAATATTTTATCTATTATTTTTTTCTCATATATTTTTCGTCTTAATGCATTGAAGATAAAAGTATAACAAAGATTCAAAGATCGTATATGACACTCGATTTGGTGACATCAATTATTGAACAACATTTTTCTTATTATTCCTTTTTTTAGTCTAAATCTATGTCGCTACGATACATTAAAGTCCATACCCTACATCCCTGTTTTCTTCACCATGGGCCTTGATTTTTCTTTTTTTAAATATCAGTGTTTTATAATGAATTCATTAAGAAAAGTGTTGAAGAAAATCGATTCGGATGCAAATTTTCTCATGCTATACCGCATGTATTCCTCTCTGGTGGTCAGCCTAACGCGGGACCCTCAGTGTTTAGTTCCCAAGCAAGCTTGATACTCATTTTATCAACACCGAAAGAAGGTAAAGTTGAGTGAACCTTGCCCAGTCCACAGTCCGAATCAAGACGTATATTAGACGTATAGTGTTGCAGCATCTAGACGTATAGCGTTGTAGGGTGACGCGCTGACAACTACCCTCCTGGTCTTCTCAACAGCTTTTAACATCAGTAAAAAATTGACTTTCTTACATTATGTATATTTTTAAAATCGAATTTTAATAATTTTAAATAATTAGTGAATCATACATATACTTTTTCTTTTCCTACATTTATAAAGCTATTAATTAAAAAATATATCTGTAATAAATGAAAAATAAATATATTAAAAAATTTGGTATATATATATATAAAAAAATCTGTGTTTTATAATGAATTCACGAGTGTTCAAGAACATTGATTTTGATACAAATTTTCTCTTCTATTCCTTTCCACAAAGAATCAAAAACTTTATTATAAAAATTGTCTTTTCCTACCTTTATAACACTTTTAATTAAAAAATATATATATATATTTGAAATAGATGAAAAATAAACATATTATACAGTGCTATAATAGAATGTTTAAAAAAAATCAAAGTTTTATAATGAATGCATTAAGAAAAGTATTCACGAAAATCGATTCTGATACAAATTTTCTCTTCTATTCCTTTTACACAAAGGATCAAAACCTTTGATTCGACGTTATTTACTCATATCCTTTGTGTCTTAGTGTCTTAAAAAATACACATTTAATGATAACAAATATTAGAAGATCGCTCTTGACATTGGAATCGATTCTGCGACATCACTAATGATGTACGCATAGAGAAAAAAGAAAAGAATAAATAATGGCTGCACAACTCTTTGAATATGTTCCATGATCAATACGGGAATCATTTTTCACGAAATATTTCATTTATTTCATGGTTATTAAACAAGGTAAATCGATCAAAAGTTTTTTTTATGCTCATTGAAGGAGAGATTGCGAAACTTTACCTCAGGTGCAAACGACGGCTGAATAATATTTGTGAATGTAAAATAGACACTTTAGCTTAAAAAAAATGTCAGAATTTCAAGACGGCTCAATAAGGTGTCACGAAGGATAATGTTCTATGTTCAGTTATTTAAAAATATTAAGTACTAAAATATTTTACATATTACTTTACAGATGTTGTAATATTCTGCAGCATTCAAATTATCATATTCTGAACTAAAATTAATTTCCGAAAGAAATGTTCTGTTTAATTTAAACAATTAAATTTCACAATGTTTAATGACAAATGCGTCATCGTTTATGTTTGCTACTAAATAATTCAGTATTTTACCAATTTAAAAGTTTCAAATATTTAAGCCTATTCAAATGTAAAAGCGATATTGTTATATGATAGTCAATATTTTTATTCACATTCAAAGAAAATTTGTATAATTAAGACTATGAAGCATTTGTTTTTCATCGGTTAGTATATCAAAACGAAAAGTGGTTATTTTCGACATACTCTGTTTTTAATTATTCAAAGGAGAAAAGTGGATCACAAGCTGAGTGGTATGAACAATACTAAAGTCTTAAGATAACAGCAGTTCTCGAAATTGATTTTCAATATTTTGTTTTGGTATATTTTTAAGTCACTGATGAACATATACCAATAAGTTTTCACTTTTTAAACAACTGCGATTTGCATAAAAATAATCCAGTTTCAAAAATGTGTATAATTAAAATTATGAAGCACTTGTTTTTCATCGGTTAATATATCAAAACGAAAAGTGGTTATTTTCGTCATACTTTGTTTTTAGTTATTCAAAGGGGAAAAGTGGATCACAAGCTGAGTGGTATTAACAATAATAAAGTCTTAAGATAACAGCAGTTTTCGAAAATGGTTTTCAATATTTTGTCTGGGTAGACTTTTTAGTCACTGATGAATATATACCGATAATTTTTTACTTTTTAAACAACTGCGATTTGCATAAATATAATCCAGTTCCAAAAATTTAAAAAATTGACAGTACAACATGGACATTCAATTGAAAACAAGAAAACAATTAAAATACTTTCAATCGAAAACAAATACGAAGACTGAAAAACAGCGTTAATAAAAGACAAAGATGATATTTATCAAATGAAGAACGGCTGAAATTGCAAAGGCATTTTCTACATTAGAATTTTGTAAATGCTGAATTCGGGTAATTACATTGAAGAAAGTAACTGCAAAACAAACCAGTCAGAGGTGAAAGACTAAGGTCTCGCGTTGCAAGATGAGAACAGAAAAAATCATCCTATCTAAAACATATTTAAGAAAACATATTAGAATGCCTTGACCGACTACATACGGAAAAACGGACTCGCTCAAAAGCCTTCAGGAAGATGAAAAGTTCAAAGTTGTAAAACCAAAAGAATTTATATTTAGGAAGTGATGAAGAATTAAGTCATTATAGCAAAACTAACTTCCTTTTATGACGAAGTGCTTGACACAGAACTTAACTTTAACTACCATGATTAAACAAACATCTGATAGCTGTTATATTAATGCTTCAAAAAAAACAGAGTTTGGGTCGTACTACATTCCATTTCTATATATCAAATGAAGAATTGGTCAGATTGAGAAGTGTAATCCTTTCTATATTTTAAAATTTGTTTTTTTCTACTCCGTTAACTCTTCTTTTCACTCTCACTCTTATCCATAGAAAAAAAAATGTTTTAACATACTGATCACGTTGTAGATTGTTCCTTATTGACCTACTTACTTTACTCCAGCAGTCGACACTGATAAAAACCGATTGTGATTACATAAATATAATCTGGAATCACTTGTTTCTATTCAGTTAACTTTTTTTCCACTCTCACTCTTATTTATAAAGATATTCATTTAACACGCTGATCAAGCTGTAGATTGTTATTTATTGACCTACCTACTTCACTCCAGCAGTCGCCACTGCAAAAAACCGATCGTGATTACATGGATATAATCTATAATCACTTGTGTCTACTCAGTTAACTCATCTTTCCATGCTCACTCTTATACAGAGAAAAAAATTGTTTTAACACGCTGATCACGTTGTAGATTGTTACTTATTGACCTATCTACTTCACCCTATCAGTCGCCACTGCTAAAGACTGATCGTGATTACATGAATATAATCTGGAATATCTTGTTTCTACTCCGTTAACTCTTCTTTCCACTCTCACTCTTAGACATAGAAAAAAATATTTTAACACGCTGATCAGGTTGTAGATCGTTACTTATTGACCTATCTACTTCATCCAAGCAGTCGCCACTGCTGAAAACTGCAAACCGATCGGGATTACATTAATATAATCTAGAATCTCTTGCTTCTACTCTGTTAACCCTTCTTTCTAAATGTTACTCTTCACAATCGGCGTAATACTAGGATCAATCAAATTTAAATCACAATTTCTTTTTTTAAATATATTGAAACACTAGCGGCCCTCCCTCGCTTTGCTTCGGGTTAACCTTGAAAACCTTCATCTCTTTGTGTTTTCTGTAGACCTTTTTAATGTGTACAATAATTAGTACATTATTTTGATAAATCTTGTAGGGTTCAGCCTGCGTTTGCAATGTATAAGCGGAAAAAATGAAATTATTTACGACATCACATTAAAAACCTAAAAAATAACAGTATTTCTCCACTATTTAATGGATATACATATAAACCTTCCTCTTGAATCACTCTATCTATTAAAAAAAAACCGCATCAAAATCCGTTGCGTAGTTTTAAAGATTTAAGCGTACATAGGGATATAGGGACAGAAAAAGCTACTTTGTTTTATACTATGTAGTGATTTATCTGAAATTACAAAGCAAAACATATGGTTATTATAGATATAAACCTTCCTCTTGAATCACTCTATCTATTAAAAAAACCGCATCAAAATCCGTTGCGTAGTTTTAAAGATTTAAGCGTACATAGGGATATAGAGACAGAAAAAGCGACTTTGTTTTATACTATGTAGTGATAGTGAAGACACTAGATATATATCATAGAGAAATTGCAAACTGCGAAGATTTTTATATTAAATCATTAAACATTCAGAATGAAATTTCAACGGATAATTTTTAATAAGTATGTTTGCTATTTGCGCAATACATAATTTTTAAATAACTTCTGAAAATCGGAGGAAAATTATAAAAAAAAATATTACATTTTACGCTGAAATCGATATGAGAAATTTAAGAAAGTACTAAAGCTTTTAAATCCAGTAGGTATTAATACTTCTTACATAAGCTTTATTCGGACGTTTTGAATATTTGAACAAAATCGTTTCCGGAACTATGTCTTCTTTTTATGAATCGTTATATTTAATAGGATTTCCAGAACATGAGTTCAGAGATATTTCGAAAAGTAGATCTTTTAGGTCAGAGGTGTATCACACAAATCTATGAAAGGGTTACAACCTATCAGTAATAAAGAACACGTTCATTCCTAAAAAGGCTATGTCGAAGTTAATGATACACGCATAAAGAACGGAATCCTGTCATTTAAGAAGAATACCCATCAACAGACCTCGGTAGCAAACGTTAATAAAGGGCATGTAATCAGGAATTACGTGACTAAAGGGTATAAGAGTTGTAGGCTAGTTTTCAATCAGTCTGAACTGTAATGCGAATGTACGCATGGGCGCGACCCGCAGAACAACCTCCAGGCAAGAGATAGATTTTGAAATAATCCACTCCCAAGAACATGATTTTTTTTTTCTTTTTATTGAGACAATTAACATGAAATAAGCTAAACAAAGATTATTTTGAAAACCCCATGAAAGAAAGTTTGTATATATATTAACATAAAAAAGCAATACAAAAAGATTGTAACATTAAAATCTCTGACGGCTCGGCCTACAGGCATAAGTAGATTTTGAAGACGCAGACCGTGGGCGCCTGTTTATTGAAAATTGTAGAATGATGCGGCAGTTGGGATTGCCCACTTCGAAATCTACCTATGTCTGTAGGCGGAGCCGGAAAAGATTTTTATTTTATTGTATTTATTTATTTATTTATTTTTTGTAAGGGTTAGTCTTATAAAAAACTTGTTAATATAAAAGTTGGAGAATTTATGATAAATTTAAGCGAATTTGATATCTTGTGAATTGATGAAGTTATGAATTTTTTTCTTCTTAAACCCCTATCCCCCCCCCCTTGAGGCCATTTTTAATGATATCAAAAATCTGTCATACATAACTTTTCGGCACTTTTCCTAGAAGTATTAATAACTTTAAACGGATTCGATACATATCATAATTATGAAATTACGAGTTTTTTCCTAAATGGAGTTTTTACAAAAAAAAAAAAAAAAAACAATTCCCTCCCCCTCCACCTTGATTCGATTTTACCCATTAATGAACTTGACCGAGATTTTATGTATCAGTTTGGAAGAGATTTGTGCAGAATTATGGAAGTTATCGTGTCCATAAAAAAGTGATATATATATAAATAGATAGATTGATAGATAAAGTTTCGAACGGGTGATTTTGAGTTCTGGGAGTCATGATCGGCGTAGACCTGCAAAAATTTTTTCAGAAATTCCAACATAGGGGATAATGTATTCTGTGATATAGCATTTCTTACGAAATCTTCCTAAAATCCAACCGGATGAATCTAACAGATTTTTCTGGAAATGAAGAATTGAAAGAGTTTACTATATTTTTCTAACCCCCAGTTTAAGACACTTTTTAAATATTTGGACGTAAAAAAAAGAATGGAACTAAAAATTATCCTTCACATATTGGTGAATCCTTTTTGTTCCTGTGACCAGATTATTTAAAATGAAAATCATCAGATTTCAAATCGATTAGAAGTATTAAAAAACAATCAAGTGCAATTCCGGATCCTTGAATGCAAAAGTTGATATTGGGCTTGTAATCAAATATTACGGCATCTAGGTTAATAACAGTTATCCGGGAGTTATTAATCTGTCTTAAATGTGGAATGCGAATAAAAGTAGGATTTACTGAAGGTGATAAAAATAGGGATTATTCCATTTTCTCTATAATAGAAAAATCCCATATAAAAAGCATTTAAGAGAACATTAACCATAATTATAAAAATGAAATAAGAATTCAAATTATTTGATTTTCTAAGGCATAATTAGCAAAAAAAAAAAAAACAATATACATAATTTATAATAAATCTCTATAAAATTTCCTCCAAAATAAAAAGTAAATCATGTAAATGCTATTAATTTTTAGAAACTAAGTTATTAAAAACATTGATTTCATAAGAAATGTAGTACTTTTGAAGTGCTGCATGTGTTATGCACCAAATAATCTCACTGGGTACAGTAAAATGGAACGCTGGATATTTCCAAACAATCGAATAAAGCTTTAAAGCCCACAGTCTTTCCACCCGTTTGCAAGCATCATTTCTGTCCTATCACGTAAATATTTTATTACCTTTATCGTACTGTACAGTTTTCGACATTTTAGGGATACAACAATAGAATAATATACACAATTTATAATAAATCTCTATAGAATTTCCTCCAAAATAAAAAGTAAATCATGTAAATTCTATTTCCAACATGCTTTAATTTATAGAAACTAAGTTATTTAAAACATTGATTTAATAAGAAACGTAGTCTTTTTGAAGTGCTACATGTATTATGCACCAAATAATTTCATTGGGTACAGTAAAATCCAACGCTTGGTATCCCCAAATATTCGCATACAGGTTTAAACCCCACCCGCTTGCAAACGGGCCTTCCAACACGTTTGCAAGCATCATTTCTGTCTTATCACAAAATTATTTTATTAACTTCATCGTACTGTACAGTTTTTTATATTTTGGGCTGCGACAATAAAACAATATACATAATTTATAATAAATATGTATAAAAATTTCGTCCAAAATAAAAAATAAATCATGTAAATACTATTTCCAACATGCTTTAGTTTATAGAAACTAAGTTATTAAACACATTGATTAAATAAGAAATGTAGTACTTTTGAGGTGCTGCATGTGTTATGCACCAAATAATCTGACTGGGTACACTAAAATACAACGCTGGATATCCCCAAATAATCGTAGACAGCTTTAAAGCCCACAGTCTTCTCACCCGTTTGCAAGCATCATTTCTGTCTTATCACAAAATTATTTTATTAACTTCATCGTACTGTACAGTTTTCTAAATTTTAGGGATACGACAATAAAACAATATATATAATTTAAAACAGATCTCTGTTTGCGGTAACAGATCTTTAATGCTTCTTTTATCTCAAAAAAAGTATGCAAAATAATTTAAAGGTATGCACTGATTTATTAATTTAAAAAAAAATTACATTGTTTATAAGATAGATATATATGTAGTACTTAATCTAAAATATAATATTGTATGGCAGATATTTGTGTCGATTAGAAAGTAATATAAAAATAAAAATAAATTATTTTAAAATATATTGTATTTTTTTAAACCTTCCAACATTAATGAAAAGGGTTTATGAATTCGGTTTGTCTGTCTGCCGCCTATTTATGCTGTAACTCACATAACTATACACCGATTGCAATGCAATTGATATATGTTATTGGGGTTAACTATGGATTGTTCGAAATTAAAAATGAAGAATATATACTTCGCTTACAAAGGGCACTCAAAAGAGTTCCGTTACATTACAGTCTATGGGGAAAGTTTTCTATGTATTTTAATGATGTCACACTAATTTAAAGATATTAAAATTGATATATATATATATATATATATATCACCTAGGTGCACTACAAAATGCCTTCTTTAGAATATAGTGTGTATAGCATTCATCGTTCATTTACAGGGACACAGAAAAAAATGATTAAATTAATGTCTATGAACAATAATTGCTGGAAATTTGGAAATTTATTTTCATTTGTGATACGTGATATTAAATTAACTTTCTTTTTCATTATTCTTGGTATGTATAAATTCAATAGATCATGTACAGGGCAGCACAAACGATATCAAGTACATTTCCGTTTATTGACGGAAATTTCTGAAGGGGAATTTTCAACTGTACTATGCGTTGCCAAACTGAACTAAATTTTAGCATACTCTGTAGAATATATAGAAATTTATAGATCAAATATAGGGCTGCATAAAAGAATGTGGGCGTTTTTCCGTCTATAGTTGGTAATTCCTGAAATTAGGTTTTCAACAGTATTATGCGTTTCCGAAATTTGTTACTTTAAGCATTTATTCTTTTATATTTCTTATTTAGCTTAGTTAATAAGAAGAGCATTTGTAAAAACGTTTCCCGATAGCTGCTATTATGAAACATCATTTCTAAGACGTAATTCTGCAAACGGAGAAAATGATCGAGCATAATAGCATTGCTTTGCCTCGTAATCAGCGGCATCGCTGTGAAGATGTATTGCTTTATTCTGAAAATTTTGGAAAGTGTCTCCTAATCAATACTTGGAGCATGATATTTCGTTGTTGTTTGTAAAATATTGAATAATGTTTATCGTAAGTGAAGCATTTATTATTTTTTATTTCTTATTTAGCTTAGCTAATAAGAAGAACATTTGTAAAAGCTTTTCCCGATAGCTATTATTATGAAACATAATGTCTAAGACGTAATTCTGCAAACGGAGAAAATGATCGAGCATAATAGCATTGCTATGCCTCGTAATCAGCGGCATGATTGTGGAGATGTATTGCTTTATTCTGAAAATTTTCGAAAGTGACTCCTAATCTATGCTTGAAGCATGATGTTTTGTTGTTGTTTGTAAAATATTTAATAATGATTATCGTAAATGAATCATTTATGATTTTATATTTCTTATTTAGCTTAGCTAATACGAAGAGCATTTGTAAAAACTTTTACCGAAAATTATTATTATGAAACCTCATTTCTAAGACGTAATTCTGCAAACGGAGAAAATGATCGAGCATTGCTTTGCCTCGTAATCAGCGGCATCGTTGTGGAGATGTATTGCTTTATTCTGAAAATTTTGGAAAGTGTCTCTTAATCTATGCTTGAAGCATGATGTTTTGTTGTTATTTGTAAAATGTTTAATAATGTTTATCGTAAATGAAGCATTTATTCTTTTATATTTATTATTTAGCTTAGCTAATAAGAAGAGCATTTGTAAAAGCGTTTCCCGATAGCTATTTTTATGAAACATCATTTCTCAGACGTAACGGAGAAAATGATCGAGCATAATAGCATTGCTTTGCCTCGTAATCAGTGGCATCGTTGTGGAGATGTATTGCTTTATTCTGAAAATTTTGGAAAGTGTCTCCTAATCTATGGTTGAAGTAAGATGTTTCATTGTTGCTTATAAAATATTTAAAAATGATTATCGTAAATGAAGCTTTAATTCTTTTATATTACTTATTTAGCTTAGCTAATAAGAAGAGCATATGTAAAAACGTTTCCTGATAGCTATTATTGTGAAAAATCATTTCTAAGACGTAATTCTGCAAACGGAGTAAATGATCGATCATTGCTTTGCCTCGTAATCAGCGGCATCGTTGAGGAGATGTATTGCTTTATTCTGAAAATTTTGGAAAGTGTCTCCTAATCAATGCTGGGAGCATGATGTTTCGTTGTTGTTTTCAAAATATTTAATAATGTTTATTGTAAATGAAGCATTTATTCTTTTATATTTCTTATTTAGCTTAGCTAATAAGAAGAGCATTTATAAAAACGCTTCCCGATAGCTGCTATTATGAAACATCATTTCTAAGACGTAACTCTGCAAACGGAGAAAATGATCGAGCATAATAGCATTGCTTTGCCTCGTAATCAGCGGCATCGTTGTGGAGATGTATTGCTTTAATGGAGTCATTCAGGTTTCATTCTCTTGGGCTTCAGAATTAAGATCCGACTAATGAGAAAGCATTGAGTGCTAACACAGTTGCTTTGTCCTCATTGAACCATAACTGAAAACAGAAAAGATGAGTCCATTTATCTTTCATTTAATGTTATAGATATCAGACATCAGAAAGCGGTATTTAAAGCATAATGATTTTCCTCTTTACTGGATTATTAAGTTGCTTTTCTTGAATGTATATTTGATATAATTTATAAAAAATATGGCCGGTATTCAGAATAAAATGACATAACGAAATGAGATAGAGATAAAAAATGAATCATTAGAAATTTATGTAATTTATTAGAGATGTTTTGCATTGTTTCGCTTACGGTATTTTATTTGAAATCATTATATGTGGCAAACATAATGAACGTAAAAGAAAATTCTATCATAATAGATTCAATTGAATTGCAAAATGCGAAAAAAAAATTCAAAGTTATGAATAAATATAAAGATGTACAGAAAACTTCATTGAGATTAAATATATTGGGTGGCGGATACGATTAGAAAATTTACGAATAAATTGCACAAAAGTATATTTATTTTTTAACGATAAGTGAATTCTGTTTTTGATTTTTATGCTTTTAGTTATTCTCCATGTGTATAATTTTTTTTCTCAATTGTCCGTATTTTATTTAGTACTTATCAATTTGGCTAAACTGCTTGGATACTTTCTCTGTTTCTTACACAAACGTATAAAGTATTTTCAGTGCACTTGTTCACCAAAAAATAACGCCAAAAATAACACCGTCATGCTTGAAGGAGACATTTAATGTTGTAGTGTTTTTCAACTATTATCTCCAAGGTTCTGAAGGATGCACACTTCAGTTAGATAAAGGATGTGTAACTCTTTTTTTCTGGATTATTAAGTAATGAAATGATTTTCTATGGGGTTACCAGACAGTACAACGCTTAAGAACCAACAATATTCATTACCTCACTGTAAAAAAAGCCAAAGGTTTTATATATATGTGGGAATTATTAGAAGTAACAGCAACAATAATATGAACTCAATGAATTATTACTTTTCACGAGCAGTGATAAAAGCGATCATCACGCAAGACCAAGAAAAGCACGCCAACACGAGGAGTTGTTCCATAGATTTGAGCCATAGCAGTGGATGGATTTTTGACGCAATGCTCAGGGAAGCTTGCAAATGTTTATATTAAAATACGGAAGTTGGTACGTTCATAAATATTAATCCTGTTTGATATTTGTATTTGAATCTTCAGTTGTATGTGCTGTTATTTTATTAAACCTTTTTGTTTATATTATATTTGAAGAATCTTCTGTTGTATTGAAACTACATATTGGTTATCATAATCCCACAATAATTTTTGGGGTCTCGTTGCCGGGATATGAACATAAAGCTGTTTATTTGACATACTATATGGATATAAAGCTGTTTTGTACCGGGATAATATGAAAAAATTGAACTGTTTTTCTGAAGTATTATATGAAGAAAAGTTCCGTAATCAGATCTACGACACTATAATACTTTGTTCAGCTGACGTTTAATGAAGTTAAATAATGTCAGCTCTTAATAAAGCCAGAAAAGCAGACTTATTAACGTTATGTGATGAACTAGGTATAGTTGTACCACAGAGTGCAAGAGTTATCGATGTAATAAAGTTGATTGCCGAATCAGAAGATTATGAAGAAAATTTCATTAAAATTAGACTCGAAGTCATTGCCACTGAGAGACTAGAAGCAGAAAAGGAAGAAAGAAGACTAGAAGCAGAAAAGGAAGAAAGAAGACTGGAGAAAGAAGCAGATAGGAAGTTGGAGGAAAAGAAAGTTGAAATGGAATATGAATTAAGAAAAATGGAGCTTCAACGCAACTTGAAAAGTGGGAGCGACGATTCTGCAATAGCTGGTTCAGGTAAGCAACCAGATTTGTTTAAATTAATTCCTCACTTTGACAGTAAAAGTGGTATTAGTCTCTATTTAGCACTATTTGAAAGACAAATTGCTCGAATGGATATAATAAAAGAAAATTGGGTCACACATTTGTTAAGTTTAATCCCGTTAGAAATCGCCAATATTATAGCTAGAGAGCCTGAAACATTGGCGAGCAATTACGATTATGTTAAAGATTTACTTCTCAAACGCTTCAAAATGACGCCAGAAGAATTTAGGCAGAAATTAATGTCCCAGAAAAAAGAATCTTCAGCCACTTGGCGCGATTTGGCATTTGAATTAGGAAATTATTTGGAAGAATGGATTAACGGTCTTAAAGTATCCGATTTTGAATCCTTAAAAGAATTAATCGTAGTAGATCAAATTAAGCGAAGGTTACCTATAGAAATGAAAGAGCATTTTATTGATGATCTTCCAAAAATTAAAAATGTAGACGTATTAGTAAATAAACTAGACGATTATGACGCGGCGAGACGTAATGTTAAAGCCATGAATAGAATTTCACACCACTTTGAAGATAGGAAATTAAAAATGCGGGAAAATAGCAATTTAAAACCATGGTTATCAGCTCAAGGCGATGATAATTTAAAAAAGAAACAATTTATAGATAATACAGCTAATGCGAATGAACCTTCGTATTTAAACAAAAGGAATAAGGCACAAATTAGATGTTTTAAATGTAACGGCCTTGGCCACGTAGCTTTGCAATGTAGTAATGGAAATAGCCCTCAAATGAATAATTCCAGCCAATATTATAGGAGCCAAAATTGGCGATCATCAAATCAGAAAGATGTGCATTGCGCAGTAATCAAAAGCAAAAATAGCGCCAAGGCAGATCGAATGATAGATATCGATATTAACGGGGAACAGGCACACGTCCTAATCGACACAGGAAGTGACGTGAGTTTAGTGAGCTATGAATATTATACAAAGATCGGATCGCCAAGATTATTTTCAGATAATATCTCTTTGTCCGGTATAGATGGAGTTGTCTACCCCAAAGGATATTTCTCATATGAATTTAGTATTGATGGTTTTCTAATAACAGCAAATTTATACGTTTTGAAATCTCTTGCATATGATATTTTAATAGGATATGATGTAATTAGCAAATTAAAGTTGGCGATAGACGAGAGAGGAATCAAAATCGTTGGCAAACGTGACGATATTCAAGTAGGTTACATTGAAGTTCTGAAGAATTCTGTTATAAAATTGAATCATGCTGCCAGAAGTAATGATGAAATGAAAGCGTCAGCGATAGATAATTCACGTGATGAAAATATTTTAGTTGCAAACGATAATAATACAAGAGGTAATTTTTTGATTAATTTAGCTAGTGTCATAGATGATGACGAAATTGAATTGAATCACGTGGGAAATTTGAAAATAAGAAAAGAAATAAAGAAATTGGTGCAGGAATACAAACCAAATAAGTCAAAAGACATAGGATTATGGATGAACATAATTTTATCTGATGAAATACCTGTTTGTGAACGTCCGCGGAGATTTCCTTGGAAAGAACAAGAAGTAATAGAAAATCAAGTTCAACAGTGGTTAAGCGAAGGAATAATAAGACGCAGTTTTTCTGATTACGCTCCACCAGTGGTTTTAGCCAAGAAGAAAGATAACTCATATAGATTATGCATAGACTATCGTAAGTTGAATAGGAAGATAATCAAAGATCGTTTCCCATTACCTTTGATTGAAGATGTTTTAGATAAATTAGAAAAATCAAAAGTGTTCACGACCCTTGATTTAAAGAATGGTTTCTTTCATGTCGAAATTGAGGAGAAAAGTAGGAAATACACCGCATTCGTGACACACGAAGGAGAATACGAGTTTTTGAAATGCCCCTTTGGTTTATGTACATCAGGAAACTGGTTCCAAAGATATATAAACACTGTGTTCAGAGATTTGTTACGTGACGGCACTGTAGTTGTTTATATGGACGACTTTATCATTCCATCGCAGACTGAAGAAGAAGGTTTAGAGAAATTGAAACGAGTGCTTGAAGTTGCAGCAGAATATGGGCTAGAGCTTAATTTAAAAAAATGCAAGTTTTTAAAGAAAAGAATAGAGTTCCTCGGTTATGTGATTGAAGATGGGACAATACAGCCATCTGAATCGAAGACATCAGCCGTCCGAATTTTCCCACAACCAAGAACGGTAAAACAAGTGCAATCATATTTAGGATTAACAGGTTATTTTCGTAAATTCATCCCAAACTACGCTCGAATAGCCAAACCATTGAGTGATCTATTACGCAAAAATGTCGCATTTAAGTTTGGTACAGAACAAATACAGGCATTTGAAAAATTAAAAGAAATATTATCGCAAAAACCAGTATTGCATTTATTCAAACAAGGATCAGCACTAGAACTACACACCGATGCCAGTAGCCATGGTTTCGGAGCAGTACTTCTACAAAAAGCGGATGATGGGAAATTCCATCCTATACAATATATGAGTAAAAAACAACTCCACAACAAGAAAAATATTGTAGTTATGAATTAGAGGTACTAGCAATAATTGAAGCTCTAAAGAAATTCAGGAACTACTTACTAGGTACGAAATTCAAAATAGTAACTGATTGTGAAGCATTTCAAAAAACCCTAAACAAAAGAGAATTGCCTCCAAAAGTCGCAAGATGGGTTTTATTCATCAAAGAATTTGATTATGAAATTACGCATAGAGCGGGAAACAAGATGAAACACGTAGATGCTTTGAGCCGGAATGCTGTTTTAGTTATTACAAGATCACAAAGTGAGATGGCGACTAGAATAGCCATAGCGCAGGAGAGAGATGAGCTGCTAAAAGCAATAAAATCTTTAGTCGAGAAGGGTGAGGAAAACGAATATCTCATCAAGAATAATGTATTGTACAAGTTCGAAAATGGAAGAGATTTGCTCGTAGTGCCTGAAGAGATGCAAAGAGAGATTATTCGTAAGACACATGATGAAGGGCATTTCGCTATAGCCAAAACAGAAGAATTGGTAAAAAAAGAGTTCTTCGTCCCTAATCTTAGAAAACAAGTTGAAACAGTAGTATTAAATTGTATCGAGTGTATTCTACATAACAAGAAAAGAGGCAAATCCGAAGGTTTCCTAAAACCCATACCTAAGGAGAATATACCATTAAGTACTTATCATATTGATCATATTGGGCCATTGCCATCAACAAATAAGAAATATCGGCATATCTTCACTATTGTAGATGCCTTTACTAAGTTTGCATGGTTCTATCCAGTGAAATCCACAACAGCGCAGGAAGTCATTGAAAAGTTATCCTTACAACAAACAGTTTTCGGGAATCCCAGCAGAATAATAACAGACCGGGGACCAGCGTTCAAATCAGATGAATTTGCAGAATACTGCAAGAAACAAGGGATACAACACGTCAAAATAACGGCGGGAATGCCCAGGGGGAACGGACAGATCGAAAGAATTCATAGCATCCTGATTCCTGTGCTAGCGAAACTAGCAGGTAATGAAAGCACGAAATGGTATAAGTATGTATCAGATGTGCAGAGAATCATCAATAGTACGGTTACAAGAAGTACAAAATACAGTCCATTTGAACTGAGGATTGGTGTAAAAATGAAAAATAAAAATGACATAAGAATTAAAGAAATACTAGAAGAGGAACAGTTAAACCACGTGATGACAGAACGCGAAAACGTAAGAGAAGAAGCGAAAAAAAACATTTTGAAAATACAAGAAGAAAATAGAAAGCAATTTAACAAGAAGAGAAAGGAACCTAATAAATATAAGTTAAATGATCTCGTGGCAATCCAAAGAACGCAGTATGGCACAGGACTTAAATTAAAGGAAAAATTCCATGGACCGTATAAGATCACTAAAGTAAAGCCATGCGACCGTTATGATGTAGAGAAAATTGGGGACCATGATGGTACCAACAAGACATCAACTGCTGCAGAATATATGAAGCCGTGGAGTAACACGTCTGCATAGAGTGGGATGTTTTCGTTTTATGCTTATCTCTTTGTTTGTTTGAATCTGTGTCTAAATTTTTATGAGAAGTATTGAACTGTCGAGGTCGACATAACGTCAGGATGACCGAAAATGTGGGAATTATTAGAAGTAACAGCAACAATAATATGAACTCAATGAATTATTACTTTTCACGAGCAGTGATAAAAGCGATCATCACGCAAGACCAAGAAAAGCACGCTAACACGAGGAGTTGTTCCATAGATTTGAGCCATAGCAGTGGATGGATTTTTGACGCAATGCTCAGGGAAGCTTGCAAATGTTTATATTAAAATACGGAAGTTGGTACGTTCATAAATATTAATCCTGTTTGATATTTGTATTTGAATCTTCAGTTGTATGTGCTGTTATTTTATTAAACCTTTTTGTTTATATTATATTTGAAGAATCTTCTGTTGCATTGAAACTACATATTGGTTATCATAATCCCACATATATATATATATATATATATATATATCTTAGAAAATCCAATATAAACGTGAATGAAAATGTACAATGGGCGCTTCTGAGTTACTAACGATTATCAAAGGCATTCCTTATCTTTAGAAAAGTCGGAAACCAATATATTTTCGAGATTTAAAGAAGCATTTATGACAACAACGTTATTTTGTGCTGCCACTGATTTTCGAAAACGTTTCCAAGTAATTGTTATAGTGTATTAAAACTGTTTTCTAGTGTCGCAAACCGAAATATAGGTTTATAGGATTCTACAAATTCTCATTTAACATGTTTAGTTGCATGGCTGAATTTATACATGAAGGACTAACAAAATAATATTAATTTTAATGTTATGTTAATTCTGTTAATTTATCGTGTTCATCTGTAAAACATGTTTGTTGAACATGAAAATGATTACTAGCATGATAGTAGCATCTAAAAAACCTATATTTCGGTTTAAGAAAACTGATTAATATACTATACAAATTTCTTGGAAACACTTTTGAAAATCAATTGCAGCAAAAGAAACTATTTTATACATTCTTATTTAAATCTCGAAAGCAAATTGGTTTTTGTGGTTTCTAAGGATAAAGAACGCTTTTCGGAATCATGTTGACTCGGAAGGGGTCATTGTATATTTTCATTCGTGGTTATGTTATACTTTTTTAGACTAAGAAACATTTTTTTTCTTACAGTGCTGACAATCGTATGTCAACGATTTTTTTTTTTTTACTTTTGGGTTTCCAGAAAAGTATCACAGGGTATTCATTCTTAAAAAAAACTTTTTTTCGTAAATTTGTGTAACAGAAACCCCCCAATAAAACAGTTTTTTTCCATTTCTTCCATTAGTAACATTTAATTATCAACAGCAAATTAATCTGGAAATGAGAAAATTTGCAAAGTTTATGTATTTATATTCCTAAATTAACAATTCTCAGTATTATTGTAATACAACATTTTTGTCATTTCTTTATTAGCTAATTCAAACGTTTAATCAAACTTTATAAAGTTGATATATTTGAATATTTTAACTCTTTTTTTCCGTTTTTTCCTTTAGTAATGCTTAATTATCAACAGTAAATTATTCCAGATGTAAACAAATTAATCTGTAAATAAGAAAATTCGCAAAGTTTATTTATTATATTCCAAAATTAACAATTCTCAGTATTATTGTAATACAACATTCTTTTCATTGTTTCTTTATTGGATAATTCAAACATTTAATTATCAACAGTAAATAGTTCCAGATGTAAACAAATTAATATGGAAATATGAAAATTCGCAAAATGTATTTATTTATATTCCAAAATTAACAATTCTCAGTATTATTGTAATACAACATTTTTTTTCATTGTTTCTTTATTAGATAACTCAAACGTCTACTGGAATCTTTATAAAGTTGATACATTTTAATATTGTAACTCTACGTTATTTTTCAGAATTTTATAAAATACTTAACATCTATATTTGTGTCTTCGGCCATAAAATACCAGAAAAGAAAATATTTTACCTCCTCTTGAATCGATATTTTATTTTTACCTTAACACCTAATAAATAGATCCAAAGCCACGGAAGTAAATATGAAACATGATATATATATCCATCATAACCTATTCATTTTGTGTTGCCGTAAAATGTTGATAAATAGCAGCCACATATCAACAGTGGCTTTAGGATTTTGACTCCCATGTGGCTTTCTTGTAATGTATAACACATTTACCATCTTTTATATTACGATTGATTTATCCATGAATTGTGACTTCACAAAGTTCCATCTGAAATTTATGTGGGTGGCCTCTTTCGTCTATGAACTAAGAGGAATTATCTTTTTTTCTGCCTACAGGGCTTGTGAAATTGAAAGTTGTTATCAATTTTCTTTTGACTTGAAGGGAGATTAATAAAAATTTAGAATGTCCATATAGCTAAGAGAGAGATAGTTCGAAACACGGTGTTCCTTACGCACATTAGTTATTGGTATCGATTTTTATTGAAAAAAAAATACTTGCTTTAAGAATTTATAAAGTAGGTGATATGTCATACAGATAGAATTTCTTATAAATGTTTCATTATGGGGGTTTATTTGTAGTGTCATAGACTAATATTTTTACATACAATAAAGATAATTATGATTTTCTATTTATTATATTATATGTTCTTGTTATTTTTTGTTGTTGCTACAGTGCTGACAATCCGTATTTTTTTTCCTTTTTTTTTCTTTTGGGTTTCCATAAAATCATCACAAAGTAACACGCGTTTTTTTTTCGTGTGTGTGTGTGTGTGCTGTGGTGTAGTTTTAAATCAGCTTACATCGGCAAAACCATTTAGTACAGTTAAAACTGGATAACATATTCAGAAAGATCGTTTTATACATAAGAGTATACTCTTATGTCTAAAATTCTGCAATCAATTTGAAAAAATATCGTTGTTAACCTTTTTTAAATGGCTATTTTTCCGAAGGACATCCCCCCCCCTTATGTCAACGCTCCTCCAGGGCTCAATCTTAAAGGTATAGATAAACCAAAAATAAGCTCTAAAAGTTAAAACACTCTTCTAATCAACAGTTAAATCGGTTTTTAAAAATACGAATTTTAAATCCTTCAAAAATACCAGCGAACACAGGTCACTTCGCGCCTCACGGAGACGATTTTTTTCTACGCTAAAAGTTAATTAAACAACCGTATTTCGACACAATCTTTTAGAGCATCTCGGTAGACAATAGTTACATCACCTACAAAATTTTCGAAAGGGAAATTTTCGAAAGAATAAACGCGAAAAAGAGGGGTGTTTCGTCGCGGATCGCGCTGTTTGGGCTCATGTTTTCACTACTAAATAGGCATATTTTTCCCAAAATTTTAAAGAGAGCTTGGATACAGTTATATTTATAGCCAATTGAAATTTCAGAGAGTTCGGAAGATGAGAACTATGTTATATTGTTACATTAAAAAAAAGTGAGAAGAAAACATATTTCTTTTACAACTAGTTAAGAATATCTTTTCCCGAAATTTTTATATGGGTTGTGAAACAGTTTTATTTATAACCGATAAAGATATCAAAGAGTTCGGACCCCAATAACTTTTTTTAAACTATTTGTTTAATTTATTATCACCGTCTGAGCTACGTCGGGCCGGTCAGCTAGTTTTAAATAAAAAATAGTTGTAAAAATAATTATTTCTAAATGTTTAATTATAGGATTTCATTTGGGAATTTCACAGACTAAAATTTTTATAATACTAAAGAAAATTCTGAACAGATATTTATTATTATTTTTTAGTAATAGCACATATCCGAATTTTTATTTTTATTTAAATATTGATGTTCTTATTGGTAAAAAATTGTGTGTCATTTTAACGGCAAATTAAAATGATTAAAAAAAATTCAATACCTATCTGCAGTTTTACTAGCAAGTAAGTAACACATCAATTTTGGTACATTAATCTTTTTATTATGTTTCGAAATGTTAAAAGATATACAGTGGCTTTAGGCTTTTGGCATCCATATGGCTTTCTTGTAATGTGTAATATATTTATTATATTTTATACTATAATTGATACATCCATGATTTGTGACTTGACAAAGTTTAGTCTGAAATTTATGTGGATGGTGTACTTCGTCTATGTATTAAAAGAATTATTTTTTGATGCTCACAGAGCTTGTGAAATTGAAAGTTTTGTCATCGATTTTCTTTCGACTTCACAAGAGCTTAATAAAAAGTTAAAATATCCATTGAGCTACAAGAGAGATAGTTTTAAACACGGTGTGTGATGTTTCTTAAGCACAATATTTATTCATATGTCAGGAGTAATATATTTATTTTAATCTTATATTTATAATAAAAAATTCATCTAAATAGAGTTATTTCTAAATGATTACGCGTGGGATTTCATTTGAAATTTCATAGGGAAATATATTTTTTTAAAGTTATAAAACATTCCTACAATTCCTCTAAATAGGTTTTTTAAAGGTTTCATTTTATAATATAGTTTAATTATTTTCATTTTCTTTAAATACTACTATTTGTATTCATATAAGTGATTCTAATAATTTAATATAAATTTTAATTTTTTTTTTTCTAAATTAATACAACACATTTGTTCTGTAATTTGAATTTCGTAGTATTTTAATTTATAAATCCGTTTAAAATTATTTTTAAAATATTAAAATAAATACAACGAGAATAATGTACCTTTCGTATTTTTTTACAATCAATTATTTGATAGTGTTTTACTATTTAATGGTGTGCGTTATTCAAATTCGTTGAAAAGTTAAAAGCGAAGACGAATAATGTTTCTCTAGAGAAATACGTTTATCAGATAGCAAGACGATTTAACAAATTCACATAAGTAGATTTTATACTGATAAGATGATAAAATTTTCACATGAAACAGTATTAAAGGATAATTCATTCCAATAACCATTATTAATTACAATCCTGTAGAAGATTTCATTTATTTCAAATATCTTGCAAAACAAAATAAATATGGCAGTCAAAGTATCAAAACTAAAAGTTAAAGTCTTTTTAATTAATTTCTTCTTACCTATATAAATGGAAATTGATAAAAATTGACAAAAATTTAATATATGTGCACAAAGACCATACCAAGATAAAAAAAAATTCAAGAAAATTTACGAATTAGGCAATAAATTAAAAAAGGCAATATTGGATGCGTTGAGGAGAAATATATATATATTACTCTGAATACGAAAATATAGTATTTCTGTGATTAATAAATCGATATTCAAAATAATAAACGACAGACAAGCGACTATTTTTTTCTTTCTTTAAAAAGAGTTTATTTGAAAGACAATATATATATATATATATATATGTATATATAATAGGCAGTAATAATAATAATGATGATGATAAAACGTTATTAAGAATAAAAATATCTATTAATAATGCATTGCATATATATATATATATATATATATATTATGTTATGCCCATGTGTCTTTAAATAAGGTAGGCGAGCAAAAGGTGGACATAGCTAAACTTTGAGGATTTTTTATAATTTTCTGGTTGGGTGTGTATGGCTGAATTTTTGTCTGTAAAACTTTACACTTATCTTTAACACATATCAAATATACTTTTCTTTGTAAAATAAAATTTAGTTAATTTTATAATACAATTTCAAAATTGTAGCTTGAGGGCCACCTTTGACGGATAGTATTCCAAAGTGTGCCCATGTATTGAAATTACTTTTAAAATATGAAAAATACTCGTTTAACTATTTTACTTACTATTACGCTCTGATTATCATTTCTTTCTTTTGATATATTTCAAGTTTTTCTTCTTAATCTTCTTATCTTATGACACGAAAAGACCTTGAAGCACTTTTGGTGCACGGTAGCTCAGGGATTTTCTTCTGGGAATTACAAACTTCTTTTGATCTCTGGTGTTAACATTAAATGTTAATAATTTTTTTCAGATATTGATGTAGAAAGTTTAAAAATGGCGCTTACTACACTGATTTTCACATTTGTTTTCTAAGGTGACTGTCTTTGGAATGTGCATATGGTCACCATTTGCACGACGTAAAAGTATTAATCTGATAAATTTCTTAGAATTGAAGTAAATGTGGTTAAAGAGAAATAATTAAGATTTGAGAAAACGTATCATAATTCAAACGTCTAAGAATTTAAATACGTGTAAATTAAAATATGTTCTTACCTGGTGGAAATTAGAACGACTACTCCTCAAATTAATCTGAAGTCTGAATCAAAAGTGACATCACTGCATAAAAAGTCGTAAGATCAAGGTGATCAAAGAGGATCAAGCCTCGTGCACTGCAGATACATTATTGACAATGCACTGTTAAAAATAAATCCGTTAATTCACGGTAAAACTACTGGCAGCAAAGTTGCCGGACTTTTTCCGTTCCGTTAGTGCATTTTCCTTTTTGAAAGATAAAGGAAGGGAAAACTCCGTTTGAAGAATCGGTAAGTTTCCGTTTTACTCGGTTTTAAAAAATGTCATCTCTATTTGTGCTGCCATCTCTTGTTTATTACGGGAGTATTTAATATTTGATATAATGCAAAAACATTTTCTGCCCGTCCTGAGGATCGAACTGGGGACGTTAGTGTTTTGAGCCGAGTGCTTTACCGTAAGACCAGCGGGTCCTTGCTAGAGTAAGAGTAGGAAACGATGATACGGGATTTCTTCAAATCGCAGCTTGGTACTTAAACAATTTGGGGTTTAGAAAACTGGAAATTTTGAAGTTAATTGCGGGGATATTTCGTAATGAGATGATTGTTGAAAACTATAGTATTAATAGAGGATAAAAATATGAATTATATATATTCTTAATTTGATTGTTAGATGTAAAATATAAATATTATATTTTGAATTAAATTCGATAATTAGGTTTGCTTTTAAGCGAAAATCGATTTTTAATCAACTATTATGTATTTTTTAAATGTGTTCGTTTAGAATATATTTTCAGTGTGAGCGTTTTTTAAAACTTTAAAAAATAAATTGCGAATAATTTTAAAGGAATGAGTTTAATTCGAAAGCATCATTTTTTGTTTGTTGCTTTTTTAAATAGAATCGATTTTTTTTCACTTAATTTAGCTATTTTATATATATATATACTAATCTAATTTTTTAGAATATATTTTAAGTGCGAATACTTTTTTATAACTTTAAAAAATGAATTGCAAATAATATTAAAAGAATGGAAAAAAATAATTTTTGCTTTTTTAAATTCGAAAGCACTATTTTCTTGTTGTTGTTTTAAATAAACTTGAAATTTTAATTTATTGAATTTTTAGTTTTTCTGTGCAGCAACATGTCAGTTTTTGAAACATTGAAAATAAACATGCAGCAGATACGAAATATCTCCGTTGGCTGCTTTCTTTTCCGTCCTTTCCGTTGTTTTCAAGAAATATGAGGAAATTTTCTGCTTTTAACTGAAAACGCCCTTTTGTCATGAAAAAGGACTTTTTGTGTGAAATTCAGGAAAAAAATATCCGTGAATTTCAGATTTTTTTTAACAGTATACTGTAAAAAAAAGTCCGTCAATTTACGAAAAAAAGGACTGGCAGCAGAGGTGCCGGAATGTTTCCGTTTTTTGAGGAATGTTCCGTTTTTGTAGTCCATAAATGGCGTGATACAGACGTGAAGGAGTTTAAGCGCATGTGTGGCGATCAAAAATACTGCAATCTCATTGGATGATAGATTTTTACATTAATAATTCCGTATTTGAAACTCTGTAAACTTAAAAGTCTAAAAAGTGTACAATTTAGGGATACAGTTTATGCACTTTTTGTGCACAATTCAGTTTGCAGCTTTTATGCATAAGTAGAGGTGCCAAATACGCATGGATTTTGTGCACTTTTTTTGCCAACTTTTTCTAGCTGGGTAGCAACAGATATACGCGAGAGATTCCATTTTTCTAACAAAACGGAAATTTCTGATCAAAATTCACGGAAGACAACCTGTCAATAAACGAAATTTTTTAACAGTGCGCAGTAGCACCATTTTGTGATTAAAAATTGGGGGGTGGGCTACCATAGGAACATTGGCCCCTATGCTCACCCACATTATCTAAATTAATTAATTCAAATCTCCGTTTTGAAATGGTAAAAACATTTTGACCTGTACAAAATTCCGATGGTGCTGGTATTGCTTATTACGGTGGATTATCTACGCGAGTGATAAAGGCTGATAGATAATGCCCTCCATGGGAATCTTTCTAAAGGGAATGCCCGTATTTACGCAAGGTACCCAAAGTTTAAAGAAAACCTCTAAAAACTCTTAACGACTAGGGCAACGAGCGCGATTGGGGTCAAACTCAGCACCTCCCGTCTGTCAGCATTGAGAGCAGAATTGGCTCTCAATCTGCCGTTGGTTGGGCGGTACACAATTTCGAAAAATATTTCTTGTCGCTTAAAGTACTCTTTGAATGCACAAAAATTATATTTTATTAGTTAGAAATCAACATCAAAGGTGAAAGGGCAGTTTTGGATCTACAAATATAGAGCACACCACATCGAATAAAAAGCAGCGAAAACTTTAAGAGCGTTTTTTTTTTAAACTTTCAGAACAGCTTTTTCAAAATTGGTAGACGCTCCTGCTCCGCCAACTTTGAATTATAATTAACTTGATATTTTTAAAGCTAATCGTCACATATGTTTTCGAAATATTGATATCTCACTTTTTTATGTAAATTTAAGTAACGAAAATTTTGGTTGAAAATTTACATTTTTATACTGAATCGATGCCATATACATATTATTTAAAACAGTTATACATTTTAGTACTTTTGACTTAAATAAACTACTTTTTGTATCATTTTTCTACAATGAATTATCGTAAACATCATTTGACACACTATTTTCGAAGCGCTCTCACCCATTAGCTATCAAACCGACCTTTTAACACTTTCCCACATAGTTGAAAAGTGTTTATGAATTCTGTCTGCTGTCTAACTTGTGTAAATATACTCGGAGTGTCATGTAATTGATACATCTTATTGGGGTTTTCCATGGAAGGCTCGGTATTGAAAATGAAGTGTGTAACTTTTATAGTTCTGTTACAGGGGGGTTCAAAATAAATCAGTTACATTATGGTCTATGGGGGGAAATTGTTTGCCGAGTATTTTAATGATATTAAACTATTTTGAAAATTTTGAAATTGAAATACATCATTTTGGTGCATTACAAGATGCTTACTTTAGCATACTGTACGCATAGAATTTTTCGTTTATTTACAGGGATACACAAAAGAATTCGGTTGTAGTACTGTCTATGAGAGATGATTGAGGTTTTAATTGTGGTATGCGTTTTTAAATTGAAATATTTTTTGTATGTTACTTGGTGCGTAAAAAATTTACAGATCATTAACAAAGCTGCACAAAAAAATTCGAGTACATTTCCGCTTATTGGCGAAAATTGCTTAAGGGGAATTTTCAACTATGCTATGCGTTTCCTAACTGAACAAAATTTTGGCATGCTATGTAGTATATATACAAACCTATTTAAAGGGCTGCATGAAATAATTCAGATATTTTTCCAGTTATAGATGATAATTCCTGAATTTGTATTTTCAAATATGTAATGAGTTTTCCAAATTGTTGACAACAGCTCTTCAACTTCAAAATAGGCACCACAATATCTTTGCTAAAAACCATGGCCCATTTCCTAAGCATCTCAATAAATTCGGCAAGGCATCGTCACATAGATGTATCTGTCGGAAAAGAGGTACCTCCTTACAATATATCCTAAATTGTACTCTGACTGCCCACCATCACATTAGAAAGCCATCACAAATGAATCTGTCTTCCTGGTTTGCCTAGGTTCTGAAACAACCAAAACTTCTTCAAAAAAATAAAAGATTGTATATTTCTGCTAGAACGTAATCAATACTTATTCATGCTGTCTCCATTGGACCTACTGGAGGTCGAGGATGAAGTGAACTTCTATTATGCATAAGGACCTTTACACAATTTACCTTTACTCTAAACTCAACAATTAAGTTGTTCTTAATGGCACCATACAGTGTTATTTAGTATTTTTAGCATAATTTATCATTGTTTGCCCAAGTATTATTATTCATTCATTCTTGTTCATTTAGTACTTACTTCTATCCATTATTATTATCTACTTCAGCATCTTACTGTATTATTACTTGGTAGTATTATTGCTCAATATCACACAGCAGTATTTAGTATTGCTCAGTCGGATTGGTAAATTGTATTTCCTGAATTTGTATTTCAGCATTACATTGTATAATTATTGCTCAATATCACAAAGTATGATTTAGTAATGCCAAGTATAATTAGGTAAACAAACCTGATAGGCGGGGCTAGTTGAGCTTAAGCCGAAAGGTAGGCCTCACCGGGCGGTTTGACATGAACCTTGTGTACTTAGACATAATATTTCACATCATTAAACGGGGAAATTTCGTTATGGTATTCTGAATGTGTTGGAAAGTGCTTGATAATCAATGCTTGACGGATGATTTTACTTTCTTGTATTAATCCATTCATGTACAAGGTAGCAAAATGCACAATAAATAAGCGTCTTTTCGAGTGTGTGCACAGACGTTTGGCAGGTACTGTCTCAACTGAAACAAAATACATTTTTAGCTTAAATTTATGTATAATATTTTAGTGTAAATAAAATTTTATATATACTTCGCATTAAAAAAAAAAAAAATCCAAAAAGCCTTAAATTTCAGTGTGTCAAGTTGGTGCTACCCCAATAACTTTATTTTTGGTATTATAGTTTGTTTAATAAATATATAATGAAACATTTAGTTAAATATTCATGATATACCTTTTTATCTATTTATAAAATAAATTTAGTCAAAAAAAAAATTATAATTTTAAATTTTAAAACATTGCTGAAAGAAGATATAATTTAATTTTAATGAAAATTGTAGAAGACAATGCAGATTTAATTTACAGATTTTGAACTGGTTGTTGTAGTTAAGAAAGAGAAGTGGTTAATAATAGTCTTTAATGGTCTTTTATGAATTTTGTAAAGTAAAAAAAAATATCCATATTCATATCTACTATTTTACAAAATATTTCAGCGTTTAATAGATTATTAATGAATATATTATTTCAATACTTGATCGCACGTTTTCCAACTGCAAATTTGCATCGGAAACTCGCACTCTTGACTTCAGGCTCTAATCTCTGTACCGTTGAGATTTATTCCTAAATATAAGGTCATTTTCTGTTCACATTAAAACAAATTTTTATATTTTAAATTGTAATGACGAAATGCCATCAGTAAAGATTGTGTAATTTCGATTATTTAATTTTTCTTTGTAATAATGGAAATAACCCAATTGCTACCACTGTGAAGAAATTTTATATAAAAAACTTTTAAATTTTAAATTTAAATTTAAAAATTGGAATATTTTTTTTAAAAAAATAGCTAGTGTTGGCACATCTACAAATGAACAGTTTACATTAAAAAAAAAAAAAAATTAACAAAATTGGTTCAGTAGAAGCTCAGGGCAGATGACTAAAAAGCAGCTTGTGTTTTAAATATATAGATTTTTTTTAAAAAAATACAGCAATATTAACAAAGAAAATTTAAACCTGAACGTAATTTGTAAGCATTGCTTAACAAAAATAACGTAAGTAATGAAAAATATTAATTAAGAGAAATATATTTTCGCACAAATTTTAACAATCTTCGGTGCATATTATAAATAATTATATATGAGGTGGTTAGAATGACAGTGGAGTAAGTCAATATTTAGTAATTTGAGAAAGGAAGAGTTTTGGGAAACTTGTCGTATTGCCGTTGCACTAAGTGGTCCAACTTGTTTTGCCCTCTGGCGACTCCCTAAGTGAACTATGATTTATTTGAATATCACACTGAACAGAAAATAATATACGTTCAGTGAAAATATGGTTATTTAGAATTTTCAAATTTGTGACTGACTCCACTGTAATCTAACTACCTCATATCATTTAAGTGCGCATGCACAAAAGAAGATGTTGCAAGGATGAGACAAAAAGGTGCTATAAAAATGGATGTAATGAACAATATAATTTATAAATATCATAAAGATTAAGTAAAGCACAATGCGTTTCGAATGAACGATGCTTTTCTTCCTCAGGTGCAATCAAAATGTTTTATCACTTTGAAAGCAGGTGAAAGACAGAAAGAAAGTGGAATAGAAGGAAGTAGGTAGGAGCACACAGCCAATCACAAAGAAGGAAGCATCAGACATCCAATCCGATAGCCTACTGTCAAATATGTCTGATTGGTTGATGAATGTCATTCAAAAATTGGGAGGGAATAATCAACTGCTCTTAAAACTTCCATCAACTAGCTGTACGAGCTGCGCTCATTGAGTGAGAATTAGAAAACCCTTTCTGGGAGTGTCTTTGGTGTGAATTCAAAAACAAAATAAGAAATTCGAAAATCGTCGAAAATCTTTAGTAAATTTCATTTCTCAGAAAATACATACTATATATTTATTACTTCTTTCGTATTTCGATATCTTTTATTCTCGTACAAAAGTTCATTCCCTGTTCAGTTTTGTAATGTGATTCTAATATAACCACACTAAATACACATTTAAAATGTATAAAAATAAGTATACGATAGACTAGTTTATGTTTGTTGTACAATATTGTGAATTGAAAAGTTATGAATTAACTAGCTTCTTCTGTTCAATGTTCACAACTAGGATAATCTAACCATTGAATATGATTTACCTCATTGAAAAAACTGTCCTCTATTAATTAACTTATTCTGCTTTATTGAATCTTGTTTTTCTCTATGTAGTAATAGAAATACAGAACCTAATGCAGTAATAATAATAACAATGTTAATACTACTAACAATAATAATAATAATAATAATAATAATAATAACAATAAACCTCAGTGGAAAACTGCATTATTGAGAATTCTGAAAGTAATACATTTATTCAAGGTTGTTATGAAACTAGGTATATTAAATTCTTAAAACGAATCAGGCGGAAAGAAATCACACTACCGAAAGAAATAACTACTTAATTTTGATGAAAATTCTAAAAGACAATGCAACATTTCATTTAGAGAAATCTTTCGATTTACTGTTCTCATCTTAAGACTATTCTTAATTGAATTTCTCCCTTCTGAAAGACTCCCAATACTTATGTTCTTAGGCAAGAATTAAACGCTTTGTTGAACTCCTTGTTCTCAGACCACCAGTTGCTGGGTTTCAAAATTTCCAGAAGGCAAATAAAACCACTGCTTCAATCAGGAAACACAAAACAAAAAAGCAACACCTGGAATTACCTCGGTCTTGTATTTGAAGAACTGCGTTTCCCCTTTTAGCCCTAATCCTGTTGTGTTTCTTCAAGTGAAGGAAGGTCTCTCCTGGGATTTCTGCGCAAATTGAGAAGCGGCAAGCACTTTACAACTAATCTCGCGCGCTCACTCCTTAAATCTCCCATTCAATCTACGGTATACTCTCTGAGGAATAAGATGAAAAAAAAAGTTTCTTGAATTTCACAGTTCTGTGGAAATGGAGTTTGCCGTAAATAAAGTTGTTTAGCGTACGCTGCTGCTCCGCTACGCTACTTTAGCTAACTGCATTCCAATTCAAAAGAGGGGATTTTTCATATTTTTTTATTATTATTCTTTGAAAAGACTTTCACATCACTTACCTCTTTAAGATTTTGAATAACTTTTCAAAAAATATATGCATTAAATTTAAATTTGAATGAAAAGTGTTTAGTCTTCTTTTTATTCTTTTGATTGATCCCTGTTTGATTTTCATGTGTTCGTTTTCTTCGTCTTTCAGAACAGTTATCTCTTTATAGAAAGTATTCAAAATGTGAATAAATGTTAGATTAGTGTATTTTTAAAATATATTTAGAAAATAAACGTACAGAGAAAATACGATTGTTTACTTAAAAATGCCTATACGACACGATATTTTCTGGAACAATTAATTTGATGAAAGGCTTTGGGCGAGAACTTATTTTACTGATATTCTTTTCACAAATAAATTCCTCTGAATGTTTATCTTTTATCATCAAACAATTTATAATCAACAAGTTGATATATTGACAGTAAGTAAAATTATTTGGTAAATTAATCTTAATTTTATACTTGAGGAATTATATTTTTCTACATACATTAGATTGAGGTATAAAGATAAAAATTATAATTGTGAATATAATTGTGAATTATTTTTTATGTCAACATTCCATTTTCATTGCACATACCAAATGTACAACAGTGAATGTCCTATCAGAGGAAAGGCTTTTGAACCTGTTTTTTGACATAGTGCACACACATTTCATTGAAACACGTTGTTTAATGAAATATTGCAATTATGTAAAATCGTGTAAGCAAATAATCTCACAAATTGCAATTTGGAAGCCTTAAAGAACCCATTGGCTTTATTTAACTCTCGCTAATGGAAATAATGCAAGTGAAAACTTCAATATTAACAAGAATTATTATTGTTTAGCGTTTAATACTGATTATTAGAGTAATGGATTAATTTGATTTTCTATAACACGACTTTCCTTATTATAATGAATGTCCTAAACTATAATAAACTATCTGAAATACCCGGCGTTGTCCGAGATTTTAAGAATGTTTGTGTAGAAAAAATGAATTTCAAAATTAAACGTGTTGTATAGAGAACTTCAAAATGTTAAAATATGCCAATATTTTCGTAATCGGGTTTTTATCATGATTTAATACCTTCCTCAAACTTATATTACGTTATATTCGTCTGCTGACGACATAGCTACTTGCTTTCTCTATTACTCATATTGATACTCTCTTTGTATGATTCTCAAACATTTGAAAAAGTCCGTTAAACTTCCAATATGACGTCATTTTCTTTAATTAATTAATTAAAGAAAATTTTATTAATTTTCTTTTTAATTCTCTAAATACGTCATATTAACCTGCTTTTTGTACTTACACATACTCATACTACTTGTATTATTGAGAAATGTTTGAAATTTCCGCTATATTACCAATATGACATCATATTAATCCTTTTTTAATTGTTGAAACTTTTTATTTCATTTTCATTTTTCACGTGGAAATTTTTCAATAGAAAATTAATTATTGTGAAAGAATTTTATTGTGGATTTTTAAATGTTGGCAACTGCTATATCGATTTTTTTTTATTAATAATTAATCCGATAAGGCTGTTAGATTTTTTATTTTTTTTCTCAATAAAAAAATAACTACATATTATTTCGATTCCGGATTACTTTAGTTGTCTCGGCGGTGTTTTAATACACCTACGCGTAACATTTTACAATTCTAGCTTTAAAGCTGTTGATTTGTATAGAAGTGCAGACAGACAGACAGACAAATTTTCATTTTTATATATTAGATAGATATAGATATGTGTTATTTAATCTTCATTTTAATTCTTAAATTTTTTTTATTTCATTTTCATTTTTCACCTGGAAATTTTTCAATTGAAAATAAATTGTTCAGTAAAAATTATTATTCCGGGTTTTTATTAAGTATCGGCAACGATAATGTATTAGCAACGTTAAGGTAAATTTAATCATTTTAAAATGTTATGCGAAAAGAATGTCCATTTAATCTCTGTGAAAATAGTGACATTTTTTATTATTAGGAAAAATATTTGAATTGAAAATATATTAAATGAATTGAAAATATTTGAAAATAATTGAAAATAAATTGTTCAGCAAAAATTATTATTCCGGGTTTTGATTAAGTATTGGCAACGATAATGTATTAGCAACGTTAAGGTAAATTTAACCATTTTAAAATGTTATGCGAAAAGAATGACCATTTAATATCTGTGAAAATAATGACATTTTTAATTATAAAGAAAATTATTTGAATACAATCAATAAAATTTATCCTATGTTCATTTCTGGTTTATAATAAATCTATACGCAAAGGTACAGGGTCATTAAATTCTCCGTTTTGACGTTTGCTTCAGCAAAACATTCACACACACAATCACATTTATAATATTATTAGAATCGGATTAATTTAGAAGGATTTTTTAACACTGTTTCTTTGTTAAAAAACTTTTGTAAAACATTCTTCTTCTTCCTCAAGCATTTATTTAATTCATAAAATCGTAAAGATTAAATTCAACACATAATTTAAAAAATAAAATAAAACCCTTCAGATAACCTTTATATTTAAAGTAAATTATACCAAACATAAAGGTAATAAAATATTTTAATACCTCTTTAACTGAATGTTTTAAATATATTTTAGCAAACCTGATAATTAACTGAAGTATTATAAGTTTTCTACCAAACATTTCTGAAATAAGAATGACGTACGCCTAATCACAGAGCTATTTTACGATCGTTTTATTCCATTTATAGCGAATTTTGTATTTAATATCTCAATAGCCAATCTGAAATGGTATTTTTAAATATAATTTTCTATAATTAGTGTAAAATAATAACGTTATGTTAAACCAGTACCTTAATATTAATATTTTATATTAAACAATTAATTCTAAACAAATAAAATGGTTATCCTTTAGCTGCAGTAGAAAATGAAACAGTGTGTATTGTAAACTAATTTTGGTGTTCATTATTATCTTGTCAAGTCATTTTTTATTAAATATTCAGCGGCACGCGTCGTAATTTTTACGACATAAAGATTGTGTTTACTTACGATATTACAAATAAGACATATTTCATAATAGTATTAAAAGAAGTATGTTGGAAAAACAATTGTACATATCAGTAGAAAAAATGAATTTTAATAATATTTGCAAGCTGAAAAGAAAATCTAAAAATTTACGTTTAAAGACGGTAAGTACCAATTATTAATGATGAAAGAATTAGATCATTTCTCCTACAAATTATATCAAGCACGCTTTAACATAATAAGACAAAGGTGAGAAAATCTAATATTTTCAAAAAAGATATAGTATTTTCAGAATATGAAACAATTTTATATTCTAAATTTTTTAAAGTACTTTTATGCTAGAAAGAATTTTAACAATATACATTTATTTAGATTTGAACTCTTGATAAATTATATTTTACGCCATTGTACATTTTTCTTTACCAAAACATATATATCTATACTAATATTATAAAGGAGTAAAGATTGTTTTTTTGTTTGTTTGTTTGTTTGTTTGTAGGGGGTAATCTCTGGAACTAGCGAACCGATTTCAAACGTGATGGTGGCAAACTGATGGTGCCAACCCCTGCTCCAACATAGGCTATATTTTATGTCGGTGCCACTATCCCCAGGGGGGTGCAGGAGCGAAAAACGTTCTAAAATTGCGATTTTGTTTATACTGAAGGAGCTAGAAATTTGAAATTTGGCATTGTAGTTACTTATAAGATGTAAATGCTCTCTAAGAATAAAATTTTAAAAAAATCGAAATTTAAAAGGGTGAAATGAGCGAAAAGCGTTCTAAAAACATTCTAAATTACAATTTCTATGGAATCTGTGGAACTACCGAACCGATTTCAAAAATGATGGTGGCAAATTGATGGTGACAACCCCTGCTCCAACATAGGCTATATTTTATGTCGGTGTAACTAACTCCAGGACAGTGAGGAGCGAAAAACGTTCTAAAATTGCGATTTTTTTTATACTGAAGGAGCTAGAAATTTGAAATTTGGCATTGTAGTTACTTATAAGATGTAAATGCTCTCTAAAAACAAAATTTAAAAAAATTCGAAATTTAAAAGGGTGAAATGAGCGAAAAGCATTCTAAAAACATTCTAAATTATAATTTCTTTGGAATCTATAGAACTACCGAACCGATTTCAAAAGTGATGGTGGCAAATTTATGGTGACAACCCCTGCTCCATCATAGGCTATATTTTATGTCGGTGTCACTAACCCCAGGGGGGTGCAGGAGCGAAAAACTTTCTAAAATTGCGATCTTTTTTATACTGAAGGAGCTAGAAATTTGAAATTTGGCATTGTAGTTACTTATAAGATGCAAATGCTCTCTAAGAATAAAATAAAAAGAAAAATCGAAATTTAAAAGGGTGAAATGAGCGAAAAGCGTTCTAAAAACATTCTAAATTACAATTTCTATGGAATTTCTAGAACTACCGAACCGATTTCAAAAGTGATGGTGGCAAATTGGTGGTGACAATCCCTGCTCCAACAGCCTCTTTAATAAAAAACTATGCGTTTCTGATGACTGGGTTTTTCGCTAATTGTTGCCACATATTAATCTCGGAAAATAAAACATTTGAAGTTACTGAAAAAAAATAGTAGCTGGAAAAGTATTTGTCAGAAAATTGTTAGGCAAACTGCGTTTGAAAGGTAAAAAATTGTATTTTTCTTGATATAAATTTCAAATCTAATGATTATGCCATTTTTCAAATATTGAATTTGAAAAATTACTAAATTTCACAATGGAGTACCATAGCAAAACCTTCATGCGTAAAAAGATAATGATATGGGCGACGTGTCCTGGCGTGTATATTGGCTATAGCACGAGTCACAAATTATAGTAGCCTTATTATTCTGTTAAAATATAAAAGTGAATTATGAAATGTGAATATTTTGTTGGATTAAAAGTTCGTTATAAGAAATTGACCAGCGTAGCGGGCGTAGCTTGCTAATATATATATAATTTAAATCGTCAACTGATTTTTCTGGATTGTCTCCAGATATATATTGAATATCACCCCATGTGTCCAGTTTTCCTGCTATAAAAGTAAAACTTCTAACTAAAACTTTTCTCTTCAAGATTGCAGCAACATAGTTGAGGTTTTATTCCAATAGAGCGAAAAATATCCAGGCCAGAACTCGAACCTGAGTACCTTGGCTTCCCGTGCAAATGCTCTTCTTACTGAGCTACCCCGACGATAGTTGGCTCACGTAATCCATCCTATTAAAATCCGTGAGCGTATCTATTTACGTAACTTCAAAATCTCGGAAACCACCGGGTGCAGGGCTACGAAATTTGGCACACTGGTTGATGGTAGGGGGGCCATGAACGATTGAGGCAAAAATAATCGAAAATTTTAAATAGATTTCTTTTTTATTGACGAATTTTTGGATTATTTTATGTTCAATCCATAATCTCGCGAGTTCTAACCAATTCTAAATGTTTACTTCAATGTGAGATATACATATTACGTACGCCAAGCTGCAATACTAAGAAGCTGTAGCGGGTATTACAATAATTCTATTACTTCGCATATAATTAGAGGTTATTTAATTGCGCTTAATTATTCTTTTTTTTTAATAAAGAAAACCATTTTATCACAAACATCAACAAAACTTTTTATTCTATTTATTCCCTTATTCCGAAGATATGGTTTTGTCGTCTGCTGCCATAGCAACATGATAAATTAAATTTCATTAAAAAAATACGCAGTAGTAGAAAAATATTTTTCTAAATAGAATAGTTATTGAACAACTCAACACTTTAACAGAAGAATTCTTTTCTTATTTAGATATTTTAAAGTTGTTTGTTTGGTTGTACTGATTTTTATTTTTTATTTTTATTTTTTAATTAAATTCATGAACTCCCGTGCGTAGAACGGGTTAAACAGCTAGTTCACTCTTATTTTTTGGACATGGCTGCGAAGTGCCAGTGACGTATCCAGCGGGTGGGCTGATGGGGCTACAGCCCCCCCCCCCCCGAAATTGTCAAGAGTAAAATGAAAAAAGTGCTTTTTTCTTTCTTTTTCAGATAAATTTCTAATTTTTTCTGTTATACAGCGGATTAGCCATTCTCATTAGTCCATATTATTCCGCATTGACATCACAGCATAAACATGGTAAGGGGGCTGATGGGGCTATAGCCCCCCCCCTCGCCCGAAATAGTCGAAAATCTCATGAAAAAAGTGCTGTTTTCTTCTTTTTTCAGATAAATTTGTATTTTTTTTTTGTTATACAACAGACTATCCACTCTCTTCTTTTTAACTCCATATTAGTTCACATTGACATCACAGCATACCTAAAAAGAGGAAGGGGCTGATGGGATTACAGCCCCCCACCTTGCCGAAATATTCGAATATCTCATGAAAAGAGTGCTGTTTTTTCCTTCTTTGAGATAAATTTGTATATATATATATATATATATATATTTGTCATGCAATAGACTACCCACTCTCTCCTTTTTAAACCCAGATTAGTCCACATTGACATCTGAGCATACCTAAACAGGAGAAGGGGGCTGATGGGGTTACAGCCCCCTCTTCCTGAAATAGTCGAACATCTCATGAAAATAGTGCTGTTTTCTTTATGGGGTTACAGCACCCCGTCTTCCCGAAATAGTTGAACATCTCATGAAAATAGTTCTGTTTTTTATCTTCTTTGAGATAAATTTGTATTTGTATTTTTTATGTCATACAATATTCTTCCCACTCTCTTCTTTTTAACCCCATATAAGTCCACAATGACATCAGAGCATACCTAAAAAGAAGAAGGGGGCTCATGGGTTACAGCCCCCCCCTTCCAGAAATAGTCGAAAATCTCATGAAAAAAGGGCTGTTTTCTTCTTCTTTGAGAGGAATTTGTAATTTTTTTTTGGTTATACAACAGACTACCCACTTTCTTCTTTTTAGCCCCATATTAGTTCACTTTGACATCAGAGCGTATCTAAAAAGGGGAAGAGGCTGATGTGGTTACAGAGATATCTCTTCCCGAAATAGTCGAACATCTCATGAAAATAATGCTGTTTTTTACTTCTTTGAGATAAATTTGTATTTTTTTGTTATACAACAGACTACCCACTTTCTTCTATTTACTCCCATATTAGTACAGAGTAACACCACAGAATATCCAAAGAGGGGGAAGGGGTTGATGGGGCACAGACCCCTCCACCTCCCAAAATGGTCAAAAATGGAATGAAAAAAGTACCGATTTTTCTCTTTATGTTTGAGATAAAATTAGAATTATTTTTTTCTGTCATGCAATGGACAACCCAATCTATTTTCTTTAGTCCCATATTAGTACACAAGAGTTGGGGATTATGGGGTAACAGCTCCATTCCTTTCCGAAGTGGTCGCAGTGAAATAAAAAAAAAACACTGATTTTCTTTCTTTCTTTTTGAGATAAATTTGTTTTATTTTCTTGCGCGCAATCGTTAGCCCCATATGCCTCTCAGTCCTGCAATCAAGATTATTTGAGACCACAAAATCTATTTTCAAATGACTGAAAAACAGTTCCACACATGTTTTAGTGGAAAATTGAATACGTATAATATGCTCAATTGGCAAGATCTAGAAGTAGTTTAATTAATTTAATGAATATTTAACTCTCTTCCACAAATGATGCCAAGACTAAGGAGGTATATTAGTGCGCAGTGACATTAAACATTATCGCCAAATCAGCAAATGTACTAACTGATATTTTTTTTTTTTTTTTTTTTTTTTTTTTTTTGTGAATGGCAATGTCAAGCAATATTATTGATTTTCGGTTTTGGAAGGGTCTTTTAAAGATACCCAGTAGTAATACTAAAAATATAATCTGTTGATTTGTTTGTTCCTGGTATTTTTACTAGCGAAATAGTTTTATTTACGTTAAGTACTTTTCCAGATTTAAGGCTGTTCTCAAATACAAACTGGCTGCTTTATGACATATTTTTAATTCATTTTTTCTCGGAAACACATGGAATTCCTAGGTCTTTTTATTCAGAAACTTTGCAATCGAAACACGTTTACCCTATTTTTTGTAAAGGTAGAAAATCTTTCAGAAAGCACTATCCAAGTTGGCGTTTTGAATCGGATTACCGACGCGGCAGCCTGAGAAACGCGAAAAACGAGTCCTTAATGCGTTACCAGAATCACCTATAACTCGATAAGTAATCTATTTACCAAAACATGGAAAACTCATCTCGATTCCAAATCTCTTCCATAGTCAGGTATGCCAGTCTAATGCCTTTGCGTTTAAAAATGTATCAAAAAGTTTCCAGTTGATGAGCAGGGAGGAAGATGCCTTTTTCAATATTTCAGTGTACCAGTGATCCAGCAAAAGATAAAATTCTTATTTACTCTTCTATGAAACTACAATATTACGAATAGTGTTCTTTTCTAATCGCTCTTATTTTGACACGACACACTTTAGTATCGGCATTTTTACCATTTGGAATATTTAACAAAAGAAGCATAGCATTAAATAAATTCACAGGTTAAAAATAAATTTTCTCCCAATTTTACTTACCTTATTTTAAAAAAAGTCCAGTAATATTGTTAGCCATAATTCAATAACTTTAACTCTTTTTTTAAAAAAGGGAAATCCATTTTTTTCAAATAGTTTCCAATTTATTCTTAACTTGTCCCTTCCTTCACAAATTTGATGAGTTTTTTTTTTTTTTTTTTTTTTTTTTTTTTTTTTTTTTTTTACATATATTTCTTGAAGGTTAATAGCCATACGTTTGATCAAAATCCCAGTAGCATGTATACGAAGGGAAGGGATAGTCAAGAAGGAATGCTTGCTTCCCCTAAGATTTTGAATTAAATTTTTGTTGGTATTAAAAAAATACATTTTGCAAAGAAAGATTGTTTATCCTGAACAGACCCTGACCATCAAACTTTTGGGCCATGACAACATAAAATATTTTTGGCCCTAATCGTAGATTATCACATTTTTACAAATACTGTGAAAGAGAAGTGTATGAATATAACTATGTAATGCACCCATTTAAATGAAAGACTGAGAATAAATGTGAACTGAAGTTGAATTATTATTATTATTATTATTGAAATTTCTTCGTAAAAATTAACTTGACAGGCTCAAATATCATGTTAAATAAACATTAACTAATGTTGCACGAAAAGTTGGATTATTATTAATATTATTATTGAAATTTCTTCGTAAAAATTGTCTTGACAGACTCAAATATCATGTTAAATAAACATGAACTAATGTTGCACGAACTTTAAAAACATACGCAAACCAAAGAAAATGATATTTTATAAATAAGATAGTCATAAAATTAAAATATTTTTAAACAAGTTTAAAACACATATGAAGAAGCTGAAATAAATTGGGCGCATTAGGAGAAACTTAAATCTTCAAATGAGAAGAAAAATTATAAATATACTTATGATATCACTGACAATTTTAGCTTACATAAGTTGTGTAATGAATCTAGAAATTTTAATTTCTTAATCTATTAAGATTGTTTACAATCAAATTGATTTGAGACACCATAAATTTTTGGGGCCCCTTAAATATGTGGGTTCTGGGAAAGTGCCCCACGTGCCTTATCAGTAATAGGGAATTAATCCTAAAATAGAAAAAAAATTATGAAAAAAAAATTTTGTTTGAGATTGTCCCAAGCAAAATTAATTTATTGTCAAGCGAGAATCGTAGCCAGAATTTAGGGGAGAAGGAGACAACTTTATAGATTATAAGCTACAATGACTTTCTTTTAAATGAAAGTATATGAAACAATCCATTATCGCTTTTCAACTTATTTTGGCGAGGGGGAGTGCTCGAGTTCGGGCCCGTACCCCCCCCCCTCTCCCCCGCCGTTTTTCTCTGCCTACGGCCTTATTGTGAAACATGATTTCTGTTTATAACGCAGTTCAACATATTTCGTACGACTCAGAACATTGTCGAAATTTAAGTCAGCCCCCCCCCCCTGAAATTAAATCCTGGATACGCCACTACGAAGTGCAGCGCTAGTTTTATTTCTTCCGAACTATAACTATAGCATTTATGTGATGAAATGTGTTAACACGGAAACTCCTGTAAACCATGTAATTAGCTCATATTGAACAGAATGCTATAGTTATTGCTCGGAAGAAATTAAACTAGCTGTGTAGTTCGCTGTCATGTCCAACAAATAAGAGTGAATTATGTCAACAGGTGTTGTCCGGGTAGCTTAGTAGGAAGAGCATTGACACTGCAAGCCATGGTATCCAAGTTCGAGTCCTGGCAGGGATATTTTTCGCTCTGTTGAAATGAAACCTCAACGATGCTATTATAACCTTGAAGATGATTTATTCAGTTGGGGAAAAAAATCCTTCTCTTCATTATTAAATCTTTTCTATTTGATTCTGTAAAATAAAATACTTACTCGGTGTAAGACATATCATTACAGCAATAAACCTTTAAAACGTGAAATAATTAATTAATCCAGCATCGACTTGCAACACTGTCCACACAAAGTAAATTTATGAAAGGAGCGCTAAACTGCATTGCAAATCAGAGAAACTGGTTTTAATCCGAAAACAAAAGTTCAACTGGTAAATAACAATGACCTCCAGACAGTTTCACTGCTGTGTTTGAGAACGATTTCAGGAAGTTAATTCTTGTCGTAAAATTTACGAGCTTGCGCTTTCTGAACAATTAAGTATAGTATGTTCAGTTACATTTAATGGTGTATACTTGTAGTAGATTCCTTATTGATAAGTAGTTTCCTCTGATAAAAAGTTTCAACATATATTTCTTTTTGACATGTATTCCAGGCGTTTCTTTAAATTGTAAGACTACGAATCATAAATTCAACATAGTTAAAGCTGCAAATATACATTTTCTTTTTCAATAGTTAAATGTAAAACGAAGCTAAACTACATTTAAACTCAATAAAACTTTTCAAACCTGTGGATATATTCTAAATATATTTTCCGTTCTCATAAATCTACGCGACAGAAAAATTGAAAATTTCCATCCACCATATATTTCTCAATAAGAAATGTATACACCTAATCACACGGTTCTTTTCCCACCGCGGTATTTCATTTGTAGCCAATCTCGCATTTAATACCTCAGAAATCACCCTGAAGCGGTCCTATGTTAGTCCATTAGCTATATTGGGGGCGTGTGACATCTGCACCCCCTTTTTGTATCCCTAAGGGCACTGACTCAGAAGCGAGAGGGATCTATCTTGAATCTTTACGTAAGGATATAAATGATATGTCCTCCGGCTATGCTGTTCTGGATTTTCCCCATGTAAAGATGACCGATCTCCGCTTTTCTGGAAGATAAGGCAAAATAGAAAGATTGAGCATAGAATATAGCATGAGATTGAATCAGACGCTACTGCAATATACGATTCGGAGATGTAAAAATTTTTATAGACCGTATAAAACTTTATATATTGGAATTCTTCAAACATTTTGTGGCAACAGAGTTTTCAGCTTTTTTAGCTGTCAAGTTATCTAGAAACTTATTTGAAAGTTAATTATATTTATTTAATTGAAAATTAAAAAAAATAAAGCATTAAGCTAACACACTTATAGTAAAATTTAAATGATCGAAAAACAATGATTGTAATGTAGTAAAAAGGAGATTGTCTTGACTTATGTTTTTTGTTTACCAATTTTGATTCTAAATTGGTCAGTTTTTTCAGTATCCTTCACTTTTCAATAATAATAAAATTAGAGAGAAAATAAAACCCCGCAGAAAAAAAAAATTATAATGAAGTAGTTGTTCATCTTTTAATATTTTTCATTATTTGTGTAAATCATTGCAAACTTATTCCCCTTTTAAATTATGCTATAATGCTAAGCATTGTCATCCAAAACAGAAAAAAATTATAATAACTAAAACCATAATTTTCTTTAAAAATATTTGTAATATACATGTAAATGAAATATTACCAGCCGAGTCACGGCTGCCTATTTGCCTCGCAATTGGATTGCCCATAACCTGGAAGTTCAGTTGGTACGCAGATAGGTATTCCATCCTGCTAACTACATTGTTCCATTGGTCCATTCCAGCCGAGTATTTTATAACGTTATTAAAAAAAATAATAAACGCAATTAAAATAAATAACACAAAATAAAAGATTATAATGAAGAATGCTTTCACAGATTTTAAAACAATTCTACAATCTTTGAAATATAACCTACTTGGCATCATGCAGAATGTAATGATAACGACAATTTCATTTATAACTGTTATATTTCGAAACACATTGAAATTTTAAATCTGTCTTTGAACTGAAAATTTTATATACATCTAATGATTATTATTGTGTACAAATGTATAGCTTTCTAAAAATGATAAATAAATTCATTATTAATTTTAGACAACCTTGGTATCTAAAATTGTTATACTGCTAAATGTTATTACTGATTAATTATTTTTTATAATTCAATACGTTTTTGCAGCCATATGAAAAAGGAAAGAGGCCGGCTTCTCCGCTTCAGTATCTCAATATAATTGAGATAAAACTAATGCAGAATTATGTTGAATATGTAAATGTCTAACATCTAAAATCTGAACAGAGCACGAGTCGTTTGATGCATTTTGGAAATTTAACTAGTCTAAGGAAAAAAAAAATAATCCTTTTTTCATGAGGAGGGGGGGATAGATCTTTGAATGGTTTTGTAAATAATATTGGTACTTCACTTCTCCATTATCCCGTCGACCACTTTCCATTACAAAAAAAAAAAAAAAAAAAAAAAAAAAAAAACTTTCGTCAAATTATTCGACAAACTGTTGCGCCCAATAGACAAATAGAAGAATGTTGCCATTAAAATCTCAAAAAAAAAAAAAAAAAAGAAAGAAGAAAAAAATGCAAGAAATTAGGAAAAGCTCCATTCAGTAAAATATAATTTATCAGTAACTTTAAGCAATAAAATTTACTACATATTAATGAAAACAGAAGCAAAAATAATCTTGGATATTTATTTATTTACATTATTTTTCTGAATTATCCTTTTCGACTGTTGGATAAATGCGAGGCTAACGAAAAAGAAAGACTACCACGGTGCTTTACGCGTATCTTTTTTTACAGACCGCGGGAGTCACGTGATGCTTGAATCCACCAATGCAGGTGTACGAAAACAGCATTACGTCACTCTAGCGGTATGTAAAAAAAGATAAGTGGAATGCACCGCGGTAGTCTGTCTTTTTCGGTAGCCTCGGGATAAATGTTTGTGACGTCAGTTGAAATTGATCTATTGAATGTAACTGCACATCGTAACGTTTTATCAATGCTTTTTATCTTTTAATATCATGAAGTAATTTCGAAGGTGTAATTTTTATTTCAATTAATGAAATAACTAATAAATCAGTAAAACATCATTAAAAATCAGTCAAGTGAATGTGATGCTATAATCATGCTTTTTTTTTTTTTTTTTTTTTTTTTTTTTTTTTTTAATGGAAAGTGGTCGACGGGATAATGGAGAAGTACCATAATATTTTATGCAGAACACAAAACGGAAAACTGTAATTAATTATAATTTTGATTAAGTTCAATTATTTCAAATAATAATTTTTTATTGTTCTTATATTTTTTGTATTGTTAAATTTGTAATGCTATAGATATTTTCAACACAATTTTGAATAAAAAATATTGAACAATCATTATATTTCTCGCAAATCTATTTTTTAATTATTTTTTTATATAATTAGCTCTAATACAGTTGACACATTTCAATTAACCTTATTTCAACTTCTCTAAGTCTGATTTTTAAAAAAATTAAAAAAGAAAAGAAATAATTCTTTTGATTCTTTTTTATCATATGTAAAAAGTTGACTTTCATAATCTAATTTGCTTGAACGAATTCTGGTAAAAATACTTTTCCGAGAAAAAATTCGGTAGTAACTTGCTTTTTTTTTCTCTTTGCATTTCTGATGAAGTTATTCTTAGAAAAATATTTCGTTAAAAAAAAAAAAAAAATGCTGCACATGAGAGTCCTTTTGAACTGACTTTCCATTTTTATTGCTTAAATAAAGCTCGATAAAATTTTTAAAAAGATGAAGGGGAGCACAAAAAATGTTCAGTAAAAGTAAAAGTGGGAAAAAATTAAAATTTCAAGTACGTTTTAGTTCTTTTGTTTAAGTATGGCCAGATGTACTTTGGCAACTTTTTTAAAGCATCTTCATTTTAATTTGCGCGCATAAAAGAGAAGAATCTCTTTGAAAATATTACTAAAGAATGAAAGTTTAAAATTTCACAGTGGCTACAAAGTTAGAAAAGAAATGCGAAAGCGAAATTTTCTATCATCAGATAATAAAATAAAAATAAAATATAGTGTTATTTTCTTAGTTTAAAGCGATGACGTTAATTAATATTTTTAAAAAGTTTTTGAAGTAAAGCAAATATTCAGCTTTGCAATTTAATACTTAAGTGTATTTTATCTTTATACAACGTACAATCTTTGCTTCAATAACAAACTATTTGGATAATTTATTCTTTTATTTTAAATAGAATGGCATTAAAAAACTTTAAAGCTCATTTGGTAAAATATCAAATGGATTATATTCGTATGCGTTTTAGACAAATAAAATAAAATTGCGTAAACCAATTGTTTATTGGTCGATAAAAAAAAGACAATAAAAGGAAATACAAATGATTTGAATAAAATTAGAAATCGGCTGTTCCAAAGTTTCAAAAGATTGGTCATTACAACATGTGAAAATTTAAAAAGAAGCTGTATCGGTACATTAATTTAATGCGGAATCCGAAAAACAAAAGTATGGCACCTTCTCTCTTTTTCCGTCAGTACTATTCATTGGAATGCAGATAAGTTGGGACTCTTTTTACGAAGCCCAGTCTCGAAGATTTGAAATCTACTCCAACCCGAGCACAAAAATGTTTAGGTCGTCAATGCATGAGCCCACTCGGAGCCAACACTAATAGAACGAAATCAAATTTCTTTGAAAGCATTTTAAAATTGCTTACACATTAAATTTCTGATATAACAATCTATTACATAGAAATAATCATAACTCTTTTGAACACTCCCTCGTCATTGTCATATCCCTAAAAATCTGTTTTAAATCAAATTTATTATTTATACTCAGCCTTTAGCAGAAATTTCCTTAAATCATAATCATTATTCTTTTAAAATATCATCGTATAACATCGTCAAAAAGACATGAATTCTGTTTTCCACTAATTTTGGAACAGGACTTCGGTAATAAGGAGAGGTTATACAAAGGATATACCACGACTACTAAGTTACAAATTCTGACCTCACCCAGGGCTTCAGAACCAGATGGAATATTTCTCTGTATATCTTACAATAGCAACCAATTCCCTTTCAGACTGATTTTTAGAGGATTGTAAAACGCTTTGAGAAATTTTAACTACATCCTTGCTACTCAAATAGCATCTGACAAGGTTCTTTTTCTTTTCTTTTATAATTTGTTAATAAATAACAATTTCATGTCGATCTCATCCGAGCCTGATGTCTGGCAAAAAACCGACCCTGAGTCTTTTTCACACCCATGCCTGGACGAGGTTCAGTAAATGAGCAACATGACACGTTGTTAATGTTGTAATAAATTATGCCTCCAATTTTAGAATCTCGAAGAATAGATTTTTATTGTAGGTGTTCATGTTTTTTTTTTTTTTCAATTATTTTTCAACTCATTAAGATATTTTATCTAAGCTAAATTGGTTTCACCTTCACTTCAGCAATGCAGGAATTCAGTACTGAGGGCAAAAAACTAAAGTAAGACATCTTGTCTATTTTTATTATTTGCCATTTAACTTCTGAAGTAGTTAATCATGGTGTTTTTATTTATTTTTTACTTATTTCATATTTTATTAAAGTAGGGATTTTTTTCCTTGAAGTTTTAAATCAGTTAAAATCGATTTTTAATTTAACCATTTTAAATTTTCTTTACGATTGCTTTTATGCATTGGGTTTTCATGGACACGTTTACCACAGTTTTCAAGGCAGCTCACAAATTTTTCAATTTTTTTTCTAAAATTAAATAGGAAAGAATTAACTCATAAAATACCTTTATACTTTTTAAATATTTTCCAAAATTTTTAATCGTTGATTAAAAGTTTCGAAATCTTCATAAATGAACATTAGTAAATAACGCTTTTCGGAATTGTGGGTTATTCACAAGAGGTTATTGTAATTTTTAGTTCGTTGTTATATTATATTTTAGTATATTAAGCAAATATTGTCTTTTTTTTTTCAATGTAGGTTAATAATTAAAGTCTCATAAAACTTTGAATTTAAACTTAGTGTAATGCAATTTGATTACTTTAAACTTACTTATATCTATGTTATATAAGCAAAAACGCATCAATTTCCTAATCCGTAGTTTTATCTCTATTCGAGATTATGTTTTGCTTAAATACTAAGTTTGATATTGATTACCGATTTAATTTTTTATTTGTCGTATTTTTTTTCATTTGCAGACCAATTTAGTGACGTTTGGCAGGCAAAAAAATAATAAGGAACGGAATCACTTATTTTGTTCTTTACAGAAATATTTTCCGCATTAATTTAAAGATCGTCTGAACAAAAATAATTCCGAATTAATAGAAAATCTCATTAACTGAAACCGCACAAGCTAGGGAAAGTTCTATTAGTAAATTTGCAAAGAGGATGTTTTCACCAAAATTCACATTTTAAATGACGTTTCGCACAAAGCGATAAAAATCTGTGACTTACCTTGGCGAAGTTTCTAACATTTAAAACATGTTTATACATACATCTAATATATGACATCTACTATAATTTATTATAAGAATTTTAAAGTCATAAAAATGTCATTTTGCTAAACAAGTTAAAATCAAAATAATTAAGAAATTGGGAAAAAAAAACTTCATGGAACGAGAATGGAGCCAATTAAGAAAACATAAAATGTACTTTCAATTGAAGAAAAAGTTATTTTGATAGTAAATTTTGGCTTCGCCTAGTTAGTGAACTTAGAAATACGCGTTCATTAGAAAATATTTTGAAGTGCGAAATCTTTCTGACACAGATTTTTTTTTCATTATCACTAAAATAACATTTTAGAAAAGTCAAGAGTTTAAGGGGAAAAAAATTAAAACTTCAGTAAATTCATTTAAAAAGTAAACGGAAGTCGGAGACAAAATTAGAATTTCAAGTATGTTTTACTTCTTTCCCTTAAATGCCGTTCGATATATTTTTCTTGCCTCTCAAACTCTGGCTTCACTTAAATGAAGTCATGATTAAAAAGAAAATAAAAACAAAACTGAAATCTTCTGAAACTTCAGTGCATTATTATTTTCCCTTCAAAAATTCCCTAACTCCAATAAAAGTCCAATAAATGTTGGAGATGGTCCTCTCATAAAATGTTAAAGTAAAGAAAAAAAGTCACTTCTCAATTTATTCTTATAAAAAATGAGGATGCTATTAATTAAATTCCTTTTCTAGTGCCAGCAAAGGTGAAGGGTGGACGCACAGTGTACAATGTCACGTGGGGTGTACCAGTAATTTTGGAGTGCACTGCGGAAGGGGAGCCGCCTCCTGAGATTACGTGGTGGGAAAACGGTGTACCGGTAAGTACTTCGTTAATTTTAATTGGACGTTCTACATTCCCTAAGCATGCTTTCTAATTATTATAGGATAGAGCATGCATGCCCCATTTAATCAGTTTCTATTTTTTTTTCAGCATTAAGAAAGTTTTTTCACAGCTCTTGATATTAGTAATTCATATTTTAATTAATACTAAGACCAAATTAACATAGAAATTCCTCTAATAACTCTTAATTAGCAATCTTAAATACTCAGTGAGGTGGTATTTTGTATTTTGGAGGAAGTTAATGAAATCTTTAGCGCTTCAGGATAGCGCAAGTAATGATGTTATGACCTTTATTAACTATGAAGTTCGAAAAAGTATTTCAATTTGTTTAGTATTTAAATATTTCTGCTTTAAATTTTTTTCCCGTATTTATGTTAAGCTGGCAAAAAAATAAGCCGCATCAATATTCAGTTGTATTAACAAATATTGTATTTTTTTCTTTATTAATTATTTTAAATTTTTGTATTATATCATTCGAAGAATGATGGATTAATTTATTAGAATTGTAAACGTAGCAGTAAAATTTACTTACGCGAGTATTTAAAAAAAATTTAATATTTAATTTATAAATTTTAAAATAATATGAAAAGGCAAATTTAAATTTTTCTTTTCGAACAATACGTAGTTATCTTTCAAATTGTCTTTTTTCCGACATGAAATTTTAGAAACAATGTCTTTTTATTCCTCTGAATGTGCTTTATAATAATTTCAAACTTACCTAAATTTTTCAGTGAACATATATTAGATATAACAAAAATACCTAGATTTTGCCAAAAATTTTACATATACTAATTTTTGTAAATTGACATACTTTAGATTTGATTACTGCGTGGAATAAAATAATGGAACAGCAAAACAGGAGTTCTGTCTTCTAAATGCTCTAAATAAAATATAGAAAGTACGACAATAGTTTTTCAGTATCAAAATAATAGTTATCATATTTGGATGACCAAAGGTGACACAATCATAACTATCTCAATAAACATTAATATTTCGCTAAAAATCTTAATTTAGATTTATTTACCCGTTAAAGGAAGTTTCAATACCAAATTTCAGTGTATTGAAACTTCGATAGAAGTTTTACCTGGAATAAACATGTACTAAATATCACGTGTAAAGTCGCCGGCATTTCTAAATCTCTGTCTCTTCTCCTCAGTAGCAATACTCTCTCCATTAATAACAATCGCCTGATTTACAATGCTTGGATTCATTTTATTCTAACATATGCTTGTCCAATCTGGGATTTTGCCAGTAATACTAATCTCGAGTATCTCTACAAAACCCACAATAAAAACTTACGCACTGCTAGAAAGTGTCGTATAAACATAAGAACCACTACTATTCGTAGAGATCTTCATCCAAAAATTTCTGCAAAAGTGCTTATAATATCTCAAAGGAAATTATTGCCGAGTTACAAGATTATGTGGTGTCTGACTCCACTAATCCGAAACGCCCTAAACATAAACATGCTTTGTTAATTGATGAGCATACCTGATTTATTTCTCTCCGTTTATTTCGAATTTTCTTTTTTTGTGTGTGTTTCATTTTGTCAGTAAGAAAAAAGAAAAAAAAATCTTATCTATATATGTAACTTTTTTGTAATAAATTAAAATATATGGTCGCTAAGAAGTGCCCTTTTTCATGGAATATGGCTAGTCTTCGGTTGAAGATTGTTTTAGTTCTAGCTTATGAACTAATAGAATATTTTCAATTTTTTTATTTTGTTGAATATTGTAATCTAAACTAAACATTAATTAATTTATTTTTCTGCTAAGTTTTTATTTTTTGTATTTTATATACATTTTAATTTTAAATTTTTTTTAAAGTTAATCATTTTTCATGTAGTTTTATACTACAGTTAAACTTAAATTTTCAATCCCTTCCTTATGTCTCTGCAAGCCGCTTACATATCTCCTGGACGTAACTTTGCACCGCAACTAGGAAGTCCATCAAGATAATTACATTGTTCCATTATTCTGCAAGGAAGTTCACCATAGAGCTTACATTGTTTCATTGTACTACGTATAAACAGTTTAATGGTATTGCCTGTACTGATAAATATAAATCCGAAATTCTTGCTAAAACATGTGTTGAACTAATTCCTGCCTTGCTAGGCCCACATTTTCTATGTTAATGATACTGTAAACATTTCTGTTGCGTATTCCCCCTTCCTGAAACTCTTCCTAAATTTGAACCTATTGTTATTTATAACTAGCTAACCCGCCCGGCGTTGCCCGGGCCCGACATAATTACAATCTCATAGAAAGGCGTTAACCCCCTCCCTCCCCATACCCGCAAATATAATGAATAATTTGTTCAAGAGAACCACCGTCACATACATTAACGCGATCATTAAAAAAATAATTACATTTTTCTGATAATTAGACAATAACGAAGACGCTACGCTAAAATAGCCGGCAGATGACACCCATTCCCGACCTTAATTTCAAAGCTATATTTTAATTAGTTACCTAAATTTTTGTTCATTAGTAAAAATTGGCAATTATTTCCTTTCATTTTCGCAAACTAAATGGAGGGATCGGCCAGAGAAACAGATCTCTTTGTAGTTCACTTTTAAATGAAAGCAGATCCCTGTCTAAAATTTTCTCGGATTGTTTTCACTGGCGCCGGCAGATTTTTGGCAGTTTTTTGCACAAATTAAAAAAAATTACCGACCGAATTTTTCAAAAATGACATAGTCAGATGCAGAATATTTTTTTACATACGCTCAGAAATTTTCAAATTGATATCTCAATTAGTTTTCTTAAAATTCGCTAATTAGTAAAAGAATTTCGAATTCGTTCATTTCCGCTTGCAAATCCAATGCGCCGGTTCGTTTCTTTCGCCATTTTCATTTAAAATATATCATTTTAGAAACGATGTTTAATGAGAATCTAATTAATATCTAGGCTAATTATCAAAATATTAAAATTCTGAGGGTCAGGTGCGCCAAGAGAGTGTTTGGACTACCTAAATCAAATTTTGAGACTTCTGGGTGCGCTAAATTTTCCTAGCCATCGCCAACAGACACACACACACACACACACACAGAGCGAAACTTTATTTTATTTGTATAGATGTTATTAAAAATCTCTAACAACGTAATGCCCTAGGTATGATAATATTACTAACACTACGTTAAAAGAGTTACTTGTGAAATGTATTATTTACTTTACTAACTTCAATAATGTTATTCTAATTTTTTTGTTATTATTCTAAATCACGAAAACTTATTTATCTTATCTATTCTTAAACCTCATAATAAGCTTCAGGATCCCACTAATTTTTGTCCAATTTTACGTCCTCCTTCTCTGAGTAAAGTTGTTGAGAGTGTTATCATGTACCAACACAATGACATTTTAAATAATAATAACATCATAAACCGGATCAATTTAGCTTTAGAGTAACTATTCTACCTAATATATTCTACCTCAAAATATATTTATTCCACACCTTTAAATAATAAATTAATTTCGAAGTACACACGCACAGAGCATTTTTATAAATTCACCTCAATATCCCATCTTTCACGCTGTCAAATCACCTAGAAACGAAAAATAATCCTGCTTATCTGACCACCCTCCCCTTATGACCCCATTCAATGAAACCTTTAATAAGACCCAGTTTCTCAGTCGGTAAGATGCTCGACTTAAAAACCATTACACCCTCGGATCGAATCTCATCTCGGCAAGTGGGGAAAAATGTTATTTTAAAATATTTACAAAGAAATATGCTAAGATGACTCATAGATGGCACAGTGACTCATAGATGGCAGTGATTTGTGCCAAATCACCACAGTTTTCCAACTACAGTTTTTTTAAGTTTCACTGCAGTTCATTTTTAGCTGGGTACACTTAACACATTTGCACCTAAGCGACTGCAACTTCTGTGTCCGCATGAATAATATTCTCTCTACACTTTATTTAGTTCTCTATGGGTACTTACATGTTTCCAGTTTTAGGAACCAGTCTGTTTAGCATATGTTTTAATAGTATACAGCATACAGTGAAAACGTTTATTGTTCTGTATGCGGACGACACTGCAATGCCTCCGGTGGTTGTAAGGTACCTTTACTTACTTCAATATTAGGAACTAAATTTTATTTAATTTTTTGTTCTATTTTTGTACTTTAAATTGAACTTCATTTAATTTATTTACTTTGATTACTTGTTTTGTATGTTTCTCATTTTTTTGTTAATTTTTTTAATTTAAAATTTAATTATATTTTATCTAGCTTTATTTTACATTTAAACTTAATGTCTCAATTACGCCATGTTATCTCAGGAACTAGCTTATATATCTCCTGGGTGTAAAGTTGCACCGGAACTAGAAAGTCCATCAAAGAGCTTGCATTGTTCCAAGAAAGACAAATGCTGCCATACGTAGACAGCTTCTCCTATAGTAGGCGATCCCCTCAAAAAAGTATTTTGTGTAAGGAATTTTCACACCTTATACAAATTTTCGACAATAATAATAAAAACATGAAAAGGGGAATTTTATGTTTATCCTTTATAATGATATTTTGAATACACCGACTTTTGGATGTAGTACACAATATTGCCAAAAATCCCCAGCCACTTACGATTTTACACATTTTGTGGAATATCTAGAAAAACACTTTGCAAATTCTTCCGGATCTTTCGAAATATAAAGAAAATGGTCTGACTTCATATTTTTCAAAGAAGGTTTTGGGGATATTAGGGCAGGGCTACAAGGGCTATTAGAGGATCACCCACAACTTGAATAAAAATCATATTTGCGATCACGCTGTAAAATAATATGCTCAAAATGATCATCTGCTGCTGTACATGCCGATGTGGATACTGTGAAGCATCTGTGTTTATTTGTATAAATATAGCACGTACATTTATGGAAATACAAAAGTTTCTTTAAAAAATTCAAGAAATTTTCGCATGTGTTTTGTTTATACATGCAGCATTTTTAACCGAATTCAACGCCACTTTCAGACAATTGGACAAAGTATAGTAGAAACAACGTAGCACCTTTATAATATACTTATATTAAATATTGAATGAAATATGCACATTTGTATGAAATAAATTTTAACAGCGAATGCGCGAGCAATAACAAAGATTTTTCTTCATGCTTTGGTAGTAACTCTATATAAAACTCATATAAAATGATCAGTTTAATGTAACGAAAATTCAGAAAGATATCAGTGATAGTGAGAGCTGAATATCAGTTGCTTTGTAAAAGTGGCTGGATGATACGGGATTTACCACAAATTTTTATTTTTAATATTTATAATTTACATTTTTTATTCCTACTTCAGTTTTTCTCGGAAAACCATCAGAGCAAGCCTATTCCAACAAAAAAAATTATCAAAATCAAAGCATCCGTTAGAAATCTATTTGTTGACTTTCATTAAATGCCAATTCTTTTGCTGAAATTGAGTTAATAAAAATGACGATTTGTGGAAAAGCCCTTATCTTCCGGCTACTTTTCGAAGGCAACAGACATTCACTATATTGCCGATATATCGATGAATTTTCAAGATATTCAACTAATATTTTTTATTTGTTTTTTCATAGAGCTCATTTCGGCATCATGAAAAAAAAAATCTTTGGTATAATTTGCGCATACGCAGTTAAAAATAACTTCATAGAACTGCTCATATTTCATTAAATATTTAATATATTTATTTATTATAATTATACTTAATTGTTTCTACAACATTTTGTCAAATATTATGAAATTTTCGTTAAATTTGGTTGAAAACTGTGTTTGCTATAAACAAAAAAAAACATGCCGAGATATCTTGCATTAAAAAACAATATATATCTCCATGAAAATACGTGCTATTTTTACACAAATAAATACAGATGCTGCGTAACATCCATATAGTAATGTGTTGAAGCGACGGATTATTTCGAACATCTTAGTTTACAAAATGACTCCAAATATTATTTTCTTTCTTCAATTTGTTGTTGGACCTCTAATTGCCCTCATGATCAAATCTTCGTGGAAAAATCTGAGGTCAAATATGTTCTTTATATTACCAAAGTTCTAAAAGAATTTGTCAAGTATTTCTTTAGATATTCGGTAAAATGTCTAAAATCGAAAGTATCTGGTGATTTTTTGCCAATATAGTGTAGGTCTTCTATTTCGAATTGATTGGAATAGCCCGTTCCCACTAAGTTAAATTGTAGTTTACCGTTATTCCACTAACTAACTCACTGTTTCTCTTGAATGAATCCGGTTACATTGCTAATGAGCTGCCGTTAGGCATAAACTAATCACCTGCATTTAGTATAGATTTTTCATGTTTTAAGACATGCAGTTTTCATTTCCTAAAAGATTATGAGTGTAATGAAAGTAACTAGTAGACACATTGTATTCAATGATTGAAAATAGTCTGGAAAAGTTCTGTTCACATATATATATTTTTTTTTACTCTTTGATGAGACTATGTATTATCCAAAGAAAAGGTACTACTGCTCATATTTTCTCCAGCGACTACTTCATTAGTTCTGCTGCGAAAAGCTACTGCTATGATGCAAGTCAATAGCCACTAGGCATAAACTAATCATCCCGCTGTGCTTAGTATTGTTTACTTTTGTGTTTTAAGACTTAGTTTTCATTCTAAAGATTGTGAGTGCAATCAAAGTAACTAGCAGAAATATTTGTATCTAATGATTTTGGAAATTAATCTGCCCGCACATAATAATTCTTTTCTTTTTGATGAAACAAGAGGTTTTTTAAACGAAAAGCATTTCCGTAAGCTGTGTTTTGTTCATAAAAACTAAACAAAAGTTTGATTCTTCTTTCGTTAAAAGAGGTAATGTTAAATTCGCGTGTACTAATTTTTACAAAAACGTTAACAGTATTAAAAAAATCAACATACAAATATATAGAACATTAAAAACATATTATATATTTATATTTGTTGAGGTTTGACATAATTTATTTGTTTGTTTTTGTTAATTTAAGATGAGATAAAATCATTCCTTTTTCCAGTCATTTAGACATAAAACGCAAAGGTGAGTAATTAATTAAGTGCATTTACTCCCAATGCAAAAACTACAGCATTTAAAAAAACAATTACTTTGCTTTTTTGCTTACAATTTCTATAAAGGTACAATTGCATTGCAATGTTTTCGTGTTGCATCTTGTGACTTATTAAAAGCATGTGTGTATTTATATAGTTGTCGTAATATGTGGTAAGTAAAACGTATTCCGCTTTTTAGCCTTAAAATTTTGGAAAACAGAACACATTATAAACGAGTTATTTAAAAATAACATGCTGACCTAATTTATATTTTGTGATCAGATGTACTGGCCATACGAAACATTCAATTACATGTCGTGCTGTAGACGAATTGTTCAGAAATATAGTAGGTCTTTTGTAATCATTCAAAGCATTTTTGAAGAAGCTAAAAGACCGGCCTGTATTTCAAGTCGTTTTCAAATTATAAAAGCTTATCTGTCTTAATCTAATTTATCCTCCTTCTTAAATGTGATTTTACAAATTCTTTTAATTTCACAAATCGAAAGTTATTTATAAATTTCTGAGAAGAAAATTGTAAAATATTCATGCATCAACTTATAACTTTTTTTTGCTCTAACTTTTCTCAATTAGTGCCCATGTAGAAAAAAACGGTTTCGTATTTTATTTCCGACACAAAAAACTCTGATGTTGATACGAGTTGTTCGAAAAGTCTCAATCCACTAACTTGTTCACATGGCATAATCAAAGAAATTCTTGCAGGTTTTGTGATGTAAATCCATGGATATACTGCTTCTATACTAATGAATGAGACCACTCCCACCTTGTATAGCACGTGGATTGTTCAGTACTTGTCAGAAAGAAGAAATTTGCATTAAATTAATTTCAAATATCGGAAACACGGAAACATACATGTAGATTAAGATTTTTCGAGCAATCTGTACTTATCTATTGTGCGTTTTTTTTTTGTGTAGGGACTTTTGTAGAAATATTTATTTCGGAGTAATGAGAGTAGAGATATTTTTTCATATTTTGTAGGCACACTCTAAATCTCCATCTGGCAATAATGACTGAGTATGACGGTAATGTACAATTTCTGTATAACTTTTTTAAAAAATTGTAGCAGAAGTTCCTTTTCTTGTGTTTTCTTGAAGATCGCAGCCCGTTGCAGTCGTTGTGATAGTATGTTATGCGTAAAGCAATTATATCCAAGAGACGCTTGTATATGACACTGGCGTCATATGCGTAAAGTTTACGCTCAGACTTCGCTTAGAGAGACCCTTTGTCCAAATAATGGCAATCGTACATTACAGAAATTGGTACATTACAGATTTGCCTGGACACGTTCGATTAGACGATTGAAAAAAGTTAACAAGCATCACATGGCAGTCTCGAAAAGATGTTTGGCGATACGATTTTGTCCAAATACGTCTTAACCAATCAATTTTTATATTCCGTATGTCGATACTCTCATATAGAGGCACCCTAATCATTGACGTGCAATAGTTAAAAGTTCTACGAAAAATACGTACATTTAGAGCAGAAAAAACACACACGACGCGCAGACAGTAATTTCCACTAATTTACAAATTTACATTTTTCTTGTGGTAACTTCTAATCAATGTTAATTCTATAAACATTAGGGTGTCCTCAAAGCCAAAACATGAATATAGTGTACAAATCAATTTTTCTTTGGTGTTTATTTAGGTATATTAAATATTGAATTTTATTTTCAATTTTTTAATTGCAATTAAGCCACAGATAAAGTATTATTATATCTAATATACTATTTCCAGATTTTAACACTTTTGTACCCACCAAAATTGTCCATATAATTTTCCTTCTATAATCGTTTCAAAATGACATTGAAGTAACATTAAGAGCCAAACTAACCTGTATTTTTAGCATTAAGCCATATTTAACAATCGTCCAATATATATAACAATTCAGATTTATCAAATTTTTGCAAGTAATATCGTATTTTTTTCATTTCTGCTCCACAATTAAAACATACCTTAAAATTGAACATGCCACTTTTAATAATATTAAGTTCAATTTTAATAATGTAAAACTGCTTTAGATTTTTGAAGTTATCTATTTTTTTCTATTTTATCTAACATGGATTTTCATTCTTTTTAAAATTTAATTAATTTTGTGAAAAACAGGCAAAAATTTTCTTCAAATTTAATCATGGCACGATTTATATATTAATGCTGAATAAAACTAAGAATTATTAAGTAATTGAAAAATATATGTATAGATTTATTGTAGTTTGTTGTGTCACCGTCTTGTATTTAGGACAGTTTGTAAAAAGGAAACCATTAAAATTTTGGAAAGTTTTTTTTTTTTTTAAATTTAGTATTTATATTTGTTTTCTCATTAGACTTTAATAATAGCAAATTTTTGCGAAAATATTGGTTTATTTGTATATAGGGTGAAAAGTAAAGTTAGAAAATATTTAAATACCTAGTGAAGAGATAAATATATAATTGTGGGATAACTTTCTATATATAGTACAACGACTATACGCTATAACATGGCTGCATCATCCTTAGTGGCGAAATGTGGAAGTTATCGAGGCTATCTCGAAAGATACGAAAAGAGAGCGACAAAAGTGAAATTCCGAAAATGCAAGACCATCCTCGATTTAGTATCAAATGAGCTGTAAAAATAACTTTACAAGATGTCCAGAAACGTTAAATTACCAACGTAAATACGTCACTAGTTGCATGCTGTAACATGATATTAAAAGGAAAATGCACATTTATTAATAAAATAACGCATGTAAGCAATGTATAACTTAATTTAATAAAACAAAATCAAGTTAAATATGCTTAATGCATCCACCATCGATAAACAGGCAGAATAGATAGGGCAGGCAGATAAACAGACATCGATAAACAGGCCTGTGATGGTGAATACATAATTCACTTGATTTTTTTAAATTAAAAATAAATTTCATTTTTTATATCTTTTATTTTATTTAGAAATGGACCTTTTTCTTATAATTCTACTTTTCTGCATGCAATTAGCGACATATTTAAACAGATAATTATGTATTTAAAATTTATGGATTTCTAAACCAGATTTCTGAAGTTATATTTATCCGTGAGACATAATTTCATACTAAATCAAAGACGGTCTTCGTAACTGACTTTTTTTTCGCTATCTATCATGGATTTTGAGATAGTGTTGAGTAGTGAGACTTTGCCACAAGGGGGTGCTGCCGGCACTCACTTATGTTAGCCGTTAATCATTTTACTATAGACAGACATGTGTCTAATAGTTATAGGTTTATTCATTGAGCAGCTATTTGAGTATATCATGATTTTATTTTTCACGCTTTATTTTGTAAAATATGGGTTAATCAGGGATATTTCATTATGCAAATATTCATTTTAAAGTACATTCCCTTCTTAATTGAGGTTTAAATATCAATAGCAAATCCTTTATTTGTTTGCAATTTATTCTACGTATTAACAAATTTTCTCTATATTAAGTAATGTTGTTAGCAAAATATAATTTTTTAATCATACTAATATTGTGTCTTTATTTTATAGCTGAGAAGTGATCAACCGACGCTTTCTCATTCCATGTTGACTATCAATGCAACAGAAAGTACCATGTATCTTTGCCGAGCCACAAATTTTATACGCAGTGCCAATTATACAGTTACCGATAGCAAAGACTTCCACATTTTTGTTATTACAAAAACAGGTAAAGTATTTCACATTAAAAAAAAATCAACTTCTTTAGAAATTTTATGTATTTATATTGAATTATTTGTTAAATGGAATTATGCTTGTCACAACAACTGCAAAGAGTTATTTTAGTATTAAAACATTTAAAAAAAATATCTTATTAATTATATCGCGAGATCATATTTGGATCCATATGCATCTGATACGGTAACGTCTAAGCATAATAACAGCCGTTTGAAGTCGTTTAACTGTTTTATATTGAAGAGAAAGTCAAAGTTCTTGCTACATACCAACTGTATCTTTGTGCAGTCAACTATGATGCATTTGGGTCCATGACATTTAGCCGAAAACCAAATAGCCGACAAGACATTTAGCAGACAGCAAGTAGCCGACAGGACGTTTAGCCGACAAGTACATTTTGCCGACACATACACTTAGCCGACAGGACAATTAGCCGACAGAGACAGTTAGACGACAGGACAGCTAGCCGACAGAGACAATTAGCCGACAGGACAATTAGCCGAACGGACAATTAGTCGACTGGGACAATTAGCTAAAAAAATATTAAAAGGAGTATTTTTAAATTTATTAAAAGGGTTAACTAAATTCACGTTTTTGTTGTGCCATTCTAAAGAATACCGACCGATAAAGATCTTTAGAATTGTAAATATTTTAATTAGTTTTCACCAAGACAGCAAGTAGCCGAAAGGAAGTTTAGCCGACAAGTACATTTAGCCAACACGTACACTTAGCCGACAGGACAATTAGCCGACAGAGACAGTTAGACGACAGGACAGCTAGCCGACAGAGACAATTAGCCGACAGGACAATTAGCCGAACGGACAATTAGTCGACTGGGACAATTAGCCGACAGGACGATTAGCCGACAGGACAATTAGCCGACAGGACATTTAGCAGACAGGACATTTAGCCGACCGTACAATTAGCCAACAGAACAATTAGCCGACAGGACATTTAGCAGACAGGACCAAAATACCCGAAATGACATAAGCTTACGGGACATTTAGTCGACATTAAGCATATGTCACGTGACTTTTTATACTCGCATTTTTAAAAGCCCCCCCCCCCCATCTCAGACGCAAAAAAAAGAAAAAGAAAAGAAATCAGCTTTCAGAAATTCTAAAAATAAATTATAAAAAGTAATGGCCCGTCACATTTTGGGGGGGAGGGGGAGGGGCGCGAAGAAAATTAAGAAATATAATAAGGCGATCTGCTTGAAACATTACGATATTTTATAACACATAACATAAATTTTAAAAATGAGGCCGCATCAAAAATTATGGGGCGGTGGGGGGGAGCGCGTTTTACCCACATGGGGGGGCACTTTACTAAATGTTAACGATACCCGTCATGTCACATATCATTACAAAGGGCTGTGACCACTTATTCATGTTATGCACCACAGGTGTCACCCCCCCCAGGAGGGGGATTTTCTAAATTTTACCGACACTACTCATGTGATATATCGTTCGAAAGGCCTGTGACCGCTTAATCATTTTATGCATCTCCAGGTTCCATTCCCCACTTCCCCCTAAGGGGGGAAGCGCTTTTCTAATTTTTGCCGACACCCCTCATGTGATGTATCGTTGGAAAGGTCTGTGACCGCTTAATCATATTATGCATCTGAGGTGTCTATCCCCCATTTAGCCCTCCCAAGGGTGTTACTTTTCTAAATTTTGCCGACACCCCTCATGTAACATATCGTTGGAAATGTATGTGACCGCTTAATCATATTATGCATCTGAGGTGTCTATCCCCCACTTTTCCCCCCAAGGGAGGCACTTTTCTAAATTTTGCCGATACCCCTCATGTGATATATCATTGGAAAGGTCTGTGACCGCTTAATCATATTATGCATCTCCGGTGTCCATCCCCCACTTTGCCCCCTCAAGGGGGGTATTTTTCTAAATTTTGGACCCCGAAGATGCATAACATGACTAAGCGGTCACAGGCCTTTCGAACAATATATCATACGAGAGGTACAGGCAAAGTTTAGAAAAGTGCCCCCCTTGGGGGGCAAAGTGGAGAGATGGACACCGGAGAGGCATTATATGATTAAGCGGTCAGAGACCTTTACAAAGATATATCACATGAGGAGTATCGGCAAAATTTAGAAAAGTGTCTCCCTTAGAGGGCAAAGAGGGGGATAGACAGGGTCGTAGCTTGAAATTTTTATTGGGGGGGGACCTGACTTTGGCGCCCTTTTATAATTTCCACTTCCCCATCCCACTCCACCCCCTCTTTCGCCACGTTGTCATCAGCCGCGCTAGAGGTCTGCAGATGCCAAAATTTCTAGGATTAGGCACGGCCTGGCGTGGCATAAAAAGCAAAAAATTCGGCCCGATCCGTTCAAAAATTATTTTAGCCTGGCCTGGTATAAAAGGACCGGCCTGGCCCGACTGAATATTTACAAAGCATACCGATATTTTTGAAGCAACATTAACCTAAAATTAAAATTACATCTACTTATTCAAAAAGCACACTTACTTACGCATAGATTTTATTTTCAGATTATGTTAAAAATGCGTGAAATACAAAATATCAACAATATTTAGGATCACTTAGACAATAATGTACATAAACACTGATTAACAAATTGAATTAGATTATTACATTCAAATGAAGATTCAGTAAGAGGAGAAAGATCCGTTATAGGCAGGTTCCATTCTTAGCATTCACGCCGTCTGTAGTATGTATTATATTCTTTTTGCACAGATTAAGACATTTTTCCGCGTAAGAAAGGTTTTCGTCATAGACTGTTTCTATTTCACAGGTTTTACTATACTTAATTTTTTTTTTGCTTAGAATAGGATGTACTATTCTTTAAAACGAATTTTAATTGTAGAATAATGGCCATTTAAAGATATATTCATTTGTTGGAAAAATTGTTGTGTCAGGCCTAATTTTCTGATTTTTTCACTGGCCTGCAAATTCCGGTCCATGAAGACCTTTAGGAAGAATAACGTCCAAGCACAGCTTGGCCCAGAAAAAAAGAAGTCTGGGCCGCCCCGGACGAAGACTGCAGAAAAAAGTTAATCCCGGGCCGTGCAAAACTCTAACTCGCGCGTCTCGAATGTCTGTTTAAAATATCAGTTTTAATTTTTACAGAAAAATTACAACACTATTTTATTCTTAGAGACCTGAATAAAAATATATGTAATTTTATATGCAAACAGATGATGATGATTTTATAAATGTGTCAAATGCAATAATTTGAAATGGATTTGAACCTTAACTAAAGCAAACATTTGTACATTCTTTTACATTCTTCTCCATCATCAACAATTTGAAACCACTCATTCATGAATGAAGTTGCATAATCTGCTTTCTTCTTAAATTCATTTATTGTTTTGATTTTTGTAAAAGGTACCTAGTTTATTTCTTTCATTTATTTACTCTGAAAGAATTCGTGCCTGGGATATAAGTTTTCAAAAAAATATACAGTACACTCATTTCAAGAAACGCATGCCTCTAACCCTACAAATGAACGAATATCAATGTCTGTTGGCTCGTTTTGCACAAGAGGGGATTTCAAGAGTTCAAATGTCAAGGTGGAGGAAATTTTTTGTTCAGAGGATTCTTTCAGGAGAATTGCCATATGACCACCTTAGAGTAGAGGTCTGTGCGGGCTCGTACCCGACCCAGCAAAATGAAGGTTAATTTTCCAAAGGGCCGGTCTTGCAGAATGAAAACAATTCTTTAACGAGCCTGGGTGGGCCGATGAAAAATAAATGGGTCGGGGCGGGCAGATAAAACTAGTAAGTGAGCCGACCGGCCTGATATAAGAAATTTAAAAGGATCAAACTAAGCTTATAAAATATGAACAATTTTCAATGGATTTGCCTGGGACGAGAATAAGTAAATGAACTGCATGAGCCGATCACAACATCAATACAGAAATATGTCAAGCGTAGAAATTGGCATTGGACATATGCATCATACTTAAGTCTGGGCTTAATTTTTTTTCAGCAGACTCGGGCAGGCTGGGAAAAGGTTTACATTATTTTCTATGTACTCAGCCCGGCTGGAAACTGGGCTTAATTGTTCCCAGGGCGTGTCCAGTTGTTTCGTAATAATAATAATACCGATAATGGATTTCTATTAACAAAATCTTTGGAAGTATACTTTAATAAATTACAGAGAAACATTTTTTTATTATACAGCAACAAAAGTTGTTTTAGGTAGCTTTCAATACAAAAAAGTATAAAGCTACCTATTGCAGCCGTTCGGAGGTAAGCAGTTCCGGAAAATTTCAATATATTTTCACCGATCATGACCCCCAGACACCAAAACCACCCTCCGTTCAAATGTTGATATATATATATAAATATATATATATATATATATCTGACCTATGTCATACGATAACGCTCGTATTTATAAATCAATTTCGATGAAACCAATTGTGTGTATTAAGCTCACCAATGTGTCGACCGAGTTCGTTGGCCAGCTTGGTCCGCCATTTTGTTTCAAGATGGTGGCCATTTAAAAATTTTAAACTAAAATAAATATACAAAAAAGTTAAAAATTCAAATTTTTTTTTAATTACGTGTTAGGCCTTGATACAAGGATTCCAGAGCATTTTTTGGTTTACCTCTATCTTAAAAAATGGCTGAGATAGAGCAGTTTGAAATTCTAGGGTGGCTGACATTTTGAAACAAAACAGCACATTAACGCGATTACTCGCAAATTATTTTCTTTCATTGTTGTAATAATTTTCCCAATCATACGCATAAAACTATATATTCATATCCGTTTGCGCCAAATTCTTGCCAAAATTGGAGACGTTTGGCGAAATATCGCCAAATTTGGCGACCAAAATAAGTTTTCATAAATGAAGCCAATTTGGCTATTGCTCAATAATTTGGCGAATTTCTTACTCAAATTCAGTATTCACGAATCTTTTGTAACCGTTTCTTTGCATTTTAACTTGCTGTTTTCGTGTAACATTAGCTAAAATTTTAAAACGGAGATATAGGAAAGCTACCTTTTCCTCCCGGTACAGGCCGGAAGGACTTTTTAACCGTCTTTTAGGTAGCTTTCAATACAAAAAAGTATAAAGCTACCTATTGCAGCCGTTCGGAGGAAAGCAATTCCGGAAAATTTTGGTATATTTTCACCGATCATGACCCCCAGACCCCAAAACCACCCTCCGTTCAAATGTTGATTTATATATATATATATATATATATATATATATATATATCTCCATATATATATATATCTGACCTATGTCATACGATAACGCCCGTATTTATAAATCGATTTCGATTAAACTAATTGGGTGTATTAAGGTCACTAATGTCTCGACCGAGTTCGTTGGCCAGCTTTGTCCGCCATCTTGTTTCAAGAAGGCGGCCATTTAAAAATTTAAAACTAAAATAAATGTACAAAAAAGTTAAAAATTCAAATTTATTTTATGCTTACGTGTTAGGGTTTTGATACAAGGATTCCGGAGCATTTTTTGTTTTACCTCTATCTTAAAAAACGGCTGAGATAGAGCAGTTTGAAATTCTAGGGTGGCTGACATTTTGAAACAAAACAGCACATTAACGCGATTACTCGCAAATTATTTTCTTTCATTGTTGTAATAATTTTCCCAATCATACGCATAAAACTATATATTCATATCCGTTTGCGCCAAATTCTTGCCAAAATTGGAGACGTTTGGCGAAATATCGCCAAATTTGGCGACCAAAATAAGTTTTCATAAATGAAGCCAATTTGGCTATTGCTCAATAATTTGGCGAATTTCTTACTCAAATTCAGTATTCACGAATCTTTTGTAACCGTTTCTTTGCATTTTAACTTGCTGTTTTCGTGTAACATTAGCTAAAATTTTAAAACGGAGATATAGGAAAGCTACCTTTTCCTCCCGGTACAGGCCGGAAGGACTTTTTAACCGTCTTTTAGGTAGCTTTCAATACAAAAAAGTATAAAGCTACCTATTGCAGCCGTTCGGAGGAAAGCAATTCCGGAAAATTTTGGTATATTTTCACCGATCATGACCCCCAGACCCCAAAACCACCCTCCGTTCAAATGTTGATTTATATATATATATATATATATATATCTCCATATATATATATATCTGACCTATGTCATACGATAACGCCCGTATTTATAAATCGATTTCGATTAAACTAATTGGGTGTATTAAGGTCACTAATGTCTCGACCGAGTTCGTTGGCCAGCTTTGTCCGCCATCTTGTTTCAAGAAGGCGGCCATTTAAAAATTTAAAACTAAAATAAATGTACAAAAAAGTTAAAAATTCAAATTTATTTTATGCTTACGTGTTAGGGTTTTGATACAAGGATTCCGGAGCATTTTTTGTTTTACCTCTATCTTAAAAAACGGCTGAGATACAGCAGTTTGAAATTCTAGGGTGGCAGACATTTTGAAACAAGATTGCACATTACAAAATTCCAACGATTAATTTATAAATTTTAGTGAACGTGACTTCTCGCTAATTATTATCTATCATTGTTGTAATCATTTTCCCAATCATACGCATAAAACTATATATTCATATCTGTTCATATCTGCCAAATTATCTTTGGCGAAATATCGCCAAATTTGGCGACCGAAATAGGTTTTCATAAATGAAGCCAATTTGGCTATAGCTCAATAATTTGGCGAATTTCTTATTCAAATTCAGTATTAACGAATCTTGTAAACGGTTTCTTTGCATTTTTGCTTGCTGTTTTCAATTAACATTAGGTAAAACTTTAAAACGAAGATATAGGAAAGCTACCTTTTCCTCCCGGTACAGGCCGGAAGGACTTTTTCTTTTATTCTAAACTACATTAATTTTTTAATGTCTTTATTTGAATGTAATACTCTAAGAGTCTAAGTGATCATTAATAATACTATTCTGTATGCTATGGCATATGGCATGTATAAAGTATTCTAAAATACACTGTAAAAATTTCCCATAAATATGCATGCCGTATTCATGAAAACGATCTTAATCTTATGTTAATAAAAATTGGAATTTTTTGTAGAAATTGAGTTGGTCAGGTCGGACCGGGCCTGATTTCATTGATTTTTTATCGGGTCAGGCCTGTTTTCACTGAATTTTCAACGGGCCGGTTCGATCCCGCGCCGAACTTTTAGCTTTTAGATCGGACTGGACTTGGCCAAGATAGCTTTCGTTCGGACCGGGCCTGTAAATTCTAGCCCGTGCAGACCTCTACCCTAGAGATCACGATCTGCTCGGTCCAATTCCCGCACCCGGCCAAATTAAGTCAAACTTTCAAATGGGCCGGGTTAATAAAAAAGAAAAAATAAACAGGCTAGGCGGTCTGCTAAAAAAAAATTAAAAATAAGAGGGACTACCGGCACCGATATACCAAATCTAAAAGGATCGGACAAAGCCGATGAAATATGAACAATTTCCAATGGACCTGGTTATGACAGAATACGTTATAAATACTTTACATGATTCGATACTAGTTTGACAACATCAATACAAAAATTTAATAGGCCTAACGTAGAGATTTTCATCGGCCAGTTACAATGTGTCTCAGCCTGCGCCTACTTTTTTCTGTCGACTCGGGCCGTGATCAGGCGTACATTTTTTCTATATACGCGGACCGGGCTGGACCTGAACTTAATTATTCCTAAGACGTGTCTGGCAGACAATTTTATCTTCAAAACTAAAATTGATAATGGATTTTTGGTAACAAAATCTTTGTAAATAAACTTTAATGAATTCCGAAGAAATATTTTTTAAATCTAATTTTTTAATTATAAAGCTTCAAAATTTATGATGTTTTTAAACATGTTTTACTTTACTCTAAAGTACATATTTTTTAATGAGTCTTTATTTGAATGTAAAAGTCTAGAAGTCTAAGTATTCATTAATGTTGACATTCTGTATTCTATGGATTGTCCACATGTAGTCTGAAATATACTTTAAAAATTTCGCAAAACAGTATGTGCAGTATTCTTTAAAATAATCTTAATTATATGTTATGAAAAATCGGATTTTCTTTTGTAGAAATTGAACCGTTCCGGGCCGGGCCGCACTTTCGGTTTTTGAAACGGACTGGGCAGGACCAAAATAGCTTTCGTTTGTACCCGGGCGGGTCCGACCCTAGAATTTTCAGCCAGTGGAGACCTCTAGACCAACCTTACCCTCTCTGAGCCGTTCTGTAACCTCTCTCCAATCACTTCCATTTCTTTACACTTTCTTTAGATTACCAAAGGTGACCAAAAACTACTGAGATAAGGAAAGAATCGTACTTCTAAGGATCGAGTTACATTACTTGATTGCAATTCTTAACATTTAAAATAATGTTCGTATACAATTACTTGCAACTGATATTTAAACACTTTCTTTACTTGTGCCTGACGGCGACCTTAAACAATCTTTGGCCCCTTACATGAACGTATTGGAGAACCGTTCTAACGCCCATCAGTCAGATCCCTCTTCTTCACACTTTCTTTCTACTAAAAAGAGTGGCCAACAAATACTAAGATAAGAAGGGAATATTTGCACTTCTAAGGATCGAATTACACTGACTTTGCCGCAATTGCTTACAATTCCTATTTTCAGAATTTTCCCTTTTGCATGTATACTTTTTTCGCGGCGTTGGGGGGTGGGGGGGGAGGGAGGATAGAAGTAGTAACAAATCTAAAATACCCTTTATGCAAAATTTTGTATGTTAAAAGTAACTTACTTTCTAATTTAAGGCTTAAAATAAAGTGTTTGTATAATCACTTATTGCTACTAATATACCCTTTCTTTATGGGCGCCTGACGGCGCCCTTAAACCTTCTGTGGCGCCCTACTACTTGAACTTATTGTGGGAGATGGGGGAGTGGGGGGATAGACCCCGGAGATGCATAACGTAACTAAGCGGTCACAGGCCTTTCGAACGATATATCACATGAGGGGAATCGGCAAAATTTAGAAAAGTGCCCCATTGGGGGCAAAGTGGGGGGATTGATACCTCAGATGCATAATATGATTAAGCAGTCACAGACCTTTCCAACGATATATCATATGAGTGGTGTCGCCAAAATTTAGAAAATCCCCCACTGGGGGGCAAAATGGGGGAGAGTGGCACCTGTGGTGCATTACATGAATAAGTGGTCACAACCCTTTGTAACGATATGTGAAATGACGGGTTAAAATTTAAGAAAGTGCCCCCCCCCCGCCCGTGTGGGAAAAACGTGCTCCTCCCTTCCCCATAATTTTTGACTCGGCCTCATTTTTAAATTTTATGTTATGTGTTATAAAATACCGTAATGTTTCAAACAGAGATCTCCTTATTATATTTCCTAATTTTGTTCGCCCCCTTCCCCTCTAACTTCCCCGAAATGTGACGCGCCATTCTGTTTTATAATTCTTTATCATGTGTTATAAACTATTTTAAAGTTTTAAATAGATCTCATTGTTGGATTTTCCACTTTAAATGAAATCACGATCTGTTAGTTCCACATTCCACAACAGCACCTGACTGCCTTTTAAAATAAGCATATAATAGAAATAAACCATTTAGTGAAATAGTAATTAATAACATCTGAACTTGTAATTAAGATATACGAATAATTTTTAGAATTTCTCAAAGTTGATTTTTTTTTTTTTTTTTTTTTTTTTTTTTTTGCGACGCCTTGTGCATGTTTGGAATGTTTACGCCTCTTAGATTCTTAGATTTGTCCCTTTTAAAAATGCGAGTATAAAAAGTCACGTGACACATGCTTAATGTCGACTAAATGTCCCGTAAGCTTATGTCAGGTCGGGTATATTGGTCCTGTAGTCTAAATGTCCTGTCGGCTAATTGTCCTGTCAGCTAATTGTCTTGTTGGTTAATTGTCCTGTCGGCTAATTGTCCAGTCAGCTAAATGTCTTGTCGGCTAATTGTCCTGCAGGCTAATTTTCCTGCAGGCTAATTGTCCCTGTCGGCTAATTGACTGTCGTCTAATTGTCTGTCGGCTAAATGTACTGTCGGCTAATTGTCCTGTCCGCTGATTGTCCTGTCGGCTAATTGTCCGGTCATCTAAATGTCTTGTCGGCTAATTGACCTGTCGGCTAATAGTCCCTGTCGGCTAATTGACTGTCGTCTAATTGTCTGTCGGCTAAATGTCCCGTCGGCTAAATGTCATGTCGGCTAATTGTCCGGTCAGCTAAATGTCTTGTCGGCTAATTGTCCTGTCGGCTAATTGTCCGGTCAGCTAAATGTCTTGCCGGCTAATTATCCTGTCGGCTAATTGTCCCTGTCGGCTAATTGACTGTCGTCTAATTGTCTGTCGGCTAAATGTCCGTTTCGGCTAATTGTCCTGTCGGCTAATTGTCTCTGTCCGCTAATTGTCCTGTCGTCTAAATGTCGCTGTCGACTAATTGTCTTGTCGGCTAAATGTACGTTCTGCTAAATGTACTTGTCGGCTAAATGTCCTGTCGGCTAATTTCTGTCTGCTAAATGTCTTGTCGGCTATTTGGTTTTCGGCTAAATGTCTGCGACCGGATGCATTTAGCTGAACTTTATAAAGTATGTTAAACTGACTTACGGTACGTTCATAGTATGTGTATTTAACACAATTTTTTTTTCCGACTTTCGCTGGAATATCTATCGAAAGCAGATTAGTGTTCATTTGTGAAGAGTTCCAAAAAAGGCGCTGTAAAACCACAAAAAACATACATCATATGATCTTTTTATAATGTATTTGACATTGTAATGATATATTTTTTACTACCTAAGAATATAAGTGCTTGATATTTCGTCAAAATTACTTTAATTGCATTTTAAGTCACCTTTTGTTTTCATGCGCGTGGTTTGGATAATTGACTTCGCCACTTACTCAAAAGCTACTATTTTGGTCTTAAAATGACACATAAATCTTATTTTGCATAAAAGCTTAAAAAATAAAATAAATAAATATTGAATGACAACAGTATATTTCATACAAGCTTTCTCTCATTTACTATTTAAAAACTGAGACTACCTGCGTAACTGAAAAAATCAATTTAAACAAATTGAGCTAAATTTAATGAATACAATTATATAAGTCAACGAAAAACAATGAAACATTCATCCATTTACTGTATAGTACTTTCTATTTGAGGTGTGTAAACTCGGATTAGAGTCCCGCATCGGGTCGAATAACCCGATAAATAAGTATTTTCCAAAGAGAGTTCTAAATACTTTTCAATTGAAAAAAAAACTAATATTTGAATATTAATGAGTGCACATATGTTCATTTTTATACAAAAAAATATAATTGTAGAGTACTTTTTCATAATTGTATTAAAATATGGACTAATTTTCTTCCAATTCGGATTCAAATGTGGGTCGAGTCTGAATATGACGGGATAAAGCCGGTTTGGGGTTGAAATGTGTCAGGTTCGGATCAGGTTTCGGGTTAGTTAAAATATTTGTAGGATTCGTGTCCGGTTTTGGATTGATTTGCGGGAGAATTTTCGGATTCGTGCCATTTACAATTCAACACCTGCAGGATTCTAATTCAGAGGTGTGCAAGTACTGTTTGCTTAAATGTTCAAAAAGAACTTACTAGTAACATTGTGGTGTATTCCAATACGTTAAAACTATCCAGGCGCTACTTACATCCCTTTAAAAAATATACCTTATACTGTTATTCTTGTTAATAGTTTTGTATGTCTAGTCTAGATAACCGTCTTAATACAGATAGCACCAGGTTTTACAATTATTGTCTTACAATACTATGAATTTAGCAAACTAATTTACATGATATATTGACAGATGTGATGCTAGAAGTACATTAAATGATACGTGCAACAATGTAATATTCGATTACATAATTTTACATTGAATTTATATTGTGATTTTGCACACAGAATACATCTTTATTTAACGGTGTTTGAATTTTGCAGATAACAAAGACAGTGTTACAGAACAACAGTCCGAGCCACCTTTTTCAAATATTCGCCGTCCTACACAAGACACCCCTCAAGGGTATTGCTCAGTATATACTGGAAATGCTTGCCGCAAGTATTTAGGAAGTACAGGGCTTGTATATTATAACTTTAGCACGGATGGTTCAGCTATCCCAGTCAATGAACAAATAACACAGGGACTGTGGGAGGAGGTGATATCCTCCCTTTTAGAACCATGCAGAACAGCTGCAGAAACTCTTCTTTGCCACTATGCTTTTCCAAGTTGCGAATGGGTAGATGGTTTTGCCTTCAGTAAACCACTATGCAGGTAAGTTGAAAATAATGTTTATTTGCAGATTAAATAAAATATAAGTGTAGATCAAAAACTAAGTTAAAATTGATTAAAAAGTTTAGAAAATGAAAGTGTACAGGCATTTTATGCATTTTGTTTTTGGTAAAAAATAAGCATATATCGTTTTTGACGAACATTCCCAATGAATTAAGACATTAATCGTAAACCACTATTAGTTTATTCGTTGCACTGAAACATGAATCATCTCCAGTGCTATATAACCAGTTGAATATAGTCTTTACCTAGTTAAGGGGGTCCAGGTCACATTTTAAAAACATTTTCATTTGTTTCATTAGAATTTCGAGTTTTTTCTAATGGTTAATCATATAATTTATAAACAAAATGAAATCATAAAACTTCTCTTAAACTTTTTAATAAATTAATTTTTTATTTTTTTTAAAGTGGGGTAATTTAAAAACGTTATAACTCGAAATATTATTCGTCAATTTTACTTTTTTTTCGTTTAATTAAGCAGAAATATATAAATTTTAATTCTGATTCAGCATTTTTTTACATATTAATTAAAAAATATATATATTTAAAGTAAAAATTTAAAAAAATGGATGTGACTTATTTTTGTAACATTATATTTTCAAAAGTAAAATTTTTTTCTCAAATTTGCTAAATTAAAGTAAATAATTTTCCAACACTTTCCAACATAGTTGAACAGGCTTACTATAGAATATGGTGCGCATAGAACTTATAGTTCCTCTATAGGGACACTCAAAAACATTCTGTTACATTACGGTATATAGAGAAAAATCGTTTGTAGTTTATTTGAATAATATTTCACCATTTCAAACATATTGCAATTGATATATATCACTAAGGTGCATTACAGGAGGCTTACTAGAGAATATTGTGTGTATAGTATTTATTGTTCATTTTCAGGGACACACAAAAAAATTCGGTACTGTCTTTTAACCGCAATTGCTGGAAGTGCTTTTTCAGTTGTTAAACGCGTTTTTAAATTCATCTCATTTTTTTTTCTATTTCTCGGTGTGCATGAACTCTATAGATCATATACAAGCATAACAAAAGTTCTCGAGTACATTTCCGTTTATTGACGGGAATTCCCAGAAGGTGGTTTACAAACTGTGCTATGCATTTTCTAACTGAACTAAAATTTAGCATTCTATATGGTATATATACAAATATATAGATCATATACAGGTCTGCACAAAAGTATTTGGATATTTTTCCGAATAATGTTGGTAATTCCTGAAGTTAGGTTTTTAAATATGTTATGCGTTCTCCAAATTGTTTACTACGATATCATCACTCATTTTAATAAAAAGTAAAGATTCGTAAAATTATTTTGGAAGTGTTGGAAAGCTTTACATAATCGATGTTTGACGCATGATTTTTCATTCCTGTTAAGTATGTCATCTATTTTACCTGTAGAAATATTAAAAGCAAGCTTTACACATTTTTTTTAAATAATCTAATACCAGTTTTCCCTTCATAAAGCGAAAATACATAGTCTTTGACCCATTGCTTATTTTCTAGCGACATTTTAAAGTAAAAAATATTTTTAGTGATGCAGACGATAATTGAACCCTATTCCGAATTGATGCAATGTATTTTTTTCCCATTTAAATTTAAATCACAGTGAAAGTAAAAAATGTGTGAACACCCTCATTTATCCTTGAAGATGTGTCATATTCTGACAGTTACGATACTTTTCTAATTGTAATAGTAAAAGTTATTATTCATAGTATTCTTCTCTAGATAGTGATGGATATTGTCACTATTATATATAGTTAATATTTAAAACATAAATAGGAATGTTGTAACGAGTTAATCAAGATTAACTATCAGGATTTTATTTTATATAATCGCATCTGAAATTGATTTTTATGTAAATATTTTTGTCTATTGTATGTCGTTAAAAAAATAAATCTGTTTTATAAAAAAAAATACTATGTATTTTAAATTTCAAATCTATGTAGAATTGAAAAATTCATTTATAAAATGTACTCAATTTGAAGGAATTTTTATTTAAAAAATTGCGCAAATAGTGAGTTAATGATAGAATTTTCTTAACTACATCTGGTTTTTGTTAAAAATAATATAAACTTTTATCACCTAATTTCAAACTCTTTCAAAGGGAGGATTGCATCGCCGTCCAGGACCTGTTTTGTTACAATGAGTGGGCTATGATCGAAGATAACAAACAAAGAGGAATTTACTTCAAATCCAGAGGTCATTTCAGGCTTCCAGACTGTAGCGCTTTACCTGAGAGGGGCAATTCTACATTCCCAATGTGTTCACACGCACACTTAACTGACATTCAGGAAGAAGATGTTACAGGTATGTAATAATAAAATGAATGATAAATCCAATTTAACTGAAATAATGTACGAGTAAATAGTTTATGAAAATGATGTGCAAAAATATGTATATATTTTTACTTATTCGAAGATAAGTCGTAAAATAAGTTTCACCATATTTTCTTCCGAGGAATTGGAAAGTAATGTAGCATACAAGGGTGGATTTAATGCGAGAACAATCCATATGTTATTTGGTGGTGTACGTCCATACTCCTGCTGACGGCACTGATGCAGTTCTAGTAGAAAGCCCGGATGATCTTCCCAGTTTATGCCTGGCAGGTATGGAAAGTATGAATTGTAGTATTATGAATCATACGAAATGGGAACTATTAAGTAGTATGAATGCGTCTGGATGACAAAAATTGGTGAAATTCATATATGACAAGTAGAAATGAGGATCTATGAGAATTGAGCCCGATCGTTACTACCATCCTTGATTTGGAACGTTTTTGGCTGACCATACAGTCCTGATCTGGTGCCAAGAGGCTTCCATCTCTTTCCAGAATTATTGAAGGCTCTCAGAAAAACGAAAATTGATACCAAGGGATAAGTGATACAGTCCTTTCATATGCTCTGTATGTATTTTTTTCAACACAGTTTTTAAAGTTTGGTAAATTACATGAATGAGCTTGTGCTTACATGTAAAAATAAAGTAAGCCTACTTCTTTATGTCCACAGCCTATTACTTGATTTTAAAAATACCCCGTTACAATCCAGGGAAACATTTGTTTCAACTTCTCATATACTTACAATAGAAGTTTAAGATTAATCGAACTAATTATCAATTTCGCCTTCACATATTCGCGACGGCATAAAGCTATATCGGAATAAATTGACTATTTAATGGCACTGATTATACTGTTTTTAATGACATACTTGTCAATTAATAATATAGCAACTATTTTATTCATTTACAAAGTCGAACATAAATATGCATATCTATTAATAATAAATACCATATGGAAATTGATATTTTAATTACGAAAAAAAATTAATGGCATCTTTTGAAATTCTGAAACAGTATAGTTACTTTAAAGACTACGCGCTACATTTTTACGCACTAAAAATTGTAACTGCTTTGAGTCTTACAGTTTTAACATTGGTCTTTGATAAATTAGAAACAATTAAGAAACACATCAAATGTCACCATCATTATTAATTTGTAATCGATTTTATCATAGGTAGTTATGCAATTTAAAAAAAATACTTTATACCTAATTCATATCATAGTAAGTAATCGCTACACTGAGTAGATTACAGATATTTTCAGAATTTCGGATTCTTCTATAAAATTACGTGGAATACAAAAAACATTTTCACAAATATGGTTACATGTAGGCTGTATATACATATGTATGAATACACAGCGTCCCTAAATTGTTCAAAAGTGGTATTATTTTTATCTGTTCGAAATTAGTTGGCAAAATAAATTTAATGTCTTCCAAAGAATGAGGGTAGGTAATAAGACAATATTATTGCAACAGTCCTGCCATACACTTTCAACAAGCTACACTTTTTCAATTTGTATACGATCCCCCTTTATAAAATTGCCCAACTAGAAAAAAGTTTCCTTTTCTAAATTTTTCTAAGATCATTGTAAACATAAAAACTGCCTATCTGTAACTATAAAATTGAAAGTGTTTTGCTTAAAAAATTTACCATTGTAAATTGAGATGTGTGAGATAGAAAAAAAAACCCACGGAAAAAAAAATTAAGGAACAAAATACACGGACGATAATATTTATGCAGTTGAGGTTAAAAAAAAAAGATAATCGATGTTTGCAACAATATTATTGGTTAAAATATTTATAGAAGCATTTATAGAAGATCTGCCTCAGTATATATTGGAGATGAGAGACAATACTTTAAGAATACATCGCTAAATGCTTTTTTTAATTATGTTTCTAAGATTTGAAACTACATTTACCTCTTGATATGATCTTTGTGCAATTCTTTATATAAATGTATGTGTAAATAAACTTTTGCGCACACATTAAGATATTTTTAATCCAAAGTACGACATCGTCAATTTGAAAAAGGTTCCCTTTTTAAGTGAATTCAAAGAATGAGACTATAAAATTCTTTTTTTTTCTATGTGTATCCGCGCACAACATTTTAACGGAATATCCGATTTTTATACTCTTTTTTATGGAAACATCTTTGTCTACAGATGGTCCTGTTTCAATATAATGACACTGACTGGCTCTTTAGTGTCTCCGTTTAACTTTATAGGCTTAAATTTAATTAAAATTGACCAATCGTCACGTATTTTGAGTATGGTGTTAAGCCATACTATATTACTCCATTTTTCAACTGAGTCGTCGTATCAGGTATTACAAGGACATCTAAGAATTTTTTTTTCCTCTGTAATCGTCTATTGCGCGTCAAAAAAGCTATATTGGAAACAATGAGATTTAAATTAACTGTGGATTGGATTCCTGTATCAAGTCCACAAAACCCGATTTTGTCAAATCGCGAAACGATCCACCCATTGTGCCAGAGTGGCAATTTTTTTTTTGTTGTCGGTTGAGCTCGACTCGGGTTGACTCGATTTTGTTCGAGACGACAGTTAACTAACGGGTCGGGTTTGGAAACCCATTTTTTCAAAATAAATTACACGATACTTTTTGTGTTTAAAAAACTGCATATTTAAAAATAAATGAGCATATAAATATAATTATTTTTTAAACCCAATAGTTTTACATAAATGCTCATTTTTCTACATAATTCTATATTTCTGCATTCAGTTGATGTTAGAGAGAAAATTCAAAAGTATTTTTTTCATAGTTGCACTTAAATATGGATTAATTTATTTTCATTTTGGGTTTCGGGCTGAGGTTTTTTTTTTTTTTTTTTTTTTTTTTTGTTAAAATTAATTTGTTACTCACACAATAGCACTTAGATTGCTGCGAAAAGTAAGCTAGCTGTTTCCGTTAATTATAAATTATTTAATTTTAAAAATACAGGTATGCCAATTTTTGTAAGGATCTCATTGGTGCAAAAAAAATGTTGACTAATTTTGTTCATGAGGGGTTGTATATAAATTTAAAATATGTAGAGTTTTAGAAATTAAATGGTGCATTATTTCTTTAACTTAAACTTATTATTTCTTTAACATTTTTCCAGTTTGCATTATTTACTAATTGTCAACAGGAAAAAAAATTGCCTTTTAAACTGAACACTTTTTAATCATTTTGAGACACAATGTATAAAAAAAGTAACGAAATTTAGAAATGGTTAAATTAAGGGTCGTGGATGTTCCTGTTGTTAGTAAGAAAATAAAGAAATAGTTATAAATAAAGAACAACACTAGCATAATGGAATTGCAATTATTGAGAACTTTTCTTTCATGTAATATAAGTACCCTATTTCTCATAGACTGTTCCCAATATTTTGAAAAAAAAAACTTTCACATATTCTTAATACTGGACATTAAATTCTACGCAGTAAGCGACATTTCTATTGCTTCACTAGTTAAAGTTTCCACTGCTACTGCTGGAGAGCTTACGTCTAAAGCATTGACCTAAGTAAATGCTGTTGTTATCTTTTAAATGATTATTATAATGGTACCCTTCTCGGGTACTCTTTCCTGTTGCAAAGAATTAATAAACATACGTTAACAGAAAAAAAGCAAACCTATTCAACAATTAATAAGTTATCAGTGGAGCTAATAAACTAATCAGATGATTCCAATTTAACACCAATAATAAAATGAAGCTCGGAAAACATCTTTGACAACTTTGCGCAATTGTAATTTAAGATTGAAAAATGTCGTTCTAGCTAAAGGATAGCTGACACTCTACTATACAAACGTTCTTTCAGTAGAAATACAATTAACTCAGTGATAATTTAAACCAATACGAGATTCCGTGAATCTCAATAACGTTTTTTATTGGAGCAAGAATACTGCAAATACACATAAACCTGACTTCCAACGTTTTTTTGAGAGAATTCGTTCCAAATTGAAGTTTCTGGGAAGCATGCAGTAGCATGAAAACCTCCACTTTAATATATTTGACACATCAACTACAAAAACAGTTTCACTTACAAAATTCTTACTCTATGTAGTTAAAAAATTACCAAAATTACGTAATTATCATGACTTTATAAAATACAAATGATAAACAAATTCCATGCGTCTTTTCATGCTTCGTGAAACTTAAAGAAAGATAGAAAGATATGTACTCACGCACAAAATTTGGCATTGTAAGGGTCACATTCAAAACAAAGTCGTCCACTAGAGTACCCTTATGAAGAGTAATAATAATTGCGCTGCCACGTGTTAAGTTTTTTTTATTATTATTATCATTTTTTTATCTTTAAAATTAAATTTATATAATTAAATAACAATGAATTTGATCTATGTATAACTTACACTTTTAAAGTAGCATACAATAATAATATTCGAACTTAATAATTTATCTGTCTAGTTTCTCGGGAAGCTTAATCAATGCTACTTAAAAAAACTGCATTTTAATTACGAAAAGCTTCTTGCTTTTGAAAGAAGTTTAATAGCCTAAAGAAATATTTTTCTGAGAAACAAGATATTGCCTCAATACATTTGATTTCTTAAAAGGAGACTTACTTTAAATGAAAAACAATAAATTAAGAAAGCAATTGTATATCTAAGTAAATATTATTTGCCCCGAGCGGTCGGAAAGTAATATAGGTTTTGCCTGGTATGCACACATCATTTCAGTATTTAAATTTTAATATAAAAAAACAGTGTATTTGAGCAATATCTCATGATTGTGTTTTCAGTGTAATTTCGTCTGATGATTCGAAAAAAGAAATAAGTTCTGATATTAAACTCAAAGATCTAAAGTAAAAGGAAAATTGTCTAGCTTCTAAGCTGTGATTTTTTAAAAAATATAAGTATTTTTAAAAATAGCAAAAACAATTAAATCGTAATTTAACAAATATATTTTATTATATCAACTAATATAAATTTAGGTTTAATAGTATATTAAAAAAATAAAATTAACTTTCATAAATGACTAAAATTTTTAAGAACGCTTCTTGAATTTGAACGTGTAAGACTTCATTTTTTAAAATGATTTCTTTTTTTTTGACGAAATATGTTAACAGACTCAGGGATTTATTTTCATTCCATTGTTTCGTACTAACACAGGTTGATAAATAATTCATAAGAAATCACATTTTTTTTTTTTTTTTACTGACGTTAACATTACAAAATGTTGGGAATATGGCTGTATTTTAATAACTTTTGCTATGTTATGATCATATGTTTAGAAAATAGTAAATTTTCAGAGGTTTTCTGAAAAATATTCTTTATTTTTGTCAAAAGGTAAAGGATAAGAAATTTTTTTAAAACTTCAGTCAACTCTCTTCTGAGCATGAAAATATTATCTCTAAAGTAAATATCATTCATAATTTAGTTTGTCAAACAGATTCCATTAAATATTAATACTAAAAATATCATTCTTTGTTTGTAATTCTAATTAAATTAATACCGATACTGTTTTAGTAATCAACTGCACTGAAAATTATTCGAAATTAGAATATGAAATCACTTACTAATAAAGATATTTAAATTTTTAGTTACAGTTTAAAAATAAAAATAAATAAAACCACGAAAAGGCGACGACATAACCGTGTATGTGTGGATTTTAACAATTAATGTATCCATCAATTTCATTTCAACAATCGAAAATAATAAAACAAATAAGTTTCAATGATATATATAAAAACATAAAAATATATAAATGATGAAATCGTTTAATGAAAAAATGACTACACAAATAATTATACTATTAATGAATTAGGAAATATGTTAAATACTAAACTGAGAAAAATAAAATAATTTAATTTTTTCAAAAATTAAAAAAAATATCAGAAAGACGTTTTTATTGATGCTCTATAAAATTGAATATATTTTTTAAATTAAAAATCTGAAAAACAAAACAAAAATCGTAAAAGCGCGAGGCGCTGAAAACAATGCGTCAAGGAGAGTAGATCACAATGAAAATCAGGAGAAAGAAAAACCCGAAACATTCTTTAAAATTAAGTTATATTAAAAATATGTTTAAAATTCCGGAATACTTTGAGTATTTCAAATACCTTCTCGCTGTTGTACGATTTGATTTGACCTCGAATTTTTCTAAAATTTTCTACTTGTAAGTGAATTAATAAAAGCGTATTTTTGAACAAAAGTAGTTTTCCTTTTTTTTTTCCTTATTTAACCCTTTTGCATAAACAAACACGTCAGACTCGGGGTGTATTTTTGTAGCCACAATGCAAAGTAGCGTATCAGACTCGTGTCTTTGCTGCAGTAATGTATTGAACACATATGCCAGAAAATTTAACATGTATTTTATTTTTGTATGGTATAAATTTCATTTTTTTTATTAAGGTAATCTCGGACACAAAAATCTCTAAAAATTCTCTTTTTTACTCCTTTTGGTATAAAAATATTCTGAAGATATATTTTTAATACAATGGTTCAAATCTCATATAAATACGTAATATCCTAACGTCGTACGTAACAATGTAAAAAATATCTAATGTAATGTACCGTCGCTAAAACTGGAGATGTGCACTGGATTGTGTTTCATGAGCCAATTTCATGTCATACACATAATTAATATTAAAATTTCCCCTTTTCTTTGGTTTATTAAAAAAAAAAAAAAAAAATTAGCGGCATTTGAGTGCAAACGAACAACGCAGAAATAATTGTTCACCAAATATTTTTCCAAAATTGTATTTTATAACTTTTTTCTGTCACATATTTCTGATATTTGTCTTTCTCGAAATTTGTGCGTTCTATACTTCATTTATTCGGCTATTAAAAAAATATATATTTCCCTCATTAATTTTTGCGTACTACACTGCTGTCGCGGTTCCCAACCTTTTTTTTTTCTCTCCCGTACCATTTACTTAGGCTTTTCATGCTTGAGTTCTGATCTCTTGTCATAAACCCTCCCCCACCCACATCTCTTTGAAAAAAAAAAAAAACATGAAAAGATTACATGAAGTAATGGCAAAGATTTATTGAATGAAACCCCAAACTTAATTTCATCCAGCAAAAAAATCCAATGTACTACTGCCATTTTTCTGTTTTATTTCAAAGATAAAAGGTTTGTTTTTTAAATAAAATTATTTTTAATGCGTTCAAGTAGATAAAAATGAAAGGCGTCTCCGTCAAATACTGTAAAATTTTAAAGCGAAGGATATTACAAATGGAAGAAAAAAAATCCTAAAAATGAAATTTGTCAACACAAACCTTGATATTGTTTTATTTTTATTTTTTATTGTTTTTTTATTAATTTTTTTTATTAACAATTAAAATACAACTTCGAACATATTTATATGCAATATATTTTTAACGTAACTTAATAAACCGATAATCTGTTTTCTTGTTGACAGGTTTTAGTTTATTTCAAAAGTACGGTATCTTATGTTCAATCTGATATTATGGTTAATCGCGTATTTTTTTTAAAACTTAACAATCAGTTACCATCCTTGGCAACTCTGCTACTACTTATATACATTATTGCAGCAAACAAATACTCAAACAAACAATTGCTCATTGTTGAAATACATTTTTTTTTTTAATCACACTTGAAAATTATTTTAAAAATCATAAAATGCAACTAATGTGAACTTCAGTATTAAAAAAAATTGCTCCGAAAGTATAATTTTTTTCTTTATTCAATGATGTAAAAAGTGAAATTGTGCTATTTTAAGGGAACAGTGGACATTAAAAACGAAATCCTTCAATTTTCAATGGATTCATTTGAAAATTTGTAAACTTATTAATGGCAAGCTCAAATAGTTATATTCAAAATTTGGTGTTAAAATAATAAAAAAGTTTTTAAATTATTCAGTTTTTAAATTTCTAAAATAACGAATAATTGTCATATTTTAAAATATCCCATGCGCATTACTTTTACATAAAATATGACAATATTTATTTATCAGATATTTTTTATACATTCGAATAGAAGTTGGCAGGAATTGTAAAAGTTCGCTGAATGTAAAAACAGAAAGAAAATATTTTTTTTTATAATTATGACTTTTTTTTCTAAAAAAGTAGCTATATATTTCCATATACACACAAATTTTAACAATAAAACACCCCAGAAATCAAACTTTTTGAGCTACCATTTATTAATTATAGTATAGCCTATATACAGTACAAATTTAAAAAGAATCTCATAATTAGGAATGCGCATGAAACGTTTCAAAATTTAGAAATATGCGAAAATTTTAATTTTAAGAAAAACAGCATTTAAGTAATAAAAACTATATGAATATACAGAGATTCTTCATAGATATAAAAGAGATATAAAAGCTTATATCTCTGTAAAGAAGCGTAATAATCGAAAAATTCTTTTTGAATCAGATAAATTTGAGCATCTAGTTTCAAAACTCTCCCCCCCCCCCCCAAAAAAAAAAAAAATCGATTTTTTAGTCGAATTTTGTGGAAGTCCCCTGTCCCTTTAAGAAGTTTTGCATTAACAGTGATAAAAGCAACCAGATTTTTGGCGCCAAAAACTGACCATTCCAAAAGTACACATTTCTGAAGTCTGCAGTAAACTCTTTGGCCAATAAAATAAATTAAATTCAATATTATCAAAATGAGATTAAAATATGTTATATAATATTGTAAAAATACTCTAAATGAAGATTCAATATTTTCTATTAATAAAGATGTTTTAAAAGGTCAATTATTTCTGAGATTTTAACTGGAAAGTATAAGTGAACTCAAGGTATATCCATTGAATGCATTCAATACGAACAAAAGTATTTCTCAAAACATAATATATATTAAAACAAAATATTCTATATTAAAACAAGTTGGAAATTGTATGTCAAACGTGACAAATGAGATGCGTTCGTACTATAACTAGTTTTATAAATATTCGGATCTTGGTGCAATAGTTGTTGCACTCTTATGCAAAAATGCATGAATACAAAATTTATTTTATTTGCAGATTTTCATATTATATATATTACTTTTATTTTATGAAATTAAACTTTAATACACTTTTACAAACAATTAATTACAATTCTGTTACATTAAAATTATACAATGCGCAAATATTCAATACTAGACAATGTAAAAAAGTCATCGTTATTATTTCAGTTAAATGAATTATATCGTCTGTTATTAAGATATGATTAATTTCCGCAATAAAATAAGTACATTGGCAACATTTTATCTTTTGTTGACATTTACTGAAAGTTCCAATGGAAAACTTAAGTATAGCTTTGATAATTTCAGAACTTGAAATCCATATTTAGACTATTTTTCCATTTAATATCTATTTCTCCGGACACATCTGTCCAAAAAAAATGTAAATAGATTATATGATTGCTTTAATTAAACAATTTTAGAATACAAATTCGGATTTTAAATTCAGTAATACGTAAATAATATGACTCCATCTTAAATATAACGAATTTACCATGGCAACCTATAATCATTACCTGTCATGGAATATCATTGCATTAATTAAGTATGATAGAATTTAATAGAATGGAGAAAACAACTTTTATTAATATCTTTTTAAGTTTTTATTTTATTTTCATAAAATTTAAAATGACTCGACAAAATTCTGCAACGATTATATATATTAAATTTCAAACCATGTTGTTGGCAATTTTGCGCTGTTATATGCGAGAAAACGGACACACAGACAGACGGACTTACCAGACGGTGACTATAGGTAATATCTATTTATGTATTTACGAACGCACCTAAAAAGCATATAAATAATTATAAAAAATACTCTGATTGTTTCACCTTGACATGTATCAAGGTCTTCGTAGAATAATGAAAATACAATCATATAATACAATCAATTATAGAAGAGAAAATATAAGTTATACAATAGAACAAAACAACACAATATTGTACAATAAAAGCAATACAAACAATCGTCTGCGTTAGATAATAATGAATAGAATTTAATTTTCAAAAAACTACAAAGATGGCAACATTCAAACAAAAAAACTATTCGATTGAAAGTGGGCGAGGTGGAAGAAGGGAGAAGGGGATTAAAAAATGAAACATAATTTAAGATTAGAAGAGAATGAAAACAAACGGGATAAAAAACATAATAAAAGGGTAAAATGAGTTGATAAGTACATAAAAACTGGATTTATTTTAATATATTAAAAGTTAAATAATGTTAATGTATTTTTTAAATCAAATTAAAGTTTTAGTACGATAAAATAAAGCTTTAACTTCATTTTTTATGTAATTTAATAGTAACTACTTGAAAGTAAAGAAAGAGCTGTAGAAAATTAGAAAATATTTTAAGAGGAAAAATCAACAAAAGTGTTGCATTTTTTACTATAAGGAAAATGAAAATTCCTTACGGCTCGGCCTACAGGCAGAGGTAGATTTCGAAGACGCAGACCATGGGGCGCCTGTTTATTGCTAATTGCTGAAGAAATACCTATTTGCCATGATGAAATAGTTGGGACCACCCACTTTGAAATATACCTCTGCCTGTACGCGGAGCCATCAGGGATATTTTTGTTTTTACTTTTATTTATTTATTTATTTTGCTGTAAGAGTTGGTCCTATAAAAATTTGTTAATATAAAAGTTGTAGATAATATTAAGAAGATTTATACTAAATAAATTTAAGCGTAGTTGATATCTTGTGAACTGATGAAGTTATGAATTTTTTCTTCTGAAACCCCTAACCCCCTCCCCCCATTTTTTATGAAATCAAAAATCTGTTGTGCATATTTTTTTTCCTTTTCCTAGAAGTAATAATAACTTTGAACGGATTCAATATGTATCAAAATTATGAAGTTGTGAGTTTTTTTCTGTTTTCACAAAAAGCCTCCACCCCTTTGTACGTTCTTGGTTCGATTTTGCCCATTACCGAACTTGACCGAGACTTTATGCCGCTTGATTTTATGTACTAGTTTGGAAGAGATTTGTGCAGAATTATAGAAGTTATCGTGTCCATAAAAAAGTGATTATATACATATATATATATATATATATATATATATATATATATATATATATATATATATATATATATATATATATATATATTAAACTGGGAGTGGTTTTGGGTTCCAGGAGTCATGATCGGTGTAGATTTGCAAAATTTTTTATACTTAACTTATACTTAACTTATAACTTTTTATACTTAACTTATAACTGGTATACTTAATCACCTTTAAAGAGAGATGAAACAAAAGTTTGAAAGAAAATATTGTTTTGTTACCAATAAATGCATCGTCACCAGAACGAATCTTTAAATGTCATTACAATATTACTTTGAAAAATCTTACTGTTTTCACATTTCATTAAGAAATATTATGTCAAAATATTTTAAACGTAATTCCATTTTAACTTTTAATATTTCATAGACTGTTATTATATGCAAGAGGTCATTGGTCTGGGGTAGTGTTTTACAAACTATATTTCTACACTTTTTATTTTAAAAAACTTTCAATAAAAAAGTATTTTTTTAGGATTTTTCATTTAAAAAGTCCTTTTTCAATATTACTTTGAAAAATCTTACTGTTTTAACATTTCATTAAGAAGTGTTATTTCAAAATATTTTAAACGAAATTCCATTTTAACTTTTAATATTTCATAGACAGTTACTAAACGGAAGAGATGATTGGTCTGGGGGTTGTGTTTTACAAACTATATCATCACTTATTAACTTTTTATCTTAAAGAACTTTCACTGAAAAGGTAATTTTAGTACTCATCATCATTAAAAATCCTTTTCCAAAATATTTAAATTTTCCTTTCTGCGTTTTGCGGCCCTTCTGGAGAAGCACTCAAGATGTAATCCTTTTTCAATACTCAATTTCAATTCTCCAATTTTTAATATCGTCAGAAGTATACCGTCGGTTTAAAGAAAAAAACAGCCGTTTGACTAAAAATTAAGTCCTTTTTTTCAATTTATGTTAAACAATTAAGCTTAGGGTGGTCGTCCCCCTACTGAAATTGTACACAACATAAAAAATATATATAGGTTACTGTTCATACATTTTTCAAAAAATAATTTTAAACAAGTAATATAATTTTTTTAAGTCAATTCCTACTTTTTAATCATAAATATATATAATAAACCCATGCAGCATTAATGTCCCACGTTATCTTTATTGATCATTTTTTTTATAATCATCGTTGCGGTATTTTATTTCTGTGACATCACTAATTTGAGATAAATCTTTCATTTCATTTATGAAAACAATTGGAGGAATTTTTTTCTCCCATTTAAAACTAAAATTAATTAATTAAATTTAATTAATGAATTAATATTTGAAAAAACTGTATAAACATAAAGTGTCATCCACTACAAGTTTAAAAAATTTATTTGAACTTGAGTGGATGAATAGAAAATATTTTATTAACGATTGAAAATTTGAACAAGATATATATATATACTAGCTACCCGCCCGGCGTTGCCCGGGCCCGAGATAATAACAATCTCAGTGAAAGGCGTCAACCCCCTCCCTCCCCATACCCGCAAATATAACAAATAATTTGTTCAAGAAAACCACCTTCACTTACATTAACGCGATCATTAAAAAATAATTAAATTTTTCTGATAAATAGAACATAACGAAGACGCTACGCTAAAATATCCGGCAGATGACAACACCTCCCATCCTCAATTTCAGATCTATATCTTAATTAGTTATCTAAATTTTTGTTCATTAGTAAAAATTGGTAATTATTTCCTTTCTTCAAACTCTTCCTTTCTTCCTTTCTTTTCTTCTAATTATTTCCTTTCTTCAAACTAAATGGAGGGATCGGGCAGAGAAACAGATCTCTTTGTAGTTCAGTTTTTAATGAAAGCAGATCCCTGTCTGAAACTTTCTTGTATTTTTTCACTGGCGCCAGCAGATTTTTAGCAGTTTTTTCCATAAATTAAGAAAAATTACCGGCCGAATTTTTCAAAAATTGCATAGACGGATGCAGAATTTTTTTTTTACATATGCTCAGAAATTTTTAAATTGATGTCTTAATTAGTTTTCTTAAAATTCGCTAATTAGTAAAATAATTTCGAATTCGTTCATTTTCGCTTGCAAATCCACAACAACAGTTCTTTTCTTTAGCCATTTTGATTTAAAAGATGGCATTTTCGATGCGATGTTTAATGATATTCTCATTAATATCTAGAGTAATTATCAAAATATTAAAATTCTGAGACTCAGGTATATCAGGAGAGGGTTTGGACTACCTAAATCTAAATTTACAGACTTCTAGGTGCGCTAAATTTTCCTAGCCATCGCAGACAGACACACACACAGACACAAAGAGCGAAACTTTCTTTTATTAGTATAGATATAGACTGTGAGCTAATTGTAGGAATTTAAAAAAATCTTATCGAAAAAAAATATGAATTGTACTCTGTAAAGTTTTTAACATAAATCGTTTTTTAGAAGCTTTAAATATACGAATTTTAACTTCAGCTTATTCCTCCCAGTAATTCTTGAGTTATACCTGAAAAACTATCCGTATTTCAATCTGTTTTGCAATCATTAGAAATGAATTTAACGTTATGATATTACATTTTAAACTTTCATAATTTCTAAACTATTTGACACACTGACGGATAGTAGGATAAAATTTAACAGAAAAGCCAAATATATCAGACTTAGATGTAGGTATTGAAAATGCCAGTGTTTGCACAATTTTAGTATGAAGACGTCACCCTAAGTTAATTTTTATAAACATGAATCTAAAGAAGACAATATCCATCTGAATGGCTATTTCTGTTGTCTTTTCTGGGACTATTTGATGAATTAAATATATGGGGTTTTCACTTCTTTCTTTTCACCGACTGTAGTTTCGGTTAATACACATTTTTGCAGCATTGGTTTCTGTAATACTAATTAACATTCTAAAAACTTTTCTCTTTTATTCTTTTTTGGGAGTGATTGTCTGCCAATTTATATAGGGAATATCACTATACGGAAATAGTGGGGTTCAAAATACTGGAACACAATCATTCCTGCTATCTGTAAATTCCGCAAACTGCTTTGCTTTTAAAAATAGTTATTTACAAAAAATAAAAAATAAGCCCCTATCACAATATTTTCTAGAATCATAAATCAGGGATCTTTAACTTAGGCCCGATGGACTGTTTATGTGTTTTGCAAAAGATTCTGAGCGGCAGTGAGCATGGTTGTAAAATACATTTCGTTGCATTTAATAACAACTAACTGGAGTTTGCGATTATTTTTCTTATATATCTAACAATGATTTTCAGAGTGAAAGAAAAAGCTCTGTATTTGAGGTAGTTGAAATAAATATGAAGGAGGAGGTTTTTTGCTAATTTTAGAATATGAAGAAGATTTTCATGAAGTGAGTGAATTGCAGCCAGGAAAATAGCAAAAGGAACGAGATATATCCTCCATCATTTTGACAAACGGGCGAATTGCAACCCTTTCTTTTTTTTGACAGACGGGCGCACTAGATAATACAAGCAAGGGTAGGAAATAGTATTGATTTTTTTTTCCTGCTAAGCATAATTTTCATTCTTAGGATCGGTATGGCCTAAAAGCTCTGGGTGTGTTTGGAAATTTGTGGAATGAGATTGCCTTCTCTGATAATGGAACATACGCCCTTTTTCTAGAAACAAATTTATATTCCAAATCCTGTTTCATGATCAAGCTCGTTTGTCTTAAATCCGTTCTGACATTTATATATTTTTTCATGTTATCTAATTTGCTTCATTCTTTCTATATTTCAGTCAAATAGTTTAGATTTCTGTTTCATTACTTTACGCTGTTCTTGTTATTTGAAAGGGTTAGAATGACAGTGGAGTAAGTCAATATTTAGTAATTTGAGAAACCAAAGGTTTTGTGAAACTTGTCGTATTGCCGTCGCATTAAGTGGTCCAACTTGTTTTTCCCTCTAGCAACTGCCTGTGTGAACTATGACTTATTTGACTGTCACACTGAATAGAAATTAATGTACGTTCAGAGAAAATATGGTTAACTAGATTTTTCAAATATTTGACTTACTCCAGTGTCATTCTAACCTCATCATTTATCATTGCATAAACATTGAACTATTTTTTTTTCTTTCAAGTTTTGATAAAAGCATACATATGCAGGGCTATTTTCTTTGAAATTGGATTTAAAATTTAGATAAAATGGTTCACTAACTTTAGCTGTTCTCACTCCCGCAATTCTGCGTGGACGTCCGATCTTCTTCTTTTTATTAATCTATTTTTGTCTTTTTTTCAAAGGCCTAGAGTCATTTCTTATCCTCTATCCAAGATTAACAAATATTTGTACGTCTCGCAATTTATCAGATGACACCTCAATTTTCTCAAAAATGGAATATCATCATTTTCCCCTTTGGTTTTTCATATATATTATAAATGAATATTTTCTTAACTTTTTTTTACATTTAATTGTGAATTAATATATTGTTCAGTATACGTGTGCACCTAATACTCTATATGTTTATAAGTAAATGTTATGAAATGTTTATAGGTAATTTGTGTGGACTCTATACCTGTTTTACACATATATTCAAATATTTGTTGTTTAAAATTCCCGATATAGAAAAACTATTTCTAAATTTGGCAACAAAGACAATTTCCATCAATTTTAATCCGAAAGTAACTTGAAAGTAACCGAAAGTAACACTTTGATGCATCATCAAAAATTAAGCTCAGCGTGACTCTTAAAATTTAGCACTGAGCGATGGTGCGAAAATATATCAATTTCTAAGTAACTTTTTACACCTATGAAAATAAATGTTTGAATTGCTGAAAGTAATTTTGTTAAATAATATAACGTTTGTGTTAAGTAATTCAAAATGTTTGGTTACCTGTCGAATTTTTTTTTTATAAAAAATTGTGAAATTACTATTGTTGACTCTTAATCAAAACTAAAACGTACCTGTGCATGTGCATTCAAAGTGCTTCGATAAATTTCATAAATAATTAAATTTGTATTTCCATGAATTTTTATTAATTTTAGAAAAAAAAAACATTTAAAGAGGTCCGGGGCAAGCAATTTGAAAACATTTTTATTTATTGAATTATAATTTTAAGTCATCTGTTTATGATGGTTAACCTTTTATTTTGTAAACAAAATCAAATTATAAAACTTCTCATAAACTTTAAAAAAAATTAAAGAGGGGTCATTTAAAATCGTTATAACTCAAAATAGTATTCGTCAAATTTCAAAATATTTCATTTAATCAAACAGAAATACAAGTTTTAATTATAATTCAGCATTTAAAAAAATATTAATGGAAAATAAATTGAAAATATTTAAATTTTAAAAAAAAGATGTAATTTTATTTTAAACAATCATATTTTGAAAAGTAAATAAATAAATATATATATATTTAATTTTCTGAATCAAAATTAAAGTAAAATAATTGAAAAAGACATGCTCCAAATTTGAATATTTATCTTGAACGGTTTAACTTATAAGAATATAAAGAAGAGAATAGATTAAAAAACCCATCAGGCAGAAAAACGCAAAAAACTTTCCCATGACAACCACCACTGGAAAGCTAGATTTTGAAAACCAAAAATATAATATATCCTGTTTAATTAAGATAGAAACATGATTTAAATGTCATTTTAAGAGAAAAAAAAATAGAGAAATGTTTAATGCATTAAACTATTTTTCTATAGTTATTACTATTAATGCATTAAACTATATTATAGATTTTTGTGCCCCACACTCCCTTAAGTCATTTTTCTGTATTGCCGTTTTTTCAATATCTGATTACAGCTCATTTTTTCTATGAATCCTGTTGGTGATGAGTTTTTACACAGTTTTATAATTTTCAAATAAATTAAGCTTCTTTTTTTTGTTAGCACTTTTGTTAATAATATAACCTATTTATCATAAAATATTAGTATGAAACGAAAAGTTTATTGAGCAATTATTGCGGGCAAGAAATGGGTTTAAAATATCAGGTGCTTTTCATACTTCTTTGTTTTCACAAAATTCAGTCTCTTTGTAACTTTGTAACTAAATATTTGTTGCTTTGAAATCTATTAACATTAAGTAATATTTTTACAACAGTAAACAGCAGACCGTGTCTCTAAAACTTTTAATGATATTGTATTTATTTAAAGATTTCTGTTGGAAATACATAATTGAATACATAATATTACTTTTGTTCATTTTTCATTTAAATGGAATTTTTATATAATAAACATAAGATTATTGAAATGTGTATTTACAAATGTATAAATTAAACAAAAACTTTTAACCTTTTTTATTTAAAATGTATTTAATCTATTTAATATCTTAATTTCAATTCTAAAAAATGTAACTAATGTTATTGTTGCCGTAATTGAATTTATTGTGGCTGGGGCTCTGCCTCGGCATATATTAAGAAAACTATTGCATTTAAAAATATGAAAACTGGTAGTCTCTTAGAGAAATATATGATAATTAAACTAAAGTAGACAGTTTTTATGTAAATAATTTATTATCAACTTTTAGTGTTGAAATAGTTCAAAATATTTCAGTTAAAAAAGTTTTATAGGACCAAAAACTATGTATAGCAGTTTAGCTATCTTTTGCAGGCACATACTAGACTAAGTTGCTGTGTGCAGTGGCCAATCATTTCTTCAATTTGCCGATTTTTTCAAGATTTTCTTTTCAATTTTTTATTCGAAATTTTCTTATCTCATTAGAGATTTATTTATTATTTCGAAAAAGTAACTTTTTTTAACCGATTGTTGCTACATTTAAAAAAGCGCTAATAATATTGTCAAACAATCTTTTAATTAAAAACTATATTTACACGTGAATATAAAAAAAGGGAAAGAAAACTTTAAAATAATTTAATTATTACATACGAAACGCATTTAATGTGGAAAATAACATCAGATTTAAAAAATAAAAATAATAATATTGTTTACCACTTTTAAATTGAAAAATGTATTTACATGTGGATATTAAAAGAGGAAGAAAGCTTTAAAATAACTAAATTATTACGTGCGAAAAGCCTTTATTGGAATAAAAGCAAGTCATATTTAAAACGATTTTCTTATAGCATATAAAAGGAAACCTTTTCTTCTAGACGTTATTATAAAATCCCGGTTATCAGCAACTTTTTTTTTTACTTAACCATTTTATATAAGCGTATTTTCATATGTGTGATACATCTTACTTAATCAATTACCAAATTAGGCTTCAGCTATCGCGACCGCAGTAGATGAAAAGAAGTATAGATGAGACCGAAAATTTCCCCAAGTTAAAGGGAAATGAATGACCACTGGTTGTTATGAAATCATTCAATATTTCACTATCGGGTAATATTTTAAAAGCAAAACAAATTAGCGTGTTTTTGAAGCCATCGAGATATAGACAGGGGTTGGTGAACGTAGCTCATGGGCTTAGAACCCCTAGTTTTAGAGAACAAACTTTAGTAACTATACAGTACGTAGATGTACTGTTTACGTGCGAATCCATTTGTCCTCTATTTAATGAAATTAATTTATTTAACTAACTAAGAAAAGCAAACGCATCATCAATTTTTTAAAACATTTAAATTTTTCAATATTGCGTTCGTTGAAACAAAGTTCAATAATTCATAAGGATTTATTTTCCTACATACAGCCGGTAAATCCGCGAGGCAGCCACATTTTTTGTTATTTTTTTTTAGTTAACTATTTCATACAAACTGATCTTCAAATGTAATTGATTTTACATATCCAATCACGAAATTAGCCATAAGCTGTGGTAGATGCGACCACGAGTGCCGCAACATCCCACAAAATAAAATTTAAATAATAATAATAATGAAATAACTAGGAGTTAGATTACGGTTGATTAGCACTAGTCGATAACTGCAACCAAAATATCTTTAATAGGGCTTCTGTTCATTTCCCTTTGTGCGATGTTGCGATCTCCGAAGGCGCATTCATCACTGTTGCGACAGCTCATAACTTATTTTAGGATTGCTTAAATAATAAAAAATACTTATAAAATGATTAAATAAAAAAGTAGTAGTCTCCAGGATTATCTTTCTGAATTATCACGAAAATGTTTAAGCATTTAAATAGGTATTTTCAAACCAATGCAAACGAAAATGCAAAATTCCAAAAAATAGATATTACAACTTTCCGTTATTTAAATTTTATGTTTGTAAGTTTGTTCGACACAGCAGCACGCTTGACCAGTTTAAATACGTTATTCTGCAAACTACAATATGAATTTTGCAAAATGATGCATATCCCAATGGTCATTGCCTTTCTTTCCTACCAACCATGTTTTCTGCCAACTACAGAAGCTTTACCATGGGCATGACCTGAAATTGTGGTGCCCGGCACAGATTATACTTATGAGCATTCTAGATGTCTAAAGAGACTAGATTTTTCATTGTGGATATTTAAAAAAGTAATAATAAACTGGAATAGTTATTACCATATTTTTATTCAATGTGAACATAATATTTAAAACTGCAATATCAAATACTATGCATTTATAATCCGATTGAAAACGAAAGACTATAAAATAAGTAATTTCGATTCTTTTTTTCTTTTAGGGCCTTGGCGCACGAGAGACAATGGCAAGGTTAAATTTGGCGAGAAAAATAAAATTTTCAAAAGCACTTTCTGGCAACCTAAATGTTTGTAAAATAACTGTCAATGTACGAACATGTCGAATGCACATTGCACAAACATTTTGTTTATATTTACACCAATTAATGTATACATTGATAAGCAATTTATTTAATTAATTCAGAAATAATACTTAAAATAAAGCAATATAAAATACATTACATAAAAAAGCCATATAAGAATAGATTTTTTTTTTCCTTTTTGTGATTGTTAATAATTATTTGGCGCAAACTCGGACTTTCTTATGACTGAGTTATGCCAAAAACCCTATAACAAAGAAGAACCGTCATGTCTACTACTGATGTAGAAAATGCTGTCTTGCACAATAAAATCACACATTCAATTATCTGCATTGGTAATTTTCATTTCAGATTTAGTTATGAAATGCAAATAGAAGTATTTTCAAATCATTAATAATTTTAATTTTATGTACTGAATTCCGGGAAAATGATATTTTCCTATATCAAAACATTTCATAGTTCCAAGAAACAGAATGCAATTCAGTTGTAGTACTTATTTAGATAGAAGCATGCCTGAAATGATTTATTTATTTATTTATTTTTGTTTTGTTTTGTTTCTTGCAATTTTATCTAACAATATATTTACGATGAAAACTTTTAAAATTTAAAACCTTTACCGGGGTTTATTATTGAAATTTAACACTTTATTATTAATTTAAAATAGTGTGTATGAAACTATATATTTTTAGATATTACATCTGTGGCTGAGGTACAACTGTCCCTTTTGTCTCCCTCAGATTTACAAACTTATAACTATAGCTTCTCATATGTATTTAAAAAATATATAAAACTTATTTCATAAACATTTTAGCCTAATTTTAAAATAACAAAAGAACAAATAACAACTTGAAAAATAAACAAATACAAATGCTGCTTAAAAATATTGTGCATGAAATATTTTGTAATTCAATGGCATCTATAAACAATGTTTACATTTTTCATTATACTTAATCTCAAAATCAGTCACCTGCGGAAATAAATTTATCTAAAATAAATTCTACATTTTAAAATTATTTCAGACTACACTACACATTTTTTTTCAAATGAAATAACGTATGTTTATTCTTTTAGTGGAAAATATCTTACGTAATGAATAACAGTACCAAAATTATTTTTCCCACATCATAAGTGTCGTGTTCCCATTCTTTTCCGAAATTTAATTTACAACAATTTTTATTCGAAATGTAGCAGCATGAAATTATTTTTGTTTGAAATTCTTTACGATGAAAAAACTCTTAAATTTAATCAAGCGAATAACTTTCTCTTTGAATGTAAATAAAAGTGAAGTAAACGCACAAAATGAAAAAGAAAGACATATATCATGGAAATGTATTTCTTTGGAAACTACGCTACTTTTTGTATTTAATTTGTGAAGTGATATTTGTTTTTCTGGGCTACCAGACTGATTAAAACTTTAATTCCCGCAAGGAATTATGGTTTGAAATAAAGGAAGGTCATCTAGAATAGGAAAACGAAATATTACAGATTATTTAAAATTTCATTTTTTAAGTATAAAATAAATATTGAGCAAAAATAATCTGCTTTAGATTGTTATATCAGTTTGTCTTATTCCCATTCACTTATTTTTTTTATTAAAAGCTTTGTGCTCGTTTCAATAACATAGTTAATAAAATAAAACTGCAAAATTTTTCTCAATATTTAAATATACAAATGCTGTTCTATTTTCTTGATTTCGTTTTGTTCTGTTGACTTTCTTATTTTGCTTTATTTTTGTAACTAGACAAACTTCTTACAGTTATGAAAAGACGTGTTCTAGTGCTGTAACAAAAAGAAGGAAAAAGACAATCTTGCTTTAATTTTTAAATGAACTGCAAATATTAATTTTGTAAGTCACATTTTAAGTAGAATTAAAATGTGGAATCTACACCTACGCCTTACGGCATGAGTGCTTTTTAACCATTATGCTATTTTCTTCTTCTTGATTTTCCTGCGCAAACTGTATACCGAAGATGAAAGGCGCTCGATTTTATCTGTTTTTTTACAAATAATTTCTGTTTTATCCGAAACTATAAAAATATAATATACCAGGATAGAATAAATTACCGATACGCTTTCAGGTGTTTTACCTCTTTTTAAAAGTTTTTTTTTTTTTTAAATCAGATTTGAATTGAAAGATTTTAACTTTTTTGTTTTGATTTTTTAGGATGGGGAGGGAGATATTTGCTTTTCTGGTTTTTTATAGTTGTATGAATTTCAATTTTGATAAGAAATTAAGACGACAATGTTATCCCGGATAATCTATCATTCTGACTATTATAATTAATATTAGGCGTGTTTTTGTATTATACTGTAAACTGTTTTCACTGATTATTAGCAATAAAGTCCTATTTCTTTCACAATTGAATATTCTGCTGTTATTACAAATGTGTAGTTCACTCTTGGATGGCTGCCAAAAACTAGAAATGTTCGGTAAGATTTTACCCATACAAGGTTTCGTATATGAGTCGTTGCCAATAATTTAAAAAGATAATGTTAATACCATTAAAGGTTGTAAAACACTCTTGCCAAAAATCACATTTACTCAAAAACGACATTTGGCTACGGATCTGATTATGGAAGTTGAACCACAAGTTTAGATTAATTACAAGATGGCACACTTTGGCAATAAACGGAAATACGAGTATGTCGATCAAAAGACAGATTTTTATTTCATCTTGAGTAGAAAAATGATATCAAGATAAGTTCAGTTGGTTAACAGATATGTTGCCTCATAATATGCTCATTATTTAAATTATTATTTTATAATCATTATTATTTCTTTTTTATATATATTTAAACTAGTTTTATATTCAGTAAATAATTTTATATCCATTGGATTCGAACAGTTTCGAAATCTTTTGATTCTATAATTTTCAAGAAGTTAACCAGCTTTTACTGAAATGTATTACGTACTTTTGTTAGTCAAAGTGGCGTTTTCACTAAATATATGAAATGGAGCACTATATTGTCTACGGGTTGTTACTTTTAAATTATAAGATAGTGTTGTTGTTCTGAGTATTATGCTTTTATAAATAAAAAAAGAAAATTGTTAAAGTTTCCTGATAGTGCTTGTAAAACGTTCCTCTGTAAATTCATAGCAAGAACAGAACATATTCTTTGATCGAAAATATGCTGCCACAAAATGTGACACCACCTATTTTTTATAGTTGTGTTCATTTTCGTTTATTTATACTGTATATATACTCAAAAATTAATAATGAAATTATTATTTTTTAATTTCATTAGAATTGTGATATTAATATTAAAAAAAAAAAAAATCAGTAACTTTTAGTACGAAATATTTCTATAAAAATATATATTTTTTAAGTTTTAAATATTTTAAATATTTTCAAATTATTTTCAGATTACTGTATCCGAGATAGAGGAAGATTTTATCAAGGAACAGTTAATGTTACAAAATCTGGAATACCTTGCCAGAGATGGGATTCACAAGTAAGTTGGTGATCTGATTAATGCTTTTAACAATGAAACTATAGAAATAATATACCGCATATTCTGTCGTATATTGTGAACATATTATATACGAAAAGTGATAAGAATTTACATGTGCCCATTATGTTTGGTTATAAAAATGAAAGATTAAATATTAAGATAAAAAGATGAGCAGATGAGCAGATGATCATAAGAAACGAGACTGGTACATTAATGAGCATGCTATTTACTTACAAAAAATAATGTATGGCATCAAATTACCTGAAACGCACGCACTGAGAAAAATGACACTTTCAAATTTGAGTAAATCGGTGTTTTCATTTTCTTATGAAACTTTTTGTTTCAAATATGACGACCCAATGCTTTCAATTCTGAAATACCAGAAATACTCAAGATATTGAAACATGAACATACTAAAAAATGATTAGAATCAGTTCAAGCTCATTTTTGAAACACAGAAATACTCAATAATGAGTACATAGAAGTCAGTTCAAACTCATTTTTGAAACATGGACATACTCAAATATAAGCACATGATGTGTTATTCTTGAGTATGTGCATGTTTTCAGAAATGAGTATATACATGTTTCAAATTTGAGTAACTTTGATTATCGGACCCATATTTTAATCGGACCCATTTTGATTATGCGACATACTCAAATTTGAGTATTTTTTGCCCAGCTTTGAAAATGTTGTTTTCAGAGTGCAGTATTTATAGTTTTTAAAGTACATTATTTATTCGCTATTTGTTCGTTTACATAATTTTAGCTACAAATCTGATGAACATATCTTTGCAAACTGTCAGAGTTCGTGTAGTAAGACAAAGATACTTTTAAAAAATGTAGTCAGAAATGTTAATTGCGCACCGAAATATAAAGTAGTTTTTATTTGTTAGAGTTGTCATATAAAAACTAGACCAACCGCACATGTCATTTGATGCATCTCTTGATTAGATTTATAGTTAACACACACACACACATATATATATATATATATATATATACAGGGTGATTCATAAAAGATGGGCAGAACTTTAAGGGGTTATAGTACACTTAAAGACAAATAATATTAAATAGGAGACTAAGGGTCCCAGACGTATTCCCAAGGAGATAGGGGGCATTAAAGTTTAGGGTCCGAAATTTCAAATGATTATAAAACATGGAAAAATTGGTCGATTCGTTTGCGGTTTTTGCAAAAAATTTTCTTTATGCCAGTATTTTCTTGAAATAAAATTTTAAAGTTCAATTTCAAAAAATGCCGATAGGGGGCGCTTTAGACTTTGGAGTAACAAACAACTATTTTTTAACGTTATTTTTTGTATTTCTTTAAATGATTTCGAAAGCTTAGACTTAAACTTAAATTTTGATCTAAAAATCTGAGTCCTAACGAGTAGTTAAGTAGCGTAAACTGAAATTTGAAATTTGAAACCCTTCTCCCCCCAGAACAAAAATCAGTTATTCCCGATCTTTGTGTCGTAGATTAGGCTCTAACTACTGCCGCGTTTTGCTAAAATTATTCTTTATGTCAGTATTTTCTTGAAAATAAATTTTAAAGAAAATTTTCAAAAAATTCCGATAGAGGGCGCTTTAGACTTTGGAGTAACGAACAACTATTTTATACCGTTATTTTTTGTGTCTCATTAAATGCTTTCTAAAGCTTAGACTTAAACTTAAATTTTCAGCTCAAAATCTGAATCGCTGAGCGTGGTTCAGTAGCGAGGGGAGGGGGTTCAAATTTCAACTTCTGAACATAGTTCAGTTTGCACTACTTAACCATGCCCAACGATTCTGTGCTGTGATACGAGGCAAAAATACAACTTTCGTCAAGGACTGCATAGTCGGAATTCACTCATAAAGGCACTGGCACAGTTGGAAACGTCGCTCATGCAAACGTTAAAGCTCCATTCCTGACGCTAGTCACCGGGTGAAGAAGGAAACAGAAAGTATGCAAATGTCAAATGGGGAAGAAGAAGAACACGTATGCAAAATTTCGACACGATTCAGGCATAAAAACCACTGAACGGTGAGTCAAGTGTAAGTCGCTGTAGTAATGAATCGGAAGATGGTGCCCTTCACGAATAAGGAAAAGGCTGAGATGCATTTAATTTACGGAGCGGCAGATGGAAATGGTGCAGAGGCACAACGAATGTACGGAGAGCGATTTCCTAACAGGCGGTTGCCTAACCGCAAAACTTTCGAGCGCTTGCACAGACAGTTGTGTGAGACGGGATCATTTCTCGCTTCCCGGTCGAATGCAGGTCGTGCAAAAAAGGACGAATCAGTAGTTGTTGCAGAAGCCATTCTGGATGTAGTAGCGGCGCAGCCAAGTACAAGTGCACGAACAGTGGCTAGCCAGGTGGATACCTCACAGTCCACGACTTGGAGGGTACTGAAGGATGAACATTTGCTCCCGTTTCATGTGCAACGAGTCCAGAAACTGTCTCCAGGGGATTATCCAAATCGTATTGAATTCGCCCGCTGGTTTCTGCAGCAGAACGCGCTAAATCCACATTTTGGACGAACTGTGCTTTTCACCGATGAATGTACCTTCACACGTGAAGGTACATTTAACACACACAATGCACATGTATGGGCGGATGTCAATCCACATGCTACGTATCCACATGCTCATCAGAGACGCTTTTCCATCAATGTTTGGGCAGGAATCCTCGGAGACCACCTAATCGGACCGTACCTTCTTCCTGAACGCCTCAACGGTAAAACATACCTCACATTTCTGCAACATGTGCTGCCAGACCTGTTAAACGTTGTTCCTCCACGCATCCGGCGGGTCATGTGGTTCCAGCACGATGGAGCGCCAGCCCATTACGTACGAGACGTCCGCAACTATCTGGACATCACATTTCCGAACAGATGGATTGGTCGAGGTGGTCCTGTTGCTTGGCCTGCTCGCTCGCCAGATCTTTCACCCCTCGATTTCTTTTTTTGGGGACGATTGAAGGCTCTTATGTATGAGACACCCATTGAATCCCCCGAGGAACTGGTCGCCAGACTTTCCGCCGCTGTAGGGGAAGTGCTCGAAAAGCCTGATGTTTTCGCGAATGTTCGCCGTTCCATTCGTCGCCGTTGTTCTGCGTGCATAACCTCTGGTGGTCACAATTTTGAACATTTATTGTGATTACATGTTAATAAATATGCTTTGGTAACATAATCCTAATTTGTGTCTTTTTACCTCGTATCACAGCACACAATGTGTGGACATGGTAAACTGAACTGTGCTCAGGAGTAGAAATTTCAAACCCCTCTCCCCAGAAACTTAACCACGTCTAACGATTCAGATTTTGGGCTGAAAATTTAAGTCTAAGCTTTAGAAAGCATTTAATGAGACACAAAAAATAACGGTATAAAATAGTTGTTCGTTACTCCAAAGTCTAAAGCACCCTCTATCGGAATTTTTTGAAAATTTTCTTTAAAATTTATTTTCAAGAAAATACTGACATAAAGAATAATTTTAGCAAAACGCGGCAGTAGTTAGAGCCTAATCTACGACACAAAGATCGGGAATAACTGATTTTTGTTCTGGGGGGAGAAGGGTTTCAAATTTCAAATTTCAGTTTACGCTACTTAACTACTCGTTAGGACTCAGATTTTTAGATCAAAATTTAAGTTTAAGTCTAAGCTTTCGAAATCATTTAAAGAAATACAAAAAATAACGTTAAAAAATAGTTGTTTGTTACTCCAAAGTCTAAAGCGCCCCCTATCGGCATTTTTTGAAATTGAACTTTAAAATTTTATTTCAAGAAAATACTGGCATAAAGAAAATTTTTTGCAAAAACCGCAAACGAATCGACCAATTTTTCCATGTTTTATAATCATTTGAAATTTCGGACCCTAAACTTTAATGCCCCCTATCTCCTTGGGAATACGTCTGGGACCCTTAGTCTCCTATTTAATATTATTTGTCTTTAAGTGTACTATAACCCCTTAAAGTTCTGCCCATCTTTTATGAATCACCCTGTATACAGGCTTATGTATGTAATATTTTATTTATAGATATTTAATAATTTTAATTGAAGTAATGATAATTTATTATTTAAAATAAAATTTTAATTAAATATATGCAGGAGTTTAAAACATAGAATTACAAACTTTGTAAAACACACACACACAAATTAACATCTCTGTTGAAATAACTACTGTTTTAGTAAAAGAAATATGTGTTTAATATTTATTAATTTATATCTCAATGATATTTCAAAAGTCATGAAAAATTCTATTCCATCTAAATTTAGATAACAAATTTAAATGTGTCACAAAATTATGGTTTTTGACCATTGTGACGACGGTTAGCGCAGTTTATTTTACTTAGAAATATTAAATTTTCATTTGTATAAAATAAAATAACAGTTTAGCTAAGGTAAAGAAGCATTGCAATTATTTTACAATATATCCACTAGTGTTTGAAATGTTTTTACTGAATTACTGTGAATCTATCTTGCTGAAAAATAACTTATGTTTTATTTTATTTATAGTTAAATTAAAGTCTGTTATGCTACACCATTTTACGTTTGATTAATAGTTATATTAATGATTAAAGCACATTTCATTAATTTACAACTGGAGCGTTGGATATATTGCTTCTACCCTTAAAGCTACATTTTGTTGTAATGAATATAAAGTTTTTAGTTCTTGTGAAAGAGAGTTCATAAAGTCATTAACATCGAGAGATAGCCATTACGTCCAAGTGTATTACTTTACTGTTGCATAGGATGTAGAAATAAGGTTTCTCCGCTGGCGTGATTAATTGGTATTTTCCCGAGTAATGTATTGACAGATAATATAAAATTCCTCTATTCTCTGTAAGTAGAATAAAGTTTTGAGTTCATTTCCACTAAATGAGATTATTAGTTGGGTTTTTCCACACACATTGAACATTTAGCAGCTGGCTACAGTTTAAATATGTAGATGATTTTGCCTTACAAAATAATCCGGATAAATTTTTGAAGAACCTCCCACGGATAAAAACAGAAGGTTTCTATAACGCATAGTTCCACTCTGTAGATGTATTGCAATAATTATGTAAATTCAAAATAAAATTCTCCATCGTTTATTTCTACTGTCGTAGTATTGACTCTGCCTTTGTTAGATTTAACGCCAGTAATTTTTTCCCCAAATATTTTCTCAAAATTGCTTTTCCTTTAGAAAATATTTATTTAAAGGGTGCTAGATATATAAGCATTTGATATAAGGTAAATCCAGGAGAGATGGCGCGGCCGGAGAGATTGCGCACATAGAGGTTTGGGGGGGGGAAGGAGTAGAGTGAGCGCGCAGCGACTCCATATAATTGTACAACAGCTGTAGTGGAGTGTCTACTTGAAAGAGCATGTTGATTGTTTTGATTGTCTAAGATAAAGCATAGCTATTTTGTTTTGTTTTCCCAAAGTAAGTGCTTGAATTTTCATAGTTATTCATCAGAATTTCTATACAATGTCAGCAGTACAAAATATTTTAAATTTAAACGATTTCTCATAAGCTACTAATCTAGAATAACAATGTGAACATCAACGGTTCGTTTTAGTATCGGCCATGTTCATATAAAAGGCCGCGCAATCTCTCCTACCGAAATTGGAGAGTTTGCATATCTGCTACTTAGGAGAGATGGCGCATTGTTTCTATTAGTTTCCATGCTGGGAGAGATTACGCAGTTTATTGGTAAATTTGCCTAAAAAAGGAAAAATTAAAATGGACTAATTTTAAGTTAAACGTGTTATCAAGTAACTTAATGTTATTTTGTAATCTTATCTGGACTTCCTTTTTCTGATTCTTTTTTTCCCCTTTAATTAAAATTTTTTAATCGTTTTTAAAATTATTTCTTTTTTCTGATTCTTTAAACATTAAGTTGAAATATTCACTCCTAATATAATAATATTTGTTCACAAAAACTTTACAACAATGTCATTTAAGTGTAATTATTATCGTTAACAATTTAATTGTAGTTATTATTAGTAACAATCTCTCCTGCCCATGTGCGCAGTCACACCAACCCTGTAAGGACAGATTGCCCAAAATAACTTTCTTGGTTTTATTACAATTGTTCTGTTAAATTACAACATAACAACAAAATAGCAATGGAAATACATAAAAAACAAATGAAGTCAAAATTATTTATGGATAGTTTGGCAAAAAATTAATATTTAATTTTTTTATTGTTATTCTTTTGAATTGTGCGCAGACTCTCCTAGCTTTACCTTATTGGTGGCATTTTATTCCAATATTGCACTAATTTCTTACTAATTTAAATTTTAGAAATTTAAAAGATGCATTGTTAATTTAAAATTTGATATATAAAGAATATCATACAAGTATGAAATTTTATTTATTTCTCGTTTGATTTTTGAAAAAATAAAGTCACACTGCCTCACCGTTTGAGAATTTATTATATTCTTCATTATATACACTCATAAGCTGAAATTTTATTCCTGCAAAAAATAATTAATAAAACGTAGCATAAAATGCTACTATGCTAGTAAAATTTATTTTCATTACATTTAAAATTTTAATTTTGAATGTATTCAAGTGAATATTATAGAGTTTTGGGATTATTAGATATAATTATATGGTAATATGATAATGTTTTTCAAATGACAAACAGGCAAGTCTTCTTTGATACGCTAATTAATAAGATCTCATAAATATGAAATTAAAGAAAGTGTTCATCTTTAATAATTTCGTATGCTTTCTTAAGATTTCTTTCATGTACACCTTCAAACGAAGTTTTATTTTTTATTTTTTACAACATATGTGCAGTGCATATGCATTTTCATAAATGTGTAAATGATTCAATAATTCACTATGTAAATTATTTTTGTTTGTTCGTAAAAGAATGTACGATTTCAGCAATGCTGCTTTTATTGCATTAATTGTTTAAATTTTTAGGAGCTTTGCATAATATGGTAGCTGCAAATTTCAGGGTTTTTCTCAAATCAAATAAATGTGTCTTTAAGGATAACTTTTACTTGATAAATGAAATTGAAAAAAAAACTGTATCACATAGATAAAAAAATCACTTTACTAAACAAATTTTCTGGTTACATATATGTTTAATTGACTTGAAAAAAACCTGAAAGGTGGCAGCTATTTTAGTAGGCATCAATTTCATGGAGTCTTAAAATATTATTTATCGATATCAGCAATTGCGAAAAATAATAATAAATAAGACCTAGAATGAATTTTTTAAGAGTGTCACCGCGGATTATGTAAAATTCTATCCGGATATTTTTTCTTCTCTTTCTTAACGAGCTTCTAATTGGGAAATTATTACACTTTTTGTATAATTATAAATATGATCATAATAACGAAATTTATGTAGAGATTAAAATAACCTTTTTTTCTAGGATTTGTTTGCATTTCTCAACAACACATAGTTAAGCAATAATTTGTAGGGGAAGAATAATACTGAATTTTTTTAAACTATTTAAATGCTTCTTTTGCAATAGAGATTTAATATATTTAGATAATTTAATGAAAGGATTTTTTTTCTACTTTTAAATATAAATTAGTTTAAAAAACGCAAAGCTGAACATTGCATTAAATAGGAGAAAAAATCTTAGAGTAAAAGAGACATATCATATAGAAAATATGTCAAAATGAGAATTATGTAGATGTAAACAAATGAAGAACAAAAAAAATACCTTAAATATATGTGTTATAATTCAGAACAGTAATATTTTTGGAGAAAATAGATTGTTAACTTTTTCCGGAAAGATTTAATGGTACAAATTATGCAGGAAAGAATCATATATTTCATCAAAGACAATATACTTGTTTTCCTAATTAATTCAGTGTCTTTAGCAGAGACATTATCAACTTAAAGTACAACATTAATTGGATTTACGGACTCGAATATATTTTTAATTAATAATTTTATAAATTGTGTGGTTGTTAAATTATTTTGTGTCTTTCGTTAAATGACGAGTATAGACCTGACTTTCAGCGTTTTGCACGAAAAACGCATGACGAGGCATTTTGAAAGATGTGGTTAATAAATACAATTATGAAATTAATTCCAAGCTAACTTTTTTTTTTAATTTTTCGAATAGGATCCGCATCATCACAATCGTCCACCTATGGTCTTCCCCGAAGTTCTCAGTTCTGAAAATTACTGTCGAAATGCTGGTGGCGAAGAGCCAATGCCATGGTGTTACACTCTAGATCCGAGGATTAGGTGGCAGCATTGTGATATCCCACGATGTGGTAAGAAGAATGTCTGGCAATTATTTACATGCACGAGTTAAATCTTATGTTAAAAGTTAAAATTTTCGTCTTTCATTGATAAAGCAATTTTGTGAAATATAATATATTACGAGGAAATATTGAATAACGATTATTTTATATTTATTCGATAAACTTATTGTTAAATGTTTTGACATAGACTTTGAAATGCTTTGTATTATCTTAAAATGTTTTCTATTGTTAATATTACGTATTTGAAAACAGTAATGTTACTTGATTTAACTATTTGAGCAACCAATTCTTTTTTCATTCTTAAAAAAAAATCAGTTATACTTAACTGTTCAAATATGAAGTATTAATTGTTGTAAGCAAAATCAATTTTTAATTTCATCAGTAGAGACTTAAATATTTTGCGTAATTTAAGACATTTTTGAGAAATGTAATAATAGATTTTTCTTAGATTACTCTTGTTAATACTACATATAAATGTGTGTATATGAATTTTAATTGAGGGCTTAATTTGATATATATATATATATATGACTGTATTTAAAAGCATGTATTTAAAAGCAAACTTTTTCAATTTTGTGGGTTTTTTTATTATCATTGATAAATAAATCATAAATTTTCTGCAAAAGAAATAAACACACATTTTTAAAAATTGGCGAAAATGTTACGTTGGAAAGCAGTAATAAACAATATTTAATACAAGGTATTTGAGGGTAATTGGACCATTGCTGCTCCTGCAGTTACTTGACGGTTTCAGCTTTATCTTCAACATTTACCAACAAATGTCTTCACTACCTTGCAAAGGAAAATTAAAAGGAGCTACAGCATCGGCTAAATGTAATGCATTGCAGAATGTTTTTTTTAATGCTCCTTATTGACGTTTGATGACTAATTTCAAATCATTTATGACTAGTGTATTATTCATTTATGATTCGTCTTTAGAAAACAAACTTCAGAAAAAAATGACCACAACTATCGGAGCGAAAAAAAAACGATTCTTACATGACAAGATTGCGAATTTTGAACAGTCATAACATTTTTATGTTCTTTTAATTAGGAGTTAAGATGGTGTTTCCAAAAACTTTTGACCGTTTGAATAGTTGTCAAACTTTTGTAGAATTTAATTTTTATTTTTGGAAATTTCCTTAATTACGTACATTCGATTTATTTAAAATAAACAGAAAGCTCGGTTAATCAAAATAATTAATGTACTTTTTACATTGTCCCTTTTGCTTAAATGAAGTAAAACTTAATGGATTTATTTTAAGAAAAATAGGAAAATGGCAGATTTACTTTTGCTGGCCATATTACCTGATAAAATATATTTTGCAGAGTTTTAATTTCAAAAGTGATTATCAAAAGATATAGCAAAATCTATATACTATAAATTATATAACTTAAAGAGAAAAAAATAGCACTAATAAACGGGCATTTTTCATTTTTTTTTAGACTTTATAACAATCATGACTATTTTAGGTTGAAATATGAGTGACTGTATTACCCCAGTTACTTTCATTCATTAATTTTAATACTTGTATTTTTTAAATATAGAATTAGCATTAATTTTGCTATGTACATTTAGTATGTGAACAATATGAAAGGTAAATACAATATAAAATCAAATGCAAGGCCTCCCTTTTTTTATTTCATTTTGAATTTGTTGCACTACAACCTACAACTTCGCCATAACTTTAAGATTATTGAAGATATTGTAACAATATTAAAAAAAAATACTTTGTTTTGTTCACAATATGATAGCCAGGCATAATGAAGTAATATTTTTTGGAAGTGCCCAATGATTTGGTCAATTACACGGCATGCACTCTCAGCTTTTTAAAAAAATTTAAATGGCCAGTTCATTGTTATTTGGATATGGATGATGCTCATTTTCTGCACTTCTCGTTATGTTATCAAATTACATACAACGGAAGGTAGTTTTATTAAAATCTTTGTTGTAATATCTTCATTTTCACATATTTTAGAACAGAAATTTTTGTATTTTTTAACGTAATATAGAATTCATTTACTGAATTATTTTTCTCTTCTGGTACTGACGATGATGACTACCGTGAATCCTAGATGTGCAGGATACGCATTACTTTAGCAGTTTCCGCAAAATATGTTTTATTGTGTGATGTGAAAATAATTGTTGTATAATTTAATACAGTATTTTATTGTGAATATTTTTTACATTTAGTTTGAAATTATTGTAATGTCAACAATCATTGAAAAAAAATCTCATTTTTTTTTCAGAAAATAATACAAATATATATGCGGCGGATTTGGAGCTTATGGATCTATTTGAACCACCACCGGAACCGGTATTCTCTCCCACATTTATTCTCATTACATGCGCCCTGAGTCTAGTTGCTGTTGCAATGGTAATCATCGTTGTCCTTGGTTGTAGGAGGCTTCAGAAATATAGACGTGGCTATAATGCTACGCCAACAACAGATGTGGAAATAGATCTTGAAAAGTTGCCTTCAAACATGGCGTACCATAGGACATCTGCTCAACTTAATCCACGTCTTGAAACTTTAGAGTATCCTAGAAATGATATTATTTACATTAGAGATATTGGTCAAGGAGCTTTTGGCAGAGTTTTCCAAGCTAAAGCTCCAGGATTACTAAAGGGTGAAGAGTTTACTATGGTTGCAGTGAAAATGCTAAAAGAGGAAGCTACCGAAGATCTTCAAACTGATTTTGAACGGGAAGCTTCTCTCATGGCAGAGTTTGACCATCCTAACATTGTCAAATTATTGGGTGTGTGTGCAGTGGGCAAACCCATGTGTTTGTTGTTTGAATACATGGGTAAAGGTGATTTGAATGAATTTTTGAGAACATGTTCACCAACAAACTACATAGTTAGGACCCCTAATAGTGATATATACAATGATGTAAGACTAACACATATGGATTTGCTGAATGTATCACGTCAAATTGCAGCAGGAATGACTTACCTTTCTGAACGAAAGTTTGTGCATCGTGACTTAGCTACAAGGAACTGTCTAGTGAGCGAAGATATGGTTGTGAAAATTTCAGACTTTGGTCTGTCACAAAAAATATATACAGCTAACTATTATAAAGGAAACGATCATGATGCAATTCCAATTCGTTGGATGCCTTTGGAGTCAATTCTTTATAATAAATTTACTGTCGAATCTGATGTCTGGGCTTACGGTGTTGTTTTGTGGGAAATTTTCTCTTTCGCTCTTCAGCCTTACTATGGACTGACTCATGAAGAAGTTGTGAAATTTATAAAAGAAGGAAACGTTTTACAATGCCCAGATAACACACCTTTACCAGTATATCAACTAATGAAAGCTTGCTGGAACCGCAAGCACTCTAATCGGCCGAGCTTCAAGACTATTTATAAAACACTGGGTATAATTCAAGAAGAGCTACTAAGACATGCATATACGGAACAGAAAGTGCATGTCTAATGGCTTTGTTTAATAATAATAATAATGCCTACATATTTTCGCACAAGAACTAATATTATTGTGATGTTTGCTTTCTTTTGACATTGTGACGCTAAAGGAGTTGTCAAATAATGTGAATGCAATATTATAAAATACCATATTGAAATTTAAAAAAAACACTTTTGTGTAAATTTAATTAGAAAACAATTTTTTTGGTTTAAATTATTGTACACACAAATACTTTTAATTTTCTGTAGCTAATTTTAGTTTTTTAATAGAATTTATTTTTTTTATTTTACTTTTTGAGATGAAAGTTTAAATTTTAGAGAAATGAACTTAAACATTTGTTTTCTAATACTTTTGCCCACCGTGCTTTCTTTAAGATACTTTTAAAGTTCTAAATACTGTTCATGTATATCTAACTGACATAACGAAAAAGTTTTAAAAATCTATTAAAAACAAATCATTAAAATGTTCTTATTTTCTAAAAAAATCTCTAAAGTCATTAAAATATATCTCATATTGTCAGAAGTATAAAATTTCTTTAAAAAATGTAGTATTACATATACAGAAAATTGTTGTACGACCAAAAACACTAGATTTTAGCATTATAAATTTTATATGATAAAAACAGTAAAATTATTAAAATTTTAACAATCTTATTCACGTATTAAGAAAGGAAAAACTACTTAAATCTCTGAAAAAGGGTGTCATGTTATAAAAGAACCGTTCATTTTAGAAAGAAAGGATATTTTTAAATGGATAATTAGTTTTTCAACTTTCAGTGTTTAGATTTCTTAATGTTGAAAGATGTGGAATAGAAAGTTTCAGTTCTGAAGAAAGTGTATAGCAATATCTAAGTTCCAATTCGTTTTTAATTCTATAAATCCCTAAAAACAATATTAAAAAAAATATTTGAGTTGTAAATATTCTATAAAACACCTACACAAATACCGATTTAGTTTATTAATTTTCTTAGAAGACATATTTCTGACGCATATTTAATCTTCGCACAAACATTCATATTTTCGAAATATTCCACAAAAAATGCTTTGGAAGATGAGTTTTTCATTCATTGTTAGTATTATACATAAAGAGTTGTAAGATCAGCTATTTCCAAGTGTTTATTATTGATCTTTCTAAGTATTTATGTTTATATTTCTTTCATTAAGCCTATATTTAAAAAGTATATTATGAAATTACAGAAAAGTTAAAATAAAAAAATAGAATATGAACTTAAAAATATTTTTCATTTTATTGAAAAAAAAAATTAGAATAAAAATTTTGATTATTTTGCACATGACAGTTTTCAGAATTATTTTCTCCTTTTTTGGAAGAATTATTCATTTATCTATAAGATATCAGAACATGCAGAAACATTTAGTGATGCTTTTATTTAATTTAATATTAGTACATGAGGATTCCATGCAAAATTTCTAAAATCTTGTTAAATACTGTAAATTAGTTTTTGTAGATAATATTTTTGTGTTTATATACAAAAAAATTTCCATTTATGCCAAGTAAAAATTGTTTTTTTATTGTTGCTAATTGATGACTTGTTGAATTCTGTTTATTTAAATATTTATGATATCTGTTATAATGTGTGTTATTTTCTTTTTTATTTCATAAACGATGTAGTTTATTTAAATCATATTTGTTGTTAGCTTGTTATAATGTTTCGTTATTTTTAACTTTATTAGAGAGTTTTAATATTGAAATTTTAAAAGTCCTTTGTATTAAAAGAAAATGAGTAATAATGAGAGTGTCTTATTAGACAAAATGTAATACTTAAATTGGTTGAGTTGGTTTGTTAAGCATCGGCCAGTTTTATTGCTATAAGGGGATGCCCTCTGTCTGGATCTTCTGACAGAAAAGTGGTCCGAAATATCGTCCTCATACAAGGGAAACCCTTAAAACTTTTCACAGTCACCACGCCTAAAAATCGCTGGTATCGAACCGAAGAACATCGGCATAAGCTTCTCACTGTGTGGGCAGTATGCTAACCACCGGATTGAATAAGTCTGGTTTAGTTTTGAGGAAAACGTTGTTTGGTCTTAAAAGCTGAAACAAATCTATAAAATGGGTATAGTATATACTTAAACCATATGAAAAATATGTATTTAAAGTTAAAAATATTTCTGATTAAAAAATATTTATTCTGAACACGTTGACTGCGTAGAACGCAGAACCACGTCTAGTCGTCCAATAGCGGGATACGGCGTATGCAGATTCGCGTATTGTCCAGGCTTTCGTACAATGCATTAGTTTAGCTTCAGCATTCACATTCATCGTACGAAATTTTGTCAGCATATAAATAAAGCATCTCGCTTGCCGTGCTTGTCGTCGTTCTGTTTCTTCGTGTTTCTGTTTAAAAATATTCGATCGAAGGCGAATTAGTATTTCCCATCCTTTCGGATCTTATGTTTATCATTATTTTTGTTTATTATAGAGGAAAGTACATATACTATGATCTAATGTTGGACATATTTTTAGTTTTGCTGAATAAAAGACTGAACCCAAATCAAATCTACAACGTTTATTTCAGACAGTAGCGGACGCGGATCCGCGTCCAAGTAGCAAGATACTTTAAAAGGAATTAATGTGCCATCTATGTGATAGTAATGAAAATGTTATAGTCATATGGACTTTTTCTGGCTTGAAAACTAGAGCGCGTCTAGCCGGCTAATAGAGATAATACTTCGCAGTCAACGTGTTAAATGACAAAAGATAAATGTTTAAAACAACCCAATCATCTGATGTTCTGCCAGTGAATTTCCTACAAAAATTCATGAGAAAGTTTTAATTTGAGGTCATTTCAGTTATTATATAATATTATTCCTTGTAGATTTTCACAATAATATTTAATTAACATTTAATGGACGTTAATTAATATTTAATTAACGGTTTCGATGTGAATGAAAGTTATTAACTATTTTTTCTTAATCTATGCAGCTGAACATTTATTTTTTTTTATCTGCTGAAATGTTTAATTGTGTAACTCAAAAAGAACATTAATTTAAAAATAAAATTTAGGCGATGTGAGACTATGAAACAAAAAGTAAAAAATTAAAATTTTATATGCATATTTTTTTCCATTATGTTTAGTATTAGCAATTTCAAATTATCATAACGGATAGAATTTTGTCGAAACGTATACCTTAAATGAAAATTCCTACATTAATCTATCTTTTAAATGAGATTATGATACAAATATTCAACAACTGCACGTATAAAACACGCACTATTAATTATAACTAAAGACAATTAAAAATAATCATGAATTATATTTTCGTTATATAAAAAGGCTTTAACATACTAGAACTTATTCTGTATTTACCATAATTCTGTGAAATTAGCACAGTATTTTATGATTGTATTTTGTATTGCAGCATTTAAATGTGAACGATGCCTTATATGTAAATAGATTCATAGTTTTAGCTAAAAGGTGTAATATTTAACATAAAATTAACGTATTAAAGCAATTAAAAATGTAATTTATTTACTAATAATCAAAACGTACGGAAGAATTCATTTTAACTTACATAATGGTCATTAAAATATGCAAATACAGATCAATTTTTAAAATCATTTTTATAAATAAAATGCAAAAATCGTATACATTTTGAAAGTATTGTCCGTATCTCATGACTGTAATGTAAAGAACAATGTATTTTAACTAATTTATGTGCTATACTGTAACGTCAGCGCTTGTATTTGACATGTAAATATGTTCTTTGTACTATTAAATAAAACTTTAGTAAATACTTGAAATCTGTTTGTTGAACTAACTACTTTCTTTGTATTTATTCACAATTACAGTCCAGGAAAAAGAATACTCCATAAAAAAAGTTGAAGAAAGAGACCAATGTAATTTATGTAGATTATAAGCATTCGTGTTTTTAATTATCAGAACACCCTCCTCGCCATCGGCAAAATATCCCGATTGACAATGTTTTATTTATCTTGTACAATAATTCCAAAACATAATTGTTATTATTTAATTTTATTTATTTACAATTACAGTCTTGGAAAATGAATGCTCAATAGAGAAAAAACATTTAAGGTTGGAGAAAGCGACCAATGTAATTGATGCTGGAAATATGGAAGCGTGTTTTTAATTATAAGCATACCATCCTCGCAACCGGGTAAATATCCCAATTCTAGTTTTTTAATAATAAAAAAAAACGTTCAGTGAACAAAATGTTCCCGAAATGTATTGATTTTTTTAGAAAAAAGCGACCAATGTAATTGATGCTGGAAAGATGGAAACGTGTTTTTAATTATAAGCATACCACCCTCGCAACCGGGTAAATATACCAATTCTAATTTTTTAATTGAAAAAAAAAGTTCAACGAACAAAATGTTCCCGAAATGAATTGATTTTGTTTGAAAAAAGTAGTAGACAAAAAATTAGTTAAATTTAAAAGCGCGTTTCGCAACTGAAAACGCACTTCCATCAGCTATTATTTACAGACAGTGCTTCAACCGAATATTCTTGTTCGTCCCTGTAAATGAACGATGAATGCTATACACACACTATTCTATAGTAAGCCTCTTGTAGTGCCCCTCAGTGATATATATCAATTTTAACATCTTTGAAGTAGTGTAACATCATTAAGATAAACCATAAATGATTTTTCCCTATAGACTATAATGTAACAAAACTCTTGTGAGTGTCCTTTTAAAGGAACTATACGTGCTACATACTTCATTTTCAATGCCGAACATTCCATTGTAAATAACAATATATAACGTAGAATAACATATATAAATAGCATGACAATCCGAGTATATTTACGCGAGTTAGAGCACGGACAGGCAGACAGATAGACAGACAAACCGAATTTATAATTACTATTCAACTATGTTGGAAAATGCTAAAAATGGAAGAAAGAAAGAAGAACGGAAGAAGACAAAAACGTTACTTTCTCGTTTTAAAGTAGGTCATTTTTGGAAAAATATTTAAAAAAATGTTTTATAAATTTTACATACACATTTAAAATATATGTTTCATGAAAATTAAGGAGTTGTGAGGGGTTTTTTATTTGTTTATTTTGCAACAAACATATAAGGAGGTTCATTTGTATGTCTCAATTACTTTTTATTTACATCATTTCGTGTAGTAGATATAGCTGTTTGAGAAAGAAATCGGATTTTTGGCCAAAAAACATTTCGCTGATAAAAAGGTGAAATAACTTTGTTAGCAATAAAGAAATCGCTTTTCAATTAAAAAAAAAATCCAATTAAACTTCAAAAATTGGACTTTGAAGGGCATAAATTCGTGCCTATGCCTTCAAGATCAAATTTTATAGCTCTGTGTGTGCATTTGTCCGCAAAACAACAAACACATAAACACACGAGTGCACATTCAGACGTGCTGTTTCAATTCGTTGTGTTGTATATATATTTTATAAGAGTTGTCGAGTTTTTGGAGAGAAATGCATACCAATCCAGTTTTTTAACCGACTTAAAAAAAGGAGGAGGTTATCAATTCGACTCGTATGTATGCATTATGTTGTTCACGCATAACTCTCGTAAATGTGCATCGATTTTGATAATTTTTATTCTGTTTGAAAGAGTAAGGGTTCAAGGTGGTCCCATTTCATTTTCGTCAAAATCTGATCATTAGAACAAATTATTTTATTCAATTTTCCATTATTTGGATAATTTAATTTATATTTCAAAAAGACCATTACTTGAATTGTTGCCAATTTGTAAAATAGCGCACATAATAATAATCGCTTTCAATTAAAAAACGTATTTACACGTGACTATCAAAAACAGAAATAAAACAATAATTAAATGATCATCATATATATTATTTCTCCTGTCAACATCCCTTTTTCTCAAAAAATAAGAAAAATAAAGAACGGCGAATGAGATACCATATGAAAGGATTTTGCACAGTCTTCTGACATAGCACACTTAACATTTCGTTAAAACATGTTTTTGATTAATATTTGCTGAAAATTAAAAATTAAATCGGCATCGTTTTCATGAAAGAAATGAAAGGTTTTCTTCAAATTATTGTTGCCACAAAAATAAAATACCACATTATATGATGCTCAGCAATTATTATAAAAAACACCGCACGGGTTTATTTTATATTTGTGATTAAAAAGCGAAATTGAAATTGAAATGTTTAGATTTATATTTCTATGTTCCATGTTTTTCCGAAGCGGATGACGTCATCCGCTGCAGTTAAAATACGATTGTTATTTTTTTTTTTCTCGCGCGTGCATTTTGCAATCTTGGATCAATTTTTACTATAACATTGATGGAATAAATTAGATGATATTCTGGCTTAACTAAAAACTAAATGTTGTTTGCAGATATTTTTATCCTTACCTTTTCTTTAGAAGTTTAAACCTGCATCTAAGAAATATTACATATTGATAAAAAATGGTACTTCTCTATTATCCCGTCGTTCACTTTTCATAACAAAAAACTATCGCCAAATAAACGGGAGAACGTTGCCATTGGAATATCAAGATAAATAAATAAATAAAATATAAGAATTTAAGGACACAATTGTTATTTTAATTAATGAAATAACTAATAAATCAGTAAAACATAATGAAAAATACACGCAAATGTCGAGTTAAAAACCACTTGATGACGTAACAAACATGTATAGTGCTTCTGACATCAAGTAAATGGGACTGCATTTTTGGCGTTTAATCTTACAGTTTGGCGATAGTTTTTTGTTATGAAAAGTGGTCGACGGGATAATAGAGACGTACCTAAAAAATATTAGATTTCAGTGCGAAATCCTCGCACGGGCCCTCTGGTCATGTGTTCAAAGCAGTAAATGTAGAAAAATACGTTATAAAAAATATACTTGCGCGTGAATATTAAAAAAGAGAAATTATTAAATTATTACACGTTCAAAACATTAAATGGGAAAACTTACGTCATATTTAAAATGCTCAAATAACATTACTTCCAAACAGTTTCAATTTAGAAACATATTTACACGAGAGATTAATTTATTTGTAGCTGATATATTATGTATACTAAAGTACGAAAAGTCCTTCTGGTCTATAACCGGCAGGAAAAGACAGCCTAAATATTCCTTGGTTTTAAGATTTTAGCTAATTTTACTGCAAAACACCAAGCTATAAAAATGGATGGAACCCGATTACAGAAGATTCAGTCGCAGTTCTCGTCAATATTCAATTTGCATCAGAATTTCGCCAAATATGCTAGCTATAGCCAAGTTGGCTTCATTTATGGCAACTTGTTTTTGGCGCCAAATTTGTTGATATTTTACCAAATATTGCCTAGTTTGGAGAGAATTTAACGCTGGCGAACATGAATATATAGTGTTGAGAATGTGAGAGTTAGAACGATGGTTACAACAATGAAATAAAACTTGCGAGATAGCATGCTCACTAAAACTCTTAAATTAAAACCGTTTATGGAGGAATCCTTCTGTCTTGTTTCAAAATGTCAGCCACTCTAAAATTTCAAAATGCAATATCCCAGGCATTTTTTAAGGTAGAGGCAAAACAAAAATTGTTCCGGTATCCTTTGATCAAGGCTGAACATTCAATTGAAAAAAACCTTTAGGATTTCTAATATTTTTAACGACTTTGTACATCTTTTTGAATTTGAAATCTTTCAGTGTCTATCACAGCGCCTCCTTCTTGCCGAATATCCCCAAATTCAACTGGGACCTGCTGGCCATAGTAAAAAACACATGCAAAAAATTTGGTTCAGTACTGTGGATAACCTAATACACTTTTTGATGATACAATAATTTAAATGGAACAAAAATCGCTATCACAGCGACCGCTTTCGGCAGAATATCCGCAAATTCAAGTGGGACCTGCTGATCACAGCCAAAAACCTATAAATGAAATTTCGTTCAATTCTAGGTTGCTTCATAACTTGACACACTTTTCATTGATACAAAGAGGGCACACACGGACAGACAGATATTTTGTAAAAACATGTTTTTCGGAATCTTTGACTCCTAAAACATATAAATCCGTCGAAAACCGGAAGTTGGAAAATTTTTGATCACAATACTCTCTTCTATTTAGATATAAGAAGGTGAGAAAAGGAGGATGTTAATAATTTGACCCAATGTATGTATGTTTTAGTCCTGTTCACGCATAACTTTCGTAAATGTGCACCGATTTTGATATATATATATATTTGTTTAAAAGTGTAAGAGTGTAAGTGTGGTCCCATTTAAATTTCGTCAAATTCTGATGATTAGAACAATTTTGTTGTTAAAAAATTTTCAAAATTAAAAAATGCGTGGAACCCGATTACAGAAGATTCATTCCCAATTCTCGTCAATCTGAATGAGAATTTCGTCAAATTAGTCAACTATAACCAAGTTGGCTTCATTTATGGCAACATATTTTGATCGCCAAATTTGGCGATATTTCTCCAGTTGTCGTCCAGATTGACAAGAATTTGATTCTGTCAAAGATTTTATTAAAAAATATTTATTTAATGGATAATTTTGTTAAATTATAATTTCTATTACAAATTACTTATTTACTCAGCAGATGTTGAAATCAAGATAATTGTCTATTACTGTATTAATAACTAAAAAGTAGGAAATAAAATAAACTTTTACAAAAAAAATATTAACCGACTTAAAAAAAAGCACTAAAAAGTATTAAATAATTCTTTAAAATTCTTTAATGACAAAATGTTATCCATTAACCACAAATCTGATATCATGTGTCGGAATAAAAATGATAAATTTAATATGTACAGTTTAATACCCACCAAACATGGATTTTCGAGAGAATATATTTTACAAGAGATGAATATACAGACTTATGATTCAGTTTACGAATATATACATATGAAAAGCAATCAATTACTTTTTGAAGTCGGTGCCAAACAACCCCAATCTATAAATTAGTGGATACTAGGTACAATATATTCACAATTCTTACTAAACTTAAGGTAGTTTGGCACTGACTTCAAAAAGTAATTGATTGCTTTTCATATGTATATATTCGTAAATTGATTCATAAGTCTGTATATTCATCTCTTGTAAAATATATTCTCTCGAAAATCCATGTTTGGTGGGTATTAAACTGTACATATAAAATTTAGAATTTTTATTCCGACACATGATATCAGATTTGTGGTTAGTGGATAACATTTTGTCATTAGAGAATTTTAAAGAATTATTTAATACTTTTTAGTGCTTTTTTTTAAATCGGTTAATATTTTTTTTTGTAAAAGTTTATTTTATAATTAAAATGTATGACATAATCTAAAAGTGTAATTATTATCATTTATAAATCTTAATTAGACCTTTCAATAGCCGTAAGATTCCATAAAATTGATCAATTAGTTCCCTTGTTTTTAAGCATTGAAATATTTGTTGATTGATTGATTCTCCAGGTTTATAGGTGTTTTTCTGAAAATCTCAGACACTACAATTCTATATAATAGTATAGATAGAGGTTACGCAAGGTGTTTTCGAAGAAACCGTAAAATTTTAATTCTTGCCTCGATAAAAAGTAACTGAAAAAAGTATACGAAATGTTTAATTCAAAAGATTCAAAATGTTAAAAAGAAAAATTTCCCTGCATAGAAACAGATTTGCCAGCTCTGGTACCTTGATCTAGCTACGGGCTTTCCATGTGTCTATTAAAAGATACATGCTTCACAGATGCCTATATTCCAAACATTCCCTACTGAATACATAATATATCAAACGCTTTAACACTCAAATTCATATTAAGAGTCATAATATGCTTGGGCACATTTAGCTTGTATTAATAGAAAGGAGAACGCATTTATATCCCATACTAGCAAGGAAGGTCTACTTAAGGCGTTTACTAAGAATATTTTGGGAAAAAATGCGAAGGAAACTACTCATATGTACCTAATAAAGGATCAGCCAAATTTAGCTGCGGAATCCCAATAGAAAATCCGCAAAAATAAATAAATAAATAAATCATTTGGAGTATTTGTCGCAAAAAAATCGCGACGCGATTTGACGAGCAGCACTTTTTTTCTCGCCAATTGCAGCTTTAATGCATTTGAGAATTTCTGGTTAAATTTTAAATTTTCTGGCCCAGTATGGACAGCGCTTTATGAATTTAAATTTAAATGGTTAAATAGTTTATTATTTACTATAAACTTACATAATATATTTACAAGCTGCATGTTGCTGGAGTTATACACCCATCCTCTTTAATAAAAAGGTATGCGTTGCTGACGACTGGGATTTTCGCTAATCATTGCCATAGATTAATCTTGAAGTTACTGAAAAAATTAATTGCTCCAAAAGTATTTGTCAGAAAATTGTTAGACAAACTGCGTTAGAAAGGTAAAAAATTGTATTTTTTCTTGATATAAATTTCAAATCCACTGATTATGCCATTTTTCAAATATTGAATTTCAAAAATTACCAAATTTCACAATGGAGTACCATAGCAAAAACTTCACGCGTAAAAAAAATAATGATAACAGCAATGTGTCAGCGCGAGTCACAAATTATAGTAGCCTTATTATTCTGTTAAAATATAAAAGTGAATTATGATGTCACGAGTGCATGATTTTTTATTTAATGCTCGATAAATACTAGATGCGCCATTTCTTTTTAGTTGTGAATAATATAGGTTAATTCACGTTATTAAAAAATGTAGCTATAAAACATATAAATCAATGGAAAACGGTAATAAATTGTAAACGTAATAGTAAACTGTATTAAAAAAACATAACTTAGTGAAATAAGTATCCGTTTTTATGTTATTTTAGGCTATTCCAGGTAAAGGTACAGATTACTTTAAAATACAAGGTTAAATTCACCGATATATTTCGTTTGAATCAAGGTTCTTTTGAAGAAACCGACCAGCGCAGCGGGCGTAGTCTGCTAGTATATAGATATAATTTCACATGTTTTCACCTGCTGGATAATTTTTAAATGCTTTTTTAACAGTAGCTTACCGGTTAAGAACACTCTCATTGTGTATTTTGATACTAAATAAGCCGCTGTTTCCATGGCAACAATACTTGTTTCCTCCGTCACTAACAATATCGAAATCAAATTAACAGTGCTCAAAATCGGTTCTTGAATTTTAGTTTGAAGCAATTTTTAATCTATTTAAATTTTGTTCTAAATCGTAGAATGCGATCGTTAATTTTCTTTATATATACATACAAATGTGTATGGAAAGACTGTAATTATAAAAGGTATTTATTTAAGTTAAACTTACTTAGACTAGTTCAGTATGAAGAGTAACTAAAGTGTTTCATAAGAGAGTATTTATCATAAAAGCCTTTTTTTTAATTTATTGTGTCGTCAACCAGCTATAAATCTCCAACTACACGAAATTTTCATATTTTTTTACGAACGTTATATCAAGGACCCACTCGCAATTTTGTATATAAACATATACATCCTCATAAAAAGAAGATTCTGTATTTTTTTCAAATTTTTCTGAGTATGTGTTTATGTTGACCTTCGTTGTAAGATATACATGTTGTATTACTAGAAACACAACACACAATAAGATGAAAACTTTAACGATTACATGAATTAGAAAACTGTATGCTTACGTAGTAGTTACATACTTTAATGTACATTCTGTCAAAAGGGGAAAAAAAGAGGAATCTACATACTTTCTTATCGCCAAATTGTTACAGACATATAAAAGGTAAAATTAGTCTAGGAAATTTCTTTTCTACAATTGTATTTTCCTTTACAAAACTTTTATGTAGAATTATAAAATAAAACCCTGCTAAAAAAGTGTGAAAACTACATTAAAATGTTTTTTTTTTTAATTTTAATACTTCACATCAAATTGTTTTGAATAAACTTCTAAACATGAAATATTCCTATTTCCGAAAGTTATCTCAAACGTCACTTTCAATAACGAATATAATCATACTTATAATATTTCTTACCTGATCTATTATCAAAGTTAAGTACTACAAAATCGATTTTCCTCAAATAGTTTATTCTTGATCCTGATGTTTCTCAAAATGTTTATCGCGTGTGTCTTAACAGGTAAATCAGGTAACAATATCGATAACGATTTTTTAACAAATATCACAGCCTGTAAGAAATGATTCTTTGCAATACATCACCTATCGGTAAAAATCATATTATTTAACAATAATTAATAATAATTAAACGCTAGTTTTGTGCTTTCCATGATAGCTTAATCTGTTCTTAAAAGGTATTCTAATTCTTTATGTGGTGTTATTGGTATCCATTCTTAAAACATATTCTAGTTTTTAGGGTTTCGTTCATCTCACGAAACCCATTTACTCCTGCTTCATTGTCTGTCCGTCACAGAGCCGGTTCTCAGAAACTATTTAACTTAAAGAGTTGAAACTTTGTGTACTTATAGCTAAATAGCTGCTATGAAGCTCAAAATCATAAAATTTGAAAAAAAAATCGTATTATTTTAATATATTTAATATATATATAATATATTATTATTATAGAGATAAAAACCAAACATTTAACAGCCTTTTTCTAATAAATTTAAACATTTTTCGTTATAGCAGTTGCCAACAATTAAAAATCCACAATACAAATCTCTCCGCAATAATTAATTTTCTATTGAAAGATTTCCACGTGAAAAATGAAAATGAAATAAAAAGTTTCAAAAATTGAAAAAAAAAAGATTAATACGACGTCATTTTGGTAATAAAATGGACATTTTCAAACATTTCTCAATAATACAAGGAGTATGAATATGTTTATGTACAGAAAGCAGATTAATATCACGTCATTTGAGAATTAAAAAGAAATTTAATCTGACGTCATATTGGAAGTTTAACGGATTTTTCAAATGTTTGAGAATAATACAAAGCCAGTATCAATATGAGTAATAGGGAATAGTAAATATATAAGTTTGAGGAACGTATTGAATCATGATAAAAACCCGATTATGGAAATATTCGCATATTTTAACATTTTGGAGCTCTACAACATGTTTGAAATTATTTTTTTTTAAATATCGCATTTAGTCCACATGACAGATATTATTATGACAGAATATAATAGCCGACCGGTTCAGATATTCGAAAAAAACAAGAAAAATAGACCGGTAAATTTTTACTTTATCTATATTTTTAAAAAAAAAACGATTTTTTTTTAATGAAATTTATTTGGATTTATTAAAGAAAGGATAAAGTGTTTTGAAAGAAATGTTAAATGAAACCCTTTATGCGATCTTCGATCACACTTACCCTCTTGTTTATGCACTGTTATTGGTATATTATAATATCGAAACAGTATTCCAGGAGGACACACCAGTGTACGTCAGTGCTTTGAAACTTCATCTATCAAGTGTCTACCCCTCTTATTTTGCTTATAAGGCAACTCACAAATACCGTCTCCTTAAAGTATATACTCAAAATATTTTGAACAAAAAATGCTAATGAAACCACTTATGTACGTCATAAAGGATCAGACAAATTTAGCTGCGGAATTCCAGTAGAAAATCTGAAAACAAAAAAAGACTTTTATCTCACTAGTGCAAACCGTGCGAGCCCCTTTTTTTAGAATCATTTGTTCCTTTATAATGAATTTTTAAATTTTTACGAATTCATGGCGCACCCGTTACATATAAATGCATATGAGAAAACTGTAGTTATAAAAGTGTATTTATTTAAATTAAACTTACTAAAACTGTTTCAATGTGAAGAGGAGAAAACGTTTTTCGTCAAAGAGTACTGTGGCTGAGATTTTCTGCTGTCAAAGCTGGTAGACGGGATGCGCTTGGTTCAAACCCCTGTCGCGATCGTCAACCTAACCAGAAAGACCCCTTAGAAAGACTCCTGAGAAAGACGCCCACGGAGGGCACTCCACCTTAGGGCCTATATCCCTCAAGCAGATAATCGGCCGTCATAAAATCAACCAACTAACCTTAAAGAGTATTTATCAAAAAAGCGTATTTTTGGAATAACATCGATGATAAATCACCAGAAAATGAAATTTTGATTATTGTTGTAAAGGTGTTACATCGAGGTTTCACAGGAAACTTTTAAAAACATATATATCCTTATAACAAAAATATTCTGTAATTTTGAAAAATAAAAATTCAATATGCGCTTATGAACACCTTTCTTGTCAGTGCCTAAGTCTTTAAATTCTATAAAACTTTCGAATTCAGGTGATTTCAGCTTAAATACATCAGATGCTTTATTGTAAAGTCTGCCAAAAGAATGACAATAGTAACTCCTACGTTCTAATCACCCATACTGCCATAAAGACAGAATATATACCATCAACTGCAAAATGTGATTTATACAGTTATTTTTCATAAAGTTTCATTAAAAATTCTTAAGCAGAATAATAATAAAAAAACTGGTTGTAATAGACACGTTAAAGTAATTCTAAATTTTAATATCTTTTACGAATATGTTTTGCATAAAAAACGCTTAACATTTTAATATTCGTAATATCTAAACTTTCTTCATACGTCACTTTCAATAACAATTTCAATCATGCTTAAAATATTTCTTCTCTGATCTATTACCAAAGTTAAATACAACAAAGTCGATTTTCTTCAAATATTTTATTCTTGATCCTGATGCTGTTCAAAACATTTATCGCACGTCGCTTAACATTATGGTCCTGAATAAGGAAAGAATGCCGATAACGATTACTTTACAAATATCTTAGCCTGTAACAAATAATTCCTTGCAACCCATCAGCTATCGCTAAAAATCCAATTATTTTAAAAGGGCGAATTTGCTCTCGTATCGCTTTTGTCAATTCATCTTCGTTGAAACTAGAAGTTGTAAAATAAGATAATTGTATTAGAGGTTTTTAGTTTGGTGGTTATCTTCCTTTACTGGTGTGTATTTAATAAAATTTATTCGCAGACCCGTGTTTAAAAATACCTTTTATTGTTCTCATCCAGTTGATTTTATCATAAAACTAAGGCAAATCAGAAATGATTTTTCTTAAATAATAAAAGATTGTTTTTTGTTTTCGTTTTAACAGATGGTAAAAGAGAAGCAATTGTTCCAAGCATGGAATATTTCGTAGGATTTAAACTTAATTGGGTAACTGTTTGAATTTTTAAAAGGTTGAGAACTAAAAATGATATTTCAAACGATTATTTTTTATTTGTATTTGTAGTTTATTACATGTCTGTTAAATTTTTGTTTTATTTATATTATTTTATTTCATTATCGATTAAGATTCAATTTTCGTATGTAATATTAGCCGGAAAAAATTTTTGAACTTTTTTATATTGTTTTAAGAAGGAATTATTTTGTAATCGAACTGTACGTGATTGAATAGATTTGTTAAAAAATCATACTAGAAAATTATTTTAAAACCAAAATAAATTAAGTAAATTCAGATAATATTTTCAAACAAATTGCATTTGAAAGAACATTATTATCCTACTCGTCGATGTAAAAATTTAAATTATGGGACGTTTAGATGTTAAAAAAATATATTGTAAAAGAATTTAAAGGTCGAAATTTATTGGTGAAGCATCGTCAATATGACGTCAGCGTGATTCACGGAAATTTTTTTGCTTTATAATCTATATATCAAATATTTAAAAATTGGCATTTTTTAAAGTTCATTCTTTATTTTATTTTATTTTATTTATTTATTTGGCGGGGGGGGGGGCAGTAAGTATGGATGTGGATTCGCGGGCCTTTTATATATATATATATATATATAATCTAGATATTAAATATTTAAAATTTGGCATTTCTTGAAAGTTCATTCATTTTATTTTTTTTTTCGGCTGGGGATATTCATAAAATACGAAAAACAGTGTGAATAAACTACTTTAGCTTACATAAAGTTGTAACGGAATGATTTTTTTCTATTGTAACTTTCAATTTCGATGGATTTGAATCAATGGCAAAACATGGAAATTTTAGGAGAAATTATTCATATGTTAGGTTAATGTGGTTGACCAAGTATATGCAGAAGGTCGCTCGAACTTTATATAAATGATTTTCAGTGATCTCGTAATTTGCATGATAGTACAATTTTCTTAGTACAAGTATATCAATTTTATACATATTTATTTTTTATCTGTGTAAATAAAAATATGCATAAAGTTAATAAGAAAGAAAATTATACGTCCATCATAGGTTATAAAATACTTTGAAATACAAGTAGCATACTGCAAAGAAACTTCGCCGTTTAATGATTGAAAAATGACATCTAAGTAAACAAGTTAAAAACACATAACACATTTGAAGATCCAATTTTACAAATTAACATCGTTAGTCGGACAGGCCGTCGATTCTTTTGTGCAGCCCTGTATATGATCTATATACCTCTATGTATTCTACATAGTCAGCTAAAATTTAGTTACGTTGGAAAATGCATAACACAATTTAAAACTGACCTTCACCAATTTAAACCACACTCTAAAAACACCTGCAGATTTAGCGGAAAAAATCTGTCTGCTATGCTACCAGATTACCCCTGCAGTTTGTACAGAGAAAAGCTGTTAAACTCGAGTCTAGAATAGAGATACAAAGATAGCAGACGAATAACTTTACCGGCAATACACATTAAAAGGGAATTATTGTATAACTATAAAACATTCCGCCAGAGGGTGAAAACGGTATTTGCGCTGGGTAGCAGAGAAAATCTGTACTTTACATAAAATGGAGATATTCTGTTAAAAGTACTGTAGAATATCTGTTAAAACAACAGTTTTTTTTAGAGTGCAATAGAATAGAATATTTTCTAAATCTTTCGAAATAGAATGGAATATTTTCTAAATCTTTGTACAACTCTGTACAATACCTACAGAATTTTATAAACACCACATATTAAGCTGAAAATTACTTTAGATGAAATACGCATAACACAACCAAAAACGCACTTGCCGCAATTACCATCCATAGACGGCAATTTATAGAATTCTTTGAGTAGCCCTGTGTACGAATTTATTTCGATTCTACAACTATCTCTTAATATACTAAATACAGTGAAATTGGAAGATGCATAACACAGTTATAAACCATCCTTAATAGTAATCCACGCCATTCCAGAGTATCGCCTACCAATTTTTTTGTGCAGCTCTTTATATGATTTATAGGATTTATACACATCACGTAATATGAAAAAAAAATTGTTAAATTTAAAAACGTATACCAACACATTCCCAGCAATTATCGCTCATAGATAGTACTATAACCGAATTCGTTTGTGTGTTGCTGTAAACAAACATTAAATTCTATACTCAGCATATTCTGCAGTAAACATCTTTTAGTACATTTCAGTGATGTGTATCAATTTTAACATATTTGAAAAGCGTAAAATCATTAAAATACTCAGAAAACGATTTTCCCTATCGATTATAATGTAACACAATACTTCTGAGTATCCCTGTAAACGATATATAAGTACTACACCCTTCATTTCCAATTACAAAAATGAAAACTTCAAACTTATACACTAGTATCAAATAACATGGCAATTCGAGTATGTTTACGAGAGTTAACGTACGAACAAGCAGCAGACACACGAACAGAAGTCATAAATACTTTTAAACTTTTTCGAAAAGTAATAAAATTTACTTATTCCAGTGAATTTTTAAAGTGTAATAAGTGCGTGTATGAATTAATTGCATTTTTCTATGTTACAGTGAAAAAACTCTCATTAGTTAAAAAAAATAAATCTCTAAAATTGCTATATGTTTAAGACTGTAGAAAATATGTTAAAACTTTAAAGATCAGTTTATGTCTAGAAATTTATTTATGGAATATAATAATAAGCATTTACAAAATTCCATTTAGACATTTAGAAACAAGAAAGAAAAATAATCTGTCTAGCATAAATTATTAAACATGTTCTAACACTTCCAGACTACTTTAATAAAACCTCAACATTTAATAAGGTAAATAATATATCTACATACACAAAGTCAAAGTCAAACCGGGTGGTGAGGCCTACCTTTCGGCTTAAGCTCGACTAGCCCTGCCCAGTAGGTATGTTTACTATGCGGCAATGCCTTACAATTTAGAAAACGCATAATACATGTAAAAACTAGATTTCACCAATTACCGTCCACAGCCGGAAAGGTGCTTGAATTCTTTTGTGCAGCCCTGCATAGTATCTATAAATTTGTATATATTCCTCAAAATATGGTAAAATTTAGTTTACTTAGAAAACGCAAACACAGTTGAAAATTCTCATTCAGCAGTTTCTGGTTATAGACGGAAATATATAGGAATTATTTTGTATAGCCTTGTGTATTATCTACAGATTTTTATACACGCCATATATAAATCTAAAACTTAATTCAGGCAAGCAACGCTTAAAACTACTGGAAACCTACTTCCAGAAATTACCATGCGTAGGCGGCAATATATCCAGTTCTTTGCGTAGCCGTGCATATAAATTTATTTTTATTCTAGAAACATATTTACTATATAAATATAGTTCAGATTGAAAGGGCATAGCGCAAGTAAAATACATATTTTAAGCAATTCACGCTCATATTTAGTAATGCTTACGAATTATTTTGTGTAGGCTTGTATATGATCTATAGGATTTATACTCATCACGTAGTATGTAATATTTTATGTGAACTCAAAGACTTAAAATAATTTAAAACATAGTTCTAGCAATTATTACTAGCATCCGTCAGGCCGAAATTTCGGAGCACTGAGTCGCATAAACTTAAACGATAATACTTTAAAATATTTTTTTTAATTTTAATTTTTATGTTTACTGTTTAATGGTATAAAAGTAAGTTTGCAATGCAGCTGTTGAATCTGTTATTAGACATTTTATTCAGACGTCCGTTGCCTCACGTAATGCTCACATGCTCAGCTATCAGCAAGTGCCGACATTCTTCTAATTTGGTCGATTATATCCTTTGCGAAAGGCACTTCAACGAGAACATCCTCTAAACGACGAACTGTACTAAAAGTGACACAAATTGCTCGAAATTACAACTCCTTTGGACCAATATTCACAGTAATTTTAAACAAAGTTAAACCCTGGGTTTTTTGTATGGTGATAACACATGCAACTGTTACAAGCAACTGAGTCTGTAAGCATGATACATATTTTCCATTCCCAGATTTAGCAATAGATGTGACAGGAAAATATCTTTCAGTTAGAAATGGCCCATGATAATTATCAAAACCAAACAATACAGTCGGTGGCAAGCCTGGAGTTCCAATTCCTGGGTCGTAGATAATAACTTTTACCTACCAAGTGTACCGTTTACCAATGCACCCTCTGTCCGCAGGTTGGTACGTAACATAACGCTGCATCCAAGTGCTAAGAAAAGTTCTGCCTGAAGTCCAGATACGCTATCTTCTTCACACCATATTGCTATTTGATTATTACTGCCTTCTAATATTCTTGCTACTGGCTATTTTGATTTACGAAGAATTTCTTGAAAATGTTCTTCAGCTTGCTTATTTGTGGAAAAATGTGTATGGCATCTTGAAATATTTCAAGTTCAACTGGTTTCAGTATAGCTTTGCACCTTTGAGTATTGTTCGCCTTTTACTTCGCCCACAGAAAGTGAATCAAGCATGTATTGAAACTATCTTTGGTGTTCGTCATTTTGTCTCATTGACTGAACGTTTTTCAAAAGTCCTAACCTCTGTTTGTTTACCCAAAGCGAAAATGCCTTTTGTAGAATGTCTATTATATATAGAGTTGTCTTTTACAGGCTGTATCTGCCTAAGATCTCCGATGAGGTAAATAAATAAAACATATTTACTCAAGGGCAGTCATAATACGACATCCGATCATTGAAAATTCATCAATAATGAGTAATGACACTTGAACCATGCTGAGCTGTAGATATCTTGCTGCTTCACTTTCTAAATCAGCGAACGATTTAAAACACGTTGGTACTTTTAACGCAGATTGAATTTTCTTGCTGTTGACATAAACTGCAGCAACACCTGATGGAGCCAAAACCATCCCAGCTCCCGGTCCTATCCAGTGTTGTATTTGTAAAAAAGCTAGAAGGTATACCCTAGGGTCATGAACGTTAATGGCTAGAGTACACTCTATAACTTTATTTGCCAAACAGAAGGTATACGAAGCTTCTTAAGAAAATCCAGAAGGTATACGGAGTATATTCTCCATTAAACCCCTGGTCTTTAACTAACTACTCAGTAACTCTTTTAAGAATTTCTTTGATTATCGAACTTTTTCAGCTCCTGCTTCCACAATAATCAAAGTACGCTCAGGGGATTTATAAGTCTTGTTTGTAAACACGAATGCTGTTCTTTGCATCAGTGAGCTATCTTCTGCTGCTCATCTGTAAATCTGATGTCAGAATTATCGAAATTTTGATAGCTGTAACTTGTTATTTTTAACAGTTCAAAAATGAAGCAAAATTTCGATCAGGTTAATTGTAGATTGCACTTTTCTTACTTACCACGATTTAGATTTAATTGCACGTGTTTTAAGATTAAAATTTATGTGTGTGTATTTAAAAATGTGGAAATTCTAATATACACCACATATACACACATATACAAATGGAACATATTTAGAAATAGTGAAAACGAATTCAGAGAACCTGAAAATGTTAACATATGGCAAATATTTCCAAAATCGGGTTTTTATCATGATTAGAATACGTTTCTTACATATGTACATAAAGTTACAACAATAGAATTAAATTTGCCCCAGAACTCACGTCAAACAACGTTCACTAAAGTTCGCCAATTGTCTGCGAGCCCGATTACGGAAATTCCCCGTTACAAACATGTAAAAGAAAAAAAATGGTCTTTTAACGTACGTAAGAATTACAAATTCGTAAATCTCAAATGTGTGCGTCAATAAAGTTAACGTCATAACGATGCGGACAACAATGAGTGTTAAATGTATTTACAGCAATGGAGCTAATGTTTTAATTAATAATTGAAACAATCGCAATGTTATCTCTATGGGAAAATCGGAAGGTTATGGGCCGAATTTTTCGGGGTGTTAGGTTTAATGAATATTTTTTATTTTCAATCCCCACGAGATTTCGGCATTATCGACCTCAAACCCCATTTTTGTACGAATCCGACTAATCTTTTGGGCGCTATCATGTTCACAAAAGTACTTTTTTTGTATATATGTACTTTTTTGCTAGAAACCGGCACTTTGCTCCAACAACAAATACACAGTACTGTATCTGAAATATTTTGTGTATCCATGTAAAATAACGACAAATGCTATGCACATCATATTCTACAGCAAGTACCTTGCAGTAAATCTCAGTAACGAGTGTGAATTCCATTATTTTGAAATTGTGTATCGTAATTAAAACACGGTGCAAAAAATTTTTCTCCGTAGGTCATTATGTAATTGAATTCTTTTGTGTGACCCTGTAAATTAAGGATAATTTTTTTGCACTCCACAAAGCCAGAAAGCCTGTTTTAGTGCCTCTTATAAATGCATATCAATTTAATTATGTTTGAAATAGTGTAACACCGTTAAAATATACTGCTAACGAATTTTCTCCATAGACAATAATGTAATGGAATTGTTTGGAGATTCCCTGTAAACGAACTATAAATGATACACACTTCATTTTGAATGGAGAACATGCCATTAATAACATAAATAAAATATGTCAATTGCATGATAATCCGAGTATATTCACGAGAGTTACAGTTCGCGGAGCCTGACGTCATACGACAGACAGGCAAACCGAAATCGTAAATACTTTTCAATCTAAGTTGGAAAGTGTTAACAAAAACAAATAGAAGGAAAAAAAATTTCTATAAAAGCATAGATTGATATTTTAATTCATTTTCACAGAATTGCAAGTCAAGAACTAGTTATAATTTTGAAGCCACAATTTACAATAGCTACACTGTTAAAAATCTTCAGCTTTTGCTGCATAGTCACTCCACCGCTTTTATATAATATCTCTATTTTGACCTATGAAAATGCTCCATAATATAGTAAAGTAACTGTTTTCTGTAAAAGCGGTGGAGTGCGTCTGCAGTAAAAGCTGAAGATTTTTAACAGTGTAGTTAGGCTAGTGGTTTACTGCAATAAATTAATCAATTTTATGGTTTTTGTGTATTTTATGTATTCAGAATAACTGCCGCGTGAATAAGTTAAATTTGTAGTGGATTGGAAACTCCTCATAAAGGTAGCCTTTTTTAATTCAGATCGTATTGTGAAAATAACATCTGTGTGCGGGCAGCGGCATCTGAAGATTATATTACTTTAACTTCCAACGAATGCATGTGTTCTTCGGAATTTGTGGGTTTTCTGCGTTTCGCAGCAGTTTTATGCAAAGTTTGACTTTTCTGGTCAGTTAGTAATATATTTAAGCAGGTGCAAATGGGTGTATCGTTGGAGTTGGTCGAATCTCTCCCCAGTGGAATTCACGACCTGCTCCAACCAGCAGAAAGAGATTGTGCTCCAGATACGTAGAGATACGTAGTTTGATTAGATTAGAAGCTTGATTTGGTAAGATAAATTAGATTGATTATTTCAATAAAAATATGTTGGCGGCCACGGGCTGCTTTGATCTTAGGTATTTAGCCATCTTTTAGCTACGTGGTAGAAGTCTGAGAATCGCAGAAAGTTAATCCGGAATTTTAAAGTTAAAATTGGAAGGGTTGCAGTGCTCATCTCTGCGTAAGTGAAAGTTTTATTTACTTTTCTTATTCAAGAAGTTTCACTTATGGTGTAGTAATGTATATTTCTCTAGTGGGCTTATTTAGATAGCGTTCATCAGTCCGCGCTAATTATCTGTGAATGAAACTCAACGATCGTCCTTCCCCTAAAAGTTTTAAAAAAAACTGGTTTTCACTTATTTTCTAACTTCTTTACTGATCTAGCCAGGGTTTAGTTTTGAACCAGCACGCCACAAATTAAATGTATAAATCTAATAATTATGGGAATAAATAGTTTAAATTATACAAGTTTCTATTTATGTAAACATAATAAAACGAAAAGTTTCAAAGAGCTGCAAATTCACGTCAAAACTTAACGTCAAAATCAATATCGCACATTATAAATGACTTTCTTTGCTTTCTCTTTAAATATAACAGATAGATTATATCTGATACTGAATAGAAGGAAATTGATTAAACTTTTTAAATTAGTCTTTAAATTAATTTTTTTATCATACTGAATTTAAATTAATAACAATGTTATTCATTTTCAAGAAATATTTCTAATAATTTGCCTCATTGATTGCGACATTAAAACGACTAAGCTAAACGTATAGTAGAAAAATATGTTGAACAATATTATTAAACATTCGAAATTCAATTAGAATTCAATTACCATAAAGTTGAATTCCATAAAAGATTTAATAAAATCAAAGAAAGAAATTTAATTATATCAACATATCCATCCATATACTAGCATCTTTATTCCATTATGATTTTTATAGATTTCGATTATTTCATTAATTTATTTTTTTCATAAAAAGAAATACGAAGATATTTCATTTAAATGTTCAATTATCTTTTTCGATTTCACAGACCATTAAACCTTGGGGAGACTTTCGCTAGGATTTTGAATGATTAGGACTTTTAAATTTGAAAATAAACGATTGCAATTTATTTCAAATTACTTTCAACTTTATTTTTCATCTCAGAATTTTTCTTCTTAATAAATATTTACTTTTTTTAATGGATAGATATTTTCACTTCTTCGGTTCCAAATTTAAATATTTAAATATTTGTTTGTTTCTTTAATTTATTTATTTATTTTCTCAAATATAATGACGCTTGAAGAACCACGTTTCAATTTATGACTTAAAGTTTATCGATATATATATATTTTATATATAGTACTTTTTTTTACAATTTATTTAAATTACGAAATTATATTAAATTTACTTTTTTTTAATTTATAACTAATTTGGAAAATTAGAAAATGGTATACAGAGAATTACTTAAAAGATAGCTCGCAAATATTTTCAAACTTCAAATAATTGTGAATATGGCTTTAGTTTTGATTTTTAAAAGTGTATCATTAACTAGCTGACACCGTGAGCGTTGCCTTAGCCCATTCAAAAATCACACAAAATGCAACAAATTCTAAAAATTGCAAATTTTTCTAAAAATAGCGAAAATTTAAAAAAACCGCTAAAAGAATTCCAAATAAAGTTTATTGTAAAGAGAACAACAGTTTTATGTTCGGCTAGAATATACAAAATGTTTTCCTTTTACTAATGTAGAAAAATTGCAGCGAATCGTGATAAAGTGCTGAAAAATGCACAAAAAGTCGCCAGACTTTCAAAAATGACGCAGGAAAAAAAATACAGCATTGGTCTAAAAGATTAAAACATGAATATTTTTACGAATGTCGAAGAAATTCCGAGAAACAAGAGAAATCTCCCAAATTGTATAACATTTTTGCGAACAATTCAAAAATCGTTCTACGAATTCCGAATAAACATTGTAGAAAAGTGGATAAAATTTACTATATTCGGCTAATAGATTTAAATTGGTTCTCTTTTAATTAATGTGGAAAAATCGCCACGAAACGAAAAAAATAATCTCCATTAAGTATCGCATGCAAAATCACAAAGATTCAGAAATCGTAGCGGACAAAATTTAATATAACGTGCATACATTATACCCGAATTTTTTCACATTGTCAAAAAATCAGTGCGAGACGCAAAATAAACGCTACAAATTTTTTGAAAATTGTTAAAAATTCAAAAATCGCGGAAGACAAAATGTACCATATTGGGGAAAAGTTTAAAACTAAATTCCTTTTAAGAGTGTGAATAAATTGCCGAAGAATGCAAAAAAGTGAATCGAAATCGTATTAAAAATCGGAAACCTTTCAAGAATCGTGGAGGAAAAAAATTACTACTTTAGGTGAAAAGTATGAAACCAAATTATTTATACGAATGTCAAAAGAATCTCAGCGAAACGTGAAAAAAACGTTAAAAATCTTTTTGATAACATTGAAAATCGCATAAAAATTCACTAAAAATTTAAAAATCGCGGTAGAAAATTTTCCTTTAGTATTATAAATGTTTGAAACCGAATTGTTTTATGGAAGTCAAAAAATGGCTTCAAAACTTTAAAAACGCTAAAAATACCATTAAAAATCGCAAACAATTCTAAAATCACAGAGAACAAAATTTACCATAGTGGACCGAAAGTTTGAAACCGAATTCCTATTATGAATGTCAAAAAATCGCCGCAAAACGCGAAAATGCGTTAAAAATCACACAAAAATTAAATTTCAAAATTTTTAAATCAGCTTTCGAGATGAATAACTTCACCCAAAATTCTACGATTCTGCGTGCAGCTGTCTTTTCAAAACGCAACGGACAAGCGCAAACTCTCACAAATTTCTATCTATATTATTAGAGATAAAGATAGTAATCTGATCGCTAAAAGACGAAAAGCGCAAAAACAATTTATAAAATATGAAGTTAAAAAAAGTCTCTTCATTGGAAAAATGTCTTGCGGAAAATATCTAATCCAAAATCAGCAGTAGTTGCCTTAATGATTTAATCTTCCGTAAACGGGTTCACAGCTGATGTTGGCGACAAAATCGCTAAAATAGCTCAAACATAACTGAGATACTTGTTTAACTATTTTTGCTGTAGATTTGTTATACTGAATTTCACGCGCGTATCTAAACCTACTACTGAGATATGGCGAAATTACCTAAAATTTTCAACCTCTATTAAACTCCTTAGTCGTTCGATTTTCACAAATCCTTCCTTATTGGGTGCCTACATTGTGTAAGGAACATGTCTTCCAAATTTCATTACTCCAGGACGTTTGAGGCTAGTAGCGTTTGAGACTCGGTGTTCATTATAAATAAGTCAGGACATGTTATTTTATAAGTACAGATCTGGATTAAGAAAATGAAGAAAAAAGTAAATAATGGGTTATTTTTAAATTTTTGGCTTATTTCTCATGTTTTAACAAATTACGGAAATGTATGACACACATAAATGTATCAGTAATATAGAAAATTAAAAAAATATATTGTATAAAGGATGACTCTGAAATATCTGGAAATTTTGATTTCATAGTTCAACTAATTGTAAAAAGGGATTTAGTATAAATATTTTTTTAAATATTAATAACTTGGATTAAGAATAAAAAAATGTTTATAAAGGGTGATTCTAAATTATTTGGCTTTCGTTTCTCATGATTTAACTAATTGCGAAAATGTACGAGATACTTAAATGCATTAGTAATATTGAAAATAACGAGAAGTATATAAAAGGTGACTCTGACGTACATGGCAATTTCTTTTCATAGTTTAACTAATTGTGAAAATGGATCTAGTTTAGATTCTTAAATGCAACTCTATTCTCGGAAATTAAGGAAAAGGTAGATAAAAGCGTGACTCTAAAAAAAACTATCAAACACAAAAGAGCAATCCATTCGAAAGAAAATCAAATTATGATCAAGAGTTCAAAACTAATTTTTTTAGTCGAATCTTCAGCATATCTTAGTCTAAGCCCAGCATCAATATTCATTTATAACCTTAATGATTATGAAGGTATTTTAAGGACGTTTTGAGCAGATTTATCTTATAAATTGAAATTCTTCCATCTGAGTGAAAAAGTATCGAGGACGTGAGTTGCGCTCAAGAATTTCGACTTAAATTGTTAACGCTCGGCCGTTGATAACGGCAAAGCGTTGGCAATTTAAGCCAAAAGTCTTGGTCTGTACTCCTGGCAAGACAATTTTCCACTTAGCTGGGGAAAATCATTTCGTATACTATTATTACCAATTAATATGATTGAGAAAAAAAATAATAAACCATTTATCTTGGTTTGTTAAAAATGCGATGATATCATGATAAGTGATTATCATTCGTGCCGCCCCAACATTGATTAGGACTTTTAAGCTTGATAACAAATATAATCTATTTATATTTAAACTAGCTGAGCCGCTCGGTGTTGCCCGGGCCCACGATATAACATTAAATGAACCCCACATAAAAGTACGGATAATTAGTGATTAAAGTGCTCGTAAGAAAACATTAAAAAAAGCTTTTGTTGTCCAAACCCTTTGAAATTTTTAATGGTTATAAAAATAAAGATTTTACAGCCCGTGTAAAAATTGCGTCAGAAATATTGTTATCTGATTGTAAAATAAATGTATTTTCTTCCCCAGAAAACGATCCTTTTTCAAATTCTATAGAAAGGAAGAACTCTCCACCTCCCATTTCCCTTTCCAGCTTTCAAAAAAGTAAAAGCGCATCCCTCCTTTTCCCTTTTGTTCACCCCTCTCTCAAACAAAGCAGGTGCAATAATCGGTGCTCCCTCCAATAAGAGGGAATAAAATAGAATGAAGAATATAGAAGGAGTATTTCGTAGGGGTAGGTTGTTAGCAGTAAAGGCCAATAGCGAGCTATTCTTTCCCAGCCCTCTTGATTCTCTTTATTTCTATTTTAGGAGTTATTCACCCTTCAAAAAAAGTTGAGGAATGCGCAGTAAGATCGAATTTGCACTGAAAAATTAAGAGTTTTGCTTCACGCATTAATATATTAGATTTTTTTTTAAACATAATTAAGCTTGACGAACCACGTTTCAATTTGTAAAAGAAAGTTTATCAAGAAATTTTTTATGAATTATTTATAAATTGTTTTTATTTTCTATAATTTAACTAAGCGTTGAATATGGGTTACGGTTAGATTGTTAAATGCGTCCAGAATTTGGAAGTTTAAGGAATGCAGTATAAAGGATGTCTTTCAACTATGTGGCGTTTTTTTTCCAATGTTCAACTTATATATATAATAGATTTAGTTTAGAGTCTTAAATGATCATTACTCTGGAAAATTAAAGTAATAATGTATAAAGAGCGAGTTTAATATATCTGGTAATTTTTATTCATATTTTTTCTAATTGCAAAAATGGATTTAGTTTAAATTCTTAAAAGCATCAGTAACACGGAAATATGCAGAAATGTAGTATACACATTTATTTTGAAATATCTGGCAAAACTAAAAAGACGAATCAGTCTTACGGAAACTAAAATAATCAAGTTGGAACATATTGTCGCAATTTTATTATATTGTCAAAAATAACTGTGTCATATTTTAAGCTAAGCCTGAAATTTTATTCATAACTTTAACATTAATGAAATATTTAAAGAAAAAGTTTCAACAGAGTTTTCTTGGATTGTGAAAAATGCGATGGCTGTGACGACGATAGGCAGTTTAACATGCAAAATTCATATAGTTAAGAGATCCTAGATCTGAAAACATTTTTACTGCAAATAATGTTTTTTTTTCTTTTCGTAGAAGAATAAGTCACATTTAAGTCTTGACTATGCTTTTATTTAAAAATGAAAGAAATGTAAAACTACACATGGGATGGTACCAGAGCAAAAGTAATAAAAATACTAACAGCAGACAATAACTTTTCATTTACCGGGAGAGCATTGATTCTTGCAACCGAAACAACTACATTAATGAATTATGATTTTGATGAGACAATATCGCCAAGACAAATGTATTGGCATAAAAATAGATTTCCAACCCGACATGACTAATGTACGTGTAAAATGACCGTTACATAAGAAGTAATCTGAAAATTTGAATTGAGTGTGGTCAAATCTAATTAAATTATCACTTTTGGTGAAATGTGCTTGGCATTGTTACAAACCAATGGGAGACCTCATAAACATCTGTGTTATTGTAATATACCAGTGGTAAACTATGTTCTTTTTGAAAGGAAATGAGACGACAGAAATAAATATGACGCCTATCAGAAGGGGAAAAATAAAATCTAATTGTCTTAACATTTTAGTCAACTGTGAAATGATAAAGAAAAATCTAGAAAAGAAATTACATTTTAAAGCTAGTTTATTATCTGGTTTTATTTATTTGAAATTTGGAAACCAGCAGCACTTAATAGCAATAGAAATTATTAAAATAAAAATATGTTTTTTTAATTTAATTTAAAGGGAGAGATATTAACTTTTGAAGTATTTTAAAGTGAAATTACAAAAATTCAAATTCTAACCAAGCAGAGAGGCCTACCATATGACTTAAGATCCACAAGCCCTGCTCGGCAGGATTATTTAAAAAAAATTTAAAATGAGGCCATTAGGCTTTTACATAATTAAAGCAAAATATCATATTCTTCAGCAATCCAAAATTCTACTAATCTTCTAATTGGTCTGCAACTGCCGCGTTTTGAAAAATAACCAAAATCTTAATACGCTGTATTATGTTCTGTTGTAAATTTGCTCTTTTTAGATCATAGCTAAACCAATTGGATAGAGGCATGGGGACAGGTTTCTTTATATGGTATGTTTATGTGAGAGCGCACTCTAATATATAATGAAGTGATGTGGCCCTAAGGCCACATACGCAGAGACTTGAAGGTGATTTTCCAAACTTTTGCAAGTAGGATGTAAAAGGACCGTGATTTGTTGCGAGTAGTTATAAATTTCTGTGATGCAGAATTATGTCAATAAAATATGTGACAGCATTAGAATAATATCATCATAAGCTCGGAAATGGCTACAATATATGTCCAAGCAACAATGAATCAGACGCTCCTTTTTTTTAAATGTAACTTATACTTTACTGCCCGATAGGGACTGCTCAGACTAGGTACCACGTCTGTAGAGCATAGATATTCCCCCGATACTGTTTATTGAGGTTTAAAAAATTACAATATCCAATCGGTAAGCGCGCAGAGGGGGTGTGGTGAACAATAGGTAAATGAACGGAAAAAAAAATATGTGAGAAAAAAGACAACAGTACCGTAATATCACTGCCGTAGAATACATAGCTCCGATCCGACAAAGGGCAGTGAATAGGGAGAAACCCGAGTTCCTGGCTCAGTTATGAATTAAGGTAGAAAGGTTACATAGAAAGTTAAGACGTTTTTAAGTTTTGAGATCAAAGCCGGACGCGATAAAATATAAGCCAGAATGTAATTGATACTATGTCTCGTGTCACTGATTCCATTATCTCTTTATAGATTTCGGTTATGTCATTACTTTAGTTTTTCAATGAAAGTATATACTAAGGCATCTCCTGTAAATGTTCAATTATCTTTTTCGATTTCACAGACCATTAAACTTTGAGAATAATTTCACTTAGATTTGGGTTGATTACGACTTTTAAATTTGACAATAAACTATTCCAATTTATTTTAAATTACTTTTAACTTTAATTTTTTGTTTCAGAACTTCTCTTCTTAATAAAAATTTAACTTTTAGTGTGTCGAAAGTTTCACTTACTTACCATTAAATTCAAATTTTTATTTTTTTATTTTCTTTCAAAAAATTATTTGTGACTGGCAGTTTATTAAGAAAATGTTAATTAATTTTTAATTTTTTCATATTTAGATTAGTTCATAAAAAAATGATTTACGTTATCTTCTTAAATGTCCGAACAACAGAATTTATGTACTACTAAGAAATAATTGAAAGGCTGATATTTTTATTAACAGATGTTACGCTTCAGCTGGTTTGTAATATACGCTGTACTGTCCTAAATTGTTTTCAGTTTTGTACCTCCGCACAAAACGGAATCATTGTTACCTGTGTAATAGTTTTCGGACGCTAACTCAGAAGCATGCGATCTTTTACAGTATCTAAAATACGACCAGTCAGACAAAAAAAAAACATTCTTTGGGAAATTTTCAAACCACGTCTTGATTTCTTGGTCTACTGTAGAAAATGCATGCAACACAGTAACCACTAGATTGAAATTCAAATGTTCTACTTTGAATAACTTGAAATATATTTTTATGTTATGTTGATGAAACGATTTTTCCAGATTTGACCTCAAGGCAAGTCGGATAGATTATATAGTTGCTGCTAATATGCCAAATAAAGATCAGACAAGATACAACTTTTGGAGGAGAGACGAATGGCTGATTTTATAACAACCAAAAGTATTTAACCTTCTATTTTTTATCCTTAATAATTAAGTATTAATTAAAAAAGGAAATTGGACTGAAAATGGGAGTGATTTTACCATACAAAAAGAGTACCATACAAAAAGTAAACTGTATTTAAATATATATGTTATTCTATTCACTAAGAAAAAATAATCGAAGCTGATTTTAACCTTTGCGTTTTTAGGCGACCTCAGAAAAAGAAGCATTTACTTTTAGCCGTTAAATATCTATGTATGGATGTATATTCCTGATTTACTCAACAACCACCGAACGCATTTGAATGAAACGTTTTACACTACAATTCTAAAACATCAGGGAAGATTTTAAGTTGCAGAAACTCGTCATATAGTTTTATTTTTATTTTATTTTATTTATTTATTTATTTATTTTACAGCGACAAGTGACAAATGTAATATATGATTGTCTAATGCGCATAAAACATGAAACGATGATAAAACTTGTTAGACGTTTCGTCTATCCAAATTAACAGTAATCGAACGTCCGTCGTGCTTCGCGACTACACTTGACTTGATATGACCAATGATCTAAGACCGATAACTACAGGGAATAGTTGTAATAATTTCTCGATCAAAAACACATTTAATGCGATTAGCTGTGGTTGGAAAGCATTTTTTTTTTTCAACCAGTTTCAGCGGGCGGAACCGTAGCTCAAAATCTGATTGATTGTTGGATGATCTACTGAAAGTTATTTTTAAAAAGTATTGGAGACAAAATTAGTTTTTATACTTAAACAAAACGCATTAAATAACTTTCAGCAGATCACCCATTATGTTGTAATTATTAAGTATACTTATTTATAAACACTATAACGGTAAAGAAAATAATTTAAAAAGTATTGAAGACAAACATTATTAAATTAGAATTTATAAATATAAAAAAATACATTAAATATTTCTTTAACGTTATATTGTATATAAATAACTATATTTAATATTAGTTATTATTTATTAAATAACTCCATAATCTTGAACATGTATAATAAGACACATTTTTTATAGTAATTTGACAATTTAATGATGATTCTGAATATTTTTAAAAATACATACATAAATAATATACAGTCATATATCAAATATTCTTATTTACATTTCTACAAACAAAATATAAAAACACGTTTCTTACAATATAATGGGTAATCTGCTGAACTCGCCGCTTCCTGGCTGTGCTCTTGTTCTGTAGCAATTTAAAAAATACAGGAAATTCGTGAAAGCCGCAATCACTAATGCATATATGAGCACTTAGTGCCCACGAAAACAAAAAAAAATCATTAGATGCAGCAACATCGCTGTGTTGCAATTTAAAATTGCATAAAACTGGTAAAAGCCACGTTCATTAACGCATGTATCAGCGCTTCGCGCCCGTGTAAGAAAAAAAAAATCCTATTTTTTCATTCAAATTCTATTTTTTATAATTCAATTAAAGTTTAAAAAATAAAAACATTCCAATTTCTTCAAACTTTTCGCTTTCAATTTTTTTTTAATTTAATTAAATATTCGAAAATAGAAACTTTCCATACTTGCATGAAAATTGTTTTTTAGAATTCAATTAAGTACTGAAAAATAAAACTTAACATCCGAACTCCAGTCTCAGAATTCGAGATAAAATTCAAACCACGGAGGTACTACGCCTTCATTCTGAAACGGCTTAGAACAGAAGACACCAGAAGTATTTTCACCCAGTATGATAATCGTAATGATAGCTAAGATATCCTATTATACAACCAATCAGATTGTGAACTACTTAGCGACCATGGAACATAATTGGAATAAAAAATTACGCGGTTTTGAAACAGCACGAACCATGCTCACACATAACGAACCACATAACACGAACCAAGCTCACTGAACTGACTTCTTCTGAAAGAACTATGGAGATATGAAGGAAATTAAAGTGTTTTTATAAATGATAGGCTGCCGCGCCGACATACCAGTGATACAATTTTATTGGCCAACAAAATTTTGTACGAAAAAAATATGCGAGCCTGCCATTATCGCCAAGATAATGTTTATTGAGTAATCTGTTTCGCTTAATCAAATTTTTTTGTGCGAGTATTAAGAAGTTTAGGGATGTGGGTTGCTATATTTTGGACCGTTCTGAGCTCGCTCTCATTGCATATGATGTCATTATTTTATTTACAAAGGCACATAGGATGTGGATAACAAGTATGCTTTGTCGAGACTGACACTCTGTTGTGACAAATCATATCAATATAATTCGCCACGTGGTGTGCAATGAAAAAAACCCAAAGACAAAGTTCATAACATGAGTGTTTTTGTCCAAAACAAACAATTCGTGATTTAAGAAACAGTCTTCGCTTGAAGTTTACCTTTTTTTGTTTCAAAATTCCTTAATAATAAGCTATATTTTACTAACTACTGATTCAAAATTCATGAAAATTTCTTTTTTCAGTTTTATCCGTGCTGAAAATAAATATATAACAAAATCTTGATTTTCTTATAGAGCTTTAAAAAAAAATGTTTTGTTTTTTAATTTAGGAGTCCCACTTATGACAAGAAAATCACATGTGCCTTTATGATTAGCCTTCTACGAATCATTTCTTTTCTGTTGGTCTTGCCTAAATTTTGGTGTAGCTCCATTTCATATTTATGTCGTGCTTTTTTTTTCTGGAAATTTAGTAGTTGTGTCTATTCATCTTCAAAAATAAGAAAGTTTTTGGATTGCTAAAAAATAAAATATGTTTACTAAATGTTCACAAAATGTTTCAAATATCACTTGAAACACACTGATAATTACAACAGGTGTCATATTCGGGATCTTATGCTGACAGGTAGTTGACGTGGTGACAATATTTAATTTGCGTTTAATATTCCTATCCCGTAGGAATTAATATCTCCCTCTTGTAATTCAGTACAAACGTGCATAGTTCTATGTCTTTTAGAAAATAACTCATGAGTAATTTACAAAACTGGCATGTTTAGAATTAAACTAAAGGCATTAAATACCGTTTTATAAATGTTTTGTTTTGTTTTTTTTAGAAAACTGCCAACAAATTTTAACAGTTTGCCCGGAAAATAAACAAAATAAATAACTTCTAGTCATCGCAGAAGTTATGCACGTGACGTCACTCTGTAAATTTGAAAATGAAAAGGTAAATTTTATTTCTTACAAAACCACTTTAACCTTCTCACCGACATAAAATTATGTATCCGTTCACTACACTGCAAGTTTCACTGCTAAATAAGCATTGTATAAATTGATGTAATTCTTCAAATACAATGCAGTAAAACATCGAGGAATGATTAATTCTCTCAAGGATTAGAGGAAAAGATGTAAATATGGGCACACTCTTTTATTTTTGACTTAAAGTGACTTTTATTTTGATTTTCATTAACATCTATAACAAGTTTACTAAATGAGAGGAGGCAAAACAACACTGTTAAAACTTTGCAGCAAACTGTCCAGTTATTTGACCGTTTTTATAGAAAATGGTTACATAACCGTAATTTAACTTTATTCTGACCATAATATGGACAATAATATGGTCACAGTATAGTAAAATTACGGTTATCTAAAAACGGCCAAATGACTGGACAGTTTGCTGAAAATTTTTAACGGTAAATGATTAATATTAAATATTTCAATTCAAAAACGAATATTTACAAAAGTTTAAAAAACAGCACCAGAAAAAATAGGGTGAAAATATGGACCCTCTCCAAAAAGTCACAAAAATAGTTTAAAATGTTTTAAAAGAGGAAGAAACAATACAAAATGGTAGAAAATTTATTTATCACAGAGAAAAAATATTTACAGAAATCGCAATCATAGCTGGCACTTTCAGTCCTGGCACAATCTAAGTGTGTCCACATTTGGCACATAACACATTTAACCTACACTGACCCACGAGTGCCTTCAGAGATCTTTGCATCGCAAAAGATGCAAGTTGCATCTCTCGAGTCTAGTTTAACTCCATCGCTGATATCATCCTCGAGGTCCACAAGGGGACATGGTCAACTGATCCTTGCATGGTGATCCATTGATGAGACTGGAACTTGCTGCTTTGCGTCCACGAGTAGTGGTTTTCTTCTTAAGGTTTGGGACAGGAGATATGTCGCAAAAAAAGACTACATTTGAAGTTCTCGGGGAACATTGCGGTGTTTGAGCTGCCTCAACAATTGGCATAGCTATAGCCTGATGTTCTTGTATATCAGAATAACTTGAAGGAGAAGCAGCGAATATGGCACAAATAGTGCGAATTCATGGACCCCTCCTGCCAAATCATAACTCTTCAGGCTAGTGGCGGTGGAGTTATGGCGTGGGGAATTCTTTCCTGGAGTACACTGGGTCTCTTGATACCTGTGGGCACAATTCTGAACAGCAAAGCTTACCTCAACATTATTAATGATCACGTACACTCGTTTATGGCTATAATGGTCCCTTATGGAGTTGGCCACTTTCAGCAGGACAACGCACCTTGTCCTCTTGCTCGATCGGTCTTATGGTGGTTTGAGGAACATCAATCAGAGTTTAACATGCTTCCATGGCCAATTTATTTCCCTGACTTCAATCCCATTGAGCATTTGTGGGACGAAGTCTAAATATCACTTCAAAGATTGTAAACGCCACCATCCAATATGACCCAACTTACACCTGTCATTATGTCAGCATGGGCCACCATTCCTCAGAAACTGTATCAGCGACTTGTTGAGTCCATGCCAAGAAGAATTGCGGTTGTTATCAGAGCTAAAGTTGGACTCGTTATTAGAGGGTGTCCCTAATTTTTTGGCCACTCAGTGTAGATATGTATGTTACACCCATAAATAAAGTATGTGATTAGAATATATATCTCATATTCATTCAGACGGATGTAACATACAGCAATAAAACTATCATCGTAAATAACTTAGCTAAAGCCTCTGACGTTACATTTTAATAAATGTATTCTAAATTATTGTTTTGTACTATTCTAGTTTGTTTCTATATTATTTACCATTTTTAGTGATGTTATGTAATAAATTTATATTGAATTACTGTTTTTAATACATTTGGCCATTTACAATGCTGAATATTATTGGCGATTAACAATCATTTGTGGTGATTTATCTTCCGGAAATGGATAATACATGAGTACCGAAATTAACTGACAATTCGAATTCAAATTTGATTTATAAATTATTTTTACATGAGTCGGATTTGTTTAGATTGAATTTCGTCAAGAAAAGATCGTGAAAGAAGTTGTGTTGTACAGCACTTCACTTTAAAAAATGTATACTAAACTTTAATTGGCTTACAGGCGCGAATTATTTTTTGACACCAAACCGTGCTGCAAAAATTCATTCGTGGAGAACTTGCTTTGCGAATGATTACCTTCGTGGTTATAAAATTTTATCGCTCACGATGAACGAATCTCTTGTGTTTGTTTATTTTAATGGAGTACGATATTGGGCTGTCAACCTAATTTCAACTAAAATTATCTCATAATATATTATATATATATTATGTATAATATATATACATATTTGAATGTAACTCATCTCTCGAACATAATTTTATTTTGAACAATCTTTCTAGAAATGTAACTTTCATGCACTTTTATTCGAATATTTAGAATACAAATGGCCGCCAGGCATATGAATAGCAAAGTGGTCAGCCCATATTTGTTTTCCTCAGTAACATGACTTGCGCTTTTATTATATAGATTCAATTCAATTGTACAACAATTAAAAAAGAAATTCTTTTGGTAGATTTCTCTTTAAAAATATCCTAATATAAGTGTATGTTAGAGATTATTTATCAAAACGTGGTACGAATAGAATAAAACAATAGTCCAATGGGATGTATATGTCCTAATATATTAAAATGAAATTTTACAGAAATATAACGTACTAACATTCCTCTAAATTTTTGAATGAGTGGTGTATTTAAAATTTTAAAATCGATTGTAACTTAAAATGGCTATTGGATTGGCCACTATATCTTTTTTTGAAAATTTCCAAAATAAAAATATAAATAGATATCTTAATATGGCTCTTTATCATTTTCAAATCAAATAATAGAAGGAATTTTATTTTATTACACACATATGTAGAATGCGGGGATTCATTACTAAATGAAAATTTACAGGAAAATATTGACATATATTTGCACTTATATGTATATGTAAAATAATTACCATCTATATGAATCTACACGAATCTGTATTCTTAATATTCCTTTACTAATACTGCTATAGCCTTTAAGAAATTATTCAAATTAATAGTTTTCAAAGTCAGTTAAAAAACGATTACCCAAAGCATTCCGTTTTAATCTAAAAAATAACAAACAACTTTTGAGGACTTTAATTCACATATCAATAGTCACATTAAAACAATAAAAATGAATGAATATCCTGGACTACTTTTATTCAGGATGTATGAAATATATTTCCTTTGTTAATACAAAAGTTAAAACAACGTTATTTTTAAAATAATAGTAATTTATTACTAAAATACAAACTCAATCGTAAAAATTTTTCGTGTACTCGAAATTAAAGTTTTATTTTATGTATTTCAAACAATCTTACCTTTATCAAAGTTATAATAATTTATAATCATAAGAAAAAGTTCTTATTTTCCAAAGATTCTTTACACATGAAAAGAGTTCAAGAGACAGAAAAATGTGAATCATCTTCTCTATTTAAAAGAGGAACTAATAAGTATTTCCGGCTTTCTGGTTCTTCTGAATCACTCTCTTTGCTTGGAGATTGGATTCTTTGTTGAAGAACTTGTTCATTGATGTGTTTTGTTTATCTAACTTAAGGGAATATTTCTTTATTTTTTCTTCACATGATAATAATGTATTATTATGTTAGATAAAAGGGATTATTCCTGAATATTTTTTATGATGGCTATTTACATAAGTTGCACCTTTTTCTTAATATACATTTGAAAACAAACAAGGAAAGAAATTGTATACTGTAAACTAATAACAATACATGTATTTGTACACACAAGCTTAATCCAAGCGCTGTAATTTTCCATAGTTTTTATAACATTTGTTTTCTTTGTATGACTATATTTATCTTAAAATGAACATCAATGAAAGCATAGGAAGCATTTCGCTTTATTTTCATTTTTAGACACACATAAAAGAATATGGAGTAAAAGTAAAAAAAAGCAAAGAAAATTATCATTACAATTACCTTTTGTTTCCAATCCATATCAAACTTTCCAAAGCAAAATAACTTGTAGACTTTATTTTGTAGAATAGCATTTCCTTATTTGTTTAAATTAATTTACAATTTGAAATGTTAGGTTTTTTTATTTTCAGCAATAATTAATATTTAAAATATTAATATTTAAATCAATTTTGTGATAATATGATGCGTTATTCTTCAACATTATCTCAAAAATTGTATACTTTATATTTATAAATATGGCGTGTCACTTCTTGAAAGTTAATAATAATTTTTTCGAAAAAAATCAGGTAAAACAAAAAGGTAATTTTTTATCGTTTATGCACAACAAAATGTAAAATACAAAATCACATTAATTTGCTCTAGTTATTTTTTTTGCAAGTTATTTCATTGTATTATATGAACATTTTTATTACATTACCATTCATAAAATGTGATGAATGTTTTTTCGTTTTAAACATGTCTTGTTCTTTTAACAAGTTGAATGCGGTCTATCTCGCTTGTGGGTCACACGTAATTTTTAGTACGGCTTTTAACTTGCGAAAATCAAACGCATGAAATATTTAACATTTTACACTCCACTGACACCTATACGGTGACATACTAAGTTTAATCCCCAAATGTCACATTGGCACAGGAATTTTTGATAAAATTTATTTAAAAATAAGTAAATGCATTTGTTCGTGTAAATAAAAAACCGAAAATTTTGTTTCAAAATTCCTGTGCCATTGCGGCATTTGCGGATTAAACGTAGTATGTCACCGTACAGGTGTCAGTGGAGTATAAAAGGTTAAAATAGTCTTTTACAACTTCTAATGAAAAAAAAATCACTTTTTCATTGTTAGTAAATATAATTTTAACCAGAAAATATTTATATTTCATTATTCTAGTCCTATCCTAATCCTAATTACAGAGAGAATATGAAACTCTGTGGGAATGTTTGGCTGAACTCAGGGTCAAATTGGAGGGATGCATTTGTACATTTGCATACTGGTGAAATATTACCCAGAAAAGTATCTAGGATATTTTTTATGATTTAGAAGTGAAGTTATTTAATAAAGTTCAACATTTCTTTATTTTTATGCAAAATTAATAAACTATTTTCGTATAAAAATAGCTTCTTTTCTTTATAACTGCCACTTTAAAAAAAATCTGGAATATTAATATATCAATAGAAATTAATTTTCAATTAAAACTTTTGCATGTTAATAATAAAATGAAATAAAAATTTACAATAATTAAATCTCCATAGACGGAAAGGATGTGAATATGGGGTCACGTGTGAAACGAAAAATTTTAATATTTTTTATTGATAAATGAAAGATGAATATCATTTACGTACAGAATATGAATGAATCGATGTCTGGAAGAAGGGCTTATATTACAAATTTAAAATTTTGAGAGGTGAGAAAAAAACTATTAATGCCATTGATTAGCGATGTCCTGAGCCACTAGGACAACAAAAGCCCTTATTCCGATCTTAATTATCCTCCACTTTTATCTTCATGTAGAGCATTGACGAGTAATAAAAAAACTAGTTAGATGAATAAAGAAAGAGAAAATATTATTTTTGGTTTATTGTTTTATTTTTTTTTTAAATATAAACTTTTTATCATTAAATTGCAAGTTTTAACACTGGTTAAACACCAATCATTCCAAATAGGCCTTTTGCCCACAAAAAACCACACATTCTAAATTTGGAATGCAGGCCTTTCTTCCAAATACCCATTCAATTGATGTCATAATTTACATCATTTATACTTAATGATTAGCAGGAAAATGAAATGAACAAGAATTAAATTACAAAGCAACGGTTTTGACGGTAAAATGACGTCACGGTGAAATGACGTCACGGTAAAATGACGAAACGGTAAAATGACGTCATGTTTGAAATACAATGTGAGTTTTAAGTACTTTTTAGTAATACATAGGGCATGAATATCAATAAATACACAAAAGCTTTTACTGTCAAAAATTGCATTACGTTAAGAATACAACGTTTATTTTAATCATCATTTAATAATTTACTTACGTTTTTATAATTATTTGAAACATTTATTTTTTGAATACACTTAATTCTATTTTTGATATTTCCGATCTGAATTAGCTTTCTTCTATTGCCTGTTGTGTTACCTTGAGATGAAATCGAAAAAACAACCACAGTTCATTAAATTTCAACATTTAATGTACTATTTTTACATGCAAAACTGGCACCATAACTGACATCTTTTATAAAAATGAATTTTACAATTATCTTCCAAATTATTTTTTTTTAATCAAAAATATAATAACTTAAGCTTGGGGAAAAAATTACATACTACTACAAAAACTTAATTTTTGAACGTTTTCGCAAATATTGGTTCGTAGGAAAGTCTTTCGTTGGTGAAATTGTCGTCATATTTTAAATCATAAACCAATTTTTATTCAGAAAAATGAACAATTTTATTGCAATTACTACAAATTAGCACAGACTTTAGTGGCCGCATTTGCATAAGTTTAACATTCTTGTAACGTATAACCCATAATTTGCATTTCCCAAAAACTTAATAAATATATGAAGTTAATGCAAAGTTCTACTCATAATAATTTTTTTTTTTTTTTTTTTTTTTTTTTTTTTTTAAAGATATTGGAAACTTATAACTTATTTTTTCAATAATACCTGTTTTTTACCAAGTTGAAATTTTCGTCGTTTTCATGATTTTAAAAAGTTCATTTTGCATTTGATTTATTGTCATTTCTCACACATGCTCAGGACAATGAGAATATGCATAAACATAATTACAAGAATTAATATGATTTTAAGTAATAACTAGGAAAAAAGTTAAACAAAAAATAATTCGATAATTTTTAGAAATCAAATAAAGTTAATTTTTAAAAGCTTTATTCATGAAATAAACATTAAAAAAAAAGAAAAAAATAGTATAGTTTACTTTTATGAATAAAATGATTATTATTGAAGAATTTTTAAGCTGTGTGTAAAAACGGAATGTACATGGAGCATTTTGAAAAATGCTAATTATTGGAGGATTTTGAAAACATTTAATTTTGATTATCTCAAGAAACGCTGAAGATTTGAACCGAAATTTGAATATTGATATCTAATTACATAATAAACATTTGCTCTAAATTAAAAAATAATAATCATCTTTAACGAGTTACTAACGAACATAAAACTCAACAGAATGTCATACTCTTTGCGTCACCACATTTTGAAGTACTGCTATGGAATTCAAATATATAAAAAAAAATGGTATAAATCCCATTACTGGATTGTACGTATTTATTTTTTCAGTATAATAAAAAAAAATAAGGTTTTATTTGTTTTTGACGTAGATAGAAGCAGGTCGAAACTTACATCGATTAACTATAAGGTAAAGCTAGGATAGTCTGCTCACAATTCAAAAGAATAGCAATAAAAAATCTAAATATTAATTTTTTGCTAAACTATTCATGAATAATTTTTACTTCATTTGTTTTTTATGCACTTCCATTGCTATTTTGTTGTTATGTTGCAATTTAATAGAACGATTGTAATAAAACCAAGAAAGTTATTTTGCGCAATCCCTCTTTATAGGGTTGGTGTGATTGCGCACATGGGTAGGAGAGATTGTTACTTATAATAACTACAATTAAATTGTTAACAGTAATAATTACACTTAAATGACATTGCTGTAAGGTTTTTGTGAACAAATATTATTGTATTAGGAGTGAATATTTCAACCTAATAATTAAAGAATCAGAAAAAGGAAATAATTTTAGAAACGATTAAAAAATTTTAATTAAAGGAAAAACAAATTAAAGAATCAGAAAAAGCAAGTCCAGATAAGATTAAAAAATAAAATAATGTTACTTAATAACACGTTTAACTTAAAATTAGTCTATTTTCATTTTTCATTTTTTTATGCAAATTTACCAATAAGCTGCGTAATCTCTCCTACCATGGAAACGAATGGGAATACTCGCCATCTCTCCTAAGTAGCAAATGCGCAAACTCTCCAATTTCGGTAGGAAAGATTGCGCGGCCTTTTATTTAAACATGACCTCTTCTAAAACGAACCGTTGATGTTCACATTGTTAGTCTAGATTAGTAGCTTATGAGAAATCGTTTAAGTTGAAAATATTTTGTACTATTGACATTGTATAGAATTTCTGATGAAGAGCTATGGAAATTCAAGCACTTACTTTGAAAAAAAAAAACAAAATAGCAATACTTTATCTTAAACGCTCAAAGCAATCAACGTGCACTTTCAAATAGATACTCCACTACTGTTGTTGTACAACTAACTGGAGTCGCTGCACGCTCACTCTACTCCTTCCCCCCAAATCTCTATGTGCGCAATCTCTCCGACTGCGTCATCTCTCCTGGCTTTACCTTATACTGTTTCACAAACAATGTTGAACAAGCTATTGTGATACATAAATAAAGGAAAAAAAATCTTAATATCATTCCTAAGTTAAGAGATTAGTCAGAAAATATACTAAATGAGGATCCGTACGCCTTAGGGGATTCAGAGGATTGAAAGTGTCTGAAAACCAGAATTTTCCTAAAGTAATGGCCGCCATATCCAATCACAATTTTTCATTAAATAAGACAAATTTTACTTTAATAAAATTTTAGTATATATCCTATGAGGCATATGAACACTGCGAATGTAAAAATTATGATTACAAATATCTCGGCAACTAATTTTCCGATCGACTTCATTCTTTATACAAAATTTATGTTTTTTAATTGTATTTTATATTCACTCTTTAAAATAAACAATTTCGAAAAAATTTATATACCTTTTATCAGAATGAATATTTCGAGAGTCTGAAAAAATAGTTCCGGATAATCGAGGTTACTGAAATTCAATAAGTTTCTTCCCATTATTAAATACTAAGTACATAACAAATTGCAGGTCTCTATCTCAATTTGTTCGGGAGATAGAGCGTTTACAGACACAAACAAACAAACAGACGGACGGCACATTTTTTTCTAAAAATAGGTTTTTCGGAATCTCCAGTATCAGAAACATGTAAATCCGTCAATTTTTTTTTTTTTTTTTAGATTTTCAAAACGATTACAAGACTTACCCTATACTACGTATGATGGGTAAGTAAAAATCTATCAGAAATTTTAATTAAAAATGATTTTCACCTACTTCTTTACACCGACAGTACATCGAACATCTTTAAACCGGAAAGCCCCCGGGTTAGATCGTCTTGCCATGATTATTAGTTTAATTCTGTAGATTTCAGAATGTAAAAAAAAGTACTATTGAAAATGTCATTTTCAATTTTATACTGATGTTTCAGAAGTAACATGAAATCTATCAGTCAAAAGTACACGTATACATTTAACTGGAGGGCAAGAATTACTGAAACTAAAGAAAAAAGTAACAACAAAGTAAAAGAAAAAAAATCAAATCTAGCTTCCTACAATATAAAATAAAGAAACAAAAGGAAAATCTAATTTAATTTCGAATTCAGAGGATGATAATTAAAAAAGTTTCTTCGGTAATATTTCATTATTCTCTTACGAATTCATTTTATGTTAAACTAATCACAAGGATTATAATTTCGAAAAATGATTTTATGACAAAGGATTAATAATATTATTTTCATCTCCGCGTAATAAAATGAATAACTAATAAGAATTTACGGTAGCTGATTCCCTAAAATGATGTTTTTAGCTTCCAGATTAGATGTTTTGTTAAGCCACTTGTTCATTCATAAGCTTTGCCTCGCTAATTTTTTTAGAACCCTGCTTTTTGACGATATGGATTTCTATTAAAGAATAAATGGAATTGGGAATGAAGAGCTGCATATTTGTCTGGCAAACGCAATTTCACTTAAGCTCAGAGCAAGCTTTTAAGGACATGCTTTTTTAAGGATTGAGTAAGAGTACATTCTATGAAGTTTTAATGTTGTGAAATGTAGTTTATTCAATATCAAGAGATATCAGTAGAATGCGCTAATATATATTTGTTTCAAAAACTAAAATTCGAAAGTTTAAATTGCAATGAAAGAAACAAGTAAATTTTGTGGTTTATCTAATATGGATGACGATAAAAGTTGCCTCCTTCAATGGTGAAGATAAAAATTTGTTCTCAAAGAAATTATTGTAATTTTTTAAATTGTTGATTGTTTATACTAGAAGATTCAACACAGATTTCTTGAGTTACAGAATATAGGTGAAAACCATTTTTTTCTGTTATTGAAAAATGTAATAGATATTTACATTTAATATACTATATTTTTAGAATGCAACCTAACAACATAAAAAAAGCATTTAAATCAGAAACATCAATTATAAACTAAATAAATTTTTAAAATTTATTGAAAACGATACTTTCATATTAGCAGCATGGCATGGGTAATCACGTGTGAAATAGAGAATCAATTTCGCTACTTATAGCAATAATTTTGATTATGATAATTTCAGCGGTTTATGCGCAGAGTTCGATTATATATTTGTTAAAGTTGTGCTTTATATTATTTTATTTATTTATTGATGACATTTTTATATAAATATGGAATATTGGCTGTAAACAAATGGTGACCTATTTATATTGTCGGTCTAAAGTCATTAACACGAAACTCAAGGAGAAAAAATTACTTTCAACAAATCTCGCAATGTATTGCGTTATATTGTATTGTATAATACTGAAATCTTGTGCAGTGATGAAGGGGTCGTTTCATATAAACATTTATTATAGTTTTTTTGCATATAATAAGAGGTATTTCAATGTCATTAGAATGCATTTATTTGTTTTTAACTGTCGAAAAACGCATACTTATGTTTTAGCAATTAGCGCTGTTGGAATATCATTCAGTAATTATCTTCTGAATACATGCATTTTGTTATTTTTTACTCGCTAAGCATTTAAATAGATACTGAAATTGTTTTATATGCTTTTTTTCAAATGTGTGTTGTATTTCAATTCTTTGTGCTACAAAATTCGCAGAATGCTAAAACAAAATGTAGTAAACAAGTATACATCCATTATACATTCTTTAGAATTTCAAAAACTCTCTAGAATTCATTAACGTCCAAGTCACAGGAACCCATTTCAATAAAATATTTGAGATGTTTGACTTTTAACTTAGACATCAGTTCCTTTTGTGATCGAAGCATTAGGGAGAATTTCGCGCTTTTTATTTATAGTAAACTTTTTGTTCGGATATTACTAATTTTTGTATGTTCCTTTAAGTGTATAATAATAAAGAATATTAATGAAGATTAATGAATTTTAATAAAGAATATTAATGTAAAACTTTTATAATTTATTTTATTGTGCTTTACAAATTTATATTTTATTTCAAGTTTATATTAAAATATTAGCCGCTTTATGGTACCAGTTTGCTCTGCCTGGAATGTAAGCATAATGTTAATTTTATTCATAATTTAATTTACTTGCTCGATCCTCCGCCAAATCAGAAGTTTCTGATAGTAAAATCAATAACTATTTCGATGACGGCAACATATCGTATATTTTGCGTTGTTATGTATTTCGCCTTTCTCGACAAATACCTCTGAACTTACTTAGGCTTCGTGCTTCATGTGCGTTTGCATATCAATTGCAATATGTTCACTAATGAGCAGACTTTTAATCGTGTTAAGTAATCTTCGGTAATTGGGTTCAATGCGAGGAACACGATTATAGAAGATTCATTTTAACGTATATACCGATAAACAAGATACATAATTTTAAATTATAATAATCATAAAGAGAATTGGCAGTTTCTGTGCTTTAACAATTTCTGTAAATTATCTTTCTATAAGACAGAAGTTTTAACAAAGTTAATACTAACCATATCGTAACAGTACGTATAATAACAGTACAATATAACAATAGCAGAAGTCTTGTACAGTGACGAAACTATTGACACGTTATATCATTTAATTAACCACATGATATGTTGAAAAATATTAATAAACGGCTACTCGCACTAAAGTTTAACCCAATAAAAAATATCCGCCGCTAGCGTTAATTTCTCATTAAGCTTGGTGACACTTGCCTAAATATCGCCAAAATTGTTGAAAAAATATTCTGTTAATTCTCAGTAAGCTTGGCGACACTTGAAGAAATACCACCAAATTTGCTACAAAAAAATATCCTATTTATGTTTACATCATAATGATGCATATTAATTATATATTACAAGCATATTTATAATCAATTATTATATGTATGATGCATATACATATATAAAGTTCATTGACATCATTAAAATGCACTTAAAGGAATAACAATCCATAAAACGTAGCGGATTCTTCCCAGATTGAATATAGTTCTATTCAGATTAGAATACCGACATTTATAATAATATTTATTTTAGTAAGTGTTTAAAAAATAGAAAGAGGGACAGATAAACTAAAAGGTTTGCTTTATCAAAATGTTTGGTAAAACATATAGAAATTTCATCCAGCTTGAAATCATGTAACACCTTCAAATCTCTGCTTAATTGTCTGTAATTGGAGTTTGGCGACCAACGTTGGCATCAAATGTGAGCGAGTAAATTATGGTCTATGGAACCATTATTAGTCAAATGTTTATCACACACAAAGAAACACACATAATTGTCACAATGTAAGCAGTTTAATTTGCCAATTGAATATGTTACGGAACTATATACGGCCAAAGCAGCACCCCCTGTTTGACGAGCTTAAAGGAGGAAATTCGATGTTTTCAGATTTTTTTGTTTAATTGTTCTACAAAACATACTTACCTGTCAATTCATCACTCTACGACTGTTAGAAGTACCTTAGTTATTTGAAGATCATGAGTGGAGAGAGAGTGAGTTTGTCAATGACAGAAATCTGGATTTCCGTATTTCGAAAACTATTAAATACAGAATATGAAATCGTGGAACCTAATTCAGTTTGATTATATTAATATGCGTAAGAAAGGTAAAACTCTGTAGCACTTTCTTGAAAGTTGAAAAGTATGCCGAAACGGTTCAGGAAAAAGTATCTTACGGTCTGTCCGAACTTAGCGGACGTACTCAGACAAGTACTCCCAGACAGGAGTAATGCTGACAACAAAGTTATAATAATTGAGTTACAAAAATAGTTTGGCAACAATTTTTACAATAGTTAAATTAATTTTGCGTCAAACCACGCTTACCAAAATACAGCAATAATTTAGTTTTAACTATTGTACGAGAGTAAAAATAACAATTAAAACAAAGAAATTTAGAAATGTAAAAACCGTTATTAAGGTTACAAATATTAAGGTTATATTTCATGAATTATAGATAGATTGAACTAAAGGCTATAGGCGATTTTAGGAATGAAAAGAAAAATATTGTATTTATATGTTGCAAAATGTACTTTTATTTTAAAACTTTTTAAAACTTCTGAATGGAGAGCTCCGACGAAATAATATTCACACAAATCAGGACTTCGATCACGTAAAACTAGTTCTTTTAAGATCCTGGTTTGGAATGTGCAAGCTCTAATTGATATTTAAAAAAAAACAGTTTTAATTTAATAACTTCAATTTAACAAATTAATTTAAATTTATTAAATTAGAGAATATATAGAATTTTATTTTGAAAAAAATAAGAAAACAAATTCAAATTTAATTTACTTAATCTTTTTCATTAAAATAAACCAAGCTTTATTGTACAAAAACTTTTAATGTTACATGCTTCATCCTGAAATTTTACTTTATTTTTATGGGCTCTACATCACGACTCTTTCAAATTTCGAATTTTTCTTTTGTAGAGAACGCAGTTAAAGTATTTTCTTTTGCATTTTTAAAAATGAGTAAATAAATTCATATAAAATGTCTTTTTAATGTAGTAGTATAATTTTTTCAAAGTTAAATATGTTTAAGAAAACAAAATTATCTAAGTAACTCTCATTTAAAATATTTTCATACAATGTATTTCACAAATCTTTTTAATAAGAAAGAATATTATTATATATTCTTATGTTCACATAAACAGAGTTTAATATGTTAGTTAAGTTTTTTAAGTACGCCTATTTTTTAAGTAACATACATGCTTCAAAAGCATGAAAAAAATATTAATTTTGTTTTGTGAAAGGTACTTTAAACAAAAAAAAATTATTTTAAAAAAGTAAAAAGTTATAGAGTGAGCCATTTTTAACTTCACTATTAAATTTTTGCAGCAAACTGTCCAGTCATTCGACCGTTTTCATAGAAAACGGTTACATACCCGTAATTAACCTTTATTCCGACCATATTATTGCCTGTATTATGGTCCGAATAGAATTAAATTACGGTTATGTAACCGTTTTCTATAAAAACGGTCGAATGACTGGACAGTTTGCTGCAAAAATTTAATAGTGAAGTTAAAAATGGCTCACTCTATAACTTTTTACTTCTTTTAAATAATTTTTTTTTTGTTTAAAATTGCAATTTTTTAACAGTGTTGGTAAAGATTTTTATTCACAAAATCTGAACGCATGTCTTTAAATTTATAAAACTTACATCAAAATAATGGTTAAAATGGACGAATTATTCACAAATGCTTTTTAATATGACCCCCATTCCTGTTCTTATGAATAAACAAAATACATTGGAAAAGTTTTGAACACTTCTTTAGAAAAAAAATGAAATTCATATAATTGTCCGAGTTAGACAGTGATAGTTTCAGTTCTAATGTTCCTTTTCTCTCTGAGCACAAACGCTTGCTGGCTTTTCAGCAATTTTGATGTGAGCATTGGCTCGCCAGTCTTATTAAATTTGTTTGGGCATTTATTAATTCCTGAATGCTCCGTGTTCCTCCCAAAGGTGTTTTCGTAAAGTTTACAAATTTTTTATCGTAACTGACTACATTCATTGTAATGCAGGCGAGTTTTTTTTTTTTTTTTTTTTTTTTTGGACGCTTGAAGGATCCATTTGCACTAATTTTGATAAAAGTTTTCAAAGTAATCTAGCATTAAAAAGAAATTTAAAACGGAATAAAAGATAGTGATTGTATGCCGTTACAATTGTTTAATTAAATCTTTCAAAATAATATATATATATATATTTTCCATTCTCACTATTAATCTATTTTTAACGTATTTCAAATAAATCTATAAGAAAGTTACACAAAAATCTATAAGAAAGTTACACAAAAATTTAAAATACCCAATAATAAGTCAAAAGCTTATTATTTTATTTATTTTCATTATTGGGAAATAAGATGCATATTTTGAACTTTATTTTAGTGTAAATTTTATAAACCAAAAAGCAAATCGCAGAAAGTGATAGGCATTTTGCAAGTTAATTACAGAGCCAATGTGGAAAACATATGATTTATGGAAAACATCCATATATTTAAAGCTGTTTGCTAAAAATGTCAAATAATTCCATCGAATTTCGACCGTATACGCATGCGTCAAAAAAGGACCAGCCAATGAGGCCAAGGGTCTATTCCTGTCTCCAAACGTATTTGGGATCAAGATCAACTCCTGTTGTTTTGATGGCTTTTTCTGCGTTGCGTTAAACCTAGGAAGATATTTATATAAAAAACTGTGGAGTGTTTAGAAGGTATTTATTTTATTTATTGTTGTATTTATTGTAATTTGAATGAATACTTAGGTATCCATTTCGGATTTACTGTGTAACATGAATTTAGGTTTATTTAACGTTCGCGAAATCAAATCATTTTGTTTATATAGTACAGAAAATAATTCTTCAATCGTAAATAAAAATATAGTAGAACATGTAATACAAAATTGGACCACTTATATTCCGTTTATGATCGGATATGAATCTTATGGTGTTCCGATTGCTAATGAAAACGATTATGTAAATATAATGTCAAAAGACAGTACGCACGGCAGTAATATTTTTATTATTATTTGTTCGAAAAAAGCGAATCTGAGCGTCTGAATATAAATTATAACATATTATTTCTGTATTTAGCAACTAAATATTTAATAAATATGCAGGAATGTGACTAGCTTTATGTGAATGTATAATATATATAAGTCTGAACTTTAGCATTATTTTTTAACAGAAATATACTATCTGTATTCGATTTAAAAGTTTTGTCATTATATAAGTGTGCTATTTTATTTGTAAAGAGTATGTATGCATTATATTGTTTGTATGTATACAAATCTTTAGAATCTCTTAATATTTGAATAATGTTTACATTATATTTGTTTGTATGTATACAAACAATATATGTATACAAAGAAGTATGTATACAAACAATGTATCATGTAACAATATTAATATTTACATTGTATTGTTTGTATGTATACAAATATTGAATGTTTTAATTTATTACATTCATTTTTTACCAGTTTGCATGTCCGTTCATGGGCGATTCATATGAAACTCATAATTTGTCACAAATTGGTGATTTTATTGATTTAGTACTTTGCCCAAGAATGTGGAAAAAAAAACTTTTTGACATCGGGTGAAATGAATCAGGTTATGTCGGTTTTTCTTTTGTATATAAAAAATGTTATATGTAAAAAAATCCTGGCCATTAATCACATTGTTTTTTGTATATTTAAAGACGATTACTTATTCTTTGTAATTATTTTTTTGTTGGGGGTTTTTGAGCAAAATAATATTACTTCATAGCTAGAACCAGTTCCGCTAATCATTAATATTTACTTATTTACTTAATCCTTTGACCGCTGAGCAAATGGGCAAATTTGTAATGTTTTTTTCTGTTATTTTTTTTAAATGTCAAAAAAAGATAAATTTTCAAACTTGGTATAAAAAACTTAGGTACTTCTCTATTATCCCATCGTCCACTTTTCATAACAAAATACTATCGCCAAACTGTATGATTAAATGCCAAAAATGCAGTCCCATTTACTTGATGTCGGAAGCATTATACGTGTTTGTTATGTCATCAAGTGGTTTTTAATTCAACATTTGCGCGTATTAATGACAAGGTTCTCCCGTTTATTTGGCGTTACAGTTTGGCGATAGTTTTTTGTGATGAAAAGTGGTCGATGAGATAATAGAGAAGTACCAAAACTTAATTACGTATATGAGTAGATTCCTTGACAGTATTAATCATTACCCAATATTTTAAAACTGCATCATATTTGTAGAATTATATTAATTTAAACAATGCTTCTATTGAAGTGTGAAGAAGCACATACTTCTATGAAGAACCATATATTTACATAATCGTTTTCATTAGCAATCGGAACACCATAAGATTCATCCCCGATAAAAAACGGACTATAAGTGGTCCAATTTTGTATTACGTGTTCTACGATATTTTTACGTACATTTGAATAATTATTTTCTGTACTATATAAACAAAATGATAGAGATCTAAAACCACAATTTCCATCGGGATTGATTTCGCGAATGTTAAATGAGCCTAAATTCATTTTTAAACAGTAAATCCGAAATGGACACCTAAGTATTCATACAAATTATAATAAATAAAATAAATACCTTCTGAACACTCCACAGTGAGTTCTATATAAATATCTTCCTAGGTTTAATGCAACGTGCAAGAAAAAAAAACAGGAGATGATCCCAAACACGTTTCTAGAGACAGTAATAGACCCTCATTTTAATGGCCGGTGTTTTTTTTTTTACGCATGCGTATTGGGTCGAATATTGTTGAAAAATGATTTTGAAAAAAAAATCGGGAAATTCACAAAATGGTTTCGGGAAAAACTTCACCAAAAGGTTTCAAAATTCTTTGAGTGACAGCGGGAAAAAAAATTTCATTTTACATTCAATCATCGCAATTGGCGAGTGTGACTATTAAGTTTAGCCAGTACTGGATACTACTAGATATAATGATTATGAACCATGATTTTTCTTTTATTGGGCGAGATTCATGTTTTTTCAGCAATTCTTTGACGAAATTCGTTTTTTTTTTCAGCGATCCTTTGAAGAATTTCGCATTTTTCTCGCGATCCTTAACGAAATTCGCATTTTCCAGCGATTCTTTGATAAAATACATTTTATTCCGCAATTTTTTGACGAAATTTAGTAAAAAAGCGTGATCTTTTGGTGAAATTTCCTTTTTTGCGATTCTTTGACAAAATTTGCTTATCTTTCACGATCCTTTTGCATAATTCACGTTTTTTCTGTGGTCTTTTAATGAAAGTCATGTTTTCCCATGATCCTTTGATGAAATTAGTGTTTTTTTCTCAATCATTTGACGAAATCTGTGATTTTTTCAAAACGCGAAGATTGGTTAGATGTTTTTAGTCTGCAAGTGCCCTAAAAAGTCTGACGCCCGTTGCTGCATCGCACACATTCTTCCATGAGGCATCGAACGAAGGAAATTCATCCTAAAGAATCATTGTTTCATTCCTGACATTTCTAGAAAGAAACAACGTTCAATTTATTGGCTGAATTGTAAAGGGCGAAATGGTGTCAGACATTAGCGGAAATAATGTGCGCAATTTGTTCGTTTATGGAAAAAATTGTGAAATTCGTTAATCGATAAATTGCGAAATTTGTCAATCGATAGAGGAAAGATCACAAAATTCATTAATCGAAAATTCATCAACTGTTTTGAAATTTGTCGAGCGACAGCAGAGAAAAAAATCTTTTTCCATTCAGTTATTGCAATTGGTGAGTGTGACTATTATGTTTGACCAGTGGTGGCAATAAAGTCCATTGCAAAATTTTCAGTATTACTCGCTGTTTGGCAAGTACTAATTTTGTCCTATACTTCAAAACCCTTTTGATCATCACATCAGTGTGCAGGACAGTTTTTTTAGGTAGACCATTTGATGAATTTCGTGATTTTTCCGTTATCAATTGACCAATTTTGCTGCTATTGATTGTTGAATTTTATAATTTATCAACTATTGATTAGCGAATTTCATGATTTTTTCCATGAACGTTTGATGAATTACGCAAAAAAATTAAGAATATCGTTAAATTGTCTTGGGTAAAAAAAATTTACTATTGTCAAATGCCTTCGAGAAAAAAGTTGCAAGTTGAAACGCCTGTGACCTCTTTTTCATGTTATGCATTTCTGGGAGTCCATCCCCCCACTCCCCCCAAGTGGGACACTTTTCTAAATTTTGCACACACCCCTCATGTGATACATCGCTGGAAAAGTCTTTGACCGCTTATTCATGTTATGCATCTCCGGGGTCCATCCCGCCACTCCCCCCCTAAGGGGGGCACTTTTCTAAATTTTGTTGACACCCCTCATGTCATATATTGTTGGAAAGGTCTGTGACTGCTTAATCATATTATGCATCTCTGATGTCCATCTCCCCACTTTGCCCCCCCCTCAAAGGGTACTTTCTAAATTTTGCGCACAACCCCTATGTTATATATCATTGGAAAGATCTGTGACCACTTAATCATATTGTGCACCTCCGATATGTCCATCTCCCCACTTGCCCCCCCCCCCAAGGGGTACTTTCTAAATTTTGCACACAACCCTCATGTTATATATCATTGGAAAGGTCTGTGGCCACTTAATCATATTATGCATCTCCGATGTCCATCTCCCCATTTTGCCCCCCTCCCCGCAAGGGATACTTTCTGAATTTTGTTGACACCCCTCATGTCGTATATTGTTGGAAAGATCCGTGACTGCTTAATCAAATTATGCATCTCGGATGTTCATCTCCCAATTTGCCCCCCCCCCCAACGTACTTTCTAAATTTTGCACACAACCCTCATGTTATATATCATTGGAAAGGTCTGTGACCACTTAATAATATTATGCATCTTCGATGTCCATCTTCCCACTTGCCTCTACCCCCCCCCACAAGGGGTACTTTCTAAATTTTGCTCACAACCCTCATGTTATATATCATTGGAAAGGTCTGTGACTACTTAATCATATTATGCATCTCCGATGTCCATCTCCCCACTTGCCCCCCCCCCAAGGGGTACTTTCTAAATTTTGCACACAACCCTCATGTTATATATCATTGGAAAGGTCTGTGACCACTTAATCATATTATGCATCTTCGATGTCCATCTTCCCACTTGCCCCCCCCCCCACAAGGGGTACTTTCTAAATTTTGCTCACAACCCTCATGTTATATATCATTGGAAAGGTCTGTGACTACTTAATCATATTATGCATCTCCGATGTCCATCTTCCTACTTGCCCCCCCCCCAAGTGGTACTTTCTAAATTTTGCTCACAACCCTCATGTTATATATCATTGGAAAGGTCTGTGACCACTTAATCATATTATGTATCTCCGATGTCCATCTCCCCACTTTGCCCCCCCCTCCCCAAGGGATACTTTCTGAATTTTGTTGACACCCCTCATGTCGTATATTGTTGGAAAGGTCCGTGACTGCTTAATCATATTATGCATCTCCGATGTTCATCTCCCCACTTTGCCCCCCAACGTACTTTCTAAATTTTGCACACAACCCTCATGTTATATATCATTGGAAAGGTTTGTGACCACTTAATCATATTATGCATCCCCGATGTTCATCTCCCCACTTTGCCCCCCCCCCAACGTACTTTCTAAATTTTGCACACAACCCTCATGTTATATATCATTTGAAAGGTCTGTGACCACTTAATCATATTATGCATCTCCAATGTCAATCTGCCCACTTTGCCCCCCCCCCCCAAGGCATACTTTCTAAATTTTGTTGACACCCCTTATGTCACATATTGTTGGAAAGGTCTGTTACTGCTTAATAATATTATGCATCTCCGATGTCCATCTCCCCACTTTCCCCCCCCCCCCCCCAAGGGATACTTTCTAAATTTTGTTGACACCCCTCATGTCATATATTGTTGGAAAGGTCCGTGAATGCTTAATCATATTATGCATCTCCGATGTTCATCTCCCCACTTTGCCCCCCCCCCAACGTACTTTCTAAATTTTACACACAACCCTCATGTTATATATCATTGGAAAGGTCTGTGACCACTTAATCATATTATGCATCTCCGATGTCCATCTTCCCACTTGCCTCTACCCCCCCCCCAAGGGGTACTTTCTAAATTTTGCACACAACCCTCATGTTATATATCATTGGAAAGGTCTGTGACCACTTAATCATATTATGCATCTTCGATGTCCATCTTCCCACTTGCCTCTACCCCCCACAAGGGGTACTTTCTAAATTTTGCTCACAACCCTCATGTTATATATCATTGGAAAGGTCTGTGACTACTTAATCATATTATGCATCTCCGATGTCCATCTCCCCACTTGCCCCCCCCCAAGGGGTACTTTCTAAATTTTGCACACAACCCTCATGTTATATATCATTGGAAAGGTCTGTGACCACTTAATCATATTATGCATCTTCGATGTCCATCTTCCCACTTGCCTCCCCCACCCACAAGGGGTACTTTCTAAATTTTGCTCACAACCCTCATGTTATATATCATTGGAAAGGTCTGTGACTACTTAATCATATTATGCATCTCCGATGTCCATCTTCCTACTTGCCCCCCCCCCCAAGTGGTACTTTCTAAATTTTGCTCACAACCCTCATGTCGTATATTGTTGGAAAGGTCCGTGACTGCTTAATCATATTATGCATCTCCGATGTTCATCTCCCCACTTTGCCCCCCAACGTACTTTCTAAATTTTGCACACAACCCTCATGTTATATATCATTGGAAAGGTCTGTGACCACTTAATCATATTATGCATCTCCAATGTCAATCTGCCCACTTTGCCCCCCCCCCAAGGCATACTTTCTAAATTTTGTTGACACCCCTCATGTCACATATTGTTGGAAAGGTCTGTTACTGCTTAATCATATTATGCATCTCCGATGTCCATCTCCCCGCTTTTTGCCCCCCCAAGGGATACTTTCTAAATTTTGTTGACACCCCTCATGTCATATATTGTTGGAAAGGTCTGTTACTGCTTAATCATATTATGCATCTCCGATGTCCATCTCCCCACTTTCCCTCCCCCCCACAAGGGGTACTTTTCTAAATTTTGTTGACACCCCTCATGTCATATTGTTGGAAAGGTCTGTGACTGCTTAATCATATGCATCTTCGGGGTCCATCCCGCCACTCCCCCCCCTTAAGGGGGGCGCTTTTCTAAATTTTGGACACAACCCTCATGTGATATATCGATGGAAAGATCTATGACCACTTAATCATATTATGCATCTCCAATGCCCATCTCCCCACTTTGCCCCTCCCCCCAAGAGGTACTTTCTAAATTTTGCACACAACCTCATGTGATATATCGATGGAAATGTCTGTGATCGCTTAATCATATTATGCTCCCCACTATGAAATTTGTCAAGTTAAAGCAACTATAAAATTTAATTTTATGGTACTATCAAGTTGTTTGCCGTCAAATTTTGACGGGTTCCATCTAGTATGAATAAATTGCGTATTGCCGCGGCAGCAGGAGATAGAAGTGGAAATTCCACGACCGGTCCTAGCCGGGGGCCATCGCGAAAACAACTTTTCTCTTGTAACGGGCCTGCTTCAAGACGTGGATGACGTCACACAAAAGATCTGAGTAGCAGACAAGTAAGATTGAATACGCGTATGTGTGCACCAATAACAGTGCTATAAAATCCAGTTTTGTAATATTTTCTTTGGTAATTTCTGGCTTATTTTAGATATGTTTGAATTATACATACAATAAATAAGCAATAAAGTTTCAGCAAAACCTAATTTTATGATTGTCAATAAAATGATTGTTATTACATAAACAGATTCATAAATAAAAATTTTAACTTTTTTTAAACAATTGAAACAAAAATTCAATTTAAATTTTATAATGTATGAATAATTTAAAATACGCATTCTGTTACTAGGTATTACAACTAAGAAAACATTATATTTCAAACACTCTTATCTGACAAAACATAGTTTTTTAATTACTAATTATAATGTGCATTTTATATTTTTAATGTATGTTTTTTTCAAAAGGATAAGAGAAAATGTCACCATTTCCAAATTCTACAAACATTTTCACTTCAATTATAAATTTAATATTTACTTTAAAGGAAAATTCCTTTAAACAGAAAAATCCATATCCATCTAGTAAATACACATATTCCCAAGTTGTTATTTGAATAAATTAATATTAAATATTTATAATAAGAAAAGTAATTCTATTCAAGAACATCAAGCAGAATATGTACTTTCAAATAATTTACAACATTTATGACATTTAATGTTATCTCAGAGAAAATAATGTCACTTAAGAATACGATATTAAGTAAGTGGAAATATCAAACTTATTAATGAAGCTTACATACTGGTTAATGTAGATAATTTTCTTTTGTTACAAGTGATTTTTCTATTGTCATTTTTTTACTTTTGTATAATTATTTAGGAATATATTAGCAATTCCGGACAAACACAGTCTAAATAGATATGAAAGTTCATTTCCGCATTTGCATTTAATTGCGAATTCCAGACCTAAAATTTAGTAGAAAGACCTCTTTTCAGTAGTTTGTGTAATAAGCTTTTTGGGCTCTGGAAATTTCAGAAAAGTACTTTCATAATTCTGATTAATTAGTTTTTGGAAAATTTAAAAGGCATTTACAATTAAAAATAATAAAATTTCCTGAGGCCATTTTAATTTACCTCTGTCTGCTAACATCAGGTATTTGTAAACTTCATTCGGGCAATCTGATTCTAAAGTTTTATCTTTGACTAATATGGCAATGCTCTCACAACATTTTAATTTATGTGAAACTTTAAATGCAGTATAACCAGGAATAAAAGTCAATACAGACATGGTTTCATTTTTTATCTCAATATCATCCCTGCTGTTAAACACATCGTAAAAAAATCTGGTATGTTTAATTCTACAATTTCATCAACAGTTATATTATAATTTAAATATTTTAATTGAAAATCTCCCTTTTGCTTTGAGTGTAAGCTAATTAAACTCAGAATTGCATATTAGCAGCAATTTACACTCATCTTATTAAATAGAAGGAATGAGACAAGTTCCATTCTTCCCCACTACCTTCTTTCATGTTAAACTAATTGTATAAAAAACTATACTGCTTTTATGCTTAGTTTAAAACCTGGATAATATACAGTATAACGTTACATAAATAGAGAAACTATTACATCTACACATAAACAAAAATATAATTAGCTACATAAAAATAACTTTTACTTTTCACTTAATAACCCACAAGGGAAAAAAATCCTGCATCGACCTCTGATATATATAAATATTTATTTAAATTAAAATTATATTTTAATAACTGAAAGCACTAGTAGTTTTACAAACCTTTTACAAAAAGTGTTTGATTTTTTTAAGATATGCATAAAAACTCAATATTATTAATTAATGTTTTAAATGTTTTCAATTTACGTAAATTATATTTAGAAGAGTAATTCTAAGTAAAAAGAGGACAAAAAAGGGTTTTGTATTACTGTTTTATCTGTTTGATGATTCTAAATTATATTTACTACTCTAGGTCAAAATAAAAGCATAATGAAGTCAGAAAAAGAATAATGTTTAATTATCGTCTGTTGACATTCTGTGTATATTTTTATGTGCGTATTCGCCATTGCGATTGTTTGAATAAAGTGATATTAAATGTTTAAAAATATTAATAGTAGTAATAGTATTAATAGTATTAACAGCATTAATAGTAGAATATGCACTGTCATCCCGGCGAAACACGATTTATTTCAACACAACAGAAAGGGTAAGCGATTACCTTTATTAAAGTATTAAGTAAAATATGACTTTTACATCATTCGAATTCTTGAATTGACAAACGGTACAGATATATATTTTGCGCTTTAAATAATGAGATAAAAAAGGGGTACTTACTTAAATTATTTATCCAAATAGTCCAAATAAAATACTTTTAAACATTTGACATTTTTAAAACAATTTTTATATATAATTTATCTGAAATTATAAAAGAAAAAAAATCGCGAAACTTCCCTACCAAAAGAAACTAGACACGAGAGTTGATCTCATTTGTGACGTCAGGTCACGTGTTTGAAAGGTTAAAGCAGGCCCGTTATAAGAGAAAAGTTGTTTTCGCGATGGCCCTGTCCTGGCTGAAATAACATTTACGATTTATGTATATAGATAGTAACATAATATATGATAAAACAAATTGTTTAACAGTTGAAATTTCGTTTAATCTCTACATTTTTTGTAAATTTTCTGGTTTAAAATTATCATTAAATACAATTCTTCGAATTAAATGAACCGCGTAACACATGTTCCTAATAAAAATTTTAATGTCAAAAAAATTTCCAAATGTAATTATGAGGCTTTTCGAGTACTTGGAGAACTTTTACAAAATTCAAAAAAAAAAAAAAAAAATGCAGAAATGTGTGAAAATATTGAATAATTGAATAATATTTCTAATTTCATAACAATACTTTGAATTTAACAAAAAATTTGAAAATGTCTTTATCATTGATGAACTATTATCATGTAATTCAAAATTGCATAAAATATTATTTTAAATAGATGTTTACACTTTTGAGAATTTAATTATTTTATAAGAAATTATTTCACAATAAAATCAACAAAATAGGGGACATTATTTCTTAAGTAATTTCAAATTATTCTGTCAAGTTTATAGTTAGTGCTGCTTGAATGCCCGATGACGATTACTATAATTTCGAAGTGAATGTGTATAAAATTGTGGAAAATATTATTAATTTTCATTAAGCACAAAACATGAAAATATTTTATTATAATTGATTCACTGCGAGTTATTAGTTTTACGAGTTTGATTTATTTTGTCATTTATGTATTGTTTTATGTACAAAAAGATAATTTTCATCAAACACTAATCTCAAAACTAAATCAATAGCATAATGAACCCCTGAAGGACTCTAATGCTAAATGATTCTTTCAAGTATAATTTGGTGCATCTCGAGTATTAGACAAACATACTACTATTCTAAAGTAAACGACAGAAAATTGTAAAAATATAAGTAATTTATAAAAAAATATTTTATTATAATTGATTCACTGCGAGTTATTACTTTTACGAGTTTGATTTCTTTTGTCATTTATGTATTGTTTTATGTACAAAAAGATAATTTTCATCAAACACTAACCTCAAAACTAAATCAATAGCATAATGAACCCCTGAAGGACTCTAATGCTAAATGATTCTTTCAAGTATAATTTAGTGCATCTCGAGTATTAGACAAACATACTACTATTCTAAAGTAAACGACAGAAAATTGTAAAAATATAATTACTTTATAAAAATAAATTCATTTCAGCACGGAACATGAAATTATTTTAATTGTTATGAGAATGAAATATGTTCTTTTTACGCAATGTTTGACATTTGTGTCATGTTTCCAATTTGAAAATGTAATTATCATGAAGCACATAACCTCCAAACTAAATCAACGGCATAATGAACCGTTCTTCTCAAGCACTCTAACGACAAATCATTCCTGAAAGTATAATTGTGATACTTCTCAAGTATTCGACGAACTTTTCAAGAATTCGAAAGTAAACACACACACACAGAGTTCGGAAATAAAAGAATTGGACCGAACCAATCCGCGCATATTCTACATTGTTTGTGGTTACAATCGACTCTTTCTTTCTTCACTACGGATCTCATTCATCTTCGGGAAAAGTTTCTTTTATTTGAACCTTCAAACATGGTTCTGTCTCATTAGCAGAAAGAGAAAAGAGGGTACGAAATCTTTCTGCAGCGCAAATAGAGATGCTTTGCGCCGGCCTTTATTGATTTTTAACCCCCATGTATTACTTATGGTCGGATGGAGGAATTCCCAATGTTCCCTTACGTTTTCCTTGTTATTCAACCTTTCATGGAAAATGGCTCCTCAATTTTTCGGACGGAGGGGGAGTTTTGCGGCATTTTATTTTTAAATAAACATGTATAAAGTTTCTACAAAACATGTGAAATACGCTTCACAATAAACTTTCACGCTATTTTAGGTTATCCAATAAAAGAAATTAAAACAAAGTGAGTTTTGTTTCGCTTGTCTTACTTTGCTAGTATTTTCATTTGGATATTTATTAATGATAAAATATTCTAACTTTTAAAAATTTAGTATTAATTAATCACTACTTTGTTAAAAATGAGTGCTTAAAAGTAAATAAAATGCCCTTATATTTAAACACTTTCTTGACTTTTACGGCCGTTTAGCTCTCAAATTTGTAAAATACACTTTCCTTTTTTTCTTTTTTTCCCCGTTTAGTATATGAAAAAAAATATTAAAACAAGGTTTCCGTGTTTACTTACATTGTTAAAAATTTGAAGTAAACTGTCCAGTCATTAGACCGTTTTTTTAGAAAACGATTACATAACCGTAATTTAACTCTATTCTGACCGTACTGTGGTCAATAATATGTCCAGAAACGCTTCATAATATGATCAAGTAGCCATTATCTTTAAAAACTGTCGAATGATTGACAGTTTGCTGCACATTTGCAACAATTTACACTCTTAAAAATTTGCAGCCACCTGTTCGGTCATTTGATCGTTTTTTACCGAAAACGGTTACATAACTGTAATTTAACTCTATTCTGATCATATTTTTGTCCTATACACTATCTAATATGGGCCGTTATCTTTAAAAACGATCACATGACTGAACAGTTAGGTGCAGATTTTTAACAGTGTATGGTAGTATGAAAGAATGCTGAACGTTCTGTTATATTTTCCTTGTTATTCAACATTTCATGGAAAATTGCTCCTCACTTTGTTAGGACAAAGATGTAGTTTTGCGAAATTTGATTTTTAAATAAATATGTTCTCCTAATTTCTCCAAATTATCTGAAATACAATTAAATTACAATTACTAACAACTATTTGCTTTACAGTAACTTTATGAATCCTCTGACGTCCTTTTAATTTATTCACTAAAAGAAGTTTGAACAATGTCAATTTTGTTTCTTCCATCTTCAATAATGTTTCTGCCTTCCCTTGAATGTTTATTAAAATAACTTTTATAATGTGTATTAAATAAATTGCTATACACAAGACTATATATGGAATAAAGCGAATGTTGGGTACAAATACCCTATTTTTCTTTTTTTTATTAACATTACATCTACCAAAAGTTACTGATTGCGTCAGAGAGTAGCGAATAAAATCTGACCTTTACACTAGAATTTGCAACTGCACAAAGAAAAACCTATTTAAAATAAATTAATTTCCTATTTTTTTTCTTTAAAGTTATTTTAATATGAGAAACGATAATGATTTAGAATGAAGGCTTTAATTCATAAAATAATATAGTTTATAGTATATTAGTAATATAAAGGCTAAATAAATTTGGAATAAAAACGAATAGAGAGTTTATATTACCTTTAATTACAAATATGTGATTCTTATTCGTGAACAATGAAATGAAAATTTGTATTAAGTTTTGCATTCAAATTTAGCCCATATAACATGACATTTGTACGCGTCTATTAAAAATTTCTAATATAATAATTTAAATGGCGTTACACACCAACAATTACGAATAGGAAATGTAGTATATTTCTTTGAATTAATACAAGTTACCGAGTGTAATGCATAAAAAAATGCACGACATAAAAAGAGCAACCGTTTAGAATTCAAAACCGAAATTTCACCACCATATACAGTTATCATTAATAATGTAAAAAATAAACGGTATACAGTTGTCACGTTCATCGTAAAAAGTATTGCCTAATAGAATTCGTTGTTGAAAGATCAAAACCAAAATTGAATCAACATGATTTTTCATAATAAGCTTTATATTAATTAAATTCAGAACAATTTCATAACATGGATTCCGATATATATAGCTATCACGCAAACCGTGAAAGATACAGCATAGCAGTACTGAGTGTTGAACAATATACAGGGTGATTATAATTAAAGTTTAACTTTCAAAACTCTCTAAAAAACGAACCACTGATTAGAATGACGTCAATATTGAACGGCGTATTATTGAAGAAGGGGGAAAGAACATGAACCAAAAAAATAGTTCCAAATTTTATCGACAGATGGCATTGTAAGCGTCAGAATTTCGACTACAAATGACAAATCGTAAAACAACGGCTAAGACGTAAGTTACACGATAAACAAACTGTACTGTTCAGTGTGCATGACTGTACAGGTGTGATACTGTTAGTTACGTAAGTCCATCCACCACGGCAAGGTCATATCACATCGAATGAGAAAAATCGGTTTTTAATTGTCCTGAGTCCATAAAGTGCATAAAAAGCATCCATCCAATCGGTTTTTAATTGTCCTGAGGCCAAAAACCGTATAAAAAGCATTCATCCAATCGGTTTTTCATTGTCCTGAGGCTAAAACCGCATAAAGAGCATCCATCCAATCGGTTTTTAAGTTTCGCGAGACTGGCGCAAAACATGTTCAATATGCTGTCCACCGTTCTGTGCAACAAGATTAAATCGGGAAACAGCATGTTCCACAACCGATCGAAGTGTCACCGGGGTCCAGTTCAGAATGTGTCTTCAATTCAGTGATACGTTGGCAATCGGAGTACTGAACACAAAATCTTTCATATAACTTTCGCATCCAGAAATCACACGGGTTAAGATCAGGTGATCGGGCCGGTCAGGCTGTAGGGAAATGACGGCTGATATTTCTAGCATTTCCGAAATGCCGCCTCAGCAACTGCTTCACTCGATTTGCAATGTGCGGGGGAGCACCATCTTGCATAAAAATGATACTATCCAGACATCCACGCTGTTGCAGTGTTGGAATGACGTCATTATGCAAAACTCATAGCGCTGATCATTGACGGTAACGGTAACAGGACCGAAAGTACCCGTCTCCTCGAAAAAATGTGGCCCTACGATAAATGATGCCGTAAATCTGCACCACGCAGTGACCTTTGCAGGATGAAGTGGTACTGTGTTCGCTGCGAGTGAATTTTCTGTTGCCCATATTCGGCAATTTTGTGTATTGACATATCCCGTCAGATGGAAATGGGCTTCGTCTGTTCACAGAATTTTCCACGGCCAATCATTGTCCACTTCCATGCGAGTAAGAAATTCCAAAACAAAACCCTCTCTTGCTGGCAGGTCAGAAGGAAACAACTCCTGCACATGGCAAATTTTGTTCGGATAGCATTGCAGGATGTTTCGTAGAATGTTATGCACCGTGCTCACAGGCCTGTCCAATGTTCGGGCAATTCTCCGTGTACTGCATGGTTGCACACCACCGCTCGACTCCTCCTGAACTGCTGTGACTACTCCTTAACTACCGCCGAATCACATCTTTTCCTTCGTCTGCCAGACTGCACACCAAAAGAACCCATATTTTCGAATTTTTTCATCATTTTCACCAGACCCATGACAGTCATCGGTCCAACCCCTTTTTTCATACCTTTGAGGGTCCTGAACTTCTGCAGAGCTACTGGTGCAGAAACATCGTCTTGTAATAAAGCTTTACAAGCAGAGCGCGGTCCTTCATTGAGACACACTCATGGCGAACGTCTGAGACGCGAAATGAGGAAACGCCGTTTACCCAACGCTTTTATAACACCTGAAATGGCCGTGCGCATACCAGGTGTTTTAATTTACATCTTCTGACACTTACGGCGCCATCTGTCACTAAAATTTGGAACTTTTTTTGGGTTCATGTTCTTTCCCCTTTCTTCAATAATACGCTGTTCAATTTTGACGTCAGTGTAATCAGTGGTTCATTTTTTAGAGCCTTTTGAAACTTAAACTTTAATTATAATCCCCCTGTATTTCGAAATCCAATTATCATAAAGTTATATAAATTTGTTAATAAATATAAATGCCATAGAATCTATATATGCTTTACAATAAAAGCGTCCACACAATTTGCAGAACACACAGACAGACAGATAGACGCCAGATATATGTCAAACACACGTCAGAAAGACACAAGTCTAAAATTAGACAAATCGTATTCAGTATATGACAGAACTTGTAAATATATGAAACACCGAAAATCAACAATTTGCACAAAATTCTTTGCGCTTAGGAATATAGAAGTTAGAAAAAAACGTTAGAAATTTATAATTTACGATCAGATGACGGATGGAATTTAGTAACCTTCAATTGAAAAGGTGACTGAATGACAACCGCTTCAAAAGCTGTAGTGTGAATTAAAATGCCGAGTATAAGCAAAAGGTAAAAAAAAAAAAAACAGTTGTTTGTGAAATAAATGCGGTCACATATAGAATTCAATAGCTTAGTTTTTAATTATATTTTTACATCCATTTAAAACATGGTAAAAACAGGAGAAATATTTCGTTGACCGTTACAATGAAGAAACTGAAATAAAAATATTTATTTACAAATGATTATAAAATTTCTTTATTAAATCGAATAATATATAACTCAAGATTTAAATTTATGGAACTTATACTACTTAGAAATTTTTATATACGTGGCGGCAGCGTTTTTCCCCTTTTTTGAGTTAAAACAGAAAAAAGGTTTTGACAATTATTTAAAAAATTCCCCAACATGAGGAAAAAATAAAATAAATAAAAATTCTCTGCCGTTCTTCTATTCTGGGTGAAGAAACTGAAAGATGCGTTTTTAGTGCTGAAAAACACTTATAATTCATAAAATGAAAAGTATCATAAATAGGTATGTTTTTGTGATATTTAGAGAGACAAATTGGTACTTTTATGTGATAACTCGCCAAATCTTGTTTCAATTGGCATCATTTGAATTGCAACCCTTTCAATTCAACTTATTTGAATTCAATGATTTGAATTTTGATTTGAATTCAAATCTTGAGATTTTGTTATTTATATTGATGTGTTTGTGTTTACGTATTTTATCATGGTTATATTTTAGTTATTTTTAAGTACTTTTTTAAGAAATTATACTGCGTGTTAAAATATTGGTTATTTATTATTAGCTGATGTTAAAAGATTGTCGAGAAAAAAAATGTTGGCGAGATAAAAAAAAAAAAATTGGATATCACTGCCACCCGACTAATATAAAAGTACCAATAAATTTTTGAAATATATGTTATAACAAAAGGGATATATTTAATATATAAAGAATATATTAAATATATATAAAGTGTATATAAAGAATATAATATATAAAGAAATATATTTCATTCATTTTATTCATGTATTCATTCAACTACCATATCTAAAATTTATACTTGATTTGTATAATTTTGGGAATTGGAAATATATTTCTTTTATTATGTATTTTCAAAGAAACAGTCTTTACATATATTTTGGATTACCAGGTATAGTGACGAAAAATTGGCAGAAGCCTCCTAAATGATTTATACTCTATCTATTCCTACTAGTGATGAGACGAGTACATCCTGAGCCTGTGAGACCGAGCAGGGGCTCGGTCTCGATTTTTATACCAGTCTCCGGTCTTGGGCTCAAAATTTTTACTTATTCACAAATTGAAAAACGGAAAAAAATTGCTATTTGAGGACCAAGAACGCAGTCTACGTTTCACAACCCTTAAACAGTCTTTTTTTTTTTTTTTGGGGGGGGGGGCACAATAATTTAAAAATAGGGACAAGACACCACTTTTTCCGTACTAAATACTTTCCTTATATAATCAAAAAAGTCTGCCACTTAATAAAACGAAGATTACAGATAAAAATTAGTGGTTTCTAAAAGCTTTTAGTAACGAAGCAAGCAAATTCTTCTTGCACAAACGGCAAAACTTTTCAGGGATTAAAGTGTTTCACAATCGTTTTAAAAATCAGTTTGAAACGAAATTAATTTGTTATTGATAGGGTATAATGATGGTTATACTATCTGATCCCGAAATATTTGCAACATCAGTGTTAGTAAAATAGACAAACCGTTCGATATCACTTGTCTATCCTCGTTAACTGTTTGGAGTCCTTTTCCAGAATTACTGAAAAACAGAACTCGTTTCTTTTTACTATAGTTCTGCAATGATATTTTAAAAGAATACGAATTGTGACATTTGCAGATTTCTGCCAGTGGTTGGGTGTATGTAACAAAGTTGCTATTTTCAAAACATTTTCAGCGACATGAAAATCACGAAAAGTTACCATGAAAGAATATTTATTATTAATACTTAATTCTATCTAAGAAGATATTATTGAACGAAAAAATTAACCTTGAAACAATTTTAAAATGCTGTTAACAAATTTCTACTACATACTTTCGGTGTCGGTTTCGGTCTCTGATGGCGCAAAATATTCCGGCCATGGTCATCAAAAAATTAGCCCGAACTCATCTCTAATTCCTACACGTTCTTGAAACACAAGACAAGTATCAATAATCTTTATATATAAAATGCATTTTACCATTTTTAATATCAAATATTATTTAAACTTGAATTAAATACTGAGTTTAAAGGAAAACAGCATTTTTAAAAAAGGTTCAACCATCTAGACAGTTTTAAATATAAAGTGCAGCTAAGCATGTTTTTACGAACCAATTCCATTTTGCAGTTTAAAGTGAAATGAAATAAAATGCGAAGTAAAGTTTCGTATGGCGGAAGCAGGAAGGAAATAATATCTATACCAGACTTCATATAAGTATAAAAGTTCCTCCAGAGAATTTTCTTTTCAAAATATATTTCATAAAATTTTAGATTTTTTTAAAAAGTGTTTCGAAATGTATACGTAAATGAAACTATACATACGCACATCTGTTTCAGGAAATATGGTATACTGCACAGTAATTAAAAATGAAATACAGTTTTTTTTTTCACTGTAAAAACGCAAGCACTGCATATAAATGCTTTCTATGTATGCTTTGCTATTTAATGCACAAAAAAGCAAATAATACACAAAGAAGCAAGTATTGAATAAAAATGTTCTTTTACTTCATATAATTAAATGTAACAAATTAAACATCTAATGTTTTTTTCTTTTTAAATAGATATATATATACTTTTCTTATTACACATTTTATATTTTGTTTTTTACTGAGTTTTTAAAATTTCTTTTATAACATATACAAAAAAATAAAAAATAAATTAGAAAAAGGAACGTATTTCCATTACTACGAAAATGAATTTATATGTAACAGTGGTATAATTTTTTTTTAATGCGATCACATTACAGATACAATTATTTGTGATAATGGCAGGTGAATTTCACATAAATAGTTGTACGTAGGTCTTAAGAAAACAAATTGAAAAAAAAAAATTATGTATGTTTTTTACCTATGTTATAAAGCAAAACTATGTCCGTGAGTAACTCTGGCGTCAAACTGGCGGAGACAACACCTGAACAATAAATTTCCCTTTTACGGCAATATTTTTAACTTCTAAATATTACACAATTTCAATTTTTACACCTTCGAATAGCGAAACAATATATTATTTCACGTGCAATTGGTTCGAAAATTTATGGTTTTATGGTTCCTAAAATAAATTTCAAGCATGATTTTATAAAAACAATACCTGTATCTTGTGTAGCCCAATTACGAAAGAGTAACCCGTGTGCACTTAAATGAATGTAACGAGTTTGTTTCCGACTGAAAATTAAAACTCCATCTATAAATAAATAAAATTATAAAACTATATAAATAAAACACATGTTTAACAGCATGTGCATCGATTGTAATCGATGTAATCAAACTACGCGCTTAAATCACGAAAATTATCAGAATTTCAAGAATGAAAAATCATGCGTCAAGCATAGATTATGTAACACTTTCTAACATTTAAACAATAATTTTACAAATCTTTACCGTTTAATAAGGTGAAAGATGATATCGAAGTCATCAATTTGGAAAGCGCATAACATATTTATAAACCTAATTTCAGGAATTAGCAACAATATTTGGAAAAATATCAGAACGATTTTGTGCAGCCCTGTGTATTATCTATAGATTTGTATATATACTACATAGAATGCTAAATTTAAGTTCAGTTAGGATACGCGTAGCAAAGTTTAAAATTCCCCTTCTTGAATTTCCGCCAATAAACGAAAATGTACTCCAGAACTTTTCTGCTGCCTTGTATATGATTTATAGAATTTATACACATCAAGTAATAGACAAAATATGAGTTAAATTTAAAAACGTGTTCAGCAACAGAAAAAGCACTTCCAACAATTATTGTTAACATGCAGTAACGAATTCTTTTGTGTGTCCCTGTAAATGAACGATGAATGCTATACGAATAATATTCTATAGTAAGTCTCTTGTAATGCACCTTAGTGAACTATATCAATTTCAATATGTTTGAAAAGTGAAACATTATTAAAATAAACCACAACCGATTTTTCTCTATAGACCGTAATGTAACAGAACTATTTTGAGTGCCCCTGAAAACTATAAATGCTATGCACACCATGTTCTACTGTTATCCTCTTGTAGTGTACCCCAGTGATATATATCAATTTCAATAAATTTGAAAGTCAGCAACATCATTAAAATAAACCTCAAATGATATTTCCCCATAAACGGTAATGTAACGGAATTATTTTGAGTGTCCCTGTAAAAAGACTATACGTGCTACATACTTCATTTTCGATACTGAACATGCCATAGTAAGCCCCAATAACATTTATGAATTGCTAAAGACAATCCGAATATATTTACACGAGTTAGAGTACGGGCAGACAGATGGCAGACAGACAGACAGACAAACCGAATTCATAAGAAATTTCAACTATGTTGGAAAGTGATAAAAAAGGTTGATTATGCTGTTTTAAATGCGTGTCAGTTACAATTAAAAATTTCATTTTTCTCAGTTTGAGTTTTCAGTATGTTGAAAATGCTAAAACTCAAATGTTTTTTTTTTTTTTTTTTTATGAAAGTTCAATATCGTGTGTTTTGGAAAATTAAAAATCGGTATGAATTGTAAGTTTTAACATTTTTTTAAATTTTATTAATACATCTATTTTTTTTTAATTATACGAGTAAAACTTTCTCTCTCTATATATATATTTAGTAATTTTTATTCATAAATCATCTCATAAAGGTTAAAAGGGCATTGTAAAATGCTCAATAATAATAATAATAATAATAATAATAATAATAATAATAATAATAATAGTTCAAATTGTGCCGAATACATTTAATTTAGATTCTTTAAGCCACGCAATTGATAATAATAAAAATTTTATTAATAAACATTTCAAAACTTCATTGTAAAGTACTCAATAATTATAATAATCATAATAATGATTGTTCAAAGCGTGCCGAATTCAAATAACTTAAATTCTCCAAACCATACAATTTATTTTTAATTTTATAAGTTTTGAAAAAAAAAAAAAAGAATAACTTACAAATATAAAATAAAATTTCAACCTTCGATTTCTCTCTGTTTATGAGAATGAATGCCATTTGAAAAGAATCTGAAAACAAAGCTCTGAAACCTTATTACTCCACAACAAGCTCTATGTTCGTTTTCTCTTATTTTAAATATGAATGCATAAAATATTTAGAAATTTCATTGATTCAGATGGATGTTAATTTATGCTTTTCAAATTAACTTCTTTCCATGCCCTTTCTTCGTTGATTAATTAAAGGAACGTTGCTCGTGATCTCTGTATGCTAGAAGTTCATTTCTTAAGGCTTCTTATCTGAATATTTTGTTTCCGCATCAAATGCTTGAAATTTAATTGCAAATTTTAAAATACGAAAGCGGGGCAATTTGTAGACTATAATGCAGTGTGTTCGGTACACAATTAGGCCAAAAAATGGTTGTCCATCAAAAAGTGGATGATACAATTATGATACCGCATTTCTGCATTTTGATATTATTAACGTTTTCAGTTTGCCTTCGTTTGCTATAAATGCAATGACTTCAAATGATTCATTCATTTCTTTTTTCTTCATTTTAGTCCTACGAAAATAGATATCATTAGATAATTAGTGATGAAAAAATTACGAGTCGTAAAAATTAGCTTAAGGAATTATTTCTGTGCTCTTTCTTCGTTGATTAATTAAAGGAACGTTGTTGGTGATCATTGTAGTCTTGAAGTTCATTTCGTAAGGCTTCTTATCTGAATATTTTGTTCTGCACCAACTGCTTGAAATTTAATTGCTAATTTCAAAATAAGAAAACGGGACAATTTGTAGACTTTAATTCAGCGTTTTTGGTAGGCAATCATGAAAAAAAATGATTGTCAGTAAAAAAGTGGATGATACAATTATGATATCGCATTTCTACATTCTGATATTATTATCGTTTTTCAATTTTCCTTCGTTTGCTATAAATGCATCGACTTCAAATGATTCACCCATATCTTTATCCTTCATTATAGTCCTACGAAAATAGATATAATTAGATAATTAGTGATTAAAAAATTAGCAGTCGTAAAAATTAGCTAAGGAATTATTTCCATGCTCTTTAATCGTTGATTAATTAAAGAAACGTTGTCCGTGATCACTGTATGTTTGATGTTCATGCATTAAGGCTTCTTATCTGAATATTGTGTTTCTGCATCAAATGCTTGAAATTTAATTGCTAATTTTAAAATAAGAAAACGGGGCAATTTGTAGACTTTAATGCAGTGTTTACGGTACACAATTATGCCAAAAAATGGTTGTCCGTAACAAAGTAGCGGATACAATTATTATACCACATTTTTAAATTCTCATATTATTATCGTTTTTCAAATTTTCTTCGTTTGCTATAAATGCATAGACTTCAAATGATTCACTCATTTCTTTTTCTTTCATTATAGTCCTACGAAAATAGATATAATTAGATAATTAGTGATTAAAAAATTAGCAGTCGTAAAAATTAGCTTAATTAATTATTTCCATGCTCTTTCTTCGTTGATTAATTAAAGCAACGTTGCTCGTGATCATTGTATGCTTGATGTTCATTTCTTAAGGCTTCTTATCTTAATATTTTCTTTTTGCACCAACTGTTTGAAATTTAATTGCTAATTTTAAAATAAGAAAACGGGGCTATTTGTAGACTTTAATGCAGTGTTTTCTGTAGACAATTATGAAGGAGGAGGTCGAGCTAGCGCGGATGGTGTCTCAAGAAGATTAAAAAGGCTAAGATAAAATTCTCTTACTTTTTCTGAAGGTGCATCTAATGGCTTAGTAATCCATTTATCTAATCCAAGGTAAATGATAATCCAGTGGCACAGAACACACAATACGTTTATGCTGAAAAACTAATTATTCAATTAGATGAGTCAGAGTAAATAGACTGGTTGTTCGATTTAAGATATTATAATTAAACACAAAACTTTACATTAACGTTAGAGCTTACATTTAAACATTAATAGCGGTTATTTCACATTATAATAGAGCTAGCTTTTGCTCCTGTTTAAGCGTTTACATTTTGGTGGAGGACTGAAGAAATTAAAGTCAAAATAAAATGTTCAGAGTTTTTCATGACATCATTGGAAATTACGCATACGTCAGTGGAAAATTACACGTTGCAAGGTTTGAGCGTAAGAACGCAATTGAAATAATAAAGTTTCATTTGCAGCTATAATTATTAAGTCTTTAATCTATTTCGTATAATAACAGTTATCAATTTAGAAGAGTTCCGGAACATTTATTTGAAGTTGAGTGGTCATAAATATCACTCTGCAATTCATTATGCGTTGAAAGAAATGTTTATTACTTTGAAGCTATTTTCTTTATTAGACGATCAAGGTCTTTCCATCTTTCCCCATTGCGAGAGGAAATGAAAGAGTGGGTTTCTTCTATTTAATATCTCGGATGAGGTTAATATTTCTAATATTCCCCCTTAAGCTCCTCCGAGGAATTGATCATAAAAAGTTTCATTGAAGTTCTATATTTTTCCAGTGCAGGTTTGGGTATGGGCTTGGTTAACGCGTCTGCTATCATCTGATCTGTAGGACAATATTTTAATTCTATAATTCCTTCTTTTCTAAGCTGTTTTATGGCGTGAAATTTGACGTCATTGTGTTTGGTGCGCTTACCAAACTTTTCTTTGGTTATCTTCATGCATTATTATTGGTTTTTCTTAAGTTAATCCTAAATCTTCCAATAATTTAATTAACCATAAAGTTTCTTGACAAGCGTTTGCTGCAGATATATATTCTGCTTCAGCAGATGATAAGGCAATACATGTCTGCCTTTTTGTGATCCACTGTATTGGATTGTCTCCCAACATGTAAATACTGCCAGAAGTTGATTTTCCCGTTTCTGTATCTCCTGCCCAATCGGAGTCTGTATAAACTTCTAGTATTGGTTTCTTCTTTGTATTTAAAACTAAATTTAAATTTTTCGTACAGTGTAAACAATTGATTATTCTCTTTACTGCATTCCAGTCCTTGTTTCGCGGTGCTTCATTACGTGTACTAAGGATGTTGACTGGTGCTGATATGTCTGGTCTAGTAACTGTCGCGATGTAAAGAAGTGAGCCTATGGCTTTTCGATATTCTGTGTTGTTTGGTAACAAATTTTCGTAATCTTCTATTTTATTAAAACCGGGTTCCATTGGTGCACCGTATGGTTTTGCATTTTCAAGATTAAATTTCTTAGCTAATTCTTCAATTTTTGATTTTTGGTTTAGTGCGTAACCGTCCGGTATTTTTTCTATTTCGGTTCCTAAGTATCTCTTTATTTGTCCTAAATTTTTCAATTCATATTCTTTGTTTAGCGTAATTCATATTCTTTGTTTAGCGTTTATACGATTTCTTTTATTATTTCCGGTTTACTTGCTATAAGAATATCGTCTACGTAGATTATTACGTATGTGAAATTTTCTTTTTCTTTTCTTATGAATAAGCATGTATCGGCTGTGCTTTGCGTGAAGTTAAGTGCTTTTAATGAAGTTTCTATTTTCATGTACCAGGCTATTGCTGCCTGTTTGAGACCATATATGGTCTTGTTTAATTTACAAACTTTATAATTAGAGTTTGTTTTAATGTAACCCTCTGGTTGTTGCATGTAGATTTCCTCTTGTAAATTTCCATGAAGGAATGCCGCGTTTATATCAATATGGTGTACATCTAGATTTTTGTTAGCGGCTGCAAATAAAAATGCACGAATCGTGGTATGTTGCACTACTGGTGCAAATGTTTCATCATAATCTTCACCAAATTTTTGGCTAAATCCTTTAGCAACTAATCTTGCCTTATATATGGGTGATTTACCTGAGCTATCGACTTTTCTTTTAAAGATCCATTTTGATCCTATTATTTTTCTATTTGGTGGTGGTTCTACCAGTTCCCATGTTTTATTTTTCATCAGCGCTTCTATTTCCGCATTTGTGGCTTTGAGCCAATTTTCTTTTTCTGTAGGGTTTTTTATTTTGTTGATTTTTTTCCAATTTTTCGGTTCTACTATTTCATTGTTTTTTACTATACATATATAACTGTCGGATGTATATCTATTGGGTGGAACTCCCCTGTTTGTCCTTTCTGACCTTCTTAATGTAGGAATGTTTTGATTGGGTTCTGCTTGTGTTTGTTCTGTATTGTTTATTTCCGTTTCAATATAATTTTTGTTATCAAGCAGGCATTTTGGTTCATTATTTTCTTCATTCAGAATGTGTGTGTTATTCTCTAGGAATTTTACAGTTCTCCCGATTATGATTTCATTATTTTTAGTAAATACTCTGTAACCCTTTGAGTGGTTATCATATCCCATAAATATTCCTTCCCTGGCTGTGTTATCTAATTTTCCTCTATGTATCTTATTTATGTATATATAAGCTTTACAGCCAAATACTCGAAGGTAATGTAAGTTTGGTTTTCTCTCGAACTAAATTTCGTACGGAGTTTTGTTTGTAGCCTTTGTTGGTAGTCTGTTTTGGAAATGTGTTGCTGTATTTATTGCTTCACCCCAGAATCTGTGTGGTAACCCAGCTTCTGAGAGCATAGCTCGGGTCATTTCTATCAAGCTCCTATTCTTTCTTTCAGCAATCCCGTTCTGGCTCGGGCAGTGTGGAACAGTAAATTGGTGTTTTATACCTCTTTTTCTAAGAAAGTCCTCCGTATTTTTACCGATATATTCGCCCCCGTTATCCGATCTGAATGCTTTGGGATATCTCCCGAATTGTGTGTGAACCATTTGTGTATAGTCCTTTGTTTTGTCTGAGACCTCATCTTTGTGAGATAGTATATATATAACAGTAAATCTTGAGTGGTCGTCAATAAAATTGACGAAGTACCTTTTCCCCCCTAAAGAGATTGTTCTTATCGGTCCACATACGTCTGTATGTATCAGGTCGAGTACCTGTGTCGTTTTATGTTCAGATAATTTCGGATATGGTGCATCAGTTGTTTTTGTCTTTATGCATGTATCACAGTGTGTAGTATGACTGCAGTTGTTTAATTTTATGCCATTGGCCAAGTTGTTTTTCATCATTTGTTTTATACTTTCGTAATTCCTATGACCTAGGCGTTTGTGCCAAAGTTCTAGACATTCTTTATTTTTGCAGTCGTTTGCGATATTTGCTGTATTTGGGATATCTTTATCTGAGAGAATTACCTCATATAATTTTTTTTTCTTTTTTGCTTCCAGATACGTTTTGCCGTTACAGGATAGCATGCATTTTTCTTCTTCAAATATTAATTTGTAACCGAGTTGAGTTGCTTTACTCACAGAAATTAAGTTTGTTTCCAAATCTGGAACATATAACACGTTTTTTAATTTTATTTTATTTAAGTCCCCGTTTGATGTTTTTGTTGTAATCATAACTTCACCGGATCCGTAGGGATTGAGTGTGTTTCCGTTCGCGATTATTACGGATGTTTGTTCTGTGTTGTTTATTTCAGTAAATATTTCTTTGCTGTTCGCAATATAGGAAGATGCTCCGGAATCAATAATCCAGGTTGGTTTTCCGGGCTTTTCGATTATAAATGCTGCATATTGATTTTTGTTATGATTTATTTGTACGTTTTTATTTATTTTTTCTTTCGTTTCGTACCTATCATTTTCACTATCACCGATTGTTTTTTCGAAGCAGAGCGACGATGTAAACCTCTTTGGTTTAAATGTTTGTTTTGGTGTAGCTTTTTGTGAATTTCTGTTTTTTAAGTGCCAGCATTCTTTATAGTTATGCTTATTTTGCTTACAGTACGTGCAATATTTATTAGGATTTTTGTAATCATTATTTACGTACTCTTTCTGTGTTTTAAACGCTTTTGCCGAATTTTCGATTGGTTCTGAGTTTTCTACTCGTTTAGTATATTCGTCGACAAGTTTATTTTTAATATAATCTGGTGTTAATTCATTTTCCGGCCTGGCTTCCAGAGCCGTTATGAGTGTGTTGTAACTAGGTGGAAGTGAGCACAGTAATAGTGCTGATAAGTGCGATTTACTAATATTTTCTCCAATTGCGGAGAGTTTGTCGATGGTTTCAAGAATATTTGTTATGTGAGGCTGCATGTTTCCGTTTTCTTGTAATTTAGCTCCATATAATTTTTTGAGTAAGTAAAGTTTGCTTGAAAGATTTACTCTTTCATGAATGTTTTTTAATGTGTCCCACGTCTCCTTTGACGTGGTTAAATTTCTTCTATGAACGATTTGTGAGTCCTCAAGACTTAAGTTTATTATGGGCCTTGCCTTCTTGTCCCTTTTTTGCCAATCAGGTGTTATTGGGTTTGGCGGTTCTTCTGTTATTAATTCTGATAAATCTTCTTTTATTAATAACATTTGGACCTTAAATTTCCATATGGAGTAGTTATTTTGGTTTAATTTTTCAATTATCTGTGTTTCTTTTGAGAAAGCCATTTCTTCGATTGATTTTTATTATTGTTTTTATTAAGTTTTATTTAAATAGTTCTATAAAGATACTTATATTTGTTTTTACATTTATTTCAAACTAGTTCTAATTGATTTCTATATGCTTTGTAAATGTTTTCAGTTTTTAAAAAATCACACCTTCCTTCTAAGACAATATTTCAGTCTCATAATCTTTGAAGGAGGAGGTCGAGCTAGCGCGGATGGTGTCTGAAGAAGATTAAAAAGGCTAAGATAAAATTATCTTACCTTTTCTGAAGGTGCATCTCATGGCTTAGTAATCCAATTATGTAATCCAAGGTAAATGATAATCCAGTGGCACTGAACACACAGTACGTTTATGCTGAAAAACTAATTATTTAATTAGATGAGTCAGAGTAAATAGACTGGTTGTTCGATTTAAGATATTATAATTAAACACAAAACTTTACATTAACGTTAGAGCTTACATTTAAACATTAATAGCGGTTATTTCACATTATAATGGAGCTAGCATTTGCTCCTATTTACGCGTTTACATTTTGGTGGAGGACTGAAGAAATTAAAGTCAAAATAAAATGTTCAGAGTTTTTCATGACATCATTGTAAATTACGCATACGTCAGTGGAAAATTACACATTGCAAAGTTTGAGCGTAAGAACGCAATTGAAATAATAAAGTTTCATTTGCAGCTATAATTATTGTTCTTAAGTCGTTAAACTATTTCGTATAATAGCAGTTTATCAATTTAGAAGAGTTCCGGAACATTTATTTGGAGTTTAGTGGTCATAAATATCACTCTGCAATTCATTATGCGTTGAAAGAAATGTGTACTACTTTGAAGCTATTTTCTGTATTAGACGATCAATGTCTTTCCATCTTTCCCCATTGCGAGAGGAAATGAAAGAGTGGGTTTCTTCTATTTAATTTCTCGGATGAGGTTAATATTTCTAATAAATTATGAAAAAAATGAATGTCAGTAAAAAAGTGGATGATACAATTATGATACCGCATTTCTGCATTTCTGCATTATGATATTATTAATGTTTTTTAATTTTCCTTCGTTTGATTTAAATGCATTGACTTATAATGATTCACTCATTTCTTTCTCCTTCATTATAGTCCTACGAAAATAGATATCATTAGATAATTAGTGATTAAAAAATTAGCAGTCGTAAAAATTAGCTTAAGGAATTATTTCCATGCTCTTCCTTCGTTGATTAATTAAAGCAACGTTGCTCGTGATCATTGTATGCGTGATGTTCATTTCCTAAGGCTTCTTATCTTAATATTTTGTTTCTGCACCAACTGCTTGAAATTTAATTGCTAATTTTAAAATAAGAAAACGGGGCTATTTGTAGACTTTAATGCAGTGTTTTCGGTAAACAATTATGCCAATAAATGATTGTCAGTAAAAAAGTGGATGATGCAATTATGATACCCCATTTCTGTATTACGATATTATTAACGTTTTTAATTTTCCTTCGTTTGCTTTAAATGCATTGACTTCAAATGGTTCACTCATTTCTTTTTCTTTCATTATAGTCCTACGAAAATAGATATTGTTAGATAATTAGTGATTCAAAAATGAGCAGTTGTAAAAATTAGCTTAAGGAATTCTTTCCATGTTCTTTCTTCGTTGATTAATTAAAGCAACGTTGCTCGTGATCACTGTATGCTTGATGTTCATGTAATAAGGCTTCTTATCTGGATATTTTGTTTCTGCATCAAATGCTTGAAATTTAATTGCTAATTTTAAAATCATAAAACAGGGAAATTTGTCAACTTTAATGCAGTGTTTTCGGTAGACAATTATGCCAAAAAATGGTTGTGGTTGATACAATTATGATAGCGCATATCTTCATTCTGATATTATTATCGTTTTTCAATTTTCCTTCGTTTTCTATAAATGCATTGACTTCAAATGATTCATACATTTCTTTTTCCCTCATTATTATAGTCCTACGAAAATCATTAGACAATTTCATTAGACAATTAGTGATTACAAAATTAGTAGTATTAAAAACTAGCATAAGGAATAATTTATTTCAAAATTTCAAAATATTTAGTGGATAAATATTTGGCAGAATAACTCAAGTAATGTAAACTAGATTTAATCTAATGAGAAAAAATATGTTAAGTGAGAATCAAATGCGAAGGGAGGAAAGGAGCATCGTGTTAAGCGTTCACCATATTGCTATAGGAGAATTTGGTTTTAGGGAGGACATTTGAAAAATTAAAGTTAAAAGAGATATCGTTCTCGTATCAGGAAAACTTTGAAAACCTTCTACAGTCACAGAGCAAAAAATTAGGCTGGTTTCGAACACGAGAATATTGGTCCCAAGTCCTTCATTTTGTGATCAGCTTTCGTTAACCACAGGACTGAGCGAACGCTAAAATCAAATAAATAATATTTCAGTTTCTAGTAACTTTTTGACACTTCTTTGTTATAGCGGTCCTGAAGAATGAATCGCCAAGTGACAGCGATGTATCTCAAAGGTACATTGTAAAATCTCGTTAAAAGGTTTGCAGTCCTAAAGAAACAGAAAATGACTATGCTATCCTCATATTGCTTTTTCGTTGATTTTCCAAAACATTTTTCATATATTTTTTAATTGTATGTTGTACTGTTTTTTATTATTTAATCGAATGCATTTATTTTTATAAATATAGAAAAAATATTTGATTTACCTAGTACTGAGATGGATGCAATCTCACTTGTTGAAAAGCTTTTATTCAAAAAACAACTTTCCTAAAGTGACCATGATATGAAACTCTATGTTACACATGATGAAGCTATATGGAGATGCAACGTAAAAAAATTAGGCCTCCATGTTGGAAATGAGTTTAGTGGTTCATGAACACTGCTCGAAACTACTTTAAAGTGTATACTGTTGGACGGAGGAATTAACCCATAAAATTGTGTAAGAAGCAACAATGTACATACATATATATATGTGTGTGTGTAAATATCACAATTAATTGGAATGGTTACATGAGAGAAGTGTTAAAAAAAGTTGTTATTCCTGTGGAGTATATTGTATATCTCTATATACGTACGACCTTGGCGAAATTTACTGCAACTTGGCGTAATCGTAATTGTGGGGGACCGCTATAACGAAGAAATACCATTTTTATTATTATTTTTTTTTAAGGAAGATGTGATTGTAATTAAATTAAACATCCACCATTTTGGGACATACTGTTGTACAAGAAATGCTTTCAAGAAAGACTTTTGAAGGGAAAGTGACCCGAAATATTCTTCTCATACAAAAATTACTCTAGAAATCTTATACAGTTTTCCTGCCCAGGCCCTTGGTATCGAACACACGAACATCGGTTCAAGTTCCTCATTTTGTAGCCGGCATGCTAACTACTGGGCTGAAATAGTTTGTATAGAAGAGAAAAAATAGAGCGAAAATATTAATCACTACTTACATTTCGAATATGTTAGGGTTTTATTTTAGTGCTATTTTCAAAAACAGATGTTGTTAGAATTAATACTGAAAATAAATCATTGAACACTCCTTTATTACTTCACAACTAATTCCATATTCTTCCTCTTATATTTAAAATATGAATGAATCAGATATTTAGCGTTTTAATCGTTCCATATGTATGTCCGTTTATGGTCCTACTTTTAATGTTAGTTCGTTGATTAATTATTGCTACAATAATTGTGCATCTTAAATTATTTATTTATGATTCTTATATTTTGCAAAACTATAAAAAATCTTAGAATATTATAAAAAAATACTTTTGTTTCTACATCATGTGCTTGAAGTTATTTTATTACAGCTTTTAATAAAAGGACAATTTAAATAACAGTTTGATTTCATAGAGATGAACAATTCTTAAGTCACATTTTTTTTCTCATTTCTTAGGAAACTTGATTAACTAGGAAATATTTATAAATATTTATAAATTACGAATATTGACGAAACTAGTTTTAGGTAATATGTTACTTGAAAATTCCAGAATATTTTCAGTTTGAATGGTTGAGAAAAGAAATAAATAACTTTCATAGCTAATTCCAGTTCTAGTATTAAATAAATAGTTCAGATTCTCCTGCTCCGCTTGTAGGTTTTTCGCAAACGAACCTCGAATTAAACGAGCATGTATTCGACAGCATACACCAGCGGATTCTACGCACGCTCCCGTCTCAAATCAAACGAAACTAGAATTATTCTGATTATTTTTTGTGGTTTTCTATTTAGACTAAAATTAAATTAGAATTTTCAGCATCGTCATTGAAGGATATAGGAACCGATTTGTCATCTTTTCAACATGAATTTAATCACGGCAGTTGCAAAATTTACCACAAAGTTGTTTCTGTTAAAGAAAAAAAAATAATCGAAAAACGTTGCGAAAAGCGAAAGCAAGCCAAAAAATCGCAAAAATTTCAAAATTCGAAAGTGTACAAATTTTAATATATTGTGCTAAAAGATAAAAATATTTTCACGAATGTCAAAAAATCACCGCGGAACATAAAAATATAATAAAATTTACATTTAAAAAATTCGCAAAAAATTAAAAAATATCTCTAAATATTCAGAATATAATTTATTGAAAGGAGGAAACAATTTACTGTAAAAGCCTAAAATATTGAAACCGGATTCATTTTGCTAATTTTGAAAATAACGCTAAAAATTACATAAAAAAATATATAAAACAAGAATGAAAAATCTTGAGTAAAGCATAGATTATGAAACAATTTTCAACACATCCAGAAAAAAACTATAACTAAACTTCACATTTAAAAAAATGTGAAAGAAGATATGTAGTAAACATTTTAGGAAACATATAACATATTTAAAAATCCAGTTTTAGCAATTACCTTCCATAGTCAAAAATGTAGTCGAATTATTTTGTGCAGCCATGTACATAATCTATAAATTTGGCTATATACTACATAGCTTGATAAAGTTTAGTTCAGTTAAAAAATTCACATTTAGCAATTTTCGCTAATCGATGGAAATGCACTCGAAATATTTTGTACCTTCCTGTATATTATCTAAAGACTTTTATACACAAAACAGGTATTAAGCTAAAATTTAATCTATGTAACAAACGCACAAGGTAACTTAAAACTCACTTCCAGCAATTACCAACCATAAACGACAATGTATCTTGTTCTTTGCGAATCCTTCTATATGAATTTATTCATAATCACAAACTACTGTTAATCTACTAAATATTGTTCAGCAGGAAAATGGGTAACTCAGTTGAAAATACCCTTAAAAGCAATTCGCTCCCATAGGAAGTAATACTTACGAATTCCTTTGTGTAGCCCTGAATATGATCAACAGAATTTATATACACAATTTACTACACAAAAAGTTTGTTAAAATTAAAGCGCAAACAAAAGTTGAAAAAGAACTTATCACACATAGACTGTAATTATCGCACTAAGACTGTAACCGAATTCTTCTGTGTGTTACTGCAAATGAACGATAAACGCAATTCACACGATACTTCTCAGTGAGCAATTTACAGTGCACCACAGTAATGCATATGAATTTCATTATGTTTGAAATGGTGAAAAATGATTAAATTACACTGAGAACGATTTTTCCCCGTAGAACATTGTGTAACATTTGTGTGACCCTGTAACTGAATAGTAATTGTTTTTCACCCCATATTTTACATAAAGCATTTTTAGTGCGCTTCTTAATTGTAAACCAATTCCATCATGTTTCAAATAGCGTAACATCATCAAAATATACGTGAAACGATTTTTACCCATTGACTGTAATGTAACAGAATAGTTTTGACTGTCCCTGTAAATAAACTATATGTGCAACACACTTCATTTTCCATAGGGATCATGACCTAGTAAACATCAATAACCCAAACTTTTTAGGGGAATCCGAGTATAATTATGAGAATTATAGCACGAACGGACAACGGACAGACAAACCGAAGTTGTAAACACTTTTCAACTAGGCTCGAAAGTGTTAAAAAAATCCAAATCTGAGCTTCGAGGTGCATAATTTTACACATACAGGTAACTAACAGACATACATGTTTCAGACATACAGGATCCTGACAAATCTTGCAGCTCTGTGGAGAGCGGTCTCTTCAGAAGACAGTGTACATATACACAGATAGACAGACGCATAAATATCTATCTTTATTATTATAAATTATAATAATATGCTCTTTATTTAGTAATATGAAATACATATTGCCAAATAAATATAGTTGTTTATTCACTATGAAAAATATGTAATTTTGCTCATCAATTTAGTTTAATTAAATCATGAGGTTAAGAAAAATATTAAACATTTTATGACTTTATTGTACTTTCTATTTCAGTGCAGATATTGATTATTTCTATATTCAGCAATAAAAGATCTTTCACCATTAATTGTTTCAAAAACAAAAATACTAGGTATTCAAAATGACGTACATCTGTACAGTATGCATCTCTACAATATAATATGAAATATTTAAGAAATATAACTGCATTTCTACAATATAACATGAAATATTTTAGAAATATAACGGCATTTCTACAATATAACATGAAATATTTAAGAAATATTCAAGAGCAAAGAAGCGCGCCTCTCTCATCGAATAAATTACAACTTCAAACGCTTACATTAAATTGTAAAATGAAAGTTGTGTGAAATCTGTGTCGTCGCCATTTTTCTATTCAGTAAAAAAAAAAAAAAAAAAAAAAACTAAATGACAAACACACACAGACACAGAAAAAATAGTGGTTCACCAAATATTTGTAATTCTTTCGTTAGTACACCAGACATAAATATTTGAGAGCACTAGTGTAGTTCAAAAAGTGCAGTTTGTTAACCCCTTCGTGACAAGAGTCCTGTACATGATTTTAATTTTTTATCACCAATTTTTAAAGTAAAATTTTTTTCCTAACTTAATCGCAAAAATGTTCTGATTAAATAAAGTAAAATATACAATCAAAAATTACTGGTATGAATAATCAAGGATGCTCAACTACTTACGCGTCACGTATATGACGCTCATCACAAAGGGGTTAATAAAGTGAAAAAAATGTTTAAAAAATGAATAATTTTGTTTAGTTTAAATCATGATGTTAATCATGAATTAGAAACTGAATTTATGGCTCCTCTTTGCTTTGTACAGGACTGCCATTTGCGATTTTTTTACTTTGTGATCTACCAATATTTTGAAACACAAAAATAGATACCTCGAAGATTAACAGAAATTTCTAAAAATGATTTTTATTTGCAAATAGCAGTGAACAAACAATGAAAAAAAATTGGCAGTGGGAGCATTGTTTCTAGTGTCATCTCTTTTAGAGCTTGTTTTAAAAAAATAATTTCATTTGAAATAATTCCGAACACAATGCAGTGAGTATTCCTTTGTTATTTCACAACAAATTGCATATTCGCTTCTCTTATTCTGAATAAGAATACACTATATTTGGCCTTTTATTCTATTCAGACGTGTGTTAATTTGTGCTTTTTAAATTAACTTCTTTTCATGCTTATTCATTGTTGATTAATTACAGCTACTTCTCTCATGATCATTACACGCCTGAAGTTTATTTCTTTTTATAAGAAAATTTCCCTTCTGTAAAACGTGCTTGAAAATATTTATTTGTTATTTTCAAAATAAGTTTAACGTGAATAATTTCAAGATATCACGCAGTAAAGAGGCGAAAAATTATTTTTCATGAAAATGATTGATAAAAATAGCTTCCCTAAATATGCATCTTTCTTTCATGTCCCCACAAAAATTGGCAAAAATGTAAAATTATTTTAATCAGTTAAAAAGATTATGCAAAATTTCTTATTTTTTATAAAGAACAGATTTTTATTTATTTTAAGCATGTTGGAATATTTCTAAATCGTAAAGCTGGTAAAAATATGCTATATGATATACTGATGATTAAAGGGATTTTTTTCAAAAGGTAGCAAAATCTAATTGTGTTTGTTGTCCAGAAAGTATGTGTAATGTAAATGAATTTTCCGCAAAAAAGTGATTGCCGTGTACATTATAGAATTTTCTTCTACATCAATCTAATATATTAAATTAAAAAACGCAGCTGAACACTGGGAATTATGAATATGTATTATCCCAAAATTTGATGTGGTCTCCCACCAATGACTTCTAGGGGAAAAACACGACGTAAGAACGCATCTTTTGAGTATTTAAAGCCACAACTAGACCAACAACTATTATATTAAAATCTGACTATTTGATTTTTCATGACATATATACCTTTGAAATTAAGATAAATTATGATTTCAAAATACTATTAATTATTCGGAAAGAACTAAGGATGGCATAGAAACACAAAGTTTGAAATAACAATTTTGAACATATATATATATATATAAATATATATATATATATATATATATATATATATATATATATAATTTTTGTAATTTTTAATGGCATTTTTTAAGAAACAAAAGAAATAGAAACATAGGATTATATGGGATTTATTTTTCATTTTAATAATTATTGCTGTAACTTTTGGAGCTTTCACGATATTTCACTGGTCTTTTTATACGAGTTCCCCATTAGTATTGACTATCAAATCATGACAAAAAATCTTTGTTGTAGTTCGCGCATACGCAGTTAAAATTTATTTCATAAAAATACCTATACCTCATCCAATATTCAATATATTAATATTTTAATCCCAGTATACTGTTTCTACGATTTTTTGTCAAGTTTTTGGAAAGCGGTGTTAAATTCGGCTGAAAACTCTGCATGTTATAAAGAAAAAACCTTTTGAAGTTTTCAAAGAAACGTTAACATCTTCACGAATATACATGCTATGCTTACACAAATGCAAACAAATGTTAAACAGGACCTGCATAGTCAAATGCTACAGTTACAGACCATTTTTACCATTTTCTGTTACTTGGGTGATCGAAAATATTATTTTATTATTAAAATTATTATTCCCCCTTCCACCCTAATTGTCCTCGCGACAAAATCTTCACTGGAAAACATGACGCGAAACATGTTCTTTACATCCCGAAAGTTCAACGGCATTCCGGGAAATTCCTCACAAGTTTCAGTAAGATATTCGACGAAACGTCTGAAATTGGTCACTGCCCCTTAATTTCTGGACACCAGTGTATATGGTATCTACATCATAATACATATAATTTTCATTCTGTTTGAAATAGTAAAGCATCATTAAGTTACACTGCAAATAATTTTTCCCCTATTGTGTAACACAATTATTTTGTTTGACCCTGTAAATGAATAATAAATGCTTTGCACCCCATATTCCACAAAAAGGATGTTTTAATGCGCTACATAAATATATATCAATTTCATCATGTTTCAAATGGCGTAGCATCATCAAAATGGACAATGAAACATTAAATTCCCATTGACTGTAATGTAACAGAATACTTTTGACTGTCCCTGTAATAAAAGTATAAGTGTTGCATACTTCATTTGCAATAGGGAACATGCTGTGGTAAACGACAAAAACATGCAAAACTTTCAGGGCAATCCGAGTATATTTAAGCGGGTTTGACCACGGACAGACGGCCAGGCAAACCGAAATCATGAACACTTTTCAACTAGGTTGGATAGTGTTAAAAGGGGGGGAAAACCATGAGATTATTATATATTTCTGATGGTATTTGTTTCATTGAAATTGAAAAGAAAAAAAATAATTTGATTAAGTGATGTTACTTCTCTTATAAAACCATTTCTTAATATTTATATTAATAAACTAATATGTAAAATTTGGTGCACTTCTATCCAATAGAAGATCCTTACAAATAGTACAGCACAGCAGAGGCTCTGTTGAATGATCAAAAACAAAGTTTAAAGAACAATGGTTTTTATACTAAACAATTTAAATGTTAAATTTGGTGTAGTTTCATCTTTAGAGTGTCGGGATATCATTGTGATCCAAATCTTTCAAAATACGGCATAGTAGATCGAACTGTTGCGCGATATATGACAAATGATAATCGGCGACAATATGCTATGTGGCAATGCAAATAAATTAGAAGTTTCGTGCGAGTCCGTGCATAAATGTTTGATTTAATGTTCTTCTTCTAGCAGTGTAATACACAGACATTCAGACAAATGGGTATCGGTACCAAAATAGTAACCTCGTATTGAAGACAACACAAAACGTGTAAATCGTTCAAAAAACAGAAGTCGACAACTTTCACGAATCCTTTACTTTTGTTTGCTTTTGCCTTCTGAATACGGAGGAAACTGAAAAGCAATGTTTCACGCAAAGAAAATTAATCATTTAATTTACTTCTCTAAAATAAATTTGCTTCTCAGGAATAAGTTTAACTTATAATGATATATTAAAGAAAATCATATTAAATTTCCCAGCAATTTTTTTAAGATTTTTTTTTTATATTTGAAGTTCTATTATGCTTCCTTGTCTTCAAACTTACAAGGGGACCACCAAAGATGATGCGCACAGATTTTGATGACTTTAATGTATGTTGTATGGGTCATACCCCTAACTATTCAAGTCAAAGGTTTCCTTGAAATAGGCCTTAGTTTTTGAGAAATTTGGGGTCAAAGTTCAGCATAAGATTCAAATACCCATTAGTTTCACGTTCTGAGCCAAATCTTAGTGGCGCAGAGCTAACGTTCGTGCTTCCAGTCCCAGGGGCACGGGTTCTGTTCAATCTTGTGGCTTTTTCTTCTTTTAATTAATTTTATATTTTTGACGCATTACAAGTTTTACGCAGATTTATGAATTCTACATCTTTGAACTTTGCGATATTTTCCTAATAAATTACTTTTACATTTTTGATTTTTTTATGAAAAGTTATATTTGTTGCGCAATTTTTAAACTAATATTTTTGTCGACGAAAATCCAAACTAATTTGTGTCTTGACATCTTGACTTTTTAAAACTGTTATTGTTTACATTTATGAATATTTATTTATTTATCATAGTTATGAAATAATGCATATATATATATATATATATATATATATATATATATATATATATATATATATATATATATATATATATATATATATATATATATAATTAAATGAATAGAAAAAAAAATTAAGAAAATAATATATTCTTTTAATATTTGATTTGATCTAAATATATTGCAATAAGTTTTAAAATTGTATTTTGAAATATATTAAAATAAAGTTATATGAAATGTATTTTAGAAACAAACGGAGAAAACAAATTTAAAATATTTTAAGTTTTACAAATATTTTTATGAAAATGCAAGAAAGCCCTCAGACGCTCAGATGGTTAACTGATGAAATCAAAAATTTTTATCATCGCCGTAGTCAATATTTTTAGTTTATTAAATATGGAATTAATTGTGTGATACATATCGTAAAAATATTCAAAACAAAATAACGCATTAGAATTTATCATTAAGACAATTTTTTTTACATAAATTGTTCAAAAAATATTGGAATAATGGATAAATTAATATAATATATTTTATTTAAATGCTTAAATTTTGATAAATATATTTAAAAATGCATTAAAAGTTTGTTGTAAAGCAAATCACTTTGAACGTGGTAATTGTCTGCAAAAGAAGCTAAACGAAATGAATAAACATAATTTTTTTAATTCTCATATTACCGTAAGAGTCATTGCAGACGATTTTTTAAAAGTATTTCTTATATGTATTTGTAAATTTTATCTCTCATTCACAGATTTTTCATTTCCAGTAGCATTTTTCTGTATCACATCGAAAGTATTTTTACTTCTTAGAACGAAAAAAAAAAATAATCCATTATTTTTTATTTGTGCAAGTCAAAAATGAAGTTGAATTTGAAGTCCCCGGTTAAAAATATTTAGATGACATTAAAAATTTATTAACTGGTTAAAACTTGCATATATGGATTACTGCTTTAATATTTTATTAAACCTTTGAGGATATGCTATTGGTTTTACCTAATATTACATACGTTTAGAAGATTCGAGATGAAAACTATTTTGTATAACTTATTTAAAAAAAAAAAAAAAAAAAAAAAAAAAAAAACGATAATTTTTTTTTTAAGATTCCATAATGTTTTAAAAAAAAGTATTATTTCAGAACGGTTATTAAAATATAAAAGGTAAATATTAATATATTAAAAATAAAATCTAGACATAAATTAATTTAGAGTTTTGTCAATAGAAATATTAATTTTAAAATTGCGAAAAAAATGTAAATCTTCACGGAAATCTCGAAAATGTAAATGCAATCTATTAGAAAAATATCAAAACGTTCAAAGATGCAGAATTCATAATTCTGCGTGAAACTTGTAACGCGTCAAAAATGTAAAATTAATTAAAAAAGGTAAAATGCACATGTCACTGGAAGCGCGAACGCTACCTCTGCGCCCCAGAGTCCTTGTTCAGTATGTCAAACAAATGGGTATTTTAAACACATGTTTCACTTTAATCCAAAATTTCTCAAAAACGAAGGCCTTTTTGAAGGAAACTTTGACCTGAATAGTTACGTGTATGAACCCTACAACATGCTTTAAATCATCAAAATATGTGCCAATCATCTTTTGGCGGTGCCCTTGTTAATAGACTTCGCCCTGTGTTTTGTATCTCTTAAAACAACAACGGGTGAAGCACTTGTGTAAGTGATGCATGTGTGTTATTAGAACTATATTGTTACAAATGTATTATTGCTGGCTTCTAGTTATACACTGTTAAAAATTTGCTGCAAGCTGCTCAGTCATTTGACCGTTTTTATAGAAAACGTTTACACAACCGTAATTTAACTCTATTCTGACAATAATATGGACAATAATATGGTCTGAATAGAGTTAAATCACGGTTATGTAACCGTTTTATATAAAAACTGTCAAATGACTGGACAGTTTGCTGCAAAATTTTAACAGTATAATACATACCGTCTTGATACCATTTTTTTTTTAAATCGTACTGAGGACCAGGACTTTCTTCAGCGGGGAGAAGAACAATGGATTTATTATTATTAAAACACAATTATGCACTTCACATACATTGCCATAAATATAATTATTCTATTTACTTAATTATTCTATAGAAAGCCGTCGTTCATTCAAATAATCTTGACTTAAATCAAATCGCAAACACTGCGGATTATACAATAATAGAATGGTAATTTGAAATGTTTTAAATTATTTAACTATGTTTGTAAAACATTTACTTTTTTAATGTCTGGCTCAAATCTAAACTAAAACAGTAAGAGAGAATATTAAAATAAATGTGACAAAATAACGTGACATAAAAACGTGAATTTATCCACAATACACATTCCAAACAATCCTGGCTAAACATTTTCCCAACATGTATAAAATAAAAGATATATATTAAATTTATGCTGGTATTGTTTTATTTTTCATCAGGCTGCAAGAATTTTATTTCAAAACATTCCAACGTTTCGGAATCTCTAGAGCACTTGATCTTTTATGCAACTCATATATCATTATGAGAAATATGGAAAAATTCAATACTACGCTGATGCATGTATTACCTGGCTTTGTTATTTGAAAGAAAAATTAATATTATATGAGCAAACACCAGATCTTTAACGACACGACATTTTTGATTCAGAGTTTTTCAATAAAGAAAAAATCTAGAAAATTACTTTTAAATGATTCATATTATAACCTGTTTCATAAAATCAATATATATGTTTAACTATATGCATATTCATAAATGTCAACCATTTAGAAATAATATTTTCAAATTAAGAAAAACGTGCCAATGCTTTTGAAAAAAAAAAATGTATAGAATTGCCATTAAACTTTTCGTACGTTATGATGTTCTAAGAAAATACATGTGTGAAAACTCAAAGTCCTTTATAACACTAATTTAAAACTTTCCAAAACAGTTTCGAATCATTATTTGTTTTTGAAAGCAATATATTTTTAAAAAATATGTATAATCAGCATAATTATCGACGTTCAAATATGGAATACTTTAGATAATTACAATTATATCTAAAACAAAACACGTGACTGTTTTTGGGAGTTTTATTTACTTTCAATGAAATATTCATATTATTACAGATTTTAAGAAATCCTTCTCCCTCCAAAAGTATTAAAGTTTATACTCATTTCTACAAAAGTATTAAATGAATTACCATCTTTTTATTCTGAAATAACTAAACGAGAAACCTAGAGCAGCAATTTTTATATTCCCTCAAAAAGCCAACAAAATTTTAACACTTTCCAAGAATTTATTTATTCAATTTAAAACCGTTAATTGTTTATCTGCAATATATTTTAACTTGTTTATACGCTTTTCAATTAAGACTTATATTTCATGTTAGGAAAATTGCACTGAATGTAATGAACTTACTTAACATTCACAACTGATGCGTCCTTCAGTTGAAATTTCATTTGCATCGCTAGTTATTTCAATTTTTAAAAAGATGTCTCATGTGTAAAATAAAGCAACGAGAAATCTAAGGCGTTCTCAATTTTAATCATGTAACAAGCTTTCTACTCTGTATGGAAATGAGAGAAACAATTTAGAAAGACATGAAAAGTTCTGCAACTCTCTTGACACGGAAATTAAACGGAAGTCAGTATTATATTCACACGTGGGAGAGGTTCTTTTTTTCCGAAACGGTATTTCTAATGAATATTTTTTTTCTTTTTTTTCTGTTACATATATCAAATAAATGTTATATTTGTGTAAATATAAAAATACATATGCTTTTAAATTGGAAAAGGAAAACGTTTTATTTAAATTTATTTGCAATTTTTTAACTAAAGCTCTTCTTTGAAGAGTGTGTCAGGACAAGTATAACAAAATATTTCAAAATAAGTTACATTATTATTTTTTTTCATTACATTTCAAGTATATACAATAAATATATTTTTTAAAATATCACTGTTTTACTTAGAATGCATGTAATATACGTTAAAAAATGAAGTGTGATAAAATTATTTAAAACGAATTGTATAATATTTTAATATCATGGTATTTATTGCAAAACGGTAACGAAAGTACCAAAAATAAACATTGAAAATATTGCAAAAATAAATTCGCGTTCATTTTTTATTTTATTTATATAATAATATTTTTAAAGTTAAAAATAATTTCATTCGGTACATTCCAACTATTTTAAACTATAAATAACATTTTTGTCTAACGTAAAGCGATATCACATTATATACATTTTTCAATACAATGATACTGTACTTATTTTTTTTAAATACGCTTAACAGTCTCTCTCTCTCTCTCTCTCTCTCTCTATATATATATATATATATATATATTACGGATTTTAAAAATCTGCCCTATCTTAAATTATATTCTGTAAATGTTTCCCGTATAATATAATTTACAACCCTAGTTTATTAAATTTTTCCCGGTCTTAACCTGCTCACTGCCAGGAACTGATATATCCGTTCACTACGCAGTAGGTTTCACTATATTATCTATATATTTAAAACGCTAAGCGTTTTCTTTCGACAATCCGTGAGAACAAACTACTGCATCAAATTACACCATTTTGTAAATGAAAGATATTTGGACACAGATTTGGTATCGTGCATTCGTTTGTTCGAAAATTTAATTAATTAGCCGTAATTGTCAATTAAATTTTTACTTCTGCTTATGACGTCATAAAGTCGGCACTCCCACTGTTGCGAAGCATAGAGTTTATTCTCTGAACTCTGTGGTTCGCCAATCTTTTGACATTAGCTAATATCTACTAGGTAATATTTTAACATCTATACTATTAAAATCCGTGCGTGTATCTATGTAACCTCAAAAACTCGGAAACCACAGGGCGAAGGGTTACGAAATTTGGAACACAGGTTGCTGATAGGGGACCCCATGAACGATTGGGGCAAAAAATTCGGAAATTTTAAATAGATTTTTGATAGATTATATATTAATTAAAATCCATCCACAAAGAGATCTCATCAAAAATATGCGTTTTTATATTCGGCTGGTTTGTTGTATAAAATCGCCGTAGAAGTCATTAAATAAATCAAGGCAGTGATCATTCCAATTGCGAAACGAGTGTTTAAAATCTATGGATCAGATATTATATGACATGTAGACAATCAATTTACTCAACAAACACGTCATATGTGGCCGCTTGACGTATACATTATGGCCAGATATTTTTGCGGCAATTTGTATCCAGCCACCATTGTATATTAACTGATGCGCCGCTACATCCGGTAGCAGTCGATTAACGGATAACGGGCGAGCACGAAGATAACTATTGCATTTTCCGCGCTCAGTAGCCACTAAAGTTAAATTTCTGGCCAGTAAGTAAAAGCCAGTCATCACCTAGAAAACAGAAGGCCAGCGTCGTCTACTTGATATAATGTTGATTATAAGATATAGAGACATCTTTTTTCTTCACTTTTTCATCATAATTTTCGTTATTCAAAATTTGTTTTTCTATGAAAGCATATTAAGTATGGAGCGAGTAAGTTAAGTTTCCTGCCAGCATATAAAAGTCTTTCATAATCTAGAAAGTAGAAGGCCAGTGCTAAGTAGCTGATATTTTGATTTTAAGAGATAAAAAAAAAATCAAAATAATTTTCATTGTTTAAAGCACATTGTTTAATTAGATGAAAGTATTAAAATAATAATAATAATAATAATATTAATAATAATTTCGATTTTATGCACTAAAATATATCTTTGAAAACTTTTCTTTCTCTTTGCCTTTACCTATTTTTGTAAATTACAAATAAAATTAACTTGAATCCATTTGGACACTACACTGTTAACTAGTATTTTAAAAACACAAATTGCACAAATTGTGCTTATTAGTTGCTAAAATCAGTGTAAAAATTGTTTTAAACTCATAAAAGAGCTAAAACCCCTTGTTAATTCCTTGTTTTGTTTTTCGCTCTTTGGCAACAGAGAGCGCCCGCTTATTTTATTTAAATTTTTCCATACTGTTGATTTCAATTTTCTCGTGTCGAAAAGTAAAAGATCAGTAGTCGTTTGTGTTGTTCCTCTTCCCCGATGATGGCTTTAAGTTTAAAGCCGAAACATGTAGGATTTTAGCTCTTTTATGAGTTTAAAACAATTTTTACACTGATTTTAGCAACTAATAAGCACAATTTGTGCAATTTGTGTTTTTAAAATAAAATTAACTTGTTTGTAAAGTATGTCTCAGGCTGTTCTCAAACTCCCTACTCAACAAACGCGAAACTTCTTGACACTCATCTGATTCATTTTTAAAAGTAAAGTCATAAAATTGACAGGGGTCACTGTTGAAGTGATTTGGACTCAAATGGCGTTTTTCATTTTCGATAAATAATTTATTGCGTTATAAGCGATTTTTGTTACGTGACAACAGGTTTTTCTCTTTTTCCGCACTGTCATGCCAGAAATTTGGTTCAAAACGTCACATTTGGCAATGTGTTCTGAAAGATCTTTTGTCATTACTAAAAAATAGAAAACTCTGTTCGATTACACAGTTTCTGAATAAGAACAACTGCCAATTTCAGGCATTTTCGAACAAAACTGAATTCAGAAATGTATCAGAAACTAGGTGATTTCGATTTGAGAACAGCCTTAATACATTGAATCTTCTTATGAACACACTGGAATAAAAATGAATATCCTTAAAATTTTATACAAATTCAGACCTAAACAAAATAATACTAATATATAATTCACATTTATAGTTCGGTGTTGTAACTAATTTTTAATATCGTAAGAAGTTTGTTTAAAGAAGTATTTTTTTTTTTACAGATGATTAAAATTAAATAAGTTTTTAAAGAAAAATTACGTATATAATTGAAAGCAAGACAAAAAGACAAAGTGATTTATTTTATAAGGCATCGCTTTATAAAATACATTAAAATAATAGGTTTCCTCCCCCACCCGCCCTCTTGAAAAAGGCTTGCATGTGTTGGTAAAGAGTTTCGGTTGAAGGACACATTGGAGGGGACACATCAAGGTCAAGATAGGGGAGGTCGAAAATTCTCGGAACACACACGCCCGAGGCTCAAATCTGGCTTTCTGAATAGTCATTCTCATTTAGTTAGAGTGAGCGCTTAAGAGATGTTGCTTGTTTATATCTTATATGAGAGCAGCAATCCAGTAATTTCTTTAAACATTGGTAAGGTTTTATCAGTTTGTCTATTCATTAAATATATATGTTGTGATAACCTTTTTTGCATCATTTGATTCACGATAGAACTATTTTTTATAAAACCGCACGAAATTTTTAAAGTACTTTTCTTTTCAAAATGTTGAAATGATATTTATTTTACAATTACTTTTTCACGATATTCACGGATACTGTACTTTATTGCGTTCTCAAATCCTGACCCATTTCTGAATTAATTTTTCTTTAGAATTACAAAAAGCGTACAGGTGTTGTCATTCAGAAACTATGTAATTGAAAGACGTTTTTCATTTTTTGTTAAAGGCAGAAGATATTTCGTAAAAAACTGTCAAAGTCGGCGTTTTGAACCGAATTCCCAAAGCGGCTGCTCGAGTAAGGGAATAAACTTGTCAAGAATCCTTATAACTCGACAAGCAATTTATTTATCAGAAAATGGAAAACTCATTTCGATTTAAAATCACTTCAACAGTCAGGCATGCCAATTTTATTCCTTTACGTTTTAAGATGTGTCAGAAAGTTTCGTGTTGTTGAGCCGGCAATTTGAGAACCACCTTAAAATAGAAAATATTGAGATTTAATTTTCTATCAAACTTTTATTCTTTAACGCTTTTTAAATCTATTAAATAATATTTTCCGATAATGCATATGATTTAAAAATAATCTATAATAATAAACTATAAAAATAATCTATAAAAATAAACTATAATAATAAACTTCAATATATAATAAACTGTAATTTATTTAAAATTATTATTTTAGCATAATAATTTTTAAAGAAGTTTTTTTCCTCTCTTTTTCTGAGTGTGGCAAATAATTGTTCTCAAAGAAAATTGTAAATTTTAATACAATTTAGAAAAACTAGAATAAGGAAAAAACATTAAAAATTTCAAGACAATTTCAAATTACTGAATTTTCATGTGAAAAGGTTAGATGATTATTATTATTATTTTAATATTTGGCTATTAAACTTTAAAAGATAAATAATCATAAGAAACTGGTCATTCATGGACTATATAAAATAAAAATATATTGCAATTTTCTTTTATTTATTTATTTATTTATTTTATTACTTGGGTGAAAATTAATATTCATAAAATTAAAATGATGCAAAAATGTTTTTTTTTTGGATTATCAATAATGATTTAATGAATAGACATCATATACTGGTAACATACTTAACAATAATTGATTTTAAAACCATTGTGAAACAAAAGAAAGAAGAAAACTAACATTAGACATACATACACATAATGAAAAAATTATTTAAGCACCAATTCAAATTTTATTCTGTTAAAAAAATTCTTTTTAGAAATTTATTTAAATTATAAAGTGTTTTTGCGTGAAAAAAAGTGCTAATTAATAATCATTTAGGTACACTTTTCAAGAAAACTATAAGTTCAAATTACCTTGTTTTTTTCCAAAACACAAATACTTGACATAGTGAATTAATAAGTTTTTTTTATTATATACTTTTAAAATTTATATGAAATATGATTATTTGAAAAGGGCATTGGATATAAATTTTAAATATATATAATTGGAAAAAAATAAACAAATTAATTCACTATGTCAAACATTGTGTTTCTCAAATTTTTGAAAAAAAAATCAAGGTAAGTGAATTTATAATTTTCTTGAAAAGTGTACCTAAATGATTATTAGTACTTTATTTCACGCAAAAACACTTTATCATTTAAATAAACTCCTAAAAAATATTTTCTTTTATAGAATAAATTTTGATTTATGACTAAATAATCTTTATAGGGTGACAGTGGCTGGGGTTTGGATAGCTTACATTTATAATACCCATAAAAGGCATTTTTGTGGGCAGTTGTGGGCTGGATTTAATTCTTGAAAACCACAAATGGCGTTGCTACGGCAAGTTTCTGGCTAGCTTTTATTCATTATGATTTTTAATGGCCTAGCTATAGCAAGTTTCCATTAACATCCCTATCCGTCATTTATAATTAACCGTTGGTGGCCTAATTATGGGGAACTTATTGTATTTCTGGCCAATTCTGTTGCGGCCACATTGTGGCAAGCTTGACAGTTTTTTGACGTTGCAGTTACGGCGAATGATAGCGGCCCCTCATCTGACAGTTTGGGCCAAAGCTAACGTAGCCGTCAGTGGTCCGCTAGTTCTGTGTTCGTTGGGTAATTATTGACCTATGCCAAATGCTAAAAATTTAATTTTAAAGGATTTTCTCGACTTAATGAATGATAATTAGATAGGTTTAAGGGGTTTTGTTTTACATATGACATATATATTAGTATGATAGAGATTATTAATACAGAAAACTTTATTTATCAGATTATTTGTTAAATTTGCGGGGATGGGGGTAAACGACTTTTTATTAAATATCACATTTATTTTAATTGACCGCGTGCCACCTGGCTGCGGCTTTTTCATTAATTGACCCTTCTTATTAATAAATCCCAATCTACTGCTCTGATTTCAGCGTAACTAATTACAATTAACAAATTTAACATTTTTAGCTTCACCCGTAACGTTTAATCGTTGTTTTATAGACAATACTGCTATTTTAGAATAACAGTTTTTGTAAAAATTAATTTTATGTTCAAACAACAAATTACGTTCAATTTATGTTTCATAACAAATTTTTATATTCATAAACTTTAGTTTGGTTGTACTGATTTTTATTTTTAATTTTGGTTTTAGAAGGAAATTCATGAACTTTCGTGCGTAGAACGGGTTAAACAGCTAGCTGTTTATACATAATACTGCTATTTTAGAATAACAGTTTTCGTAAAAATTAAATTTATGTTCCTAATAAAAGTACAGAGCCCGTATTCAGTTGATGCATACCAACAGTCAAAGTTAGTTATTTGTTGTTGAGCACTTGTTATCCGTGCGCGTAGCTATGTAACCTCAAAAACTCAGAAACCACAGGGCGCAGGGTTACGAAATTTGGTACACGGGTTGCTGGTAGGGGGCCCATGAACGATTGGGCCAAGAAATTCAAAAATTTTAAATAGATTTTTAAAAAAAATTGGCGAATTTTTGCCTTTTTTATGTTCAACCAGTAATCGCGCGAGTTCTAACCAGTTCTAAATGTTTACTGCAATGTGAGATATGCACCACTACGTACGCCATGCTGCAAAACTAAGAAGCTGTAGCGGGTATTACGATGATTCTTTTACCTCGCATGCAAATAATTAGAGATTATTTAATTGCGCTTAATTATTCCCTTTTTTTAAAAAAAATAAAGAAAATTTTATCACAAACATTGACAAAACTTTTTATTCTATTTATTCCCTTTTTCCAAAGATATCGTTTTATTAAATTTCATTAATAAAAAATGCACAGTAGTAGAAAAATATTTTTCTAAATCGAATAGTTGAACAACTCAACACTTTAACAAGGGAATTCTTATTTCTTATTCAGATATTTTAAAGTTGTTTGTTGTTCTTTTTATTTTTAATTTTGGTTTTAGAATAAAATTCATGAACTCCCGTGCATAGAACGGGTTAAACAGCTAGTCATTATTTAAATTCTACAAATATAATGTAGTTTTAAAGCATTAAGTAAGGAAAAATACTCTCAAGGATTATATTCATATACGCAATTAAGTTTTTATATCATGTTTAAAATATCATGTTTTTCTAGAATTTAAAAAATATATATACAGAGAAAACCTTTTTGCTCGGCGGTCAGAGAGTTTTAAAAATATTCCAATCAGTCATTTTACCTTACTTCCAAATTTATCTAATTGCGTACATTAATATTTTACTTCTCCTTTTAAAATCCTAATTCAAAACAACAATTCGTATTAAAAATTTTTCTTTCAAGGTCTTTTCATTTTTTTTTAAACGGCGATATGAATTCTGTCAAAATTATTTGTTCTGTGAATCTCATCTTATTGCCACATATTTTCTTCTTTTCTTTCCGTATTCTAAATAGTTCACTAATCGGAAGTGCCTTTGCACGTCTATTTTTACTACTCGGATAGGAAACACTATAAATTGCACAGAGGAAATATAATGAAGGTACAATATACAAAAAAAATAAAGGCCGTTGTTTTCATTTTTTCATTAAAAGTTAAACAGATGAACAGTAATTCAACTTCAGTGGATTCTCAATTGTACGACACAATTGGTTATTCGACACCCATTACGTATTTTATCGTAACATGTAATAATTAGCCATAAAATTATTATAAAACAACAAACTCTTTTACAGCTGCAATATGTAATACGTATAGTTTTCTATTCCCTTCCTGAGATCTTTTGTTTATCAATGTGGAAGTTAATTAAAAGTTTTAAAAGTTATAGAAAAGTTCTCTTTTTGCAAATCGGTACATAAGTTCTAGTTCACGATCATGGTGTTCACATCGGTGTTTTTGTCTCTAATAGTGGTTTGGCTTACTCTGTAACGGCTTTTTTGCGGATGCTTGCTTTGGCTTCTATTTCTAATGATGTCCTTTTTTTTTTTTTTTTTGATAATTTGGTAAAATTTAAGTTAACTTCATAAAGCATGCACTGTAAAAAATTACCAATGTTTCTTATTTTATGAAAATATACTATAACCACGAACGAAAATATAATATAATCTTCTGAGTTATCTGAAATTCCGAATAGCGTGTTCCATTATCTTTTGAATCCCCAGAAACCAATACATTTCCAAAATTTAAATAATTATTTATAAAAACAAAGTATTTTGTGCTGCCCGTATTTTTCAGTAACGTTTCCAAAGGGTTTTTATAGTGTATTAATTAGTGTCCTCAGCCTGGAATACCTGTTTTTCGAATGTCATCATTTCTCAAGTAAACGTTTTCAGCCACATAAGTTAATTTGCACATGAAAAAGTAAAGAAATAATCTTAATTTTAATGTTATTGTTAACGCTGTTAATTTTACATGTTTGTCTGTTACACATTGTTTTTTGAGCATGAAAATGCTTACTTGAGAATTTATAGCATTCGAAAAACAGGTATTCCAAGCTGAGGACACTGATTAATACACTATAAAAACCCTTCGGAAACGTTTCTGAAAAATACGGGCAGCGAAAAATACTGTGTTTTTATAAATAATTCTTTAAATTTTGGAAATATATTGGTTTCTGGGGATTCAAAAGACAATGGAACACTCTACTCGGAATTTCGGATAACTCAGAAGTTTACATTATATTTTCGTTCGTGGTTATAGTATATTTTCAAAAAATAAGAAACATTGGTCATTTTTTACATTGATGCTGTGCAAACTAACACAGACTAATTCTTCAAATATTTGGAATAGAAGGAGATAACAGCTAAAATTTATATATCAGGGATGATTTCTGCTCACGAAAATTTGAAGATTTGTGTAAAAATGTCCGAGGAAACTATTCCACATTGAATAAAATATGAAACTTTAAGCTTTTCAAGCAGCTGTCCATTACAACATCATATCAGTTCAAGAGAACGCTTTAGATTTTCTATGTATGCCTTAGATAATAAACTTTTACATACTGTAAAATTCTTTATTAATTACATGAATATCAATCTCTATCTAAAACTCAAAAATATGATTAGAAGAAGATATACAGGGTGGTCATAAAAAAAACTTACCCGATATATGAATCCCTAGCGGCCTAACCACTGAACCAATTGAAAGAAAATTTAAGATATTGTTATTTGAATGTATGTGCTCAAGATCTTGATTATTTAAAATAATTGAGCTCCTACAGTTACGGTTACAGTGAAAAAAATTCGAAAATTTCCAAAGGTAACACCCACTTTTTTCCAGCGCAAATACATCTGTGCATTGCAAAACTATAAATGACGTTAGAACGAAACACGTATGACGAAAATTATCGGCAAAAAATATTTACAAAGAAGAGCATTGTCATACAGAGCAATGACAACACAAGAGAGAAGAGGGAAAATACTTTTATTGGAATTAGCAGTTTTCAACGTGCCCACCTTCGCAAACGATAACGTATTGCATGCGAGATATTGTTGACAGCAATGACGAGCGTAACATCACAAGAGGAATCTGTATAACTTCACGTTTTATGGCATCTTTCCATTCTGGCAGATCTCTTGGATTTGATGCGCACAATTCGATTTCAGACAACCCTAGAACCATAAATTCATCGGAGTGAGTTCTGGGGATCGCAGTGACCACGAAACTGCAAAGTTACTGTAGATGACTCTATCAACAAAGTGCTGTTGCAGCACTTCCCGAACACATGTAAACTCTCAGAAAAAACTGTAAATTTATGAGCGTTAGCCCTTCAATTTTCACGGGGAGCAGCCTTATTTGATGAAAAACGGTCTAATCCACTAAATAGGTGGCCTTATCCCTTAGATACTTAGAAAATTAAGAGCAATCCACATATTCTTACAGTTCTAGCCCATATGTTAGCAAAAATACGGTACGACCCCATACATTGTCCTCCGCTAGGGTATAATCCTTCATTTTACTCGTGTTTCGAAAATTTTAACCCGCCAAAACAGCGATTCTGTGATGATTATCTAAAGTGCTACGTGCTACGAAACAGTAAGTAAAGTGTTATTGTGTTTTATATCCTGTGCATTATAATGCTATATTACTTTGTCCCGTAAAATTACGGGCTGCAGAAAATGATGAGCATGGATTTTTTTATTTTTACGGGGTATGACTAGAATCTCTGCTGCCGGCCTCTGCCCGTAATTTTACTGCAATTTTTTTACAGTGTAGTGATGTATGGAGGAGCACAATTTTGCATCCATACAATGTCATTAACGGCATTTTGCTGCTGTAATTCTGTAATTACGTAATTTTGCAACATTGTTGCATATCGAGCACTTTAGCTTCACGCAAAGACGTTGGTGCGAACATTTTGAGGATTTTCGTCAGCCCAGTGAACGCAGTTCTTGGAGTTTACATTTGCAGTTATGGAGAGATGTGACTCATCCGTTCATAATATCCACAGTGGCCACCTATTATCTTGATCATATCCGATGAGGAAATAATTCGAAAAGTCGAAACGCTGTTGCTCGTCTCCAGGTTGCAACATATGGACGCACTGGAATCGATAAGGTAACATCCTCAGAAAAGAACACAGAATCTTGAGGACTGTGGTTTTCTATAAATTCAACTTGCGGGCAAAACTTCTTGCAGTATGCAATGCACCTGCAGTAATTGTATTATGCACGTCCGCAAAAACTTCAACACGTCATCTGGATCGTGGTATATCACATGTGCATCCAGTTTCTTAATTTTTTTTTTTTTACCAAATAACATACAGTTTTTACTGAACATGGGCCTTGTGGTAACTTATGATTTCGCCGATAAACTCGCATTGCTTCAGCAGAATTTTCCCCGTTAAAATAAAACAGCTTTATCAATTCAACTTGCAGTTTTCCCGTAAGTGTCATCTTGTTGGCACGTTCGAACACTTGATTGAAGAAACAATCTTCCCACGCTGCTTATTAAAGGTTTTCTACAGCCATTGCTTTGGACATAGTGCTCTGTGATTGGTGCTTGTACTGTCTGTCCCTGTGAATTATGCAAAGTGCATCAATGCAACTCCTCTCTGTGTTGTCATTGGTCCTTTACCATGCTCTTCTTTGCAAATGTTTTATACCGGTAATTTTTGTCATACGTGCATCGTTCCCACTCCATTTATGGTTTTTCAATTTGCTGATGAATCTACGCAGGAAAAATGTGGCTATTAGAAAATTTTGAAATTTTTTCACTGTAACCGTACCCGTGAGATCTCTATTGTTTTAAATCATCACGATCTCGAACGCATACTTTCAAATAACAATATCTGAAATTTCCTTTCGATTGGTTGAGCGGTTTGGCTGCTAGGGTTTCATATACCGGGGAAATTTTTTATAACCACCCTATACATTAAATAAAATAAAAAATTGTAAAATTTTCTAATAATCAGTTTTTTTATTATTTTCTGTTTTCTTGAAATTCGCCATTTTTATTGTTTAGTAAGAGAAATTCAAATCAGCATTACATCACATTCTTCTACAGTACCGATTTACATTTCATTGTATATTGTTGTATTTTATATCTAATTTGTCTATACAAAGATTGGATAAAATTGTAATATTAATTAAGAAACCACTGGATTTTCATTGCATTTGCAGATTCAACAGGTTCTAAGTCTTTTGACATACTCAACATAGCTTCAGCATGTATATTGAATGGTAATGCTACTTTACAACAAATAAAAATTTTCTTCGTTCCTTACGTTTCGTAAATACTTCTTTAGGAAAGCAATCCTGCAGTTTGAATCAACTAGATATCAACTCATACCAATAAATCCAATGCATCACTCTAAAAATCAACTGACACAATCCATTCTAGCTTTTAATACACCATTACACACTGTGGATGGTTAGAACCCTAAAATTTTAAATTATTGGGAAGTTGTACTACTTACCCATTTTCATTACTGAATCATTTTTAAGTTTTATAGCTACTGTTACTCGTATTGTAACAAAAGACAAAAATTCAAGATGCTAATTAAGAATGTAAATGCGTTCCACATTCAGTATGCATAAATAAGACAAACAAAAATTTGAAAAAAAATATATTACATAATCTTTTAATTATGACTGGTTGATGATTTATACTAATTTTATTTATGAATGAGAAATACCATATTAAACAACATCTTTTAACGAAAGAAAGTAGTTTATAAAATATGAATTGAAGTTTTTTTTCGTTGATTGATATTAATCTTCAAACATTTTCATTTTGGAGTGCATTACATTAAAAACTGTAGCAATTGAAAATTTTATAATTTTTAAAATATAAAGACCTCATATTTACAACTGTTTTTTTTTTAAATATAATATTTTAAAATTATGATTTTTTAAAAATTTATTTGCTATGTAAACAATTTAAATTAAATATTATACATGTTAATTTATATTAAATACTATAAATAATTATTAGACGTACCTACAATTATCAGATTAGCATATAGTTAAATTGCAAACATTCTCTTATAATTAACGTGCCAAAAGCTTTCAATATATAATGAACTGTAATTATAGAGATATTGATTACGGTGAAATGAATATCAATTCACATTAATAGTAATTCATTTAATTGCATTTATATAATTATTTCATTTTAATTACATACAGATATTGATACGTACACCAGATATTTACACTTAAACTAGATGAAACTCAGTCATTTATGTCAGAGGGGAAAATATGATAGATACTTTCCACCAGTTCACTTACTAAACAGTTTTACAAAGTATTATATGCAAGTTATTAATATAATGAAAAAAAAAATTGCAAGTATATTCGATTCAAAGAGGGCAAAATATTTCATTCATTAAATTACGGGCCTAGTTTTTCTTAATCAGGACTCACGCCAGCGGCTGACGGCAAACATAAATAATGTTGACAAGAATGGGCTTTAATATGAATGATTTTGCATATAACTCTGAAAACTATAAGAAATAAAAAGCGCACAAAGCAAGCGAAATGTTTGAACGAAATTTCACTCTGTTCATAAGAGCTAATTTTACACCGAGGCTCCACAGCCAACAATAAGATATTTTGACATCAACCCTGATCATATATATTATTTCTCCTGTCAACATCCCTTTTTCTCAGAAAATACGAAACGCAGAACGACGAATGAGATACCATATGAAAGGATTTGGAACAGGCTTCTGACATAGCACACTTACATTTTCTTAAAACATGTTTTTTGATTAAAATTGGCTGATAATTAAAAATTAAATCGGCATTGTTTTCATAAAAGAAATGAAAGGTTTTCCTCAAATTACTGTTGCCAAAAAAGTAAAATACCACATTATATGATGCTCAGATTATAAAAAACACCGCATGGGTTTATTTTATATTTATGATTAAAAAGCAAAATTGAAATGTTTAGATTTATATTTCTATGTCCCATGTTTTTCCCGAAGCGGACGATGTCATCCTCTAATGCAGTTAAAATACGATTGTTAAGTAAAATACCACATTATATGATGCTCAGATTATAAAAAACACCGCATGGGTTTATTTTATATTTATGATTAAAAAGCAAAATTGAAATGTTTAGATTTATATTTCTACACAGAAAAAAATAAAACCCAATTTGGGTCGAAAGATTCTTAGGTATGTGCCCAAATTGGGCCATGCCTGTTTTGGTTACCACTGTGTATCCATTTTGGGCACTTTTAAATACCCATTCCCCCCCCCCCCCCCCCCCCGAAAAAAAAAAGAAAAAAAAAATTTTTTTTTTGAAAATGGGTATTTAACAATGCCCAAAATGGATACACAGTGGTAACCAAATCAGGCATGTCCCAATTTGGGCACATACCTAAGAATCTTTCGACCCAAATTGGGTTTTATTTTTTTCTGTGTATGTCCCATGTTTTTCCCGAAGCGAACGATGTCATCCTCTAATGCAGTTAAAATACGATTGTTAATTTTTTTTTTCTCGCGCTTGCCTTTTGCAATCTTGGAGCAGATATTACTCTAACTTTGATGGAATAAATTAGATGATATTCTGGCTTGACTAAACACTAAATGTTGCTGCAGATATTTTTATCCTTAATTTTTCTTTAGAAGTTTAAACCTGCATCTAATAAATATTACATATTGATAAAAAATATTAGATTGCAGTGCGAAATCCTCGCACGGGCCCACTGGTTATTAAATATTTTCGTTTACTTTAAAACTGAATTTGAATTGGAATTTTGCCAAATGATAAAGTTATCGCTATTTTGGTCTCCTTTTTGGCAACATGGAAATATTTTTCGCCAATTGTTAATATATTTTGCCAAGTATCGCTAAACTTGGCAATAATTTGGAATGCGTGTGTACGTTTATGTTTATAATTATAAATACATACAATTATACGCCTTATATAAAATTTTCTTAAGGTTAAAGCCAATTCAAAATGAGGTTGTGGAATGGATTGAATTGCTACTATCTGGTCATAAATGTATCCCACAATGGAGCATTCTATTTCCATGCTTATGTTTATCTATCAAATATCACCTGATGCATATCGAGGCTAAAGAAAAATACAGGTTGCCACGGTGTGTTGCACGTGTCTCTTTTGTCAGACCTCTTGATTCACGTGATGCTCGAATGCGCAAATACAGGTGAACGAAAAGAGCATCACGTGACTCTACCGGTCTAAAGTGAAAACTAGTGCAGCAGTCTGTCTTTTTCGTTAGCCTTGGGCATATCATGATTACGTCATACCAAAATGTCAGTTCTCTTAGCATTTAATAGATGTAATAAAATAGCAGCATTCTACCCTGAAATAAGAACATCTATCAGTGTTATCTTTATCATAGATCTGGCTACATAATGCAAGTTAAATTAAAATAGATTGATGCCAATAAATCACAAAATTATTTTATGTTAATCTTGCTGTAGCATATCTTTTTAAATATTTCACATAATATAACAATGAGTAAGCATTTTCTCATCTTTTAATTCAAAATTGTAGCAGTATTGTACGCTTAAAATGTAGCCGACGTTTTCCTCATATAACATGAATTCGTTTTAAATATATAGGGTTTTACGTTGTTATTTCTTTATTTATTAAACTTTGTACACATTTAAGCACTCGCGGATATTTAAAAAATAAATCAAAATATTCTAGAAGTAAATATAAATCATCATTTATTTAGTTAGATGGTTCTCTGGTGTCTCAAACTCTTATAAAGATCAAACTGACGTATAAAAAGGAAATACAGTTCACTTAGCTTTTAACTTTTATCCTGTTTAGCTGTTGAAATGCACCTAAAATGCTGGTTTGCGTTTCAAAATTGGGAAGTTTATTTTTTGCAGTCTTCCAGTTTGAGAATGGGCAGAGCCATTTATCGGTGATATTTAAAACTAATGATAATATCTAGTGATAACATCGGATACCATAAAACAAGAAGGCCTACAAAAGCATTTTTTCCACGTATTATTCCACTGCAAGGGTAACTTCAAATGCTGCCATCGTTTCCTTTGTTTTGCGTTTATGAAATATATCGTCCACTTTCAAATATCCTGCCAAAACTAATGGTTTATATTCTAAAACTGCATGTACTTTAAATAATTCATTGACCATCTACTTTAAATAAAATAGATAAGTAATTTACTTGATATATATTTTTTTGATAACCGAATTTAAATAAAGAGCAGAAGTCTATTGCTTGTTAATATTAAATTTTCTTAACTGTTAACGCATTTTTACAAGCTGAAAAAAATTAAGCAAACAGAAATGCATACCTATGTCGGATATAAATATGAAAACCATAACAACTTTAAAAATTAATAGATAAAAAGATTGCTGATTAAATCTCATGAAAAAAATTGGTTTTACGATAGCTTTTATTATATTAAAAATATTTTGTATTTTATCAAACTAATAATAACTTAAACTTCGATAAATAAACGATAACCCAGATTAAAAAAGCCAGAAATTAGACAGAACAGTGCAATTTCACATATATTTGCCAAAATTGTAAAGTTGTTATTATTTGTTCTATAACATATAAACAAAAAATGCATTTATTTGTACATTAATCAAGCATTCAGATTTTTCTTACGAATATTTTGAATCGAAAATGACATAATAATCTAAAATTTCACAAACGTCAATAAATTATAAAAATATCAAAAATAACTTAAAAACGAATGTGAAAATTTGTGAATTTTGTCAAACACAATTACCATACATTAAAATTTAAAGTTAAAAAATAAAATGTATAATTAAATTAAATGAATTAAAATTTACTTGTATTTTCTTTTCTAAGTAAAATATAAATAAAAAATAAATTTACTCATTGACATTTTTATTCACTCATTTGCATCTAAATCAGGCATGAAAAAGTGTTCAAACCTGGATTAAACTTTTCACTTTGTCGGTTTCACGTCTTATTTATCAAAAAATCAATGATTTAAACTTCCAATTAGTATTTCTACAGGCATATGTCATTTCTACAACTTTCATGTACTAAATTTACTCCTTTTTGCTTATCTATATAGAAATTAATTTTATGGAAATTTAGTTAATATTTAATTTGAGCTACATACAAAGAATTGTTTTCTCTAAATTTCTCATTAAATAAAAATGAAGATAGACATATTTTTAAAAAATGACGGTTTTAAGTAAAGGAAACTTAATTGAATGCGCAATATTATTCTAGAAAATGCATGGTTGTTTTTTGCATCCACAAAGTCTTTTTACAATTTAAATATTTTATTATAAACAAATGAGCAAACTTATGTATGGAACATATTACAAATATTAAGAGTATATTTTAAAGGGTTTTTTTAGCGTCAATTAATAAACCTGTATATGAGCGTTATTGGTTGCACGAAGCACGTTAAGGCGATAATCGACGACATTTTCCTCTTATAATCTTTTTCGTCCAAGCCTTGCTTTATCCAATACTGAGCCGGACCCCATAAATTTCTTGTGCCCACGTCATTCAATTTGTGAATGGTACAAGAAATTCATGGAGACCAGCTCAGGATAAGATAAAGCAAGGGGTGGACGAAAAAAAGCATCAGAGGAAAACGTCGACATTATCACTTTAACGTATTACTCAACAAACATTTAATTATGTTTCGAAAAATCACCTGTACAAAAAGTTGTTCTACAATGAGACATTCATTATATGTTTCTGTGTTACTTATAATTGAATGCAATATTATTCTAGGAAATACATGGTGTCCACAAACTCTTTTTACAATTTAAATATTTTATTATAAGCAAATGAGCAAACTTATGTACGGAACTTTTTACAAATATTAAGGTATTTTAAAGTTTTTTTTTTTTTTTGCATCAATTAATAAACCTGTATATGTGCGTTATTGGTTGCACGAAACACGTTAAGGCGATAATCGACGACGTTTTCCTCTTATAATCTTTTTCGTCCACGGCTTGTTTTAACCAATACTGAGCCGGACGCCATGAATTTCTTGTCTTTCAATTCGTGAATAGCACAAGAAATTCATGGAGACCAGCTCAAAATAAGATAAAGCATGGGGTGGACGAAAAAGTACATCAGAGGAAAACGTCGATATTATCGCCTTAACGCATTACTCAACAAACATTTAATTAGGTTTTGAAAAATCCACTGTACAAAAAAAAATTCTACAATGAACCCCTCATTATATGTTTCTGTGTTATTTACACAACAGAATATTTTCAAAAATAAAATGATGTAGTTTGTTTAAATTAAAATCAAATTTATCAAAATAAACATATAATATAACGTGTGGCAGTTGAAAGTTTTCTGTTTGAACGTTGGATAATCAGCTGAATTATAGAATGTTTATTAAAACAAAAAAATGAATAAAATGTTTCAAATTCTAATAAGAACTTTTCCATCATTTCTCACTAATAATTAATCTCTATAAAATTGTATCCTATTCGCACACATAGCTTATCGCAAGTTTAGGAAAAATGCGAAAGATTAGGTTTTATGAGCATATTTGTGTGTTTAAAAGATTAAGGGGATAAATGTTTTCATGTGATTAGTAAAATTGCTAGTGTGAATTAGAAATGGTAGAATGTGATGATATGGGTGTGGAATTTTTAAAACAAAATGTTTAATCTATACTTATAAAAGAGTAGCTTGATTTTCTCATAATCAACGCCGAGCCTCAACCGTTTGTTCTAGAACAATGAAATTTGGAAGACATGTTCTTTACACAATGCAGGCGCGTACTAAGAAAAGATTTTTGAAAATTCACAGCATAAGAGGATCAAATGGGGGGTCAAAAGTTTTAGATAATTTCGTCTTTTCGACATATCTCAGCAGGAGTTTTAAATAGCAGCTTGAAATTTGGGATAACAATTCTACTAAAAAATAGTCAAACATGTATTTCAGGCGATTTTAGAAATTCAGCCACTAAGTGGGTTAAATTGGGGGGTCACAAATTTTCGGTGATTTCACATTTTCACCAAATCTCATCAGCTGTTTTAGGTAAGAGCGTGAAGTTCAAGATAACAAATCTACTAGAAAAATAATTAAACGCGTATTTCAGCGTTTTTAGAAATTCAACCACTAAGGGGTTTAAATGGGGGGATCAAAAGTTTTAGGGGATTTTGCCTTTTTGCCATATCTCAACAACAGTTTTAGTTAAAAGCGCGAAATTCAAGATAAAAAAATGTACTAAAAGTTAGTTAAACACATATTTCAGCGATTTTAAAAATTCAACCACTAAGGGGGTTATATGGGGGTGGAAAGTTTTTAGTCATTTCACGTTTTCACCATATCTCAGCAGCATTTTTAGATAGGAACTTGAAATTCAGGCTAACAAATCTACTAAAAAAATAATTAAACACATATTTTAGCGATTTTAGAAATTCATCCATTACGGGGGTTAAATGGGGGGTCAAAAGTTTTAGGTCATTTTGCCTGTTCGCTATATCTCAGCAGCATTTTTAGTTAGGAGCTCGGAATTCGGGATAACAAATCTACAAAAAATATAAATAAACATACATTTCCGCAATTTTCGAAATTCAGCAACTAAGGTGGGTTAAATAGGAGGTCAAATATTTTAGATTACTTTGACATATCTCAGTAGAAATTATAGGTAGAATCATGAAACTCAGGATAACAAATCTACACAAAATATAGTTAAACACGTATTTCAGCGATTTTAGAAATTCAGACACTAAGGATGGTTAAATGAGGGTCGAATGTTTTACGCCATTTTGCCATATCTCAGTAGCAGTTATAGTTAGGAGCGTGAATTTCGGGATAACAAATCTACTAAAGAATACTTAAACATGTATTTTAGGCGATTTTAGAAACTCAACTACTAAGGGGGTTAAATGGTGGGTCAATAATTTTCGATGATTTCACCTTTTCACCATATCTCATCAGTAGTTTTGGATAAGAGCGTGAACTCAGGGTAACAAATCAGGGTAACATTATTCAGGATAACAAATATGCTATAAAAATAATTAAACATATATTTCAGCGATTTTAGAAATTCACCCATTAAGGGGGCTAAGTGGGGGTCGAAGTTTTTGGGTAATTTCGAATGTTTGCCATATCGCAGCAGAATGTTTAGTTATGAGCTTGAAATCACAGATTCACGATAACAAATCTATTAAAAAGTAATTAAACATAAACATATATTTCCGCGATTTTAGAAATTCAGACCCTAAAGAGGGTTAAATGGGGTCGAATTTCTTATGTTATTTTCCGATATCTCAGTAATAAGTAGGAGCGTTAAATTTAGGATAACAATTGTACTAGAAAATAGTTAAATATGTATTTCAGCAATTTTAGATAGTAATCCATCAAGGGGTTCACACTGTGTGTCGAAAGTTTTAGGTATTTGTGCCATATCTCAACAGCAGTTTTAAATAAGAATGTGAATCTTCGCTTTACAAATCTACAAAAAAAAAGTTAATCATATATTTCAACGACTTTAGAGCTAGCGAGTTCGTGGGCAACATCGCCTGTGAACCCGATTGTGGAAGATTAGACGGAAAAGAGAACTATTGCTGTTTTTTTATTATATACTAGCCAGTCGCTTCCGAGTGGGGCCCAGATACAAAGTACTACTTGGGCCCACGGGTAAGGCCCAGTAGTATTTTGTCAGGGGGCTTATAAAAAAATATTTATGTCGCGAAATCTTTATTTAAGTGCTTTTTTATATTCTTATTAGTTATTTCCGTATACTTTTAGTTTAATGTATTTTATTTATATTTTTCTGGTTGCATGTAAAATGTACTTTTTGGGCCCCAAACGAAGTCAGAGTGGTACGCTGCACTATGTATCTAGGCCCCACTCGGAAACGACCGGCTAGACGGACGAAGACAGGCTAGTTTTAGATATGCGATATATTACAATGAAAGAAAATAAATTTTAATAATCTTCGTAAGTTTAGTAACTGACATGATTGGAAATTTTGAAAAAAATTTAAAAATTTTATTTTTTAAATGCTTAAGTCAACATTAAAAAAAGAAAGTGTTTAATTATTAGTTAAATATGAGTTAAATAAATAATTGATCAAATCTAAAAAAAGCATTTCGTGTTTTCAATTATTTAATTTTCTTATTTTTTTAAAATGGTATATTCATTCCTTATTATCTTTATAAATAATTCCTGAAAACTCAAGAAAGATATCTCAAACGATAAAAACAATATCAGGAGATTTGCACACTTCCACTATTTGCAAAATCCTAAAAGGATCTAGTTCTTTTTTTAATGAGATGAGAAACGGCGTTATAAATTTAATTTAAAGGAAAAGCGTTTGACATTTATTTGAACATTTCAACTGTTTTGCTTGAAGAGGAACAAATTTGTGACAAACATAAATTTCTACTCTTTATATCAAAAAAAATCTATAGCTTATTCTCGCTCACATTTTAGAAATTGGAATGTATGTATACCGATTAAGAAATATTTTCTAAAAGACACATTTGATTTTAAGAATAATTATCCTTTTTTTAGTATGATTTGATATGTTCCTGAGTATGTTTTGATTCGTTTATTTGTGAAATTATTTTTATGTTTTAGATTACTGAAGAAATCGTCGAGTTCGTTCTTATTATTTAAAGAGAAAGGCTGGCATACAAAAATATATTAATTCCCACCAAAAGGGTTGAAAATTAAAAAAATATGCAATTCAATATAATAATAATATACTTATTTACATTTTTATTAAATGTAAATAAAATGTTAAAACTACACTGTAGAAAAAGGAAAAGGCTTTCTCATTCTATAAAAATATAACATATAACTAAGAGCGAAAATATACAATAACCTGTTCCGAGTTACCTACCATTCCGAAGAGCGTTCTTATCTTTAGAAACCTCAGAAACAAATACATTTTCGAGATTTAAAGAAGCATTTATAAAACCAAAGTTTCTTTTGCTGCCACTGATTTTTGGAAATTTTACGAATAGTTTCTATAGTGTATTAATCAATTTTCTCAAACCGGAATATAAATTTTTAGGATACTACGAATTCTCAATAAAAATATTCCAGCTGCTTAACTGAATTTATGCATGCAGCAGTAACACAATAATATAAATTTTACTGTTAATGTTAATGTTAATATTTTTACTATATGATGTTTGTCAGTAAAATATGTTTCTTTAACATGAACATGTGTACTTGAGAATTTATAGCATTTGAAAAACTTTTATTCTGGTTTGAGAAAACTATTTAATACACAATTTTATAAATTATAATACCTTATAACAATATATTTCTTTTAAATGCTAAAAGGTGTAAATTAACGGCATAATATACAGTAAAATAACTTTTATTAGGTTGTTGACATGTTTCAGCTCACTCCGAGCCATTTTCACAAACAAATGAGAATATTCTATAATTTCACGGTCTTTGAAGTTATTATTTGAAATGCTATCGCTTAATTTGTATGTACTTTTTTAAAAATTACGCACGTTATATTTTATTAGTACTTGGTTGTCTATTTTCATATTTGTAACCATGGAGTAACTCTAGCCACAATTTCGGTAAATTAAAAGACGCTGCATCGTTACATATTGTATTTTTGCATGTTACTATCTCTACGGTTTCTCTTATTATGTATGGATAGTACAGACTGGAGGGGAAAATTATTTTACTTTCATGAAATTTATTTAGATGTCTTCTTCTTGATATAATATTGCGAAGGCTGTGGTTTTTCTATTGTACTTAATATCAGCTATATGCTCCTTTTTCTATAACTAAATTTCCTGCTTGGCATGCCAATATAGTAATTCTTAGATCCGTTTTCTTTAATAAAAGTTATTTCATATAATGTTGAATAATTCTCAAAATTAATTGGGTCAATTTTACTGCAAATGATATTCTTTAATATCTGAGTGGGTTTGGCTTTTAAGCAGATAGTAAAACGTTTAAGTGTATTTTAAGTTTTCGAAAAGCTTGGATAATATTAAAGAGTATAAAGTTTGTATTTTTGGAAATAAACTTTGTTTTCCGGTTTCTAATTATTGGCGATATCCACGATTAATTTATTAATATGGTGTGCTTTAAAACCACAGTCCTATCAAAATTATATCAGGCAGAAACCATCCAAATAAATTTCAATGAAAGGTGGTCCAATTCTCTAGCTATCCGCTTAGACATCTTCCGTGCCATTCGTGAGGCACATGTAGAAATGTTGTGATTTTACAAACAAAACTATGTGTATCCATTGTTGTTTCAATCTTCCTAATGCAACAATTGCATGTTGTATTACAGACTGTTCAAATTAGGGGGTTTCGTTTCTGACACCCTGTATATATATATATATATATATATATATATTTGTGAAATTAGTTTTGTATTTTATATTACTGATGTGAAACGTTGAGTTCGTTTTCTAACTCCAAAATAACTTTAATAATAAAAGAATATTCGAAACGAAAGATTCACCTTTGCTTATCCACAATAAGAAAACATTTTTTTTATGAAACATGATTTATTTTACACATTACTAAAATAGACGTACGGTAAAAACATATGTACAAATGTCTTAGAAACTTTAAAACATTAGGTATTAGCAGTACATAACTCTTTCCACTTTAAAACACAAGATATTAGCAGCACATAACTCTTTCCCTTTAAAACACTAGATATTAGCATTACATAACTCTTTCCACTTAAAACACCAGATATTAATATCTAGAGTTTTAAATTTTTTAAGACATTTGTATATATTTTTTTATCGGAAGTCTATTTTAGTAATGTGTAAATTAAATCTTTTTTCATAAAAAAATGTTTTCTTATTGTTCTTATTGCGTTTTGTAACTTACTGTTAAAGACGAAATGTTGGTATTTACAAAGGTATATGGTCCCACCGACATGACTAAAAATTAAACATTTCAATATTTCAATTCAATATTTCAATTCAATATTCCATTAAATATTTTAAGAATAAATTTATTGTCGTTTTTTTCAAATGTGTTAACCTATAAAATGTTAAAAACCATGTCACGACGCCTCTACACTTTCATTTCTTGGATCATCGTAAAATGAACTTCTTTGTATCTTAATGAAATGTAAAATGGTGTTGTAAATTTAATTTAAACGAAAATATTTTGAGATTTATTTGAAAATTTCGATAGTTCAGACTAAAATAGAATAAAACTGTCACAAATATAAATTACTACTCTTTTTTTTTTTCAAAGAATCGGAAATATATTTTCGCTCAAATTTTTGAAATTGATATGTATTTACAAAACTCAAAACCCTTTTGGAAAAGTTTCAATTTATTATAAAAATAAATATATCTTTCTTCTGTAAAATTTCATGAGTGTAGAAAAAAATATCTCTTCGAAATCATTTTTACATTACTGCAACATAAGACTCAATTAACTGTCTGGCTTATTTTTAAAGCAAAATATCCGCATTGAAAAACGTATAACTAAAATTCAAAATGATTGTAAATTTACTTCTCATTTCAAAAGTCTAAGAATGTACAAATTCCTCTCATTTTTGTAATGTAATTTTTGCCATAAGTGTTAAATACATTTACAAATATAAAACTGCATAGAATTCTTCTTTTTAAAGTTTATGTTTGGTGTATTGCATAATCAATGAAACTATGAAAAAAAATAATTCTACAGAGTTATTCTAAATGATAAACCCATTCTCAAAAAATTGTGTTTATTAAAGTACAAATCCAAAATAAACAATCTTTATACCAATGAAAAGAGGAAGTTTCAAAGTTTGTTTTAAGACATTATAAATGTTCAATGTGTCCACCGTTTGCTGCACGGCCAACATCTACGCGATAGCCAAACTCGTCCGACACACGAGAAACCGTATCTGCTGTCACTGAGTGCACGGCTTTCAAAGCGGTGATGGTTCCAGAGGCGGCCGGTAGAGGTCGCGCGGCAATAGGCCGCGATTTCGTTTCACTGTCAGTTGTGAGTGAGATGGCTACTGTGGAGCTCAAGGTTTTCTGCGTTCTTGAGTTCGCAAGAAGTGAGTCGCAAATTGCAGCGCAGTGGTCATTTCGTACCGAATTCGGTATTGAAAAAAAAACTTTGAAACTTCCTCTTTTCATTGTTATAAAGATTGTTCATTTTGGATTTGTGCTTTAATAAATACAATTTTTGGAAAATTGGTCCATCATTTAGAATAACCCTGTATAATGCATTCTGTAATGCAATGAATAATGATTCTCTATTGATTTTGAAGTCAATATCTTTAATTTAAAAAGTAGTATTTATTGTTATTTTCTCTTTATTTACGCAAATTTTGCGTTTTTCCATTGCAATTCAATAAAATAAAAAATTATATGAACAAAATATCTTCTTCGAAAGATTATGACAAATTTGAATTTATTTGAATTTATTAGTAAATCACATTTTATACAATTTTACTTTCATACAAGTTCTTCATACTCAAGTTTACGGAATCAAAACTAATCCTGTGTATTTGCATACGGGTGCCATTTGATGTGAGTGAATTGATCTATGCTCGTTTTGGATTGCAGCTGAATGATTTCATTTACTAAGGTTTTGTTGGCGGGATCATAAGCAAATTGACTTTTGGACTATACTGTATTTACTATCACATATTTATCAGAAAATGAAAACATTTTCATTTTAAATATCCTATTTTTAAGTATATAGTTTATTGGAAAATAAAATAATGTATCATGAAAGTTTAATTATAATGTTACTTTACGTTAATTTGCTTTATTAAAAAAATTTTTTGGTTAACTTGTGAAAAAATTCCGAAATCTTAAGTGATTTATCAAAGTGTACATTAATAATATTTTTAACAAATACCTTTCATTTACTAAATCTCTACAGATTATTTAAACATATTTGTTTTTATTATACTAACAAAATTATAATCTAAGATTTAAGCTATCATCTGTGTATTTCCCGATATCTAATTCGTAGTGGGGATTTCTTTTAATCACATAGAAACATCTATACCCTTAATTTGTTAAACACCTCTCGATCTATCTGCTCATAAAACCAATCTTTCTCATCTCTTTAGAATTTGTGGTAGAATATACGTACAAATGGGATATAATTTTCTTTTCATTAGTAGGGAGAAAAGGGGGAAATGTATTTAGTACAATCCGACAATAGTTTCTCCAACTTTTCTTTTTAAAAGTTGAAAAATCCATTTGATTATTTAGCTTTAAAAAAGTTACAGATTATTATTTATTAATTATTATTCTATTTAATCACAATTAATGAAAGTTTTGTTCTAAATTATTTTTTTTACAGTTTATTTATATTCAAACGTTTGTAAATATCTCATTTTTGGAATGTTTTCTGAATGTACGTAAAACATGTTTTAATATTAAAATTTCTTTGTACAGATGACTGCACAAGACTTTATTTAGAATTGATTTTGAAAGACAATTTCCTCGAAAAAAAATGTATACTTTAAAACGTCAAAAGTGTCTTTTGTATTTTTTTCTGAATTTCTAAGAATAGAAATTAAAAAAATTAAATTAGATGTAAATGGATGCCAGGAATAAAATGCGGAGATAAAGATTATTTGTAACCAGCCCAATCTAAATATTGAATAAAATTTATTTTATTTATTTTACATTTATATGTATTCTACTCTCTATTTCTCTCAAACCAAAAGAAGAAGCATGCCCATTATCTCTTTTTAATGCATTCATCTATTTAAATAAGGAATTACTAATTAACAAAATACGGAACAAATTGAACAAAAATCCCAAAATTCATAGAATTTTTCTAACTCCTGTTTGCTGTTTTAAATGATTTTAAAACAATTAAATTTTTGGAAACAATTAACGTCATTGCAATAATAGCCTAACTCTTTTACACAAAATTTATATTTACAGTACGCCAATGAAAATATGAACGACGGCGATAACTTCATTTATAATTAAATGCGTAAATTAAGAGATGAGTACGTTTTCGAATCGTACAAATTCTATATGCTGCATGTGTTTTTTCTTACCTTATGGATTCATCTACATTAAAATCGAAACTTAATTGTAAGAGTTCAAAATCAACACATAATTTTATTTGATAGTTAAGTTCCCAACATCAAAAATATGGAATTACACATTGAAATCACTTTTTAGTGATAATTTAATGAGATATGAATTATATAAAAATGAACGAATCAATGTTAAAGTTAAACGTATAAGATTGAGGCATAACCCGAGCAATAACTTATGTACTTCCTAACTTTTTGTTTTATATGTTACCGTACAAAATCCCAAGCGTAGCTCGGAGGCCTATTTCATATATATATGTTTATGTAATTTTAATTAGTAATTAGTAATGTGGATATCTTCCTGTTCTTCCAGACGGTTAGTTGGCTAATATTTTATCGCGTCCGACTTTGCTATCAAGGCGTAAAAAATCTTTAACTTTCTATGTGACCTTTCTACTTTAATACATCACTGAGACAGGGACTCGAGTTTCTCCTCAACACAATAATTTTATTTGATAGTTAAGTTCCCCACATCAAAAATATGGAATTACACATTGAAATCACTTTTTAGTGATAATTTAATGAGATATGAATTATATAAAAATGAACGAATCAATGTTAAAGTTAAACGTACAAGATTGAGGCATAACCCGAGCAATAACTTATGTACTTCCTTACTTTTTGTTTTATATGTTACCGTACAAAATCCCAAGCGTAGCTCGGAGGCCTATTTCATATATATATGTTTATGTAATTTTAATTAGTAATTAGTAATGTGGATATCTATCTGTTCTTCCAGACGGTTAGTTGGCTAATATTTTATTGCGTCCGACTTTGCTATCAAGGCTTAAAAAATCTTTAACTTTCTATGTGACCTTTCTACTTTAATACATCACTGAGCCAGGGACTCGAGTTTCTCCTTATTCTCTAACCTTTGTCGGGTTGGAGCTTTGTATTCTGAAGCCGTGATATTATTTTGTACTACTGTCCTTTTACAAATATTGTTTCAATTATAGTTAAACATTTATTTATCTATTGTTAACCCCTCGTCCTCTGTCACGCTCACCGCTGGAATTTTGTATTTTTTTTACCTCGATAAATGGAACAGGGGGGGGGGGGGGACATCTGTGCTCTATAGACTTGGTTGTAAGTCTGAGTAGTCCCTCTCGGGCAGTAAAGAAAAGTAAAGTAAGGTTTATTCATAGAGACATACATACATACAAACATGCACACACATATATATATATATATATATAACCATTAATGAAACATTACCGAAACACCAACTGAAACTTGAAATTATGATTTAGGAAGTAATAATTTATTGACAACGGATTTGTAACCCCAGCACTATGAATATAGATATTAAATACTTATTTAAAAGAAGTAGAAATTAAATTAAAAATTGAATGAAATAAATAGAATGAATGAAATTTGTGGAATTTATACAGAATTATCAATTCCCAAATGCATAAATTCCACAAATAAAATGGGTGGTTTCATCTTCATATTAGCATTAAAATTGCTAAAGAATATGAATTTGGGACGATCACTCAGACATATATCCATCTAGTGAAAAAAAAAGACTTAAAGATCACAAAACAAATACATTACTAATACAATACCAAAATGGAGAGATACCTTACCCATATTTATAAGAGAAAAACTTGATAATAGATCTCCAAATATCAAAAACAACGTGATGAAGATGGATTCCTGCAACACAACACTGACCAGATACATGAAGACATCAATAAAGGCAATGAATTGCAAAAAAAAAATTTCTAAATGTTGCCAAAAACATTATTAGAAGATTACAAACCCTGTTGCCAAAACAATTTACAAAATGAATTACTTGGATATGGAATATTTTAAAGCAAACAAACCATGGTGCTGCCATCTATGATCTGAATATGTAGTGAATATACAATGGAAAAATCAATATTAAAAATGAAACCATTCTATCTAAAGTGATAATAATTAGTTAATAAATATAAATGAAATTAAAAATAAAATAAATAATATTTAGATAATAAATATATATGAAATTAAATATAAAATGAATAATAAATCCAATTACATTAAAGTAAAAATGGATGTAGTAATAATTAAAATACTAAACGTGAATTAAGATGCTATGGAGTTAAATTTAATATTAAACATATGATACAAGAGGTTAGGGAATAACATTAATTTAAATTAATACATATTATTTTAGCGTTTAAGAAAGTATTACATTATATTATAATATGATATTGTCCACCGTGGCCAAATTAAAATACTAAATTATGTGAATTAAGATGCTATGGATTTAAAAATAACATTAATTAAATATTGAAATTAATAGTAACATATTATGTTTTTGCGAACAAAGTTAAGAATTAAATACACATGATAGAAGCAGTTAGGGAAGAAAATTAATTTTAATTAATATATATTATATTAGCGTTTAAGAAAGTATTACATTATATTAGAATATGATATTGTCCACCATGGGCATAAAAGTAAATACAATTAATCAATAAACATTGTTAATAGTAGTGAATAATACATTTAAATTAATTAATGAATATTTAAATAAAACTACAGTAATACGCATATAAAAGTACTGCATCAAAGTCCATTATAAAATTTGTATTAGCAAACGTATGTGTAAATCAAAATGCCCCCTTTTTTAAATAAATTAACCATGCGTTTTTACCATACAACTCCGCCACACACCTCCTCAATCCAACATCTACCCACCCAGCCGTCCTATTATGATTATTATTATTTTTTTAATAATATTATATGTTTTTTTTATACATTTTTAACGCATGTGTTAATTTCGTTGCTTAGATCATATAAGTACTAATTATATATTAAAGAATATATGAATTTTTTTTGGAAAACCATGTTGTAATGCATCATAGATTAGTTTTTTAATGTTGCTGTTAATGAGTTGAGAAGAACATAAACTCTTTATTCTGTAAATATGATTAAGGAGTATATTACGATATACAGAATTATGAAGACAGGATTTAAAATTAGTAAATGTATTAACTTTAAATTTAAATTCTTTACGTTTATCAAAAAGATCAATTATTGTTTTGTTTTCTTTAAGTGTAATTTTAAGATCTAAATAGTTAATAGTTAAAGAAAGAGTTAGTTAGAAAGGAGGTTTTCCGTTAATTCTAAATTAGTAGGATAATCAACTGGAAATATAGAAATATTAGTGTGATCAGTGGCAATTAAAATTATGTCATCAATATAACGATATAAATGTATATTACTGTTAATAAAAGTACGTTCATAGTGATACAAGTATAAGTCTGAAAGTATACTAGATGTACATCCCCCTTGTGGTATACCGACTTTCTGTAAATATAACGTATTATCATGCATTATAAAATTATTATAAATAATGAAATTTGTTAAAGTTTTAAAATAAGCAGTATCTATATGAATAGGTAAATTTAGTGTATGATGATACTTATTAAATAATGCATTTATAATATTATGTAGATCTAATAAATCTATATTATTAAAAAGATCTTTGAAATCATAAGTCATTATATTGTTAACACGATTAAGATTTTTTTAAATATTGACGAGTTGATAGCTATTTTTTATACAATGTGTATTATCAGTGGATGTTGTCAGTGTATAAATTTTATTGAGAATTTTTAATAGATGTTTATTTGCTATATTGTTATATGTATTGCACCCAATAGTTACAGTCCTAAATTTAAGTGGATTTTTATGAAATTTGGGTATAAGAACTAAATAAGGATAATTAAAGTTAGTAAGTTTATAATAACTGTGAATTTTACGATTGTTTACAATTACATTTTCATTAGTTTTTTGAAACGATTTGTTAGTAGAAATACAAGATGTAAGTAGTCGGTGATAATAAGATTTACATATGATTATATATATATATATATATATATATATATATATATATATATGTGTGTGTGTGTGTGTGTGTGTGTGTGTGTGTGTGTGTGTGCATACGTGTGTACAGGATGCCGTATTCAACACACTTGCTGTTTGTACAACTTCCACGTGTAAAAGTTAACAGTTGTGTGTCACCATTAGAATCATCGTCGTCAAAAACATATAAAATATTTATTTTTCAGTTCTGACCATCAGTTGTACAGTAATAAATAAATATCTAAAATTGAAAAACTTAAAGAAGCCACGCCTAAGATTAAAGTTGAAAAGCTTTTTTCTGTTATTTGATGCGTGCGATACATAGCATGTAAACGATATAATATTTATGGACTCTATAATGCATATAATTACTCCCGTTATCAAACTATTGTTATATCTTTATTCTAACAATTTTACTCTCAATATGATAAAATCTTCAATATGCGTTTCTCAATATTGATACATTCGCCAAACACGCTTTTATTTTCCAAGTGTTTTAAAACATAAGAATGTACACTTGTATTAAAAGTAAATGAGGAATGACAAATCAAATCAAATGGAGAATTATATGCTTTTGTATTGAAATTTTAGAAGTTCGTGTAAGAATATATATATATATATATATATATATGTGTGTGTATATACAGTCCCTCGAGAAAATTTCAGAATGATAGGATTGTAGAAGATCATAAACGAGAAACAATGCTTCTCCTATTTTTAAAATTAGAATTAAAATTATCCTACAAGAGGTTATTTTTATGTGTTGTACAACTTTTCTCATGCTTTATTTTAAATTTGACATGCTGATTGTATACAGCATTTCAGTATTTAACCTTTCAAGATGTTTAAATATAAGAAATCTGAAAAATGAGTTCATAGATTAAAAAAAAAATGTTGCTTCATATCATGTTTTAATAACTGAGATGATAGGATATGAAATTAAGAACATTCATATTTAAATTAAAATATCTATAAAGCGTGACTGATATCCAATAACAATTTTTTAGTTGCATAAAGGTTTTTTCAAATAAAATATATAATTTTTCTGTGAAAAGAAATATTATTTTTTAAAATAAATAATACATTAAAAATTAATATTAAAAAATGCTCCATGCGAATTTTAACTACTGAAAAGTAATGATTACTCTGTTTTAAGAAATACGCATATTTGTGTATTCGTTTTGATACACATAAATGTTTATTTGCATTGCATAAATATGTGTCCCATATTACGCAAGAGTTCATATTTTTTATCCTAAATATTCAATTTGTTAATTATAAATTTTTAATTTTACTATTTTTTGTGTACGTATATATATTTTATGAAAAATAAAACTTTTAATGCATCTGAAAAATTACAAAATGGGCTGGAAGGAAAAAAGCACGCATGTAATATTTTAATCATTGGTTACAGATGAGATTTTAAACCTGCATAAAACTCGTTAAAATCTTGATCGGATTTAAATAAACCTTTACTGATTTAAGATGAATCCAGATAATTTATCAAAATAATAATAATAATAATAATCAATCATTCATTTTTTTGTGTGCGCTGGGCGCCACCAACGTAAGAACTATCATGTGAATTATTTTTACCAAAACCGTAACAGAGGCTTATTCTGAAGATTTCATTAAAACAATATGCAATATCAAATTTATTTAAATTTAGTTAAATTATTTCCAGCAAGGGAGCACTATAAACAAAAATAAATTTTGTTGAATCCATATAACAATTTTATTTAAAAACTTGGTCTTTTTTTTTTTTTTTGCTTTTTAATTGGATTTATACATAAACGTAAACATAAACAATCAATTTCATTTAAATTTGGTTACTGTAATTTTCGCTAGGTGACGTTATCAGCGTAAAATATCACGGAGTTGAATATGTCTTATCTAATGTTAAATTGAAATATGTTTGTCTTTTGAGAAACATAATAAAGTACTTTTTAAAAATTTAATTATGAAAATTTTTACAAGGGGCGCTACATAAGTCACAAAATTGTATCATGGGAAATTTTATATCAAAACATAAATTTGACCATGGCGGAAGCCTTTTCTGAAGATTTAAGCGAAATTGGTCCGCGGGAAATGAATCTAAATTCCGTCCAAATAGTTAAATGAAATATAGTTATACATAATCAGACATGAAGTATCATATTTAAAATAAAAATTACAGAATAAAGTGTAATACTTTTATGTAGCCCTTTAAAAAATGTAAAATTTGCACCCTTTATTTTAAATAGAGAAAATGGCACAATAATACGCAGTAACATATACAATTTTCGTAAAGTTTGAAATAATTTAGTAGCACTAAAATGTATTTGGAGTAATTGCTGCCCATAGACGGTAGTGTAATCGGATTTTTTAGTGCTGTTCTGTAAAATAACTATCAGTATTATACACTCCATATTCAAGAAAAATCTTGCTGTTCTATAACAGCATAAAGAAATCATACACTCTATATCTAAAAATCGCCGCCCGAAAAAATATATGCTTGATTGTAAGGAAATTTCGTCCAGCAAATACAAATGATTAAAATTTAATATTAAACAAATGAATAGCGGAAGCACCAGAGCATCGTAATTGCACATCCAGCAAGTGTTATATGGAGCGTTTCTCGATCTGATGTTCAAAATTTATGTTGCATTTTGACTGGGATATTTCACGTCAACGGTAAAGAAAAATTTCGCCAAAAAAGAAAAAAAAAAATCCGATAACAGAGTTGCTTGAAATTCGTGGTTTGGAGAATATTGGAGAATTTTGGGTTAATCTTAATTTAGAATGAAGAATTTTCGGCTGTGCTTAGGTTCGACAAAATAATGTTTAGTGATTTGAGGGAATATGGACACGTTAGAAATTCCGTCAAGACACTGTAAAACTGGCAATAAAATAATCGTCAATCTTTGTAATTTCACGAACATTCAGCTTTAATTTCAGAAATATAAAGCGAATTTTGGGAAAATTAATAAATAAACACAGAAAACTTTCAATCATTATCAAAAGAAAATTATGTCTTATTTAGCAGTTTATTTTTACATTGCAATCAACGATGAAAAATCTTCTCTTTGTTCGACATGTTCTGTTCACATACCCCAAAAGAATGTATCCCCAAGGTGTAACTCAAAATGTGGCGTATATACCCCAAAAGAATATATCCCCAAGGTGTAACTCAAAATGTGGCGTGTATCATTTTGAGAAAACCTACTATGAATGATGCTGCAAACTTGCTGCAAACTTTCATCTTAATGCTTCCCCCAAAACATTAATCTAATTTCATATTTTAAAATTTTTTTAATAATTCACGAGAATTTGATAAGAAACAATTTAATATTTAGCATTGAATATGTTAAATTACTTGGCTATTCCGCCACGAATGAATGTGCAACTGTTCACGAAAACAAAAACAATTATTACCCATCTAAACCAACGCGTAATTACAAAGGATCACATATTAAAATTTTATTAAAATTTTAAAATAACATAATTTTGCCATGAAGCATTACAATAATATCTTGCAAGATTATTCAATGCTAAAATTTAAAAATAATATGAAAATAATGTATTTTCAATGCAAAATGTTCAATTCGTTATAACTATTTCTTACAAATTCCTTTTTTTTTTTTCGATATGCATGCAAAAAATGGGGTCTTCTTCTTCAGAACACGCTCTAATATAAAAGAGTTAGCATATTTTAAACGAAAATTGAAAACAAAAAATCCTCTATTCATTTTAAAATATATCCTTTTGATGTGCGACTGAAAATGCTTCGTTAATGTGCATACACTTTTTTCATTCATTTCATTAGAATAATATCGTAAATATTCATTAAAATGTTATGAAATGTTTAAGAAATATAAAAATTACGTTTTTTGTGCAATGTCTCTTAATATATTTTAACAATTATTGCGTGGTATATGAAAAAGGAAATTTAAAATTTTATATGCAAAGGAATTTTTTAAAAAAGAGAGTAAATACTGAAAAGATTTAAGTCAATAAAAAAGAAATTTTTCATTTCGCTGCTTTGTTAAAATTTTCCGTAGCTCTATTATTAAAAATTTTCCACAAATGAATTCTAATTGAAATGATTCTGAATACAAAGCATTGCATACGCCTTTATTCCTTTTCAATGAAATGCATGTTCGCTCTCGTATTTTGAATATGAATGCCACTAATATTAAGTATTCAAATGTATGTTAATTTATGCTCTTTCAATTAACTTCTTTTCATGTTGTTTCTAAAGTCATTTATTACACACTCCTTACTTATGATCATTAAACTTCTATAGTTCATTCCTTGCCGGTCGTTATAGTAGATTATTTTGTTTCTTTTTTTACAAGCAAAAGTATGTTTCTTTGGTATTTTTGAGATAAAGCTAAGCAATATTAATAAGTGGAGAAAGATTCTGCTCTTTATAAATGTTGAAGAAAATAAATAAATTAAATATCTTCGCAAAAATATGATATTTGTGACGTTCATAAATACGATGGATAATTGAAAAATTCTCATATTAAAAAATTATTTGGATAAGAAATTTAAAAATAAATTTATAAAGTGAAGTTACGCTAAATTATATTCGCTAAAATATAATAATTACGCTAAAATATAATAATTCTATAACAATTTTAAAAATAATTTAAAAGCTGTTTTCTGGCATTTCATTCATTACATCCAGAAAAAAGTTTTGTTGAATCAACAAAAATTTGGTTGACCCAACAAAACTTTTCGTTTAAATATGGGTCAATGGAAATTTTGTTTGAATCAACAAAAACAATATTGTTGATTTTTTTTTTTTTTTTTTTTTTTTTTTTTGCAATTCCAAAAAAAAAAAAAAAATTGTATCGTCAGCAAAAAAATGTTTTGTTAATTCAAGCAAAATGGTTCAATTTTACTTGAATTAACAAAATTCTTTTTGTTACATAGATATATGCTATGTGTTATTTCAACAATCTATTTTTTTTAAACAAAATATATTTTGTTTGTTTAAATAATAAAATATGTTATATTACGAACTTGTTTTGTTTATACTACAAAGCCTTTGTTTCAATGAACCAATCTAAATATGCAATTTTAACTATTTTTTAATTAATTTTCGGCAGTGAATTACGCATGTAAACCTTGAATAATAACAAGGGAATTTTTTTCCTGCTTTTTTTTAAGCGAATACCGAGAGAGTGAAAATCGCCCAAGCCGGGAGTCGATCCCTGGTCCTCAGAACAGCGCTCTGAGGCTCTACCACTGAGTTACAAGGAACGATATCTGAGCTCGGCATTTCTCACTCTTATATATGTCGGAACGGCTGCAACCGCAGCATAAGATGGAAATATCATCAGGAGCACGCAAATTTCTGCGGCAAACATGAGACGACAATACAAAACCCAGCATACGACAACACATAGTTAATTTTTAATTCATTTTCAGCAGTAAATTACGCCTGCAAAAAGCATGATAAAAATTCACTGTTATATTTTACCAGTGCACTTTCTTCCAGTACCAGAGTACTTATCCACCAGAGTACTTTCTTCTTGTAAAGATAAGTAATAAATGGGACAGGGGGATTTTTAAAACTACCTTGATCCGTCCCAATGAAAAAAATTTTAATTGTCCAAAAATTATGTTAATCCTTTAATTATATAGCTATATAAGTCAAATAAATCGAGTTCAGTTCAAAGATTACAGGCGTAATTCACTGCTGAAAATGAGATAGAGCTATTGCAGAAATCTCGAAAAATGCAACATAGCAGCGCCACCTGTTGCGCGATTTATACCAAAAAATAATCAGCAACAACTTATATCAGGAAGTAACTGAATATAAAGTTTTATTAAACTTCGTACACTAGTTCTTAAGATAAAGCGCCCACAAAATTTTTATCACATACAGACAGACAGAGTCATTGACAGTCATTTTCTAAAAACAGTCAAATCGTGTTCAGGACCTTCTAAAATCGGTCGGAAACTGGAAGTCGAAAATTTTCATGATTCCAATATTTTCTTCTTGTAAAGATACAAGAAAGTAATAAATGGGACAGGGGGATTTTCAAAAGTACCTTGGTCCATCCCAAAGAAAAAAAGTTTTAATCATCCAAAAATTATGTTAATCCTTTAATTATATATCTATATAAGTCAAATAAATCGAGTTACGTCAGAGAGTTATGACTACTACACAAAAATTTAAATTTTGCAAAAACAACAAAATTTTGCTGGAATTACAAAATTAATGTAAAATTAAAAAAACAAATTTTGTTAATTCAAGTAAAATTGATTAAATTTTGTTAACATTTTGTAAGAGTGGTAACAATATTCTTTTGTCCAAGCAACGAAACCAATTTTTTTTACTTCAACTAAAAATTTTGCTAAAACAACCAAAATGTACTCAACAAAACATGTTTTGCTGTTTTAATTAATTCCTTTTTCTGGGTGTACATATTAAAATCTATAGTAAAATTTAAACATTTTACTCCGAAAAAAAATAATATAGGACAAGCATTTTAAGTATATTTTTAAGTACTAGAGAAAAATTATTTCACTTTACGATTAGTATTTAAGTAGAAGTCAGTCGCATTGAGATATTTAACGGATGGAAACAAACTTTTCGGGTCAAAAAAATGATCGGAATTTTCTTTCACTGTCAAAAAACACATGCAAGCGTTTTATCTATATTGGTCAATCATATTTAAAGTGCCATTTTGGGGTTTTCGAGGTGAATTGTTATTTTACCGTTGCTTGACTGCATTGTACGTAATAGAGTAGTAAAAAGTTTCGGGAAATGTTTGCTACCCCATTGTAGCGTAAAAAACGGGATATTGGAGAACGAATTCTTAATGTATATTAAACATGGTTTTATTTTTTTAATATTAGAATTTTTATTTCTGAAAAAAATGATGCCGAATTTAGTTATTTTTAATATAAAAGTATTTCTATATATTTTCCGTTATCCCTTTTTAAGGCATATTAATTCTGGTAAAATGATTGTCGCCATCTAATTTGAGAAACGAAATTATTAGTAAGTAATTGAATGCTATTCATGACGTCCATTATAAAAGCAAAATTCTTTTTAAATCCATATCCAATGGTTGGAGTACCATAGTTGAGATTTTTTCCAACCTCTGAGAGAAAATATGCCGAGACCAGCAATCGAACCTGGGTACTTTGGTTTACCGCACCAACGCTCTCCCTACTGAGCTATCCCGACGATATCCTAGCCGGCATATTTCACTCTTATCTGTTGAACAAGGCTGCGAACAGCAGCGCTAATTTCATTCATTGGAGCTATAACTATAGCATTTCCTCTCTGTTGGAAAAAATCTCAACTATGATACTCCAACCATTGGATATAATTTACCTAGTTGAATATACTTTCCTCTATTCATTCTTTTTAAATATTTTGGCACTAATTTGGCACTTGAGGATTAAAATTAAGTGGGTTACATACTTCCCAATGTCTTATAAAGGGCTAAATTAAAGTTCATAGAGCTTTGGTCTCGAAATTCTAATCTTGATATTCCTCATAGGATTAGTAACAAGCACGTGAAATGTCTTTACATTTACAGACTGATAAACATCACGTTTTCCCACATGCTAACCAAAAGTCTTTCATATAAATAAATACTGTGTGATCCAAAAGCTACTTAATAAAATTAATTCAATAATTCAAAAATTATTTTGACAGTATCTCAATATGAATTTAACAGCGATGCACAGAAAGTTATTATATTTGTTAGTGAGAAACAGGGTGCAGTGGTCTCGGAGTTGCTTTCTGACTTTATTTACTCACCATGTGTGGGAGGTTTACAGAAAAAAGCATTCTTTTTTGTCCAGTTTACATGTTTGAAGATTCTAGTTACCGATTTCTGTTATAATATTTATAGGTTACATTTAATTCTTGTTTAATATACATATTTTGAAATTAATTTCCGAAAAAAGTATGATCTGTAGGACTCTTTAGGATCAGGATTAGGACTCTATTGACCAAATTTTATTTTTTCTAGAAGCTTCTAATATGCAAATCAAACATTACCGCTCATTCTGTAACGTAGATTTTGAGTTATTATTCAAGAAATACTGGCATTGATTTGTGTAATGTAACGATTAACAATGTATTTAACATTATGAGCTTCAAACATTAAACTTTCATAATTCTTAAACTATTTGACCCGTATGGTATCCGAAGGTAACATGTACCGAATATTCCAAATATGATGTCAAAAGTAAGTATGTTCTAAAAAAACATTTATATTTAATTACAATTTCTATATGTAGACCTGATATGGAAAAATTTAAGCATAGCATTTATTAGTAGACGTTATAACTAATTAATTAGTACAGTCACATTTTTATACGAAGATTTGTGGCAGAGTTAGTAGGGGTATCATTTTTTCCCGATTCTACATTCAAGACAGATTGTAAATAACCAATTCAAGTTTCAAAAGAAGATAAAAAGTTATATATATACCCTGGAATAAGACACAGAGATGGAGAGAAGTGAATGTGTTTTTAGGAGTGAGATGTTCATTCCTAAAACTAATTTTGATCCCCCAAAATGAAAGGTATATCGCGCGATATGGCAATCAAATTATGCCAAAATAGTCAAAAGACGCCTTCACCATTTTCCTACTGTCTACTAACCTAACTAACAATGTCTACTACCTAACTAATAATGAGAAATTTTGGAATAGACCAGAAATGCGTTGAAAACGATTAACAATTAATTAGCCCAGTAAATTAATTTGATTAAATAACGCGGTAATGAATGAATTAAAAATTATATTTATGGCTTCATTGTAATTACTCTTACTATCTATTTTAGCGCAAGATTCACAAAAAGTATGTCACTTGAAATAATTCTGAATACAAAAGGAGTGAACGTTCCTTTATCATTCCACAACCAATTTCATATTCGCTTCTCTTATCCTGAATAAGAATACATTAAATATTTAGCATTTCCCTCAATTCAGATGCATGTTAATTTGTGCTCTTTAAATTAACTTCTTTTCATGCTCTTTCACCCTTGATTAATTGCAGCTACTTCGCTCATAACCATTATACGCTTGAAGTTTACTTCCTGGTATAAGAAATCTTTCCTTTTTGTGTCACGCGCTTGAAAATATTTAATTGTTACATTTAAACTAATCTTAACGTGAATAATTTCTTGATCTCACGCAATACAGCGAAGAAGCATAATTATTTATGCAAAGAAATGAATGAAATATCTTTCTCAAATATTCGTCATGTGGTGTAAGGAAAACATGGAATATTATAAAATGGTTTACGGGTTTTGAAAGATTTTAGCTGTAAAGAAACTTTGCGTCAGTGACGAATTCCGAAAGTAATTCTGAGATTGGGGAAATACAATTGAAATCTCCGCCCATCAAAGATTTGGTAATTTAGGCTTATTAGTGATAAATTAATCCTTGAACACCCCCCCCCTCCCAATATCCCTCGTGGAGAAAAATGTCAGGATTAGACGACACTTTGATTATTTTTTGCTAGCAAAACTTTGAGAAATGCATTATTTTAAATATTGATGATCAAATGGAAATTCTTTGTATAAACGTAATAAAATCAAGCTGTCTTTGTTGTCTATCTTATGTACCGTATACACGAATTATCGTACTGGATGAATCTCCGGAAAAATGTCTAGCTTCATTATCATTGAAAGGGAATTAGGTAGGCAATATGTTCGTATAGAAATTGTTTTAATTCTACACGCATGTCCAAAATTAAGGTCATAAACATAAAATCTGTGAAAAGTGATCAACTATTCACTGTGTTGTCACGAAATTTGGCTCAGAGGTATATTACAATGGGAGAAGGAATATAGCAACATAACAATATGGAAAAGATTTTAATTGTGAATTAAGATACAGGGCATATTAAAAAGTGTTAAATCATGAATCAGAGATAAAGCATTTATCTTGGGAAAAGTCTGTCTAATATGAAGTGTGACCACCGTGCACTGCTATACAAGCCTCACAACGAGCTCTCATACTGTTTATGCGGGTATCAATAAATGTTTGTGGCAACAAAGCCATTCTTCCAAAAGCACAGCTTTTAACTCCTGGTGGGTCCTTTAAGTGGGGTTACGCTCGAGTTTATCGGTTTATTACTGCTTAGGTCTAGAAAGAGGCCAGTGTATACATTTAATATTAAAAAATTGTGTTTGCTACCTCCTGAAAAGAAAATAAGATAGAATATTATTTTCAATTACGCCGTTACGAAAAAAGTATGGGAGAATTTTAACAATATCACGCAGAAGATTCGAAAAATGAAGGTACACATACCAGTAAGCAGTTTATCGATTGAATATGTCACTTACAAAACTCAATATAATAACCGACTTAATATTGGTTTATATCTAACATTAGCACGAAATATTGCGGCATTCCGTTTAACAATTTGTCCAGCCTTCCTAAATGGTTTTGATAACAACGCTGCCAATTATGTCTTAAAAAAATTCTTCCGACTTGTTACCGGGAGGAAAAGTTAGATTCCCTAGTCATTGTTTTTAAAAATTCAGCTAATGCTACTCAAACACGGGAACCTAAAATGCATGGAACCCTATTATAGATCATTCTTTCTCAGTTTTCGCCAATACTGGATTTCACAAAGAATTTCGTAAAATTATTCAGCTATATCCTTGTTAGCTTCATTTATGGTGATTTATATTTTGGTCACCAAAATGGTCAATATTTCTCCAAGTACTTGGCGAGAAATAGACGCTGGTGGCTATGAATAATGTAGATTTAAGCGTATGACTGTAGGAAAAATGATACAACAATAAAGTAATTTTGCGAGAAACCAAGTTTTCGAAAGCTCATGAATAAAATATGATTATGGAAAAATCAGCTACCATAGAAGTTCAAACTGTTATATCTCGGCCATTTTTTTTTCAGATAGCGGCAAAACACAAAATGCTTCGGAATCCTTGTATCGAAACAAAAAACTTAAGTGTAAAAACGTTTTGGATTTCTAATTTTTTTTCCTATTTTTATCCGAAATTTTAAGACATTTTGAAACAAGACGGTGGTTGAACCAACGAACTCGGTCAAGACTTTAACCCTTCTTTGCATGAGTTTTTCTTTTACAATTATGTTTTTTTATACATATATTAAATATTAGACACCAGAAATTTTAAGATAGATTTTCAACTTTGTTCAGCAACATAGTTCACGGGAAATTTACTGGATTAATATTTCTATGTAAATATAGTGGTGGCAAAGAAGTTGATTTATTTATTAAAAGTTAAATAAAAAGTGATGGAAATTTACATCACTATGCAATTAAGGGTTAATAAATCCTGTACACCTGCTCAGTTATACCCATATCGTTTCTTAAATACGACTGCTACAGCATGATAAAAATCAAATATATATATATATATATATATATAAACTTATTGTAAAAATTAACCATTGAAACAGAAGCAACTGACCATAGACAATGAGATTACTATACCATATAGCACTGTCAAATTACATATTATAAAACATAGTCCCAATATATGAAGTATTATTTTATATATATAAACATTTGAACGGGGAAGGTTTTGTGGTATGTGGTTCATGTTCGATGAAAATACACCAAAATATTCTGGAATTGCTTTCCACTGGAAGGTTGCATTAGGTAGCTTTTTACTTTTAGTACTGGGAGCTACCTAAAAAGCATTACACTCATTTAAAAGTAAAGAAAATCTGAATTAGAATTTTGATATTTTTAAAATATGCTGTTTGTATATCTGTATAAATTAAGTTTTAAAATATAATATATATATATATATATATATATATGTGAGATAAATACGTATAAATAGGCACTTTACTGAACCAATATGACAAATAATCGATGAACAACAGAATACTAACTTTAATTTCAACTAATAACACTTTTGGTCGAAACTATACAACAAATTTACATTACGATAATCCAACCAGGCCTAACGGCTATATCCATTTTACATCTCGCTTCATAATAAAAATTAGAACACTGGCTCTTAGCCAAATCTCGCAATTCAAACCATTTATAACTCGTGCATAGTTAGTTCATTTGATGAAGTGAAGTTTCTAACCATGGGTAATAACACTAGAGAGAGAGAGTCAGTTCATATCGTTTACATGAAGTGCTCAAACTAGAATCCTACAAATCGGTCATCCTGACGTGATGGCGTCTCGACATCAGCATCTTGATTTGTTACATTTTCTTTTCTTTCTGGATATTTCTCTCTGTCTTTAGAACCTGCATATCTAATATCTCTGTAATTTCTTTCCGGATATTGCTCTCTATTTTCAGAAGCTATATACCTATTGCTTCTAGAATGATAAGAATTTGAATAATCATCTCGTCCACTATCGGCTCCTTTAAATTCGTGATGAGAATTATTCTTATGTGATGGTTGCGAATATCTTTGTTCATTATAACTAGCTTTGCACGATCGTCGGCCACCATAATTATAATTATTTCGACCATGATAGTAGCCTCTATTCATGTATCTAGGGGAAAATTTTGGATTATATCTTGCTTTTGAATAAGGTGAAGCATCTTCTGTTATGTCTTGAGGTATCAAAGAATTTTCAGTCTCAAAGTTTTCAGGAATCTCAGACTTATTTTGGTAAGAATTCTCGGAACTCTGTTTCCCATATCCATATTTATTGTAATTTCTATGGTTAAATGATTGTTTAAAATATCTCTGGCCATATCTATTATTGCTTCTGTTGTCAAATGGTCTATTAAAATTTCTGTTCTTTCCCTTATAATCAAAATGCCTATTGCGATCTTTCACATAGTCTTTTCTACCATGTGCAGGACTACTACTTTCACAATTTTCTTCTGGAGATGCATTCCATTGATCGGATAATCCTGTATCTTTTGTTCTATTCGGCTTATATAGTTTTATTAATTTCCTTATTTTCTTTCTGTTCACTAAATTCGTAATCTGAGTCAAATTCACCCCGTCATTTACGCAGTCGATTTTAACCATATCTTCACAACCTCGATTATCGTTGTTTATACTTGCTTCATTAATTTTTGTCGGTACTTCGTTAATTTTAATGTATCCTACTCGAACTTTGTTGCCGCTTGTTATTCTAACACTATCTTCCGTTACTTTTAACGTCATGCCTTCTACTGATTTCCTACCTATTATTAAATCGCAGTCCGCCTCTTGTACCACGTAAAATTTATCCTGGATTTCTGTTTCATCCACGTAGACTTTATGCCAGAAAAAACCTATTGGCTTAATTTCTTCTCCACCTATGCCTGATATGTATATATTGTCTCTGGTTAGTTTTGGCGCGTTTATTGCAGTATGATATCTTGTACTGGCGATTGAAATATCGCTTCCTGTATCAATTATTACGCTTGTTTTTATTCCGCTAATATCTAAGATTCTTCCTTTTTTACCATTTAACATGCCCATATTAACTATTTTTCTTTGCGCGTTTTGGGTCTCATTTTGATATTTTGTTTCTCGCCAATCTTGATTACGTTGCGGGTAAAAATTTGAATATTCTTGTTCTGTATTATTCGCCATGGCACATTTCGCACTCACGTGACCAGGGTTGCCACACGCAAAACAGATTATATGCGACTCTTTGCTTCCATAATTCATACTGTGTCTATTGTCAATTTGGCGTCTTTTCAAATTGGCGTAATCAGCCACTCGCGATCTTCTGTCATCAAAATCGCTACTTGTATCCTTAACTGATTGTTTATTGTAAACCCTTTGTGCTGTTTCGTAATTATCTAATTTATTAACTAAGTCATCAATTTTCTTTATTACTAATAATTCCTCTATGAAATGTGTTTTTGTTTCCGTAGGTAAATTATGCCTGATTTGATTAACAACAATTAATTCCGCCAAATCTTCAAAGTTATTTACGTGAAGGCCTTCAATCCATTGTTGAAAATACACCTTTATCTCATAAGCGAAATCTCGCCAATTGGCTGATGGCTCCTTTTTAGATGAGAAAAATTTCAGCCTAAATTCCTCTGGTGATAGCTTGTAGCGTTTTAGTAGTATATTTTTTATGTAATCGTAATCGTGAATTTCAGGTTCGTTTTCCCTTGTTATTATATTTATCACATCTAACGGCATTAGATTAATTAAATAATTTACCCATTCTTTTTTATCAATGCCTGTTTGCGCCATTTGCCTTTCGTACATACATAAATATAAACTAATATCATTCGAGCTATCATATTTAGTTAATAATCTAAGCAATTCGAATTGCTTACCTAGATTTGTCCTTGGGTTATCCTCAATGTGTTCTCTTGAATTTTCTTGTATCTGCATTTTCTTGATTTCAAAATCTCTTTCGCTTTCGCGGTCTTTTTGCTCCATTTCTACTTTCCATTTTCTCTCTTCCATTTTCAGTTTATTTTCTTCAATCTCTGCTTGTAATTTCTTCTCTTCTCTTTCTCTTTCTGCTTGTAATTTCTTCTCTTCTCTTTCTCTTTCTGCTTGTAATTTCTTCTCTTCTCTTTCTCTTTCTGCTTGTAATTTCTTCTCTTCTCTTTCTCTTTCTGCTTGTAATTTCTTCTCTTCCAGTTCTGCTTGTAATTTCTTCTCTTTCTCTTTCTCTTCTCTTTCTTCTTACTCTTTTCTACTTGCTATCACTACTTCCAATCGATCTCTTATAAAATCTTCTTCGTAACTCTCCCAACTCTTGATCAGCTTTATTAGGACAGGAATTGTTGTCGGTTTTTCTGGTGCTTCAATTCCGCATTCCTCGCAGAGGTTTATTAGATCAATTCTCTTGGCTTTATTTAGAGTTCCCATCTTTCAAAAATTGTACTTGAAGTGATACGATTACGGTTTCACCTTGCTAATTCGTAACCTAACTTTTGATACTGGCGTTTTACAATACTTTACGTTTGGTTTCCATTTCACTACTAGTGGCTTTTACTTTTTAATAATCCCGGCATTCCGAGCCCCCAAAATGTGAGATAAATACGTATAAATAGGCACTTTACTGAACCAGTATGACAAATAATCGATGAACAACAGAATACCAACTTTAACTTCAACTAATAACACTTTTGGTCGAAACTATACAACAAATTTACATTACGATAATCCAACCAGGCCTAACGGCTATATCCATTTTACATCTCGCTTCATAATAAAAATTAGAACACTGGCTCTTAGCCAAATCTCGCGATTCAAACCATTTATAACTCGTGCATAGTTAGTTCATTTGATGAAGTGAAGTTTCTAACCATGGGTTATAACACTAGAGAGAGAGAGTCAGTTCATATCGTTTACATGAAGTGCTCAAACTGGAATCCTACATATATATATATCAATATAGCCATCCGTTTCATTTCCAGGCATTGTGTTCAAAATATCAATTGTCTTCAATTAAGAACAAAGAAAAAAAATCAGAAAAATTGGTTGCAAATTGAATGATAGAAAATTTAAATTTCTAGTTAGAATATTCCAATACGAATGAGAGCGAATTGTGAGTTCCTTTTCTAAAGTTCTACACTTGATTTGATGATTTTTCTCATTACACGTTAGACAATTTTAACTTACTATAAATGTTAGTTTATACCTGTGATTGCCAAAAAGGATAATTACGCCCTATAATGGGTGTTTGAAATTGCAATGGGACTGGTCAAGAGGGAAAAGTTCTTTCAAAGTTTCCGTGATAAACCGAATTTTCTTTATAAGCAGAGAACAGAAATTCGTGTAATTAGTTGGGGAAGGTAATCTTCACCTGGCGGCTGTATCCTCTATACAATGAGGCCCGTAATAAAACTTAATATAACTTTTAAACACTTTCCAACACAATTGAAAAGTGTTTATGAATTCGGTTTATCTGGCTGTCTATCTGTCTGTCTGGCGTGATCTTACTCGCGTAAACAATATCCGGATTTTCATGTGATTGATATATGTTATTGGTGTTTACAATGGCATATTCGATATTCAAAATGAAGTGTGTAGCATATAGACAATCAAAGGCAATCAAAAGGATACAAAGACAATCAAAAGAATTTCGTTACATTAGTTTGAGATATCTTTTGGACTGATATTTATTGCTTCTCTCAAATTTAGACAAAACTCCTTATTTCCATTCAGGTATAAAATATCGAACGTTTAAGGACAAAAATGAAGAAACTACAGTGGGGAGTACTTAAAATTATGATGTATTGGTACTTTCGAACAAAAAATCATCAGTGTCTCTTTTATGTCACAAAATATTCAGTAAGGAAGCTATGAAACGACAAGATTGCAAAACGCACACAGTAAATAAAAAAAGAGGCAATGATTCTTAATTCAGGAAAATATATATAATCAGAAACGAAAGTATACAATAACCTCTTACAAGTTACCCACGATTCCGAAAAGCGTCATTTATTTTTATAAACCTCATAAAACATATCTCTTCTCGCGATTTCAAGAAACATTTATAGAAACAAAGGTTCTTTTGCTTTTGTATCATTGGCCAAATAAAGCAACTTTATTTTACTTCATGTAAAAACCTAGTATGTTTGAAAAAAACATATAAGGCAATACAATTTCAGTTATTTCGTTAATTGAAAAATAATATCTTAACTCTCGGAGAATTACAGTGGTCCAAAGTGAAGTAGAATTATGAGGGACTAAAAAGTGGTTTTGAGCTACTTTTTTACAGTATAAAATTTAGTTTTTCATTCATTTTTCTTTCAATATTTCCATAAGTTACGATCATTATTCAACTAAATGCACTTCATAACGTAATAGAAGCACATGCCTTGACTCAAACTAAAACTGTACATTTTGCTGCCTGAAAGCTAAAATATAACAGTATGAAGTTTTCCTAGTTATTTAAAATACTTTTACATTATATTAAATTACATTTCTTGTTAATTTTTTTCGATTTAAATCTGTGCTGAAACCAGATTAAAATAAGTAACAAGTGGGTAGGTGTGATAGAAGATCGCTCAAAGGGTTTCGTTTAATATTCCTTTCAAAACACTTTATCCTTTCTTTAATAAATCCAAATAAATTTTATTTAGCAACCCCCCCAAAAAGTCATATTTTTTATAAAGTAAAAATTTACCGGTCTATTTTTCTCGTGTTTTCGAATATCTCACCGATAATGGGCGAAGCTCGCTATTATATTCTGTCATAATAATATCTGTCATGTGGACTAAATGCGATATTTAAAAAAAAGTAATTTCAAAATTAAACATGGTGTACACCTTCAAAATGTTAAAATATGCGAATATTTCCATAATCGGGTTTTTATCATGATTCAAGACTTTCCTCAAACGCATATATTTACTATTCTCTGTTACTCATATAGGTACTCGCTTTGTATTATTCTCAAACATTTGAAAAATCCGTTAAACTTCCGTCATGACGTCAGATTGTAATTTTAATTCTCTAATGACGTGATATTAATCTGCTTTGTGTACATACACATACTCATACTCCTTGTAATAATTGAGAAATCTTTCCATTTTATTACCACTATCACGTCAATCAATTTTATTTCATATTAATCTTTTTTTTCAATTAGTGAATCTTGTTATTTCATTTTTATTTTTCACGTGGAAATCGTCTGATAGAAAATTAATTATTGTAGAAAGAATTTCATCGTGGATTTTTAATTTTTGGCATCTGCTATAACGAAAATATGTTTAAATTTAATAGGAAAAGGCTTTTAGAATTTTGGTTTTTATCTCTATTTATTAAAATAATACGAATTTTTAAAATTTTAATATTTTGAGCTCTTTATATCTAGTATTTAGCTATATACACAAAGTTTCAACTCTGTAAGTTACAAAGTTTCTGAGAATGGCTCTGTGACAGACAGACAACGGAGCGGGAGTAATAGGGTTTCGTGAGATGAACGAAACCCTAAAAACGATTGCTCAAATTAAAGTGATATCATAACAACTAGCATGAAAACGTAAAATTGTGAAAATACGCATTCCAAATATCTTATTAAAATATTTATCATTCTTTTATAAGAAGAAAAACAGATAGGTTTTTTATTACATTTATCCTAGAACTGGTTTACATTTTATTAGATAAGCATACAACAGTTATATTTCGAAATATTTCAACAGTTTGGAATTTCTAGAGCACTGGATCTCTTGTAATGCTCATATCTTTATGCGAAAAATGAAAAAAAAATCATGTTTAGAATACTGCATAGATGTATGTATTACGTGGCTTTGTTATTTGAAGAAATATTAATTTTGTGTTTGCAAACACAATAAGTGCAATTCTACAATATTTTTCATTTAGATTTTCTTCTATAAAGATTCTAGGAAAATTACATTAACAGTTTGAAATTATCATATGTTTTGTGAAATCAGCTTATATTTTTTAACTTGTGCAAAGATATGCGTAAAAAGCACTCAAATATGTTACTTAGTGAATAATAATATAACAGTGAAAAATGTGTCAAATCTTCTGTAGAATGTTACAGAAATCTCTTTAAATATCTCGTAAGATATTATACTTTAAGAAAATAAATGTATGAAAACTAAAAGAATCTAATCTTTAAAAAATTAACAAAAAAGTTTTTTTTTTAAATAATTTTCAATAAATATTTATTTTTATAGCGGAATGATTTATGTATATGTAATTTAAACGTATGTATAACAATCGCAGTTATATGCATCCAAATATGAAATAATTTGCAAAATTAAATTTATATCTGAAATAAAACACTAGAATCTTTTTTTTTTCATTTTTACGTAATTTCAATAAATTACTCACATTCTAAATAACTTACCATCTAAAGATACTACATTATATATAGATAATCCGGAAAAGAATATAGTTAATTAGTGGCTTGTTAGTCTAAAATAAAAATACCACAAGCATGGAGCAGAAATTTTGATATTCCGACAAGAAAAACCCATCAAAACCATTTCCAACATTTACTAGTATTTATTTTTACATTTTCAAACATTTATTTGTTATCTAAAAAAATATTTTAACAGCTTTTCTATAAACAGTTCAGTTTTAGGTTAATAAATTGCACTTAAGGTAATGGATTTACTTAACATTCACAACTGATGCGGCCCTCAATTGAAATTGCCTTTGTAGGGCTGTTTATATAAATTTTTTTTAAAGATGTCTCATGTGTAAAATAAAGGTGTGAGAAATCTAAAGCCTTCCCAATTTTAATCATGTAACACGCTTTCTGCTCTGTATGGAAATGAGAAGAGCATTTTAGCATGACATGAAAAGTGATGCAACTTTGTTGACACGGAAGTTAAACTGCAGCTATTCTTTGAACATGGGCCATTATATCTAACATGGTAACTTACGTTCTTTTGGTCAAAAACGTAAGTAACCATAGTAAATATAATTTTTAGCATTCAAGAAATAGCACTAAATTTAAATATTTTTTATCCAAATTTAGCTTTGTATAGGTTTAATTAACAAATCATATAAACGTTGCGTTTTTAATAGTTTTTAGTGTTATATTACTAAAATTACTGAAATCAATTTTTCTAAATGCAACGTAAGTTACCATGGAATGACCCAAATGTGTGCATCGCTCAATACTGTTGTCATAATGATGTGTGCGACAATTTGGTTAAAATGGATGAATGTTGTAGCAATTGAGGTATTTTTTCCCAAATATTATTAAATAATCGTAAAGTTTTTTCTATGAGTAAAATGCACGTTTTGGGCGGACGTTGCCCACTCTTATCTAATTTTAAGAAATCAATGTCTAATTCATGTAATGCCCTCTAAGGAATACATATATATTCGAAATTTCAAAGCTGTATGTCAACAAGAAGTGGATGAAAAATGAGTAACGGGATTTGACTGCTACATACATGCAAGAATGTAAGTTAAAAGAAAGCGTATAAAAATTGGTATATTTGGTATGAAACGTTTAAATAAAAAATGTTGTTTTATATTATTATTTACCTTTTTAAAATTTCTAAAATTAATTATCTTCTTGATATTACGTTCTTTTAAAGAACGTAATAAATTGTGGGTGAATTGTTTAAAAAAAATAAATTAAATAACATTTTCTTAGTGAAATTTTTTGGACAAAATAATCAAAAGTACCAATTATATATAATCTAATTGCTGTAAGAGAAATCATAATACTGTACTTAAACAATGTTACAATATTAATTTAATTAGATGAACATCCATTAAAATAAACTTAAAATTCCCAATCACATTTTAACAATTTGATGTATTTAATAATATTAAATTACTGTTTTGAATGTTATTTGCAACGATAAGAAAGATTGGCAATTGTCAAACATATTTGGTGATCTATCTTAGCATAGGATCTTTAAATCAGGAAAACATGCTGATCTAAATGGTTTCCGTAAGCTCAAATAGATAACAAAAAGATAAAAACAATGTCACAAAGTTCCCACACTTCCAATCTAACTTTTTAATCAAATGAAAGACGGCTTTATAAATTTAATTTAAAGGGAAAGCGTTTGACGTTTATTTAAACAGTCTAGCTTGAAAAAGAAGACAATTATGACAAACAGACATTTCTATTTTAACTTTTAAATCGGAACGTTATGCTCACTCCAATTTTAGAAATAGAAAAAAAATATTCAGATTAATTAATGTTTCAAAAAGCTGTATTTGAAATTTAAAAAATCCTTCCTAAATAAAGTTTCATAAATCTAAAAAAAAAAAAAAAAATCAAAATCATTCCCTATTCCTGAAGAAGAACGTTGAGTTCGCTTTCTAACTTATTTCTTAAAGCGAAATACTGATGTAATACTGATGTAAAAAAGTACAAATTTCAAACAAAAAAATTTTAAATTGAAAACTTTACAATTCAATATTTTAGGAATGGATTTACTAATTATAGCATTTATAATAAACATTTAAAAAATAATAATACATAACTGATAAAGTGCCACAATTTTTCCACACTTGCTCTTTTGGGAATACCCTGAAAGACGCTTACTTTTTAAAAAAATTAAATGAAAAACATCTTTATAAATTTAATTTAAAGGAAAGGTGTTTGACATTTTTATCTGAAGAGTTTGACAGTTTAGCCTGAAACAGAAAAAAGCCGACTTACATAAATGTATACTCTTTATTTGAAAGAGTCCAAAACTTATGTTCACTCACATTTTGAAAATTGAAATGCATTTATAAAACTGGAAATGTTTTGTAAAAGTTTCATTTGAATTAAAAAATAAATATATTTTCTTACGTAAGGTTTTAAAAATTTAGAATTTCTTTTGTGTGTGTGTGTGGGTGAAAACATTATAATTTCTACTGGCAGACCCACACGCCATTTCCCGTTTTAACCATGTCGGTCTTCAAGACTAAATAAAAAAAAATAATGTTTGAGAAATACGACGAACACAATAACGAAGCTTTGTATGTTTGCATCCATAAAATGTTAAAAATACAATTAAAAAAATTATGTTACTTTGATGAAATCATAGTAAAACCTCTTAGCTTTTAAAATGAGAAAGCACGCTTTCTTTGGCACGTATAACAGAAAATATACGACAATACTGTAAAAGAAATGTAATAAAAGTATACAAATGGCATAGTATTTATTGAATTTCTCCTTTCGTATGGCTTGAAAATAAAGCCTTTACTTTATCGGTAACAGACGGTTATTTCAGAAGAGCAATGTGCCTCCACTGATGATAAATCACAATTTTAACATAGAAACTACAATGGATACATAAACATGAAATCATTTTCTTTTTTGCAGTTAATGTTGATATAAATTTTAATATGCATTAAAGGTTTTTTACATCTAAAGTGACGCCACATTTAGGGAATAATAATAATTATTATTTTTTAAGAATTCAAATTGAAATACCTGTATTATGTTTTAATTCCAAATAAATTTAAATGAAGGTATTCCGTCATTTTAACGCACTTAAAGAAAACGTTGTATGTATAAAAAATGCACATTATCTGTTCAGAATGATGTCGATATCGGATGCGAAAATATAGTGAAAGGGTCTGAAATTGAATTGTCTTATAAAAAGAATGTAAATGTTTTGAAATATGTTTACCGTAATTTAGCACTCAAATTAAATAAATAAGTCCATAAAGTCAAGTGTTTAAATATTATCTATACATTCTTATATATATTTTTTTCAAAATTCTTGCGCAGTTTCTGTTTAAGATGTGGCAGCAGTAATGAAAAATTAATGCTTTTGGAAGAAACAAATAGATTCTTATAAACATAAATTATGACAGATAAAAAGGTGGTGACGGGTGAGCTGTAAAATTTGTAAAGTAGCTATTTTTTTACAAAATGTATGTTTGTTATATATCATGCAAATCGGTCAAAAGTTGAAGGTTACACCCAGACAAAAGTTTTGTTGAATCAACAAAAATTTGGTTGATCCAACAAAACTTTTTGTTTAAATATAGGTCAATGGAAATTTTGTTTGAATCAACAAAAAAAAAATTTTTTTTTTTTTGCAATTCCAAAAAAAAAAAAAAAATTGTATCGTCAGCAAAAAATGTTTTGTTAATTCAAGTAAAATGGTTCAATTTTACTTGAATTTTGCTAAAACAACCAAAATGTACTAAACAAAACGTTTTGTAGTTTTAATCAATTCCTTTTTCTGGGTGTACTTGATTTTTGCTAAAATGATTGAAACTGACAATTTGCAGTTCAAAAATTAAAAAAATACATTCCTGTAGATTTTCGTTAAACGTGTTAACTCAAAAATTGTTAAAAGCGCAACTCTTAAATGATATACTGGTTTCTAATTGAAATTAAAAGTCTTCAGGCATTTAATTTAACCCTTTCAGTGGCAAGCACTTGTGCTCCTGTAACGTTGAATTCCCACCGGAATTTAGGAAAGAATTTAGTTCAAAATAAGAATAAGCAATTTTTCAACTTTTTTTCGTCAAAGTTAAAAAAGTAAAATTTAATTAAAAGTTTCTGGTTTGAATCGGATTAAAAATTAGGTGGTATATAATATATACCACCGCCCCTCAAAGGGTTTTAAACGACAAGAGTTTGACATTTATTGAGCAATTTAACAACTTAGCTAGAAATAGAAAAAAAAGTAAGAAACATAAATTTATGTACTTTACTTGAAAAAATCCAAGTTTTATGATAGCTGACACTTTAGAAATTAAAAAGTATTTACAAAGCTCAAACATTCCTCTTCTAAATTTTGTTTGATTTAGGAAATAAATATGTTTTTCTTGAGTAAGATTTCATAACTGTAGAAAGTAATTTTCTTTTCTCAAAATCAATTTTATATTTTCAATTATTGAAAGAAAAGCGTTATTCTTTTTCTCACACTTATTTTCAAGGCAATACGTAGGATTGAAAAATGCATGCATTATGAAGAGAAATGATCGAAAATTTACAACTGTGTTACTAATTCAACATTTAAAGAATACATTTTTTACACTTGTTAAAGACAGTTGCAGATATACAAAGATTTATAATTATTGATACCCAATTTTAAAAAGTCAGATATAAGTTAATAAAGGATCAAAATTATGGACTCAGCAATTTGTATTTTCATTAATGAAGACTTAACAATGACTAAATACTTCACTTCTATTTTAATTATATTTTAGAGTACACGGTTTCAAATAAATAAATTATTTATAAAAAGATTAATTCTTTATTCTTTCTATAGCGTCAGTAAAATAACAAGAATGTCACAATGGTTTCTACGATTACACTACTTAGAAAATCCTACAAATGGTAATTCTTTTCAGAAAAGAAGGGAAAAATGTGTTTAAAATTTAATTTAAATGTAACGCTTTAGAAATTTGTTTGAACAATTCGACAGGTTATTTCAATTAAAAGAGTTCTGACAATCGTCTAAATGTACACCGCCAAAAAGACAAATGTTTCTTCACCAAGGAAAGCATAATACAACCGTGAACAAAAATATACAATAACCTGTTCCGAGCTATCCACGATTCTGAAAAGCATTTTTTATTCAATACATTTTTGAGGTTTAAAAAATTATGTATGAAAATAAAATTTCTTTTGCTGCCACTGATTTTTGAAATCTTTACTGATATTCAGTGGCAGCATCATTTGTCTCTTTTTACAGTGTATGCTAGACACTGTCAAAAAAAGATGTTTCTTAATCTATGAAAATATAATATAACAACGAACGATAAATGCTATAACCTATTCCGAGAAACTGAATATTCCGAAAAGCGTTCTTTATCTTTAGAGATCTCAGAAACCAATGCATTTTAGAGAATTAAAGAAGCATTCATTAAAGCAATGTTTCGTTTGCTGCAATTGATTTTCTAAAACGTATCTGATTAGTTTTTGTAGGGTATTAATTAGTTTTCTCAACCTGGAATATAGTTTTTTTAGGTGCTATAAATTTTCAAGAAAAAAATTTCTTGTTCAACAAACACGTTTTACAGACAAATCTGATAAATTAACAGTATTAACATTAAAGTTAAAACCAACATTATTTTGTTAATAATGCATGAATAAATTCAATAACGCAGCTGAAAATATTTAATTGAGTTAGTTTCACCCTAAAACATGATATTCCGGAATGAGAGAACTAATTAATGCACAATAAAAATTATTCAGAAACGTTTCACATAATCTGAGAAAACAAAACAAACTTTGTTTTTACAAGTGATTCTTTAAAGTTTGAAAGCATATTTCTTTCTGGGATTTATAATAATAAAGAAAGCTTTTCGAATCATTGGTAACTCGTAAGAGGTTATTGTAAATTCTTGTTCGTGGTTACATTATATTTTCGTAGAGTAAAAAAAAAGAACATTTTTCATTTTTTACAGTGTATGAGGGAAATATATATATATATATACAGGGTGTTTCAAAAATGACCGCTATATTTGAAAAAACAATAAAAACTAAACGGGCAGTGATAGAAATATACCGTTTGTTGCAATATGCTTGGGACAACAGTAAATGTTCAGGCAGACAAACTTTCGAAATTAGTTACAATTTTCAACAACAGATGGCGCTACAGTCTGGAAAAATCTAAACCACGATATTTTTCAGATATCCACCATGCGCAGCAATAATATAGCGTAGTCTCTGAACGAAATTACCAGCAACCTTTGTAAACCTGTGACTTCTTTCTGTGGGGACACTTGAAAGACTAGATGTACCACCACAATCCAGCAACAATTGAGAAACTGAAGCAGTACATCTCTTCTGCATGTGAAGCCATCCCGCCTGACACGTTTACAAAGGTTTCTGGTGATTTCGTTCCTGCATTCAGCTGTGAATTTCAGATTAAAAATTTACTACAATATACGAAGATATATTTAAAAAAAATGAAGATATGTTTGTTTACGTGGAAACGAAATATTATTGAATATCACTTATAATTAAGGTGGAACGTCATATTTAAACCTGTAGTGCACAAAACGTTCTTTTGTCAGCATACCTTATGTGCGTACCTTTTATACATAACAGCATACCTCTGTATACTAGGCCTACGCGCCGACACAAAAACGGCGGCTGACATAGGCGGATTTTTTTCAGTGTTTGTACGGTCCCTTGAATTTCGATACCAATTAAAGTTTTATTAAAAATGTTTTATACCTGTATCAAGGAGCATTTATTATTCATTTAAGTTTTTAATTATAAATATACACAACATAATGTATTCAATTGTAATTATAACACAGTACAAAATGCATTTACCAATTACTTCATAATTGTAATTATCAGATTATGATACAGTTGAATTGAAAAGGTAATTCGATATTAATATGTCCAGGATATTGCCATACGACTGTAGATTATGGAGATAATATATTCTAAGTATTTTAAATCGAAAATTCAATTAATTTTCCTAAAACTAAACTAAAATAATTCTTAGATTATAGTATCTACATTCTTCAGTGATTCTATTTATGTAATGGCATTCATATATGGGTATCTGAAATAAACTATGTGAAATAAACCAATTAACTGAATCTTGATAACTCAGAAACTGATCATATTTTCCTGAACTATTTTATCTCTGAAAATAACTAAAAATACCGAGTAAAGTTTTTTCAATGAATATTTTTTTAAGATATTAAATTTGAAAAGTTTTAATATTGTGCAAAATTTATCATATCTTTACAAATTCAAATTTCTCTGTCTCCAAAACTATTTGACATAGAGAGATGGTGTTTATGTCATTAAATTTAGTTCTTATATTTCTTTATTTGGATGTGCTATATGAGTACATAACTCAAATTTTTAATACCTTTCTCAGTTCGTTTTTCAAAATAAATAAAATATATATTTTTTAATTATATATATATATATATATATAATAATAATAATAATTCTGTGCTTAATCTTTGGATGGTATATCAATGGAATCATATATAGATTTTTTTTACTTCCAATGGAGAATTTTCCAAATTTAGAAATGTCACCATGTCATATAATAAAAATACCTTTTTCAGATCATACTGAGTATGCTCTATTTAAATATATGTTTAACAGAAACAAAGAAATGTATTAGTGTTTAATAACATATACATTTGTTAAAAAAAAAATTTAAGGAAAAATGTTTAATGGTATTATTTTTGCATCTTTCTGAATCTGAAACTTCTTCTATCTACACACCAAAAACCATGCACCATCATTAATATGTCACATGAGAAGATGATATTAGACATTTAAATTAGTGAAACATGAATTAACCCTTTCTTGTTCATTATGAAAACTATTCGTATTTCTTTTTTTTTTCTTTTCAAAATTGTCTACGCACTTTTTTCATTCTTAGGGCTTACGAAAGTATATTTACATGGTATTGTAGCCGCAGCCCAGAATAACAATTTATTTAGTCAATGATAACTGCCTCTGCAGAAGTTGTATTCAATTTCTCCCCATCTACGATGGTGGTCAGAGAACCAAGAAATAAAAATTATAAATAATTAAGGTATATATCTATATCAATAAAATAAAATTTCCCTCTGTGTGTCTGTTGACGATGGCTAGGAAAATCTAGCCCACCTAGAAGGCTGCAAATTTAGATTTAGGTAGTTCAAACCCTCTCTTGGTGCACCTGACACTCAGAATTTTAATATTTGATAATTAGCCTAGATATTAATTAGATTCTCATTAACCATCGCTTCTAAAATGACATATTTTAAATCAAAATGGCGAAAGAAACGAACCGGCACATTGGGTTTGCAAGCGGAAATGAACGAATCCGAAATTATTTTACTAATTAGCGAATTTTAAGAAAACTAATTGAGATATCAATTTGAAAATTTCTGAGCATATGTAAAAAAAATAATCTACATCTGATTATGTGATTTTTGAAAAATTCGGTCGGTATTTGTTTTTAAATTTATGCAAAAAACTGCCGAAAATATCTGCCGACGCCATTGAAAACAATCCGAGAAAGTTTCAGACACGGATCTGCTTTCATTAAAAACTGAACTACAAAGAGATCTGTTTCTCTGGCCGATCCCTCCATTTAGTTTGCGAAAATGAAAGGAAATAATTGCCAATTTTTACTAATGAACAAAAATTTAGGTAACTAATTAAGATATAGATTTGAAATTGAGGTCGGGAAGGAGTGTCATCTGCCGGCTATTTTAGTGTAGCGTCTTCGTTACGTTCTAATTATCAGAAAAATGTAATTCTTTTTTTAATGATCGCGTTAATGTAGATGACGGTGGTTCTCTTGAACAAATTATTCATTATATTTGCGGGTATGGGGAAGGAGGGGGTTAACGCCTTCTCTGAGATTGCAATTATCTCGGGCCCGGGCAACGCCGGGCGGGTTAGCTAGTTGTTTAATAAAGAGAGAATTTTTACAGATTAAGATGGTAATAGTCTTATTAAAGGGTTCTGTCAGAATTGCAAAGACTGAGGCACCCTTCTTCTAGGATGAATGCTACCTAGAAAATTAGGTTAAACAATAGAAATTTTAATACTACTAGCAATTTGGTAAAATGCATTTAGATTTTCCATTCCAAGAAATTTATAAATCAATTTAATTTTAACTATACTTTTGCATTGATATGTATTTATATCGGAAACAAATGCGTGATAATTGCTTAAAAATGCTTTCAATTTGCTCTAATTGTATAGAAAACAGCTTTAATAATTATAGTTAGGATGTAAAATAAAATGTACGGTTAAAACATAAATAACATGATTGGTTAGTCTAATTATAAGTGCTTAGAAAGAAGTAATAATGAAATGGCTGAAAAGAGCATAGAGGATAGGTTGCCAATCTTATGGTAATGAAGAAACTTTAGATTAAGAACACAAATTGGTAATAGATATTGTGGTAACTTCTCATTATCTTAAATTGGAAGTAGAAAAATAATTTGAAGAATTATTGGAGATATATGAACGTGAACGGGCGAGTTAAAAAGTTTTTCATCAGCAATATAAAAAAGTAAATGTAAATTTCATCTAAAATAAAAAATGGGGATGGTGCAAGGTATAATTAAAAGAAATATATCATATTATTTTTCTAATCGATAACATTTTTAAATAAGTTAATTGTGAAGAAAGTAAATTTGTATTATCTTTTACATGATTTACATAGATATGTATGCTATAACTATTTCTTATCTAGTTTTTCTTAAATTACCAGTCCGATAAAATGGTTATTAATAATTTATACATGATATATAATATTTAAATGCAGTATCATTTACACCGCCTTTAAGTAAACACATTTAGAAACTATGGGATTTACCTTCAATTAAGGGATTATTATACCAGGCAAATGCAATCATCCTTTTGCAATTAGTATGCCATTAGCATTAAATCCATGCGTAATTCAATTTATAGTTTCATTAAAATTTGGGTAATAAGTATTGATTGAGCTATCCTATTATAAAATGCAAACACATCATTTTAAACTCTGGAAGTATTTTAAATTTTATTTTCAACATCTCATACATATATTTATATGAAAAGTAAAACGTCTATAAATCGTCAGAGGGAGGCATCAATAGTGGTGGCTATATAAACATTGTTTTTGACACACACACCCCTACCGTAAGGTATTTCTTTTCACTTTCTTTTAAGACTGTTTTTTTTTTTAAATATAATTTAAAATCATTATTTATTTTTTCTCTGATTGACTGCAATTTGCAGATTGCTTAGGTGTGTCATATAAGATCAAACACATAGGCTTATTTAGGAAATTTAAATCTCTCCTAATTATATTAGTTTAATTATAATTTGATTTAATTGTATTAATTTGATTTATATTAATATGAAGCCGATATTATACCCATGTAATTTTTCAATTGTTTTATTTTATTACTAGCTTTTTGCCCGCGGCTTTGCTCACATAGAATGTAAGTTTTGCAGTTTCCAATATTAATTTTATATATAATTTTTAAATTTTTTTTCATAATTTATCTAATTAATATAACTCCCATCAAAATCCGTTTAGTAGAATTTTTTTTAACAGAGATGATTTTTCATAATCGGCTTCTTTAATTATAAAGTTTTCTCCCTTCGCTCTATAATTAAGCAACAATGTTTTATACACTCTAATACCTTCCCTCAAAAATTACCTAACTGACAATGTAATTTTCATAAAAATCCGTTCAGCAAAACGTGAGTTATGAGCGTACGGAAAGAAATTGGCATTCATATTCTGTTTGGCCTAATTATAGAATATTCTCCCATCCTCTTTAATAAAAAGGTATGCGTTGCTGACGGCTGGGATTTTCGCTAATCGTTGCCACAGGTTAATCTTGGAATATGAAACATTTAAAGTTAGTGAAAAAAATAATAGCTCGAAAAGTATTTGTCAGAAAATTGTTAGACAAACTGCGTTAGAAAGGTAAAAAAATTGTATTTTTCTTGATATAAATTTCAAATCTAATGATTATGCCGTTTTTCAAATAATGAATTTCAAAAATTACCAAATTTTACAATGGTGTACCATAGCAAAACCTCTACGCATAAAAAGTGATAAAATATCAATTTCATTATATTTGAAGTATTGTAATTTCATTAAAATTCAACGGAATGCCACATAGTTTTTGACAGAACTTTCACTATTAGTTAGATGAGTTTTCAAGGATGGTTATAGTATATAGCATATCGTTTTTCGTTCCTTACTAAATTCTATTGTAAATGATCAACGAAAAGAGTTTATCGTTAGCAGCCCAAATTTTATCTGACATATTAAAAATGTAATAACGCAATGGCGTTAGTATCGTTTTTAGAAATGCAGAAGAACATTCCAAGTAAAGGTACATATGGTTTTAAAACACAAGGTCAAATTCAAGGTCAATATTTCGTTTGATTAAAGGTGCGTTAAGAGAAATTGACCATCGTAGCGGGCGTAGCTTGCTAGTAGCTCTATAACTAAGCAACGTAGAACAGTGCGTTATGCATTAAAGATTCCAACCAAATATTACCTAACTGACAATGTAAGAACCATAAAAATCCGTTTAAGTAAAACGTGATTTATAAGTGTTAGAAATGAAATTCCCATTTGCATTTTATATACACAGGATGTTTCTACGATCATAGGACAAACTTGGAGGAGTGGTACAGGACATTGTAACAAACAATTTTTGTATGAGAAAGCAGAGTTGGAAATCCATTTATTTACAGAAAATTACAGGGCGTCTCATTTCAAGTCGAAGTCACGTTTTTGTTCATAATTTTAACAGTAGTGAAGATATTTTAAGGAAATTCGCAATAGACTCATATTTGTAGGAATCGTAAGCATAGTGTAAGGATTTCGTTAAAATATCTTTACTAGTGTTAAAGTAATGAACGGAAACGCGATTTCGGATTGGAGTGAGACAACTTGCATTTTTACTATATAAATGGATTTCGGATCCCACTCTCCTATATTGTAGATACACAACCAGTAAAGAAACTACAATAATGTTATGAACGCTTCACACATTAAAAAAAATCAATTTTATCTAATTGAAATACATTAAAATTTGCTAAATAAACTTATGTTTCTAAACTTGTGTAACACACTTAATCAAACTTAAAAAAAAATAATAATAATTAGAGAAGCAGTACGCATACATACAAAAATAATATATTAAAATTATTAAAGCATCTTAGAAAATGGGAAAAATTCCGGTTATCAGTAGAACAGTTGCGTGAAACCTTGAGTTTTTTCACGAAACACAACTTAAATTCAGTAATTTTGGATAACCTTTAGTTTAAATCTGAAAATTTTCTGTCGTTTGAAGTAAAATCAAAATGGAAAATGTTGAACGTAAAATGGGGAGAAAAATGCACCTATTAGTAGAACAGTTGCCGGAAATCCTATGTTTTTTCCCGAACCGCAACTTGAATTTGATAATTTTGAATATCTTTAACTTAGATCAGACAATTTTCCGTGATTTGAAGGAAATTAAAATGGAAACTTGAACATAATAAACAGAAAATAACATCCGTTTTAAGTTTCTTTTAAGAGGCAGGACGTTTTTCGGCAATGAAAAGTGAAAGACGCATTTTTAGCGACAAAAAACATCATAATATGCTATAAACGTTTCTAATAATAATAAAAAAGAATAGCTTTCTTTTTCTGCAAGAAGATTATTACAGAAAACTACAAATCCCTATCTATAAAATTAACTAAATCATAATAAAGGGATTGTTTTGGCTTATACGGCTTTTTCATACCATTCAAAATGCTATTTCATCAGTAAAAACAGGAAAGATATACACATTGAAAACAGTTTTAAAAATGAGACAACAAGCGTAAAAAAATTAAAATAAACAAACACACAACATTACATAAAGTATAGCAATATGCATGAACCTGAGCAAACTGGATATCGTGTTACACAAACGGAGATCATGTGAAAAGAAAAGTATAGTTTTAAAACATAGAAACATAAACTCAAAAATACAATTCTCATATTGTTTTCGCAAAACTCCTACATATAACTGGGCTCGAATAATGCTTCTGTAAATATTTTGAAGTTCTTCGCAGCTAATATTGTAGAAATGATTATATTTTCTTATAGGTCAACATCATATATATTATCGTCTGTATTTTTTTCGTTTTCTCTTTTCTCTCTTTGACTCAATATCTCAGACAGGACCATATATCACTTTTATAGTTTGATATAGGGTGCCCATTCACACGGTCAATTTTTAATTAAGAATAAATTTCAGTTTTAAAGATACATTATGCAGTGTTTTGAAATGATCTTGACGAATCGAAAGGGGAAAAATCTAATTGACTAATTTGGACTATGAATGCTATAAAATTTAAAGTACTACTTTTTGAAAAATTATGGGAGAACTTGCATAGTTTCATTAACATAATCTTGATTCAGTCCGTATTTTGAACAATTGTGAAATTCACATTGTCTACTTTTCTCCGACAAATAACATAAATAAATAAAGTTGGTTTTAATATTTTTGGGCACTCTGTATAATACATATTTATTTTTTATACAATCATAAAAGATACAAAATCCTACATTTACTCTATATTGTTTCAAATAATGAATTTCTTCCATTGAGAATGTAAAAATATCAAAGCTTGTTTCTGTGAAAAGAAAAAATATTTCCAACATTTACAATATTTCCAGAAAAAGATTATTTCCAACAACGTTCTTTATTTATTCAGATTTGCTTTCTATTTTATCCATCTTTACTTTTAAAAACATTAATGATATCTCAACTTTGTTTAATTTTTAGCTTGATGCTCAACTGAATCATATTTGTGCTCGCAACTTTTAACTCCCTGTCTTGTATCATTATATTTTCTCATTCCTTAATTTCATGAGATATGTCACTAATTACAAGATAACTTCTTTCCCCAAATCTTTTAAGCATATCCCATTCCATTTTCTGCTGAAACCCTATCATTTTCATCTCCTTTGAGTCTTATATAGGTTACTTGAGTAAGTGGGGTGAAATTTCCTTTTTATTAAGGAGGGGAGAGAGGAAGAATCTTTTAATGGTATTTGCAACTTTAGTCTTCTGCTTGCATCGGGGAAACAGCTGACGGAATGTGTTTTGCATTTTTAAAATGGTAGTCTATGCTTAAAATTTAGAAAAGATGACTTTAGAGAAACAAAGTATGCCAATGAAACTCATATTAAACAGCTAGATGAACGTTTTAGAACAAAAATACTTTGGTGTAAAGAATTTGCAGAAAAATCTTTCGGGTGACTTGTATTAACAATGAAGGGTTTTTTCACATGGAACTGCAAACACGTTAGTTTTCACATTAACTGAAAGTATGGAGTTAAGAAGTATAAAAGTTTTCCGACTTTTGCAGTACATGCCAAGGCACTGATGTAAAAGTTAAAAATTATCATTTACTATCAAGAATCTTTTTCTAATGAATGCTTAAGAAGATCATGCAGGATATCAAAAATAGAAAGAATTAGAAGTGAAAGAATAAAAAAAATGATGAAAATAAAGGGAACCATATTAGACGATCTTCAAACGAAACGATTAATATGGTATGGCCATGTTAAAAGAATAAGTGATGTGAGACTACCCAAAATCTCATTTAATTATAGGACAAATCAAAAACGAAAACGAGGAAGCCCACGAAAGAACTGCACGGTATAAAAACAGTCATGAGGGATGGAGGTCTGGAGGAGAAATGCACCCTTGACCGGAAGAAATGGAGTGGTTTGTTGTAGATTTTTTGGATGGCGGCACCTGACGCCATAAACCAATTTTATATATATACGGGGTGATTATAATTAAAGTCCCACTTTCAAAATAAATGCTGTAAAAAAGGAACCACTGGTCAGAATGACTTCAAATTTGAACTGAATATACTGGAAAAAGGGGAGAAACGGTATGGCAAAAGAAAGAAAAAGTTTCAAAGTGTATCAATAGATGGCACTGTAAGCGGCATACTATGCGAATTAAAAAACACTCATGCGCAATTAATAACCGAATCGCTAAGTGCTTTTTATGCAGTTTTTGGCCCGATGACAATTAAAAACCGATTTTTCCCATCCAATATGGTACGTGGTTGATAGGCTTTCCACTAACTGTACCACAGCTGTTGACGGTCTTGGAAGTCATTTTTTTCCACCAAACAACCGAAAAACTCCTGCACATTGAACAGTACGGTTGGTTTACAATGCAACTCCTGCCAAAGCATTCGTATTTCCATTAAAAATGTCACTCGTAGCCGAATCCACTTTCGTTATGCTGCTTACAGCGTCATCTATTGATGCACTTTGGAACATTCCCTCTTCTCCCAGTATATTCAGTTCAAATTTGAAGTCATTCTGACAAGGGTTCCTTTTTTACAGCATTTTGAAAGTGAGACTTTAATTATAATCACCCTGTATAAGGAAGTGTATTAAGAGGGTTGTGAAAATTATCTTGTCTGTCTTAAATTTTTAAATAGGGGAAGTATGAAGTTCAAAAGTGCTATAGCTCTCTGGCGTTTTCAAATTTTAAAAATGAGCTAATAGAAGAATGCAAACGAAATTATTATTTAAGATTAAACAACAATAAATCAAAATAATTATTCTCGATAAAAACATTTTAATGGTAGGATTTCGTAGAAGTTATTAAAATGTCTATTTTCTATAAAAGTTTACTTTTGCATAAACTAGAAGCATAACGACAGGGAGTGCCACAGCTTTATTCACATGCAAAAAAAAAACTTTTATTGTTTGTCCGTAGGTTTTTCAGTTATTTATTAAAAGAACATAAAAATATATCCCATGTTTCAAAATTTATGAAATTATAGACTAGAAATATTTAGTCAATTACAAAAACAAGCCATACTCTTTGAAGTTAAAATGCAAACATTTTTTACAAGCTTTTTCCAAAACTCTTAGATCAATTAATCTTATCGTGTACGCGCCTTTGAATATTCCAACAAACATGATATTGTCATTATGGTTCAGAAGGACGTTAATTGAATATTAATGTTTAACATTCACTAGTGAAAAGATAATTTTGTAAACTTAGGATATGCATGAAAAGAAAATAAGAATTTCAAAATTTCGTATAATGATATTTTGCATTAGTTTATGTATACGTCGTAGGCTAATTGAGAAATACGGCTGTTTGCGGAGAGTGGGGCTAGTTGAAGAATCGTCTTGCTTTTTAACGGTTTTTTCAGAATGGGGAAATTAAAATTATTAAACTATCGATTTTCAAAATTTAATATGCCCCCAAATAAATTTTAAAATTTTGTTTTCTTTTTCTTTTATATTAAACAGTAAATAGTCTTTCATTTTTTAAAATTATTTAAAACAATGAATAATTACTTTATTACATTTTGTTTCCCGTTCTGCGTTATTTACATTTAATCTTGTATATAATAGTTTATTTAATTTCTTTTTTAAAAAAACGTTAATTAAAATACACCCCAACGTAAAAATCATCCTTGACAATTATTAGCACTCAGTTAATTGAAAAAGTCCTGTTCTCAAAATGAGATTATCTATAAATCTCAAAATGAGATTATCTATTGCTATGTTACTTGAAATTTTAGTTTGATACCTTGTTATTGTAAATATTCCTGCTAAATCTCTTTTGTTTATCAAAAACATATATTCCTTAATCTCCATACTATGTATACCTTTGTTAGTTTCTAGTAATATTCTGAAACAGATTGGACTGAAGGTAGTTTTTAAAGTATTACTCGAAAATTTCTGGGCGAAATGAGCTTTAACTTTCGACTTCCATATCTTAAGCTTCTAAAATTTGATTTCTGTTAAAAATTTTATATGTTACAATTTATGATTTTCTCGAAGATAAATTTCAAAATACGTAAAATTTCGAAATTTATTTTAGAAAAAATATAAATTGTGATGATATTATTTTAAAAAGATGAATTTCTGGATGCTTTAAATATGCGAATCCAAAATTACAGTTCATTCCTGAAAGTAAATTTTGAGTCATGTTTTTAAAAACGAGCACATTACAGTCAGTTTTATAATGATAAAACTGGAATGTAATATTAAAAGTTTAGAACTTCAAATCTTCATAATTACTAAACTACTAATTCTCCGAATTACTTTCTATTTCGTATCCAAAGGTATGCTTAATAGGAATACTTAATACCCAAAAAAAAGAAAAAAAAAAGAAAAGAAAAGAAAAGAAAAAAGTATATATATATATGTATTATATATATATACACCAAATATGCTGTAAAAATTTGGATGCTTGGTACAATTTCAGTATAAAGAGTTATTTAAATAACTGCATACACTGCAGTTTCTGTTGCAAATATTAAAAATGAATTTAAAATTAGGAGTTTTATTTTACATATTAATTACACAAAATTTTTCATATTAATAATTCCTAAACTCTTTCATTATGTGTCTTCCCGTTTGGAATCTCAAAGTAAAATGTGTCAAATAATCCAAATATGATGCCAAAATTAGGTCTTCGCATTAAAAATTTCAAAGTTTGTTGCAATTTCAAAATATTAATGGCACCCTAAGCTTAGTATTTTTTAAAAACATAAATTGAAACAAAAATACTTTCGATAAACTCTATACGGTTATTTTCTATTTTAGTGGCAATTTGGCAATTAGAATTACGAGATGTTCAATTTTTTTGTTTACTGCATGTTTTTTTTTTTTTTTTTTTTTTTTTTTTTTTTTTTTTTTGTAAATTTAATATAATTTCCCCCGAGGCTTTCAACTATCTGGAATGATAATTATGGTCATTTTATGGCTTTCAGTTGCCGTATAAATATTTTTTATTTCTTAAACAGCAACTATGTACTTTTCACTTTACATTTGTTTAGTATCTAATATTGGTTGTTTAATTTCCATCTATGCTATCGTTTTAAATGTAGAATCATATGTATTTTCTAGCGCTGTATCCAATTACAAATCATTAGACTGATATACAATTATGAGATAATAATGCATCGAAATTGCAAATATCCTTTGCAATTACTATATGGTAATAGAATGTATTGGAATATAATACTCGAGATAATGAGAATGGTCTGTGCTACAAGACTGCTAGTATTAACGCAGAAAATATATATATAGTTAATATTATAAAATATATTGCACAAAAAAAATTGTTATTCATAAATCAGTATATATTTAGTCGCTGAATAAATATAAAATAAAACAATATAATCACCGATATTTTATAGCACATTTGAGTTATTATTTTAATAAGCTGTTACTCTCTGCTGCTTCTAATCTGTGAGATAAAGGGGATTATTTTTTTATTATTCTTTTCTCTTTTTTTTTAATTCCGAAAGTGATCCCTTTAATAATTGTCTCCTCTTTCCTCGTTTTAGTGCTAAAAGTAGTTTTTTTTCCTGTATTTATTTTTATCCTATTTCCCCTCATCTATGATCTTTTTCTTTTTTTCATTCTTTGATTTTAATTTTTTAACGTTTATAGCTAAACAATTACAGTTTTATAAAATTAGTAATAATTTGTTTTTCATTAGATACTTTATTTGAGACAGTTGCAAAAGATATATTTTATTACATTCCAATCTAACTCTAACGTGTTTATAAATTTCATTCCTCTATTTAAATCCCTAATCTGCATTTCACGAGAAATTGTGTATGTAAATATTTCATTTCCTAAAAAAATAATATATTTAAAAAAAAAATCAGAAAACTATGCATATCGGTTTGAAAAATTATAATTAAAAATCAATATTATGATTATAATACATTATAATCATTGCAGTGTTTTATCAAACTTCCAAATAAGGAGATTATAAAACTCGTTTCTATATCATTTTGGAAATGTATGTCAAAAAATAACTTTTATACAGATATTCCGGTATTCATAATTATTGTTTTGTTGGCAAGGTCTCGTTCGGATGCTGGTCCGGTGTCGATTTCATGAGGTTACAAAAATGATATGTTTGTCTGGATAACTGCTAATGTTTTTTCCGACTTTATATGCTCTTGATTTGGTGAAAATTGGCAAATCGCCGATAATTCTAAATATATTGTTAAGATGCACTGTACTACAATATGTTTTAAAAATAGTTGTTATGTCCACGATATGTACGTCCGCTAATTACTTTTAAATGGATGCTCCTGTATTCATAATTACTTTTCTGTTAGAAAGTGTCAATTTAATCAGGATCCAAAAATAGCAGTGTTTCTCTCTTGAATGTTCTAGTTTTTTTCTGCTTTATAGACACTAGCATTTGTGAAAATTAACCAAATGTCAGGAATTCTGAATATACTGTTAAGGTGCACTGTACTACTATATGTTTTTAAGAATAGTCGTTATGTCCACGATATGTATGTCCGCGAATTACTTTTAAACTGGTGTTCCGATATTCATAATTACTTTCTGTTGAAAGCCTCAATCTGATAGCTGTTCTGTGTCGATTTCATTAGGATACAAAAATAGTGATTTTTGTGTCCTGAATGTTCTTGTCTTTTTTTTTCGATTTCATAGACTCTAGCTTTCATGAAAATTAGCCAATTCGTCAAAAAAAAATTTGAATATATTATTAAGGTACACTGTATTATTATACGTTTTTAAAAATATTTGTTATGTCCACGATAGGAACGTCAGTGAATATTACTTTTAAACAGCTTTTTCGATATTCATAATTACTTTTGTTGGATAGTGCTCTTTCTGGTGGCAGTTCTGTGTCGATTTCATTAGATACAAAAATAGCGATTTTTGTTTCCGCAATGTTTTTTTTTTCCTTTTTCAACTTCATAGACCCTGAATGACAAATAAAAAAAAAACAAATCTGAATATATTATTAAGGTACACTGCATTACTATACATTTTTAAAAATAGTTGTTATATCCACGATAGGTACGTCCGTGAATATTACGTTTGAACTGCTGTTCTGATATTCATAATTACTTTTTGTTGAATAGTGCTCTTTCTGATGGAACTTCTGTGTCGATTTCATTAGGATACAGAAATAGCGATTTTTGTCTCTTGAAAGTTCTTGTCTTTTTTCGATTTTATAGTCTCTAGCTTTTATGTAAATTGACCAATTCGTCAAAACATATTTGAATATATTATTAAGATATACTGTATTGTTATACGTTTAAAAAAATAGTTGTTATGTCCACGATAGGTACGTCCGTGAATTATTTTTAAACGGCTTTTCTGATATTCATAATTATTTTTTTTTGGACACTACTCTTTCTGATGACATTTCTGTGTCGATTTCATCAGGATACAAAAATAGCATTTTGTCTCCTGAATTTTATTTTTTTTTCGACTTTATAGACATCAGCTTACATGAAAATTGACCAATTCGTCCGGAAATCTGAATCTATTATTAAGGTACACAGTATTACTATACTTTTGAAAAAAAGTCTTTATATCGTGAAAAATAACACGTCAAAAACATCATAATCGTCAACATTTATCGTCGTCCATTACATGTCAAAATGACCAATATTGGTAACAAAGATATTAAAAATGAAAAGAGAGAACAATAGCGGTTTCCCACAAAGACACTCTGTTTTGCCGAACAACCTGTCGCTAATTTACGTCAACTGGCGGGCAATATGTACATAAGAGTGTAATAAGTTAACAAACAATCATCTGAAGTCAGTGTTATTTTTAGTTCTTAAAACATTGCTTGTTAATACAGAAAAATTCAGCTGAGTTAAAATTAGTATATATTTAAAATTTCCTGTTGTATTACAAATATTTATGTTACAATATGAATTCTTTCAGGCTATCCAGCTTAAGTTACAACATACATTTCCATCAATAAAAACTTTTTATGATAAGCGAATACTATTTATTCAATTCATGAATTTCAGAATGGTACAAAAAATGGCGACTTTAAAGAGGATAATATTTGGGATTCGTAATTGTTAATGATTATTAAAAATATTTTCTTATAAAAATTAATTAAAATATTAAATATTTTGAAATTACTATTCGCTCATATAAGAAAATTATTACATAGATGTAAGGTAAAGCTAGGATAGTCTGCGCACAATTCAAAAGAATAGCAATAAAAATTTTAAATATTAATTTTTTGCTAAACTATTCATGAATAACTTTTACTTCATTTGTTTTTTATACATTTCCATTGCTATTTTGTTGTTATGTTGCAATTTAATAGAACAGTTGTAATAAAACCAAGAAAGTTATTTTGCGCAATCTCTCCTTTCAGGGTTGGTGTGATTGCGCACATGGGTAGGAGAGATTGTTACTTATAATAACTACATTTAAATTGTAAACAGTGATAATTACACTTAAATGACATTGCTGTAAGGTTTTTGTGAACAAATATTATTGTATTGGGAGTGAATATTTCTACCTAATGATTAAAGAATCAGAAAAATGAAATAATTTTAAAAACGATTAAAAAATTTTAATTAAAGGAAAAAAATTAAAGAATCAGAAAAAGCAAGTCCAGATAAGTTTAAAAAATAAACTAATGTTACTTAATAACACGTTTAACTTAAAATTAGTCCATTTTCATTTTTCATTTTTTTATGCAAATTTACCAATAAGCTGCGTAATCTCTCCTACCATAGAAACGAATGGAAACACTGCGCCATCTCTCCTAAGTAGCAAATGCGCAAACTTTCCAATTTCGGTAGGAGAGATTGCGCGGTCTTTTATTTAAACATGACCTCTTCTAAAACGAACCGTTGATGTTCACATTGTTTGTCTAGATTAGTAGCTTATGAGAAATCGTTTAAGTTAAAAATATTTTGTACTATTGACATTGTATAGAAATTCTGATGAAGAGCTATGAAAATTCAAGCACTTACTTTGGGAAAACAAAACAAAATAGCAATACTTTATCTTAAACGCTCAAAGCAATCAACGTGCACTTTCAAGTAGACACTCCACTACTGTTGTTGTAGAACTACCTGGAGTCGCTGCACGCTCACTCTACTCCTTCCCCCCGAACCTCTATGTGCGCAATCTCTCCGACTGCGTCATCTCTCCTGGCTTTACCTTATATAATATATATTTAATACAACTGTGTTAATTATATATTGAATACTTAAATTGTGTTACATTGAATTATTCAGCAAGTTACTTTTGCATTTGAGAGACATGTGCATTTAAAAGTTTTGTAATTCCTTGTCTGTAATTTTGGGTTGGAAAAGAGGTTCCACATACTTCCGGATCACGGACATTAAAATTGACAGCTTTATAACGCCTAAATCAACACTTATATATGGTTTTAGATACAATATATTTCTTTTAAAATAACATATCGATGCACAGGCTTGTGCAGCAATTTTTCTTTGATGAAATTCGTAACGAATGTACTGGGTAAAACTGCGTTTTTGTTTGCCTCTTCCATTTGACAAAGTGAACGAACGTTTGGCTACTCCATCAATGTTTGCTTATTATCATTTGTACTCCTAGACCAAGGAAAGCGAACCTTTTCGCATGCGCGTTCCAATTTTTTTCCAAAAGTTTTTTTACGTGAAAGTGACATGCCAATGTGTAATGGATCAAATAATAATGTATCAAGATTACTTAAAAGTTTATTTCTCTGATTTAAAAGTGGTTAATACACGGTGTTGTATTTTAGAAAGTAAATAACAGAAAATTGCGATTTCTTTTGTTGTGTCTTACAGGCAAAATAGCTGATATTCACTTCATACTTTCATATTTTTAAGAGTATGCAAGCTAAACTGGAGTTGCCTGATGAAAAGGTTAACTCAAGTTTTACATATTATTAATTTCCAAAAATAATGACTCACAGGAATATTTCTCACATTGACAATCGATAGATTCTTTGAACAGCTCTTAGCGTTCGGAATTGAGTTCAAAGTTGTCCTAATTTTATAAACAACATTTTTACTTATAAAGCATGATTAACTTTCCTTTTCGATAGTTTTGAAATCTTCAACTTTTGTTTCAAATAAATGTTTAACCGATATTGAACTAAACTAGAATTCCTTATATTACATTTCAATTTCTGCAATTTCCAGCTAATCGATTTTAGTCAAACTCAACTCATCTAAATTCGTTCTTTTGTGAAATTTCGATTTAGAGCATCATCCCATGCCGTGTTGAAAATATTTTACCACGTGCCAACTATGGTACGAGTACTATAGTTTCGCTGTCCATGCCATAGGTAATTTATGGTCATATCACAAACTCAACAAATTCTTACGCAAATTCAAAGTGTCGGTCATACAACAAACTTTTTATGTCTTCATTGTACACTGAATGTAATATTGACAATTTATAAAATTATCTATTTAAATAACAATGATTACAATTAATATTTGTATATTTAAAAAAAATATGTACTTGCATAAAACTTACTTAATATTAAGTGATGTGTGTGAATTATGTTTACGTACTTAGCTTACATATCTGTTAAAATCTATTAACCATATTCATTCACTGTAAACATTATTATAAATGAGGCTTTCTCATAAATTTGCTGATAAATTACTTTCTAATTTATTTAATGGAGACAGAAAATCTCCTAAAAAATTAGAGTGCAATCAATTTAATTGAAGCTTTCCCACTTAATTCAAAAACTGGGCGTATTTCACGAATGGGGCAACAAATCAACTGTATTACGAAGTTCATTCGATGTTGTTTAACGATTACTTATTAATAATAATATTTTCTGTTATACAAAATACCTTGGAAAGAAAGATTTAAAGTAAATTATAAAACTTATCCAAAATGATTAAAATGTTACAAAATGCATGTGAAATGGCATCTTTGCATACAGTACATAAAATTTTGTATGTTTGACACTACGTTTTTATCAGATATTTCTTTTAAATTTTATCTATTTTGATTATTTATTAAAGTTGGATTTCGATATGTTTAACCTTTTGGGACGTATTTTCTAAATATTACTTTTTCAAACATGTAAATTTAAGAATCTCTAATTATTTTACTACTAAACCATGAATTTTTGATAGAAAATAGAAAACAGGAAATGTAATTATAAATTTTAAAATATAATATGGTATTCAGGTACAATTCGAACGATGTTTATCATAAAGTAAATATAAAATTAAGCATTTTTTGCTAAACTATAAAATTATACAACCATAAATGTAATATTGTGTAGCAAGTTAAAAATGTACATAAAAATATTTCATTACAATTTAAAAATATAAAAATATAAGTGGAAAATGAATTCTGAAACATACTTTTTTACAGCATACATTTTCCCAATAAATAATGGCTGAGTACATATAAAAAGAAAGAGACTTATCCTCTGATATATGACTGTGATTTTAATGCAGTTTTTATAAATTTGATTATTTTGAACAATTTTTATTATCAACCATACGTTTTGCAGAAAAAAGACAAGATACGTTTCATAGATGCACTTAAGAAACTTGTGCAACATTACATTGATAAATGATTTTGAAATATAAATCTCCTTACTAAGAAACAACAAATAGTTATACGAAAGTTTATTCTATATTCCATATATATGTTATGTAAAACTAACAATGTTTATAATTAAATCCTTTTACTTTTTGTTCGACATGCAATCATGATGCATAGAAGCATAAGAAATGTATGAGGTACATAATACAGCACGCTGGAGACGATGCGAACTGGCTGTTGTAGCAACTTGCATAATTTTATTGTATAGCTATCATTATCAATATTATTATGCCTCTATGGAATTGTCAGAAATCTTGTGAATGATTGCCGTGTATTGGTGTGGGTGAGAGGTCACTGTATATAGTGTATTTCAAAATTTTATTGTGTGTAAATAAAATTGTTTGAATTTTATATTGTAATTATATATTGTAATCATTTTTAAAAGTATATTATAGCTCTAAGTATTATTGTATACATATTAATGCATTCAAAATGTACAATTGTAAATAATTGTCACTATAATGGTTATCTCAAAATGCTATATAAATAACTATAACTAAAGTTTATGTAAAATATCAATTATTGTAATAATTTTAACGTTCGCCCAGCCTTGTGGAAAAATTGGGTAACGTTTATACTTTGCAAAATTGTAATTTAATTTGTAATTATTGTAGCTAGCGCCGGATAGTAATATTTTGTCCTCCTTAGGCTTAGGGGTTCGTCCTGGCCATTAGCCATAAACTGGTCCCTAGGGTGGGCGCTGTCTGTCTGTCTGTCTGTCTGTTATTATAAAAGGATCATTTATAAAATATCAACTAGCATTTTTTTCTCATAACATGTAGCGTTAGGATTCATCCCGTGCCGGTCTAGCTCAGGTAATACACAGATGTAATATTAAAACAAATGTTTATTTAAACTAAACGAACAGGGTCAATAGAAGAGTCTCAATATCAATTTGGCCTAGACTAACAGTTTCTCTCAAATAATCCCACTATTAAAAATGCACTTCCCTATAACTTAAGAAAATAACATGACAAGAATCTAAATAATGAAAGGTTTCACCTACGCAGAAACGACTGACGTGATTCTCCGATCATAAATCCAACACACACTTCCCTTCTCTTTCACACTTTACAACTCCCTTCGCTGAAATATAAATCTACTAGAAACTTAGTTAAATAACAGCTAAAATCTAAAGTTGTAGCGACCCGTGGCTGCTGAAACAAATTTATTGAGATAATGTATTCAAATTTTCTTACAAACGGCTATCTTTACTCTGTACTAGTGATCCCTATTAAACGTTTATACGAGTATACGTATAATACGTATTATGCGGGGTGCAGATTTTGGATACGTATGATACGATCAAGGCGGTTATACGTATTATACGAAACAGCATATACGGTACATCGTATATACGGATCTTACACCAGCGGTTAAACGTATAAACGTTTAAACGGTTTTCGTTCATTGCTTAAAAAATTATGCCTTTCTCCTGCTGGTCTGCGGATCAGTCACTTTGAAAAACAGCCGCTGTGTCCTGTGCAGTCGCTACTTGCAAAAAAAAAATCGGGATATTTTCCGATAATTATGGAATGATTTACTCTGAAATGATTTACCTTTCGCATATCTGTAACACACGCACATAGCTTATTTTGAGTTATAGTGTGAACATTTCGCCCGGAACATTAGTATTGCAGAACACAAACTTATATTGACTTCATGTTTTATACTGACATTGATCAATTAAAACTCCTGGGAAGTTTCATAATCTTATTTTTATTTTAAAGCACTCCACGGAGGGCACTCCCCCTACCGGCCTATATCCCTAGTACAGATAATCGGCCGTAACAAATAACTAACTAACCAACTAAACATACTTTTATTTTATTTAAGAATACTTTTTTATATTAAAAATATTTTGAAAATACGCTTTACAGCCAAAAAAAAAGGCAAGTTATTTAAAGCTTGTGTGATTGCGTTCTGAAACCTGCAGTGACGAGTATTTGTCAGGCTATAAGTAATCGAAATTTTTAGGTACTAACACAAAAAAAGAAGTTTGTCAAGATTAAAAATAATTCTTGAAAAGCAATATCTTGTAATGCACATACACTTTGTATAAAAAATACCACAAGTGTCATGGTTAAAAAAGGAAATTGCATTATACATTAACACAGAGTAGAAAACATTACCCTGGAAAGAACATTTGACCTCTCGGGCGAAATTTGAGTATACGCACACAAAAATAAATATATTTTTTTTAATTACGAAAGAATAAACTTAATAAGGATTAACAATAAATCTGAAACGTGTATATTCTCCTTATTTGCTCGTAAAGTCTTTTTACTTTCGTTATATATTTACAATAATTGTGTATAGGGGAAAATAACAAGATTCTATGTAAGAAACATATTATACAGATTGCTAAAGTAACGCTACCGATTTCCAACTTGTACTCCGTTCAGTGACATAACACTGATGAGACCCATTGCCATTAAAAGTAAATATGATGCTTGAAATATACGTATACTTGAATTAAACGTATACTTGAATTATACGTTTAACCGATATACGCTTATACGTATCCGGATACGTTTAAACGTATATTTTAAGGTATACGTATTTCTTAAATACTTATTTTACGTATATACGTATATCGGTTAAACGTATAACTGAAATACGTATCGTATCTGGAGCACTACTCTGTACCGGCTCCTCTTCTGAACACTAGCACCGGATTGCCGAAAAAAGCAGGTCTAAATATATACTAAGGCGATATGCGATCAGATCTGAAGCAACACACTTTCATACCTGCTTATATACGATTGCTGATCGACCAGATAATCCAAAATTTGCATAAAACCACTTCGAAGCGCAGTAAACTCACAAATTCCGTTAGCTACATGCATTCATTGAAAATTAGAGTGAAATAAAGTATAGATGTCTCTGCACGCACAGAAATCTTAGCTTGTGATTTCACGTCCCCAATCAAAACAATAGAATGCGCTTAAGAGGCAGTTTCTATTCCACTACAAACCTAAATTATATTTCTGAATGTAAAAAATATTTGATTTCTTAGCGTGAAAACACTGTATGTTAACATTGAGTGACATTTTATAATATACACAGTTTATTTCCGCCTGGACGTGCAACCTTTTCTCTACCAACTTATTATTATTTTTTATGTATTTATTTATTTATTTATTTATTGTATTTGTAAATGCTGACACTTTTAAACTTTGATAAAATATGCACATGATAAAATGTTGCGCCTCTAAATATTGAGAGGTACAAAATGCTACTGAAATGTGAAGGTGCCATTAAATTTGATTTAAGAGCAGTTTGTTTGAAATGTTTAATCATTATTGCTCATGCACGTTTCTCAGTCGTACCAAATGAACATGAAATTGGTGGCTTTAAGACACAAACCTTATTCAATGCTTCTTTCAGATTTCGCGTGAAATTTTTCCTCCTATATCAGAGGCTATTTATCTATATACCTCTCGTATTAAAATAAATCAGGATGCGCTTGAGCCTCGTATATAAGAGGTCCATTTTCAGTAGTACTTACACCTTTTAAAGCTTCCCTCCATAGCCTTTCACTTGTATATGAATATCATGCGAATGAGGTACTGAGGGATGTTTATTACCATATATATTTAGTTATATATATAATACATTCATATATGAATGTATTCTAAAATCCGAATGATATATAACAGTTCCTGAATCAGAACTCTGTGAAATATAAGCTCAGCTTATGGATGTTGAGCATTATCTATATCAAGATGAAGTAAAATTTAGATTCTTTCAAAAAAGAAGGAATTCTTTGAATTTAAATTCTTTTTTCTGCTTGTTTTTACCTCTTGCTTTCTTGAGTGGTTAAATTATTTCACAATAATATGCAATAAGCGTGAAAGCTGCTAGGGCACACCTAAGATAAGTTCAAATGCAATTAAAAATGAATATTTATTGACATTATTAAACAGGGAAAAAATAATATATTTTCTGTATAAATGTTAAAGCATTTCTTCTGCATACTTTCTTTTAGCCGCAACAGTACTTAATACGTTATAATAATAATGTTTTTAAAGTTCATATACAAGGGTTGCAAGAAATAGTCCACTAGATTCTGAACTACTTTCTGCTGATCCAATTGATATGAACTAAAGTTACAGATAATACGAATGGTGCATTTATCATTTTTACATAAAAAATAAGTATTAAAACATTATCCTGAAGAGAATAGCATGTAAATAAATATTCGATTGTATCCAGCATACCATCACATAAATATTTAATATACTACAATAGATGCTTAATATGTCCTTTCCATTGTCAACAATGTGCTATAATCCCAAATTTATATATTAGAATGTATACCAGCTCTTAAAGAAAGCATTTGTAACTATGGTCAAGATATATGATTAGATTTACGTCCCTCAGTGATAAAAAATTTTATGTTGCGATTATGGTACTTTGTTGACAATGACGTAGGACATATTGTTCATTTATTGTAGCATATTTAACATTTATCTGAAGACATGCGGGACAGTTAAATGTAGAACCCTATTGTACATATTTTGTGTATTACAGAGTCACCCTTTAAAAACAATTAACATATTCTTTTATATATTAAATGGCGAGCCCATTATTTGAAAGATCAGTAGTTTAAATTTCTCCTAAACATGCGAAGTGGAACGTGCTCCTGCGCTCTTTGAACTGAATAACTCATTTCTTGCTAATTCTGTATTTTATGGAAAATAACAAAGCTCTAAAAATGAAATGGTGATTTATAAATATTTTCAATGACATATTATAATCTATAGTTATTAGTTCTGGAATATTTTTAAACACAAGCTAAACTTCATTTAAACAACATAGCATTCTGCGTAGAAGTGAACACTGTATCGGAATTTTACCATGAGGTCATACGAAACATGTTTAAGTCTTTCAAAAATCATTTGCAGTATGGGACATGGTATAGTCTTTCTTAAGAAAAGAATTAAAATTCTTCATTATTCGAATATTTGTACAAATCAATGAGCATCGAGTGACAAGCAGAACAACAACTAAACGAGCAAAGATGAAGACAAACCAAATCATTATATATTTTTGCAATCTTAAATAGTGTTAACCATGAACGAATAAAGTCCTTCCGACCTGTACCGTTCGTAAAAGACAGATTCATAGTCCATGTTTCTAAAAATTCAACTCATTTTACTCAAAGAACCGAATTTAAATTGCTTGGAACTCGATTATAGAAAATTCAATCCCGGTTTTCGTTAATACTAAATTTGAATGAGAATTGCAGCATACCAAAAATCAGATTGTTTCAAAATGTCAGCCACCCTAGAATTTCAAACTGTCATATCTGCCATTTTTTAAGATAAAGCCAAAACAAAAAAATTTCCGGAATCCTTGTATCACGATCTAATACTTAACGGAAACCACTTTTTCAATGTATATTTTCTTATACATCTTTTTGATTTTTTAAAAAAATTAAAAAAAATTAACTTGCCGCCATTTTGAAACAAGATGGCGCATAAAGCTGGCCAACGAAATCGGTAGGGACCTTGGTATGTTCTGTACACATGATCAGTCACATTGATATCCATTCATAAATACGAGAGTTACAGCATAACAAATATCAGATTGTTTAAAAATGTCAGCCACCCTAGAATTTCAAACTGCCATATCTCAGCCATTTTTTTAGATATAGCAAACACAAAAAAATGTTCCAGAATCCCTGTATCACATTCTTACAGTTAACATAAACAATTTTTTCAATCTATAATTTTTTTGTACATCATTTTGAATAAAAATAATTCATTTTTAACTGGCCGCCATTTTAAAACAAGATGACGGATGAAGCTGCCCAACGAACTCAGTCGAGACCTTGATATGTCCTATACACATTCTCAGTCACATCCAATTCGGTTCATAAATAACAGAGTTAGAACATTAAATATGTCAGATATATATATATATATATATATATATATATACAGAACGGTTATAATATAAGTATCTCCATTTGGAGCTGTCTGTAGCTTGAAGGAATGATCCGAATGAAACCAAAATGGGTACACTTACTATTCGAGAAGAGGGAAGAAGAATGGAGCAATAAAAATAATTTCCATAATCACCGACAGATGGCACTACTGAGGGTGAAATGTAATGTGTAATACAAGAACAAAAAATCTCTATAGCTGAATGTTTTTACTTTGAAACAAAACCAATGAATGGCAGAACTACTGCTTAATTCCTCATAAAATATATGTTATTTTTATGTGATTATTCAAAATGCCTTCAAGACAGTGTGGTCAAGAAAGTAAGAAATTATCCTAATTATTTAATTATAATTAATAAATAAGAAACTAAAACATATTGTCCTTAAAATGCTTATTCAATAAAATAATATTCTGAATGTATTTTTATTTTTTATTTTTTCCCTTGCAACAAAACTGGAGAGATATCAACTAATTAAAAACAGAAACAATTTTCTGAAAAGTTAGCAATTGGCTTTTTCCATTCATCAAAAATTAAACTATAGGATTCAGTATCATGTATTTAAAAAAAAGGTTATGTTTTATACAACAAAAGTTTAAATACAATTTTTTTTTTTAATTTTGAACATAAGTATAAGCTTAGTAGTTGTTTCCTTCCTTAACCTGTTATGCAGCTTAAGCTGAACTGAACCAAAATCAGAAAGAGTATTTCTAATGAAGCTGTAAATACTGAATTTCTAAATTAAACAGTTTATCTTTTAATTGATGTTCTAAGTTAATATTTTTTCGAATAATTATCGGTTTTCATTTAATTATTGTTTCTAATTTAATTATTGGCTCTAATTTAATTATTGGCTCTACATTTAAACATTCAGCTTCAAATATAAAAATTGGAAAATATTTTTTTTTTTTTTTTTAAATAAAAAAGTCAGTTTGAGTCAAATTGTTTTGTATGCAGAACGACACAGTCAAAAATATCATGCACAATGCCATTTTGAAAATATCAAATATATGAACATATCGAAAATATCTAATGATATTTTAAAATAAATATCGGATATATATTATGAACATATATTATGATACTTATCACCGAATCCTAGAAGTATGCTTTACAAATTCATGCAATGACGTATTTAAAAATTAATTGTTTTTAGATAAAAGATTTATATATACTAAGTAAGTTTCTCTATTATAATAAATATCTTTTTGATTAGTAAATTTATTTAATAACAAAAAAATATGCCTGAAAGAAATTTATATGTTCTTGAAATATATGAAATAAAACTATTATTATTTAATCAGGAAATAAATAAAAATATAATCTTCCTCTAATACTTAACAATAATAAGCTTATTTATATTTTTAAAACAAAATAATGTTCATCAAAGGCTCATTTGCATTAAAGCATTTATCTCATTTTATTATCTTAAATAAATTAAATAAATTTCGCTTCAATGCTTTTCCAGGAATAAGTGGAGAATTTTTTGAAAGTTTATTTTTGATTTGATTTTCATTAAATGCATTTCATCTTTTGAAATGAGATGTGTATGACTTTGTTTCATGCAAGGCATTATGAAATACATCTTTCTTATTTGCTGTTTTACGAGTTTTTGTGTACTTTAATCTTTAAGCAAAATTAGCGATAACAATGCAACCTAGCAAGTTTTCGCGATTTTTACATAAACTTAATTTCAATACTTCTTATTTAGTAAACCATAATTTTTCAAAAAGAGTGAAACATTTTTATATTATACTATTTATTTATAATACCTCAAATAGGAAGTTTCTATATACAGAAAATGAAACTTGATTGGATGAGAGGTATTTGAGGAAAATCTTGGCAAGATTTACATTAATTTATGTTTGGTGGACTGTCCAAAGCTTATGGCTGTGGATTTGTCTAACTCATCTTAATGAACTCGTCTAAGCAAGTATCTCTAAGTATTGTAAAGTGAGTTTTCGGAAATCAAACTGACGGAGAAACCTTTTTACCCATTACTAATCTCCACGTGTTGATGGGAAAGAAAGCATCGAACATCACTCAGTGCATACTTGTAAACATCGCAGCAAAAAACACTAAATGTTAAAAACCAGACTCCAATTAACTCTAGTATCTCAAGTGAAAACCGCAGATGTAAACTATACTGAATGTATCCAGATGGACCTTATGTCGAAACTAACAACTCAGAAAAAGTCCAGATTGCCCCTCTTCAACCTTCAACTGATCCCGCGCGCGTGTGCACTTTATATAAACTCTTTTAGTATGTAAAATGCAACTGTACTGTAAAGACGTCCGTGTGAATGTGTGAATATATCTTAAATTTAATGTAAAAATGGAGCAATTTTATGCAGACTCCATACGCGAAATATTTATATGTATAATCAAGAAACTGAACAATATAGTATTCAAATCAAAATGGATCTCTGCTCATTACCAGTGAATTTTTATATCGTTAATAATAATATTTCTACTTCCTAAATAGTGATCCGATGATGACGCAAACGGATAAGTATAAACATCATACTGTGGATAATAATTATTCGCGCGATGGTAAATTTCAGGTAAGCTGAATTAGCTTTTTACTATTATCAAAGATGAAAATGAAAATGAAAGTATCAAAACTGATCTAGCTTTTTATAAGAATAGAAAATTATTATGCTACCGAAGGTTACAACACAAACAATGACTTTCAACCTAAGCATGTGTCTTATGTGTATGTCATCTCTCTGTTATAAAAACAGTCTAATGTGTAGAGATATTGTCTAAAACGTTACCCTACCTAAAACGAAAATTTTCACTATCCCATTGCATTTGCTATAAGAACTAATCCATAGTATATCTAACTGCAACGAAAATTTGTATTGCTCTAAATCTCTCTATAACGAAAAATAATTTTGATGTAAACCTGTCTATAGCATTATTTTTTCCTTCTGGGATAGCCATGCGATATTATGTTTCGAAAATCTATATAAAAATACTTTCATAATGAAAACTGTATAATAAATGAGTTTTTTTAAAGGGAATTATGTACATTTACTGGCACATTTAAAGAACTGAATGTTTGGTAGAAATTTATTAAAATATCAATAATTATAATTGGGTTTTAATTACCATTTTTTGGTTTTACTCCATACATATAAAATTACAAGGAAAAATGTGCGATAATGTTTCAAACATATTTTACAATATACTTTAAATTGAACTTTTTAAAAAGTAATGGTTCCAAAATGTAAATATGTTTTTTACTAAAAAACGATGTGTTTCAACTGTTTCATTTACAGGATCGCACAAAATATTTTTGATGTATTGCTGTTTAAAAAGTGTAATCGTTGTAATAATTTTTGTACAGAGATTTAAAGTGCTCTTTGGCATGCTTAATCAGGATTGAGAATGTGGAGGAAATGATATTTAATTATGTTACTATCATTGCATGCAGGTTATTTTACAATTAAGATTGTTGGTATAGCATTAGCAATCTTGCAAGGGGCTGCATTCAAGTGTATCACCTACTGTGGGCCTTAAATGTTTGATGTATATTTTACTGATATTTTGACATTTTAAACTCAACGAAACTGTAAAGAATTGGAGAATTCTTGAGATACATTACAAAATATTCTCGGTCGAAAATGTTGTGTATAACATTCATAAATGTATATATATATATATATATATATATATATATATATATATATATATATATATATTATTACACAACCACCAAATTAATTTGGATATATTCTCATCAATGTACAATTTTTCGAAGTGCCTTTTACTGATTTTTAAAATTAAGGTAAATCTTAATATGCTATTTTGAAAATATAAATGCTTCAATTTGTCATACGACTGTGATACAAGTATATCTCATTTAACTAAAACTCATACAATGATAGTTTCGATTTACGAGATTGATCGAAGTATTTGCAATTGTAGGTCGAAATCTAAGTCACAAAAAACAGATAAAAGTTGTGTTAATTTTTGCAAAATCCTATTTAAATGCCATAATAACTACTCGCCACATTGATTCACCCTTGTAATTCACCAAGTATTTCCGTTGAGCGAATGAAATACTTGAATTATTAATATGTCGGACATGAGGCAATAAAAAATTGGACATTATGTTAAATATTTACATCATTTGTCCTGTCCCAAGGACTTGACATTTCAAAAGTACAATATAAAGACAAGAAGACATTATTGAAGTGAATGTCATTCCTGACATTCTAATATAAAAATTTGTCCTATATTACAAATTAACAATTCATTATACGTTATAATAAAAAATTCAGCTAATACGTACCACAAGAATAAACATTAAATACTGATTTAATTGCACTGGTATAAAAACACATTTTAGAGCACTAAAAATATTTCAAATTGCAGAACAGTTGCGGTAACATAGCGTTTTAGAAATCGTCGCACAGTGGAGTATTTGACCCGAAATCCTGGCCAAAAATATTTTTCTATGTAAATATAGTCCAATTGCTTTGAAATTGTCAGATGTTATTGGGTATCAATATGGCATGTTTGGTATCGTAAATGAAGTCTATAGCATTTACGGTTCATTTACAGAGACTCCCGAAATAATTTCCTTACATTATGTCTATGGGAAAAAATCGTTTGCTCTGTATTTTAATGATATCACACTATTTTAAACGTACTGAAATTTATATACATCACTGAGGTGTATTAAAGCACTTATTGTAGAATATGGTGCGCATAGAATATATTGTTCATTTACAGGGACACACAAAAGAATTTGGCTGAAGAATAAATTTAACTATTGAAGTCTATGACCAATAATTGCTGGAAGTGCGCTTGTAGTTGTGACATGCATTTTTAAATTGAATTTTTTTAAAAATATTACTTGGTGTGGATACATTCTATAGATCATATACAGGGTTGCACAAAAGTTCTCAAGCACATTTCCGTTAATTCCCTGAAATGGCTGAATGGAAATGTTTAAATTTGTTATGCGTTTCACTAAACTAACTTTTAGCATACTACGTAGTCAGAGCTGTCAAGTCTCCGGATTTTTGGATACCAGTATTTTAATACAGAAAATCTTGTTTTATTTAATCGGAGCATTCTGAGATTTAAAATAACAACATTTTCTGTAATAAAATACTGGTATGCAAAAAGCAGGAGACTTGGCAACTCTGTGTAGTATACATACAAATCCATAGCTTAGTTTAATATTTTATATCTTAAAAGCTGACGAAGTGTAAGTAAAATTTTAACACTTCACATAATAATAAGTATACATTTTATAAATATTTTGACAACTAACAAAAAAGAGACATCATTTAAGAAGAGCACAAAGAAAATAGAAGTTAAAATATTAATTTACTAAGTAGATATTTTAAAAATACGAATACATCACATGCCCATACACTGTGAAAAATAACCAATGTTTCTTATTTTATGAAAATATACTATAACCACGAACGAAAATATAATATAATCTTCTGAGTTATACGAAATTCCAAATAGCGTGTTTCATTGTCTTTTGAATCCCCAGAAACCAATACATTACCAAAATTTATAGAATTATTTATAAAAATAAAGTATTTTGCGCTGCCTGTATTTTTCAGAAACGTTTCCGAAGGGTTTTTATAGTGTATTAATTAGTGTCTTCAACCTGAATACCTGTTTTTCGAATGCTATCCATTCTCAAGTAAACATTTTCATGCTCAAAAAATATGTTTAACAGACAAACATGCAAAATTAACATCGTTAACAATAACATTAAAATTAATATTATTTCTTTACTCTTTCATGTATAAATTAACTTATGCGGCTGAAAACGTTTACTTGAGAATTGATGAAACTCGAAAAACAGGTATTCCACAGGACACTAATTAATACACTTTAAAAACCATTCGGAAACGTTTCTGAAAAATACGGGCAGCGAAAAATACTTTATTTTTATAAATAATTCTTTAAATTTTGGAAATGTATTGGTTTCTGGGGATTCAAAAGACAATGGAACAAGCTATTCGGTATTTCGGATAACTCAGAAGATTATATTATATTTTAGTTCGTGGTTATAGTATATTTTCATAAAATAAGAAACATTGGTCATTTTTTTACAGTGTAGACTTAACATTACCGAAGGGAGTTTAGAAGTCGAGTGAATAGCAGTCTTAAATGTTTACTGTTTATAAGAGAAAAGTATTTATTGATAGATTTTTTTATTTACTTGTAATGTTTAATTAAATGTATTTAATTGTACTATCTATAAAATTTATTATTTACATTTAATTTACTTTAATAATAATTACTACATTTAATTTACATTTAATAAAGATTTTTTACATTTGATAATACATTTAATACAGTGGAGGGTCTACGGTATAGAGATGCAGGTTTTTCAGTGTATTTAATAGATTACCAGTTTCAATCTGATTCTTCAGAACTTTGTTTTTCATCTTCTTCATCACACTCTTCTTGGCTTTTTATCAGGACTACCATCAGACCTAGCTGGCAGAAGAAGTTGTAGGGTCTCGCTACTGTATGGCTTGCTCTTTTCCCTTGGTCTTTGTCTAGAGCAGTTTATAAAAGGATCACTGCTTAAAAGAAGCCAATTTGGAACATCTCTATAGCAAACTTCTCTATTGCGAACTTTTCTATTGCACTTTCTTGAGTACTTTGTACGGTACTGTCTAAAGTGTTTGTTTCTGGACTCGGCAGCTTCTTCTGACAGTTGGCCAATGGGTACGACTGCATTCTTAATTACAGTGCCACCATGAATCAAAACCTTGTGCATTGTTGGAATTATGGGGTACCAATTGTGAAGGTTCGCATACAGTCTTGCTCTTTCATCAGCAGATGTTCGGAATTTTTTTTGTCAATGCGATGCCCACTTTTTATGACTCCCAATGTTACTTACAACCTTTTAATCATTTCTGCGTCTTCTCCAGACTTCTTTAATTCCCTCCTTTCTCCCCTTATTTTCTACCTATGAGCCCCCGAAACTAATTGGGGACACTTTTTTCAGTAAATCAGTATTTACAATTTGAAGCCGATCTGATATTTCTATCGAGATATCAAGTTGCGTATAGGTATGTACGTACTTACATAGGTACGTACATGCATACATACAGGATATGTAGGAGAAAAAGCTCTCAGACAATATCCTGTAAGCTAAAAACCTACAATACTAGAGTAAAAATAAAGTTTTTATCTTTTCAATTCGGTTGCCGCAAAAAATGGGATTTAATTAGTCCACCCGAAAAAAAAAATTATATAAAAAAATGGCAACAATATGTGGAAGATTTTTTTGCAGAAATTGGCACTCAAGACTATAACTAATACGATTATAATTCAAACATGGTCCGGCAAAGACCGGCACATATTTAAAAAGCTTTCGATATGTTTAAATTAGAGCGAAAAAAGCTTTAAAAATGACCCTTTTACACATTTAATATATTTTTATTACAATAAAAACTAAACTATTTATATTTACACATAGTTTAACACTAACACTGACCTTTGTTAAACACGGAAGCCCTGTTTAGTTTCAATTCAACAATTCATTTAGACACAAAAAAATTATATTTAAGCATAACAACAATGCCTAAAATCAACAAAAAACAGGTCTTCTCACAAGAAAACTTCCTCTTCAACTGATGCCAGGAGCCACTAGATATAACTCAGGTTCCAAAAATAGACATAGATCGATGCATCAATTAGTTAGCTATTAAGAAATATGATTTTTACAATTGTTGACGAAATTTTAATTTTTACATTTTTGGCCAGGTTTTTGGGTCAAATACTCCACTGTGCGTCGGTGCAAAAGCAATAGTGGAAGTTTTGTTCAATTATATAGTCAAGGAGGGAGACATTTCTTCTACCAATATAAAGACAGAAAAAAGAAGAGAATCAGCCAATAAAGATACAGTAAGTAATGTGAAACATCCAGTACAAAATTAACAGCTGAAACTAAGGAAAAAGGGTGATTTTGTTATAGCTTTAGAAGATTCGGAAAAATATTAAACAGAAAAGTCACATCTAAATATTGTAACAATATATATATAAAAAATAATTCCGTCTCAATCTTGTTAAAATTTATAAGGTATTTAATAAAATACACATGAAAAAATTATAAAATTACAGGGAGTAGCCGTTTCGATCTTTTAACAAGATCTTCCTCAATACAACTATTGATTGAAACCAAACAGTTGTTTTAAAAGTTCAGGAAATCAGATGGGAATATACATAGAACCGCAGGCTTGGTCAAAACTGCACATACCTCGTTAAGTGATGATCTTTGTAGAATTGTTAACAATCAGCTTAAAAATATTCTGCTTTGTAATTGTCACAATTAAACTTAATCAATTTAATTTTTAAATCTGCTGCGTGGTGCGATTCTATTGCATGATTAGCAAATTGTAAACATAAATCGCCGCATTTGTAAGCAAGTTTATGTTCCTGTCGGACTGGGCGATTTCTGTAATTATTATAAAATATATGCTAAATTCTAATCTAACAATAATTCTCCGAATTTGTCAATTTATTTTGCTTTTGTTCTCTTATTACTTTCTTCTATCTATAATACATTGTAAAAAATTTTCCGGCAGGTTTCGGAAAGTGAGCCGTGTCAGTAAGATGCCACGGCTTTTTGCTGTTACGTTTCACAACAAAGTAGTGAACATTCCAATTTTTCAGAAACATTCCATAATATATATATATCTTAAAAAGGAATTTCATAATGTTTTAGACTTATTAATGCATTACTCGTATTAAATAGTAGGAAGCTTATTTCAAAAGAAAATTGAAAAATATTACTTATCTGTATATTTTAATAAAAAGCATTTTCTCAATTGGCAGATACATTCAGTTTTTATTACAAAGAATAATTATTTCATAATTAGACATTATAAAAAATAATGAATATACTTTTTATTCAGTATCTTATTTAAACAATTAAATTTTGAAGTTTCGTATTACAGATAAAAAGAAAATTCAAATAATTTAAATTAGCATAAAATGATTTAAATTAGTTATTTACTTTATCGGTTGATATCCAAAAAAAAGTATGTCATTTGTTCGGATTGCATTTGTCTCTAAAATACCTAGGCAGTTGTCTTTTAATCTTCTTTAGTTATCAAAATGGGTAATGGAACATAAAACATGAAGCACGCATGCGCAGAATGTAGTTTACAGAAAAGATGAAACCTCTCAAAAATATTACACGAATTACTGCCGTAATTGACGTGAGACATAAAGAAATTCGAAATTCCGGTAAAATATGCGAAATGTTTCATGATAATTTCCTGAAACGTTCCGAAAATTTTTTACAGTGTAGAAAAAATATATTTTAACCGAAATCTTTTTCGACTTCCGGTTTTTAACGGAATTACACATTTTGTGGGTCAGAGATTCCGAAAAAAATGTTTTTACAAAACGTCTGTCTGTCTGTGTGTATGTCAAAAACATACATACTGTGACAGCAGTTTAAAGATTTCAAAATCAGAAAGATGTGCAAAAATAGTAAATCCTAAAAAAAATTTCCGTTAAATGTTTGGTCTTAATCCACGGATTCTGGAGCAATTTTAGTTTTGCCTATATCTTAAAAAATGGCTGAGATATAGCAATTTAAAATTTTAGGGTGGCTGATATTTTGTAACAAGACAGCTGGATTCCTCCATAAACGGATTTAATTTATCAGTTTTAATGAACATAGATTCGGCAAATTAATTTTCTTTCATTGTTGTAACCATCGTTTTAACTCTTATATGCCTAACACTATACATTTATATTCGCCAATGTCAATTTCTCGCCAAGATTGGCGACACTTAGCGGAATATCGCCAAAAGTAGCGATAAAAATACGATGCCAAAAATGAAACCAATTTGGCTATGGCTGACAATTTGACGACATTCAAATTCAATATTGACGAGAACTGGGTATGACTCTTATGTAATCGATTTCCACGCATTTTAGCTTCGTGTTCTATAGTAAAATTAGCTAAAATCTTAAAACGAAGGAATAGGGAGGTGATCTTTTCCTGCCGGTACAGGAGAGAAGGACTTTTTGTAGTTTAGTATATATATCGGCTGCTCGCAGCCAGTTAACCAGACGATTCACAAAACGAGCCGACGTAAATGAATGACGAAAAAAAAAATATATTTTTTTTTAGCGGTGTGGTAGCAAATTTTGAAGTATTCACATTTATGAGATACAAGAAAGTTTTGGGATTGGCATATCAGACTAGCTTTTTTCAATCACATACTATAATTAAGATTTTGTTATTTCAAAAATGCATTTTGAAAACATCAAAAGATAACTAAGCCAAATCGCCCAGACAAGTTTTCTATTGAATTAGGCTAGTATATAACCACATCTTCTATATTTTGAATTGCTATTAATTTCAGAAATAAATTTACATATCTTTAAAAAGGGTGAATTTCTATGTAGCATACTTCTGTAAAATAAAGCATAATGGTTTTACTTGCAAATATATTGTCATAAATCAGTATCTTATAGATACTGAAAATGAGAAATTCTGAAAATCGTGGCAATTTATGTGGAAGTCAACTAATTGCTATTAACAAAATAACGTTAATTTTTTTCCTCAATCTTCAGTTATTTCACGCAATTTGTTTAATTAATAGAAAACATTATTCGGAAATAAATTGAATTATTTCTATATTTATACTTTCTTTTGTTAGGGTGTAACAATTTATACAATTTGTCGTATGTGTATTCGTCAATTGTATGTATTAATTAGAGACAAATATTTTCTTTTGCTATCTATTAAATCCTTAAAATATTTTTTTAGGTTTTGTAAAAATTATTAACACAAAGACATATAATTTTTCTCCATTAACTGGAATAAAAGGACATAATTACGTTTTAATTAGCATACATCCGTAGCTCATTTGTAATTCTTTGTTATCTTTGTTTTTATTTTTTGCAAGTTTTAAAATTTAAAAAGTAATAACACAGTGAAGAAAATGTCTAAGGTTAGAAAGGAGGGTGTGTGTGGTAAAAGATAAAATTGTATAAATGTTTAAAATACTGTTAAATTACTTTTAAACTTAGAATGCGTAATGATGTAAAATTCGCTATGAAGAGTCATTGTAGTAATAAAAAGTTTACTTTTGTTTCAATAGTTAGCCGATTCCAGTGGAAATAAAATTGTTTGCCGGGAGTTCTACTATAGAGTTACACATACATACATACACACATGCATACAGTTATTATTTATAAAAGTTATATCGTATGATAAGATAATTTACATTATATTTTACACAACTTAATAACTGAAATTTGGAATATAATGGAAAAATAATTCCTGTAAAATATTAGAGGATAAGCTATTTACAATATTTAAATAAACCGAGAGTTTCCTGCGATAAAACAAGCAATTTCATTTGTACTTAGAAACGTTTGTCTGTTGAATAATAGATTTATTCATTTATTTCAGTTTCAACGGCTTTCTCCATTTAAAATAAGAATAACATCAATTCAATACTTTTTTAGACAAGTACTTTTGTAGAACAACAAAGATAGTGGGAAATAATATTTCATTTTATAACATAATAATTTATTTATTACATTTCTGCGTCATTAATATGTATATATCAATTGTAAACTTTATTGAATTAATGAACTGTTCAGAAACATAAAAAGTACTTCTTGTCAAATCATGAGTTTCTCTCGCACTTCACTTCCGTAGGAATATTTTGCTGTAAATTCTGATGATGTGTTATAAATAACGGAATTTGTTCCAAGCATAAATCTAAAATGTTTCTCATCAATTATTCTATTAAATTTCTTTAGTTATGTGCAATAGTGCAATAAATAAATTTTTTGAAAAAAAAAAATTTAAGTCAGTTGTACGCAATTACGCAGTCCGCGGCTGCACACGATACTCAAATTCATTTCATACGGCCCTGTACATTGGCCATATAATTAAAATGTGTATATGTGTATATAGCACATACACTATATGGCCAAACGTCGACGGACACATTCGAGTTCAGACGTTTTGTTGAATATCTAGATAAATAAAAGATAAAAGCTTCAAGAACTTATGAAATATAAAAAGCATGTCTCACCTTATATTTTTCAGAGAAAGTTTCATTACGAGGTCGATTAAGGGACCAACAACAACTTGAATAAAAAAAAAATATTTCCAATTACCTTGTAAAATGAAATGCTCGAAATGATTTGTAACCGTAGCACATGTCTATATGAATCTTCTGAAACATGTGTACGTATAAAGATTTTTAAAAAATCTAGAAATTTTCTCATATTTTTCGTTTATAGCATGCAGGGATTTCAACTAAATTTACGGCAACTTTTATGGAAATTTACAAAGTAGAATTAGAGCAATATACTGCAATTAAAATATAAGTATAATAAACATTTGATTAAATATGGGCATTTGTATGAAATATTGCGCATACACGAACAATAATGTCTATTTTTCTCTCTCTCTCTCTCTGTATATATAGATATAGATATACTGAAATCCGTGAGGAAATGCCCGAAAAGCCCTTGCACTTTGAACATGTACAGAACATGTTTGAGTTCATGTTTTTCAGTGAAGATTTTGTCGCGAGAACAATTAGGGGGGGAATACTAATTTTAATAATAAAATAATATTTTTGGTCACCCAAGTAACATAAAATGCTAAAAATGGTCTGTCACTGTAGAAAATGACTATGTAGGTCTTGTTCAACATTTGTGGGCGTTTGTGTAAGAATAGCACGTATATTCGTGAAGTTGTTAACGTTTTTGTGAAAAATTCAAAATGTTTTTTATAGCATGCAGAGTTATCAGCTAAATTTAACACCACTTTCAAAAAACTGGACAAAAAATCATAGAAATAGTATACTGTAATCGAATTATTAATATATTGAATATTTGATGAGATATGGGTATTTGTATGAAATAAATTTTATCTGCGCATTCGCGAACTACAGCATTTTTTTTATAAAGATTTGATAGTCAACACTATGGGGCAACTCATTTAAAAATACCAGTGAAATATCGTGAAAACTCAAAACGTTACAGCAATAATTAATAAATTGAGGAGGAAATCCCATATAATCCTATGGGATTTCCTCCTCAATTGCATTTTTTATTCGATTTGTTGCAGTCTCCTAAGTGTACCTTCAATCAAATCTTCGCTAAAAATTTTTAGGTCAAACATAGGTTTAACCAAAAACAAAAGCCCGAAAACCTCCAAAACGGAAACGTTTTTTTTAAAAATCGTTTTCATACCTGGAGTTACAGAAGAATTCGTTTAGTATTTTTCTAGAAAATTTGACAAAACGTTTAAAATCGAAAGTGTTCGATCACTTTTAACTATATTGTGTATATAACATATCTATTTGGTTATGATGCGTTGCTAATTAAGGATACGTATATTCACCTCTAACAAAATACGGAACACACACACACACACACACACACACACACACACACACATATATATATATATATTTATTTATTTATTTATACATATACTTTCTTAATTTTATTATATTTATAACCACCTTTACGTGCAATCTCAGGCGCATTAAAAATATGAAGAGCACATATGTGGAATGCAGATTTCTTAAAGGCATCATAAGATTTTTTACCTGTCAACATGTAGCCCGCGAGCTGCGTATTTGACTTCTCAGATTTAAAACAACATTCCGTCATATGTTCTTTCGGATGTATTTTTATTTTACTAACTATTTTTATATTTCATTAGGAAATCTGTGAAGTATAAATATTCTCTTTGCTTCTCTAGAGAATCAGATGTCTTCTATTTCTTGCCTTCTTTAAAACTTATCATATTTGTTAAGAACAAAGACAATCCTTTAGTCAAAATTTTTAAGCTATCAAAAAGAAAGCTAATATTCAACATCCTCTGATAAAACACAAAACATAATTTTCTTTTCAACAAAATAGGGAAGTTTTATACGTAATCTCTTAAATCTGTCTTTATTACTTTGATAAAAATTATATTTTACCTATCTACAGGATATGAATAATCCTTTGTTTTTCTTAAATAGAAAAAATCAGAAGGTTTTCCTTTAAAATTCTCTAATTAAATTTTGAACATTATGTTAAATTTCTAGTAATTTTAAGGAGAATTATATTTTGCTACCGATACTGATATCGATAGCAAAATATAATTTCTGAATTCTAGATGTATAATTTAAATATTATTAAATGCACGTGTTACGTTTATTTCAACAAGTTAAACCAAAATGCGTTGATTTATGTATAAATATAATCTTTTCTTATAAAAAATAGCCCTGTATTTATTTGTAAACTTTTTAAATGTACCATCAAAAAATATGCTTAAAAAAAACCTCTAATGTATCAGCTTTGCGGTTCTCCCAATAACAGATGTCGACAACAGCAGTTACTTTAACTAAGAAAAAGAAAAGTACTTTAAGGATATAAAAGGCTTATTGTAAGATTTATTCTTCTTACTTCCTTAAGAGTGCTTTCATCGATGATTTCCGTAGTCTTTTTGCATCAGATATTTTATCGAATGACTTTGTTGTTTTTTTAGTATAAAAATATTTTTGCGATGTTTGAACTTTTTGGGGATTTTCTGGATTTGTGTAAATATGGCTTATGCCCATTATTTTTAAAAATATCGGTAATAATAAAAAGAAGTTTATCTGAGACTTTTCAATAGATCGTTATAAAAAGTTAAATAAATGGGATTTTTTTTACCTTATTACTTAAAGAGTGTTGTACGTTTACGTATGCAGATTAATGTGAAAATGCTTCCGTTTTCTTTCAGTAATAAGTGATGTTAACTATATTGTAGTGATACATTAATTTTTTTTTAAAAATTTCATGTACCCGAAATTACCTAAATTTTCTATTAATATATATCTTTCTGAACTTTTAAAAGCTCGAATGTATCAGCTTTGCGGTTCTCCCAGTAACAAATGTCAACAACAATAGTTACGTTATCTAAATAAAATCAATGTATTTTAAAAGTATAAACGGAATATTAAAATAATATCTTAATACTTTATTATAAGAAATTCTTAAAACTTTTTCGAGAGTGCTTTCATCGAGGATTTCTGTAGTCTTTTTGCATCAGATATTTTATCGAATGACTTTGTTGTTGTTTTTTAGTATAAAAATATTTTTGCAATGTTTGAACTTTTTGGAGATTTTCTGGATTTTTGTAAATATGGCTTATGCCCATTATTTTTCAAAATATCTGTTATTATAAGAAGAAGAAAATCTGAGACTTTTCGATAAATAGTTATATAAAGTTAAATAAATAGCAAATTTTTAACATTATTTAAAAAGTGTTGTACGTTTACGTATGCAGATTAATGTTGAAATGTTTCTGTTTTTGCAGGAATAAGTGATGTTAACTATATTGTAGTGATAAATTATTTTTATAATATAACATATCATGTACATTTAATTACTAAATATTCTATTAATATATAATTTTTTCTGCTATTTTTCTCTACTTTTATAAACTTGAATGTATCAGCTTTGCATTTCTTGCAGAAACAAATGTCGACAACAATAGTTACTTTATCTAAACAAGAAGGGAAAATCCTGCATTAAGCATAGATTATGTAACACTTTCCAACACTTCTAAAATACTTTTAAAAAATTTACCGTTTAATAAGGTGAAAGATGAAGTTTAAGTAAACAATTTGAAATATGCATAACACATTTAAAAACCCAATATCAAGAATTTGCAATACCATTCGGGAAAATATCGGATGAAGCCCTGTATATGTTCTATAGATTTGTACATATACTACAAAGAATGCAAAATTTTATTTCAGTTAGGAAAGGCATAGTACGGTTTAAAATTTCTCTTGTGGAATTTCCGCCAATAAACGGTAATGCACTCGAGATCTTTTGCGTTGCCCTGTATATGATCTATACAATTTATACACACCAAGTAATCGGCAAAAAATTAACTAAATTTATAACTCGTTCCGCAACAGAAAATACGCTTCCAGCAAATATTGTTAACATACAGTTTTTTAAAGGAATTATTATTTGTGTCTCTGTGAATGAACGATGAATCCTATGCACACAATGTTCTATAGCAAGTCTGTTCTAATTCACTTCAAATATATATACGCTTGAAAGAGTGGAACATTATTAAAATAAACCGCAAACATAATATCATAAACCGTAATATAACAGAATTATTCTGGATGTTTCTGTAAAGCAACTATAAGTGCTTTACACATCATATTTCATAGTAAGCCTGTTCTCTAGATCATAATGTAGCGAAATTTTTTGAGTGACCCTGTAAAGGAATTATAAGTGCTACACACTTCATTTTCAATACCGAACATGTCACAGTAAACTTCAATAACATATATGAATTGCATGACAATCCGAGTATATTTACGCGAGTTAGAGCAGGGACGGACAGACAGCAAACAGACAGACAAACCGAATTCATAAACACGTTTCAACTATGTTCGAAAGTGTTAATAAAATAAAAGTACTTTAAAATTATAAATGGCATATTACAAGAATATCTTAATACTTTCTTATAAAAAATTCTTATTATTTTTTTGAACTTGCTTTCATCGATGATTTCCGTAGTAATTTTGCATGAGATATTTTATCGAATGATTTGTAGTTTCTTTATTTAAAACTGTTTTTTGTGATATCTTAACGTATTAGGGCTTTCTGGATTCGTGGATACGAAGATTATGTCCAGTATTTTTTTAAATACAGTTATTAAAAAATAGAGGAACTAATAAAGGACTCTAATATATATATATATATATTATTTTTTTACATTTGATATATATATATATATATTTTAGATTCACCGCTAAGAACACTAAAAAGTATTTTTATATGAAATATATCACTTATGATTCAAATAAAGATTTTTAATTTATTAAAAAAAGTACATTTGTAGCGGCCTCGTGCCAGGAGTTAATAGTTGCAGAAATCGCCAAAAATTCCGTTAACTACAACAAACTTTTTGATTATCATAATTTCAGCGATTTAATCCAGTAGTTCTAATAATTGTATTTTATTTATATTACTTTAATTATTGCTTGATGAAGTTTTAATTTCGTTATGGATTATTAACATTAAACAAATGGTCAACTGTTCACGTGTTTCAATTACAAACGGATTAATCTTTTGTAATCGTGTGAACACCATATAAATAGATCTTAAAATGTTAATGCTTGAAAATTATTTTTAAAACCATAATAAATGAGTAAATTGCGATACAGCATTAGAAATAGGTGTTCACCCGTTAATGTCTGTACATATATTTATTCATACACTTTACCAATTTTTCTCAGACATTACTTATAAAAAAGCATGGTCAAAAATTTTCATTAAAAATGTCCTTCATTTAAAAAATTAAGAACAGTCTCTAATAAAAACTTCCACCACCTAACAAAAGCGCTTTCACCACCCGCGAGGGCATCATCAGTTGTGTTCTCTATCCAACTTCCTCACTATTGTATAGATGACTGGTGGCTGTAGAGCTCCCCCTATCGGATTTCAATATTTTCTCTCTCTCTCTCTCTCCCTCCTCCAACATTCTTCTCCAGCGGCAATCGAGCACTGAGTGTACCATGTCATTGCACGTTTCTTTGGATATATTTATTTCAATTGATTCTCGTAATAACGCGTTATGCAAGTTTTCGTAGTTAGCTATTTTCTTTATTTGTAGGGTATCAAGTTTTATTGGGGTTTTAAGGTTTAACCTTGCAAGGGCTGTTGACTGTTTATTTAATTTTATATCTCGAATATGTTCTTTCTTTCTTTCTTCTATTTTCCTCTTCGTCATTCCTATGTAAGTAACTTTTTAATTTTTACTCATGCTTTCAAAAAATTGCATTTGAAAGTACATTTTTTCCCTATATGACTGTATGAAAATAAAAAATGTGTGATGTTTACAAGTTTACAAGTTGCAGTTACAGCAAAATTCAATCATCAGTTATTGCCAATGTCAAAATGACGTCAGCGTTACACACCGTTATGTTTTGTTTTTATAATATAGTTTTTCGATTACTTTTAAAAAGCTCATTATGTACCGTCGTACAGAATGAAAAATAACTCTATATATATTTTATTGCAAATTACACGCAGAGGAAAACAAAAGTAATCATTCGATTGGTAATTATGTCTTCTTTAAATGTATGATAAAAAAAATAAGCTTAGGAGATCATCTTCATAACGAAATTGTAACAAACTTTTAAAATTTCAACACGAACACTATATTGGAAACTTCCGTAAATGCGGAAGTAAAATTATGACCTGTTAGGTAAATTCCTTTTTAATAGTTTCAAATATTATGCAATGGAGGAAGAGTTTTCAGAATAAATCAAAAAGTACTTAGTGTAATGTATGTGCAGTAAATGGGGATTTGCATATCTCGAGCTTCTAGAAATTGATTTCTGTTAAAATACTCATAGGTTAAAATACATTTTTTTTCTAATATTAATTTCAAATAATATATATTCGAAAAATATATGAATTGTAACTCATGAATATTTTAACAGAAATCGATTTCTTCAAATCTGTTAATCCAATATTATGGCTCCTTTAGCCAAATAATTTTTGAGCCAATAATTCATTGTCTGTTTTGCAACGATTAAAAATGAATTTAACATTAAGCGTTCAACAAAACTTTGCATCTGCATAATTCCTAAACTACTTCTTCAACTGTGTCCCCGTTTAGTATTCAAAAGTAAAATTAATCGAAGCAATGCTGGAAATGTTTGAAATTATAAATGGAATTCCGGAAAATGTTTGATATTACGAGGGTCGATCCAGAAATAAGGTTCCCATCAAATTTACAAATAGACAACATTGTTTATTCTCATACAAATTTATATCGTTGGAAAGAAGAAGTTTGCTCTATTTCTTTACATAATCGCCATCTTTTTCTACGCATTTTTGTAGACGGTGCTCCAATTTCTGTATCCCAATATCGTAGAACACCGCCGCCAACCCGTTGAGGAAACGTTTCACATCTTCTTTGACGCCATCGTCGCTCCGGAAGTGTTGGCCACCCAAGTGTTCCTTTAACTTGGGGAACAAGTGATAATCACTAGGTGCGAGGTTCGGACTGTATGGTGGGTGAGCCATGATAGTCCACCCAAATTGTGTCAAAAGTTCCTGGGTTTGACGGGAGACTTGAGGTCGGGCGTTATTGTGAAGCCGCGTTTCGCCGGCTGTCAGTCGTCAACCCTGGCGGTTCTGGCCGGGCGGAGTCACTTTGGCATGCAAAAAGTGAATTAAGGAACGAATCTTGCACTTGGCGGAATAAACAATGGGAACCTCCATCTTGGACGGCTGCTGAGCGAAGAATGAGCGGCGCAGCGAGGGAATCGCGAGTGCGAGAATAGCCGCACACAGCGCCGTAGCCGTATTTCGCCCCGCACCTTCCCGTGCGGTTGGAGCTCTTTAAGAGCCTTATTTCTGCATCGACCCTCGTATATTGTGTAAAATTTGGATGTGTTTGATGACTTTGTTTTTTATAATTTCATTATCAAAATGAGATCTTAAGCTTTTTAAAAAACATACATTTACAAAAAGACATAATTCCTAATTAAATGGTGATTTTTGCGTTTTTGTGCCGTTTTTTATTGGCAATAAAATAAATAGGGAGTTTTTTTTTCTTGTTTTGTTTTGTTTTGATCAACAAAAAGTTTAAAAATTATGATCAATTTCAAAAATTATTATTTTAAAACTACTGTATGATTACGTTTAAAGTTAATGCAAAAAGGTTTATCTTTTCAGAGAAATAAGTGATGTTAACTATATTTTAGTGATTAATTATTTTATATTTTTTAATTGCATTTACCCCTAAACCTTTTAAAATTCTATTACTGCATATTTTCCTATAATATAAATATAGAGACTTTATATTATAAGACTACTACATATCTACTTTTAAAACCTCTAAATTTCCAGCTTTGTAATCCTCCAAGTAACAGATGTCGACAATAGCGTATTTACATTACTAAGAAAAAGATAAATAGTTTAAGGATTATAAAAGACTTGTTGAAAGATTTATTCTTTTATTTCCCTATGTGTCCTTTTATCAATGATTTCCGTAATTTCTTTGCATCAGATATTTTATCGAACGACTTTATTGTTTTTAGTTAAAAAATATTTTTGTAATGTCTCGACTTTTCAGGGATTTTCTGGATTCGTGTATGTCCCTCTGTAATTTCTCAATAATTTGCGATTATATGTTACGCTAAAAGACTGCTCCTTTTTTATGTTATTGTCTAAACAATGTTGTATAATTATATAAAACAAACAGGATGTCTGTCCTTTGTTGACTAATAGCTAATTCCTAACCGATAGCTGTAGAGGTATACACTGTAAAAAAAAAATGGGTCTATCTACTAAAAAAAGTTTAGTTTTTTCTAACTGATCTTTGGAAATTACTAAAAAATTTTTAGTATATTTGTATTCCACAGATTTTTTAGTAACCTTTACTAAAAATCGGAATCATTGCTAGCTGTTTTTTAGTAATGTTGGTAGCTGCTTTCTAGTAATTCTTACAGATTTTCTTGTAACTGAGTAAGAATACAAATTTTTTTTTAGTCTTTTAGTACCGATTTTTAGTACCGGTTATTAAAAAAATCTGTGGAATACAAATATACTAAAACATTTTTAGTAACCTGAGAATTTTTTTTTACAGTGTAATTCCAATTACAAAAAATGTTCAAATGTAGTTCTTCATCATATAAAAATCCATTTACGTAAGAACAGTTATATTTTAAAAAGTTACGAAATTAAATTTTCATTAAGTTCCTGGATCCTATAAGTTACATTAAAAAAAATTGTCTCCTTTTTGTAATACGTAAAACAGGAAAGTGTCCAATTTGTGCAACTGAAATTCACCGAGTTATGATTCTTGGAATTTTCTAAATTTCAAGCACTTGCTGGTACTAAATACGGAGTTTTCCTTTTCTAATGCTAGAAAACGCTGAAACTATATAAAATTCTAAGAATCATAACTCGGTCAGTCTTGATCGTAGAAAAAAATATATTTTACAGTTTTACATGACAAAGCACGGAGAACGTTTATCTTATTATATATTACTAGATTGATTTATTATATCTAATAAATTAACCAGGTAAAGCATAAAATTTTAAATTTTAAAACTTAAATAAATAATAATAAATTTGACATAAATGGATTTTCATGTGATTTAGAACAACGTTTAAAACATTTTGTCAGTTGGAAATATACCGCTTAAATTAACGGTTTAGGAATTATCTCGTATATAAGTGTGTGAGTTTTGTCGAAAAAAATAATGTTAAATATATTTTATAAATAAATTAGTTCAAAACATTTTTTCTTAAATTTTTTAAAGCTTTATCATGTCTTAAAAATGTGTAGTTAAATAGTTTATGAAAAAAAAGAAAAATTCGGAAAACGCAAGTAGTTGATGATTTACATGATTAATACATTAAAGAGTACATATTCCTTAAATACTGAAATTTATTTTCTTTTGCACCTTTCAAATAAAATTTCTTCAAGAATAAATACAGACAAAAAATATTTAAGTGTATATATTTAAAAATATGTATATATGTGTGGATATTAATACGTAATCATAATATGACAGTTATTCATAACATGTGTAAATATTTAAGTGATTGTATATTTATTAATATTATTCATGTAATATTAATAAAATAATATTAATATTCAGCAATATTAATAAAATATAGTTGTCTTAGAAAATATATACTCTAGTAACAATTTGTGAAAGCACAAAAAATTCAGAACAAGAATAATTTATCTCAAAAAATATTTTATTCCTCAATGTATTAAATAATTGTGTGTCAATGTATCATTGTAATCGATGTATTAAAATTGTATATAATTTAATCAATGTATTAAAATTGTATATAATTTAAATGTTACAATAACATTTTCAACCATATGATATACAGCTTTTGTTGAAAGTTATTATTTGCATTATAATTATCATCAAAATTTTATTTTATTTATTTAAATCTATTGTCTCAATAATAACAATGTTTTGATGAGATTAATGTGATATGAGAAAGTTTATCTGTCCCACTTTTATAGTTTGTACAAAAGTACACATGAAGTAAAAATTAAACCGTTTTCCGAATAAGTGATGGTGGAAAAAATAGTGGATGTAACCCACTGAATAATTTTTACAGTTTCAAATAACTAATTTATACAAAGTGGAATAAGGTCTTAAAGAACATTATTGTGCAAAAGCAGATTATTGCTTAGGAGTCATGTATGAATTACGTTAAGTAAAGTTTGTGTTTTTTCTTAACTCCTCCCTTTTCATCATATATCACAGGTTGTTACACTCGAGTGAGCCTGTTTAAGGCACAACTTTTGCAATTGTTAATTTTAGAGTTGTATAAAACCACATAGCGATTATTATTAATAATAGTTTCTCTATTTTAAAATGGATTGAAGCAACTTTCACCCTTTCTCTGGATAAACTTGAATGCCTAAGATGGACTGCTCAGACTTAGAACCAGATCTGTAGAGCATAGACGTCCCTCCCGGACTGTTATTAAGGTCTTAAAAAAGTAATACACATTACAGCCGGAGTTGAACCCGCCAGAAAACGTGACAGGGGACGGGTGGGGGATTAGACATGCTAAGATGAAACTACCTTAATTTACATAACAAACAGTTCACTACCGGAGACATACCTCCTAAGCGACACTGGGGAGTGAAAATTATGCTTCACGAATGGATGATGCTTAACACCAGGAATGAAGTCCATAGCTTAGGAGCAGGTCAAGTTTGAAAGATTCATTAAGAATTTAAATATATTTTTCAGTTTATTTAAAAGAGCTGGGTGGGAGAGGATATTATCCAGCCAACCACTAGGGACAGAAGAGTTGCGACGTATGTGCAGCGAGCTGTAAGGGGGCAATTAAAATAAAAGTGTGAGGCTGATGCCTCTGCGCCACACTCACAGGTGGGTGTGCGGGCCCTTTTAAACTTGTTTAGATATGTCCCGAAAGTTCGTGTCCCGGTAGGAAGGCAGTGGTTGAGATGGTTAAATTAAGAAGATTGCAAGATATCACCGGGACTATGTCATAGGTAAATCTACGCATCCCTGAGTAGTTCTAGTGGTCTTGCCACTGCTGCAACATACGCGTTTTAAGGGATCATTTGATATCATTTCATTAAAAGAAAAGTTCATCTGTTCCATATTTAGTTCAAAAATCTATATTATAAAGTAAAAACATATCAGTCAATAATGCATATGCCATATTGACGGTGGCTATACCTGACCAATAAATTTCGATTTTACTGCAATTTATTTAACTTTTAAACATCGCACAATTTCAGTTTTCATACAGTAGATTAGGGAAATAAATGCTCTTTCAAATACAATTTGTTTCAAAACTGTATCTCAATTTATTGATGTTTTTCCGTTTTTAAAATAATTTTAAAGCAAGATTTTAAAAAAAATCTATCTCTATCGCGTTTAGCTACGAAAGATTAACTCGCTTGCACTTAAAACAATAAAAATAGTTCAGTGTTTCTTTTCGGCGAAATTAAAACTTCATGAATAAATAAATCAAATAACAAAATAATGGAAATAAAAGGCGAATTTGACAAACATGCAATGGAACTACGCGCTTAAATTATAATAATGGAAACGACTGCAGTAAGTAGCGTAATCTTTGTTGATTTCTTTGGCTATTAACTCCTGACATGCGGCTAATGCGAAAGTATCGCTTTAAATAAATTTCAAAATTTGATTTGAATATATAATTGATATCTTTCATATAAAAATGCGATTTCATGTAAACATGTGTGAGTTTAATAGTTTGAGATGTCTAAAAAATATATATTAAATGTAAAAAAATTATTCGAGTGTTCAATTAAACAAGATGGTTTTCACCTATGTTCTGTAACCCAGAAAGCCCGGCTCCGATCACCTATATTCACTAATGTTAAAGTTGTAAAAAAAACCTGGTTTAGAATTGGAGTGAGACATCGTGAATTTTTGATTGAATGAATGGATCGTGACCTTAGTTTCCTATGCAAAAATTGTTTGGTATACTGTGTATTAACATCTCTAAAGATTGTTCAATATTTTTTGAATAACCAAGCACTTTTAAATAAAGTTATTTTTTAAATAATCTAGACATTATCATTTCTGAAAATAAAAAGAAATAACAATGAAAGTTTCGAAAAACATAAATACTCTTTTATTTATTTATTTATTTGCAGCAGATTGATTTATTTTCTTCATTTTTGAAACATATATGTCTAATGAAATTATTCTGTTAGATTTTTTTTCAAAACGTTTAACCGTATACAAAAAAGCACAGGGTTTCTATATGACTTTCTCTGAGATAATAATTCTGTATGCTCCTCATCAAAAATTCATTCTACATAATGAGTTTTCTTGAGATGAGTTTAAATACAAAGCAGAGTACATTCCTTTATTCATCTACAAGTTCGTGTTCTACTATTTTGAATATGAATGCATTCAATATTTTAAATTCACTTTCCTCCCATGGTATGTTAATTCATTTTCTTAAAATGAAATTCTTTTCATCATATTTTTTCTGTCATTAATTAAACAGTCATATTTTATAATATTTATTTCGAAGTCCTTTTCTTCTGCGCTACATCAGATTACTTTTCTTCGTATTAGAAGGCGAGGTAATTTCAATTATTGCTCTTAAAAATTAAAAAAAAAGCGAATAATTTTCTGAACTGCAGTAATCAGACAATAAATGATTGTTACGAAGGTTAAGAATGAAACATTTTTGTCAAGAATGTAACTGAAGTCAAAAAAGATAAAGAAAGGAAGAAATAATTTAAAAAGGGTTGTTTTTACCAGTACACTTATAGCGTTGGATATGTAATCTTACAAAATATATATTTAAAACTTTTTTTCATTCTCTTATCTCATTAATCCCCTTATTTTATGTGTCAATAATGAGAAAAATATTACAAAAGGTAATGTATAATAATAATAGTAATTTTCATTTCTCCTATGCATTATAAAGAGACAGTTTTAAATCTTAATGTTGGTGGCCGATGATTTAATATACATTACATTAACTTAAAATTAAGGTACAGGCGTCGCAGATACACCGGAATTCTGTTTTGGCGCCATAATGGCGTTTGTTTACTTGGCGTAACAACCGGTCGATATTTGTGAGATTTTGCTTCGTTTGGCAACCCAGTAAAACAAATTGTGTGTGTTTTATATTAAATTAAACATTGTGTGTGTTTTCTAATAAAACATTTTATATGTGTTTATAATAAAATTGTATCTGTTTAATAGTGAACTGTGTGTTTTTATAATGAACTGCGTATTTTTTAATAAAATGTTTCGTAATAAAATAAAATTAACATGCTATTTTCCCCCGCTAGCCCAAGCAAGTATTCGAAAATGTTTTTTTCCTCCAAAATAGCGACAAAAATCGCACTAATTCTCATTCGTCTGAGACATTCAATCCAAAATTAATTTACATTTACATTTATTTACTTTTTAAATGTTTAAATAAGGTGAAATTTTTACAATATCTTCTAAGTAATGCGAACTACTGACGTTTTTGTGAGGCTAACCGTGTTCATCATTTTACGCATGAAGTAAGTGCGTTAATGTATAATGTGCAATGAAATAATCTACAGACAGAATAACAAACAGAAACCAAAAACTTTTCGAGTCTCAATTGAAAACTTCAATTGGCGTTTAGGCATTTATCACATCTGTATTAAAATCTTGCTGAAAAAGTAAAGATTTTTTTTAATTAAGAAATAGAATTAACTTTAACATATAATATTTTTTCTTCCAAAATCATCTCAAAGCATTCTACTACGCTTTAATTTGAAATTTTAGGCAAATACATAACATTTTATTGAATTATTTGAAAGCCGGCATATTTAACTATCCAAATCCGCTTTTATTTTCTTCGTACGCTCATTGGAAGTGCAGTTATGACTGTTTTTGTTTTAGCACTCTAACTGTAAATTTGCACCAAGTTAATTGTCGGCCCCACGTAACATCTGAGAGGAACCGTGAGAGAATTGTCTCGGAAAATACGAGCAATTGGCTAAGATGGTCACCGGAGAAATGATGTTTGAGGAATATGAGATTTCTCTAGGTAGAAAGCTCCCAGGAGAGATATGACGCTGTTGTTCGAATTATTACTTTAAGCATTTTAATCATTCTTTTTTTTTTTTTTTTTTTTTTCAGTTTGGCTATTTGTTGAAATATAAATTCCTAATTATCTAATTATCTAATTTTCTAATTATCTAAATTCCTAATTATCTAATTCACTTTTTGGAAATCGTCGTTTTATGTAAATATTTTTGTCGTTAATATATGTTTTAATATTATAGAATCTATTTTTTTAATTTTTTTGAAAGATACAAATCCTTTCTGTAATTTTACGCCTTGTATTTTTTTAATATTAAAATTTAATATGCTGCTTTATTCAAACACACGAATAATTCAAAGTTTTTAATTAGATAATGCATAAATCAAGTAGTTCATTACCTTGAAAGCATTTACTTAAATGTTGTCTATTTGTATAATTTTCGAATAAGAATTTAAACAATTACAGAAAATTCTACTTATCGTAAGTAATTTATTTTATATTCACAACGGATGTATCTTTCGGTTGCACTTTCATTTGCTTCAATAGCTGTTTCAATTTTTTAAATAAGGTTCCATGTGCAAATTAAAGTACTTGAAAATTCTTCATTCATTTCAGTTTTAATCATGTAACATCTACTTAGTATGGTAATGAGAGAAACAATTTACTTTTACATGAAAAGTGCGGAAGCGTTGCAAGCACGGAAATTAAGCCCCGGTTACAGTTATGTCTGCAGGATATATTTGCACTCTATATTTAGTTTTACTTTTAAGAAATGGAGGATTTTAAGTGATATAATATATTCAATGGAGGGGTAAAATATACGGAAGTAAGTCTACTTTGTTCTTCCTGTAATAATAAAAGAACACGATTATAATTTCAAAAGATATCTATTATATGCTTTCATCATCAGGTGATAGCAGCAGAGATTAGTTGAGTTCTGCAAAGGGGCATTGGATTCTTTGATGCAAATAGAAAATCGAAAAGAGAATAGTACTGATTTTGCTTGGGGTGTTCCCATTCTCACTTCTTTCATTTTTCATTTACACCAAAAACACAATACTTCAGTGCAGAAGTTGTTTTATTCTCGCATGGATAACGACTCTCTATAACTATCACCTTTTTATGAAAACAGTTAATTAATTGTTTTTAGAAGTATAGTCATATTCCTCAATAATTATAAGGAGATAAAAGAAGATTTCTTTCCACATATAGAAAACTTTAATCATTAATATTTTATAATAGCTGTAAATTTTTATCCCCAAAAAACATATGACTATAAAGTGAATTGTCGATTCAATATTGTCGATTTTTTGGATAAATTAAAAATAATTTTTGAAGTGATTTTATTTTTTTATAATTGAAATGATTTAAATTTACGTATTTCCAATTATTTACCTGAGCACAAATAAAGTTTTTTCATGCACAATGTTTTTGCGCTTCGCACAAAAATATAGAAATATGTTTAGATATTCTAATTTTAAAATATACATAATACAGATGTACTATTTCATTTATAATAATAATAATAATAATAATAATAATGAAACGAAATATACTCCGTTACTCAAAGCAAAACAAAAACTTCAAAATTTTGAGTTATATAATATGTAAATCAATTTATTTATTTTCTTGGAAGCATTTTTTATACAAGGTGTTCTAACATATGGATTGGCTGTCATTAAATTTCAATGACAAGAAAAAGGTGACATCAGTTGAAGTTAATCTTACAGCAGATTAATGGGTGAAGTTGGGTTTTTTTACTACGCTTCTTTGTTTTTGTTTCGAATATCGCCGAAAAAGATATCGCTGCACTGACTCCATCATTAAAGTGCACAAAATTACGTTCAAATTTCAAAGAGCAAACTATCAAAATTAATAATAAAAATTCAGTAACCTTTGATAATTTTCTAACATTATTTGGGATATCCCAATAGCATAGCGCCACATATTGGTTATATTTAGAATTAAAACAAAGAAGCGTAGTAAAACAATTTGGAAGAAATAATTTTAACGTTTCAAAAATTCGTCTTGCAAATGTAGATATACATATTATAATGCCTAAATTTTGCATAAAAAATTATTGCAAATTAGAAAAAAATATAAAAAATGTTTTTTCTTTTTCGTATTTGTTACTGTGTCATTGTTTTGTAAATTCTAAAAGACAATACCCATTAAAAGTATTGGCATGATAATATTGAATGCATTCTCCATTTATATATTTATTTTTTGGGTAGGTGCTTCATATTCCTTGATATAGAAATAGTTGCAACATTACGGACTTTTCAGTATATTTTTTAACATAGGGAAATCCAAATGTTTTAGCTGATACTTGTTTGTCACAAATATATCTGGATATTAATCTTCGCCTGATTTAATCGCAAGGATCTGTAATTATTTAAGGCGAAAATTATTTTTCAAAAATAGTGGAAACAAAAAAATACAATGAAAAAAGCAATTTCATATTAAGTTGTCTGTCAACAATATGTTACCACCTGTATACTAAATACAATTTCCACTTAACCTATAGTTTAAAATACAGTACTACGCGAATTCTACGGCGATGAATCCGATTACTAATCTTCAGACGTATGTTCAATTATCAGATCATCATGTAGCAAAATTGGAAATATGCAGAGCAATTAGTAAGATTACATAGAGAATCATACCAAAATATCGATTTACAGATAATGAGGAGCAGTAATTCTGAAATTCACCTGAATAGTAGATCGAATACACATTTTAAGTTTATAGAAAAAAATTACTTTTGATAGTGTCATTGCCATATACTCAGGAAAAATATCTATACACTGTAAAAGTAAATAGTCACAATATATTTAATTTATAATAAAATGCAACAAAATAAGAAGAATTTATAAAACTATGCACAATGGTCAAAAGTGTTATTTTATATTTAAAAACAAAGCAGTCAATGATAATATTAATTAATATAATAAAAGATTATTTTGCAAGAAATATTTAAAAATTGTTTTTGCTTATGCACAAAATACGTAAAATAATTTTAAAATAAACTGACTAAGAATGTAATTTGTAAAAGGTTACAGAACACAATAGCGGTTTAAGGATTTGTATAGTATACTTTAATGTTTTATATTTACAACATTCTATTTTTTCCTTTTCTTTTTCGTTTATACTTAAAATTTTAATATCATAAAAATGCTTTATTGTACGTTCAAAAAATGTTTAAAATTTAATTTTCGATTCAGAGACATTAATATATGCATAGAAAACTATGCAGCTAAAAGATTTATATTCTAAAATTATATTTTAAGAAAAACTCAATGGAATCTACAATAGACTGATTTTTTAAAAATTAAATAACAAATAATTGATGACAGCTATTGAAGTCGTTTTACAGAATAATATGTGAGGTCAGGAGTATTTATTACAGTGCTTTCTTCTTTTAATTCTAAATATCACCGATAGATGGTGCTGTAATTTCTCAAACTGCTAGAACGCTCAAACTAACGTATCAAAGTATACTTAATTTTACTTTTCATCCTGTATATGTTCAAGCATTAAAATAATTCTTTTGCAATTTCAAATCTTTTGAGACTTATTACAGTTTCAGACCGTTCAGCGCCATCCATGGATAATATTTGGAAATAAAATAAGGAAGCGAAGTATGGGAATTCCTAACTTCACATATTACACCCTTGCAAGAATAACTTCATGTTTTCACCATTTATTTGTTATCAAATTTTAAAACCAGTTATACCTGCATATAAAAAACGCACAGTAAAAGAAATTTATTATCTCAAATTGATTTTTTATCGCTTAATCGCAGTAGAAAAAGGCGAGCCTTTCTGTTCTAAAAATACGAAAAAAAACCCTTTATTTTTCGAATACGAAACGAACCTGACTTTTGAATAAAATAAAATAAAAATCTGATTTAAATTAAAAACTTTATCTCATTTTTAATCACTTACAATATTTTTGTGTTTTTTCTATAACAAACATAGATTTTCTCCTTTATCTTTTTTAGTTTTGAGCTATTATTATTCTGTTTTAGAATGAAAAACGAAATACAAAAAGATATATCTGTTTTAAGTTGAATTCTTTTTAGCCACAAAGTCCAATTTCTTTTATTACTGACTTTTTGAACATCGTCCAGAAATGCTTTGTTAACTTATGTTAGTTATTTGTTTTAAGTAATACTGTACGTAGATGGAATGCCGATAGTAACAACGAGCTGTATTATAGCTTTTGATTTCATTGATCATGCATTTCCTTCTAATTATCGCAAAATTTCAGTTTTTATATCATCAAAAATTAAAGCCTAAATGTACTTTCAAACGAAATTTGTTTGAAAACTGTACCTCAATTTATTCATATTTTATGAGTTTTTTAAATACTTTTCAATATAAGTTTTTAAAAATTGTCTCAACAATGACATTTTCAATTGGATAATTTTTCTGCCGCAATTGGGTCCACTCCCAGGCTTTGTTATTAGGGTTACGTCATACTTTAATGTTAATGGGAATAATTTCAGAGGTTTTATCCGAATAACCACGTTTACTCAAATAGACTATTTCATTATGAAAGATTGACCATAAGATAACGCAATTCAGCCTAAACTGAAATATGGCAACAAAAAAAAAATGCATTTTATTCTGAACATAAAATTAATATAAAGTTAATTTAAATTGGTAAAAAGATACATTGCATCAGAATACGGCTCGAATTGTCTGTATGTTTGTTTAAGTATTTGTTCATGAAAAGCATAATGAAAATGTTAACTTCTTAGGCTATAAATTTACAAATGTGCAATTTTGGATCATCAAATCAGGGTATAATGTGCTAAACAAAACTTCAAATTCTATTTCCAAGATTTTAAAATTTCTTTCCTTTGAAACTTAGCTTATAAAATTCTACTTTCAGGTAATTTTAAATGCATACCTACAGAAGTTAAATGATGAATGAGCGTTATGATATTTTTCAGCAGTGAAAGATAGATGTAATTTTAAAACTTTTTTTATCTTTTTAGAACAAACCAAGAATGAAAAATCAAGAGGCAGGCATGATTATGAGACAGCTTCCAACACCATCAAAATATTGTTAAGAAATTTCATTTTTTCATGCAATGAAATGACATATGTAGGTAAACAATTTAAAATCACAGAACGCAGAAAAATCCATTTTTAGTAATTGCTACCCATTGTCAGTTGTATGTACGAATTCTTTCGTGCAGTCCTGTATATGATCTACAGAATTCATACACAACATATAATACACTATTATTAAACTTTTGAATGAGTTAACTACAAAAAAAAAAAAAAAATGCACTTCGAGCAATCGCCCATAGTCAGTCCTGTAAGCCCATTTTTTTGGGTGATTTTATAAATGAACGATAAATGCTACACATCATAGAAATACATTGATTCTGTTTGATATTGAAGAATATGTGTCCATGCATAATACGTCCTAATTCTAAATGTATTTGTTAACATATACTGAAGGTTAGTTTGTTGATTTCAACTAAGTAAAAATTAAATTTACGCTATTTAAGCAGAATATGGTCAACATAAAACATTCTTCTGATGAAATAAAATGTTTTTCGCATCTTGGGGGTTTTATGCAAAGATAAAATATTACACTCTATTATTATTTTTTTTGCAACTTCTAAATAATAATACTTTGCTATGCATAGTTTTCAAAAACTGTCCAAGTAAATAAACCTGCATTATTTGATATGCTCTATTTTATAGTTTGAAACTACTATTTTATACATTTTTGACATAATTTTGTTTTATTGACATAGGTTTTAGTTGACTCAATAATAATTATAAAATAATATTTCCAACCATTATACTTACATCTATATTTATGAATATCATCTCTGTATATGTCTATCTAGTATCTACCTTTCTACACTCATGTTCAAAATTAAGGTCATAAACATAAAATCTGTGAAAACTGATGAACTATTCACTGTGTTGCCACGAAATTTGGCACAGAGGCATATTACAATGGGAGAAAGAATATAGCAACATAACAATATGGAAAAGATTTTAATTGTGAATTAAGATACAGGCCATATTAAAAAGTGTTAAATCATGAATCAGAGATAAAGCATTTATCTCAAGAAAAGTCTGTCTAATATGGAGTGTGACTACCGTGAAATATTATACAAGCCTCACAACGAGCTCTTATACTGTTTATGAGGGTATCAATAAATGTTTGTGGCAACAAAGTCATTCTTCCAAAAGCCCGGCTTTTAACGCCTGGTGGGTCCTGGGAGAGGGGTTACGCTGTGCAATGGCTCTTTCTAGACCATCCCGAACAATAGGATTGAGGTCCAGAGACCTCGAGGGCCAATTCATACGGCGATTATCCTCTTCTTCAAGAAAATCATCAACAATGTGAGCTCTGTATGACCTCGCATTATCGTCCATAAAAATGAGTTCTGGGTCTACAGCACCCCGGAACAGCCTCACATAGGCTGCAAAGACCTCATCCCTATAGCGATATGCGTTGACAGTACCCGCATCGAAGAAGTGCAGTGGCGTACGGCTGCCCATCAATATGCCGCCCCACACAAGCATTCTGTCGATTTCTTTTACGTAGGAAAGATGATAGCGAGCTCCACGTTCTCTCCAGATGAAGATTCGACGAGAATCACTTTGCGTGGGGAATCGCGACTTATCACAGAAAAGAACACGCTTCTATACTTGTTGTGTCCAAGACGGATGTTTTCGACTCCACAACAACCGGGACCTCCTGTTCGATGCAATGAAAGGGACACACACGACTGGACGCCGGGCTTAAAGGGCCCTCTCTGCTAGACGTCTATATACTGTTTGCCTGGAAATTCTTATTCCATACGCAGCAGTAAGGTCACGAGCAAGCTGAGGAGTCGTTTCCAGCCTATGTCGTCGTGCGCTTAATGCCAAGTAGCTATTCTGTGCAGGTATTGTTGTTCTGTAGCGGTCTTGACTGGCCTTCCTTGTGACATTGGGATGGGCTAGGAAGAGCCAATGCACAGCTTAATACCCCTGCCATGACCCGCCAGGAGTTAAAAGCCATGCTTTTGGAAGAATGGCTTTTAACTCCACAACATTTATTGATACCCTCAAACATTTATTGATACCCTCATAAACAGTATGAGAACTCGTTGTGAGGCTTGTATAGCAGTGCACGGTGGTCATACTACATATTAGACAGACTTTTCCCGAGATAAATGCTTTATCTCTGATTCATGATTTAACACTTTTTAATATACCCTGTATCTTAATTCACAATTAAAATCTTTTCCATATTGATATGTTGCTACATTCGTTCACCCGTTGTAATATACCTCTGTGCCAAATTTCGTGGCAACACAGTGAATAGTCCATCAGTTTTCACAGATTTTATGTTTATGACCTTAATTTTGGACTTGAGTGTATTTCCCTTTATACAGGTGATTATCAAAATAATGGAAAACCCTAGATTTACCAGAAATCCTTTAAAAATATGGCGTAATATGGCGTAGGACCGCCTTTGGCATGTAATACAGTTTGGATTCGCCTGGGAATTGATTCATACAAGTGCTGAAGAGTGTTTAGAGGAATATTGCACCATTCCTTCGTGGAGATATTGTGAAAGTTCCGGGAGAGATGCCAACGGAAGATATCGATTCGGGATTGAACGCTCTAAAATTGACCATAACGGTTCGATTAAATTGAGGTCGGGAGACTGTGCGGGCCAAGGTACATGATGCAAGTCATTGTCGTGTTCATCAAACTATGATTGGACAAGTCCCGCTGCGTGTATAGGAGCATTATCATCCTGGAAAGTTCCATCTCCTGCAGAAACAAAGTTTACATCATAGGATGTACCTGGATAGCAAACACTTCTCTATACTTCTCCCCAATAGTCCTTCATTTCAAGGTTACGATTGAACCAGCAGAAAACCACGGCATGGCTGCCGATATCATGACAGATCCACTTCCATGCTTGACAGTTGGCAGGAGACAATCACGATCATATGCTTGTGCTTGTGTCCTCCAAATGTGCACCTGTCCAGTTGCGGGAAAAAGTGTGAACGATGGTTCGTCTGATCATACAACTGTCTTCCATTTATCAATCGACCATCTTTTGTGGTTGTGGCATCACTGTAGACGACTTTTGGCATTAACAGCTGTGACAAGTAGCTTGAGAATTGCTGCTCTGCCGTAAATCTTCTGATTATGAAGCTGCCTTCTAACTGTAATTACTGACAATGAAGAACCCAGATGCTGATTGAGCTCTGCGGTCCCTTTGGCTGCAGTTGTTTTCTTTTTAGACATTACAATCCGCTTCAATAACCGTCGGTCTCTTTCACCAATCTTATTCTTCCGTCAACTATCTTGCTTTGTCGAGCTTGTACTACCGAGCTCTGTGTACGCTGTCATGACTTTAGACACCGTACCTCTAGACACGCCAGAAATCTGGGAGGTTTTGGTCACAGTTGCTCCAGCTAGTCGGGCTCCTACAATTTGGTCTCTTTGAAAGTCTGTTAGGTCTGACATTTTACACTTTTGAGAAAAATCCATGACGTATACAACTTCACGAACGCTACCTCATACTACCATGGTATATACTGCTTATATTAAAAGAAACCTTTTTGCAAGAATTATATTTACCTATATTTAAACAAAAAGTTTTGTTTAAATATAAGTCAATGGAAATTTTGTTTGAATCAACAATTTTTTTTTTTTTTTGCAATTCCAAAAAAAAAATTTGTATCGTCAGCAAAAAATGTTTTGTTAATTGGAGTAAAATGGTTCAATTTTACTTGAATTTTGCTAAAACAACCAAAATGTACTCAACAAAATATGTTTTGTAGTTTTAATCAATTCCTTTTTCTAGGTGTACGAAGCACATTCTTAAATATCACGTTTATTCACAGGTGTTTCCATTATTTTGACAACCACCTCTATATACAGAATATGTCTATCTATTTCTATGTGTATAGATCTAATTATATATATTTATCTATATAGAAGATATCTGAACTCATATTTCGGCACTGTTCGGCATTAAAGTGCGATATAATTTTTGTATAGGAAACAGGGTCGCAATCAATTTATTCATTCAAAGATACAGGGTCTCGCACTGCAAGTTGAAATCAAACTTTCGTTCGAACATTGACAATAATGAAGCTATTTTAACGAGATTTTCATCAGAATAATTTCATTTTATATGCAAACTATTAATATTAACACAAGTGTTGAAAATACACTGTGTTTGTTAGAAACATCCTATGTATTGTACGCTACATTACGAAGTACGGAGTCCACATTTTTAAAACGAACAGTTATATATTATTGGATAAATTGAAAAAAACAAAAAAATATAAAACAAATTGGGATATGGTTTTGAAGAACTATATAGCAGCATCGGAATTACTGGATTTAAAGGACAGGGTTATAGAGTTTTATAACAAAATTAACAATAAAGATGGCAACAAAGATTGGTTTCTGAACTTGTTTCAGTTGGTAGTGCAAGAAAATTACTTGTATGAGGGAAGTAGAATATTTAAACAGATACGTGGAATGTCAATGGGGAAAATTGCAGTTCAATTTTAGCTGATATCTACTTATCATCTTCTAATCAGAACTCTTCTCATATATATAGAAGAATAACAATAATTTAAATAGTGAAATATTGAGTTACAGGTACATTGTTGATGTTTTACTTGGATTAAATAATGCAAATATAAATCTAGATTTTATCTGTTATCCTAAGACTTTCAAGCTGGAACTCTTTTCCCGGGATAATAAAAACTTAAAGTATCTAGATGTTAACATAAAATTGGAAAATGACAATTTTATTACAAGGGTTTATTACAAAAAAAAATATTTCGATTTCAAAGCTATACAGATTTTGCATTTTGATTAAAATGTGCATATTTCAGCTTACATAAATTTGTTTACGAATGATTTAAATCGTATTGAGAGATTTACTTCAAGGTTTGGTGATGTGAGTGGCGAATTTATAATATGGAATACCCAGGTTTTGAAGCAGGGTTACCCTACGAAGTCTGTAAGTAGAAATATGATTAAATTTATAAGGAGAAGTAAATATAGAACTGAACTGAATTCAAAATCGAAAAAACAAAAAACAAAAAAAAATTATATGATTTTGAAGACCTATATAGCAGCATCGGTATTATTGGATTTAAAGGACAAAGTTACAGAGTTTTATAACAAAAATAGCAATAAAGATGGCGACAAAGATTTGTTTCTGAACTTGTTTCAGTTGGTGGTGCAAGAAAATTACTTGTATGAGGAGATTAGAGTATTTAAGCAAATACGTAGAATCCCAAAGGGGGAAGATGCAGTTTAATTTTAGCTGATGTCTACTTAAATATATATGAGAATAACAATAATTTAAATAGTGAAATATTGAGTTACAGGTACATTGATGATATTTTAATTCTTGTTTTAAATAATGTAAATATAAATATAGATTTTTATCTATTATCCTAAGACTTTAAAGCTAGCACTCTCCTCCCGGGATAATAAAAACATAAAGTATTTAGATATTAACATAAAATTGGAAAATGACAATTTTATTACAAGGGTTTATTACAAAAAAAAAAATATTTCGATTTCAAAGCTATAAAGATTTTGCCTTTTGATTCAAATGTGCATATTTCAGTTTTCAGAAAATTGTTTACGAATGATTTAAATCATATTGAGAGATTTAGCTCAAGGTTTGGTGATGTGATTGGCGAATTTATAATGTGGAATACCCAGACTTCGAAGCAGGATTATCCTATGAAGTCTGTAAGGTTAAATATGATTAATTTTATAAGGAGAAGTAAATATCGAACTGAACTGAATTCATTTTTAGATGCTAAAGGTGATCTGGATCAGTTGTTCGTTCAGACTAGCTTGGGATGGATTCTGTTGCGTGTTGCTCTGTGTTTCAGTTGATTGTACAATTTACTTTTGTCTCGGCAGTTGATGTGGGACGTTGCATGTTTAAATTGAGTTTTATTCCTGCTGTGCAAGTCGTTAGCAATGCTTGCTGCTTTCTGGCTTCTTTTATGCCTGGTTTTGTTTTTTGTTAGTAATTTTGAGTTTGGTTATATTGGACTTATAATTTAAGTTGGTTTTATTTTAAAGTTTAGATGAATTATTATTCTTTGTGTTTCGTATACGTGGTGTGGTTAATGTTAATATTTATAATTGAATTTGAATATATATATAATTTCATACAGGATGATTCTCTATCGGTGCGAAAAGCTTTAAAAGGTGATACAGCACATTACAAATTTTTTTTATAGAGAAACTAGGTCGTAATCCACCTATTCAATCCTAAATATAGGGCGTCTCACTCAATGTCGCAAAAGGATTTTATTTCGCAATTTTAACAACATTAAAAAATATATTTTAGCGATATTTTCTAGAGAATACTTTCATTTCTATGAAGTTGGATAACTACCCTTGAATTTCTGGAAATAGTCACGATTCGCATCCAAACAAATTTGATCTAAACGCTTTGTCATTCAGATTGTAACTCACAGTACCAATGGGTCATTGATATAATTACAGTGCACTTCCAGTGATAGCAACATATTTCACACAAAGTGAATTAAGTCTGTTGAAAATATTGATAAAATATATACATTGCTGTTAAATTTATAAACGAAATTTAGAGTTTGAGTTAGAATGAGACACCTTGTAATTGTGGCGGAAAAAGCGGATTCAAATCCAGGTTTGCTATACAAAAAATATTTGTTACAGTGTGCTTTATCACCATTTAAAGATTGTCACACGGGTAATGAACCAATTTATATAGATAAATAATTGTAGCTTATTTTCCAGCTACAATTAATAGCTGGAAAAATGCTAGAATTATCTATCTATAATCTAAATAATTAGCAATATACTGGGTGGCCAGATTTTTAAAAAATCTACTCTGACCTCTCTATAAATCAATCAAATTTTCTGAACATACTATTCAAAACATGCAGAAACGGATTATGCGAAAATAATTTTAGTTCAAGAAATACGATAAATGGCGTTGTACAATGAAAAAATGAAAAAAAGGGAAGTTGAAGAGTTGAAGTGTATGCATCATGGTCATGGCAGATTTTGTGGAGCGAGGAGGACCAATTTCCACCTTAGTAGAACAGTTAACACTCATAACTGTAATATTTGGGAAACTGAAAACCTCGATGCCTTACAAGAGGTTCCACCTAACTCACCGAAAGTTACGTCCTGGTGTCGATTTTCAGGCACATTCATTCTTCGACCTTTCTTTTTCGAATGTGCTATCCGCAATGGTCCTCTGACATGCAGTGCCAACAGGAACAAAAGAATGTTCTAAAACAGGGGTCGGCAAGTAATTTTTAGTAGGGTCCGAATACTTTTGAAATTTTTTATCGAGATCCAGAGAAAAAACATTTAAGTAATATTAGTACTTATTAATTTTAAATTGTTATTTTTACGCATACATACATACACTATAGAATAGAAAAATCAGGTACTTGTTATGAAAAATTACTATATACACAAGTATACGTTCTGAAAAATTTTATATATACATTATAAAATAGAAAAAGCAGATAATTGTTGAAAAATTAGTGCGAAAAAGTATACTTGCGGTGTTGGGCTAGTTTTTTATAATTTGGTTCACGTGGTGAACAGCTAATTCGAAGAGTGTCTTCAAGGTGTCCGTCCGTTAACCTCTAACGATATTAGTTCTTCAAAAATTTCATTTTGGAGAAAGTTGTTTGACATAGATATGTAGAACCAAACATAGTAGCCAGGTAAATAGCCAGTTTTTTACAATTTTCATATTTATCTGAAACATGTTTACCCCAAAATTCTTCAGGAGATGCAGTTTTGTACATTTGCAAGGAAATATCTTCTTGCAAATCAATTATTTCCATTTGACGTAATGGTTTTTCAAGGTTGAATAATTTTACAACCACTTCAGTTCATTGTGCAGCTGGAGATACTTCAAAAGGCGATTTAAGGAACTGTGACAACTTACTTACCTCTGCAAAATCTTGGAATCTTGCTTCAAATTCCTTTATAAGATCTGACATAAAACTTAAGAACACTGCGGCGCCTATTTTGGAATCCTTCTTTTTATGTTCAAGGATTGTTGGAAAATTAATAAATTCTTCATTTGGAATATTTTTTTATAGATATCCATCTTGCGACGAAAAGCAGACACACTTTGTAACAAATCCCATATTAATTTTCTATTTCCTTGTAACTCGGTGTTGAGCGGCGCATTTAAATATTTCAGAATGCCTTTCAGGAAAGCCGCAGCTGCCATATTGCCCTCGTTTGATACGAACTCCAAGTGATCCTTGCCCTGTGTATCCAAGTTGACTAAGAAGGAGGTTATTTGTTCTTTTATTTGCCAGAAACGTTCAATAACTTAACTTTTGCTTAGCCAACGAACATTGTTGTGTTGCAGTAAGTCAGAATACGCTGAATCACACTCAGATAGAAACTCCTTGAACTGTCGGTACTGAAGAGCAGAATGAGACCTCATAAAATTGATCAACTTGATTAAGTTGTTCATTACTTATTTCAGAGTAGAACTAAGTTTTCCACAAAGGACTGTCTGGGGAATTATGCATTGATAAGATAGTAGCCCAGCATTTTTATCCTTGATTCTCTTTACTAATCCTTTTTCTTTGCCCATCATCGCCGGGGCTCCGTCAGTTGAAAGGGACACCATTTTATCATAACTGATGTTTGATTTTGTCATGAAATCGTCAACGTTATTGAATAAATCTTCTCCGCGAATCTTGCCTTTACATGATAAAATTGTTAGCAATTCTTCCCTGAATAATTTACTTTCAATGTCAAAAAAAATCTCACTAAAAATAGATATTTGTTCATCATTAACAATATCACATGATTCATCAAGTGCTATGGCGTAAGAAGGCGCCTTCTGCAGAAGTTCAAACAATTTTTTTTAATGTCATCAGCCAAAATTTTGGTTCTTCTTGTATTGCTTCTTGCCGACAATAGAATACCTTGAATTGCGGTTACAACGTCCTTCTTATCTTCAAAAAGTGTCGTGGCCACTTCCAACATACATTATTTTACTATTCCAGAGTCTGAAAATGGCTTCTGGTGTCTATTAAGCGTCCAGCAGACACGCAACGCTGCTTCTGATGATTTTTCTTGTTTGCTCTTACAGCGAACTAGAAAGACCGTGCTTTTTTGTAAGAAGTAAAATATGCCTGGAGTTTTTCTTGACGAGCTTCACTTCCAAGTGCAAATTTTTTATGGAACTGCTGATGAATTGTTTCGTAGTGTTGCTTCAAATTGGAACTTTTAACAATAGCGACAGATGTGTTGCATATGAAGCAAACTGAAACAGCTTCAGGTCTATCAGGCAGTGTAAAACAATATTGGTCTGTCCACTCAGGCAGAAACTTTCTATTTTCACTGTCAACTTTGCGTTTTATAGAATACATATTCATCCACTTATTTTAGCACACGGCAATAACAACGTAAATGAACGATCCGCACATATGATTGCAATATACGACTGACAAGGTGAATTCTCGCGCATGCGTACCAACGCAGCCGTTCAGTTCACTCCTTGGTGTAAAAACAGTAATAGAGGGCGGATTTTATTGTTGTTTCGTCGAAAAGTTATTTTGTACCCCCTCCCTCTCTCCTCTCCACGATTAAAAGATTTTTTAATCTTCTGGATGGATCTTATTTAAATGTTATAAAATGGCTTGGGAGCATGCATTGCAGACCTCCGTTTTAATAAACATTATTTTTAAAATATCTTTTTTTATTAGCAATATACAATAACAAGTAAGATGATCCAAAATATTAATAAAGGTGAAGTTAGCACTGAAATGTTATGAAATAATCTTTGATTTGATAATATATTTCATAGCTCTTGAAAATTTCAAACCACATAATGTCTTTTTTATACATTCGATTATAAAACATATTTTGGCTGCAATCCAGAATTTTTTATTTTGCTTTTGATATTTCTACTTAAAGGCATTTTTTTTGTTTTAGAATTACTGAAAAAAAATAACCAGCTGCCATGAACTGTTTTAAATTAAAAGGCGCAGTCAACGCCAGAGGAAAGCCGACGAAATAAATTCCAGCGGGCATTCAGAAATTGCAAGCAGATTTTGGCGGGAAAAAAACCATTTGACTTGGCGCTGTTTAACTGGGCATCACGTGATGGTGGGCTGGTTATGTTAGGGTCAAGCAGTCTATTTCTCTTTTTCTGACTCAAGTTTATTAGAAGTCTGTTATTCACTTCCTCCCTCCGCCGCCTGCTCCCAACGCAGTATTTAACGTTTCACATAAGAGTGTCTATGTATCATTATAAAAAAAAGAAATTAATCGTGCTATTTCTTGTAAAATATCTGAAACATTGATAAGGCTATTGTTCAAACGTATCTATTATATGTAAATTTTAATAAACTATTTATTCAACTTGAAAATTTTTTAGCGGTCCATGATTTGACTTTCCGTGGTCCGGATGTGGACCGCGGTCTGTCAGTTGCTGACCGTTGTTCTAAACTATTATTGCAAACCATTTGCAAGGGCAATGTCTTTATTCAATTACCTTTAGTTAAGATGTAGCGCATCTATACATTGAACACTGTGTACAGCAGTTTCTTCGTCACTGTTTTACTAATTACAGAGTAATCAGTCATGAGTTTTCAACAGCCTGGCCTTCTCATTCTCCGGATCTTTATCCGTGTAATTTTTGGCTGTGGGGACACTTAAAAATCTTATTTATAGAGGGCATCAGGTAACTTTAGCAGACTTGAAAGAAAGTAACACTCTGCATGTGATAAGCATCTCAGTCGACCAGCTACAATCCGCAGCTGAACAAGCTGACCACAGAATGCAGATTTTACATTTTCAAGGAGGAACCACATGGACCAGCCATACTCAACCTTTTTTTCTCGCGGGCCGCAAACATATGTTTGGAATGTTCGGCGGGCCGCAACACAGTTAGATTATAATGTAAAAAAAGGGGTAATTTAAATAGTAAGATTTTTAAAAAGTAGTATATAACAAACCTATTTAATAAAGTTAATATAGTCAGTAGGATTGAACGTTTGTTGAAAAAGAAATATTACTAAAACTTTTAACACCACTATTTCCAAGCAATAAACTTTGCGGTAGATTTAAATTGCAAATGATGTACAAATAGTGGTATAAAACATTTTGCTGCTAATTTTTTCCACGGTAAACGTTCAACCCTAATAAGCATTATTAGTTAGACGTAATGCTTACTAGGCAAAATACCTGGCGTATTTTGCTTATAACAATGTAGCATTTCCAAGTTCAAAAGAAAGAAATAAGGGGACTTGCTTTAATAAATTAATCGTTTTCTCAATACAAAAACTTTTTTTTAAAGTGTAGAAATGTATAGTGAAACTGTAATAAATTTGGAATAATATTAGTTTAGTATTGAAGATTAAGAAATGTATGCACCACTATAGCACAAATATAACTACATGAAAAAAGAACTTTAGAATAACTAAACGGTATTTAAGATAATTTTAAATTAGTAATTTTAAATAACAGGACAGTTTTTGTCTTCCCATGAAAATATATAAAAGAACAGTGAAGGTCTTAAAAACTTTCATACACATCTCAATTAATGTAATACATAGAGGTTAATGATTATGTATGTTGGGCCGCACATAAAAGTTTTCCGGGCCACATGCAGCCCGCGGGCCGCAGGTTGAGTATGGCTGATATGGACAAAGCATTCTCTGAGTCGATAAGCTCCTTGTCATGAATATTTGGTACATTCACATAAAATGTGTTCTAGTGTATTTTCAACAAATGCCTAGTTGTAGAGCGCCATCTATCGGTGATTTTTAAAACTATTTTTTCACATAATCAGTTTCCCCATGTCTTGAATATTACGTTTTCAAAATTTTAAGCTTATACATTGAGTAGTTCAAAAAATAGAGAGGTCGGAGTAGGGATGTTTTAATTCTAGCCACCCTGTATAATAATTCTAAATTATTATATATCACTATCGAAATGATTTTTAAGTGTCTTAAGTAATATACCGTTAATTTTGAAGATATGTATATTTTATTCAAGTTGCACTGCTTAAAGTTTTGTAAAAAATATCATCTGGCGTTAAAATGGAGATTAAATATTATAATATACCTGTGGAAAATAAAACGATACTGCTATCTGAATCGTTAATTATTGCAATATATTCATTAAAACATTATTTTTAAAGCATTAGTAAAAATATAAATTGAATATTCTAATATACCTGTGAACAATAAAATGATACTGCTATCTGAATTATTAGATATTGCAATTATTCATTAAAACATTATTTTTTTGTTTATTTCCAAAATAGATATTGTAAGTCGAGGTTTAATGCAAAGCATTTATTAAAAAAAATCCTTTCTGTTATATGAAACAGCATATTCTTTTAAATAAAATATATTCATGAAATACAAAAGATGCGTAACTTTTCATTATTTAAATGTACTTTCTAAAACCGAAAGCAAATTAATTCATTAATATAAGAAACGAAATAAAAGTTTTCAATTAGTGAACATAAAGAGTGGTAATTGCCTTTTTATGAACGCTCTTTATCGAATTTATATTTTTATTTTGTACTTATCTTTTGAATTAAAAAACCCACAGTCATTTAAAAAGAGTACAATTTTTTTTTTAAAGAGGGAACAAAGTAAGCAGTAAAAATATTTAGTAAGTAGTATTTAAATTTTCTGTAGGTCAAAGTTAAACAAAACATCATAAAAATCATACAGATGTATCTTTTAGGAAAACTAATTTGCCAAAAAAGTTTGTCAATATCGAAAAAGTTTGTGTATTAAGCTGATCTAAATCTTTTAGCGTTTCACATAATAACAAGCTAATAATTAAGCTTTAATAATTTTAATAAGTCAATGTTGATTCCTTGTAGAAAATTACCTTGAGTGTATTTTAATAAAAATATTTATTTTATATAACTAATAATCCTAAAGAAGAAAAGATACATTTATTCAAAAATGTTAGTCTCAGTATTAAATTTTTTATTTTTCCCTGTTAAATGAAATACCAACAATAATGTGCAAAATATTCCATCTATTACAATATTTTGTTGATATCTAACTTTATATATTTTTTCTCAAAACAAGACAACACTAATATCACCAATGAAATCGTTCTCTTAGGGAAAAGGAAGTAGCGTGTTGCATTTATTATTTTCTTACATAATTACACATACTTTTGAAATGTTATACTTTGTATTTTAAATGCTTTGATTGTAAAATAAATTGCACTTAGAAAGCAATGTTTATAATATCTTTTATTATCATTTTAAAATGCTATTAGTCTGGCATTTTAATATAGATCTTTAATATTCTAGGTGAAATTACTGAATTTCAAATATTATGGAAAATAAATTTACATTGTAAATGGAATAATAAGTAAATAAATATGTATATACATGTATTGCAAATCTGCCAATTTATCAATAATTTTCTGACAGTTATAACACAATACCTATTTACAATTGTTTACTAAAGTCAAATTTTATATAAAGTACAAATTTTCAAAATCTACCCTTTTGTCTATATTAAATGACTTTTATGAACCAATATATAGTACAGTTATTCACAAAAATAACATATTTTCTATGACTTGTTTAAAAAAATGAAGAATATTGCCTTTGCATAACTGAACAATCAATTACACAGACTAATTCAAATATTTTGTCAAGATATAGAAGTCGGTTAATGACACATATATAAAAATCTGAATGCAAAATGTTGTATACGAGGGTGGGCTGATAAGTTCTAGTCTGACAAAGAAAATATAAGATTTGTGACAATACTTCATTTTATTTTTCAACTTGCAACACAATACATTTCAGAAGACTTTTAAGAAATGTTCAATCTTTGGCGTCTTTGGTCGACGTTCAACAAACGCGACACGTATTGAGCGGAAAGCTTTTCATACCCAAAACATCGTGTAAAATATAGTGGGCACGGTTTATCGAAATGTTTGCAATGTCAGCAAGTTCGCGTATCTCAATCAGCGATCATTAAATACGGTATTGCAAATTTTTGAGACGATTTCGTCGGTTGTAGCGGTTTTTGGACGTCCTGAAAGTTCATAATTGTGAATTGATTTCCTACCATGTTTAAATTGAGCAGCCAACTTATTTATCGTCGAATATGAAGGACAAAAATCCTTTAACCTCTTGCGTCCTAGGTACCCATTTGGGTACCTAGATTCCTTTCCTCCTAAAAACTAAAGTGATTGATAATTTTTATATTTTAACTTCACTTCTATATATCACAATGTTTTTGCTTTAAAATGAAACCAATAAATGGCAGCATCGATGCTGATTTCCTTATAAAATAAATGTTATTTTAACCTGAGTTTGCAAAATGCCTTCGAGAGCCATGAAAGTAAGTAATTTACTTAACTCTTTAACTTAAAAACTTTACAATACAAATTGTTAAGAATTTGTAGACTATTCACTTATTTAAAGCCGTTTTTTTTTTATTGTGTAACTTTAGGTTATTGATAGTTAAATTGATATTTTGGGGTCTAGTAATTTTAGATTCATATTTGTGAACCTAAATTACAAGCTACCTAAAACAATACATTTTAGATAAATATATTTTTGGTCATCTATGATGTCATTTTGTTTGTATAAAAACAAATAATGAGTATTCCTACTATCATTTTAACTTCAGGTCGCAAGAGGTTATGGTGGAATGTAATTCTTTTTATATGTCCGTGCGGGTTAAACATTTAAAAAAAAGTATTTTATGACAGATCGAAGTTCAATATTTTCCTATTTTAGAAAACGTCAAAACTTGTTTACTTTACTTTATCGCCAAGCAATAACCATTAATCTTACGCGTCTGAAACTCGGCAGCATGTCATCTAAAGGATCATACTTTCCATCTCTGTGTCAGTCCGAGAACGTTTACGAATAATAATTTTAGCTATTCAATCCAGATATATTTTTTAAATTTTTCATAAAAGAAAAATTAGTTCGATTTTGTAATTCATTCTAAGTTAAAAAAATATTTAGATTTTGTAATGATTCAAAGGAGAAGCATTTATAAAAACTTCTTTTATTCAGCAATTCTCAAACTTATTGTGATGAGACTAACATAAAACTTTGAAAGATTATCGAGACCCACCTAACATGACGATGAATGAGAGAAATTTACTTTCAGTCAGTTTTTTGTTTTAGCAAATATAAATGTCTGTTTTTTCTTCATCTGCGACAAACAAACTTCTCCTATTATGTCAGGATTCTGTTACAGACATGGTGCGTGTACACAAATTTTACAACAATATAATTTTGAAAAAACGACCTATTATTTTGCGACCCATTGTCAAGTCGCGAACCATAGTTCGGTAACCTCTGTATTTATGAATACAAAGGATATGAATTATCATTTTACTACACAGCGTACAACTAACAGAGCGAAAAAGTCCAGACCGGGTATCGAACGTGGAACTTTTGGTATTTCGCATCAACGCTCTATCATTTGGAGCTATCCAATCTAGGATCATCTAACTCTTATATGACGAGGCTGCAACTCTGCAGCTCAAGATGGGATGTCAATCATAAGCACAACTTCAGTGGCATACATGAGATCAATTAAACCCAGCATCGTTGAATATTTATATATCTAATTAAATTTTCAGTAGAGCTGAAATTACGCTGGAAATTAATGAATACAAAGGATGTGAATCATCACTTTACTACACAGCCAGCGTACAACCAACAGATTGAATAAATTTCCAGAACGGGGATCGAACCTGGAACCTTTAGTATTACGCAAAGTATTTCTCTACCATATGGAACTATCCAGACGAAATCCAGTCTAGCATTCACTCATTGTTACATGGACAGGCTACAAATCTACAGCACAAGATAGAAGTCAATCATGAGCACAACTTCATTGGAATACATGAGAGAAATTAAACCCAGTATCGGTGAATATTTATATAGCTAATTAAATTTTCAGCAGAGCTGAAATTACGTTGGAAATTAACGAATACAAAGGATGTGAATTATCACTTTACTACACAGTGTACAACCAGCAGCTCTAAAATATATCCAGACCCGGGATCGAACCCGGAAACTTTGGTATTACTTACCAAAGCTCTACCATTTGGAACTATCGAGACGACATCCAGTCTAGCATTCTATCACTCTCATATTGGAAGGTTAGAAATCTGCAGCACAAGATGGAATGTCAATCATGAGCACAACTTCAGTAGTATGCATGAGATAAATTAAATCCAGTACTTGTTTGTCGCATGTATTTATTTTATTCAAATTAAAATATACTGGAGTATCACTGTTTTAGGAAATATTTAGGCCTAAATTTATGTATAAAAGAAAAACTACGAAGTACTTACAGATTACATATTTCTTGCGAATTTTGAGTAGCATATCTTCTATCGCTCATTTCCATATGTATTTTTCCACCTTTATATATAAGATATTGCGCTTATACAGAAGTTCGTCGCAATTTTGTCATTATCTGTCAATAGATCACAAAAGTGTCTTCAACTTCACACTTGAAAGCTTTAACATTGCTTGGAAGAAGGAACTTCAGCGAGCATTTATGAAAAAATATGCTGGTATTTTATTTTGTTTTTAAAATTTATTAAATATAATAAATGTCAGAAGTTAAAGATGAATTTTGTCATATTATGTTTGTTTTTCTTTTACTTCCAGAAAATCATATGTTTCGCAGATTTAAAAGAAGATATGTGCTGTGTATGTACTGTGTATGTGCCTCTGACGATTCCGCATGCCATTAGGGATTCAGAAAATATCGCGCGAAAAATTTTATTCCTAGCTCTACTCCAGGTTCTGGGCAACCGACTGGCGCTGATGGCAACGAAATACTGGCGATAACTGAAAGTGATCAGCTTAGACCAACTTTGACCAGAGATTGGAATGAACACTTGACAGTATTAAAATGATTACGTTTATTTGGAACAACTAACAAATATGCTGCGTGTATGCCATATGCGTTATTTGAGAAAAATCTGAAAGACAGAATTTCTGATTGGGAAATCGCGAAAAACGAATAAGGAATCAATCTTCAGATATACATATATATTTTAGCAAACAGTAAAATTTGTTTAAATAAAAATTACCGTAGCTCCCTGGAAGGTGACATAAATAATTTGTTTTGTTTTGTTTTGTATTTCCATCCGGCAATCCCGGATACCTACTGATGGAAACTGCCATCCGGGATTCCCGGATGGCAGTTTAAAACTAGGAAAAAAAATTAAAATAAGAAAACTAATACGAAATGGACCTTTAGCAAAAATGTTTTATATTATATGTTGCGCACAAATATTAAAAATTTTTAAACAAATGGTACAGTTACAGCCAAGGTTACTGCGAAAACATTCGTATTTTTCTAGTTATGTAACTCAATATGGGGTCAAGCGGTTCCAGTTTCAAAACGGAGAAAAAACAGAACTGTTTCCCTTTGTCTGCTTAAAAATAAAAGTATTCCCCAGACATGTGCGACATAGCTCGTCAACTAACTGCCGGAAATTGAATCTCGTTGAATAGGATTTTTAATTAATATCTCGGCTCCAGCAAAAATGTTTTATATTATATGTTGCGCACAAATATTAACATTTTTTAAATAAATGGTACAGTTACAACCAAGGTTACCGCGAAAACATTCGTATATTTCTAGTTTTGCAACTCAATATGGGGTCAAGCGATAGCAGTTGAAAACGGAGAAAAAACAGATCTGTTTCCCTTTGTCTGCTTGAAAATAAAAGTATTCTCCAGACATGTGCGGCATAGCTCGTCAACTAACTGCCGGAAATTGAATCTCGTTGAGTAGGGTTTTTATCTTTTTTAAAGTTTAGTTATTCTAAATATCTCGGCTAATTATCAAGAAATGAAAATTCTTAATCTCAGGTACATTCGGACTTGCCTTCGTCTATTTACGTTCAATAGATTTACCTAGTCTTCGCCAAAAACAAATGCATACACACACACATGTGCGCGCATACCCACAAACAAACGTCTTTCTTTTACCAATATAGATGTATGTTATTGATTTAACATACAATTTCTCCAAAAAATATTTCATTGAATTAATTGCTGAAAAATAATGTTAAACTTTACATTTCTTAAAATTTAGATGTGATGTTTTTTAAGCAGTTGTATACATTTTCCTTTGCATGCCGACTGAATGTATTTTTTCTATTAATAGAATGCTATATGTAACACGATCTTTGAATGAAATATATTATTTAAATACATGAAAAGATTTGTACTTGTAAATAGAAAAAAAAATATATTTTAGTTTGTTAAAGAATGGCACATATTTATGATACAGAATGGTATAGATTTGGAATACAAGGGATTGTGATAATGTAGCGTATATTTCTGTTATCATATGATAGCGGCCTAGTTTAACAAAAACTGATTTTATGCACAAGTATTTCACCTCCTTTTAGTGTAAATATAGATTTTAATGTTTTCCTTTCAAACGATAACTATATTTATACAGATTTTAATTAATCTAATTTTTCATCATGCGTACATGTTTCAAACATTTTTTCTTCGTCAAAATAATGTTTTGAGATAAACCTTTTAAATAAAATAAATGCCTCCTGCGGAGACCATAATACTTTTAAATAAAATGAAAGAATTCCGGCGAAAAGAATTGTAAATATTATTATATACCTTAATTTCTATATAGAATTTACTTTACAAGAATAAATCCCCTAAAATTCAATTGAAGAATTTAAAATAATCAGTGTTCACAACCATAATTTAATAACATTTCAAAAACAAAACACAAAGCATTTTACCCCCTTCTGATCCTAATACTGAAGTTTCTATTTCAAACAAAATCTGTTAAAGCATTGCGTAATTTTTGGTAACAGAGATGAAACTTTTAATATCTCAGGAGAGTTAAACAATTCATCATACACGAATATATTTCTTAAAACAAAGTCCCAATTGTATTTAACAGTATTCGAAAACGAAGCACTTGAAACATACTACTGTAATCAATTCATTGTGTTGTATAAAGTGGATGACAATGTTTTAAAACCATTTACATTTGAGGCACTTCACTTTAAAATGACTTAAAAAACCTGGAAACAGCAAGGAATTATTATTTAATACGCAGTGCAAAAAAGCCAAATGAAAACAGTTAAAATTTTATGTGAAATAATTAAATAGATTTAACACTTTTATCCGTTTTCTTGACATTTTATTTTAAAAATTATGTTGACTACCGTAAAAAAATATTTTTTAGAACCTTATTTTTCATTTCAAGAATCTGGATACCTAATCTCTTTGTACGATGTGAAAAAAAAATAATACATATATGCCATGATATTTTTTTGTATCAAATTGAATCTTTATATTGAAACTTCCCAAGTAAACTTCATACCTATTCCATCTGACAACCAGCCTTACACATTGTAACAACCAATTTCACACATTGTGATAACCAACCTTACAGATTGTGACAACCATCTATGCAATCTTGCTTTACACATTATGATAAGCATGCTATGACTTGGTTAAGTTGACGCAATATAACTATAACTTGCAAAATTGTAAAGAGTAACTTTCTACCAAAAATGTTGACAATGTACAAAAGTAAAAATGTGCACTAAATATAATGGCTGGAGTAATGTGTTTTAAATACGAGACTACCTGAATGTTTGAAAATAAAATGGTTGATTTTTGTAACAACCAAATATGGTATGTCCTACTCTTTCAAGACTTAGTAAAATATATCGTTAATGTAAAAATTCAATTCTATATTTAAGATTAGAGGTTCAATTCAAAACTATACTTACCCCATAAATGTTTCAAATGAATACAGGGAATACGTGTATAAAAGGATTTTTTTTTCAAATATCAAAACTTACTTAACTTCTCAAAATAAATTTTTCTTTAATTTATATTTTAGAAAAAAGTATTTGTCTAATACAACAAATTTGGGCGATGGCTTTTGAGGAACATTTTTATGGAAGTATGCACATGTTAAGTAAGCGCACACATAACAAAATTAAATCACAAAGTCACCAAAATGAAGCTGCTAGTAAAATATTTACTAGTTAATGGCTTTCGATTTTTCTACTAGATTTTTGTTGTCGTAACAGATATGTCTGTCTAGATATGCATTTTTGTAGAACTTTTAACTGTTCGCGAAATCAGTAGTTGTTTTAATTCTATTCAGATTGTCCTGCTTCGTTTACACCAAAAAAGTATTTTCACTGTTGCTGATAGTAATATGTCCTACATCTATGATGTAACAAAACATACGTAGAGATTCAATTATGTACTATGTCATTACATAGCTATGTATTATGTCAATACATAGCACACCTTAAAATGCCGAAAATATATTTTCCTATTTTATTAAATAAACTGGCTCTTAACACTCCATCAGGTGCGCTGCATTTCACAGACATAGAATGACTAAAATATCCCTCTTTATACCAGAAAGTGAATCGTGACAATTACAATAGCTGCCCTTTCGGCCACGTCCCTTCCTGGAATTTTCTCGTATGAGATTTCTGATGTTAAATAATATCTGTTTTGAGGTAACTTTCCAGTTTTACAACCGTAAGATACAACTCGCCCGATACATTTTGCCTTGGTTTAATTCCTGGTCTATTTTCGTACATTTTTAGGTATATATTTTATCCAAGAATTTGTGGAAAAGTCTTATTTCTATTTCAATAGCCAGAAATATCTTCAAAATGTACTTGAAATTTTATTCAGCAGTAAAAATAAATATTTAGATGCATAAAACTTCGACGAAAGTGATGAGGATGAAGAATATTTTCTAAAACCTCATTGTGATAAATTCAGTTGGAGAGATGGCAGTGATGCTGAAGCTACTGTATTTCTGTAATATTACGGTAGTTATATAGGAAGAAAATATAGGAAAAAAGTTAAGATTAGAAAACAGAATACAATAACTAAATTACCAAGAATAATTTGATCTGCAAACCTAGTTAAAAAAATTATGATTCATGAAACTCTTTTTCTCTGGTGAAATGTTAGATAAATAAATGCATTCTATTAGGAAAGTTTTTAAGAGAGGAAGATATACTTTTTTTGCCGATACAATCAAAGTTAAAGTTTTTATTAATTCGATAATTTTAGTATGTAATTGATGGAACAATCTACGGAGTTCTTAGAATAACATTGGTCATGTGATTAAAACAGTAATGACTCTAAAAACAGTTTTTGATAAGATTGATGATAATATGATGATAAGAAATGAGAAGTGAACGAAATGTGAACGAAAAGAAATTCATAAACTCGTACCTGCTAGAAAGATAATTGAGAAATTTGTAAAATATTGTTAGAAGAACTGTCGTGTGGGTAAAAATTTAACCATCAATGAAAAATTTAAACATTACAGAAGAAAGTGCCCTTTTCGACAATACATACCTTCAATGTCATATACATATAGCAATGAAATATTTGCTGCGATTTATTCCAAAATGAGCCGTCTATTTTTGGAACATTCCAGATTTGAATGTTCATTGTACAAAAAGCAGAGTATAATCTTTTATATTCCATAAATCTTTATAAAACTGCAAATATATTTTTTGTGTTTGCTTAAAATCAGCAAAAAGGCCTTAATTATTTCATGCATTGTATTATTCTTCAAAATGCAGCGATATTTTTGTTTAGAGTATGCAGTAATGTTAGTAGAAAATGTTCAATTAAGACAATAAATGCAGTATAAAAGACTGACTCATGTTTCTTGCATTTTTATTTTAATTATTTTAATTTTAAATTTTCTAATTACAATTCAATTAAATAATCAATCATCATTGATGAAATAATGTATCATATAATGTGTGTTACTTAACATTTCTTTTTGTAACTGTACTTATCTAAATAGTATTTGAAAATCCTGCATGTACTTTTAATTTAACAAAAAAATTTAATATATTGAAAGGACATTAAACTGACGCATGCCTAATAAATTACAAAATGTACCTTTGAGATACATCGTGCCCAACAGAATTTTAATTTCTGTTTTTACACATTTGCTAATATTGTAATAATAAAAAATGTAAAGAAAATAAATTTTGTTTTGGCGGACGTTTATCATTGGTTTTCTAAATACTATTTAACATTGTCTTTAGATTTTAATATTTTTACTTGAAATTCTTGCTCCTAAACTCTTTAGTATTGCTTTAGTTTGCTGCTAAAAATTTAGAAATATGCTTTGTTCCATAGACATGCATAAAAAAATAATAATAAAATAAAATAAGCATCGTAAAACATAAGCATGAATTATCCTTAATACATGAAAAAAATGTATTTGTGCCTATATAAAAAAAAAAAAAAAAAAAAAAAAAAAAAAAAAAAAAAACACTCGTTTAATTATAAAATTGTTGCATTAACATTTTCTCTATCTAAAAAAAAATCTACAAATGTCATCAACTTTGAGGTATTTTCAATGACAGATGGCGACAACAGCAGTTACTTTAACTGAAAAAAGAAAATCACTTTGAGGATATAACAAGCTCATTATAAGATATATTCTTCTTACCATCTTAAGAATGTTTTCATCGATCATTTCCGTAGTCATTTTTTGGCATTATCTATTTTATTAGACGATTTTTTTTTAGGTTATGTTTTTTTTTATCTTTTTCCACTGTTTTGTTTTTCTTTATTTTACGTTTTGTTGTAAAATAAATTTCAAAATGTTGTCATAAAATTATGTAGATTTGTGTATGTAGAGTAGATATTTATTGATGTTGATGTTGATGTTTATAATAAAAAAAGGGATCTATATTAAAATTTTATTTTATTTAATTACTATATAACCCAACTTTTTCTTTTGCTGTTTTAAGAAAGGTATTATTTACGTTTAAAAATTAAATTATGGATGATCAAATATTTAAGTTTTTTTTTTCATTAATACAGTTTAATATAAGTAACTTATACAATTTTTTAAGATTGAACATTGTGTAAATTTTATCTAAGATTTTATTTATTACTCAGGAGCTCTGTCCCCTACGAGCTACGCTTTTCAGTCCCCATTCAGACTCCGTAGCTTCTAAAACATGCTAATGTGCTTTGTTTTAAAAATATTACCTTTTTAAGGTTTTTAAGGAAGATTGAATGAGATTATCACGAACGGCGACGGTCTTCTGCAATTGGGATGCTATATTTATTCGTTTGACTGTGTCAATTTTCGGTTCCCATGTCCTCATACACAACTGTTGCGAAAGTTTATATCTGTTTTGTGGATTGATAAGTAAGATCAATTACACATTTGAAAATCAGCTTGTATAAAATGGTTAAGTAAAAAATGTTGCTGCCTATTAGAGTCTTATAACGACGCTATGGACAATATTCTTCCTTTGGATTCGAAACTACAAAATTTCGTCATTCATAACCGCGGCATTGAAAAGCAGTGTGTATAGAAATTTACGCTTATGTTACATCTTTATATCGAGTTTTAGATATTTTCAGAAACATGTATAGCTTATGCATTTAATCTTTCCTGTATTTTAATACACTTTCATGAATATTTTTCATGCTTTTTTTTTAATGTAAATTATTTATATTAACGTAATAAGTATATACTAATTTTCTAATGTGTATTTAATATGTATAATAGTTCGTACAAAATAACCCTAATTATATTTTACGCATGCCTGTCTTGCATTAACCTGTTCTGTATTTATGCTGCATTTAGTGATGAAATATACTTTTCAATACATGACGTAATTTTCAATATTAAATGCGTTTCGCGTATAATAATTTAATTATTTTAAGGTTTTCTGTCTTTTTTTTTTTTTTTTTTTTTTTAATATTCACATCTAAATAATTTTGTATGACGCAATTTTCTCTATTTCCTGCTTTTAACACTTGATCATTTTATAAGTATTTTAAAATTTTCTTTCTGTTTTTAATAGTCACGTGTAAATACATTTTTAAAATGTAAACAAAAAAAAATATTTGCGCTGTTTCACTATTTGGTAACAGTTAAAAATGTGGCCATTTCTAAATATTAATTAAATCTCTATTGAAATAATGAAACTTTAAATAAAAAATTTTAAAAAGACCTCAAAAGATTAGTAAAATTGATAAATTAATTGCAAACTACACACCGCAAATTTGTCAAGTACGTCCCTGCAAAATATAGTTAAATTACTACGCATAGTTCATATAACCCTTTTTTTTTACGGAATTATTTTGACCGACTTTAACATTAAATGGCTTTTAAAATAATTCTTCTATTTGAATACTGTCTACTTCAGCGTATTTATTGAATAATTTTCTATAAAACTATAAATTTTTATATTTTTATATGCAATAACTTTCCTCATAGAAAGAACTCTGGATACAAAAAATTCATTTACAGTGGTGACAGCATTTGTTATTTTTTTAAAAGTAGATCGACACTTAATGAGAAAAAAAAAAGAGAAAATTCATCTAGAAATCACCAGTAAAAATACTTCTTTTACAACAGTGAATTAATGGAAAATTATACTATTATTAAAATATATTAAATTTAAATATCAGAATTAGGAAAATTACAGAAACATAACCTAAAAAAACTGTGAAAGAAGTCTGTGTCCTCTGTTTGCTTAGCCTATTTAATTGTATTTTCTGATTTCATTACAAATTGCAAAATCTTCTGAAAAACAACTTTTTCAGAAGAACTTTAAAAACGTCGTGGAATTTGGGAGCTGTTGGTATCTCTATAAGACGTTTGTTGTCTCTGTCCTTAATTTTCTTATCTCAAATTATTGTTTCTTCTATCGTTTTGCGGTTATACTTTTACCGGATAGATAAGAAAATCATAAATAAAAAATGACGGTTTAACAGTGATTAAAATATTTTTTAAGTAACGGTTCATTAAAGGACCAGGTACCCTTTGAACTCACAAAATACATGAAAATGACCTCTATAAAAATTACAGTAACTTCTTAGCTAATTGACTTTGAATTGCAGAAATTAAAACACATAATAATAAAGGTATATTGCATCAATTAAAATTCTCAAATGTATGCACTCATATCAAACTTTTTAATTTATTTAAAAATATAATAAACTTTTTACGAAAGAATTATTCTTGCCTGCAGTGCGCGCATGATTTTTCATATTTGAATTGGTAAAACCGGCCAAAACGTTTTTTAATGAGTACAAATTTAATGCGTTCTTAATATAACCTGCGATTAAAAAAAAATGTAGATCCTGAGAAATGTTTTTTTAGAGAAATTTCAAATATCGAGTTTTATTTTAATGCAAAAGTAGTCATGAATTCTAAACTTCTTACTTAAGAAACATAATAATAAGTCATTTTGTGCATCTGTGTGGTTAATACATTCAATCAAAATAAAATTTTAACCAACTATTTTTCAGAAATCGTGTGCTCAATGACCAAATACGCCGTTTTGAGAAAATTGACTTTAAAGATCAAAATACCCCTTTTTTCATATAAAATGAGTTCAGACTGTTTTAGACATTAACTCCTCTTCTACAGAGAATTTTTGCATGGATTTTATATTAAAATGTTTCAGAATAATCATATTTAATTATAAGCTATCTATAAAAAAAAATCGAATTTTTGACACTTCAAACGGTAGCTGACCCTTTAAGATATTTTATCACTATTTTCTTATACATTGTGCCGGAACTTTCAGAAACTGGCCTTATGTATGACATTTTAAGTGAGGGACGGTTCAACCTTGCTGTATATAACGAAGGTTTTCTTTACAAAGCATATGCAGGTACGAGTAAATGAAGTATAGAAATTTAAATTACTAGTACTTAAATGATCTATTTTAAATCTTTCTGTTATTCTATATTTCTTTCGTATTTTTAAGATTATGAACATATCAAACTTAAGTAAAAAAAAATCTAACAATAGAAATGTTAACATCTAAAATTTAAAAATAAAGTTTAGTCTCAAGATGAATAATTGTTTAAATATTGTACTTTATTTAAAACGTTTTATTTCTAGAAGTTTTTTTGAAAATTACACAAAGTACCTAATGTAAGTTGAATGTTAAAAAAAATAAATTAGTTAATGAAAATGAAATTACTGTGAACAATGCAAATGCATCAAAGCACTATTACGACCTTAGTTTCTTTCGTGTAAAAAATATATCTCTACGCTTGCAACAAAAGAAATGTGTTTTTATTTGTGTAGTTTTATTTTTTCACGCATCAAGTAAGTGTAAAACAATTTAGATTCAAAGAAAGAAAATTAGCATATTATTTCTTAATTATGTTTGTAATTAACATATTGTTGAAAATTACCATGTGAGAAAGGACTTCTTCCATAGTAAAATATTTACTTTAAATAAAAGTTTCTGGGTAAATTGAAATATTATGAGAATTATAAAGACATCATGAAAAATAAAAATTATTATCCACTTATTTGTATTAGTAAAATTTCAAATGCCTGATGATTATAGAAAAAATGTAAACTAATTAAACACTCTTATTATCTTATACGACTTCAGAAAATTTAGTTCAGTGCGAATTATTTCATATTGCATAAAACTAAATATTTTTTTTCAGTTATATTGAACGATTCGATATTTCTGAAAACACTGGTACGAATACTATTTAATATTTAAAAATTAATTATATATTTACAATTTAACAGACAAAATATGTATTTTCTATATATTGTAAAAAAAATGATTGTACATTACTGCTCATGTCTAGTTAACAGGTGTTTTTGTCCAAAAATGTTCAATTTCAGAAATGATTATATGATAAAATGAAAATGAAAATCTTGCATCAAGGATTGATTATGAAACCCTTTCTGTAAATATCAGACATCTATAGCGAAACTTAAATAGAAAGCAATGCGTTGAAGAGATGCTAAGCTGATTCCAAATATGGAATAAATTTGCCAGTAATAGCTTTTCAACAGCTTACTTACATTTAGCATTAGTGTGTCAGATGTATAGTAATTTTTCCTTCTTGTATATATTTACATAATAATAGTGCTATGTTATATTATGTTCTTCTATTCAATTTTATTTTTTCCGGGTATAGTATTGTTTTGTTTTTACGTAAATTTCACAAATAAGTCACAACCCATGAAAGTCATTAGCGTACATAATTTAAATGTTTACATACCAATAAGGATTAGTAGTTTTTAAATTAGCATACTGTACTGCAAATAGAGGTTTTTCTCACCAGCAGGATTTGTCACACCATTTAGGTACATTGTCCTATCTAGGTGAACCTGTAACCTGTAAATTACAAAGAATCAATGATGGCGATGAAATTTAAGTTATCCTTGACAATAATTGCAACTTTATTAACTCAGGAAAGCAATTCTGCTCAGGCAATCCTGATTATTTTTTTGATTTGGTCTACGAATTTTGTGAGTTATATTTGTTTCTAAATGTTTAAATTCTGAAACTTTTCCAATGCTATTTTTTTGTATGACATACCAGTATGTGGTAGCAACTTTTATCTGCAACTTCGCCCCCTGCAAAACGCAATACATCATACATATTATTTCAAAATCCTTATTTTATCCTGCAGAGCAAAAATAGTAAAAATTATTTACTTTAAAATTTATAAGCGTAAGAACGATATGAAACGTTATTGAAACGTCATGAAAACGTTATTTCGAGCAATGCTTGGTGTTAGATGAGCGTCTATTGGAATCATTGTTTGCTGTATCACATGAGAATTTTAGATCCATCATCACATTGTGCCACATAACATAGTAAAAATTGTCCCACAGGAAAATATACTTCATAATATAATCACTTTTACACGGTAATGTATTTGTATTCTTTTATATAGCCCTGAATATGTTATATAGATATTATACACACTAAGCAGAATAATAAAGTTTACCTCATCTGGAAAACGCATAATACATTCAAAAACGTACTTCAAGTACTTATCCTTTTAAACGCCAATGTTCCCGAACGGGAACATCAAATTTAAAATTCATTAAAAAAAAAAGTTTCGCTTGTATGGACTTACAAAAATTACTATTTATTAACAAAAGTACATTTATTTTTTTAGACTAAAAACTATTTATGTTATATAATTATTTAAGCTAAAAAAAAATTGGTAAAAAAGTCATTTTTTGTCAATTTTTACTAGGATTGTTAAAAAAATTCACATAAAATTTTTAAAAGATGCAAAATTCATGAAATTTCAGAGTTATGATAAATAAGGTCCATTTTAAAGAATAAGCATGCTAAATAACAGTTTTCAATAAAAATGCGTTTGCTATAAGATATCAAATTCTATTGTTCCCGTTCGGGAACATTGGCGTAATTCACTATACAGAATTCGATCATTTGCACTGTTGATCTATTTTCCTAATTTGTAATATTGAGAGTCTCAGAATTATACTGAATCTCTTTTGCTGTGTTTAAAAGCAGGTCAGTTGGCTTTTCGAATTCCACTTACACCCTTTTCACCCCTCCCCCCTTCTCTTGCTTTCTTCCCTCACTAGTGCGGGGGTGAGAGTTTTGTCCAAACAACTGTTTTGCTCAGGACTGAGGATGTTTATGACTTTTTCTAAGTATCCCGCGAAGGGTGCTATTTGTTAGCAATAATTTTTACTTTCTTATCGTATGTAAGAGTTTTGAGATAAATCACGTGGTTCAGCACCCGCCCAGTTCTTTTATTTATTTATTTTTTCCTTTTCTCTTTCTGAATTTTTTGCATCGTTCATTTTGTAAGTAATAGAGGGTGAAGCTAGAACGATATTTTTACTTTGCTTCTTTGATAGATATGACTAATCGTGAAAGATTTTTAACAGTACAGGAAGCTATTGAATATTTTAACTCTTTATCAGATTCAGATGCTTCGGTTGATTCTGTTATAGATATTTGCCAATTGCCTCCTGATGAAAGTGGTGCTATAACAGATGAAGAAGATGTAAATGAAAATGAATTTCAAAAAATTATGCCTGCAGATGTATTCGGACAATTAGAAGTTTTTACACATAGATCAGTTGATGTATCAGATAATGAAACGATTGTTTCTGTACCTTCTACATCAAAAACTGAATCAAGTTTGAAGAGAAAGAGAATAAATATCAAAGAAAGAAGATATGAAGCCGAACTGGAATAAAAATGCATCTTTCAAAAAATCTTTAGAAACCATAAGTAATATGAAGCTTTGCGAATCGTTTCCCGAATTAGCAAATTTATCGCCAGCTGAAATTTTCAACAAATTTTTGCCGATGGAATATTTAGCCCATTTATCAGAAATGACAAAACTGTATGCAATGCAAAAAGGGGAAAATATTGATGTAGACGAAAAAGATATTGGGCAATTTTTTGGGTTACTCTTATTTAGTGGCTACCATACTGTTCCTGGTGAGGATTTATATTGGAGCAGTTATGAAGATTTGTCCGTTCCAATAGTTGCTTCAGTTATGTCTAGAGCCCGATTTAGGAAAATAAAGAAATATTTTCATATTATAGATTCAAATGATTTGAAAGCAGGAGATAAATTGGGCAAAATTTCTCCCTTTTATCAAGAACTTGAAAAAAAAATTTTCGGCAGTTTGGAATCTTTCACAGAAAACTAAGCATTGATGAATCTATGGTTCCATACTATGGTCATCATTCAGCAAAAATGTTCATAAAAGGTAAAGCCTATAAGATTTGGTTTCAAAATTTGGATGCTTTGTTCGCATAATGGTTACCCATATGCAATGAAAATTTACGGTGGAAAAAGTCCGGAAAGAAGTAATATTCCCCTTGGATCAAGACTTGTATGGGAACTTTTATCGTGTATTGAAAATTCGGAAAAACACGAAATATACTTTGATAATTTTTTCACGTCTTATAAACTTTTGGCGGATTTATCAGACAAAGATTTTAAAGCAACTGGTACAATTCGGGATACCAGAACAGGACAATGTCCTTTGCAATCATTAAAAAAAAATGTCCAAATGCGAGAGGGAAAGTACGATTTTCAGTGCGATGGAAAAGTTTATATGTGCCGATGGAACGATAGTTCAGTTGTTACAATAGCGTCAAATTACGATACTCATGAACCTATGGGTAAAGCAAAACGATTTTGCCGTAAAGAAAGAAAAAAGGTAGATGTTTCACAGCCACATCTTGTAAAGTGCTATAACGAAGGTATGGGTGGAGTTGATTTGTTAGACAGACTTCTTGGAAGTTACCGTCCTATGTTCCGCAGCAAAAAGTGGTACTGGAACTTATTTAGCAATACCCTAAACATGGCTGTTGTTGCGGGAGGGATTGTACATACTGAATTACACCACAACTCAACATCAGAACTGTCACACCTGAATTTTCGAAGAGAGGTGACTTTGAGTTTACTTCGAATGAAACCCAAGATTCATTGTATTCCAGGTCCACGTGCCCATCCAGTAGAGTCTGCACGGCAGTCAGATACGCACTATTTGGTATCATCATCTCAAGGACGCTGTGTAGTTTGCCAGAAAAATACAAGGAAAATGTGCTTTGAATGCCAAAAGAGACTGCATGAACACTGTTTTCCCTCTTATCACGGACAGTGATGCAAACTATAAAATAATAATAATAATAATTTGGTAAGATAATTTGTATTTTATATAATTATTATTTATAGTTTTATGTAGTTAATATTTGTAATACATATAATTATTTTATCATTAACTTTCAAGTAGTTATTTGTGCTTTTCTATAGTTGGTTTAAACATTTTTACTAATTCTATTTATATCTATGCACATACATATTATTTAATTCTTTCTTTGTGTTTGATTGTTTTTATAAAGTATAATATTCAACACACGAATTTCACTTAAAATTTTTTTAATGTTATTAAATCTGTCAAATATTATTCATACTTATAAAATTCTAGCATAAGAACCATAAAATTTAATCTATTGAAAAATATAGTAAAAACTTAATGAATCACGCCAATGTTCCCAAACGGGAACATACCCGAAATCGTACATAAAAATTTTTTTGGGGGAAATTTCTTCTTGCATTGTTTAAATAGATGTATTTAAATCTTATTTTCACAAAGAAATAATATTTTTTATACTTGGAACACAGAGCGGCGTTTAAAAGGTTATTGCTCATAGATGATAGTGCATATGAATTATTTTGTGTATTCTGTAAAATAACGATGAATGTTTCATGCACGATTTTCTGTAGTGAGCACGCTGTAGTGATACTCAATTACAAATATGTTTTATTCTGTTTAAATTGTATGGCATCTTTAAACGCCTTTCAACAATAACTGCCTCTAGACAGTAATGTAAATGAATTATTTTGTGTGTACCTGTACATGACTACAACAGTTTACAAGACTCATGCTGTAGTGTATCTCCCTAATACACATTAATCGCTTCATTTAAGCAGAATAACATAATTAAAATATACAATTTAAAAAATAATTCAAAAATATTATTCACAATATTTTATCGATTGAAATTTAATAACAAAGAAAAAAAGAATGTTAGTCTTATTCAGGAATTGTTTTGTCGTATATTGTGTTTAATTCAAATTATATCAGTTTATTCTTTCCTCTGTACTCTTCAAAATCAAAATTTTTAGTCTGTTTGAAACGTCTATATACTGCACAGAAAATAAAATCGCAGAATACAGAATATAAAATTTGTATCTCAAAATGTTTCAGTAAGAAAAAAAAATCAGTGTTTGATTTCCTTTTTTATACACATATAAACACACATGTTTTATGAACACTTATTTAATTTAATAATACGTACTGTAATAAATTTGTGTTTCTTTAAAAAATCTTAATTTCATTTTTTTTTTTTACAAAACCTTAAAATGGAATGATAAATAAATATCCAGAAAAAGGCACAGAATTTCACAGAAATATTTTTATTACTTTAAGAAAATCTTGCGATTAGAAAACAAAAAGAATTTTGGATCTTTTTATAAAATAATATGCTGTATCTTTGGTTTATTGTTGTATCTTTTTAAATATTTCATTAATGAAGTTTTTTTCATTTTAAGCAAAACTTAGTTATTCATAGCAAAACGCCCAGACATATAAATTAATAAATGAAAAGATAAATTAGATTTTTAAATTTATTAATTTTGTATCTTTTAAAAATGTACCAATTAAAAATAAACCAAGTGGAGACACATAAAAATTCTTAATTTATTGATTAACGAAACTTCACTAATTAACCTTCAAAAATCACATAATCCTTTTTAATTAAAGTGCATTAAATAATTAATTCTTTAAAGATTGAGCTAAGATAATTTTTATTAAAACAATGATTCATTTTCTAATCCTCCCCTATTTTTATTTATCTAAAAATAAGAAATAATACTCTAGCTTAAAGATGATAAAGTGAAATGTTTCTCTGAACTCTTTCAGAGTTACGGAATATTTTTGTATATCTCTTTAGCGTTTCATAAATAATGTCTAAGTAAGCAATTAGTATATAAATTGGTTTTTCAATAATTTACATATATATACACTGCTCAAAACAATTAAAGGATATTGCAGTTTTAGGTGGATTTTGTATCTGGGAAACTTTTTAGCTGATTGATACATGGTCGACAGACATAGTAGGTTATATGAGAATAAATTACACATGTTTGGCAGAAAAAAATGCATTTTATTGCGCATTTGTGTACAAAAGGAAAAAAACACAATTTGTGCATATCAGAAAAAAAGAATAAGAAAAGGTGTTTTCTTCAAAGAAAATCATTTTCAGTAGGGGGTATGGTTTCCACGGGCGGCCAGCAACGTTGAACACCTTTGAGGCATGGACTCAATGAGGCTATTAATGACGAGTTGGGGTATTCTGACCCACTCTTCCAGAAGAGCTCTTTCCAGTTCTTGGAGAGTTTGTGGGGGTTGTTGGCGGCCAGAAACTCGTCTTCCTAGAGCGTCCCAAACGTGCTCGATTGGATTCATGTGTGGAGAACACGCTGGCCATTCCATTCGAACGATTCCTTCCTCGAAAAGGAAATCCTCCACCAGGTTTGCACGATGTGGCCTGCAGTTATCGTCCATTAAAATGAAGTTATCTCCGATTGCTGCAGCGTAAGGGACTACAATAGGTCTGAGGATCTCATCCCTATATCGGCGACCAGTCAGAGCTCCATCTCGAATGATGTAGAGGTCAGTGCGCCAGTCAATGGAGATGCCACCATACACCAACACTCCTCCACCGCCAAATCTGACACTTTCGTGCACGAACGCAGGATTATTCCTACTGCCACGGTCCCTCCAGATGAAAATACGCCTATTATCCGGATGCACAGAAAAACGGGACTCGTCAGAAAACAGAATATTGCTCCATTCATTTCTCCTCCAGTTGACATGCTCGGTTGCCCACTCCCTGCGGTCGCGACGATGCCTTGATGTTAATCTAACACATACCATCGGTCGGCGAGCATACAGACCTATAGCATGGAGCCGGTTTCGGACAGTCTGAGTTGAAATCGTGGTGCCTGTAGCCGAGCGAAGGTGTTGTTAGAGAAGAGTAGCGTTCATGTTTCGGTGTCTCCGAGCTGTTAACGCTAAATACCGATCTTCATTGGGCGTTGTTGCCGGTCTACGACCTTGCCCTGCTCTTCGGCCTGCACATCCACTCTCCAAAAAACGGTTCCAGATACTGGAAATGACACTTTGTGACACTCCAATGGCTTTCGCTACTTCGGCTTGAGTTTGGCCCCCTTCTAACCTACCAACAATTCTCCAAGCTTCTGAATCTGTCAAATGACTTCGCTGAGACATCGTACTCATCGAAACAAAGCAATCACTGAATGCCGATCATCCTTGTCTTCATTCTCTTTTATCCAGTTGAATGTCAAATTTCATTCGCTGCCGCTGAAGCGACGTTTTTGACGTCAAACTCAAAATTTGCATACTCCACAGTTTGAAAACCAGAAAAATTTGCATTTGTGATTCTCTTCTTCTATTTTCGGCAAAAAAAAATTTCGTTTATATCTTTATTTTATATAAAACTTCAAATATCCTTTAATTGTTTTGAGCAGTGTATATATATATATATATATATATATATATATATATATATATATATATATATATATATATATATATATATATATATATATATATATATATATATTATTTCATGCAGTAGTAAAAATCATAAAATTTCATCACATCTGTCTTTTAATTCGTTAGCTAAACTACAAAACAAAGCAAAAAGAGAGGCGTGGATAATTAAAATGATATTATACATATATTATAAAAATATCTATATGTATATTTGTGTTTTTATTGTGTTTTTATTATGAGATCTATTTAAGAAAAATTGTTCCAAGCATCTTTTTTTTGCATATAGCGTTTAATAAAAATAAATTCATATTAAAACTTACTTTGCTTAACACAATTCTCTATCCTCTGATTTTTATATTTAAGTATTTGATGATACCTATTGGGCATATTATTCAGTTATTTTGAAAAAATATATATATCATGAAACCGAACAATTCTGTAGGTACAGTCTACCTAGAGGGAAACTCCCATAAATTTTAATCAACAAATTGTCACAAAACAAAGCCCGAAAATACACTCTCAGAAAAATGTAAATTTATGAGCGTTTGCCCTTCAATTTTCACGGGCAACAGCCTTATTTGATGAAAAACGGTCTGATCCACTAAATAAGCGGCCTTATCTCTTAGATACTTAGAAAATTAAGAGCAATCCACATATTCTTACAGTTTTAGCCCATATCTTAGCAAAAATACGGTACGACCCCATACATTGTCCTCCGCTAGGGTGTAACCCTTCATTTTACTCTTGTTTCGAAAATTTTAACCCCCCAAAACAGCGATTCTGTGATGATTATCTAACGTGCTACGTGCTACGGAACAGTAAGCAAAGTGTTATTGTGTTTTAAAGTGCATTATATCCTGTGCATTATAATGCTATATTACTTTGCCCCGTAAAATTACGGGCTGCACAAAATGATGGGCATGGATTTTTTTTTTTTTTTTACGGTGTATGACTGGAATCTCTGCTGCCGGCCTCTGCCCGTAATTTTATTGCATTTTTTTTTACAGTTTAGCCACTGAATTCGGAATTATGTCTTCTGTCAATACATGTTAAAAATAGGTTTAGGGGACCTTCTTTATATAGAAATTGTAACAAGATTTTAAATTTTATTTACGAACGCCTAATTTTGACATCGTGATTGGATTCTTCAGAAAATTATACTCCAGGATTACAAAAGAAAAATCATTCGGTCAAGTAGGTTAGGAATTATGAAGGTTTGAAATTGGGAACTGCTTATGTTACATTCAATTTTAATAAGGTTCCTACAACCAAAGAAGGCTACGTTAAGGATTGAGATCACAATAAAATGTGTTAAATCAGCATTAACATTTAAAATTCTGTTGTATGTAATATATTTACAAATTTTTACAATATTAAATCATGCATACTCTTGTCGATGTGGAATTTTGGATAGGAAAGTTCAAAAGAAAAGACACTTAAAAGTGGCCCTATTAGAATTATGAGTTCTAAGTTCCAATTAAGGCTATAATTTGTAATATACATTGTTTAACTTTAATTAACGAATATTGTATATGTATTACAACAAAATAGATCAAAATAAGGAAAATGCTTTTAATTTGCACATTTTATCTGTTCAAAATGAAATATGTAGGTATAAAAAACGAGAATGTCAGTTTCTTCTATCTATAATAGAAGGATATTGTAATCAAAAGTCACAAATTTCGCTGAACTTAAATAACGGATTTCTGCTGTACAATCAGTTACCAGTGGCACTTTACAACGTTTTTGGCAGGCATTTGCATACCGTCTTGACATTATACGAGTAACTAAAGGAAGTTACATCGAACACTTGTAAAACAACTTCAATATTTTCACTTTGTATTCATGTATTTCTTATCATTCTGTGTCGTTTATTATGAAAATATATTATTTTGCAATCGGATTATTTATTTTGAATAACCTTGTACTATGATGCGCATGTTACACGACAGATAATTTGTTTCGCTTTAAAATACAGGTGCCTTTATAGATGAGTAAATAGGGCATTTAATTTTATACGCAGAGTTGGGCAGTATCGAAAATACATGTATTTGAAATACATTTTCAAAATACATTTGTATTTTGTATTTTGTATTTTAAACAAATGAAACTAAAGTATTTTGGCAATGTATTTTGAAATGATTTTTCCATGTATTTTGTATTTTCAAAATATTCAAAATACATTTCTCGATTTTTCAAACAGTTCATACAAGACTCGAGGCTGGTTTAAAACACTTGTGTTTAAACCGCCAATTACTGATTCGCATCAGGAAAGTACTTGCTTGTATGGTCTTTGAATTCGTTTCTAGAAGTTAATATAAACATTTTTTTTTTCTTCAAATCTTCTACGATAAGGATTTTTCTCTTCGGCCGAAACATTTTTGCTGAATAGTTATAACAAATGCTTTTATAATTCTTAATGTTGCTATGTGAATTATAAAATTTTGTCGTGTGATACACAAGTATAGGATAGTCCAGAGTTTTCCTGAGTATTGCATTTTAAAATTATGTTAGCAGTGTAACGCAGTTAGTTGTTGCATAGACTCGTTAAAAGATGGATAATACATACTTGAGAACTACTAATGAAAGGAAATTAATTATTTGTGATACATCGCTCTACGCGATAGATATAAGTATACTCGAAATTTTTCAAAATATTTTTTGATGATAATTCGTGCAAGACTAAAAAACTATTTTCAGGTCGAAACCAACTGGGTCTCTTTTCGGACTGGATCGGGATCGGGCTTTACTTTTTCCTGCAGACGCGGTCCAGGAAAGGTCAGATTACTTTTTTTCAGCCCGAGCCGCAGCTGAACATTCTTCCTAGAGGTCAGGACGGGAATAAATTGTCAGACCCGATCTCGACCCAGATCGAATAAAAATGATTGGTCCGACCTAGCCCGTATAAAAAGCAGTAAAATGTGATCCGGTTTAACGATTTTTGCAAAAATGCATATATTTTTAAATCGCTATTATTCTACAATTGAAAATTTAAATTTATACTTTTTGAAGAATAGTACATATGAATTGTGGAGATGTAAAAGTCACATTATCCACTTTTTTAAGGTTTTGACTTATTTATATGACCATGTTCGTCTTTTCAAGGCAAATCGGACTGTAATAGTGATTTGGACCATAAAACACATATTAAGGTTGAAACAAAATGCTGAAAATCTCATTTTGAGGCATAATTTATATTATCCAACAACTGTTTTGCAGAAAACTCACACTCTCCAATTCAACCAATCAGGGAGGTAAAGAAGTAAGAAGTAGTGTAAAATGTTCCACTAGTTTAATGACAATGAAGAAGTTGAGCCATGTCTAATAGTAAAATTTTTGCACAAATTATTTTTAATAAATGTGTTTTGCGTTTTAATTTGTGTTGTTTATTACCCCTCTAATATAACATAATAGAAACTAATGTTCATTTTTTTTGTTTTAAATTCATAACTATTTCGGTTAATAACTAACATTACCCATAAATGTTTGCTGCAAAATTCACATTTTCCATATTTAAATTTAAATGCTAGCTTTACCACAATTATTACAGGTTTAGGACACTGTGCCACTAGTTGTTATGGCAACAAATACCAAAAAATCACCAAAAAGGAAATTGCGAATATGTCATGTTTATTAATAATAATCAGTTTTTTGCATTTTTCTGAAAACTAGGTCAAGTGGAGAGTGTGAATTTTGCATCTAAATCCTTGATATATTTCTAGGCATTAAATTAAAGTACATAAAATCCTGCGAAAATAAACCTGTCTGTGATGGAATCCTGTATTAAAAGAAAAATGCGTTGATTCATGCAAAATGAATCTAATAATACGTGTGAAAAGAATATAATGCATTTACAGCAGATGATGTACCAGCTAAGGTGGGAACTTGTCTATAACGAATTTTTTTTCGCTCCTGCACGATTCCGTCCTAGCAGATTTTTCTGTATAGTATTTTTCAGATTTGTAAGTCCCTAAGCCATGGAAAAGGGATTAATGATAACTGAAACATTTGTGTACAAATAGAAATTCATATAAAAAATGAACATAGTTTATATGGGCACAGACAAAAATAAACTTAGGAAGGGCAGTATTTTTAAACAGGTGTGCCTCTACTTTGCAACTCAGGGCGCTTTTTAAAAAATAAAGAATATAAACATGAAAAATAGCTAAAATAATTTTTTTTGTCAGAATGCCTCGTACAAGAGAACTTTCAACCATACCTGCGTAAAAAGTTATCCTTTTTTGGAACACATTCAGGCCAATTAAGTTTTTGTACGAGCTCGGACCGAAATTTTAGTATTTAAATCGGGCCAATGAATTTTTTGTACATGCCGGGCCAGGCTCAGACCAAAGTTTTAGCTTCTATTCCGGTCAGGCCAAAGAATTTTTTATACGGACACAGCCTGGCCTCGGGCCAACTTTTATCTTTTATATTGGGTCGGGCTGGGCCCAGGTCTGGAAATTTCGGTGCGTGCAGATCTCTTTTTTGTGTTACGGACCTGTCTACACAATACATAAACATGTATAACATGACATTGGAATTAAAACATTTGTGTGTAAGACAGTTCACAATAATTAAAATTAATGTATTTTGCATTTTGAAATTTTAAAATTTTAAAAGTATTTTGTATTTTGTATTTTAGGCTTTGCAACCAATGTATTTTGTATCGAAAATGGTTTTTCGATGTATTTTGCCCAGCGCTGTTTATACGGAATTATCAATATATAAGAACATAAATAATATTCAGTTCATAGCTAAATACTTTGGAACATGCACTAACAAAAGCACTTTATTTAAAGTACTCTCATATTAGTAAAACCCGGAGCTCATTTTAAGAGTGAGCTCGTAGCCTCATCGGTCGTCGATGTAATTATTGGGTATATATATATATATATGGTATTAGTCCAATATGGTTGAAATTTAGTATCTGAAAAGATTAATACATGATTTATACTGTATATTGGTAATGATGATACATTATGAAAAATATGTTGGTTATTTTCCATAATTTTAATGCAGTTAATTATTTTATCTTTCAAAGGATTTCTCATTAACATACAGTCGAACTCGTCTAATACAAGCACGCATAAAAAGAGCAAGATGCACGAAAAAAATTGGTTCATCGTATACAAAATATTAAGATTTCACGCTTTTTTACAAGCTACAAAAGCAGGATCATAGCTAATACCAGAAAAACATCTGTCATTTTTGTGAAAAGAAGAGTAGAATTAGGAAAAAAATCCTTTCTTATCGGACACTCTTCTCTGTCAGCGATAACATTTTTGAATTTCAACTATATGTCAAAATGTAGTAATCTATCAGTTTTGTCAGAAAGTATGCCAACCTTCAAGGAGACCCTCACCGAACAAAATGCAATGGAATGTATTTGGGTTTTAAAAGAATGGAAGAGAGAAAGGAAGAAAGAAGGGGTGGGTAACGCCGTTTCAAATATCACTCTTTTGTAAGATTTGCAACTGAGCCATTGAAAGAAAGGAGCATAGAAGACAACCATTATTTGTTTAGTTCTTTAAATTTGGAGTCTAAGCCAGACTCTTAACCAGCATGTTTGTGTATCTTTTTGCACTTTAAAACAAAAAAGATCTGTGAAATTAATAGCTCGAAAATAGTAGTGATTATTGCAATGTTAGCTCAGTTTTTGAGAAAGTGATCAGTTAAATTACTACGCATTGTTCATGTCCTTTAGAATGACCAATTCTATAATGCCTTTGATTTTGTCAGAAGAAAAGACCCTTTTTAGCAAAATGTCACTCACAAAACTAAGGTTGAATATTTTATATTAACTTTATGATATAAAGTTAATTTTAGCATTGAGATAATTGGAGCGATTAATAACAGTAATTAGTTTAATTATGTATGTGTTTTTAACATTTTTTTAAAATCTCTATGGGTATTACGGATAACGGTTAAAACGAGGATTTTTATAATTGCCTTGCTTCTCATATGAACCGTGTTGGAATGTACATGGAAACCCAAGTGACATTATCTGGTATAATGGCTTCTTTATATAAAATGTAGAGGTTAGAGGGCTGTTTAATATGAAGTCAGCATACGCCCACATGAGCAAAGTGGGGACAGTGGGCTATTAAATTTGAATAAGTAACTTGAAAAGTTCTTGTAACTAATTGCAAACAAATATAAATTTCTGTGGAGAAGTAGTCAGTCTTCAGAAACTTTTTGTTATAACCATATTACGTGACTTTGAACGAGTTCGCTGAGAAAAGCATTAAGTTGCAAAATGATTGGCGATGATCTTGTCAAATCTGTGCTTTTGAAAATTTTGCCAAAAACACATCGGAATTTAATAATTGTATGTTATTTCTCTGATAATTTAAATTCCTGTTCATTGAAATCCTTTAAGTTGATAGGATCTTACATAAATATTTGATGAGTTCAAAAAACATTGACATTAAAAGGATTTTAATTACAATAGCCATTTATTAAATAATTTATGTTATAGGTATTCCGCATCAGTATCTGATTGCATTTGCGTGGATCAGATAGTTTCAGTACTTGCGCTGTAAACCATTATCTGTGCATTCTCCATTGGTAGTAATGAGCTAGCACGTTCAACGCATTTATGTTATAGGTATTCCGCATCAGTATCTGATTGCATTTGCGTGGATCAGATAGTTTCAGTACTTGCGCTGTAAACCATTATCTGTGCATTCTCCATTGGTAGTAATGAGCTAGCACGTTCAACGCATCCTTGGTGTAATTTTTCCGCTCCCGTAATCACTTTATTTTAGTAGAATAAAACCACGGGCTAGAATATTTCAATTCTCCAATTTATTGCCTGTTATCAGATAGGAAGACTCTACCAAAAAGAAACGTAATAATTCCACAGCACGCCTAAACATTTTAGACTTATGTAGTCATGGTTCTTAGGCACAATATCAGAGGCCATATATGGTTGCGAAAGAAAATATTTAAAATATTTTATCGGTAAACAGAACATTAGACTAACCCCAGTTAGTTAAATGCGCTCGTCCAATACTGGACATGACATGGTTTGTTAAATCGACTGCGGATGCTGCGATAGAACCCACTCAGTAGACCGAAAGGGCCAGGAGCAGGTCCCGCACCTAAGCTGGCTCGATGATCATCGCTTCCAAGTGGCCGGTGGCAACCGACAACAACGAACTAAACCTTGGAAACACCGGTGGATCCCTCACATGAGAATTACCCTACGGCCAGCTCAGATATTAGAAATCTTACAGAGGCAACCACTTGTTCCTCATTGGCGGACGACTTTAGACTAAGCCATATTTGACAATAATATGAGGTCTGCCATTATGTCTCATTATCGTCTTAAGACCATTTGATTAATAATTCGTGCTTCCCAAATGTATGTGACATAATGTTTGATTACTGCTGTTATGTGTATACGTCACCGTCATCTAAATGGGGTAAATAAATTTCGGCATGAAAATATTCGTGCATTGACTTATCTGACAAAAACAATCTAATTTTACATCTGTAAACCGTATTATACATGATTTTTACACATGCACTGAACACGAATTTCAAACTCAATATTTTTTAGTCTCTATATTATATTGTAAATATTTCAAATGAATTTTAAATGTTGACTCAATATTTAATTAATGATCCCATTATATTTTAAAGAACTTTTCGTGTAATTATCGATTCTTGCAACCTAATTTCTCAACATATTTCTAAAGAGGCGAATTTTCTTACAATTAATAATTTTGAATAAAAAAACAAGTGATATTTGGATACAACAACTTTATATGCCATATCATCATACCTTTGAAGTTAAATTTCAGTCATCCACAACGTGGACAAATTAGTTAAATATTGGAATATTCGTAACTATGTCATCGCAACTTATTTCATATTAGCATCAAGATCTAGCTGAAAGATTCTTAGTTACTGGAATTTTGCGGAAGTTTGGAAAACGACGAATATTCATTACTGATAATTAAATGTAACCCTGGAGGCAGAAATTTCCGCTGTCAAAATAAATTGCATTTAAAATGAGGATATAAAATTTTCATTTATATATAAGCTCTTTAAACACTCCATCTTTGGTTATTTGAAATATTTACTGATCAATCGAAAATTTTAATTTACTAATAAATAAATATCATGCTCAAAATGTTAATAAATAATCTAAAAAATGTTATATTGTAATAAGAATAATTGTTTTACAGTTTTGATATCTTTATTTATTTATTTTTTATTTTTTTATCAAAATTAACTGTAGATCTGAATATTAAAAAACAATTTATATGTTTATAAATGAATACAGAACAAGATAAACTACCTCTCAATGCTGAACATTTATTTTAGTGAAACATGGATGTTTTAAATATAGGGATATTTGTGATATTTTTAATAATCTGTATTGTATGTATTTTATGATAAACAGTGAGATAGACGATCAAATATGGCGAGTTCAAAAAAAGAAGCAGTAAATTAGTTTTTTTGTATTATATTAGCTTTTAAATAAACTTAAGTAATAATGCACTTACAATGAATGATATAGTAGAAAAATAACAGCTTATTTATAATTCATTAATTTACTAGATATACACCAAAAAATTCTAAATTATTTGAAACTTCTACAAATCGGTTTCTGTTGAAAAAAATCGTAGGCTACAATTCACAGTTTTTCGCAATCATAATTACAAAATGTCTATTTTATTTAAATTAACTTTCGAAAACAATTAAATTGTAACTGATGAAAGCATTGATGGCCCCATCACTCGAAATCAGCTCAAGGACAATTTAGAATAAAAAAATTAACTATTAAAAACATTTTTAATGAACTAATCATTGGGTAATTATAATTCGAAAAGCTAATTAAAGCTAATTAAACACTGAAGAATAATTTATCATTCATTTTGTTACCTATTAATTATGTGTATAATTATTCTATATTTATGTGTTACATTTTTTTTTTTTTTTGTAAGCCCAACAAGTCTATTCTAGACATACAATTAATGTTTACAACCGGATAAGTCGCCAGCGTTGGAAGTTATTCTAACAATAGACACCATTCACGCTTGACATGTAATTCAAGTTTATTTTATGGGGGCTATCAGGTAAAACTTATGACGGTCAGATGTCAGACTCGCCGAACCAAGACCACGTGATCCTTTTTTTTATGGAAGTGCACGATCAATTAGGATGACGCCCACTATAGCCGCGTGGATCAGCATCCAGTAAAATTAAGGGTACATAATACTCATTGTACGCGCATCTCTAATCGGAGACATGCTGCAGGAGATCCCTTTTGAGGAGATGGGACTTCTCTGACAAGAGTTAGTCAATTAAAGAAATGATAAAAAATTGATGAGTCTAAAAAAATGTCCATGCGCTAAATGTTTTTAAAAATGTTCAAGCATTAAGAATCTAAAACTCATTCAATGAATTAAGTCTTTTAAAATACTCTACTAAGAAGTCTTAAAAATCTTTAAGTTAGAAAACTTCATATAAGTTCGCAATGCATTTTTATCGATATAAATCCTATAAGTAATTTGTGAAAATGATCTGAGACAAAGATTTCACTCAGCAATAATAAGTCTTATAAAAATTCAGGACTTATAAACTAGTAGTATTCTACAGTAGTACGGCTTTTTAATACAGTAAGTAGTTTCAAATTTTTCATTCATGCTATTGAAATACATGTAAACGAGTATTGAAAAAAATTATATTTTGTTTTTTATAACAAAGCATTTAACTTAAAAAAAGAAAAATTGGTTTATTGGATAAAAGTAAGACTACATATAAACTAGTAGACTCCAAAATTATGGATATTGTATTGTGGCATATTTGCATTCCAAGAACCTTCACTCCGCTTCTGTCATCGACAACTTGAAACTTCAGTTATTTCTTTATTATTACATATATATTCCATGTGTTAATATTTATGAAATTATCTGAACTCAGTCAGTGATGGGAGGAGGTGTAATTCTAATACAATGTATTTTCAATGTAATGATCTAATTAATATAAAATTAATTTCAAGAATACAAAAAAAAGAAATCCATTTTAAAGGATATTTGTAATATTGAAGGATAAATTTGTGATTTAAAGTATTATTTTTGAGTAATTAATCTGATATATGCTTATGTTATAAAGAAATCTCTTAAGCTCAACATCAGGGTAAAAAAATGTTAATTTCATTTTTAATCAGTAATTTATTTTCTTTGGTGTATAAATATGTTTTATAATTGTAAATAAACTTGTAAGTTATTTTAATTTTTACATTCTCTTTATTTAGCATTCTTTGTTTTAGCTTTAGTAATAATAGGCATAGTTAATAATCTTATTAAAGTAATTTATATTTGATATTTAAGCAGGCTATTAAGTTGTAAAAGCTCATAAGGAAAGGTATTTCAAAAATTAATTCACAACGCTGGATTCCACTTCTAGTGGAATCTCTTTATTTTAGGGAATTCAGATGTTTAGTGATATTCCAATTCCAGAGGAATCTCTTTATTTTAGGGAATTTAGATGTTTAGTGATAGGATTGTATTGCATTCTAGTTCCAACTGTTTATTCACACACCAATTTATTTTAAATTTTAAAACTACTATCGATTGACTATGACTCAATCTGAGTGAGTTATTAACTTCCTATTAATGATCATGGTGTTCTTTGTGTTGTTCGAAATTAGAATCGTAACCTAATTTTCCTCTTCGATAATTTCGGTTCAACCGTAAGTTACAAACTTTTAACAGAAATCGATTACTAGCAACTTCAAATATTCGAATCCAAATTTAGAACGCATTCTGCTAAGTAGTTTTTGAAATATGCTAAAAAATTTACACGCATTTCAATCTGATTTCCAACGATTAAAAATGAATTTATATTCGAATCCAAATTTAGAACTCATTCTGCTAAGAAGTTTTTGAAATATGCTAAAAAAATTACACGCATTTCAACCTGATTTGCAACGATTAAAAATGAATTTAACATTAAGAGTTCCAAACTTTCAACCTTCATAATTCCTAAGCTACTTGAGGGAATGACTTCCCGTTTGATATTCTAAGGTAACAGTTACCGACAAAACCAAATATAATGTCAAAATTAGAGGTTCATATTGAAAATGTCAGAGTTTGGTACAATTTCAGTATGAGGGTGAGCACCGAAATTATTTTTTTTAACATAAATTACAAGAAAAGTCAATTTCCAGTTGAAGAGCTATTTTCATTTTCTTCTGCGACATTCTCTTTTCTTACCTACTGTACCAAAATTTTGAACGCTTTACAAGAAGCTTCATTATTTTAACAGTATTTAATCGCAAGCAAATCTAATGTAAAGATAAAGCGACTTTTTGCTGATACTTTTTTTTAATCCAGCATAGTCGTTTTTTCTGTTTTTAAAAAGAAAATGACGACAGTAAATATTAACTAATACATGTTTAAATAAAGCATTTCCTCTGGAAAAAAAATTTAATAAAGAGAACGTTTTCGTATTTTCGATTTCTTTAGATGTTTAAAATAATAATCTCCTATTTTGGACACTTGTTTATATGAATTTACACTTCATGTTTTTGCAATTTTAAGTGTTTTGTTATTGAGTAATTATATCAAGCCTTTTTAATACAATAGTTAGTTTAGTATATTTCATTCATGCTATTGAAACACATGTGAACAAGCATTGAAAAATAAAACAAATACTATATATATTTTTCCTTTTTATGTGAAAACATTTAACTTAAAAAAAAGAAAAAGAAAAATGGATTTTTTGGATAAAAGCAAGACAATTGTCATTATACGCTACTGATTATTGTTATTTTTTTTAAATTTCACATATGATACGCCTTAATAATCTGTTGTAAAAACTGTATATATTTTGAATTGATAATAATCCGGACAAATAGGATTTGAAATGCCGGTAATTGCTGCATTGAGTTAAATATTATATGTCATTGAGTCCACTAAGTTCAATAACAGTTTTGACTCTAATAATGTTAGTAAAATAATATCAGTCACAAAATATAAAAACATGGGAACATTTTCAAAATAATAATAATATTATTTTGAATGACAATTATGAACTATAACTATCCTTAAATAAATAAAGTATTTTGCGTTTTTAAGAATAATATTAAACCTAGACTAGCTATATAATATTATTTAAAATAAATATATGCAATGAGTTTTTAAACATCATGATTATGTATTTAAATCTATCCAAATCTAAAATCATCAATCTTTTAAATATCACTGCAGATGTCGAGTTTTTTTTACATTACAATTTATACTACACTTCATGATCTGAACTTTCAGTTTCAATCAGTTTTAATATATCTATTTGTAATTTTTAGACCAAAAAATATGTTGTTGGACTACAATTCTTTAATACATTTTTGAAACATGCTGGAACCGTTTCTAAATTAACTATTTACAAATATAACATTAAATTTTATAATTAAGTTAATAAGAATAGCACAAAAATAAAAATAAAATGTAAAAAAGTTTATATGAAATTTCCCAAGATTTTGAATACGAGTTATAATAAATTTTTCAAAATAAATTTTCTAAATGACAAGTTTTTTCTTTCAAGATGACATAAACATTTTTCAAAAATATGTTTGTAATAGAAAATCACTAAAGGACCGTAAAACTAGGTAGTATTATAGTGGTCAATTTTAGAGCAATTCAGCACATTTCATTTATTTCCTTTTCATTAAATTGACATAATGTCAAAAACATGCTGTATCTTAATGATTAGGATATCTCAGAATTTATATATAACAATTCTACTGGAAAAATCTACTTTAATGAATAAAATCATATTAAGATTTTTTTTTTCATTTTACATGAAAATAGTTTTCCTCATTTTCTAATAGTTTAATAAACTGTTGTAATATTTCTGTAGCTATACTTTAAAGATTTTAGCAATTTTCGAAATAGGTTGGTTTGGGTAAATTATGTGTTTGGCAAACCATAATAATATGGGGAAAATGCAGTCAGTTACAATACGATAAAAAATAAACTTTTATTCTCGTTATCGTGCAAATTAAAATCTTAACATTTTTACGCAGTAAACTCACTTGAGTTGCATAATTTTGAAGCAGAAAACTTTGAACATCTTACAGCTGTATCTTGCACACTTATTATTCAGTGAAAGTCGGTGATTATTCATATATTTCGTAAAATACGTGTTTTATAAGGCACTCGTTTAAAGATTATTAATCATATTACTGTATTAACTTTTTAATATTATCTCATTTTCTTTTTAATGCGTACTATCTGTTTTCACAATGCACAAGTTATAATACTCATTAATAATTTGTGTCTTTATTGTATCGTACAGTTTCTATATAAATATAAAAAAAATGGTATCTAACGATATTGTTAAGAAGATTTGTTTTGTTTTTTCACCTAAAGTTTAAAATTATGAATTCCCATAAACTTTTAGGTTACCTTTAAAGTACAGCGCCTAGAATAAATAGTGTGGAAATCAGCTACAAAATAGTACTAAAAAATTCAATCATCCGATAAATGTACAACGATGCTGAACGATAAGAGGTCGATCGCAGCGACATCTGCTAGACCTTTTCAATGCAACTTTTCAAATACATTCAATAATAGTATTTATTTGATAAATTACAAGTAATATTAATAATAATCAATTTGCAGTATCATCTATGCATACAGCGGAACTAATTCATATGTGTACGTGCATTAGGGATTCAGAAATTTCTGTGAATAAAAATTTCCTTGGATTTCATTTACACCTTTTTTCAAAAACAAATCCTTTTGTTCCGTTTATTGCTGAAGCGATTTAGCAGTAATGATATATAGTTATCCTCTTAAAATATATTCTGCAACTTATTTTATGTCATTGCTTATTATCAACTTATAATTGTTCAAAATACATATGATATTTACAAAAATTTGCAATACAATGTTTACATTGGAAATAGCTAGCAGATGTCGCTGCGATCTCCCTATTATCGCACAATATCGTTGCACACTTATTGTCTAAAATTTTTTAGCAATTTTTAAAGCATTACTAGGATAGCTGGTTTCCACACTATGTATTCTAGGCGCTGTACTTTAAAAACAATTTTATTGCTGAAATGTTTTACAATTATAATTAGCAATAATATTCAATGTATAAATCTTGCCACGTCTTATCATAGCCGTTTAATTAACAAAGTTGTAACCTCATAGAATTGTAAAACTTGTTCTCATTAAGAATGTTACTATATTAATTCTTTCACACAGTCTCATTTTATTTATCACGTATATTAGAGTTAAAAAACAGCACTATAAAATTGCCGTTGTATTATCATTTTTCATACAAATATCGCAAATCAAATATACCGATATTGTTATCAAACTTTTAAAATTTTCTTACCATGGTAATCTTAACCCTCTGACTGTCTAGCAAAAGGATATAATAGTAATGTTGTTTTCTCTGTATTTTATTTTAATTGCTATAAAAAGGGGCTTATACCAAAATTATACAAAAAACGTAATTACATATATGAATGTAATCCTTGAGATTATTAAAACTGCATTATATCTGCAGAATTATATTAATTTAAATAATGCAGTACTAAATTCTTAATGATGTGGCTTTTTATAACGTATATTATTGATTTTCAAAATACACAAATAGTAATAACAATTTTATTCTTATAGGTATCTCAAATCGAATCTAAAGATATGCTATCAAAAATTTTTCAGTGTGTTTCCCTTGTTCATCTTAACAAAGTTGTTTAAAAGTAAACATTCTTATAAATTAACTTTTAAATAAAAAAACTTTTTTGATGAAATTATTTAGAATTTTAACAAACACTTATATTCAACGTATAAAACTGCCCATGTCTTATCATAGCATTTTAATTAAAAACATAGACATAGAGGTGGGAAAATATTACAATACTAAATTTGTAGGACTCTCTTTTTTATACCTTACATTATGCGCTTTCGAAATATACAATTCAAAATAATAATATATTTCTTATAAATATCTCAAATCGAATCTCACGACATGTTATTAAACATTTTTCAGTGTTTCCCTTTTTAATCTTAAGAAAATTGTTCAAAAGTAAAAATTCTCATGAATTAACTTTTAAGTAATCTTTAAAGAAATTTTATTAATTGAATAATTTACCATTATAACAAACATCTATATTCTACGTATAAAGCTGCCCATGTCTTATCATAGCATTTTAATTAAAAATCTACACCATATAACCAACACAATACTAAATGCTTAAAACTCTTTTTTATACATTATATTATGTGCTTTTGAAATATACAATTAATAATAATTATCTCTTTCTTATGAATATCTCAAATTGAATCTCACGACATGTTATCAAACATTTTACAGTGTTTCCCTTTTTAATCTTAAGAAAATTGTTCAAAAGTAAAAATTCTCATGCATTAACTTTTAAGTAATCTTTAAAGAAATTTTATTGATGAAATAATTTACCATTATAACAAACATCTATCTTCAACTTTTAAAACTGCCCATGTCTTATCATAGCATTTTAATTAAAACTATACACCGTAGAATTGGAAAAATAGTCTTTTTTAAGAATATTACAATACTAAATTCTTAACACTCTCTTTCTTTCTTTTTTGTACCTTATATTATGTGCTTTCGAAATATACAATTAATAATAATTATCTCTTTCTTATAAATATCTCAAATCGAATCTAACGACATGTTATCAAACATTTTACAGTGTTTTATTTCTTAATCTTAAAAAAATTGTGCAAAAGGTAAATATTATTATGTAAATTTAAGTAATCTTTAAAGAAATTTTATTTATGAAATAATTTACCATTATAACAAACATCTATATTCTACGTATAAAACTGCCCATGTCTTATCATAGCATTTTAATTAAAAACATACACATAGAGTTGGGAAAATAGTCCTTTTAAAGCATATTACAATACTAAATTTTTAACACTCTCTTTTTTTATACCACATATATTGTGTGTTTTTGAAATATACAATTAATAATAATGACCTCTTTCTTATAAATATCTCAAATCAAATCTAACGACTTGTTATAAAACATTTTACAGTGTTTTCTTTCTTAATCTTAAAAAAAAATGTTCAAAAGGTAAATATTCTCATGAATTAACTTTTAAGTAATCTTTAAAGAAATTTTATTGATGAAATAATTTACCATTATAACGAACATCTATATTCTACGTATAAAACTGCCCACGTTTCATCATAGCATTTTAATTAAAAGCAAACCCCGTAGAGTTGGGAAACTAGTTGATTATTGGAATGTTCATCAATGTTCCCCCGCAGCTTCTTTCATTTAGCTTTAGGATCACGCTGATGCATCCTGACTGATTTCAATTTAATGGAAATCTGAAATACCGAAGTATATTCCACCTCCATAATTAGATGTAACCTTAGAGGCACAAATTTCCGCTGCCAAAATCAATTGCTTTTAAAATGAAAATATAAGCCTTTCATTAATATGAGAGCACTTTAATCACTCCTATGTCAATTAAAGGAAATATTTAGACTGCAATCGGAAGCATTGTTTTATAAATGCGTATAATTCTTAAAGTTTGAATAAATAAAATATGTTGAAAAGTATGGATTTGAAACAATAGTGTTAAGCCCTGCATTTAATTTCAAAGATTATTCTAATCTAAAATGCTTTTTGTATGTATCGTTTAAAATAAATTTATGCGAATTTTAAACTGGGTATGTTAAACACAAAAAATATGTTTTCTAAAAATGCTATGCCATTTATTATTTGTAAAAAATTATGCATACAGCATACCTGAAAAATAATATATTTTAATGTAACAAAAACAAATTTTTTCTATCACAATCAAGAAGATCAGTCTGTAAAACACAATACGGAATTATCGTGCAACAAGAAAAATAGAAAGATATGGATACTTACAACTTAGTCAAATATAGGAGATAACTGACCAAAAACGAATTCTTCTGTGAAAAATATCCGTACTTGTATTTTATAGGAAACCAAAAAGAATATGTATTTTTGTTTAAATTATAGATATGTGATAATGGTATATAATAAAATAACCTAATCACAGTATATCTGAATTGATTGCACGTATTTGAAGACGAAGGCATACGTTTATTTATACATGCAGTAAAGAAATAAACAAACCGTACATCATTAGATAGTGAGTTAACATGATTAAATATGGCCACATGCCGACTTTATAAAAATAATGTTACAGAGAACAGCTTTTGCTTCCAATCATGAAAGAAAATCAGCCAACTTAGCTAAGCCTTTCTTGAAAACTCCACGAACACCATTCTACCGGTGACATCATTCATCATATTCGTTCGTGATTCATTTTTTTTAAACCTCAACCGAGTCGGGATGTTGCACGTTTAGACGTTCCTCGTTTTTTTCTCTCTCTCACACACACATATATATATATGTATAATAAATAACCCCTACCTCCCTGTTACTCTTCTTAATCCTTAAATTCATCGCGTTAAAATGGATTTTTTTCTTTTTTTTTCGGTCTGAAGCGTATTTGATTAAAACTGAATTATGATGCAACTTGACTAACGTATAAGAATACATGTAAACGAATTAGTCAAGTTTTTATATTTAAAACTAAGTATCAGTAGCCCCTATGTTTCAAGCGTGATCAATAGTGCACTTTAATTTTACTTTATGCTTTTGTGCGTGTGTTTTACAATGTTTTCTTCTACTATAAAAATCTTGTAAGCAGAATAAGGATAAGTGCACTATACATTTAGTTTTAGTTTAGATTGTCGCTCTTGGTGGTAACATCTCACATTGGTTACGTTGACGATAAATTATTAGATATTTTAAAAATATTAAAAACATATCATGTTTTGTATTTATTATTATTGTTGTTTCTGTTGTTATTGTTATTTAAAATAATATTTTCCTTGCAGATTTTTAAATTTTCAAAACTAAAAGAGATTTGGATTCTGTAAAAAAAATTTAGAGGAAGAACTTGAATTGCATACACCTAAAAGCAGATAAGTGAAGAAGGATATTTCTAAGAAGTTGACACATTGAAGGATCCGGAATGTGTCCCTGATGAACATATACAAAATTAAGCAATTGAATAATGAAGAAAAACAATAGTTGACAGATAAATTACTAATCTCGTTAAAGAAATGCATTATCGTGCAATTGAAAAAAGCTAAATTAAGATTACAACACCTAAGAATGACAATAAAGAAAAAAAATGGATACTGAAAGATATTTTGTAAACTCTTGAAGATAACGTATGCACAAATGGATATTTGCAGAACATGAAACATATTTTTCCACACAAATATGTGTTCAGCAAATATTTCTATTTTGGTCATATTTGCATAATCATGAAGGTATGCACAGTAAAAATTTTAAGCTTTGTTTTTATAAATTTTGAGTTTATATAATATTTTAATAAAACAAAATCGATATTTCTCATTAACAAATGCCTTAAGTATAACGCGTATGATATTTTTCAGACAAAATATTAATTCATGCATTTAAGGTTGAACGAAATATTCACGGAATAAATACACAGTCCGTCCCCATGTTTCACGGACTGGTTAAATTACCAGCCAATAGATGGCGCTGCGTGGCCGCAGATGATGTCGAAAACACAACAACATTTTGCCTTGCAAAGCTGTACAATATCACGCTGTTACCTGTTGTGTAATGATGCTAAGTGCTTCTGGTTTGTTGTAACAGTTGAACGTGATCATGTCGGAAATCGCGAAAGTCGAACAACGAACGAAAATAAAATTAAAACTGTAAAAAACTGTAACTGGACGTTGCTATTTAGAAGTGTTGAATCGTTTCATTGCCCAAATACTCAGAGTTCGTCCTCGGGGCCAACAGCACGGCAGTTGGTCGTTCTTGCACGACAACGCACCAACACCCACTTCGATCATAGTGCGGGAATTTCTGGCTTCTAAAGGGGTCGTCGTGCTCAACCATCCTCTTTATTCTCCAGGTTTACCCTCTTGTGACTATTTCTAGTTCCACAATATAAAATTGCACCTAAAGGGGACCACCGCAAACTACTGCGACCGACTATTTGATGCGTATTGCAAATACGGACTTGCATAAATGTTTTGATGACTATTTCAGTCGTTGTAAACAGTGTGTTGAGTCCAGCGGAGATTACTTCGAATAAACATAGGTCAAAAATTTCATTTCAGTTCTTAATTTTTTTGTTTATAGGGTCAGTCGGAGAAATTTTGGGACACAGTGTGTATGTACGAGAATAATTTAAATGTACAAATCCAAGCTTTTAGATATCAATAAAATAAAGAATAAAAATAACATTATAAGTCAGAAATCAACCAGGTTGAAATGTAAATGGTTTAGTTACCCATTTGAAGATTCAAAATATTTTAAGTTATGAGAAGAAATTAAAGTTTTAAATATGTTTCTTAATACAAAATAATAATGATTCAGTTAGAATCTAAGTACACATTATACTATTGTAGGTCGTAAAACAAAAATAACACCCCATTAGTTTAACCACCAAATTCTTCCAGGAAAAAAACGAACATTGCCATTCGACTTGAAACTATATCTTATTATATAAACTGAAATGTTTATATTAAGAAATAAGCTTAAAGAACCATTTTCGTATGAAAATTGCATAAAACCCTGGAATTTTCAATACGAACACCTAATTTTGACATTGCATTCAGAATGTTTGGTGAATTGTACCTTAGGATACCAAACCAGAAGTCATTCGGTGAAGTAGTTTTGGAATTATAGTGATTTAAAGCTCTAAACTCGAAACGTTAAATTCATTTTTAATACTTGCAAAACAAACTTCAATGCGGGTATTTATTTAAGTATAACTTAAAGATTATTTGGCTAAATGAGCTCTAATTTTGAATTCGTGTATTTATCATTATTATATTTATCATTAAAATGAAAAGAAAAATCCTTTTCGTTCAACCATGTTTGCTAAAATACGACAATTCGATTCTAAAAGATGAACCAGAAAGTTAGGTGAGAAACAAATAGGTTGGCTAATATTCCATCATTGAATTCACAATTATAGCACAGTGCTTAATACAATACGTTTAAAGTGAGAGTGGATACCAAAGGACTGCCGAAAAGGTAAATCTGTTGTGCAAATTTAAAATGTTTTCGCATAAGTTGACATGTTTAAACTAAAATACAAATGAACATCCTGGTCTGGGTTTTAACAGTTTTTGTAGCTATATACTAGAAAAATAAAATACATAATCAGAAAAAATAAAAACGAAATTCTGCAAAAGTATTATTACTGTCCCTATTGAAAACTCCGAAATTGGCAAAGTATTAAGCAACTAAATGGAATTCAGAATACAAGTAATATGTTTCAGTGCACATTGTACGATTAAAGGGGATAACGTTTGTCGAGAGAGGCAGCTATTTTTTTAAATTAGCTTTTAAAAATTGTCTGGATTATATTTTTTGTACTAATTTGAAAATAAATAATTGGAACAAAATAGTAATGAATTCCGAAAAAAAAATTACATTACAAAGTTATATGAATTGTTTTCATTATTTTTTTTCAACATTTCGCTTTTAAGAAAATTTATAACTCTCTTAAACTACAAAATATTCTCTAGATCCAGGGATTGTACCCGTATAATCTCGTAAAGTAAATATGATGTTTTTTTCTGTTAGAAAAAACAATCACAGAACAGTCATAAAATATGAAAATAAAAATTAATACAAAAATACTTCATAATATATAATAATTGTTATCAAATTTGTACAAAAAAAGTTTATGTTCATTATTTTTAAAATTCTTGACGGCAAAAAATATTTTTTTTCAAGCAGTACTGACTGTTAATATTCGTTTGTCTTTTACCTCCACAAAATAATAAAATTGTTAAAGAAGATTTTATACATGACTCAAATTATATGCTTATGTTAAAATAAGAGACTATTTTAGAGAAGATAAAAATCGTAAATATAACAACATGGTTCCATTGTTTAAAAATACATGCATCTTCTAAGAGTTTTAAAAGTAATAATGCCTATAAAATAATTTAGAATGTTTTTTTTTCTTTGAAATAATATATGCATATATAAAAAATATGTATTTTAAAGTTTTTAGTGTCATATCATATTTCAAGGAAACTTCTTAACAAGTTAAAGTTTAACATTTCATTGTAGAAAATGATTCTCATATTCAGTATTTTCTTCCATTAAAAATGTTTGCTATAACTTATTTCTATAATAAGTAAATGTTTCATGTTTCTCTATTCAAGAGGAAGCTTCAGGATTTAATGCAATATTATACTTTTAACATAAAAATAAATTCAGGAAGTTTTCAATTTATGTCATATATTTATAAATAAATAACAAATTAAAGTACTCCAGTACTTTTTAATATCCAATTTTATACAAATATTACAATTTGCTTTTTGGGGACTGCATAATTATCTATATGTATATACAGTGGAACTTCCCTGTAACGAAGTTCCTATTTAACAAAGTTTTCTACTTAACGAAATTTTCTGCAAAACTTTTACTTTGAACACCATTAGCAAGTAAATTAATCTCCATATTAAGAAAAATATATTCTATATAACGAAGTTTATTCCACTTTTGTACGTGTACAGATTTCAAACTAAGAGCTTGCTTTTGCGATGGATATGCTAATTTATTTCAGCGGATTGTATGGAAATGCACGCGTTTAAATAATTTGCATTCTGCTTGGTGCTAAATAAAACAATTGTTTTTCACACTAAGGAAAACACTTGTTATCATTACTCTCCCACACCGAGACTCCAGCGCTGACAGTTGAGGGAAGTCAAAATCCTCTTTTTACATTTAGTGACATAGAAGATACAGTGACGCAATGGCGTCAGATGCATTGAAGTAAAAAATATCAATTAGAATCAGACAGTTACCATTCTCATCTTCCATTGCTGATAGACAAATGCTTTGTACATTCAAAAGAATGTGCTTCAAAATACAAATCGAAGAACATCAAAGTTATTTTTGTTCCTGCAATACAACTTCTAAACTTCAGCAGTTAGTCTAATGAATAATAAAAAATCTTGAAGTACATTATCGAAAAAGACAGGAAAAAGACAATGTAGTGAAAACATTAATTTGAGAACATGTGTTTCACAGCTGATGAAAGCTTGAACCAAAACTTGGGAATGTGACGTAATTTCATCGACCGTACACAACTGTTTTGTAAAAGACGGCTTCATAATTGAAACTGAATCAAATGCTTCTGAATCCAATACCTGTTTGTCATATCTGAAGGAAAAACTTTACGAATTTCAGTCGATTTCTATTTAACGAATTTTCTTCATAACGAAGTTTTTAAGTGTAACGATGAGACTTCGTTAAATGGAAGTTTCACTGTATAGTCATTTTCGTTTTATTCTTACAATCATTTCAAGTGCAGTTATGACTGTTTTTCTTTTAGATCTCAAATCGGAAATATGTATTTAAAGAAACCGGATGTTGTTCTTTAACCCTTTGATTACGGTCCAGAACTGGTGACTATTAGGTAGTTTTCACTACAAAAAGTAAGAAACTAATTATGATGAAAACAATTCCTGAAAAGGTCTGCATATTCACCAACCATGGCCCCCAAAACGACCCTCTTGTTTTTGTCACACGATAGCATTCGTATTTATGAGTCGATTTAGATGTGACTGAGCATGTGTACAAGACTTACCAGTATCTCAAACGAGTTCAATGTCCAGCTTCATCCACCAGCATTCTTAAAAATAGCAACCACTTAAAGATTTTAAATTCAAAAAGATGCACAAAAAATTAGAAATCCAAAAAGTTTTATTTTATTTTCACTGAAGTGGCTGGCTTTGATAGAAGGCATCTGGAGCATGTTTTTGTTTCGCCTCTATCTTAAAAAAGTCCTTCCGGGAGGAAAAGGTATCTTTCTTATATCTTCGTATTAAAATTTTAGCTAAATTTACTCGAAACAGCAATCTAAAATGCAAAGAACCTAATTACATAAGATTCGTTAATACTGAATTTAAATAAGAAATTTGCCAAATTAGTCAACTATAGCCAAGTTGGCTTCATTTATGAAGACTTATTTTTGGTCGCCAAATTTGGTGATATTTTGCTATATGTCTCCAAGTTTGGTGAGAATTTGGCACTAACGGATATGAATATGCAGTTTTATGCGTATGATTGGGAAAATGATTACAACAATGAAAATTAATAATTTGCGAGAAATCGCGTTCACTAAAACTCATAAATTAATCGTTGGATTTTTGTAATGTGCTACCTTGTTTCAAAATGTCTGCCACCCTAGAATTTCAAACTGCTGTATCTCAGCCATTTTTTAAGATAGAGGTAAAACAAAAAATACTCCAGAATCCTTAAGCAAAAAATAAATTAGAATTTTTAACTTTTTTGTATATTTATTTTTGTTTTAAATATTTAAGTGGCCGCCATTTTGCTTCAAATTGGCGGACCAAGCTGGCTAACGAACTCGGTCGAGACATTGGTGAGCTTAATACACACAATTAGTTTCATCCAAAATTATTTATAAACACGAGTGTTAGATCAGATGTATATATATATATATATATATATATCAACATTTGAACGGAGGGTGGTTTTGGGGTCTGGGGGTCATGATCGGTGAAAATACACTGAATTTTCCGGAATTGCTTTCCTCCGAACGGCTACAATAAGTAGCTTTATACTTTTTTGTATTGAAAGCTACCTAAAAATGTCTGAGATATATCAGTATGAAATTCTAGTGTGACTTACATCTTGAAACAAGACTAAAGATTCAAAATAAGGGATTTCTTTATAAACGGGAGTAATTTATGAGATTTAATGAACAGAAACAGAAACCTCCCACTAGTGGACAGCCAACCTCTGGGCATAGGACCTATGAGTCCACGAGGGGAAAACCTATATCTACCAGGAACCCCAGTGTCCAAAGACTCGGAATCCCCAGCAAGTTAAAAAAAAAAAATCACACGAGCCACCCAATATTGCTTATTGCTGGGTGAGCCCAAAGTTATTACATGTATATAAGTTCTATATGAATATACTGATAAGATTACATAATAATATTAAAGATAAATATTTACAGATATTTACAATAATAATATTGTACTTAAAATTTTCAATTGTATTAGGCACTAGTCCATTAATTCTTTTAAAACATAGTTTTTAAAATCTATAGATCTAGAATTTTATATAGGTTATAATAATTCTTTGATATATGAAAAGTTTTTATTTAAGACATTATAGTTTTTATCTAACTTTTCGTAATTGGAAGCGTCTAATAGCACACGTTGTAGGTTTCTCTTTAATGTTTTATTTTTTTAAATTAAAATGGTATTCAATAAGAGGGCAGTTACCGAAGATGTAGTGTATAGGAGTTCCAGAGTTTTTGTCACAAGGACATCTATCCGTGGTTCTTTTACCAATTTTATATAAAAAGCTTGGGAAGCTTCCATGGCCGCTAAGATAATATGCTGCTGATTTCTGAACACATAAAAATTTAACATCTACCTTATTAAGAATTTTATACGTTTCTCTTCCTTTCGTTGAGTTGGTCCAATCATTTTGCCAATCTGTGATGATTTTGTTTTTAAAATAACTCTTTAGAATGGATTCTGGAAATGGTAAGACAGAGATGTCATCATAATGGTCTTCTGTAATTGCATTTTTTGCGAGAAGGTCTGCTCGCTCGTTACCAGTGGTGCCTACATGTGCTCTAATCGAATTTATTGGGGTTTTGTAGCAAACTATTGTAGATATTTAAAATTATGGAGTTTCGAGGAAAAATTATCTTGAGTGCATCTAAGGATGAGTGACTATCTGTCAAAATAAGGGCTGATGTAAATTGTGATTGTGTTAACCAAACTATTGCTAACCTGGATCGCATATAATTCGGCTTGGTAAATTGAGTTAATTGGGTGTAGTCTTACTGCATGATCATGGATGAAGTTATTATTAACCTTTTGCTTACGGTGGGATTACCGTAGTCCCAAGAAAAAGACTGTTGAAAAATACGGGGTTGGGATTATCGTCATCCCGAAAATTTCCACCCCTCAAAGATGGAGTGCAGGAAATCCTTAATAGCGCTTGGCTCAACGGGGGTCTCATTGGGTATCGGAGAAGGGAAATTCTATAGGGAAGATATTAGTTATCATAGGGAAATACAGGGAAAACTTATGCAGCAAAGAAAATAAACATTGTTCAAGCGCACGATTTGAAGCTGTTTCTACCTCACTTCCTCCAAATTAGTGGAAGATAATTTTTGTTTGTGATATGAATATGAAGAGAATAGATTATTTTCAGTAAATTGTTTTAGTATTTTAGTATCGCTGATTTTGATTAAGTTTTTGTTCTTAGAATGTTAAATATTGCGGGGTTTTTTTTCTTTCGACAATAGTACACTAGATATCTTAAAATAATATACGTAACTTTGTTTATTGAACTCAACAAAAATGAAATTATTATATATATATTACTATATAATAAAAATACAGTTAATTTTGTAAAATTTTTATGCATAAATTTTTATGTAAATTTAATTACTTTTACACAGTAGAAAATAGTTAGTTTTATGCTCACACACAACTTAATAATCATGTTTTATATTCTTTGCTTAGAATTGAACTTTGTCTGTTTCAGAATGATATTAATAAGTAATGAAATTCTAACGATATTTACAATTAATTTACTCCGCAATCAGCTGATTCGAAAAAAAAGTAATTGCAGTTATGCAGAAAATAATACAAGTTACATTAATTGTTCTTTATATATTTTTTAAACATATGATTATAAACAAATATAAATGACGTACGAATGTAAGTCCTAAGCATTTTTCTGCTATGTTCAAAGAGGCAATAGCTGTTCCAAAATCGTTTCGGAAAACAATTGTTATTGCCGTACTTTTTTCTCTGAAACTTCTGAAGTGAATTCAATACTTTATTTTATTTTTATTTTGTATTATACTTAGGTATTATACTTATTATATAATTAATATTATGTTTATTAAACTTTGTATTATACTTATATATAAATAAGGATTGTCTCTTAAAATTAATTCATTTTCAACAAAGTTAATTAACGCTGTTCTCAATTACAAAGGGCCTACTATCAGACACATTTTTAAATTCATTTTTGTTCAGAAATGCATGAAACAGGCATTTGTTGTTATTCAGAAACTTTGCAATCGAAACGCGTTTTCGATTTTTTGGTAAAGGCAGAAGATCTTTTAGAAAACACTGTCAAAGTCCGCGTTTTGAACCGAATTCCTGATTCTTCATCGCACGAAAGGAGAAAAACCTGTTGTCACGTGACACGAATAGCTTATAACACGATAAATAATTTATTTATCAAAAACTTGAAAACTCATTTCGATTTCAAATTGCTTCAATAGTCAGGCCTGCAAATTTTATGCTTTTGCGTTTAGAAATGCGTCAGAAAGTTTTGCGTTGTTCAGCAGATCAATTTGAGAATCACATTCAAAATAAAGTAGAATGTTTAGTTTGTGAAATCGTACACCTATTTCACTTTTTAATTTCAGTTATTGCCGAATGACCATTTATTGTTTAATAAACGTCAAAAATATTAAAAGGAATTTCTTTTAAATCGTTTCAGTAATTCTCGAGAAAAATGAACTTTACTCCCAGCTATTTTCTATATGATTTCTCTAGTGTTATTGCTTGCTTTAGTATTATTATTCTAAGGTAGGCTGGGGGGGAAGCGGGGCATTAAAATTAGAGAGACTCAAAATCAAAAAAGCACATTTCGAATATTAGTAAGGCATAATGTAATTTCAAGACAGCGGTTTTTAATTCCACGTACGGGAAATATAGTACAGAGTTGTTAGAAATTACACAGCACACACGTCGTAAAATGTACATGTTTTGTTTTATCTATTTTTTAATTTATCCATAAAAGTTATATATATATATATATGTGTGTGTATTAACATTTAGTTTAGAGGAGGCCCCACTAGTGGCTGAGAGGTTCTGCTCTCAAAGCTGGTAGACGGGAGGTCCTGTGTTCAAACCCAAACCCTGTCAAGCTCGTCGACCTAACCGTTCGGAGTTTTCCGTGGTTTTCTTCGAACCTTGCCGTAAATACGGTTTATGATCCCTTAGAAAGACCCCCACTGATGCCATCCCCCCTAGAACCTATATCCCTTGTGTAAATAATCGCCCGTCATAAATCAACTAACCAACCTACCATCAGTTTAGAGGAGCTAGGTATTTTTTAGTTATCTTCTCTCATTTTTTGCACATTGAAAAAAAATGCTTATTTAAGGAAATTATTATTTTTAACTTATTTAATTTTTAAATGTATCTGAATGCTTGGAGCTATTATTAAATAAAGTATTTTTGTATTAGCATACAGTTTTTTTTTTCTTATTTTACTTATAACATTTGCTTAATATTTTTATTCAGATTTCTACTACTATTTCCGTATAGCAATATTCGGCTAATTTAAGTACAACATAAATTATAATACAATTTGGAAATAGCGGTTTATTTTTTAATTTAAAAAGTAAATGCCCAACTGTTAACACCAAACCCGTTGTATATAACTTTATTCTTCTTTACTGTTTATACCGATTTCTATGTATTTATTTCTACCTTTTTCTTCTCCTGAATTTTTTTTATTATTATTTAGTTATAATCTGAATTGTGGCGGAAAAAAAAAAAAAAACGTTTATTTTAATAAATTATTTTTGTATTATTTATTTAATTTTTAAGTGTATCTGAAAGTTTACAGCTATTTTTAAATAGTTTTGTGCCTAGTTGTTTGTGTTATAAAATGAGTATGTAAATGTTTTGCCTATCACATTAGTTTAATTGTTTTTATTCAGATTTCTGTCACTATTTTCGAATTTTCGCTAATTTAAGTACAAAATAAATTATAAAACACTGGAAGTGGAAGTTTATTTCTGAATGAAAAAAGTTAATGGCTTACTGGGAACACTAATTCAGTTGGATAAAACTTTATTTTTCCTTACTGTACTTTGTTGCGATACCCATATATTTATTTTTACATTTTTCTTATCATGGAATTTATTTTTTCTTATAATCTGAATCATGAGAAAAAGAAAATAAATGTTTATTTAAGGAAATTATTTTTTATTTGCTTATTTAATTTTTTAAAGTATCTGAAAGTTTAAAGCTATTTTTAAATAAAGTATTTTTATATTAGCATAAAAAATTATTATTATTATTATTATTATTATTATTGCTTGTAACATGACATTTTCTTTTATATTCTCCTTTTCAAAATATAAACCACTATTTAAACGTTCATTGTAAGTGTTTTTCTGCTTATTTTTAAGAGACATCACTCAATTATTTCAAAACCTAATCACTTGAATTTAATGACTTCACAGAAAAAAAGTGCAATTTTCATGTCCGTATAACATTTAAACCTTATTTATAACGATAAGCTATTACTTTTAACAGATGAAAAGGTTTCCTTTTAGGGAAAAGTAAATCCCAAAATTTCTCACGATTGAAAGTCGTTAGCGGACGCGCCTAATGATTCCAGATGTTCTACCATCACCTGGGGTGTGATGCTCCTGAAGAAAGGGGGATGAAACGGTCAAGTTTTTCCCGTAATCGGAGGATATTTAAAGTATTCATTTCCCGTAAGCTACAGGTTAAGAGAGACTGTATATGCACTTGCCACTCCATTTCCCATAGATGATCCATCTGTAAAAATTTGTAGATGATTTTCCAATATTATGTTTTCTGTCAGGTTATCTATAATTTCTATATTTTTCAACTTGTAATATTCTGGAAATTTATAAGTTGCTTCCCGTTGCATAAGATTATTGTATATTATTGTATTAAAGTAAAAATAAAATACAACGTTAAAACACCAGTGTAATTGAATCTACAGCATACCGGTTTCGGTAGCATATAGCATACCCTCCTCAGTGCTGAAGAAAATGGAAATTTGCTCATATATATAGAAATGATAGAGGATTCAAGTGACAAGTTTATTAACCAATAGGAAAACGGAGGGTTCCAGGCAAACAACCAATAGGAAAATAGAGGATTCAAGTGACAGATTTATTAGCCAATAGGAAAACGGAGGGTTCTAGGCAACATCCAATAGGTTATCCAAAACTGGCTAATAAATCTGCCACTTGAATCCTCTATTTTCCTATTGGCTGTTTGCCTGGAACCGTTTTCCTATTGGTTAATAAACTTGTCACTTTAATCCTCTATCATTTCTATATATATGAGCAAATTTCCATTTTCTTCAGCACGGAGGAGGGTATGCTATATGCTACCGAAACCGGTATGCTGTAGATTCAATTACACTGGTGTTTTAACATTGTATTTTATTTTTACTTTAATTATATCGCACCAAGCTCCAAATTAATATTTATATTATTGTATTGTTGAAGTTAAGTGATCTGTTTCCTTGCTGTATCTCATAGACTTGGAATTCGTTTGGTATTTTGATGGTAATTGGAGGCACTCCAGTTAAAATATTTAATGCGTCATTTGAAATACTTCGGTAAGTTCTTATGATGTTTAACAATGCTATTCTCTGAATTGATCTAAGGATTCTGATGCCGTGGCAATTCAAGTTTGGATACAAGAATTCGGAGCCATAAAGAATCTGTCTTTCAATAACTGTTTGATACCAGATAGATCTTCTTGAGGAAGGGACTGATTCCCTTGTTGTAATTGTGGAAACATTTAAAGCCCGAAACAAATTGGGCGATCTTAGCTTTTAAAATACTTAGGTGCGATTGAAATTTTAATTTTTGGTCTAGTATAATTCCGAAATATTGTAGATTTTTAACAATTTTTATAGATTTCTGTTTTATTTTGAAAATTGGTTTTCTATTATTAAGGAGGCTCCTTCCAAACAGGAGTGCTTGGGTTTTTTCTTCTGAGTTAGTTAGATTAAGCTCTGAGCATATATTGACGAATGTTTCTATACGACTGTTAGCAGTTTGTTCCAATGATGATCTGGTATTGCCTTCAGTGAGTACGACGAAATCATCTGCATAAACGATAATTCCAAGAGCCTTTAATTTGTATCTTGTAATTATGTAATTGGCTATTATTAACCACAATAGTGGTCCTAAACACGAGCCCTGCGGCCAACCTTTGTGTGTCCTGAACCACTCTATGAATGTGTAATTATTTAAACCGATTAATCTCTCACTGATATAATTTTTTAGGAGCTTCTTTATGTAAGTTGGAAGTGGAGAATCATCTATTATTTCAGTAATTTTGTGCCAATCAATGGAGTCAAATGCTCCCTGGATATCAATTGAGATCATTCCACAGTATTTATATTTATCTAAGTTTTCCATGATTAGTGATTTTAGTTGTTGTAAAGCTGTTAATGTACTTTTTTCTCTCTAAAACCATGTTGTTCTGGTTGAAGAATGGATTTACTTTCTAGAAATGTCATCGTTCTTATTTTTATCAGCCTTTCTAAAACTTTTCCCAACATGGGAAGAAGAGTTATTGGTCAGTAAGATTTATGTTGAGATGGGTCTTTGTTCTTTTTTCTAAAATAAATTAAAATTCCTTTTTTCCAAGCTTCAGGGAAATGGCATAATTTTAAACATTTATTATAAATTTGTAACACTAAATCTGGGAAATCCTTTAGCATGTTTCTTATAGTTATCGCGTCTACCCTATCATAACCTGAGGCCTTTTTAATGTTCTGTTGTTTTATTGCAAATTTCAGTTCTCTTAGGGTAAATTTGATGTCTTGAAATTCTTCTTCTGGAATTGGGGACATATTTACATATGAGTGAATTTCATTTGTATTTTGTACACCAATTTGGTGTTGTAATAGATCTTGCTGTACAGTTATATATGTATCTTCTATTGTTGATTTTTCCAAAACTGTATGGATTAGGTCTGTGTTTTTAAGAAACTTTTGTTTTAGAATTTTAAAAGCCGTGGCATATTTACTCGTGGTCTCATTGCAGAAAGTTAACCATGATTCCTTCTTGGCTTTCACTATTTTTAATTTGTATTCTGCTCTTGCCTTTTTAAAATCAATTAAATATTTCTCATTTTCTGGATTTCGTTTGTGTCTTTTACCTAGAGCATTTAAACGATTTCTGAGTATTTTTAAGCTATCTGAATACCAGTTAAGTTGACGATCTTGTGTAATTTTCTTCTTTTTTAGAGTCTTGTCCATAGTTTGAGTTAATAAATCATGAAAAGAGTTCATCCACTCATCTAGCCCTTGTGGTGTTTGTACATTTCTTAAAGAGTCCATTAACCTTTCTTTATGATTTTTTAATTCTCTATTGAACTTTTTGAAGGTTTCAAATTTAGTTTTATAACGGAATAAATTTCTTATTAATGAATCCGCCTTTAAATTGAATTGGATGTGTCTGTGATCGCTTAGAGATGGGAAACTTGTGTCTACTTTCCATGAATTGATCAGGTCTCTTGATATATGTCCACGTAACGTCAGGTCTGGATTTCCCTTCTTATTATTTACGGCAAAGGTATTGCCAGCTGCAGGATCGTTTATAATTTGTAATTCTTTATTCGATATGCATTCTAGGATGACATCTCCTCTGTTATTATTTCGAGCATATCCCCATGCCTGAAGGTGGGCATTAAAGTCCCCCCCCCAGAATGAGATTGGAACTATCTTGTATAATATCACTCCATTCCTGTAAGTCTGATAAAAGGTTTCCTTTTGGTTTTGAATACTGAGATCCCAATTTGAAAGTACGAAGTTTTGTAATTAAATTTATAAATATGCTATTAGTTGTTTGAAGTATTTTAACGTGAACAAATAATGGGTCTGCTATTAGGATGCCGGCTGTTAGGTTATTGGAGTGATAAAAGCCCATGATATTGGGAGGCCTGTGAAGGATTTTTTAGTTTTATGGAAGTCTTGTATCAGGGCTATGTCTATCTTGTATTGGTGCATATATTTAAGTAATTGTAAATTTGCAGCTCTGCAATTATTAAGATTAATTTGAACAACTTTTATATCATTTTCTTTTGGGCCATTTATAAGTGTTGCCAAAGTAGTAAGTAGTTGAGGAAGAGTTTAATTTATTTAATGAAACGATATCTTCTGTTATGTTTATAGACGCGAACGTGATGAATTTTTATTTATTGTGAGATCTCTCTGGTAATATATATTTTGAAAAACTTGACAGTATGAGGAGTTAGCTGCGTGATTGTTCTCATAAGGGCGGCCATTTTGATGGTAAGAGTTTAAGCAATTAATACAAGTGTGTTTAGAAATTTCATCTTTTAATTGGCAAACCTCCGATGCATGTTTCTTTGCACAGTATGCGCAAATAGTATTTTTTCTGCATGTATCTGCAGAGAGTCCGTAATATTTTCAATTATTACAGCGTATGATAGGGGAGTATGGCTTAATTGGGCAAGAAATAAAGCCCACTAATAGCCTTCTCTGTCTTAGGAGCTTTATCGCCAATGAATCTTCTAGGTCTAGCATTAGCTGATATGATTGTAATTTATCCCTCTTTAATTCCTTATGTTGGTTATCTGTTATATCTTCGTTAAAGTTTTCACTTATTTTTTGTTTGACTTCCAATATTGTGACTGATTTTGGAATACCTAATATTATGATCTTTTTCCTTTTCTCTGCTGCATATTTTAGTGTAACTAACGATGTTATTTTCTCATTTGCTTGAAGGAGATCCGATAAGATGTCTATGTCTTCCTCTGTTACGCATTTTACTATTATTGTGTTTTTGTCTTTTGACAATGTACTGAATATTTTTATCTCATTTGTTTTTATATTTACGGCTTTGTTAAGCTCTTCCCTGATCCCAAACGTTGTGAGCTTTGTATTTAATTTTCGGGTCAATAGAAGAGCTGATTAGGAGTAAAGCGGTACAGGTGCTGAGACTACCGATGCATATCTAAAATTATTTGGGAGATATATCTCTCTTCCTAATTTCGGTTCATTTTGAGTGGTCATTTCAAATTGTTCTTGATTTCTGCATAGTACTCCTAATTTTTTGTTTAAATCTTCATATAAGTTTGTCATTGTGTTTAGTGTTTGGTTGTTTTGTTCTAATACTTTATCTTTAATTTCTATTTCCATTTGAAGTTTTTGATTAGATAGTCTTAGCTGTTGGCATTGAGTTTTTATTTCTTCCATGCTCATATCTTCTAGATCCTGTTCTTGATGAGCCTTAGAATTAAATTGTAATTTGCTGTCTTTTTCATGTACCAGGTGCTTTAATTTTTCATTTTCTGTAATTAAATTATTCATTTCATCATTAATTGCTTTCAAAATCTCTTCATGAATTTGTTTTTGGTTCTCTATTTGAGTTTGTAGATTCTCATGTTCTAGCTGTTGTTTTTCTATTAGAGTTTGTAGATTTGCTATTTTGTCACAATGGTTATTTTGAGGATCTTCTTTTTGAGTTGTTCTTGTGCATTTTAGGATTTGTATTTCTTCTATTAGTTTGTTATAATATTTCTTTGCTTCTTGAGCATGATTTAATTCATGTCTTCGTAAATGGCGATACATCATATCCAATTGGCCTTCTAAGCTCATATTTTGCTCCATTGCCGTTTCAAAGTCTATCAGATTTTTCTATTGTAATGGTGGTTGACGTTTTGGTTTTTTTATTGTATTTTCAGTTATATTTTGAGTTGGTATCAACAAGTTCAAATCTTCCACCGATGAGCTATTGCATGATTTTGACATACAGTCATATGTTATTTTTTTTCGACGTTTTTTTGATGAGGAGGAAGTTTCTATTTTACTTTCTGTTAAAGAAGCCATTTTTTAAAGATAAAGTCTTAATCAGTGATTTTAGTGTCTATATCAGTACATATGGTAATCAGTTTGTTGTGAGATAACTTTTCTTTAAAGATTAACAATATTTATAACTAGGTTTTAAATGATTTAAGCGCTTGTGACACTTAGTTAAAGTTATAATAATCAATAAACGAACTTAGTAAATTATACTAGATATACAACTTCTGATAAACAGGCATCACCAGAGCACATCTTCATTATCTACTAAATCGTAACTAAATTTCAATTAAATAACTAATAAAACTGTAGTTGGAGCATCATTAGCCCCCCGCCATACATCAGTGAAGGAAAGGGATATAGAAAGAGTATAGCAAAAATCAACAGCCTAGGCTGTTGGAAATGACTAAGAGAAAATAAATTTGGAAGGGAAAAATTGACTAATATTTTAACAAAAAAATTAAAACAAAAAATACAAAGTAACGATAGGGAAGAAAATTTAAAGCAGAAAAAAGAAAGGAAGGGGAGAGGGGGGAAAGAGGATATTTCCTATGCTAAGATGATCATACACTTTAAAAACTTTACATAAAATAGCGCCAGTAATAAATAATGAAAATAATTACAAAAGTATGAGTAAAATAACACAAAAAGTATTAAATAAATGGATGAAATACCTTAAAACACTATATTATAGAACCTCAAGTAAGATGCTGCAAACTATGTACAATATTTACAATATTCTTGCTATGAAGGCCATAATAATTTATAGAATATAGGTATTAATACAAAAATACTAAACGAGTGGGATGATTTACCTTAATACACAAATATATTTGAAAATGTTGCAATATCTACCAGGACATTAACAAATAATATATATACTTTAGTACCGAATCGGACTAAACATGAACATGACTTTTGGCGTATTGCAAATCAAAGACTTACAAAACGCGAAATAAAAATTCAGAGGTAAAATATATATAACATAATTGAATAAAAAATTTATCTATACACGTTAAAAATATACAAAATTTAATGAATCAAATTAACTGAAGTCCAAATCAAGGACATAAGGCTACTATTAGAAAATAAAGAACAAGAAAAAGGAGACCTTACCAATCGATGTCCAAAATCCTGGCTGCACTTGAACTTAAGTACTAAATAGTAGGGGGAAAGGGGGGAGACTAAGGGGAGTAGAAAAAGAAAAAAAAATGACCCAAACACAATAATAGAATTTTTAAAAGTATTAAAAAAGACAAATGCGAAGATGTAATACATGAAATGGACGAAATAGTGCTAAAAAGCGGCCTCTAAGGGCGAAAAATAAACAATTTAGACAAGGAATAAAAAGAGCAGGTCAGTACCTATACAACGATATTGTACATGAAAAAAAAACGTTAAAAAGCCCCCTAGGGGCTAAAAAATGAACTACAATACAATTGCTAGACAACAATAAATAGAATGGGTCAAGACCTATCTAACGATGTGTCACATGACCCACCTAGGATGAAGTAAAATTAAATGTGCTAAAAAGCGCCCTCTATGGAGGGAAAATAAACTTTTAAGATAAGGAATAAAAAGAGCCGGTCAGTACCTAAACAACGATGTATTACAATATAAAGTAAAAATTAAAGCGAAAAAGTACATTAAAAAAAAAAAAGAAAAAAAGAGAGAACTAAAATTTAATTGATGGTCAGCAATAAATAGAGTGGGTCAAGACCTGTCTAACGATGTGTCACATGACCCAACTAGGATAAAGTAAAAAAAAAAAATTGCACGTGTTTTGTCGCAAATTTTCCTTTAGTGTTGTAACCACTGTGTGTGGTCAGACTCACATACGCTTAAAACTACATAGTCATATCCGCCAGCGTCAAATTCTGGCCAAGCTTTGCGATACTTGACAAAATATTGCAAATTTTGCAACTAAAATAGTAGTCATAAATAAAGTCAAATTGACGATAGAATTCGACACTTCTTTTAACATTCTCATTCAAATTTAATATTGACGAAAACTGAGAATCTTCTATACACGCATTTTAGCTTTGTGTGTTTGAGTAAGATTAGATTAATTCTAAAAAACAAAGAATTCCTCCCGATAAAAGGACTGGAGGACTTTTTTATATTCAACCGTATGACAATTTACAAAAATATTGTTTGTTGTAGATTTCTCTTGAAATTATCCTAGTATTAACCTAGTATAAATATATAGCAGATATTATTTTTCGACAACTGGTAGGAATAGAATAAAAAAAGATAGTCCGTCTGTTCCATCCCGTAGTCAAAGGGTTAGGGATTTTAAAAAAAGCTATATCGAGAATAAAAAATGTCAAAATCTGTAGTATTTTAAGACGTTTTAAGTGAATATTTAAAACAGATTTTCAAAAATAAAAAAACTTTAAATGCGTTTTCTGAGAAACATGATTTTCATGAACAATCAGATGCAAAATAAAATCTATTTCCGAAACTTATATTTATATTAATATAAAACTGATCGGCTAAAATTTATATGATACTGGGAATTTAATAAATTATAAATAATTAAAATATTTATGAATTTCCTGAAATTGTACAGCTATTGTTATAAATTGTTCAACAGGAAATATATGACAAAAAATCATTAAACTGCTAATTTAAATGGGTATTTAAAAGTTTTATTTCATGGCTTAGATTGTAGATCTATCAAAATTTTTATTCAATTCCTACTATTAGCTCACACGCTCTATATATTTATATATCTTGTTAAAATTTTCAATTGTTAATAAATTATTTTTTATTCATCCACTCAAGTTCAAATACATTTTTTAAACTTGTAGTGGATGACACTTAATATTAATACAGTTTTTTAAATATGAATTCATTAATTTAATTTAATTAATTAATTTAATTTAATATGGGAAAAAAATTCTTCCATTGTTTTCATAAATGAAATGAAAGATTTTCCTCAAATTAGTGATGCCACAAAAATAAAATACCGCAACGATGATTATACAAAAATGTTCAATAAAGATAACGTGAGACATTAATGCTGCACAGGTTTATTTTATATATTTATGATTAAAAACGGTAAAAAGCAAAAACACTCCATTAGGTTCCACTCTTCGAAAGAGCCGCAACTACATGAAACTGTTGACATGGTAACTGTTGACTCGTGATTATGTTTTAATGTTATTTTCTATACTGTTTCATATTATTTTTAGTACTTACGTATTATCCGGGCCATTCTTATATTATTTATTAAAATGGAAAATTGCAGGGAAATTAGCTTTCTATTTTGCCACTTAATATTGTGACTCTGTCATATGTATATAAATATATTTATTAATAGTAATTATTTAATAAAAAATAACAAATTTTTTTTCTTTGTTGACCTGGGTAGGAATTGACTTTAAATATATATATATATATATATTACTTTTTTTATTGCTTATGTTGTAGATAATTTTATTATTTGTTGCGAGGACATTCCTGGTAAGATTCAAACACTGCAAAATGTTTCCTTATAATTTAAAAAATTGAAAAAAAAAGAAGAATTCACAAAACAATTTACTCATTTTTTTACGTATTTATAATAGTAATTTTTTATTATTTAAAAAACACGGTGACAAACGTAGTAGGACGGTTTAAGGAGAAAATTATACAGAAAACTCTTATTCAGTTTTTTACATTAATAGATGTATGCTTGTAAATTTGCAATTTATAAATAATAAAGAAAGAAGTTTGTTAAAGCCCGATTTCGGAATTTTTTTATTAGATTTTTTAAAATTTAATTGTCATGCGATATTTAGCGTTTTTTCCACATAAAGTCTTCACGCAGCGAATGAGTTCAGCGGCACTGAAGAAACCGATAGACGAGGAAAAATCCTGTAAATCCACAGTTTTGATTTTCGAAGAATTCAGTCCGTAATTAGCCGAGATATTAATTAAAAATCTCGTTTAAAAAGCAATTTCTTTTTTTACAAAATGACAAAAGCAAACTTTTTTTTCCAAGCGGAAATGCAAACAAATTAAGAATTTTTACTATTCAACAAATATTAAGAAAGCTTATTGAGATATTTAATTAAAAATTTCAGATCGTAAGAAGAAGAGTATTTTGCATAGTGTATATATATATATATATATATATATATATATATATATATTTAAAATAGGACAGTAGTTTTTCTTATTATTAGGAAAAAACTAATTTGAGCCAGATATATTGTCACACAAAATTCAAGGAAGAATGAAACAGGGATGTGATATTCATTATAAACTGATCAAAAACAGATCTGTTTTCGCAGATCGGCTGACCTCTCAACCTCTTTTATGAAAGGAAAGGAAATAAATTGATAATTTTAATTAATCAGCGAAAACTAAGAAAACTTATTAATATACTAGTATATAGCCCTCGTCGAAAATGACGGAATGTTACGTTTCATTTTCATAAGATTTCATACAAACAAACAGCATTAAGATGTTATGAAATAATATTCAATCCTTTGATATAAACAACGACATTCCCGAAGGAAATAAACTGTTTTCATTGAACTTCAATAGTTTAAAGATTTCCCTGTAAAAAGATTCTGTAAAGATTAAGTACGATAAAATCTTCAAAACATTGTTTAGATCAACAAAGTTGTTTAAACACCCATTGCTGGGTTAACACATCCCGGGCCCGCTTGCGGACCCCTAATTAAATCGGGGCAGAGCCTTGCATACAAACCTCGTAAAAAACTACTCTAACACTTCACCCGCACTTTCAGGCAGCGCTGCAAAGCATATTTTTAAGCGACATTAAACATTTCGAGTCATTTCGGCAATCTGCGTCATTTTGATCTTTTAAACTGCCCTGCTATAGCAGAGTAAACATTCCATTATTCAAATTCCGATTTCACAAGTGTAATAAATTTCGATAATTAAAATAATTTATTTTATTTCTTAATTAAATCACATTTATTAATTGTATTAATATGACTGATCATTTTTTTCACTACAAAGTTACTATGTTAAAAGTCAAAGTTTTATCTACATTGATATAACTAATACTTGTTGTACCACAGTATTACATTATATTCCTTATATTTTAATTAAATTTGATATAAAATATTCATTTTATTTACAATGCAAGCAAAATTGATAAAATACAGAACAAAGTGCAATTTCAACAGGAAGTTTATTTGACAAAATAATAATTAAATAACTTAAAATTTAAAAAGTTTATCTCAAATTAAATTCTGATTTTTTATAAACATGCCTAAAGAAACCTGTGATAAGTTTTGATCATTAAAGATCATCTTTTATTAAATAAGTATTTTTTTTTTATTCTCATATTAAATTACAAATTTATTTTCACTACAAAGTTTCTACTATGCTAAAATACAAAATTTTATTTGCATTGATATAATTAATATATGTAGTATACGGCATTACAATTACATGTTCCTTATATTCTAATTACATTTTATAAGAAATACAGTGACCTTTCACTTATACGCGATGTTCAGTAATTACTTTTTGTACCACTATTTTAAAACAGTAAAATTCGATTTATAAATTCTACGATTAAGTAAGGAGAAAATTACTTTAAAAAGGAGCTGGTGCTGAAAAATAATTACAGCGTATCGCGTATTAGTGAGAGGTCACTGTATTCATTGAGAATTAAAACTACAATTTCAGAAGAAAATTTTGTTTATATTAATCTCCGATAGATGGCGATAAAGGCTCACAACGAATGAACGAAGTATTTTAGCGAGTATGACGGAGGAACGTAACTGCTTCCGTTTGCGATCGCTTTTCGAAGGGTGACTTTCATGGTTTAATATTTTAAACGTTCCCGACGAATAAATCATTTGTTTGTTTACTTTCATTTAGCAGTAAACCTGATTTCAACTGAAGTTACCTCAGAATATAAACATTATTTAATGTAAGTCATCTCACAAACATTAATTTATTTTGAAAGACATCATTTCAAGTAGGAGAAATTATCGTTTAGTTGTCATATGTTAGAATAGATTTTTCATTAAGCCTAACATGGCGTTTAACGATGGTCGATTCGCAAATCAGAGTGGTCGTGTCCGGTACCGTTACAGACACTTTCTTGCCTTCGGATTTTATTATAAGTAAGATTGATTTAAAATTTCAGAACAGAATTAGAAAACTATTTTACATAACTGTAAATTTTTTTGTAAAAATTGCTACTTTTTTATCATTATTATTAGCAAAAAAATATGTAGCAAGAGATATTTACCTACAAAATGGTAAAAATCACAATTATTTATAACTAAATAAATTAATGGAACAATAACAGAAATTTGTCTTTTTCAAACTTTCAGCGTAATATAGAAAAGTTTGTTCTCCTCAATTTTTGAATTTTTAACCATTTTTATTAGAACATTAATTTTGATTTTTTTCGATTTTTTGGTTTTTAAGGCGATTTTTTGACATTCGTAAAACAATTCCGGTCACAGTGGTTTAGTTTACTATAGTAAATTTTGTTCTCTGCGACTTTTGAATTTTTAGCAATTTTTAGCGCTTTTTTCCCGTTCCGAGTCGATTTTTTTATATATGTAAAAATGTATATATGAAAGCATTCCGGTAAAAATATCTTATTCCACTATAGTAAATTTTGTCTTCCTTTTAATAAAGTTTATTCGGAATTTATACAGCGATATTTCAATTTTTTATGCGTTTTTAGAGTTTTTATGCATTTTCTGGCGATTTTTCAACATTAGTAAAAGCGAATGCGATTTCAAATTTTTAGCGTAATATAGTAAATTTTGTCCTCCGCGATTTTATTAATTTTTAGCGATTGATAATTAGCGTTCCGTTTAGCGTTTAGAGTTTAGCGTTCCGTTACGATTTTTGGACATTCGTAAAAGTAATTCTGTTAGAAACTTTTAGCCTAAAGTAGAAAACTTTGGCCTCTATGATTTTTCAAGTTTCGCGCTTTTTGATGCAATTTTCAGAGCGATTTTTTGGATTATTTCGCACTCTGTGGCGAATTTTTGAAATTCGTAAAAGGAATTCAATTTCAAACATTTAAGCTAATATAGCGCATTTTATTTTCCGCGATTTTCAAAGGGACTTTTACCGTTTTTTCGCTTTTCGCTTCGATTTTTAACATCCGTGAAATAATTTCGATATCAATATTTTAGTCCACTGTAGCAAATTTTGTTTTCTGCGGTTTTTGAATTTTTAGCGATTTTAATGCAATTTTTAGTGAGTTTATTATTACTTTTTTTGTATTACGGCGATTTTCTCAGATTAGTATAAGGAATCCGATTATAATCTTTTAGTTAGTAACCGATTATAAACTTTTTAAATTTATAACCACAATATTGTAAATTTTGTCCTCTTATTAATAAAGTTTATTCAGAATTTATACAATGAATTTTAAAATTTTCTTTATGCGAAAACTTTATGCGATTTTTAGAGTTTTTTTCCGTTTTGCGGCGATTTTTCCACATTAGGAAAAATAATTCGGTTTCAAACTTTTAACTTAATATAGTACAATTTCTCCTCCGCGATTTGTAGCGTTTTTCCGCATTTCGCATCCATTGAAGCGTTTGTGAAAGAATTCCAGTCACAATATTTAATACTTAATATATTAACATCGGAAATATTATTTTTGGAATAAATATATATATATATATGATTTCATATCATAATTAGGAAATCACTATTATTAATTATCTGTTTATTCTGCGAATCATTAGTTCTACAAATATGACTACATGATTAAGGATACGTAACCCGCAACACAACAAATCTTAGAAACTGGACTTCAGGCACAAATCAATGTACGTAGTTTTTTACTTATTCTGTTTTAGAATATTCAAATCAACGTTTTTATTCGGTATTCTCTAAAACTATACAAGAGTTTTAGATACATAGTGAAGTTAATCAGAATTTTATTATTTTTTTAAGTTATTGTACATAGAGCGACAATACAAAGTGATTTTATTCCTGTTTCGAAATAATATTATTTTTTTTAAGACTAAAACATTGTACTTATCAGCGGAGTAATTTAATAATTATTTAATTTAAGCTATTATAAAATCTGAGTATTAAAATAAAGTACTTCAATTTTAGTATTTACACACTGCAGAAAAAAAAAGTTTATTTTACGGTATAATACCAGCACTCCAGCTGCAAGTATTATACCGTAAAATATTTTTTTTTTTTTTTTGTAGTGTATGAGAAAATTTCGGTAAAAGATCGTTTTAAAATAAGCTTTTCTTTTAGTAAATACAGATTAATCGAAATCGGCGATACTTAATCTAATAAGAGAGTAAAAAGATTCTATAACTATTTAAGAATAATTTTTATATAATAAGCTTAGCATTCACATAATAAAAGAAGAAAAAAGCACCTAAAGCTGATTTGCATTAATCCCTTTATCTCGTTTTCAGTCATCTTAAATACGTTAGCGATTCTCAAATGCTTCATTGCTCTTCCAATAATGGAATCTGTTTTTTTTTCTTTAAATCTTTATTAAGTTTTAATTTTTTCCAGATAGACCGCCCGCCATGGCGAGAAATTTACTCAACTGTGCCTCTTTTCAGTATGAAATGCTTCAAAGCACAAAATTTAATTTACTTATTTTCTGAGAGGCATGATAGTTTTTGTTTTAATTTCGATGTCAAGCTTCTGTTTCTATGCATTTTAAAATTAATTTCATAATCTTCGATAAATACATGATTTCTTTTACAAAATCCAGAAAATTATCTTCTTTTCAGTGCCTTATTAAATATTATATTTATTTTCCTATTATTATTATTATTCTATTATATGTATATATATATATATATATATATATATATATATATATATATATATATATATATATATATATATATATATATATATATATTATATATATTATTATAAATCTTTAAATCTTTATTAAGTTTTAATTTTTTATAGATATTCCGCCATGGCGAGAAATTAATTCAGCTGTGCCTCTTTTTAGTATGAAATGCTCCAAAGCACAAAATTTAATTTACTTATTTTCTGAGAGGCATGATATAGTTTGTTTTAATTTCGATGTCAAGCTTCTGTTTCTTTGCATTTTAAAATTTCAGAATCTACGATAAATACATGATTTCTTTTACTAAATCCAGAAAATTATCTTCTTTTAAGTGTCCTATTAAATATTATATGTATTTCCCCCTTAAATTTTTAATTGTTTATTTGTATAAACCAAATTCCATTTTGTTAGCAATTAATGTAATAAGGGAGATTGTTTAATGTTTATCAGAGCCGGTCGTACACTGTAAAAAATGAAGTACTCAAAAATGAGTAAGTCCATGTACTCATATCGAAGTGAGTATTTTTGGGTCAAAAATGAACATCTGCATTCTCAAAAATGAGTAAGTTCATGTACTCATATCGAAATGAGTATTTTTGGATCAAAAATGAACACATGTATTCTCAAAAATTAGTAAGTTCATGTACTCATTTCGAAATGAGTACTTTTGGATCAAAAATGAACATATGATCAAACCCAACATACTTGTATATTTCAGAATGCGTAATGACGAAATTTCGGAGCCTAAAAAGCTATTATTTGAAGGAAAAACGAAGAATAAGAGAAATGAAAAGTGGATCTGGTTGTTCTGGATTTTCATCTAAGTGGATCCACTACAATACACTTACTCTTTTTTTCCCTCACATTTTACATATTTACTTTTTTTTTCTTGATAGTATTTCAAAATTATGATTTTTTTTCCCACTAATTTAAAAAAAAAATATTTTAACTTTTTTAACGCGAGGCAATATTGTGTTATTTAAAAGTTTCATAACATAATATCTTTGCAAATTATAGCTATGCAAATTGTTATTAAACTAAACTGATTTGGCTTACAAATTTATGAATTACGCTAAAATTTATTATTTTATAAATTATAATTTTACAAAGTTTATAATTTTAGTATTTCAATCTATGATCTTTTCTAATGTCATTTTTTTATAAATAATTCTTCGAACTGCCTGTTACTTCAGACATTATTTTAATCTTTAACACATATAGACAGGCACTGTACGTACATCTTTAAAAACATATTATTAACACATAACCCTCTATCCCTTCCTAACAGATGGCGCCAAATGCTGTTAGAAAGGGATAGAGGGGTAAGTTTCAAAGTAATTACCAACATTTGAGAAACCGCGGGTTCGATTCCTCGCATGGGTAAGGGTTGGTTAATTACTATAAACTCACGCAGGAATGAAAAAAATGAGCAGAAATGTATATATCCCTTATAAGGTTGTCCTTGCGAAGTAACTTTTTTTTTTTAATCCTATAAATTTTATTTTAACGACATAAAAATTTTTAAATTTGAATACATCCATGGGATCAAAAATGAGTACATAGCAGTTCATATTTGAATACATCCATGGGATCAAAAATGAGTACATGTGTTTCTCAATTTTGAGTACATTTGGATCGGAGCTATTTTGAGTATGTGACGTATTCAAAATTGAGTACTTTTTACTCAATTTTGAGTACCCATTTTTTACAGTGTAATACTTTTTATTTTCTTATGGCAGACAGCCAGTAAAGCATTTGGATTAGGAGTCTTTTTGCTTTATAAATATTAATTATTTTATTACTTACCCATCATACGTAGTATAGGGTAAGTCTTGTAATCGTTTTGAAAATCGAAAAAAAAAAATTTGACGGATTTACACGTTTCAGACACTGGAGATTCCGAAAAACATATTTCTAGAAAAAAAAATTTGCCGTACGTCTGTGTGTCTGTATGTCTCTGTGTCTGTGTGTCTGTGTGTCTGTGTGTCTGTAAACGCTTTATCTCCCGAAAAAATTGAGATAGAGACTTGAAATTTAGTATGTACTTAGTATGTAATAATGGGAAGAATCCTATTGAATTTCAGTCACCTCGATTATCTGGAACTATTTTTTTCGGACTCTCGAAATATTCGTTCTGATAAAAGGTATATAAAATTTTTCGAAATTGTTTATTTTAAGGAGTGAATATAAAAGACAATAAAACAAACAAAAATTTTGCATAAAGCTTGAAGTCGATCGGATAATGAGTTGCCGAGATATTTGTATTCATATTTCCACACTCTTCGATTTTTCATGACCCTGTATTTCATCCAAATTTCAATTCAAAGATATATTTTAATTGGAAATGAGACTCTTAATCAGATGCAATAAACCGCTAGTTAATAGGATTATTGTTCAGGGAGTTATAAGGATGTTTCTTTTAAGCTATTCGGTTATCGAGCCTTTAAAGTTTATGACGTCATCAAGCCACGATTTTATTCGAATTGAAATGCATTTTATAAGTAGTTTACGCATTTTTTATTTTCATATTTTACATTATGCATATCCCTGATGGGTAAGTATTACGGTGGCCCCCAACGACTAGTTTCATTTTATTTTTGAAAATGGAAAACTTAGGTGAGTGGGAGATCAAAAAGTAAAACTCAAATTATGTTAAAAATATAATAAATTATAATACCGTGTAATAATATATTTATTTTAAATGATAAAAGGTATAAATTAACTACATAATACATAATATACAGTAAAATAATTTTTATTAGATTGTTGAAGTATTTCGGCACACTCCAAGCCATTTTCAAGAACAAATGCGAATATTCTATAATTGCAATGTCTTTGAAGTTATTATTTGAAATGTACTTTTAATTTTCGTGTACTTTTTAAAAATTACGCACGTTATCTTTTATTTTTACTTGGTTGCTTATTTCAAGAAAAAATCGTCCAAATAAATTTCAATGAAAGTAAAATAATTTTTCCTTCCAGTCTATACTATCCACCCATAATAAGAGAAATCATAGACATAGTAACACGCAAAAATACGATATGTGAAGATGCAGCATCTTTTGACTTACCGAAATTATTTCTCGAGTTACACCATGGTTACAAATATGAAAATAAACAACCAAGTAAAAATAAAAGATAAACGTGAGTAATTTTTAAAAAGTACATGAAAATTAAATTATAGCATTTCAAATAATAACTTCAAACACCGTGCAATTATAGAATATTTTCATTTAATTTTGAAAATTGCTCGGAGTGAGCCGAAACATGTCAACAATCTAATAAAAGTTATTTTACTGTATATTATGTTGTTAATTTATACCTTTTAACATTTAAAAGAAAAATATCATATTATGTTTTCAAAAAATGTTTCAATTTAATATTATTTTAATGTGGGAAATTCTTTCAACTATTTCATGCGTGTTAGCGCAGAAAACTGTATAGTAAATGTGGAAACATTCATTTATTGAAGCCAAAGAATTTTAAACCCTCGTTATTATTATTATTTTATTTTATTTGCAAATGTTTTATTGTTATGTGGTGTGTTCTATTACAAAAAATCTCTTTTTCTATTAGTTATTAATGCATGCCACTTGTCGACCGTAGGTTACAACATGTCCTGAAAGAACAGAGCGAAAATGGGTACCTCCATTTACCAAACACCGAAATGACAGAGCACTTGCTTCAACTCAAGTAACTTCGTAATTTGTATCCGAGCTAAGTTACAGAATCCTTCCATGGTTAGGTACTACGGAAATGGACAATTCACGTTCCGAGATCTTTGCACGGAGGATTCATTTTACATGCACGCATTAGCGTCCACGGCACAACGTAAAAGAAATTTTTTGGATTGAATTAGTTTTATCGCATACATTTGAGAAATTAAAATTTTATTTGATAAATAAAATCTAATAACAACAGTACCATGATAAAATTCGAAATCTGATCTTAAGTCGTAACCATGAAATCTGAAACATAGCAGTGTGTCGAGAAAATGTTACCAAATTCAGTTTGTAATTATAGTAAAAAATAACTAAATTGTAAAAAATATTGTGAAATATTGTAAATAATAAATCTAAAAGACACATATACATTAATTTATAGCATTATACGATTATGTTGTTTTATTCTATAGATTCATGACATTTCCAGAAGCATTCATTATGTAAAAAATACGAAAATAGCAAAAATATTTTTATATCACAAAAATGTAAGATTCATAAAAATGTCATCACAAAAATGTAAGATTCATAAAAATGTCATCACAAAAATGTAAGAAATCTTATTGACATTATTTTGGAGCATCATGCATCAAAAGTTTACGTGCAGAAATATTCCATACTTAAAAAAAGGTATTAATATTAATTTCTGTCTCAGGCACATCCCATAAACTGATCCAAACGCTCATTTTGCTTTTGCCACACATATATATTTGAAAGGCTGACGTAACGGAGCAGCTAATATTGTGTCTAGTTTATTTTGACCTATTAAAATCCCAACCACAACAGCCTTCGCCGATCGAAAATCCACTATGACACAGTACGCTCCTAAACCGACACTCCATGTCACAACAACATATTAATTCCATTAGATATTAGTGAAACATAGATATAATAAACAATCTTCTTTCTGTTGTCACCATTTTTAACCTTAGTTAAAGAAAAGAATTTTGATCTTTATCTTTTTCCCAAAATTTATGTTTCCGGCAATTTTTTTATTTCATACAAAAATCACAGTAGCCTGTGATTACAAAAACGACATAAATGTGTTACTCCTAATTGTTTACAACAGTTCACAGTATTATTTTGCACATTATTGCTTTAAATAAAATAAACCAACTTTTAATTGAGGTACAAATTTTTAAACCAATCTATGTAGGTTTTACTAATAAAGTATCTTTTCCATGTGAGAGAGTATCATAAAGTGAGAAAAATTTCTTCCTAATGTTGAAACTGTATGTATAAGATAACGTTAGTAGAAATGTAAAGTAGATATTCTTGTGGTTAAGAGCCCAATCCAATTCAGTAAAACACCAGAAAATAACTAAATATCACATTAGATACTTCGGGTGGACTCCTGTGTAAAATGTGTTCACACGTGCTTTACGGTGTCAATTAGGGTGGAAATCTTCGATTCTTCTCCTTACGTATTTTATGTCATCACTACAAAACAGTGAGATTTTGGTTTCGTCAGATCAAATAATACTCTCCCATTCTTCTCTATCGCGTTAGCATGAGTTTTACCTGTTTTATTTTTTAACCTTTGTTGGAGATATGAAAATGACTTTTTCCGTGGCATTGTACATTTAAACTAAATCCTTGCAGTCTGCAACAAATACTCCAGGCACCTAACATCAGAGTGGCTTGGTTTAAAATTGTCACATATGCACGGTCTGTTAATTCTTGTATTATCACTTGCTGTTGTACATTATTTCCTGCTTTTACTAGAAAGGTTTTGTAGTAACATAGTCCCCTTATACCACTTCAAAAATTTATAAATGCCATATTTGGTTACATTTCCACCAATTTGCCTTTTTATTGATTCATAACTATAACATTTTTCCCTTAATAGTACAGTTTTACATCGCTTTCTAATTGACCAGAAAACTCTTTGTGCCATTTCTTTAATTTTCTTACATTTTTTTTTACATCCATCTCTAATTTCAATCACATAAAGCACTGACAAATGTCATCCTCACAGCTCCTAAACATGACACCAGTTGAATCAGTACTGTTGCCTGATTGAACCGCGGCAGAAATTTAGAAATGCCACAGTTGGTTACATTTCCACCAATTTGCCTTTCTATTTCTTCATAACTATAACATTTTTCACTTAATAGTGCAGTATCACATCACTTTCTAAGTGATCAGACAAATATTTTTGCCATTTCTTTAATTTTCTTACATTTTTTAAAATCCAACTCTAATTTTAATCACATGAAACATTGACAAACGTCCTCCTCACAGCACCTAAACATGACAACAACAGTTGAATGTGTACTGTTGCCTGATTGAATCACTGCCAAAACAAGGTACCACCTGATTGGATCTTTAAACAGTCATGCTCATTGGCTGCATTCAAATAAAAGAAAGCAACTTGATAATAATCTTAGCAAGTGCTGTTTCTTTTTCTTGTTTATTTGTCTATAACTTGTGGTTAAATATTAATAATTGAACAAAATTTATTTTGTTACATTCTTGATTAAATTATCTTTTCAATTAAGTATAATTTTATAGTATTACTTAAAGACAAAGTAATTTTAGTAGCCATTGCAATGAATCCATTTGATACCTTGCTAGCTAATATGGGAATCGACGAATAAATATCTAATGAAGAAAACCAAGAAATCATTATTAAAAACAATTTAATTTTCAGAAAATAAATTTTGAGACAGAATTAAATTTAAACTACTTATCAGATAACCTTTGTAGATAACCTGATTATTGTCTTAGAAAGGATGGAAAACCTAAATTTAATAAAGAGTTGCTAAGATTGAATATTAGAATTCCTGCACACAATATTTTAACATGAAAATATTTCACATGCCTAGAAAACCCGGTACTCGCGTCTATGTGATAAAAAGTGGTGCGCGTTCTCCGGGATTAATGTGTAAAAAAATATTGTGGCCCTTTCAAAAACATCGAAATTTCGTGGCAATCGGTCCATTTTTAAAGAAATTTGGATCATTAAAATACAAGCAGATAAATGGGCAAACATGCCTTTTCAGGATCCTTATATAATTTGCAGGTAACCACCTTGAAAATGATTCCTTTCCAAAATGAAAGCTAATTATTACAATCGGAATATTTGCTATAAAACACATTTCTTTATTCACAAAACTTATGCTTGATCATTAATGTACAGGCAGATAAATGGGCAAACATGCTTTTTTAGGATCCTGATATACACGTAACCACCTTAAAAATGATTCCTTCCCAAAATGAAAGCTAATCATTACAATCGTAACAATTGATATAAAACTCTATTTCTTATTCATAAAACTTATGCTTGATTATACATGCAAAAAGAAAAAACATTATGTAATTGTATACTCTTTGAAGTATTCTTTGTTTCCGATTAAAAATATAGAGAATAACTTATTACACACATTTTTAATGCTTCAATGCTTCTAATACTTGTTTTATGAATGAAAGATTTTCTGAAATAATTTTTATTAAAAGATATTCCAGTAAAGGTAGTCGTAATCACATGCCTTTTTGGAATTCAAACAATTCTTTTCGTTAGTCATTGTTTTAAAGAATTAGATTAATTCTTCAAATAATTTTATTGTTTAAACTTTAGTTTCTTTACTATAGTTACGCACTAAAAAAAAAGTCTTCAGCAATGTTTCTTTTAAAAAATCTATTAAAATTACGCACAATTCATATAAATTACTTAAAACAAGCTGCTGATTATCTCTTAACAAAAACAGAACTACGTACTTTTTTGTTCACTAATTGAATATTTTTAATTCCTTTTCCAAATATCTTTGTCTTTAAACACGTATTCTCAATCTAGAAAAATACTTTGAAGTAAAATAATGTGTCGGTTTTAATACATTTTGTGTTTCTTGAAAATTTTCTGCAAGGACTGCACGAACTGCTACTTACAAATGAAGTAGTACGAGTCTACATTTATAAATTCTCTCGCTTGCATTTTCAAATAGTAATTTGTACTTTTTATTTAAATGTCTTTTATTTTCGTAGCACTTTATTTTGTTTTATTCGTCAAGTTATTTTTCTTTTTTAACAAAACAAAAACGGTTTTATAAATTTATTTTGATGAATATAATGGTATTTTTGAACAGTTTAGGTAATGTCATCGTATTCAATTTCAAAATAATTTGTTTATTAGATATTTCCTATTAAATTTGTATGTCTCATTCTGATTAATTGCTAATTTTTAATTTGTTTACTGATTAATTTATTAAAACTTATCCAGCATTATGTATTGCGAATACATTTCAAAAAATGATATAAAATCACACTTATAAGTTAATATTTTTGAGTACAAATATTTGTCCATTCTTACATCTATTGTACTAGTTGATAAAATCTTTAATATTTCGTATATTTTACTCCGGAATACACATTGTTCTACCTCTGAGTATTATTCATTTACGTAACAGATTTCTTGTTTACAATTACGTTATGCATCTAATATTATAAAGCTCATTAATAATATATATTTTTTAATAATATAAAACATAATTTCGTCTTGAAATTGGAAAAATAAAAAAATAATATTTTTTTTAGGTCTCATGACGCCTAAGTAGATTTATTAAAAATATGCATAATGCTAAAGCTCATAGTAACATAGCATAAAATGCACAGAAAGAATTTCTATATATTGTAGTTTTATAACTTTAAGAAAGTCTCAATGATCTTTTCAGTAAATCTGAAATTAAAATAGTTTTCTCTCATTAATGTTGTTCTGATTTTACAGATTTTCGCCAACTTTTATAGGATTAAATTATGGTATTTGTTAAATATTTATTTAAAAGAAATAAAATATTGCACTGTTTTATACGTAAATTGGAAACGTATGGCTGTTTTCAAGAAAGCTCACTAGATAACATTCACCATAACATTATCTGTACCACCTAAAGCCTCACTTGCAGATGTGCAGTCTGCAAGTACTTTTCCTGAATAATACTGACTGGAGAATACATTTTACTGATTCAGAAGGTTAGTTCTTAAAAAAAGGTATAACATGATGAATATCGAGTCTTTTAAACAATCCGCATACAATTTCAATTTTCAACTGCAGTAGTTCTTCAAATTGTGGAAACCTTTTAAAAAAGGCGTATTTGTAACTATTGACGAATTCGCTTAAACTTTAAATTTAATAGCAAAGATATACTACATCGGTTAACTGTTAGTTTCATATTAAGACAACATTCTAATTATTCTTTGTTCTTCTATTGAAGCATATTTCTGTGAAAACAATAAATATGCTGCACTCTAAAAAATAATTTCTGAATTAGGTCAAAAATTGCTCCAATTGGGTAATAATGTATCTGGGTATTTTTTTACAAAGTAGAAAAACATCTGTTTATGACCGAAAATAGATGGATTTTAAATTGCCAAAAAAATAACTGGGCTAGTTGAACTTTAGTCGAAAAGACTTTGAAAGGACCAGTCGAAAGGTCCTTTAGTCGAAAGAGCCAGTTTGACTTTGACTTTGTCAAAAAAAACAAAAAAACAAAAAAAAAACAATGATTTTGTTTATAAAAGCTACATATTATAATATTGAACCCGTTTCTAATTGGGTACATTGTACCAATTTTGGACATTACCATATCCAAAATTGGTAATGTCTTTTTTCAAAACAAATACCATGCGGTTCTAATTATGAAATCCCTTTCAGTGATGTACAATATATTTCCGGAATGGTGATTCCGGAAATTTCGAAATGGATACGTTTTTATGCATAATGGATTTTTATGATTTTTTTAATGTTTCATTCTGAATAAGATTTATGTATATGATGTGAAAATCGTTTAGTTCGTTAACTGTTTAGTTGGTTAATTGTTTAGTTGGTTGGCCGACAGAAGAGAATCAAATCTCAAAAAATACATGAGCTGAAAGTTTTTTTTACAACAAAGAGTTTGTCAAAGGATATTTTTCGTTAACATTTACGCTTTCATTTTCCCAATCCACCCCCCCCCCCCCACCCAGAAAAAAAACAGAAAATTCGCTAAGAGAAAAATTTAACTGAAATCCTCTATGATAAAGCTATATTACTGTAAAATCACAAAGGAGTTCCAGAAACTGTACTCCCTGTTACTTTTTGTCTTTTAGAAACGGAAGTTTTACGTATGTCCTTTTTTACTGAATGCACGAAACATTTGCGAGTCGCAGATTAAATTTTCCTACAATTCTCTAGTCAAAAGACTAGACTGTTAATTTCAAATAACAGAAAAATGATTTCAGATCACATGTATATTCCGGCACCTGATCGCCTGTACTTATGACTTTTTGGGCGAAATGTTTTTTCACAGTGTGGAGAAGAACCCGCTGCAATACATTTGGTCAAGGAATCCCATTATTTAGTGAAAATTACTACAGAATAAAAAGAGTAATGCTATCATTGTATGCTAGAATTTAACGTTTTAAACAATAAAAAAATAGAAGAACGTTAAAGATAGAAAAATAACTTTGTGAAGAATGTGGTATTCGCTTCAAAATATTGTTGTAAGATACTGTAATAAGATGTATACCTATGTAATAAGATCTCTCTTTCTGTTATGCTGTATATTTACTAGAAACAAAAAATGACCGTGCCCATAGTGCATCGTATGCTGTCATCTTTTTAAAAGATATTATTTAGCACAGAACATCTGCGTTCACATTTCTGTTTTATAAGATTTGAAAACTGTTTCTTTTTTCTTATACACATTGTAGTATCGACGACAATATATGATATGTACTCCAAATGAAATACTTTATAATTTTTTGCTTCCTTCGGTATTGCTCAATAAAAGAATAAATTTATAAATTAAATTAACAAATTATAATAAACGTTTCTATTTAGGATTACTTGACTTGAAATTGAAACGCAATTCAATTAACAAAAGATACCATTTATCATATTAATCATTAAGAGGAAACTTCAATTTCAACAGATAAATTCAAGCTACTTCCTGGATTAGACGCATCTTATGCTATAAACTAATCAAAGGACATTATTTAGCACAGAGCCTTTGCGTACGAATTTCTCTCCTATAAAGTTTCAAAAAGGGTTTTAAACAAGAAATAAATAAATATTTTTTTGCTTAGCTGGGGTTGCAATATCAATGGTATTATAAGATACGTACTGCATATGACATATTAATAATTTGTAGCACAAAAATAATGCTTTTGGCACTCTTCAATAATATAATACATTTAAACATTAAATTTTACCGAGTCAAATTAAATGTTTCTATTGAGGATTATTTGATTTTAAATTTCCCAAAAAACAACGATTCTATTTATAAAAGCTACCTAATAAAATATTAGCAATTCAAATAATAATATTCAGTTTGAACTGTATTGTTTCCGTTACTGCCTGGCCTCGTCACATCTTTATGCTATCAAATAAACAAAGGATATTTACAAGTATATTACAAGTATATTACAATTCTACATTCGTTAGCGCTTAACTTTTGCATTTACATTTTCTATTTTATAAAGTTTATGAAAATATAAAAATAAATAAATAAATAAATAAAATCCTTTTTCGCTTAGCATGGATTGCGATATCAGTGACAATATATCGATGTCGTAAAGGGGACCAATAACATTAGTTTTTATCTTGTGAAGAATATCTATTAACTATGAAAACATTATTGAAAAGCCAGATCGCGACCCAGGCATAAAATTCCAGGACATTTTGTTTGTGAGCATAAGAATAATTTTTGTTTCTTTAGAGGAATTTTGCTCATCAAGTTATACATCTATTATTTCAACAATTAATGATATAATTGAAAATATATATGCTTAATTAAATAATATTATATAACTATGTATTTGAAAATTGATTTCTTTAAAAAAATAATAAGAAATAGGTAAAAAAAATTATAATATTTATTTAATATTTAATATTTATATTTAATCAATAATAATATTAATATAAGAAATATTTTACACAATAATAAGGTATAATTGGATACATAATGGTAATTAATATATGCAATAAAAGATCGTAATCTTCCTCTAAACAGAATTTAATAATTCATGTACCCTTTAATGTAAGCAACGGATGTTTTTTAAACTTTCTCAATGTAATGAATTAGAATTTACTATGTCGTTAAAAATTGTTTTGAGGAATAAATTATTTAAGCTTTTATTATGACATTATTTGAACACTTAAAGATTAATTTAAAAAAGTTCTAAAACAAGAAAAAGAAAGGAATACTTAGCGCAATTATAATTGCATTATATTTTCATGGTCTACAAATGCATTCCAAAGAACATTTTTTTTTTTTTTTTTTTTTTTTTTTTTTTTTGCTATACATGTACATATTTTTCGTGTTGAAGACATAACATTATTTTTGGTGAATCTCAGAATTTTACAAGATGATCACCTATTTATAATTTAACATCACATTCATAGATAAGAACTTGAAAAATAAAAGAACAAACAACGAAACAAGAATGTGACAAGAACTATTCCAGTCTCATATGCGTACTAAAACAAGCATATATATTTTTCTTTTTTTCTTTTTTCTTTTTTTTCCAATGGACATATTATAATTTAGATCGAAGTTGGTGGACAGACAAAAAGGATGGAATAATAGCAAGCAAAAAATAAAAAAATAATAATGATAAGAAATGCTATGCAGGAAAAACGATTAAACAGATGCACAAAATAAGACAGAGAGGGGGAAAAATAAAATAAATAAATTAGAACGGAGCGATGGTAAGAAAATAAACAACTTAAAAGTAAAGAAAAGGGAATGTGATTAAAATCACAACAATTATATATAATGCGTATGAAATCTAATATATAAAAATGAAAAATTGTCTGTCTGTCTGCACTGCTATACAAATCAACAGTTTGGAATCCAGAGTTGGGAAATGTTACGTATATGTGTATTAAAAAAAGGCCAAGGCAACTAAAGTAATCCGGAATCAAAATAATGTATAGTTAATTTTTAATTAATAAAAAACCAAAAATCTAACAACCTTTTCCTATCAAATTGTAGCAGTTGCCTACAATTAAAAATCCACAATAAAATTATTTCTACAATAATTAATTTTCTATTGAAATATTTCCACGTGAAAAATAGAAATGAAATAAAAAGTTTCAACAGTTTAAATAAAGATTAATATGACGCAATATTGGTAATATAACGAAAATTTAAAAACATTTCTCAATAATACAAGGAGTATGAGAATGTGAAAATAGAGAATGCAGGTTAATATGATGTCATTTGAAAATCAAAAAGACAATTAATATGACGTCATTAGAGAATTTAAAAGAAAATTAATATGACGTCATATTGAAAGTTTAACGGATTTTTCAAATGTTTGATAATCATACAAAGAGAGTATCAATATGAGTAATACAGAAAGCAAGTAGATGTGACATCAGCAGGTGAATATAACGTCATATGGGTTTGAGGAATGTATTAAATCATGATAAAAACCAGATTATGGAAATATTGACATATTTTAACATTTTGAAGTTCTGTGGGCAACATGTTTAATTTTGAAGTTGATTTTTCTACATAAGGATTCTTAAAATCCGGTACAACGCCGGGTACTTCAGCTAGCATCTAATAAATTGTTACGAAAAGGATGCCTTCGGTGATGTTCAATAATAAAATAAATCTAGAAATTAAATGAAACGTTTCAATTGAGTTTTATTTCATTTCCAATTCCAACATTTACTATTCTATACACAAATGCTACCAATTATAATACTATTAATCATTGAAAGGGCGATTCAATTTCAACAGATAAACTCAAGTTAATTTCTGGATTAGATGTAACCAGTGGCATCCACCATTCAAATTATATTATTAAGCACATATTTTTTAATACAGATTTTTGTTTTAGAAGAAGATTAAAAAAAATAGAAATAAATAAATATGTATATATATATTTTGCTTGCTTAGCACGTAAGGCAGTATCAACGGCAATATATGATATGTAATGTTAATGAAATATTTCAGTATTTGTTTTTGAAAATGAATCGTTAAAAACTATTCAATAACAAAAATTTTTTTTAATTTAATTAATTAAATAATTACGATGTAGCATGCTTTAAAATTCGACGGAATAAAAACATGTAATAAGGAACTGTGAAATGATCTTTTAAATCATTTCCAAAAATAACTCCACTGTATTACATCTGCCCATTTAACTTTGAAAACAATATTATTTTGAATTATATTTACAATAATTCTATTTTTATTAATTTTAACTGTTCACATTATTACAAACTAAAATTTCTTTCATATAATTTATAGCTTATTTAAAAATGAAGTAATCAGAGACATGCAATCAAAGTAAATAATAAACATAAAATAGTCAAAAAGGTCTCTAATAGTAAATTTTAATAATTACGAAAAGTAAAATAAGCGTCAAATTGCGTCTCTTTGACAAAAATAATTTAATTTTTTTTTTAGTTTTATTAATGCAAAAATAAATTGGAAGTTAGACATTACACCCTATTTATCGGCACAAACTTTTCAGAAGTACATTTCATATTTTTGATTCATGTATGTTTTACTGCATAATAGGTTATTAATAGATATATTCCCAGATTTCATTAATAGAAAATGATCTCATAAACCTGCATTTTTTTTCATAAAAGTAAATATAATCGGGCCAAATTGACGCAATTTTTACTCTGTTTTAATTTTGCCAGTATCGGTTAAATGGGCTACTCTTAGGTTAAAAAGCCATACATATGGGGTCGAATTTCACCGAATTTAATATCTATGATGCTCATTAAAAATTATATTGTTTCAGTTTTTCTTTGTTCACTCAACATGCCTCTGCTATGTTATTTTTTTTTCAATTAAATGTATAGCTGTACACCAGTTTCTACTGGAAAGAACTATACCAAATTTTATATTTGTAGTTATTAATTAAAAATATTTATATTGGTCCAATTTTGTATTTGAATACCAAACAGGCGTCGCGGTGAAACTATACTTTTTGTTTCACAGATTACCGTATCTATGAGTTAAACTCCAAGAAAGGCATTATATTTCTCTATAATTGGTGTGTAACAGTGTTATTTAAACTAATTGTTTTTCAATTACACATTTTCGACTATTAAGAATGTAATGAACTTCAATCTACGTCATAAAATAAAAATGTCCATAGAAATAACAATTCAAATTATCACTTTCGCGATATTTCGCATGTTATTTTATAAATATAGGTGTACAATTGCAAGAAATGCTCAGATATGAAAACCGATATTTCATTTCATACACAACCTCACGTTGTTTGTGGGAGATATGTTTTATATAAATATGTCTATAATGTTTGGAGAGAGAACTTTTTTGTAACTGATTGTTCATGAAAATTAATAGTGTTTTCAGGAAACTCATTCAAGTTTTTCTTTCTGAAACTCTATCAGAAATAGTCACCCCAATTCCATAAAACTCTCTAGATATACATGCTTTAAGCAGTTTTATTCCAGAATTAGAGATTTTTTTCGTCTTGAGGTGACTGAAATTCATACGTCAAAAAACGACGTATTAAAAAAATAATACTCATCAATTGTTACATGAAGAGGTAAAAAACCCTACAAAGGTTAATACAATTAAAATTAAAATTTACATTGATTTCTCTGACTTCAAAAGCAATTACTATTTTGAACTATAGTAATAAAAATACAAGTTTTATTAATTTTAACTTTTCCCATCTTTGAAAAATTAAACTTCGTTCATCTAATCTATAGTTTTCTTAAACATAAAATAATTACTGGCATATAATCAATTGAAGTAATCGAATGAAACTGCAATATTTGTAGTTATGGAGAGAAACCTCAAGAAAAATTACGTGACTTTGATACAGATATGGTATTTTCTTTTAGATTTATCAATACTTTTTTCTGTATTTCAAGCTATCCATGACGTCAATGTCTCTGGTGCAATATTTTCTTACATACTTGTCCTTTTTCTTTTCCAAAGTGAATGAAAATGCAAGCTTTCCTTTGCATTTCTTTTTAAAATGAGGTTATTTTCCCAAGTGAAACCATTTCTTCCTTTGAAGAACAATGACCTTAATATCCATACTGGTGGAATGAAAAACCAGCCAAAAGTTACATCATCATTGACGTAATCATAATATATATTTTAAATTTTATTAATGAAAATACAGGATTATGATATCAGTTTTCCCTGATGAAAACATTCAACCATTTTAAGATTAAGGTCCCAAGAATGTAGTTTCAGAGCTTTGATGTCATTTTGACCCAAGTATATGTAAATGTTGCAATTTCATTCTTTATAAAGATGCTTTTAGGTAGCTTTCATTACAAAAAGCTACCTATTGCAGCCGTTTGGAGGAAAGCAATTTCAAAAAAATTTGGTATATTTTCACCGATCATGTCGCCCAGACCCCCAAACCACCCTCCGTTCAAATGTTGATTGATATATATATATATATATATGACATACGTTATGCTGTAACTCTCTTATTTATGAACCGATTCGGATGTGACTGAATATGTGTATAGGACATACCAAGGTCTCGACCGAGTTGTTGACCAGCTTCAGCCGCCATCTTGTTTTAAAATGGCGGCCGGTTAAATTTTTTTAAATTTTTGAAAATTCAAAAAGATGTACAAAAAATTATTAATTGAAAAATATTATTTATGTTAAGTGTTAGAACATGATACAAGGAACAATTTTTGTTTTGGCTATATCTTAAAAATTGGCTGAGATATGGCAGTTTAAAATTCTAGGGTGGCTGAAATTTTGAAACAACGTGATATTTGTTATGGTGTAACTCTCGTATTTATGAACCAATATGAATGTGACTGATCATGTGTATAGAACATACCAAGGTCTCGACCGAGTTCGTTGGCCAGTTTCATGCGCCATCTTGTTTCAAATTGGCGACAAGTAAATTATTTTTTTTTTAATTCAAAAAGGATGTATAAAAAATTATAAATTGAAATAGTTGTTTCCATTAAGTGTTAGATCTTGATACAAGGATTCCGGAACATTCTTTTGTTTTGGCTTTATCTTAAAAAATGGCTGAGATATGGCAGTTTGAAATTCTAGGTTGGCTGACATTTTGAAACAATCTATCTTTTGTTATGCTTTAACTCTCAGGCTGAAATGCGTATTAAAATTAAGTATTAACGAAAACTGGGATTGAATCTTCTATAATCGGGTTCCAAGCAATTTAGCTTCGGGTGAATGAGTAAAATGAGTTTTTAAAAACATGGACTATGAAATCTACCTTTTCCTCCCGGTACAGGCCGGAAGGACTTTTTTAAAATGAGGTCAGGTAACTTTTAGTGTTCTTGAACCTTTTGATAGTTTTAAACACCATTTATTAAAATTAAAAATATATTTCTTTTTAATTAATTTTTTTTTAATTGTAATGAAAAAAATTGCATCAATAAATGAATAAAGATAAAACAATCCGAAGTACTATTTTCCTTTTTATCTGCAACAATGGGAAAAACCCGATTGACTTCATTTTGAATAAATTTCATTAAAACTTTTAAAATGAAAAATGAAAAATGAGTATGGAAATATTTTTAACAATAGCTAGCTAATAATGGCCTAATTAATCTGTCGCATTAAATTTGATATATCGCAAGACCTGTCAGATCCTGGAGTCCATTTCTAGTGACAAAATTTCATATACAAAATTAAGGCTATTTCTCTTTAAATATTTTAATTTCAAATTGAATTTAGCTTATAAATATTTCAGTGGCAACTTCCGTGATCGAGCCTACTTTAGTTCCGGTTAGTTTTGAAAGAAAGGGCCCTTAGGGCCCTGATGCGTAAGTAGCGTCGGACGGCATACATATGAACAGCTTTCAGTTAAAGTAAAAAACTATTATAATTCGTTCAGTACAAATCTCAGGACAAATGACGGAAAAAATAAGCTTGTATTTTAAATATGTATATCTCCTGTTCCTTAAATACTCAGTACTCCGGTTTGAGAACTGAAACAAAAATAACCATAACTGCACTTTTAATGATCATGAAAAGAATACCGAAAACTGTTTTGAATATCTAATTATACAGTATTTAAAAAAAAACAGAAAATAAATTTGTGATTTTTTATCCTAAATAGGCTATTTAAACGTTACCTTAAGAAATCCGCATGATATCAGACAGTTAAAGTGTAATCACTGCCTAAAGTGATAAAAACATAACACAAAATGCTTAAAAAATACCTTTTAATATATAGATGACATATCGTCACTACCAAGTCAAACTATCGACTGTGAAAAGATACTTTTTTCATTATTTTTAAAAATGGGCTGATTGTCACAACTAAATGTTAATAGTATTCTTCAGCAGGGCTGCCAGTTTCGCCTTCTTTTCTATTCAGAAATTCTGAATCCATACCAGAAATTCCGAATAAAAATTGTTGCATTATTTAATGACAGACATTTAGAGATTACTTAAAGTAAAAAACTTTTTCTCAAATTTTCCGGTACGAATTCGTCATCGCTGGATAAAAAAGAAAGCCAAACTGGCAACCCTGTCCTTTACAGAAATTTTATTAATATCCTTATTAGGCGAAGAATTCTAATAAAATTTAGTGGTGACAACCGACCAATTTTTAAAACTAATGTAAAATGCATTTTTCCACATTCGATAGTACGACATGGTAGCGATGATATGTTTCATGCACTCTAATGGTGACTTCTTCAAACTGTTAAAAAATAGCAGCAAACTGTCCAGTCATTTGAGCGTTTTTATAGAAAACGGTTACATAACCGTAATTTAACTCTATTCTGACCACAATATGGGTAATAATATTGGTAAATTAGAGTTAACTTACTGTTATGTAACCGTTTTCTAAAAAAACGCTCAAATGACTGGACAATTTGCTGCAAATTTTTAACAGTGCAAGATCAAAATGATAAATAATCTATTTTCGTAAAGTTTTTGAAAATTATAAACACAGATTATAAAACCTGATTATTTAGTAATTTTTAATTTTAATTTTAAGATTTATGTTTATCATTTTGATCTTGAAGAAGTCACCGTTAGAGCGCTTGAAACATATGTCATCTATATATTAAAATGTATTTTTAAACCTTTTTGTGTTATGTTTTTATCACATTAAGCAATAATTACACTTCAGCTTAAAGTTAACAAGTGATTTTATTATATTATCAGAGAGTTAATGAATTATTTAATTTAATTTTTTAATTATTCTGAATTAAATAAACATTTATTGCCTTTAAATAGTAAACATCAAATGTTTGTACAAAAAATACGTAATATGTAGATAAAATATATTTTTCCGAAAAACATGATGTAATGTAAGTGAGTGGTATTTCAGAATTTCTCGGTTTAATGTAATTCAATTTAACAGACAACTACTGCTTTGAAATACTAAGTGTGCGACAATGTAAGGAAATCGATGTTATTCCAAAGATAAATTAGGATTCTATTGGGTTCCGCAACCGAATGCAGGATCATTAAGCATGAAACATGCAATTAGTAATTTCATCATATTATATTGATGTTTGGCATACTGTAATATTACATAAGTGCCCATTATGCCTGTGAAATTATAACTTATGTAATCAGTTAAGTCTGTCGATTAAAAGTAAGCAATAACGAAATCTATTTGATTTTGCCACACTTAAAAATATTAAAACATCATACGTTTGATGCGTCATAAATTATTAACTGGAACATAAACGAAAAGAAAGTTTATTAGAAAACTTTTAATTCAAATTTTTAAGGACATTTACGTATCTAAACGTATATTCTGAAAATCTGTAATAAACTTGTATTTAATTTTTGAACTTTAACTTAATATTCATTAAATTATCATAAAATAACATATAAAAATGTAAATAAAGGCTTTATTTAATAATAAAAGACAATGAACTACTTTTGGTAATATGTTTAGAATATTAACTTAATAAAATTACTATAATGAAAATTTCATGTTTTCTGCGTGACACATTTCGACAAAATCATTTATACAAGTAAAAATGATCTAGATATTAAAATCCTTTTGCATTTTCATAAAAAGATAAAATTATTTTAGATCACAAAATACTTCTGTTTGTGATTCTGTAATCTGAAATCTCGCCTTAAAATATTAAACGTCCAAAATGATGCAAAAAGGACGATATATTCAGATAAAATTTCTTTTTATTAAAACCTCGATATAAAGTAACTAGGCGTCGCACTGTGGGAGATTTGTCAAATCTGGATGGACAAAAGTCGATTTCATAAAGTACAACGCAGGTGCCAATGGATTGATGCATTTTACAACTGAATCATTGGAGAATCACGTGACACCCTTTTTATCTCACCTAAGCGAACAATGACCTCCTGTTATCAGTTGAAACTGAGGCGTTGCGTTGAGTGCATCGGCTTCAGATAGTTCTTCAGCTTGACGTTCCATTTTCGAATGTGAATAACTATATTTCTGGAAATATTTAAAATCTAATTGTTATGGATAGTGACGAGGCAGGTATGTATTCATATATTTTTATTATTTGAATTGAGAAAAAAATAATTTTAGTAGTTGCAAGAGTACTACAAAGTAATGCATATTTTTCCATTATTTTGTTTGCATGTTTTCCACTTCACGAAAGGTTTAGTTTTATTTCCCGGCATTTCCTGGCAAAGTTTCTTTTTGTAACAATAAATATAGGACTTTGACTTTGTGTTTTTGTTTAAAGTAGCTCCGGAATCGTCCGGTTTTTAAAATCAAAGCACTATAAATATTGCTCTTTCAAATTTCGAAGTAAGCATTCGAAAATAGTATATATTGATTTTTAATTCATATTTTTAAAATGAATTGTAAAATTAAAACAATTGTTATGGATAATTACAAAGAAATCCCATGTTATTATTGTTCAGCCATTTTGATTAGAATAAAAGTTATATAAATTTTAAAAAAAATTGTTTTAAAACATTATTAAAAATGTTATTCATTCCAGTTTATCTTCTTTTCAGCACTTTTCAAAAAACTGAAGTAATTTATGCCTCGTTATTAACATTTATTTGTCTAAAAATAAGTCGAGAAAATTTTGCTTGTGATTTTATTAAAAGTTAGCAAAAACTTGCGTGATGTCTTTAAAAATAAGGGATTGAATGATTTTGTCTATCTAAATTGCACAGATCTGTTATGCATTATTCTTTGTTTCTATTTTGTATTTTTTTCTCTAGGATCTTCGAACGTCAAAGTAATGATTCGAAGGGAATTGTTTAACATTATGTAATAACCGAATTTACCAAATATACATGATAGATTAAACTTTCTGGAAAATTATTTTCTTAACAATGATACTTTTGATGACGATGAAATTAAAACACTCAAACACAATTTCTCCCGATTTAAATGTGAGTTGAAAAGCAAATGGATTGCAGCTCATTATAAACCAGATGTATTTGTGAAAAATAATAAGGAATGGCTTGAAGGTACAATAGAAATTCCAAGGAAAATAAATCGTGCAGGGAGGCTAGCAAAAGCTTTCAACGGATCAAGTGATAGGTCAAAGCGAAGAAAGTCTGAAAGCTTAGGGAGCTCGACAGATGTGGAAGTACTTACACATGCCGCTCAGGTAAAGTTAGAAACCTCTGGAAAGAGAGATGCTGCCCATGTACTTAAAGAATTAAACCATTCACCAATGAGAACAACAAAATATAAAAAAGCATATTTGAGAACTCAGCAAAGTGAAAAGAAATCTCAAATATCCTCTTTGGAAGCATTTATGAAATTATAAGAAGATATAAAAGAAAATGTATACCCTTGCTACGGTCTTCTACAGCGAGCTAAAATTGACTGCTATCCAGACAAAAAATCCTTTAATATTACAGAAATTTGTGCCGAAATCAATATTCAAGATTTACTTCATTTAACAGTGACACGATTATTTATTTATTTGGATGAAGTTTTGGAAATTTTAAATGAAGAAGAGAGATGCGTTTTAATTCTTATATGTAAATGGGGCTGCGATGGGTCGCAACAAGCACGAAACAAGCAAAAGTTTGAAAATGATTCCTCTTCCGATACGCACATATTCCAGAGCTCTTTGTTCCAGTTCAGTTAATTTGCAGCGTAAAGAAGAAGATTATTTGGAAAAATCCATTGCCTTCATCACCGCGTTATTGCAGAGCCATGCGGATAAGATTTGAAAAAGAAACAACTGAAATGATTAATGACGAGATCAATTACATAAAAAATGCGTTAAACTCTGTACCGCCCTCAAAAATTACATTAGAGAAAAGTACATTTATTGTAAAACATAAAATGATACTTACTGTGGTCGATGGAAAAATATGCAACGCAGCGACAAGTACAAAATCAACAATGCGTTGCTATATTTGTGGACTGTCTTCGAAAGATTTTAATGAAATTCTAAAAATAAAAAAATCAAACCAGAAACGTTATAATTCGGACTATCGATTTTACTTGCTAGAATTCGATTGTTTGAAAATTTGTTGCATTTAGCGTACAAGCAATGCCCATAAGAAAGTGGAGATTGAATACAGACGATGAAAATGCTATCGCTAAAGAAAGAAAATTGACCATTCAAGAAAATTTCAAAACAAAATTGGGTTTACTTGTAGATGTTCCTAAGGCTGGATATGGTAACACTAACGATGGAAATACAAGCAGGAGATTTTTTACTGACCGCTCTGTAGCATCTGAAATTACAGGTATTGTCAAAAATTTAATATACCGTTTTAAAGTTATTCTTGAAACCACATCCAGTGGCCACAAAATTCACCTATACAAGTTTAAAGAATATACAGAGAAGACAGCAGAACTCTACATCCAATTATATAAATGGTACCCAATATCACCCACAATGCACAAAATAATCATACATGGCCCCACTGTAATAGAGAAAGCTATACTACCAATAGCTCAATTGTCTGAAGAAGCAGCTGAAGCACGGACAAACATTTTTTCTCATTTCGTCAAAATTTAGCACGAAAAATTTCAAGAATTTCTTGTAACCGGGATGTTATCAACAGATTGCTTTTGAGTTCAGATCCAGTGTTAACTGGAATGAGACCCACGATAAGAAAAAAATCAAAATCATTTCTTAAAGAAACCTTAGAAATGTTACTGCCCATGGAATCTTCTGAAGCTCCTGATGAACAGGATTCTGATTATGAAGAAACATATGACAACTCTGAATTATCATCTGATTAAGAAACTCCACCTTATTGGTGATTTATTAACTAATTGTCCATATTGTTAATAATTAATGTTTATAATTTATTCAACTATATTTTTATTTTATTCGATTTTTTATCATAATTATCATTTGTTTTATAATACTAATTTTGTGGAATAAAAACCAGTATAAAGTTCCAAAACATCATTGATTTTTAAGTTATAAATAAATTTTTATTACAAAAAGTTAATTAATTACTAACTAATACATTTAAATTAGTTTAAAGCAATAAAATAATTTTGGCCGCCCAGATTCGTAAAATCTCCCACTGTGCGTCGTTTGAAAATTTCTCGATTAAAGACGAATTCTATAAGCACTTATTGATGTATGCATATACTTATACATCTGTGTATTTCATTATATACATGTGACAATTATTGAAAATATAGGCGCTATAAAAGAAGCTCTTAAAAATGCAATACAATATAATTTTCAATCAATTTTAAAATTTAAGACATAAAGACAGGTGTATAAAACTAAGCTATGAAAAATTTTCGGAACAATAACAAAATCAGAATAGATTCAAAACACATAAACAACAAATCAATATAGTAAAATCTTGTTATAACGAATTCCTGGAGACAACCAATTTAGTTCGTTATACTGAAAAATTTGTTAATGTGAAATTTTAATATGGCGTTCTTTTTAAAAATTGCATTCGCATTGAATAAAAATATATATTATTGCCACACTTATATTAAATTTCAGTTAATATGCAAACATGTCAGTAAGTAATAAATATACAGTATATTACTATTGTGAACTTACTAGTTAGAAATAATATATTATTAAGTTTAAGTTTCAATATATTAATCGTAATTATTATAAAGGAATTATAATTTATATTATAATTCCTGATAATACTTGACGTATTACAGAAACCTCACAGACATCTGCCGTTACTATAACTTTATTTCTTTACAAAAAGTTTACAAAAGTTTTTTTTTTCACTGAAGTTGACAATATATTTTTCAAAACAAATTTTATAAAATGTTTTCGAAACATTATTTTGCTAGGATAATTACTTTTTAAGAGTTTCAAACTTCCATAGATCCCCTTTTGATCGTATAACACAACCTTTGGTACATGATGGACAATCATCATCAGTTTAATTTTCACTGCCGTCTGCCCCTCTTTCATTGAGTTTCCGACTGAAATGACTGTTCTTTATAAGTCTTCAAAAACTTCGTTAATTTGAAAATTTCGTTAATGTGAACTTCGTTAAAGTGAATATATTTATAATGTGAAAGCATAGTATGTTTTTTAACAATCTAAAAAATATTCGTTAGACTGAAAAATTCGTTAAAGTGACATTCGTTGTAACAAGATTCTACTGTATTACAAGTCGGCCGACTAGCCTTAACTCTTTCGTCGGTGGAAAGTCAATTTAATCTCTTCCTCCATCTTTTCTTGGCAAATAACAGTACTATCAGCAGGTTTCGTAAGGCGAGCCAATCTTTACAGGGTGATTACAAATGAATATCCCAACTTTGAAGGGCTATATCAATAAACAATAAAAGGTAGCGTTCCATTTCACACGCCAAAGTGAGTGTGAAGTTATGAAGTTTCATAAATGTAAAGGTTCGTTTTTTGGCGAGAGATGGAGAGTATTTTTTTGGGAGAGAGTTGTTTCCTTTGCTCGAAGAAGAAATGGGAGCCACCATCTTCAAACAGGACGTGCGATTTTTTTCTTTGGGGACACATAAAAGATAAAGTGTTTTTCCGCCTTTACCAGCTGACACTGTTGAACTGAAAACGTGGATAACTGTAGCTATTGCAACAGTAACACCCAACATGCTGAAAACCGTGTTGGACGAATTATCCTACATAATGGATGTCGTTCGTGTTTCTGCTGGTGGTCACATTGAACATTTATAAACTTTTGTTATTAGTAATGTCACAATCTTCGTTTTTATGTCTTTTGCACAAACTCATGTATCGTCTAAACTTTTGTTTATAAAGCCCTTCAAAGTTGTGATATTCATTTGTAATCACCCTGTATATTAAACACAAAATAATAACAGATGAAATAAATCGTGTACGAACTATTGAATTACAATTCCGAGCACTTAATTTTACTTGATATTTATTTTATATTCAACATAAATTGATAATCTGTCTTTTAGAAGACAGATTTCAGTTTAGCACAAAAGCGCGCTAACTAATATTTAATCTGATCTTATGATTAATTATTATTATTTTTTGTTATTTTTTGCTCAATTTCCAAAATGGCAACTTGAAAACGCATAATACATTTGAAAACGCAATGTCAGCAATTACCATCTATAGTCGAAAAAATATCTGAATTCCTTTGTGCAACCTTGTATATCATCTAAAACATTTATACACACAAAGTAATGGGAAAGAATTAGTTTAATTTAAAAACGCGTATCACAACTTAAAACGCATTTCCATCAGTTATTCTTAACAGAATGTATTGTAACCGAATTATTTTGTGTGTCCCTTGTAAATGAATTCTATATACACTGTATTTTATAGTAAGAATCTTGTAGTGCATGTTAAGCCTGAGTGATATATATCAATTTCAATATGTTTCAAAAGTGTATCATCATTAAAACACACCATAAACGACTTTTCCTCATCGACCATAATGTAACGGATTTCTTTTGAATGTCCCTGAAAATGGAATATTAAATACTGCACACGTCATTTTAAATACCGAACATGCCATAATAAACTTACATAACATATATCAATTCGTGGCATTGCTAGTATTGTTACGCAAGTTAGGGCACGGACGGACATACAGACAAACTGAATTCATAAACACTGTTGAACTATATTGGAAAGTTTAAAAAACAAATAATAGAATAGTACATTTTATGTATATAATATATTAGTAGCAAATGTTTCATTCGTTCCGAAAATAAAATTACAATATACTATGAAAACCAGAAAGTTTAATATTACTTTACTGATAAAACAAAGTACCAAACATATTTAATCATAAACTTACATAACATATATCAATTCGTGGCATTGCGAGTATTGTTACGCAAGTTAGGGCACGGACGGACATACAGACAAACTGAATTCATAAACACTGTTGAACTATATTGGAAAGTTTAAAAAACAAATAATAGAATAGTACATTTTATGTATATAATATATTAGTAGCAAATGTTTCATTCGTTCCGAAAATAAAATTACAATATACTATGAAAACCAGAAAGTTTAATATTACTTTACTGATAAAACAAAGTACCAAACATATTTAATCATAAACTTACATAACATATATCAATTCGTGGCATTGCGAGTATTGTTACGCAAGTTAGGGCACGGACGGACATACAGACAAACGGAATTCATAAACACTGTTGAACTATATTGGAAAGTTTAAAAAACAAATAATACAATAGTACATTTTATGTATATAATATATTAGTAGCAAATGTTTCATTCGTTCCGAAAATAAAATTACAATATACTATGAAAACCAGAAAGTTTAATATTACTTTACTGATAAAACAAAGTACCAAACATATTTAATCATAAACTTACATAACATATATCAATTCGTGGCATTGCGAGTATTGTTACACAAGTTAGGGCACGGACGGACATACAGACAAACTGAATTCATAAACACTGTTGAACTATATTGGAAAGTTTAAAAAACAAATAATAGAATAGTACATTTTATGTATATAATATATTAGAAGCAAATGTTTCATTCGTTCCGAAAATAAAATTACAATATACTATGAAAACCAGAAAGTTTAATATTACTTTACTGATAAAACAAAGTACCAAACATATTTAATCATAAACTTACATAACATATATCAATTCGTGGCATTGCGAGTATTGTTACGCAAGTTAGGGCACGGACGGACATACAGACAAACTGAATTCATAAACACTGTTGAACTATATTGGAAAGTTTAAAAAACAAATAATAGAATAGTACATTTTATGTATATAATATATTAGTAGCAAATGTTTCATTCGTTCCGAAAATAAAATTACAATATACTATGAAAACCAGAAAGTTTAATATTACTTTACTGATAAAACAAAGTACCAAACATATTTAATCATAAACTTACATAACATATATCAATTCGTGGCATTGCGAGTATTGTTACGCAAGTTAGGGCACGGACGGACATACAGACAAACTGAATTCATAAACACTGTTGAACTATATTGGAAAGTTTAAAAAACAAATAATAGAATAGTACATTTTATGTATATAATATATTAGTAGCAAATGTTTCATTCGTTCCGAAAATAAAATTACAATATACTATGAAAACCAGAAAGTTTAATATTACTTTACTGATAAAACAAAGTACCAAACATATTTAATCATAAACTTACATAACATATATCAATTCGTGGCATTGCGAGTATTGTTACGCAAGTTAGGGCACGGACGGACATACAGACAAACTGAATTCATGAACACTGTTGAACTATATTGGAAAGTTTAAAAAACAAATAATAGAATAGTACATTTTATGTATATAATATATTAGTAGCAAATGTTTCATTCGTTCCGAAAATAAAATTACAATATACTATGAAAACCAGAAAGTTTAATATTACTTTACTGATAAAACAAAGTACCAAACATATTTAATCATAAACTTACATAACATATATCAATTCGTGGCATTGCGAGTATTGTTACGCAAGTTAGGGCACGGACGGACATACAGACAAACTGAATTCATAAACACTGTTGAACTATATTGGAAAGTTTAAAAAACAAATAATAGAATAGTACATTTTATGTATATAATATATTAGTAGCAAATGTTTCATTCGTTCCGAAAATAAAATTACAATATACTATGAAAACCAGAAAGTTTAATATTACTTTACTGATAAAACAAAGTACCAAACATATTTAATCATAAACTTACATAACATATATCAATTCGTGGCATTGCGAGTATTGTTACGCAAGTTAGGGCACGGACGGACATACAGACAAACTGAATTCATAAACACTGTTGAACTATATTGGAAAGTTTAAAAAACAAATAATAGAATAGTACATTTTATGTATATAATATATTAGTAGCAAATGTTTCATTCGTTCCGAAAATAAAATTACAATATACTATGAAAACCAGAAAGTTTAATATTACTTTACTGATAAAACAAAGTACCAAACATATTTAATCATACATACCACGAAGACACACATCTCCTGCTTCTGTTTTCTTTATAAGTCGGCTTTTATTTTATAAAACTAGGCTTTTATAAATGCATTATTGTAACATAAAACTTAATATCAAATATATATCTTTAAAAGTATTTTATAAGAAACTCATTATTTAAACATAAAATTTCCTGGAAAAAATATTGCTTTTTTTATTGTTTCTAGTACTTCAAAGAAAAAAATATTCTTTAAGTATTAACGATGACTTTTTAAATAAGAAATAAGATAGAGAGCTAAATAAATAAGAATTTAAAATTTTTCTTTCATGATGAAGAATTCATAAAGATCATAGAAATATGCATGAATATACGAAAAAAGGAACATATTAATATTTCAGACTTTCAACATGATATCTTAGATATGACCGGAGAGTTTAAAAGAGAATTTATTTTTTTTCCCTTATGATATGGTATCTTGTAAAAAGAAGTAATGTTTTCTTTAAATAAATTTTTTATAACGGAGTTGAAATCAGATTTTAAAGAGAAAAAGATTTTTGGAAAATTGAAAAGGAAAGTTTTTATTTTATTTTATTATTTTACGGGAACAGAAATATTACACAAAAACTGGGAAAGTTTTCTTCTTTTAAAAGTTTCATTTTTAATAATAATTGCCTTTAATATATATATATACATATTCGTACTCGAAATGTTATACATAGGTAAACGTAATTACAGGTATCTCTGTGTATTCTATAAATACAGTGACCACTCGCTAATGCGCTTTTCACTCATACGACTCATTCGCTTATACGACCTCTTTTGGAGTTTATGACGGCCGAATATCTACTCGGGGTATATAGAACCTGTGGAGAGGTGCCCTCTATGGGGGTCTTTCTAAGGGATCCTAACCGGTATTTACGGCAAGGTACGAAGAAAACCACGAAAAACTCCGAAGGTCGACGAGCGTGACAGGAGCTTGAACCCAGCACCTCCCGTCTACCAGCTTTGAGAACAGAATTTCTCAGCTACTGGTGGGACCCGCCTTTTTTGGAGGAGAAGGGGGAGGGTGTTAAAAGTACTTTCGCGGAAATAATGTACAGGAGCTTTGGGTATTATGTAATCCAATTTACATTTAGGCAATACAATATCTCGATACTCTTTAAAACCCGAAAACCAAATACAGTTACACATTTCAACTATCTGCGAATAGTTTTTATAGACATAAATCATTTTAAGAAATTTCATCACCTGCAAACAAATAATAATTATAAACGTATTTTGAAGGTATTGTGAGATAGTCATCGGGAAATATGGAATAGGGGATTAAAAATGAAGAAAACGAACAAAATTTGGCAAAAAACAGATGTAATGGTCTCAAGAGAACATGTTCAAAATATAAGTGTCTAGGTAGTCATCCAATAAATATATTTCAGTTCAGATTTGCCCAAATCACAAATATAAAGATCTATCTTTGCGCCACCATAATGATGGAGTATTATTAGATATTGGTATTCCATATAACCCGACATCTATAGTTTGGGGAAAAATTACTCTAAGTTTTTTGTGTGTGAATCGCGAGCTAAAACAAAAATCTCTGACGGCTCGGCCTACAGGCATAGGTAGATTTCGAAGACGCAGACCGTGGGACGCCTGTTTTATTGGGCATTGCAGAAGAAATGATCTTTTTGCCATGATGCGGTAGTTGGGACTGCCCACTTAAAAATCTACCTGTGTCTGCAGGCGGAGCTGGCAGGGATTTTTTTTTCTGCTGTAAGGGTTTATTCTATATAAAACTCGTCAGTATAAAAATTGTAGATAATATTAAGAGGATTTATAATAAATTTAAGCAGATTTGATATCTTGTGAATTGATAAACTTATGATAATTGTTTTTCTTAAACACTCATTTCCCCCCCCCCCCAATGAGGCCATTTTTAATGATATCAAAAATCTGTCATACATAAATTTTTGGCTCTTTTCCTAGAAGTAATAATAACTTTAAACGGATTCGATACGTATCCTAATTAATAAATGATGTTTTTTTTCTGTTTTTACAAAAAGTCCCCCATCCCCCTTTCCCTAGGTTCAATTTTGCCCATTAACGAACTTGACCGTAATTTTATGCCCCTTGATTTTATATGTATCAGTTTGGAAGAGATTTGTTCAGAATTATTGAAGTTATCGTGTCCATAAAAAAAGTAATGTAGATAGAATAGTAGATAGATAGATAAAATTTTGAACTGGGGTGGTTTTGTGTTCTGGGTGTCATGATCGGCGTAGATCTGCAAAACTTTTTCAGAAATTCCAACATAGGTGAGAATGTAATAGGTACTATTTCTTACGAAAGCTACCTAAAACGAGTATTACATCATAAACTGTTAGTATTTCGATGTACATTTTACCTAATTTTCAATACAAAAAAATTACTTCCAATAATGAATACAAAATATTTAAAAATGATCTCCTGAAACTTTTTTAAAGACGTAAAAAAAATATTTAACACAACGCGCCCCGACGCCGGCCGACGAACTGCGCGCACTAAGGGGTATTCTGAAAACGTTCTTATGTAGTTTCTGATATTGTCGCTTGGTGGCAGCACTTTACCAAACAGAAACCTTGGTATTCCATGTTACCCAACTATTCCATAATACCAGAAGTTCCTCTACAATTTCGCTGAGGTATACGACGTTTTCGCTGGCTTATTCAAAGTTAAATTAGTCGCTATTGTTTTTGACGTCCATCTTAACTTTGATTTGATTTTGACTTACTTAAATTTAGTTTGTATTCTTGATTTAGTTTAATATTTATTCATATAAGTTTCAATGAAGTTTTGTCGTTCAAAATAGAAACGTGTTCGAAATAATTGTCAAACTTATAAACATGCAATACTTTTAATCCTCTTATATTATTAATTTTACTTAACCCTACTTCAAAAAACATCCCGAATTATTTCATTATTTGACTTCATTAATTGTCTAATTTGACTTTTATTACATTTATCTAGCAATATCTAACCCCTTGAAGTCAATATAGGCATAGAAATATATATTTATGCATGACGACGTACTATGCGGATATTACGGCAATTATTGAAAAATATTAATTATATGGATTTTAGAAAATTAAAATTAATTATTAATTAAAACATAATAATTAAAAGGATCCTAGCAATATTTCGAAAAAATCTGCTAAATTGGCAAAAATCCCCAGTTGTAGTGAAGTTACAAATGTGAAGGCGTCCGTTCTAAGCTGCACATGCTAGTTCTAGTGCACTATAAACAAGTTGGAAATTGTACGTCAAACGTTACAAACGAGGTGCGTTCGTACGCACGTTTTAGAATTAAATTCATGATATCCCGTGCGTAGAACGGGTTAAACAGCTAGTTAAGTATATATTTTATGACACTTTTCATACAAATATCTTAACTAGTTATATAAATATTCAGATATATATGTATCAGCTAGTTATATAAATATTCAGATATATATGTATCAGCTAGTTATATAAATATTCAGATCTTGATGATTTTTAATTCTGTGAAATGAATTATATCGTCTGCAGATTAATTTCTGTCATAAAATAAGTATCTCGGTCGCTTGACGATTAAACTTCGGAAGCTCCTATAACAAGAAAGCACCAATTTAAAAAAAAAAATTCAAATTTCTTAATAAATATTTTTATTAATATCTCCTAAAGTTTTGATTCGATTTTAATAAAATTTGAAATGTCTCGACAAAATTCTGCAAAGATAATATATTTTAAATTGCAAACCATTTGGTTGGGTAGTTTTTGCGTTGTTATATGCGGACAGACGGACAGACAGACAGACAGACAGACGGACGGACAGACGGACGGACCAAACGACGACTATAGGTGCTACGTATTTATATAATTACGAACGCACCTAAAAATGGCAAAAAAATGATAGAAAATTTTTTACATTAATTTGTCGTTGAAATATTTCAGTTTAGCGCCAAAGTGCTGTATTTTAGGGTTAAATTTATCTTATAATTAATATTCCGTAATCTGGTTCAGCGCGAAATGACGTATTTGAACAAATGGGATTTGTCATAAAAATGTTGTTTAAATTTTTTAGTGTTTTTTACATCCATCTTAAAGGGCATTGTAGCCATGTTGGTAACGCTTGGAAGAGGAAGCAATAGCACAACATTAATAATATAAAACAAGTTGGAAATTGTTCGTAAAACGTGACAAATGAAGTGCGTTCGTACTACAAATAGTTTAAGTGAAATGAATTATATCGTCTGTTATTATGGCATGATTAATTTCCGTAATAAAATAAGTACATTTTAAATTGGCAGCATTTTATCTTTAGTTGACATTTACTGAAAATTCCAATAGGAAACTCAAGCCTAGCATTGAAAATTTCAGAACTTGAAATTCATATTTAGACTCTTTTTTTCCATTTAATATATATTTCTCCGGAAACATCTATCCAAAAACTATCGGTAGATTATATGATTGCTATAATTAAACAATTTTAGTATACAAATTCGGTTTTTAAATTCAGTAATACAGAAATAATATGACTCCATTTTAAATAGGACGTATAATCACCATGGCAATCTAGTATCATTACCTATCATGTGATATCATTGAATTAATTACGTATGATAGGATTTAATAGAATGATACATCTCGGTCGCTTGACGATTAATGATCGGAAGCTACTATAACAAAGAAGTACCAATTTTTAAAAATTCAAATTACTTAATAAATATTCTTATTAATATCTTTTTAAGTTTTGATTCGATTTTAATAAAATTTGAAATGACTCGACAAAAGTCTGCAAAGGTTATATATATTAAATTTCAAATTATTTGGTTGGGTAGTTTTTGCGCTGTGATATGCATACAGACAGACAGACGGACGGACGGACCACACGACGACTTTAGCTGCTACGTATTTATATAATTACAACGCACATAAAAATGAACGATAGAAATTCTCTCTGTTTACTCTGTGCAATCAATTGCCAAATGTGGAAAATATTTTGTCACTAGCAATTTTTCATTATTGTAGCAAAAAAAAATGTTTTCTGTTAAGATAGATTCTCAAAAAAATCATGCTTAAAAAGCCATGAAAGTTATAACTCGGGCAGTTTTCAAATAAATTTCTTTAGAAAGTGCATTTTTTCTCCTATTCGGTGAGGTAAAAAATTAAATTATACTGTTTAGAACTGAAGCAAAATCAAAAAAATGCAAAAGTCACAGCGCCTGTCGTTAGTACAATCATTATACTTTTCTTAAAATAGCTACCGCTTTTTGGCGGTCGTCCAAAAGTCAATTACGATTTTTTTGAAAACACCAGAAAAGTCAGTTGTAAAAGAAATAGGACGTTGTCCTCTAATTAAAAAAATATATGGCAAGTCCCAATTTTTTTGACATTTTTAACTAAAGATTATAATTTTATAATTTCCTTTAAAATTTAATATCGTGTATATTATTTCTCCTGTCAACATCCCTTTTTCTAAGAAAATACGAAACGCAGAACGACGAATGAGATACCATATGAAAGGCTTCTGACATAGTACAAATATATTTTCCTAAAACATGTTTTTTGATTAAAATTTGCTGATAGTTAAAAATTAAATCGGCATTGTTTTCATAAATGAAATGAAAGGTTTTCATCAAATTAGTGTTGCCACAAAAATAAAATTCCGGATTATATCATGCTCAACAATGATTATAAAAAAATAAATAGCACGAAAAAGATAAAGTGTGACATCTCCGCACGTGTTTATTTTATATTTATGATTAAAAAGCTAACTTTAAATTGCAACGTTTAGGAGAAAAAGACACCATGGAATGTCCCATGTTTTTTTTCGATGCAGTTAAAATACGATTTTTATTTTTTTGTTCTCGCGCGTGCTTTTTTGTAAGTTTGATGGAATAAATGAGTTGATATTCTGGCTTGACTAATTAATGTTAGGGAACAGATATCGCAGACGCACCGGGATTGGCGCAAATTTTTCGTGGTGCTATTTTGGCGAGAAAAACCCCATTTTCGAATATCTGTTAAGCCTAGCTTGCGAAAACATGTTAGTTTTATTTTATAACAAAATTGCATTATAATTTTACTTTAAAACACACACATTTAATTTTATTATTACACACATTATTTTTATTACACATATTTTAATTTTATTCATTTATTATTTTTATATTATTTTATTTTTAATTTATTTACATACACATTTCATTTTATTATAAAATACCAAGTTGTCATACAAAGCAGAAGTCACCAGGTTATCCCGCCAGGCAAAAATTCGCTATTTTGGTGCCAAAAAGAAATCCCGGCGCGTTTGCGACATCTGTACCAATGCAGTTTACAAGTATTTTTATTCTTAATGTTTCTTTAGACGTTTAAATCTAAACATAAAAAAATACTACAATGCCCAAAAATTTGGATTGCAGTGCGAAATCCTCGCACGGGTACCACTGGTATTTTATTAATAATAGTAGTTTTTAATAATGACATTGCATAGTAGTTAATGTTTGAATAGGACGTTAACTTAATATAAGTAGCTGATTTGTCAGCTATACCCACTCGCCACAAGTTATTTTCTTTGATCTGTTAAAGTCATATTATGGAGTTGTCGTTATATTAAAAAAACAAACACAATCAAGAAATTTTTATCTCGTTTAGCATTATTTCTTTAGCTATTTCGTGGCTTTTTCAAAGCATTATATGCGCATAAATTTAACGTTGAACTGTTTACATTTTAATATTTTGCTAATTGATGCTAAGAAATTATTGGTACTCTTTTAGAGGTACAAAAAAAAAAGAAGAAAAGAAATTAAAAAATGACAATAACTCAGTTTCTAAGATGAAAGTTTAATTTATTGCTTACAACATGACAGGTGGATATATATTTTTTTTCAAAGTAGTTTTGACAGATGAGACACAAAGTCCAACCAAATTAACGAGTACTGTCTTGGAAAAAAAATATACACTATGATTTTGAAGCAAACCATCATTTAAAAATGTAATGTGCACTAATTGATTGGTAATAACATCTACTAATGAATGTTGTAATTAAATGTTGCTTAGGGTTGGGTTGGGTTGATTATTGACGGCCAATTATCTACACTTGGGATATAGGACAGGAGGGAGTGCCCTTCGTGGGGGTCTTTCTAAGGGAACCTAACCCATATTTACGCATGGATAAATCCACGGCTCGAAGAAAACCACGAAAACTCCGAACGATTAGGCCGTCGGGCGCGATTGGGATCGAACCCAGCACCTCCCGTCTACCAGCTTCGAGAGCACAACCTCTCATCCACTGGTGGGGCTAAATGTTGCTTAGGTAAAAGTCTACATAGAGAAATCTTAACAACATTTAAAATTTTCAATACTAACACCTAATTCTGGTCATATTTAGCTTTTTTGGTAAATTTTACTTTCGGATTCCAATTAAGAAGTCAAAGATCAAGTAATTAAGCAATCAAGTAATTAAGTTACAGGTCAAGTAATTAAGGGATTATGCATGTTTAAATTTTGAAACTTCTAATGTTAAATTCACTTTTAATCGGTTCTAAAATAGATTACAAAGTACATAGTTTTTAAAGTATAGCTAAAAACCTTCTTGGTAGAAGGACATGTCCTTTTTATTCTGATATTTGAAGTTTTAAAAATCGAATTTTGTTATAATAAATATAGGTTACAATTGTTATTTAAAAAAAAAATCGATTTCTAAAATCGCCAAATGTGTGTATAGAAAAATAAAGCTATTTTTGCCCGTTATACCAGTTTTTCAATTATTCATAAAACTACACACTTGGTCACTGTTATACAATCGATAGAGAATTTTACATTAGGCGTTCTAAACTTTAAACATGCATAATTCCTGAACTATTTGATCAAATGCTTTTCTTTCAGACATCCGAAGGTAAAATTTACCGAGAAAGTCAAGGTTGATCTCAAAATTATATATTAACATTGATAATTTTAAAGTTTGTTAGAACTGTTCTATATAGACGACCCCCCTAAGCAAAATTTAAGTATAGTATTAATCAGTAGACGTTATTGCTAATCGATTAGTACCAGTCACGTTTTTATACGATAATTTGCGCAAACGTGGTTCGGACGTGTAAAATTATTTACACAACTGTACAATACATAAAACCTAGTTACCTTTGAGTATTTGTAAAGAAGAATAGAAAAGATATATTGCCTGTAATACTTGATTCCTGCTAATTATATTATTGCGAAACAAATGGGAAGGATAAGAGGGAAAATTGATAGTCACATTTTGTTAGAAAATAGAGAAATCTTAAATATTAAAAATATTAAAAATTCATTAAATCATTATTCATATTTTAACTAGTGTCGACTTTGATCCTTTTTTCCCTTTATAAAAATCATCAACTGTGTTTTTTCAAAGAATTTTCCTTGTCCTTCCTTTTTCATACCAATCTTCATCTGTGTGTTTGAAATTATTGCCTTCATTTTTTATTTCATTCAAGGTTGACAAGCGATAATACGCTTTTCAGTCTAACAGTTGGCCTTTTCATCTCAAAAATTTCAAAAGTGGACTGTCATCGTTTTACTTTTTAACACTGCATATAATATTTAAATACCGTTGAATAGATATAATCAATGTTGTTATGCATATCTAATTACTCCTGATATAAAACACAGCTTTAACGATACTATACAAAATATTTATGAGTACAATTTGAATTATTTAAAACATAAAGTATTTTGAAAAGTAAAAAATTTTTCTCACATACTATATTGTAACGGAATTCTCTTGAGTATCCCTGTAAACGGACTATAAACACTATGCACTTCATTTTCAATACCAAACGTATCATTGTAAACTTCAATAACATATATCAATTACATGGCAATCCGAGAATATTTACATGAGTTAGAGCACGGCTAGATAGCCATCCGGACAAACGGAGTTCATAAACACCTCAACTAAATAGAAAGTTTTAATATATATAAAATGTGTAACGCTCATGAAAAAACGGAAAATGCACTTTATGTTTCAAACAATTTTTTCAACCAGTTCAGTAATGTCAAAGACATGATACTTTTCATTTAATATTTGGAATATTTTAAAATGAGGTTAGAAATGTACTTTATGTCTAATGGAAAATGTGTAAATTAGATCATTCACAATGCTTATTTAATGAAGTCATTAAGGAATTGACTTGTGTTTCGTAATCTAATGGTGCATTGCCTGTTCATTAGCCAATCCTTCATTAAACGTACATCCATATACCTAGTTGCTTTTGATGTGAGTTAAACTAATTCGTAATGAAAAGAATTCTTGAAACATCAAGCCTTTCTGCATGTTAAATTTGTTTTCAACACGTAGTACCTGTTAATATAAGAATATATTCTGTATTATTAAGGCTTTCACAAAATCAATTGAAATCTATGCCAGTTTTTTGCCAAAGAGAAACGAACTTTGCGGGAATGCACATTTATTTAGATTAAAATAAATACACCATACCAACAATGCATACATTTGAAAAGTCAGAGGGAGAAATGATAATCACGAAAAATTAGACGATAGTTATTGAATGTTTTACTTTTATGAACGTGTACATTCGTCGTTCTTCCCCCAGTTTCCAATCTTCAATCGTGTTTTTTCAAAGACTTTTCACCGTTTTCCCCTTTATACGTACCTTTAACTGTGTTTTTCCTAAGATTACTTTCATTTTTGCCTTGATACAAGGTTCCCACGGCTTCTCAAGCATGGTCCTTTGGCAGATCTTTTTGCATGGTCCATTGGCATGTTTTCTGATAGTGGTGTTATATTTGGATGAAAACACTGCATGCTGTAACCAAAACATTCGAAAACTTCTTGAATTTTTTAAAGAAGCCTTTATATCCCCGTGAGTATACGTGTTCTTTTTTACACAAATGGACACAAATGTTATGCAAAATCCGCATAGTCAAGTGCTACTGTTACAGATCATTTCAAGCATTTTAATTTACAAAGTGATCGCAATTATTATTTTTATATTCAATTTGTTGTTTGCAACTTAATTTCCCTTTTGACCAAACTTTCGCTGAAAATTATGCGCTCAAACATGTTGTTTATAGCTCTGCAGTACCAGAAGAATTTGTCAAGTATTTTTCTAGATATTCTACAAAACGTCTAAAATCGAAATTATGAGACGCTCTGAGAATTTAAAACTAATTTAAAACTTATTCTTTATGTTACTTGCTGAAGATTTTATTTATTTATTTATTTTGTACAGTTGGACTACTATATTTTCATGCAAGTTTTGCTTATGCACACTTAAGAGTTTCAAAGAAATGCGAATTAAGTAACTGAAATATTTTAATCTTGTGAGATATTTAAGGGCTCAATAAAATTATTATTTTTTAATAACAGAAATGCATCTGCTATTTTAAGTAATTTAAATTATGTGATTGCAGTAAAAAAAAGAAGACTATTATAATTTGCATCGAAGCTCAAAATTGATTATCGCAATCCTCGCTTTTAATTTTACATCTTTGTTCCCGTTCTATTACACAGTTAGATATTTAGGAAAATTCATTAGAACCCCAATCTCTAAAAAATTTCAAAACCGGAAAATAAACTCCGCTAAAAATAATTTTGCAACTAATTGTAATAAGCATTGTAAGTAATATGTTTTTTCATCAATCCTAAGATTTTCATGCAAGTTTGTATGTAAGCTAATTTAGAGTGTCTTTATCAATCAGTGGCGACGTACGCACAATGTGCATGCTGTGTTACAGTTCCTCACTCTCATAGTTTTTGACCAAACTATGGAAACCCGCATCACAGAACTTGGCTACAGCACCTAGAATACATAGTGTGAAAAACGGCTACAAAATAGTACTAAAAAATTGAATCCGATAAATGTAGAACCATGCTGAAAAGACAACGGGTCGATTGCAGCGACATCTTCTAGCAGCGGCGTAGACAGGGTGGAGGTCCAAATGGTTTAGATACCACTAATTTTATAAAAATATTTTTGCCTTATCTAATCGGAGAATTTTCTGCGATATTAAAGTCGAAGAAAACTTTATAATATTACTGGTTTCCAAAGTATTTGGACCTCCCCCCTCCCTCTCTGGCTACGCCACTGTCTGCTAGCTCTTTTCAACGCAAACATTGTATAAGAATCGAACTGAGAAAACATTTCAGCTGGTGGTAAATATTTTAAATAATTAAATTATACTCTATTTTCTTTGACTTGGATAATGAATTCATAAGCTTTGAAAATATGAATGATATTGATCATGGTCAAAAAACGTGATACGCATTCATTTGTGTCTGGTTGCAGTACTCGATTACAAGACAGCAAACTAGAAACTATCCCTATTTAGCATACCAAAGGATGAATCTCTGCTAGAAGAGTGGAAAACATTAATTCCCTGATATGATTAAAAACTAACTTCAAAATCAGTTACATCTGAAATATACACTTACAAGAAGATTTTATTAACAGAAATTATGTTCATGTTGTTAATAATGAAACGGTTATTTTTGCTAGAGATAAATCAATTTTTAAAGTAGATGTCGCTACGATAACCCTATTATTGTACCGCATCGTTGCACGTTTATCGGCTACAATTTTTTTGTACTTTTTAAACCATTATCAGTTTGGCCTTTTTTTAAATTCCAAAATTTCGCATTCATACTAGACATTCCCTATAATGTTCTTTTGGTTACTTAATGGTAGATATTTTGTGACTTCTTAAAGTAAAAATTCTTGTTTCAGAATTTCCGATTTGAGTTCGAAAATTTTGAATCAAAAAACGGTAAAACCGTTTTCCACACTATGTATTCTAGACAGCTGTAACTTGACGACACTCGCCTGAACAAGTTCGTTTAGAGGGCTTAGATAAGTATACAAGCATTAGCTTGGCGATAAATAAAGGCTTGCTTTGACCAAAATCCGTTTGAAGAATCACATTTTATTGCCAGAATGTCACCTGTTATTACGAAGCACTCTAGTTTAGGAAAACGAATTTTTAAAAAATCTTGTCAAAATGGACTGCGCTTTTATTAGAAAATTTAAAGTTTGTGTTAGTTTAAATACGGATATAACCATACAAACAAACTTTTAAAATATGAAGGTACAACCGGCGTTATTTTTAATCCATTGGGTCTCTATTTAATGTATTCTTTTTTACTACTGTTTGTGAGCGGAATTTGTAGGGCATATTCTAGGGAATGTAGGAGTGTGTTCTCTTATTTACAGTTATTGTAAAAACCATTGCTGGAATATGGTGAAATATGTTTAATATTTAAAATAATTTTAGTAATATTCATGTGCACTTTACCTATTTTTGCTATTTATATAATGTAACACTATATAAATATTAAATCTATTAAATCTGTACCTAGCACCGCAAAAACTAATAATTAATTCTAATTAACAATTCAATTAGCAAACCACAGCTTTCATGAAGAAATGAAATATTACATAATTCCGTACATTCTCCTCAACATATTCTAGAAGCAAGGCTCGTAACTTATTTATTTATCACGATCTTTCATCTTTCCGAGAAAATCTAATAAAATGCCTAGAGAAAACGTTTCCGACGAAGCTAATGAAAATGATAAAAAGTAAGATAATGAAATCATTTGTAAATAATATGTGATTGTCTATCAAGACGCTGATTAACTTTACTGAAACTTGATTGAATTTATTTAAAAGATTTTGCCCAAGAAACATTCCAGCAATAATAAATCAATAAATATCGCAGAAGTTAAATGAAGGATTGCAAAACGATAAATTCAGAAATCCTTATTTCTAAAAAAAGCAATGAAAGCAATCACTTTATAAAAGTAAAATATTTCCATAAAATAATAGATCACATCCTTTTGTATCTAGGCAAATTCGCAATTACTTATTTATCTATGCATGAAGTACCGAAAAGTTTTACTCAACGCAAACTATCTTAAAAAATATATATTCTATTTATCTTAAAATATTTGCACTCTTTATAGTGTTTTAATACCCATTAAAATAATGTCTAGCAATATAAATAATGAAAATGTTTTAACGTTGCAAGTTTTGAAATGTAATACAGTTAACCCTCCATGCTACATTCCTTTTTGGGACAAGTACATTGTGGTGTTATATAGGGAGCGACGTACTAAGCGGAGTTACATTAAATTGCTATTTCAATGGATTGAAAAAGAGATAATTGATTCTACATTTGGAGTGACGTTATAAACAGGTGAATCTATACCGAAGGTTTATTGCATATATATAAACTTAAATCGCATTGAATGTCCTAGTTAAGTTATTTTGAGCTACTGGATTTTTGTGTTTTAATATCTTCATCATATAATCATATAATCATTTTGTTCAGATACAAGCTTGTAATTTAGCTTCTCTGACGCAATATTTAATCTAAAAATATAAAAGAAGTCTCAGAGTTATTGTCTAAACGAGTGGATGCACAATATTTTGCCGAACCTTACTGTAGATAAAAATATATCAGTAATGGTGGCACTTATAAAATATATATTTTACTTTTAAATGATAAATATCCTCCGTTATATCCACGATATCTTCCGTTGAAGATTTGAAATGTATTTAATTTATTTTAGGAAAGAATAAATGCTTGCATTTACAAGATCGTATAAATTAGATCACCAGATTTTCTAAAAACATCTGTGCAGTAATCCTTGAAGTCACTGCTGGTGTGGCTCACGTTAAGTATAACTTTTCGTTATTGCAGTTCTATGAAGTACCTATATTCATCGCGGTTTTTCCATTTAAGAATACATTAATAGATGTATTTTATTAAATGAGATACCAATTTCACTCTTAAAGAAAAAAAATCACTGCATATGGAAGTAGAGCTTTCGTATCAATTCCATTAAAGTTCGTAATTTATTAAACAGATTTTTTTTAAATGAGAAATAAGAAATAAACTAAGAACTAAAAAAACTTCTTAAAACACCATAAAAACTTTAAAATGCGCTAGGCCTTTCGAAAGATCTGAGTCTTTCTTCGTCAGGCGCAAAAATATATAAGTTTTTATGGTGTTTTAAGAAGTTTTTTTAGTTCTTAGTGTTTCACACCAGTTTCAACTTATTTTATTTAAGAAATAAACATTATATTCTCTAAATTTTACTCACAGTTTTTACATAAAAAACGTTATTCTAAAAATAATTTCTGCAAGTTTTATCAAATGATAATAAAAATTCTCATTTGTTTAATTTAATTGAGATGTACAGTTTTATTAAGATTTTTTATTATTTTTATACGTAATTGTATTTGCATAACATTTACAATATTACAGTAATATAAATCATATGTTTAATAATAATATTTCTTATTTTGTAATTTACAGAATTTAAAAGATGTTTAAAAGGGACAGTAACGTGTAAGCTTCCAATTTGAAATTTGTTTTCAGTACAGAGCATTTTAATTAAACTAGATAATAAATAGATTATTCAAAAGACGTATATTTATTAGAAATTTTATAGACTTTTTAACATATCACATATAATTGCTCTAGAAAATATAGAATACAAATCACCAAATGAAAGCTATAAACCTTTATAAAAATGTTACTGTTAAATTTTTAAATGAGTAATTGTTTTTGTTAAAAAAGAATAAATAAGTTTCATTGAAAAATCTTAACGATGAGTTAAAAGTAAGTTGCGTTGTAATTATACTCTTTACATTCTTTTAATTTTGTTAGACACTGCATTTACATTACATAAGAAAAATTATCATTACAGAGGAAGATGGCAAAATGCAGACTGCTTCTTTTAAAACAAATAACACGATAAATCATAAACAAGTTGGAAATTGTACGTTATACGTGACAATATATATATATATTCACAAATATAAATCTGGAAAAATATTTTAATGAAATGAAAATTTTGTTTTGACGTCGTTTGGATCAAATTTATATATTTTTAAAAAGTACGAAGTATAGATTTTAAATTCATTTGATCATGTAAGAAAATATTATTTTAAAAATTATTCATACATTAAGAAAAAAGACTGAAACAAACTAAATAACAATTTTAAGGTAAATAACATCTGAAACAAAATTTAAAAAAACTATTGCTAACTATCAGACACCTGAATTAAAGTAAATAACTATTGCTTAAATTTGAATAATATTTTTAGTTGCATGTCATGCACACAAAAAAAAGTAATTATAAACTAATGACTATCTGCTCAGCATGTTGTAGGTAGTTAAATGTGCAATGCAATCAAATGTACTGCAGTCTTTATTCTTACTTCTTATACTTAAATATAACCTTGCAAGTCTTCTGAATATTACTTGTACTATGTCACTAATAAAATTATTAAAGAAAACTTTAAAACAAACATTAATAAGTAAAACAAATATGTGACCTGCGTTCTTTGTTTATCCTATAACTTAAAAGGTAAGACTTTCTAATTAATTTTAATTTAATGAAAGATTGGAATTATGGAAATCCTTGACAATATATACTGTCTTTAATCCTCTGAGAAATAAATTGCTTTTCTGAATCTTGTTACTTTAGGTGATGGAGAGATTTTCGATAAATTTTGAAAGCACGTTTTGTAATTTTGTTGTTTCGAAGGTTGAGCTAAAATAGTTTGCATCATTTCCTTAAACACATGAAATTGCGTTCGTTGATTAGAAAAAAGCAATGAAGTCTATATATAATAGAAGATTAATAGAAAATAAACAGAATAAGTATGCCTCATTAGAATTTTCGGTAAATATGCGACTTTTTTACAGACTCCATTTTAAAATTAAGGTTTAAACAATGAGGTTTAAGATGCAATATTGTAAAATGATGTAATCTACAATATTTTTTGTTTCGCACTCGAATATAGCTTGGCTGCTTCCAGACACATTTGCGAAATGATTTCGATCCGTCGATGCAAAATTTTCCTGTAAGAAAAAAAATACTTCAAAATTACTATTTTAAACAAATTATACATTGCTGGAAATTCTCATCAAGATTACATGCATTTGAAAAGTACGAGCACTGTCTTTAAAAATGACTGTTTTAAGGAAGTAGGACGAGAAAACATTTAGGGTATGTCTTATTTTTCACTTGGGTCTAATCCTAAGAAAGAGCACCTTGAATATCCTGAGAATACTGAAAAATCATGCTAGGACTTTTTGAGGGGGGAGGGGGGTCGGAAAATTTGGGGAAACAGGGTATGTTGTTAAGATACACAGTTCTATTTTATGTTTTTTTTTAATTACAAGGACGTCAAAACGTCGATGAATAGTCTCATAAAATAAAGAAAACGAAAGATATAACCGAACAACGTTTTTGGTTCAAATTATTCATTAGGCACATTATCTCGTACGTTATAACGTTTTATTTCAAATTATTCATTAGGCACAACACATTTTTGACAATGTTTGAAAATATGTTGCAAACTTTGAATAGTCTCATAAAATAAAGAAAACGAAAGATATAACCAAAAAACGTTTTTGGTTCAAATTATTTATTAGGCACATTATCTCGTCGTTATAATGTTTTATTACAAATTATTCATTAGGCACAACACATTTTTGACAATGTTTGAAAATACGTTGCAAACATTCAGAGAAGTCTTAGTTCAGAATCTCTTGGAGAGTCGATGTCACATGTTGTTGATTTTCCAGTTCGTCTGCAAAGTATAGACTTTTCATGACTTTCCCATTTAATAATGCAATGGGTTTTTCCTCCGGAATTCGTCAGTTAGCTCACGCTATTGCTGGTATCTTTCTGAGTTTTCACGATATTTTACGGGTCTTTTTTTTATGCATTACTCTAGAATTGACTACTAAATCATGAAAAAAAATTCTTGGTATAGTTTGCGCTTGTGAGTTATAAATTATTTCATACAAATGCCCCTATCTCATCAAATATTCAATATATTAATTTTTTAATTGCAGTATTCTGTTTCTACTGTTCTTGAATTTTTGGCCCCACCAGTGGCTGAGAGGTTGTGCTCTCGAAGCTGGTAGACGGGAGGTGCTGGGTTCGATCCCAATCGCGCCCGTCGGCCTAATCGCTCGGAGTTTTCGTGGTTTTCTTTCGAGCCGTGGATCTTCTCCATGCGTAAATACGGATTAGGTTCCCTTAGAAAGACCCCCACGAAGGGCACTCCCCCCGGGCCTATATCCCTAGTGTCGATAATTGGCCGTCAATAATCAACCCAACCCAACCCTGTTCTTGAATTCAAACATGTGCTTTACATCCCCTCGAATTTGAAAAACAATTTCAAGAATTTCAGTAGATATTCGACAAACCATGTAAAAAGCGAAAGCGTCCGGTCACTGCCCCTTAATTTTTGGGCAGCAGCGTATATATATATATATATATATATATATATATATATACAGGGTGAATCTAAACTCTTGCGCCAAACTTTAAGGGGTGATAGTGCACATAAAGACAAATAATATTAAATAGGAAACTAAGGGTCCCAAACGTCTTCCGAAGAAGATATTCGTCATTAAGGTTTAGGGTCCAAAATTTCAAATAATTATAAAAAACGGAAAAATTGGTCGATTCGTTTGCGGTTTTCGCTAAAACTATTCTTTATGTCAGTATTTTCTGAAAAATAAATTTTAAAGATAAAGTTCAAAAAAGGCCGATAGAGGGCGCTTTAGACTTTGGAGTAACGAAAAATTATTTTTTACCATTATTTTTTTGTATCTAATTAAATGCTTTCAAAAGCTTAGGCTTAAACTTAAATTTTGCGCTCAAAATCTGAATCGTTGGGAGTGGTTAAGTAGCGCAAACTGAACGGTGTTCAGGAGTTGAAATTTGAACCCCCCCCCCCCTGAACACAGTTCAGTTATTTCCGATCTTGGTGTCGTAGACCAGGCAGAAACTACTACCCTCTACACGTAAAATAAACGATAGAGGGATGACAAAAATAAATAAAAAAATTATTTGAAAAATAAATTTTAAAGATAAAGTTCAAAAATGCCGGTAGAGGGCGCCTTAGACTTTGGAGTAATGAACATCTATTTTTTACCGTCGACTCCGACGAGGATCTGGTAGCGAGGATTGCCGTCGTAGCAGGCGATATCCGGGAGATGCCCGGGGTATTCACTAATGCTCGCAACACCTTCCACCGGCGGCGTGAGGCCTGTATCGTTGCTGGTGAGCACTTTTCTGAGCAGTTTTTGTGATTCCTCAAGAACATCATGCGTGTACCATTTTCTACGTGTCTACCTTCATTCATATTGCGCACTACATGCATACATCAAATTGTTTCTTTTTATTTTGCGCGGAGGAATTGATCATGTCTGTTATGAATAAATTTTCTATTTAATTTTGTCATTACTCTATCGTTTATTTTACGTGTAGGGGGTAGTAATATCTGCCTGGATTCATTTTAACACAATTACTCAAATTGGTAAAGAAATCATATTAGTTGTAATTTTCCAACTGCACGGAAAATGTCCGAGCCAGGATTTGAACCAGCCATCTCTTGACTGAAGTTGCCATGCTCTACCAACCGAGTTGTCCCGGCATGAACTGGATGAGTTATACCCTCCAGATTCAACTGGGATAGCTCAGTAGGTAGAGCATGGCTGCTTCAAGAGTTCCCAGGTTCGAATCCTGGCCCGGACATTTTTCGTCCAGTTGGAAAATTACAACTCATATGGTTTCTGCCTGGTCTACGACACTAAGATCGGCAATAACTGAACAGTGTTCAGGAGTGGGGAGAGGGAGGTGTTTGAAATTTCAACTCCTGAACGCAGTTCTGTTTGCGCTACTTTATCACTCCCAACGATTCAGATTATGAGCTCAAAATTTAAGTTTAAGTCTACGCTTTTGAAAGCATTTAATGAGATACAAAAAATAACGGTAAAAAATAGTTTTTCGTTTCTCCAAAGTCTAAAGCGTCCTCTATCGGCATTTTTTGAACATTATATTTAAAATTTATTTTTAAGAAAATACTGATATAAAAAATAGTTTTAGCATAAACCGCAAACGAATCGACCAATTTCTCCGTTTTTTATAATCATTTGAAATTTTGGACCCTAAACTTTAATGGCGCCTATCTCCTTCGGAAGACGTTTGGGACCCTTAGTTTCCTATTTAATATTGTTTGTCTTGATGTGTAGTATCACCCCTTAAAATTTTGCCTAAGAGTTTAGATTCACCCTGTATGTATAAAGTTCACTGTAAAGCAGTGCAATGACATTTAAATGTTCTGATAATTTTACAATATTTATCCAGTCATCTAGCAATGTTAATCTTATATAAAAACAAAACTATTTGTATAAAATAAGTATTTAAGCTAAACATATTTATCATATAACAATCAGTAATTAAAATATCGAAATAATAAATGATTTTCATGCAACAAACTGTTCACCTATTTAGCACAAATAATTAAAGATTCGTTAAATAGCTACGAAAGTTTTCTTTTTCTTTTTTGGGCACTTATTTGAGAATGAGTCACTTCATATTGCAAGACTGCGATAACTAATAATAAACTATTCCTAAATAATAAACATTAATAATCACTAAATATTAAATCAATATTTTTGTGTTATTTAGATATGCTAAATGTACAATTAAATTTAAAGAAAATAATGCAGATTATAAGTTCAGTTTCAAAGTCACTTCTTGACAATAGTATTTTGTTATAGAATAGGTATTTAACAAAAAAAAAAAACATGTGACAACCTTAAATAATGCATAAATAAATTAACTACAACTTAGCAATTTGCTTGATCTTAAAATTTTAATTTCTAGCCGCGTAATCTGAAATATATCATTAAATTCCCGAGGCATTCTGGTAAATTCGTGCAAAAAAAGGTCATTAAGAAGAAAAGTGAATTTATTGGATATTAAATATTGTGTAATTTTCAAATTTATTTATTTTTTCTATTTATTTTTTTTCTGGAGGGAGCACCAGCTTTTATGCTTTTTTATAGTTTGTAATTTAAAAAAAAATTATTATTTCATTTGTACCTTGTTAAATTAATTGTTGTGTTTTTACGTACAAATTAGACATTTATCTACAAATAATAATCGAACACCATTAAAGCATTGTTTTTGTAAATTAATAAGAAATAGAACATAAAAAATATTCTTTTTTTTATTTATTTAACGATAAAAGAAATATTAAACCTAATGAAATAGAAATGTTTATGAATCATTATAATTTGTATTTAAAGCGTATTTTACTTAAAGTATCCGCAAACCTTCGGAGGTGATTTTTTAATTTTTTCTTTATACCAATTTTTTCTAATAATATTTAAGTTAAAGCTTTGAAAAATATACAAACATCTTAGAAATTACAGAAAAATATTTTTTTAATTGAAAAATAGTCAAAATTATGGGAAAAATTGACATTTGCGCAAAACATGATAACTCAATTTCAAACAAATGCATTCACACTTTGTTAATTGCATAATAAACAGATAACTTTCTCTGGGACATAGACTAGCCGCAGTATAATAGCATCTCTATTACAGAAGCTATGGCACTTGAAGTACTAATGTAATGAAAATTTCGTAAAGTTGCTTGCAACTTTTTAACTTATGCCAGTGTAAATATAAAACTGATTAATATGTCATCATTGTAGTCTACTCCCTCAATAAACATTTGTAAAATAGGGGAAAAAACAACGCATTTCATGCATAATTTTTTGCTATGCGATGTAAGTGTGGCGATGCGTACAGTAAAAATCTGAAAAACTTCATTTTGAGAAAAAGCTAAAAATAATAAATAAAAATAAGCTAAAAATGGGGTTTTAATTCAGATACAGACACAATTAAAGCTGAAATCGATAGATAAACGATCGGATTTTAATATTATTGCAAAAATTAAAAATCGATATTTTCATCAAAAATGACGTTTCAAAGGTGTGTGGATATCTTAATTTGTTCGTTTTCTACAATCGTTTTGATGAGTCTATGAAATATATTTTTAAATTGTACATATATTATTCCTCAAACCATGGAAATTTTAATAGATTTTAAAGTATAAAGCATCTGTAGACTTTATTTTTAATCTTGTATAAATTAGTAATTATTTTTTTAACTAATAAAATAATATAAATATATTCAAATTGTATTCTATATTGTAGCCTATTTCCCTTCAAAAATAGAAATGAACTTTTCTATAGTGAAGAAATTTAAACTATTTTTTAAAAATAAATAGAAAAATTATAAACTTCATATTTTTATTACACATTCTAAATTTCCAAAAATCATTTTTAATATGCTTTCATTCACCATAAAAAACGATATATTTTAAGAACAAAATTCTTTTAAAATGCATGTTAAATAAAGAACGGTATTAAGAGACGTTAACAACCTGCAATATTTGTAAAGGGAATTTATATCGACAAAGTTCTTTCTCATTAAAATCGAATATTTCAGAGAAAAAGAAAGATGAAAAGGATGAAACCTTGTTTGAAAAAGAGATTCTACTATTGTCCTCATCAATTTATAACAATATTTTTCGAGATTTTTATCAATAATGCTGTTTTTATGTGTTTTCTTTTTAAAAAGTTCCATTTTACAATGAAAGTGAAACTTAAATTAATGATAAAAATACTTGTTTTTTAAACTAAATTTGAAAGGATTTTTCGCTTTAATGCTTTTTTACAGTTCTGCTTTAGATAATATCTTTGAATAATTGGATTGTAAAAGATCTCATTACGATGCGAAAATTGAAAAAAAAAATGAAAGAAAGAAAAAAGAAAAAGAGAACCTTCTGCAGCTTCTACTTCCTAATCATATAATGATGCAACATTCTTTTAACACGTGCAAGTAAGAGTTTTCGCTTTTTTTTTTTAAGATAACTTCTGTCATTATTTTCAGATAACTATTACTAAAATGCTGTGCATTAAATTTGTCTGAGTTTTAGATTACTTTATAAAAATAATGTTGATGTTCTTTACAATTTTCTACAATTTTGATTTACAACTTTGCGTAATGAATAAATATATTTGAATTTAAGTATAACAAGATCGAAAAATCATGCGTCAAGCATAGATTATGTAGCACTTTCCAACGCTTCTAAAATAATTTTACAAATCATTACCGTTTAATAAGCTGAAAGATGACATCTAAGTAAACAATTTGGAAAACGCATAACATATTTAAAAACGTAATTTCAGGAATTTTCAATATATACAATATTCGGAAAAATATCCGAATACTTTTATGTAGCCCTGTATATAATCTATAGATTTGTATATATACATAGGATGCTAAATTTTAGTTTAGTTAGGAAACGCGTAGCACAGTTTAAATTCTCCTTCTGGAGTTTCTGTCAATAAACGGAAATGTGTTCGCGAACTTTTGTGCTGCCCTGTATAGGATCTACAGAATTTATACACACCACGTAATAGACAAAAAGCTAGTTAAGATTAAAATCGCGTTCAGTAACTTAAAACGCACTTCCAGGAATTATTGTTAACAGACAGTAGAGAATTCTTTTGTGTGTCCCTGTAAATGAACGATGACTGCTATACACACACTATTCTGTAGTAAGCCTCTTGTAATGCACCTTAGTAATATATATAAACTTCAATGCGTTTAAAATAGTGGAACATTATTTAAATAAGCCGCAGACGATTTTTCTCCATAGACGTAATGTAACGGAATTATTTTGACTGTCCCTGTAAAGTAACTCTAAGTGCTATACACCTACTATTCCATATTAAGCTTCTTCTAATGCATCTTAGTGATCTATATAAATTTCAATGCGTTTACAATAGTGAAACATTTTTAAAATAAACCGCAAATGATTTTTCCCCATAGACCGCAATGTAACGGAATTATTTTGAGTGTCCCTGTAAGAAAACTATAAGTGCTACACACTTCAGTTGAAATAGGGAACGTGCCATAGATAACGACAATAACATATAAAAATTGCAGAGCAATCCGAGCATATTTACGGGAGTTAGAGCACGGAAAGACGGACAGACGGCCAGACGGCAGACGGCCAGACAAACCGAAGTCATAAGCACTTTTCAACTAGGTTGGAAAGTGCTAATAAAAAATCATGTTATATAAAATAAAAAATATCAGTTAAATATAATGAAAATTAGTACAAAAGGTTCAAAATTACATAATCACATAATAAGATCACTAATTATAATTAAAATATAGATAAAATCTTTAAATATTTTCTTTGAAAGATTAAAAAATAAACTTAGCAAAGTCAATATATGTCTTATCGCAAAACCATCCATAAAATTAACAAGAACGAAAAATCATGCGTCAAGCATAGATTATGTAACACTTTCCAACGCTTCCAAAAAATTTTACAAATCATACCGTTTAATAAGCTAAAAGATAACATCTAAGTAATCCGAAAACTTTTATTCAGCACTGTATAGGATATATAGATTTGTATATATACTACATAGGATGTTAAATTTTAGTTCAGTTAGGAAACGCGTAGCACAGTTTAAAATTCTCCGTCTGGAGTTAAATAATACGGAAATGTGTTCGCGAACTTTTGTGCTTCCCTGTATAGGATATACAGAATTTATACACACCACATAATAGACAAAATGCGAGTTAAAATTAAAATCGCGATCAGTAACTTAAAACGCACTTCCAGGAATTATTGTTAACTTACAGTAGAGAATTCTTTTGTGTGTCCCTGTAAATGAACGATGACTGCTGTACACACACTATTCTGTAGTAAGCCTCTTGAAATACATCTTAGTGATATATATAAATTTCAATGCGTTTAAAATAGGGAAACATTATTTAAATAAACCGCAGACGATTTTTCTCCATAGACGTAATGTAACAGAATTCTTTTGACTGTCCCTGTAAAGTAACTATAAGTGCTATGCACACCCTATTCCATATTAAGCTTCTTCTAATGCACCTTAGTGATATATATAAATTTCAATGCGTTTAAAATAGTGAAACATTATTTAAATAAACCGTCAATGATTTTTCCCCATAGACCGCAATGTAACGGAATTCTTTTGAGTATCCCTGTAAAAAAAACTATAAGTGCTACATACTTCCGTTGAAATAGGGAACATGCTATAGATAACGACTATAACATATAAAAATTACACAGCAATCCGAGCATATTTACGGGAGTTAGAGCACGGACAGACGGCCAGACGGCCAGACGGCAGACGGCCAGACGGCAGACGGCCATACGGCCAGACAAACCGAAGTCATAAACACTTTTCAACTAGGTTGGAAAGTGTTAAAAAGCGTATTTTGTAAGAAAATAGACTCAATAGAGCCATATCAACTATCAGGTGTTTATGAAATCCCGTTCACCAGAGCAGATGGAACATTACACTATTATATAGGACCACTAGAAAGTTTAAAACAAGATTAAAAGAGCATATGGCAGATATCAAATATGACGGAAGTACTACAGCACTGGCAAGACTACATAGAACCGAGAATTTAAAAATGGATTTTAAAAATAGTAAAATAATTTATCCATCAAGGCTTTATTTCCCATCTATTATCCGTGAATCAATAGAAATCTATATGCGTAACGTGAACATTTGAAATGAATGCGCCTCATTTGAATTACCTAAAATTTGGCACGAGGTACTTTTCAGTTACAAAAAAGCAATAAAGAAAAATTAATTTTCACGTTTACAGCTGACTTGTTTAAGCACCAGCTTTTTTTACATATATGATCTCGTTATTTATGGTTTTCAAGTTTATTTTAAAAAATTTGCGAGAATATTTAGTTTATCGTTGTATATCTTGAAAATGGCGCCGTATGAGCGCTAAAACATATGTCGATCATTAAAAGCTTTTATAAGCCTTTTCTGTTTCTCTTTGCATCACTTAAGTATTTTATCCATTTTTTGGTTCAAAATTAGTTTGGAAATTATATGTTTGATTCAAAGATAAGAGGAAAAATCTTGCAATACATTTTATGATAGTTGCACTTACGCAAAGTGTTGACGACAAACAAAAGCGATTTTGTCTATATTATGGTTTAAAGAGAATGCGGCTGCATATAATACCACAAAAAAAGTATGTAAGCAAAATTATGATACGATAAAATTAAATGCTTAATATAAAAGTTTATTATTGGTTACCAGGATATGATTTATGATCTAGACGTAGACACCAAATACGTAATATTTTAATTCTTATTCAACGTCAGATTTGAATAGTAATTTCACCAGTTAGCGCCAAGTTCGTCATCTTCATGACGACATATTGTTTGACGCCAAACGTTGCGGTATTTCGTCTAGTATATCTAACACTTTTTCTAATATTTTTTGGTGCATATAAGTTTATACCAGCTTGAAATTTTATATACTTAGGGTGTAATGTTTTTTCCATATATTCAGTGTCAACCGAATAATATTATGACGTCACACTGGAAGAATCGGTCGCACTTCCTGCTATTCAATCTTTTATTATAATAGATGCTTAAAGATTAAAAGTAGAGATCGACCAAAATAGGTTTTTAAGACTAAAACAGAAACCGAATCCGGATTTCGGTGATCTTCTCACTTTCGGCCAAAACCGAAACCGAAACCGAAAAAGTAAAAAAAAAAACTGATTATTACATACATAATTGCAAATAATTATTAATTAATTAATAACAAATAATCAATAATTACTTAATATTGATTAATTACGTTACTAATTAATTTATTAACTATACGTGTATTAAACCACATTTTTTAACAAAAACATGTACATATATATGTGTGTGTATAAGTTTAAAAAAGAAATGAAACATAAATAATACAACTTTTTTAGTTTACTATTTTATAAAAAACAATAATTATAGGCATTTATCAATAATTAATTAACAATGTAGTTAAATAATGTAAAACAAATTCAATAATGAATATTCAATTTTTAAATATATTCATATTTTCAGTTCGTTAATATTTTGCGTTTAAATTGATTGAAATAAAGTACTTAAAAGGTTGTTTTTTAGGAAATTAACATTGGATATGTTTTAACCATTTTATAATTATAAATATTATTAATTTAATAGACGCTTAAATATATATCTATATTTAAGTATTGCTGCAGGTTATTATTAATTATTTAAATTGTGTACAAACATTTTTATGGTACATATGTTTAAATAACATGTTTACTTAAAAAAAGCTTTGCCACTCGCTGCCTCTGTAAGAAGGAATTGAAATAGCACCCTGCTTGAAAATTTTATCTCCGGTGCCAAGTTGACTCTCTGTGCCTTTATACAAAACTATTTATTTTCATATAAAATAAAACGTAATTAATTTATCAAGAAGACAGAAATAGTTTCCAATTATAGGAATTTCATCTAATAAAAAAATATTTTATGTGTACATACCTCGATATATCTTTTGTAATAAATTTCGTAAATCTTCATATGTTTTAACAGCACGTTTCTTATAAAGCATTTGAAACAATCTGGAGTTTCAAAGTAAAAATTTTCTATTACTGTTAAGTTTGCAGCTTTTAAAGATGACGTGATAAGCGTCTTTTAAGTTTAGTTATATATGCATTGCTTGCTTTATAATTTACACTCGCATCATGAATCAGTCATGACGGATAATGATTAATAGTGCAGTTCACAGCAATGAACAGTGTTTCATTTCATCCGATACAGCTCATATCAATGATTAAAGTTGAAAATTTCCGAAAGAAGGAAAGATATTTTGAAATACAGATAGTTTCGGTCGAGTTTCGGTCAGGCCGAAATTTTGGCTGCAGTTTCGCCGAAAACGAATATTCGGCGAAACTCCTATTTTGCGCCGAAACCGAAACTGAAACCGAAATTTCGGTCGATCTCTAATTAAAGTACATTTTGAGTCATTTGTTACGTATTTATTTAAACAGCTAAAATGGAAATGTATATTTTATTGTATTAATACTAGAAGCTACTTTCGGTTTTCATATAGCAGAAATGAGTTCCATTTCCGAAGACCTGAATTTAGGGCAAAGAACGCAAAATTCAGCTTATTTCGAATGTCCGTACACCAACAGAAGACAGATGTCCGTACATGCTCAACCAGAAAAGCACTCTTATGCGGAGATTACATTATGGCATAACCGTCTCACCAGGTCTACGAGGTCTGTGAGACGCATGTTTTCCAACCAATCAGTGTGTTCATTGGTTGTTATATGTCGCAGCTGATTGGTTTGGTATTATAATTTAACCCTTGGGAGGCCAACGTCTAGGACGTTAATGCCGTAATATAAATGTACCTTTATATCTCGTTTTTTAGTGAGATTACTATGTGAAATGTTAACACACGTGCTTGACTGGTATCGAAAATATATCTTTTAGATCTCTAAATGTGAGAATGTGTCCCATGGTATTGTAATGAATTTTGTACTTTGCTAATTTATGATAAGTAGATGAACCTGGTGATTTTAATAATTATAACACGTGAAAATCTCTCTAAATAAATTTGTTTTCCCACATGTCCTGCCTGGTTAAGATATAGAGTTGCTGAATTAATTTTCTATATCTTGCATACTGCCTCTCAAGTAGCAGTATTGGTAAGAGATCAGTTTTATCAGTGTAACTGAAATCTTAGTGGGTTGGTTGGTAGGTTGGTTGATTTATGACGGCCAATTATCAGCACGAGGGATATAGGCCGTGGGGGGAGTGCCCTCGGTGGAGGTCATTCTAAAGGATTCTAACCCGCATTTACGGCAAGGTTCGAAGAAAACCACGGAAAACTCCGAACGGTTAGGTCGTTGAACAGGGGTTTGAACCCAGCACCTCCCGTCTACCAGCTTCGAGAGCAGAACCTCTCAGCCACTGGTAGAGCAAAATCTTAGTGGGACTCACGGAGTATTGATATTTATAATTATAGTTTAAAGTGCGATTTTCATCTTGTGTAAATTTAAGTAAAAATAATTTTATAGAGACCTTTTTCTAGCCATCGAGGAGCTGTTTTGTTAGATTTTGATTTTTATTAAGGTACAGTTTCAGGGTTGCAGGTTGGCCTTTTTTTTAATTCCGAAATTTCGCATTCATACTAGAAATTCGCCTATAATGTTCTCTACTTTATTTAATGACAGGCATTTTGTGATTGCTTAAAGTAAAAATTCTTCTTTCAGAATTTCCGATGTGAATTAGATTTTTTTTAATTAAAAAAAGGCCAAACTGGCAACGCTGTACAGTTTAGAGTTTCGCAGTGGATAGTTTTACCCTATTTAACACTTTCACTGCTGGGTTAAAATTACCGAGATTTTATTTTATTTAGAAAGATCGAAATCATACCAGAAAATACTAATAGCAATATTTACTTTGTTTAATTACAGACATTTTGTAATTACATAAAATAGAAATTCTTCTTTCGAAATTTCTTGTACAAATTCGTAATTTTATTTTAAAAAACCACGAGTGGTTGGCAGCAAATGGGTTAAATTTATTTTGAGTAGAGAAAAGTTGTGTTTGTTAAACTGCTCAGTTTCGTCATTTAAAATTAATTTTATCGCTACAATAAATATTAGTTACTGTTAAACTGAAAAATTGCTGTCATGAATCTTCCACAAAACACTAACCCGCTCAAAGTGGATGTAACAAGCTTTCTGACGTCTTGTCACTGATGCAACATTGTTATAAACAAACGCTGTCTCTATATATATGAATTAAATAATTATCCTGTCGCTTATAAAACACATTCAATAAAAATTAAAACTGTAATTTTTTATTGCTCTTGCTTCGGAAATCCCTTTATTCATAAATATTTATCAGGGAAATCAAAATAATTGCAAGTAAATTGCGTCTGATTTTAACATTAGTAAACTGTTACTGCAAAATAATTCCTACCTCGGATGCATAGCATATTTAATGAAATACAAATAAAATTCTATTATAAATATATTAAAACATATACTGATTTTGAAACTAACGCTCTTCCAAGATCTAATAGCTATTATTGATATTTTTAATTAATAAATAGATATAAAGTAATTCATTCATAATTATATTATTTTTCTATTTATGCTTAATATAGACATTAAGTTTACTAGTCCTTTAATTAAAAGTATTTGTCTGAATACATGTTAACCGCTTAAATAATACTAAATCATTTATTTTCCCAAGCAATACATGCTAAGCAGAATTTCTTTCGACTTAAAATTGCACAACTCATTTCTTTTTTTTAGCTGAAAATATATTTACTGTGCGTCTCAGAAAATACATGGCAATGCATTTTTATATCTCAGAAGTACTCGAGGGATTTCGAATTTAGATTAAGAGATAATTAAAAGATTATTTCGACGATCTTCATTAATTCTAATTGGATGCATTCAGTTAGTCCCACTGAACAGGTTCTTTAATTATAAATACGGTTAAAATTGAGGTTGGTACGGTTACTGCATTTTTATTTTAATTGATGAATGTAGCATGAAATTACAAATTTATAAGGATTTTTCTGTTACTATTTCTTGTTGTTTCAAGCAATTAAAATACTCAAAACTTTTATAAAAAAAAAATTAAAGAAGTATATATTTTTTTAACTAACTTATAGTTTTCATAGCATAAAATCTCGACAGATATAAAATATTATATTCATATTATTATTTCGTATGTATAAATAATATAGCTATATTTTTGTAAAGGGTTTTTATGTACTTGAAAATACGGTAGAATTATTTTTTTAATTAATGTTTAATTATCTCTGCAGTATTCGGCTTAAAATTATTCATTTGTATAGATTAAATAAAATAATGTTATTTCATAAATTCAACGAGCAGGGAAGACCGAGCTATGCTCGGTCAAAATTAAATTTGAGTTCAAATATCATGACCCATGACCAAAATGACCCACTAATTGAATTTTCTAGAACATGTGACCTAGCCCAACAGTCTTCTCGTGCTCGAAAACCATTAGATGCAAAATTTAGTGTAAATTGAGCCACTTTTTAGATCTTGACCCGCTTTGACCAAAAAATGACCAACTAATCGAAAGTTCTCGAACATGTGACCCAGCCCAATAGACTTCTCGTGTCCGAAAATAGTCGGATACAAAATTTCGTCAAAATCGTTTGAACCGTTTTTTAGATACAATTAGCTTGACCATGACCCAAAATGACCCAAAATGACCCACTAATCGAATTTTCTCGAACATGTACCTAGTCCAACAGTCTTCTCGTGCCCGAAAACCATTGGATGCAAAATTTAGTGTAAATTGAGCCGCTTTTTAAATCTTGACCCAAAATGACCCAGAAATGACCCACTAAACGAATTTTCTAGGACATGTGACCTAGCCCAATGATTTTATCGTACTCGAAACTCGTAGGACACAAAATTTAATCAAAATCGTTAGAGCCGTTTTTTAGATAAAATTAATTTGACCTGCTTTGTTCCAAAAATGACCCACTAATCGAAAGTTCTCGAACATGTGACCCAGCCCAATAGTCTACAAAATTTCGTCAAAATCGTTTGAACCGTTTTTTAGATACAATTAGCTTGGCCATGACCCAAAATGACCCAAAATGACCCACTAATTGTATTTTATCGAACATGTGACCTAGCCCAACAGTCTTCTCTTGCCTGAAAACCATTGGATGCAAAATTTAGTGTAAATTGAGCCGCATTTTAGATCTTGACCCACAGTGACCCAGAAATGACCCACTAATCGAATTTTCTCAGACATGTGACCTAGCCCAATGATTTTATCGTGCTCGAAACTCGTAGGACACAAAATTTAATAAAAATCGTTAGAGCCGTTTTTTAGATAAAATTAATTTTACCCGCGTTGACCCAAAAATGACCCACTAATTGAAAGTTCTCGAACATGTGACCCAGCCCAATAGTCTTCTCGTGCCCGAAAATGGTCGGATACAAAATTTCGTCAAAATCATTTGAACCGTTTTTTAGATACAATTAGCTAGACCATGACCCAAAATGACCCAAAATGACCCACTAATCGAATTTTCTCGAACACGTGACCTAGCCCAATGGTTTTCTGGTGCCCCAAAACGGTAGAACACAAAATTTCGTCAAAATCGTTAGAGCCGTTTTTAAGATAAATTTTGCATATATATATATATATATATATATATATAACCACACACAAGATTTGCTCGTATTAGAATATATGATATTGTGACATTTTTATAGCATTTGTATTAAAAAACTGTTTTGGAAATTTATCTTATGGTAAAAGTAAAGTATTATCGTAGGAAAAGTATACCATTCTAACAGAAAAAGGGAAGTATTCATACAGGAAAAAATATCCAACACATTGTTTTCTTAAATTTCAAAATATGAATATGAAGCTTTACTTTAGTATTTTAATATATTTTGAAACATTTTAAAAATATTAAATATTCAAAAACTATTTTTCTCAAGGGCAAAAAAATTATATTCGTGATAAAATATATTTTTCATAGAGAAAATCTGTTAAATGAAAGGAATGCATAAAATTAATAATAGATTTTCTTTAAAAAAAAAAAAAAAAAGTTAACAAACATTTTTTCTGGAACATAAACTAACACATGAAGGGAAAACTCATTATTACTTACGTATCAAACTCCGCTTTTTGTTTTAATACATTATAACTATGAATACACAGGATGTGAATTATAACGTTAATACACGAAGTACAATCAACAGAGTGAAAAAATGTCCAGACCGGGGATCGAACCTAGATACATTGGTATAGCGCACCAAGTGCTTTACCATTTAAGCCAGCAGGACGACAGCCAGTCTAGCATTCACTCATTCCTATATGATAAGGCTACAACTTCTGCAGCACAAGATGGAACGTCAATCATGAGCACAACTTCAGTGGCATGCATGAGACAAATTAAACCCAGTATTCTAGAATATTTATGCATCTATAAAAAATTTTCAGCAGAGCTGAAATTTGTTTAGGAAATTTGTATAAAGGGTTTAATTTGTCACATACATGCCACTGAAGTTGTGCACATGATTGACGTTCCATCTTATGCTGGAGAGGTTGTAGCCTTACCATATAAGATTGAGGGAATGCTGGACTGGATGTCGTCTTGGTGGCTTAAATGATAACGCATTTTGTGCTCTTTACCAAGGTATCCGGGTTCGATCCCCGTTCTGGACATTTTTTCACTCTGTTGGTTGAAAGTAGCTGTGTAGTAAACTGATAATTGAAATCCTTTGTACTCATTAATTTCCAGCTTAATTTCAGCTCTGCTGAAAATTTAATTAGATATACATTATAACTATATTTTATGATAAATTTATCCATAATTATCATTGTATATGTTTTGTCAAAAATATATTTTGTTTTATATGTCAAATTACACACGGGTAATTTTTAAGGAAAAAAATAAAATTCACTCCAAATGACTGTTTATTAATTTATTGCACTGACATTAACTTACTGGGCGACAGCTGTCATATTTTATAAAGAGTAGTTTATCAAAGCACAATGTTTTTACTTTTTTTTATTCAACTCAACTTTATTTTTGTATGTAAAGATGGAATTTGACAATCGATTTTCACTAAATTTCTCATATACTAGAATTAAAAAAAAATAGGTTGACAGGTTTGTTTCTTATGACATTACAACGTGTCAATATTTTAATAAATTAATTATAGATTAATACATCAAGTTTGAGGCATTTTCCTTTATGGCGCCACAAATGATAAATCACCAAATATTCTTTAGGGTTAAAATTGTATAGGAGTTATAACAACGTATTTAATTATGAGCCAAAACATAATCGCCAAAATAGGCTAAATGGCCGTGAAATTGCATCTATACAATTTTTAATATTAAAAAGGAGAAAAAAATAATAATAAATTACCGTATAATAATTAAAAAATACGCTTTCATTAATTAATAGTTTCATATTAATTCAATTATGATTATACGTTAAGAAATCAATTTGGAATTCCTTAAAAGATATTTTAAATAATGTTTGATTATTCTTTTCTATTAGCTATACCTTATAAAAAATAAAAAAAACAGAGTAAATATCTTATATATTTTTTTTAATTCACAAGCTTGCCATTTCTGTCAAGCGTAAATCAAAGCATAATCACGTAATTTATTGAAAATATTTTTGAAAAATCATGAAATACAATCATGAAATTAGGCTTGATTTTCAAGATAAATATTGAACTCTTATAAAAGAGTGTTTTCTAAAAAATCTTTTTAACTTTTATATTTTTTAGTTTCTAGACAACCCTTTATAGTTATCTACATTCTCTTTGAGTCACATTGTTACTAGTACAGTAGAGTCGCGATTATCCGAGTCCCGCTTAACCGAGTTTCGGTTTAACCGAGTCACAAAAAAGAAAAAAAAACTCTTTCTCTTATTTTGATTAAAAAATCAGAATTTTATGAATTTTCTTTCATTTCCACCTTACACTTCATTGACAATCAAATTATGAAAATGAAGCATCTGATGGCAAATCTTTATTGAGCTTAGCACAAACACTTCCTGTTTCTGAAACCCTTACTGAAAAAGACATTGCTGAGTGGATGAGTGCAGATGAACAGCAAGAAATTACAGATGACATTATTACAGATATGGTTGAAACTCGCGAACAAGAGATCAGTGATGATGGTAATCAGAAAAAAATTACGCATTCTGAAGGTCTAAGTTCTATTGAAAAAAGTCATTTATTACAATGAGCAGCAAGAAGAGGCTACACCTACAATATTGATTATTGATTACACTAAAAAAAATGGCGTAATATTGCAGAAAAAAAAACGTTTATCATCCCACAAAATATATATATATATATATATATCAAGGACTTTTTCAAATAAACAATTCATTAGCTGTTTTTATTCTGCAAGCATTTGCAGTGTACATCACAATGACTATAAGTATACTATACAAATTAATAAATTGTGTGTAAATTTATATTTTATCTCTTAAATTAGTGACAATTTATATAAATCCTGTTTAACCGAGTTTGTCGCTTATCCGAGGTGAGCTTGGTCCACATTAACTCGGATAACCGCGACTCTACTGTAGTACTTCTACTTGTTGCATAACTGACGATCGTAAAATAAAAATTTGAACATTGTAAAGGCACGTTAAGATGACTATTTATAAAATGTAAAAAAGTTCTGTGTTACGTTATAACATATTCCCATTTTGTGTTGTAGACAAGTTTTTACAAATGTTAGACCCTACAAATTAAACAAGTGGGTAAGTGTGATCGAAGATCTCTCAAAGGGTTTCGTTTAATGTTCCTTTCAAAACACTTTATCCTTTCTTTAATAAATCCAAATAAATTTCATTTAGAAACCAAAAAAAAAAAAATCATGTTTTTTATAAAGTAAAAAGTTAGCGGTTTATTTTTCTCGTTTTTTTCGAATATCTAAACCAGCACGATAGCGGGCGAAGCCCGCTATTATATTCTGTCATAATAATATCCGCCATGTGGACTAAATGCGATATTAAAAAAAAAAAAAAAAAAAAAATCAGAATTAAACATGTTGTACACCTTCAAAATCTTAAAATATGCGAATATTTCCATAATCGGGTTTTTATCATGATTCAATACGTTCGTCAAACTCGCATATTTACTATTCGCTATTACTCATATTGATACTCGCTTTGTATTATTCTGAAACATTTGAACAATCCATTAAACTTCCGATATGACGTCAGGTTTTCTTTTTAATTCTCTAATGACGTGATATTAATCTGCTTTGTGTACATACACATACTCATACTCTTTGTGTTATTGAGAAATTTTTCCGTTTTATTACCACTATGACGTCAATTAATTTTATTTCATATTAATCTTTTTTTCAATTGGTGAAACTTTTTATTTCATTTTCATTTTTTTTACGTGGAAATCGTCTGATAGAAAATTAATTATTGTAGAAAGAATTTGATCGTGGATTTTTAATTTTTGGCATCTGCTATAACGAAAAATGTTTAAATTTAATAGGAAAAGGCTGTTAGAATTTTAGTTTTTTATCTCTATTTATTAAAATAATACGAATTTTTCAAATTTTAACGTTTTGAACTCTTCATAGCTGGTATTCAGCTATATACACAAAGTTTCAACTCTGTAAGTTACATAGTTTTTGAGAATGGCTCTGTGACAGACAGACAACGGAGCGGGAGTAATAGAGTTTCGTGAGACGAACGAAACACTAAAAACTGACAGGTCTGACTACCACCGCGATAAACTCGTTTGGGTCACCAAGTATCAAGTAGCGTGTTTAGATAAGCATAGGGTTTTTTAATTATATGAACCTTTATACAGGGCTACTATCAAAATAAGAATTTTTTAATAGAAAGTCAGAGTTAGGGCATTAACTCAAACGTTATACATAGATTTAAATAAAAAAACATACAAACAAATTTACAACTATATATGTTTGAAATCGAATAACCCTCAAAGGCAATCTGCGTGCAAATTTCTACACGATAGATTTTAAAGCAAACAGCTTTTGTAAGAAGAGGCGGAAATCGCTTGAATCCCACCATGACAAACTTGTTCGGGTAACCGTGAGTCTAGTAGCGAGTTTAGGCGCGTTATTTGTGTTTACGTCTTCAAGTAGGAGTCGATAGAAGTTTGCCTTTTCGCAAATTAGTATCCAGGTGGATTTTACGTGTGTCAATTGAGTATATTCAGAAAAATTGAACTTTTTTAGGGGGGAGGGGGGTTACTGCTTTTTCAATAAAAAGTAAGTAAGATAAATGTACCAAAAGAAAGCTACTTAAGGAAAATTATGTAACTATCATTAAAAAATTAGTAATTCCAAAAGATAAAAATGAAGGTCGAAATACCGGTTACACTAAGAAAAATGACACTTTCAAATCTGAGTAAATCGATGTTTTCATTTTGTTATGAAACTTTTTGTTTTAATTATGACGACTCAATGCTTTCAATTCTGAAATACCAGAAATACTCAGAATATTGAAACATGGACATATTCAAAACTGAGCACATAGATGTCAGTTCATACTCATTTTTGAAATTTGGACATACTCAAAAATGAGCACATAGAAGTCAGTTCATACTCATTTTTGAAACATGAACATACACAAATATGAGCATTTTATTCTTGAGTGTGTACATGTTTTCAAAAATGAGTATATACATGTTTCAAACTTGATTAATTTTGATTCGGAACCATTTTGACTGTGACGACATACTCGGATTTGAGTATTTTTTGCTCAGTTTTGAAAATGTCGTTTTTAGAATGTAGGATCCAAATACCGGCAAGTAGGTGTTCTCTAAACTGAGGCAACGTAGCCTATAGTGGTGATAAGCAGAATTTTTACCTTTAATTGACAGAAAAAAAGGCACGAGCAGTACGTCGCTGAAGTCTATTTTATTTATAAACAATAATGAACAAAAGTAACGACATGACGAAATCTGAGATATTAAAAGATTTTCCGAGTGTTTCTCATTTATTTAAAAAATACTGATCGTATATCGACCTGAATTGACGATTACGTTGTTTTATAGACATATTTATTTAGCTCCCAAATGCCGCAAGCACGATATTGGTATTTTACTATAGGATTGAGTAATACCGGTTTTAACTTAAACATGGAAGTGGTCAATATACCGGCCACCCAGAGTGGTCTAAATACCGGCTACTCGGTGTTAAATATTTCAACTTATTAATTTCTCTTAAGTTTGTTAAAAAAAATAATTGTTTGCATGTAAAAAATAGGTTACATTAAGGTTATGTTAAACTATTAAATAACAGCAATATCAATAGTGGAAAGTCTATTAGCAATTAATTGAGCATGATTCATCAGTCTTTTGAATAAATATATATGAATATGATTAAAATAATCATTTTTTAATAAACAAATACCATCCTTCAATTTAGAATTATTAACACTCTAAGAACACCACCCGTTTGAGCAATTGTAGACCATGTCGGTTGAAATTTGCATCAACCGATTTTATCGTTCATGTAAAAAATACAAATAATATACAAGTATGATGTAAAATCGTTTTTCAGTGTAAAATTTCCTAAGTATTTTAAAGGTAAATTCGATTAAAAAAAATTATTGCTGCCAATTAAAATTAAACAAAAGCTTGTTCACAAACATAAACTTTTTTGAAAATATGATGGCATAAAAAGAAAACTAAAATACGATAATGTATTTTCTTACTAAAATAATATGCCTTGAAGATAAATAACTGTCATTTTGATAACTATTTGTTACATAATTTTAAAGCAAACATAAAGTTGGAGTATTTATAGGTTGAAAAATAGGCAACAGGTGATTTTATTTCAAAGGATTATGTATTTATAGATACAAAAATGAATACTTTGCCGTTAATGTTAGTCCATCTCGATTTGATAATGTAAGCATAAGCCAGACTTATGACTATTGCAAATTCTTTGCAAACAATTCAAACATCGCAAACGCGTATGCGAAGTTCAACAGATTTTTTCCGATCTTCGTCAGCCGGTTCTTCTTCGTTTTCGTCATGATCAGAAAAAACAAATTCGTCGCAGCTGTCATCTGTGTGCTACAACTCAAAAATCTTACCGTCTATATCAAACAGGCTTCTTTCCATTTTGTTCCTAGTTTTGTTTTTACAAAAAAAGGCTTTCTGCTTGAAATATATATTACTTTGTCTACAAAAATCACAAACATAGTAATCACTCTCTGCGCCGATTCAGTCGCTATGAGCCCACATAATCCCACTACATTATTTGTATTTTTTACATGAACGATAAAATCGGTTGATGCAAATTTGCACCGACATGGTCTACGATTGTTCAAATGGATGGTGTTCTTAGAGGGTTAATAATTCTAAATTGAAGGTTGATATTTGTTTATAAAGTAAAGATTATTTTAATGATATTCATATATATTTATTCAAAAGACTGATGAATCATGCTCAGTTAATTGCTAATAGACCTTTTTTCTATTCATATTGCTGTCATTTAATAGTTCAACATAACCTTAATGTAACCTATTTTTTACATGCAAAAAAAATATTTTTTTAAACAAACTTAAGAGAAATTAATAAGTTGAACTATTGAAAATATTATTTATATTGCCTGTTGCATTTTTAATGTTATATGACAAAAATTACTATTCATTCATATTATGCTGTCTGTTATTATTACTTTATATTTTCAAAATTTAAGGATGATTACAATAACAACTTTAATAGTAGTTATTTTATTAATACCATAAAATCAATGAAATAGTATTATTACATGCGTATTCTTTACAGTTCGTTTACAAACAAGGGGAAAACAATCACATTTCATCTTTGGTATACGACCTTAAATTGTCGTCATGATGTATATTGTTAATAGTGGCAATTATATATGTGGAAAATGATTGAAGTCTTCTAATTCTCCAGCATTTATGGTTCATCTTTTTCTCAGAAATAAAATAATCTGGATATCCACTTTGCAAAAATATTGTTACATGACAATATGCATTTCCCTCCAATTTGGCTTCTATTAATAAATGATTGAATTATCCTAATTCTCCGGTATTTATGGTTCATCTTTTTCTCAGAAATAAAATAAGCTGGATATCCACTTAACAAAAATATTGTGACATGACAATAGGCATTTTCCTCCAATTTGTCTTCGATTAATGGGCCATTTAAGAATCAGATGACCGTTTTAATAACATTAACGTATAAAAACAATTTAAAAGCACAAAAAAAGACATCGACTAGACGTTCCAAGCTTTAAACAAACTTATCAATACAACTCTCGATCGAGGCAAAACACTTATTTTAGAAGCTCAGCCATATACTACTTCAGAGCTAAACAGCTTGCTCGGAAGGAAGTGCACTTGCATTATTTAGCGCAAATCTTTGTAAGCTGTTTAAAAACTTTCAATTTTAGTTATATTTAAGTATTTGCTTTTTTTTTTACTTGGCTGTTAATTTAGATACAAGTGTGTTATAAATATCAGCTAAATTAGAAGTTTGACTGTCCAAATAAGAATAGTTTTTCAAATAGGTACTACTATTATTTAGAAGAAAATTTCTTCTAAAATTTTAAATTTAAACTATATGTTATCTAAGTTAGTGTTAACAACTACTCTCTCCACAAAAAACTCCAAAAGTGTAAAATTTTACGAAATTAAATAAAGTATTTTAGTTATTTACTAAAAGTCATCAATTTTTTAAATCTCCATAAGATTGAAAAAAGCCTTTTTTAACCCTATTCATTTCAATTAATTATTTATTTTTAAAGTAAGACTACAAAACGCAATTAATTTTTTAAGGTTCGGAATTTTACCTTGCAACATAGAAAATAATCGGAAAAGTAAATTTAAGTTTCAGGAACATCCCAGGGGATCTCGTATTTAGATTGAGAGATAATTAAAAGGAGAACTTGATGAACTTCATTAATTCTAATTAGAAGCCTTCTAGCTCTCAAAATACATCTTTAATTACAATTACGGGTGAAGTTGAGGTTAGTATTGCCACTGTCATTTTAATTTAACTGATGAACGTGGTTATAAAAAAGTAACAATTTAATCCCGAAGGCTTTTGGTGATTTTTATTCCTGTAAAGTAATAAAGACTAAAACCGATACATAGTAATTTTTTAGAAGGATAACTAAAGACAATTTCAAAAAGAAGCACTAATTGTACAAAACTAATTTATTTTAACTTATTATATTTGGAAGAGATAAATGATATATTATTTCAATACAAGCAGTTTTCTACTTTATCTTTATTTGGCCTTACCACTTTCCAACATAGTTGAAACATATTTAAGACTTGGGTTCATCTGGGTGTCTCTCCGTCTAGCCATGTTCTAACCTTTGTATATATGTTTGAATCTTAATACAATTTATCTAACTGTTTGTGGTTTGCTATATTATTACTCAAATTCAAATTGATGTGCGTCATATTACATAATTAGTTAACAAAGAAACCGAAAATAATCTCGTTACATTGCGGTCTACAGGAAAAAGTATTGTCAATTCATTTTAATGACGTCAGATTACTTTAAATACAATGAAATCAATATGTATTACTGAGGTTCATCACAATATGCTTTCAATACAACATATTGTGTGTAGCAATTTATCCTCCATTTACACGGTCACACAAAATATTTCAATTACATTAATGCAATTATTGCTGGAAATTCGTTTTCTTTGTGTTAATATTATTTTACGTTTAATTAAATTTTAGTGTAGTACGTGGTGTATAGAAATTTTGTAAATCATTTATAGGAGTGCACAAAACAATTTTTATGTATTAATATCTATAGGCGTTAATAGTTCAAAGTATATTTTTATCTTTGTTACACCATTTTCCAGGTAAGCCAAATATTTGTATATTACGAGATTTTGGAGAATATTAATAAATTCAAGTTCAAGGCTCCACAAAAGAATTTGATACATTAATCTCTATGGATGGTAAATGCTATAGGCGTGTTTTCAAGCTGAATTAAATTTAGTGTATGTTACAAAAAATCTGCAGATAAGATGTATGTATACATAAAAGAACTCACGTATATTAACCATCTATAGTCCAGTCAAATTAGGTTTTTTTGCCATAAAAATTGCTAAGGAGATAAAAATTGGTCCGGTTGTTCATTGATGGCTACTGATGACTATGTAAAAAGTCCTCATGGATAGGAGGTGAGCAGAGGGAGGGGGGCTAAATAAAGTATATTTTTAGTTTTTTACAAATATTTCAGAAACTGTTGGTTTTCATGAAAAAATTACTCGGACATAAATTAAAGAACATAAAATTCTCTACAAATGACAGGTATATACAGTGGAACCTCGATTATCCGTCAGTCAGAAGACCGGAGCTTTGACGGATTTCCCCCCAAAAAATCACATAAATTTCAAATTAATTTATTTAATGTCTCCATAATAAATTCTAAAGGGACAAAAATTGGTCCAGTTGTTCATTGAGGGCTACTGATGACTATGTAAAAAGTCCTCATGGATAGGAGGTGAGCGGGGGGAGAAGGGGGGCTAAATAAAGTATTTTTTTTAGTTTTTTACAAATATTTCAGAAACTGTTGGTTTTCATGAAAAAATTACTCAGACATAAATTAAAGAACATAAATTTTCTACAAATGACAGGTATATATAGTGGAACCTCGATTATCCGTCAGTCAGAAGATCGAGGATTTGACGGATTTCCCCCCAAAAAATCACTTTAATTTAAAATTAATTTATTTAATGTCGCCATAATAAATTCTAAAGGGATAAAAATTGGTACAGTTGTTCATTGATGGCTACTGATGACTATGTAAAAAGTCCTGATGGATAAGAGGTGAGCGAGAGGAGGGAGGGGGCAAAATAAAGTACTTTTTTAGTTTTTTACAAATATCTCAGAAACTGTTGGTTTTCATGAAAAAATTACTACATAATTTCTGAGATATTTGTAAAAAACTAAAAAAGTTCTTTATTTCCCACCCTACCCTCGCTCACCTCCTATCCATCAGGACTTTTTACATAGTCATCAGTAGCCATCAATGAACAACTGTATCAATTTTTATCTCTGTAGCATTTATTATGGCGACCTTAAGTAAATAAATTTGAAATTAAAGTGATTTTTTTGCGGAAAGTCCGTCAAATTCACAAATTAAATATCATAAAATTTCACGTGAAACTTTGTAAATGCGACGAAACGTAATAGGGAACAATGAAAGTACTAATTTATCATTAGGCAAATACTTACTAAGTCAAAATATTCTTTTTTTCTTTACACATCATCATCAGCTGAGGTGGATGGCCCATTAAAAGGCGTTCTCAGCATGACTGAATCCATAATCTCAATGTCTTCCTCATCCTGTTGATATGTATTTATATCTCTTTATAATAAGTGTATTATTATGAAGTGTATAAGTATTTATAGTTATTCATAATAATCATGAATCGGGGGGCAGTCATCCACCCTTTCACACTCACCACCATACAACCTCCCCCCTCCAAAAAAAAAAAGAAAAATTGTGTCAATTGTTCTTTTTTTTTTTTTTTTTTTGCGACAATATTTAATAAATTTGAATAGACTGGTCTCTGACAGCACCTGCCCAACTTTGCATGTATTCTCGGAAAGTTGCTGTCGAGACCTCGTATGAAGGTAATTAAATTTGAAAAGAAAGTTTTTTTTCGGAAAATCCTTCAAGATAATAATGAACTGATTCCTGTTTTATGTTTAGATGATTCATAATAATCATGAATCGGGGGGGGGGGGGGGCAGTCATCCACCCTTTCACACTCACCACCAGACACCTCCAAAGAAAAGAAAAAAGAAAAAATTGTGTCAATTCTTCTTTTTTTGCGACAATATTTAATAAACTTGAATATACATTAACTAAGTAAATTTGAAATTAAAGAGATTTTTTGTTCGGTAAATCCATCAAGGCTCCTTTTTCGTGACTAACGGATAGTCTACGTTCCACTGTATATACCTGTCATTTGTAGTGAATTTTATGTTCTTTAATTTATGTCTGAGTAATTTTTTCATGAAAACCAACAGTTTCTGAGATATTTGTAAAAAACTAAAAAAATTATTTTATTTAGCCCCCCCCACACCCCGCTCACCTCCTATCCATGAGGACTTTTTACATAGTCATCAGTAGCCATCAATGAACAACTGGACCAATTTTTATCTCCTTAGCATTTATTATGGCGACATTAAATAAATTAATTTTAAATTAAAGTGATTTTTTGGGGGAAAATCCGTCAAAGCTCTGGTCTTCTGACTGACGGACAATCGAGGTTCCACTGTATATACCTGTAATTTGTAGAGAATTTTATGTTCTTTAATTTATGTCTGAGTAATTTTTTCATGAAAACCAACAGTTTCTGAAATATTTGTAAAAAACTAAAAAAAAAAAATACTTTATTTAGCCCCCCCTCCCCCGCTCACCTCCTATCCATGAGGACTTTTTACATAGTCATCAGTAGCCATCAATGAACAACTGGACCAATTTTTATCTCCTTAACATTTATTATGGCGACATTAAATAAATTAATTTGAAATTAAAGTGATTTTTTTGGAGAAAATCCGTCAAAGCTCCGGTCTTCTGACTGACGGATAGTCGACGTTCCACTGTATATACCTGTCATTTGTAGAGAATTTTATGTTCTTTAATTTATGTCTGAGTAATTTTTTCATGAAAACCAACAGTTTCTGAGATATTTGTAAAAATCTAAAAAAATACTTTATTTACCCCCCCTTCCCCCGCTGACCCCCTATCCATGGGGACTTTTTACATAGTCATCAGTAGCCATCAATGAACAACTGGACCAATTTTTATCCCTTTAGAATTTATTATGGCGACATTAAATAAATTAATTTGAAATTTATGTGATTTTTTGGGGGGAAATCCGTCAAAGCTCCGGTCTTCTGACTGACGGATAATCGAGGTTCCACTGTATATACCTGTCATTTGTAGAGAGTTTTATGTTCTTTAATTTATGTCTGAGTAATTTTATCATGAAAACCAACAGTTTCTGAAATATTTGTAAAAAACAAAAAAAAATACTTTATTTAGCCCCCCCCCTTCCCCCCCCTCACCTCCTATCCATGAGGACTTTTTACATAGTCATCAGTAGCCATCAATGAACAACTGGACCAATTTTTATCACCTTAGCATTTTTTATGGCAAACTGCTCAAAAATGGGCTAATTTGACTGGAGTACTATGGGTGTGTGTCACGGAGTAAAGAGGAACTGGCATGAACTGTTTACGTTTGGCGTGACGCCAAAAATGCAACCCTAAAGTCGACCCAAACAACTGGCGGCTTGCTTTGAAAACCTCTCCCCGTCCAATGAATCCAGTCCTTGTTCCACGTGCAGCCTCTCTCCGTCCAATGAAGTAGCTTGTTTGGGCCTAGTGATTTGAGGGATAGCCGGCTTCATATTACAAGCCGTTTTTACGGTTCTCTTCCTCTCTATTCTTTCTTTTAACTCTGTGGGTGGTTGTAGTTGAAACTGAATTGTTTATTGTGCTATTTGTTTTTAAGATTAATTATTATATAGAATATTGTGCAGGTGTATAAAATATTATCAGAAAAAAGTAGTCAGAAAAAAATATTTAGAGTAATTTAATGACTATGGGTTATTAGTGAATGTGGTTTTATCTATGTTATACGTTTTCCACATTATTTAAATATATTTTTTTACCTTATCAAATATGAAGTTTTGTAACAATATTTTGGCAGTGTTGTAATGTGTTTTATAATCTATGAGTGACGCATGATTTTCTCTTTCTTGTTCTAATTATATAATTGGGTCCATTTTATACTGTATTATACATGATAATCATTTCACTATTCTTATTCTAGCGATTAATGTACACTTAATGTACACTCGGACATTTCATATCTAAATATGCTTTTAACACTAAAGAAATTTTTTTAATAAGAATTTAAATAATTAATAGGGTAATAGTAGAATTAATAAGAATTTAAATAATTAATAAGATAATAGTAGATTGTTAAGTACATAACCATTTGGAAGACATTCTGCCGTTATGTAGCTGAAAAGTTTGACGGGCACTGTAAAAAATTTCTAATATATATTGTTTTACTTACCCATCATACATAGTATAGGTAAGTCTTGAAATCGTTTTGAAAATCGAAAAAAAATTTTGACGGATTTACACGTTTCAGACATTGGATATTCCGTAAAACATATGTTAAGAAAAAAAATTACCGTCCGTCTGTCTGTAAACTCTCTATCTCCCGAACAAATTGAGACAGAGACTGGAAATTTGGTATGTACTTAGTAGGTAATAATGGAAAGAAGATTATCGAATTTCAGTAACCTCGATTATCCAGAACTATTTTTTTCGGACTCTCGAAATATTCATTCTGATAAAAGGTGTACAAAAATTTTCGAAATTGTTTATTTTAAGAAGTGAATGTAAAATACAATAAAAAAACATTAATTTTGCATAAAGAATGAAGTCGATCGGATAATTAGTTGCCTAGATATTTGTAATCATATTTTTCACACTCTTCGATTTTTCATGACCCTGTATTTCAACCAAATTTCAATTCAAAGATATATTTTAATTGGAAATGAGACGCTTAATCAGATGCAATAAACCGCTAGTTATTAGGATTATCTTTTTTGGAGTTATAAGGATGTTTCTTTTAAGCAAATCAGTAATCGAGCATTTACAGTTTATGCCACGATTTTATTCGAATTGCAATGCATTTTATAAATCGTTTACACATGTTTTATTTTCATATTTTATACTATGCATATCCATGATGGGTAAGCATTACGATGGCCCCCAACGACTAGTTTTACTGCGGATTAGGAAAATTCATATGTAATAAATTCAATAAAATATCTATATTCTATTATTTTGCTTTGCTGTGTTTTATGAAGTTTTAAATATGGAAGCCATACACCTAAAAAGGTGTTCGACTATACAATATGTACAGTTTTGGAATATATTTTTCGAGAAATCAACATTTAATTTTGAAAAAAATAGATCCTTTAAAAAATTATTTTTGCCAAACAAGGCTTATATTATGTGTAACTATGACCCCGCACTTTTGAAAGTAAAGTAAAGACTATTTTTTGTCAAAATGCTACAAAAATTTATTCAATATATTTACCATCCGAAGCTTCATAATTCGCACATCTATCAAGCAACAACCTAATTCGAGAACTTAAGAAGTATAGTTGTTTTTAAGTAATCCGCTAATGAAATCAGTTTTTGGTTTCTGTTAAGAAGTGAATCGCTACTCAGAAATGACTCTTTGCATGAAACACAAAAATGGTGATCTGAAAGATTAACACACGTGGAATGTTAATCCTTCGGATCACCATACATTTCACTCTATTGTCATGTTAAAAAACGAGATTATCTTGCGTTTTGGACTATTATTGAAGTTTTTACTTTCTACATTCAAATGTACTACGTGTTGCTTATAACATTCACCATATATTGTCGTTCTCGTTGAAAACTTTATAATCGACAACGCCCATTTCGTTCTACCAGACACACTACTTATTAAGCTTATTAACTGTAAGCTTATTAACTTGAATGTTTTATTTCGACATTGGCGCACTTGGTTCACCTGGACGCACCCATGCCTTCAGTCTTTTGTAATAGTCGTTAATAAACAGTTCGTCTTCAGTAAGCATTCAATACTGAAAATATTTTAAAGCATCAGTTTACATACGGTTTTCCGACATTCCACATCCATACGTGATTCTATTTCATTCTTCTGATGCATGTCCGCTGCATGTAGACGTAGCGAAATGCATGTTACTATAATAAACAAGCATTTCGCATCATTTCTAGTGCAACAGACAATTCATATTTTGTTTGGGAGTGATATTTTGTTATATATATACACCGCTAACCATGCCCCTACCTGCCGGGCATGAGTGCCTAGCTTGACGAGTTAGTGCCTGGACGTGTGTCGATATTCGCCTGATCACAGCATGGCTGTGATCCACATGAAAAAAGCCTTGTTGGCATCGCTGCAGTGCTCTGCCCTAGTTTTATGTTTGCTGGTTCATGGTTTCTATTTAACATTGTTGAATTGGCAGATTTAAAAAAAAAAGCAAAGATTAACAAAAAGAGAAAGGAATCGGTCTCGTAATTTATAACCTTGATCAGGTGACAATACCTTCACCTGACTAAGCACTCCCAGAGGTATAATTAACAAGAAACTTGGACGACTTTGCACCGACGACGGAGTTTACATGCACCAGGCGCCATTAGCGTACATGGCTTGAGAGTGATCTTTATCGATGACAGAGCCATAGTTATACATCTAACATTTTTTACGAAGCAAAATACCTTTCCGAAGGCAATTGTCATTTATTATCGCCAAGGAGATAGAGCTTTGCTTCTGAAATGTGTTAAACTTCGGAAAATTAAAACAAACAAAAAATCGGTTTAAACTCCAATAAAACTTTAAGAATTTTTTTTGACTGGAAGACGATTTTTTAAAATGTTTCGTTTTGCAAAATCTTCAGGTAAAAATGAAGTAAGGATTTGACAATTTAAAAAGTTTCATCAAGAAACAGCACGTTTTTTCTCTTTTTATATATACAATAAATATTTTTCAGTGGACCTGTGCGAGGATTTCACACAGAAGTATAATATTCTTTAACAATATCTAATATTTTTTAGATGCAGGTTTAAACTTCTAAAAAAAAATTAAGGATAAAAAATCTTCAAACAACATTAGTCAAGCTAGAATGTCGTCTCACTTATTCCATCGAAGTTACAGTAAAAAATGATTGAAGATAGCAAATTATTCTTCACGTGAAATACCACTCCTTCGATCAATCAATGGTGTCTTTTTCTTCTAAACATTCCAATTTCAATTTTGCTTTTTAACCATAAATATAAAATAGATCCGTGCGGAGAAATCAGTCTAACTTTTTTGTACTATTTATTTTTTATAATAATTGTTGAGCATCATATAATGCGGCATTTTACTTTTGTGGCAATACTAATTTGGGGAAAAGCTTTCAGTTCATTTTTGAAAACAATGCCGATTTAATTTTTAATTAACAGCAATTTTTATTCAAAAAACATGTTTTTACGAAATATGAGTGTATTACGTCAGTAGCCGCTTCAAAAAAATTTCGCATGAAACCATATTCATTGTTGTTTGTTTCCTAGTGATGTATGACAACAGAAATAATATATATGATTATTTAAAAATAATAATGCAATAAACATTAAGTAAATATTCCATTTAAAAAAGATCAATTGCTTCTGAAGAATAAAGAAAGTATACACGTATGCAATAAAAAGGAAAATGAGGAAATGGATAGGTATAACTAAAAATTAAAGAAGATAAGAAGTGAAAATACACAGTCTCTCTCTCTCCCTCTCTCCCTTATCTTAATGAATAGGAAATACTATAAATTTTAAGGATACAAAGCAAGCAGCGCCTTCCTTCAAATACGAATTGAAAAAACGTTTTACTATATCTTAATCCGTGTATACAATATATGTTATCTTTGAATCTGGATCTTTTTAATCATACATTAATGCCCTCACAAATCAATCTTACGGGTGTCAATATACCAAGCATCAAAAATTTAAAAATTACTTAATTATAAAATAATTCAGCCAGTAATGATTATTGAAAAGAGTTTCACGAAATGAATATAAACGCTGAATATCAAATATAAAATAATACTTCTTTAAACAAATACACGTGAATAACATATCTTATTTTGATAATATAGGGGAAGGTGGCCTAAAAATAATCCCCTTAAGACAAAAACTGGTGTAAGATAACATAACTGTTTAAATAAAACTTTGGCCCTTTGCCTAGTATGTTTTACACTATATTTTGCATTATAAACATATTTTAATAATATTTCAAACCCAAATTAAATAATGAAAAAAAAAATAGATTTTTTAAAAAATGTCCAAAGGATCATTTTACCCTCACCAAAGAGCAAAATGATCCTTCATTTAAAAATAATTGTAATTTTTTTTTATCGGCAAAATAAAAGATATAAAAGCAACAATGACAATACATAAGTGTAATTCACATCTAAAAACATACTCCATTAAGTAAACCAAGTCATATTTCTGTACATGAAAGACTGTATATCTAAATAAATATGAAAGTTAGTGCTTACCTTATAACAGATGTTATAAAATCCAATTTTTCAAAGAATTCTATTCAGACGAATACTACTGCGATCGCTTGAAAACCGCCATTGCTACTTCTTCACTTATCAGAACTAGTTTATGTGTTACCTTGTAGATAGCGCGACCTGCCAGAAAAAAAAAAAAACATATGTGGATCGTTTTGTCCGTTAGGATCATTTTAGGCCACCTTCCCCTACCATTCTAGTATAAAATTAAACTATTTTTTTCTAACTCATACCCTATAACAAGGTTCTAGATATCAATCTAGTTCCAAGGTCTTAGATATACCAAATTAGGAAGAACGGTGTAAATTCAAAATTGTGAAAAAGGTATTAAAATATAAATTTCTCCTTGAGTTATCCAGTAACAAATATATTTTCATCATTATTCTGAGTTTTATATTGAGTATTAAAAATTCGTTTTATTTAGAAAGAAAGAGAAATATAATTCGATACAAAAATCGAAATTTAAAACAAGTAAAAATAAAAGTAAAGCGTATAAGATGTTATTTCTCTTTTTCTCATAAATTTCGAATTTTACATAAAAGAATACTGTCTGTTTCGTTTTTACATTATAGATATGATACTTCATTAAAGATTCAATACTTTCTTTTATTGAGCTTGTATAACTCTTTTATTTGATTCTATAAATATGATCAATGTCATCTTCAACCAAAGTATAAGGTTTTACTTTTCAAAATATAATAAATTTATAATAATATATATAACATTCTTTGTAATTTGGAAAAAGAAACATTTTTTTAATATATTTTTTATTTACATCAAATTAATTTTATTTATTAATAGCAAAGAAATTTTGCGAAACTGACATTCTAATGTTACGTAAAATACCAGTTTTTTTATCTGTTAATATGTGAAAATTAAATTGTTGAAGTATCTATATTTTTGAAATCTTCCTTTGTCTCAGTTTAGAATTTCATCCTACAACAGAAAACTATTTTACCATGTATTTAAAAACTTGCAATTTAATTGCACTTATTCAGACATACAAACAATATTACATTCGTTTTCCATTTATACAATATGTGGTTATATGAGCTTTTCACTTGATAAAGAATTGAAAAATGAGCTTCTATCTCAAATTTCGTAATCCATAGAACCATTTTATAATAGATAAAATTTTAAATTGTTTGTCTAGACATTAAGAATAATCGTTAAATCTATTTTATTTACAGAAATAATGCGGTGAAAATGCCATATAATGTTCTTATAAGCAAGGCGTATCCATTGTTTAAAAAAAACAAAAGTCGTTATTTCAAAACTTCACAAAAATGGGATACAGAGCCATGCATATATGCCTAAAGTATTGTAAAATTAAGTAAATTAATGTCATTAAAATGTTTCTTTTTGGATATGTATTAACAATTATTGAGCTGAAAATTTCAATTTTTTTTTTATTCTTTCCATGCAAAATCAATAAATATAGAATATAAAATACATTTGAAAGGATGCCTGGAAAAAAGGCCTATGTTTTAGAAAGTTTTTTTTTTTTTTTTTTTTTTTTTTTTTTGTGGAAAAGGGCCTATGTAGAATGTTTGATGATTACCGAGTATTAAAAATTGCAATTTGTTATATACATGTATGTTTATTTTAAATAAAAAAATTAAAACAATAAACTAAAAGTAATGTTTTATAATTTCCCTTATCCGCCTAAATAGTTTTTTTTATTACTCGTCAATGCTCAGCATAAAGACAAAAGAGGAGGATAATTAAGATCTGAAGAAGGCCTATGTTGCACTAGGTGCTTAGGACATCGCTAATCAATGACATTACTGGTGTTTTCCACATTTCTCTAAATTTTAAATTTGTAACATAGGCCGTTGTCCCAGACACCATTCTCTTAATGAAGGCACTTAAGATATAGACAATTAATAAAATACTTAATTTTGAAATATTCTACAGATTTGCTTAGATTAATTTCCATATATAAAATATACACGCAATTTTAATCTCAAAACCACATCGTGAAATGATGTGTAATCTTACGATATTAATAGTTCCTATACAGGGGATCCAATACCACAAATACAAACTTTGGAGGAAATAAAGAATATATATATATCAAAAATACTCCCATAGGAAAGTGTTAGCAAAAACACCACGCGCATAAGATAGAAGATATATGTCACTGACGGAAGACAATACAAAACGTTGTTGTAAAGTGCTTTATTAAAATAAATGTAAGAGTACTGCAATTAGTAACAGAAAATATTTTCATAGGAATTGTCCCACGGTTCTACTATTCTCAGTGACGCATGCATCCGAACAACCCCAAACTTTTAAGAATACCCAAAGTTTCATGAGTAATAGCAGTAACGGCGGCGTTTCTTTTCCCGAAGTCCGTGCATTTCACACATGATAGGCTTGAATTTCCAAAAGCCGTTACTAAAATCATAAGGCGTACAAGAAAATCATTGCACGGCTTTGCTGTCCCAACATATTAGTCATCAAAATTTCGTATTAAATGTTCGAGTACAGAAATGGCGTAGTAGTCTGGATTCCTTTTGTATTGGATGCACGTTAATGATAATATCGTTCAGTAAATCTGCCAAAACATCCTTCGCAATGATGTGATCTTTCCAAGCGTCTTGTCTAAGTGGGAACGTATATCGGCTGAATAAAGAGTTTCATAATACCTAATATCGAATGATACATAATATTGAATAATAGCGAAGCGATGTTGTAGAACTTATGGTCTTGTTCCATTGATATACATGAACCCACAAGCATTCATTACCGATATTAATGTCGCTTTTACGTAAAAACTACGACGAAAAGTGTGTAACTTGAGAAGTCAAACCACCCACTTTTGTTACAGAAACAATTGTTCAAACGGCAGCTCCGGAGATAATCTTCTGTCTGTAGTAGGAAATGCTGTAATGCTCCATATGAAATTGATGTAAAATCGCAGCGTGCAAAATGCGCCATAGATTGCCATGAAGCAACAGTTGCAGATGCGCGTATGTTTTTACCTGTGGATTATTGCTCCCAGCATGCAACATATATTCATCCTCGTCCATGACGTATTTTGTGTCAGTTGCAGTCGTACAGTATCGTGCATGCTATCTTTGAAGGATCCATCTCCGTAAAGATTACACTTTTTCGATGTGGTACAATTCTGTTTGGGTATCTTTCCAGACACAATCGTACTGCGGCTTCTCCATTATCGTCAACTCACTCATTCATGAGGTGGATGCGTGCTAATTCAGCATATATAAAACGATGCGTGTTATTTTGTACGATGTCCCTAGAAATAGCCGTTAGCTTTATAATCGTATATGGTTCTTATCGATGGTCTCAGCTTTCACAAATATTTCTATGTACTGTATTTGACACCATATAGATGTACTTTACCTAATATTCATTACTCTTATGATTCTACACCATAAAAGTATGCCGTATTTGAAAACTAAAAAGAAGATTTATTATTTAATATTATATCCTAAACATTTCTCAATGCACAAATAGAAAAACTCACTGCAATTTTATGACTATTCTTGTGCTTGAGTTTAGTTTGATATTCTGATATTAATATGATTTTAAAAAGGTAATCTAAATAAAGTCAGAATCCAGAGAAACGTTCGTGCTTATAACCACTTTCTTTAAAACAGTACTTAAGAAAGGCATTTAAATGAAACGTATAGGGGATAATATAAAGAAAGCATACTCTGTGTGCAACATAATTCGTAGCTCACAGTGCATAGAAAATGACAAAATGATTTACATTTCTATGCGGACAGATTTCCTAATGCAGACACGAAAAGTATTTTATTATATACCTAGTGCTAAGAAAATAAGATTTTTTTTTTTCGAAACATGTAACTATGCACTTAAGGATAAGAAAATATATAATCGTGTATGTATTCATTAGCCTTAAATAACTCTTTATGTGACTGCAAGATATGTCAATAATTTATTATCGTAGATAAAAATTTATTTCTATAACCAGTATGTGTTTAATTTGTAGACACATTACCGTTGAGATTTAGTTTTTAACCATACCATGGAGCGAGTAATTTTAAATAAGTGTTACTTTTTCTTTTTTAGAAATTAGTTCACGTTCACGTGATGGCATATGCAAGTATCGATTTCATGTTTCCTGTAAAATTTATTTTTTGTGCAACCGATGTAATATTGTATATTTCTTAGATGCCATGTGTGTAAAATTATGGATATAACCGAGGTATGATTCGTGCATGAAATTTATATGTAGTTCGAGTGCGGACATAAAGAAATAATGTGGTCTCAAAAAAACTCTCTCTAGAATATAGGAAACGTTACAATGCCTGTCTTAATCTTCTTTATCGACAATTCAGGAATTAAATATTTAAAATTGCACATTAAGTATCAAATTCTGTTCGCAAAATTTAAATAATTAAATTATATAAAACGCGTTTATTCTATCAAATGTTGTCACACGTTTGTCAAGAAAAAAAAGCTTTCCTTAAAGATAACGTTTTCTAAGGAAATAAAACTATTTTCATATATTAGTGTAAAAATATAAATTTGAATTCTGAATGAATAACCTTCTGCAAGTGAGAGATAAAATTCTCTGCTAAAATTAATTAAACTTTATAATTGTAAATGAATATAAATAAAATATATTTATTCTAGAATAATACAAACCTTAACTGAAGAGATTCGCTATCTAGCGTAACGTTTCTATTGAATTCTCACAATTAATTAGAACTTAATAAAAGCGCAAGATATCTAGAATTCACCATGGAGATAATTAAAGCTTTAATCGTAGAGGTAAATTCCTCTGCTGCAACTTGTTGCTTTTGAAAGTGATGATTTGGATTTCGGCATTTCTATAGCTCTATTAATTTGTCACGGTTTATTGAATTGAACTTCCCGAAGATTTTAGAAAATTATTCATTCAGCTTTACTCAAATTATTAATTTTATTTGATAATTAGAAAATTAATTTTATTTTGCTTTTGGCATTTTCATTATTTGCATTTAAAATCAACGGAAAATTATTATAAATAATTTAAAAGAAAAAAAAAATCAGTATAAAACACATCTGTAGTATACGATGCAATAAATTAGATGCATTAAATGTAGAGAAATCCATTTACATAAATATGAAATGCGTAATCATTTGTACCATTGTGTATATAAAGTCACTTAAAAAAATACTAGTGGAGTTTCGCCCTCTACGCTGGTCGGTTTATTCCAAACTGTCCTCGAATTAAATAAACTTAGGATTGGGCACCCCATTGTCTTCGGATCCTTTCAACTCGGATTTAAATTAAAAAAAAAAGTCATTTAGAACCCTGCAGAAACTGCATCAGCGTATTTTTAAAAAGTTTGATTGTTGATTTATTTTTTGTCCGAAAGATGAAGAACGAAAATTAACCCAGCTGCCATTTCAAAGAAAGAGAAAAATAAATTTTCTTCGCATTGGAGGTGGGGAAAAGGATGAATGGGTTTTTCATTGTGTGGGTTTGAACCCCTCACTTTCGCTTTTGTTCAGACACAGTCCCCTCAACACTCTATAAGGGGAGAATTCATGCCTAGAAAAAAAAGTTGGAGCATGTGCATAGAGGTCAATTTCATGTGGAATTTGACAGAATGCGCTTTTCGTTTTAAATATATAGATTGGACAAAGTCTGAAAAATGGTAGAAAACAAACTATTTTTGAAACCAGAGTCTCCATTTATTTATTTTGACAACAATACGGTGTCTCCCAACCGAGGTGGTTTCTGACAACTTTAACAATAATAAGAATTTTAACGAACTTTTTTTCCAGACTTGGCCTTTTTTGTGAGATATGAAATATAACCAGACATGGTGAAAATGCCCATCACCCGCATCCAAAAAGCGTTGAACAATACATTCCACATTAATAAAAAAATGAAGTGTGCAACTTTTATTCATTGAACTATTTGTACAAAATATTTCCAAATTTTACAAAAATACTTTAGAAAAAAATCTTAGAATCTATGTGGAAAATTGTGTAACACGTGATTATATATATATTTTTTTCAATAAGGTTATTTTTAAATATGTATGTTGACCAATATTTGAGCATATCAAGCGATCGTTTTAGAAACAGCTGTGTTTTAAAAAAAAGAGCGGTAGGTTCATACTATCATAATTAAATATATTTGTTTTAATGTATCTCGTAAACGTTTGACACCTATTGTTCTTAAGTAAAGCAAAAATGGGTACAATATATTTTCTTTCAAATAACTTTGAATATAAAAAATAAATTTCATTTGTAAAAGGACTTATTTAAATGAATTTCCTTTTTTTTTTCTTCTTTTAATGAAAAATAATGAATTATTTTATATTTATCAAAAATGTCCTCATGACAAAAATAATGATAGTATACGAATTCTTACAATAAAAAAAACTGTAAAAAAAAATCCGTGAAAAAACAAAAAATGCACGGCCACCAAAGTTGATATTATTCTACGTATTTTCACAAAACTTACGTTTTGGTATTCCCCCGTTTTCAATGTGGCTATTTTCAGTTATTCGAGACGGTAATTTCTGTTTTTAGAAATAAATACGATCAATAGTGCAATATTAAAAATATATATATATAATAATTATATATACTAATGCACACTTATACGAAATAGAAATTTGTCTTGCACATTTGTCATTCAGATCACAAATCTGCCTATTTATTTTAATGTTTTGTTTGTCAGCGGCTGTTTGTTTGGTGGTTGAATGGTTAGAACTATGTATTTGAGTGTAGATTGCATGAGTTCCAATCCAACGTCTTCTTTTTCCAAGTTTTCTTCTAGATCTTTATTTAAAATGTTTTATCGATTAACTATACTATTTCAATGTTTTTTTTGTTTTTGTTTTTTTTTGTTATACATATATATGAAATTTAATATTTGTTTGAACATTATTTATACTTTGTATAGTTGTGATTGTGCGTTGCCGATCACCTCTGTTTAAGGTATTATTGATGTGCAGTTTTCATACATTTTTAAATTAACTTATACAATAACAAATTAAATTATACAATGATAACATGGTGATTATAACTCATATACATATCTATTTGCAATATATATAAATATAAATATATATAGTTTTTATCTTTGTCCTATGAATAATTAAAATTAACAAGTATTTTAATTACTGCATTGCATTAATTTGATTGAAAAACAGTAGTAATACTATTAATTATCAATATTATAAATTTTGAGATATTTTGAATTGTTTATGAATTATTTAATTAGATATTTAAATTAATCTATAATTATAAAATATATTTACAATGTAGTATAAATTAAACATTAATTATTTAATAACAAGTCTAATATATATTTAAGTAGTAGTAAAAATAAAACATTAATTATTTAATAAATGTCTATAATATCAGTGGATTAACATAGCTGGCAGCAAAAACAATTTGAATTAAAATAATATCTCTTTTACATAATATATTCTTGTTAAGAATATCTGAAATGCTGTGCAAGTTGAATTAATTCTGTGTAGATTTATTCATATAGTAGTAATATATTTTATTTGAATTTAAAGTAAAACTACAAGTTAGTATTGTTTTTTAAAGTTTATTTATATAAATAAATCTAATGAAGTGAGTATGTAACTAATAAAGTGGATATTTAACTAAATATTAATTATGAATTATTATAATACCAATAGATGGCGACACTTTACCTTTCAGGTAGTTGTAGATAATATTGTTAATATTATATTTAATTTAACTATAGAGGGAGCTATTGATTGTATATTAATTTTACTTTCAGGAATTAAAATTGGATGGAGTAATATATATTCACGGATATAAATTTGTTATAAGTGTATTAAAACCAGAATTATTTTGAGTGTTTTTGAATCATTTTGTGATTGGGTGTCATCGATGGGGTTGAGTTTTAAAAAAAGTGTGCTCTCAACTTGTCTTACAAATCATTTCTCTCAACTCGACTTAGTAAACATGTATGATGCATTGCCATGTGGATGTGAATATTATGCAGAAGTTGTGACATTTAAGGATTCTGTATAATTATTGTGAGTAAATATTTAATCTACACTTTACGCGTTCATATTTCCAATTTTATTATTTCAAAACTGTTATCTCGTGGTAATTTAGTGAGGTGTTAATTACAGTTTTTTGGATAATCGATGTGAGTGAAATATATTGTATTTTCTTAATGGTTTTTTATTTCCTATTTAAATATTTACAAATTTTAATATTTCCAATTGTTGTCTGGTAATAATTCAGTGTACCTGGATGATTCTACTGATCTTAGCATATGCCAGTAGAATTATGAAACACTGAATTATTATTTAAAACACATGTGGGTGCATCCAGGCTGATGAGTACATGTGCATGTGTTTTTCCATATCCAATTCATATTTAATTCTCATGTGGTCCAATTTTCCATTGTATATGGTTCATATTTAATTTATTAATCCATTTGTATTTACTTAATTGCAACTCCAATTTATAATTTTTTTTTTTTTTTTCCCTTTCTCTATATTTCTTTTTTCAATATTCTTTTGGTATGAGTAAAATTTGGCCAATTACCATTGAAGCATCAGCTATGGTAATATTATGTTTGCACATGTTAATATTAGCTATGTGGTATTCTGTATACACAATATCATTAATTATCTCTTTGGAGATTTAAGTAGAATAGAACTTGATATGTTTTTTGAAATTCATAGATATTATAATTATATATATATATATATATATATATATAAATGTTTTATCGGTGAAAAGTTCTGTTTCAATTTTATTTTTAACATTTCTATTTAAAAATATTTTATCGGTTGCTTTATATTTTTCAGGATAAACGGAATATTTTTAATAAAAGTAAATTTTGATGTTAATAACAGCTAAAGATTTATTTTTATTTGTAAAATAAAATACTTACTTAAATATTCAATTTCAGACCTTTTTCCTACTTTTTCATTTCAAAATTTTATGCATGGAATATTTTAATAAAAGTTAATTTTGATATTAGTAACAATTAGATTTATTTTTATTAATGAAAAATATACTTATTTAAATAAGATAAAATGTGCTTAAAATTTTACATTAAAGCGCCTTTTAATATTTAAAGTTTCATTTAAGTGCAATATTATCAAATACTTTTTTTAAGCAAAGCATATTGAAAGGTGTAAAAGAGCAGGAATGGTCACGTGATGTCTGCCGTCTAAGTATCTCTAGCGGATATACTCGGCCTATAGTATTTACCCTCTATTTTTTTACAACTGCACCTCTATCCAGAGCTCTAGAAAATAATCAATGCTATTCAATAGAGTCATGAATTTCGAATAAATGTGGATATTATTCGTAGAAATTAAAATTTGATAATCGTCTTCATTAATTGAGGGGCCCTCTGCAATAACAAGGCAAGTGAAAAATTCAGTTTTCAGCTACATGGCATTTAAATCTACTTCCAATATTTTAATTTAGAGTATAACTTCTTTGCATGTTGTCTTTGCTTATGTTGTTGTTGTCGTGTCAGAGAAAGTGCCATGGCACTTCTCTGAAAGAAGGTGTGACAGAGTCCCAAAAGAAGTTGGACTTCTAGAGCTGGTCTCCTAATTATTTAACCAATTCCGGAAAAGAGACCTGCACCTGGATTGGCATCCCCAGATGTATCGTTTTTCAAACTTGGGGAATATTGGCGCCACGAACAGATTTTACGTGCACCAGCTCCCATTAACGTACACGGTCCCACAGCAGCCGCAATCGAAAGATGTTGTCACCCTCCCAAGCATTGACCATGTTCAATGCTGCTTCACTTTCGGGAATCTTGACGGGAATCGAGCTTAATCGTTTGCGCCACTGCGGGACCTCCTTTGCTTATGATCATAAAATTTATATTTCTTTATATGCTGAATAATACATTATGTAAATCAGAAAATTGAACACTTACCTTGATATGGTTTTGGGTGAAAGAAAAAGTACATTTGGAACACATAATGACTTTTTTACAACTTTTATATAGTGAACACAAGAGTTTACAAAATATGACGTCATCTTAGCGTTTTTTGTTTAAAAAAAAGTCCTAATACTGCATTTATCCCTGTTATCAGATTTCGGAAACTGAGATACATGAGAGGTGAAAAGTTTTTACAAGCCATGACGGACCGTTCAAATACTAAATAGAGCCTAAGATATAGCAAGGTAGGTCATCAAGCCTTTTTACATGGTTTCTCAGAAATCAAGGTAATTTAATAATCATTTAGTAATCAAGAAGGCCCTCAATTACATTTTTTGTAACTCTGAATTGCTTTGTGTGCAAAATATTCGTAAAAAATTTATCTTTTATTTCCATTCCCTGTGTACTGAAATGTCAACATTATGTTTAATCGATAATCTTTCTGAATACGATACATTGTTTAACACAGTTTTATGAGTAATTTGTAAAAAGTGACAAAGATTTTTCCGTTTTAATAAATAATATCAATTACACCAAGCATATCGTTTTAAGAAATAATTCCCCAAAACATTTACAAGAAGAGAGATTCCATGCTATATTTAAATATCTTCCTCAAAACATTCTATCAGGAAAATACACACTGTAAAAACTATTTTAAAAATCATTTTTGTCATTCTGAATTGCGTATTGTATGGAATATTCGGAAATAAATCAGCCTTTTTTATTTCCATTCCCTGCGTACTGAAATGTCAATATTATTTTAATCGATAAAATCTTTCTGGATATGATACATTATTTAGCACATTAGTATGAGTATTTTTTTTAAAAAGTGACAAAGATATTTTCGCTTTAATAAATAACATCAATTACACCAAGCCTATCGTTTTAAAAAATAATTCCCCGCAAAAAATTACAAGAAGAGAGAATCCATACTATTTTTAAAACACCTTCCTCAAAACATTCTATCAGGAAAATACACACTGTAAAGACTATTTTAAAAATCATTTTTGTCATTCCGAATTGCGTATTGTATGGGAATATTCGGAAATAAATCAACCTTTTATTTCCATTCCCTGCCTACAGATATATCGATATGAATTCTAAAAATATTCCAGGTTCATTCAAATTTCAAAGAAAATGGCGATAAAACTCTTTCGCAGCTGTCAGGGGAAAGAAATATCATTTTAAATCTTTCTCAATTGCTGTAATATTTTGTTCTGCAGTAAGAAGCTTAGAATTCTGCTATTGAAAAGATTTGATATGTAGCGTACGGAAAAGATATTTGATTTTAGTATTATAAACACAAACTATTGTGCTAATACTTTTATTTATATTACCTATTTTCAATAATTCTTTAAAAATCAATATTTCATGTAACAGAGATTTTTTACGAGTAAATTATTTATGGAAAACTTGAAAGTTATAAATTTAATTATACAAATTATTATAAAGGTAGAAAATTTTCGATGTGATTTATTTAAAAATATTATCGGGATTATTCCAAATTCAAAGAATGTTGCCATAAATCTCGTACGGTTCTGGCAGGGGATATAAATAATATTTTAAATATTTCTCACTTGCAGTAATATTTTTTTCTACGGTAAGAATCTTAGATTTTTGCTATTGAGGGCCCTCCATTGCCGCCGGCATGAAACCTCCCGCCTGCCAAAATTGCAGCACTGGGTTCTACTCTCGGTAACTCCAATGCACACACTTCGGAGAGTTAACGGCTGTAATCTTCAGTGATTTATATTACTTTATGTCTATCCCGTTCTCATCTCGACAAAGGTTTATAAACAGACATAGTTGTTGACATGCAAACACGTCTGATGTATGTTCTAAACAAAAATGTCCTATTTATTTGTATTGCACGTTAAAGGTATTTGATTTTAGTATCTTAAACACATAGGATTATGATGCAAATGTGTCTTATAAACCATCGGTCGGGCGCGGCGTGCCTGACAGGTGCGCTGCCAAGGCTTAGTGAAGGCTGCCTTGCAAATTGCTTAGCGTTTTACTTGTTTTGAGAATAATAAATGAGGGTTTTTTTTTTTTTTTTAAAGATATTCTCTCTTTGTACTTTCTAATGAAAGTCATTAATCACTTTCAGAGCCTTAGAATTGGATTACTTAGGTGCTAATGACGATTTTAAAACAGGCACCACAGTGTCCAAACCTGGAAGTCTGAAGGTGCGTACGGACGGAGGGTCAATATTATCCCCATTCAGAAATTCTTCAAAAATACGCTTTTTACGTAAAATAGAATTAGGATAAACTGACCAGGAAAAATAATAAAGGGAATAATTATTAAGTTTTAATGTATTTATATACAGGATGTTCCTACTTATCGTTGATGAAAAATTATTTCTCAAACCAATAGATTTAGAGGTATAGTTTCAATTGCAAATGTTGTTCTCCATCATATGAAAATCCTTTTACGTCAAAATAGTTAAATTTTTAAAAAGTTAGGAAACGTTAATCTTTATGTGGTGTCTATGTTCTCTCAGTTATATTTAGATACAAAATCTCCGCGTTTTAAAAAGTTAAACAGTAAAAATTCCACTTTATTACGACCAAAAAGTACCAAGTTATGATACATTGAATTTTAGGAATATTGTTCGTTTTCTTGCTCTAAAAATTCGTTTATTCATTTTTAGTACCAAAAAATGCTGAAAATTCATAACATTCGATGTACCACAACTTGGTACGTTTTGTTCGTAGAAAATAGAATTTTTATAGTTTTATTCTCAAAGCATTCAAAGAGTATTCTAAATATAACTTATAGGACAGAGCGACCGTATAATAATTTAGGTTTGGTATTTTTTAATAACTTTTGGGGGATAAATTGATTTTTGTATGATAAAGAAAAACCTTTAAAATATTTTTGCAATATGCTGTACCTCTAAATGTAACTTTTTAGGAATTAGCTATTGGTCAACGATAAGAAAGGACACAAGCATTATACTCAAATTTTATATGAAAATATGTTATACTGAAAGACAAATAAGTAAAATTATTACATTAAATATTATTTTTTACCGTTTTTATTTACAGTTTAAAAAAATATCCTTTTCAGAGATTTAGAGTATTTGGATTAATTGCATTTTTTTATATATATTTTTTAAACATACTAAAACATTCTAAATGCTATTGGAAGTACTTTCATTTACGTTTTTCATTTTATTCCCAATTTCAAAATTCTGTAACTACCTTCTCACGAAGCACTACATTTTCAATACTTCTCATCTCCCAACGAAATTCTTTAGGACTTTTTTTGTGATTAAAATGGGGTTTTTGTTTTATTTTTAAATTTTATTGAAAAAAAAAATTCAAAGCAAATGTATATATTTTTTTATTTGTTAAAAACCTGCAGTTGAATGTTGTTTGGTATAAATCTAGGGTAGAATTGTCCGAAAAATATGTTGATTTTAATTCGGTAATATTTTAATATCGACAGTTTTTTAAAGCAATTTGCAACTAAGAGTATAAAAATATCATTTAAATAAGCTCATCTAAACTAATATAAATATAAATAAATAAATATTTATATATATTACATAAAATTAAGTAATAACAAATAATAATAATATATTAATAATTCGTAATTATTAATAATCATTAATCATTAATGATTAATAATTAGTAATGCATTTATTTATTTATTAATAGCAAATGAACAACTTCCTGATTTAACTAACATAATATATCTGACATTTTGAAATAAAATTTAAAATCTAAATACCCATGTAAAAGTCTATTATTTACACTATAAAGTAAAAGGTCAGTAACATTTTTTTAATCAATAGTGGTTTATTGAAGCATAGAGCATCCACGTTTTGTGTTAGGCTTTAAAAAACGATGTACGCAAGACAATGTTTCTGTTAATATTCTGTATGATATTATTAAAAAAATGACCTCTTCAGGAATTTTCGAAATTTCTATATTTACTGTTATACAGTTGACTTCTAAATATTTTAATGTAATTTGACTCTAAAGTAGGATATAAAATGTATATTAAAAAAACTATATATTTGATATGTATAATTTCAGCAATATATTCATGTTTTTTCATTGGACATCTTTAGTAGAATATATACCCGGTTTTCTTCGTTGATAGCATCATTTGCGGAAAAATTACAATTCATATATTAAAAAAATGCGATAAGCTATTTCTCCAATTAAGACATATTGGATGTTATCTTTTCGATACTAAACTCAGTATTTGGACAGAAATTTATAGTTAACTTATCTTGCTATTTACTTTGAGTCTGGCGTACCATAAGTAATAAAATATAATATTATCTGTTTTCCACCTTATTTAAAAAAGTATTTGGTTCCGTGTTACTCGTCAATTTTGGTATAATAGTTAAGGAGTTGTTTGTATGTTTGCGGCTTTATCTCATTTCATATCTTTATCTTGTAGAATCTTCATTTCTAAGAGAATTTTGAATAATACCTAATCACAAACTAGAAATTTTAATGTCTATTTCTGCTCTTTCCCATTCATGAAAGTTCAGCGCAATCTAAATAAAGGATAATAACAAAACACTTTGAAAATAGACCTTATCCGTTAGTCCATGGATGCCTTACTAACGTCTTCCCATGTTCTATGTTTTATGTGATTTTCCTTACAAACCACGCGTAAAAGCATTTATGATGATCGCAATTTGTACATTGAATACAGTTATGAGTCAGAACTTGAGGTGTTTTATAAGGTAAAGCTTTTATTAAATTACGTAAGAAATCGCACATTTTATTTTCTAACAATATGGGGCCCTAAAATGAATAAGAGTTGTAGTTTTGTCTCTTTTATTTTTAGAAATGCATTTCTAAAAATAAAAGAGACAAAAATACAACTCTTATTCATGGCCTCATACTAATACAGTCGTTATGGCCTAACTTTTATATATATATTTTTTTCCATAAATTGGATCGATGAATGATATATTAGAATATATCTCAGAATGATATATTATCAAGCATTTTTATCCCATCAAACTCCTTTTCTTTTTTAGAGTCTTTACAATATTTGATCCATTTTTACAAGTTTTTATTTAACTTGCCTTGTGTGGCCGTTCTGCTAAAATCTTGCTATCAAATATTAAAACACTTCGTGTTCTTCAATTGACGTAATGTTTGGTAGTTTGACGTTTTTACGATGACATTACAATATTCTGTACAAACAAATATTTGAAATTTACCTGCGCCACTCCACCGAAACATTTGTCCAATAAGTGCACATAAATGTCATGACGTATGTGAATTGCTATAACATTTACGTGTAAATGTCATGACGTATGTTATCACATAAATGGCATTGACTGCTTCAGAAATAATATGACGTTCTTCGAATAAACCAGGGCTTGGCTGTTAAGGTGAACCAATTTGCGCAGGGCTAATAGGATGCGGGTCTGATCATCAAGCGGACGTTGATCGATTATTTTCTTGCCAGGAAGCTGGATTTAAAATTGTGTATTGTTAAAAAGAATACTGATCAAAATCACTCGGAATTTAATTTATTTCTTTTGAAAAAGGTATTTATTTCAATAAATTCCCTTTCTGTTTTTTTTTTTTTTTTTTTTATAATAAAAGTTTGTCTTTTAAACATTTTTAATTATAATTTATTTCGTATGATAATGCATGACAGATGAAAATAACTTTGTGGCAATATAAAGGTCGCCCACTGAAGTCCTGTTCTATCCATATAATCTGCAGAAAAGCGGTAAAAATGTTCCTAAACGTAGTGTCTAGGTATAGTAAAGTGTCTATGAGCTACACTATGAGATCCCATACAACGCCATCTAGCGAAAGAGTTAGCCGGGTTCTATTTCGAAAATTATACGAGAAGCGGGGAAAAGTCAATTACAAAGTTGTTGAGCGTCTTTGATTTAATAACATTAACAATTTTAAAATATATCTATATCTAAATATACCAAAAATTTTTATTTTATAGCATAGAAGTATTACAAGAAAAGAAAATCAGTTACAACATGTTTCATGCACTGTAAAAAATGTCCAATGTTTCTTATTTTATGAAAATATTCTATAACCACGAACGAAAATATAATATAATCTTCTGAGTTATCCGAAATTTCAAATAGCATGTTACATTGTCTTTTGAATCCCCAGAAAGCAATACATTTTCAAAATTTAAAGAATAAATAATAAAAACAAATTATTTTTAGCTGCCCGAATTTTTCAAAAACGTTTCCGAAGGGTTTTTATAGTGTATTAATTAGTGTCCTCAGCCTGGAATACTTGTCTTTCGAGTGCTATCAATTCTGAAGTAAACATTTTCATGTTAAAAAATGTTTAACAGACAAACATGCAAAATTAACAGCGTTAACAATAACATTAAAATTAAGATTATTTCTTTACTCTTTCATGTATAAATTAACTTATGCGGCTGAAAACGTGTACTTGAGAATGGATAACATTTGAAAAACAGGTATTCCAGCCTGAGGACACTAATTAATACACTATAAAAATCCTTCGGAAACGTTTCTGAAAAATTCGGGCAGCTAAAAATAATTTGTTTTTATAAATTATTCTTTAAATTTTGAAAATGTATTCGTTTCTGGGGATTCAAAAGACAATGTAACATGCTATTTGAAATTTCGGATAACTCAGAAGATTATATTATATTTTCGTTCCTGGTTATAGCATATTTTCATAAAATAAGAAACACTGGTCATTTTTTACAGTGTGAGGCTAATTCCTTTTTCGTTTAAATAATTTTTAACTGAATTAGTTTCCTGTTTATGTAGTCTAAAAACGAATTTTTTCCCCATCCTTATAAATTATAAATTGTAAATAAATTTTGTTTCCTTAAAATTGGATAATATTTTTGACTGTTGACAAATTACTATTAATTACAGAGTTCTTAAAAAGTATTTTGACTTGCATTTCTATAGAAATTACAATACGAACGATTTTTTAACGATTCTATTTAAATAAAACCCAAAGTTAATGCATATATCATTCTTTTCATTTCATACCGCCTATAAATAAATAATACCAAAAGGACTCGCGCGAAGTTTTCGCACTGCAATCTTTGATATTATTTCCTGGTACGTTTTAAATTTTTAATTAAATGACTTTTTTAATCAAACAACGCGTTTTAAGAAAATGTGAGTGTACTATGTCAGAAGCCTGTTCAAAAACTTTTCGAATGATACCTCATTCATCCTTGTATGTTTTGTATGCGAATAGATAGGAAAAGGGATGTTGACAACAGAAATAATATATATGATGATTGTTTGTGTATATTAAAATGGTAATAGATTGCCAGAAAATATGTTGCCAAATTTTCTTCTTTTTCTTGTCAATGTCATTTCGCTATCCTGTCGAGACTCTTACACTGAAAAATTACCGAGTTATAAAAAAATTGAAGCAAAACAGCATACATTTTAGGCTACGTGTGAAATTCCGATCGATTGATGGTGACTTTTTCTTATGTATTTGAATTTAATTTTTTTTCTTTTTAATCATAAATGTAAAATAAACACGTGCGGAGACGTCCCAATTTACATTTTCTGTATTATTTATTTTTTTTTCTAATCATTGTTGAGTACGATAAAATGGAATACTTTATTTTTGTAGCAACACTGATTTGAGAAAAACTTTCATTTCATTTATGAAAACGATGCCGATTTATACTAGATTAATTTTGACAAAATTATTCAAATCGGTAAATAAATCATATGATATGTAATCTTCCCAACTGGGCGAAAAAGTCCGGGACAGGATGCTTTTAGGGTTAACTGGGTAAATTAGTTCAGCCATATTCGTCCAAGATTGATCAGTTGGTAGAACATTGACAGGTTTAGCCAAGAGATCCCGAGTTCGAATCCTGGCGCGGACTTTTTTGCCCAGTTGGGGAGATTATATCTCACAATGCTGATTTACTTAACTGTAATTTTTAATTAACAACATGTTTTAAAGACATGTCAATGTTGTCTGTCAGCAGCTGTTCAAAATCCTTTCATATGGTATCTTATTGGTCGGTCTGCGCTTTGTATTTGCTTAGAAAAAGGGATTTTGACAACATAAATAATATATGTGATTCTCAAAACACATTTTAATGAATATTTGTTTGGTTGAATAACGTGCTACAAAAATTAATTTATTCAAAATGAGAATGAAAAACCTCTTAAAAATGTTTCCATTAGAATTTACCTAGCATCTGTATTATTACTACCTTTTCATTTTATCCTTAATGAGCTAACTACACTATCTATATTCATGAATTTTTGATTATTTGAATAATTTTACTATTCCAGTAACATGTGATGTTTTGCATCTAACCGTAATAAGATGTCACTTCCACTGCAGTTTTCATTTACTTCTGCCATTCTGTCTCACCTGATTACATTTACTATTCATGAATCAAGTCACTGAAAGCGTTAAAGAGAATTCACTCGATGAATTGATCGATGAATAAATAAAAATGAAAAAATAAAATTATTCTAAAGTACTCTGCTATTTTTAGATTTCCCGTTCGCTTTGTTTTACGTTAGCTTGATTCCAACATAGCCATATATTTCTATGTATTCAAGAAAGTATTCTTTGTATTTCTGAACTTTTTTTCCACATTAATAAAGGTGTCTGTTTAGTATTTTTTCACTCTATTTATCTATCTATATATATATACATATTACAAAATTAAAATTTTTCCACAATCTGCTAAATTATTCTACAAAATTTTTCCATTTAGTAATGTTTCGACTATAACCCCGACTTATTATTACCTCTAGAAGTCTAATCACTACGATATCTCTACGCAGAAAATTGGATTAATTCCTTCAAATTTAGACTATGATTGGCTAAAACAGATCCCATGTCGCGTTTGTATCTCAGCACCTAGCTCTCTTAAAATCGCTTGCACTGCTCGGAGACACAGAATTTTTGAGGGATTCTCTTGCCTTCGAAGTTCTTGACAAATAATTCTGGAGTCCCAGTGAGAAGAATGGAAGTCCTTATAGTATTATCATAACATTTAATAACATGGAAACTCAATAGCTTCTAATTTTGACGAACATTTCTCTCATGTGCTTGATGTGTTGGGCTGAATAAAATAACTGAAGCGAAACCATTGTCTGCTTGTTTCTTCTGTTTTACATTTCACGCCTACGAATTTGTTTTCCGAATGTGAACGACTGCAATTGCATGTGCTATTAATCGGGGAACACTGCCTTGATCACTAGAAAACCTTCCAAAACTTCTTAAACATAACAGAAAATATTAGCTTAAAATGTTCAAGAACTACCAGAAGACATTTATATTGCAACACTTTTTAGTAAGCTCACGTTTTCTTTGTTTAAATTATTTATAACAAAATTTGTGGATAGGTTTATGTGGGGTAAAACAAAAATAAAATTAGTAAAAAATAGAATTTTCTAAGTCAACTCTGTTTAAAAATTACATAATTTTTTTGTCAAAAACACTATAAATATATAGTTTGTTAAACTAATTTTTCACATACACTGTTGCAAAATTGCAATGTGATTTTCTTTAAAGTAAAACCCAATAGGTAATGGGAATGATATTCATTTTTATACCTGTAAATATATCCAGTAAGCAAATACTACGCTCCACAAATGATTTAATAAAATTTCATTTAATTAGAGTAATGTAACATTTAATAGATAGAATAACACGCTAAAAAATAAATTTATTCAAAAATGACAAAGAAAAATTCCTTAATAATGTTCCCAAAAGAATTTAAATTACTTTACGTCCCATCTGTATAATTACTACCTTTTCATTTATCCTTAATGAGCTAATTACACAATTTATATTCATGAATTCTAGATTCTTGAAGTACTTTTCCTACTGCAGTACTCTGCGATGCTTTACGTCTAACCATAATAAGATGTCACTTCCGCTGCAGTTTTCATTTACTTCTGCCGTTTTCTCTCTCACCTGATTACATTTGCTATTCATGAATCAAGTCACTGAAAACGTAAAAGAGGAATGACTCTCAGCCCGGTGCATTTATCAAGGAATAGATAAAGGTGAATCGTAGCGTATAAAGTAAAATTACTCTAGAGTACTTACATATTTTTAAAATTTTGCAATCGCTTTATATTATGTCTATGAGTTTAAAACTTTTCAGGTATTTCTTTTGTATAATTAGAAATCTTTGATTAAAACTATTTTGTTAAAGAGGGGTATTTTCAGTTTACAATTAAAAAATATTTTTTTTTAATGATCATTGTTGAATATATAGTTGAAATATTCTTTTTAGAAAATCGGAAAGTGCAGATGTTATGAAGGTATGTAGTCTAGGGGGCGCACGATCGAAAAGTGTCACCTATTGTTTTGATATACTAGTTTATAGAATGTTTTTAGGATGTCGATATCTTTCACACATTCCCATATATATATATTTTTTTGTATACTTAGAAATATAATAATAATACTGTTTACTTAAGGAAGTATTCTTAGTTTTCAAAAAAGAAAAATAAATAGATTTTTTTTCTATATTTTTAGATATATTTTTTTTTATTATCATGTCGAATATATACGCGAAAGATTCCTTTTAGAAAATCGAAAAATATAGGACCTACGAAGGTGTATAGTGTAGGTGGTACAAGATCAAAAATTCACTTTTTTTATAAACCGCTAACCAGGCCCCTACATGTCGGGCATGAGTTCCTAGCTTGAAGAGTTACCTGGGCACGGGACGATATTTGCCTGATCACAGCATGGTTGTAATCCACCTGACAAGAGCCTTTATGGCATAGCTTTAGTGATCTCTAGGGATTTGCTACAGTTTTCTGTTTTGCCGTTTCAAGATTTCTATTTTACTTTGTTGAAATGGCAGATTTAAAAAAAGCAAAAGTTAAAGAAGAGAAAGGAATTGGTCTCGTAATCTAGAACCTTTATCAGGTGACGAGAAATTCACATGACTAGGCATCTACAGATGTAAAATTCATAGGGAACTTGGAGGACTTTGCACCCACCACGGATTTTACATGTACCAGGCGCCATTAAAATACATGGCTTTAGATATTTGTCATATCTGTTGGCTAGTCACGTTCATGGTGGGTTATCGCTGTAGTGTTTATCGCCGCTTTTATAGGCTGATTTTACTTTTCGTTTTATTTGTCTCTGTCAGAGTTTTTTGCCGCTTTTATGGACTAATTCCTGTTGTGTGTTGTTTCTGTCTATTGTTATTGGTTGGTTTTTGTCTCTATCTTGATAAATTGATAAATCTAGCTTGTACTAGTGATGGTTGTCACATTTTGAAACGTGGTCTTCTTGTGAGGGTTTCACTGGTTATTATGTCACTATCGTGGGTTTTGTCACATTTTTAACTTTTGTTACTGGTGGTTGTCACATTTTTGGGTATTCCACACCCATTTTTGTTAGTTTTGTCATTTTAACTCACACGTGCATAATAAAATTCCCTTATTTATTTCACCTATTTATTTCACCGCTCTGACTCACACGTGCATAATAAAATTTCCTTATTTATTTCACTTATTTATTTCACCGTCCCGACTTCGCGAGGGTTCACAATGTGCCGACTGCAATGTTCGGAAGAGATTGGTAGGTAATTTAAAAAAAAAAATGTACTAAATCGGATAAAAGCAGGAGTGAGACAAAATTACAGTACTTACTAATTTTAAACTTAAATTTTTTTTTTATAATGTGATAAATAATTTATTTCTGTTTATGCACACATTGAAATTAATAAATTTATTTTAAAATAGCAGAATCATCCGGCTTCGCCCGATGTAATGTTGGCATTCCGGGTAACATATGTAAAAATGTAATATTCTAAAAATAAGCCGATCACAATAACGCATTCCCGTCCATAAACCGTCAAAACTACAGCAGAAAAATCTTCTATTATTTTATACTGAATCAATATATATATATTATACCATATATATATATATTATATTATTATCAAATATATATTATACTAAATAAATAAATTAGCTTTATAAATGGTTTATTTAAAAAAAATTCCTTTTTCAAAATGTCTTACGAAAAATATTTAATCAAAAATCAGCAATTGTTGTCTTATTCGTCTAATCTTCCATAGTCGTGTTCATATCCGATGTTTAACCCCTTTAGTGGGTGAATTTATAAAAATCGCTGAAATACGTGTTTAACTAATAGTAGATTTGTTTTCTGAATTTCATGCTCCTACCTAAAACTGCTGCTAAAATATGGAGATATGACCTAATACGTTCGACCCTCCATTTAACCCTCTTAGAAGGTGAATTTCTAAAACTGATGAAATACGTGTTTACTATTTTTTAGTAGATTTGTTATGCTGAATGTCATATTCCTATTTAAAACTGCTGCTGAGATATGGCAAAATGACCTAAAACGTTCGACATTACCCACTAATGCACTATCAACATACACCGGCATTCCACCCATAGCAAAAATTTTAATATTCGAATTCCATAAAGCATCCATCCTCCAACTCCCCCAAGAGCACATTTACAACAACCTATTTCCTAACACTACCATTAAACACAAAGTCCACGACTGGGAGATCCCATGGAAGTGACATCGCATCTTCAAGTCAACACACAATTTAACAGCTACACCCCTGCCACCTGTCTCACCATCTTCACTGATGGGTCCCGCACTGAAACCGGCGTGGCGGCAGATTTCGGTGTCATGGAAAAAAGTGAGGAGTCCCATCAATGGGCCTGCAGGCTCGGAGATGACAATTCCATCTTCCAGGCAGAGCTATTCGCAATCTTCTCCGCCTTAGATTGGCTAGAGTAACAACCTAAAGCAAAGTTCCCTATCTGTAACGATAGTCTGTCTGGACTGCAGTCCATACACGCACCGAGAACAACAAACCCATTCATACTAAATATCAAATTAAAACACAAAAACCTCCTGTACAGAACACATATCAGCCATGCCTCAGCGCACCACGGCACTTTTGGTAACAATTGCGTGCACGAACTCGCAAAACAAATCACATGGCAGAAAAACATTGATCACCACCTCCCAGTGACCCAGTAGTTCATCAAGAGGGTCCTGAAATCCAGGATCATTTCGGAGTGGTAGGAATACTGGGAACTCACTGACCACGGCAAGTACACGTTTGACCTAATCCCTACAGATTCACTCAACATGTATCACCTCACACCATACACCGTGAGCTTCCTAACAGAACACGGCCCTTTCAAATCCTACCTCCACAAATTTGGGTATGCAGGATGTAAGTTTTGAGTGCGGCGTAGTTGTATCTACCACCCACTCCTATCGTGAATGTAGACTCACTGAATACTGGCACATGAAATGTCTTGCCACTCCCCCTAAGGGGTGGCTACAAAATATTCTCTCAGGACACAAACTTCTAAACAAACTCCAACACATCCACAAATACCTAGCACACATCTGTAACCTAACTATCTAGTTAGTACCCAAAGTAACTCCCATTTCCTCGTATGGCATCGCCCCTTGTCGCGAGTAGAGTTTCTTCTGGCTGTGCCACAGCGCCCCTTGTAGCGAGAGAGTATGTCTATGGCGCGCAATACGCCATCGGTAACGCACAGCCTACTGTCGCGTGGGAGATATTTTCTCCAGCAGAGAGGGTGTTGTCTTGTATATTTTGCCAACAGGCTCTATCTTCCTTTGTCTAACTGCAAATTTAGGAATCCGGGAAGGACATTTATGTTCTACATACTTCGTCTGAGCAGTCCCTTTCAGGCTGTCAATATTTCTTTTGCATAATTAGAAATATAGGAATTATTTTGTTAGGGAGTTATTTTCAGTTTAGAAAAAATTAATAATAATAATAATAATAATAATAATTTCTTTTTTTACACTTATTTATTTTTTTTCACTGTCGAATATATGCATAATTATTTTTAGAAAGTCGCATTTGACAGATATGGAGTTGTGTACTCTAGGTGGCGCACAATCGAAAAGTGACCTATTTGTTTTATCGTACTAAGTTTATAGATTGTTTTGCTAATCGTAATAAGCAATTTTATTTTTCTTTAATATTTAATTAAACAAAAAAGGATTAAAAATACCCTTGTGTTGCTTTGTTTGACTTAACTTTCCTAATCTATTTTTATTATATGTGAGAGAAGTGTCGATGAATTGTGCATGTGAAAACATTGAGCACTCCCTTACTGAAATCCAATTAAGTTATAGCTTAAATTAAGTATAAAAATACATTTATTAACTTCACGGCTATGGAAAATAAACCAATCACTCAAACATCTCTATGCTCTTTCAATATTATTTATTTTTTCTACTAGTTTATAAATAGTTTTAATTATTTTTCTATGCTTAATTTTTTTTAAACTTTGAATCTCATACAATATGATAAAAAAATGTCTTTGTTTCGTTTCATTTGGATGTACGCAAGCTTTATAGTTTTTCCTATTATATCTACATTTTTTATGTATTGGGAGAAAATTATTTGGGGAAATATGTAGGGAAAATATGCAATACAATTAACGATTTCACAACTGTGAAAGGCTAAACAATCGTTCAATAATCTTTATCGAATGCGTACATCTTTAAAGCAAATAAAAATTAAATTAACGAAGTTGAATTCAAAAAACTCTTCTCATCTTCAAAGAATTCATATTTCTCTTTATTTCAAACTTCAAAGAGAATTTTGTAATTCAAATACCAGATCTTAAAAAATGCGTGTGTGAAGTAATAATTTTCATTAAATCTTTGAACTCAAAATATCTTTTCGAACGCCGCTATAGGGAAAAATAGATAAAATGCAACCAGTTTAATATACAGAACTTAATAAATACTTCAGAGTAATAGAAAATACATTTTGAGTTAGAGATACGAAATACGAGAGTTTCTAAATAACTTTAACAGCGTTTAAAATGTTTTGTTTTTGTACATCCAAACCAAAGCGAGATACTTTTATTGATATTTTAATATGAAATCGTTTATAAATATCATCGCAGTAAAATAAAAATATCCAACTGTGAGTCAATATTAGTAACTTATATTGCATTTCGAATTTTACAATTATCATATTCACAGGTTTCTTCAGCACATATTAAAACAACTGTCCATATAATGAGCGTTTAATTCTAGTAAAAAAGTATGACATAGTGAAATAATGTCAATTCATAAATTAACATTACAATCAATATTTTCATTACGTTGACTTTGGTACAAGTTTCTAATTCCAGTAATCACTTTGCATGAGTTTTCGTTTACTACTTTCCCCAAGTTCATTGCGCATTCTGTATATACTTAAGCTTTCATACAAGTTGTAAATTTCCAACTGGACGAAAAATGTCCGGGCCAGGATTCGAACCTGGGATCGCTTGGCTGAAGCCTCCACACCAGGATTCGCCGCTCAGCCAAGCGATCCCAGGTTCGAATCCTGGCCCGGACATTTTTCGTACAGTTGGAAATTTACAACTTGTATGATTGCTTTACCAATTTGAAATAATTGTGTTAAAAAATAATCTAGTGTACTTAAGCTTTCATCAAATTTTTTTTGAACCAATATATAATGACACAGTAGTTAAAAAAATATAGGTATTGTTCAACTGTCATTTCCAAAGAATCAAATTAATTGGTTAAATAAATATGCAGTTATAAAAATCATTCAAATTATTTCCAAGAAACAGTAAAATAAACCAATATTTTAATTAGTTCTTAAATAATAAATTATCAATAAGGGTTTCTAATTAAAGTGTAATTTTTCAAATCGTTCCTATGAAATTTACCTATCATGATGTAATCTAACTTTATCGAGATCACTTACACAGATGAATTGTTCATGATTTTAAGAAATAAATAAGCAGAAATTCCTAGCAGGAACTGCATTATATTTAGAACAAAATGTAATTATAATGTACGATGCCTGTCGTCATAATTTAAATATTCATTGTTTGTAATTTAGTCTTTGTTTTATCAGTGTACTATTTCGATAAAAAATTTAACGTAAGAAACAAGACAAAAATTTCAGAGGACGGCAACATAGAAAGCAAATATAGATTTTAGTGAAATAAAAACGGTCTTACAAAACAGAAATGTACACTTATGGTTAGCTTATCCAAAACGTTACTTATTAATCTAGTGAATATGCCAAATAAAATTTGGAATTAAGTGTTTATATATTTTCAGAAAAATAAGCAAACTTGTCTTTGGAGCAAAAGAAAAAAAAAGTTGATTGAATCAAATATACTTGTAATCACAACAATATGAAAAATGGTGTTCCAAAAAACATTTTCATGTTAAGAAGCTTTCAAAAGTATCATATCTTTAAAAGCTTTTAATAATATATTTGGTCTTCATTTTACGTCAGTTTGATATCTACATAAAAATTCACATTTCAATTTAAATCTTTCAAAGCTTTGGAAGCACATTTAATGTATCGATTTTTCATCCGATGAAGAAAATGAAATGCATATATGATGTTTTCTCTTGATAAAAGTTTCATTATTTTTAGAACTTCTTCTTTTTTATTATTTTAGAAGTTTGAAATTATATTCTTAAGATTTTCAAAACGGTCAGTTATGTTTCTAATTAAGAAATCTGAAATTATTTTCCAAAAAAGTTTCTTTTAAATCGTATATAGTATACATTTTGCATGTTACCACGACTAGGGAATGCCTCTGGGCTTTTCGGGCCGTGTTATTGAACACACGTGATAACCATTTTTTTTTTTGAAAGCTCTACTGGATTTTATTATATTTAATGCATTTTTTTAGATTGCCTATAAGAACATCAAAAAGTATTTTATGTGAAAAATATTAATAATGCATTCAAATAGAATTTTGAAATTTATTAAAAGCAATATTTTCGTATTAGACGCATGCCAGGAGTTGATAACAGCAGAAATCTCAAAAGATTTCAATACTTACTGCAGACTTTTTTATTCTAATAATTTCAGTATTTTTAGCGCTCACGTCTGTCGTGTGTTAATGTGATATGTCTGTTAAAGTTGTGTTTTTATTTACATTGTTTAATGAAATTTTTATTAACTGATGAAGTTTTAATTTCTTTATGGAATATTAACTGGAAACAAATGCTAAACTACATATATTGTTTTCAGCGCAATGCGATATAGATATAGATATAAGAAAGCATGCTTGAAAAATATTTTTTTTTTAATATAAACTAGTCGTTGGGGGCCACCGTATTACTTACCCATCATGGATATGCATAATGTAAAATATTAAAATAAAAATGTGTAAACTACTTATAAAGTGCATTGCAATTTAAATAAAATCGTGGCTTGATGACGTCACAAACTTTAAAGTCTCGATTACTGAATTGCTTGAAAGAAACATCCTTATAACTCCAAAAATAATAATCCTATTAACTAGCAGTTTATTGCATCTGATTAAGCGTCAAATTTCCAATTAAAATATATCTTTGAAGTGAAATTTGGATGAAATACAGCGTCATGAAAAATCGAAGAGTGTGGAAAATAAGATTCCAAATATCTCGGCAACTAATTATCCGATCAACTTCATGCTTTATGCAAAATTTATGTTTTTTTCTTGTCTTTTATATTCATTTCTTAAAATAAACAATTTCGAAAATTTTTATATACCTTCATCAGAACGAATATTTCGAGAGTCCGAAAAAAATTGTTCCGGTTAATCGAGGTTATTGAAATGAAATAGGCTTCTTCCCATTATTACATACTAAGTACATACCCAATTGCAAGTCTCTATCTCAATTTTTTCGGGAGATAGAGCGTTTACAGACACACAGACACACACACAGACACACACACAGACATACACACAGACACAAACACAGACACACACACATACACACACACAGACACACAGACACACAGACGGACGGCAAATTTTTTTTTTCTAAAAATATGTTTTTCGGAATCTCCAGTGTCTGAAACGTGTTAATCCGTCAAAAATTTTTTTTCGATTTTCAAAACGATTACAAGACTTACCCTATACTACGCATGATGGGTAAGTAAAAAACAATAAATTGAGATACAGTTTTCAAACAAATTGCATTTAAAAGAAAATGTTCTTTCCTTTTCGACGATGTAAAAATTTAAATTGTATAATTGAATTTGTAAATGTTTGGAAGTTAAAAAAATGCAGTAAGAGCAAAATGTATTAGTGAGGTGTTGCCACCGTCAATACGATAACAGAGTTACTTACGGACATGATTTTGCTTTATAAGAAATATATAACTGCTATGTTCCATATTGTAAGCTGGGATTAGTAGGACATTGAGGGATTACTTGGAACGACAAAAGTAAAAAGGTTTTAAATCTCTCCTGTGTTTAATGTGTTCAGAAGAGTATTGGCGTGTTGAATTATGCTGTTACTGTTAAACTTTTGTTGACTATTTGTAGTTAGTGTTACAAGCTAAGACATAGGCTGATAATTTCCCGGTATGATAAAGAAAACACAACTTTTTAACAAAACTTTATAACTTTATGACTTAATAACTTTATAACTTTATAACTTTAATAAATAACTTTAATAATAAATAATAATGATTTAATAATAATAATAATCATAATGATAATTTAGTAATAATAATTTTATAATAATAATTACAAAATAATAATTATAAATGAATAAAAATAATAATTTAATATTAAATAACATAATTTTATTACGAAAAAGCTCCAAACAGTGCTCCGAATCATCGACTCGTTGTTGTTTTTGGTCAACAGTCAACACGCGCGGCAACCACTTTGACAACAGCTTTTTCATAGACAAATGTTCATTCAAAATGAAATCTACACGTTCCTTGGATATCTTCAGAGCCTGAGCTATTTCCTGCAACTTCACTTTACGGTTTCCCAAAACGATTTTGTGGACTTTTTTTTATGTTTTCCGGAGTAACCACCTATTTTGCGTGGTGCATCACTGGTGTCCGTACGACCACGTTTAAATTCAGCAAAACAGTCAATAATGGTTGATTTACCTGGTGCAGTGTCCGGATAACGCTTATCAAGCCAAGCTTTTGTTTGAACGGTGTTTTTCCCCATCAAATAACAATTCTTGAAATTCTTGTTTATCCATTTTTTTGTTTATCAACAAAGTCGTTCAACTGAAACCACTCTAACGTTTTATCCACACTTCGAATCATTATGGCATTTTTTCTGCTACCTTTTAAAGGTTAGTATTTACTAAAAAAAAACATCGGTTCGGCGATTGCAACGCCATCTGTGTGCCAGACCGGGAACTTATCAGCCCATGTGTTAATAAATATCTATCCGATAACTGGATGTGATTCAAACATTGAATGAATACTTTTGTTGAACTAATTACATGATCTGAATTAGGTAAGATATTTTTCAATAAAATTTGAAATGCTTTTTCCATGTACTAAATGGGGGCCAGAGCATTTTGTTACAATCGGCCTTACTGGCATCCTTGCCTTATGATCTTTAAGTCTACCCACAATTGTGGGAATTAAAGCCAATTTATTAACTCTGGCAATAATTTTCATATAATCCAGCCAATTACCTTTATTGACAATTTCAGCAACTTTGCTGTTAAATATGTTAAACGAGTTCTTCTTGACTTTTACACAGTCCATATTATTAATACATTCAAGCATCTTGTTTTTATAGTCATTAGTATTTAATATAGCTAATTTATTGGATTTATCTGTCTGAACTAAGATAATTTCTGGATCAAGTTTCAAATTCTTCAGAGCATTTAATTCATCTTTGGATAGAACTGTAGGTTGTTGTATTAACTTGTTTAGTTTATGGAACACAATGTGGCATTTTTTTTGTTTATGATCACTATGTGAAGTTTGTACTATTGTTTCAAATTCTGTAATAACGGTTTTTAAATTAGGTTTTATAGGAAAAATATATTTATGTCCATGTTGTAATACCTTTATTTCTTCTTCATTTAATATCCTGTTAGATAAGTTCATAAATTCAACTGGTTTGCAAATACTTTTAACATGTCTACTTTGAGTGTTGTGCTGTTTTTCAATTTTACGACTTTGTATTGCTTCTTTATGGTGGTTTTTCTCATATCTATACTTTTCCAGATTGTGCATTAAAAGATCAAAAATATATGGTGGAGTTGATGTCACAAAATCAGAATATAAATTATAAGTTCTTTATATATATATATATATATATATCTTGAAAATGGCGCCGTATATGAGCGCTGAAACATTTGTCGATCATTAAAAGGTATTTATAAGCTTTTTGTGTTCCTCTTTGTACCACTTAAGCATTTTATCTATATTTTAATTATATTTTAAATATACCTGTGTCATTTTATTTCTATCTCAGATGAATATATTTTTTTTCATCAGATTTCAAATTAGATTACAATAATAATCCATCTAACTATAAACTTAATCATGGACCCATGTAAAATATTTATCTTGTTTTCATAGATTAGTAGAGTAAAAATGGGAATTTCTTTATACTAAAAAAATGAAATATTCAAAATAAATTCAGTGAGTATTTTAAGTTATTTTGCATTTCCATTTTTTGGAACCCCCAGTAATTCGCTTTGAATAATAAAACATATAAGTTGTTTAATATATACCTGTTATATATATTCAGTTTTTAAATAAATTGCACATTTCACGCAATTCCCTTATAGAATGTTCTGAAAAAAATTAATCTTGATAAATTTAGCCTAATTAACAATGTTAAACATAAAATAAATAATAATACATAATAAGAATGAATGTAAAAACTTTACTTGGTGTTCACTTAAATATTCTATAATTTTCAAAATTATAAGAAAAAAATGTGTTATGTATCTATTATAAACTATGTGTATTTAATATAAATTGATTTAATCGCTTGCATGTATAATTAGTAAAAACTATACTTTAAGTAACAACTAAAAATTATTCGGTTAAGTAATGTATTCAGTATGCTTCAATAAAAGCTTAAAATTACTTTCTAACTATGTTGCCAACTTCCATAAAAAATCTAAGGACAATATCTTTGTAAATCTAAGGAATCAAATTTTTTAAGGTATCTTTACTCTATTTACTCTTTAAGAAATCTTGTTTAAATTTTAAAGGAATGAAATATTTATTATCCTATGAAAATGTAATCTTTCTATATTTTATCTCTTCTTTACATTGGATGACTAATTAAAATTTTATTCATATTTTACATTTTATGACCCCCATGAAAATTTTACCAATCATTTTCATGAAATGAGAATTTTGAGATTAAATATTCAGTAAAAAGAAAGAAAAGAGAAAGATTCAAAAATTTAAATTATTTAAATAAAATAAATATAGAAGCGATGAAAGAAAATCAGAGCAAATCTAGCAAATATCATTTTCAAGAAAAGAAAAAAACCAAAAGAATTAAAAAGAAATAACTTGTGTATTTACTTTACCTAAGATAAGTTATATGTATTTCCTTATAATAAATGAATTTTCCAAGTACCTCATACATTAATGTACTCTCTAAAGAAAAGATAAGTTCTTCTTGGATTAAATGGCTCGTGAAATTGTAGATTTAATGCTTTTAAAATGTATTTTGAAATTCAGTATGGGGTGCTTTCAAAAGAAATTGCATTATCACGAAAATTGCTGGAAATACATTTCAAGTAAAAATGAATTTACATCATTATATGAATTTTTTTAACAGATCTGCTATTGAAAAGATTCCAAATACTGAGTTTTGAACAGTGCCGTAGAGTATGAAATTGTAGATGATTTCTTTCCCAATGATTTCTTTTTCAATGATTCAGATTTTTTTAGTTAATGACGATGCGTGAAAATTTATAATTTAGTAAAAACATATATGAAGCAACGTGCATACACTGAGCAAATGAAATGCGATGTGAATATGAACGCACCGGGACACGACCGTTATTGTATTAAAAGTATATTTCAGTGACTCTTTATTTCTTTTTTCTTGACTAGGAGGGCCCCTCAAGCTGCGTTCCCCTATTTCAGTTCAAATACCACAGGCTCTAAAGACATGCTAATTGGCTTTGTCTTTAAAAGACTTCGAAAGATTTAATTATAATTAAATGACCAGTGGTGATCTTCTATAATCGGGTTTCCATTCATTTCCCTTTGACTGGGGGATTTTAAGGCCGAATCAACTGCTGTTGCGACAGCTAACGGCTGTTTTGGTAATTGATTAAATAGGAGCATTTAAACATTTGAAAAATTACTTGCATACAATGGCTAAGTAAACAATATCACTGTCTCACAGATTTTTCTAACAACGCTATAAGAAACTTGTTTTAAATAAGACGTTTTAAATGTATCCTTTTCAATATGACGGACGTTTCACAAAAGTTTTCTTTATCTTTTGAATACTCAGTGCAAATTTATATTTAGTTGAAATGAAATATTATTATTTGCTGAGTTTTAAATTTTGCAAAAGTAGGTAAAAAGCTTCTTTTTGAAATAAATAAATCTTTCGTGTAAATATATTTTTAAATTTAAACTTTTTCGAAATATTATTATTTGAGCACTTTCAATATGGATTAACTTTTCCCATTAACGAATTTTAACTCATAATAATTTAATTATTATTTTAAATTTTTATTTCGCTTTTTAATATTCACGTGTAAGAACATCTTTTATGACATACGTTTCCCCATTTACTGCTTTTAACACGTGAGCATTTAATTATTATCTTAAAGTTTTATTTCTGTTCTTAATAGTCACGTGGAAATACATTTTAATTGAAATGGAATAAATTTTTTTGTGCTGTTTTCAAATTTGGCAACAATATAAAAAATGGTCTTTTCGAAATATGAAATAAATCTCAATTGAAATGATGAAAATTTGAATAAAAAACTGAACAAAACCTCAACCAATTAGTCATATTGAAAATATGTCTGCACATTGCACACCGCAATTTTGTCAATCATGTCCCTGCAAAATATAGTTAAATTATTATTCAGAGTGTTTGTTCTTATAACATTTAACAGAACTATTTTGACTAATTTTAATAGTAAATAATTCTTCAATTTATTTGAATTTACAATTGAATTCTTCTGTCTGCTTTGGTGTGTTTATCGGATATTCCTCAATAATACTGCCATTTTTTTATATTTTTATCTAGAATAGTTTTATTAATATTAGCCGAGACACATTCCGGTCACAGAATAGAACCTTTACAGCAATGACAGCCTTAGTTACTTGCTTTAGTTTTTCTTCAGAAAAACCGTATGAAAATCAAGGAAAACGAACGTGCACAAAACTTTATTAATCTGCCCCATGGAATGACAGACTAAAAAGTTAGTCCGATTTATGTGAGTTCGTAATTACATAAATACGTAGCACCTATTGTCGTCGTCTGGTTCGTCCGTCTGTCTATCCGTCCGTCCGTCCGTCCGCTCGTGTGTCTGGCCGTCCGTCCGCATATAACAACGCAAAAACTACCCAACCGAATGGTTTGAAATTTAAGATATATTACCTTTGCAGAAATTTGTCGAGACATTTCAAATTTTATGAAAATCGAATCAAAACTTTAGAAAATATTAATAAAAACATTTATCAAGAAATTTGAATTTTTTTAAAAAAAATCGATGCTTTCTTGTTATAGGAGCTTCCGAAGTTGAATCGTCAAGCAACCTAGATACTTATTTTAATACAGAAATTAATCTGCAGACTGTATAATTCATTTCACAGAATTAAAAATCATCAAGATCTGAACATTTATATAACTAGCTATAGTACGAACGCACCTCGTTTGTCACGTTTCACGTACAATTTCCAACGTGTTTTAAATTGAATATTATTTTTCTTAAAGTTAAATATTTAGTAGAAAAAATGGTAAAAAAATTAATTAATTCTGTTAGTTAAATGTTATTAGACCACGATAAGTTGGTCGGTGTTTTACGCAACTTTAGACTAATTTATTCATTTATTATAGTGACAATTATAATTAGAAACGATTAGAGCCAAGAATTTTGTTAACTGAAGATTTTCTGTTTTCACTTTTTTCTTTACCTGTAACGACGTAAACACTTCAAAGATCACAAGAAAACTTTTCTTAGTCGAATACAACATTTATAAACTATGAAACAAAGGCAAGCTTTTATAAATATCATTTTCAAAAAGAGAAAAGATAACAATCCTATTTGTACATTTATTTTAGATAAGATAGGTTGTATGTATTTTCTGGTATTTTGAGGATTTATACTCGCTTCTAGTATATCTACGCTCTTCTCTGAATAAATGACTCGTGAAATTGTAGAACTAAAGCTTTCGAGATGTATTTTTCAACTTCAACATTGGCGTTTGAATAGAAAATTGTTCCATTATGAAAATTGCTACAAATATATTTCAAGAAAAACAGAATTTACATCATTATTTCAAGTTTTCTTAACAGACACACTACTCCAAAGATTTCAAATAATGAACTTTGAATAGTTCCTTAAGTGTATGAAGTTGTAGATATATTTTTCATTGAAATGTTTTTAAACTTTTGTATCACCGTGTTTCATGCCTACAACATACACAAAAGTCAAAGTTATATATACAGTGGCCTTCAAATGACGATTATATTTATTACTACCATCTTCTAACACTGCAGTTAATATAAATAGGTCGTACAATTCTCGACATACGGCGATACTGAGATTTCTCATACCAAAATTTCATTTAACAATTGAGCAGTTTCACATTGATATTGCTAAAACGAATTTTGTAAAGGCTAGATACTTCCAAAAATAGTTTTTTTACAAAGGTTAATTCCTTATAATTTCCAATTTTGAAATAAAAATTTATAATATTTATGAGAAGCATGTATTTTTTTGTTTATTGTAAATATGAAAAAAGTAGATTTTAGTCAATATTTTTTAAATTAATTTTTTTATTTTTTTTAAATAAATTTTACATGCTTAAAATGATGTATTCTAACATCTGAGTAAATGTTTCTCAAATCGGAATTGTTGAAACACAAAGGGTTAATTCAATATTTCAGATTTATGCAGATCATGAAAACGATTCAAAATCTATATCTTAGTGAATATATAAAACAATGCCGGTATTTTTACTTCTGGAACAACTGATTTTTTGTACATATTGAAAAAGATTGTAATGTAATGTCTACAACGTGGCATGAATCCATTATTGTATAGTCTTAAGCTCAGAATGTAATGATACTTTAATATATCCCATTTCATTTTTATATGAAACCATTCTGTAAAAAAATGGAAATATAATAAAAATATAATAAAGTTAAAAATATAATAACATGTTAAATCTGTGAAAATATAATAGAACAACAGACGAAAATATATCATAACCCCTTCCGAGTCACCCACGATTCAGGAAAACGCTGTTTATCTTTAAAGAAACTTCAGAAACAAATATATTCCCAAAACATAAAAAAAAAAGATTTGTATTTTGTCGCAGATTTTTTTAAACGTTTCCGAATAGTTTTTATAGTGTATTAATCAGTTTTCTCAACCCGGACTGTAGTTTTTCAGATGTTATCAATTCTGATTCATTTTCATCTTCGACAAACATGTTTTATAGGGAAACATTATAAAATAACAGCATCAATATTAACTTTGAGATCAATATTATTTTGTTAGCCCTGCATATTTAAATTCATTTGAGCAGCTTAAAATGTTTAATTGAAAAGTCATAGCAGCCTAAATACCGATATTCCGGTTTGAAAAAACTTATGAAAACTACTCTAAAACGTTTCCGAAGACGAATGTCCACAAAATAAACTCTGTTTTTATGAATGTTTCTTTAAATCTCGAAAATATATTAGTTTCTGAGATTTATAAAGATAAAGGGCGCTTTTCAGAATCGTGGATAAATCAGGAAGAGGTCATTATATAATGTATATATTCGTTCGTGATTATATCATATATTAGTTGATTAAGAAACATGTGTCCTTTTTTACTGTACATATGCAAATCTAAGAAACTTAATATCCTATATTACCATAATTCTGTACTTTCTGTGCCATAATTCAATGATAATTCTGTACCATAATTCGGTAATTATTATTCAATAAATGTTAGTCTAAGCTTAATATTCATCTTCTTCATTGAATAGCAGGCAAAATATTTATTTATATTTGTTTTGCGTTGAATAGTATTTTTCCAAAGAAGAAATATTCAATATTAAAAATGCGGATTCTGTACCATAATTCTGTAATTTTTATTCAATAAATATTATTCTAAGCTTAATAGTCATATTCTTCATCTTCTTCACCTTTCTTCATCTTCTTCATTGAATGGCAGGTAAAATCTTTATTTATATTTGTTTTGCACAGAATAGTATTTTTCTAAAGATGAAATATTCAATATTAAAAGTGGAGATTCTGTACCATAATTCTGTAATTTTTATTTAATAAATATTAGTCTAAGCTTAGTATTCAACTTCTTCATCTTCTTCAACATTATTCATTTCCTTCATTGAATGGCAGGCAAAATCTTTATTTATACCTGTTTTGCATTGAATAGTATTTTTCTAAAGATGAAATATTCACTATAAAAAGTGGGGAATTAACTTTTAAATTCTGCTAATTAAATACTTTTATAATCTTTGAAAAAATGGTAAGCTTTTATAAATATCATTTTCAGAAAGAGTACAAAAAAGAATAAAATATATATTTGTACATTTACTGTAGATAAGCTATGTTATACGTATTTCCATGTTTTAAAAGAATTTAGAATTTTTTGTACTACCACACATATAAATGTACCTTCTAAAGAAAGAATAAGTTATTCTCAGGATAAATGACTCGTGAAATTATAGAACTTAAGTGTTTGAATTATATTTTTGAAATTGATTATGGCGTTTTTTCAAGCAAAATTGCATCATTATGAAAATTGCTGGAAATACATTTCAAGGAAAATAGAATTCATATCTTTATATTAAGTTTTCTTAACTGACCTACTTCTGACCGAGAAGATTTTTAAAAAATGAGCTTTGAATAGTTTCTTAGGATACGAAGTTGCAGGTATGTTTATTCATTAAAATATTATTTTTTAGATTATGGAAGATAATTTTGCTCCGTAATAGGCGATGGTATACTAAAAAGTTTGGCGTGTCTCTAAAACAAATACACATGACACAACGACAATTACATAATGTGTTTCAAAACCTAAAAAGGTTCTGTGTAGTTTGACACCATACTCAAAACTTGTGAGAATTGCTCAATTTTTACGAAAGATGAAGCCTATAAAGTAAGAAAAGATAGAAAAATAGTCTGACAGCCTCATATATCAATTTTAAAACCTAATAAAATTGAAATGAGACAATCAGTATATTAAAACATTTCCAAAAAAATTAAAATTGGAACAACCATTCAAGATTTATGACTGCATATGCATTAAAATAAACGTACAAGCGAATTGTATAACTTCCATCGTTTTAAGTAGGTTTAAAAGAAAAAAATTAAGATTAAATCATTTTTAACTGATTTGTAATAAAGGGGCTTATACAATTTGTTCGCATTTTTTTTCTTTCTATATATGACCACGGATATATATGTAATCATATATTTCTATGTATGTGAATGGGTGGTCCGATTTTCAAACTTTTTTATTTTGGAAAGGTCTATTTCTGTAAATTGCTCCATATCATTAAGATCTAAAAATAATATGTCTGCCTGTCTGTTTTCATAACTTTTATTGACTTATTCTAACTTTCGTAAACATTGACAAATCGTCTCGAATTTTTGAGAATGGTGTTAAGGTGCACTGTACTGTTTTCCCATTTAAAATAGTCATCATATAGTTATTTACAAGGACAATTCATAAATTTTCATATATCATCATCTATTGTGCGTCAAAATGAGTGATAATTTAACGATATTTATAATGAATGTGGAAATAAATCTAAAGTCCTACATCAAGTCGGGAACCCAATTTTACTCAAAAATGACTCGAACAGTGGTTCCTGTCGCTGACGTGATAGCAATAATTATTTTTCATTACTGACGAGGTCGAGTCGGGTTGACTCTGTTTTGAGTTTGGGTAGATTTCGGGCTGGATATTAACTCTTGCATAAAGGATTTGGTAATCTATTTTTTTTAAAGAATTCTTTAATGTGACAAAACTATATATTTGAATGTAAATGAGTATATTTATGTTCTGTTTATTTTTCATAAAAATAAATTTGATAGTAGGGATATAATTACAGAGTGTTTTTTTATACTTCCATTAAAATATGGATAAATTTTAATTCATTTCGAATTTTGGGTCGATTTTGGGTGGAAATACGTCGGTTTCTGGTCTTATCTTACGATTACTTTAAATAGAATTTTCGGTTTCATGTCGGTTATATCCCAATCCGCGTAGAACTCCAACGTGTATAACTTTAGATGGTTCCCACAAAAACAGGAAGATAAAATATAATCTCTTGAAGTCGTTTGTTTTAATTTAAAAATATTTCTTGCATATGTATTTGACATAAGTAACACCTATGTAAGCAGCATCTGGCGCAGTCTGTACTTAGGAGGGGCTGCTGGAAATGCTGTGCTCTTGTCGATGCCACAAACTGAACGAAAAGTCAGTGCTCTGGAAAGTTATCTAGCAGAGAGATCGGCAATTGCGAGTGGGGATACCGAACCGGGATATTTCTTCATTCCAGTTAGGATCAAAATTGTGGGGAAGCCTTTAAACAAACTCAGACTTCCGCCCCTAAGGCGGAATTACATCATTCAATGTGGTGTCAATTTGAATTACAATCCTTTGCATTGTGCTATCGAAACTTGAAATTCTATATCTGGATGACAGGGCGCACTAGTCACCACAACAAAAGAAAAATATATATAAGATAAATCCTATGTATTTCCTGGTATAGAAGTATTTATATTAGCTTCAAGTACATCATATACTAATGTTCTCTCTAAGGAAGTTATAAGTTGTTCGGATAATAAATAACTAGTGAAAATGTAGGACTAATATTTTTGAGATGTATTTTTGAAATTCAACTCGAGAATTTTTAAAGGCAATTGCATCATTAAGAAAATTTGTGAAAATACATTTGAAGAAAATTAGAATTTACATAGTTATACGAAGTTTTTCTAAGATACCTACTATTGTAAAGATTTCAAATGTTCAACATGTAAATTAAGTGATTTAAACTTAACTTTAGGTTTAACTTCTGGATATAAATAAAACTAAATTAATAAAAATATTTGCGAAGCATTATAATTAATTGCTTTAATATATTGTCTTAAGTTCCCTATTTGTGATACTTAAGTATCTATTTTCATTTTTCATTTCAAACGAATGTAAATCTAAAAATCAGACTATGAAAAAAATTTTATGAATTTTCTCCATTCGAGGAAATTTTTTTAAAATTCTATTAAAAAGTTATTGGGCCAAGTTATGGCTTGTGTGTTAAGAAAAATTAGATTAATTTATTCATTTATTATAGCGACAAGCAGAAGTAGAAAGTAGTACAACCTAGTTTTGTCATTAAATAATTCTTATCTTTCTTTATCTATGACATTTTATTTTATTTTTTTCACCGATGAGTTATTTCTCTTTACGATCAAAAGTCAATTTATTGTGGCTGAACATTACATATATGGATTGTGAAATGACAGTGCTCTTTTAAAAGTATCTTTTTAAAAAGAAAAGTTCATAAGATTAAAATCTTGTAGAATAGTTATTTTACAAAAGTCATGTTTTTTTTTTGTACTTCACATATTAATGTACCTTTTAAAGGGAAAATAAGTTCTTCTCAGATTAAATGACCCATGAAATTGTAGCACTAATGCATTGAAATACATTTTTGAAATTTAGTATGCGGCGTTTGAAAGGAAAATTCTTGCATTATGAAAATTGGTGGAAATACATTTCAAAGCAAATAAAATTTACATCATTATATGAAAAATTCTTAACAGCCCTACTATTGAAAAGACTTTAAAAAAAGAATTTTGAATAGTTCCTTAGGGGTTCGCAGCGCAGATTTCGATGAAATATTCGGTATGTAGTTTAACGATTCAGATATTTTTAGTTTATGGAAATCACTGCGAAAATTGGTTATTTACTGAAAACGTTTGTACATCAATCCCGATATTGATATTTAAAGTGTATTTTTTGCATTGTATTAAGCAAAATGATTTTTCTTTTAGACGTTTACATTTCTTTTGAGTATCGTATTGCATTCAATCATCATAAAAATATCATGTCACTTAGATCGTAAATCATACAAAGTGAAAACAATCCTTCATGGATAAAAATATTGTTGTAGTGATTTTAATGTTACAGTGGAACTTCCATTTAACGAAGTCTCCTCGTTACACTTAAAAACTTCGTTATGAAGAAAATTCGTTAAATAGAAATTAACTTAAATTCATGAAATTTTTTCTTGAGATATGCCAAACAGGTATTGGATTCAGAAGCATTTGATTCAGTTTTAATTATGAAGCCGTCTTTTACAAAACAGTTGTGTACGGTCGATGAAATTACGTCACATTCCCAAGCTTTGGCCCAAGCTTTCATCAGCTCTGATACACAGAATCTCAAACTATTGTTTTCTCTACATCGGCTTTTTTCTGTCTTTTTCGATAATGTACGTCAAGATTTTTTATTATTCCTTAGACTAATGATTGAAGTTATCTGTATTGGCAGGAACAAAAATAACTTTGATGTTCTTCGATTTGTATTTTGAAGCACGTTCTTTTGGATGTACAAAGCAATTGTCCATCAGCAATGGAAAGTCAGAATGGTACCTGTCTGACTCTAATAGATATTTTTTGTTTCAATGCATCTTACGCCATTGCGACACCTCATCTTCTACATCATTGAAGGTAAAAAGGGGATTTTGACTTCCCCCAACTGTTAGCGCTGCAGTCTCGGAGTGGGAGAATAGTGATAACAAGTGTTTTTCTTAGTGTGAAAAAAAAATGTTTTATTTAGCACCAAGCAGAATGGAAATTATTTAAATGTGTTCATTTTCATACAATCGAATCCGCTGGAATAAATTTGCATATCCTTCGAACAGCAATCGCTTAATTTGAATGCTGTACACGTACAGAAGTGGAATGAACTTCGTTATATAGAATATATTTTTCGTAATGTGGAGATTAATTTACATGCTAATGGTGTTCAAAGTCAAAGTTCTGCAGAAAATTTTGTTAAGTAGGAAACTTCGTTAAATAGGGACTTCGTTAAAGGGAAGTTCCACTGTATTTGTTTTAAGGTTATGGAACTTTCTTCATCAATCCTCATTGCTATAATTTTATGAAAATGGAGTTGTTACATCTATTTTATGTATTGAAATCCAATCATAGACAAGATGGAAATTGTACGTCAAACGTGACAATTGAGGTGCGTTCGTACTATAACTAGTTACATAAATATTCAGATCTTTTCGGATGTTTAATCCTGTGAAATAAATTATATCATCTGCAGATTAATTTCTGTAATAAAATAAGTATCTCGGTCGCTTGACGATTAAACTTCGGAAGCTCCTATAACAAAAAAGCTCCGATTGAAAAAAAAATTCAAATTTCTTAATAAATATTTTTATTAATATCTCCTAAAGTTTTGATTCGATTTTAATAAAATTTGAAATGTCTCGACTGAACTCTGCAAAGATAATATATTTTAAATTGCAAACCATACGGATGGGTAGTTTTTGCGTTGTTATATGCGGACGGACGGACAGACAGACGGACGGAACAAGCGACGGCAATAAGTGCTACGTATTTATATAATTACGAACGCACCTAAAAATAGGCATGATTTATGACTTTTACTGAAGGAATTTTAAAGGTACTTGTGCTGCAATACTATGAAGAAGGTTTACAATAGGTTTAACATGTAAAAATCTCTTGCGGAAATTCATTATAAAGATATCGCAGACATTTTATAGAAAATTATAAAACGTATTTAAGAACATCTGATAATGACAGACATATTATCGAATAGCTTCGAGCAATTGTTATAAAATTATAAAATGTGGTTTAAATGTAAAATTGTAAAAAAAAAGAGAATACGCCATATAAATTCTGTCGCAAATCATCTTTTAAAAATGTGACTGAAACCAATCGATTAGTAATGACGATTACTAACCACGGCAATACTTAAACTTTGCTTAGGGGTCGTCTACATATAAAAAATGTACCAAATATTACAAGCTTCAGTACTAACAACAAAATATATTAAGGTTCTTTCAGTAAAACAAACTATCTTTAGCAGTAACGTGATTTTTAACTTAGGGCTGTAGTGAGTAAACGTAAGTTGATACCGAAAGAGAAGATAAATAATTTTTTTAAAAAGTTGTAGTTGGGTGTGTAAGGAAATGTTTAGTAGTTTATAAAGTAGCTGGAGTACCCGAGAACTATATTAAAGAAAATTTCAAGAGAATCGGATAATTTTTAAAGCATTTGCAAATAGTGCGGCAATAAGGATATTAATATTCAAAATTGGTGGCAGCTGAAGTCGGAGAAATTTTTTTGTCGTGCAGATAGTAGCTGGAAGTCCTAAGAAGTTGTTAGAAAAGAAAGCTAGTGAATCGGACGATTTTTAAGGGAGCTATAATAGCGGTACCAAAAGGGGCAACTGAAAGTTTTGAGCAGGACCCTAAGAGGAAGACATCTTAATAGGTCGTAGTACTTAGCGCTTTATGATCTTTAATTAGTCGAAATTACGAAATTTAATTAGTGTAAATTAATCATTAGAATGAAATTTTAAAGAAATGCTTAAAAAGAGCCCTAGGGCCCCAATAACAATATGAGTGTGGCGTTCCAGGGTGAGAAGTGCAAGACTCCTTAAAGTTATGCATTGAGATGGCCACACAATTAGGAAGGGAGGGGGAAATGCATGGCGCATAAAAAGTTCAAGGGATCGGACATGGACCAAGGGGACCAAAGTCATGACTGGAATGTAGAAATGAGTGAATAACTAAATAGAGACAAGGCTTCAAAAGCGAAGATCAGATTAAAAAGAGGTAAATCATTAACATTTTAGGGAACAAAAAAAATAAAAGGGCCCTGTACCGGGCACCAGACGGCCAAGCTCTTAACTGGAATGTAGTAATAGAGGAATAACTAAATGGAGAAAGGAGACCCAAAAACGAAGATCAGATAAAAAGGGAGCATGATATTAAAATTTTAGGGAACAAAAACCTAAAGGAGCCCAGGGGAGCCCGGCTCTTGTCCGATAAATTTTTTTGTCACTTATGTAATAGCTGGAGGTCTTAAAAAGTTGTTAGGAAAAAAAAGTTAGCAAATCCGACGATTATTAAGGGAGCTATAGTAGGGGGCTCAGAAGGTCCCTAAGATGAATGGTGCTAACTGAAATGTAGAAATGGGGAAATAACTAAATGGAGAAAAGAGCCCAAAACCGAAAATCTGATTAAAAGGGGGCCAGTTATTAACAATTTAAGGAACAAAAACTTCAAGGGGCCCAGGGAGCTCGGATCTTCTCTGTTTTTTTTTTTTTTTTTTTTTTTTTTTTTTGGCGTTTATGTAGTATCTGGAAGTACTAAGAAGTTGTTAAAAAAAAGCTACCGAATCGGATGATTTTAAAGGAACTATAGTAGGGGGTAAAGAAAAGGCCAGCTGATAGTTTTGAGCAGGGCCCTAAGATGAAGGGTCCTAATTGGAAAGTAGAAATGGGGGAATAACTAAATAGAGAAAAGGTCCCAAAACTAAGAAAATCGGATTGAAAGGGGGCAAGACATTAACTGTTTAGAAAACAAAAACTTCAACGGACCCCTAACCGGGCCACAGGGGGCCAGGATTTTAACTGGAACGTAGATATGGTGGAAAAGCTAACTGGAGAAAAAAACTCATAAACTAAGAGGAACGAACAAAAATGGGGCAAGTTATTAACAATTTAGGGCAAAAATCTTAATGGGTTAAATTAAAAATCTGTGCTTCAGGTGAATCAGGACCTGCCTCAGACTATCCGCACTGAAGTTTTCAGACTTCTACGTGCGGTAGATTTTGCTAGCCATCGCACGCAGACACACACACAGACACACAGACAAACAACTTTATTTTATTAGTATAGATAAGGATTTACTTATAGTTTATGGCAGTCAAATCTATAATATTTTGGGGATTAAACATAAGAATGTAGAATAACTGAAAAATGAATTTTAAGAATTTGAATAAAAACAAGGAGGATAATTGATGTATGATAATTTATATCATAGGGACAATTGCAGAAACAAAAGAAGTTCATTTCTTAAAAATTTACAAGGAATAATTAATATATTCAAGCATTGTAATTTTTGTATATTTCCTATTTTAAAGTTTGTTTAATGCAACTTAAAATAACTTTAAAAATAATTCATTCATTATATTGTTCTACAAAAAGCTTTAAAGATTTAAATAATTATTACATAAGAAGAAGAGTTTTGTCATTTTCTTCTGCAATATGGCGAATCAATTATTTGCGAAATAAATAAGTATTGAATAACTCAAAAATGGAATTTACTTTTAATTATCTTCTTTTTTGAAGCAGAGGATTTTTTTTTTTTTTTTTTTTTTTTTTTTTTTTTTTTTTTTTTGAGTGTGAGTCGGAAATGTAAAAGCTGCTGTCGATAAAATTATTTCGTGATTTCAAAATAATTAATAATGCTGGATTATTTTTACATGGAAAAGGATTTAATGATATTTTTAATGAGACAGTTTTAGAAATTGTGTAAGAGTATTTCTTAATTTATATTTTTCGCTGATTCACAATTTTCTAAGTATTGAACTTCTTTTCTTCTCAGTAAGAATTGGGCATTAATGCTAATGGCTAAAATTTATTTCTTTAATAAAAATTCAATGTTGCTGAATTTGTTTTCATAGTAAAAATCACTTTTTGTTTTAAAAGCACAAAGAAATCACGTGATGACCAATACAAATTTACAACAATTTACTGTAATATGAAATTATAAAATTATATTTATATACATAGATACATTTATGTGTGCATATATATATTTGTGTGTGTACAGGGCATAACCTCTTATTGTTAACCAATAACTAATTTCAAATCCATACTTTGAGAGGCACCGTTCCAGTAGCAAAATTTTTAAAGACGTTTGTTAAAAATCAAAAATAAAGATTTTTGTACAGTTTCCTGGGTTCTATAAATTACAATTACAAAACTTTTCTTCTTGCAAAAACCAATAAAACAAAAAAGTATCCCATTATTCTGTGACATAAAGCTACCGATTTTTGTTACTTTGAATTTTATAAATGTTCAATATTTTCAGGCATTGAAAGTGCCGCATTTAAGTTTGAATCATATATATAGAATGGATACACTATAGCATCATCTTGAGTATTTTGCTTCAAGTTTTATGCACAGCTATTCCCTTTTCATTAGCTATGATCGCTTGTTGAGTGTCCGCCCACTCGTTTTCAAACCTAAGTTTGATACTAAAAAAATCGCAGAAAACTTTTAAAATTGTGGCTTGTTTTATACTTTTAAGACAGATATTTATTTCGCTTCTGACATTCTGCTATTCTGGTATAATATCTAGACTTTTATTTTATGTATTTAACTTTTAAGAAAATGCAACTTGTTAATAATAATAATTCTTTGTACTACCCATTTTTACAGACATTATTTAATTTACAAACTCATGAACAATCAATGTACATGTCTAAAACTATTAAAAAATACTTTTAAAAACTACACAAAACTATTCAATCTGTTAAAAATTGTTAAACAGTAAAATTATTTTCACCTGTCGCTCTGAGGCATCTTCAGTCATTGATGTTATGCTTTCTGCTTCGTCAGTCGATCTGTTGAAAACCCTCATTTTTATTTTTCCTAATAACATTATGAGCCATTTATTATATATTTTTAATTTCTATATCCTGAGTATTATCCTGATAATAGAGTAAAATTTGTTATACTAAATTGTTGTGATACTGAAATAGAGTATGCACTTGCTTGTACATACTCTATTATCTATTATCTATGATCTATTTTAATAGATGACGCATAAATGTAAATAGGAAGAAGAGAAAAAGGGGTTTTCAACTGATCGACTGACGAAGCAGAAAGCATAACATCAGTAACTGAAGATGCCTGAGAGCGACAGGTGAAAATATTTTTACTGTTTAACAACTTTTAACAGATTGACTAGTTTTGTATAGTTTTTAAAAGTATTTTTTAAGATTTTTTTACATGTACATTGCTTGTTTATGTGTTTGTAAATAAAATAATGTCTGTAAAAATGGGTAGTACAAAGACTTATTGTGTTAAAAATGACATTATGAATGATCATCGATAAAAAACTGCAATTTATTATTCATTGACGTTTGTTACTTCCTGTTTTAACGAAACATTTTACCATCATTTAGATATAAATAGACCACATTTTTTGACAGCGTAACTGCGGATGTGTGCAAAATACCTGGATCAAAAGCAAGGTGAATTTTTTTTAAACGTTTTTTCAAATTTTAGAACAGTATTAGACGTATAATTCTTCATATTTCGCAGTATAAAAATGATGCTTAAACTCACAATTCGCTGTAACGTTTACAAATACTAGTTTCCTGCTATGTCTGTGAACATTTTCGTAACTGCAGAGATAGCCTTCTTATCTCGAAAACAGTACGAGATATTAGAAAATTGTTAATTACAAAGTTGAATAACCTCGTCGGTTTAGTATGAAATGTGGTTAAACATCTAAGAATAACTTTATAAGAACTTCTGAACTATATTTTTTTGTATCCAATCACCAGCTTAAATGAGTCACTAATTCCATGCACTTATCTGACATTATAAATAGAGACATATTTACTAATAAAGGTAACACACGTAAGCAAGGTACAGTTTATTTTAGAAAGAAAATCAAGTTAAACATGCTCAATGTGTACACCATCTGCATCAAAACTTCGTGCATTATACATGTTTTATAATGATGGACAGATTAAGTGTGCTGAACTTGATTTTGTTACATAAATAAGTTGTACATTGGTAAATTAGTACATTAATTGGTACAGTATTGGCAAATTGTACATTAGTTGTATTAGTAAATGTGTGTTTGCTTTATAATGCTACATTTTTTCATGCAATTAGAGGTGTATTTAATTTTGTCATTGGATATGAAGAAAGTAATTTTCAGAGCTTCAAATAAAGAGTTTTTTACATATAAGACGTAATTTTATAATAAATCAAGGACATTCTTTAACTCTGTAATTGACTTTTTTGAGCATTTTTACAGTTTTCGAGATAGGAATGCTAGATCCGGAGTTTGCCGATATGTGGTACTGTAAATGGTTCTCATCGAGTACCGCACATCTTCTTTACTATACCTAGGCACTATGAGTTGATGACTATAGCTATCGACGTTCTAAAGTTAATGGGCGTGGATAGAACTTTAGTGGGCACTCTGTATAAAAATTCCAAATAAATATCATTTAAAGTGAGAAAGATATCGATCATACAGTAAGACGAATTTTCATTAATTGCTAAAACATCTTATTAAAATTGTTGTTCGCCACAAAAGGCACAAGAGACTAAATTTTTACAAGAAACTGTGACTACAAAAAGTTCTTTGCACTTCCGAATACGAAGAACATTTCGTACTGTACTTGTTAATATTTCAAATCGAATGTTCATGCATTTTGTTTAAATGTCCCTATTAATTAAAACTCTGTTGTACCTCCGATGACCTAGTAAAATTACACTATTTCTCAGTTTAGTACCAGATTTTCTATCTTTTCTGATATAAAAGTTATTTTACGGTAAATGATCTGTTATTTTTTTTATAACCAGTGGACCTGCGCAATGTTTTCGCATTGCAATCTTTGAGATTATTTGCAAATACGTTTTTCCATTAACTTTAAATTAACTGAAATTTTTAATCCCAGAACGCATTTTAATGAAATGTGAGTGTGCTATGTCAAAAGTCTGTTCAAAAGCATTCACTATGATACCTCACTTATCGTTGCGCGTTTTATATGTGCATATAGAAAAAAGGATGCTGACATCTGAATCAATAAATATTATTGAAATACTATAGAAATTAGTAAATTAAATAAAATGAGCGATATTAGATTTCATTAAAGCTTTAAAATTTGCTAAGAAAAGCTGTAAATATTTAAAGAAGATTAAAATCGGATTAAGGTACACTGTTGGGAAAATTCCTTAGGAAAGGGTAAAAGCAGGATTTAAGTTTCTATTGAGGAAATTATGTTTTCGATTAATTTTAATATTTTTCACTGTACTTGCTGAGTACATTTCGATGATTCCAAGGAATACGTGAATAATCAGATACCGAAGTTTTTTTGTAGTAGCACTCTACGATATGCTTCTCATATTATCTTTAATTATTTATTTCTTTATAGAATTATTAAAATTTAAAAAATGGCAAGTTTTGCTAAGTTTTTAGACAGAATTTTCTTTTTGCTGCTGACATTCTCCTATTGTGTCATTATACGCATACAACGGAAACAATTACTTTACTTTGTGATTTTTGAAAAAAAAGCGACATTGTGCTTTATATTCATGATTTAACGAAACATTTTAATATTATTTAGATACAAATAAACTTTTTGAAAGTGTAACTACTTCAAATGACAGTTGACGACATTTCCTATTAATAACAAAATTCTATTTTTTTTCACGAGTTCAGTTTTTGTGTTTTAATATTGGTTTATTTTCAGATGTTCTTTTTTTCTTTTCAGAAATGTAATACGCACGTTGATTGAAGATATTCTGTTATTTTTTTTTATAATTAAAATATTTTAGAAATGAAGAAATGTAATGGAAAATGTTTAGAATTAGCGTCTTATAATTTTCTGGGAGCGTTGACACTTGCTAAAAAAAGATGAAAAGATTCAAAGAAAAATAAATCGGATTAAGTTGACGCAGTTGGGAATATTCCTGAGGAAAGGATAAAAGCAGGATTTAATTTTCTATTAAGGATAATGAGATTGCGATTAATTTTAGGATTTTTCAGTATACGTGCTCAAAACATTTGGATTATTCTGAGAAATACGTGAAAACCGGATACCCAACTTCTTTTTAAGAAGTACTCTTGTGATGGGCATTTTATTTGAGATATTGTTATCTAATATTTGCGTTAATTATTTATTACCCATATAAAAATTAAAATAAAAATATATATTGTTAATTTGCTGGTTTTACTATATTTGAAGAGAGAATTTTTATTTCCCTTACTGATATTCTCCTATTGTGTCATTACAGAAGTACAATTATTTTATTTATTTTTATTTTTTACTTTGAAGAAAATGCGTCTTTGTGTCTATCTACCAATTTTATATTCAAGATTTAACGAAACATTTTAACATACTTATTGAAAATATAACTGCATCAGATATATTTTCAACAACGGAAAACACAACTAATGGCACCTAATGGCCTGACACCTAATGGCATTTCATATTAATAACAAACTAACATTTTTTTTAAATTTTACTTTTCGTGTATTAGTATTAGTTAAGTTTCAAATATATTTTTTTCTTTTCAGAGATATAATACGTGAGTTAATTGAAGATATTCTACTTTTTTTTTTAATAATTGGTTGACATTCTCCTATTGTGTCATTACACGAGAACAGTTATTTTATTTTATAATTTTTATTCTTTCTTTTTTTTCTTTTTTTTTTGACTTTAAAGAAAATGCTACTTTGTGTCTATCTACCAATTTTATATTCATGATTTAACGAAACATTTTAACGTAATTATTGAAAATGTAACTGCTTCAGATGACACCTAATGGCATTTCATATTAATAACAAAATAATATTTTTCAAAATTTTACTTTGCATTAATTATCATTAGTTAAGTTTCATATGTTTTTTTTTTCTTTTCAGAAATATAATACGTACGTTGATTGAAGATACTCTGCTATTTTTTTATAATTTGATGACATTTTCCTATTGTGTCATTACACGACAACAGTTATTTTATTTTATTCTTATTTTTATTTGTTATTTTATTTTATTTTATTTTATTTTTTGACTTTGAAGAAAATGTGACTTTGTGTCTATCTACCAATTTTATATTCATGATTTAACGAGATTGGATGACGTTCTCCTATTGTGTCACTACACGAGTACAGATATTTTATTTTATTTTATTTTATTTTATTTTTTTTTTTTTTTTATTTATTTTTTTTTTTTTTGACTTTGGAGAAAATGCGAGTTTGTGTCTATCTACCAATTTTACGTTAATGATTTAACGAAATATTTTAACATACTTCTTGAAATGTAATTGCGTCAGGTGACAGTTAACGGCATTCCATATTAATCAGAAAATAGTATGTTTTCAAAAGTTCACTTTTCGTATATTAGTATTAGTTAAGTTTGAGATTTAGTTTTCTTTTCACAGATATAATACGTAAGTTGATTGAAAATATTTTGCTATTTTTTATTATAATTGGAATACTTTAGGAATGAGAAAAATGTAATAGGAAAATGTTTAGAATTTATGTCTAAATTTCCTTGGAGCGTTGACACTTACTAAAAACAGCTGAAAAGATTCAAAGAGAATTGACATCGGATTAAATTGACACAGTTGGCGATATTCCTGAAAAGAGGATAAAAGCAGGATTATACGTTTCTAATTAGAGAATGGGGTTTGGGATTAATTTTAGGATTTTTATTTGTTTTTGCTCCGTACATTTCGAGGAATACGTGAAAACCGAACACCAAACTTAATTTCTAACTAAAGACTCTAAGATAGGCAATTTATTTGCGATATCGTTTTCTCATATTTTATTTAATTACACTAACATACAATTTTTTAACTCTTTATTACACCGTTTTGGGTAATTCTAATGTTTTTTAAAGTGCTTCAACGTTCAAAATTACCCAGCTTTTCCCACTATCACGTAAAGAATGTGAAAAGACAAAGTGAAACAGAGGGCGAAAGAAAACTGGCAGAAGATCTGGTAGAGTCAGAAAAGTTTATCAAAAAATCTTTAAAAACACATTGTATTTTACATGTATATTATGCAGCAAACATATGTCCATGAATAAACGTCAGTGCATGAGTCCGTAACTAAAACAGAAAACGCTTTTTATACAAAAAAAAATCTGAAAATTTATAAACGTCAAAGTATAATTACTAAGCGCAGGAGAATGGTATTTTTACAGTTTTCCTTGTTAGGGTAAGGATAACGTTTTTCTAACTATAACTTACAGGTTCCAGTGACCGTATCAAAATTGAAATTTTATAAAATTTGAAAATATATATTATTTTAACGTGAATGGATTTTTATATGATAAAGAACAGTATTTGAGAAGTTTATTTTTAAAACTAACGGTTTAGAAATTAGCTATTGGCCAATAATGAGAAGGGATACCTTGTATATACAATTTAAAAATTACCTACTTATTAAATCATTTGTATTTATTAACTTTTTTTTGCTTAAGTACGATTTATTTTTCTTTTCAAAAACAAAGCTTATCAATAAACCTTGATAATAAAGCTTGAAAAAGATATTTTTAATACATATACACTCTGGAACAAAAACAAACATAATAAAGGTCGTACTTCAAAATCTTCTATTTCCGTTTTAAAATTTCACCATTAATATTTGTAATTTAAAAATTTTGATTCGCACTCCGGCAACAATCTCTAGATATACTATTAGAACATGGGAAAAACTTTAGTGGGGAGTACCTGATTTTTGAAAAGTTTACATTTTAAGACAATTACATGCATGTTGTGAAAACGAAAATTGCCGATTTGTGAAAAAAAAAGTTTATTCTTCATTGAAATATATATATATATATATTTCGGTTAAAGCAAAGGTAAAAATACTTAACTTAAATGAGTGTTCCATCAGACAATTTAAAGCAAAATTTAAAATTTCTAGGACTTAGACAGGAAGAACGGTCAAGAAAGCTTCCTTGTAAGTCTGTCTAAACCAAAATGTCACTTTAAAACTAAATTTTTTTTAAAGAAATCATTTTGCTATATGTTCGCCACATAAAAGACACAGCTAAAAATCGTAATTTCCGCAAAGTACAGCGAACAGTAATTGAAACAGTGTTTAGATCTAAGATACCTAAAATAAACAGAACAAAAAATCAAACGATAAACCCGTCTAGCTGCGGGCTTATATTTGTTTGACATCATTTTTAATATATAAATATCTATTTTCCCGATTTCCACAAGACTAATTGCATTTAACAACTTTAACTTTTTTAGTTTCATCCGTAACGTTCTATTGCTGTGATGTATAGATAATAACCACTATTTCTGAATAATAACTTAAGCAAGTTTTTTACGTTCCAAGCTTTTCTACGATTCCCAGACTTTGAACAATTAGTCCGGAAGTCTTAATTAGTTGTTTGACAAAAAGCAGTCTCATATCCCCTCCCCCTTCCGATGTTTTTTTTACTCGAACTATGCCTCGTAACTTTCCAATTTTAACGCAACTTATTCCAAACATTAGAATAAACTTAATAATCACCCTCTATAACATTAAAGTAAACTTGTGAATTGTATATACTACTCTTTTCGAATAATAACTTCGGATTTTTTAAAATTTCATTTCACTGTATCTCAGGTTGTAAGGGCCCGATTAAGACGGAGTTTGGATAATTCTACTTGAATTAGATATGCTTAAAGTTTTCAGGCATGTTCGTATAGAAGAGATTGTTATTATCACGAGCCCGAGTAACGCCGGGTGGGTGAGCTAGTTAATAGTAATAGAAAATAAATTTGTGAATTTTTTGAACGGTAACAAAAAAGTCTTAACAATATTAAATATATATATTCTTACATTACCTTAGAATAAGCCAATATTACATTAAAAAACGTTTTACAGATTTTACACTAGCTTACAACAGTTTTAGTTAATGAAATCTCAAAAGGAGTTCAAAATAGGTACGGATGAGTGAATGAATACAAAATGAAGCATTTTCAAGTACATTTAATCATAATATAATTTAAAGAAATTCTTGTCCCATTTTTAGTTACGTTTACCATATAAGGAAATACTTCATTTTTATTGATTTTATTGATTTTAAAATATAAAACAAAATTCACAAATGAATTAGTAATGATTTAGGGATTTTTAAAGTACTAGTCAAGATAAAATATTCCATTCTCCTTTTACTTTCAGCACGACCATTTTAAATAATATTAAAATATTTTTAAATAAAAAAAATTTCTTTTTAAATGTTGTTTTATTTATTTATTTATTTATTTATTTTTTAATACGCAATCTTGTTGCTTTTAGGTCGCTTTTATTTGAAAAATAAAAACTAAAGCTTAATTAATACGTTTGCTTTATTGTTAATAAAGAAATCACTTTTAAGTATAAAAATATCAAACATTTTAAACAACGTTCAAGACAAGTATGTTGCTAACGGAGGATTCCTTCGCTTGAATAGAACTCATTAAGTATTTGTTTTCTCGTCAAATATTTACTTTTAAGAAACGTCCCTTACATGTATTTTAATTAGCTCGCAGGAAAAATTTAATAAAAGATGACATGCACAAGTGCATTATATTAAAAAAATATTGTTCTAATTATGCCATAACTTCAAATATTGAAAATTTTATAAGGGATTAAAAGTTAATCAAATTCTTAAAACTCTGAAAATAACGAAAGGAATACACTCGAAAATTTCTTCTAAAAATGAAGCTAAATGTTAAAAAGACATTTAAGTGCTACGCTTTGATTTTGTTTACATTTATTTTATGAAACTCTCTATATTTTTTTACATCAAAAGTACTTCAAATTTTTTAAGGTTAAATATGATATTTTTTGTTAAAATAATACTTTGGAAGTTTCGTGTTGTTTTAAAGATTATTTCCACTAAACGTGGAACATCTACATGCTTAGTTAAAGTTATATTAACATTTAAACGTGAAAATAGTTAGTCCCAAATATGTTAACATTTGTGACTTCTTTTTTATTTGCTTTTTGTTTCAGATATACACAATGATTGACAAATCAACTTTAGAAGAAAAGTAATTCAATATGTTTTCCCCATTTAATTCTTAACATAGTTCGGATTAATATTGTATAACCACGGTCTCATCTATCAAGTATTAAAGCTGGCAACAAATGCAACAATACATAGTTAAGTCCATCTAATGTCAATTTATTAAATCAGAACTAAATTATAACGAGAGTAGATGATTTTATAACATTTACGATTGTATATTAACTTATTTAATTTAAAACTTTCCACTAAGAGCTCTTTAATTGAAGTACTTTTAAGTGACTTTAAGTGAAATAGGATAAAATCTCCTTGTGAAAGTCTCCTAATTATGCTGAAACATTTAGAATCAGTAGGAGAAGCTTAAAAGAATCTAAGAAGATGGAAAGCGGATTAGGTTGGCGTAAAGAGGGATATTAAGGAAGAGATTCTAAAGGGGCAGGATTTTAATTTCTATTAAGGAAATTGGGATAGTGATTACATTTAAGAATTTTGTTTCTAATATGCATGTTTTGATAAATTGAATTTAAACGTGATTTCTGCCATCTTCTCTTATTTCAAAGTAGAACACCCAGAAACACGATATTTGCAAACTAGATAATTCAAAACTTTAAGGACATTTCTGTATGAGAATAATTAATCATTATATTACTTGCGGAGATTCACCTGCGCCGCAAGTCAGTTTTAACCGGATATTTTGGTTTTTCAAATTAAACAAACCAGGTACCTTAAAATATTGTGATTGTTTATTGAACACAGATTAAATTTAAATTTTTCGCATCGACTCTCACGTTACTTTAAGAACTGATATAGCATTCTTCCAACATGAATTTAATAACGACAGTAGCAAAAATTATCGAAGAGTTCTTTCCGTTTCACAAAAAAAAAAAAAAAAAACGCTGAAAAAAGTAGTCTTAAAACTTATTATACGAAACGTTATTTAACAGGCTTTTGAAATAGTAGACTCATATTTCGTTCAAACGCATTATTTGATTAAATTGCAATGAATTGAAAATCCATGACACAAAAATTTAAAAAACACATCAGGAAATAATCTCGAAAATTGCAGTGCATAAACATCACACAGATCCACTGTATATAATAAATAAGAATTATAACAACAAATTGAGTAGATTCTCATTTACTACAATGTTACCTTCGAAAATTTAAAATTTCAGAACTTTTGTATTTGCAAACATTAAGTTTAAAAATGCAAAACCTTTTTTTGATAAAGGTATCTCCTAAACTGTTACCTTCGAAAATTTAAAATTTCAGAACTTTTGTATTTGCAAACATTAAGTTTAAAAATGTAAAACCTTTTTTTGATAAAGGTATCTCCTAAACTGTTTGTTCGAAATAAATCGTTTTTTTTTCTTTTTTCCCAGCAGTTAATAAAATTTATCGCATGCCATCACAAAATTCATATCAAAAGAAGGTGATTCTGAGAAAATGTATCCTGAAAATAAGCTTCGGGCTCATTTTAATCGTGTATTTTTTCTATGAACGTTTTTGGAAGAATAATACAGTAACCAGCCAATTTACTATAATTTTGATAAAGACGATAACCAAAAATGTCATATAAGAATAAATAATATTTATATTGTGTACTATTTCAAGTCATTATTATTAAAATATTTCAGTACAATTCTGAAATCCTGAGTGTTTCCTTTGTAAATGTTTTATTGTTATTTCAAAAATTTTAACTAACAAAAAAAAAAAATCATGCAAATCATAAGTTTTTTTTAAGACATAAAAAAACAACAACAACAAGTTGTTAAAATATGCAAATGTAACATTTTAGTAATTATACTTTGTTATTGAACCGTCAAATAAATATGTACATTGACATTGACCATTTCAAAAAGTCATTAATTTTTAAGAATTCTTTGAATTAGAAGAGATTTCTTTCTGCATTTTCGTAAGCAAACAATATAAAGTCTCTGTTTTCATTGATAAAATATGTTTTAAATACGCATCATAAATGAAAGCTACTTCGCATTTCTGTAAATAATGTTGGGAAAATAGCGTTGCATCTCTAGTGGAAACACAATCATTAAATTTCATAAATATCCATTAATGGAAATGAATTCACTTTTTAATAAATGATGAAAATTTTAAATCTTATGTTATTCTTTTGATATGTTAATTTGCCTTCTTATTACGAAACATTCAAAATTTTATATATAGCAACGATTATGTAACAGATAATAAACACAGTCACAAAAAATCATTTATTTTATGTTGAGTTTTAAAAAATGCTTGAATTATGCATGTTGAATATTTAAAATGTATAACATGAAAATTTCTTTAAAGCAAATGTATCTTTTTTTAAATTAAAATACCTGAATGAATACTTGTTACACAAATCAAATATTTGTTTATGAACGATGAAAACCCTTCCAGGTATTTTAATTAGCTCAGAAAAATGTTTTTAAAAGATTATGTGCAAATATGCTTTAATTAAATCCGCAACATTTTTAAATTTCTTCAGAAGTATTTAAATTTCTGTTATAGACATTTACAGATGAAAAAATTGTGTATTTAAATATGAGTAATTATGTACAAAAAATTATTTAAATGCTGAAAATAATAATACGGTTTTCCATTTTTATTCAATAAAAACACTTGTCTTTAATTTCTGAAGAAAATATTTATCTAGGATAACATATGACGTTCACATTTTAATAAAATACATTTCTGTGTATTTTTGTACTACACAAGATTCATTTCCGAGTCTAGAAATCAAACGAGATTCAGATTCATGAATTGTATTTCCCAATTGTAAGATTTACTGCTGATGTACTTGATTGACCTTTAGTTTATATAATATGCTTTTGATATTGGGAAGAGATAAAATTTATAATTGATATATTTTTATATCTTAAATATTAATATCCAGAACTGAAAAATTGGCTGTATTATATTATTAAATAAGTTCAGTACTTTTATAAAACACAAGATTTGAAGCAACAATTTTAATTTTTTCCCGCATCATTGTACTTTTTATCGTTTAGAGAAAATTAATTTTTTTTTTTTCTGCAACGTTTTAAATATTCCTAACGATTTTAGATTGCTGAGTGTTAAAATAGGCTAAGCTTTCCCCTATATTGCGTAAGTTTTTTCCAGTAACTTAACATGAAGATCCGGGAATAAAACACGGAAAATCTAGCAGTTAAAACATTTATTAAAAATAGTAAAAAGTAATTAAAAAAAACTTACTTTTATTAAAATTTACAAAAAAAGTCAACTTATATTATAAAGAACAAATGCGTGTGTCGCTCAATTCTGACGTCATAATGATGCGGGCAACAATGTGGGTGAAAATGGATGAAAGTTGCAACAGTGGAGCTGTTATTTCAATTAAACAATCGTAACGTTATTTCTACGGGGAAAATGCAAGTTTTGGGCCGATACACAGTGGGGCGTTTTGATGATCTAGGTGGACAAAATTCATTTTTCCGATTATCTCAGAATTTACCAAGACCGCGTATACGGGTAGCTGAATGTCTCTTTTGTCGAGATTCGTACGAGTTTTGTCGAAAAAACCCGATGTGTCGATTAACTACGAAAGTAAAGAAGGCAGTTGATTTGAGAGACTTTCAACAGTTGCATTATTTTTCTCTAAGTTCGAAAGCAAGTTGTGACTTTTCTGTTTTATTCAAAAGGAGGAGTTTACTAGACATATGTCACATGTTTGTCACAAGATTTAACCTATTGTTGTTTGAAAATAAACGCCATCTTGTTTTCAAACTTCATCTTGACTTTTAATACAGTATTAAGCATTATTAAGCAATAAGCATTTTTTTAAAATCAAAGTGCCATTCCTAAAGTATTGAAAATTTAAGACAGCTCCTGCGAAAGTTTGCGAATCATTAAGTTATATTAACTTAAAGTGTGCGTCTGAGTGTTTAATTTAAATCTTGCAAGTCAATTTTCACCACTTTTAATTATCCGATTGAGCTGAAACTTTGAATACATGTTTTGTTTCAATGACAATACAATATTATAATTTAAAAAAATAATAATATAAGTAATATAATAATAATAATAATAATAATAATAATAATAATTAAATAAGTCCAATACTTATTACTGTTTGGTTATTTTATTACTGATACATTCGAAAACCCAGCAAAACCTAATTAAACTTCAACGCAATAATTTTGTCCACCTAGATCCTCAAAACGCCCCACTGTGCGACGCTGTCCCTCCCTACTGATCTATTCTTTTTAGCACTTTCCAACCTAGTTGAAAAGTGCTTATGACTTCGGTTTGTCTGGCCGTCTGGCCGTATGGCCGTCTGGCCGCCTGTCCGTGCTCTAACTCCCGTAAATATGCTCGGATTGCTCTGCAATTTTTATATGTTATTGTCGTTATCTATGGCACGTTCCCTATTTCAACTGAAGTGTGTAGCACTTATAGTTTTCTTACAGGGACACTCAAAAGAATTCCGTTACATTGCGGTCTATGGGGAAAAATCATTTGCGGTTTATTTTTAAAATGTTTCACTATTGTAAACGCATTAAAATTTATATAGATCACTAAGATGCATTAGAAGAAGCTTGATATGGAATAGTAGGTGTATAGCACTTAAAGTTACTGTACAGGGACAGTCAAAATAATTCCGTTACATTACGTCTATGGAGAAAAATCGTCTGCGGCTTATTTAAATAATGTTCCACTATTTTAAACGCATTGAAGTTTATATATATTACTAAGGTGCATTACAAGAGGCTTACTACAGAATAGTGTGTGTATAGCAGTCATCGTTCATTTACAGGGACACACAAAAGAATTCTCTACTGACTGTTAACAATAATTCCTGGAAGCGCGTTTTAAGTTACTGAACGCGATTTTAATCTTAACTAGCTTCTTGTCTATTACGTGGTGTGTATAAATTCTGTAGATCCTATACAGGGCAGCACAAAAGTTCGCGAACACATTTCCGTTTATTGACAGAAACTCCAGAAGGAGAATTTAAACTGTGCTACCCGTTTCCTAACTAAACTAAAATTTAGCATCCTATGTATATATACAAATCTATAGATCATATACAGGGCTACATAAAAGTATTCGGATATTTTTCCGAATATTGTATATATTGAAAATTCTTGAAATTACGTTTTTAAATATGTTATGCGTTTTCCAAATTGTTTACTTAGATGTCATCTTTCAGCTTATTAAACGGTAATGATTTGTAAAATTATTTTAGAAGCGTTGGAAAGTGCTACATAATCTATGCTTGACGCATGATTTTTCGTTCTTGTTTAAATAATGTCCAATTCATGTATTGCCTTCAGGAATACTTATATATTCCAAATTTCAAAGCTTTACGTCAACAGAAAGTGGGTGAAAAATGAGTCACAAAATTTGACTGCCACATACATACAAAAATGTAAGATAAAAAAAGTATTTTAAAAATCTTCAAGTAAATCGTACATTTTATACATTTATTTTGTGTATTATATCTGTATTCTTTAATATGTCAAAATTCATTAAAATGAAATGTATCTTTTTCATTCCTTGAAAAGATCCCTCTCACCTTTTGAACACTTTGCCTTGTGTAATACTTGCGGGCTGCGCTTCCAATGCACCAGTAGGGGTGTGCTACAATTTTCATTGGGGGTCTGACTAAATTAATAATTTACCAATTGAAATTTCTGAGTCCCTTATCACAAAATGTCTAATATTTGAACCAGAAAAAAAATCTCGATTTCTGTTAAACTGTATGTGACGCAATGTTTGGTGTATATTTTCCCTGGTTAATTTAAAAAAGAACGTAAAACAATTTTTTAAGAGACACGTAGAAAAACTATTTTATCAATACCTTATGATGTTATGTTGCATTATTCTGAATGAAGAACAAAGACCCCCGTTTTCATTGGGGGGTCTGACTAAATTAATAATTTACTAATTGAAATTTCTGATTCCCTTATGACAAAATTTCTAATATTCGAACCAGACAAAAAATCTCGATTTTGGTTCAACTGTATGTGACGCAATTTTTGGTGTATTTTTTACCTAGTTAATTTTAAAAAGATCGTAAAACAATTTTTTAAGAGACACGTAGAAAAACTATTTTATCAATGCCTTATGATGTTATGCTGCATTATTCTGAATAAAGAACAGAGACTCAAAAGTAATTTCATAATTGAATAATAATACTCACATCATATCTGCTTTCGGCTTCTAATCCAGAAACACAAAAAATTCTTATGGTTCTATTGTGCTTTGATATAACAAGAAAGTAAATTCGCCAGTCAAACGTGGATTATGAAACACTTTACAACACATTTAGAATACTGTAACAAATCTTCCACGTTTAATAAGGTGAATGAAGATGCGTATTTAGGAAACGCATAACACTTTTGAAAATCCAATTTGAGCGATTATCCTCTAGAATTGGAAACATATCCCGATTCTTTTCTACAGCCAGGTATGTGATCTTTAGATTTCTATGTATACCACATAGCATGCAAACATTTAGTTCGGTTACAGTTATATCCATAATATCTTGGAAACTGTTAGAGATAGGACAGAGTTTCTATGGTGTTTTATGATCTGCATGGGTTCTTATATCACACTCTTTTGTTTTGCAGATTACGGCAAACTCCCCCTGTATATGCTACATACTTTATTTTAAATACCAAACGTTCCATGGTAAACATCAATTACATGACAATTGGAGAACAGTTACGTGAGTTAGAGCATGGGCAGACAGACGAGCAGAAAAAATATGTAATAGCATTTTTTAAGAATCATTACTATATTGTGTTATGTCGCATTATTATGTATAAATGACAAAGGCTCAAAATAGTTGCATGATTGAATAATGAAACACGGCGCATTGTTTGAACTTTTAAATTTTTTTATTTCATTTTGTTCTTAAATCTGAATTGATTTGTGCATCCTTGTATATGATTTATAAATCTATATACTGTATTACTGTATTACTGGTGGGGGGGGGGTGGCTCGAAAGCCAAAGCACCGCGACCAGAGGTCTATTGTACTGTCCCCCAAAGATGAAAGAGGAAAAAACATCCCCACTTAGTCCCTAAACAGGCCAGTAGCTGACATAAAATTCAGCATACATTTGATAGAAATATCCTGAATTTCCCATGTCTCAATCAGATGTCGACCCAGGTGTTCAAAACGATAGGCAGCATATGCTTCACAGCTACAAAGGACATGTGAAGCAGTCTCTTCCTCGTACTTACAACCCCTACAAAGAGGATCACTGACCACCTTCATAATGCAAAGGTGTCTATTAAGTCTACAGTGCCCTGTTAACAGTTCCACAATATTTCGTAGACTATTCCTTCTGAGCCCAATGAGTTCCTGTGCAATTTTACTAAGGCAGCTACTGTTGAGCTCTTTCGCTTGCCTCTGTCCACTTGAGTCAAGCCATTCTTGATACTGCTGCTCTCTTAGAATTTTAAAAACAGTAGTTCTAATGCAGTCCTTAGAAATGCCAATAGCTGGTTCTGGTCCAACAAAGGGAGTAATCGACCCTTTCCTTCCTAGACTATCAGCAATGATTGAACGATTGAATAATTAAACACGGCGCATTGTTTGAACTTTTAAATTTTTTTATTTCATTTTGTTCTTAAATCTGAATTGATTTGTGCATCCCTGTATATGTTTTATAAATGTATATATATATATACACAATTTGCAAAAAAATAGTTCAGTTAGGAAACGTATAACTCACTTGAAAATTCACCTTCAGCAATTACAGTCAATAAGCGAAAGTGTACTCAAAATCTTTTGTGCAGACATGCATATGATCTACAGAACCTATACACACCAAGTACTATTCTAAATATTATATAAATTTAAGAACTCATACCACAATTGAAAAAAGCACTTCAAGCAATTCTTGCTTATAGACAAAATAATGTCCCTGTAAATGAAAGTTAAATGCTACGCACAACATATTCTATATTGAGCATCTTGTGGCACACCTCAATAAGGTATATGAATTTTAATATGTTTGAAATAGTGTAACAACATTAAAATACACTGTAAGCGGATTTTGTTCATAAACAATAGTGTAACTGAATTCTTTTGTCTGCCTCTGTAAACGAACTATATATGCTACACTCTTCATCTTCAATACCGAACATGCCATGGTAAATTTCAAAATCATATATCCATTACATCACAATTCGAATATTTTTAAGCTAGTTTGAATGTGGTCAGACAAACCGAATTCATAAACACATTTCAACAATGTTGGAAGATGTTAAAAATACATGAAAAGTATTTTTTACAGAAAAATCACTACATTATGTTATGTTGCATTATTCTGTATAAATGACAAAGTCTCAAAAATAGTTTCATGATTGAATAAAAAATCTGGACGGATTATTTGAACTTTTTAAAATTTTATTTCATTTGTTTCTGAAATCACTTCGTAATTGCTTCTGCTACGATTCCAGAAACACAAATATCTATCTGCTGATGCTGCTTTTATGTTTTAATATAACAAAGGACTAAAATGCAATGAATTTTTTTGCAGGAATTAAAAATTTAGTCAAACAAGAAATTTTAAATAATCAATCTACATACTAAATCTATCAATGTAGTCTTAGAGCAAAATTTAATTTATAGAAAGCTTTATTTTTTGTGTAAAATCGGGTAAAATATAAGCACAGTAATCCTTAAAATGTCTTTTTGGAAAAAAAGAAATCGTGTTTATTTTTTTATTATTATTTGTACAATTAAAAAAATCATTTCTTTTTTTCTTAATTAAAAAAAAATACATGTCTTTTAACAATACAATCAAGATATTGAAGCTTTCAAATTTTTTTCAGAATGTGTATGTCTTTTTTTTTTAATCTCGATATAGAAAGAATAATTAAAATGTTAATCCATTTCTTTGAAGAAACGTGACTTGATTAAAAGAAAACGAATTGGATTTCATAGATCTTTCCATTGTTCATTATAGATTAATTTTTATTATTTCAACATCATTTTAAAAGCTACCTCGTCCTTCAGAAAATAATCTGAGAAAAAAATGCATTTTCTTTATAGTCGTAAGTCATTCAATAATTGTCATTATGAGGGATAGAATATTTTAAACAAAAGATGAGAATTCTAAATATTATGCGATTATTAAGAGAAATCAATTTGGCTTCGTATTACTAACCATGGAACATTAATAAATTATACAGAAGGTCGTTCGCACTTTATGGGAACGATTTTCAAACGTAATTTATACGCATAAATGACGTATTCTTTGCAACAATTTGACTTTTTTGGATAGCTTTGACTTTTGGCTATAGCTCTGGCTAGACATATCTATGATAATAGAATTTGCTTGTTACAGTCATGTCAGTTTTACCCGATACCTCTTGTAAAAACTTTCCAAAGTCTTTGTCAGCGTTCTTGGAATTCATTTAAACAACGCAGAAAAAAGCCATTGATGACGGGGGGGGGGGGGGGCAGGCGGTTTTACGTGCATTTCTTCAATTGATACACAATTTATTTCCTTTTGCTATTCTTTTTTTTACTAAATATGCGTCAGTTATGGAAGAACGACTGAAAGATTCTGTTCATATGAAGCTCAATAATTGTCTTTTTTAGATAAAGCTGGAATTGCTTCTTCAAAAATGTGTTCTTAAATATTTTACTGATAATAAAGGGAAATCACCTTAGCTTTACTGCATTTTTTACCTTTAATTTAATTTCATAACAAAATCTAGCAGCAACCATGAATTCTTTTGGGATTTTTTCTTTACATTCACAAACCAATTGCTTTCTTTGTTTTCTATTAATTGATAAAAATTGCTCTTCTTTTGATACACTCACTTAAATAAAGCCGTGTTTCATCCAGTGTTAGGATAAATGTTTACTTATCACCTATGTGTTTATTAATGCGTGCGTTAAAAAGCGCTATTCAAAACACATTGGAAGACTTTGGAAAGTTTTCCAAGAGGCCTGGGAGAAAATTGATAGGATTGTACTAAGAGAAACATCGACAATGATGGAAATTTCTATCCAGAGTTACAATGAAGAGTCAGGACTATACAGTAGAGTAAAATTGTTGCACAGAATATGCCATTTATGCCTAAAAATCAAATTTGAAAATCGTTTCCATAACGTGCGAACGACCTTCGGTAGAACATTTATATAATAGATATTAATATTAATCTGAAACACAGAAATTTGTTTGTTTTATGTATGGTTTAAAAGGACAAATTAAATTATACAATTAAAACATTTAAAATATTAAACAAGAAAATATTTTTAATACAAAAGGATTTCTTCATGATTAAACATAATTGAACACTTATTACCTATAGTAAAATATTCTGTTTGGACGATGTAAAACCGTTCCAGAATTTTCAATTAGTTCATAAAAATGTTTAAAAAAAGATTATGTATACACCTATATTTTAATGTACATATCTTTTTAAACATGCAAAGAAGGTAATAATTCCTTTCTTTGTTCAAGATGTCTATGCCATGTCTCTTTCAATCTAACAACAGGAAAAAATGCTGAAATTGTTAGTTATTTTCTTATTGAAAAAGGAAAACAACAACAACAAAAAATATTTCGTAGTAATCGAATTGAATTTGGTTTATCTTTACATTGTTGCTTTATAGATTTACTTTTATTATATCAGCTACTTCTCACTGAAGTTGGATTTTTAGTATTTTACAGATAAAAATATTTAGATATGCAGTAACTGTTACATAAAAATTAACATTGCTCTAACCGTAACTTTTGACAATATAGTGATATCTATAGTACAGGTCGATCAGAAAATGAGTATACATTTGAAAAATTAATAATTCACGGAATAATGTAGGTAGAGTGGTAAAAATTGACACACATGCTTAGAATGACATGGGGTTTTATTGTATCCACAAAAACGTTCATAAAATGGCCGACAGATGGCGTTTCGTGTGATAAGAAAAGCAATAATTAGCATAACAAATTATGACAAAGCAAAGACGATGTTCTTCAGAACGAATGCTCAACATGTCCACCGTCATCCCGCAACAATAGCTGTAGCCGAGGGACAATGTTGTGCACAGCACTGTGCAGCATATCTGCAGTTATGGTGAGAAATTGACGTTGGATGTTGTCTTTTAGCATGCCAATTGATGTCGATTGATCGCGGCAGATTCCCCATTTTGATAGTAGAACTTCACTAACATTGCCTTTTCTGGTAACGTCAACATGCTGCGATTGCTGATGCATCTGATTCTCTCTATTATTACAGCTCCTTTTATACACGATTCTCAGGCAGAGTCACTGACGTTTTGCTGTTCAGTGCCATCTGTCGGCCTTTTTTAAACCTTTTTTTGTGTGGTTACAATAAAACCCCATGTCATTCCAAACATGTGTGTCAATTTTTACCTCTGTACCTACATTATTCCGTGAATTATTAATTTTTCAAATGTATACTCATTTTCTAATCACTCTGTAGATTAAAAATAAATCAAACATAAAACTCGATATAGACTTGCTAACTAAAAACTGCAAGGTAAAACTGCCTGCAACAAAATTTTTTGTTTATAATTTTCTGTACTACTGTTATAGTTCTTGTACTATATACTGTTCTTGAATCTATATACTGTTCTTGAGGGATCATATTCATAATTATTTTCCTACTATTTTTGAAAATTTCAATCTGAATTATTAAATTTATTTCTGTCACACTGAAAAAAAAAATGATTTTACGGTATAGGGTTGGCAGCTGTGATGCCAGTATTATACCATAAGATCAACAATTTTTTGTTTTTATTTTCCAGTGAATTTGATTTATTATACCATATTCACTTTAAATAGAAAGGTGTCTTACTATATCGAATAAATACCTCATTCGTTTCAAATCCTCTTCTAGATACTCTAAATTATTTGTTTTTTGAAAAACTATGCTTATAAAATCCTTATTCATAACGTTATATTTTTTAAACGTACGGATATAGACAAATTGCACCGTTCTGATGACATCGTAGCATTTGTGATAGCAGCACCAACATATAATCACACTGATATGAAGAAAAAAAATTTTTGATCCTAGAATCAAATATTGAAAAACGAAAATTGAGAAGAAAACTTACTGTCACATGAATATGAAAGCCCGTTTATTATTAATTTAAACTATCTACATAATCTTTATTGGAAAATTACTCAATTTTTCACAGAAACATTCATTTGGAAGTAGAGGATGCTAAACTTAACGGTACTTTCGTATTATCCGGGCCAGGAGATAGATTGCCAAAAATGGTTGCCAAGTGCCAATCTTGTTTATCGTTGCCAATCATGTTCAAAATAGTAATTTGGGGGTCTTAATTAAATGCATAACATTGTTAAAATTGGTAAATAATGTAAAATAAATTAATTAAATATAATAAATTAACAATAATAAATAAATAAATGAAACTCTAAACTCTAAACAATAATACAAAAATAAAAAATAAACTATAAATAAATACTAAATAAATAATAATAAAAACCTATAAACTATAATAAATAAACTGCATACATGTAAATAAAAAGGGTTACCGTAATTAGTACAATTGGCGTCATGTTTGGCGCAGTTATATCTGTTCTGGCAAGGATAATAGGTAAGTACCAACTTAACGATTAGTTGCATTATCATAATTATCATAAAGAGACGTTATCATAATTGAATCGGTCATTTCAAAAACTACATAAGTCATAGAATCGGAACTTTTCAGAAATTAAAAAACATTATATTTTTCACAAGTAAACAAATTTTATCGTTATTGGGGGGTGGGGGCGCTGTTATAGAGTTTGGACTTCAAAGTTTGTAAATATCGAATAATTTTTATAATTTATGAATAATACAAAGAAAAATAACGGAAAAACTGTTCCTGACTTATGTTGTTTTAGCAAGAAACATGGTTAGGTGGTATTTAATTTGAACAAAACAGTCATATTAAACATATTTTTAATCAAAATTAATGAAGATAGCACTTATAAAGAAACCATTTTTTTGTTTTAATATCGTATTGTATGTAAATGGCAATATGGTATATAATATGGTATCCGCATGTAATATGGTATTGCATGCAAAAACCACTTAAGTCGCTAACTTTATGTCATTTAAGTAATGAACGAAAATTAGAAGGCATTGTTGAAGAGGAAGGAATACACTGACTGATGTGGTTAACACCCAGATTATGGCTCTACCTTTAAGGAAGAGTTTGCAATAAAAAAAGTATATTTGAAAAAAACTTGACTTTTGGGATTTAATTATAATATCAATTAGTTAAAATTATAATTCAAAAAATACCTATCATACCGGCATTTGTAAATTTAAGTTCACCTTCTAATTTCAACTTCACCATTCAGCATTTTAATAATTTTCAACAATGTGTTAGATGACTGTTTCAGAAATATATATTCTAGTACAGTAAAAGTTCTATAATTTCGCTTTTATACTGTATCTTTTCTAAAATAAGGATTTTCATAAAAAAAAAATTAAGGTATTTTAATCAACTATGTTGCTCTAAATAAACTGTTCCACACCTTTTCTATGAAACTTTGTTTATCCTTTTACCATTAAGGTATTTGCTGAATATCACGAGTGCATTTATAATATTTTATATTTTGCATTTTATAATATTTTATAATATTTAAAAAAATAATAATAATGCGTAATAATTAATAGAAAACTTGTAATCTAGTTCTGTGTTTCATGTTATTGTAAGTAAAACAAAATCTTAAGTTAAAATATAAATTTTGTAAACATTAAAAATTTTTTAAATCTTTTATTATACACATGTCGATTTATTAAACACATAACATTATCAGAAGAACAACTATGCAATTTTGAAATGTACGTATAAATAATATTTAAATCTTAGATATAAAAAATTTTGCAGTGTTACTTCTACTTCATATATATTTTACAACATAGTATTTCCAGAATTAAAAAAAAACGATGACGGATTTAATTATATTTTATGGATATATTTATTATAATATGGAATTTTAAAAAGGTGAAGATGAATCCCATTTCGTTTTTGAAAGTTCGTCTCAAACTGGAGAGAAAACTTAGGAAATCGGATAAGATTTTAAACTTCACTTAAAAACTTTTAGATGAACTTTCTGAAAGTTTTGGATTTTTTTTTTTTTTTTTGTACTTGTTTGGAACGCTTCCAGAAAGCTATCATTTATGGATGTCCTATATCTAGAAAGCGTATTAAAGTTCCATTAAAAATTAAAATACATTTTTAACGAGCATTTATATATGAAGCGTAAACGTGGGAGTTGAAAGTTAATGTAAAACGTTACGTGTTTTGTGAGAAAATGTTATACGCTTTAACAATTGCTAAGAATTGTTAATAGAAACTGTTATACACTGTTAATGTGAATAGAAATTGTTAATTTTACTTTAAAATAAAAATAACAGACCAAAGTAATATAAAAAATTATAGAAAAACAAATCTTATTACATATTTAAATTAAATATTTCATTAACATTGTAGGGTAAAAGATAGCACGTGTGATTAACGTCCATTTAGTCTAATTAACATCATATAAAAATATTTTAAAATTTGCCAATAGCTGATAGGATTTATATCTGTTATTGACAATTATTACACGAGGAATGAAAATTATATTTTGCAAATTACGTAATTTTTTATTAAATTATTGTAGAATGTCTTTATCAGAGAATGTCGATATACGTCAATAACTTTCGATTGGTTCGAGAAAATTCTGGGAACAAAACTGCCAAGCTCACCAATATTGCCTAGCTAACACATTGGTTTACTGGTCTAACTAGTGGTAGGAACTCATCCAAGCCAACAATGCCACGTTCTGTAGTGTTGATTTCTATGATTCGGACAAAACATTCAATATCAGATTCCAAGCTCAAAACTTTATAGTCTATCAGAATTCATTCATCTTTAATTTAAACAGATTTAGAAATTGGTATTTCATATGGAGAATAATATTGATAATTTTTGGTAATAATTACAGCAAATGCGGAAGTAAATCATTTGTATACTCTTTAGATTAAATTTTTTAAAAGAGGGTGTAAACTAAAAATCATTAAATCAATTTATACAGTCAAAATAAAAACAAAAGATACATGTTAACCATTTCGGTTATCAGATGATAATAATGATGTACTATGTACTCAAATTAAAAATATTTCCACCTTTTCAATTTAAAGAAGAAAATGGCTACTGTAATCTATAATAATCCTATCATTTCCTCTTTCTTTCTATTATACCATCACAATTAAGTTTGTTGCCAACACTGCAAAAATTCATTAAAAATTTCAAAAATTTTAATATCTCTGAAATTAATTTAGAATTTAAAATATAAAGAATTATTATGGCATTCATGGAAATTGTAACATCAGCGCTGCGCTCCATAATGTGAGAGAAGGAGTTGTGAAATACAAAAACACGGTCAGATTTTAATATAATGGATTTCTTTTACCTTTCTACCTAGAAAATCCTGCAAAAATAATGTTTTATTCAAAATAAAACTTTTTAAAAATTCATATACGAACAGAACAGCTAGTTGCATGCGGTAATTACAAAAGAATGTCACAAAAATAATTTCAGTCCCAAAATAAAAAATATATATAAATTTTAGTAACATTTTATATACTTAAATGTAAATATATTTTTATTTTAAACCTTCCAATGTTGGTGAAATTTAAGTGAATTCCTGGAATTATATACATGTTTACACGTCAACATACTTACATTCCTATAAACCATATTATTGAATTGAAATCATGAAAATAAAGTTTTATTTTAAAATTTTTAAGATATGATCTCAATTCTTTCTTTACTTGCTATTTTTTTTTAAATAAAATTTTGGTCCCGTTTGCAAAGTATTATAGATAAACGAAGTTTAAAATTTTCGGAAACTCCGGAGAACAGATGTGGGTTGGAGGAGTCAAAAGTACCCTAAGTTTAACCCAAAAAAGGATGCTTACAGCTGTGCTTTCTCGATTTGGCGGATACCACAAGAAAAATAATGGGCTTCAGCGCGCGACTTAGTGGCAAAATTTTCCGTTCGTTTATCCTTCAACAAACGATATATACCATCGCATCACGAATATCCAGTTACAATGTCAGGTTATTCTAATTAGCAGTTTTTAAGTTACAGCATTTTGAAATTAGAACTGTATCGAACTGTACATACAAAAAAACCCAACTCCGTAGTAACATAAAATACATTTTTAACAGATAAGAAATTTTCAATAAATAATTTTAAAATAGTAATCTTTTATTTATTTATTGGTTTTAACTTTATTTGGCATGAGCTTTAATATCACTATGATAATCAAGTAATGAAAATCCCTATTGGAATTTATTAGAAAGAACAACATTCAAAAAGCTATAAAAAGACGTTAAAAGAGAAAACTTTTGAAAAAGAAATAATTTAAAATCAATTTTACTCTTTATTTTGACTTTTATTTTCACTTTGAAAAAACTCTTTTCAATGAAAAGATGTCGAACTAATATCATTTGTGTTATCACTTTTAAATATTCTTATAAATAAGTGCCGACAAAAACGGAATATCTTTTTCTGAACACTATTTTATCCCGGTCATCTTTCATTTTCCTCATAAATTTGAATTTAATGACAGAAATTTTTCTAGGTATAAAAAACTTATCAAGATATCATTAACATTTTTCTAAATATATATTTGTTTTTCTTTAACTTGCATTTTTTAGTGTTTCATGCCAAACGTAATCGTTTTTGTCAAAAAGAAAACCACAAATGAACATATGATTAATTATACCTAACAAACACAATGATATTCTAGAAAGATAAAATTTCTCGTATACGAATTTACAGGCAATATTAGAGAAATAATAATATGTGTACCATAAGGCAATCTACACTGCAAAAAATAATTATTGATTTTACAGTATAAAACTGGCACCCCAGCTGCCAGTATTATACCGCAAAATTAACAGTATTAAACAGTAAAATAAACAGTAATACGCTGCCGCGCAAGCAGTAATACGCTACCCCGCATGCGCGGTACCGTATTACTGCTTGCGCGGCAGCGTATTACTGTTTATTTTACTGTTTAATACTGTTAATTTTACGGTATAATACTGGCAGCTGGGGTGCCAGTTTTATACTGTAAAATCAACAATTATTTTTTGCAGTGTACATATCTTTAATTTTTTTTCTCCAAGTTATTTTAATGATACGAAATTTTCTAATACCATTTAAATCAAATGTAATTTCGAGATTTTTTTTTAAATTCTGCATTCATGGTAAATATTCGATTATAGCACAAAATAGACACCTAATTATTTTTTGTACTTAATATTGCCATAAAACAGAGTTCAACTGTAATAATATACGCATTTTATATTTGGCAGAATTTTCTATGGCCTCCATTGTTTATTTTAATTAATTTCGTTGCTTCATTGAATGAAACCATTTCACACTTATTAGTTAGAAAAGTTCTCATTCAATAAATAATCCGTCACAGTTGACTAGTTCTGGTTTTAGTACTGTTGCAAATAGCTTTTAAAAAGGTAGTAATTTGCCTTTTTATAACTTCTTATTTTAACTGCATCAAAAGAATACTCAGCATTTGGTAATTTTTTTTTAATTTCTTATTCCCTGAATTCTACACTTGCGCAGATCAGAGAAGTAAAATCATCATCTTTCTTTATTTTTAAATGGCCTTGGTTCCGTATTCGGATCTACGATTCTTGTTTCGATTGTCTCAATATGTTCGATACAGTACATTTCTACTGTAATATTACACGCATTGCACATTTGGCAGGATTTTCTATGGCCCCCATTGTTTATTTTAATTAATCTCGTACCTTCATTGAATGAAGCCATTTCCAACTTGTTAGTTGGAAATGTTGTCTTTCAATCAATAATCCGCCAAAGTTGACTAGTTCTCATTTTAGTATTGTTGAAAATAGTTTTAAAAAGTTAGTAACTTGTCTTTTTATAACTTTTCCTTTTAACTATACCAATTGTATGCGCAGCAATACATTTTGTAAAAATGTATTTATTTTTATTTTCTTATCTCTTGAATCCTACACTTGAGCAGAGCAGAGAAGTAAAATCATCATATTTCTTTATTTTTAAATGGCCTCGGTTACATCCCGCATTCGGATATATATCTCTTGTTTCGTATATCTCAATATGCACGATACAATACAGTTCTATGGTTCTAATATTACGCGCATTTCACATTTGGCAGGATTTTTTGTAGCATTGTTCTTTAACACGTTCGCTACCAAGCTAAAAATGCCGGAATTTTCATTTTATTTAGAAAGTTCAAATTCACACCAGAAAAAACTAATAGCAATATTTACTTTGTTTTATTACAGACATTTCGTTATTACATAAAATAAAAATTCTTCTTTTGAAATTTGCGGTGCGATTAACTAATTTTAGATTGAAGAAACGTCGATAGCACTACGAGTGTACTCGTAGTTGGCAGCGAACATGTTAAATTAATTTTGTAGCTTAATTGAAAGAAGCCGTTTCCAACTTGTTAGTTGGGAATGTTCTCATTTCATAAATAATCCGTCAAAGTTGACTTATTCTAATTTTGGTATTGTTGAAAATAATTTGAAGAAAGTTTGAAAAAAGTTAGTAGCTTGTCTTTTATAATATTTCTACTGTGTTTCCCTTTCAGTTTCTCATCCCTCATTTTAACTGCAGCAATACATTTTGTAAGAATTATTTTTTTTATATCGTATCCGCTGAATTCTACACTTGCTCAGAGCAAAGTAGTAAAAAAGTAAAATGGCGATGGAGTTCATATGCAACATAAGATAGCAAAAAATCTAATCAAAAAACCAAAAATCAGAAAATTATTTGAGCACTCTTTTTTTTTCAACAGTTTGACCTGTAACCATGTGTGCTCTACTTTCTCTTTTTTTGTTTTCAATTTCATGTATGTTATATATCGTTGTTGTTTTTCTCTAATCATGTGCATATTTCTCAGTTTAATTCCTTACTGCTCGGTGACGCTCTATTCTCTTTATATTTAGTTATTTTTACAGCGTTAATTATGTTTCATTTAGTTTTTATGTGTATTTTTCGGTTTTTAATACTTTTTTTTAGTGCTTATCTTCTTTCCAACGGTAGAACAGTTTTTCGTTAGTTTGAGTTTAGCCTTTGATAACAACATTATCCTTCTTTTTTTTAAAAAAAAGTCATTATGTATTCTCATTTTATATTAGTTATTTTCATAGATCACCACATATGGTTTTTACTTTCTTCTCTGCTGTTGTAGAATTATTCTACATCCTTTTCTTCCTTGAGTTGCAAGCCTATCGTACTTATCCAGAAAATTTTTGGCTGGAATTTTAAATTATATACATTCTGAATCTATATTTAGAATTATTGTGTAAAAAAAATGGTATGTTTGGCTTTTATTGTATGCTTTTGAAAGAAAGAGACAAGTGGGAAGGAAATATAATGTACCTACTCGAACATTTTCATGAAATATTTAGTTAATGTTGTTGAAACAGGTACATAGTAATGTGTTATAGGTTTCAGCCCCATTTGCTCCTATTTTCAGAGCTACTGGCTGGGGCTTCTATAATAGGATACTTGCCCCACCTGCATCGAGGATACGTGCCTCATTTGTGATTCAGGATAAGACGCCGCATTTATAATTACCATATAACTTTGAAGCGTGCAAATATTTTTTTTAAATCTTGAAGTAGGGGAAAATGATATAAAATAATAAATGACGAAGAATAGAAAGTAACAGCTGCGAAATGAGCCTAAGATGTCCATTCTTTGACTTCATCTGAAAGAGAGGATAATGTGTCAGTTATGATATGTATTAACACCGTGGGAATGGTGCTCCCCCCTTTCCTATTGCTTAAACGTGTAAGAAAAAATCCTGGGTCTTCAAATGCTCTTTCTCCACGTTCAAAAATTTATTTGAACCCCAAATCTACTTTCATTTCTTCCAAGCTTTTCAGTCACTGGCTCAAGGAATACATCATTCCAAGAAAACCACCAGGCAAAATGCTGCTCATGCTTTACGGTCACTCAGCTCATGTGAGTTCTCTGGAAATACTGTACCATGCAGAAAAGAATAATATAATACTAGTGTTTCTACCAAGTGATACCACACAAGCTCTACAATCTCTTGATATGGCATTGTTTAAAACGTTCAGAGTTAAGTTAACTTTAAGAAAACAGCGATACAATGATTGAAGCATAAACCCCAGCAATAATTTAAAAGAATTCATGTGGGCACTGTCGTTGGAAATACATAACAAAATGACGTGTGCTGAGTACTGCATTAATGAGTTCGTGTGTACCGGAATTTTCCAACTCAATCATGAAGCTGTTCCTGAACATTTTTGTGCAATTTCTGACTACCATCGATCTCAGAAGGATGAAAGCAGCACAAGAGACTTTCCTTCTTCTATTTCGAATTCTTGTAGGGACGACCTACTAAATGACTGCCAAAAGAGTACAGATTTGATGGACATCGGTACTTCTCGATTTCAAAACTCACGTGTATTGATTGAAATCGATCAAAAAGAACGTCGTCGCTCTACAAGTCAATCTTTCTCTAAATTTTTATATAAAAACAGCCTTGTTCCTGCTTTTGCAATGCGAAAATATAGATCAAGAAGAAGGTAAAACGAGTGCTTGACAAAGAGTACGTCACAGAAAAAAAAGAAAACAGCTCAAATCTAAAGATAAGCCATTCAGAAAATCAGACAAAGAAAAGAGAACACGGTCTGCCAAAAAGCTACAAGTGAAGAGAAAGTGTATAGAAAATAGTAATGAACAGCAGAGCTTACCAGCAAAGGAAGATATCTGTTTAGAATGCCATGAAAATTATTACAAACTAAACTTCGTGTGGAGTAAATACAGTGTATTGATTATTTCGGATGGCTACATGAGACGTGTACGCGCAATGTATAGCATCCGTTGTAATATTTACGGAAAAAATAAAAACAGAAAAAATAGAAAAGTGTCAGTAAAAAATAAAAAATTTCTATTGAAGATTTTGTAATACATTTTGTTTAAATAACAAAAATTCATAAATTTGATGTAAATAAGATATTAAGTCAAATGCAAATCCAGCTTTTGAATTATAAGTGTTAATTACCTATGCTTTCAATTCGTTTACGAATGGGGTATCTGTCCCGATCGAGTGGGGTGTCTAACCATGAGGTCCGGGATAAATGGCCAAAATCATAGATTAAGTTTTTTGATAAAAACACAATTTTATATGGTATATATATATATATATATATATATATATATATATATATATATATATATATATATATATATATATATATAATAGTAATATTTTTTATAAAATTCTGCATAAAATGTGGAGTAGATAGGTTACATGTGCACTATAAAAATAAAAATAATAAAAAATTAAGGGGGTGGGCACTTATATAGGGCAACTATCCCGGAATTACCCTAACGAAGAAACGGTAACTGTAATAACTATCAACATAATTCAATTAAAAAATAGAAAATGATCATAATTAACGGATTAACGACATAAGCCATTATAAAAAAATAATCCGACTCATTCACAAGCTGCTTCAACAGAAACGACTGAAGAAAAGGAGGTTTACTCCGATGAATCTGGTATTAAAATAGTCCAAAACAGTCTCAATCAGTACAAGACAGCAAACGACTCCTTACTAAAATATACAAAAAAGATAAACCACAAGCTTCTTGAAACAAGACATAGTCATGTTTCAAGACGCTCACATATTTAAGCGCTAACATACACACACAGAGAGATAGACAAACACTTTCTTTTATTGATATATGTGTCTATGATTGAGGATATTCAATAACGTTTAGTAAATCTATTAATGCAAAATTTCAGCAATGTAATAGGTAATGTTTGAATCTAGTGCAGCACTATACTCTGGAAATATGTGTATCCATTATATTTAAAATCTTGAAAAAATAAAATATTCAGTCTGTCGATGTAACAGGAAAGTTTTTAATCTTTGAAAGACGTACAACCATAAAACACATGTATACGTCCTATCAACACCACATCAACTCTATTTGGTGCCTGGTGCAAAACATTTTGTTAGTTATTTTACCGATCGTTGGCGCATTAATAGTGATAACCGCGCCGGTGATGCTTGTTGGCACCTGGTACAGGGGTACGCTCGCATCCCCGTTGCTGAGGCTGTGCGTATTATTTCCAATCTCCTACAGAATAACAGATTTAGCCTATCACTCTCTAACAATTTTTTTTTTCATAAATCTTATGTAATTATCTGAAAACAATTTGTGCTTGAATATTGCAAAAATAAACACAAAAAATTTGCACTTTCCTTAAAGTTTTAAATATAAAGGGAATATTAATTGCATCAGACAACAGAGAATGAATACAATTAAAATATTCCTTACACAGAATAACTTTCAAACAATTTTAAATGTGTTCCAACTATGGATCTAAAATTCAAGTTAGACTTCTGCAAAATATATATCTACATTTTAAGCTATTAAAAGTTGCGTAGAAAAGCGTCTTCTAGATTTATATCCGTAACAACTAATTTAAAGAATGTTCTCCCTTTTGTTAATGAAAGCCTCTCAATTATTGAACGCAACAAGTTCCCGAAAACAATTTACTGCTTGAAGGATTAAGCCAATTTTCACGTATAAGAATTTCAATTGATTCTGTGTTTTATAAAATTAAAATTAATTACAAATTACGAGATAGAAATTTCTGGTATAAATAAACTGGTGTAAAACTTACTTATAATTAAAGTTAATTAATTTGGTCTCCTACAGCAAAGATTTCTACGGAGCTATATTATTAAAGTATAACGACAAGTATTTTACTTGTTATTACTATCTAATTATTTCCATGTAAAAGTTGCGTGTAACCTAACTATAAAGTTATGTATAACTTCTGAAAAATGTATGAAAATGTAATATTTCTGTATTTTTGCTTCATAATATCATGCAACATAGACGATATTTATTGATACTGCCTTATTAAAGGAATTCCTTAAAAATTATTAATTAAAGATATGCCTATGTAGAGTCTTTTAAACTCGCACTTCAATTATTCTAAAATAAAGAATGAAATGTCTGGATTGAAAAAGATTCCTCAAAATATTTAAATATCAATGAATTTGCATATCTACAATAATACACGTGTATTATACATATGCGCGCGCGCACACACGCACACACACACACACACACACACACACATATATATATATATATATATATATATATATATATATATATATATATATATATATATATATATATATATATATATAGAGAGAGAGAGAGAGAGAGAGAGAGAGAGAGAGAGAGAGAGAGAAACAGAGAAAAGTAGCACATTAAACTCCGTATTCATACCAGCGAAAAGTTACATGTAATTGCAGGTATAAAAAAATAAAAATGGCTAGCCCAATAAAGTTTGTATTTTGTGTAATATAAAGTTATATATTTGAGTAACAGCAATCAATTTTCTACCGTGTTTGTCTTATATTATTGAAAATGTTTATGACTGATATTCGATTATACATTAGGGTGGATCTAAAAAAACATTTTTTTGAAATTTCAAAATGCTATAATTTTCACAAGTTGCCTTTGATAAAAATAAAGGTGGAAATTAAATATTAGCGTAATTGGTTTATGTTTAGAGGTTCCGAAAGAAGGGCAAACTTTAGGTTTTATTAACTTCTGACAAATTTTGCAATTATGTTCAAAAAATATTTTTTGTATTTCAATATGCTATAATTTTCAAAAGTTACCTGTGATCAAAATAAAGATGAAACTTAAATATCAGCGTAATTGGATCATGTTTGGATGTGCCGCAAGAAGGATATTCAGTTATCCGTTGTCAATTTCAACACAATTGCGAAATTGTCAAACTTTTAATAAAATCATAGAGTTTTCCCTTCTTGCAGCACCTGCAAACATGATCTAATTACGCTGACATTTAATTTTCATCTTTATTTTGATCAAAGGTAACTTTTGAAAACTATAGAATATTGAAATACAAAAAACGCTTTTGAACATAATTGCAAAATTTGTCAAAAATTTAATAAAACCTAAAGTTTACCCTTCTTGTGGCATCTCGAAACATAATCCAATTACCCTGATATTTATTTTCCCTATTTATTTTGATCAAAGGTAATTTGTGAAAACTATAGCATATTGAAATTCTAAAAAAAACATTTTCGTTCCACCATATTGCACATCTGGCCGAAGGCTATCTTTCGTCAATGTACTTGTACTGCTACGTAATTGCTCCGTTATTTAGATTTAGTATAATATATTATATACTGAAAATGAAGTATGTAGCATTTTTTGTTCGTTTCCAAAGACTTTCAAATCGATTCGGTGACACTCTGGTGTATGGTCAATACTGCTTGATATATATTTAATGAGATTACACAGATTTACTTATTAACAATTAATTGCTTTTCAAAATTTCTATAATTTTCGTCTAGTTATCGTAAATACAAATGACATTCGTAAATCAGATAAACAGTGAAGTAAAATATGTAAAATAATTTGTTTTTCAATTTGTGCCAATATTCTCAATCATGTTCTGTGATGAAAGGTGTGAAATGCGTAAGAAAAAGAAAACAGTAAAAATGAAATAAAATAGATACATTTAAAGAAGAAATAATAAGCTATATATAAATAAAAAAAAAATACCTAAGAATTGTCTATTTTTAAAAATTGCTTACTCCAAATAATTAGAAAAATCAAAATTGTAATTTCGTTAACAATAAATAAGCAGTTTCTTATTCTAGTGCAGTAGTTATTTAATACTCTTCAGCAGTGTACATTTCTTCTTGGCATAAAAATCACATGCCTTGATGTACTCCAACCCCATTTTACGCAAGAGTGGAATACAAAAAGTGAAACTAAGAAATAGATACAAAGTAATATAACTTTTATTTTACATTTCATGTAAGGATTACAGGTAGTAAGATTTTAATGAGACATGTGTCCTTATTTAGCTTTACACATGTCTAGAATATTTTATATTAATTTGATATGAGTTGCAAGTAATCTATAATGTCTATTCCAGCGGTACTCAAACATCATTGTTACATGACCTACCTTAGAGTTGAAAATGTTTCGCAATTCACGTAATATGTAGGTGTATGGAATCTTTTGTATAATGTATCCTATAGGAAAAGGGAAACTTTTGTACAACACATATACGCAAAGATACTAATATATAATCCTAACTCAAAGTGGAATAATCATAAAACAAATATTTTTACTACGTTATAAAAAATACTTTTATTAATCAATGTATAATATAAAAATGCTCCTTAAAAATCAGTTCTATTTATTGTTAGTCAGTTCTAATAGTTTATACCAATGTGAAAATCTATATTAAATTTGAATCGTGTTAATATTAACCTCAAGATGCTCTTTATACAAAGTTTAACACACCACTTCACGAAGTTATCTATATTGTTAACAGTTTAAAGTTAGAACATCGTGCAAGTTATAATTTTACTGCAGATAAAATTAATAATATATTTTAGAAATGAGACAAATCGTTCCCCGACCCACCAAAATGCTGCCAGCAACCCATAGTTTGGAAACTACTAGTGTGTTTCGTCTTTCAATTTAACAATTGATGTTGAAATTTTTTTATATGAATACGTAGATAAAATTTTTTGAAAACAGGCTATCTTTTTCATTTTCGTACCTACTGATTTATCTGCTAACTCAAAATGGATAATTTTGGTGTTACTTACAGTCCTGAAGATGATATGACTGTTTAAATCACCAATAACTAGTCTTAGTTTGGAATAAAACTATTTAATTCCAAAAAAATATCGAAATGACTCTTTTTCAAAGGTTTGGTCCAATTAGGGGCTCCCTAGTAATTTATCTCGTAATAAATTAAAAAAAAACACCAATTTTTGTTCAAAACCTATTAAATTACTGTCTTAGAACATTAAATAAAAAAAGAGCATTTTCACCATTTTTTACTTACTCGATATCAGAGACATATACCTCTTGTTCCATTCCAGCACAACCGGAATGCTCCCAACCTCCAATCTTGAAGCACTGGATTCAAACTTCAACCTCTAACATCATCTGAAAAGAGTTCATCTCAGAAATGGATTCATTGTCATCATCAGGTTTATCCCGTAGAGGAATCTCCAACTGCTCGTTTTCCCTGTCTTCGGTGTGGTAACACGTTTTTAGATCATCCCGTACTTCAAGTTGATGGTCTCAGCAACCATTACAAAACAAACAGATCGATCGGAACAGTTGCTCTACATGAAGCTTGGGATATCTACTTTGAGATGAGATGGAAGCTATTTGCTTATCCAGTACTTCAAGTTGATGGTCTCAGCAACCATTACAAAACAAACAGATCGATCGGAACAGTTGCTCTACATGAAGCTTGGGATATCTACTTTGAGATGAGATGGAAGCTATTTGCTTATCCAGTACTTCAAGTTGATGGTCTCAGCAGCAACAAAATAAAACAAACAGATCGATTGGAACAGTTGCTCTGCATGAAGCTTAGCTTGGGACATCTACTTTGAGATGAGATGGAAGCCATTTGTTTTACGAAAAAACTAACGAAGGGTGAAATTAAATTCCACATATCTTGAAAAGTTTTGGGTTCGTCAAAAGTAGGTTTTCTGATGAAAACAATTCATACCAACCCACGTGAGTCAAGCACCAAGGTCATCTGCTCAACACTCATCCAACACTTCTTGATGTTACGTTCGGCGCTTATTTCCACGATGGTGCACAAACCATTTCACTCACTTTCAATAATTAGCCCGTATTTAGATCCTAGAACGTTTTTGAAATATTCCCACTGACTGGCGTTAGTCTAACTGGTTTTCTGCCTGTAGGTTGTAGACAAGGACTTGCCACGTAATCACTAGCAACTCTCCACACTGAGAGAAATGACGCTTTCGAATCTGAGTAAATCGATGTTTTCATTTTGTTTTGAAACTTTTTGTTTCAAATACGACGACGCAATGGTTTCAATTCTGAAATACCAGAAATACTCAGAATATTGAAACGTGGACATACTCAAAACTGTTCACATAGAGATCAGTTCATACTCATTTTTGAAACATGGACCTACTCAAAAATGATTAGAATCAGTTTTACAAATATTTAACTCATTTTGGAAACATGACAATAATCACAAATGAGCACATAGAAGTCAGTTCATACTCATTTGAATGAAATGCAATATTTCCATTTTTCAAGAGAAACATGGACATACTCAAATATGAGCACATGTGTTTTATTCTTGAATGTGTGCATGTTTTCATAAATGAATATATACATGTTTCAAACTTGAGTAATTTTGATTTGGAGCCATTTTGACTATGCGACCTACTCACATTTGAGTATTTTTTCTTTAGTTTTGAAAATGTCGTTCTTAGAGTGCATATATTCCATTTTGAGAAACATTGCTTTAAAGAATGCAGAGAGCATTCACCCACAAAATAAAATATACAATATTTTAAATTCGGAGATAAGTGCTGTTTGTTTCACCTGACGAAAAGAGTTATGCACCTTTCTGATATTATGAATAAAAGAATTACCTATTCAATATATTTTACCAGTCCAATTATGTAGCTATACAGGGTGAAGATAAACTCTAGGGCAAAACTTTAAGGGGTGATAGTACAAATCAAGACAAAATATATTAAATAGGAAACTAAGAATCCCAAACATCTTTCGAAGGAGATAGGCGCCATTAAAGTTTAGGGTCCAAAATTTCAAATGATTATAAAAAACGGAAAATTGGTCGATTATTTTGCCGGTTTCGCTAGAACTATTCTTTATGTCAGCATTTTCTTGAAAATAAATTTTAGAGATAAAGTTCAAAAAATGCCGATAGAAGGCGCTTTAGACTTTAGAGTAACGAACAACTATTTTTTACCGTTATTTTTTGTATCTCATTAAATGCTTTCAAAAGCTTTGACTTAAACTTACATTTTGAGCTCAAAATCTGAATCGTTGGGAGTGGTTAAGTAGCGCAAACTGAACTGTGTTCAGGAGTTGAAATTTGAACCCCCTGAACACAGTTCAGTAATTCCCGATATTGGTGTCGTAGACCAGGCAGAAACTACTACCCCCTACACGTAAAATAAACGATAGAGGGATGACAAAATTAAATAAAAAATTTATTCATAACAGACATGAGCAATTTCTCAGCGCAAAATAACAAGAAATAATTTACAGTTACGTAGCTATTACGTAGTAACGGTTCGTGTCACCCGATTGGCCGGTAATGTGGGGGCCGGAATTATCCAAGATCATTTGATCGGGCCATATCTTCTGCCAAGGCGCCTGGACGGCGGTACGTATCTGGTATTCCGGCAAGAGGTGCTTCTAGTTCTGCTGCAAAGTGTTCCAGCTAACATAGAGGCTGGTACGTGGTTCCGACATGACGGAGCGCCTGCGCATTTCAGCGCGGATAGGGATTTCAGTGCGAAATGCATTGGATACAGCATATCCATGGCAATGGATTGGACGGGGTGGTCCGATAAATTGGCCGGCACGCCTGCCTGACCTCTCTGCCTAGACTTCTTCCTCTGGGGCCATATGAAGAGTCTTGTTTACGCAAGCCCCGTCGACTCCGACGAGGACCTGGTTGAGAGGATTGACGTCGTAGCAGGCAAATTCCGGGAGATGCCCGGGATATTCGCTAATGTTCGCAACTTTCTCTGCCGGCGGTGTGAGGCCTGCATCGTTGCTGGTGGGCACTCTTTCGAGAAGTTTTTGTGATTCCGCACGAACATCATGCGTGTACAATTTTCTACGTGTCAACCTTCATTCATATTGCGCACTACGTGCGTACATCAAATTGTTTCTTTTTATTTTGCGCGGAGAATTTGCTCATGTCTGTTATGAATAATTTTTTTATTTAACTTTGTCATCCCTCTATCGTTTATGTTACGTGTAGGGGGTAATAGTTTCTGCCTGGTCTACGACACCAAGATCGGGAATAACTGAACTGTGTTCAGTGGGAGGGGGGGTTCAAATTTCAACTCCTGAACACAGTTCAGTTTGCGCTACTTAACTACTCCCAATGATTCAGATTTTGCGCTCAAAATTTAAGTTTAATTCTAAGCTTTTGAAAGAATTTAATGAGATACAAAAAATAACGGTAAATATAGTTGTTCGTTACTCCAAAGTCTAAAGCGCCCTCTATCGGCATTTTTTTAACTTTATCTCTAAAATTTCTTTTCACGAAAATACTGACATAAAGAATAGTTTTAGCGAAAACTGCAAACGAATCGACCAATTTTTCCGTTTTTAATAATCATTTGAAATTTTGGGCCCTAAACTTTAATGGCGCCTGTCTCCTTCGAAAGACGTTTGGGACCCTTGGTTTCCTATTAAATATTTTTTGTCTTGATGTGTATTATCACCCCTTAAAGTTTTGCCCAAGAGTTTAGATTTACCCTGTATGTATGTATAACTCTAATTTCCTTTGACGTAAGATTACAATTTGATTTTGTTACTGTTTCGATGTTACGAAATTATAAGACATTTATAAAGTAACATGCGTTTCTCATTGTTTTATTTTAAATATTTAACATTAATTTTATAATAGAATATATCCCAAAACAGTAAAATAATTATTTTTATGCATAATTTTTATATTTTTAACTACTTTATAATGTTCGACGTTTTTCTAAAGTACAACTTTCGATCGTATCTAAACATTTTCAAATGATTGGCATACGTAGAATTAATATACTCATCTATCGATGAAACATTTAGATTTCTCTTTTGAAACAATTTGATTTCGACAACGGAAATTTCTGCTTCTAGGATTACAACTAATTTTGACCGTAGAATATATACGTCGATCTTCAAACTTTCATTAAAATGAAATCAGCCTGGATGCACCAGCGTCATCCTGAAGCTAAATGAAAGAAGCAGGGATGACACTCCAATGAACGATCCGATAATCAACTGGTTTTCTATCTTATCTGAGCATTTTATTTTAATTAAGCTCTTTAGGTGAAATGATACCGATAGACGCATGCCTCTGAATATTGTATTTAATAGTTTTAAATTAAAAAAGACTCTGTAGAATGTAAATTAGGTGTATCAGTAAATCTATGAAAATATTTTTAAAATGAGTTCATTTTGTTAAAATGTTATGTAATTTTAGAAATTGGTATATCTATATTATAAAGGATAAACCTGTCTGGTAGTAAAGCTGACGTCATTATGAAGTTGGCAACAACTGATGAACAAATTTCGCTTTTGCTGCATTTTTTTTTAATTTCTAAAAATCACATAATTTAAATTATGGAAAAAATGTTCTTTGAAATGAAATTTGTGAAAAATTATCATAATTTGATGATTTTTTATGGTTTTAAAAATAATTTCCAAGCATAATATTTTTTCTTTAATCTATCATTTCTATCGCGTTCGAAAGTTTACGGATGATGAACCAATTTTGTTTTCACTTAGAACAATATAAAAGATTCAGTATTTGTTTCCGCCTGATATTCCATAAATTAAAACTTCATCAATAATTAAATTAAATAATTTAAATAAAACACCAATTTATAAGACATGTAATTGAAATACATGCTTAAACCCCTGAAATTATCAGAATTAAAAAATCTACTGTATCTAGCGAATTTTTCTGAGATTTATTCGGCTATTAACCCATGTGTTGCTAATATGAAAGTATGGCTTTTAATAAATTTCATAGATTTATTTGAACACATTATTAATATTTTTATATAAAAATGGTTTTTTGGTGTTAATAATCGGTAATCCAAAAAAGTATATTAAATGTAAAAAAAGACTATCAGAGTTTTTCGAAAAAAAAATCTTTCCACCTATATCTTGTAACCTGAGAAGACCGCATTGAATGACCTAGTGTCATTAAAGAAAAAATATATGCATCATCAATTAAATTTGGACACTTAATTTGTGGTTTGTATGTGGTTTGCAACGTTGAATAGGTTAAGAAACATATTCTAATCGCAAGAAAACAAATAGTCGTTTAATTGACAAAAAATTAAATGAAAATTGTTGTCAGGATGATTTTATACATAACTGTGCAAAATAAAGTATCGTTATACAAACAACTTTTTCTTTTTAGTGCGCGCATGCCGCGAGAACACAGTTTTCAGAAAGACCGACGCAATGTTTATAAATAAATTGCAATCTCTGTTAACTCATTTGCAACAATAGTCCATATATATGCGTGTATTTCAGGAATTTCTTTTGTATTCAGAAAGTCCGAAATCATACCAGAAATTCTGAAGAGTGACGTTTGCTTTATTTAATGACAGATGTTTCGTGATTAATTAAAGTGAATTCCGGTTAGAAATCGAAATTTCTTAATTCCTGAAATGTACGCATACATATGCTAATGATGCAAATCGGTTAAAGTACACATATCATTTTCAATTAGACCTGTTTCTGATTTGAATATTTTCATGCGGTTGGTTTTGTTCGATTCAGAATTGTGTAATTTTTTTTAATTATTTGAAAAAAAAAATCATATTTTTAAATGTTTGAAATTGATTATCTCCCCTGAAGTTTAAATTACTAACAATTGCTTGAGGTATACTCAATGCGTCTTATAAAAACAGAAAATATGTAACTTTTGTTTTAACTATCTTATTAATAACTAATATATAAATTTTGTTTACTAGTAAAGAATAACCTTGGATTCCTGTCTAAACATTTTTATATAACTGACAGAAGAATAATTAATATACTCATTTGAAAACGAATTCTGTATATTTGCATTTTGATACATATTATTTCCTTTTAAATGCTAAAGGTGTAAAATTAACAACTATAATATAAATTAAAATAACTTTTATTAGTTGTTTTACATGTTTCGACTCTTCTGAGTCATTTTCAAAAACAAAATGAGAATATTCTAAAGCTGCACGGGCTTTGAAGTTATTATTTACATGTACTTTTTAAAAAATTACGCACGTTATCTATTATTTTTTACTTGATTGTTTATTTTCATATCTTTGAGCATGGAGTAATTATAGCCACAGTTTCGGTAAATTAAAAGATGTCGCATCGTTACATATTGTATTTTTGCGCGTGAGTATCTCTATGGTTTCTCTTATTATGGATGGATAGTGTAGACTGGAGGGAAATATTATTTTACTTTCATTGAAATTTATTTGGATGGTTTCTTCTTGATATAATCTTGCTAGGGCTGTAGTTTTTCTATTGTATTTAATATCAGCTATATGCTCTTTTTTTCTGCAATTAAATTTCCTGCTGGTCATGCCTATGTAGTAATTCTTGGATCCGTCTTCTTTAATAAAAGGTATTTCATATACTCCTGAATAATTCTCAAAATTAATTGGGTCAATTTTACTGCAAATGATATTCTTTAATTTCTTAGGTGGTTTGGCTATTAAGCAGATATTGAAACGTTTAAGGCTGTGTTTTAATTTCTCGAAAAAGCTTGGATAATATTGCAGAGTATAAAGTTTGTATTTTTGTGAATCAAATTTCTTTTCTGAATACTTATTATTGGTGATATCTATGATTAATTTATTAATATGGTGTACTGTAAAACCATTATTATAGGCAATTTTACGAATATTATCTAATTCATTATTCAATTTATTTTCAGTACATATTATAAAGGCTCGTTTTATGAGAAATCTGTAGGCTGAAATTTTGTATGTAAAGGGAGAACATGCGTTATTTGGTATGGTAGATTGGTTAGCCATGTTTTCCGGAAAAACATGGCTTAGAAATTAAAGAATATCATTTGCAGTAAAATTGACCCAATTAATTTTGAGAATTATTCAGGAGTATATGAAATACCTTTTATTAAAGAAGACGGATCCAAGAATTACTACATAGGCATGACCAGCAGGAAATTTAATTGCAGAAAAAAAGAGCATATAGCTGATATTAAATACAATAGAAAAACTACAGCCCTAGCAAGATTATATCAAGAAGAAACCATCCAAATAAATTTCAATGAAAGTAAAATAATATTTCCCTCCAGTCTACACTATCCATCCATAATAAGAGAAACCATAGAGATACTCACGCGCAAAAATACAATATGTAACGATGCGACATCTTTTAATTTACCGAAACTGTGGCTAGAATTACTCCATGTTTAAAGATATGAAAATAAACAATCAAGTAAAAAATAATAGATAACGTGCGTAATTTTTTAAAAAGTACATGTAAATAATAACTTCAAAGCCCGTGCAGCTTTAGAATATTCTCATTTTGTTTTTGAAAATGACTCAGAAGAGTCGAAACATGTAAAACAACTAATAAAAGTTATTTTAATTTATATTATAGTTGTTAATTTTACACCTTTAGCATTTAAAAGTAATATACTATTACATGGTGTTATATTTTATTATATTGTTACATATTATTTCCGTTAATGAAAATGAATCTTTTAGGGTTATAACTAATATTGAGTAGAATATACGCCATTCTTCTAAACTTTCATTATTTTGAAATCATCCTGGATGCACCAGCGTCATTCTACCGCTAAATGAAAATAGCTGTGATGACACTTCAATAAACAGCTAGTAACGCTGAATCAACTAGTTTTCCATCTTAGCGGAACATTTGATTTTAATTAAGCTTTATTATGCTGCTTGCAATCTATCGCTACCTAATTGTTTTCATATTCCTGATGGATGTCACAACTCTCACTACCCCTGTTATAGTGTCACATGACTTCTTCCCCCTCTTAAAGTGTGACGTACATTTTCTATGACTGTAAATTGTTGCTGGAAACAAAGGTAGATTTAAATAAACATATATAGAGTAGAATTTTTTTTAACTATTAAAAGCTTCTTCCAAATTCAAACTTTTTTATGAAATGTAATATTTTTGTCGCGATAATAATTAAAATACAAGTAGTTTAATTTATTTATCATCCTAAATATCTCTAAAAGGTTCTCATATTTAAATTTAAAGAACATTCTGTAAATATATTGAATAAAAATTAAAAATAGTTTATTCAATCTTTTGACAGAAATGACCCCCCTCGAAGGTGGTTAAAGGGGGATTCGAAAGTTTTAGGTCATTTCGCCATATCTCAGCAACAGTTGTAGGTTGGAGCGCGAAATTCAGGAAAACGAATGTAATAAAAAAATTACATTGTCTACCCGCGCAAAACCGGGACGGGCCATATACAGTAAATAGTAGTATAGTAGTATGAGTATAGTAGCATAGCAAGTAGTAGTATAGTAATATCTGTATTGTAGTAATAGTAAGTACCTTGTAATACACTGCTCAAAACAATTAAAGAATATTGCAGTTTTAGGTGGATTTTGTATCTGGGAAACTTTTTAGCTGATTGATACATGGTCGACAGACATAGTAGGTTACATGAGAATAAATTACACATGTTTGGCAGAAAAAAATGCATTTTATTGCGCATTTGTGTACAAAAGGAAAAAAACACAATTTGTGCATATGAGAAAAAAAGAATAAGAAAAGGTGTTTTCTTCAAAGAAAATCATTTTCAGTAGGGGGTATGGTTTCCACGGGCGGCCAGCAACGTTGAACACCTTTGAGGCATGGACTCAATGAGGCTATTAATGACGAGTTGGGGTATTGTGCCCCACTCTTCCAGAAGAGCTCTTTCCAGTTCTTGGAGAGTTTGTGGGGGTTGTTGGCGGCCAGAAACTCGTCTTCCTAGAGCGTCCCAAACGTGCTCGATTGGATTCATGTCTGGAGAACACGCTGGCCATTCCATTCGAACGATTCCTTCCTCGAAAAGGAAATCCTCCTCCAGGTTTGCACGATGTGGCCTGCAGTTATCGTCCATTAAAATGAAGTTATCTCCGATTGCTGCAGCGTAAGGGACTACAATAGGTCTGAGGATCTCATCCCTATATCGGCGACCAGTCAGAGCTCCATCTCGAATGATGTAGAGGTCGGTGCGCCCGTCAATGGAGATGCCACCATACACCAACACTCCTCCACCGCCAAATCTGACACTTTCGTGCACGAACGCAGGATTATTCCTACTGCCACGGTCCCTCCAGATGAAAATACGCCTATTATCCGGATGCACAGAAAAACGGGACTCGTCAGAAAACAGAATATTGCTCCATTCATTTCTCCTCCAGTTGACATGCTCGGTTGCCCACTCCCTGCGGTCGCGACGATGCCTTGATGTTAATCTAACACATACCATCGGTCGGCGAGCATACTGACCTACAGCATGGAGCCGGTTTCGGACAGTCTGAGTTGAAATCGTGGTGCCTGTAGCCGAGCGAAGGTGTTGTTGGAGAAGAGTAGCGTTCATGTTTCGGTGTCTCCGAGCTGTTAACGCTAAATACCGATCTTCATTGGGCGTTGTTGCCCGTCTACGACCTTGCCCTGGTCTTCAGCCTGCACATCCACTCTCCAAAAAACGGTTCCAGATCCTGGAAATGACACTTTGTGACACTCCAATGGCTTGCGCTACTTCGGCTTGAGTTTGGCCCCCTTCTAACCTATCAACAATTCTCCAAGCTTCTGAATCTGTCAAATGACTTCGCTGAGACATCGTACTCATCGAAACAAAGCAATCACTGAATGCCGATCATCCTTGTCTTCATTCTCTTTTATCCAGTTGAAAGTCAAATTTCATTCGCTGCCGCTGAAGCGACGTTTTTGACGTCGAACTCAAAATTTGCATACTCCACAGTTTGAAAACCAGAAAAATTTGCATTTGTGATTCTCTTCTTCTATTTTCGGCAAAAAAAAATTCGTTTATATCTTTATTTTATATAAAACTTCAAATATCCTTTAATTGTTTTGAGCAGTGTAGTATGAGTGTAGTAGTATAGTAGGTAGTATAGTTGTATGTGTATAGTAGTAATAGTAAGCAGTTTAGCTGAACATGAGTATAATTATCGTAGTATTCTAGTATAGTAATAGTTGGAAATAAAATAGGAATTAGAATATTTCGCGACACTGCTAAACTGCAAAATACCCATTTTTATTTCAGTTGTTTAAGCGTAAATGCATGTGTGCACAAATGCTTTAAATACAAGCTCCGTTCCATAAAAATGAAAAAAAAAACTAATTTCAATTTTAAATAACTTATTCATAACTAATATAGATTTTTTAATTACTAGCAAAGTAAAACTTTCGAGTCTGAACTAAACATTTCCAGTTAACTGACAAATTAATAATTAACATACTTATTAGTAAATGAAAGATTTTGTATTTAGTTTTGTAACAAAGTACTTTCGAAAATGAAAATTTTTGGTTCTACAGTTACAGCTAATTTTGACCAAAGGATATACGTCGGTTTTCCAAACTTTCATTAAATTGAAATTAGCCTATATGCACCAACGTCTTCCGGAAGTTAAATGAATAAAGCTGGGATCAGGGTGGTGCAAAATTTGAATTAGATTAACTATTGAAAACTAACGATTAAAAGTTTAATCATGACTAAAAATGGACGATTGAATATATATCGTCTATCTTTAGTCATGATTAAAATTTTAATCGTTAGTTTTCAATAGTTAATCTAATTAAAATTTTGCACCACCCTGGCTGGGATGACACTCCAATGAACAAGCTTATAATCAACTAGTTTCCTATCTTAACGGAGCGTTTTATTTTAATTAATCTCTTTAGCTTAAATGATACACAAAATTGGCATCCACCTACCTTTTTTGTTGTGATTTTAAATATACAATTAATTAAGATTCAATAAAATATAAATTAGTAGTAATTCGGATGCGTCAAAATCACTCTAATCTAACTTCTGTCCTAACTATCATCCTATGGATGATAATTTCTGGAAGTGTGATTTCAGTAGTTTTAAGCGTGTTATTGCCTCAATTAAATTTTAGTTTAATATGTGGCGTGTATATAAATATCTCAGTAATATACAGGGCTGTACAAAGGAATTCTGGTACGTTTCCGTGCATTGGTACAAATGGCTGAAGGTGAATTTTCAACTGTGTTATGCATTTTCCTACTAGGCTATATTTTAGCATACTAATATATCTAACATAGTATTATATATAATATTATGTAGAATATATACAAATCTATAGATCACATACAGGACTGCACAAAAGAATTCAAGTAACTTTCTGGCTGTGATCTGCTGAAATCTAGTTTTAAATGTAGTATGTGTTTTTTAAATTGTTTATTTAGGTATCTTCTTTACTTTATTAAACGGCGAAGATTTGTTAAAGTATTCTCGAAGTGTTGGAAAGTGTTTCATAATCAGTGCTTGACGCATGATTTTTCTTTCTTGTTTTTATTCTAAAAATATCTCGATGTTGTAACGCTCGAACTAAACTCACTCCATCATATTATCTCTCCTTTTATTTATTTTTCCTTTCAAAAGAATTGACAAGCTGAGTAATCTGGAGGCACGGCAGTGCCTCCGCCAAGTCGAGAGAGGACAGCCGTAAGCATACTTTTCTGGAAGCAACTCAGGGCACTTTTGACCCCCCCATATCTCCGCGCTGGAGTATCCCAAAAATTTTTAACTTTAATTATAGAGAGTATTTGGCCCACAGGACCAAAATTTAAAATTACAACTTTCTGTCTTTTCTAGTTCAGGCGATATATGAACTCAAACATTCGATTTTTTGTCACTTCTTACTCACTCGTTCACGCGTCATCAAAAAGATTGGGTAGATCCCGTAGCCCCAGAAACTTGACATTTAGAAAAAAGGTAGTGTTTAGGATACAAAGAAAGGAAAAATTATAAAATCCAGAAAATTCGAAAAAAAAACATTCGAAAATTCAACAAATTCCATCAGAATTGAAAATTGAAAATAATACGATCTTGTAGTCTTGGAAACTTAAGATTTGGTGTGAAGGTAGTGTTTAACATCCAGAAAAAGAAAACATCAAAAACACCAAAAAAATCGAAAGCAAAATTGAAAAAATCGAAGAAATTGAAAAAAACCGAAAATTTGAAGACAACCGATTTTGTTGCGCTAGAAAATTCAAATTAGGAATAAAGGTAGTATTTAGGATACAGAAAAAGAAAAACTAAAAAAATCCAGAAAATTCGAAAAAAAAAATAAAAAAATTCGAAAAAAATTGAAAAAATGAAAATAATTTGATACGATAACGCTCGTATTTATAAATTAATTTGGAGAAACTAATTGTGTGTATTAAGCTCACCAATGCCTCGACCGAGTTCGTTGGCCAGCTTGGTCCGCCATCTTGTTTCAAGATGGCGGCCATTGAAAAATTTAAAACTAAAATAAATATACAAAAAAGTTAAAAAATCAAGTTTATTTTTTAATTAGGTGTTAGGACTTGATACAAGGATTCCAGAGCATTTTTTGTTTTACCTCTATCTTAAAAATTGGCTGAGATAGAGCAGTTTGAAATTCTAGGGTGGCTGACATTTTGAAACAAAACAGCACATTACAATAAAACAACGATAAATTTATCGTCAATAATGGTCAAGCAGGTGCAATCCCGAATGAATACTCCGTGTTATTATAACTGTAACTTTGACTTCGAAATTTTGATACGTTGCATTTTCTATTTGTTGATATTTTTGAACTATGATTTACGCTAAGTGAAATGTTGTTGTTGAAGAGGGATTTTCCATGTAAATCCGAAACGTCCAATTTTAATATGTTTTTAATGTTTTATGAAAGTGAATTGTAATGTCTGTAATTTTAATGATTTTAATATAAATTTATAAGTTTTAGTGAACGCGATTTCTCGCAAATTATTTTCTTTCATTGTTGTAATCATTTTCCCAATCATACGCATAAAACTATATATTCATATCCATTAGCGCCAAATTCTCGCCAAACTTGGCGACAAAAATAAGTCTTCATAAATAAAGCCAACTTGGCTATAGCTCAATAATTTGGCGAATTTCTTATTCAAATTCAGTGTAAACGAATCTTTTGTAAACGGTTTCTTTGCATTTTAACTTGCTGTTTTCGAGTAACATTAGCTAAAATTTTAAAACGAATATATAGGAAAGCTACCTTTTCCTGCCGGTACAGGCCGGAGGACTTTTTTATGAGTTGTAGGATGCAATCTATGTTTTGCATTAAATAAAGTAAAACATTGAAAAACAAATCCCACAGGATGGGGATAGTTTGTTTTAGATAGATTTTAAGGTAATTGTCCTATTAGCTAGTACACCTTCCGTTATTGTTTTGTTTTATTTTCCCCGGATTATGCTTTTCTTTTCTTTTGTTTACGAATTTTGTAATAGAAAAGTTCCGCTATAGACAGGCTACGTTATAGACCTTTTTTTTTTATAGACAGGTTCATTTTCTTTCACAGGCTTTACTCTATTTAATTTATATAAGAAATATTTGTTGTTAAAAGATGTTGGTCGCACAAAAATTTTCACATCTCTCCCTCACTCCCGACATTACTGGTTGGTTATGGCTTGATAGTCCTTTCTAAATAAAATCATGGTGATTCTAAAATTCTCTTGATTTATCTCTAAATTGAACATAAACGATCCTAAGAAAACGGATCAATGAATTACTATATTGGCATGAGGAAATTTAGTTGCAGAAAAATGGAGCATATAGCTAACATTAAGTCTAATAGGAAAACCACAGCCTTGGCAAGATCTGGAGGCACGGCAGTGCCTTCGCCAAGTCGAGAGAGGACAGCCGTAAGCATACTTTTCTGGAAGCAACTCAGGGCACTTTTGATCCCCCCATATCTCCGCGCTGGAGTATCCCAAAAATTTGAAACTTCGTTTTTCTAGAGTATTTGGCACACAGGACCAAAATTTAAAATTACAACTTTCTGTCTTTTCTAGTTCAGCCGATATGTGAACTCAAACATTCGATTTTTTGTCACTCACTCACTCGTTCACGCGTCATCAAAAAGATTAGGTAGATCCCGTAGCCCTAGAAACTTGACATTTGGAAAAAAGTTAGTGTTTAGGATACAAAGAAAGGAAAAATTATAAAATCCGGAAAATTCGAAAAAAAAAAACATTCGAAAATTCAACAAATTCCATCAAAATTGAAAATCGAAAATTATACGATCTTGTAGTCTTAGAAACTTAAGATTCGGTGTGAAGGTAGTGTTTAGTATCCAGAAAAAGAAAACATCAAAAACACCAAAAAAATCGAAAGCAAAATTGAAAAAATCGAAAAATCGAAAAAAATCGAAAAATTTCAAATAATCGGATTTTGTTGCGCTAGAAACTGGGAATTCGGAATAAAGGTAGTATTTAGGATTCAAAATAAGGAAAAATTAAAAATTCCGGAAAATTCGGAAATAAAATACAAAAATTCGAAAAATTCGAAAAAAAATTGAAATAATTAAAATAATTTGATTTTTTTAGCCTTAGAAATTTAAAATTCGCAGTCAAGATAGTGTTTAGGATTCAGAATAAGTTAAAATAAAAAAGGCAATAAAATTCGAAAATAAAATAAAAAAATCGAAAAAATCGGAAAAATCGAAAAATAAGGAGAATTTGAAAATAATTCGATTTCATAGCGCTAGAAACTTGAAATTTGGAATAAAGGTAATATTTAAGATACTAAATAAGGAAAAATTAAAAAAATATGGATAATTAAAAAAATACCCATAAATTAGTGCAGACGATATATGAACTCAAAGTTTCGATTTTTTGTCACTCACACACTCACTCACTCTCGCGTCATCAAACAGATTGGGTAGATCCCGCAGCCACAGAAACTTAAAATTTGGAATAAAGCTAGTGTTTCAGATACAAAGAAAGAAAAAATTATAAAATCCGGAAAATTAAAAAAAAAAAAAAAACATTCGAAAATTTAAAAAAAATCGAACAAAATTGAAAATTGAAAATAACACGATCTTGTAGTCTTAAAAACTTAAAATTTGGTGTGAAGGTAGTGTTTAGAATTCAGAAAAAAAAAAAACATCAAAAACACACAAAAAAAATTGAAAATAAAATAAAAAAATCGAAAAATTTCGAATAATCCAATTTTGTTGCGCTAGAAACTTGGAATTCGGAATAAAGGTAGTATTTAGGATGCAAAATAAGAAAAAATTAAAAAATCCAGAAAATTCGGGAAAAAAAATCAAAAATTCGAAAAATTTGAAAAAAATTGAAAAAAATTAAAATAATTTGATCTTTTGGCCTTAGAAACTTAAAATTCGCGGTAAAGATAGTGTTTAGGATTCAGAATAAGTTAAAATAAAAACGCAATAAAATTCGAAAATAAAATAAAAAAAAATCGAAAGAAATCGAAAAATAAGGAAATTTTGAAAATGATTCGATTTCATAGCTCTAGAAACTTGAAAATTGGAATAAAGGTAATATTTAAGATACTAAATAAGGAAACATTAAAAAATATGGATAATTCAAAAAAAAAAAAAAAAAAAAAAAAAATAGAAAGAAAGAAAGAAAGAAAAAGAGAGAAATTGAAAATATCATGATCTCGTAGTCTTAGAAACTGAAAATTTGGTGTAAAGGTAGTGTTTAGGATTCAGAAAAGAAAAAAAGAAAAACACAACAAAAATTGAAAAAAAAAAAAAATCGAAAAAAAACGAAAATTTGAAAATAATTCGATTTTGCTAGAAACTTAAAATTTGGAATAAAGGTAGTATTTAGGATACAAAAAAGAAATAAATAAAAAATCTGTAAAATTCGAAAAAAATCGAAAAATTGAGAAAAATTCGATTTTGTAGCTTTAGAACTTAAAATTCGGCGTAAACTTATTGTTTAGGATACAGAAAAAGGAAAAATTAAAAGACAATAAATTCGAAAATAGAATAAAAAACTCGAAAAAGATCGGAAATTTCAAAATAATTTGATTTTGTAGCGCTAGAAACTTGAAATTTGTAATAAAGGATACAAAATAAGAAAAAATTAAAAAATCCAGAAAATTACAAAAATAATTCGAAAAAATCAAAAATTGAAAACAATTTTATCTTGTAGTCTTAGAAACTTAAAACTTGGTGTAAAGGTAGTATTTACTATTCAATAAAAGGAACAATTAAAATATTCGTTAAATTCGAAAATAAAATCGAAAAATCCAAATATCTTTAAGAAATCGAAAATTCGAAAACAATTTGATTTTGTACTGCTAGAAACATTAGTTTTAAGATTATTGTCCTATTAGCTAGTACAACGCCCCTAATTGGTTTATGTTATTTCCCCCGGATTATGGTTTTCTTTTCTTTCGTTTACGAATTTCGTTATAGAAAAGTTCCGCTATAGACTGGCTACGATATAGGCGATTTCTTTATAGACAGGTTTATTTTCTTTCACAGGTTGTACTCTATTTACTTCACATATGAAATATGGATTGTTAAATGATGTTAGCCCCACAAAAATTTTCACAGCTCCCCCTACCCTCCCGACATTACTGGCTTGTTATGGCTTGATAGTCCTTTCTAAATAAAATTATGGTGACTCTAAGATTCACTTGATTTATCTCTAAATTGAACCTAAATGATCCTAAGAAGACGGATCAAATAATTACTATATTGGCATGACAATCAGGTAACTTAGAAAAATCAATAAATTTATAAAAAGTCGAAAATTTGAAAATAATTCGATTTTTTAGTCCTAGATGCTTGACATTTGGCAGAAAGGCAGGGCTTAGTACACAAAGTAAGAAAAAATTAAAAAATCCGTAAATAATAAAAAAAAAGACTAAAAAAACGAAAAAAAAACCATCGAAAAAAGGAATATAGTTTGATTTATTGGAAATTTCCGTAAATTTTAATTTTGGCTTTCTTTTTATACTAAAAAGTTCTTTTATGTTAAATGTCAAGTACCTAGGGCTGCCAGTAATATCTCAGATGGATAGCACCTATCCTGGAAGCAATTGAGAGTACTTTTGACACTCCCCCTCCCATAAATTAGTGCTTGCCTAGGAACCTGAAATCTCTTTTTATCTACAGTACTTTTCAAACGAAACTAAAGCTTCAAATTTTTTATACCTGTAAATAATAGGGACAGAGTGTGGGCTTAGCGAAAATCAGTGGATGATCTCCCAAAATCAAGAAAAGGAGGATTACTTACAAAAAGAAGTGAAATCTCATCAAAAAGTCACCTGTAAAAAAAGCAGCCAAGTCTCGTAACTCATTTACCGTAAAAAGTACTGAGATCGTATAAAGCCAAGTTTAACTATCTTATTAACTCTGAAATTTTCATTCACAAATCACTCCTAGTCTCTACATCTTTAGTTAAATATTATTTGGTGACTTGGCAATTACGCAGCAAAGGGAAGTTATTACACATTACTATGTTATGGGATGGGATGGAATAATTTAATAGAGGCAAATTATATACGCACAGGGAAGTTATTACACCTTAATATGTTATAGTATTATTTGATTAAGACTAACTCTATACATCACATTCTCGTGCTACGTAATTGCCAAGTCACAAAATAATAATTAACTAAAGATGTAGAGACTAGGAGTGATTTGTGAATGAAAATTTCAGAGTTAATAAGATAGTTAAACTTGGCTTTATACGATCTCAGTACTTTTTACGGTAAATGAGTTACGAGACTTGGCTGCTTTTTTTACAGGTGACTTTTTGATGAGATTTAGACTTTACCAGAAGAGAAGAATGTGTACAGAGTTGTTGCCGACAAAGCATCTGAGCTAAGCCGTAATATTAAATTGAATGAGTTATTTTGTAAATAGTAACATGTAAATATGCTGTAAATATTAAATTTATTAGTCTATGAAGAAGTTATCAAGTTTTATTTGTAACTAAAATAGTTTCCACCCCGGATTCAAAATAATATGTTACAAGGATTGGCTCCCAACGTGGGGCCCGAATATAGGAAAGATATGAAGATAAGTATTATTTTTAAATTGTGTTAAACTGTTTAATAAGAAAATTTAGATACTAAAGTACAAAAAGTATTTCTTTTGATTCGTCCGGAATCTGAGGATTTTTTTGAAAATTTGTATTTGATTCGTCCAGAATCGAAATATTTTGGAATTATTCTATTCAACCTGAATGGTATTTTCCTTGGAAATGAAATACGAAAAATCGTCTGCAGCTTCAAGTATTTTAGTATCTGAATTAAATTAAGATATTCATAAGAGAAATATATCTAATAATTATTATTGAAAAATAAACTCATTTGCTTTATTTTATACATTTATATAGTTGCACTGAGCTATATTATTATTGAAGTTATTGTTATAAATGAGTGCTTGGCATTATTTTATTTATTATATGAAGAATTAATTTAAATTATTTTGCTAAGAGTTATTTGTACCACAAATTAAGTTTGAAGTTAGCTGAAACATAATTAATTCAAATGATTGCGTTTCTTTCTAAGGGTAAGAAAATTGATTTAATCACTTTGGCTTCAGAGTTAAAAGTACAAATAAGTAGCGATGATAAAGTCCTCGAATTACGTGATAAAATTGTAAATAGTGAGACATTTAACGATAACATAGATTTTGTACAGGGAATTTTAGAAAATATCATAGAAGAAAGAAAGACTCTTGAGGAAGAGAAGCGTTTAGCCGAAGAAAGAGAATTTGAGCTACAGAAGCTCAAGTTGGAAACAGGAACAAGAGATGTTGTTGCAAATGCAAGCAACCCTCTAGAAACTTCTTCAATCCGCGTTGACTTGAAAAAGGTTTTACCCGATTTCAATCCTGAAAAGCATGATATGAATTTATTTTTAAAAACTTTTGAGAGGCAAATGAAACTTTTAAAGGTTTCTAAAGAACTGTGGATTACGTATTTAATTGGAGTCCTTCCGAATGAAATCGGTAAATTAAAAGTGCGTGAACCGGAAGAAAAATTTGAGGATTATTCTTATATTAAAGATATATTGTTGCAGAGGTTCAAGTTAACTGCTGGAAGGTTTAGAGTTTTATTTAATCGACATCCAAAGCGAACCGATATTAGCTGGAAAGAATATTACTTTGAAATTAGAAGCTATTTTGAGGGATGGCTATCCGAATTAAATATAAATTCCTTTGAAAAACTATCGAAATTAATTATTGCTGATCAATTAAAGAAAAAGGTTTCCCCTGATTGCAAAGAACATTATTTAGACCAATGGGAGAATTTAACAGATCCTGTTGAATTCGCTGAAAAGTTCGATTTATATGATAATTTGAGGTCACACAAAGTAGAAATAAAGAGATCAAATAAAATCAGTAATGTCGGGAATTCTAATCGCTTTGAAAAAACGCCTTTAGATTTTAAAAGAATAGAGTTTGATAAATTTGGCAATCAAAATGAGTCCCAGAGAAATAAAATTAATTATCCTTCAAATTTAAATCGGCCAATGTTAAGTTGCTATGGATGTGGAAACCAGGGAGTTATTAAATCCAAGTGTCCAACTTGTTCTCCTAAAAATGTATCGGTGCACTTTCAATCTCTAGAATTTCGTACATGTAATATGCAAACATCACCAACATTATTGGTAAAAATAAGTATAAATGGTCTCTCTGGCACAACTTGTGCTGACACTGGTGCAACACATTGCGTTGCGGGTGAAGTTTTGTATTCTTTATTATAAGACCAAGGTGTGAAGTTTGAGAAAACTCAAATGATCGTAGTCTTAGCGGATGGGCTACAAAACACTACCGAAGTTTATAAAACAGAAGTTCTTGTTACAATTGAAGGTCGCGATGTTAAAACAACACTTTATGCTCAGCCGAATGCCAAAAATAATCGTGCAAGTTCGGGAATCGATTTTTTACGCAAAGCAAAAATTGTTTTGGATGTAGTAAATCAATAATGGTTCTTTGTTGATAGATGTAGGTGGAAGTATAGATTCGCCGAAGATACATATACACCTCCCAGTGAATTAGCAATAAAAACCGTTGAATTAGACACTGTTTTTCTTAGAGAAGATTAAGGTAGACATCTCACTTCAGAGCAACGAGTTAGGTTGAATGAACGGCTTGGAAAATTTACAAGTAGCTTCCAACTAGGGGATGAGGCTACACCTAAAGTTAAACATTATATTGATACTGGATCACATCCTCCTGTTAAAGAAGTTGTGCAGCTTGCCAAAAGTGATTTATATCCCCCGAATCCAAATTCACCTCGACCTACTACTAGAGAACGGCCATTGGGGCACAAAACTGTGTTTGTGGGCGGTTTGCCAGAAAAGATTACGGAGGAAATTATTCGAGAAGTTTTCGAACGTTGTGGGTCTGTAGAGACAGTTAGAATGTCAAAAAAGAATTTTTGCCATATAAGATTTTCTGATGAGCTCTACGTAGATAATGCTGTGTATTTTTCTGGATATAGGTTAAAAATAGAAAATAAAGACGAGGCACCTTTTACTGGAAGGCTACATGTTGATTATGCTCAAGCTCGAGAGGACCAGTACGATTATGAATGCAAGCAGAGAGCTCTACAACGTCAAGCACGCCATCAAGAACTAGACTATTACAGACCGCCTACTCCGCCAGTAGTGCATTATACAGATCATGAAGCCTCACTTATTTGTGAGAAGTTGAAAAATGAACGACAAGATGAAGAAATGGAACTCAGTGATGATGAAAATTCAGATAAAACAAATACTGATACTGATCAGGTAAAAAAACTATATCAAGAAGATGTTCATAGGTACCAAGAAGAGGCTGTTTCTTTGAGATGTCCGTTAGAGGCTGCACAAAATGAAATTATGGTCATGAATTCTGATCACAAAGAACTTAAACGTAAAGATAATCAGTTGGCAACAATGCGACAGGCTTTACAAAACTAAAAAAAAGAAGAGCTAAATTTGAATCAAAGAAGATCTAATGAAGCTGAATTAAAAGAGCTTCGTAACTGTAAGCGCAGAATGACAGAAGAAAATCCTGATTGTCTTAATGATTCAGCTTATGAGAATAATTCCCAATTAGGAAATTTATCTAATGCTAATATAGAAAGGGAGGCTCGCTTTATTGGTCTCATTTCAACATTCCTCCATGTTCATCCATTCGGGGCAAACATTGATTGTATTTGTTCATACTTGCACCAGATTGATTCTACTATCAGGTCCAGAGATGTTGAAAATTTATTAAAAATATATCCAGTGATTTTTAGAGAAGATTCTACTGGTGTTGGAGCAACTTTAGGGAAAAAGTGGCATTTCACTGGTTTTTAGATGGACGACTGTTTAAAAGTTTAGAGATCAGTATCTGATGTTGAACATTTTAATTATTTTCTTTTCTTTTCTTTTTAACTGCTTGTTGAAATCATCGTCATAAGTCTTTTATATATTGAAGTACTTCAAATACTGACTCTTTTCTTCCCTTGAAAAAAAAAAGTTTTTTATCTCATTATTTTTCATTAAGGCTCACCATGAATATATCTATAGTATGATACAACCCTTTTCTTGTGCATATATGTTTAAAACTTTTTAAGAAATTGTAATTTGATTAATGTACTTTTTATACCAAGTGCTTCTGTTCAGAATTTTTTTTTTATTTGGAGAACAACTTATTTCTCGTAGTGTCATTTATGGATACGGTGGATGTTCTAAAGGCTTCATTCGTCCAGGAGGCAGACCCGGAAAACGTCAGACGCCCAGCCAGCAAATATTTACTAAAGGTTCAAAAAATGCGAGAACAACAGAGGTATTTAGTCACCAAAAAGCATCCCGAAGGAATCCACCCAGGAAATGCACACTGCATCTGAGAGACCAGTAATGCAGTGTGAGGGGAAGAGTGTAACGCTCGAACTGTACTCACTCCATCATATTTTCTCTCCTTTTCTTTTTTTTCCTTTCAAAAGAATTGACAAGCTGAGTAATTTAGACTTTACCAGAAGAGAAGAATGTTTACAGAGTTGTTGCCGACAAGGCATCTGAGCTAAGCCGTAATATTACATTAAATGAGTTATTTTGTAAATAGTAACATGTAAATATGTTGTAAATATTAAATTTATTAGTCTATGAAGAAGTTATCAAGTTTTATTTGTAACTAAAATAGTTTCCACCCCGGATTCAAAATATTATGTTACAAAGTTACCTTTTATTTTTAATTACTTTTATCTGTTTTCGAGCCGAAAATGGTATTTTCATTATTATGTTAAGATATCATTTTTTAATGGTTTTTATCGATTATATATCGTTAACCATATTTTATCTCTAAAGCAAATGCTAGAAAGCAGATAAATCAAAATGTTTCATGAAACATCCTACCTTTAAAATTATCATTTTTAACGCATTATTTTTAATAACTTATAATAATAATAGTTGGATAGTTTTTGCTTATTATTAAAGTTAAACGTTCGATCGTTATCTGAACATTTTCAGATAGTTGATAAAAGTAAAATTAATATATTCATCTATTGCGGAACGATTTGTATTTTCATTTTTAAACATATTCATTTAGATAACAGAAATTTCTGCTTTTAGCGTTAAAACTAATTTTGGCCGTGGCATATACGTCAGTCTTCCAAAATTTCATTAAATGAAAATTATCCCGGATGTACTCATGTCATTGTGAAGTTAAAGGAAAGAAGCTAGTATGACACTCCAATAAGCAAAGCCGTAATCATCTGGTTAACTGTTAATCTTATTGTAGCAGCACTTATTAATGTCTTATAATTAATTCATTTTGACAGATAATTGTGTGAATGTAAAAATAAGTGATACATGTAAAAATAAGATATTTCTTATGAAAGGAATTCTTATTTAAATTTTTTTTAACGATTATATATCATAACCTGAGTTTATCTTAGAAGCAGTGTTACAAAATATATTGATCGGAACATTTCAGGAAATTTACAGTATAAAAATAATTATTTTTAATGCGTAAATTTCATTTTAAATAGCATTAAATTTTGTTTAATGCGTAAATTTCATTTTTAAATTGGTATATAATTTTTTAGACTTATTAGGTTTCTATACTTATACAAACCCAGAATGACTTATATACATAAATAAGCGCGTTGCAACTAATTTTGACCATAGGATATACGCCTACTTTGCAAGTTTTCATTACATGAAAATGTACCCGGATGCACCTATTTCATTGTGAAGTTAAATGAAAGAAGCTATTATGACACTACAATAAGCAAAGCCGTAATCAATTAGTTTACCATCTTATTGGAGTAGCACTTGGTTTTAATTCATTTCTTATAATAAATTCATTTCGAAAAGAAAATTGTATAAATATAAAAATAAGTTATACATGTAATAAAATATTTATTCTGAAAGGTTTTCTTATTTTTAATTTTTTTTAACGATTATATATCATTAACCTTAGTTTATCTTAAAATCAGTGCTATAAAATGTATTGATCAGAACTTTTCAAGGAATTTACAAAATTAAAACTATTATTTTTAATGCGTAAATTTCACTTTAAGTAATTCGAAGATAAATGGTGTAAAATTGTTTAGACTTATTAGGTTTCTATAACATACAAACCAAGAATGACTTATATATATATATAAACAGTTACAACTAATTTTAACAGTAGGATATACGTTTACATTGCAAGATTTCATTACATGAAAATCAACCCGGATGCGCCTGTTTTATTGTGAAGCTAAATGAAAGAAGCTTGTTTGGCGCTCCAATAAATGAAGCAGTAATCAACAGGTTTTGCACCTTATAGGAGCAGCACTTAGTTTTAATTAATGTCTTAAACTGAATAGATGCAGAAAAATGCATATGTTCAACGATCGTGATTAGTTTAGATTAAAATAGGCATTACGCAGTTCATAGAAGATGGTATATTTATAATAATTTCCTTAAAATGAATTCAGTTGGGTAGAAAATTATCTGAATGTTAAAATACGAAATGCATATAATAACATATTTATTGTGAGACGATTTAATATTTTTAAATATTTTTTTTATCGATTATAAATCATAAACCTTAATTTATTTTTAATTCAGTGCTACAAAATATATTGATCAGAACATTATCAAAATTTACAGACGTAAAATAATTATTTTACTGCGTAAATTTCGCTTTAAATAATTTGACAAGAATTTGTGTAGAATTTATTATTGAAAATATTATTATTGAAATAAAACTTTCGATGCTATCTGGACATTTTTAAATAACTGACTGCGGAATAATCCTTATATTATTCTACGAATGAAAATATTTAAATTTTCATTTTGATACAAAGTAATTTCGACAATTACAATGTGTGCTTCTAGAGTTTCAACAAATTTTGACCGTAGGATATACGTTGACTGACATACGTCGAATTAAATTGAAATCAGTTTGGATGCATTGAGTCATCCTAGATTTAAATGAAAGAAGCTTGGATGACACCACAGTATACAGTGTGATAATCGACTAATTTTCTAACTTTGTGGAGCATTTGATTTTAATTAAGTTGAAATGATATAGAACAGTATACGTCGAACTATCTTGCTTATAATGGTTTGAAAAAGGCAGTTATTAGATAATGTTTAAATGATGATTTATATCTGTGGATATTTTTATAAGAATGTCTTCTAAAAATATTCATACAAATAAATCTGAATATAGATGATAATATATATATATATATATATATATATATATATATATACAGAGAGAGAGAGAGAGAGAGAGAGATACAGGGTGGCCATAATTAAAGTGCATCTTCGCGATAAAGTAGTTGGAATATTGTAAAAACATTTGGTATAGTAATATAAAGTATTTTGTAACGAGTTATTCAATAAAAATGATTAGTTCGAAATTTTACCAATAGATGGCGCTTTCATGTTAGGGATGCTTTATTAGCAAATATTAACAAATTAACACATTTTATTTGAATATCTTTTGAGATGACGATATTATTTCATAGCAGTGCTATATTTACTATCATTTTGATTAAAAATACATTATTCCCCGAGCGAATATATATACACATTAATCTTTTATTGGCTGAAATTTTAGTATCTTCATGGCTAAAACCTTAAGCTAGAATCATGTGAAATTTGCGATAAAAAAGTTTTTAATGTTAGTTTGTAAGAAATTCGCTATTTTTCTTTCCTTTTTCTTTTATTTTGTTTTAATGATATGCAGCACCATCTATTGGAGAAAATTTCAATTATTTTTTTTAATTCCAGAACTTGTTTCCGCATGCTCTCAATAGTTTTTTTAGAAAATGGTTACATAAACATAATTTAACTCTATTATCACCATATTATCGCCCATAATATGATCAGAATATAGTTAAATTACGGTTATGCAACATTTCTCTATAAAAACGGTCGAATGACTGGATAGCTTGCTTCAAATTTTTTACAGTGTATCTGGATATTTTGAAATAATTGTCAACGGAATAATCCTTATATTACATAAAAAGAAATATTACTTAAATAACTTTACGGAATATTACTTAAAAGATAAATACTAAATCTTTTTAAAATATTCCAAATAGAAATTACTTGTAGATCCCTTCAAACACATGCATTTTAATCATGGCTACCCTGTATATACACACACACACATACATATATATATGTGTGTGTGTGTGTGTGCATTGTATAATGGATTGTATAATGGATTGTATAATTGGTTATACATTGAAAAATTATAAATATTTGTGTAAAATATCAGAATACAGCATAAATACCCTTATGTTCAGAAATTTCAAGTCCATATAATCGAGCGTTAAATAATCGAAAGTCTGTTGTTTAGAAAAATATTAAACTCTGCAATGAAATATTTTAATTAGAAAAATGTACATACAGATTAATTTGTTTTTACGACTGTATATTTTTATACATTAAAATACGTACACATTAAATACGTTAATCATCAGGCAAAAGATAAAACATTTTCGTCAAATTAATGATACATTCATGTCTAAAATTAATCCAATATGACAAATAATTAAATAATGGTTCGAGCTAATGCGTTTTTCTCTTTCTTCTGACATGTATTATTTTTATAACACAAAAACATTATTTAAAATAAATCAATATTCATTTCAGCCTTTGAATGACATTTTTTAACTAATTAATTCTTCCGTCAAACTGTAGTGAAAATGATAGGAAATTTATTTGTTTATCCACATTTTTCTGTAAAATAATATCCTTGTCTTAATTAAGTTACTATGAAATATTTAATAGATATATGGGTGAAATGCTATTAATCCATCGTTTATCAGGCTTTCCTTCAACACCAGATGTGTCATTCATTAATAATTTTTCATGGTATGCACACACCATCAACCAAAGAACGACAAGAAAAGGAACACAGACTGTTTTACTTTTTTTTTCGGGGAGGCGGGGATCTGATTACTTTAAATATTGATTAAACTTCCATTATAATGTATTTAACGTTCAATTGTTTTACTATTTTTTATTATTTCTGATGAGCACAATACGAAAACATATAAATATAAAACAAACGAATTTGAAAGCCTATGCTTTTTCCAATAATCAATTACTCAATATTATTACTTTTATTTATCTGTCTTTCTTGGTGTACGGGTTTTTGGTAAACAATTGCAATATTTGTAAATACTGTTTTTATTCTAGTCCAGTTGTTTTTATTATATATAAACTTTTATCTTTTATAAATTAAAGCTAGTTTAAGAGATACACATGTTCCGTTGATTTTGAAAGAAGTCCATTTTATGTTATTGCTAGATATATAATGGTTTGCATTTGAATGGGTTTACCGAACAGTTACCAAACAATTGATGTCGGTTAAGGGGCTTCCGAGTTGCAATCAACTTAACGCCCGGGTTATAAGTGAGTATATTGTCTTGTAAAAATTGAGCCGTTGGGAAGAGTAAAGATGTACTATTAACTACATGAAAAATTATTGTAAAGGATAGATGAAAAATTAAGATATGAGATGACAACAAATTTAGAATATAAAAAGTAAAGCGAAGGATTTAAGTGAAAGAGTCTAAAAATATAATAAAGTGAAATGGTATAGCTGTAGTTATAAACTACTATTTACAGTGAAAAAGTAAAAAATGGGAATCGGAACTTGTTCGTAAAACAGCACATAAATGCCAGGTGGTGAAAAGGCAGGCAAAGTATAGCTTTAAACAAAAAAAGACACTTAAAAGGGCCATACATTTTTTTTTTTTTTTTTTTTGGTATAGCTTAGTGATAAAATTTAATTAAGAAATTAGGTATTAAAGTGGAAAAATTACAAAATATTAATAATAGAGAGTAATTTACAGAATGTGAGCACTAATGCTCACAATCAATAATAAAAGAATATTTTGATGTTTGGCTTATTTTGGACCGTCAATTCAGTGATTATTTCATTAGGGAGGTCATATAAGTTTTCATATAATTTTTTGGAGAGATGGTTGATTCTTTTATTTAACGTGGTAGTTTTGAAGTGTCTGCGAATAGTGCTATTGCGGAGGTAGCGTGAGGCATTTCTAACAGTACGCAGATTTTTATTATGAAGTTGTATTATGAAGAGGTATTTTATAGAGGTTTTGCAGATATAGCCCCAGACCGGACAGGGGTAGGTGGTAATTGGTAAAATACAGGAATTATAACGAAGAAGTTTGTTATGGATAGCAGAGTTTTATTATTAACAAGGATGTTGGAAATCTGGACAAAATCTTGTCCCCCTTTCTCTGTCAAGTAGTTTGTTCGGGAGTAAAATCGTTCCGAACCGGTTTTTCTTTTTGCATTTCGGTCGTAAAGGCACTCTCTTTTAACTGTAACTGTATGCATATTTTATTCTAGTTTGAGGTACGGAGTAAGTATATATCTAGGGTGAAACAACTCCATGGAAGGGGTGGTGATGTGATGGAAGGACAGTTAACCCCCTTTCTGAATGTTTATTTGCTATAATGTGATACCAAAGTTCCCAGCAATGGCTGGAGGTCTATGTATATATCTTTATTTAAGTTTAACATTCAAGTTGAATGAATAAATATAATTCTGATTTCTACATAAACTGTTTCTTCAATGTGCTATATACTTAGTCACACCACAGACCTTAACCACTGTGCTTTACAACTCTGCTCAATCTTTATCATGGTTAAGGGGCCATGTTATGCTAAAGGTCAAATAGATGCAGTGTGGTGTGTTTTAGATGAAATATATATAGCTTAAAAAGTATAATGGCACAAGTTCCAGAGTTAACTTATTCTTTCCCGAAATTGTCGGATTATAACTACTCTTCTTGGAAGCTCGACGTCAAATGTGTACTGATAGATCGGAATTGCTGGGAGTTTATTACGAATCCCGATATTGCATGTAAAGAGGATGCATCTGATAGAGAGAAAAGTGATTTTGGATGGCGTAAACGCAGAGCTTATACCACGATTTATCAATCCATCGAAAGGAAATTCCAGATATTAATCGCTCAGACCGAAAGCGGAAAAGTTGCCTGGGATATCCTAAAGTTAAACTTCGAACCAACGTCACGGGCACGTTTAGCTGGATTAGTGGATGATTTTTTTGAAATGAAGTTAAACTCGCAAGAGGAAACCATCGGTTTATTTTGCAAGAGAATTGAAGAAAAAAGGTATCAAATCAAAGATGCAGGTTTTGATATGCCAGAATTGTTAGTATGCTTCCAGTTAATCCGTCGTTTACCCGAAGAATATGATAATCTCGTTCAAATGTTATACAGGTTAGATGATACAGAATTTAAATTGGAAAATGTTTCTAAACAGTTAATTAGTGAATATGGAAGAATTTGTTTAAAGCGTAAGGACGAAAGTAAAGAGGTTATCAGTGTAGGTGATGCTTATACAACCAAGTTTAAGAATCCTACCGATAGACCAACCATTCCAAAGAAGAATTTCGTAACCAGTAAAAAGCCATGGTTTTCAAGTAGTGGAAGCGACCTGGAACCCTCTCGATGCTCTAGTACTTCACCAGCTACTCGTATGGGGCCGAGTTTAATATGCAGTTACTGCAAACGACCTGGTCACACAGATACAAGGTGTTTCAAAAAGAGAAACTATAGAGGGAAGAAGCAAGTTTTCTACAGTGAAACTACAAGGCAATCGGAATCCGCCCTAATGTCTTCAAATGAGAAAATTGTTGAATTTCTTCTGGACTCAGCAGCTACTTCTCACTTTACGAATGACAGGAGTTTATTTGTAACCTACAAGGACCTCCCCCCCCCAACAAGTGCTGATTGGAGACAAGGACTGTTCGTCGGAAGTATTGGGTATAGGTGATATTGACTTCACCATACAAGATGTAAAAGGTAATGTAGAAATAACTTTAAAAAATGTTTTATATGCTCCAAATATGAGAAGAAATTTAATTGGTGGATCCAACATCGATATTGCAGGAAACCACATTCAATGGGGAAATAATAAAATGATTGTGTATGATAAATTTAATCGATATTGTTTTACTGTACCTAGAGTAGATAAATTGTATATTGTTAAAGGTTATGCTTCAAAATGTGAAAATTTTGCCTTTTCGACTAGTTTAAATGCAGAAATTATACATCGTAGATTTTGTCATACAAATTTGCCTTTACTTGAAAAAATGAGTAAAAATAATTGTGTTAAAGGTATTGAAAATATTAACTGTAAAAACAAAAATAAGATGTGTGAATCTTGTGTAATTGCAAAATCTAATAGACATTCGTTTAAAAGGAATTATCAGTATAAACGCATTTCTAGTCAAATTCTTGATACAGTGTATATGGATTTGTGGGGTCCTAGCCCAGTTAACTCGTTAGGAGGGGGGAAATACTTTTTGTCAATAATTGACGATTATTCTAGAAGGACTGAAGTGTATATACTTAAGGATAAAACGGAAGTTTTTGAATACTTTAAAAGGTTTTTAGCGAAAGCTGAGAGACAAACTGGTAAAAAATTAAAGAGTGTACGAACTGATAATGGGTTAGAATTTATTCATAAATTATTTGAGAAATTGTTAACTGATTTGGGTATACAAATAGAAAGATCCTCCATTTATACGCCAGAACAGGTGGGTGTTGCTGAAAATTTCAATAAAGTAGCAATGAATGCAGTTCGAGCAATGTTACATGATAGCGGATTAAAACCATCATTCTGGGGGGAAGCTCTTTTAGCGTTTGTTCATACAAAAAATAGAACCGAACACAGTTTAACCCAAGGTCTTACACCCCAAGAATTATGGACAGGATTCAAACCTTCGGTAAAACATTTAAGAATTTTTGGTTCTTTAGCATTTGTTAATGTTCCTAAAGTTAAACGAAATAAACTACAACCTAAAGCTTTACCCGGTATTTTAGTTGGTTATGCCATGAAAACAAAAGGATATAGGATGTATATGCCAAAAGAAAGGCGAATTGTAGAAACTATTCATGTGCGTATAGATGAATCCAAAAAGGGGGTAGAAACATTATTTGGAGTAAATAAGTATAAGGATATTGTATTGAATTTTAATGAATCTCAAATTGAATCAAATGGCTTAAGCAACGCAACTCTAGATCTTAATCATAAACTACCAGGAGTAAGTTTAAATGAAGACGAAGAGAAAAGGGGGAGTAAAATAACTTTAACTTCTATAAATATTTCAGAATGGAAAAGAATCGAAAAACCTAGAACTAAAAGTAACAGGATTGACGTGTATTATTATACCCCGATAACAAATAAGAGACTGAGATCATTAAATGATGTTAAAAAATATTGTCAAGAAAATAAAATCGCTTATGACCCGGATAAATTTGACTTTAAACCTAAAACTACTCATCCCAATCTAGAAACTTTAAATGAACCTTCAACTAGCGATTCAGATGATTCATATTTAAGTGAAATATTCCAACATGAAACTTACAATACTGAAATCCCTAAATCGTTTGAGGATGCACAAGTTAACCCAGAAAGAGGGAAATGGAACGCCGCGATGAGGGAAGAACTTGAAATCATGAGTAAAAGAAAGGTCTGGCGGTTGATTGATCCACCCAAAAACGCCACAATAGTAGGAAGCAGATGGGTTTATAATATTAAAAACACAGAAAAAAATGGGAAAAAGTACAAAGCACGTCTCGTAGCTCAAGGTTTTAAACAGAAACCAGGTATCGATTTTAATGATATATTTTCACCAGTTGTAAATTTTTCAATTATAAAACTAATGTTTATTTTATTAGTTTCTATGTTAAATTGGTATCATATTCAATTAGATGTAAAATCAGCTTACTTATATGGGTCTTTAAAAGAAACTGTATTTATGAAACAACCACCAGGATTTGTCATGAAAGGTGCCGAAAATAAAGTTTGTTTGTTAAATAAATCTATTTATGGTTTACGGCAAAGTGGCCGAGAATGGAATTTTGAATTGGACAATATACTACATAATTTAGGATTTTGTAAGTTAAAATGCTGTAACTGTGTATATAAACTAAAAAGTAATGCAATTTTAGTTGTCTATGTAGATGATTTAGTTTTGTTTGCTGAAAATGAAAATATACTGCAATCTGTAACTAATATGTTAAAAAATAGCTTAGAAATTACTGAAATAGGTTTAACGAAATATTTGTTAGGTGTTAACTTTGAACTTATTGCTGATTCATTATTTATTCATCAAAAAACTTACATTGAAAGATTAGAATTAAAATATAAAGGTTTACCTAAAAGTTATGTTAAATTACCCTTTAAAATTGGCTGCATCTTACCAGATAAGGTTAACGAAAATGAAATTGTGGAAAATGAATTGATGAAAAAATATCCATACCGATCATTAATCGGTTGTTTGTCATTTTTATCAAATAGATCGAGACCTGATATTAGTTTTTCCGTAAATATAATGTCACAATTTTGTAATGGTTATACATATAAACATTGGTTGATATTGGCAGATATAATGAATTACGTTTTTGCTACAAAAAGTTATAAAATAAACCTGTCTAATGTAAAATCCTCAAGTTTATATGCATATTCTGATGCTAACTGGGGATGTAACCTTACTAAAAGACATTCAAGTAGTGGTTATATAATTTACTTTAGTAACGTTCCGTTTGCTTGGAAATCACCAAAGCAGAAATGCATTGCACTTAGTTCTATGGAGTCAGAGTTTATCTCATTAACTGAAAGTGTAAAAGAACTAACGTGGTATGCAAATGTCTTAAATGAACTTAATTTATGTGATAAAATAAAACCAGTTCAGTACTGTGATAATGAATCTGCTATTTATTTTTCTAAAAATAGTCAAGAAAACTTTAAAACTAAGCATATTGACATAAAGTGTCAATTTATTCGTCAATTAATAAATGAATATGTTTTTGAGTTAAAACATGTAAGTTCTAAAGTTAATAAGGCTGATTTTCTAACAAAACCTCTAGTGTATATAAAATTTCAGAGAGCCATTTGTAACATTTTTGATTTTGACTATGAAAAGAAAGAGGAAGTTTTTACGACCGATGGGGCCGCATGTTGGAAATCTGGACAAAATCTTGTCCCCCTTTCTCTGTCAAGTAGTTTGTTCGGGAGTAAAATCGTTCCGAACCGGTTTTTCTTTTTGCATTTCGGTCGTAAAGGCACTCTCTTTTAACTGTAACTGTATGCATATTTTATTCTAGTTTGAGGTACGGAGTAAGTATATATCTAGGGTGAAACAACTCCATGGAAGGCATGGTGATGTGATGGAAGGACAGTTAACCCCCTTTCTGAATGTTTATTTGCTATAATGTGATACCAAAGTTCCCAGCAATGGCTGGAGGTCTATGTATATATCTTTATTTAAGTTTAACATTCAAGTTGAATGAATAAATATAATTCTGATTTCTACATAAACTGTTTCTTCAATGTGCTATATACTTAGTCACACCACAGACCTTAACCACTGTGCTTTACAACTCTGCTCAATCTTTATCAAAGGAGACCGCCAAACATGATGCGCACAGATTTTGATGATTTTAAAGTATGTTGTGGGGGTCATACCCCTAACTATTCAGGTCAAAGGTTTCCTTGAAATGGGCTTTAGTTTTCGAGAAATTTCGGGTTAAAATTCAGCATGCATTTCAAATGCCCATTAGTTTGCGATCTTGATCGAGGTCTTCGTGGCTCTGTGCTAGCGCGAGCGATTTGAGAGCCGGAGATGAGGGTTCTGTCCTCTAATGTGACTTTTACCCTTTTTTAATAAATTTAATATATTTGTCGCGTTATAAGTTTTATGCAGAATTATGAATTCTGCATCTTTCAACTTTTTGATATTTTCCTAATAAATTCCATTTACCTTTTCGAATTTTTCGTGATAATTTACATTTTTTTTTCTTTTGTGCAGTTTTGAAATTAAAATTTCAGGAAATTCCAAACTAATTTATGTCTAGATTTTGTTTATTTTGTTTATTATTATTTACCCTTTATATTTGAATAACAGTTCTAAAAGAATACTTTTTTTAACTTTCTGAAATTTTAAATAAAATTTTATATTCTTTCATAATTTATACAAAATATTTTTTATTTCAAATCTTCTAAAGGTGTGTATGATTAGGTAATTTCAACAACATATCTTGAAAGGAGTAATAAAATATTAAAACAATAACGCTTATATCGAAGTTTTAGTCAGTTATATATATATATATATATATTGTTATTTAAATACATTCAAACTCAAATTCAAACTCAACATCATTTTTGATTTGCACAAATAAAAAATAATATATTACAATTAATTTTTTTTAAATTCTAACAAGTCGATGCCATACAGAAAAATTCAACTAGAAATGAAAAATCGTTTGTAAATTACAATAGATATAAAAAATACCTGAAAAAAAATCGTCTGCAATAACTTTTACGGTAATATCAGAATAAATAAAATTTTATTTTTATCCATTTCGTTTAATCCTTTGCAGACAATTACCACGTTTTGAAATAATTTCTTTTCTAAATTTAATGCATTTTTTAATAGTTATCACAATTTAAATATTTTTAAAGACAATTACCACGTTTGAAATAATTTCTTTTCCAAATTTAATGCATTTTTAAATATATTTATCACAACTTAAGTATTTAAAGAATATATAATATGCTAATTTATATACATTCTTCCAATATTGTTAAAACAATTTACGTAAAGAATATATTTAAAGGCGATTTTTAATGCGGAATTTGTTTAGAATATTTTTGCGATATGTATCACACAATTAGTTCCATATTTAATAAACTAAAAATGTCGATGTCGGTAATGATAAATATTTTAGTATTTCAGCAGTTAACATATTTCAATATATTTAGAATAAATAAAATATTAAAAGGATACATTATTTTGTTAATTTTTTCTTAATCATTTATTTTTTTTTAAATAGAAAATGCAGCTAAAAAATGCATTATTTCATAAATACGATAAATAAATAGTTAAATATACATAAATATAAACAAGAATCATTTTAAAAAGACGAGATATCAAGACTTAAAATAGTTTGGATTTTCATCAACAGAAATATTAGAATAAAAATTGCGCAAAAACTATAAATTTTCACGAAAAATTCGAAAATGTAAATGGAATTTTTAGGAAAATATCAAAAAGTTCAAAGATGCACAATTCATAAATCTGCATAAAACTTATAACGCGGAAAACATAAAATTTATTAAAAAAAAGGTAAAAGTCACATGAGAGGACAGAACCCTCATCTCCGGCTCTCAAATCGCGCGCGCTAGCACAGAGACACGAAGACCTCTTACAAGATTGCGAACTGATGGGTATTTGAAATGCACGCTGAACTTTAACCCGAAATTTCCCGAAAACTAAAGCCCATTTGAAGGAAACGTTTGACCTGAATAGTTAGGAGTATGACCCCTACAACATACTTTAAAATCATCAAAATCTGTGCGCATCATGTTTGGCGGTCTCCTTGTTAGAAGAGGTTCTAGTGAAATCGTAGCTCCAGCGACTTTCCCCCTGATGTTAAGGGTATGTTTCTTGAAAGTAACTCTATGGTCAAGGGCCTAGGTACTTTGCTTCATTAGTCCAAGGTATAGTGGTATTATTAATGGTAATTCTATTTGGATATGTTATTTTTCTAGAGAAATAAACAGTAGCAGTTTTGTTTTCATTAATTTTAATGCTCCATAGGTCGCACCAGTCTAAGAAGGCATCAATGTGAGTCTGCAGGTACCTGTAAAGTGTGTATGGGTGGTGAGCATAAGCGGAGATTGTAGTATAGTTCGCATAAAGTGCAATGTGGGTGTTAAGTGAACGAGAAATGTCGTTAAAGTATATGTTGAATAGCAAGGGGCCGATGACACTCCCTTGGAGGATGCCTGCTAAGATACGCAAAATGCTAGAAAGAATGTTGTTAATGCGGACGCTAAAAATGCGATCGCAAAGATAAGAGAAAATAAGGTGTATATGTCTAGTAGGGAATTTAAGCTGAATTAATTTGTATATGAGGCCCACGTGCCAGATTTTGTCAAATGCCTTTGCGATATCAAGAAAAATAGCAGCAGTAGGAATCTTCGAGTTTCGCTTTTCGCTAAGAAATTTGACTACTCGAAGTAATTGGCGTGTTGTTGAGTGTTTTGGGCGAAAGCCAAATTGTTCAGGCGTAAGAGTGTTGTTAAGTTGTATGTGGTTCTGGAGTTGTGGCCATATGACGCGTTCGACAACTTTGCTGAGTGAAGGAAGAAGTGAGATAGGTCTATAACTGACTGAGTCAGAGAGGTTAGCACCAAGTTTGGGGATAGGAGATGATATAGAAATTTTCAAAGGTTTCGGAAAGTAGTTAAATTTGAAGATGGAAGTAAGTTTCGTAATGTAGACGATATAGTTAGGAGGCAAGTTTTTGAGGGCTGTATTAGAGATTTTGTCGTACCCAGGAGCTTTACGTTTTTTGAGTTTCGAAATAATATTGTGGATAACGATTGGCTGTATAGGTGGGTTCATCAGGGGTGTGTGCCAGGAATCTGTGAACAGTTTCACTAACGTAGGTGATATGGTGTTGGCTAGCGAGGGTGGGATTTGGAGAGAATTGGTTAGAGTAGGCTCTGGCGATGAATTCAGCTTTATCCTCGTCAATGTAAGCAGTGCTGTTATTGGCCGATAGAGGGGGGATGTTGTTGTTAATTTTACGTTTAATTAGCCATAGAGAATTATTTCTCGTTAGCAATATTTTTGAGAAAGTTAGACCAACTTTTTTGGTTTTCTTCGAAGAGGCTATTTTTGATTCTATTATTGAGTCTATTGATGAGAGGTTTAAGGGATGGGTCTCTGGAATTTTGAAAAAGACGCCGAAGACGATTGCGTTGTTTACAGTGGTTATAAATGTAAGGAGGAATGGTGAAGGTGTTGTTGTTTTTCAATTAATTAATGGTGGAGTAATTTAGAGCATTAGTTATGTGAGAATTAAAGTTGTCAACAGAAGTATCAATATCAGTAGTGTTATTAATTTCGGGAGATTTAAGTTAATGTAATCCTTTTCCTTACTAATTAAATCTTTCATTAGAGGCTTTGTCTTTCTGCTAGTTATTGGCTGCTAAAATCTGCAGTTTTTGAGGTTCGATATCTTAGATCCTATAAAATATAAATAATTTGCGATTATGGATGCCGAGTAGTAATGGCGATCATATTACGTCACCGAAATGATATTCATAAATTTCAGTTATCTTCTGAGATACAGGAGGTTGAAAATGGCTGGAATGAATTCGTGTAAATAGTGTACGGCGTGCTTAGTGTTGTGAAATATTCCGATTTAAGCGAGACGTCATGATTTTTAGAGCTTTCAAGACCCGTCCCGCTCAACTACTACACGGCGTGTCAAAAGTCCTGATTTTTCATGATGCACACATTTAAAAAAGTTCCTTTTAGTACCACACTATTCGTTAGTCTATGTCGAATGCAACTTAATACAGTAAAATATATTAATATAATATAAAATTATATAATATTTTATTAAATCCTCAGACTTAATGTTGGCGAGGTTCATTGTCTGCGCACAGCTAACATAAATTTATCGTATTTTTAATTTAAATTTTTAAAAAAGTTTAAAAATAATCTGAAAAGAAAATGGATAGAAAATATCAATAATATGCACCGCAAAATTTTCCATGTCGAAAATGACGTCATGATTAACGAGAAGTAGTTATTTTCATTCATAGAAACAAAAAACTCGATTGCCTGAAAAAAAATATTTGACGAGAGTTAATTCTTAATGTCTTCATCTCAGTAAATCTGAATAAAAATGACTGAAATCTGAATGAAAGTGGCATTTTCGTTCATAAAAACCTAAAGATTTAATATTATTGCATCAAAATAACATCATTTACCATCTATAATTTTAAAAGTAAGGGTCAAAGGTTTGAGGTACACTGGTACAAAATAGACACGTTAGTAGATTGTAGTTTGGCAACCGGATTTTAAATCCACATTTCTTTCAGCTTTAAAGGAGTAAAAGGTTTATTGTCATTTTTAAAAATGGCTTTTTCTTTTTTTTTCTTTTTAGTAATAGATTTTTGTAAAGTTCCTTAGGATTAGAAAAATGGCATAGATTCCATTACAATATTTAAATGTATTTGAAATGTTTAAAAAAATTTTTAATAAAGAACGATGGTATTGAAATAAAAATAAAACTTATCAAAAATTCGCTTAATGCAAAAGCAAAGAAGAAATAAAAAAGTAATGAAACTTTTCCTCAATCAAAATTGCGTAAACGTGAACAAGCCGATCGTACCAACTCCTAAAAATAAACAAATTACTAATATTATAAACGTGAAGTATAGTAGTATAGTAGAATATTTTTCATGTAAAGGTAGAAAATAGCATAGAATAGGATGGATAGGCTCTGTAATCGTGTTCATCGCCAGTTGCTTTCTTTAGCGAGCGAATTTTGTCCCAAAAGTAAATACATTTTTGTAACAAGGTTTTCTTTTTTGCTTGGTAAAAACATAATGGTATTGTAGATGATAATTTATTCTCTCACATTGGTTTCCATTTACGATTGGTTGCAGTTTCACCTTCGCGATTTTTTATATTATTTGGCGCAAAATTTCACTTTTTTATGACTGGGTTATATTAATGCCTCTATAACAATGAAATGCCGTACACTATTAAAAATTTACAGCAAACTGTCCAGTCATAAACGGTTACATAAACGTAATTATACTCTATTCTTACCGTTATATGGGCAATAATATGGTCAGAATAGCGTTACATTGCGGTTATGTAACCGTTTTCTTTAAAGTCGGTCGAATGACCGGACAGTTTGCTGCAAATTTTTAACAGTGTATTACCTCCTACAAAAAATGATAAAGCGTCGGTTAATTATATATGTTTTTAACTATCAGGAGTAAAAAGGTTTTGCTTAATTAATGCATTTATTATTATTCTGATGTTACGTGCACAATATCACGGGGAACAGCTAGTATATATATATATATGTATATATATATATAGATATAGATAGATAGATAGATAGATAGATAACATTTGCGCCACGTTACGTAGAAGAACGTAGAATTGTCCGTAGAAGAACGATTAACCACGCCGCAGCGGTGGCAATACATAAATCTACGAACAATTAAATGGCCGCTTGCGTCAGCCAGGAGTGTAGGACCCTTACGGAAACCGTGAGCGGTGAAATAATCGTTCGTGTGACATTAGCGTTAAGCTATACTGAGGCAATGAGAATTATCATTACAACTTTGACACTTATATATATTCAAAAACATGAAATATTTCACAAGTTAATCTGTATAAAATTAAGTAAGATTTAAAATTTATTAAAACTGATGTCCCATTAGTATTTGTAAAATTATGCTTTAAAAATGTGTATTCTAAAATTATTAAATTTTAAGCTTATGAGCGTCTGAGGATCTTTATGTATTTTCATAAGAAAATGCCTGCAAATCGCAGGATATATATATATGTGTGTGTGTGTGTGCATATATTTTTTAATTGCGGTTTGATGCTATAATATCTTTCATATCAATTCATTCAATATACTTTTCAAAATATAATTTTGTTATAAACATTTTTGTCTACAGCAATTTTAATATGATTTCTGAAAACTGAAAAACACGGGCCAGCCACCACCGATAAGGTTTTAATCAATTGGTGTTAGAGAAATATTATATTTACATAAAACAACGTGTGTGTCTATAAAGTATAAATGTGTTAGTAATTTTATTGGCTATTTGTTGCCGTTATAAGAGTCATCATTCCATTTAATAAGATATTTCGTTTATATATATATATATATATATATATATATATATATATATACAAAGATTACGAACAATACGGTGAAGTATGAAAATATGTATGCTAGGCATAACCATAAGAGATAGAAAGAGAATAACTTGGCTATGAAGTCAGACGAAAGTTTTTGACATCATTGAGAGAATTAAACGTCTAAAATGGAAATGGGCTGGGCACATTGCAAGAAGACAAGACAATAGATGGATCACAAACACCCTACAGTGACATCCCAGAGATGTAAAACGATCAAGAACACGACCTCAAGTAAGGTGGAGTGACGAAATCAGAAAAGTTGTCGGTGTTAATTGGATGACTGAAGCACTAGACAGGAAACAATGATACAATCTTGGGGAGATCTACATCCAGCAATGGATTGAAAATGGTTGATTATGATGATGGTGATTATGATGATATATATATATATATATATATATATATATATAGCGTATGCATTTCTCTTAGATAATAAATGAACAAAAAAGGAGAACACATCAAACTGCAAACTTTAATTTTGATTGTGAAATACCTCATCTTTCCTTGCAATTTCGTCATAGATGAAATGCTTCTTTCAGCGTGGTACGTTTCTTTTCGCAAAACTTCCGAATTATTTCAAAAAAGCTTTAAGCAAATCATAACCATCTTGATTGGTAAACACACTTAAAATCGTTTTATTTCCTTATTATGTTCCTTTTTTTGAATTTTCATTAACTTAATCCTTTGAAAATTTGCCACATAATTTATTAAATTTTCTCCCGTGTATGGAGAATGTTTATAATGAAAACGATTGAGACCTGCTTCTAAAAATATATGAGGCAGGAGTTAACAAGGTTTATAAAAAAAGAACACTGCTTTATTAAATGAAAAATGTAACGGTTAAATATAGCATTTGCATGTGTTTAATGAAAAATCTAATCATTGTTTCACATAAAGCATGCAGATATTAATAAGTAAATGAAATAACTCATATTTAAGACATTTTATTTATTTATTTATTTTACTTAAACCTTTTTTTTTCACACTTCTGCTTTAAAAAAAACATATTCAGTGATATAATATGTGTTTTTTCTGTTGCATTTTCATTAGTTTAATCCTTGGTAAATTCGCTGAAACATTTAATATATTCTCTCCCTTAGTTATAAAAAGTTAATGATAAATATGCTTGAGGAATGGCTTAAAAATATATTAATCAAAGACTGACAAAGTTTAATCTTTCCAAAAAAGCACTGATTTATTAATAAAAAGTGATTTGCTGAATATATCAAGGTTTGAATTTAGTTATGTATATATTCATTAATTTAAAAATAATAATAATAATAAATAATTGAGCACATTTAGAAATATTTAGTTTTATTTTTATCAATTTAAAATGTCCTAATATTTCTATTATTTAAAATGTACGTTCTGTCATGTCCGTTTTCTTTTCATTAGCTTACTAATTTGAAATGATACTTACTCGAAATAATTTATTAGGTTATCTCTCTTAGGTAAATAGTGTATATGACAAATATCAATGAGGTCTGCTTCGAAAAGCCCAGAATCGTTACAAAATAATTTTCACTATTTTTTAGCATCTGTAAGTGAAAATAATGAATGGAATGAGATTACATTTATTAAGATTCAGGAGGAATGCAAAGATCCAGTAAAAGATATATCACCCAAAATGAAGCACTAATGTTTTATTGTACTTTTATACATGAAGATTAAGCATATATATATATATATATATATATATATATATATATATATATATATACTCAGTACAATCCGTTAATAATTTGAATAAATTATTCCATTGAAATTTTGCAGTACTTCGTCAAGAAAGAACAGTGCGCCACCAGCATATTCGCATAAAACGAAAGTGATAATTCTATCTTAGTACCAATTAATTCAAAGATTTAACTGTTTATGATTCTGACAGTGTCGAAATTCTCATTTTGGTATTATTATTATTATTATTACTATTATTATTATTTACGAAATTCATCTTCTCACGCTTTCTAAATTTTAAATGTAAAGTGTTGCTTCATTCCGTTCATTGCTTGTAGCTCGTAACAGGGAAAGGTACTTCGTAACGAAGATGTAAATGAAACAAGTTTAATCATTTTCGAAAACCGCTCATTTATTAAATGAAGAAAATAACTGCTAAATATAGCGCTGTATACATTTTTTTAAAGTATCAAGATATTAGTTTACATAAAGTGAAGAAACATTTAAATAATATAACTTACTAAATACTTTTGGATGCATTTTTATGATATAAAAAGTTATCATATGCCTGCTATAAGAACTATCAGTCTTTCAGATCACAAATATAATTTCAAGTATAATTTTCACAAGTATAATTTTCTTTTCTTTGAAAATATCATGAAAATTTCGAGATTGGACGATCAATTTGAAAAAAATTTAACTGTATTAAGGAATTCATATTTCTATATATTATTTTATTAGTAGTATATTATTATTAAAATGTCCTATTGAAATAATTTTATAAGTATTGTTTTGCTGACTGTATTTCACTTAGAATTTATTCCTATACAATTAACCATTTCTACATAGAATAGCAATCATATATTTTTTATTATTATTATTTCTTTATTTTATTGAGTTTCTTATAACCTTACTAAAATCGACAAATATTATAAAAATGAATTTCACAAAAAAATAATTTTCACATTTTAATAGCCATTTTACTTTTCCTTTACTTTTGGCACCATCATAAACTACTGTGTGATTTTTTTTTTAATTATCGAATGATATGCTCTAGCGATTCCATAACATTTCGTCTAAATCCATGGTTCAGAGGATGTTCGTTACCGGAGTCTTTCGTTAACACCATAATCAGAGCATTAAAAATCTTGTCTGACAATAGTGTGAAAATTCGAATTCATCTTTATTGCTTCGTGTGGAACTGCCGTATGTATATATACAGGTTGTTCCAAAATTCGACCGAGAAATTAAGAGGGATGATAGAAGGCCTCAGGATGAAGGAAACTTACTACAGAACATGGGTTCGCAAACCACGTTTAGCCAGAGAAAATTGGCAAAATAGTTATGAAGGATGTGACGTCGAGGGGAACAAAAAAGACCAATAATACAGGGGTGGACAAAAATATGGACACACCTCATAAAATGCATATTTACACATAAATGTCAATTATAGACAAGCCTGTAGGTGTGACTGTTGTTTTCTCCTGCTACCGCAACCTATACAATGTCTTCAATATGTTGCAAGTGTCAATCGTTGTCAGAACAGTGTTCTCTGTAGTTGTGAATGCATTATGTTTGAGCTATTTGAATTCGAACGTGGACAAATTGTTGGTGCTCGTATGATGGGTGTTTCCGTAACCGAGGTAGCCGAAGTACTTTATGTTTCAAGATGCACCGTATCGAAGATTTATACTGCATACAGTAAAATCGGAAAAACATCATCCGCTAACTCACAACGCGAACGAAAGTGGGTGTTGGATGATTGTGACATAAGGTGATTGAAGAGGATGTATGACAGCAATCTGTCATATATATAAATGTTTTCTTACATTTTACTTATTTAAATCAAACCCCTCTTAATTTTAAAAACTTTCCATATTCATCTGTTTCCCTGTATATTAATAATCCTTTTTCTCTCTGTTTTATTTTCATAAAATCTCAGCAGTAATCTAAATGTTAAGTTATACGAATTCATTTCTGGTTCAATAAATAATTCTTTTCATTTAAGCATTCTTTTTGCCATTACAATAATTGAATAAATAGAAGGTAAATAGTAGTTTCTACATCACTGTTAGATATCAAGATTTATTGCAAAAAGGAAATTAAGAACTTTATTTATTACTTTAAAATTAATTTTTATAATTATCCTTATTGTTCATAAAACAATCCACATGTAATTCATTTTCACTCTTTATTCATTTAACCTTGAATTGCATCTCTGAATGTAATCAAATTATAGCAATATGTATATAAAATAAATATGCCTATTTATAGCTTCTAAAATAAACATAATAATAATTATTCTTTTGATCTCTCATAAATAATCCAAAAATAATTTAACTTCTATTTCAGAGTCATTAATATTGCAAATGTTGACAGTTCAAATTATAGCAATAAATTATATCCAATAAATATACCTTCATCTCATTTAAAACAACGTTTTCCTTTTCTAACTGTCAAATAGATTATCCTTAATATATGCTTTTTTTATGTTTGCTTACTCAGAAAATAACTGTTGTTCTTGCTTTACTCACAGTAGCATCTTCCAATCAAAATAATGGGTGATGATATCAATTGCTAAATTTAGATCAACATGTCCAAATATGGTAACGTTTCTGGCTCTGAGGCAAATAATTATTTTAATTTACTGGAAATTCCACACCCAGCCGAAAGTATCTTGTCTTTTCAAATTCTAACGCCAAAATAATGTATTGAGTAATGTGTTTTGGCACCAATTTTGTTCGCCAAGTAAATGTAAATATCTGACAATAATGTTATGTGACTACTCACTCTCTGCTTGAATACTCACTGTGTGAGTTGCTTCTTCTGCTGGCTCCTGCTAAGAGACACCTCTCCTATATTATACTATATGATCATGGAAAAATTAATAAAAAGCATTGAATGTTTATTTATGGAGTTTTAGGTAGCTTTCAATACTAAAAAGTATAAAGCTACCTATTGCAGCCGTTCGGAGGAAAGCAGTTCCGGAAAATTTCGATATATTTTCACCGATCATGACCCCCAGACCCCAAAACCACCCTCCGCTCAAATGTTGATTTATATATATAGATATATCCATATATATATATATATATATATATATATATATATATGACATATGTCATACGATAACGCTCGTATTTATAAATCGATTTTGATGAAACTAATTGTGTGTATTAAACTCACCAATGTCTCGGCCGAGTTCGTTGGCCAGCTTGGTCCGCCATTTTGTTTCAAGATGGCGGCCATTTAAAAATTTAAAACTAAAATAAATATACAAAAAAATTAAAAATTCAAATTTATTTTTTAATTATGTGTTAGGCCTTGATACAAGGATTCCAGAGCATTTTTTGGTTTACCTCTATCTTAAAAAATGGCTGAGATAGAGCAGTTTGAAATTCTAGGGTGGCTGACATTTTGAAACAAAACAGCACATTAACGCCATTACTTGCAAATTATTTTCTTTCATTGTTGTAATAATGTTCCCAATCATACGCATAAAACTATATATTCATATCCGTTAGCGCCAAAATTGGCGACATTGGTGAAAAAATTGGCGACATTGGCGACATTTGGCGAAATATCGCCAAATTTAGCGACCAAAATAAATCTTCATAAATAAAGCCAATTTGGCTATTGCTCAATAATTTGGCGAATTTCTTATTCAAATTCAGTATTAACGAATCTTTTGTAAACGTTTCTTTGCATTTTAACTTGCTGTTTTCGTGTAACATTAGCTAAAATTTTAAAACGAAGATATAGGAAAGCTACCTTTTCCTCCCGGTACAGGCCGGAAGGACTTTTTTATTGAAATTGCTGAACCTGGAAAAATATTTATATAAGTTAAAAGAGTTTCTTCGACCTCAACAAATTACAGCGTCACATAATTGGGACGAAAAATAAGAAGACGACAGCTGCAAAAGTCACTACTGAACTGAATGTCGGGCTCACAATGCCTGTCAGCACCAAAACAATTAGAAGGGAGCTCCATATGCAATGATTTTTAGGGTTGAGCTGCAATTCCAAAACCACTGATCTGTGATGCAAATGCTTGTAAGAGGAAAACGTGGTGCTGAAATCATAAAAACGAGACTATAGAACAATGGAAAACAGTCATTTGGTCGGATGAGTCTTGTTTCATACTGATTTCAACTTCTGTCCGAGTTTACGTATGGCAAACGCAGTACCAAGCCTACGATGCAGACTGATTGCTGACAAGAGTCCTTGGTGGAGGTTCGATTATGATTTGGGCAGCCAAATCGTGATATTCCATGGGCCCCATGATTACTCTGCAAGGGCGAATTACTGGCAAAGATTATGTGACCATTTTGGCTGATCATGTACATCCCATGGTGCAATATTTGTTCTCCAATGGTGATGCTGTGTTCCAAGATGACAACGTCCCTGTTCAAACATATCATATCATCCAGGACTGTTTTTACGAGCATGAGTGTGATTTGTATCTCCCCTGACCACCACAGTCAGCAGATCTCAATAAAGTTCAGCTTTTATAGTCTATTTTGGAGTGAAAGGTGCGTTTTCGCTATCCACTTCCATCACCGTTATTTGAACTTTCCTTTATTTTGCAGGAAGAAACGTATAAGATTCCCTTGGAAACCCTACAGGACCTGTATTTATCCATTCCGAGAAGACTGAATGCTAACTGTTTTTTTTTTTTTTTTTTTACACCGTATAATACATGGTAATATGTTTTTTAGTTGTTTCCATATTTTTGTCCAACCTCTGTAAGTAGAAAAAAAATTTATATGACCTCAAGCATGACTACAATGTATTGCAGTTTGACGTCAGTAAGGAGACGACGACACAATTTTATAGAAATTGTTCAAAGTTGCGGCCACGAATGTCATTGCACAGCTGACACAAACGGACGAAGGATTGCCTGATGCGTTAAAACATATTCCTATAAAAATGTCTCTTTGTCTCCTTTCTGACGCGTGATTTTATTGGGAGAAACATTTAATTGGAAAAGTTAATTTATTCGTGATGCTGTAAAATAGAAAACACGTTTTTTTAATTTCTTTAGTTTTCTTTAAAAGTCAATGAGATTTATATATATATATATATTAATTTGATTTTTTAGATTTTACATTGACTTTATTCACATCCGGCATTTCGAATGTCAATTTGGTCTGAAATTGTCTCGGGACAAAGTAACCACAAATTTAGTTTATTTATTTATTTTTCTGAAAATATAGACATAAAAGCAAACATTTATTGCAAATATAAACGTTGTCAAGTGCATATTTATTTATTCATTTATTTATTGTACAGGTACTGATGTAATAATGCATTCTACTTATAAATCTCCTGTAGTTGTAATTATACAAATTATACTGATGAAACGTTTCAGAAAGTGGTAGATGTTGTTCTAAAAGAAGTGTTAAACCCCAAAGAAAAGCCGCTGATAAATATTAAATTCCAACCACTATTTTAAAGAATAAACTAAAGTGTCCTAAAATGCCTATTTCTTCTGAAAGAAATGTTTTTAAAGAGCCTGAAATAAGTGAATATATATACAGAGGTGTGAAAATTATTAGAATAATTGTGAAATTTACAGTAAAATCTTGTTATATTAAAGAAATAATACATTATTTAAAAAATATTGATGCATTTAATATTTAGTGTGCAACCCTTTGTTTTTTATTAAAGATTCGATACGTCTTGGTCTACTTTGTATGAGTTTTTGGCAATTAATTTTTATCTCATTGTCATGGTGCCAAATTTAGATGAGTCTTTCTATTAGACCATTCTTGTTTGTGATGTTGCATTTCTTTAATTTTTTCTTTACAGCGGCCCAAAGATTCTCTATGGGGTTTATATCTGGACTCTTTCTAGGCCATGGAAGTGTTTTTATATTTTTTTTCATCCAAAAATTTGGTCACAGATGAAGCTTTATCGCACAGAGTTCGATCATGCATGAATATGAAGTCTCCATTTGGAAACCAGGCTTTTAATTTTGGGATTAGTCTTTGTTCAAGCACTTTTTTATACTGATACTGGTTTATCATGCCTTCTACAATGTATAAAAGTCCAGTAGCCTGAGCAGACATCACGCTCCAAACCATTAGTTTAGTAGGATGTTTAACCGTTTGTGCTATGCAATTTGGGGGAAATTCTTCACTGGTACTTCTGACATATTGTCTACTTTCTTCTGTTATCGTAAACATTGATTCATCAGAAAAACATACCTAAATAATAAAAAATACTTTAAGGTATGTAATTTGTAGCGAAATATTCTTATAAAGAAATTTTTAATCAAATTTATACACAGTTTTGTATCTTTAGTCAGTATGCAAAAAACATGATTTCAGGAAAATAAATGAACAACTTGAATTTAACTGATTAATTAAAGGAAAATTAATATTTCTCACCTTGCTCTAGTCATTTCTGAATTGTTCTTGCACAACTTTTGCCCAAGCAAGTCTTCGCCATAGCAGATGTGATTTTAGCTTTTTTTAGAGGACGACGAGCACTGAGTCCAGCTGAGATGAGCTTTCTACGGATAGAAGAATCATATATATTTACTCCATACGCTTGCAAAGAGATTTTTAGTTCATGACTAGTTGCTCTTCTGTTAGCTTTAGCAATTTGAATTAATTTCCTTTCTCTTCTTGCAGTAAATTCAGTTCCTTCCACATTTCCGTACCCTAAAATTTTCACAATCACATTGGAGTCCAAATATATTTTTATTCTAGAAACAGATGCTTGCAAGATTTTTGCTTTTTTAGCGATTTTGTGCTGTGTATAGTGATTTTCTTGGATGAGATACTTTACCACAGCTAGTTTTCTAGGAGAAATATCACTTCCTTTACCCATAATCACGAAATAATCCTTTGACAATCGAAAAAAAGCTAGCAATTAGTACAAACTAATCAAAGTAGCGAAAATATTTGTTTTAAGAATAAAATAATTTTGATGCTAATTCAAGAAAAAAAAAGATAATACTAGCACAGCAAATAGACGATTTTAAAATTTTATTTTAAAATTGTTTGTTAATCAGACAAATTTATTATGCAATGCAAACAATTTGATAACTTTGGATCAAATATTTTTCTTTTTTAAAAATGGCAACATTTAACAAAATTATATCCCCAAAACTATTCTAAAGGAGTGAAAAATTGATTGGATCAACACAACAAAATACCTTTCATGAAACATTGCAAGTATATACAATATTAATCAAGAAAAAATGAAAAAATCCCAATTATTCTAATAATTTTCACACCTCTGTAATATTTCGTTTTCTTGAAAACATTAATCTGGCCATGGCTTAATTGTTCATTGTTTTTAAATGTCTTGCATATGACCATTTTTTATAAAATTTCGTTTTTCTGTTCCTTTTTATAAAAAGGTTTTTTTATGACAAAATGTCTTATTGTTTTTTTTTGTATGTTTTATTACTCTATCATAATAGTAGGTTTGCATTGTCTTACAAGGTTTTGAGACTTATTGAATGTTTTTTTTAATTAGGAAACAAAATCCCCCCCCCCCCCAAGCCAAGGTGATTTTGACCCACTTAAAAAAAAGTAAACGAAAAACTATTCTTTAAAAATACTTAATGTGAATTTTAAAACTTTATATTGATATCTTGTAACTAGAAAAAAAAAATCAGAAATTGATGAAATGATAATTTCGATATTTTTTTTTAAAGACACATCGTCACACCGGTTGACGGTAATATTTTAACCCTCTCATACATGAATTATTTTGCAATTGTCAAAAAAAATTTTCGCTGGCAAATTATCTTGAAATAGATGAGAATCACAAGAAACTTGATTTCTTATTTTTTTTTAGATTCTTAAAAGAGTTTTGTGAGCAACCTCATATGAGGCTTGTATGCAGTAATGTTATATTTGTTACAATAGTGTTGTAAGGTTACATTTATTACAATTTACTTATTTTGCTTCTGGGAAAAAATTCAATTTTGATGAAATTGTTCGGAACATTCTGTGCATAAATATACTTGTCTGCGGCCCCGAATATATCTTATTTTACTCAAACAGCTTTCATTCTTGAACGTCAGAGCAAATTTAACATCAGTCTTTTTTGGACAATGTTTGCCATTGTCATATCTTAGTTCTTTTGCAACTAAAAGACAATATTCTTTTCTTTTCTGGACACTTGAAAACAGGAGAACAGCTTGCAGATGGTCGACTCTTTTTCTTCAACATCAATGATGAGGTTCCCGTATATATTAGGCTTGATGCTATGCTACTTATGAGCTGTAGTAAGTCATTAGCAGCTCTTCCTTCTTTTCGCAAAAAATTCTAGGCATTAACAGCAGCAACATTCAAAAAGTGATAGAAAATATGCATATACCAACGTTTATTTATTTGAAAATGACGATAAAGTGCCACAAGTGAATCCATTAAATCCACACATCCCACATGAAGGTTATACATTTGCACTGAGTGTGGTGTATCTATTTCTACAATGTACTTAGTTGCATGACAAATGTGTCTTCTAAGTAACATTCTGGGAAAAGCCTATAAAAATAATCTAAAGGAGAATCTCTAGAAAATTCTTATTCATTTCACGTTGAAAAACTGGGGATTCTTTAGAGAAATCATTATCTTTGTTAGCGAACCAACGTGTTTCTCTGATTATACTGGTTTTTATAGCCGGTGTCTTAGAAGTAAGATGTATGTTATTATCAATATCATTCTTACTAATAGTTGACGTAGAGTGTGTAATATTCTCTCCCTCTTCAACACTCATTGCTTCATTATCATGTTTATTTTTCTCAGCTAGTATGTAATCCAGATCGAAGTAGTCATCATCGTCATCAAACATATCATCTTCGGAATCACAAGGAAGAACCATAAATTCTTCTATTTCTTTGTGACAATTCTGAGATGCCACATTTGTTGCCCATTATAAAGTCTACAAAAAGCAAGAAATAATAATATAATATCAATTTATAAAACAAACCGTTAATATAAACTATTATACCCATCCGCCCTTTCATACAATTAAAAAAAATGTGAAGCCCTTTCTCATAATCCTATTACAATTTAATTTCAAGTTGTTTCCAAACCAAGAAAATTACTTTTTATTTAATGTTTTTATTATTTTCATATATGTAATATTCAATATATATATATATATATATATATATATATATATATATATATATGTAATCCCAATATCGCACACATCTGTAAATGCTATAACTGCATGGAAGCCACATTTGAGTTTTCACACTAAAACAGCCTCCATTCACCAAAAAAAAATATTTAAATCTCATTTTTTTTCTTTTTGTAATCAAAATGATGTAAGAAATATAAAAAATATTTTTACTTACTTGTTGTGCTGATCTGGGTGGTGGGAAGTACTTTCTAATTCTGTTGTTTTAGCATGCTTGGCTTTTGACAACAACAGAAGATAAAAACTATACAAACAACATGAAAGGCGTGTGCTGCCATCTCTTGATTCTTTTTACAAGCTGATTTTGACTTCATATGAGGCTACTATGCAATTGATAATCCAAATAATTAGAAATAAGATTTTTTTTTTTTTTTTTTTCGGATAACCTCATATAAGGTTTTAATGCATGAGAGGGTTAAACCTTTAAATGGACAATATAAAACACTCTAGGCGTTTATTCTGTAATGTTGATTAACAGTTTTCAATAATATTTTGAAATTGATAAAAAATGATGGTAACTTTTGTGATCACTATTTTCATTTGAACATATGATTCCATGATTCTTTATGGCACTGCAAATATATCTTTGCAAAAACAGCGATAATGAATTTAACAAATAGCATTTTTCTTTTGTTTTTGAAACTTTGAACATAGTAAATCACTGGTTATATAACCAGTTATTTACTGGGTTTATAACCAGTGATTTTAATAAACGTTGAGTAATGTATGGAAAATTATCTTTATATTTTCTTCTAGGTTTTTGTTATCATGTTAATAATGAAGCCTTCCATTTAATCACAGATTTTATTTATGTATATATTTTTATATCTCACATTTATCTTAGTTAATCATTAGAAAGAAAGGAAAACATGCTGCCAATTTTAATTTTGTTTGTGTAATATTTCATCATTTCGGCATCTGGAACGTTTCTTTCACTAAAACTTCTGAATAAATTCAAATAAGCTTCTGACAAATAATAATCATCTTGATTGACAAACACGTTTAATACTTTCGTAATTTCATTTCCTCATTTTTCCTTTTTGCCATTTTCATTAGCTTAATCCTTTGAAAATTCACGAGACAGTTTATTAGATTTTCTCCCTTGGAAAGTATATGTTGCGCATAAATATGGTTGAGTTGCTGCATCTAAAAATATATAAAGTAAAAGCTGGAAAAGTTTAATGCTTATAAAAAAAAGCACCTATTCATTAAATTGAAATAGTAACTGTTAAATATAGCATTGTATGTATGTAATGAAGCAACTACCCATTTCTTAATACAAAGCATAGGAAAATAACTAAATAAATATTGGAATATATCCATTATTTTTAATGTATTTGTATTAAAATTTTAAAGTTTCTTGTATTTCTGATTTTTAAATTTGCATGTAATGTTTATTTACATTTAACTACCTCAATCCTTTGAGAATTTCGCGAGATAATTTGTTAGATTTTGTTTCGCTTGGATAAACAATGTTCATAATAAATATGTTTGAGTGTTGCTTCTAAAAATATTTCAAATAAAAGTTAGCAAATTTTAATAATTATTTTTAAAAAAGCGCTGATTTATTAAGTTTAAACAGTAACTATTAAATGCAATATTGTGCGTAATTGAGGTATTGTCCATTATTTCATGTAAAGCATGGGAAGATAAATTCAAAAATAACAAAGTGTATTCACCATTTCTAATGTATTTTTATTATAATTTTATTTTTTCTTCAACTTTTGCTATTAAAAATGTACGTACTGCTATGGGATTTTTTAAAAATATTTTAATTAGCTCAACCTTTCATAAATTTGCGAGATAATTTATTATATTTTCTTCTTTTTATTGAAAATGTTGTAGAAATATGCAGTTGGGATATATTTCTAAAAGTAATTAGTATAATTGGTTAAAATACCTGACGTTTATTATTTACTAGCTGTTACTCATAACGTTATTCACGTAACATTAAATGAAGAATAAATGCATTAATTAAGCAAAACATTTCACATCGATAATTAAAAATCATATATAATTAACCAACTTTTTATCACATTTTATATTAGATAATACGGTATTTCTTTGTTAAATTTGCATTAACATAACTCAGTCTTAAAAAAATTAAATTTTGAGCGAAATAATATATCGCTAAAATAAAACTGAAAACCAATGAAAAAATGTGGGCCAAGCAAAATCGTGGAAATCGATGAATTCTTCTTCATAAAACGAAATTCGTATATGTATGCATTGCTAAATGTGCATTATTATATAGTTTATTTGTGTAGACCTGAGTTATATATTTCGTACTATATTATTTAATGTCTTATTTATGTATATATTAAATAAAGTACTTCTCACTAAGTGGCGTAAATAGTGAACAAACTGCTTGTGGATTTTATACGTTGATAGTATTTTCATAAAGCTATAACAATCTGACATTCTAAAATGAAAATAAAGGTTGCCACATTGTACTTTTTTAAATTTTGCCCAATTCAACTTCGACATTTTATCTATTGCGCCAAGTCAAAACAAAGTAATACACACAATAATTCTGATGGTTCCAATTTTTAAAAATATGTTTTTAATATAGAATTATTGAAATTTCTTTCATGATCCTGAAATTTCATATGTTGATATGCTGATTAAGTGTCGATTAAGTTTACTTACTTGTTATTCTCTTTTACATTTATTCCGTTTATGGATATTCATTTAATTTATGCATTCGTATCAAAGAATATTGCTTAAAGTTATTATTAGGATTAGGATTAGGATAGGATAGCGTTAAGTTAGGATAAGATTAGGGTTAGGATTAGGAATAGAAATAAAAAATCGACGACGGTAGTATGAGTGATTCATGTTTATACGCTGAACGAGAATATCTATTTATATCAAGAAGTAATAAGAGAATTATCGGCTAGTAAATTTTTAATATGTTTTACTGTCATAGTTGACATCAAAGGTGAGCGAAGAAATTTTCATCTAGAATACCACTGAATGATTACCACGCTAGAAAACAAACTTAGTTAGAACAATGTATTTACTTTTGCGCCAAAATTTGCTCTCTAAAAAAACAAATTAGTTATGAACCCGATTACAGAGCCTAAACTTCCTATTATCGGCTATTTTCTACCTAAATAGGAAAAAAATGTCTACTATATTCAACGCACTTTCACATTTATAATATTAGGAATTGGCACGATCAGTTTCTTCAAGTATGCGCAATTCGGCTTGAGGAACAGTTTGCATTACGCAAATTTCTCAATAAATTTGATTTTCGTTTCAATAAAATTATTTTTTAAAGTTTTTAAACTTACGTAAACATTGCATAACAAGCTATTTCATTTTTCTCATAATGTAAGACTTTACAAATTCTATTATAGAAAATAACTTTAAAAAAAGCTATTTTTAAAAGTGACAACAAACTTTTTACACTTTTTAATCTATAATAAATGTGGAACAAAAATGTTTTGCATGATTTACATCCAACTCCGACGCTATTATAAAACCCTAAGCATATATCATCAACGAATAAAGATACACTGATAGTGATGTCACTAACCTGAGTCTGCATGGCGATCTCCGTATTTATTTGCGTTTGTCATAATACATTCAGTTTTCGTTCTAAAACTTACTTCAGCCGTGAGTGTGAGTAGACACCGTAAATACAATATACTATATAAACATAAAAAAATCTCACCTCCCCTTATATATATATATATATATATATATATATATATATATATATATATATATATATATATATATATATATAATATATAATTCCTAAATATCTGAGTTTTGTTATCATTATTTTTTAATTAGGAATTCAATAATAATGGAAAATGTGAATCTAATTCATTAATTTTTCTTTTCTATTAAGTAATAATTTTATTTGCTGCCGTTTCTTGTGCTATAAATATATACACATTTCAGGAAAAAGACACTTTCTTTCGTTTTAATCTTTTAAAAAGATTTCATTAACACCTTTTTTGGCTATTTAATTTTAATTTATCAAGTGACAAATATTTTTCAAATAGAAAAGGTTCTTATAGAAATTACTGTAGGCAACTATATTTCTTTTTTCCCAAAGAAAACTTGTAATTACTATACAAGTACATAAAATTCAAAGAATAGTGACATAAATAAATTAAATTTGAAAAAAAAAAACAGAACATTTGCTTTTAATGTTACTTACATATCTAGAAACTTTTTTTTTTTTTACTTTTGTAAGGAAGTAGTTTAATTTTAAGAAATTTATTGGAATTTCTTTCTAAAGCGTTCGAGAAAAAAAATGGTTTATCAACACATTATTGCATGCTATATAGTAACAGTACTTACAAACCTATTAATTTTTCAGTTATATAAATGTTAAATAACTTCTCTAAATGGAATCTGTATATCACTGCATTAAAACATTCATTAAACGGAAAATTTGCATGGTCCTTTCGAAAAGAATTTGAGTTTCAGCAAACATCAACTGGTTGAAAAAAACTTTCTCATTGCCGTGAACATCCGTTCACTAAGCTGTGGGTTTCACTGCAATAGAAGCATTATTTAAATTAATATAATTCTACAAATATAATATAGTTTTTACATTCAGTAATGATTAATAATTCCAAGGTTTATATTCATATACGTAATTAACTTTTCTATATCATGTTTGAAAGATCATGTTTTTTTAGCATTTATAAAAATACAGAGAAAACAACATTACAATTTTGTCTTTTTGTTCGGCGATCAGAGTGTTAAAAAAGAAGGCGCGAAACGTGGAAATGTAATATAAATCACTTTTCACTCTGTCTATGAAAATGCCATCAAACATGAACTTTTCCGTTAGTTAAAATCGAACATTTTTTCACTTTGATTAGTCTATTTTCCTTGAAAATATGTTAAATTCGCCAATCTAAGCAAAACGAATAAAGCATTCTCCAATCTAAACTGTGTTAGAATCAAATCACGTGCAAGTTTCGGTAACTGTACTTACATCATCGCATATATAGAAATGCTATTCAACATTAAATATTTAAGAACAAATATTTGCCTGTACTCTTTTAACTGTTTACCTTAATCTAATTTCTATATTCAAGGATTCCAAATAGAAGAGTTTGTTTAGCTATGCAGTCTTTTTCAATATTTTATTTAAATTTTTAATGTAATTTCAAACTGAGAAAATATTTGATTATTAAATCCCAAGCTGAGACTTCCAGCTTTGTTTCTGAAGTTTTGATTTATAATTTCATGCAACATTTGCCATAAGGTGAATTTAACTTTGAAGATCACTAGACAATGCAATTGTAAGGAAAAGAAAATATTTTACTGTTATTGAAATATTAAATTTTCTCTTTTACTAATAGGTATTTTATTCATCAAAAATGTTCTCACAATAACGTTTCATTCTTTTTATTAAAACATCTTTCTTTTTTTCCAACGAGAACTCGTAATTATTATACAATACACAGAATTCAAAGAAGACTAACATTAAATAATTAAACTTGAAAAAAAAAAGAAATATTTAACTTCAACTTTACTTACCTGTCTTAAAACTTCTTATCATTTTCAATGAAATAGTTTTATTAAGATTTTGTTTATAAAACCTTAAAAAAATGCTTATCAACTATTGTATGTAATCTAAAGGCAGTGTATCATGCACCTATTCATTTTTCAGTTATATAAACACAATAAAAGCTTTCTAACTGGAACTTGTACTAGAATCTTGCATGAATCCTGAACAATTTGCATGGTTTTTACGAAATTAAAATGATTTTCCACAGTCAGGAATGTGCTTAAAAAAAGTACCTGCCATATTCGTAAATGGAATGCAATCAGCTCACGTTTTATCCAGTAACTAGTTAAAATATTAGAACAAAACCTTTAGTGAGAAAAAACTTCTCAAATTGCTTCAAAGGAATATATTTCAACTTCTGTTTAATTATCTTGAATCAACCGATATTGACTTCCATTAATTTATCCAGGGTCTGATTATGTCCTAAGAAGAGTAGACACGTAGACACAGTTCGACGGGATTTTAAGGACTCCAAAAAAATTTGAGCGTTTTCATCTAAACCCTATTAATCTATTTATTTATTTTGTGTACATGAAACATAATAATCAAAAATGCTTTAAGATAATTTATATAAAATTATCATTCCTTTAAAACCACTGCGAAACCTTGTTAACGCGATTTTGTAAGTTAATTTAGTGTTTTAAAAAAATAGTTGTGAAAAATCAACGATCTGCTTCTGCTATTAATTGTTTTAATTTGTAATATTCTGTTTTGTGTTACATTGTTAAAGAAATATTTATCTAATCTAGTAGCAATACTTTGAGCAATGAATCACTTTTTCATTCAAATTTAATAAGCGTCTTAGTATTAATATCAAAACTGAAAGTGAATGTCTATTGCTGTTTCAAATTTGGTCTCTGATTCAAATACCAGAAAAGATAACTCAAGACTTCCAGAAAAAATTATTTTTAGCAAACAAAGTGGGAGGAGATTATAACTATGTTAATATTCAAGATTATTTGCAGTGTTGAATTGGGTAGAGGAAAATAATGCTCTGACTAAGGCTCCTGAATTTAATATATTTACAATGCACATAATATTATGTAGGTTTAAAAGAAAAAAAACTGTAGTTATATTTGAAGGCTGTTTAAAAAAACATGCAGCAAATTTGCTTACATACAATTATAATATTTTTACTGTCGTAATCACTGGTATCAGAAGCAAAAACATTCACTACACCACTAAAAATAATTTTTTTTGCCTTCTACATGCTTTATTTAGCAGAAATTTAATATCCTGTAGGAAGAAACCATAAAGGAAATCTTATTCAACATTAAATATTGAAATACAAATATTTTCCAGAACTTTTTTTAGCATTTTATGTTAATCAAATTGTGCTATTCTAATACTTTAAATAAAAGGATTTGTTTTGTCTTGTGCTGGTTTCAATATTTCTTAAAAGTTTTTAATGCAATTTCGACCAGTTTCGATTATAAATCCGATGTTGAGTTTCTAGATATGTTTCATAAGCTTTAGATTTTTAATTTCATGCAACATTTGCCATAAATATTTTTTATCTTTAAAGATCACTAGACTATGGAACTTATTTGATAAAATACTCTTTTAGTGCTTGTAAAATACTAAAATTTTGCTTTCAGTAGTATATGTATGTTATTAATCAAAAAGTTCTTATATAAATTTCTCTTGATAAAACATCAATTCTGTTTTATCAAAGAGAAGTCGTAATTATTCTACAAATACATAAAATTAAAAGAATATTTACATATAATAATTAAACGTGAAAAATATAGAACATCTCCTTCCAGAATTAGTGAAATTCGCAGAAACTCATATAATTTTCAAGAAAACATTTTAAGAACTTTAATTCGTTTCTAAAGTCATCGAAAAATAAAAGCTTATTAACACATTTTTGTATGCAACCTAAGCGTATTATTCATAATCCTATTCATTTTTTCAGTGTTATAAATACAGTAAAACGTATCTAAATGGAACCCGTATACAACCGAATTCTTCATTAAACACACAATTTCCATGTTTTTTGATAAAAAAATGATTTACCATTATCATAAACGGGTTTAACCCTCAGCCGGGCGCAATTGGCCTGAGAGGCATGACTTAAATTTCAGTCTTTTTTGTTTACTTGCTTTGGGGTTAAAATATAAGGTTTGTATGAATAAGATTTTGAAAAGTCTCTCTTTTTATGGCCTTAAGGGTGCAGATGGTCTGACAACCCTGATCTAAATTTCAGTAGTTTTTATTTTACCTGCTGTAAAGTTAATAAATGAAATATTGTGAATCAGATTTCAAATATTCTCTCTTTGAATGTTCTAATGAAGGTCACTGATCGTTTTAAGAACGTTATAATTGAGTTAATTAGGTTATAATGACGATTTTCTAACAGACGTCTGCGAGGCGTACTGTGACCGAACCCGGGTATTCCAGAGGTGTACCCGACAGAGTGTTAAAACAAGAACCATGCTGAAGCGGGATGAGAATTCAAGTCAGCTCACACATAAAAAATATATATCAATAGACAAGTATTTTTAACTTTGATAAAGTAAGTTAACTTTGATTGAGTAAGTTAACTTTGATAGCATATTTTCCATTTTGTTTTTCCCATTTTACATCAAAACACGGAAAATTCGCCAATATAATCTAAACAGAATTAAAATCTTTCCAATCTAATCTGCGTTTCGATGAAATTAGGCAGTGGTTTCGGCAACTCTGCTGCCAGCAGTATTCGCATTTTATGAACGAAAGTTTATGAACTGTCATTTCTTCGCCAAATGAAGGGGGATTCTCAAATATAGGCTGAAATCTGCCTGAAATTATATATTACAAACAATGGGCTTCTCTAATCTAAGCTAAAAATACCTGGAAGTCTCTAATGACTCCACGGAATTACGTCTGAGATCTAGCAACTGTGCTGCCAGAACTTTTAGTTTACTAAAGAATTTTTTAGAGTGCATTTCTTGTTCGAATAGCCTATCCAAATTTTAAACAAATTCTCGTGCGAGAAACATTCACGAATCACTTAAAAGATATTTCATCTTCAAAAGTCCTTCAACTCATTGTTAATTATTTTGGTCAACCAAATTTTTTTCCGGTTAGTTAAATATATTTGTTATGCGCAAAATATCCTTATATATATATATATATATATATATATATATATATATATATTACGCTATCGTACGTGGCACAGAAATCGCGATTATTTGTTAATTGCTTAATGGCAACGCCCGAATGAAACGCATCTCATTGGTTGGTGCTGCCATCTACAAGAATAAAAGTGAAACAAACAATGATTTATTGATTATAGTGCAAATAAAATGTAAATTTGTCAACATTAACAATTAAATAGATATATTTTTATACATTTTCATTTAAAAAATTCATTTTTGTCAGCATCTAATACTTATAATTTAAACAATACAATTAGCAATATAAAATTAAAAAAGTATTTTTAGTAAAAAGGGAAAAATAAATGTAATAATTTTCCTTGACCGTATCATTTTTTAAACGCAACTGTTATACTTTTGAAATTTTAGCTCTTATTTAATTTTTTACAAGCATTTAGTATAAATAAATATTATTCAGGCTTTATTTTATGAAGTCCACTCCCCTTTTACATTTTTCAATGACAGTCTGCCCGGGCAACGCCGGGCTGGTCAGCTAGTTATGTTAATTTTAAAAATAATAAAAATCTAGTCTTTCTAGTTTTATTTTTAAAAAGACATATAGCAAATTTACTTATACAATCCAATAATTTTGCTTTTGTAATCGGTGAAAGCAAATGCAAAAACTTTCACAGCATAGCTAATGATAATTTTGTATGTATAGCATATGATTAATGTAATAGCAATTTAATATTATGTGGGAAGGAAATGTAAAAGAAACTATATTTAATATTAAATATTTAAGTAGAAATATTTGTGTGAACTCTTTAATATTTTACATTAATCACATTTCTCCATTCTAATCTTTCAAATAAAAGATTGTTTACATATACAGTCTTTTTCAATAACTTAAAATGTTTTTTAATGTAATTTCAAACTGATGCAATATTCAATTATGAAACCCCTGCTGTTATTTCGAGCTTTGTTTCAAAAGTTTAGATTTATATTTCACGCAACTTCTGTTATAACTTTCCAGAGAAAATGCAATTGAACGAATTGCAAATTTAGACAATACATCTGAAATGCAATGATAAGTTTTTATAATTAATAAGGACTTTACGTTGCACATATAAATACTCATCAAACATTTGCTTCCAACGTAAAATTCGTTTAATAAATATGAGTTGTTTTAAACTACATATATAAATAAACCTCGACGTTTCGGTTAATCTTTATAACCATCATCAGGAGAAAACCTTCTTAAATATGAACAGGAATTTTTTTTTAAATTTGTTATATGATTGATTCCAATGTTCTAACTGACACGACGCTAAAAATAACGGAATTACAACAATATATTCAAAATAAGTGAGGTGGCGCCCTCTATGAATCAGCGATGTAACTGGAAACTCATGTTCAACTAAATTAAATTTCCTTCCAAACTACATTTCCATATAGCTGGGACAGAAAATGATGAGATATCGTTACAAATTTCATGTTTTCTTAATGAAATTTCAATAGATTCACGGATTATATATTATTTTTTATGCTGTTCATATTTTTGAAGTTTTTCTCCTGATGATGGTTATAAAGATTAACCGAAACGTCGAGGTTTATTTATATATGTAGTTTAAAATAACTCATATTTATTAAACGAATTTTACGTTGGAAGCAAATGTTTGATGAGTATTGATAAGTTTTTAGTTTTAGTTAAATACTAAACTTTTATTATAATTAATTTTATTAATCAAAAACTTTCTTATAGAAATGTTTTCTTCTTTCTATAAGGAGTAGCTTCCCTTTTCTTTTCCAAAAAAAGTCAAAATTATCATAAAATAAGTAGAATTCAACTAATATCGAGATTAAAAAACTAAACTTAGAAAAAAAATAGAATATTTGCTTTTACGTTACTTACCAGTTTTAAAGCTTTTTATCATTTTCAAAGAAATAGTTTAATTAATTCAGATATACTATATATTATTTTATTTATGAAGCCTTCAAAAAAATAAAGGCCTTATCAACAGATTATTGTATATAATCCAAAGTCAGTGTATCACATACCTATTCATTTACAATTAACCATTACCTTTAACATAAACAGAGTAAAACCTTTCTAAATGGAATTTTTATGTAATAGAATCCTGCATTAAATGGACAATTTTCGTTGTTTCTGTGGAATGAATGGGATTTTTCATAGCCATGAATGAATCTATTTAAAAATAGAAACTGACGATCTCGAAAAATGAAATGCAATCAGAACTCATGTTTTATCACATAACCTAATAACACATTGTCTGCGGGCGAGTTTTCAAAAATTAATGCGAAATTTACATTTTCAAAAGTCATAATAAAATGAAAGTTGTTCACAGTCAATAGGGAACAAGTACACTTGGATTACTGTTTTCCTTTTTACAATGTTTTCTGCTCCAACAATAAATTCTACCATCAATCTATAAAAACAAATTTTGTATCAAAATGTAGAGTACAAAAAAATTCCTAATGGTGTAAATTAGCGATTTTCTTGTAATATTCTTAATTATTGTTTAAAATATACTGTTTCATGTAATATTATGATGAACGAAGACTAACATTGCACACAGTTGTTAGTCTTCAAGATTATATACAGTAGAAGTTGATTAGGAGGGAAGAATATTGCGCCTACCACCCCGAAGAGGCTTCAGCGTTACCTGAACTTAACATATTTACTCTACACAGAATATTATGTAGATTTAAAAATGGAAAACTGTTGTTATATTTTAAGGCTGTTTAAGAAAGACGCACAGCTTATTTAATTACATACATTCCTAATACTTTTACTGTTATAATCAGTGATTAAAAAGGTAAAATCATTCACTACACCTCTAAAAAAATTTTCGTTTACATCACACATGCTCAATTTAACAGAAAATTAATATTATGTGGAAAGAAAACATAAGGGAAATGTTATCCAACATTAAATATTTAAACACAAATATTTGGCAGAAGTCCTTTAGCGTTTTACGTTAATCAAATTTCGCTATCCGAATACTTCAAATAAGAGGGTTTGTTTAGCTATGCTCTCTTTTTTCAATATTTCTAGAAAGTAATTACTGTAATTCAAACTGAATAAATTTTTGAAATTTTATGAAATCTGATGCTGAGATCTCCAAGGCCGTTGCAGAAGGTTTGGATATGCAATTTTATGCAACATTTGATATTAGCGGAATAACTACACAATGGAATTGAAATAAAAAATATACTCTTTTCATGTTATTCAAATACTACAATGTTCTCTCTTATTTATTTATTTATTTTTGTTATTATCTTATGCATATGTTTTTAGCTCTATTAATGGGAGATTCATGATATTCTTTCTAAACATCATATTTGTCGAGAGATTCACTATCTGTTACAATATATGTTAGTTGGTCTGCCTATTCGTTTAAACTTGATATTGTAAAAACCTCTTCCGGCATGATATATTTTTTTTAATGCAGAAAGTATATAAATAAAAATGCTGTATCAAATTAAGTAAGTCGAAGAAAAGTAGCCAAAAGAAAAAAAAAACTTTCCTTACTTTTTTTCTGGAAACTTTTAACAATCTACTTATGATTTCTTTAGTTCTTGTGGACATTTACCATTTAGTGTTTTTTTTTTTTTTTAACTTTCAAAAGGTTTTGTAATTTTTTACGTTTATGTGACATATATGTTTCACAAACCTATTTTCTTAAAATTTAGAAACATAAAACGCGTCCCATTGTTCTCAGAATATTTTTCTGAGAAAATCATAAACACAAACTAATAAATTTGTTCAATCGAAATGTCTCATTAAAAAACCTTTCAAGGGATTTCGAAGATTCCGTTTCTTTCTTCCGAAAAACATTTTGAAATGTAATCTTTGTTGCACTTACAGAAGGAGTCAGATAAACGAAGTTCTTATTTTCCGTATTAACCTTTAACTGCTGTGACAGAAATAGTCGTGTAAGTACTGCGAGCTATCTCTGAGACCGCTTGATCGAAAAATGAATGAAAGCGTCGATAGAAATATGATAATTTTCATCTATTCAGCAGTGTCCGGCAAAAGTACTAGGGCTCCAAAAGAAACAAATTTTTACTAGCACCTAGCTACATTGAAAACTACTAGTCAAACTGTGAAAATTGAAAAAAGCAGCGGTCTGTGAGACCGCTGAGATGGCATTGCTACCCATCAAACACAGAACTGACAAATTGATTGAAGAAATATACCTAATATGCTTTGTTATTGCATTTTGTTTTATCCTCTTGCGTTCTGGGTACCCAAATGCGTACCCATATTTTTTTCTTCAAAAAAAACTGGAGTGTTTGATATATTTACATTTTAACTTCACTTCTATATAGCTTAATGGTTTAGCTTTAAAATGAAACCAGAAAATGGCAGCACTGATGCCGATTTTTCTTATAAAATAAATATTTCTTTAACTTAAGTTTGCAAAATGCCTTCGAGACAGTGCAGCCAAGAAAATGGGTAATTTCCATAATTCTTTAACTTAAAAACTTTAGAAAACAAATTTTTAAGAAATTGTAGATTATTCACTTATTTAAATCTGTTAATTTTTTTATTGTGTAAATTTAGGTTATTGATAATTTAATTGATATTTTGGAGGGGCTGGTAATTTTAGATTCATTGTTAACCTAAATTACAAGCCCTCTAAAACAATATATTTCAGAAAAATATATTTTTTGTAATCTATGATGTCATTTTGTTTGTATACAAGCAAAGAATGTGTACTTGTATTATAATTTTAACTTCGGGTTGCAAGAGGTTAAGATATTATTATTATTATTATTAAGACATAATTATTGGGAATCAAGCATTAGAGGGCGTGATTATCTTTCTATTCTTGTTTATAAGTAATCAAGCGAATAAACTTAAGATATGTATCTGTTTTATATATGGTCTTTATTATTTTGAATGGGTTTTGTATCAAAATCTGACAAACTGCTTTGAATAAATTAAAATGAATGTTGGTAAAGTTGCATCACGAATTATAAAGTTCAAAATGTCAACTTAAAATTTCAAGTATTTTTATTATTATTATTATTTAATCTTTTTTTTCCGACGCAAAGCCCAGCAAGTAAATATTTCGTAAGATAAGAGAAAATTCATTCAATAAAGGATACAGTAAACAAAAATTGTGCGATTGGTCATCTAAGAATATCCTTTCAGTGAAGTTCATAAATGGAAACTCTAATAAGTTTATTTAACATGACTTGATGAAAGATATTTAACAACCTAATTTAAAGATTTTGTTTAAAAATGAAGCAATAAAGGTTTACAGTAAACATAAAATGTTTGCGATTGTTCATATAAGAATATCTATTCAGTGAAGTTAAAAAATTATAGCTGTAATAAGGTTATTCAATGAAAAAGTCTTTCTGAAAAAAAATATTAGCAACTGATTTCAAATACAGCGGGTGATCGGTTAATGAACTGTTCAGTTTACCAAAAGATCAATTAACGAACATTTTCGGGAGAGATTTTTATGTTCGGATTACGAACACAAAGTTCGGTTAATGAACACCTCAAAAAACAAAGCCATGAACAACCAATGCTGTGTTTCAGATTTGCAGAGCTGTATTTAATTGTAACTATTATCGGCTTAGATAACATTTTAACAGTTGTATACTTATAGCCTAATTAATTGAAGGGATACTGGGGGTTCCTGCCTTACATTTTAGGGTTCTCAAATTAGAATGAACAGTACAAAAACATATTTTTATATTTTGTGTCCCTTTTTAAAGATATATTTTTAATTCAAAGTTAATTATTTTAACTGAACTTTAGTTCCTAAATTATTAAGAGGCTCTAGGCTCCACTTGAGCTTTATCAGGCTCTACAGTAAACATGATCTTTTAGAGAACTAATGGAGTTTTTGTTAGGTCAAAGTGATAAACTGATATGAGTTAATACTGTAGTCAATGTATGTGATCCGAAATTTTTTTACAAGAGCATGGCATTTATTTTTTAAGAACGGCACGACTCGGACAAAGCCATGAAACTAAGATCTGTCCATATTAAATACGTATGTATATTAACCCTGTTAAAATAGGATGATTGAGAACTTCAAAAAGAAAAAATAAGCTTTTGTCAAATATTTAATGCCCCACATACTCAAAAAAAGCATGCCTCAAGGAAGGACCAGACTGTATGTATGTAAAGTATGTTTTAATATTATTATATTTAAATAAATTTAGGAGGAATATATATTAGTTTTATATATTATTTAGCTTTTAAGAACGAATTAATTGAATTCTCATACAAATCTATACTAAATCTATGATCGGTTAACGAACAATTCGGTTAGCGAACATTGTTTTGGAACGGATATTGTTTGTTAAACGATCACCCACTGTATTTTGTTTCTCCGCATTTAAAAAAAATGTCAGCATTAAAATTTTGTGCATTGAGTAGTGATGTTAGATAAATGAGTTTCTTATTTTCGGTTTCTACAGAAACATTTTGAAACAACCGAATCTATAGGAATCTTTTTTCGACACCTTTTTTTTACAATTTATTTATTTGATAATCACATAATTATTGTAAATCAAGCGTTAGAGAAAAGATTTATTATTTTTTCTTGTTTAAAAATAATCAAAAATATAAACTTAAAAAATGTATCCTGTTAACTTATGAATTTTATTAGTTTCAGTGGGTTCTGTCATATCTGTAAAATTGCTTTGAATAGACAAAATGAATACAGAGTAAGTAGCGTATCGAACAACAAATTTCGAAATTTCGGCAATAGCAAGTAATAATTCATAACAATGGAGAAAAATCGTGTAGTTGATGGTTAAATTACACTAAGAATGAAGAGTGTGTGATTGTTTATATGAAAGTATCCTTCCAAAGAAAATAAAAGAAAACTGAAAAATGTTTATTAAATCAAACAGTCTTGCTGAAAAAAACTTACAAAAGAAATTTTAAGATTTTGTTTCTGTCAACTAGAAAGTTTTTGAACAGCAATCTTTTCTTTTATTGACTTAAAAAGTCAAATGGATGAGGTTGTTATTTTATGTTTTAACTGAAACATTTTACAAAAAATGATTCTAAAGAAATCTTTCACGCTTCGCTTGTTTCCTTTTTCGTCTTGTTTTGTTTCATGTTTTGTAAAAAATCCAAATAATTAGAGGTTTTGTTTTTACTTTAATTTTTTATAAATGTATTAGTCATAAATTTATTTATTTACTATTTATTGTATATACAGGTATGATTGTGTTTGAATGTTTTGAATCCCACTATTACGAATAGTTATCTTTTCTTTATTGTCGCTTTCCGGGCTCGTGATAATACCTAAAATCAGTGTTTCATAATTTTACATTTTTTAAACGAATATCATTCCAAACGAACCAAATGTTGGGGACCCAGTTGGCAGAACAGTGAAACAAAATGTATTTCAAAAAATACTCCATTAAAAAGGGAAAAATACCCCAAGTAAAAGGGGTTGAGTTGGAGAGGGGGTCGTAAAAACGGGTAAGAAGGATCGGAATTGCAGAAAATCGGAAATCTTGAAAACTAGCATGTTTTTTGAAATAGTGAATATTAATAATTTCTGAAACGAATAATACCGATAAAATCGGGAAATAGAAATTGGTTTATTTTTTACTCTACGAGGGATCCGGTAAATACGATTTGAAAATGCAGAAGAAAAACAAAGCTTCACTTTCGTCTGCGTGAAGGATCACAGAAAGGCAGGAGATGCATTGCATAGGCAGAATCCCCTTGAAAAAAGGAAGCTTGCAACTTTCCTAGGTTCAAAGTGGTTCAAAGTGGTTATTTGTTTCTCGTTAACCATAAAAAAAGAATTTTTAGGTGCATTTGGAACTGCCCTTCGTCTAACCTCATCAGATTTTCAGACCTGTACGAGCAGTAAATTTCTCAAGCGATAGCCATCATACAAACACAGACAGACAAACATATTTATTTTATTAACATTTGATATTATAATGATTGGAAATCAGGTGTTGCGGGCGTGATTTCTTTTGTGTTCTTGTCCATAAATAATAAAAAGTATAAAACTATATGAGAAAAAAATCACTTACTACCATTAAAATAAAATACATATGCTAAAAGTGATTACAGTAAACTAAAGGCTTAAAATCTTTTAATAAAAAAATAGACTAATTTCTTATACTCACTAACGATGGCATTATCAAAATCTGTAATGCTAAATAAACTATTTTTGCATAAAATATTAAATAAATATTTTATAAAAAAGGTGTATTTGATTTAACAAGTACATATTTCACATTTTGTATGAAATTGTTTTATTTATCATTACAGATCTAGAACCGTCCCCTTTATTGAAACGAGTCGGTTTATTTATTAAAAGGTTTTTTTTAAGCCTTTATGGTTTCTCTGATCACTTTTAGAAACTGTGTTTAATTTCAGAAAGCGTAAAGTTAAAATATATATATATATGTTTGTTTAATAACTGGTCCTTATTAGTTTGAATAGGCCTTGTGTTAAATTTTCCCCGTTGCGTTGAATAGATAAACTGAATTTTATGTACCTAGTGTCTCGAACGGGTTAATTAAAATTTTTGACTTAAAATTTTAAATAATAATAATATTTTTTTTTTTACACTCGATAGAAAGTAATTGTTTTATTACAACAGAGAAAAATCATGCATTCAAGAATTCAAAAAACAAAAATCATAAAAGTGTACGATTGTTCAGCTGACATAATCAAAAATTGAAACTAATATATATATTCAATTGAAAAATCTTGCTAAAATAAACTTATCGAGGATTTTAAAGATTTTGTTTATCTCCATTGAAAAGTTTTTTGATCAGTAATCTTTCTTGTATTGATTTAAGAAGTCAGATGAATCAGGTTCTTATATGTTCTGTATTAACTGAAACATTTTGAAATAACTGATTCTATAAAAATCTATTACGCTTCGTTTATTTTTCTTTACGCATAGTTTGTTTTCCGTTTTTTTATACAAACAATAAAGTAGCGATGATTTATTTGTATTTGTATTTAAAAAGAATTTATAAGAAGAAATACTTTTGGAAAAGAAATAAATTTTATCTCATGGCGGAAACTGCTGTTTTGAATGTCTGTTCTTCTTCGACATATCATAATTTAAGTTTATAATTTTCCATAAAAATCGAAAATAGATTATGCTTTAGAGAAACGCATTTGAATAAGCACATATAAATGAAGAAAAAGATAAATAAAAAGTTGTTCACATAAAATTATTTATAAAATAAACTTACATACTCTGACAATCACGTATTTTTTGTATATCATTCTAATATATTAGTTAAAACAGCGCAGTTACACACCAAACACTATGACTGTTGAATATACTGCATTTTTTTTATTTAACATGGTGTTACAGTGATTAGTGAAGAAGAAAATTCGTCATAAGAGCAGCATATGTTTTATATTTAACAAGATAAACAAATCATGTTTCAAGCCTAGATTATAAAACTTATTCCAACACGCCCAAAATATTGTAACAAAACTTAACCTTTTAATAAGGTGCAAAGGTGTTCAAAGCAAGATATGATTTCAAATGAAGTGTAAAAAATAATCCTGCTATGAATTTTCAAAAACTTACACTTTTAAAAATTTTTATACGGTTTCTGGTACCCATACATTATATTTAGAAAAATATTTTCCATGCTCTGATATGTTTAACAGTAAAAATTCCATTGTTCTACGGCCAAAAGTCCCCGGATTATGATACTTTTTTATGGATCTTCGGAGGTTTCTGGAATTGAAAAATTGCCTGCCTGAGTAATAAAACTCCAAATTTTTATATACAGTGTGATCAGAAAATGAGTATACATTTGAAAAATTAATAATTCTCGGTATAATGTAGGTAGAGAGGTAAAAATTGACACACGTGCGTAGAATGACATGGGGTTTTATTGTAACCACACAAAAAAGTTGAAAAAATTGCCGACAGATGGCGCTTTACAGTAAACCGTCAGTGATGCTGCCTGATAATCGTGTATAAAAGGAGCTGTAATGTGAGAGAGAATCAGCTGCACCAGTAATCGCAGCATGTTGACGTTACCAGAAAAGGATATGTTACTGAAGCTCTACTATCAAAATGGAGAATCTGCTAGTGCAGCTTTACGATCCTATCGCCATAGGAAGGGTATTTGAACGGGTAAAGGTCCTATGCCAATTGCAGCTGTGAAGAGAATGATTTCGAAGTTCGAAGCTACGGGTTGTTTAGACGATGGGCCCCGTAGTGGCCGACCGAGCACAAGTGCTAATGTTGCTCAGACTGTTCAGGAAGAAATGGAGATTGTAGCGGGTTCGTCTACGCATGGGGAAGTGAGAGCACGTGAAGTCGCACGTCGCACTGGCATTCCATACACTACTGTTTGGGTAGCACTAAGGTGTACCCTCCGATGCTATCCGTACAAAATCCAGCGTCATCATGAACTGTTACTTGGCGATTTTGTGAAGCGGAGAGCATTTGCGGTGTGGGCTTTTCAAAAGATGGCGGAAGATGACGATCGTTTGTCTAACGTGTTGTGGACCGATAAAACCCATTTCACACTCCCAGGGTCTGTCAACATCCACAAATGCAGAATTTGGGCTACCGAAAATCCTAGAACTTTCGTGCAAACTCCATTTCACGACAAGAAAGTCACGGTGTGGTGTGAATTTACCACATCTACCATTATCGGGACTTTTTTCTTACTGGAAATGCGTGATTCTGGTTTTGTAACTGTTAGATTGACGGGTGAGCAGTACGAGCGTGAATTGCTTAAAGGTTGATAATTAAATTATACATTTTCAAACTGAAAATGTGTAATGCAATATATTGACTGAGCTATATTAATACAGCGTACTGAGATATGTTTGTAGAATATAGAACTAAAATCATATACAAGGCCATGCAAATAACTGGATACATGGCCGCCTATGGATAATAATTTGATGAAGTTTAATTTCAATAATTTCAAACGTGTTTTAGGTTGAATTAAATTTTAGCTTAATATGTGGGTGTTTATAAAAGTCTGTAAGTAATATACAGATCTGTACAAATAAATCAACTATACTTCCATCTATTGGTAGAAATTGCTGAAGATGAATTTTCGATCTAATGTGCGTTTTCTTACTAAACGACGTTTTAGTATACTATGTATATATAGAAGTCTATAGATCCAATACAGAGCTGCACAACAGAATTGGTGTAATATTTCGGCTATGGACGGTAATTGCTGAAATCTGTTTTTTCAAATGTGTTATGCTTTTTCTAAAATTTTTACTTAGGTATCTAAGTAAAGACTTAGTTGTTTTAAATAACTGGAAGTGTTGGAATATGTTTCATAATCTATGCTTGACGTATGATTTTTCTTACTTGATACCATATCAACTGAAAAAAATAAGGTTTTCTGTTTTAGTACATGTGGAATAAATTATTGTAAATTTTTAATAACACTTCACATAAAAATATAAAAATAATCCCGAAAAACTCTTAAAATCCAGGTGTTAAAATGGTATTATCCCTTAAAAATGTGATTTCAGAAAAAAAGTAATGTTATCAATTTAAAATAGGGTTTTAATTTATAAACAAAAAATAATAACATGTTGAATAAGTGAATGTTCCCGAAATCTCAAACCCTTTTAATGATTGATTAAAATGTCACTTTTTCAGCTTGTAATTGAATTTCGTTTTGGCTGACGTTAAAAAAATAAATAACAATAAAACTTCTAAGCTTGTTATGGGTATTTCAGATGGCGCCTAAATTATTTACTTAAAACAATCTGAAGTTATCGTCTAATTGATGCTTGCTTAATATGTATTATACATATTGGGCTGAAATTTATTGCTGACGGTTTCTTAATAAAGTTAAAACATTCTAAAGTTACCGAAAGAGGCTTAAATGATAGGGATGTAAAAGAACGAAATCGGATTACAGTGACGGAAATGGGGCTTTTCTGGAGACGTTCCAAAGGCAGATTCAAATCTCTCCAAAACAAAAAAAAAACTGTGATTCAGCTTGTAAATTTCTCCTTGTTCCTATTAAATGTATCTTAACTAAATGATTTACTTATTTAATTAATATTTTGAAATGATATATGAGTAAGAAAGACGATATTCTCGCATTTCTGAAGTGGAAGCAGGGTGGCTATTAATGAGCAGGCTATTTTCTGATTCAATCAGAAATTGTTTTCAATCATAAATGGATATTTTCAGATAATCTTTCCAATGAGATAATATTCTCATTTAAAACCTGCTTTCGGGTTGTAACAGTGGTGGAATGGGGGTAGTCAATAGCAAGATCAGCTATAACAGCAGAAAAAAAAAAATTATTTATTCCTTAGGAACCTCAATAAATCACCTGAAATTTCCGACGAATGGAATAAAATTGGGTCACAGAGATTCGTGTTGTTAAAAGGGGAAAAGTAAAAATTTTGGAACATCTTTAATCAATCTCTAATCTAATTTAACACTTTCGGTGCCGCACACAGTGGGGCAAGGTACATAAATAACTGGCATTAAATACCTGAGTGTCTTTTAAGATTCCTATGTTTCATATTTGTTAGTTGATATGTTGTTTCATGTAAATGAAATATATTTTAGATCTTTTTTGTCACATATATATTGAAAAATCTTTTAAATATTGTAATTTTTACATTAAAAAAAAAACATTTTTATCGCACCCTATAATAAATTCAAAAATATGATAAATCAGAATCACTAGAATCCTGTGGTGACTGCAAAGTACGAGTGTAAATATCATCCTTTCAACATAGATACAACTTCAGTGGGAAGTTTTTTAGGTTTTCCTTTTTATTTTGTGCTTACTTTACATTTGTGGAACACTACTTATTAAAAATAAATTGAAATCATCTTCGTTTATCTTGCCCTGCTGCACTTCCTGGAATTGTATTCCCTATATCTTTTAAAATCTTTGTTACGTGCTTCTTGTGCCTTCTCCCTTAATTGGCCGATAGGAAACAATACCGTTGATATTATTTCTGGATTATGTATGAGGTAGTTGTGCACAGTTGGTGGCATGTTGTGTCATGGATACTTTTCAACAAAGTACCATGCGGTACGATAAGTGAAAGCTCTGAATTTTTTACAATCGGTTTTATACAATGTCTTTTAATTTCTTCACACAATTACTGAAATTGTTTTTCCATTTCACTGCTTCCACAACATCTCATTATGCTAATAATCGCTTTTCTTTTAATAAACATCGTGTCAGAACTCGTTCCTTTAACAAAAAAAAATATAAATAGAATACCCACTAGAAACTTGCTCTGACCTCGTCCCCTAAAACCTTTTTTACTGAAAAAAAGGCAAAATATAAGCAACAAATTCTCATGTTCCTAAATTGAGCAATAAAAAATATTTACAAAACTGTAAAAACAAAAGCTTGGGTAGTCTTGCAACATAGCCCAAAGGCTCAGTACTTCTAAGCATAGAGTAAATATTTAAGTCTTTCACCGTAAAAACTATTTTAACGTTATTAACACACTTTTTTTAGTAATTAAAGATTCTTAAACTATCTCCACATACTTGAACTGCAAGATGCTATCACAAACTTAACATTTATTGCAATAAAGATGACGCACGACAACTCTCAAATTTCGCCAACAAACTGTACGTATTGTCTCGGGGAATAGCTCCCTGCAACTAAACGATACTTGAAGCGCGTTGGTGGAGGAATAAGATGATAACAATATTGTTTTATGACGCGCACAATCGTTTCAATAGAAGACAGTAAAGAAATTCACATTTTAATTTTTTGATTTTCTACCAATTTTTTAGGTATCCTGCCCCAGTGTGCGGCGGTATTTGCCTTCCGCGCAGCTGTGCATTGTTGTTCGTAGTCTGTGTACAGAGTTGTAGCAAGATATTTCCTATAAACAGTACATTTGAGCACAGTTAAACAAAAAAATTAACTGTTTTAGAAACAATAGAACCAAAATATAACTTTTCCAAAAAAAAAATAAAAGTGCAGAAATGGCATTTGGAAAGATTTATTGGGTTTGATAAAAGCAGGTGTTTGTTCTTCCGTTTTAGTACATTCCGTAACATGAAAATAATTTAACGCTTCTCTGGAAACTATCAGCAGTTAATATAAGCTTTTCATGTTTAAGACACATTAAAGATTTCCCTGGCATTAAGGCAACATAAGTAATAACAGAAAGTCACATGAAACAATAAACAAAAAGATAGTGTACATGTACGATATTAGAAATATTTTTCATCACATCATTTCATACAAAAAATAAAATCGAGAGTGTTGTACTATTCTTAATCATTTTATAACATTGCTCCTCAAAACCTATCCCCATTATTTTTTTCTTTATATGTTTTATTACTATAAATTAACATACTCGTATATCATTAAAAATGTACTTTCAGCCCATATTTGAAATTCAGAAATATTTCAAACGGAGTAACGTTTTTAAATTTAACTTTATTTAAAATTTTAATTGTTGTACATAAGTTCTGTAGATAATATACAGGGTTGCACATAAGACTTCATTTCCGTTTATTGACGGGAACTGTTACAGGGGAATTTTCAACTGTGTTATGCGTTTCCAAATTAAACTAAATTTTAGCATACTTGTAGTATATATACTTATCTGTAGATCCCATACAGGGCTTCACAAAAGAATTTGAATACTTTTCCGACTATAAAAGGTAAGTACTCAAATTGGATTTTCAAATGTATTATGAATTTATCAAATTGTTTACTTAAATACCATCTTTTACCTTATTATATGTATCAGTTTTGTTACAGTATTGTGAATGTGATGTAAATTGTTCTATAATATATGTTTGACGATTTTTTTATTTCTTGTTGTAACTGAAAGTATATTTCCATCATAGGTTGTTTTTAAAAAAATACAGTATAACGTCAATTTTGAATCTACCTGTATATGTCTGTGCGTGTGAATGGTAATACTGCTTAATTATCACCCCTCTTCCTAAAGCGTTTTTTTTCCTTTTTTTGCCACGCATAACATGGTTAATTAAATTTTCTGCAAACTATTCAAATCCTTTAAATCTTTTCAGACTCTTGCTTTTTCTTTCTTGCGTTTCATTTTCTAGTAAAAACATATTTCTAAAGATATCTTAACTTTGAGATTAAAAAAATATATATACTAAAAACATATGAGTGAGCTTAAGATTCTTCCATAAAGATGAAAAGATGAAAAACCTATTAAATTTATTCAATCCAAACAACTTCAACATAAATAATATATTAAAGGGCTCTGACGGTGTTACAAATGTTCTTTAAAATGGTTTTGAACAGATCATTAATATGTATCGGCTTAAGAAATCGAGTGAAAGAATTTTTATTTTTTTAATTTATTTTTTGTATTATATAATTTTTTATTTAAATATTAAGATATATATAGATATATACGATTCATTTTCAGTAGATTTAATACTGAGTTGAGTTAACACTCAGTCGATTTAATACTGAAATTTTTACAATCCATATTTACGAAAACGTAGTTAATGATAAATATATATTTTTTACGATATTCAGGGATGAGAATTCTCCGTCTTTTTGCATACCAGTATAATCTTAGATAAAATGGTTTATTTAATCGGAACAATCTGCTGTTTAACAGAACAACATTTTCTCTAAGACTATATTGGTATGCAAAAAAGACGGAGAAGTCTCATGCCTAGATATTGCTAGGATTTTCAATGTTGAAAAAAAAAGATAATATTAATATTAAAATTTATGAAATGATATTTGTAATTCGTATAAGTACTACTAACGTATTTATACATTGTATACAAATGTACATCGCAAATCTAAAGTATCTGAACTTTCTATTATGAAAGTAGTACAACTTTTGTGGTTAGAAAAAATAAATAGTGTACGTGCAACAGTAATTGACCACAGGACACAAAAGTGTAGAAACAAAATATATTGCACTGGTATATTAATTTTGGTTGGGAGAAAATGTATATAATATCCAATAAAATCATTTGTTATAAGTTATATATTTGTATGGGAAGATGTGATTGAATATTAAAATGGATTAATTAGAATATTTTTCTCAAATCTTCATAAAAGAAGCTCCCACTATTTGGAAAAAAAATCATGGTAAGTTTGAATTTTTTTTAATGTAGTTCAATTTAATTCCCCAGGCTCATTAAATGAGGCATGTAGTTCAGTTATGTTTATTTTGTGTAAATAAATATATATGTTTTAAAAAATAACGTTCTATATAGCTATTAGGGATTGGTCAATTACTGTATCACTAAATTGTTAACAGCGCTAGTAATTGACCAGGACGGAAAAATACTCAATATTTTATATTTGTCAAACTTACTTTTCAGAGCCAACACGAGCACAAAAATTCAAATTTATAATCTAATATTCGGTCACTTTTAGTCAAGAGGAAGGGGTTTCTCTAATACTTAAACACTGTAGTTATTTACTAAATTTTCGTAGGCACATACTGTTGAAATGTATTTTCCTGGATTTTGGATTTTTCACATCTGCTTTAAGTATTTGAAGCTCCAAATATAGATTATATTGAACGTCTAGAAATGCATAAAATTCAGTGTTTTCTATATTATAAAAAATGAAGTATGGTTCAAGTTACATTTATTTCTTGAAAATAAGTTCATATGATAAACTAAACAGTGCACAAAATATCTTTTTCAATTCAATCGATGTTTGCTGTACAACTTTGTCATTCACTATTTTCCCGCATCTCGAACAGTTTTCAAAATCGGTACGTTAACTCCTTACTTTGCCGCTAAGAGACGCTGTAAGCAGTTTATGTATACATCACATTTATGACTGTAGCTGCAGGCGTTTAAAAGTTAAGGTGATGAAAAATAGTTTTACAGGCAACACAGTATTTGCATTTAAATATTGAAATTACCATCCTTCAATCGTCATTATTTTGTGAATTATTGTTTTGTAAATTGTTTCTTGACTTGTGAATCATCCTGCGTATGTCTTTTAGCAAGAACATTTGTATTTTTATCCTTCACTGAAAAAGAAGAGTCAATTGGTCGGTTACTGGATCCATGTATTAAGTTTCTAGTACAATTCTTTTTCTATCTTATACTAATAATAATTTAAAGTGTAGAGAAAAAAAACGAGAATTTTTTTTCGGATTCGTAATCATGATACATTAATTGATCTTTATGCATATTTGCAGAAAAATGTGTCAATAATTATATTAGAAAAAAAATTGAAGGAATTTTCACTGGGGACACTTGCTGATATACTCCTTCTATTTAGATATTAAACAAAATCACTAATATATCAAATTTAAATTATGTTATATAATATTAAAAGCATGTAATCACTATTTTAAAAACGTTTTTTATGAAAAAAATACGTACGTATATACAGGGTGTCCAAAAAGTTTGGAGAAACGGTAGAATAACTCGAGAAATATAAATCGGATTGAAAAACGAAAAATATATGTTCAATATTTTTGACAAATCTGTTTAGAGATATCAAAGCCCCTCCCCCCCGCCCACCAAATCTGATCTTAAATGATAACCTCCCTTTTTTATTGTAGATTTGGATTCTAAGGGGAATAATACGTAAATTTTGTGTTTAACATTATTTTTTTTAATCGTAGATGGCGCTGTAATCGAGTAAAATACAGTAAGAATCGTTTCCATTGAAACGTCTGAAAATGGTAGACTAACTCGAGAAATATACATCGGATTGAAAACCAGAAAAATACGTGTTCGATATGTTATAAAATCGATTTAGGGATATCAAAGTGGCCATTTTTCTAAAATATTGAACACATATTTTTACGTTTTTCAATGCGATGTATATTTTTCGAGTTATTCGACCGTTTCCAGACCTTTCAATAGAAATGATTCTCACTGCATTTTACTCGATTACAGCGCCACCTACGATTTTCCGAAGAAAAGGTTAAATAAAAATATTTATTCATTTTTTCCCGTAGAATCCGAATCTTCAATGGAAAAGGGGAGGTTATTATTTAAGAATTCAAAGTTTCCCCCCTTTCACCACCAAGGGGAACAGTTAGGGGCAACTTTGATATCACTAAATATGTTTTTCAAAAATATTGAACATCTATTTTCCGTTTTCCAATCCGATGTATATTTTTCGAGTTATTCGATCGTTTTCAGAAGTTTCGGACACCCTGTATATATATATGAGAAACTGCAGATATTCTTTAGTAAAAACATTAAATAACCAATATAAAAGAAAACCTTTATTAATATCTAATTATAACCTTTATTAATATTAAACGTGATATCTGATGTACCTATTTTATAATCCGTAATTTAGCATATTGAACAAATTCACAATTAATTACTGTGCACACGTTTATTTAGGAATTAATCACTGCTAGTGGAAAAGGCGATAACAGTTAATCTAAATATTTTATCCATTAAATCCTCGACAATCCTAAACACAAATCTTTCCTACGCTGTAAAAAAAAGAAAAAGTAAAAATAGAAAGAAATTGTGGCCGCTCACATGTAGATAGCAGAATGGCAACTGAATATTCTTTCACATATTGTTTTCCCTTAAAGAAATACACTTGCCAGCCAAACTTCTCCTTTTTTTAATCAAATAACTATACTGAATCAGAAATTTAAAAAAAAAATCATCAAACGTTAAACAAACATATAATTGAATAATTATATTAAATAAATTTTTGGTCCTATACATGTTTTTTTACTTAAAAACACAGTAGGATGGCAATTATGGGTGCACTTAAGCATTATCGCATATGACGAATAACTATCGAGCCACCAAAACTCAATATCAAACTCTAGACTCTAGCACACACATTTCTGAAACTCCGAAGCTTCATATAAGGCTTGAATAATAAGTTGAGTTACTAAATGAATTGCTTCTATGAATAAAATGACTTGCTGTTATAAAATAAAATACAATATATTTTAGCAAATGATGTATTACAAAAATATATTTAAACGTAACTCGATTATTCTATTCCTTTATAAGCCATTGAGCGAAGAATTTTACGAGCATTTGCTTCAATTTCTTTAAATCAACTACTAAAACTCTTTTTTTCCATATTCGTTGAAATGCATTAAGTTGTTTAGGAACTATTTGCTCTTGCTATATTCCTTTTTACGCAATACCCAAAATCTTTCTATCCCTCTAGCCTGAGGAACTTTAGGCCCATTCTTAGATTTTTCTACGAATTCTGTGTTTTGAGATATCAGATAACCAGATACGTTTTTTACTTAATGTGAAGAAGCCCTATATAGCTAAACATTTATCGCATCTTTTTTATAATGCTTCTTAATCAAGGATAAATAAATCAAATTCTTAATCAAAGATCAATAATTAAAGAATCAAATACATTTTGATACACTCCTTATGATAAATTTTAGTATTCAAAGAGTATTCAGAAAAAAACAATTCTGATACATTTCCAGCCACATCCAAACTAAAAAATGTATTGAAACATTTTTGCTTGCGTTTGACTTTATGACTATAATAAACTTTTTTTGGATAATAAGCATAGAAATATTTACATACTGGTACATTTACTGGATGTTTGGGCATATATAATCGAAAATCGGAATTTTTCTAAACATATTTACATAGACGTCTCGTTTGCTCTGATCCTCAGTGCATTTTATTTATTTTTTTTTTTTTTTTATTTATTTATTTTTATTTTTTTACAAATCTTTAATTTTCAGTTTTTCTTTTTAATATGCATTAAAGATGATTGCGTTGAGTTCAGTTTCTTATTGGTTGCACGGGTAATAATGGAAGAGTTTTATTTGAAGGGATACTCTATTTTGTGAATGATTTTTGGTGTAGATATAAGTCATGTACGGTCTTTAGGGCTTTTGTATTCTTCTGTTTTATTTTTCGTATACCTCTTACTAGTCCAGTAGAAATAGCATTTTACCTTACAAAAATTCGGGTAGTTCTTATTTTTGGATATGTTGTAAAGGTTGATCCTATAATTAAAAAAAAAAAAAAAAAGTTTTCGACCTTCTAGACCTTGTGCGTTTTTCACAATATTGAAAAAACCAATATTTTTCGACACTTTTTTCGATTTTTCTTAAATAACTTATTTGCATATTCATTACACTAATTCAATAACTCATTTACATATGTTCATAGTGCATTTTACAGAAAAAGCACTTTCACCATTTTATAGAGCATAAAATTCTCTACAACATGCAGTATTCATGTTTGTAAATTGTCCAAATAGGGAGTAAGGTACGGAGCCGGGAAAATAGGGTAAAATTTGCAAAAAGTGCAAAATTCCACAAATGACGTTAGTTTTTGCTTAAAAACCTACTTTTAGTGCGTTTTAGAGACAAAAGTGTCAATATAAAGTTTGTAAAGCATGAAGTAGTCTATACGTTTCATTTATTAGATCATTAAATACCTCTATAATAGACTCTAAAAATCAGAATAATACAATTTATAGTTAAAACAAAAAAATACCGCCTGACAAGTCATTAATTTAAAAACGAGCTTTTATTTTTGATATTAATTAAACGATTCAATTAATTAATTATAGTATGTACAATAATAGGTAACTGTTGAATAGTTGAGGGGGGGGGCGAAGTTAACCAAAAAACCTAGTCGGTAGACATAGGTGATGGGCCAAGAATTCAAAGTCAAAAGTAAAATTAATAGGTGGGAATATTTAAAAAAAAATACTTGAAAGATAAATAAGTTATAATTTAGAAATTTTAAAACGGAAAAGCAGTATCTAAGGCCGAAAGTAAGTGAGGTGGGAGCAAAAGGAGCATGTGGCCCGGGCGCTAGAATGGAATCAATTTTTCTTAAATAACTCAATTTCAGTGCATTTTACAGAAAAAGCATTTTCACCATTTTGTAGAAGATAAAGTTCTCTATAACATGCAGTATTCATGTTTGTAAATTGTCCAAATAGGGGGTGAGATACGGAGCTGGGAAAATAGGGTTAAATTTGGAAAAAATGCAAAAATCCACAAATGACGTTTTTTTTTGTCAATAACCCACTTTTAGTGCATTTTAGAAACAAAACTGTAATAATCAACTTTTTAGAGCATGAGATAGTCTATAGTTTCAATTATTAGATAATTAAATATTGGTAATAGACCTTAAAAATCACAGCAAAAAGATTTTGGGTGAAAACAGGAAAATACCGTCTGACAAGTTATTAATTTAAAAAACGAGCTTTTATTTTTTATATTGAAAACACGATGTGGTTAATTAATTATAGAATGCACAATGAATTAATCAACAAATACATAGTAATTATTATATAGTCGCTTTGTCATATATGTTTCCTTTTTCTGATGCTTGGCCCTGGTAATGATACCATCGTCTCAGATACACTGTAAAAAATGATCAATGTTTCTTATTTTATGAAAATATACTATAACAACGAACGAAAATATAATACAAGAGGCGAAAATTCTGCTATAAGGCCGAATATAGATTGCCACACACGGCTTTTATTTAAAAAATAAATAAACTAGCTGTAACTCAGAATAAAAACGCAATGACAACAAACAATTTTAAAATATCTAAATAACAAATAAAAATTCACTTGTTAAAGTGTTGAGTTGTTCAATAACCATTCGATTTAGAAAAATATTTTTCTACCACTGAGCAATTTTTTTTAATGAAATTTAATTCATGTTGCTATGGCAGAAGACGATAAAACGATATCTTTGGAATAAGGGAATAAATAGAAGAAAAAATTTTGTTGATGTTTGTGATAAAATGTTTTTCTTTATTTTTTAAAAATGTATATACATAATTCACTTTTATATTTTAACAGAATAATAAGTTTACTATAATCCGTTACTCATGTATGGCCAGTATACACGATACACGTCGAGCCACAATGCCTTTATCATTATATTTTTACGCGTAAAAGTTTCGCTACGGTACTCCATTGTGAAGTTTTGTAATTTTTGAAATCTAATAATTGAAAAACGACATAATCATTAGATTTGAAATTTATATCAAGAAAAATACAATTTTTTACCATTCTAACGCAGTTTGTAAAACAATTTTGTGACAAATACTTTTCGAGTTATTAATTTTTTAAGTAACTTCAAATGTTTCATTTTCCGAGATTAATCTGCGGCAACGATGGATTGCTGTGACTTTTCATAAACATGAAAAATGATAGAGATTGAAAGAATAAGCCACCCTGTGTGTGGCTAATAATCTTCTGAGTTATCCGTAATTCCGAATAGCGTGTTCCATTGTCTTTTGAATCCCCAGAAACCAATACATTTCCAAAATTTAAAGAATTATTTATAAAAACAAAATATTTTTCGCTGCCCGTATTTTTCAGAAACGTTTCCAAAGGGTTTTTATACTGTACTAATTAGTGTCGTAAGTCTGAATACCTGTTTCTCGAATGTCATCCATTCTCAAGTAAACGTTTTCAGCCGCATAAGTTAATTTATCATGAAAGAGTAAAGAAATAATCTTAATTTCAATGCTAATGTTAACGCTATTAATTTTGCATGTTTGTCTGTTAAACATATTTTTTGAGCATAAAAATGTTTACTTGAGAATGGATAGCATTCGAAAAACAGGTATTACAGACTGAGGACACTAATTTATGCGCTACAAAAACCCTTCGGAAACGTTTCTGAAAAATACGGGCAGCGAAAAATACTTTGTTTTTATAAATAATTCTTTAAATTTTGGAAATGTATAGGTTTCTGGGGATTCAAAAGACAATGGAACACGCTATTCGGAATTTCGGATAACTCAGAAGATTATATTATATTTTCGTTCGTGGTTATAGTATATTTTCATGAAATAAGAAACATTGGTCATTTTTTACAGTGTACTTCATCGTCCGTCTCTGTACTTGACTCGATTGGTTATTCTAGGTCATCAAAGTCCTCAAGGTCCAGTACAATATCAGGAGCGTTGCCACGTAGTTGGTTGTGGCACTTCACACAGATAACTGATCACTTCAAGTCTGCCTTTCTAGAACTGCAATTCGTACTACATTTTTTTTTTTTTTTTTTTTTTGCATTGGCAAGATATGAAATCGAGTAGAGTTTGAGGAGCTGGTACATTCATCATGGTGACTGGAATGAGACCATGTCCACCCCACTTCCAGCCGCATTCGAGAGGATCCTTTTCGTTTCCCAACCATTTCTGAATGCATGATATTCAGCAGCATCACGAGTAGGTGGTAGTCTAGCTAAATTTATTTAATATTGTTAGCTGCTCTAGCGAAGCTGACATACCGCAATACATTCAAGTTTTGGTTGGGATCACCTCCATACAGGGCAAGAAGTATACCTTCTGTGGCTTCAACAAGTTTGTGCCTCTCTGCATTTGAGTCTTTAAAGATTTGAACTTTTTGGGTCAGGTATGGGTTCTGAAGAATTCTGCAATATTTCATTTTCCTATGGCTGTAGAGCACAGAAGTGGTGTCACAACCACTTACTGCATGAAGAAAAAGAATATTTTGTGCAACTTCCTTAAATTTGAAACACTCTTTGGAGTAGAGATCATCAGGCAGTTTCCTTCTCCTGGCCTTTCGGAAATAAACATTGTCTGCAGGTAGAGAAGCCACAAGAACAAGAAGGTACATGTCTTTACCATTGACAAGCATCGTAATCACGGGCTTAGGAAATACCTGTGTTCACTATTAGCACATCTGCATCGTCAATGGTCTGCGTAATGATCATTTGTGCTTTTTCAAATTCATTTCGAAGCATATAAATGAAAAGTTCTTTATTTTGTTTTTCATTCCCCAACAATTTTTCTTGTGGCATCTGTGGAAACATAGTGTCATTGAACTTAACCTCAGCAGAAGTGTGAATCTTCAAGCGACGAGCACTTTCTGCACTTTTTATACTTTTTTGATTATGTTCAGGATAAGTTTCTAATATTTTCTTTATTTGAAATTTAAAACTGAATTCAAAACACCGGAAAACAATTCTCCTTTATACAGGTTTCCATCTTATTAGGTATAATTTTTGTTATTCTTTCTGTTGGGACTAACATTCTCAAACTGAGATGCATTTACCATCAATGTAAACTTTGACTTACAAAATATGTGGAACAAATGAATACAAACACGACAAACCAAATCCTCATTGTGCGCCCTCTTCTCCTTCCATTTTAGCGCCGGGGCCACATGCTCCCACCTCCCTTAGTTTCGGCCTTAGAACTCCTTTTCCTTTTTAAAATTTCTAAATTATAACTTATTTATCTTTCAAGTATTTTTTTACATTATTCCCAGCTATTAATTTTACTTTCGACTTTGAATTCTTGGCCCTGCACCTATGTCTACTGACTATGTTTTTTGGTTAACTTCGCTCCGCCCCCCCTCAACTATTCAACAGTTACCTATTAATGTACATACTACAATTAATTAATTGCATCGTTTAATCAATATCAAAAATAAAAGCTCGTTATTAAATTAATGACTTGTCAGGCGGTATTTTTTTGTTTCAACCATAAATTGTCTTATTTTGATTTTTAAAGTCTATTATAGATATTTAATGATCTAATAAATGAAACTTCTAGACTACTTCATGCTTTACAAAATTTATAATGACACTTTTGTCTCTAAAACACACTAAAAGTAGGTTATTAAGCAAAAACTAACGTCATTTGTGGATTTTTGCACATTTTGCAAATTTTACCCTATTATCCCGGCCACGTATCTCACCCCCTATTTGGACAATTTACAAACATGGATACTGCATGTTGTAGAGCATTTTATGCTCTGCAAAATGATGAAAGTGCTTTTTCTGTAAAATGCACCAAAATTGAGTTATTTAAGAAAAATCAAAAAAGTTTCGAAAAATATTGGTTTTTTCAATATTGTGAAAAACGCACAAGGTCTCGAAGGTCGAAAACTTGGTTTTTTTTTATTAGAGGGTCAATCTTTCTAACATATCCAAAAATCAGAACTACCCGAATTTTTGCAAGGCAAGGCCCTTTTTTACGCTATTTCTACAGGACTATACTTATTGGATAAATAGTTATTTTGCTCTTTCCTAATTTAAAATTTGTTTAACGATCGTTGTTTTTTCTAATGATAACATGTTTCAATGCTCAAAAGGCACCATTATCAAGATCTACAAAGATAAACAAACAATTCTCGCACATTTTTTAAAATAAACTTATATAAACTCGGTTTATAGCATCAGGTGCCCCCATCCGAAAAATCTACAAGAGACCACTCCATTTCTTCCGGTCAAGGGTCCATTCCTACTCCAGACCCCTGTACCTCATGGCTTTTTTATACCATCTATCCAGTTCTTTCAGGGTCTTCCTGGTTGAATCTTTTGGTTTGATCTGTAATTAGATGCGATTTTGGATAGTCTCTCGTCACTCATTCTTTTAACATGACTATACCAGATTAATTGTTTCTTTTGGATATCGTCTAATATGGTACCCTTTATTTTCATCAATTCTTTTATTCTTTCATTTCTTATTCTTTATATCCTCCATGATCTTCTTAGGGCATCCATTTCCACTGCTGCTAATTTCTTTCTAAATGTCTCCATAATTGTCCATCCCTCTGCTCCATATAACAATATGATCTTTACAAAAGAATTGTATGTATTATATTTTCATTATTATTCTTGTAGAATCTTTTTGCAATGTTTTTTTTATATATACGAAATAGGGAGCAGGCCTATTGTCATAACCCCCAACCTGGAGGACCAGAGTGTCAAATTTAGTCTGGCACTTATCCTTTGATCAATCCGGCTTGGTAGACCCTACCAGTAACAACGCTACCACCGGCACAGCTCTCCGGGTCACTGGGGCACACAAGCCCCTCCACCGCGGCAAGGTAAAGACAACACGGAGGAGTGAAAATAAACTTGAAAAACATAAATCACGATATCATATATGTCATAAAAGCAGGTGCATATAGTCAACTGTAAATACGGAAACTAATATTTCTTTATTCCTTTTTTAATACTGAAACAAAAATTAAATTTATTCATTGCAAGTTTAAATTTGATTCATTTCAAATGTTCTCGTTACGCATATAGCTATATGCATAATATATCCTCTATAGGATTGATGTCCGGTGAATTCTGAACCCAATCTAGTACATGAATACCATTTTGTTGAAGCCAGGCTTTTGTTATCCTATCTGTATGCGGTTTGGTTAAGTCATATTGAAAAAGATAACCAGATTGAAGGCAGTAATCAATTCTGCAAAATGTCCCGATAACGTTTCACATAGTCCCGTCATATGGCATCACTTGGTCGACACCAGAATAACCAAAACATTCCAAAATGTGAACACAACACGGAAACTTGCACTCTTATTGACGCATTTTGGGTTTAAAACTTCATTTGCTTACCTTACGAGCCGACGACTGATATTTCCATACAAAACTGGAAAAGAGCAATTATCTGACCATGCTTTAACACTTTACCATTGCTGATGTGTTCATTTGTGTGATCTTCAGACCCCAGAAAAATTTTCCTTATTTGAGAAGGAGTTAGCATCGGCTTACATTTGCTTTTGTAAGATTTGAAGCCCATTTTATTCAATATTTATGAATCCTTTTTACGAGTCACCGGTCTCCCTATGCTTTCTTTCATAGGGATGCGGCTTTTATCATCGTGTCTGGTCTTCTGTTCATTACCACTAGAAGCAATGTTCGTTCTTCTCGGACTGTTGTTGTTTATTGGAGACCAGCACTGTTGCGTGGCTGCAGGGACCGGTTAAACTTTGAAGTTATAGGAAGCACAGTATCATTTCGAGGATGCTTTTATCCAAGTTTTTGAAATACTCGTGCTTAGAAAATTATTAATATTCTACAAATATTATTTCCATGAGCCATTTAATAGAATTCATATTTCATTAAACAGTTTTTTTATGTTATCTGCATATAAAATACTATAGAATGTGTTTATTATACATATAGTTGTTGTAGGTTCAGTTACGCGGACGGTTTTTAACCTTAAAACCAGGATATATTTTTATTAATTAACAGATTACTGATAAATTGATAACATTCAGACTTCCCAGTCAGATAAGAGAAGTTTTCTGACGTAATGGGGATATTTTCTCTTGTTTTAGGCAAACTTTCACAATAAATATATAAATAACCTTTAAAAAATTGTATGTAATAAAATAAAAATGGAAATTAGAGGCCCAATTTTCCGGTCATTTTTAGGGCCCTCTTAAATTTAGATGGGGAAAACTCGTGCTTCATGGGCCTATTTGATAATCAGGCCCTGCCTGGCTGTATATCGCCGGTTGTAACGAAAGTTTTCAAAACATAAAGCACTATTGATTCAGGAATAATTAAATCCCTTTTTATTTGCCTCATCAGACACACGCTATTTCGTTTTACTCAACTCTACCGTCATTTTTTACCACCCATTTTCTTCTTATTAATTGATTTGAAACCTTTTTTTTAAATTGCCATCAGTCCCGGATGCGACAATTGACTTAGTTGGAAACATCCAGACAACCGCAATTGTCGAAAATTTTCTTTAAGTGCACTTCACATGCGCAAAACAATAGGGCTTTCTATTTTTTGAGGGAAAATGTGTTATATACCCAAATCTAAGTGTGCGACTTCTTTTATTTTTTTTATTCCTTTTTTAATTCAATTTCTTCACTTTAGATGACTGACGTTTCAAGAATTTGATTGTTTTTTCAGACAAAATTAAGTTTGCGTTTTATATCTTTGAAAACGTCACTTTTAAACTGCTGAGCAAAGAATCAGGGCCACGAGTAAGGTATTTGATAAAATATCTTAAAAGAAAATTTCATTCATTCATATTGGTATAGCTCCTAACGGAGCTTAAGAAGTGTTCAAAGAAAGCAGGATAATTAAAATTTAAAGAACAATTTAGTAAATGTTACATTTAAGCTACTAACGTAAAATATATAACTTCACAATATAATTTTGTGAAAAATGATTTGAATTACTAAAAAATAAAGACAAAAAGAAACAAGCAAAAATAAAATAATTGTAATTATTTTTGTAGAAAATATGTAGCCATACCGTACAGCTTCAGAAATTAGAATTTATATTAACATTAATATTATTTGTATGGGTTCACGACAAGTAGATATGTCATTGTATTCAGTATATTTTTTGTTTTAAAATACGATTCTTATATTAACCTTAAGACTTGAATATCAACACTCTCAGTCAAATGTCTCTGTAAGTATGTTTACAAAAGATATGATAGTATCCTTATACATGGATGTAGGAGTGGGTATACGGCGTTAAACGCAGTATATCCTTCTGGATTTTCTATATGGAACTCCGTAAAACTTGAACGTTGTTCAAAAAAAGCTTTAGTGTATACTATTTACTATGTACCCTCTAGCGTGTTCTCTCTAGCTTATATTTTCTTGCGTATACCCTCTTTATGTAGCTTTTCTGGGTTTTTTATGCCTACACCACTGCTTTATACTTTTACAAAGTAATACTAATGGATAATGACAAGTCATCCTAGATGAAGTGAAAATTCACTTGAATTACCGATATATTAGTTATCTGTGAGACTTTATAATATATTCAATCGTTCACATTCAGTTGTCGAGGTGCCAGTTCCTTTAACAAAATAACAATTTATTTTAAATTGAATGGAGCTTGATGTGGACATGGACACATATATCAAACTTATAGCATATTTCAGATAATGAAAATATGCTTTATCATCTATATATTTAAAACGGAAAGCATATTCTGCCAAATCCACATAAAATCATTCCCAATACGCATGCGTCAAATCTGATTCCATATTCGTCGAAATGCATTAAGTTGTTTAGAAACTATTTTCACTGATCCGATAGTCATTTTGTCATTATAGTGTATCTAAATACAGTTTGTGATATAGGCCAAAATTAGCACTCGCCACTCGGCGTATAATACTGAAAATTTGGCGATTGACTTTATTGCCACCATTGGTCAAACTTAACAGTCACACTCACCAATTGCGATGATTGAATGTAAAGTAAGATTTATTTTCACTGTCACTCAACGAATTTAAAAAATGTAAACAATGCATTTTTAATGAGAGAAATTGTATTTAATGATGGAACCCATCAAAACTTGACGACAAATAACTCGATGGTACAACAGAAAAATGTTCATAACCGCTTCAAAATGATAATTTTTTTAAAGAATACTTCTTATCAATAATTCAAATGAATAAAAAATCCACTCCAATCCAAATCCAAGCTGGGGATAGGCAACAGGCTGATGCACTCACATAACATCCCTCATCCGACGCTCTTACATTTATCAGCACACCACCAACAAACGATACGCTAATGTACTATCTAACATTGATAATACCTGGATTTTTTTACTCGACAGTTTTTTTAAGTACTGGCAAGTGACAAAATTACAAAAATTTCATTAAACAATCGCAAAATTCGTCAAACGATTGTGGAATAAATAGCGAAGTTCATCATATGGTATCGGAAAAGAAATCGCGACATTCGTTAAATGGTTTCGGGAAAAAAATCAGCAAATTCGGAAAATTGTGTCGGTTAATAAATCACGAAATTCGTTAAGTGACCGCAAAAAAGGAAAGCTAATTTGTCAAGGAATCGCCGAAATAAATAGCAGATTTTGTCAATCGATCGCGAAAAATATAGTATATTTCGCAAAATTATTGCGTAGAAAAATTAATTTCGTCAAACTGTCGTGAAAAAATTCGTCAAAAAGTTTCTGGAAAAAAATCGTCAAATTCGTCAAATGATCTCGGGGGAAAGATCGTGAAATTCGTCTAACAATCGCGGAACAGAATTGCAAAATTCATCAAACGTCAGCAGGAAAAATGTACGCAATTCATGGAGCATCAGCGGGAAAAAAGTGTGCAATTCGTCAAACGTTCATGGAAAAAATCATGAAATTCGTAATCAATAGTCGATAAATTGCGAAAATCGTCAATAGATAGCGAGAAAAATTGCGAAATTTGTCAATCAACAGCTGAAAATTCGTGAAATTCATCAAATTGTCTCAGGTAAAAAAAAAATGTGAATATCGTCGAATGGTCTGAGGTAAAAAAATTGCGAATATCGTCAAATGGCTTCAAGAACAAAAATCATAAAATTCGTCAAATGATTTCGGGGTAAAAAATCGCGCAATTCGCCAAATGGTTTCGAAATTTATTGAGCGACAGCGAAAATAAATCTCATTTTCCATACAATCATGGCAATTGGCGAGTGTAACTATTAAGTTTGGCCAGTGGTGGCAATAAAGTGAATCGCCAAATTTTCAGTATTACCCGCCGAGTGGCAAGTGCTAATTTTGTCCTGTATCACAAACTGTATTTAGATACACTATAATGATAAAATGGTTACTGGATCAGTAGATGGAAAAGTGTTTAGGGTATATAAATGCATTTTGCATTGACTGACGTTATATAATGACAATTGTGTATGATTTATCACTGTTGTGTCAGTAAATGGTTTTCCATTTACTGGCCCAACAGCGATAAATGTGTGTCAGATGAAAGAATTTCTGTAAGTGCATGTGCCAGTGTAACTCAGTCATTTGCTATTCCCCAACCTAACTTTAATTCGAGGTGGGTTTGATATTTTTTTAATTATTCTGCAAAAAATTCAAACATCTTAAAACAGCTATGAATTTTATTTTTATGGTACTATCAAGTTGCTTGCCGTCAAGTTTTGACGGGTTCCATCTAGTTAAGAAATAATAAGGTAATTAAACGCAAAACACATTCTGTTCATTGAAATATCAGAACAATAAATCTGGACTAACAAGCAGAAACAATGAAAGCGGATTAGTAGCAGAATTGGCGTATGTATTCTTCAACTTGACGGAACAAAAAATAATGTTTTTTGGAAATTCCTTCATTTTGTCGAAAGCTAAAAAGGTTTCCTCACACAAATGTGTACGTAGATATTCAATATACAACAAATGAAGAAAAAAAATCCCATTGTTTTATTATTAAAGAATTTTAAAAATGACATATGTTCCGCTTAATCCTAAGGGAAGAAAAAATATATTTTCTTAAATTAAATACGACTGATTTGAATAAATATAGTAAGTAAATGAATCTGAAGTAGAAAATCGGTAATATTTTAAATTGAAGTTTTAATAAAAGTTTTAAATAAAAATGTTTGTTTTGCAATGAATCTTCATCATTACAACAAAACTAATACTGTGGAAGAATATTTATGAATTGTCTAACACTTTTATTGTAAAATACAGTACCCCCCCCCCTTTACATCATTATATCCCTCATTCGGAAACATTGGTCTTTTCTCGTTCTTCTCAAAACAGAAGTTAAATTAAAAACTTACCTTAAAAGAACCTTTTAAATAGCTTTATAAATATATTGATTGTAAGATCTGCAATTCTATATCATTAATTTTAATTAGAGAAATTATTATATGCTCATAAACTAACATTTTGAGACAAATATAAAACATTTATTTTGAAGTTATCTATAAATTTTTAAAAAGTTTCAGTAATATCGCGATTTTTCATTGATTCCCGACATGCTTGATATAAAGATGGTTACTATACTTCAAAGGTACAGAAAAAATATGTTGCATATTGAACTGTTTTCAAACAACAATTGAAGCAATAATATTCATGCTAATCTCTATTTTCCATATTAGTTGCAACAACTGCGCCGTCTAGCGGCCTGCGCGTCAGGAGTATTTTAGTTCGAGCGGAGTCTTGACGTATGGTGGTCATGTGGAGAAGTGAACAGAAAGTGAAAGATATGGCGACCTGCCGTAATTTTAAATCCTTCTAGCAGTTTCATCTCGGATCCATTACATCTTATAACTCATGTGTTCTGTCGTTGTAAATGTTAATTTTGCCCGTATCTCTGTTAGTGGTATTCCAATAAAATAATCAAAAATACATCAGATTATTTTATCCACTAACTATCGAAGACAGTACAAAGTTTTACATGGAATACGATTTTAGAATAGACACTTCTTTTTTTACAAACAATCCAAGCTGTATTTTATATATATATACACTACGTGAGGTATCCGGCATTGGATTTTCTCTTGTACATCAATTTAGGTATTTTTCTATATGTAAATATGACTTAGATCATTTTATTTTCGCTTTAATACTGTTTTCTAATAAGCATTTACTTGCTATACACTTGCTGCATGTGCGAGTAATTGTTAAAGAAAGAAGACTGAACATCCAACTGAAATATTTTCAATGCTATAAATCGGAAATGTGAAAATGGAGGAAAACGAAAAAATAATAAATTTCATTTAAAGCTGAATTACATTAGCATACATCTAAGAGAGAAGAATATAAAATTGAAAATTGAAAAATTTTCTTTATTTATTGGTGTCCTTCGTGATTTAAAAAATACCTTACATAACTTTTTTTTTAAATATTATTATGAAAGGAATTTGAAAGATTTGTAGTATGTTATCTCTAAATATGTTAAATTATCAATATTGATAATATAATTTTAGTATTTTATTATAATAGATTTATTATAATATCGTTTCATAAGAAAGAAATATAGTATATTTTATAAACATTCATTTGATGTTGAAACGATGGTATCATGTTCAAATATACGATTTATTTCAGAAATTTTGTCCAGGATAACTAGAAAAAAAATGCAATATTTTAGAATTCTCACGAAACATTTGTGCATTTCCATGCTTCTTAAAATGCTCTTTAATTGAAGTACATTTTAGCTAGCTCTACAAAATTTTAACAAAGTAATTGACTTATTGAAAACGAAATAATTTTAAACATTTATGAAAGTCTATTAATTTAGAAAATTTTATTAGTTTTAAAACTTTCTAAATGAAACACTTTAAACCTATCGTATGTATAATGGGATAAAATCTTTTTGTGACATTTTTCTAAATAACGCAATATATTTAAATCTATCAGAAGATGCTTAAACATGTGAGCTAAGAAATACGAAATCGGATTATGTTGAAGCTAATGGGGATGTTCTTGGAGAAATTCCAAAGGTTACATTTGCGTCCCTATTATGGAAATGGGAATATTCATCAGATTTCTTTTTTTTTTTTACTTTTGGTTCTTACGTTCAGATTGGTGAATTGAAATAGCAGTTCCCCCACTTGCTATATCAGATTATTTTATAATTGAATACTAAGAAATGCGATAGGAATAATGAATAGAATTTAATATTCTAATAGCATTTTAAAAATGCAATTTACATGAATAAAAATTAGGAATAAGGCATAGTTGACAACATAGAGAATTATACATTCAGAGCATACTTTGTGTATTTCTCGGTAATGCTGTTAGAGCATTAACTCCAATTATTGATTTCTTTTGTTGATTTTCATATTATTTTATGATTTTCTTAATCTGTAAATGATGTTATATACATTTCAATTTGTTCAAATTAGGTTTGTTTATCGAATTTATTTGCAAGTGTTTTTTCATTAAGGTTTAGATTTAGTGTTTAATTATTAATAATAAGTATAGATAGATTTAAAAATGATATAAAATATGATAACTTCAAGGCGTATTTTTGTACAACTTATATAAATAGGATTATCATTCTTGTAATTGTCATTACAAATTGCAATAGCCCCAAAAATTGCATATAGCATAAGCTGTAAACTTTCACGATTTTTCGGCAGCACTAAAATATTAATCGACATTTTTTTCGGTTATTAAATAGTGCAAAATTTACTGTTATATTTTAATGTTCAGAAAAAACAACTATGCATAAATATGCATTGCATACATTCAAAATCATATTTAAATGAAAAATAATATGTCTTCACACAGTTTGCAGAAAATATTAGAAATAAAAAGTTTTTTCTATCTCTGTTTATTATTATTCTTATACTTATCATTATTATTATTATTATTATTATTATTATTATTATCATTATTATTATTATCATTATTATTATTATTATTATTATTATTATTATTATTATCATTAGTATTATTATTATTATCATTATTATTATTATTATTATTATTATCATTATTATTATTATTATTATTATTACTTTGTTAATTAATGTAATAACATGATTTTCGTAAATTATAATGCTTATATAGTCCTAAAAAGTACGTGATGTATTATTTTAATACAGCATAATACTCTATGTTATTTGTACTAACAGCACTACACTCTCACTTGTTTTAAAATTTTCAATTGCTATGTGAAATAATATACACGATTACTCACGATTGCAAGCACATAATTTCAAAAGAGGAAGATAACACATGAGACATATAAGACATATTAACATAGAGAAAGACATGTTGCGAAAATCTGTATGTTTCCTGATTTCTTTCTCTGGTGTACCTTTAAGGCCAATCACTAAAGCAAATCGCCATCGCTCTTGCCAATATGGTCAACATTTCGCGTAACATTAAAAATATTTCAACATCCTATTGTATTTATTGCCATAGTGCCCGTGTCAGGCAGTATAAATGATCAGAAAATATTTGAGCCTCTCTTGTGAAACGCCATTCGTATGTGCGAATTATTTACTATTAAACGTAGCCTAATAAATCCCTTTACACCGTTTGATTCCACGTATTATTGATACTTCTATATCCTGTGTGTGACGTTTCCAGTCGTGCTTTCCTAAAGGAATATGGCGCATCCAAATTTGAACGTGAAATTTTGGGATATCGTATGCATTGGCATCATAATTAAATGCCAATAATTCTTTATCATCTTTTTACTGATTTTTTTTTCAATTTTTGATTCTATCACAGATCAAATAAAATTCGAAAGAAAATATTTTTCAAATATAACTATACTTCATCAGTATGTATTACTCAATTAGTATGACAATTCTTAGTTATTCAATAAGTTAAATAACCACCCTGAAATTTGCGAAACTCATAAACTATTTTTTATAATATGTTTTTAAAGTAGGGATTGCAAACAAGCTAAGTGGGATTATCCACTTTTTAGATACAGCTGGGATAACGTGGCAGATGCTAATTTTGCGCAATAAATATACTGTCTATGAAATAAAAATGCCTTAGCTTTCATGTTGAAAATTCAACGCAATCTGACGAATATAGTATAAGAGAATAACAAAGTGCTCGAAATTGCTCATTTTGTTTCTTAGACAAAAAATTCCTATTATGTTGTTTTTATTGTTTATGATTTATTAAAAAATCTTAAAAATGCAAGATACTTGGATGTTGTCTAGCTGTAACTTTATTTCAATTTCTATGATTTTCAGTTATTAAGACCTTATTAATACAGAACAAAATACAAATTAAAAAAGAAAAAGTAATATATACAAAAAAATCGGGAGATGATGACACAAAAATGACACAATTTTTAAACATTGGATTAACCTTAATCTATTATGTATAATTACATAATTTGAAATCACTAACTAGTATTGAAGCAGAAACGTTTCTTTTATTGTGGGCTGCATTTTCAGATCTATAAGAAAATCAGTGGACAAAGAAATATACGCAATCTATTTCTTTATATCATATTTCATCATATTTCACCGAAACAGAAAAGACTAACTAGGGTCTTGTAACTTGTGATTATACGTTCTAAATTACTTGTGCAAGAGATAACATACAGTGTCGGTGGTTCGATAGGTGTATTTTATTGCTCTTTTTCTTGATCTTTATATAATAATACTTTGTTTGCATAAAAAATTACTTGCAGTTTAAAACAATATTTTTCTACAATAAAAAATTAAAAAAAATTGATTTAAAACTGTTTTATAAAATGTTACTTTCACTTTTTGTTTTTCATTTAATTTACATAAAGTAGATTTGGTTATTTATTGGTTATTAATTTTTATTTTTATTTTTTATTACTATTGAATTTAAAAAATAAAGTCAGGTCGGGTAATCTGATAGAATTCCAGCTTGAATTTCTCTGCATTCGAAACTTTGGTCAATCAATCTTTTATAGCAAAAAGAACACTTCTTAAGGCTTTTTATCAAATTATTAAAACAATTACAATTAGATATATCCTTTTATTTATAATTTTTTGTTGTTGTTTTTTACATAATATACACTGGCCTCCAAAAGTTAAGGTACAACCAGTTTTTTGACGTTCGTTATTAAAAGAATGAAAATAAAGGTAAAAATTATGGTTTATATGAATAATCATAAGTAGCTTCAATAAAATCTTATGAAAAAATATACCCATCTCAATTATTTTAATGTATTGGATACTTATATGGTTGCCAGGAGGAACTGTGAATATCTCACTTTGGGAATTTGTGTGATTTTTTTTTATGGTTGATTATCTTGAATTGTTGGTGCTAAAATAGTGTTGTCCATATCTAGGAGATGTCGTTTACTTGATTCGTTAAGATGGTGGGCAATCTGATGGATGTAAATGGTGTTATCACAAGCTAGTGCTGCTAGAGGTCTTAATGAATCTCGTAGTGTGGTCGAAAGGCTCTGAGATCAATTTAAATCAAAAAATTCAGTATCGAGAAAATTTGTTCCAGACAATTCATGGGTTTTAATCCCTGTACAAGATCGCTATCTAGCTCTTTTGGACCGAAGGAGGAGCATCAGTACTGTGGCTCAATTATTTTCAGATCATCGTAAAGCAACATGAAAGACAATACATGCGATTACGATGTATAGACGACTTCACAATTAAGGACTCTATGCAAGACGACCCGTTGTATGTGGCTCTCTTAATCAACAACACAAAAGTGCCCGTTTATGTTGCCAAGGGAGCACGTTACCTGGAACACACAACAATGGGTTTCCGTACTGTTCACAGATGATTCTCGATTTCTCGGTTTGCTTTGGAGAGTGATTCAGTTCACGTGCTGATCTGGAGAGAACAAGGCATCAGATTCTACCTATGTAACATTGTTTAAAGACACAGTTATAGAGGTGGTGGAATCATGGTTTGGGCTGGAATCTCTCTTTTGGAAACAATAATTTCCATGTGTGCCATGGAAGAATTCTGACTGCTGTGAAATATCGGGAAAAGATCCTTGTTCCGTTTGTCACACGGTATGGAGGTGCTATTGGTGATGAATTAATCTTAATGGTTGATAATGCCCAATCGAATTGAGCTAGAGTCGTTGATGGATATCTAGAGGATCAAGGTTAGGAGTGAATGGAATGGTCAGCACAATCTTCGAACTTTGATCTTATAGAGCATCTTTGGGACTATCTCAGCAGACAGGTGGCTGCCATTAGTCCTCCTCCAAAGTCGTTAAATCATATGGAACAAGCGTTGCTCCATGTATGGGAGTTGTTTCCCTTTCCAGTTCCCTTTCCTCCTCCAACTTAATTTACAGTATGGAAAGTGGATACCAGAAATTCATTACAAATAGAGCCGGACACAAGCCTTATTAAAATCCGTTTATTTAATTTTTTTAACAAAAAACTGCTATTTATTTATTTTTTCAAACAGTGGACTTTTGCTAAAAAATGCATTTTTTTATTTATAAATCATGCTTGATGTTAAAATTAAATACAATTCGATAAATAACAGTTTTAAGCACAATTCTTCTAAATTTCATGTTTTTATCTTAGTTTGTTTTCAAATTAGACATAAAAGACTGGTTTTACCTTAACTTTTGGAGGCCAGTGTAGTATAATAACAGCATGAAGACTGTTCATTTATCTTTGCCTTAATTTCCGCAATAAAGATTATTTGAGAATTTAGATTGCATTTTCAAAATTAATTTGAATATGCGTTATTAATATTATAATAAGATATAACTTAAATACTGTTTCTTGATTTCCGATTATTTAAAAACAATGCCTACTTTAACATGAGTCATTTTCATGATATTTTTTTATTATTTTCAAACTGCAAGCATATTATTTTACTCATGTAACTGTTATATAATACTAACCAGTTACGTCCGCTTTGCTGGTCGACTTTTCCAAACAAACCTCGAATGATTAAAACATCTTCTAGTTCCAACTTCCACTGTCTGGGGCTCGATCTGTTCTAAAGAAACTTCTTTCCGAATGAACTTCCTTAACGGGTCTCCTACGGCACCATATAGCAAACGTGCTGCCCACGCGCTGCAAAAATAAATTACTTTCGCCTTTCACCACCACCAGGGGCGCCAGATCTATATACTTTTAGCATTAACGCGATGTTTAAATTAAGACCAACCCCCCCCCCCTCAAAATTTAACGAGTAACCTTTAAAATTAACAAATATCGGTAACTTTTGAAACAGAAACAAATGGCGCGTTTTATGGTTTGACTTCGCATTTTATTTCCTTTTCTTTTCAGAAAGTATCTACAGTATAGGTAGAAAGTAGTATTCAGTAGTAGTCTTATCCGTTGGCATGCGGAAGTACCCAAATTCGTATTCTCTGTATTCGTATTAGATTTATTTCCTTTTTTTTATACATATAATATCCGTGCCAAAATATATGGATTTGGAGGTTACAAAGAATGTAAAAACTAAATTGACTGCCTATCAGTTCGTACTTAAAAAAATACACGTGTTCGTTACGTACGTAAGAAATAAAACTTCAAAATTCAATCTATAATCACAAATGTGATCGTCAGTAATGTTGTCGTAATAACGATGCGGACAACAATGAGGTTAAAATTCATAAGTTACAACAATGGAGCTATTATTTCAATTAATAATTTAAACAATCGCAATGTTGTCTGTATGGGAAAACTGAAAATTTTGGGTCGACGTTTCGAGGCGTTTATTTCGATTACGGATTACTTTAGTTGCCTCTTCCATGTTTTAATACGCTTATATCTAAAATTTTACGATTCTATCTTATAAACTATCGAGTTGTATAGAAAGACAGACAGACAATATTTTTTTATATACTACATTATTTCTTTATTTTAATAAAAAATACAACACAAGTTTACATTGTACCTCCACCATAATTCTAATATTCTATGTCTCTTTATCTTGTAAACCAAGTGTTCAAAATAATATGGTTCGTGTGATGAAATACATAAACTTTTTTTTATTACAACTACATAATACTAAACTTTCATACATTTAAGAATACATTTTACAAAAAATACAAAATCGTTTCATGATACATATTAAGAAAAATATTTAAAGTTGAATTGCTTTGAAGCTACTCTTTCTAATTCAAAAATGTTTTTTTTCTTTTTCGTTACCTTTTTCTCTACTTCAATGCAGAATATGACTTTCTACAAACAATTGCTTCTGTTTTCCACGTTTATTACTTTCAGAAACTGGTTTTAGGAATTTTGGGAAGCGCAAGAAAAGAATGATTGATATTCTATTGTTGTGAAATGTTTGAACGTTCCTCGGTTTCGTCTACAAAAAGAAGCATACTCGTATTTTGTATGTGCAGAAAGATATAGAAAATCATTTGCTATTTATATCACTTTATTCAAAACATAAAAATCGATCAAGTGCGAGTATAACTAGCGTTCAAAGGGTTCCGTACATTAAATTATTAATTACTATCTATTAATTAATATACTCCTACTAACCTTAATTTTTTCATAATTTTAGTTTCAGCTGATTCGGAAATAGGAAGGATGGGACATATTTTTGCAGTACACTTTCGACGATATCCCTGGAAATACAATGCCTAAAGTTAAAACAAATATATTTTTGAGTTCGATGTTACGAGACCTTTTGAACGATACCCTACACGATACATATATTAAAAAAAATAATTAACTTAATTAATATCTCGGCTAATTGCAGACATTTTTTTTCGAAAATTATTATCAAATATTATTGTATTATTCTTCGTCGATAGATACCTCGAGCGCCCAACAACTGCCCCACTGCCAACCCAAAAAGTAAAGTTTGTGTGCAACGGAAAAATTCGTTTGTCTCAAAAAGTATGTTATCTAGAAAAATCGCTTTAGTTTTCCTTCAAAGTTTAAATAAATTCCTATTACCCCTATTTTTAAATAATTATAGTTTCAGTAGATTCAGAAATAGAGGGAGGAGAGGCATATATTTTTGCTGTGCATTTTCGACGATATCTCTGAAAATATAATATTTTAAATTAAAACAAGTATTTTTTATGAATTCGGTGTTATGAGATCTCTCACGATACCCCACATGATATACAAAAAAAAAACTTTTTATTTCAAGTAACTAAATTAGCCCGCTAATTTTTTCCTAAACATATTTAGGAATGGCTAATAATCTGAAAATATGTAGGTCAATAGGCTTTATAACTTTCCTAAGTTTGGACTTTCCACGTCCCATAGTTTACAGGAAAAAGGGCTCTGATAGACGGGCAGACAGACACAGAAGTGATCTAATAACGGTTCTGTTTTTACGTTTTAAGTACGGAACCCTAAAACGTAACAAAAAATACTTTCTATTTACTATACATGTTTTATTCATGTCGATTACGTACAAACAGTTAACCAATTTAAGGATTATATAAGATTATGCACATTTAAATCGGCTTAACGAAATAAAGATTTTTATTCACTTATGTAACATTTAGTTACATGAAATATTTAATTAGTTTGTAATATTTTAAAAAGAACTACATACAAACTTTAGCGTTAGAACAAAAGTTCTTGCAGTCATGAACTTCAGCTTTCAAGAAATTACCGCATAAATGTGTACTTAAAAAAATAATTTTTTTAATTATTTTTTTTAAGATGTTACGAATAATGGAAATAAAGTGGATTTTGCTTCTCTACCCACGATTATTATGTTGTTTCATTTAAGATTTTAAGAATTTGATATTTTTAAACGGCATGAGTGTCGTCATTTTTTAATTCGGCGCTCATTTTTTTTGTTACATACGGAATTTATTATTAATTTATATCGATTAAAACTAATAGAAAAATTAAAAGAACCAATTTTCTGATATTCTTGAAAATCATTTATCAAAGAATTATTCTCGTTGAATAATGTATAACTGTCAAGAAAAAAAAAAAAAAAAAACGTGTTCTTTGACAGTTTTACATAAAAATAAACGAAGCATAACATATCCTATTTTGCACGATGCAGTAAAATTATTAAACAGTAAAATGGAAACTAAGCATAAGCGATAAGTTATTGACACATATTTTTCTGAATACACAAATTACTTTCTTAAGGATCTTTGTCCTTCTTTTTATAGAAACATGTATAATTTCTCTGAAAATACTTTACTGAATAGTAACATGCTAATTACATCTCACTTTATTTACAATTAAACAAAAACTATATTTTTATGAATAAAATGTGTACTCTAAAAGAAAATAAGACCTGTAACAGAAGCATGAATAAAAAATATTATTCTTAAGTACACTTTGAATAAGACCAAACAAAGGCATTTTTCTGGTCATATTTTCAAAGTTCATTAAACGTCTTAAAAGCTGTAAATATTTGTCTTTTCAAAGATGGTGACATGTTTTAATTAGCTTATGCAAAGAGCAGGTTAAAAACAATTACATATTAGAATATATGAAAGATATTAAACCAAGCGAAGAATTCTTTGATTTGTTATGTTTGTTTACGTTTTAAAAATGCATAGAAAGATTATTCTTTGGTATATTTTAGTAGAATTAAAGTATACGAGAAGTTAAATTTTCAAAATATAAAATATAAATAATAAATATTTACTAAAACGTAATATAAGAAGAATGTGAATAATTCATATAAATAAATTTGTACCTTTATTAATAAATAATTTTTCCATCCCTCATTTTCTACTTTCAGATTTCTGTTTCATGCGAGGATGTAATTATAAAATTTGTCAAATACCATTTACCAGGTGATTAAAAATAGATGTATTGTCGATTATCGCTTATATAAACATATTTCCTGTTGCAAAAAGCATACAAACCAAATACAGATTTTAGAAACGGTATTTGTGTTACAAGGGGCATTTTAAATGTTAAAATACGAAATTTACTTTTTTACATGATCCGGATTTCTGATACGTTAATATCTATAAAAAGGTTGTCTTCCATCTAAGAAGGATATAAAAAAATTCTATTATTTTATGACCAAAATTTACCGAGTTACGGTAGTCTGAATTTTATGAATTTTCAAAGTTTTCCAGCATTGTCATAAACACTGAAATAATTTCACGAAAATAAACAGTCCTAAATTACTCTTTCTTTACAATTTTACTCAAATATTTCAAGCAAACACGTGGTGTCAGTATTTCAGTCTCTTTTTATCTAATTGTAAGAGTAAGAGCACCGGAAATATTAGCTGAGCTAAATGGGTTAGCAATTCAGATTTTCATAATTTTGATCAGTCAGATTTAAAGCAATGTGGGGCTTTTACAAATTTGTTAGTGATGACTCTTTGTTACTACTGGAAATTGATTTTAGAAGGGGGAAATTTTAGAAACAGGTAATAGATCTAACAAGAATTCAATGACGCGTGGAATGTAAAAAAAGACAAAAGTAAGAATATATAATCTAACTATTATCGAATATGTAAAATAACGTCTTCCGAGTAATAAAAGATTCCAAAAAGCGGTCTTGGTAGCACCGCTTCATGATCTACAGCAGTGTTTCTCAACATATTCTGATCCGCGATACAACTTGAATGTAATAAATTTGTCGAGGGAGACTATATCTTTATGCTTAAAAAGAGCAAAGTTCAAAATGCAACTCGTGAAAGAATTTGACTATCACACGAAAAGGAACAATAGTTAGATACAAATAATAGAGATATTTAAGATTAATTAGGAGTAAACTAAATTGACTTAAATTGTAAGCTAAATTGACTCAATTAAACTCAGAGTAAACTAAATTGACTCAATTATGAATTAGTATTACAATAAATATTCAGAATTTATAGGAGGTTACGTAACACAACTCCCCATAAATAGAAAGTCTGTCATGAAGAAATAACGTTAACTTGAGAAACAGACATTTAATTACAGAACATCACGATACTTAATCAGAAAATCAATACAGCCGATTTCAAAACAGTGATAGAAAATTAATTGCTAATTTTATAAAGAACAACTTAAACATTACTGAACGCAGTTAGCTGAAGATTCAGTTAGTGTTAATCGATTTAAAGCACCACCTTTTTCTTGACTTGTTGCTCTTTTTTAATTTAATATTAGAATAAATAATGAGCATATCACCCTCATACTAAACTTGTATTTTGAGTTTAAACTTCTAACATAAATTGGCTTTGGTAGAATATATGAATTAAGAATGAATAGAATCTGTCTGTATCTTTTACCAGCAATATAATCAGAATGAATACTTTTCCCGTTCCGATTTGCTGCGTACACACATTACAGCTGGAACGTCAGGTCACTTGTCACAGGAAAAAAAAAAACACACGAAAGTAACTTTTTCTCCAGTGGTAACCATATTGAAATAAGTTAAACAATAAAAAGCTTTGGAAAACTTACCTTATAAAAATGTGTTCTTAATGTGCATTTGAACTTGTTTTTGTTCATATAATTGCTTAATTCGGGGAAGAGTACAAGGTTATGACACCTTAAGTTCTTGTTTCAAAGAATGTAGTCTCACACGTTTTTTTAATTTTTTTTTCATTCATAGAGGAATACGCCAGTTCCCATATATAGGAGGTAGAAAATGCAAGTTACATTTTAATGGCTTTTTAAAAAGTATATTTGGAATTCAGATGATATATTTATCCAAAATGCTGATATTTTGGTTCTATTGATAGTTATTTCTAAAGTTGTATTATTTTAATTACTATGAGTTCTTTTTCCAGTAATGTTAGCATTTGACTAATATTTCTTAGGATTGTTATGAATTAGGAAAGGATTGCTCACCCGAACATAACAAGTAATCAATTCAGAAGGTGGCACTTGAGTAATATTCACTCCGAAGCATCGAAATGTCTCCCTCCCCGAAAAATATGAGATTTTTTTTTCAATTTTTTTTTAATTGGTCAATTCAACCATTTTTCTAATGGTTAAAAAGCGCAATCCTCTTTCCCGGAAACTACTACATATTGTCCTCCGTGGGCGGCAAAACAATCTCTCAGAGATATCAACTGAATTGAACACTGATCGTAGCTACGCACGTCTAAAAAGGGGAAATTAATGCTCGTTTTTATCCAGCAACATTGTTAAAGTCTCAGTTATTAATTTTAAAATTTCACTATCATATTCAAAATTTTATAGGTGGATAATAAAATGTTATTTTATCTAACTTGCATACTCAAATTTAACTAATTCAAGTGATGAAACGACCCTGGCAGAAGTGATATTTTCGGACACCATCCAATCGGTATATTTATTTTTCTCAAATGTAAAATAAGTGAACAACTTTTCTCGTAATTCAAAAAATCTTCCTGAAATTCTCTCATTTCACAGCCACTGAATTTTGGTATGCATTAACAAAACTAAGTGATCGAAATCCAAAGCTTTACATACTTTGGAAAAAAATGCTATCTTTGTGTGGTCTGCTTTTAATAAAATTGAAAATTTTTATTACATGCTCAAGAACATTGTTTAATTCTTCAAACAAAGCCTTTAGACATTAAAGTTTCTCAATGCAAAACGCAGTGAGTTTTAATAAGATCGGGATTGCACTCTTTAACTCGGTAACTTTAACTCTTTAACTCTTGAATTCAACATATCATTTTACAGAACCTATCGCGATTTAGCTCCATCAGTACAAATGCTTATTCAAGATTTCTAGTTTAACTCCTAGCTTTTTATGTGAGTGTTTGTTATTTTGAAAATGTAATTGTCTTTTTTTTTCATGCAATTCTTTACAATTGAAGAACAATAAAGAAAAATTGATTAACCGTATCACCATTAATAACAGTTCTAAAAATGATTATTAACTGCGATTACCAGTTATATTAGTGGATTCATCAATTTATATTGAAAATATAGCATGTGACTCAAGGTGTTCTATCATTTGACTTTCGATATATTTCGATGTATTATAAATCCGTCTACTGATTGTATCATTAAAGAAAGTAATTCGAATAATCGTATATAAATTTTTGTGTAAGGTAAATCACACGTTTTTACTGATTGGTGTATAAATATTTATGTAAAATTAAACTTTAAAAATACATCAAACTGACGTTTCGGTCAACTTCTATGACTATCTTCAGAATATGATGTTAAATTAAATACACTTAGAAACAAAAGACAACCATCTTGAAATATAATTCACGCAACTAACTAACGCCTATAACATAGGCAGAGTCAACAATTTGATGTATTTTTAAAGTTTAGTTATATATAAATATTTATACACCATTCAGTAAAAACGTGTGGTTTACCTTACACAAAAATTTATATACGATAATGTTTTGATGGTGTAACGATACAGCTCAATCATTAATTCGAAGAATTTTCTTTTCCATCACCAGTTTTCACCGTACCACGACAAGCTGGTAAAATAATATTTTTTCAACAGTATGCGATTTGTTTTATTTGTGCTACTACATAGGTAACCAAAAAACTGAATTATAGTGCCTTCTCAGATATTTTAGCAAATTTTGTAAAGGTCTGCGCTTGCTTTTGTTTTGAATCCAAGAGTCTTTTAACAGAATACTTGACTGTGTCAATATATTTGGATGTTTTTACGATAAATGTCATTTAGTTTATTAAGAACCAGAGGACTATTTGAAAGTTTTTATAACATACATCGCAAATTAGTAAAGGACAATAGCATCCTTAGTAGTTCAAGAAAATTTTAATGCTAAATATTTATTATCATATTTTCGTTTGCAAACTTTTTCGTTTTTAGCAGAAAGTGAAACTTCGTTACTATCAACATAAATTTATCTTTTCTTTTTTAATGCAAAATTTATTGATTTTTATCTTGCTTAAATTTTAGAATAAATTGCAGCGCATTCAAAATTAGATATAAGTATTACAGAATTTACCGAAAGCAAAATAAAGTCAAAGTTCCGTTACGGATGACTGTCCGTAAACTCGCACTAAGAGAACTTCAAATCAAAATGAGCATTAATATTTTCATTAACGTAACTGACACATCCAAGACAAATCTAAGTTAAGAAAGTGAAGTAAAACCACATAAGTGCTATATTTCGGTAATATAAATGCTACGTGAAGCAATTAATTTCAGTCTTTCACTGTGCCAAATATTCAGCGCTCGTACTTTTTTAAACCTTTCTGTTTTGATAGCGTAAACAACTAAATGTGTAAACAACATATGTCTCTCCTCAGATGTTTTCGCAAAAATACAAGAATAGAATCTAAATTTCAGTTTGGTTTTTTATTCAAAACTATTTCTATTTGCGCTTAAATATGCATTTTGTTGTATTTGCGATACAAAAGGAAATGTAATTAATTTTTTTGTACAAAGCTTTCTAATATTTGAGAAATAATTAAATGTTTTCGCGGCACACCTAATGCACTCTCGCTACACACCTGTTGAGAAAGACTGATCTACAGTCAAGCACAATCTCACCAAATCATATCCATCCACGTTATACATGTGTATATTATAAAAGAAAAAATATTTTCGTGAGTAACGCTGAATTCTTTCTGACGGCACCTGACTAATTAATTTCGCTTTTACTTCTAAACATCGCACACAATAAAACATAACTTTTTTAACCTATACACATCACGCAATTTCCTTTTTTATACCGTTAAATAGAAAAAAAAATTCCTATGCAATTTGTTTGAAACTGTATCTACTTTTTAAATGCAAATTTTTAAAAAAAATAAATCTCTATCGTGCGCAGCCTGATTACGAAATATTAACCCACTTGTACTTGCAACAATTTTAATAGTTCAGCGTTTGTTTCCCGCTAATATTCCATAACAAAATTAAAACTCCCTCTGCTAATAAGAAATAACATAAATAAAACATAAATTTAACAGATATGTAATAGAACGACACATTTAAACCAAAATTGTTAAAAAATCTCAAACAGGCTTTGGAACAATCTTTGGCGATTTTTTCAGCTGTTAACTCCTGCCATGCGTGTAATATGAAAGTATCACGTTTAATTAATTTCAAAACTTTATTTGAATCTTTAATTCTTGTTTTTCGTATAAAAGTGCTTTTAAATGCTTTTTAGGATTGTTAGTTGGCAATTAAAAGTGTATATTAAATGTAAAAAATATATTAGAGTCTTCAACAGAAAAAAGTGATTTTACCCTATATTCCGTAACCCATGAATCCCGGGTTGTAACCCCTACTTTGCATAATTAAGCGATTGTGTCTTTTTTTTTACATAAACTCAAATAGTAAATCTATTTTTTAACTTTTATTCATTAAGATACATATCCTGAGATTCAATTTACTGTATTATAAAATGTATTTGTCTGAAACTATTATTAAATATTGTTTTGGACATTTGTATTATTATTTTATTAATTACCAAAAAATATGACATACTTTTAATAATAAGGAAAAGTGGTCTTTTATGCAAGCGAAATTACTGTAATTACATTTTGATAACAGTTGCTTCTGCAAATAAAAGTTATGCATGAAGGATTACAATTTAGTATTTCTATGATACATTAATTGTTATTACAAACTTCTATGGAAATGAAACAATTAAAATGCATCATCGTTCTCTTACTAAAATGATATGAATCTCGACAATGAGGAGAGCATGCAAATAATCAACTATTTTACTAATTTCATGAAGCATTTCGTATTAAATGCAATAGTATGCTGATATTCTATTGAAAATTTATATTTCGTATAAACACAGTCCAGAATTTTTAGACATTATGTAGATTTTATTGTAACTGAACAAGATTTAAGATGTTTGTAATAATAACTTTATTATTTGAAGAAGCGTCACTTGAGCTTATAAATGAGTACATTCCAGTAAAATATTTATGTTGCTATTGATACTAATTTCCCTAGCCTGAAATTCGAAGGACAAGAAGAGGGGGGTGCGGGAATTTATATTTGCCGTAGCACCACATGACAGAAGTCTGAACTTGGTTTCAAGGTTCCCTAACAACTTTTATCCTTACGGCAAGAAGAAATATCCCGGCTCTGTACTTATCTGATAGACTATTGAACTCTCAATGTAAGGAATCTTCACACTACTGAATTTCTGTGCTTGTCTATGACATCGAGACGATCCCAACAGCAGCACAGAGTTCCCAGAATTCACCCTCCAATTCGACGCTCGATGTATCTTAAGTTAACTTTTCTGTAGCTCACTGGGGCTATACAGTATCATATCCCGTTGGATTTTATAATTGTTAGTTTAAATAGTGATTTAGAATAAAAATGTCACATAAAACTATAATTTAAAACGGTTTTAAGATGCCAAGTACTATCTGGGACCATGAACCTTTTTAAGTTCTATTAAATAATTTTAAACGACGGGCCTTTATTTAAATGAATTATTTTATTAGTTTTATATGCACTGGCGGGAGAGATGTATTTGCTACATATTGATTGAGAGCTTGGTTCTGACTAACCAAGCTAATCATTTTGTTGCCACGAGAGTGCGCCCATGTTGAAGTCAGTGAAGATGACGCAACATTCTCGTCCGAAAAATAGTCTTCTTATCCGAAATAATATTGCGGCTGGCTTTCTTTTTAAAACCGGGTTACCAAACCCAAACCATAAAAATCGAAATCCAACTTGAAACTGAACCGAACTCGAAAGAGAGTCAAACCGAACTGCAACGAAAAATAACATTAATGCCACCGACGCGACGTGACACGAGGCGAACAGCAGGTTAGGTTGCCTTCTGATGAAATCAGAAGCCTAATCCAAAGCTTTAATTCACATTCATTTTATAACCTTTTTGAAAATATCACTTATTTCCATGTGCAGTAAACGATGATATATTAGAAATTTGATTAAAAATCCCTATACACTAAACGATGGCTATTTTAAAAACGTAATGTAGTACTGTGTAGTTTAAAATCATACTAAAATTTGAAAACAATTAATTCAATTTTTTTTTTTTTTTTTACAAAAGTTATTAAAAAAAAGTTTAACAAGTTTTAAAAAGTTAAAAATAAGGCATACAGAAAAAAATATTATCTTTACATCCTGATGATAGTGAAGCGGGACACTATATATCGTATATATATATATACGATACTGTATATATATACTTATTTGATTAAAATACTATGCAGTTTTAAACGAATTTACATTTCAGATACAGATTAATTAAGTTATAAAAATATGTTTAGTACAAAATAAATATATTCAGTTTAGCTACAAAAATTTATCTAATTCATTTATAACGTCACCGCTAGTAAAGCGTCGTCGTTACTGAATGGTTTTTTTTTCTTGTTTTGCTACTTATGCAGAAACATATTACAAAATTTCTACTCTAGAACAATTGTAACTTATGTTAAATTTATTTTAACGTGAATTTGTTACTAACCTCATGAGAAAGCAGGAAATTTCGATCCCGTATGGTAAGTAATAAGCTGTATCACACTCTTAGCATTTTATTCGTATTTCAGTCTTTATTAGATGGGGTAGCAACCCAATGTGCTGAATTACATTGCATGCGACCTTTCGTTATTTATTTATTTATTTATTTTAAGGAAAGAGGAAATCTAATTTAATTCTACGTTTAGAAAAGATTTAAAATGTTAATTTTATTAAATTTTCTGCTATAAGCAATAAATTATGTTTGTAATATAAATGAACTAACAATTACGAAAATTACACTTTCCAAGTTAGGTGATTTTGAGTCTCTATAATAGCCTTTATAAGAAAATGGCGGCATACAGACAATAAAATTCCACTGGCAGAGAAGATTTTGGATAAAAACTTGTAGACCTTACCATTATTTCTAAGCTAATGTTTGTCTATTTGTCTCTCGTCTAAGACTCGTCTAAGCGAATTCGTCTAGGTGAGTATCGTGAATATCGATAGTGTGAGTTGCTATGGCTTTGACATAAAACTTTTAACCTGAGCATAATATGCACTGTATAAGCATCTTCAGACTCCATGCACAAAATTCCATGTTCCAACACAATCCATTCATTTACAGTTTAAACAAATTTTGAAAATATTATTTCATACAGAATAATATTCATGCGGAGTTAAAATCTTTCAGCTTTTGGATAATAATTTTAGTAAATGTGGACGTACATCATATGACTGTTCTTTACATTAATATTTTTAAGTGAATGTAAATTAAACATTGTTAAAACAAAAAATAATAATAGTAATGTTTCACCATTTCCAATAGCAGACGAAATCCTTTTATTTATCCTTTTATTTCCTTTCTTTTTTCGCAAAATTGGAGTTAGTTGCCATCTTTAAAATAACTTTAATAATGGTTACAAAAACATTTATGCCTCAGAAACTATTGTGTCATCCGGATAGTTCTGCGGTTTTTCAAAGCGAAGCGCGGTTTCGTCTAGTTATTTCTCTTCTGCTAATAGAGAATGGCCTGAATGACCAGATATGTACACTCAGTCGTTTGTGCTTGCACTGCATAATTCTTGCTTGTGTTAGTGCAGAATTTAGTTTCAGTACAGTGCTATGAATTGAGAACCAAAAAACTCATTTTCATCATATTATGCTCTTTTATTTCAAAAAAAGTAAAAATGCTAGTTTGACTGCTCGTAAATTTGTGCTGCATGTGGACAAAGTTCTGTTTCAGATTGCACTGCTCGAAGATGGTTTGAGAAGTTTAAGACCGGAAATTTTCGCAACGAATATGATGCCCGCCTGAACGATCTTCATCTGGAAAGGAAGACCTATTAAAAGACGCTACCGCTGAAGATCCACATTGCACAGTTCAGGAAGTATCACACAGACTAAATTTTTCAAAAAGTACAGTGAATTAACATTTGGTAAATTCTTTTAAGGGGTCCTTCTTTACAGAGCGAGCGTCATGATATTCGAGGCCGAAATTACCGGGCTTAAGCTTCTCAAACCACCTTCGAACTGTGTCATCTGAAGCAGAAATTTGTCCATATGCAGCACAAATTTGACAAGCCGTCTGACTAGCATTTTTACCTGTCTTGAAATAAAAGAGTTTAATATGACGAAAATTAATGCTTTGTTTTTCCATTCTTAGCACTACTCTGAAACAAAAATTGTGCCACAACACAGGCGAGAATTATGCAGCGTAAGCATAAAAGGCCAAATGTTCATATCGGGGTCTTTAAAAGTTACTCCTTATCTAGGAGTAGCAAAATATAAATATACGAAACCGAGCTTTTCTTTTGAAAAACCGCAAAACTTTCTGTATGACCCAGTATTTCAAATTTTAAAATTCTGATAACTTATATTATATAATTTGATCCCTGCGGATAACTGGTGTTAATTTCATAGTGGTGCGTTTCATATTCTAGGAAGAGTTGTGAAATACAAAAAGACAGTCAGATTTTAATATAATAAATTACTATTTTAATTTCCAAATTTCTTGGTTTATTAAAGACAGCGTTTTATTTTGATAAGTAGTTCATTAACTATTACTCATATATAATTTTAACATAGTGTTTAAATTTATCTTAATAAGCTGCTCTGCTTTCCTTACATTGAGTAAAGATATAATTTTTTCAAAAAAACTATAAATAATAATTTTGAACGTAATTTATTATTATCAATATTTCATTTATTAAGCCTCTGGATATTATTTTATCAGAAAAATTAAATAAACTTGTAGATTCAAATAAAACTATTTTAAAATTCTGATAACTTATATTATATAATTTGATCCCTGCGGATAACTGGTGTTAATTTCATAGTGGTGCGTTTCATATTCTAGGAAGAGTTGTGAAATACAAAAAGACAGTCAGATTTTAATATAATAAATTACTCAAATTTCTTGCTTTATTAAAGACAGCGTTTTATTTTGATAAGTAGTTCATTAACTATTACTCATATATAATTTTAACATAGTGTTTAAATTTATCTTAATAAGCTGCTCTGCTTTCCTTACATTGAGTAAAGATATAATTTTTTCAAAAAAACTATAAATAATAATTTTGAACGTAATTTATTATTATCAATATTTCATTTATTAAGCCTCTGGATATTATTTTATCAGAAAAATTAAATAAACTTGTAGATTCAAATAAAACTATTCCAAAATCAGTGGTTAAAGAGAAAATAAAGAGCATATACATTAATGAAAGTTTCGTATATTTCAGGAACTGACTTTGCCAATGAAAATTTATACCCTTGGGATTACAGATAATTATCACAATGCGATATGTGTCATTTTTCTAAACTTTCATTAAACTGAAATCAGACAGGATAATTCAACATGTTCCTGCAGTTAAAATGAAAGAAGATGCGACGACATCGGAAGCATGATAGTAATAAACTATTCAGCCAATTTCACGGTGTATTTGGTATTAATTAAAAAGAATATGAGAGAGAATGGAAGATATGCGAGGGAAATCTATACGTTATTCCCGTATTCTAATTAGTATATTTAGAAATACACAAAAGAGTAGTTTCATAAAAATGCGAAAATACAAGAGCCAGAATTTCTAATATATGATATTTCCCTTACAGAATTATATTGCTATAAAATAAAACTTATTTTTAATTAATGTCATTTTGATAAAATTTACTTGTAGACGTGGAAGTTTAAAAAAAATGCTTCAGCTTCATTCTACAAGGTTACTATTGAAAACGTGAACTGTTCTTAAAAACGATTTTTTTTTCAAAAGACAAGAATTGAACATTTTGAGGGTGGGGGGGGGAGTAAAATGCACAGATCAAAACTATATTAGAATGATTATTTTCGGTATTTCATAAAGAAGGTATTTAATACAAAATACAACATCTAACCTCTGACACGCTTATATTATGAATAATCAATATTTCATCATACAAGTATGTTTTCCTACGCGGAGGAATACGAGGCAAAATTATTTTAGTCACAAACTTTAAGTAGAGTAAAACTATATAGTCGTGTAAAACCAGATATCTCAGTTTTCACATGATTTGAGCCGCCTTTTAGATGATAATAGTTAAAAAATACTTAACTATAGGCTTAAAAAGCAGTATTTATTATGGTATCTCCATAGTGGCATTTATGTAGTTTCTGAGTTGGAAAGTTTATTTTATCATTTTTCATTTTAATGGTTTCTAGCATTCAAAACTCTTAAATATAAACACATTTAAAGTTTATAAAATTTATTATGTTATTGTGTGTAGCATATTTAAAAAAGATTGATTTCCAATAATAAAACGGTTGCTAGCATTTATATAATCATTTTTACAGCTTGGTTTCCATTCGTCAATCTCCTGGGGTACGAGTGGATTTCCTTCGTGGGATAAAAGCATATATGGAAAAAATGATTGAAGATCCGGTAACAAATCCTTGAACAGTCAAAATTACAATAACAAGAGAGATTATGATTTTTCTAAAGATTTCCAAGAGGTGATATTTTTTTTCAGTTTCACAACTTATAAGAAAGGTAATTAGCATTTTGTCCTAAAATAACAAATCATTAGACTTATAATTGAAATATTGTTAGTTAAGTTTCTTAGTTATTATAACATATTTTGTTCATTTTCAAAAGGAACACCTAAACGTTTTCATATCCAGTAAGATTAGCATATCGACGTGGTTTGACCCCAGGGGTGCAATAAGACCGGATGAATTGATGTTAAAAAAATACAGTAAAAAGCATTTATTAATCAAATGTGGTAAACTAATCATACAGTTGAAATTATAGTGTTGTCCAAGTTTACGTGCAGAGTATATACGCCATTAAATTCTTTAGAAAATTCTGGCTATAACAAGCAACTATTAATATATTATGCGATTTTATCTTACTTTCTCTCACATTCAGTGTGATATTAGTTAGATATTTCATATTTTGTTAAACTATTATTAGTAAAAAAATTACTAATCAGGGTGAAATGTGTATATTTTTTGTGGGATTGATATATTTTATTTCGGACAACATTTGTGTTAGTAGATTTTATGTAACAAGATTACGCTTAGACATTGTTCTCTTTTTACATACAATATCTTTTAGCATATAATCTCTTTTGTATATAATTTTGCTCTTTACGAGTGGTGATTATATGCAATAATCTATTTTTGCATATAGTCACCACTCGATTGATACAACAAATTCACAAAGAGATATTTTTAAATGATTTAATACAGTAATATTCGTGGTATATTATTTTACTTGAACAGCCATATTTTAAATTTAGAATTCAAAATTTTTAATTTATATACTGAACAACTTCACTAAACACGATATCATTGCCTCATAAATTTTTTAAACAACTTGGTGTTGAAATGTTATTTTATATTATTTCAATGTAAAATTACTAATGAATATATACTTCGTTATCTTGAAAATGTGTTTTTATATAAATACTGAAATAAACATTTTTGGGGAAAATAATTGTAATACACATATCAAGACTATTTATTAGAATGATTATTTCCAAGATGTTATGAACAAGCTATTTAATACAAAATTATTTTTAGCCTCTTACACTGTTGCGTCATGAACAATCAATATTTCATCACACAGGCATGTGTTCCCACGAGGCGGAAACAGAATTATTTTAGTCACGAACTCTAGGTGCATTCATCGTGTGTTTGGCTTCATATTTTGCTAGACTAGGAATCATAATAAAAATATTATCTAACATAAAATGTGTATAAATTTTGTTTTCTTAAATAAAAATCTTGGAAAAATATTATGCCAGATAACATTTTTGTTATTTTATTAACTGTTTATTTGTCATAAGATTAAGCTTATACAATAATTTATACAATATTCTTGCAGCTTATACAATAAATTTAAGCTTCTATAATACATTTCTTTTGCCTCTCTTATAGATAATCGCTCAGTGATTGCAGAAATTTCATAATTAGATATTTTACATTAAAATCTAATAGAGAAGAAATACACAGTATATATTTTTATTTTTAACACCAGATTTTATTTTTGAGAATCGATATCAGGCGTGATAAGTCGAGAGATAATCTTTCTAGAGTAATACATATATTTGAAATTAACATTTCCGTCTCAACATGTGCCAAGTGATTCAAATTAGAGAATATAAAGTTAATATCTTAATCCTCGGAAAATAGAACATTTCGAATCAAGTGCAGTTTTACAGGTATGGCATTTGTTTTACAAAAAATTTTATATATATGTTTTAATATGTTTAAAAACTATTTTTTTGTATTACTTAGAACGTTTATTTAGACAAATGCATGTATGAAATAATGATGTCATATCGCAGATATCAAAGGTATCGTGGATTATTTTGTCGATACCGAAAGCTCTCGATTTCGGTGTTCTATATCGAAACTTTTTTCCGATTTCGTATTAATTTTGACGTGATTTGTAAATTACGATATCGTTCTATTTTTTAAGAAGTCTTCGCAACTGTAGTATATAAAACAATGTGATCTGGAAAGCAATTCTCATATCTGTTCATAATGTTCAGAATTTTTCATAAGTTAATATAAAACAAGGACGATGATGAATTAAATATGGACGAGATTTTTTATAAAGAATATTTTTGAAATATTATTTACCGAAATTACACAAATGTTAATTTTTATAATATCACTGTTTAACATCTTCATACTTTTTTCAAAATATCAGAGGAGTTTTTTTATTCATAAAAATAAGAAGGACATGTATGAAGCCAATCGCACAAAAATGCTTTGTCTTTTTCATTTGATGAATAATTTGGTGCTGCTAACAGTTCTTTAAGAGAATTCAAACATATTCTAGTCGAGATTATAAGTTCGAACTATAAGGAGTACGTTCGAATGTTGTGCAGTTACATTTATCCAGCTTTTGTATTATTACCCCAGCTGTAATTTGAATTCTCCTTGAGAAAAATAACATCGAGATTGGAATAAAGTATTTTTAGGATCGATATGGTGCTTTGATCTTCTCCAAAGAATAGTTGATCTATACTGCAATCATTGTACGTCATTTATGAAGTATATCGAAGTAGACAGTACTCTGAAAATCTCAAATAATATTAGTGAGAACCATGTCAGGTTTTGCTCCAATGAAGCAGTTTCACTTTTGTGCGCCATTCAAAACTAAACGGCTTGTTTCACCTTCTGAAGATACTTTTTTTTTTAACTTATGCTATTTGCATATTTGAGAACTCACTAGGTTGTCATTTCCAAATTGTATATTCAGTATTATTCCTAATTTGAAGAGTTTTGATATTTTCCTTTCTTAAATGCTTAATAATTTTATTTTTTGCGACCACGCTAGATACTTTATGTTCACTCAAAATGTCAGTGACTAAATAAATAGGTGTTTGAAGAATAAACAGATGCCAAACGAAATTTTAAACCGTAAATGACTTATCACGGTTGCCTTAACAAAAAGTACAAAATTCTGATAATATTAAAAAAGTCTTGTTTATATTTTATTCAACCTTATACTTTTTTCGGTTTTACTTCCATTCATACTAAAATTAGTACTCTTGTTGACAAATAATATTTTTTTTGTATCATTACGAAATGGTCACTGTTAAATAACAGTTGGTAGTTGAAAATATTAAATATGTGATATACGTTAAAATAACTTCAATTATTACTGCTCTATGTATTTTGTCTTAATCATTAATCATTTGAAAACTTTCAATAGCAGGTAAGTCTGTCTACATAGATTTATTTGAACTGTAAAAGATGTATTCTCTTTTTTTTTTTTTTTTTTTTTTTTTTATAGATGACAGGATTTTGTTAGGGAAAGAAATATAAAATTTAAGAACTAAGAAATTTTGAAGCTAAAATTTGACATTAAAGTTTTAGAGAAAACTGTTAAACGTTTGGTGTTAATTCTGAACAAACAAAAAATAAACTTTACATTCTTCAAACGGATTACATAAAAAAAGATTACTGCAAAATAATATAATAAAATCACTTGTTAACGTTAAATTAAAATGTAATTACTGCTTAAAGTGATAAAATATAATACAAAAAGGCTTAAAAATTCCTTTTAATATATATAGATGACATATGTGTCATGCGCTCAAACGGCTACTTCTTCACGATCAAAATGATAAATAAACTATTTTCTCAAAACTTTTGAAAATGATAAATGCATATCACGAGATCACATGTGTAATGTAAGCAGGTGCTTAAATTGGTCAAACTAGAAAATGTGAAAATGATTATTTTATTGCTTTTTACTTACCCATCATACGTAGTATAGGGTAAATCTTGTAATCGTTTTGAAAATCGAAAAAATAAATTTGACGGATTTACAAGTTTCAGACACTGGAGATTCCGAAAAACATATGTTTAGAAAGAAAATTTTTGCCGTGTGTCTGTATGTCTGTGTGTCTGTAAACGCTCTATCTCCCGAAAAAATTGAGATAGAGACTTGAAACTTGGTATGTACTTAGTATGTAATAATGGGAAGAAGCTTTTTGGATTTCAGTAACCTGGATTATCCGGAACTATTTTTTTCGTACTCTCGAAATATTCGTTATGATAAAAGGTATATAAATATTTTCGAAATTGTTTATTTTAAGGAGTGAATATAAAATACAATAAGAAAACATAAATTTTGCATAAAGCATGAAGTCGATTGGATAATGAGTTGCCGAGATATTTGTAATCCTATTTACCACACTCTTCGACTTTTCATGACCCTGTATTTCAACCAAATTTCAATTCAAAGATATATTTTAATTGAAAATGAGATGCTTAATCAGATTCAATAAACCGCTAGTTAATAGGATTATCATATTTGGAGTTATAAGGATTTTTCTTTTAAGCAATTCAGTAATCGAGCCTTTAAAGTTTATGACGTCATCAAGCCACGATTTTATTCGAATGGCAATGGATTTTATAAGTAGTTTACACAAGTTTTATTTTAATATTTTATATTATGCATATCAGTGATGGGTAAGTATTACGGTGGCCCCCAACGACTAGTTTAATTTATAAATCATCGCGAGCCAAATTTCAGGTAATTCAAAAGAATCGGACAGTTCTTTTAAAATATCTCGTTTGAATTTCAATATTTTTATACAATTTTTAGCTGAGGTCGATCTCTACGATCACATCTTTTTACTTTTTCGATTTTGATTTCTTTTTTTTTATGAGAACACTTACAGTTTCGGACCTGGTTTCGAAAGTGAAACTATCCCCATTAAAAAAAATCTGCAAACGAAATCGAAAAAGTAAAAAGAGGCGATATTCATATAAATATCGACCTCTGATATCCAATTCAAAACAAATCTTTTAAAAATATTGAAATGCAAACGAGATATTTTAAAAGAACTCTCCCATACGTTTAACATTAGCGAGCGGGTGTTTCTGCGGAGTGTGAAGTAGCCCCCCTTAAACGTTCAACTAGTACGAGTGGTCTAAGAAGTAATAAAAAAGCATTTTAAATTTAAACTATAGGACATAAATACTTTTAATTTTAACCTGGTCCGTTAATGCTATTTTATAAATTGAAACAGATTCTAATTTCACAAATTAAATTTAATAAATATTTAATCAGATATGTAAAATTTAATATCAAACTTTCATAACAAATTCCAAGTGTTGAAGTAAAAAAAAAAAATCGCATTCATTTATATACGCGATATTCATATATTAAAAAACTGACTAAAATGTTAGAAAAAACATAAACATATCTTTTGATTAATATTTAAAAATTGAGTAATGTTTTTCAAATTTCTTGATTAATGATCTTTCTTTAATGATTTACTAGAGCGGGTCTTGTCTGATTTGATGAATTACACAAAAGTCTCGATTTTTTTATTTATTGCAGATTGCATTTTTTTAAAATATACTTTGAGGATAGTAAGGCTTTCGTTTTCATTGTTTGGCGATAAAGAACTAAAATATTTTACCACGTGTTATTTTCATAATGATGTAAAAAATTAATTTTATTAGTATTTAAAATATTTATTTGCTTTGGACAGTATTTTTAGCACAGTTTATAAATGCAATGCTGAAATAGAAAAACAAAATTCTTTAAAATAAGTAAAATAAAAAAAATTAGAATTATTTAAAATTTATTTTAAAATTAATTTTCAGTGATGATTAATTGAATAAATATTTTCTATTTCTAATATTTATAAAAAATAATTTACTTCTAAAAACATAGGAGACCTAAAAATATCCATCACTGTATTGTGTAATTTATTTTTCCCTGACACTTATAAAGAAAAAAGCGTTGAGACAAATATTCAAATTTGTTTTGGATAACTAGTATACAATGTTTCTAAGATGATATATTAAAATTTAAATAAAACATTTCTGTTTGTATTTTATTTTGTAAATGAATCATTTAAGTGTCTTTTACACTGCAAATTCGCAGCAGACATTGGGAACACATTTGAACACTTTGATTCAAATAAAGTGTTCCAGTCACTTTAATGCGTACTGAATATGTTTCGGATATGCTCCGCTATAAAGAAAGTGTTCTGAAAGTGTACCGAAAGTGTTCTGTTCAGGACTTGGGAACACGTTTGAGAACGGATTAGGAGCACATTTAGGCACACTTGTTAAATCATCGCTTTCAAAAATTGCGGTATAAAGTGCGCTGAATAGAATAGTCAATAGTATTCTAAAAACTGTTCTCAAAGTGCCAAAAAGTGTTCTAAAAAAGGTGACAAAATAAGTGTTCTAAAACGTGCTTTGAAAATTGTATAAAGATTTGCAATGTACGTGTATAAATTTTCACTTTTACTTCCCTAAAATTTAGATACACTCTTTTAGGAAAGAAAAGAACTTTGAAAGTATAAAAATTAGTAGTTTATATTTAGTTTTAGGCATTATGTTTTAGGCAATATTTTATTACTTATCATTAGAGTCCAAAATATATAAAATTAGAATTGTGCATACGCATTTGCAGATTTTGCAATACTTTCTATAAATTCATAATAGCTTAGAAATTATAGAAGTGCACATTTTTATTATTTGTAATAATTAAAAATTATGCATTTACATTTTAATACTGGCAAAAATTTTACAGAGAAAAAAAAAGGAAAAAAAGTAAGTAAGAAAGAAAGAAAAAAAGTAAAAAGCCTCTTTCATCATAACCCCCTTACACTTAAATTATAAAAGAAATTCTCAGATGAAAATACTCTGCTACATGGTGGCTTTTGTAATAAATCACAATAAAAAGATCACTAAAAATCACTATAGAAAGTACTCATATTTAACAAAAATGAACTAAGTATAGTAATTAACAAATTCTTAAGAATACAAAAGTTTGAAATTGTTTTTAATTCTCTGAAAAGAGTATTTTATAGACACTTGACCTATAGAGAGATGTGTGGCATAATCTCATCACACATCGATCATTTTTCTTTGTTGTGTAAAAAAGTGGCTTGAAAATATTTATTTTTTAAATAAAAATACTAATTTCTGTTGAAAATACAGATTAACGATGCAGAAATAACGGTCAAGATCTACGTTCTATCTTAATGATGCTCATTAAGTATGTTTTTTGATCAGTTCTGTATCTCTAGATCAAAGTAATATATTTGATTGAATTAGGAAGTGATATCTGGCGATTTGTTGCGAGATGGGCGCAAAGACAAATGCTCACATCCATTACGTTCCTTAACAGTGACATCTCAAATTTCTTTCTCGAATGTTAAATCTATAATCACGAAATGCAATCATATTTACATTTCTCACTGCAAATATAAGTTTATGATTTATTTTTTAAATCTCTTTTTAAAGCATCACTTCTTTTCTATATATTCTTTCTACAATTCTTTTCTACATATTTAACAGAATATTTCTAAAATATATACTTATTTTATTTTAAGTGTTAAAATCTTATTAACACTGCTTCACCTTCGACAAGATTTTAAAACTTAAAAAATAAAATTTAGCATATATTGCAGAAATATTTTGTCAAATAAACCGTTAACAAACGTCCTGTAAGAAGAGTATACAGAAAACAGAAATGTACCCCTGCATTGTGCTATGAGGCACTGTACACATGATCAACATCCTGATCAACTGTTAGAAATAGAGGCATAGTACATATTATTATTAGTATTATTATTATTATTTTACTTAATTATTATTATTATTATTATTATTATTATTATTATTTTACTTAATTATTATTATTATTATTATTATTTTACTTAATTATTATTATTATTATTATTTTACTTAATTATTATTATTATTATTTTACTTTATTATTATTATTATTATTATTATTATTATTATTATTATTATTATTGGTAAGTATAGTTTTTTTTTTTTAGAAATTTTATTCCAACTTTTATATTTCTACTTAAAAACTAAAGTAAAATGCTTAATATAGAAAAAATAATTTAATTTAAATTATATCTAGCGTTTTAGAAGAGCACAAACACCTTTAATTTGTTTCCTAAACATAAACATGCATTTAAAACTTACCACATGCTAGCATTATTAAAAGCATTTTACAATTCTAGCAGAATATATTTATTCCACAAACGTATATCTAAAAAAGTTGCATTTTGTTAAAGAAATTTGTAAGGTGAAAAATATTTTAAAAGGTGCGCATTGCATTACATTAATTATTGTTGTATTTTAAATACACTCTTGGTTAAATAATCAGAAAATATTTTTTGTTCAGTTTAATAATTTTAATGAGATCGAATTATTTTTCAAATGTATTTTTATGGAATAATAAAGTATAAACAAATTTAAAAACTATATAAAGATATATATATATATATATATATATATATATATAGCTAGTACTTGTTTTTTTGTACTTTGGATTCAAATGTATTATATATATATACAGGGTGTACCAAAATTCGACCGACAATTAAGAGGGGTGATAGAAGGGATCAAGAGGATGAAAACTTGGAGAAAATCGAAAAAATATTTATGAAGGGTGTAACGTCCAGTGAAACAAAAAGGGTCAGTAATAAATAGAAAAAAATTATTTGACGTAAAGCATGATTACAATGCATTACAGTTAGCGTTGCAAAAAACGGGTTTATTCCCAGGTTTATTTCCAATGGACCTGGTTTATTCCCAGGTTTATTGCCAAAAGACCTGGTTTATTCCCAAAAAAACGAATTTATTCCCAAAAAACCCGGTTTATTCCCAGGTTTAAACCGGATTTTTTCTAGCCTTTGCAACTCTAATTACAGTTCAATGTCAGAAAGGAGACGACGAGACATTTTCATAGGAATATGTTTTAACGTATCCGACAATCCTTCGTCCGTCGGTGTCGGCTGTGCAAATGACCTTCGTGGCCTCATCTTCGAACAATTTCTATAAAAATGTGTCTTCGTCTCCTTTCTGACATTGAACTGCAATGCACTGTAATCATGCTTGACGTCATATAATTTTTGTCTACTTATTATTAGCCCTTTTTGTTTCACTCAACGTCACACACTACATAAATATTTTTGCAATTTTCTCCGTCTAAACGTGGTTTGGGACCCCATGTTCTATAGTAAGTTTTCATCCTCTTGATGCCTTCTATCTTCCCTCTTAATTTGTAGGTCTAATTTTGAAACACCTTGCATATATTTGTTTTTTCGTTTTATTAAGTTTAAATCCTGCAGTATCCTTTCCATTGCTTTTTATAAGATCTCATATTTTGTTTTTCGCATATGTTTTCATTTTTAAATAAATAGATAAATAAATAAACATATATATATATATATATATATAGTCCAAATATTATCGAAATATTTTAAAATACCGAACAATAAACTGATTAAAAAGTTCATCTTTTCATAGAAGATTAATGCTTTCATTTTAAAAGCAATAGAATTTGGCAAGAGAATTTGTGCCTCTTGGGCTCTAACACTAATTATCAGGATGGCATATATGCTTCGTTCTTCCAAACTTCTATTAAAATGAAATCAGTCAGAACAACTCAGCGTAATCCTGCATCTAAAATGGAATAAGCGGAGATGACACTTTGTCGAACATTCAGTAATCAACTAGTATCTCAGCTTTATAGGAGTTTGATTTGAATTAAAATAGTATGCTTATAAATAATGAAGAGTTCGCTTTAAAAGAATTTATTTATTATGAAGTTATTTAAAACTTTTATAAAGATTTTTAAAGGGGCTGAGTTAATTTATTAGCAATTGCAAGTGAAGTCTATTTTCCTATCAGAGTCAGATATTCATAAAATTGGAAACAACTCTATTTGCAAAATTTATTTTCGTGGATTTTATCAGGATTGCTAAGATTGATAAAGTATCTTATGGATATATCGTGCCACATTACATAACTCCTTCGGATATAACAGTTTGTTTAAGCGTCACTATGAAAACAATAAGTTCTCTTTAAACCACAATTTTAAGTAACTTATATATAATTCGATTAAAATGAATGTAATTATTTACTCTTATTTTATTATGAGAAAACTGGAAGTAATATTTTGGAGACAAATATAAAACATTTTCTTGTTTCTTTTCATCTTGTTTTTTTATATTAAATGTTCTTGGTTATATATCATGTTTGTATGTATGGCGATTTTGTGTGTGTGTGTGTGTGTGTGTGTCCCGGTATGCGCGATATAACCAGGGCCTACTGTATTTCTTAAATTTTTAATTATCCCCTTTCTTTAAATTATATCTGCATATATTTTATATTACCTCCGTACTTAAATACATCCTTTTATACTGACACCCACTTTACCATCGTTATTTTTTACTGTATAAAAGAGAAATAATTCATTTTGCATAAAACGTAATCTTAGAAATATAAATATATAGTGTAATAAAGGTTGATTGTAAACCGATATACCATAAATTGAGTTTTAGCATGGAGCAAAAATTCACTGGTAAGATATGTGTTTTAATGAGTTTAATAAAAGAGTTATATTTTGAAATATTTTCTTGATACTTTAAAAATGTGAATATTAGAATTCAACACTTTCTATATATTTATTTTTTAAATATGTTATCTTGCTATAACATTGGCTAAATTCCTTTATTCTCAACTCATTAATAGCTATACACAAGCAGCCAAACTGTACCATACATACATTAGTGTTGCAAGATTCGGGAATATTTTTATTCAAAATATTTAACTTTTTTGTACTGATAATCTTTTCTTTATGTCACCATAGATAGTAAAATTACTATTTTGAAATAGAGGTATATATCTTTAATAAAAAAAATTCTTCAACTTAGCAACACTTATTTTGAGTTTGCTTAAGTATTTTAAGCCTTTTAGGACGGGCGTTACGGTTACGGTATAATAACATTTCATATTTATCATTTTTGTCTTAAATTTAAAATGCATAAGTTGTAAGCTATAATGGATATACAATAGGGTGGAGCGAAAAAAAAGAATTTTTTTTTACAGAAAACGGGTAAGTGCCAAAAGTTGCCTTTATACTAGTACATCAAATATCTGAAATTTTACCGCTGAAAAAAAAATGGCTTGAGTCTGCGCTTTTGGTCCAAATGTCGAAATTTTGGGTAAAATTTGACAATTTTTCAAAAAAAATAAAAAAATTCAGTAGAACTGACTATGATTTAATAGTGTCATTTGAACCTTTATTAATAAAGATTTAAAATATTGAAACGATAAAACGATATCTTTATTATTTTTAACTGGAGCAAAACTGACAAATTTCGGTAAAAAAGGGACGTTGTCATTCTGGTACAGCATACAACGACTCGTTGAAAAAAAATAATAGAAAGAAGATTAAATAAAGAAGCACCGCAATTAGAAGATGCTGCATGTGAAATTGAAATAAATGAATCAGTATGCAATGATTCAATAATAGATAAAATTGAATTCCCATCTTCATCCTCATATACGGAAACTCGAATGAAGTTTGAAACTTTTTCTAGAGCTTGTAAACTTTTGAACTTTTTTCTAGAAAATAGTGATAGCTATAAAATTTCTGATCAGTCTGCTGTAGTTCTTGCTTCAGCGGTTCTTCAGAATTGTGTACGTACAGCAAATGACACTGGAAAACATAATGTACCCGTACCCGTTACAGATAGAAGCAAGGTAAGGCGTGAAAGCCAATCGGCTTGTTCGTCTCAACGTAAAGAACAGAACCCTAAAACAGAAATAAGAGCCTTATATTTCGACTCCTGAAAAGATGACACAATGTGTATAGAAAAGAGAAGTGATAAACATGCGTATCGTAGAATTATGAAAGAAGAACGTGTTACTATCTTAGAAGAGCCTGGCTCCAAATATTTGGGGACTAATTTTGCTTAACATTTCCTCATCTGGAGCATCAAAAGATATTTTTAAATGCATATCAAAGTTTTAAAAGATGACAATATTGATTTGTCCAGCCTCTCATGCTTGAGTTGTGATGGGTGTCCGGTGTCCTGTGAATACGGGGAAGCATACTGAAGTAATCCGTCGAATGGAAGAGAAGCTTGCAAGACCATTGCAATGGATCATATGCCAGCTCCAGTTAAATGAATTACCTCTGCATCATTTGTTAGGCATGATCGATGGGAAAACTTCTGGCCCAAATTTATTATGGAAATCCTTGTCCACGTGCCATTCACTCCCTATTGCCGTTTTTAAACCTATAAAGAGTAATTTAGAAAGTATATTTCCTGAAATCGAAGTAAAGGCACTCAGCACAGACCAGAAGTACCTGCTGGACATTTGCAAAGCTATTTCATCAGGATATTGCTCTAAAGAACTAGCGAATAAGAGCCTAGGAAAATTGGCGAATAGAATTCTTCGCCTTAATTATTCGCATTGACTGCGCGTCAGAGTCTCTATTTTCACTCACAAAGTATGTGATCTAAGTTTATGCCCCAGGATGGTTTATCATTAAATGTAATCCATAGCTAAAGAATGTATCTAAAACCTTATGGGAAACTACTCGGCTACTAAACAACACAGCAAACGCCATAAAACGAATAGTTAAAAAAGTTATTCAGGACAATGGTTACTTTGCACACTCAGAGCAAATTGTGATTGCAATCACATTAAGCAACTAGCTGCTCATCCCATAATAAATGCAAGAGGTAGAATAAATGATGACATACGCAAATTTGAAATACTGACAATCAACATTGCAGCAGATGATTATATAAATCTAATTGATTGGAAAACTATTGCTGCAACAGGACCCCCAATCACTATGCATTTATCGGATGCAAGTTTGTTGAAGATAATAGACGGCTGGATAGATTCCCGTACTAACATCCCCAATGAGTTACTTTGCATGCCTTCTCATACTCATGCAGTAGAAAGATACGTGAAGGAAGTCACAGCCAGTATCATCCAAAGTATGTTGATGCGAAAGAAGAGATGAATACACCAAGACTAGGTTGATATACAGAAAACTCGTGCCAGTCTGATAAAAAAATACAATTCATTGTATAAATAAAACATTGTGCTCAGATGGTAGGGTGGTTGTGCTGGTTACGGGTGGGACATGATATGCACTTGCACCCACCTCCACTCCTGGGTAGTTGTAAAAGCAACTAGCGAAGAGCTGCATTCAAAACAACGATTCGTTGTATGCTGTACCAGAATGGAAATACCCCATTTTTACCGAAATTTGTCAGTTTTTCTCCAGTTATACAGAATAAAGATATCGTTTTATCGTTTCAATATTTTAAATCTTTATTAATAAAGGTTCAAATGACACTTTTAAATCATAACCATCTCTACAGAAAATTTATATATATTTTTTGGAAAATTGTCAAATGTTACCCAAAATTTCAACATTTGGACCAAAAGCGCAGACTCAAGGCATTTTTTTTCAGCGCTAAAATTTCAGATATTTGATGTACTAGTATAAAGGCAACTTTTGGCACCTACCCGTTTTTGGTAAAAAAAAATTCATTTTTTTCGCTCCACCCTAATATACAAGTTTTATCATTTATAGATCTTTCATAGTCGTGTCCAGTAACAGATTCCATATTTTAGAGAGGGTAGTTTGGATGAAATTTATATTGAGGGTAGTTATAATTAAAGTGACAGTACTCAGCGCGCTCTGTACCTCGATGTAATTGCGAGAATGAAGCACCATTTTGTATTTTGACATTAACAACACGTGGACAAATGATTCCGCCAAAAATAAATTAGTTCCAACAGTCACCGCTAGGTTGAAATGTGGCGCTGTGTAAAAGAAAAGAAAGTTTTTAAAAGGCAACATCAATAACGAAATAAAATTAACTTTTATTTAGCCCATTCAATGGTTAAAATCAATCGCAATGGGAACAGTGGCTCAATATGACTATTACACAGCGCCACTTTTCCACCTATCTGTGGCTTTTGGAACTTGTTTTGCAGAATTTTACGTCTACTATCTTATTTAATGATAATACAAAATTTGGCTCCATTCTCGCAATTAGATAGCGGTAAAGAGTACGCTGAATACTGTCTCTTTAATTATGACCAACCTGTATATTGTTGAAAGCAGCTTTGATTTTTTGGGGGGCAAACATTTCAGGGCGTCTAGGTGATTATTTCTTTGCTTATCATTGATGCCACTTGGATTACGGACACGATAACTAAATATTAGTTATTTATGCTTACTTCTTTCTGTTTTAAATTAAAATGAATACATTAGAAGCTAAAATTCGATTCGATTTTAAGTTATTGTTATTTACATATCTTCCGTAATCGGGTCCACAGTCAATTGGGCATATTTTATGTAGCGTGTTTTAGCGCCAGGTTAAGAGGTTTTGTGTTATCCATATTTGTTTTGTATAACGAAAACATACAATGGTATCCTACGTGACCATTTCTTTGCTTATCAATGATGCAAGCCTTGGAATATTTGATCCTGATACTTACCAATGACATTTTTAAGTTGGGATGTATGCGTCATAAGCTGAAAATGTAATTATTATCATTTATTAATCTTAATTAGACGTTTCAATCGCTGTAAGATTCTTTAAAACTGACCAACGAGTCCTCGAGTTTTTGGGTATTGACAGATTGGTTGATTGATTTTCCCTATTTTTTTTATATTTTCTCACAAACTATTTAAAATATCGGAATACCACAAACTGCAGCTTGTAGCTAGATTTATTTTCTATCTGTTCCTGGTAATTTTAACATGCAACCAAGTTTGAACACAAACAGACAGACAGATAAAAAAAAACTGTTAAATGGCACATTTGACTAAAAAATAACCGAATTAACTTAGAGATATATGTTTTCTAAAAATCGCAGACTGACACTCCAATTTTATATAGATGTATAGATAAATTCTGAGACATCAAGTAACACAGAGACGTAGAAATAGCATTTAAATATTGTCTATTATATTCTTGAAATAATTTAAATAAACTCGAATTATGATTTAAAAATTTATGATTTATTTCATCAAAATATAATATTTCGCAAATGGAAATACTTTTTTAACGTAAGGAAAAAGTAAACAAAATAGAAAAGAGCTGTCTAACGTGGCGCACGTGGGCGTCATGGTATTCTTTGAAGGTTTTCTCAGCGCTCTTTTGAAAGTTTCCTGTTACTGGCATTTTTTAAAGAATAAAATTCCATTTTAAAGGATGCTTTCTTTAAAATCATTGATATTTGCATGAGAGATGTTTTTAAAACCTCTCAAAGTGTATTTTACTCATTAAAAATAGCTTTTAATCGAAATTTTAAAACTTTAATCGTATGTTATTACGTTTCTTCATTGGTTTATAGTTACCCTTTATAAAATTGTGTATGAAAAATATAATGATGATAGAAATTGGTAATAAATTTTTAATCGGTTAACAAGTGATTTCAGAATAATAAGTGGATCTCCTTCCATTCTCTTTTGTTCTTGAAAGTTCAGGGTATTTTTTTTCTTTTTTACGCGTTACAATGGCCAAATGGCTGTTTTATAGTAAAGGGGCGTAATTTTTCCTTCTAGGTCTTTGAAATTGTAGGTATTTTATTCTCATTTTGCATAAAAATAGTCTATAAAACAGAGTGAAATGATTTCGGTCAGTGAAAGATCATCCAAACCATATTTCTGAAGCAGTTCAAAGACAATCATATCTGTCTTTTTATCTGTACTTTTATATAACTCGTACTTCACGCCTCCAAAATAAGTCAAGGCGTATTTTTAAGTGCTAAAAAAATCCTAACACTATATCTGATTTCTAGGTTTTTATTATAGCCGAGATGAAATCTGGCTTCTTCCGCTGCAAATTTTTTTGTGATACGCCCCTCATAAAAAAATGTATAGTTCGAAATGTATTTATACTTTTCTGTTGTTTGTTTTAATATGGAGCTCCTGAAACATAGGAATCTTATGCCTTCCACTGTGAAATGCATTTACATCGATAAAGATGTCTGTGTTTCTACCACCACTTCAGTGAGATAATTTTGTTGCACGCTTTGAGCCATGTAAATAATGACGCACTTCCTTATTTGCCAAGAGTTGAAGTGTGTCACTGCTTACAGAAAGATTAGACAGGCCTGAAATAGAAGAAAAGGAAGCTCTTTCAGACATAAAAAGTCAAAAAGATAAATACTCATTAATAAAAAAGTATATCTCCACATCAGTAGAATTCAGAATCATCTGTAGAATCATCAGTAGAATTCAGTTCACATGGTACTTTATTCTACGTCTGTAAAATGTCTAGTTTATATACTAAACAGTTTAACATATAACAAAAATAATTACATTAAAATAAAGAGACATTTAAAGGCAGTGTTCTGTTTGTAGCATTTCCTTAAATGCTCAAAAACACAGTTTTTCTGGACGCATTACAAGGATATTCTAGGAAGTAAAAAAATTAACTATCACTTATACCGAAATTTCTATGTATAGACTCGTATATCCAAATACCCTCAATGCACTTAATTTATTTTTCTAAAGTTAGTGTCTTACACCATTCTGCCTTTAAATGACTAAATTATTTAAAACAAAATCAAAATTCGAATGTCGAAATGCCATTTTCTATTTTAAATATAAGAAATACATGAATGGATGTTTTGTGATGGGGAATAATATTTCTGTAATACACATTGAAAAAAAAACTTTGGGCGAAAAATAAAATACACATATCAGGAATACGTGAGACAAATTATTTCTGAAAGTCGTGTAGAAGTTAACATTTCTAAAAGTATTCGTTTTTTTAGTATAAAAATTATGAAAAATTAAAAAATGGATTTTTTTAAGGCCTAAAACTGATTACTCACCTTAAATGTTAAGTGAAAACATTCAATGATATCGTTTTAAAACTTTTTTATAAGCTACGTTAATTTAAAGAGTAAAATTATACTTAAAAACATTCACATTATTAAATAAAAGTCGATTTATTATCCATACTTTTTATTTTGTGGGGCGTGATGAAGGGAGATAAAAGGGATTTATAAGATTCAATATTCATAGAATTCTATAGATTAATTATTTTTTTAAGGATTGAGATTTAAATTCGAATACAAAAAGTTTACATTAACCGTTCAAAACTATGTGAACAAATATTTCATTGAATGCATTTTTAAAGCTGTATATAACATCTTTTTAGTGGGAAGGGTGGGAGACCAAATTCCCGAGATTTTAAGATTCAAAGATTTTTGTAAATTATTATTTTAATTTCAATTCCACAAGAAAGAAAATTACATTTTTGCTCCGAATGTATTACTAAAACGCGCTTATTAAAAATTACCAGTACAAGATGATGATTACGTGAGGTATACGTAAAACAGGCTAATCGAAAGATGCAATTAGTTCACGGAAATATTATGCACGCGATGTTCCAAGATGAGTGAAACTTGTACGAGGAATACAAAGCACTTGGGAATGCACAACGAGATTTAAGAAAACTTATCTATTAAATGCCAGATTTTAAATCTAAATAATTTATGTTAATGAATTTTTGAGTGTTTTGAGCAATGTTTTGAGCACCTATGCAAATATTCATTGTATGTTTTTAAATATTGGAGTTTCAAATATTAAAGTGCGACTTTCAATATTTTCAAACGAAAGTTTTGAAATAATTTCTAAAATTTGTTTATATTAACCTATACGCTTTATTTCTATTAACTTATAAATAAGTTTGTATTAACTTAGTTGAATGGAATAAGAAGAGAAAAAAATCTATTCGGTCCTTTCTGTATTTACTTCCACTCTTTTTTTAATTTTTTTTTTAAATTTTACTTTCGTATAATATTTTTGTTTTTTTACTTTATTCTTCCTAATACATATTTAGTAATTCCCTTATATATTTATTTTTTGTGTAGTTTTATAAACATTATCTTCCAAGGAAATGATATAAATAACTTTTGCATATAACCCATGTCCGCAAAACATCTAATTTGATTACGAAACAATGTAAACTATTACGAAATGCTTACCTTACAATTAAAAAAAAAAAAACTCGATTTTGAAATGTGATTTTACATACTAAGTGTAAAAAATACAAAAATGCATTCTTTAAATACATAAATATTTTTGTAATAAACATTGAAATAAGCATTTTTGTGGAAAAAATTTCAAAAACTCATAAAAAAACTATAGTATATTAGAATGATTATTTACAAGATGACATGAAAAGTTATTTAATTCGAAATAAAACCTCCAACCTCTGTCATACTTGCATCATGAACAATCAATATTTCATCATACAAGCATGTGTTCTCACGAGGAGGCAACAAAATTATTTTAGTCACGAACGTTAGGTACATTTAGTCTATGTTTAGCCAGATATTTCATATTTGGTTAGTTTATGACTCGTAATAAAATTACTTAGACGAAATGGGTATAAATTTGGTTTTTTTAGATGTAGTATTCGGAAGAGATTAGTTATTGGGAGGTATGTTATATAATTTTTACTATATCAGGTCTATTTATTTAAAAATGACAAAACCACAGTATACATCAAGTTTTGTGTTGAAAATTTTCAGGTAAACACAATATTCTTGCTTTTTCTTATTTTTTCAAAAAAAAAAAAAAAAAAAAAAAAAAAACTATATGTCACCTCTAAATTGCCGTAAATGGGATAAATCAGATCACGTCTAGGCACAACTACACGTATAGACACAACATTGTTGATGTTCAGCATTTTTCTATTGTATCAAATAGGTAATAATACTGATACAGTAAACTACACTTTACACTTGATTTTATTTTTATTTTTTACAATTATTTTTACATAAACTCAGGAAAATATAATAAATTATAACATCTTGTAATAATATAGTTCTTTTAAATGCTAAAAGGTGTAAACTAAAAACATAAAATACAGTAAAATAACTTTTATTAGATTATTGACATGTTTCGGCGCACACTGAGCCATTATCAAAAGCAAAGAAGAATATTCTATAAATGCACGATCTTTGAAGTTATTATTTGAAATATTATTAGTTAATTTTCATACTTTTTTTTAATTGCGCACATTTTTTTTTTAATTTTTCTTGGTTGTTTATTTCCATATGTGTAACCATGGAGTAACTCGAACCGCAATATCGGTAAGTTAAATGATACTGCATCATTACACATTGAATTTTTGTGTGTTACTATCTCTATGGTTTCTCTTATTGTGGATGGATGTATATATACTGGATGAATTATGCCCACCAGATTCAACCGGGATATCTCAGTTGGTAGAGCATGGCACTTCAGCCACGAGATCCCAGGTTCGAATCCTGGCCCGGACATTATACGTCCAGTTGGAAAATTACAACTCATATGATTTCTTTACCAATTTGAATAATTGTGTTAAAATTAATCTAGTATGGATGGATAGTACAGACTGGAGGGGAAAATATTCTATAATTGAACGGTCTTTGAAGTTATTATTTGAAATGCTCTCAGTTAATTTTCAGGTACTTTTTAAAAAATTACGCACGTTATTTTTTTATTTTTACTTGATTGTTTTTTCCATATTTGTAACCATGGAGTAACTCGATCCACAATTTCGGTAATTTAAATGATGCTGCATTAATACATATTTTATTTTTGCGTGTTAATATCTCTATGGTTTCTCTTATTATGGAAGGATTGTATAGACTGGAAGAGAACATTATTTATAATTGTACAGCCTTTGAAGTTATTATTTGAAATGCTATCAGTTAATTTCCATGTACTTTTTAAAAAATACACACGTTAATTTTTATTTTTACTTAGTTATTTTTTTCCATATTTGTAACCATGGAGTAACTCGAACCACAATTTTGGTAGCCAGGAAATAATTTTCCCCTCTAGTTAATATTATCCATCCATAATAAGAATATATATGAGTAATAAGTGTAATAAGAATATATATAGGTTTGTATATCAAGTATTGTTGTGGAATAATAATCATTCAATAACACAATTCTGGCATTGGATAGCTTATAATCGTGGACAATTAACTTTCTGATGAAAGGCGTTATCCAAATTATCTCTAATGAGAAAATATTGTTTGTAATATAAAAGACATTGTAAAGATTAAATCTTTGACTATGCTATCTATAAACGAAAATTTAAATTTTAAGAACTACTAAAATAGGTTAAAAATACTATCATGCTACATTTTAGAAAAATTTTTTAATTAAAACTAGGCCTTAAAAAACACCTGTTTCCCCACTGGAAGTAATTAAGAAAGTTAAATTTTAACCTCTGTCAAGAGAAAAGTTGAAAATACAATAAACTGTAAAAGTTTTCTATTTCTTTGTAGCTGCCTAAAAATTTATCTTTACTTTGGATTTCACATACTCGTACTTATCTAATATTAAACTGCGTTGTGTCATTTTTCTTAGTTTTTCAAGAACGATGCTTGTATGTATTTTATATTTTTAAACGCTTTAATGCAGGTATATTTCTTTTGTGACAAAATACACAGTAAACTTAGGAAACATAGTATGCAATGACATGCAATGTTAACAATTTGTTTTTGTCATCATGTGGCAACATGAAAATAAAGTTGCGTAAAGCATGACATAATTACCCTTGAATCTTACAAGGGGAGGTTCTGAGGTCGGGGACACAGAATGGGGTGAACGTTTGTGTATCGGTAAAATATAGTTAGTATAAAAATATATGAAAGCCATAACGCGTCTTTGGAAAATTAGTCTCGAGTTACAGTTTGTAATCGGTTAAATTTCTTCCTTTGGCAAGCGACTCAGCGGAGTGGTTGGCAGCTCCAAAATTTTATTTTTCAGTTCGAATCCCAGGCAGACTTATTTGTCGCATTCAAACCCCAGTTGAAATGAAATGTGTAATCATTGATATTGACAAAAAATATAAATAAAATACATGTTTTGTAGCATATAAATACAGTTTTAACTATGCTTTTTTACATGTTTAAATATTTAAATTGCCTAGATTTTTCTATTTACTTTTCATTATATTTCAGTAGAGCAGAAAAGTTTGCTGTTACTTAAAATTATTTACAGCTATTTAAAAGAATACAGCCCTCAGTTTATAAACTGTAACGTAAACTTTGAAACTTGTTTTCTCAAGGCCTCCTGGCTATTGCGTTTTTTGGCTTTCGTATATTTCAAAAATAACTATATTCTATCGATACACAAATGTTCACCGCATTATGTGTTCTCGACATCGGAACCCCAACTTGTTATTTCTATCACTCTAGAGTTACATTACTGTAACAAAAATAAAACTCAATGTACATTGATTTATTTTTTCATCAGCAGTGCATCAATAAAAGATAAATATATAAGTCTTGCCATATCTTTTAAACAATCATCTATATAAAAATACATAAAATGGCTTAGGTGAAACTGTCAGGCCGAAGGCCGATCGTCCCGCCGTTACAGGTTCTGAAGAAACCAAATGAGCCACGCATCAGACGGAACCGAGACCGCCGACGGCCTGCTGTGACGCCGCCATGACTCAGGCTTCTGGTCAAGGAGGAAGCACCGCCACCAGTGCATCACTCCTCCTGCTCCCAAGTGATAAACGAACTGGTCGCTACAGCCTTGTACTAAAAGAAACTGCCAGATAAAACTTGGAGACGTATCCGAGTCCCCCAGGAGATTCTTGTACCGGGCACGCATAGGGATGCCTTTCCCTAGGCACAAATGGCTTAGGTAAATCTAAAGTTAATATTCTATAACATTGTAAATATTCTGAGTTGTTTATACCAATGTTTATTTAATTTCTTAAAAGACTCAAACACATAGATAGCTCAATTACGTTGACTAATATACGTAGGAATATGCCGTATCAACATTGTTTTTACTTTGCTCATTTATATTGATTATTTCGTCGATAGAAATGCACTGTTCATCATTACTAAACAAAAGAGAAAATGTATGAAATTGAAAACTTTTTGCAGATTCAGTATTATGTAATACTGAATATGCAAAAAGTTGTAAAGATAATAAACCATATATAAATGATTTTCGTTCATAGTAAATTTAGCTTATGTTGCAATTTAATTTGAATAGATATTTGCATTTAAACAGTACAATAATATGATGAAAGAAGATTTCTCTACTAATATCAGATTGGAGATAAAAATGTCCAAATACCGGCTACCTCTTTTATTTTCAATATAGATCCTACAATTTTGAAAATTAGTGGCGGAAAATGTCATGGTAGGATAACTTGAAATCTTCTTTAAAGAAATTAGTTTGAAAGTGTTTTCTGTTTATAAAAAGAAAAATTCCGAAAATCTACAAATTTTGAATTTTAAAAATGAGATCTAAGTACCCGCTGCCTCAATTGTTTTCAAAAATTACACAAATAGGGCTAATTTTGCTAATTAAGAGAGAAGAACATTATTTTAATATATTCTATTGATTAATAACATTTAATATGTACAGAAAGAACATGGATTTTTAATTAAAATAATTTTTTGCCAAATTTAAAAAATCTTACTGACTATATGTCATAGTCTTCTTTATATTATGCTCCTAGTTTTGTTTCATAACGTGTTATTTTTTTTTTTAAATGCTGCTTGAAATGTAGATTACTTTATCTATAACAATCACAAATATAGTAATCACACTCTGCGTCGGTGCAGTCGTTATGGACCCACCTATGATATTCTAAACATCGAATCGAGAGTTCCCTGTTCTTTTCCGCACAGAAAGCACCTTCACAGAATACACAAATTTCGTCATCTTACTCAATCGAATATCTTCCTTTTTTACCTTTTTAAAATCCGATTTCTGCCCCTTTTCGCCTGTAATTTATTAGTTTTTCCTCCGTCATTTTTGTTATTTCTCTTCCCATTGATTGCGGACGATTTTGGACAAGATTGTAACCATAACTATGCATTGTAACATTCAAATGACGCAAGAAAACAATACAGCGTCCATGATCCCATAAATTATTTTTTTTCCCTTTCAAGCGGAGAAAGCGTAGAGAGTTCTAAATACCAGCTAGTCGGTGTTTCGACTGCTCTGGGTGGCTAGTATTTGGATCACAGCTATGTTTAAGTTAAAACCGGTATTACTTATTTATATAGTAAAATACCAATAACATGCTTGCGGCATTTGGAAGCTAAATATGAAATGAAATGACCCTATCGTAAAGATCCAACTTTTCTCCTCGAGGGGAAATGGTTGTTGAAAAGTCATATTTCAGGATACAGATGTTGAATATTACATTAGAGATTAAATTAAAATTAGTACAAAGTTAGTTTTTACAATAATAGTTCAGATCACAGCAATATTAAAAGAAAAAAAAAATGATATAAGAAAAAGTATAGTATAAAGTAATTGGAAAATTTATGATAAGAATACTTAATTATTACACAACTAGTAATTTTGCATGCCTCAAATAGTAAGCTGAAATAGGATTCGTATCTGAACAATAATATACAAATAAGAAAAACAAAATATATTTTATTAAAAAGTGCTTTATAAATATAGGGATTATTAAGAATGTTGTAGTTTTCTTTTAGTTTATCATTGTTGAAAGGCTCAAACAGAGTTATATTCAGATTTTGTCTCACTGTGACATTTTTATTGAAATTCAACGTATGTTTCATTAGAGGACAATTACCATATGTGTAATGGAGAATCGTTACTGAGCTTTTTTGCCATATGCATGTTGAGGAGGTGTGTTTTTCTACTTTATTTTTAAATTATGGGAAGATGCCGTGTCCACTAATGTAGTAATCTATGAATGGTTTTTGCGAATAAAGTTCAGATCCACTTTTTTTTTAATTTCTAAAAATAAGTGACTATTTTTAGTCTAAAAAATAATTTAACTTTCTAAAATGGGAATAAGAGAGTTACCTTCTCTTTGTAACAGTCATTTGTGATAGCACCAATGACAGTAAATCTGCTCGTTTATTACCCTCTATTCCAGCGTGCAATTTGAACCATGTAATTGTTACTTGTTTTGGAGGAATTGACAATAAAATGCTATATATTTTAGTTATTAAATAATTTCGGGGAAACACTATTTTGAGGGCTTCTAGTTTTGAGTGGCTATCCGTTAAGATGAGGAGATTTTTATATTGTGAAGATGCAAACCAGTTTATTGAGTGTAAAATGTCATTCAATTCTGCTTGATAAATTGAGTTCTGTAGTTTGGTTATATTATCGTAAATATGTGTATTCTGGTAGTTTACTGTAAACGCTGATGCAGTAGCTTGCTCCATGAAGGAGCCATCTGCGTCGATTTTTAAGTCATAGTTATTTAACTTTGTTGTGGAAATTTCATCAAGTATGTTTAAATTTTTTAATTGATTGTAATTTAGGGAATTGTAAGTTTTCTCTTTTAGCATTAAATTGGTTAATTTGTATATTTGACCTTTATCATTCAAGATTCTTCGTCCTTCTTTTACTTGGTAGCAATTATAGTCATTAGTCAACGTAATATCTATTGGAGGAATCCCAGTTACAACGCATAATGCGTCAGTGGAGATACTCCTGTATACCTTTATTAAATTTAATAGAGCAGTTCTCTGTATTGGTTTCAATATCCGTGTTTCGTGGCAATTTAAATCAGGAAACCAAACCTTGTATCCATAAGTAATCTGTAGAAAACAACTTAATCGTTAATTCAGTCCAATATACGATCAGTATATATATATATATATTTAATGAGAAATATATGCATGAAAAACTGCACCGTGTCGGCACTTTTGCTCTTATTATTTGTAAATTAGACGCACTTCTGCGCCGTACTACACATGACTTAGGCCAACTAAATTCGGTAATTCTTCTCTCAATTAAATTTACAATCTATAACTATTGCTGCTTCGTTTAGTTCTCAGAACGCCTACTAACCTATATTTGGACCTTCTTCTCAATTTCCTGCAAATCATATGCACTTTGCGTGGTACTTCAAATACATTTTAGCAGTAAATCATTATCTAAGTTATTTAAAAAGTAATAAATCCATTCCAGAACATTTTATGCAGTTATAATTATGAAAAAAGTATTAATCCAGAAGATTTTAAACCCTAAATTATTAAATCAAAATACAAAATTAATACATAAATTTATTCATTTTACAAAATTAGTTTCGATATATCTTTAGTAAAGAAGATTTTGAACGTGAGATATAAGATATTTTTTTCTGTACCTCCGAGTTATAGCGCCCCACACAATTATGATAATGCCAATATTGCAGTTACGATTTCGCCAAGTTCATAACAGAGCTTATATATGCCACATATATACGCATATATATACTTCTAATGCTCCTATATGTGACATATACGTCATTATATATAAATTATTTACGTCTGAATATATGCCATATATCCATCATATACATCTTATACACATGTCATATATATAAGTCATATAGTAAGACAATTAAGGCTTATATATATATATATATATATATATATATATATAGTAGCTCTAAGGACAGTATGCTACAGGAAATGCTAAATTCAACACATATTATTGTAATGTCATATATGCTTTATATTTTAGCGATAAGTCTTGGTCGCTTGGTGATTCCTCCTCAACAGAAAAGTACCCTTTTTTTTCTTTTAAAGTAAGCAAAAATATCATTTTCAGAATTACTAGGGGATCCAAAGAGAGGCTTCCCGGGTTACAAAACATAGTACGTAAAAACTATTTTTACTTTTGAAGACTCTAATAGACTTTTTAGATTCAATATATTTTTAAATTGCCCACTATCAAGACCCGAAAACACTTTTATATGAAGATTATCAATAAAGAATTCAAAAAGAATAATGAAATTATTGAAAAAGTTACTGTCGTATTAGTCGTATGTCAGAAGCTAATAGCCGAAGAAATTGACACAGATTACGCTTCTTACAGCAGCCTTTTTGAGTCAGATAATTTCAGTGTAGTTCGATTACATGTTTATAAAAATTTTATCTAATTTATTTGTTGATGAAGTTTTAATTTCACTATGAAATATTATCCAGAAAGAAAAGCTGAACAATTTATATTGTTTTAATTGCAAACGGATTAATCTTTCGTAATCGGGATGCACACATTATTTTTAAAACCATAAAAAATAAATACTTAGAGATACATTTTGTAAACAAATTGCATTATAAAGATAATTTTCTTCCTATACGATGGTGTAAAAATTTAAATTGTGCGACGTTTAAAAGATTAAAAAATTGCACTAAATGCAATATGTATTGATCAGTTGTTGCCACCATCAATATGACGCCCACGTTACTAACGGACATGTTTTTCTTTATAGTTTTATTTATGTTTAAATAACTTCTCTGTGAGTATTTTCTAAATGAAACATTCTTATTTCTTATACTTACCCAACTAAATTGTCACTTCTGAAGATATATGAGTCCGATGAAAGTCCATCATTACATTGTGCCATTTCTTATTCTTTGACATTTACAAAGAATAAGTGTTGAGGCAAACACTTAACTTTGTTTTGGATGAATATACAATGCTTTTAAGATGTTATGTTAAATTTAAAGAACCATTTTTCATTTTGAACTCCTTTTTATAAATAATGAATTTAAGTGTCTTTTGTGCGAATAAAACTTAACTTTTATTTTCTTTGAAATTTAGATGCACTTATTTTAGAATGTGAAAAGGATTTTGAAAGTGGAGAAAAGTACTTTGTGTTTCTCTTTTTATCAAATTATCTTTCTTTACAGTCATTTTTTATATGACAAAATACTAAAATTTAAAAAAATTTATATGTAATATATAGCAAATAAATGCTAAGAACGAAAGCAATTGCACAGAAAGCTGAAGAAAACTAACGTCAATACAATAAAACGTAATCAGTTTATTAGGACACCATACAATTGAAAATTAAAACAATGGCAATATATTTTATTTGAAAAAAAAAACGGTCCTTTATCTGTCTGATAAAAATATTTAGCTAATTATTTTGTTATAGGCGCGAAGGATGTGGTCGCACATTTAAGTTTTGAATCAATGCAATTCATTTCCTATTTAAATCATTTTTTTATTATCTGACGAATATACAATCTAGAATTGCAACGACTTTATAAAACTCTAGAATAGAGCAGTACTTGAAATAGAATAGCTTCTCCAATTGAAGCCTTCTTCCGATGTCTTCCAGCAAATCAAGTAACGTCAAACAACGCATTCTTTCATAATAGCCTGAACCGGTGAAATCATGTAATCGAAAAACCCTTTTTTAATAATCTGTAAAATTAAATAACATTATATTTTATAGAAAACTAAATTTAAAAGTTACGAAATTCTAAATGTTAGAATTCTAAATGTTTATAATTTTTTTTAAGTTCAATATAAATGACTCTAGAACTCTTACCAATTCATTGCACAAACATTGCAATTATTATACCGTCCGACCCCGGGTTAACGAAACCCTATTTACCGAATTTTGCCATTTAACGAATTGGTATTTTTCCCCGATTAAAATGAAGGCAAAAACCACTATTTAAAGAATAATAAACTTCGAATTAACGAATTTTTTCAACATCAAAATTTTTGTTTGAGAGTTTGGATTAGAAAACTATTGGATTGCTTTTCAAATGACGTATCCATCTTGTCCGGAACAGAAAACACTTTTCTTATAACCAGCAATTTTCGACGAAAGAGGGTGCAGCCCATTATTAGACCTCAGAGGTGCAGATGAGTGATGAGTGTAACCTGTCACGTGGGTTTCAAATAGGACAGTAAATTTCTTTTTTATCTCTGCCCACTCCACAACGTATAGGATACAGTTTAAAAATTTTTACAAATCGTTCTCTTTCGTGAAAGAAGTGATGTGTAGTGGACGTTCGGTTTTGCAGAAAAAAACTTTGAAAACTTGAAACTTTGTGAAGCATGGCAGATTGTCGGAAACGAAAACGTGTTTCGTTGAGAGAAAAACTTAACAATTTACATGAATTTGGCAAGAACGTTCAACCACAAAACGCTTTAGCAGAATACCTTGAAATTTCCACGTCGACATCAGCTACAATTGTTAAACAACGAGCGGAAATTTAAAGCATCAGCAGAATGTGGAAAATAAGGAAATCATTGAAAGCCACTCTTCTTTCTGTTCAAGAAACTGACCTGGGGAAGTGGTTCAACATCGTTCGAAGCAAGAAAATAGCCATTCGTAGGCCTCTGATCAAAGAAAAAGCCTTCAACTTGTCGAAAAGCATAAAGTTTAAGACTTTTCTGCACTCAATGGTTGGATTGACCGTTTTAAGAAAAGATACGGCGTAGACCGAAAGAAAGTGTGTGGTGAAAAACAGATGCGAATGAAAATGTAGTAAAATATTGGGAAGAAAAGTTGCCCAACCTAATTGAAGGGAATTAACTATCCAACATTTACAACGCAGATGAAACAGGATTGTTTTATGACTTAAAACCCGACCAAACGCTTTGCTATAGAAATGCAAAGTGCTATGTGTTTCTTAAGGAGGGACGTGTAAGGTTGGCAGCTTCCTTAGTGTACTAGTGGTTAGCTTTCGCCAAAAAGATAACTCTCGCCAAGTCACTAGTGCACAGGTGAAGGAAGGAGATTCGAAGGAAAGCTATGTAGCAGAGAGCGTGAAATATAATAAGCGAGTAGCTTATTATTGTTACATGATTAAAAGTGTTGGAAACCTCACATTTAATGTATGTGCTTTAATTACCTGAAAAGTAAACGGGATAGCAGGAAAGATCAAGTTATTCGACTTTTCTTGTGTCTATTAATATATCTTGTCGAATCCATTCATCATATCACAAATTATTGTTATATAAATATAACCCTAAGCTGAGACATTTACGTATAATATCATAGTTGCACTTAACCACATACTGATTAATTAATATATCGATCTTACCAAGGAAGGAATCATAGAAACCTAGGTGCGACCTGCACCAAAAATGATTTCCTTGTCAGTGCTTTAAAATTTCAAATTAACTAGTGCGAATTATTCGCTGTATTTTTAGCTGCGGGATAAAAAGATTGTAATTTCTAATTATTGATATCTTTGTGTAGTTGATTATTAGGGCTTTAACATAAGGTAAGTGCAAAAAAAATTTTAATATGTTTAAATTATTATTTAATTGGTTTTATTTATATCAGCATAGATAGAGTTTTATGCTCAACTATGAAATTTGTTAATAAATATGCAGGTATATTACTGAAACAGAAATAAAATTTAAAACTAAAACTAAAATGAGAAATTTAGTTACAGTTTTTAAATAAGAGCCAAAGAAGTCTTCAAAATAGTTTTCAAATTCCAAATCCTATCGCATACCATCCTTGTAGAATATTATAAATCTCAGTATAATTGTTACACTTTACAGAAATATATCGGTGATAAATAAAATTCCGCCCGTTTTTAAAGATAAAAAGTCCTTCCGGCCTGTACTGGGAAGCAGAGGTAGCTTTTATAGTCCACGTTTTTAAAAATTCAACTTATTTTACTCAAACACCCGAAGCCAAAATGCTTTGAAACCGATTATAGAAGATTTAACTCCGCTTTTCGTTAATACTGAATTTGAATTCGAATTTCAGCATGAGAGATACAGCATAACAAAAATCAGATTATTTCAAATTGTCAGCCAGCCTAAAATTTCAAACTGCCGTATCTCAGCCATTTTGTAAGATAAAGCAAAACAAAAAATGTTTCGGAATCCTTGTATTCCGATCAAACACTTAAGGGAAATAACTTTTCAATTTATAAGTTTTTATACATCTTTTTGAATTTTTTAAAAAATAAAAAATAATAACTAGCTGCTATTTTGAAACAACATGGTACATGACGTTGGCCAACGAACTCAGTCGAGACCTTGATATGTTTTGTACACATGATCAATCACATTCATATGTGTATTCATAAATACGAGAATTACAGCATAACAAATATCAGATTGTTTCAAAATCTCAGCTACTTTAGAATTTTAAACTACCCTATCTCAGCCATTTTTAAGATGTAGCCAAAACAAAAAATGTTCCAGAATTCTTCTATCACATCACGTTCTAACACTTAACGAAAGCAATTTTTTTCAATTTATAATTTTTTGTACATCTTTTTGAATTTTTAAAAATTTAACGATCTGGCCACTATTTTGAAACAAGATGTCGGATGCAGCTGGCCAACAAACTTGGTCGGGACCTTGGTATGTCCTATACACATACTCAGTCAAATCCAAATCGGTTCATAAATAAGAAAGTTACAGCATGTCATATGTCAGATATATATATATATATATATATATATATATATTTGATCGGAAGGTGGGTTTGAGTTCTGGAGGTCATGATCGGTGAAAATATACTAAAGTTTTTTGGAATTGCTTTCATCCGAACGGCTGCAATAGGTAGCTTTCTGCAATGAAGGCTACCTAAAATTTAATTTTCTCTTCAGAAAGCTGCCATTTTGAAACAATTTTATTTTTATAAATTCCTGCGTTTAATCACTAGAACTAAATCTTACTGAATAAAAACCGCTAATAATTTTGATTCCAGATAAGCCAAACATGAGCTACAATGATCACCGTAAGACACCAATGAATAAAAACTCATCAGAAAAGTAGCAAAAAATTAAAAATATATTTATCTTTCTTTCTTTATATATTTTTCTGTATGTATTATATTATGAAATAAAATAAATTTCCAAGAAAAAAAATAATAGCTTAATGAAAAACAATTTTTGAAAAAAGTAAATAAATAAAATGATTTAGATTGTGACATTTATAAGCAGTAAATAAATATTTCAGCTCAATAAAAATATGTAAGGAATACATAAATTTTATTCCTTTAGTGTAATTTTATGAAACAATAAAATACATTTTCTAAATAAAACTATAAAAATATTTTAAATAATTGACAATCGAGTAACGAAAAGTGTTCATGAGTTAACGGAAGATTTGCAATAATTTAAAAAGCAACTGACATTGGCAACAGAATTTGTGCCTCATGGGCTTTCACATTAATTATCAGTATGGAAACTGTAGTTCTATCTTCCAAACTTCCATTAAAATGAAATCAGCCACGATGTATCAGCGTAATCCAGCAAAAGCGAAGATGACACTTTAGTGAACTTTAAGTAATCAACTAGTATTCCAGCTCTAAAGGCGTTTGAATTTAAGTAAAATTGTATATCGATATATAACCGAAAGTACATTTTTGAAAGGAATGTGTCCATGTAAATAAATTTAAAGGTTATTTTTAAGAAATGACGGTGTTAATAGGACTTATAATTAAAATATACCTTTTTTTACTATATTAAAATAAAATCGACATTGAAAAAGATATACACTAACATCACATAAGAATTCAGCATGAATAAATAATTATTTCAGATGATAGAAATGAAAATATCAAAAACACATATAACATTAGAATTTAAAACTTCATATTTTTGTACTTCTTAAAATTTCTTAACGGAATCGATTCATATTTTGTACCTAAAGTTTAAATTTACTCTAGAATCGAAATATGAATTCAAATATGTCTTTGGTATTAAAGTTTGTTTCTATTTGTATATGAATATAGCCCACTAATTTTATATTTTAATATAAGTTTAAAGAAGACTTAAATCCTAAGTCAATACTTTCTTTCTTTTTTCTATCCGACAATTTGACAATTAACAGAACAGGTTCTCTTTGTCTACACATGTACACAGCATACAACAACGTCTGTCCAACAAATGAAAATAATATGGATCACACTGTTGTTATCGAAGAAAATTCCATAACTCTAATTTAAATTAAAAATAAATAGTAATTCAAATCAAGAAATCTTATATAATAGAAGAATTCTACATTTTTCCATAACAATACACTTTCCCTTCCAAAAGACAAAGAAGTGCTACTGTGTCACAAATTCCATTTATAATAATCACCTGTTTCCGTTTTGACAATATCTTGTGTAACATTGGTTATTGAGAATAAATTGAGTATTATGGTAAACTTTTCCAATATAATTTGATTTCAGGGTCAATGAACAATAGCTTCGACTACTATACTCCTTTTATCTGCTCCGTATTAATGATCAAAACACCATTCCCTTGTATTCTGAAAAAGGCTCCCTGTGTCAAGAAATTTGGGAATCATTACTCTATAGATTCTCCATGAGTAATACTTACAAATAATAATGAAAAATATTTGTATCCATTATTACGTCTACAAAATGTACGTTACAAAATGTATGCTTGAAAGTTAAAGATTCTATTGCGAAAATATTTTCCGCATAATAATATGAAGTTTTCATTCATAATCTATTAACATAATTATAGGGCTTATATCCTGAAGATTGCTTGAACCGTTTTCGCATTCTGCACCTTTTTCAGTGCCGAGGTTATTTTATTCTGTCAAAACTAATTTTCTCAAATTCGAGACCTAACTAGATCATTTTGTCGAAATAGTATAGGAGATATTTTGTAAAAATCGTTGAAGCCGTTTTCGATATAATCCCAGCATTATTAGTGCTGAATTTATTTTAACCTTTGAAAACAAACTTTTCCGGATTAGGGACCTAGCTAGCTCGTTCTCTGGAGCTTGAATTAGCATAGGAAACAAGTGTCATGAAAATCTTTTGAATGTTTTTCGATTTATAGCAAGCAGCATTTTCAGTGATGAAATTGTATTAATCTGCCAAAACGAATTGTCTTTAATTTGACCCGTATAATTATATACAATAAATGCTACATCGTTGTTCTGTGCTCAATTTAGCATATTAGGCAAGTTTCTTGGAAATCGTTATTGCTGTTTTCGATTTCGTTCGGACACACAAAATTGCTTCTTTAAGGCGGTTCTCAAATGACCTGCTCAAAAACAAGAAACTTTCTGACTCATTTCTGACTCATTTTTAAACGCAAAGGCATAAAATTGGCAGGCCTAACTATTGAAGCGATTTTGAATTGAAATGAGTTTTCCATTTTTTGATAAATATTTTACCTATCGAGTTATATGCGATTGATGTCATGTGACGAGACGTCTATATCGCTTCTGATGCTGCGTTGTCAAAAATTCGGTTCAAAACGTCGACTTTGACAGTATTTTATGAAAGATCTTGTACCTTTACCAAAAAATGCAAAACATCTTACGATTACCAAAATTCTGTATGCCACCGGCCAATTTCATGCAAACTAATTTCATAAGTCATTTTTTAGAAGAAAAATGAATTAAGTAACCAGTTTTGACTTGAGAACAGCCATAATAGATTATTATGACGAAATTTTTTTCAGCAGAAGCTTTAAAATTCATGATTAATAATTGCAAATGCACGTAATTTTCTGAATATTGCGCTACTTTCACATACAAAAACCATCCATACAATAAATGCTAATGTAAGTATATCAAATTATTTTTAAGTTTACTTACTTTCTTTAAAACATGTGGCATATATAAACCAATTAATTATGTTAAAAGTAAAATAAATGCTTCAAACATTCTTACAAATCAAAATTGGATTAATAACATGTTTGTTGTTAACCATGACGGCAAAAATTTCCTTTGCGTATGGTTGCACATATATCATTATAACACCGTGCTCCATGTACCATTAAAAATATTTCAACAAAATTACGTAAAAATTTAATATTTTGAAATTTTCTTTTTTTTTTTCTATAATTACATGTAAATATATATATATAATTGAAAATACATTGTTTTGAAATATTATTATCCAGCCTTTATAAATTTTGGCAACATTAAATAAAAACGGCTATTTGAAAAATATGATTTAATTCACTTTTCGAAAAATGAAACTTGAATAAAAAAAATTCAAAAATAAAACCCTACAAAAATAATCGTATTTAAAAAATAAATGCACTCTACACGCCACACTCTAGTCAAGTATGTATTTTCAAAGGAGAGTTAAATTGCTATGTATAGTTTTTGATACTATAAAAATTATGAAACTGAACTATCTCCGCTAATTTCTACATCCAATAACACAGAAAATATTTTTTTTAATTAAAAAAACAAATTCTTCAGCATGTTTATTCTACTTTCTTAATACAACTGCACATTTTCATGTTTTTATATGGAATAATTTTGCAATAAAAACTGAGAAAGTGAAAGCACATTCTCCATTAAAAAACGGCAACAAAATAACCCTTTTTTTAGAATCTTAAGATAATATTTGGAAGAACACAATTTCTTAATGCGTATATCGTCTGAAGACATCTGACATTTGGTGATTAATCAAATCTTCCAAATGAAATAAAGAGCATTGTTTCCTTTAAGGTTTGAAGATAATGACTTTTCTATTTATTTGTGTTAATACTTTCATAGAAAGTACATAAAAAAACATACAAATATAACAGCAAGGAGTTCTGTATTCATCTTTAACCACGTAGAATTTTTTTTTTTATTATTTCCTTGGTTATAACAATAAAAATGATCGATTATTGTTATCATAAAAATGTATTTGTAAATATCTGTACATTTTTTAGTTTTGATTTTTATGACTTTCTGTTCTTAAAAACAATTAATTATATGTTTTTAAAATATAAAAGTGTTTCTTGATAAAATATATTTCCTATATATTATTCAATACAATCATAAAAGTTTCCGCATAAGAGAGAATAAATCACTTATACAGTCATGTATGCTTGGAAAAAAATATTTTTTGTTCTTAAAACGGATATTTTTCTAGAATATAGCGCCCCATTACATTTTTTTAATTATATTGTTTTATTCTGATTAATTTAAAAACTATACCTCTTCCTAAAGGTTTAAACCATTCTTAAAATAAAACATACTATTGGTAGCTTTTCTACATTGATATTCTAATATCGACGATAATGATACGTATCCAATGCTTGGAGTATCATAGTTGATATTTTTCCAAGTGAAATATACCAGCCAGGATATCGTCGGGATAGCTCAGTAGGGAGAGCGTTGGTATGGCAAGCCAAAGTACCCAGGTTTGAGTCCTGGTCCCGACATATGTTAGCTCTGTTGGAAAAAATCTCAACTATGATACTCCAACCATTGGATATAACTGAGGAGGTCGGGGCAATATAGTGCCAAGCATCATTTTTGAACTTCTGAGTTATTTTAATTTGAAAATTTGATCAAATACTCTAATCACGATATATAACCTAAACTTTTTTCGCCAATGTGTTAGTAACATTTGAGATATTCTGAGTAACAATATGGCATTACTTTAATGATATTACTATTACGTTTTTTGTAAATTAGCTATTTTCATTGGGGCTTAAATATCTGGGGCAACGAAACCTGCCACATAGGCTGCCACCAAGAGACATTAGAAACAAATTATATGTTGGATATTAGAATTTACAATATTAAGCAACAGATTACAGTGTTAGATTTATTTCACTAAAAATGTGGCTTGGCACATTCTTGCCCCGACCCTTTCAATTTACCTAGTTGAATATACTTTCCTCTGTTCATTATGAGATAATGATACAGACATGAATTGAAGCGTGTTTGGTAGTATAGGCGAATGCCACGGTGAAGGCTCGGGTTCGAATCCTGGTAAGGCATGGATGTCATTGTGTGTGTTTAAGGTTAAAAAAGGATAAAAAATTGGGTACTGTCTACTTCTTTTGGTCTATCCCGTCCTCAAGAAGAAGATGTATGTAATTTGTCAAAGTCCTGTATGTATTTCTGTGAATAGAAAGCATATATAGTCCAGTCAAATTGTGCTCAAAAAGTGCTTGAAGTGGAAAATTCTGGTGTAATTGTTTTTAGTGGCTTATTTTATGTTTTTTGGGGTGCTGAATACGAATCTGAAGTTTTCCAACAAAATTTCGTTCGGCAAATTTGTTTTTTTTTACAAAAAACCTGTAAAAAAACGGACTTTTTTCGTTTTTTTTAGAATAACTCCAAAATTGTGCATTTTGCGTGAAAGTCGGCAGTATATGAGTTAAAGAGAATAAAATTTCCTACATTTTATGTATTGAAAGATTTTTTTTTATGATCAATGGTTTAGCTGTGAGAGTGCCGCAAAAATGGGTATTAAAAACAAAAACTGTAAAAAAACGGGAATTACGGCACTTTATGTCGATGTAACATGGAAACAAACCATTTAACGTAAATATTAACCATAATTTATATTAAAGATTATATGATTGACTATATTTTATGCATTTAAAGTAGGGGAAAAGTGCGGTTCCGGCACCAGTGGAAGTTGGGAGCAATGGAGCAGCTCCACCTACTTTCATGAGTCAAAGTTGCTCCTCCTCCTGGGAGTTCTTACTCTAAGAGGTGATAAAATTTTCTAAAAAGAGGTAAAATTAGGTAAAGGAAGTAAAACTAGGCAAAATCGTCGAAAAACAGTACTTTTCGGAAAATAGCAAAAAACACATTTTTTTACAGCCTTTCTGTTCATAAGGCCTAAAAATAAACATTTCACTGTATACATTATACTATGCTTTAAAAAAATAGATAAAATTCTCTACAATTTATGTGCAAGTAATTTTCTTGGACCTTGAATAATTATGAAAAAAGCAATGACGAATGCACGAAGTAGTCATCCACCTCCTTATTAAAGGCATATAACTTATATGCATTATTATACATGTGTGCAGATATGTAAAACGTTGATGTTAGGTTATATAGGTACAAAAAATGATAAATGATTCACGATTGATTAGTATGCAAGCTGTTTAATGTTAAATAATATAGTAAAATAGGTAGTTATGTATTTATACAATATTAATTAATAATTATTATGGACATTGAAAGGAACTTGTCAGTCAAACCGAGTCCTCTTGGCCAATGGTTTCATGTTTCCTGAGGGTATGCTTTCTAGGTCTTCTACACCTATAAAAAAGAAATTAATTATATAATAGCTATTTACGCATACGGGCGCGAAAAGCCGTTTTTGTCCCGAGGATCGAAACTTATGCTCCGGAGAAGAACTGGTGTGTATAATAGTTTTTTAAACGGTGGAATTAATTATAAGTAAGTTAAGATTCATACAGCATTTTATCATAACATTATTTTTACCTCTTTTTAATATCAGCCCTCTTTTATAGCTCATTTCAGGAATCGGTCACTTTTGGACCCCAAATCAGGGAGCAAAAAAGCTATTATACTACGTATCAGGGTTTTAAAAAATAAGTAATGACATAGTTTTAATTGTCTAAAAACTAAATAGTTATGCACAGTGTATTGGGATACATATTTTGACTACACCAAATTAAAAATGAATGAAAAAATAAATGTGAAATGGAATGATTTATGTATAATTACCTTCAAGTACTTCAGGGTATTCCGGGTCATCCTCGTTTTCTTCTATATCAATATTAGGCATGTTATTACAATTGCTCTCGCAGTTTAGACACATATTAGAGCAGCTGAGGCCTGCTTTTTTACATCCACAGTTTTTACGGCATGTCTTCTTGCATTTGCAAGAAATGAGTTTTAGAACGGCTTGAGGTGCTGGTGGATCTAGCGTGGTTATTGGCTCTAGACCATCTTTGGTGCTTTTCCAACCCCATTGTTCAGGATTTTTTTCATTCCCAAGCCATTGCTGAACTTGAAAATACACCCTTAAAGAATGTTGTTTAGCTGCAGCTCCGTAGGAGGTAGGGACGCCAAATGGGTTGATGGCTTATATGCAGACTTAAGGTAGCATAGATACCTCAATTTGTTTAATGACGTGGTTTCCTTGTCAGATAATTTGTACAAGGAAGTCAAAAAATGATTGCCAGCATCAGTAATTGCATCAGCATCTGCCATAGGGTCTTTAAAAATTTCAATGGCTTTAATTAATGCCGGGTTTCTTTTGAGAGTCTGAAGAAACGTCATTTTTCCTACTTTGAAAAAGGCTGAAGTAGTATCACAACCACTCATGGCATGTAAAAATAATATGTTGTCAGCAACCGATTGTCAAGTTTGCAGTCAGGAGAAAAAATGAGTGGTGAAACTGTCCCTTTGCCTGGCTTTAAAAAATATACATTTGAATGTATGCCCCTACAGAGACCAATCATGATCACCAGCAAATCTACGTCTTCACCCACGATAACTACAGAGTTATGTTGTTGCGCAAGGTCCCTTGCTGTGGTGATAATCAGCGTATCCGCATCTTCTCGTGCCTATTTGTGTGAATGTCAGCTGCTGCAAATTTATCTTTCAACATTAAAATCAAACGCTCTTTGTTTTTTATATTGCCTAGGAATTTATCTTGTGGTACTGTAGGCACCATTGTTTCGTCGAACATCAAATCTACTGAAGTTTGTTTGCGTGATCTTCTTGCTCGCTCAATGCATTTAGTACCTCTGCAACTTTCTTCAGGGTAACCATCGAACACAACTACAGCACTATCCTTGTATTTGTACTTAACAAATGACACATACCTTTCACAAATTGAGGAAAATGATTGACCCCTGTTCCACACGACTTTATGCAGTAAATATTCAATGGAATTGTTCAATGGATTTTTTTAAAGTGTTTATTGCTATTTTCCAAAAATTACTGTTTTTCGACGATTTTAGATAGTTTTATCTCCTGTACCAAATTTTACCCCCTTTTTCAAAATTTTATATTCTCTTAGAGTACTAGCTCTCCGGAGGAGGAGCACCTTTGACTCTTGAGAGGAGGTGGAGATACTCCACTGCTCAAAACTTCCACTGGTGCCAGATCCACACTTTTCCCCTACCTTAAATGCATAAAATATAGTCAATAATATAATCTTTAGTATCACTGATGGTTAATATTTGCGTTAAATGGTTTGTTTCCATGTTACATCGACATACAATGCCGTAATTCCCGTTTTTTTACAGTTTTTGTTTTTAATACCCATTTTTGAGGTACTCTCACGGCTAAACCATTGATCATAGAAAAAAACTTTCAGTACATAAAATGTAGGAAATTTTATTCTCTTTAACTCATATATTGCCGACTTTCACGCAAAATGCACAATTTTGGAGTTATTTTGAAAAAAACGAAAAAAGTCCGTGTTTTTACAGGTTTTTTTTTAAAAAAAACAAATTTGCCGAAAGAAATTTTGTTGGAAAACTTCAGATTCGTATTCAGCACCCCAAAAAACATAAAATAAGCCACTAAAAACAATTACACCAGAATTTTCCACCTTAAACTACAATTTGACTGGGCTAATAGATCATTCGAGACAACAGTCTTGTAGCTTATAGGTCTCAAAGCAGTCTATGTCAAATGTCAAATGTCAAAAATGTCAGGAGATGAATCGCAACAATTGATTTCTTGTACTTAATTATTTGTTGAGCACTTTCAAAACCGGTTCACCTTAAAAACTATGAAAATTCTTTACTCCGAAGGCAATTCTGTACTTCTTTGTTTTCTCTCTTCGGCTTCACTGTATCATTTGAATCAAAACAGACACAACATTAAAAAGCCATGGTTGTTTGGTGGTGTTTATTAAGGCTGATTACCTGAGCGAGGGATATAGGCCGCAGAAGGGGTGAGCCCTCTGTGTGAGTCTTTCTAAGAAGACATAACCCGTATTTACTGCGCGATTTGAAGAACACTTGATATTGCTGCAGTTATAAACGAAAACTCGGGTTCATCTTGGTGTCAGAACCCTGTATACATGATTGAATAAGTGGATTGGGATTCTGGTTTCACACACAAAAATTACTTTTTCTTGACATGCGGCATCACCTCTCACAGTTCTGACCATCAGTTCGCATGCAGCCTGTTATATATACATCTATATATATCAGGGATTTATTTGGGAAAGATTTGGGTCCTTCACAAAATTTTTCATCTTAAAACAGGACCCTTCACAAAATATTTCACCTCAGAACATAACCCTTCACAAATTTATTTCACCTTAAAACAGGACCCTTCACAAATTTAATCATTAAAAGAAAATACGATTTGTCACAAAACTGATGAAGTTACCAAATAACCTATTACTTAGCGTTTTTATACATAAAGGATCTTGTTAAAAAATAGATAAACAGGATTCTGAATGTAACGATAATTTCAAATTCACAAAATTATGACTAGATTTTTCACAAATATAAAAAACTCTTCACAATTTTACAAAAACTGGACTCTGTGAAGAAAGTCTTGACAGACTCCTTTATATATATATATATATATATGTGTGTGTGTGTGTGTGTGTGTGTGTGTGTTATATGTCTAAAATTTAGATAATCATGCAGCTTTTTATATACTTCTAAATAACACTATTATGTTTCATAATCGAAATATTTATCTCATTTGAAACGCAAACATAAATATTCAATCTCAAAATCCCTTTAGACATATTTTACAAAAATGTATTTTTCAATGTTTTCTAAATTATGTAACCACACAACACTGCGCAAATAAATATTTCTTTGAACTAGTTTCAAACGTTACATCTAAAACAAGTTGATTAAAAATACTTAGTACATGATCATTGCGTGATCTTAACAAATTTCCCGGTATTGGTGGATCGAAATATGCAATTAGCGCTCGGAAATATTAAGCACGCAATATTACAAGAAAAATTGAAACGCATTGTTAAAATATGCACGGAAATTAAGTTGTCGGATAGCAGAAGTAGATGCAAGATTGCGCTCCGTATTTAAAACATATTTTTCAGGTATCATAAATTATATGAGCTGCTAATTGTTGAGAAACCTTTAAACATATTGTAAAGAGGACTGAAAAATAATTTAGATTGACAAGTCTAAATTAAAAAATATATATTATATCCTTTTTATATAATTACAAAAGCTTTATCAGGATATAAAATTTTATATGGCATACGGTATACAAAGCATGATAATTTTATAAATATAAAATGCACTCTAGGGAAGTAGGATACCCATGATGCAGATAAAATTATGCAAGCTTACTATTTTGAAACGGCTAACTATTATACCTTTATAGCTATATCACAATAGGGTATTTCTATTATTGAAATGTTCGGCAAAGTTAAGGTATCTGACTACGTTTAAAAAGTGATTTTCACCCAAAATTGTCAAAATGACTTTATTACATTTTTTTTAAAGCCGAACTTTTTGTCTTTCCATAAATGTATTTATTTTTATTGTACAATAAGTGGTATTGGAGTTATAGCTCTTTTTAAACTACTCAACAACTGTCACTCAAACCGGAAGTACTGTTTAAAGGACTTGAAGTACTATTTAAAGGTACTAACTGTGGGGAGAGGGGAAGTAAAAATTTGGCCTTTAGAAATAAACAAAGGCTCAGTACTTTAACAAAAAGAGTATTGGTTTATAAAAACAGTGAGGTTTAGATGCATATGACTGTGTAAATTCTTGTAGTAACACATAAATCTAAACTTTAAATGAATTTTTTGGAAAATGTAATTTTTGCAAAAATTTCATACGCAAAACATGATTTCTGAAAACGTTATCAGAATATTACTATGAAATTTAAATTGCATGTTGTTTACACTATTGTGCAAGCGATGAACTAAATATTAAATTTTAGAATAACTATTTTTTGTTTTATGGATGTTTTCGTGGAATTGCATCGATAAATTTTATGAAAATCAGCATGTAAAAAGGTACGATATGCTATAAGTTTTGAAACCTTTAAAATAACTCTTATATTTTAATTCTTTACCTTCACCAATGTCATTAGTATGAAGCGTAAAAAGGAAATTAAGATCGATACAACAGAATTTCCTGTAGAGTGTTTTGCGTATTGGACCAAATTTCACTAAATTTTACCATAAAATCCCCCATTTACCAAACTTTCTTCAATGAATGAAATATTTTGTTGCTTTTTTGACTGTTTCTAGTCATAATCTTGATAAAAATAAGTTTAAAAAGTAATTAAATAGCTTTTCTTTAAAAACAAATTGCTCCCTACGTAGTCGGATACCTTAATCTATCATACTATAAATTTTGCCTTGTATTGCTCCATACATTATAGTATAGTTGGCGGCATCACAAACTTTATTCTATAGATTAATTGTTTTAGTATTTCAGATATAGCTATAATTTTTTTTTTTATCGTATAAGATAATAATGAATTATAAACATAATTGTAAAGCTATATCAATCTTGAGCTTTTTGTAGACGTAGGTGTTAACCCTTAATTGCATAGTGATGTAAATTTCCATCACTGTTTATTTAACTTTTAATAAATAAATCAACTTCTTCGCCACCACTATATTTATACAGAAATATTAATCCAGTAAATTTCCCGTGAACTATGTTGCTGAACAAAGTTAAAAATCTATCTTAAAATTTCTGGTGTCTAATATTTAATATATGTATAAAAAAACACAATTGTAAAAGAAAAACTCATGCAAAGAAGGATTAATGTGTTCTAAGAAAAATCCATTCGAACATTACAGATTCACCTGCCTTAAATACCTTCGACTTCCACTTCCGGGTAAGTAATCTATTCTATGAATTCTGAATGCTGAACATCAAGGGTAGTTCGTGAAGGAATGTTCAAATCAGAAGATTTCAAAAAATTCCTATATGCGTACACTGAAAGGGAACTGTTACTTTATCAAACAAGAAAACTTACGAAAATGTAGATTATAACCCCTTCCGAGCCACCCATAACCTCGAAAAACGTTTCTTTATCTCCTGAAATCTGAGAAATCAACATATTTCCGATATTTAAAAAAGCATTTCTGAAACGAAAGTCACTTGTTCTGGCCGTAATTTTTGGAAACGTTTCCGTGTAGTTTTTATACTGTATTCATTAGTTTTCCGAACCCGGTATTAACGCGAAATGTTATAATTTTTTGGATGGTATCAATTTTTAAGTAAACATCTTCATGTTTAACAATAATGTTCAGCAGACAAACATGCTAAATTAACAGCAAAAATGAAAATTATTTTTTACTGTTGCATATATAAATTCTGTTAATCAATTGAAATTTTTACTTGAAAACTGATAGCATCCAAAAAACACTGATGTTATCGTGATGATACTGGGTTGAGCAAACTGATTAATACGTTTACGAAAATTACGAAAATGAAACGTTTACGAAAATTACGAGCAGTAAAAAAACATTGTTTCAGAAATGCTTCTAAACAAGCATTTCTCTACTCTGGTCACACAAAGACACTTCCAAGCTAATGTTAATCAAATGGCAGCTTTCTTTACAAATTGTCTCGTTTGTATTTAATTTCTTTTTAGATGAACTCCTTGCATAGTATATCGAACATAGATGTCTAATAGGGTATCTTTTTACTTTTTCGATTTTGGTTGCAGATGTATTTTTTCTGAAGGTACTTTCAGTTTCGGAACTGGATCCCAAATTTAGTAAAAGAGAAATGCCTGGTTAAACATCGACTTCAAATAGCCTATGCCAAAACCATTGATGAATATTAAAATGTTATCGAAACTAGTCGTTGTGGGGCCACCGTAATACTTACCCATCATGGATATGCATAATGTAAAATATTAAAATAAAAATGTGTAAACTACTTATAAAATGCATTGCAATTCAAATAAAATCGTGGCTTGATGACGTCATAAACTTTAAAGGCTCGATTACTGAATTGCTTGAAAGAAACCTCCTTATAATTCCAAAAATAATAATCCTAATAACTAGCGGTTTATTGCATCTGATTAAGCTTCAAATTTCCAATTAAAATATATCTTTGAAGTGAAATTTGGATGAAATACAGGGTCATAAAAAATCGAAGAGTGTGGAAAATAGGAAATATTTGGAAATTCCAAATATCTCAGCAACTAATTATCCGATCGACTTCATGCTTTATGCAAAATTTATGTTTTTTTATTGCCTTTTATATTCATTTCTTAAAATAAACAATTTCGAAAATTTTTATATACCTTTTATCAGAACGAATATTTCGGGAGTCCGAAAAAAATAGTTCCGGTTAATCGAGGTTATTAAAATGAATTAGGCTTCTTCCCATTATTAAATACTAAGTACATACCAAATTGCAAGTCTCTATCTCAATTTTTTCGGGAGATAGAGCGTTTACATACACACAGACACACAGACGGACGGCAATTTTTTTTTTTTTTTAAGTATGTTTTTCAAAATCTCCAGTGTCTGAAACGTGTAAATCCGTCAAAAAATTTTTTTCGATTTTCAAAACGATTACAAGACTTACCCTATACTACGTATGATGGGTAAGTAAAATTAAAAACAAATACTGCAAGCGTTTAAACAAGAACCTGTTTGTGTCTCCTCGCGACTGGCTTAGGTTCTTAAATCTTGTAAATCCAATGGTTTCTAAGGTTTCTGAAGATAGAGAAATTTTGAGTAACTGGGTAGAGTATATTTAATTCTCGTTAACTTTCTTGTTAGGTCAAAAAACATTTTCCTTTTTACAGTGTCTAACTTAAACGAAAAGCCTATGCTGTCCTGCATTGTAAACCATTAAAAAGGTAAATGGTGTGATATAACGCTAGAACTATATGTTCTTTAAATACTGTTCGTGTAATGAATACATATCAGGAAGGTTCTGTGCTCCATTATCAATTACGATAGAAAACGACCATTTGTGTTTGTGACACTATCCGCGTAGAAAATATTTTGTAAATGTGAAGTCCTTCGTAGCCTTTGCAATATCTTCGAGGGTGTAGACGACACCTCCTGACTTAAAGATTTAAAACTACGAGGCTTAATATGGGACTGGTGCTAATCACTCTTTGCAAGTAATTTGATTGGCGTCCATACCTTGTCAGTGTTTTCTTTATTAATAGCATAAACGTAATTCTGAAAATAATTGCATTGTATTAAAAATTTTCTTATTGGTTACGTTAATAAACTCATCAAATATAAAAAATGTAAATAAACTGTGGATAACTTATATTTAATGAAATAATACATAACCCACACAGACATCCCAATATTCAAGATGCAAACATTCTTCTCTGGTAGTATAAAGAAAACATGATTTAGATCGAATTTCTTCCTTTATTTAAAATTCTAAATTCTAAATAAAACTTTTGACGAACAAACAAAAGATATCCCTTCATGTCAAACAATTCTACTTCTTCCAAAAATAAATATTACTCACTTTGGAATTTAGTTATATTATTTGAAATTAATACATTTTCTCTTCCAGTTGTATGACACCATTCAAGTAATCAATTATCCTGCAAACATTAACATGATCAATATTGTTTTCACTTAAGTGTAAACATTTCACTTCTAAATAAAGTATTTGTCTTTCATTCAAAATGCATGTTTACGAAGTTATTATACAATATTAACGAAAACATGTTTAGGTTTCAATTAATCTCCTATTTATCAGTCTTACCATCAACACCAGCTGCTCCAGTCATTAATGCTATTCGTTGTTATGTACACGCCATCAACATATCATCAACGGAGGGAGGTACATAGAGATTACAACTTTGTTTCGAAATAATCACAGATTTCAAATATAGATTTAAAATTAATTGTGTTAAATTAACTGTGGTGTGGTCCTTATTTAAATTTTTATTTATTAGATAGGTTGATTAAGATAAATATTTTTATATGGATACTATCTATGAAATTTATTTTATCTATTTAAGTATTTTAAGTGGACTAAACATGTAGTATTTAACTGCAAGTAAAATACAAAGTGTTATGTCATACGTTTCTCAAAAATTTTTTAGTTGTATATAGATGAAGAGGACATAATATAATCTATCATTATCTACAGCTAGGATACTAACATTCTAATTAGTCTCGAAGATATGAAACTTTATTTGTAAATGTTTAAAACTTTTATGTTTAATAAGTTTATAATTAATTAAAGTTTGTTAATATTTAGTGATTGTACGTTAATCAGTTTTACCGAGAGAGTTTATTACCAGGGCAGTACAGTCCTGTTCAGTATCGCCTGTTAACATTTTCAACATATGCTACCAAGAAAAAAGTAAATTAAAAAACACACTAAAAAACTTTCGCTTCATGTTTTCTCTAAGTTTTAATTTTGTTAAATAACATTTTCTTTGGCTCGTGTCTTCAATTGCTACTCCAAAAAACTAGTTCACGTTTTTCCAAGATGTCTTATTAAAGGAATATCTTATACAATCAAAACCTGTCTATGACAATATACTGTGTGTAATTATAAATTATGTGGACGTGGATGATTTCCTATGATACGTAATGTGAAAAAAATCTTTCTAATAACTCGTATTTCGTTGGAAATTTGTTTGTAATGAAAATTGCTCTTGTTTAAAAACTACAACGATATTGCTTCTTCAAGCTTTGAAAGTTACAGAACTTTAAATACCACTCATTTTAGATAAATACCAAATTAAAATAAATTTGTTGATGTTTTCAGATAAGCAGGTTGACTATACTTCTTATTTTCCACGAAGGTAAAATAAAATCGCAAGTGATGAAGAGGCAGTCATTCAAAACAAAACGCAAAACAACAGTATGAATTATTTGGTAAACATATATCAATAAATACAAGACCTTGAATTTAGTGTAATTTAAATCATTTAAAATGTTTAGTTTGAGTTCCTAAGTTGAGAGCACATTAGCGGAATATTTTCTACTTATAAGGTATTCCACATACATCATTGTGTATTTACTATTTTTATAGAGACCGATTGGTTTCATTTCGGATCGCTCTGCGTTTAAATAATGGATTACTGTTCATTTTATATATTTTTAAAAAATTATTATGTATAACATATATTTTATAAAGTGCATTTACAGATTAACTAAATTTCCATATGGTATGAGGTGCATATTTAATTTAGAGTCATAGACCAAAATTCCAGTACCTTAATTTCTATAAGCTGGTATTGTTTAAAATGCTTTCAGCGACATTATACGTTTAAAAACTTGTAAATATTGTATTCGGTATATGATACTAAAATTTGCCTCACATGATGTTGCAAATGACGGTACCATAGCATTTGTGAATAATGAATATAATGAATCTCTGAAAGCACCTATTTTGTTTGAAGATTTATTTTGAGATTGTCAAAACATGAAGTTTTGCAACAATATTCTGGCATTGTTTGAAAGTTTTTCACAATATATTCACACAATAATTCTATCTGACAAAATTAGAAGGGTGTTTTGTGCGGTGACCATTTACCGAAAAATAAGTACCATTATTCTATGTGAGTCTCACCTACAGAATTTAAAGATTAAAATTCTCGATAAACGCTAGGCGTAACCAAACTAAGGATTATGACGTAAAGTCATCCGATTGCACCATGACAACTCCAGCGATAAAGTTTCATCTGACATAGCACTCGTATTTACTACTTACTTTCTATCTCAATAAAATATTCTTCTTTGGATAGGATTTTCGCTTTTTTTAAGATGCTTATAAAACTTAAAGAAAATTTCCACTCTGAGACACCTAACGTTTTCAAAAGCATGTAGTCTTGGATCTATCCAAAATTTGGCGGGAGATAACCGCATAAAATCCGTTTATGTCAGTTATAGCATTTATCAATTCTTAATTAACCGCAGTAACTTTCTAGTCAACATAGTTTTTTCTCTTTATTATTTTCTTGAAATAGTTTTGGTTATTTTGCACTTTTCAAGAAATTTTTCGGGGTATAAACAAAAATATATGAGAGTCTTTAGAAATTTATCAGAACAGTATAGAAAAATATTTTCTATTCTTTACAGAATTCCTTCACAAATTCAAACTTTTCTGAATAATTTTAGAAATATATTTTTACAGTTCATAAAAGTAAAAAAAATAATAGTAATCTTTCAGTTACATATAATTTCTACTATATTTATATATAATTTCTACTATATTTATATATAATTTCTACTATATACTCATCACTGCCTATAATCCATTTCATTTGAATTATTTCTATGATTTTTCATTTTAATTAAAACTTTTCTGTTAATATTATTCCTCATGATAATAAATTTATTACGAAAAATAAATCCATTGTAAACTTCTCTTTCAATGATTACTGTAAATGTATCATATTTTCATACCTACCATATGACCTGTTATAATGATAGATTGCTTGTATATTGGTGATTACAATATACTGATTTTATCAATTTCATTTAAAAATCTTGATGGGGCAATATTACTAGAAATAATACGAACGAGACTGAAATATTTATGTTTGACATTAATAAATTATTAGTGCGTTTCTACTTTTTTTTCCTTTTTTTCTCTTTTGTAAGAATTAACTAATGGTTTATACGAGAAACTTAATTTTTGCAAGTAAAGCAAATTACGAGAAAATAAATTACGCCTTCACAATGTAGATGATAAATACACATGCATCTGTGTGGTACTCATGCCAAAATTTCAATCAAGGCTGTTTCAAGAAAGATAGGGCTTTTTTTAAGTCTCCATTGTTAATATTGTAAGAAAACATATTTTTCATTGTATTTCAAAATAATTTTTAAGGAATATTAAGCGTTTAAAACTATATTTAATTAACAATATTAGAAAATATATCTGTAAAAACAGTTTCGTTCATAACTATAAATAGAGGAACTTCTACAACTTAATCAACTATCAGTTTTATTTATTTAAATTTACAACTCATAAATGAAACATTAACTTAATAAATCGGTCAAGTGCGAGTATAACTCGCGCTCAAAGTGTTCCGTACATTGTAGTTATTAATTACTATTTATTAATTAATACACTACTATTAACCCTAATTTTTTCATAATTTTAGTTTCAGTAGACTCGGATATAGGAGACGGGGGGATATTTTTTTACAGTATATTTTCTACTAAATCTCTGAAAATATAATACCTAAATTTAAAACAAATAAATTTTTGAGTTCGATGTTACGAGATCTTTCGAACGATACCCTAAACGATATATATATATAGTATATATAAACAAATTTAGAAATAACTTAATTAATATCTTGGCTAATTACAGGCATTTTCTGTTCGAAAATCTTCATGAGATATCCTTGAATGATTCTGCGTTCTAAAGTTTGCGTGTAACGGAAAAATGCTTTTTCTTAAAAACTATGTGACCTAGGAAAATCGCAATAGTTTTCCTTCAACGTTTAAATCAACTTCTAGTACCACTAAATTTTTCATCATTTTAGTTTCAGTAAATTCGGAAATAGAAGGGGGGGAGGGACATATTTTTACAGAGCATTTTCAACGATATTTCTGAAAATATAATACCTAAAATTAAAACAAGTATATATTTGAGTTTGGTATTACGAGATCTTTCACACGATACCCCACACGCTACACAAAAATAAACCTTTTTTTTTTCAAGTAACTTAATTATCCCCCTATATTTCTCCTAGACATATTTGTGAATGGCTAATAATCTGAAACTATGTGGGTAAAAAGGCTTTATAACTTTCTCAAGTTTGAACTTTCCACGTCTCATAGTTTACGAGCAAAAGGGCTCTGACAGACGGACACACAGACACAACATTGATCTTATAATGGTTACGTTTTTACTTTTTAAGTGCGGAACCCTCAAAATTATGTGAGCTTCATAAAATTAATGCTTCAAAAAAACAGATTGTTTATAATAGTTGTGATTCTTAACGAAATGTAGATTGCAGTGTTTATAATAAATTGCAATCATTAATATTACAGGTTTATATTTCTTCTATTAATATTTCACTTATATTAACTTTTAGTAAGTAGGAAAATTTTCAGTCATAACACGTTAGATATGTAATATTCAAGGTGCACCCTTTCATTGTTCACCAATAGCTAATTCCTAAAGCATTCGTTTTAGAAGTATATTTCTAGTTGCAAAAGAGTTTCAACTTTTGTTCTTCAGTCTTTGAAAATCCAGTAATATTAAAATAGTTCATTTTTAGGGTTTTGTTCATCTCACGAAAAACCCTATTACTCCCACACTCTCAGAAATAAAACACTCAATTTTGACAATTCGGCAATCCTTAGGCCTTATTTCGTTATTTTTGACAATCATTTCGTCACGGAGTCATGTGGTTTTTGACGAAACGCGAATCCTCAAATATCTTTCGAAACTGTTTCCTCACTGTCAAAAAAAACTCTGACTTTTGACGATTCAGCAACTCTTGAGATATATTTCATCATTTTTGACAACCATTTCGTCTCAAAATTAAGTGATTTTTAAAAAATGGAAAATCTCAAATATTTAACGAAAATGTTTCTCCATTCACGGCCAGATTTTTTTTGTTGTTACAAAATCGTTCAATAATAATAATAGTAATAATAATAATAATAACATGAAAGTACCAAATTTACAATATATTAATGAAAACAGAAACAAAAATATTTCTGCGTATTCAAAATAGATGAAATAAATTCTTTATTCATTTTTTAATGCTAAAATTTAAAAGAAAAACTTAAAATGACGAAAAAGAACTCTCAATTATTGAAAAGAATTGGACGACGCAAAGGCCTCTTTCAACTTCCAACACTTCTGAGCATATTCTGAAGGTCACAGTTGCAGAACAGTTACGTCTAAGAAATCTCAAAGAATTTTTAAATACTTTGCACAAAAAAAAAATTGCATTTCTTCTATTAATTTTCAGTGTATTTCTGAAATGTGTTTAATTTTTTACGATGACCCCATACTATGCACTGTAAATAATTTTTAGGTTATATATACTGTTGAAAATAATCAAAAGCTTATGATTCATTAGAAAGAAAACTTTTTTTATGATATAGAATATAAGAAAATAATAATAAATCACTTTTTACAATATGTATAAAAAGTTAATGTTTTGCTATAATATATAAAAAATGTGTTATCATAATATTCAATTTATTTTTAAATTAATTTAACCAACTGTATATATTTTTAATGTTAATAATTTGGTCTCAAATTATCATTTCAACTGCCTCCTTCACAGTTATTTATAAAATCTTGTATCTATGTAAATACATATTTTACACTTATTTTTTAAGGTACATTTTAACTAGCAAGAGAGCATTAACGGCGTGCATAAAAATTATCTATCATCTATTCTCTTATTTAGATACTGAGTATTATTGCACATAATGCAATTACCATTATTCATTTCATGAAAATATCACCAATATATTCTATTAAACAGTTTCTCACAAAGACAGAAGCAATGTGACATTTTTTAGTGTTCAAATTCTTTGATTTTCTTATCCATCTACAATTATATATTTTTCTCAATATGTAAAAGCCAAGAAAAATAACACTAAAAACGTATTGTATTTAAGTAAAAGGATTTATTTTCTTGATCACGTCAGAAACCTATCTATCAAATCGACTTTTTTATATTTATTAAGAAATAAATAGTGCATTTAAGGTATCACAAAGATGATTTATTTGATTTTACTTAGAATTATATGTTATAATACAATATAGAATTATAATATACAATTATATGTTATATTACAATACTATACTGTTGAAAATAATACTCTAAAAATTGTTATTTTACACTTTTTTATTAGAAACTTCAAACCTTTTTGTTAATAAAAGCCAAGAAAAGCAACACTAAAAATGTATGTAATAAAAATCATTGATTTATTTGATCACGTAAGAAACCTATCAATAAGAACCACGTTTCGATATCTATAAAAAACAACATAACTCTGTAACGTTAGCGTAAAAAATATTGAATTAAGTTTAGTTTGAATTAAATGTTATAATATAACACTACACTATTTAAAATAATACTATAAAAGTTGTTGTTTTATCTTTTTGATTAAATATAATTTATATAAAAGTTCAACAATTTTTGTTAATATATAAAAGCCAATAAAAGAAACATTAAAATCGTATTGTTTTTAAGTAAAAGGGTTGGTTTCTTTGAACACGTCAAAAATTATCAAGTAAATCCATATATTTAAAGCTAAACCGTTTTTTCGTCAATCCCTGCAAAAATGGGTTCTATACGCGTGCGCGAGCATTCAGCCAATCAGCTAGAGGCTTTTACTCTCTAGAGACAGATTTGGATTCCGGGATGTTTCAGCCAATGAGGTGAGGGCTGTTAATCTCCAGAAGCAGATTCGGATTGACAAAACATATATCGCTATCTACATCGCTGATCTGTGCTTTGAAGGTATTTATTTTATTTATTATGTAATTTGTATAAATAACTAGGTGTCGAAACTAAATTTAGGCTCATTTAATGTTAAGCATAAATATCTAGGTGTCGATTTCGATTCTAGCGTTTTGCCAAATCAATATCAATCTAGATGGAAATCGCTTTTTTCCTTCTGTTTCTATAGTACAGCAAATAATTCACTTAATTCTTATTATACATACATGATGCTTCACACTTCACTAAATGTTTTCATTAATCTCGAATGTTTTCATTAATCTTGAATGTTTTGATTTCAAATATAATAAAAATATACAATAAATCTAGAGACACTAAATTTTAACTTGTGTCTAACTAACTTGTGTGTGTAAATGACTTCAGGGGAAATAAATGAGGTTATTTCGCTTTTTCTTTTGTATATAAAAAATGTTATATATGAAATATTTACATTGTATTGTTTGTATGTATACAAATCTTGAATGTTTTGATACTTTACATTCATTTTATACCAGATTGCCTGTCCGTTCTTGGGCGATTCACATGAAACTCATAATTTGTCACAAATTGGTGATTCTATTGATTTCGTGCTTTGCCCATGAATGCGAAAAAAAAACTTTTTGACTTCAGGTGAAATGAATGAGGTTATTTCGATTTTTCTTTTGTATATAAAAAATGTTATATATAAAAAAAACCTGGCCATTAATCACATTGTTTTTTGTATATTTAAAGACGATTACTTATGCTTTGTAATTATTTTGTTGTTGGGAGTTTTTGGGCGAAATAATATACTTCATAGATAGAACCAGTTCCGCTAATCATTAATATTTACTTAATCCTCTGACCGCCAAGCAAATGGGCAAATTTGTGATGTTTTTTTCTGTTATTTTTTTAATATACAATAAATCTAGAGACCCACTAAATTTTAACAACTTTTATAAGCCCAGCATTTCTTTTTAAGCTGCGAAATTAATCTGCAATGTCTAAAATAATCTGCAGCACTTGCTGCCGTGCTGCACTGTTTCTGCTACCAGGTTAATATTTAAGAAATATTTACATTGTATTGTTTGTATGTATACAAATCTTGAATGTTTTCATTTTTTACATTCATTGTATACCAGATTGCATGTCCGTTCTTGGGCGATTCACATGAAACTCATAATTTGTCACAAATTGGTGATTCTATTGATTTCGTGCTTTGCTCATGAATGCGAAAAAAAAAAAAACTTTTTGACTTCAGGTGAAATGAATGAGGTTATTTCGGTTTTTCTTTTGTATATAAAAAATGTTATATATAAAAAAAACCTGGCCATTAATCACATTGTTTTTTGTATATTTAAAGACGATTACTTACTCTTTGTAATTATTTTGTTGTTGGGGGTTTTTGGACGAAATAATATACTTCATAGATAGAACGAGTTCCGCTAATCATTAATATTTACTTAATCATCTGACCGCCGCGCAAATGGGCAAATTTGCAATATTTTTTTTAAATGTCAAAAAAAGATGAATTTTCAAACTTGGAATAAAAAACTTAATTACATATATGAGTATATTCCTTGACAGTATTAATCATTAATTGATATTTTAAAACTGCATCATATTTGTAGAATTATATAAATTTAAACAATGCCTCTATTGCAGTGAAACCTGAGCATAGTGAACGGATATATCACTTCACGACGGTAAGAAGGTTAATGTTTTATACAAGATTTGTATACATACAAACAATATAATGGGTACTTTTCCATTATATGGACACCATGCCAAAATGTATGCTAATGCATAATGTATGTAAATGTATGCTTGGCGACAATGATGTCCATATATCTGAAAAGTACCATATAATGTAAATATATCGTAAATATTAAGAGTTTGCTAAGAAATTAAAGCATTCAGTGATGTGTTAGATGTATACTTTTATCAAAACAATTATAATTTATAAGTATGAGTTAAAAAAATAAAAAATCCCCATTTTCTCGCATATTATGAATTTTATTGTAGTAATCGGAACACCGTATGAATAAATAATAAAAGGACTATAAGAGTTCCCATTTTGTATTATGTGAATTATTTTCTGTGCTATACAAATAAAAGGACAGAGCTTTAAAAATGCAATTTCCATTTGGATCGATTTGGCAAACTATTAAATGAGCCTAAATTCATTTTTAACGCTAAAATTAAAATCGACACCTAGATATTTATACACAATACAACAAATAAAATAAATACCTTCAAAGCCCTTTTGATCATCACATCAGCGTGCAAGACAATTTTTTTACCGGAGACCGACGAATTTTACGATTTTACAGCAAACGATTGTTGAATTTCGCAATTTATCGACTATTGTTAACGAATTTCATGATTTCTTCCATGAACGTTTGACGAATTGCTCAAAAAAATTAAGAATATCGTCAAATTGTCTCGGGTAAAAAAATACAATATTGTCAAATGCCTTCAAGAAAAAAGTCGCAAAATTCGTCAAATGATTTTGAATAAAAAATCGGGAAATTCACAAAATGGTTTCAGGAAAATCTTCGCCAAATGGTTTAGAAATTATTTGAGTGACAGCGGGAATTTTACATTCAATCATCGCAATTGGCGAGTGTGACTATTAAGTTTAGCCAGTGGTGGCAATAACATCAATCACCAACTTTCAGTATTACTCGCCTATTGGTGAGTGTTAATTTTGTCTTATATCACAAACTGTATTTACATATACTACTAGATATAATGATTATCAGCCATGATTTTTCTGTTATTGGGCGAGATTCATGTTTTTACAGCAATTCTTTGACGAAATTTGTGTTTTTTCAGCGATCCTTTGAAGAATTTCCCTTTTTTTTGCGATCCTTAACGAAATTCGCATTTTCCAGCGATTCTTTGATAAAATACATTTTATTCCACAATTTGTAGACGAAATTTAGTAAAAAAGCGTGATCTTTTGGTGAAATTTCCATTTTTGCGATTCTTTGACAAAATTTGCTTATCTTTCGCAATCCTTTTGCATAATTCACGTTTTTTCTGTGTCTTTTAACGAAAGTCATGTTTTCCCATGATCCTTTGATAAAATTAGTGTTTTTTCCTCAATCATTTGACGAAATCTGTGATTTTTTCCCCCGCGAAGATTAGTTAGATGTTTTTAGTCTGCATGTGCCCTAAAAAGTCTGTTACGACCGTTGCTGCATCGCACACATTCTTCCATGGGGCATCGAACGAAGGGAATTCATCCTAAAGAATCATTGTTTCATTCTGACATTTCTGGAAAGAAACAACGTTCAACTCATTGGCTGAATTGTAAAGGGCGAAATGTGTCAAACATTAGCTGAAAGAAAGTGCGCAATTTGTTCGTTCATAGAAAAAATCGTGAAATTCGTTAATCCATAGTCGATAAATTGCGAAATTCGTCAATCGATAGCGGAAAAATCGCAAAATTCATTAATCGACAGTGGAAAAATCACAAAATTCATCAATTGGTTTCGGGAGAAAAAGTTTTCGAATATCGTCGAATGGCTTCGAGAAAAGAAATCACATCCGTCAATTTCGGGGGAAAAAATCGTGAAATTCGCCATATGGTTTCGAAATTTGTCGAGCGATTTGTACCCCCCAAGGGGTACTTTCTAAATTTTGCACACAACCTCATGTTATATATCATTGGAAAGGTCTGTGACCACTTAATCATATTATGCATCTCCGATGTCCATCTCCCCACTTTGCCCCCCCAAGGGATACTTTCTAAATTTTGTTGACACCCCTCATGTCATATATTGTTGGAAAGGTCTGTGACCGCTTAATCGTATTATACATCTCCGATGTCCATCTCCCCACTTTGCCCCCCCCTCCCCCCAAGGGGTACTTTCTAAATTTTGTTGACACCCCTCATGTCATATATTGTTGGAAAGGTCCGTGACTGCTTAATCATATTATGCCTCTCCGATGTCCATCTCCCCACTTTGCCCCCCCCCCAAGGGGTAGTTTTCTAAATTTTGTTGACACCCCTCATGTCATATATTGTTGGAAAGATCTGTGACTGCTTAATCATATTATACATCTCCGATGTCCATCTCCCCAATTCCCCCCCCAAGGAGTACTTTCTAAATTTTGCACACAACCTCATGTTATATATCATTGGAAAGGTCTGTGACCACTTAATCATATTATGCATCTCCCATGTCTATCCCCCCTCTTTGCCCCCCCCAAGGGGTACTTTTCTAAATTTTGCACACACCCCTCATGTGATATATCGATGGAAAGGTCTGTGACCGCTTAATCATATGTTCCCCACTATGAAATTTGTCAAGTTAAAGCAACTTTAAATTTTATTTTTATGGTACTATCAAGTTGTTTGCCGTCAAATTTTGACGGGTTCCATCTAGTTTATTTTGATATCTAATAAGAAGAAAATAAAGCAGCAGCACTTATAAAGCATTGCTAAGATAACCACTGCAATACGCTGATGGGACCAAAACGAAATCGTATTTTAGGAGTTTACTTCTATCGGCTATTGCCATTGGTAGGCTAACGATTGCATTGAGCTATACAACTGTCAACATTCAACCACCGAATGCAATGCAAAACTTGGACGAGAAAGTTCTATTTTATCAGTAAAATCTACCTAGTCAATCTAAATCGCATCGTACCAACTTCTCCAGCACTACTGGTCTTTGCTGAATCTCCTGCGAAGAAAATGGGAAGTAGTTACTCATATTAATGTTGGCAATAACTATACTCCAAAAAACTAGAAGTAAGACCTTATTTTGAGATTTTGGTTTTATTTGAAATAAATGTTGTTTTTAGAAAACTTGCAATAAATATGCAAGAACGTAATAAATAATGACTGTTCTTGCGTATTTTTGCGAAAAACATTTCATAGATTATAACGTTGTTATTAATATTTTATTGTTAAAAAGATACATTTATGATGACGTTAGAAAATTGTTAATATTTTCCATAGTATTTTGCACTTTGGTACGTTTAGTGAATATTATCTTCTAAAATATTTTGACTATCTCTTGAGAACCGTATTTATGGTTCATATTTACAAATAAATGAAATATATACAGGGGAATGATATACTCAATAGGCCTGTATACGTCCAATATTTTTTTCAATAAATTCAGATTGCCAAGATTCGGTGAAAAACAAATAACGTCTTTAATTTGTATTTTTTGTTGATTTTGCAGTTCAAAATATTTCTTTTTGTATATTCAGGAATTACTGAATTAAGTGAAATTTATAGTTTCGTTTACTTGTATGGTTTAAAATGTCATAGTAGATTAAAGTTGATAGCAAATATTCAATTTGGTTCATTAACTAGAATACCTCCAATAATTTATAGATTCAGCGAAAAATTTATTTATTAATATAACAGAAAGACGTGAACCAGCAAGGCGGACAACAGAGAAAGACGCAATTAGAGAAGACTATAAAAACAATGAAAAAATTATATTAAATAACCGAAGAGCCTTGCGTATCCCTGGGAGCAGTTGCAGTAATAGAATAGTGTGCAACGTTATGAGATCCGTATTGAAGGACAAATATGAAATCCGCAAAAGGACAGAGCTTAAAAATGCAATTTCCATTTGGATCGATTTGGCAAACTATTAAATGAGCCTAAATTCATTTTTAACGCTAAAATTAAAATCGACACCTAGATATTTATACACAATACAACAAATAAAATAAATACCTTCAAAACCCTTTTGATCATCACATAATTTTTTTACCGGAGACCGACGAATTTTACGATTTCACCGCAAACGATTGTTGAATTTCGCAATTTATCGACTATTGATTAACGAATTTCATGATTTCTTCCATGAACGTTTGGCAAATTGCTCAAAAAAAATTAAAAATATCGTCAAATTGTCTCGGGTAAAAAAATACAATATTGTCAAATGCCTTCAAGAAAAAAGTCGCAAAATTCGCGCTTTCTTTTATGCTGCACTAATAATCCATACTTACATACTGCACTAATCTTCCGAACAAAACACCTTGCCTAAAATACAAAGTAAGAACGAGGACAAGAATTACCATACATGTTACTAGGAGGATTCAAGCACATCGTTAAAAGAGATATCATATGCCACAAGTTGTACTATCGAAATATTTTTTAAAAAATGGGTAGTTCTTATTAAAATTTTCGATTATGTTGCAACGTCCACATCTTCAATATCCTGCAAAATGTTTGGAAAGTAAATATAAAATTCACGACATTCATTATTTATATAATAGAAGACCGATATACAACAATGAGAAAACTATCCTATGGATAAACGGATGATAGACTCTATCTTTGAATGCGGGAACTCTGGAGATAGAGATCAGTATTTTATGGAAATACACAAATTTTTCACAGTCATCAATATTCCGTAAACTACTCGAAGACCAAATTTCAGAACAGGACAATAATTACAATAACGGACAGCCAGAAACATTAAATGACTCAAAATACACGGAAATATAGCAAATGGTCGTCATCATTACTAGAATCAGTGATGTTCAAGGGGCACAAAATCAAATGTGCCATTAAAATAAATGTTATTTTTATAATGTTTTACATTGCTCATTTCTGTGTCTAAACCGCTATCACTATTTATTCTTTACACTTTAACACAGATTCTACAAATGGTGGTTTTAGACACATATTTTAATTAGTAAAGAGACGCTTAATCCGACGCAGTAAACTGTTAGTTAATAGAATTATCATTTTTAGAGTTATAAGGATGTTTCTCTTACACAATTCATTAATAGAGCATTTAAAGTTTGTGACGTCATCAAGCCAGGATTTTATTCGAATTGCAATGCATTTTATAAATATTTTACACATAATTTATTTTCACATTTTATGTTATGCATATCCATGATGGGTAAGTATTACGGTGGCCCCCAACGACTAGTTTCATTGTCGTAGTACATATGTTGTATATTTAACATCATATAGCACAGCATGAATTTTATAGTTTATGTGCACCATGGGATTTTATACACAAATTCAAAAAAATATGCGGCATCTCAACCGGAATTAGTCTATGTAACAGTTGCAGTTTGCTTTTGCTTGCTTTTCTAACTAGTTTTCAATTCCTATTTTATTCAATGCTTCTAATTCTTTTTTAGTATATTATATATTTTTAGAACAACTTATACGATTTACGGTTTTTTTTGTGTTAGTTTCAAAGATTTTACAAGCGTTAAAAATATTTTCTAAAAACAAGCAATGCGTTTACAGGTCGTTATTGCGATGGCATTACTTTAAATAACAATATGGTGATTTTGTAACTTCATAATTAATATCTAATAACTTATTTCTATTAATTAACAAACATTGTAAAAAAAGAAACGATTTATTACTAAATTTTTAAAAATACTAAAAGAGGAACATATTAATGGAACACATTCATGTTCCAATATTTAAAAAATAAAAAATAAAATTTTTAATTTATTTAAATGAAACATAGAATTAATTTTAGAAATCAATTTTTGTTGTTAGTTCATTATAACTACCGAATTTAGTTTTGTCCAATTTATGCCATTAACAGTCCATTAAAAGCTGACAGACCCGCAAACCTCCTAACTTCCAAAATTCAAAGTATGTTCATAAATTCTTAATGGAATAAAAGAGGAGCTCTAATGAGAAGAGTTAATACAGTTAATTGTGTTGGAAATCAAAGGCACCGTTGAGAGATTTGTTTGATTTTCTGAGGATCGTGTAATTAACGTATTTTATTTTGGTTATCAATAAAAAAAAAAAACATTGAAAGTAATCTATTTTCACTGACTTTTTTTCACCATATTATCAAGTGCAATTTTGTGGAGTATTTTCTTTTTCAAATATTTGCGTTATGGTGTGGAAAGGTTGTGGTAAGATTGTTTTGATAAATACTTATTTATTAAAAGATAAAAAATGGAAAATAAAAATTTAAGGATACTTGTAATTTTCTTGAATTGGCAGTTGTAATAAAAGAACTAACGAAGCTTAGCTTACTTACCCAATTTACTTTAACCCCTTCGCGACGAGCGTCATGTATACCAGACATGTAGGCTCGTCAGTACCCTTGATTATTCCTATAAGTAATTTTCAATCGAAATTTTGCCTTATTTAATTACGGAGTTTCTGAGATTAAATTATGAAAATAATTCTTTTTGGAATTACCGGTGGTAATATATTAAAATTTCTGTAAAAGACACTCATCGCGTAGGGCTTAAATCTCATGCCGTATATAAAGCAACATGATCTTCGATATGGCAAATACTACAGTGGGGTTCAAAATTATAGGAACGACACAAAAACACAGAAATCAGTTCGAGTTTACTATGTAAATGCACAAATCTCTGTGTTAAAATTAATATATTAAAGAAAGTGTTTAGAAAAAAATTATATATTTTTATAATCTATTTTAAAATATCCATTTTGCTTAAAGTTACGCTGCAGCAAAATGATAAGAATTCCGCAAACATTTCGAAACCGCGACTCGTGATTGGTGGATATTTTCGTACATCATTTAAAAAAGCATTTAAAAGAAGTTATGGGAGCATTCGTTTAGTTCGCAAAACTATTTGACGATGGGGAACGGAATAATTCTTTTTGACTTCGAAACAGACCAAATTCTGACTTATTGCAACATCGAAATATCAATATTTAAAAACAGGACAATTGCTCCATAATTTCTATAATTCAAATACAACATTTGCTAAATGGTACATACATTAAAATCGTGAATTTACAACACAATTAAACATCAACGTTTCATTCCGCATCTGCGAACGTCATCAGGATGTTTACAAACAAGTCGAAAATGTCAAAATGAGCTTACACGTCAGAGTTCTGGAGAAAACATGATCTGAGAGTGCGCAAACATCATCATCACAAACGTCATCAAGTTCCCATGGTAACCAAGTGGATCATACCACCGTAGTGAAAAGAGGGGTTGGAAGACAAAATGAGCAGATTGTATTAATGGATTATAACATATTATGCCAGATTTTATGAATGTTATAGGATAAATTATTGTTACATGTATACTGCCCAAGCTTAATAATCGTAAGAGACTCTAAAATTTTATTAACATAAGAATTCTTGCATGGGATTATGATTCTAGCCTCTTCAAAGTCAATTTTGCTACCTTCATTCGAAAAATAAAACCTTGCGAGAGCTGTACTCTGTTTTGATTGTGAAATATCTCTCTTGTGCTCTTTTAATCTTTCTGAAAATTTTCATTTTGTCTCACCGATATAAACTAACCGTTCGTTATTTGGGAGGGTAATCGGTATTTCATAAACTCCGGCTTTTTGATGATTCTGGATTTTATCAATATTGCTACTAATAATTTGTATAAGATATGGATGGGGGATAGCTACTAATTTTATATTGAATGTCTGAAGCACTTGTTTTAATTTTTCATATATTATCGGAACATAATGCATACTTCTGTAATTAATCTTTAAACTATGAACAAACCTTTGACCTGAAGGAGGGGGGTATTATACTGTCGAATAATCTTGTCAATCTGCGAAACTTTAAAACCATGATCTAAGGCAATACCTTTATAATTCCATTAATACAATCTGCTCATTTTGTCTTCCAACCCCTCTTTTCACTACGGTGGTATGATCCACTTGGTTACCCTGGGAACTTGATGACGTTTGTGATGATGATGTTTGCGCACTCTCAGATCATGTTTTCTCCAGAACTCTGGCGTGTAAGCTCATTTTGACATTTTCGACTTGTTTGTAAACATCCTGATGACGTTCGCAGATGCGGAATGAAACGTTGATGTTTAATTGTGTTGTAAATTCACGATTTTAATGTATGTACCATTTAGCAAATGTTGTATTTGAATTATCGAAATATCACTTCAAGGAAATGCTGATAAAATCAAACGTTCAAAAACTTTCAGTTTTAATTTCTTACAGAATCCAACAACTTTCGGTACTGCAAAAACTACAGAAAGACGGAGAATTCTTTCAAAAAGATTCGGAAATTTGATTGTTCTCTCGGTCATAAGCAGTATATTGACAAAAAAGGTAATTGGAAGCCAAATAAAGATGCCAGCAGAGCAATATAAAGGTCAATAACCCTTAAATATGTGAAACCATGTCGGTATCCGTGTTTAACACCTGGCCATAAAAAAGCCCGCATACAGTATGCAGAGAAACATCTGAAGCAACATACAAATTGGTCTAAAATCATTTTTAGTGATGAAAAGAAGTTTCATTTCGATGGTCCGTTTGGTATTAATTATTATTGGCATGACCGTTGAAAGGAAAAGGTCGTATTTTCCCAGCGTAACTAAGAAGAGGCTCCTTAAAGGTGCAATTGGCTGCTTTTTCCTAAGGATGTAAGCTTAGAGTTGCTTTTACAAAAAGACGACAAAATAGACCTACTTAAATTCACAGGTTAGAATGTCATTTGTTAAAGCAAGGTGAAAGAATTTTCAGACTCAATTATATTTTTCAACTATACAATGCCTCAATTCACTCTTCAATAGACACAAAGAAGTGATTTGATGATAATAAGTTTACCACGGTTGATTGGCCGGCTAATAGTCCGGACCTAAATTCAATGGAAAATTTTTGAGGTATCATAATGCGCAATATCTCTCGAAGCATTTGTCAAATGGGTTTGTAAAAATCGAAAGCAGAATTTAATGTGCCATTTATGAGGAATGGCGTGTTGTATCACCTCGACAAGTTCTAAACCTTGTAAATACCATGCTTTGTCGCTGAATGGAAATTACTAAGCAAAAAGGAAGTAAAATTGACATGTAATACATCTATAATTTAGAAAACTCTGTTCCGTTCTTATCGTTTTGCCCCTACGGCATATCCAGTGAAAATGCATTTTATTACATTGTAATAATAACAATTGTTCTACAACGTTTTCTTTATGTGTATATTGCCTATTCAGTTTGATAAAATCAATTTACATGATTTATATTTAAATTAATATATTTATATTTATTATTTACTCAATTAAATGATCGTTCATATCATTTTGCACTTTGGTGTAATATAAATAATTCTGTGTATAGTTTAGACAAATCTAAATCCTTATTCACTATATTATATCACTTACGTTATTTAACAGTTAAGAACTACATTTTTCAGTTAGCTAAAATAAAAAAGTAGAAACGCTCGAAAATGCTGATTTTTTACGATTAAGCGTCTGATTTATTTGCCTTCCTAATAAGTTAGTTTTCTAAAAGCACATGCGCTCATGACAAATTTTATTCTTGACTTTCCTAATATATATTATTTTTATTAATTGTTTATGGAGAAGGATTTTTTTTCAAACTTAATAAAAAACTAAGGTTACTTGTAATTTCCTTGAATTGTCAGTTGTGGTAAAAGATCTAAGGAATCTTATCTTACTTAGCTCACTTACTTTAACTCCTTCGCGACAAGCATCTTGTATACGTGATATGTAGACTGCTCTGAATCCTTGATTATTCCTATAAGTAAATTTGATTCGAAAAATTTGCCTTATTTAATTACAGAGTTTTTGCGATTAAATTAATAAAATAAGTCTTTTTGGAATTACCTGTTGCAAAATATTAAAATTTTTCATACTGTCAAAGGATGTGAATTAATTTTCACTTTGCTATACAACGCATAGCCAACATAGGGAAAAATGACACATTTTTCACTATGTTGATTATGTGTTGTTTACCAAAGAAAATTGAAAATTAACATTAATTTTTTTTTTAATTAACTAATATCCTTTGTCAGTATTATTCATTTACAGCGCTGTTTCAGTCATGCTAAAAATTTAATTGGAAATTTAAATATTATCCGATGCTGGGAATTTATTCGTCTCATGTACGCCACTGGGTAGTGTGATCATGTTTGACATTCCATCTTGCGCTGCGAGGTTGCAGCCGTGCCAACGTATAAGTGAAAAATGCCAGACAGGATGTCATCCAGATGGCTTAAATGGTAAAACGTTTGGTGCGCTATACCAGGGCATCTGAGTTCGATTCCCAGTCTGGACACATTTTTCACTCTGTTGGTTGTGCCTTGTTTAACAAAGTGAAAATTAATTCATATCCTTTGTCAGTATTATTAATTTACAGCGCAGTTTTAGTCCTGCTGAACATTTAATTAGAATTTTTTTTTAAATGCTCGTCGCGGAAAACGTAAATATCATGAAGTATCAATAAAACATAATCTTCAATATGGCAATTACTACAGTGGAGTTCAAAATGATAGGAACGACGCAAAAAGTTAGAAAATCAGTTTGCGTTTCCTATGTAAATGCGCAAATATTTTTGTTAAAATAAATATCTGGTATTCCAATTAATATATTAAATCAACTGTTTAGAAAAATTGCCGATATTTAAGACATCTACAATCACACATTTAATAATACCAAAAATCAACACATTAATATCACATAATAAAATTAATTACAGTAGACGTTTCAAGCTGCATACACTCTCCTAATCAGTACAAATATCAATAAAAAACCAAATCTGTTGTTTGCCAAAATTGGCGCTCAAAATTAAGCATTTAAAATATTAAATCACAAGGGAGTATATGCTACATTAGGACCACATAGTCTGGTGGAATTGTATATGATTCATTTAGGCGCAATTTCTTTAATCTTGTAATCCAACCTTCTAGAAAAATTCTACTTTTAAAGTTATTGCAGTTAGATTTAATTATTCTAATCTTTTCGAAGTCTGGGATGTGCGCCAAACAGTACAATGTAATACAAACAATACAATAGTTTATATTTCCATTTAATGTATCTTTATTTCATTCCTTCATAATCTATGCCTGAGTATTTCCTAATCTATGCCTGATGTGTGATTTTCCGTTTTTGTTATTTATGTACAATGTCCAGGTGAATGATTATTTGTAACATTTTTTTTATTTCTTCCTTAATCAAAAGAGATGTAAATATTAATATGAAATCAATAAAAATACAAGCTATTCAGCATCATTTTCTTAGTTACGTTGATTGTTTCTTTGTAACCATCTTTAAGAATTTTCCTGTAAGGAATAAAATAAAAATGCAACGTCTAATAAAAATCTTTCAGCTTACTTTATTTTTTTCTGTTATTGAAATTTCACGATTTATTGATGTTGCTTTTGCTTAACGAGGATGTAATTACTTTTTCATTCCTTATATTATCGAACTAATGATTTAATGAGGATAACTTTTTTCCATAATTCTTTTTCTGTGGATTCTGTTAGAAAAAAAAGAATACACGCATGTTTTTCTTTACATTTCATTTTTTGCAAGAAGTCAGTAATTTACTCCTGCTGAAATAATGAAGTAATGTTATAAATATTTTATCGTTATTTTCATCTGTCTCATGTTTTTTTTCAACTAAAATAAATAATAAAATAATAAATACATTTAATAAAATTTAAAATTTCTTCAACATGATCACTGAACACTCTGTATCATATTGACGAATTTTGTAAAATAAAATTTCCATAGCTTCATATTAAATATTTCATTTACAGAATTCGAGTGAAAGAAACTGGAACAACACAATTTTCACAATTCTCGAAATACGATTATCATGATGTTGTTGGGATATAAAGCAGCTTTAACGTAAGTATTTTTAACAGATTTTGATTTTCCTAAGAATCGATTAATACTTTTAGCTATCTTAGTACATCTTCACTTTTGCATTGCTGATTCTCAAAAATTTTCACAAAAAATTTACCTCTCTTCTATTAAGATATTTTACAGCGTTTCCAACTAGTACCATTTTAACATGCATGTATGTTCGTTTTCATGAATATCCACAATAATAAACAAAAATTAAATTTTATATAAAATAACATAACATATTTCCAATAAACAAAATGGCAAGAGCTAACAGAAAAATCTTAAACTACGAGGTGTTTTCGAAAAGTAAAGATACACACCTCATACAGCAGGAAAGAAAAAGTTTTAACGAGCGCATTGGCAACACATATTGTAACTTCAAATATTTTACGTTTCTCTCCAGTCATTCATTATACGGTGAGTCTGTTTCGTGTAGCACGTGTTTATAAAAGCTGTGTCAGTTCAGAATATCCGCCAAATGTGAAGTACGTTCCGTAATACGTTTCCTTCCTGCAAAAGGTGAGCGTCCAGCGGATATTCATAAACAAATTGTTTCCGTGTATGGGAACATTATGAATCGACAAAATGTAACGAAATGGTGCTGTGCTTTCTCTGGAGGTAGGCCCAATGTTCATGAAGAATACAGAACAAGTAGGACATCTGTGATCTGTGGTGCTCTTCTTCAAAGAACGGAAGGAGCGATTCCAGTGACCACCACCTGAAGAAACATCTTGCAGGGCAAACTTCCACGATGATGATAAGATCAAAATCGGAGTTGAAAGGTGGTTTCGACAACAGGCGGTAAACTTCTATGATTGTGCGATGCGAAAGCTTTATCCAGAAAACAAATGCTTGGAAAATGACGGCAACTATATCGAAAAATAAGGCATATACCAGTAAGTAATTTGTATTGGACATTTTATCAGTTGCAAGTTTTTTGAATTAGTATGCAGTATTGTATCTTTACTTTTCAAAAACCCCTCGTGATTCAAAAATCACTCTTTTACTGGGACTAATTTTTATTAAAAAATATTTTTTAAATGCACATGTTCAGAAATTTTGCATGGAATCTTACATTTTAAACATTACATTTCCTTTTCTTAATTTTCACATTCTTGAAATCTTACATTTTAAACGTTAAGATACTAAGATATAACTTTACTGTTCATAAAAATACATCTTTAATGTTAGAATACCATTACCTCATTTAAGTGCAAGAATTAAAAAGAAATCTTTACCAATATTTTTTTTTAAGTTGTTAGAAAAAAATAATTCATAATGACAATTTAAACGTTACAGTCTTAATATTTAATTTTTTAATGTTATCTGCTACATATTCTTTAAACGCTGAAAAAGGGTTTTTTTTTTGTTTTGTTTACTCTGAACTAAAAAAAACTTTCATTTTGGGAACACGAAAATAATTATAATTACACAAAATAAAAAAGCAATGATAAAATTTCAAGAGGCAAAAATCATCTTTTAAAACCAGAAAAGCGTTAATTTTTTAGATTTCATTTCTTCAAACGCAGCTAATGTTTTGGATTTTTAAAAGCCTTTTTGATGCTAATTTTACAGATGTGTACATTAGGTGGCAGACATAGATAATTTATTTTTTATTTCTTTACTTCTCTGCATTTAAAATTACTAAGAATTTGCATATTTACCCACACGTTTTAAAGCTTAAATTGGTTCCTGAAGGAAGATGTTTTAAAATATCGACTTATTTTTCGAAAAATAAAAGCTCGTACTGATTTTGTCTATTAATATGTGATACGTTTCATCGTTATAAAAATCATTTGTTATTTTTATAAAATATTTTAAAGTAGTGTTCATGATAAATATTGTTAAATTTATCTGTTTTGTGGTAGGTAGTTAATTGGTGGTAAGCTTTTCTGATGAAACACATTTGTAATTTTTATCATAGAGTGCTTTATAATTTAAAGAACGATTTAATACAATTCATAAAATATGCAAGGTGCGCACGCCCCTTAGAATTTCCAATGAGTGTGGCACCACTATTCGGGATTACAAATTTTCTGTTTAATAGTTTTGAAACGTTTGGATTTGAACGCAGGATTTGAAATATTTTTCTATATAATGCGAAAAATTCTATTCAAAAATTGTGGTAGACCTATAAGCCTTCTGCAGATGACTTATTATTTATAATACCTACTTGTTATTATTAATGATCAGCTTACACAATTTTTAAGTTTTATAACACATATTCAAAATTGATTTTAAATATCTTTATATGTTTATCAAAAAAATGTGAAAGACTTTTCGGATAATCGATTGGAACTTTTTGATTATATATATATTTTTTAATTATTATTATAATTCATAACATAATTTGTTATTCATAATTTAAATAAATCGAAGTGTACATTCGGTAAGTGTAAAAAGAAAGAAAGACAGAAAACAACTTATACATAATAATGAACGATCATAGATTAAAAACAACTTATACATTTTAAACTAAATATATATATGCTTAACGTGATAAAACAGAACACAAAAAGGCTTATAAAAACCTTTCAATATAAAGATGCGCATGTTTCGAACGCACAAACGGCGACATTTTCAAGATTGAAATGACACAAAAATTGAAAATAAACATGATAAATATAAACCACGAGATTATATGTATAATAAAAGCACGTGCTTAAATATGGTCAACTGTAAAAGCAAAAAATAATATTTTCTTATCGCTTTTTTAATTAGTAAAGCGTCTCGTGCTACATTTTAGGTAATTCAAAATAACCTGATTTATTGCATATGATTACCTAATTGAATCACCTAAATTTTGGTACGAGATGCTTTAAAAATTAAAAAAGTAATAAGAATTTTTTTCACATGTTCAGTTGACCATTTTTAAGCACCTGCTTTTATTATACACATGTTCTCGAGGTTTATGTTGGTCATCGTTATTTTCAAAATATATATCATTTTGATCGTGAAAATAAGGCCTTTTTTTCATTCGAAACATGTCGATATTTATATTAAAAGTTTTTTATAAGCCTTTTTGTATTCTGTTTTATCACCTTATTCATATATATCTTTAGTTTAATGATAATGAGTGATTTTATTAGTTAATTTGCTATACATTTCAATTACAAAGTTATGCCAGAAAGAAATAGAAACAACAATTCGAGAGAAATTATGTCTCTAAATTTGTAATATATATATATATATAAGTTTGAAAGTCATTTTCATAAGGAAATTGAACTGAACTCTAAAATTTTCAAAATTAACACCCAATTTTGACAGCCGGATTGGCTTTTTTGGTAAATTTTACCTTAGGATACCAAACGGGATGTCATTCAGTCAATTAGTTTAGGAACTATGCGTGTATAAAGTTTGGAAATCCTAATGCTAAATTATTTTTCTTCGTCTCAAAACAGTAACATCATATAACATCAGTATGAAGACGACCGCTTGAGGTTTATTTTTTAGCATAAATTGAATGAAGACGTTTTTCCAGTTCAATGGTTATTTCCGTTTGTACCTGGATTTGGTGGTTAAAATGAACGAAGTGTTGTTATCTTTTTATTTATTAGTTATTTATTTTAGCCGTATGCACGCACATGCTAATCGAGAAATTAGTTTATTTACCTTCTTTATATTTTACATTTCAGACAGACATTTTGTTATGAACAGCGAAATATTTACTACAGATTTATAATACTATTAATACATTTTAAAACATTATATATTTACTACAAATACTAACAAAAATAAGATGTTAAAAGTTACAATTAATTAAAAAAAGCCAGGCTTATAAAATTGAAAATAAATATTTTTCCAAACTGCAAATTTTTTCTCAAATAAGCAGTAGTAGTACTCGTCAGTTTAAGGGAATCATTGAAACAGTCTGTCGCCATTGGTTTAATTTTAGCATTATACATGAATAACATTAACATTATACATGTTTTAATTATACGCGATTCTGAAACTGAAACTTTAAATGGACACTTTATTATATAAATGAACTTGAAGGAAAATATATAAAAGACTAAATTTTAACTCATCATATTCATAAATCTAGATAATACATGATCCGCTTCAGAAAATGAGTTTTGCTGAATAATTGCTGAATAAATTTATCATAAAAATTGTGCAACTCATCCAGATATGGAACCAGGTTGAAATGAAACTTTCTGAAGCAGATCCTGCCTGGCAGAGTTTCTTTTATTTCAAACGTGTGTACATTCTCTATTCTCCACTTTTTTTTTGTAGAAGTTACTGGGAATAACCAATCAGAATTTTAAAGAATAAAAAAGTCTGTTCAATCTTATTCGAAAGTAGTGGTGAATAAAAATTATTTTTACATATGTATTTTACTTGATGTAAAATGAGCTAAGTTATATTTTTAAGAAGATATTATTAAGAAGATTAACTAAAACTGTGTTTGATAAGCTAAATCGTGCAAATCTCAAAAACTATTTAACTAAATATTCAACTTTTTAAGATTGATTATGTGCGTCCGGAAAATATTTTTAGAGTAAAACAAATAAAGACTTAAATGTTACAGTTGTAAAGCATTGTGCATTTTCAAATTTTGGTTGATTATGAAGCTATATTTCAAAGTTAAAACAAAAGAAAAATTTAATGTATCACAGAAATTGATGAAATAAAAAGAACCGTACATAAGCTTTGTAAATGATGAAATGAACTACATTTAATTCCTAAGTAAACATGTCATTTTTAAAAATAATTTAAAAACAAACACTTTCAATGAAAATAATTTATACAAATCCAAATTGACTCACATCGCAATTCCTTTGATGCGACAAGTTTTAATTCCTATCCGTTTCATGCTGTAAACAGTCCATTAATCACAGATTAACTTTGAAGTTATCTAACATCGGAAACTCAAAGTTTGTTTATAAATTTTTAATGGAGGAAATGAAGAACTCTAATGAGAAAAGATAACACACAGCTAATTGCATTTGAAATCAAAGGCATCGTCTTTAAGCGTGATTGAAGTGTTTGATTCTTTAAAAATAGAGCTGTTTGAAAATATAATTAAGCTCCACATACTTTTTTTTCTGGTAAATCCATAAAAAAACTACACCAACAACATTCTACATTAAAAAAAATTCGCGGTTTATTTATTTATTTATTTATTTATTTATTTATTTATTTTTGCTGGTGTTCATTTAGAGAAAAAAAAAAGCTTCAGTTTAACGAATTAACTACAGAACTATTGACAAGTAGTAAATGATAAAAACTGTATGTATGGCTCTCATTTAAACAGTATTTTTAAATACATTGATAAATCGGGATTTCTAACAGTATAAGTGTTTAAAAATTATATCATGCATACATTTTGAAATGAAAAGAAGTCACGTGTTTCAGAAAATACGAGCAGGGAAGACCGAGCTATGCTCGGTCAAAATTAAATTTAAGTTCAAATATCATGACCCATGACCAAAATGACCCACTAATTGAATTTTCTCGAACATGTGACTTAGCCCAACAGTCTTCTCGTGCCCGAAAACCATTGGATGCAAAATTTAGGGTAAATTGAACCGCTTTTTAGATCTTGACCCACAATGACCCAAAAATGACCCACTAATCGAATTTTCTCGAACATGTGACCTAGCCCAATAATTTTCGCGTGCCCGCAACTCGTAGGATACAAAATTTAATCAAAAGCGTTAGAGCCGTTTTTTAGATAAAATTAATTTGACCCTCTTTGACCCAAAAATGACCCATTAATCGAAAGTTCTCGAACATGTGACCCAGTCCAATAGTCTTCTCGTGCCCGAAAATAGTCGGATACAAAATTTCTTCAAAATCGTTTGAACCGTTTTTTAGATACAATTAGCTTGACCATGACCCAAAATGACTCAAAATGACCCACTAATTGAATTTTCTCGAACATGTGATCTAGCCCAACAGTCTTCTCGTGCCCGAAAACCATTGGATGCAAAATTTAGTGTAAATTGAGCCGCTTTTTAGATCTTGACCCACAATGACCCAGAAATGACCCACTAATCGAATTTTCTCGGACATGTGACCTAGCCCAATGATTTTATCGTGCTCGAAACTCGTAGGACACAAAATTTAATCAAAATCGTTAGAGCCGTTTTTTAGATAAAATTAATTTGACCCGCGTTGACACAAAAATGACCCACTAATCGAAAGTTCTCGAACATGTGACCCAGCCCAATAGTATTCTCGTGCCCGAAAATGGTCGGATACAAAATTTCGTCAAAATCGTTTGAACCGTTTTTTAGATACAATTAGCTTGATCATGACCCAAAATTACCCAAAATGACCCACTAATCGAGTTTTCTCGAACATGTGACCTAGCCCAATGGTTTTCTGGTGCCCCAAAACGGTAGGGTACAAAATTTCGTCAAAATCGTTAGAGCCGTTTTTAAGATAAAATTTGCATAACCACACACACACACACACACACAAGATTTGCTCGTATTAGAATATATGATTTCTGTTTTAATAAAAATTTATTATTCTAAAAAGAATGACAATTGCTAATTTAACGCTTCCTTCGTTAAGATTTTGATGCCAGTGGTCTTTTTTTAAAATAAACACTAAAAACTTTTACAATTTCCTGAAAGATATTGTACGGTCATTTATTTGCATTGTAAGAATTTTATGTCCAACGTTGAACCATATCCATTTGATTATGCGAGAAATGCAGAAGCACTAAAACAGGGTTATTATGATTTTTAAAAAGTTCTTCCGGACTGCACTGGGAGGAAAGGTACCTTCCCAATTCCTTGTTTTTAAAAATCAAATTTATTCACTTAAATTCACGAAGCTAAAATGGTGAAACCTGGTTATACCAACCAGGTATTTATATATATATCTATATATATATATATATATCCTAATAATATTATAAATCTGATTGTGTGCAAATGTTAGGCTGAAGCCAGCGTCAAAATAGAGCATTTAATGATCCTATATCTTTGCATATACGTTGATTATAACCCTCAAATGAACATAGGCCGGTTTTTGTTCAATTTATTCAAATATTTTTCTTAATAATTCAAAATTTTGTTATTTTCATAGAGAATAAATGGACATTTTCCCATAAAATTTAACCATTTTACTTTATCGTTGCTAGGGCTTTGATCGTTGCCAATAAATAAAAACACGGAAAAATAATTTTTCCTCAACAATTAAATTTCAATTGAAAGATTTTCATGTGAAAAATGAAAATGAAAACGAATTCAAAAGAAGATGAATTTCCGTGATATTTGAAACAAAAATATGGAGTATTTGTTATTATACATGAAGTATGAATATCGGTTATATTAAAAAGATCTTTTTCTGTCAAAAAACTGCGTTATAATTAGAAGGAAAAATGAACAATAATTATATTCTTAAAAATAGATTTTGCTTGGACCATGGAACTATGAAAAGGATCCTCCTCGGCTTGGACAAATATGACGTCATAAATAAAACATGTATTTTCAAATAGTCGTAATAATACAAGGAGCATGAATATCAATGTATAATGATAATGAAAGTAGATAGATAATGGACGTAATATTTAAGATGAAAAACTGAAATATTTTTTATCGATACTGATTAATAATTAGCTTGAGTACCAGTTACATACAAATGTGAGTTTTCCGCTAAAATTTACGTCCTGATTGCCAGAAAAAGAAAATTAACAAGAATTATGGTATTAAAAAGAGATTTCTCTGAGGAAAATGTGACGTCATATTTGAAATAAAACGGGAATTTTCAAACGTGTTTTACAAGGAGCGGGAATTAATTCCGTCCATTAATAATACAAGGATCAGGAAGTATAGAAAGTAGATTAGTTTCACGACATATTTAAAACGAAAAATTGAAATGTTTTTTTTATCTATACCGATTATTAAGCATGAATATCAGTAACATACAGATGAGATTTTTTTGCCAAAAACCACACCATGATTATTAGGAAAAGACAAATAAATACGAATCTATTATATTAAAATCTGACCGCCTGTTTGTATTTCGCAACTACTCTTTTCAGATTGTCGAACGCAACGCGATTTACTTAACACCGGTTATCATTCATCCGAGGATGTCATAAACTCTCAGAATTTAAAAAAATGATTTAAATTCCAAGATATTATTATTATTATTTTATTTTATTTATTTTTTTTTTTTTTTTTTTTTTTTTTTTTTTTTTGTAAATTTTAACGAAGTTTCTCTAAAAATGGCAACTAAATTATTCCATTTTTTTGGATAAAAAAGAAGAAATAAAACGGATTTATATATTTTTTCTCATTAAAACTGAAAAAAAAAACAATATTTTCAATTTGAATAGATGGTGAAAGAAAAAAAAATCTTGATTACAGTAAAATTTTTGAAAAATAAAAACGTATTTTCACGTATTCAAACTTCATGAATCAATTTATTCTGGGAGAACAAAAATCGTCTGTCAACATATTTTCATTTAAAAATAACGATTTTTTTCAGTTATAGATTAAATCAAGGAGGCAAATTTAAGCTCCTTGCATTTAGGTTTACAATAATTGCTCCCTATTCACAAGAATTGAATTTAATGAAAAAGAATATACTATTTCCATTATCTTTGAAGGATGGCTATTAAAACGTTTCACGAATGCGTTAAAAGTAAAATGGTTTACAAGATAAACTTGATATATGTTTTTATATAATTCGCCGATTTCCACGATTTTATTTGGCCCGCCTTTTTTCATTGGTTGCAGTTTCCTTTTCGTGATTATTTGTCACAAAATTTCACTTTTTTAAAACTTAGTTATGTCAAGGCCTCTATAACATAGAAATACTGTATTGTCTCCTATGCAATGTGATAAAGAGTTAGTTAATTATTTACGTTTCTAATTATCGGGAATAAAATATTTTTCTTAATTAATGCATTTGTTCTTCTTTTAATGATACGTGAACGAAGTCACGGGTAACAGCTAGTATATATATATATATAAATGATTACCAGTTTTTACCATTATTGAAATTGAATGAAAATTTCCAAAAATAAATCAGCTATGGCCAAGTTGGCTTCTTTATAGTGACCTATTTTAATCGCAGAAATTGGCGATAATTCGCCAAGTATCTTCTTGTTTGGCGAGAATTTCGCGCTAGTGGATTTATCTATGTAGTTATTAGCAGGGGATTTATAGAGAGGTTCAACAATAATTACAACAGTGAAAGAGAGAAACCACGCTCACTAAAACTCATAGATTAAACCCGTTAACAGAGGAATCCTTTATTTTAAATCTGTTGTCTTGTTAAACGATGCCAGTGACCATATAATTTCAAACTGCCATTTTTTAAAGTAGAATCGAAACAAAAATTCCTCCGGAATCCTTGTATCAAAACAGGCCAAATGTTTAATAGGGAAAACTCTTAAGGATTCCAATTTCGTATGCAGCTTTTTTAATTTGAAACATGTAAGTGACTGCCATTCAACATGACGAATTATGCAAGCCAACTCGATCGAAACCATGTTAAGTCCTGGACACGTACTCATTGCTGAGTCCATCCAAATCGGTTTTCTGAAAACGAGTGCTATATCATATACGAATCAGTATTTCAACTGTGTGTGTGTGTGGGGGGGGGGGGGGGTGCATGTAATATATATCCATATTCCCCTCCAAGATCTACTTGAAGGTAACTTCTTGCCTTTTTCTGGGGTAGTTGGTTCATCATTCCGGATGTTCCAGCAGAATAATACATCCATTTAGACTGTAAATAGCACTTGGGAATGGCTTTTGAATAATGGCGTTCATGTAACTATATGGCCAATTCTCTCCTGATTTAAACCCAATGGAAAACGTGTGGAGTCTACTGGTAAGAGAAGGTTATTCAAATGGGAAACAATCTGCAACAATTTCAAAAATAAAAGATCCTATCATCTCTCACTGGGAAGAAATTGCCCACAATATATTAAGATACTTTGCCGCTTCATGCCTGATCCTTTCATTTCCATACCGGTACATACAATGGCTACTAAGCTGTATTTACGTCAGTGTTCATATCATTATGCAACACCTAAAAATGGAAAAAATGCAGGAAAAATGCAGAAAGGAAAAAGGATTAGATCCAAAGGCCTAAGAAGGAAAAATGCAGTTTCTTTCATCCCAAAATACTTATTTCAATTACATTTTGTTATTAAACATAAATATTTGGCTTATTTATAACATTCCTGAGGCTTACGTTTCCTTTGAAGAATTTTTTATGCATGAAAAATTAGATATTCGTATCACTTTGAAACGCAGTGTAGCAAGGTTTTAAGCTAGTAGCAGGTAGTAAGGCTAGCACCTGTTAGTTTTTTAGCATACCTGCATTTGTACGAATCCATTATCTCATAAGACACATATGAAAACTAGCCTCACCAAAGAAATAAAATACATCTAAAAGAAGAATCTTCCAACAAACCATAGCCTGGCTATGGAAAAGGCTTAGAGTAAGTAAGAGATATCCAAATACTCAGTCGTCAAAGTGGCCATCTTTGAAATGACAAGCCATTTCCGTGCTGGGCTTTCGTCAACTGCCTATTTTTCTGTAGTTTCATGTAATATTTCATGTCTCTTCAGTTTCCAGTAAATTCAAAAAGTCGAGTAAATCAAAAGTTTTTGATTATTTACCCAATTTTTTGTCTGTCAAACCTTGCAATAGAATTTTGTCCCCATTCCGTCTAATCGATTTTCTTCAAAATTTGCACCAAAATTCATTTTTAATGACAATGTAATATTCATGCAGTTTTTGGGCAGTACCTTCTCAGGGGCAGGTTTCATAGGTAACACATTCTTTTACGTTTTATATTAAAATCACACATATAATGCACCGAATTTGATCAAATTTTGCTCTCAAATTTATTTTTTATGACAGTGTATCATATATTTTCAGATCCGTATTTACCTCATCAGAGGTGAAGGGGCGTCTGGGGTAAAACATTATTTTTCGTGTTTGTTTAAAATCCTATTAAGTTTCGGATAGAAAGCATGTCACTTACCATTTATTTTTAAGTCATATTTTTTTTTCAGCCGGTGTTATTCAGCTTAAACATATCCCAGACTTTCTTCACATCTGAAATATTCAAGGCATATTTACAAGCAAAATACACCAAACAATGAATGACAGATTGTAATTGATTGTAATTGATTGCAATTCGACTCATAACACTACAATGCTGCCACGCAGCAATAAAACTTACAATCTCATGTATCAACTCAACATAAGTAAAAAGGAAAATTTGTTTAATACTCTGTGTATCAAAAACACCTTTTCCTGAAGATATTTGCGAATTGACTTTTAAGATGAAATCACCATTATTATCATTCAGTTGGACATTATTGTTTTCATTCATTGTTTCAAACTATTTAAAAAAAATAAAGTTGTAAATTCGGCCACGCTTTTAAAAGCCCACGAAATTATGAAAAACAACAACAAGAAAAGACATACCAAGATTTTCTCATAATTATATCCTTTTGTTCGTCGTTGAAATTTCAAAAACTAATTATGTTTGTTTATTTCAGTTAAATTGTCATATTTGTGCTTCGAAAAGATTGTTTCTGAATTTGATGGAATCCATGTGTTACTATTATGTATTACTCATGTATTACTACAATTCTTTTCCATTGATCAAGGCATAATGTTTATTCTACATCCATGCATAGATAACGCGAGCAACGAGTTGCACAACTATTTTTGGTTCCTAAATTAAGAGTAAACCTGCTTTCTTAACTTGAGATTCTTTAAATGATGAAATGGATCTTTTCTCTTTTCATTTATGTTCTGCTTTTTCAGCATATTTATGACAGTATTACAAATGTAAATTTATATTTTTTCAGTCAGTAAAAAATAAACGAAAATCTGCACTTTTAAAAGCTTTTTCACTACTTTTACACGTTTATCGAATGTATAATCAAAATATACAATAGCATATAAATTGGCTCTGTATATGACATAAAATCTCGAATCGCAATGCAATAATAAATGATAATAAAAGAACTGTGACGTCAATAAACAATATCGTGTGTTTAAAATTATTCACTTGTTTCACAGTTGCATACATTTTCTAAATAATTTTGAAAAAAATATTTTAAAAAAATAAATGTATGAAGTACAACACAAAGTAACGAATAAAATGCAAGTTTCGAGATATTCCAGATTAAAATTTTCTAAAGAAAATTTAAAACAAATTTATTGGAACTACATTCTTTAAAACAACTGATTTGTTAAAATTGGGCTTTCAGCTAACTAATGTGCAACATTTTTTTGTGCGATAGATTTTATTTTATTGGAATTATGTGCAAAGATTTTTCATTATTAAAACTCATATCGAAATTTATCTTTGAATATTATAGCTTATATTGGGTAAAAAATAAACATCGTATTTTTAAAAAAGTAAAAGGATGCAATTGAAAATTTTACATGAAAATAAAATTTTAATGTAATTTATCATGGGCACCAGGGTCCCTCATATTTTATTAACGCATAAATTGCTACCTGAACGGAAATGATACACTTATATAAAGTTGAACTAATGAATATGAAATTTTTTCTTTGTCTATGTACATTATAGGTGTGATATTAATGTATGCTTAAATTTCCTGGCATTGCATTTCCTAAGTTTGTAAGTAACGTAAATATTGATATGAATTTTTGCCATATTAATTTTCGATTCTGAAATATTTCCTAATCTATCATTATTTCAAAGAAAATAAATTAATTTCTGAATAGTGGCTTTTCAAGAATGTTTGAATAATTCCAATTAACGATTGCGAGATTACAGATATCTTCAGAGTAAGATGGATAATCTACATAAACTTATTGAAAAGTAATTACCTACTGCTAAATCGACCATAATAATTCATAAATTAATCAGAGAAAAATCATTTACTTATAATTAATCACAATAACTATTAAAACTAGCATGTTGTGGCCATCGCAAAATTTCTTTCTACATAAATCAAATCAAATAAATGATTTAAATATTACAAAAAATCACATCAATTTAACACAAAAGTTTTTTTTTTTTTTTTTTAATGTATAAACGCATAATGTTGTTATGGAATTGTGGACAATAAAGTCTTTTAGTGCAGGAAAATATTTTTTTCGCGTGCATTTAAACTGGAGATATAATCATCACATATTTCGAACAATTCCTCGATATTCGGCAACCCCCCCCCCCCTTTTGAAGTCTACAACCAAAATTTAATGACAATATATTGCCACGATTATGTTTCTAAATGTAAAGGTTCGTTGAATTGTGAACATTTAAACTGTAGATATACACATAGCATTTTTCGAACAAATCATTGAATTTCATCATCCCCTCTTAGATGTCTGCAACCAAAATTTAATTACAGAGTATTCCCATAATCAGGATGCTAGGCGTGAAGTTTCGTTGAATTCTGTGCCTTTAAACTTGTGATATAGGCATCGCATGTTTCGAACAATTGAATTTCTGCATCCCCTCTTGCGCAAAAACTAATCCGCAACAGTTCACATACGGATAAAACTTCATATGAATTTTCAGTCTATTCCAAGCAGTCGTTCGTGAGGTAGAGTTCCCACAAAATTTGTGTCACATACAGACAGGCAGACAGACACACAGGCTCACCAAAAGACACTTTCTAAAAAATTGCAAATCCTGCTCAGGACCTTATAAAACGTATAAATCTGTCTAAAACTGGATGTCAAAACTTTTCAAGAATCGAATGTTTTCTTCTTCTATAGATAGAAGAAAGTACTAACATTACTATGCAGAGAACTCTATATAATACAATGAATTACAAGCTGGGAAAAACCTTAATGTTTCTGGTCGAAAGAAATGTAGAAAACTGTATGGTGTACGTTATTAAACATAATTAAATACCACCAGTCATTAAATATCATAATGAAAAGTACCAATGCAGTTTCTTTATTTTAATACGGAATAACTTTACTTACTAAAATATTGAAAAAACTATCGTCCTTTCTCAAAAACGTAAGGGGTTAAAATTTGTTTTTGAGATATGCTGTATAGTCTTACAAAATAAAAGAGAGCTGAAACTTATTCGATAACATCAATGCATAGGCCAAACGGAAGCATGAATTCGGATTTATTTTAGATTATTTATCTGAAATGTAATCATATTCTTTTTAAATTATTAATGTGCATACAAACACAATTTTTCTGAATAATATATCTTAAAGGGCCTTTGTTTTAAAATTGAGCCATTTTTTATATTTTCTCGCATGAAACACATGTCTTGCAATTAGTTTTACATTTATAACTATTAGACAACATGAAACGTTTAATTGATATAAATTAAGTTTAAATCCCTTTTTTAAAAAGTAAGCAAATTTTTTTCAAAAAAATTTACATGTTTTTCCATTTTACCATTTTTATGTAAATAAAGACCGAAGCTATATTTCTTTACGTTTCTTTTTATAATTTGTTTTTAATAAAATGAATCAAAAAAATATTGCCTTTTAAAGATTTTTTTCCTGTTCTACATTATTTTAAAGAAAATTAAGACTATTAAATAGGAGTATGGAATAGTAACATTTACGTTAATTTATATAAAATTAGTTAATTCTTCTCATTTCATCAACCCATGTTAACGATGTTCATTTAAAGCATTTAATTTATATAAAATTAATTAATTCTTCTCATTTCATCAACCCATGTTAACGATGTTCATTTAAAGCATTTAATCTATTATAAATATTTAATGTATTCTGAATATTTCATTTTGTCTCCCCTCTTCATGTTAGGGTTCAAAACCTGAGGTAGTGAAGTTTGTATGTCTGTGTTGTTCTTCTGGTTTGTAACTCTAGGCCTCGTTCCAATTCCTCTGCACTCTTTCTATTTCATATTTTTATTAATTCATATTGATGTATTGGTGTGTTTCTTACGAACGTCTGTAATCCCAGTATTTACTTTTGTGATAGACGAGGAGTTCAATAGATGAATATATAAACAAATATTTTATTCAGCTGGTCATCTCATGTAAATTTTCACAATTTGTTATTTTTATTTTCTAAAATTCCCTGTTAACAGAAAAGAGGTGCTCATTCATAATATGATGATAAGAAAAGATTAATATTTTGTATTTTTCATATTCAATAATTTTTTCTATAGCATGAAACATAATAAGCTATTCCAAAAATATCTTTTAACATATTCTTTATTCACAAATACTAAAAAAATAAATCTTTCATCACATTTATGTTTTCTAATCTTAAACTTTCATTATTCTTAATTATTATTATTTTAACGAAAATGTCATTATACTATCATTGCTGACAAGGTAATTTTAAAATAAATTCAACATCCTTTTTTTTTTTGGAATTTCTGTGTCTGTCCATTTTGTAACATATCGAAGAAAACTTTCTTTTTATATCATTACCAAAGTAATATAAGAAACTAAAATTTTCCGAATTTTAATAATAATTAATCAAGTTTTCTTAAAGATTCAGCTATTGTATATAGGAATGTATATAATTAGAACAATATTTGCTTGCTGAGGCATCCCTATCTTTCTACGAAAATTATGTGACACATTTAATGTAATCGGTTTTAATGTGTCAGCAAACATTTTTCCAGTTTTGTTTACACCATCAGTAGAGTTCTTAAGAGTCTATGCCACTTTCGTTTTTCCAACGTGATGATGTAATATTTAAGATTTATAGAATTTTTCCTATACGCAATTATTATAGCTGCTTTCCCTTAGAATAACATTTCTAGACGACGTATGTCTTATGGAAGGTTGGTGGTACATTTTCTTTGTAGAATAATTCCTTAAATAATATATTCGTGGTATAATAGTATAAAAATGTAGTGAATTCCTAAATAAACTCCAGAATTAAAGATTTTAAATCACAGTTTATAAGATAATTTATGGCACAATCCTTTACTATAATATTACAAAGAAATAAATCCAATTTCTATTTGTATTGGGGTGATTTATTTTGTGTCCCCTTGTGTTAAAATATTTCTTTGAATTGATTCTGTATAAGATAGATAAAAATAATTTTCAATTTATATCCTATTCTGCGGATATAATAAGTATTAATATTTTTATTAATTGTGGTATAAAACAATTGGAACTAGTAAGCGTTCCTCTTTATAAAAAAGTTCGTTTTTTATATTCGCTGCTCATATTCTTCAATTATTAATAATTTCATGCTGCTCCCATTTTTTTTAACACATCCTGTTTAATAGCATGCGTTTTGTTCTATATGTAAGTTTTTACCGTAAAATCCTGCGAATATTTCAACACGGTCTGCGTATTATTACACTTTTAATACTTTCTACCATAGTGGAGATGTGCCTATAACTTCAGGTCGTTTGTCTGTCTGTTCTTCTGACTCGTCATTAACTTTCATAAATATATCTAGATTGTCACAAAACTGATGTAAGAACTATACAAAAATATATCGGATACATGTTGATTTCACGGCAATAATTCAATGAAGTGCGTTTTAAAGCGTTATAATATTTAACTAATAACAAATTGGATATACGTTATTGAGATGCATCAGGACATGACTCCTATAAAAAATGATGTTCAGAACGTTTATAAAAACGCACAAAAAGTTCGGTTTTAATGTTCTATAGACGGCAGTTATTTAAAGTATATTTAATAACATTAAGCTACTTCTAGAGTAATGAAATCGATATTTGGTTTAGGATGAACTACAAGACAATCTCTTTAGAATATACGAAATCCTCTATATGTGCGAAATACTTATTATTCGTTTAAAGGGACGAACAAAATTTAGATGCTTTTACATTAGGGTATATTGGCGATATTTCTACCTTTTTCATAATGCTTTGTGTATTATTGACACAAAGTTTTACTATTTCAATCAGAATAAAAATTATCTAGATTTTTGAGATTCATTCCCACTTGTTTTCTGTAGAAAATTGTGTTGGAAATATTTATAGCTTTTTTGCAAGCCACACAAATGAAGAAAACGAGGAACGCAATATCGATCATCCCATTGCCTTTTATGCCAATAACAACAAAAATTACAATATTTTACATCCACACTTGGTATGAATGTATTCAGTAGTATGTTTTTTATGCTGTCAGTAATTATTGTTTATTTTATGTTATTTGAGTAAGAACAATGAAGAGTTTTGCATGAAAAGTAAAAGAGATTTTTGATGATGCCGTCAAAGTTGGAATTTTCAGCTGAGTTCCAGTACATAAAACACTAATAAAGGTCATTATGATATAGCGATCGATTACAACTCAAAATAAACTCAAACATCGAAAAATGTATAACACGCTGTTCGATTTCAAATTAACAGAAAAAAAATAAAAATAATAACTTGTTCAGCCCTGGAAAAAAAATCCCCCCCTTCCTCCTCTGGAAACATAATCTAGCTAATGGCGTAGATTCACGTGTTAACTCAATGTGTTGCATTAGACTAAAAAAAAGGACTATCTTAATTACACTTTGCTACACGACAGTTAGCTCTGCAAAAGATAATAAAAAAGTTATTTGAAGATAATAATATTCTCACACTCGATTGGCCCGCCAATAGCCCTGATCTAACCATGGACAACATTGAAGTATTACAATGCGCAATATCTACCAAAACAATGGCCAAATGGTCCAGTGTGTAACTCGAAAGCAGAAATAAACTTTACCATTTAGAAAAAAATCTGTTTTTATTTTTTTAAATCCTTTTATTCCTATTGCATATTCAGTGAAATTTATTATGTTGTAATAATATGTTTCTATTATGTTTAATGTTTATATTGCTCATTTAGTTTGCTAAAATCAATGTATGTGCTTTATATGTACAAAATTATTTATTAATTTTGGAAAGAAATTATCTTTTCTATCGATTTGCGCCCCAGTGTGATTCCAGTCATGTGCATGTATTTGCTATTGAGTGACTGCAAACATCCATTTTACCACATCTTCCTGTATTATGTAAATTTTATTACGACATAGAATATTCTATGTTAAAGAAACACTGTAATGTAGTGGATAATCAGTTTTTAATTAAAGAAAGATTCTTGCTCAATATTATTATTGTCAATATTTTGAGTGGGAATTAATCTTTTTTTCGGACTTACGCAAATTGTTTAATTTTACAAAAATTAAAATTATGACTTTTCCTTAACTCATATTTACAATTTCTTGTACTCAAAATAAAGGAAACAAAAAATATACTGAAAAAACTAACTGCAAAAAAGGTTTCTTATCTAAAAATATATTTTTTAATTTTAAAACAAATACAATAAATAAGATTCTAAAATAAAAAACAGTTTTTCCTAAATACTAATTCAAGATAAAATGAAAAGAGTATTATGTTTTTCTTTTCCAATTTCGTTGATTTACTACTTCATGTATTTTGATTACATTTTAAATTGGATAATTTACTTTCTAAATGATATCTCATTATTAATATAATAAATCACCAATTCTACATTATAATTAAGGTTTCTTTCAGAATCATTCATTATGCAATAATAAAATATTTCGTTTTAAAACGATGACTCATAAATCACAAAAAAGTTCATGAGGATAATAATGATAAATTTTTCCATAGAAAATAATTTCTCTATCATTACATAATTATTTTTTTTAGCTTTTGTGCTAACAATTTCAAGTGTGTATTTTAATTTTTAACACTCTTCTATAATTCTCATAACTTTGAAAAAATAAATAAAAATAATGTAGTAGCTAAATAACAAAGATATTATTCTGAAATCTGTGTAATTTCATTTTTAAAAACTTAAATAAAAAAGTTTAATTTTAAATTAGTTTTTATGTCACTTTTTCGTTACTTTGCAAATTCGTTCCGTTATAAACCCATCTAAGGCAAACAAAAAAGCTGAGAAGAAAATATAATTTTTTTTTCTGGTTATTCCAGCGAGATTTGCGACGATCACTCAGCGAAAAAGTCCGATTTTTCCCCCGTTAAAATATAATTTTATTTATTTATTGTTTTTCTGAATTATTCTCGTTATTATTATTTGTAGTCTGTACATCTGGCGCTTGTTATTCTTACGAACTTGTCTTCTTCCGAGACTATGGCAATGAGAATGGTGTCGGGGTAATTTTACTTCTATAATCAATAGTTTCAAATAATATGCAAAAGAAAAAAAAAAGTATTTTTTTTTTGCATTAAAAAACAAGTAAAGAGTCAGGAGATAAAATAATGATTCACAGATATTTATATATTAGTTATTGTTATTTCCGTTTACGGATATTGACTTCCATCCTTCTTTCACATTTATACCAGTCTTTAATGGTATATTTTCATAAGATTTGTATCGTTTTTCCCTCTTTATATCTACCTTCATATATGTTTTCCAACATATTACCTCCATTTTTGCGTCGATCCAAGGTTGCCAAAATACAGTAAGTCTCTCAAGCTATCAGATTGAACTGCCATCTCAAATGTTCCAGGTGTTATGTTCGAAACATCTAGTGCGCTCCTTACACGAGATACTGAACATTAACGATAAAAACAAAACCTGTTTTACAGCCTTCCTATAACAAAACAAAACAAAAAAAACACTGGAAAATTCACCGGAAAAGAATGTAGCAGATAATTCCAAAATTAAAAAATAAAACTGATTGTCATTCACTTTCTGTAAATGAATTTTTAGTCAAACTTTTCCTTTAAGGCAGTTAGAAAATAGAATAGTTAGGAATAGAACCACTAAATATATATATAATATCAAAAGGGGAAAACGATGATAGGCCAGTTTTGAGAAATTTGAAATGACAGTTCTATTTGTTAGCTTGAAAGGCATATTCTACTTCGTTAACGTTGGATCGAGACAAAAAAGGCATCAATATACTGAATAACACTTTTGAATGTATTTATAAATAGGAGAAAACGATGAAAGTCGATACTACTAATGGATAGAACAATGAATAACTAACATATAAATACCTGTGACTATCATCGTTTTCCCTCTGACCCTTCATTAATATTTTTAATGCAAAATAAGATAAATATAAATTCAAGCAAACCATTTTCTTCAAACATAATAAACACAAATATTTTTTTTACATATTTCAAGAGCCTTAATTACATTTATAAGTTTACCTTTCACATATTAATGTTTTACAGTTACAGATATATGTAGATTTCGTTTATCATCACCTTTATTTTGCTTCTGCAATTTTTCTTCATTCATTATTATCTCATTAGAAAATAAATTACATCTGCAAAGTTTCTCTGAGATGAATTTTAAATAAATCAAATTATGTTTCAGATAGATAATAAGCTTTTAGTCAGACAAATACATGTAATATTTGTTGAAGATTTCATCTTCGTAGAAGATTTTTATTTTTCGTAATTTCATTAGATGGATTCTCAGGAAATTGTTTGAATGTTACTATTAGATTTCATCTTGATCATCCTCTTATTCACCAAATCCTCAAAGGTAGTCATGGTAAATAAATATTTTTGGATTCTTGCTATTAGAAATATTTTATGGAAACAATCTATCATGAAAATTGACATATTCTTGATTTATCATGCTGGGGTAAATGAAAAAAAAAATTTAACTTCTCTTAGAAAATGTATTTATTGATAAATAAACAATCATAAAAATAAATATGTTGCACCTTTAGAAAATAAAAAGACAAATAAATCAAATAACAAGAACGAAAAATGATGCGACAAGCATAGATTATGAAACGCTTTCCAACGCATACAGAAAACTGTAAAGAAACTTCGCCGTTAAATAAGATAAAGAAGACATATGTAAGTAAACAGTTTAGAAAACATAATTAAAAAATCTAGTTTTAACAAGTACCTTCAAATGAAAAAAGTAGTCTAACTATTAAGTGCAGCTCTGTATATGGATCTATAGATTTGCATTTATAATTCATAGCATGCTAAATTTTAGTTCAGTTAGAAAGTGCAATTTTAGCAGTCTTCACAATAGATGTAAATGCACTCTAACACTTTTATACAGCTCTGTATATTATCTAAAGACTTTTGTATGCGCCACATAATAAGCTAAATTTAAATCAGGTAAAAAACGCTTAACACAAATTATAACGCACTCCCAGCAATTATCAACCATAAATGGTAATGTAAGTTCTTCTTTTCGTAGGCATGTATATGAATTTATTTATATTTCACAAACTTCTATTAGTATACTACATACAGTGCAGAAGAAAAATACATAACACAATTAAAAACTATCCTTAAACAATTCACTTGCATAGTCAGTAATACTTACGAATCCCTTCGCGTAGCTTTGTATATGATCAACATGATTTGTACAAACCACGTACTATGCAAAAATTGAATTAAAATTAAAACAGACAAACCAAAGTTAAAAACGTACTTCCAACAATCATCGCTCACGGACAATGCTGTAATCGAATTATGTTCTGTGTCCCTGTAAATTAACTATAAATGCAATGCACACCATAATTCAGTAAACAACTTATAGTAAACGACTTATAGTAAACAACTTATAGTAAACACAGTAACACAGTAAACATAGTAAGCTTCAGTAAACAACCTATAGTAAACTCAGTGATGCATATAAATTTCATTATGTTTAAAATAATGTATCATCATTAAAATATACTGCAAATGATTTTCCCTATAGACTATTCCCTATTCACTATTTATCAAAATTGACCCTGTAAAATAATAATAAAGGCTTTTCAATTCATATTCTACAGAAAGCATGCACTTCATAAATGCATATCAATTTCATTAAGTTTGGAATTGTGTTGCATCATCAAAATGCACCTTAAACGAATTTTTCACATCGACCGCAATATATCGTAATATTTTTGACAGTCCCTATAAACGAACTCTGAATGTTATAGTAAATGCTAATAACATATAAATATTACAGGGAATCTGAATATATTTACGAGAGTTAGAGCACGTACAGACAGACAGGCGGGCAGGTTAACCGAAGTCATAAACACTTTTCAATTATTTTGGAAAGTATTAAAAATGATATAAAAATTTACAATAGACTTTTAAATTTTAGCTTTACTTTTCCAACACATTACTATTTTCTTTCCTTTTATATATGTAACTTATATTAAGGACATTTTTACTTAAAGGTTCATGCATTGTTCAAATAGTAAAAAATGCCTTTTCGAAAAATGACAAGACTATAAAAAGTATTTTGAGTATGTTACACTCTCTTTGTTATTTTATTAAAAAACGCTTGTATTGTCACGTAATTTGGGATAGTTATTTTCAATCAAATATTATATTTGACAATTACAAAAGACTTCAATTTTTTTTCATATGGAATATAATTTTTTTTTCTTCGGGAAAATCAGTAAAATTAACTCATAAATTTCATGAGCAATTTATTAGGAGCCCTCTTCTTCGAGTTAAGAAGAGAAATAACATTTAATCTCAACTGAGCTGAAATCAAATCGGCAAAAAAGAATTAATTAATTTTTAAATATAGCGAAATTGAACAACAAAAGACCGAGAAGAATAAAATTCTCATTCCAAAGAGGAACGTAAGGAAGGAATTTAACTCAATACATCAATTACTAAAAATGTTGGCAGTAAGAGAACGTGAGATATTTTGGAAGCAGTATATCAATTTGTTTTTTTTTATTTTAATATAGTTACATATATGAGTTTCACTATTTGAAAAACATAAATTCAACTTGTAATGCTCCAAGCCAAAGACGCTTTTATTATTAATATTATTATTATTTAATATTTCACTATTAATATTCATCTTCTGGAACTTCTAATATTTCAAAGAAACTTAAATGTTAACTATTAAAATTTTCATATTAATATAAGGATTAAAAAAATATCCATCTGCTTTAAAATCTAGAATATATTTTTATGAAAAAGAACTTGTAAAGATCTGTTATACATGCAAATAGATAAAAAGATGCGCTTTATGAATATTTCATTTTTAAAATATGATTTTTTATACATGCGTGGACTACATAAAGAGAAATTATCAGGGCTTTTACCGATGCTAAAAGATCTTTTCATAAGATTTTTTTTTTCATATAATATTTTTATGAAAGAATAAAAATTATATTTTGTAGCACAAAAGCCTTTACAAAATGTACAGGAAATTTTATTTTATTATTATTTCATTCCTTCCGAAAGAATACGGCTTTACTTTGAGATTTTTAAAAGCTTTCGTTTAAAAGCCTCATTTAAAATAACAGTTTCTTTCAATGGCTGAAAATGACCATGATGAAAAAAGTACTTTTCATTTTCTTCCATTTAAAAAAGAAATAAGCTAAAAAATAAGCTTTTGCTTAACACATTTGAGTTCGAAATAAGGGTTAATGGACTGGTATGTTTTAAAGTGTCTCACAAATCTATCTTTTTTAGGTTGAAAAAGAAAAAACTCAAGGGGATGTACACTTGCGCTGAAAAAATAAATATATAAGGTGATTTTAAAGGAGGCATATTCATTTTTTTAAGTTTTAAATATACTAGTACTAAGCTATTGCGTTCAGGAATAAATGATTGCCGTGTTTTTTTCTTGCTAGGTTACCTTTTATTGTGTGACTGATTTAATTATTTTTTAACTATTAATATAAAATTTCAAGTTCGGAAAAATTAGCATTTTCGCGCTTTTAACAAATATAAAAGCTTCATTTTTAAGCAAACATCATATGCGATTTAATCGATGATTAGAATCCGTTGTTTATTATGACTTCTTCACAATATTAATAAAGTCTTTTGGTGCAACGGTGAGAGATATCTGGTTTTTAAGCAAAGAGATCCATCAAATAGTTTCGGTTCTGCATTCTACAGCGGCATTGACCGAAACCCCCTACATATTAGTTGAGAGCGATTGCAAAATATGGACATCCAATTGCACCAAGTCCGAAGAAGATAAAGGATGCAAAGGTCTTCTCAACACAACGTTTATATGTCAGCTTTTGTCACACTAGCTATGTGAGTGTGTACAAAAAAAAAGGCCTCATTTAACCCCCTCACTGTCCAGAAAAAGGGCAAAATTGTAAGGTTATTTTATCTGGTTTTTTTTTATTTTAAATGCTTAAAAAAGATTATTATTCCAGCATTATATAAATAACTTAATTATATATAGGAATGTAATCCTTCAGAGCCTAAATAATTACACAATATATTAAAACTGCTTCATATCCGTATAATTGTATTAATTTAAATAATGTTTGTATTGCAGTGAAAACTGAATAACAGTTTCTTTCAATGGCTGAAAATGAGCATGATGAAAAAAGTTCTTTTCATCATCAAGTATTTGAAGTAATTCAGACCAATCATCTCAAGCTACTTGAGGTGATTGTCGTGTTGTAGAAGGGTACCATATTAGCGATAAAGTTGATTTTGCTAAATTGCTGCGTTCCGCCGATGGACTTTTTAACGTCGACCTTCGAAAGAATTTAATAGTGGATTTTAAATCCCACCAGCACACACAACATGGACTTCTTTGGAAATAGTTCTTGTTTCGCTCCTGTTAGTACCTCTTTTGCGATATTGAACCATTCTTTGTTTCATCTCATTCATGTAAATACACCACTTTTCAGCGCATTGAACGATATACAAAAAAAATTATTAAGCCACGTATAGCTTTTTGCGTCTTTACCAGCCAAATTCCAAGCAAATAGAAAGAGATATCGGTAATGCCCATTTTCTCTAATTTCCAATCCCGTTTCAATAATCTCATATAAAAAAGTAAGTCAATCTGTCAGGTTCCTGACGTTAATAAGGCGCGTGTATTATATATCCGTTACTATTTTTGTTAATGAACTTTATTTCTTTATTATACATTGTACTTATCTATGTATTTTCTTTTTTTTGTCGTACGTACTTGCTTGAAGCATCCAATTATCTACGTCGTTTGGCTGAAACTTTAAAAAGGAAATTCCAAAAGGGTTGTGATCCCTTGGAATGCGGGAGGAGGACAATAGGTATGCTTGCTAGTAGAAGCAGGAACTCGTTAATAAAAGGGGGGGGGCAGGGTGGATAGTTTGTTTTGGGTTGAAGATGCAATACCAGCACATGGAGTTGTCCGTAAAAATAAAGAAGAAACCCCGTGGCTTTGCAGGGAAAAGGGGAGTAAGGGAGAGGCAGGGGCGATTGAGTTTTGGTCGATGCTGTGGTGCAGAAGAGAGATTGTAGGAGAGTTCGAATTGAAAGTGTGGCTTGCAGTTTACAAGTGAGAAGATCGGTTTGGATTTTGTTTAACCAACTATATGTAGGGAAGATACCAAGTGTAAATTAGTAGTGCGTAATGTTCCAGTGTGTACTGTTCCAATGTGTACTGTTCCAGTGTGTACCGTTCCAGTGTGTACTGTTCCAGTGTGTACTATTCCAATTCATACTGCTCCCGTGTGTAATTAATAAACTATAATTTATGCTGAAGCCTCTGCTGCAATCTATCAGAATCTAATTAGTTTCATTATAACAAGTTTTATTTATTATCCGCGGAGTGGGACAAAGTCACCCCGGTTGACTGTAATTAAGGTTTGAAAAGATGTTCTTATAAAATGAAATACAAAGGATGTGAATTATCACTTTACTAAATAGCGTACAACCAATGGAGTGAAAAAATGTCCAGACCTGGGTTCGATCCCGGATCCCTTGGTAGCGCACCAAGTGTTTTACCAATTAAGCTATCCAGACGACATCCAGTCTAGCATTCTCTCACTCTTATATGGCTAGGCTACAACCTTGCAGCACAAGATGGAAAGTCATTCATAAGCACAATTTCATTGGCATACATGAGACAAATCAAACCCAGTATCGGTGAATATTTTATATACTAATTAATTTTTCAGCAGGGCTGAAATTACGCTGTAAATTACTGAAATACAAAGCACTGTTTAGTAAAGTGATAATTCACATCCTTTGTATTTCAGTAGTTTACAGTGTAATTTCAGCCCTGCTGAAAAATTAATTAGTCTATAATTTAATATTTGTCAGAAGTGGCTCAGGCCAGTGATTTAGAACTTATATAGTTTCATTATCACAACCTTATACTTGTGGTGGCAACGTACCATTCAACGAAACGAACACATCTATTTCCATGCACGAGTGGCTGATAAGACGTGGACAGGAAAATATACCACACAATCATATTGTAAATATAAACCATTGACAAAAGTATACAGACATCACTTATTTCGCGACCTAAAATTTGTTTTGTTTATAACGACTTTAGTGCACTATAAAGCAGTTAATGTGTGCGTATTTATAGCGGAAGGCATAATATCGATGTGTATTTGATGTTTTTGTGTCTACTCTATACATTCAAATGTTTTGAGGAACATTTTATATGTTTCCACTCACACCTTATCAGCGGACATATACAGTAATAGAGCCGAAAATATATTTTAATGCCTTAATATTTATGCCCTATTCTAAGATGTTTATCTCTCAGGGCCATATCCTTGGTAACTTTCTGAAAGTTTTTAAATATTTCTTTTTAAACGGAACCATATTTTTACTTTAAATTATAACAAGACATGGATTTATTAACAGTTTTAAATTTTGAGAGTAGCTGGTAGAATATTTTTAGAAAAGCTCAGAAAAAAGTCATTCCGGCCTGTAACGGGAGGAATAGGAAGCTTTCATAGTCCAAGTTTTTAAAAATTCAACTCATTTTACTCAAACACCCGAAGCTAAACTGCTTGGAACCCGATTATAGATGATTCAATCCCGGTTTTCGTAAATACTGAATTTGAATGCGCATTTCAGCATGAGAGTTACAGCATAACAAAACTCAGATTGTTTCAAAATCTCAGCCAACCTAGAATTTCAAACTGCCATATCTCTGCCATTTTTAAAGATATAGTTAAAACAAAAAATGTTCCGGATTCCTTGTATCGCGATCTAACACTTAACGAAAACAACTTTTTAAATTTATAATGTTTCATACTTTTTTAAATTAAAAAAAATTAACTTACCGCCATTTTGAAACAAGATGATACATGAAGTTGTCTAACGAACTCGGTCGAGACCTAGGTATGTTCTGTACACATGATCAGTCTCATTCATATCGGTTCATAAATACAAGAGTTACAGCATAACAAATATTAGATTATTTCAAAATCTGAGCCACCCTAGAATTTCAAACTCTCATATCTCCGCCATTTTTTAAAAATATAGCAACAACAAAAAATGTTTCAGAATACTTGTATCACGTTCTAACACTTAACAGAAAAAAAAATTAATTTATAATTTTTTGTACATGTTTTTGATCTTTTAAAAATTAAAAAAAATTAATTGGCCGCCATTTTTTTTGGAATTTCTTTCCTCCGAACGGTTGCAATAGGTAGCTTTTGTATTGAAAGCTACTTAATACTAATATTTAAAACGAAACGCAAAGCTATTTTGGCGTAAATAGTATTTTTTAACTTTTTCAAAAAATTGTCAACATGAAAAATGTATTCTTCTACTTTTCTCTGTTATAGGGAGGTATATTTTATGTTCATGCATGAGAAGAACATATTTTAATGTACCCATTAAAGTCCTGAAATACCAAATAAAATTACAGTAACAAACGTGCTATTATAAGACAAATAGAAAAATTTGGCGGTTTGTTTAATGTTTTTATCTTATTTTGTCAAAAATTGAAATAAATAAATAAAGTTATTTCCATAGCCCAGATAAGTATTAGAGAAATCAAATCGATAAAATAAATATTCAAATTAAAGTTAATTACCTAAATTCAAAATAAGAGATTTGTTATTCATTTTATTCAAACATGATTTAAGATAGTTTCCCTTTAAAATCATTAATTGTTCATTTAACATTCACATCTGCGGTCTTTGAAAACTTAAATTCGCTTACAAATTTTAATGAAATAAATTAAAGGATCTATAAAGGAAAAATTATCACACCTTTAAATGCACTTTAAATCAAAGATGAATGCAATTGACGTAATCAATTCTGCATGGAAATACTCGTCGACGACATAGTGAAATTCAGACTCAACATTTTTATCATTTATCTTAAGTGTAGGGTACATATTGGATATAGGGTATATTATTTTGGAAAACTTGTTGATTTTATGTCTTACCATCTGATTAGTAAAATTTGGGATTTTGAAAAAAAAAAGTTATAGTGTTATAAACCAGAAACAGAAATTTAATTTTCTGAGTTTAAAAACATGTGTTTTCTTCATACTACTAAAAGAAAATTAATCTACATTTTTTTAATCATATATTTTGATGAGAGCATTATATTTTTGTATATAAATTCAAAAAATTGCAATAAGAATTTTGTCATCTTATCTAAAATATCTATTTTATTTTTTAACGGGGGTCACCAGTTTGAACGTCGAAAAAAATATATTTCAGATTGAAATCTGCGGATTTCGATAATAACGTACAACGTTGTAGGTTTTTTTCCAATATTTTTAGTTATATTTGCAGAATGTTACGTAGTATTTTCATTTAATAAAAATAATACTTCGTATTTGACATTCATGTAAGAGTGTCTTGAAAATGCAATGTCAGCTTGCCGGTTGTAGTAAGAATTTCTGAAACATCAAAATAGAAAATCTTTATCCTTTAGTATTTTGGTTACGCCGTAGCGTATGTTTTCCAAATTTAAATATATGTAAATATGTTCGGTATTTATGAAAAAAAATCCTATTTGACACCATAAAAATGGCTTTAAAATTATTGTAAAAAATCGAAAAATGAAAATATAAAAAAATATTACGTAACGTCATTGGAAATTGAATTTTGAACGTTTGTATTATAATTTAAAGGAAATCTGTTAAGAAGTTCTCCAGCAATCCAAATGGTGAGAGAAACAAACCCCATTTTTAGAAAAATGTGTTTAAAGTTTAAAGTTTGTTTTATCTATAGTTAATAACAACTACATAATACTCGTACAAACTTTTGTAATAATTCAAATTTCAAAAATCCTTTTTCTAATATATTATAGACATTCTAAGCTACTATGGAATGCAAAAAAAAAAAGAAAAAAATCATTTTTTTCGAAATGTTTTCCTTAATAGGCAATAATTTTTTAAAATTTTAAAACAGTTCTATTGAGAACATTAGTGACAATTTATATTTAAAATTTTCGAAACTAGTCTTGTATAATGCATTAGTCTCGTTTCTAACTTTTTTCCAACTGATGCAAATTATTTTATCATGAATAATCATTAGTGATAATAAGAAATGTTCTCCAAGAAATCCTGTTATGTTTCTTTTTCGTGTTATTTTTTGTGCATTTTTTTGTTACTCAGTAATAAAAAATCCCATAAAAAATAAATTTAACTAGTTTTTTTCTGTTTTTGAAGAGGTTTTTTGTGTTTTCATGGGAATGTATGTCTTTTTTCATTGTTGTAAAAAATTTGGTTTTTCTTTTAATGACCGCAATATTGTTTTTTTGCTATTAAGCAAAAAAATGCTTTAATTTTATTAGTTTTACATATAAATGTGATATTTTTGCTTTAATCGTTTCATACCATCATAGGCAAATTATAGTAATTTGTATATACATCTATATTTGTGCTTTCATCAAAAATTGAACACATTTTACTAGTGTTGTGATGTATCGTTATGAAACTGTATTTCTTATTACAATGGAACACCAACCACTCGACATTTATTATTCACCAGCTTTTGTCATACTATCTATGTGAGGAAGAGCACTGTCGTGTCGTAAAAGAACACCATATTAGCGATAAAGTTGCTTTTGCTGAATCGCGGCATTGAATCAATGGATTTATTGAATATAGATATCACCAATGACCATCTCAATCTTCACGTCAATTTCATAGAGAATGCGCGGATCTCAGTCCCACAGTTGACTTTCAAGGATAAAGTTCCTGTTCACTCGTGATAATGCCTCTTTTGTGATATTGAACCATTCTTTTTTTTATTCTCATTTACATAAATAAATCCATTTTCATTGCTTGTTACGATTTGTTAAAAAATATTTGATTAAAGCCGAGTGTATCTTTTCGCATCTTTCCCACCCAATTTCAAAGCAAATAGAAATAGTTATCGGAAATGCTCATTTCAGTAATTTGAGATCCCATTTGAATAATCTCATATAAAAAATACGTCAATTTATAATAATAAAATCACTAAAAAGTATTAAATAATATTTTAAAATTCTATAATGACAAAATGTTATCTATTAACCACAAATCCGTTATCATGTGTCGGAATAAAAACGATAAATTTAATATGTACAATTTAATATCCACGAAGAATATTTTTCGAGAGAATATTTTTTTACAAAAGATGAATTTACAAACTTATGATATACTTTACGAATATATACATATAAAAAGTAATCAATTACATTGTGAAATCGGTGCCAAATTACTTTTAGTATAAGAATTGTGAATATAATGTACCTAGTAACTGCTAATTTATAGATTGGGGTTTTTTGGTACTGACTTCAAAAAGTAATTGATTACTTTTTATATGTATATGTGCGAAATGAAATCATAAGTCTGTAAATATTCATCTTTTGTTAAAAATATTCTCTCGAAAAACCATGTTTGGTGGGTAATAAATTGTATATATTAAATTTATCGTTTTTATTCCGACACATGATATCGGATATGTAATTAATGGATAACATTTTGTCATTAGAGAATTTTAAAGAATTATTTAATACTTTTTAATGTTTTTTTTAGGTCGGTTAATTTTTTTTCTACTTTTTAGTAATTAATAAAGAAATACACAATTATCCTGATTTCAACATATGCTGAATAAATAAATAATTTGTAATAGATATTATACTTTACCAAAATTATTCATTAAATAAATATGTCTTAATAAAACCTTTGGCCGCATCCAAGTAACCCGACTATTCGCAAGCAGCTGACGTATAACAGAATGAAGAAAAATATTGTTTTTATTGGAGATGAAATAGCGAATTTTGAAGTGTATGAGAGATTTGAGTGTATGTTTTAAGATATATTAGATAGAAGAAAGTTTTAGGATTGGTACATCCGACTATTTATATTTATAACTAATACATGTCATCACTTTTGAACCCCTATGACATCATTGTCACCGACATTTCATTTTCGACCATGCTAAGAATAGTAGCTGTAGATATAGATGTATCCTCCACGACGCATTGATGTTTTGCTTATAAAAACTTTCACTTTTCTGTGTTTACTATAAAAAAAAAGTTATGCATGAACAGGACTAAAACATACATACATAGGCTCGAATTAATAACATCCTACTTTTATTACCTTCTTCTATCTATAATAGAAGAAAAAAATTTTACGAATTTTTTTTTCAGCTTCCGGTTTTCGACGGATTTACATGTTTTAGGTGTCGCAGATTCAGAAAACATGTTTTTACAAAATGTCTGCCTGTCCGTGTGCGTTCTCTTTATATCATCGAGAAGTGTGTGAAGTTAGGAAGCAACATAGAATTGAATCAAATTTTATTTGCAGGTTTTTGGCTATGGCCAGCAGGTCCCACTTGAGTTTGGGGATATTCTGCCGGAAGAGGGCGCTGTGATAGCGATTTTTGTTCCATTTTAATTATTGTGTCATCGAAAAGTGTATGAAGTTATCCATAGATTTAAACCAAATGTTGTGTATATGTTTTTAACTATGGCCTGCAAGTCCCAGTTGAATTTGGGGGTATTAGGGCGGAAGGAGGCGCTATGATAGCCACTTTAAGATTTCAAATTCAAAAAGATGTAGAATTAAGTAGGTTAAAAATATTAGAAATTCTAAAAGTTTTTCCTATTGAATGTTCGTTCTTGATCCAAAGATTCCGGAGCAAATTTTGTTTTACCTCTATCTTAAAAAATGGCTGAGATGTAGCAGTTTGAAATTTTAGGGTGGCTGACATTTTGAAACAAGTCGGCAGGGTTCCTCCATAAACGGGTTTAATTTAAGAGTTTTAGTAAACGTGCTTTCTCGCAAATTTTATTTCATTGTTTTAACCCTCATTCCAACTCTTATATGCTTAACACTATCTATTCATATTCGTCAGCGTCAAATTCTCGCCAAGCTATACAATATTTGGCAAAATGTTGCCAAATTTGGCGACAAAAGTAAGTTGCCATAAATGAAGTAAACTGGCATTTTTGGCGAAATTCTGGTTCATGTTCAATATTAACGAGAACTGTGAATGAATCTTCTATAATCGGGTTCCATCCATTTTTATAGCTTAGTGTTTTCCAGTAAAATTAGCTAAAATCTTAAAACTAAGGAATAAGAAGACTATCTTTTCCTGCCGGTTCAGACCAGAAGGACTTTTCGTAGTTTAGTATACATCTGCTACAAATAAATTAATCTCGTGTAAATATACTTTTTACTTGAAACTGTTTGGAAATATTGCTATTTAAGCATTTAAAATATGACGTAAGTTTACCCATTTAATGCTTTGAACCCGTAATAATTTAATTATTTTTCTAATGTTCACTTGCAAGTATATTTTTATTACGTAATTTTCTACATTTACTGCTTTTAACACGTGATCATTTAATTATTATTTTAAAGTGTTATTTCTGTTTTTAACAGTCACGTGTAAATGCATTTTTTAATTTAAAGGAATTGTTACTATGTGCGCTATTATACAAATTGGCAACAATCAAACAATGGACTTTTTGAAATATGAAATAAACCTTCATCAAAATAATGGAAGTTTGAATAAAAAATTGAAACATTTTGATCTAATGATAAGATTGTGACGTAATTGAAATGGAACAACCTGGGGGCCTTACTCTTTCAAACAAACAGAAATTATCAAAATCGATGCATATTTACGAAAGTTATCCGTGAACAGAAGCAAAACATCCTCGACCCAATATTTGTTTTACTTTATAATGGCTTTAATGTCAATGTGTATTTCATTTTGTTGCGTCTCTATCCATTTAAATGCTTTGAGAAACATTTTATATGATCCCACTGACACCTTATTTATGGACATATAAGGTGACTTTACTGAGATTTTTACCTTTCAGAGCCATATTCTCGGTAACTTTCGAAAAGTTTTTAACCCTCTGAGCGTCTGAGGGCTTTCTTGCATTTTCACATAAACACTCATTAAAACTAATATTAATTGAGATTTTCATTCAAGATTTGTTTCTAAAATACACTTCATATCTTTTTATCATACATATTAAAATACAATTCCGTTAAAAATATTTTTGCCTACAGCCAATTTAAGTTGTTTCTGGAAAACGGAAAAATACGGGCAAAACGCTTAGAGGGTACAGTTCTTTCTGAAGGAAACCATATTTTTTTTCCAAATTTTAATAAAAAAATTCATCTTGTTATAACTTTAAGATTTGATAGTGAATGTCAGAATAGTTTTAGAAAGCATCGAAAAAAATAAAAAAAAACTGAAATCGATTTTGCAGTAAATAGTATTCCTTCCATTTTCAAAATTTTGTAAACATGAAAAATTTAAACTTCTACTTTTCTCTGTTATAAGATGTCATATTTTATGTTCGTGCATGAGTAAAATCTATTTTAATATGATGATTAAAATCCTAAAATACCAAATAAAAATACGGCAATAAATGTGCCACTATAAGATACATAAAGTACAATGGTTTGTGTTAATATTTTTATTTCATTCTTTGAAAAATAAAATAATAAATTGAATTATTCTCATGATTATTGAATTATTCTCATTTGAGATAAAGTACCTAAAACTAAATATTCAAAGTAATCGTTAATTACAGATATAAATTCAAAAAATAATGTTTGTGTTTCGCTTAATACAAAACACGATTTAAGATAGCTTCCATTTAAAATACTTAATTGTTCATTAAATACTAATTGACATTCACATCAGCTGACTTTGAAAACTTAAATTCGCTTACAATTTTGTATGAAACAACTTGAAGAGTCTAAAAGGAAATTTAATTGCATTTAAAATTAAAAGCGTTGACTTTGAATGCAATTGGAGTAATCTATTCTACATAACTATACTCTTCAACAATGTAGTGAAATTCACATTACAAATCGTTTTTGAATTATCCTAAGTGTGTGTAATCCATATTATTTCCAAAAACTTGTCGATTTTATGTCTTCCAATTCTTTTACTAAGAATTCTGGCCGTTCAACTAAAACAAATTTTATAATATTTTAGACTAGACATATGAGTTTCAATTTCTAATTTTTGAAATATGTGTTTTTGTTAGACTACTCAAAGAAAATTGTTCTACATTTTTTATCATACATTTTGTGAAAACATTATTTTTTTTTCTGTATATAAATCCACAAAACTGTATTAAGAATGTTTTCATCGCATCCAAAATATATATTTTATCTGTTAAGGGAAAAAGAAAAATAGTCCAAACGTCGGAAAAAAATATCATATTTTAGAAAAGTTTTGCTGATTTTAACAACAACGAAAATTGTTGGGGGATTTTGTAATATATTAAGTTACGTTCGGAAAGTATTACATAATGTTTTCATTTTAAAAACTAGGGGCTCTGCCTGTCCCCTTCGAGCTACGCTCGCTTACCCCCGTTCAGACACCACAAGCTATAAAAACACACTAATTTGCTCTGTTTTAAAAAGATTACCGAAGATTGAATTATAATTATACGACCATTGGCGATCTTCTGTAATCAAGTTTCATTTCATTTAAATTAATTGTTTTCAATAAGACGTTTTAAATATATCATTTTCAATATGACGTAATTTTCTCCAAAATTTTCTTTCCCTTTTTAAATATTAACGTGAAAATATAGTTTTTGACTGCAATTTACCGATATTGTTATTTGCGCTGTTTCAAAATTTGCAACAATAGGTAAAAATAGTTTTTCGAAATAAATAAATTTCTCATGTAAATATATTTATAAATTGAAACTGTTAAGAAATATTATTAATTGAGCATTTAAAATATGTCGCAATTTCCCACCAATTAATGATTTTAACATTCCTGAGTGTTTTACTACCAGACCAACATACTTTCAGGAATCACATAGGAATGTAACGTTGGAAATGCCTTTTTTGCGAGTCATGGTTAAATGAAGCAGAGAAAAAAGCCACAGAAAGAAGCAGAGAAAAAAGCAATACGTTAATGTGACAAAAAATAGTTTATTTAAAGGTTTTACTACAAAAGGTGTTCGAAATTACGACCAGAAGTAGTCCGGCAAGCTTGAGAGCGGCGTCGCATGGAATTCCTCATGCTCTGGAAGATTCCTGCCATCTCTGACAGCTTTCTGGCAGCTACAGAAATACGAGCGGCGAGGTCTTCAATTGAAGGTACGGGAGTCTCCTACACCCACCTTTTCATTTGACCCCAGCAGTAGAAGTCGATACATGATAGGTCCGGCGATCTAGCAAGAAGAACCAGGCATCCACGACACATCCACCGCTGTCCAAATGTTACGTTGAGGTGTCGGCGAACGTCATTGGTACAATGTGGAGGAGCCCCATTGTGCTGGAACCACATAGAGCGGCGCAACGAAAGAAGAACATGTGCTTCTTCCAGAAATTCCGACAGAACTTGTTGTAGGAATATCAAGTATGTCCTTCCGTCCAAACGGCAGGGTAGAATGCATGGTTCAATAAGGAAGTCCCCAAGAATGTTGGCCCAAACATTAATAGAAAAACGCCTTTAAGCAGCACGTGGTCTCGTACCATGGGGGTTCGCCAAAGCCCAAATATGGGCATTATGTTTATTAGGGTTCTCCCTCTTGTAAAAGTTGCTTCATCCGTAAACAATACAGACGCCGCAAATGTCTTGTCTGCTGCAATCTGTTGCAAATACCATTCAGCAAACGTCTTCCTATGTGGTTTAATTATTGCACGCTTTGCACATGGTATGGGGTCATTTTGTTTTCCGATAGTATCCTCAAGACAGTGGTGCGCGAAAACCCCAACTGTTGGCTTATCGCACGAATACTCGTGCTTGGATGGCCTTCTGCTATACTTAACACTTGTTCCTCATTGTACGGTGTTCTTGTCGTTCGTTCTCGATTCATCTTAACTTTCGTTAAATACCCAGTCTAACAAAGCCTTCTATTCACACTTGAAAATGTCGTATGATGGGGTGCACGCCTATGCGGAAAACGCTCCTTGTACAACCTCAGAACGGCGTGTCCGTTACAGTCCTCAGCTCCATATACGAGCAACATGTCGACCAGTTCATCGTTCGAATACTCCATCCTACTACCTTTGGAACCGGTTCGCAAATGATCACTTCAGCGTGATAGCCTGTTCACGTGCCTTATCGTTCAGCGAAATCTACCGCAAGGAAACCGCAGCGTCATCTATCGTCGCTGCCAAGCTTGCCAGAGTACTTCTGGTTGTAATTCCAAACACCTTTTGTAGTAAAACCTTTAAATAAACTGTTTTCTGTCACATTAACTTGTTGCTGTTTCTCTGCTTCTTTCTGTTGCTTTTTTCTCTGCTTCTTTCTGTTGCTTTTTTCTCTGCTTCTTTCTGTTGCTTTTTTCTCTGCTTCTTTTAACCATGACTCGCAAAAAAGCCATTTCCAACGTTACATTCCTATGTGATTCCGAGTCGTCTTTGCATCCCTAACAATTCCTGGAAGTATGTTGCTCTGGTAGTAAAACACTCAGGAGTAATGTCATTGAAATGTCGCACGGTGGGAGATTTGCCGATTCTAGCTGGCTAAAATTATTTTTCAACTTCTATTTGATGAAATCTATTTTTCGTTTATATAAACGATATATTAGGCTTATTGAAAGAAAATATATGAAATTTTAAACGGTAGTTTAATAAGAAATCATCATATTTAATTAAAAAATATTAATGTAGTACATTAGATGTGCAGGGTGGCTAGTGATCAGGGAAAAATACGGTAAAAAAAAAGTTATAAACACCAGTATATTTTTACAGAAAAATTCATGTTAATTATTTGATCGATAATCAACATGAATTTTTCTATGAGAATATACTGGTGTTTATCACTTTTTTGACTGTATTTTACCCTGACTACTAGCCACCCTGATGTGTATTTTTTTATTATATTACTATGATGTACCATTCAGTTAAATATTTGAATTATTTAAAGCTTTAAAACATGTAATGAATGAGTTAATCTTTTACTTGATAACTAAAAAGCACAATATTTATGAACTTTTATAATATTATTAAGATTTAAGCGATAGAATTATATTTATTATATGATACCAAATTATAAAAGTAATTTTTTATAATAATCTATTAGAAATTGGGATACAAAATAAATATTAAAGAGTAATACATATTATTATATATACAAAGGAATAAGAAAATTCCGTAGAAATTTTCTGACAATTCAACATCTAATAGTTCTTCATTCTGGCTTTCCTCAGTAAGTTACGAGTACTCATTGAACGAGGTATTTCAAAACTGCTTTTCAGCCAAGTTTCATACTTTTTCAGAAATTTCTCATGTGCTATATGTACAGCAGTCCACTTTTGTCGAAGCTTGTTGCTGCTGTATAATATTATAAAAGGTTATTCGTGTGATTGATTTACATTCTGATGACCCGGGTAAAAAGAAAAGTGTTCTTAGAATAAAAAATATAATAATAATTTTAGACTTCGTATGATAAAAACAACTTTAAAATGAACGGAAGCAGATAGATGCAGACAAGTAAACGTTTATCCAATATCTAAGACTCTAAACTATTTACTAAAATTAAAAGTTGCGATTTATCTAGCTTTATCATATAACTTTTTGAATTTTCAAAATGAAATTTATTAAAAATACATAAAGTCATTAAAAACATTAAATGTGAAATAACTATTTACAAAAGAAAAAATTATGCATATAAATTAAAAAAATAATGTACATGCCTTGTTCTAAAGCATTCATAATGTACATTTTTTTTCTTTCAATTTCTTCAACATTCACATATTAAAACAATATACTAGAAATCATCGATTTATTCTCCTCTAATAAACTTCATACTCACCTACTGACAGTACGGTTGCATTTATATCAAAAACATCTGCAGTGTCCACACCTATAATATATAAGCACATATAAGGTACATGTGGTAAAAAAAGAATTCCAGTTGGATAAACTTTGAAAAATCGACTTCTGGCCAGCTAGAATCGGCAAATCTTCCACCGTGTGTCGGAGATGTCTCGGAAGCGCCCTCTACAAAAAATGAGGACACCAAAGCTGTACTTCATTTTGAATAAAATGATTACCAAGGGAATGACCTACACGCAAACCGCAACAAAATCGATTAATTTGTTCAATGTTTATGAACGTTTAAAATCCCCCATCTGTTCACAGTTCAATTTTCACTAGTTACCCGATCCCAATGTCTTCGATTTTGGGCTTAAAATTTAAGTTAAAGTCTAAACTTTAGAATAATTTTAACCCCATACAAAAAATAACGGTAAAAAAGTAGTTGTTCGTTACTCTAAAGTCTAAAGCACTCTCTATCGACAATTTTTGAACGTAACCTTTAAAAAATTTTTTGAAGAAAATCGTGATGGAAAGAATGATTTTAGCGAAAACTACAAACGAATCGACCCTTTTTCCGTTTTTTATCATCGTTTTTAAGTTTTGGACCTTAAACTTTAATGGCCCCTAGCTCCTATAGAAGACGTTTGCACCGCATGGTTTCCTATTTAATAATGTTTGTCTTCATGTCTACTATCACCCCTCAAAGTTTGTCGGCCTGGTAGTAAAACACCCCCTGTATAATATAATCTGTAATCTAGAATCTAATTTAATCTATTCTAGATTATATATGCAGTTCTGTATCTATTTTAATTAGTGACAATTTACATTTACAATTTTCAAAAATCACTTTTCATAATGCTTTTGTCTCGTTTGTAACCTTTCTCCAACTGATACAAGTTATTTTAGCATGACTAATCATTAGTAATAATAAGAAATGTTCTCCAAGAAATTTTGTCACGTTTATTATTATTTTTTTTCTTTGAAATTTTTTTTGTAGCTGAGTAATAAAGAATCTTATAAAAACTAAATTCAACTAACTTTTTTTCTGTTGTTGAAGTTTTTTTCTCTGTGTGTGTGTGTGTTAATGAGCTTGTATGTCTTTTTTCATAGTTGAAAAAAATTAGATTAATCTTTTAATGACCGCAAAAAAAATTACCATAACAGAAGCAATTCGTGAATTTTATTTGTTTTACATATAAAAATGAGTTTTATGCTTTAATTGTTTCATACCACCGTAGACGCATTTTAGTAATTTGTATATACGTTTCGTGAACTCATAAAAAAAGCAACAAATGTTACTAGTATAAGCAGTTAAAACAACGTTTTTAGCAACAAAACTTTTTTTCATTTTTGTGGTGTTAACAACGTTGTTTCAACTGCTTATATTATATTGCGCCAAATATCATCTTAATTGTCAATTTTTACTGGTGTTGAGATGTATTGTTAGGAAACTATATTCCTAAGAAAGTAGAACCGCAATAGCTGGAAATTTATTATTCACATTTTAGTAGAAACCCGCTTAAGTCGACTGCAACTCAAGCTATTCTGTCTAACTACTCTTTAGAAATTGCTTCTTCGTGGATCAGTACTTTCTAATTTAAATTCATTATTTGTTTGTATAATCCAACTTAGCTTCCAAAATTACTCAAAATCATTGTCTTACCAAAGGTTCTACGTAATGTTTCACAGGTAGTTAAAATTTTAATAATGTTTAGAAATCCCGCATCTAGAAATAAATAGAAATCAATTTATTAAATGTAATAGTTCAACTGTTTGACAATTCTAAGCAGTTAATCCTGATTAAGTAAAGCATTTTTACGTACCGCATTTTGGACAGGGTCCAAGGTGAAAGATTTTTTTCGTTTTTGCTTGAAATCATATTAAATTTTAGATTTAAGGCATGCCCTTTAATTTTTTAAATCATAATAAACGACTGCCTTCACCACCCGCCGTGACCATTCATTCAATACATTTGCCATTTAAAAAATGTGATTTCATGAAACTCAATTCATGCACTTCTTTGCGATAACAAATGGTAAACACAAGAGGATAATACATTTGCTTTGAAAGCTGCTTTTCCGCTACCGCACATAACATCAGGGAAACTGATTGTAGTGTCGCATACTTCTTTCTCCCTTCAATGATCTATCAAGTTTGATCTGCATTTGTAAAAGGGCAGTTTAATCTGTATTATCTATCTTTCCTGTACCACTGTCAATTTTAGTTCGTGTACATTTTACTGTTCTGTGGCGTACAAAAATATTGTAATTTTAGATTTTCTAAAAAATTATGAATGGATTTTTAAATGTTGTTTCGAAAAATTCGGAAAAATAATATCATAAAAATATTTAAAAGAGCTGAAGATATTATTATAATTCAAATTACTTTAAATTATTTACTGATAATTTTACTGATTATTTAACCAAAGAAGAAAATTAAAGTGGTGTTGAACACTGCATATAAATCACATTCAGTGAGAATTCAACCAACATTATATTCAGCGATTTTGATTGTAACTTTTTAAATGAACCCAGATCCATACTGACCTATTCATAAACTTTCAAACTGATTTAAGATCATTTAAGTTTTAATTATTTAGTTTTAGTGTATATCCTTTATAGAAAAATAAAAATTAAATATTTACTTCAGTTGTTACAAAAATAGTACTAATGCCTCTTTAATAAAAAAATTGAACAGCCTAACAGCCGCATTTCTCTTTTATTTTTTTAAGTGACTTACGACTGATAACAATCTACAGGGTGTTCCTAATTAAACGACCTTATTTTAAAGTACTACAGACGAAACTATCGTTCAGAAAGTTGTGACATTTTGTGGAGGACAGAATGAAGGCATGGGAATTTGTTTGAGCGAAAACAATAGTTCAATATTTCACCGCCAGAGGGTTGAGGTTTTTTTTAATGAATTACACATTTAGTATACATTTACAATAATTTACAAATTTCATTCAGCAAAACAGGTGCTACATGACGGCCATCATTTTCAACTACCATTTGGAATCGTAAGATAGCATGTTCCACAGTTGAACGCAGTGTGTTCTGGGGAATGCTAAGAACATGTCGTGAAAAGCTGTCTTTGAGATCAGGTAAATTTCTAGGATTATCAAGAATTACTAGATGTTTCAAATGCCCCAATTCAAAAAGTCACATGGACTGAGGTTTGAGGATCGGTGAGACAACAATTTACGAAAGTGGCGACTGATGAAGTTCTTCTGTGGAGAAATTTTTGAGAACGCCCTTAACACAAAGGCTCTTGTGTGGAGGAACTCGATCTTGCATAAAAATTGTGCGTGAAAGACACTGGCGTGCCTGCAGATCCGGAGCAATTTTATTCTGTGACAATGATGCATATGATTGAGCATATTACTGGACTTTAATTCCTCGAAAAAGTATGGTCCAAAAATCAATGATGCAGAACACCCAACTCACACCGTCACTTTTGGGGAATGTAACGGAACCTGTAAGATTGAACGCGGATTTTCTGGTTCCCAAATTCGGCAGTTGGGAGTATTCACTAAACCGTCGAAATGAAAGGGAGCTACGCCTGTCCAGAGGATATTCCAAGGCCATCCTAAATCAACCTCAAAGCGAGCAAGAAACTGACGTGAGAACCGATATCGAGTCTTAAAATCATATGGAAGCAACCACTGCGCATGTGGAAGTTAGTTCGGATATTACCGGAGGATATTCCGCATGATCTTTTGGAGAGTTTAACGAGGCATATCCAATACATCCGTCACACGATGGACACTGGCACTAACCTGTATACGTTGAAATTTTTGTCCTCTTCCATCTGAAGTCCAACCTTCTCCATTGCTTCTCCGGAAACAAATTTTCTTCCTCTTCCAGAGAGAACATTCAAAAATCCACTTTTTACAAATTTGGCTACCATTTATAGAAGATTTTTAAAAGTCAATGGACATTTTCGCATCGCCTTCAAAGTCCGAAATTTCCGTAGAGCAACTACTGTGGAACTACCGTTTTGGTAAAACAATTTTACTAGCAAAGATCGATCTGGTAAACGTAACGACATTCTGATAAGCAATAACAAACAGATTGAAAATAAAATCTCCACGAAAGTTTCTAGGTTTTATAACAGCTGCTGCGTGACGTCGACAAAAATTTATTTGCGTTTTTGTTTAATTTTTTATTGTAGGGTGTCACGCCTTCTGGCTGCGAAATTTTACCAAACAATTTCAAATCAGAGTTGCCAGTTTGATCTTTTTTTAATTCAGAAATTTGGAATTCAAATCAGAAATTCTGTCAGAGGATTTCTTACTTTGAGTAATCACATAATATATGAAATTAAATAAAGCAAAAAGATTTCTTGGTGAATATTCGAAATTTCTCATTTAAAAAAAAATTTTCATGAACATATTTTGTTCATATTGTAAACTTTCGTAAATGTATGCTAAATGTCTAATTCATTAAAAAACGCCCTCTGGTGGCGAAATATAGAACTAATTTACAAATTCTTTTTTCTTCATAATCGACTGCTATCAGTCATATTTTTTACGATGATCTGCGGAAGCGATAATGTGATCAATTTATTTTTGCAGAACTTGACCTGGGAGTTTTCGAAAGCACGCGGACATCCACTAAATCTTATGATTTTGGAATTTGGCTATTTTACTTCGAGGGCAAAGCAACATTTTTTAATAATTTATTATTGAGATTTTACACATGGATGTTACGTATTTTATACTATGATTTCATGTAATAACAATTTTTTAAGTTTTTTTTGTAATATATATGTTTTTGTAATATGTAACATTATAACCTATTGACAAACACAGTAGGATATGGTGATTACATTGGGGATCAATACTGCGACAATAACCGGAAATATTTCGAATGAAATATTAGTATTGGTTAAATATCAAATTAACATTAGAAATATTTGCAACTAAATATCTCTATTACAAAAATATTTGTTTAAACTGGAAATATTTGTAATGAAATGTTGAGTTGCAGAAATATTGGATTTACATTGGAAATATTAACAATTGAAATTTTTTTATCAATGAACATGCCAGATTAACAAAATGCAAAATCCTCAACATTGAGGCACTATTTCATGCCGAAATATAGCCAGCCATAATCTGGAAAATTTGGCCAATATAAATAATATTGGCTCACTATCGTTTTGCTATTAAGGTAATTAGGGAGGGAGAGGGGATTTTGTTAAGCATCTCACAGACTGTCCTATATTACTATAAGGGAGATGCCTTCAGAGAGATTTAAACTGTTATTAATATAAATTTTGCTTTAGTTATTAAATTTTCTTACATTTGATATGCTATTATGTAGTAAATATTAAGACTCGAAAATATTCAAAATAAATAATGTCAAGGATTTTTTATATATTCTTTTAAGTAGATTATGTCAATCAAACCTATGTCGACGAATTTTTTCTAACTTAACAGAGCTTTTAATGACTTTTCTTAAAATGAATAATTTTTTTTTGAATAAAAATTATCTTTCAAGTGTTTTCTAAAGCGCTTATAATAATGAGTGTCCGAATGATAATTTCTGTTTGAATAAGAATACAAACTTTACATTCGAAAGCTGGATATTTGTATTTCATTCAAATTACTCCAGTACATTATTTTGTTTTATCACTGAATTACTTTTATGATAACCTTTTAGGATTAGAAATCCGTAAAATAGAATACGATATCATTTTCAATTAAATACAATGAACGATATTTTTTATTAGTAGAATGATAAATAATGTAATAAGGATAAAGACAATCGTAAAATTATTGTTGACATTTTAATTAAAATGTATTATTATTTTTAAATATTAATCAACACTTTTTTTAATATTCTGCAATTTCTCATTTTTCTTATAATTCAGTCATTAGGTAGTATATTATTTTATTTCAGATATCAATGAATAAAGTTTTTTTAATTATATTATGATACGTGATTATTGTTATTATATTATATTACAGTGATCGGTCTGAATAGAAAACTAGATTAAGTCATAGTATACGTTTTCTGTACTAGACATTACGTACAAGACTACTATTGTTCAGAGCTGGCATGTAGCCAAAACTGACAACCTTTTGCTTTCGCCATAACTAATGTAAAAAGTTCAGAGTGTTTTTTGTCTCCGATGAAAGCAGACGTATGAAATTATTATTTGAGTTGTGAGAAATTAAATCTATTATACAGTCCATTAATAGTTTAAGAGTATTAATTGAGTTGAAAACTATTTATTACCGTATTCTTCTTCTTACTATGAAATATTTTTGGTCCGTCGAGCCGGAGATGAGCGACCTATATGCACGTATTTAAAATCTTGTGATTATTTTTTTTTTAAAGAACTTTTGTTTGTGTTTTAACGACCAGTGTTCGGAACTTATTTATGGAAAGGTAGCTAACACAAAATTTATGTTTGCATATTTATTTGCTTTGTGTCCAAAGTCATGCATTTGGAGGTAGTGTCAGATATGACATCAGCCTCGTTCATTGCTTCCCTTAAAAGGTTTATTTTTATGCGAGATAAATGTGCTAAATTATTTACTGACAACGCGAAAAATTTTGTAGGCGCAAATGCTGAGCTTAAAAAGTTGCAAAGGTTGGTACAGCAACCAGATGAAACTCTTGCAGGATTCATGTCATCAGAGGGTATTGATTGGAAGTTCCTTCCTGCCAGAGGCCCGAATTTTGCAGGTAAAATCAATTAAATATTACTTAAAAAAAGTGGTGGGAAACACAAAGTTGACTTATGAAGAGTTTCTGACGGTGTTAATTCAAGTAGAGGGAATGTTAAATTCTCGACCACTTGTTCCTTTGTCTGCTGACGTAGATGATCTTAACGTTTTGACCCCTTTCCATTTTCTAATTGGTCGACCTATTACATCAATAGTTGAACCTGACAAGTATTGGTGAGAATAGGCTGGATCACTGGCAAAATTTAACCCAAATGACGCAGTTAATCTGGAAAAGGTGGAGTTCAGATTACTTGAGCAATTTGCAGCAGAGGAGCAAGTGGAAATTTGAGAAAAATAATGTAAAGGTTGGAGACTTAGTTGTTATTAAAGAGGCAAATTTACCACCATGTCAATGGTCTTTAGTGAGAATTTGTAATATTTATCCTGGAAAAGACACAAAACTTAGAGTAGTAGAGGTAAAAACTGCCTTGGGCAAATATAAACGCCCAATTTCAAAGCTATGTCCCCTACCTATGAATGATTAATTAAACTTGTTGTAAATGTATTATTATTATTGTATTCTTTCAATGATTGTTTATTGGTATTTGTGTGATGTAATATTGAAACTGTTGCATTTATGATTATAGTGTTGTAAATTTACGTAATTCATTCTATCTTGAATCTTTAAAAACATTGCAAGGCGCGGCGGGATGTTCGGAGCTGGCATGTAGCCAAAACCGGCAACCCTTTGCTTTCGCCATCACTGCTGTAGAAAGTTCAGAGTGGTTTTTGTCTCCGATGAAAGCAGACGTATCAGTTTATTATTTGAGTTGTGCAATTAAATCTATTATACAGTCCATTAATAGTTTGAGAGTATTAATTGAGTTGAGAACTATTTATTATCGTATTCTTCTTCTTACTATAATTAAAATTCGCCTATTCAGAAGTCTGTAAGGATAGTACTAGTGATCGAAACGAAACAAAATTACACTAGTGTCTATAGTTAAACTAAAATTTTCAAGTTAAACTATGAAGGTTGAAAAAAAAGCTGTCTGTGAGACCGCTAATAGCGGTTAAAGTATATAACAAATAATAGGGAATATACTCCAGCCTCAGGGTTTATGGACGATGGATCACTAAAGTTGAGGAAAAATGTTTTATATTCTGCAAGGAAATTATTTTTAAAAAATGTTTCATTGTAATTAAAAAAAATAATAATAATTAATAAACTTTTTCTGAAAATACCGATCCGGGCATTGGTCATTTTTCTACCAAGATACTAAAGGTTTAATTTAATACAGGGCACGAAATTTCCGATCGCCAGATCGCCATTTGCGAGCAAATATTTAAGGTTGGCGAGTAAGTTTCGTCTTTTGAAATGTTGTGCTTAAAATCAAACTGTATACGCTCAGAATATCGTCCCTCAATCTAGAGACACGCGGAAGTGTTTTAAAATCGACGGCATTTATCTTCCAAAAGAAGAAAAAAGCGGCGTCACCCACTTCCATTTCTCTCCTACGGAGGAACAAACTTCCCCCGTCTGCATTTGTTCCCCCGCTTTCGCACCCCGCAAGCGGCAAGGCTGCTTTTTTCGCTTACGAAGCCGAATCTGATCTCTCTTCACTCCTGCGCGAAGTGAATCAGGTTTCGCCACCTAAGCTCAGCTGCTTGAAACACGGTAAAAATTATTCGCTTTCTCTCGAATTTTTAACACTTTAAAAATTGTTCATATTTTCACAATGCAAAATATTCTGGATTTAACAGACAATAACAATAACTTCTAACATTAACAACTTCTAACAATAGTCAATTTAAATTCAGTTTGTCATAAATAGTTCATTTTTTGGGCAGATGTGGTGGCCGACGTTACTGTCTGAATGAATGTAAAAAAGTGGCGAGCAAAAATTTTAGTCTGGCTGGTACCTTTTCAACTGAAATTTCATGCCTTGATTTAATATGTAATAAAATACATAATTTGTACATTGCGTTAGACAATTTTCTGATACTCGGTTTTTGTATTAAATAATAAATCTTAATCATGAAAAGTTCTGAAGCTAATTGTTTTTTTTTTAAATATACACTACATTAATAATTAAATTAAATTACGTGAATGAATCCACCATCGAAGCATTCATTCCGTCTGAATGAAGCTATTCTTCCACACATATTTCTTAATACAAATAGACTCTTTTGTAAGAAAATTATTTTTGAAATATATTTCATACGTGCTTAATAATAATGAGGTTGGAAAGCCAAATGATTGTTCGGATGAAATACAAGCTTTAAATTCGAAAGCTAGATATTTATATTTCATCCAAATTACACCACGTTATTTTGTTTTATCATTAAGTAATTTTCATGTTTATTTGTGCATCTTTAGAATGAAAAATGATTTCTTTTTTAATTAAAAGCAATGCAGCATATTTTTCATTAATAGAAAAATAAACGACTCAATCAAGATCCCCTTGAGCTACATTTAAGATTTAGTTTTAAAAATTTGAGATGTATCTGAGTTATAATTATAATCTAATTTTCAAAATTATTATTCGACATTCATTTTGCGTATTTTTTCACGTTTTTAATTTTATTAATTTATTACTTTCTTCTATCTTTACAAGAAGAAAGTATTGGATTCATAAAAATTTTCGACTTCCGGTTTTTGACGGATTTATACGTTTTAGAAGCTCCTGAACACGATTTGACTATTTTTAGAAAATGTCTGTCTGTGACTCTGTATGTGACAAAAATTTTGTGGGCGCTCTATCTCAAGAACTAATGCTCGGAATTCAATAAAACTTTAGATTCAGTTAGTCCCTGATATAAATTGGTGCTGATTAGTTTTTGGTAAAAATCTCCCGGCAGGTGGCGCTGCTATGCAGCATTTTTTGCGATTTTCGCAATAGCTCTATCTCAAGAACTAATGCTCGGAATTTAATAAAACTTTAGATTCAGTTAGTCCCTGATATAAATTGGTGCTGATTAGTTTTTGGTAAAAATCGCCCAGCAGGTGCCGCTGCTAAGCAGCATTTTGCAGGATTTACACGATTTTAACGATAGTCCTATCTCAAGAAATATTGCATGGAATTTAATAAAACTTGAGTTTCAGTTAGACCTTAATATAAATTGGTGCTGATTCTTTTTAGTGTATGCGAAACCTGTGTGAGATAGAAGAAAGTTTTGGGATTGACACATCCGACTAGTTATTAATCTATCAAAATATTGAGATTAATGTTTCAAAGAATATACATTTTTAAGTGCAAGTACGTTTTTAAAATAAACTAAATTATTAATTAGCATTTCAGTTGTTTCTGCATCATTTGTTTTATAAACTATACTTATGTGTAACGTTTCACTTATCATCCATTTCTATTATGTACACATTTTATGACACCGAGTAAATAACTGTTGTAAGGCTTAAAAATTTATATACAGTGTTTTTATGTACAAAGATCAATGTTTATACCTGCAAGATTACTTATAATAGACTGACCGTTTTTCAAACTCAATAACATGTAAACGATTCCAGCTGTTGAACTTAATTTTGTAGAAGAATAATTAGTCCAGGCATTAAGGGATAAAAAAGAGCAAATAAAGGAAAGTTTTGGTGTAGTTTTTTGGGGGGGGTCCCTTTATGTTTTTTGGGTCGCTGAACACGAATCCGAGGTTTTCCAACAAAATTTTTTTCGGGAAATATGATTTTTTTACAAAAAAACGTGTAAAAAAACGGACTTTTTTCCGTTTTTTCAAAACAATTCCAAAATTGTGCATTTTACGCGAAAGTCGGCAATATCTGAATTAAAGAAAATAAAATTTCCTATATTTTATGTGATGAAAGTTTTTTTTCTCTGATCAATGGTTTAGCCGTGAGAGTGCCGCAAAAAAGGGTGTTAAAAACAAAAAACTGTAAAAAAAAACGGGAATTATGGTAGTGTATGTCGATGTAACATAAAATCTAACCATTTTACGCAAACGGTAACCATTAATGATACTAAACATTATATGTTTGACTATATTTTATGCATTTGAGGTAGAGGAAAAGTGCGGATCCTGCGTCAGGGGAAGGTGGGAACAATGGAGCAGTTCCAATAGTCCAGTAGAAATAGCGCAAAAAAGGGCCTTGCCTTACAAAAATTCGGGTAGTTCTGATTTTTGGGTATGCTGTAAAGGTTTACCCTCTAATAAAAAAACCAAGTTTTCGACCTTCTAGACCTTGTGCGTTTTTCACAATATTGAAAAAACCAATATTTTTTGGCACTTTTTCGATTTTTCTTAAATAACTCAAATTTAATGCATTTTACAGAAAAAAGCACTTTTACCATTTTGTAGAGCATACAATTCTCTACAACATGCAGTATTCATGTTTGTAAATTGTCCAAATAGGAGGTAAGATACGGAGCCGGGAAAATAGGGTTAAATTTGGAAAAAATGTAAAAATCCACAAATGACGTTAGTTTTTGCCGTATCTTACCCCCTATTTGGACAATTTACAAACATAAATACTGCATGTTGTAGAGAATTTTATGCTCTACAAAATGTTGAAAGTGTTTTTGTCTCTAAAACGCACTAAAAGTAGGTTATTAAGCAAAAACTAACGTCTTTAGTGGATTTTTGCATTTTTTGCAAATTTTACCCTATTTTTTTGGCTCCGTATCTTACCCCCTATTTGGACAATTTACAAACCTTAATACTGCATGTTGTAGAGAATTTTATGCTCTACAAAATGGTAAAAGTGCTTTTTTCTGTAAAATGAACTAAAATTGAGTTATTTAAGAAAAATCGAAAAAAGTGCCGAAAAATATTGGTTTTTTCAATATTGTGAAAAACGCACAAGGTCTAGAAAGTCGAAAACTTGTTTTTTTTTTATTAGAGGGTCAACCTTTACAACATACCCAAAAATCAGAACTACCCGAATTTTTGTAAGGTAAAATGCTATTCTACTGGACTACAATGTTACCGCCTCTTAGAATACGTGCTCTCCGGAGGAGTAGCACCTTCTACTCATGAGAGTAGCTGGATCTGCCCCACTGCTCCCACCTTCCCCTGGTGTCGGATCCACGCTTTTCCTCTACCTCAAATACATAAAATATAGTCAAACATATAATCTTTAGTAACATTAATAGTTAACATTTGCGTAAAAGGATTAGTTTCTATGTTACATTGACATACAGTACCGTAATTCCCGTTTTTTTACAGTTTTTTTCCACCCATTTTTGAGGCACTCTCACGGCTAAACTATTGATCAGAGAAAAAAACTTTCAATACATAAAATGTAAGAAATTTTATTTTCTTTAATTCATATACTGCCGACTTTCACGTAAAATGCATAATTTTGGAATTATTTTGAAAAAAACGGAAAAAAGTCCGTTTTTTTAGACGTTTTTTGTAAAAAAAAACATATTTTCCGAAAAATATTTTGTTGGAAAACCTCGGATTCGTGTTCAGCGACCCAAAAAACATAAAGGGACCCCAAAAAAAACTACACCAAAACTTTCCTTTATTTTCTACCAAATGCCTTGACTAAATGTGTGAACTTGAAAATTTCACTATGATTTCTACTTTTAACTCCAAATATCACTATAATACACTGTAACACTGCACAAAAAAACTTTGTATTTTCTAAATGCAAAATCTTCGTCATTTCAACAGCTAACAAAATGAAGATTAAAAACTAAGTGAACATTAGTTCTTTTTCATACGTTAGTTTCAGCGTTTGAGTTCTTTCAGGTTGAAACATCACAGCGTCATATGTCTATGGCATTTGGAAGTGAAACAAGTAAGCATAGTTAAAACATTAACGACTTTACACATTAATCTCCTGCAATAATACCTTTTATAGTCACCGGTTACCTTTTATTGAATTTTAAAAACGTTCAGTCCATTTTATGTTAACACGTATATTTTTACAGCAATCTGTTAATGAAATCGCGAAAGAATTCCGACATTCAAAAATACGCTTGATAATAAATAACAATGCAGATGTTATAATGGTCTACTGCTCTTAACAATTAGATCGTTTTCAGATATTTATAAGGCACGTAATAATAATTGAAAAATTTTTAACTTCGGATTGTATTTTATATAATACGGAGTTTACATACTGAAGTTTTTTTTTTCATTATTATAAAAGTGGAAAAACAATATTGAGGATTTGCCATCATTTTTACATATTTCATTTCTGTTTTCGTGTTTCAGATATGCTTTAGGTATTCAAAAAATATCATATTTCCTTGCATTACTGTAAGACTATAATTTTAAACGATAGAGGAAGAAGTGGTAATATAGAATCCTGCTATTAATATGGATCCATGCTGTTAATATGGATCTCTGTAGTTACTTAGTGATGAAGAGGAGCATCTTACCAACTATGACTGGAAATTCCTTTCAAAGACCACTGAACAGATGAAACAGCCAGTCATGCATAATAGTGAAGTAGATAGTGAGTCATTTGTGTTTTTGTCGTCTTAAAAAGTTTTGCAAGGTCAATGCACGATTTTGATTATTTTTCATATTCCGGTTGTTGGATCTGTGTTTTTTTAGTTCTGTATCTTTGACTAGACATTTCATGTTAACAAACTCGTAGTCGTATTGTAAAATTTTTTGGTCGTTGAATGATAATTTCCTTTTTATTAGAACCACTGAATTAGTCCATACTACTCGCATGTTTCCATCGAAGGAATTTTCACTCTTCATATAAACCTTTTATTATGCTGTGTTAATAAACATGAACAAAATAAAGACTTCAAAAATTATAAGAAACATGCTAGTGAATACATCAATACCAAGAACGGATGGTTAACATGCTATTGGCATCAAAGAAAATAAGAATCGTGTGACCAAGCTTTCCTCTAACATTTTATATTAATAATACTCTTAATCTTGCTTCTCAGTTATTTTGCAATTCATAATTAATGCACAAGAAACTAATTTATTTCAAAAAAATGTGTTAGCCATGAATGTTTGAATGAATTACATAATATATTCCTATGATAAGAAAACAAGTATCTTCATAGGGCAAACATATGTAATTTTGTGAAATTTTTTTCTAGCCACGTTTTATCCTTTTTTTTTTCGTGAATCATACTCATTGAAATTTTTCAACATCTTTTCATTACATAATGTTTATATTATTGCAAGTTTAGTTAACCTCTTTCCAACTAGCATCACGTGTGCATCATTTAATCTTTGAACAACACTTTGAACAACAGTCATGTTTGTCTTTTATAATTGATGAAATTCTGTGATTAAATAAGGTGAAAATAACTTTTCAGAAACAAAGGTATTCGAATTGAAGCATTTTGCACAATTTAAGGGGTTATTTATACAATTTAAGTCCTTTTTTTTCTAGGAATAGCTTAAGTCGCTTTAAACGCAGCTTTGACGGAACTGAACTTCTCTAACTACGAGACCTATAATGTTCATAAAGACATGAAATCTTATTTTATCTTATGAACTTATTATGAAATATCCAATCTGCACCAAATTAAATCGATAGCTTATGAGTCGAATTGTTGAAAATAATATGTTAAAGTGTTAATATTAAAAATATAGAATGACAACTTTTATATATATGAGCTATTTCGATACTTAAACGGAAAATCTTTAAAAAAATAAAATAAAAAATTATAACACCTTGTAATAATACATTTCTTTTAAATGCTAAAAGGTGTAAAATAACAACATAGTATACAGTAAAATAACTTTTATTAGATTGTTGACATGTTTCGGCTCATTCCGAGCCATTTTCAAAAATCAAATGAGGATATTCTATAATTGCACGGTCTTTGAAGTAATTATTTGAAATGCTATCATTTAATTTTCATGTACTTTTTAAAAATTACGCACGTTATGTTTTATTTTTACTTGGTTGTTTATTTCCATATTTGTGACCATGGAGTAACTCGAGCCACATTTTCGGTAACGTAAAAGATGCTGCATCGTTACATATTGTATTTTTGCGTATTACTATCTCTATGGTTTTTCTTATTATGGATGGATAATATAGACTGAAGGAAAAAATTATTTTACTTTTATTGAAATTTATTTGGATGGTTTCTTCTTGATATAATCTTGGCAGGGCTGCGGTTTTTCTATTATATTTAATATCAGCTATATGCTCATTTTTTCTGAAACTAAATTTCCTGCTTGTCATGCCAATATAGTAATTCTTAGATCCGTCTTGTTTAATAAAAAGTATTTCATATACTCCTTAATAATTCACAAAATTAATTGGGTCAATTTTATTGCAAATGATATTCTTTAATTTTTAAGGGGTTTGGCTATTAAGCAGATATAAGCGTTTAAACCCGTTTTTAACTTACATATTGTTTTCCGATTTATTTTATTCAAATATCTATGACAAAGATAATTTATATATTTTTATTAAAGAAAAATTGTCTTCAATAAAGCACATTAAATTGAAAGTATAATATAACAATAAATAACTACTCTAAAATAAATTAATGCGTTATCAATTTTTAAATATATGAATAATGCAAATGTCTAATCAAATTTGAAAAGCGCATTTTAAAGTAATAAAATAGTCTAAAGGAGAAATCTGAAATGATTTAAAATTTTTTGTTCAAGCAGAAAATGTCCAAATACAAAATAGTTTTCAAATTAAAAATGTGATGCGAAAAAGTTTTTTATCATTTTTTTAGACGATAAACACCCTAAAAGTTGTGTATTTTATTATATACTTAAATATTCATGTCATAAAAATCTTTTGCAAGTCAAATTTTAGTTACGTATAAAAATGCAAAAAGAAAAATTTTATATTAAACATTTTAAATCCATATATTAGAGAAAAGAATTCGTAATTAGTTTTTCAGCATGAATATTTAAAGATTTAACATGACTTGTTACATAAACCTTAGCTAAGCTTTAGAACAAAGAAGTACAAAATAACTTGCTATTTCTTCATTAAATAAGTTTATTTTTATAAGAAACGCACGTATTTAATGAAAAAAAGAAATGTGCTGCCTTACGCAAATACATGCAGAATGTAAAAATGAAAGTTAAGGAATTAGAAAATATTTAATAAAAGCAAATTTCAGTCGGATGTTTTATTTTATTCGTAAAAAAATAAAAAATAAAACTTGTATAAACTTTAAAATATGTTGTATAACAAAATTTTATGAGACATTTTTAAATCATTATGAATGATCGTGTTTAGTTGAATTATTTTTTTTATCTAAAGTTTCCTCATAAATTCAAATTTCATTAAATTATTCATTGTTTTCTTAAGTAATACAACATTTAAAAAAATGTTTTTTTTTTCGGTTGAAATTTTTGTGGTTATTTTTGAAAACGACAAGTATGCGATTACTCATCATTTCCCATCTTTAAAGAAACATAAACTATATTTAATGTTTGTGGATATTATTTAACAAAATATATGAAAACAAAAATATGCTAATATTAATTTACTTATTATTTGGTGGATACAAGGCTATAAATAGTTAATTTTGCCTTAACTAACTTATCTTGCTTTTTCTTATGAAGTACGTTTCAGAGAAATGAAAATTTTCCTCACTGCAACACGTATTTCTGTATACATTTGTGTCACCAATTATTTTAATATTTTGTGAACAGGGTATCGAACAGGAATGGAACCAAAAACCGATAGCCTAAAAAATCGTTTTAACTGATGGAATTAAAACCAGAACTGTTTTTTTTTTCAGTCCAGGAACTGAACCGAAATTACTTTGAGCTGAAACCATAAAAACAGTTTTATCTTTAAACATTTAGTTTATAAAATTCAAATTATTTAAGCAATAAATTAAATTGTAAGCCATTATCACTATACATTTAACTTTTAGCAATAAGGTACTTCAAAAGTTAAATAATAAACTATGTGTACTGAGAAATTAAATAAAGTGCATAAGAAAAGAACCAAAAACCGGAAACTGGAAAAAAGGTTACAAAACTCGGAACAAAAACCTTATATTTCATTTTAATTGAACCAGAAGCATAACAAGAACAAAAAGTACAGTAGCAGCCGCTTGTTTTTTCTCTGCTTTACATAAGGTCTGGTTTCAGCATCAGTGGCCAAAAGTACAGAACTAATATCATCTTAAATTAACAATCAACTTTCTATCAATAGTTAATGACTAATGTGCTTGTTGAAGGGAAAAAAACTGACTATAAAAAAAAGGTCTCAGAAAATATCATTCAGGCAAAACTTTTGTCATAACTGTCCGGTTAGATATGAAATATTTTAGAATGTATGGATTAGATATATAGACTCGAAATAACATTACAAATTTTTAAAGAATATGCTTTGATATCACGGCTTACGAAAGCCTCTGATATGGATATGGATTCGGAGAAAGAATCTATGTATATTCGGATAACGAAAAAAAAAACTGACTATAAAAAAGGTCTCAGAAAATATCATTCAGGCAAACCTTTTGTCATAACTGTCCGGTTAGATATGAAATATTTTAGAATGTATGGATTAGATATATAGACTCGAAATAACATTACAAATTTTTAAAGAATATGCTTTGATATCACGGCTTACGAAAGCCTCTGATATGGATATGGATTCGGAGAAAGAATCTATGTATATTCGGATAACGAAAAAAAAAACTGACTATAAAAAAGGTCTCAGAAAATATCATTCAGGCAAACCTTTTGTCATAACTGTCCGGTTAGATATGAAATATTTTAGAATGTATGGATTAGATATGTAGACTCGAAATAACATTACAAATGTTTAAAGAATATGCTTTGATATCACGGCTTACGAAAGCCTCTGCTATGGATATGGATTCGGTGAAAGAATCTATGTATATTCGGATAACGAAAAAAAAAATATTTTATTTGATGCGCTTGCTAACTTAACGCAACCACTTTACATTTTAATTGAACAAAATTTGTTTTCGTTACCTGAAATTTTAGCTAAAGTATATCATTCCGGAACAAATTATATTCGTTAGCTGAGTATGACTGTATTTGTACTATATCTGCTCATAGAAATCAAAATGTTAATATATACATATAACATATTCTCCAAGGCCTATTCTAAACTATTTCTTATAAGCTGTGAAAAAGTAACTCTGATTGCATGCTAGGTATACACTATTTGTTCAGAAGTATCCGGACAATTTCGATTTTTTACATTTTACAGAAAACAAACAAATTCTTATTAAACATCAAGGATGTAGAAAAAATATTTGACTTCATATTTTTCAGTGAAGATTTAGTCAAGAGGGCAATTAGGTGACCAACAAAAAATTGAATAATAAAAATAATATTTGCGATCACCCTGCATCATAAGGAGCTTGAATTGAGCTGTGGCTCTAAGAAATAATCAAAAGCATCCTGAACGACACTTTAATGCATGTACGTGACAATAGCATACATATGCATAAAAATATCTTTCATTTTCTTTGAAAAATTAAAAAATATCCGCAAGGGTTTTTAATATGGAAGGATTTCAGCTAAATTTAACGCCACATTTAGAAAGCTTGACAATATGCAGACGAAACCTTATACTGCAATTAGAAAATGGATATTTGATCGAATTATATCCAGTGTTTGATAAAATAGGAACATTTGGTTTGAAATAATTTTTACTGTGCATGCGCAAATTATATCACATTTTTGCTTTCATTATTTGAGTTCTATAAAGGGAAATTTATGTAAAAAGGCCAGTCAAATATCCTTCAGTGATTTTCTGAAGTTAATTTCATGATAAGGGATTGTTCAAAATCGGTAATTTATACAGTTTAAAGTATTGTAATTTATGAAATGCAATTTAGTATAAAATATGTGATGTATATTATTTCATTTATACGCCCTATCTATGTGTATTTGTAGAATTAGTCATTTTCATGTAAATCAGTGAAATTAACTTGTTATTTGTCATGAAAATACCAATTTGTGTGCAAAACCTTTATCGCACATACACCTTTAGAAAATAACCGAAATATTACTCCCCCTACATCGTCAATACCTTCTTAAATTTTTACGATATTTAAATGGTCCTTTTATATAAGTTGTGCTATATAGTTGACTATTGAATTATGGCAGAAACATTGTGTTGTCATTCGCGCATGTGCAGTTAAAATTATTTCATACAAATATTCATATTTTATCAAATATTCAATATATTCATTTTTTAATTGCTATATAACATTTCGATTGCATATTGTCAAATTTCCTGAATGTAGTGTTAAATTTGATTGAAAACGCTGCATGTTATAAACATAAACGATCGGGCATTTATTTTTTTATTTTTTAAATAAAGATTTAAATCTTTATGAATATACATGCAATTCTTATACAAATGCGTACATATGTTGCAAAAGATCTATATAATTCTTGTTTGTACTACAGATCATTTAAAAGATTTTATGGTACAGGATGATCGCAAATATTATTTTTTATTCAATTTGTTGTTGGTCGACTAATTCCCTCATGACTAACTAACTCCTCAATGGCAAATATAGTAACCTATCTTCTAAATTCAAGAACAATTCATGAAAAATTTTTCAACAAAACATCTCAAATTGAAAATGTCTGCATAATTTTGATTAAATAGTGTATTTTAAATACTAGTTTGTTATAGGGGCCTTGACCTTTTAAAAAAAGGGTACTTCTCTATTATCCCGTCGACCACTTTTCATAACAAAAAACTATCGCCAAACTGTAACGCCAAATAAACGGGAGAACGTTGTCATTGGAATATCAAAATAAATAAATAAAATATGAGAATTTAAGGACACAATTGTTATTTTAATTAATGAAATAACTAATTAATCAGTAAAACATAATGAAAAATACACGCAAATGTCGTATTAAAAACCACTTGATGACATAACAAACACGTATAATGCTTCTGACATCAAGTAAATGGGACTGCATTTTTGGCGTTTAATCTTACATTTTGGCGCTATTTTTTTGTTATGAAAAGTGGTCGACGGGATAATAGAGAAGTACCAAAAAAAAAGAAATCTTGGAGCAATTCGGGTTTCAGAAAGTTAAATTTGTTGCCAAACGATATAAACAGCAAGAAAATAAACTTGATGAACTTTTATGTTTGTTTACTATATATGTACTGAAATAATCGCCACTAATTACATTTATTAGATAAATAACTTCATTTTGTATATAAAAATAAATAAATGATTTCTTTATGTTAAAGGAATTGTATCAGTATTGACAAAATTGATTGTGTGCTTCAAACGGTGAATAGGTTGCTAGAAAATATGTATGTAAAATTTCCTTCTCTTGCCAAAATCATTTTCTCTATCTCGCTAGCAAACGGGTACTGTTAAAACCCTGAAAAAGTCCATTTCTTTCTTTTTGTATTATGAGGTACCATTACTGCAACAGGTATGTGATATCAAACAAAAAACAAATAACTATTTAACTTGAAAAACTTAATATATAACAAACAGAAATTTTTATAGCATTATTTCATTTTATTTCATGCATTTCTAAGGTATGATTAAGTGTGAAATTTTATTATGAATTTTTTGTAGCCTGAAGTCTTTCTCGGCTAAGATTAAGAAAACTATTGCAGACAAAAATATGAAAAATGGCACTATTATAGGGAAATATTCTATAAACACGCTGAAGCAGACAGTTTTTAAATCTAGGAATTATTTTAAGAACTTTTTTTTAAATTTTGAAGTCTGTCAAAATAGTTCCGTTAAAAAGTTTTATAGGAGCAAAAACTATGCATAGTAATTTAACGGTATTTTGCAGGGATGTAGTTGACAAGCACTTGTGGTGTGCATCGTGCACTTATTTTTTTAATTTGACTAAATTTCAAGGAACTTTTTTCGATTTTTTTTGTCGATTTTTTTTTTTTAATTTTAATACAGATTTATTTCATATTTAGAAAAGACCATTTTTTATATTCTTGCCATCTTGTAGAAGAGCGCAAATAATAATTAATATTCACTTTCAATTAAAAAATGGGAACAGATGTCACAAACACACCGAGTTTAGTGCGATTTTTTTTTAGCCTGTTTGGGGAGAAAAATCTCGTTTACGAATACCTGTCCCTAAAGAGTGCAAACAACATGTTAGTTTTATTTTATTATGAAATAGTTTATTTTCACACACATAGTTTTATTTTAAAACGTACATAATTTTATTACAAAACACACACAATTTTATTATAAAACACACATTTTTATTTTATTATGAAACACACAAAATTTCCATTATAAACAAACACAAATTATTTTATTATAAAACACAAACAATGTTTAATTTAATATTAAAACAGGTACTAAAACATACACAATGCGAAGAATACAACTGACTAGGCTATTAATACAGAAGGTCCTTGAATAATTCACCCGGTCTGTTATACCGCGTTACCATGCCAGGCAAAAAATCGGCATTTTGGCTCCGAAATAGATATACCGGTGCGTCTGCGACATCTGTATAAAAAATTGAATTTACGCGTGACTATTAAAAACATAAAGAAAACTTTACAATAAAAGTTAAATAATCACGTGTTAAAAGCAAAAAATGGGGAAAATTACGTCATAAAAGATATACTTACACGTGGATACTAAAAAGAGAAATAAAGCTTGAAAGAGAAATAAAACTTTGCGTTATTACTACGCATTAAAATCAGTAAATGGGGGAAAATTACGCCATATTTAAAATGCTCAAGTAATAATATTTCAAAACAGTAACAATTTAAAAATATATTTACACGAGAGATTTATTTATTTCGAAAAAAATATTTTTACCTACAGTTGAAATTTTTAAAACAACGCAAATAAAAATTAGTTCCTTTCAATTAAAAAATATGTATTTTCACGTTAATATTAAAAAGAGGGAGAAATCTTTGGTGAAAATAACGTCATATTGAAAAACGATACATTTAAAACGTCTTATTTAAACAAATTTTCTTATAGCGTCGTTATAAAATTCTGTGAAGCAGCGACATTGTTTACTTAGCCATTCTATTGGAGCTTATTTTTAAATGTTTAATTGATCTTGTTTAATCAATCACGAAATCAGGCGTCAGCTGTCACGACAGCACTTAATTCGGCCTTAAAATCCCCAGTCAAAGGGAAATGAATGGAAACCGATTACAGATGATCGTCACCGGTCGTATAATTATCATTCAATCTTCCGTAATCTTTTTTAAAACAGAACTAATTAGCGTCTTTTTAGAGCCTGTGGTGTCTGAACGTGAATTGGCAAGCATAGCTCGTAGAAGGAAGAGCCTCCTAATATTATACATAAATGTTGACATTATTTTTTTATTCTAAATCAGCAAGGGGTGCTTTATAAAAATTTTCTTCTGTTGATACTCATTTCTTTGTGTGTGTGTGTGGTGCGATAAAATGGCAGCGAAACCAATACTGTCCTGTGATAATGATTGCTTATTATATGCTATTCGAAGTTAAAACTTAAAATTGACTGTATATTTCTCATTACTTTTATATTTTATGATTTTTTTCCACAGCTCAAGAGATGGGTCTCTTTTAGTTATTTGGCGATAGTTCTACATATGTTTATTAATTTTGAAAACAAATTCATTATATTTAAATTATGATCTTTATTTTCTCGTATTTAATATTCATGAAAAATAATTAAAACAATTATTAACCTAATTTGCTTCACCGAGTTCGTATCATCTTATTATTCTAAAAACACTTTAACTTAAAAATGCAAATAAAGAATTTTCATGTACACATTTCTAATTATTATTTACACAATAAAGCTCGAGTAATGTAAATGTCGTTGGTTCCAAAGCACTTCATGCTATATTCCATTAACTGTCATTTATCATATATGTCATTAACTGTCGCCTTAACTATGCAGGCCCTGTGAAACTAATTTTGAAGAATTAAATTTATTCATATTACTTCAATTAAGCAAACAATGACTTAAATTGTAAGAGCAAACACAGGGCTAATTACAAAGGAAACAAACAAAATACACCGTGTTTAAGTTTATTCTTCAAGTGATTGAATTTTTTTTTTTTTTTTTTTTTTTTTTTTTACTTGAAGCGATGGGGGAGGGGGGGAAGATAGACTTATAAAATTTGTGATAAGTTTTATTTTTATTAAAGCATGATAAAAAAAGAACTATGGATCTAAAAGAAATTTTTAAAATAGAAACTGGAAAATATTATATTTTTCTTCTCATGTTCCTAACTTTATTAATACTAAAGTTGTTATTCTGTAACGGAAAGGCTTGTAAACCCGTGGGAATACAAAATGATAAATATATCTTTCTCTTTAGATTTATTTTTAATAGAAAATTTGCACGTTTTCAATAAAATTCATATTTTGTTTTATCTTCAATATATGTATTATATAACGATCGAAAATTTGCTAATTATTTCTTTTTTCTCTCTTTATTGTTCTTGTTTTTTTACATAATTATTTATTTAAAAATAGTTAACAGAAAATTTTACCAATCGTTTATTTTCTTGTTTTACGAAACAGATAGATTGAAGTTAAGCAATGCAATACAGGTTTCTCTCGATTAATGCGGTTAATTAAAACCACTAATTGAAACATACATTCAATAAGGGAAGCTGAAATAGATTCCAAGTAAAGATTCATAAAAACTCAATACATAAATTTACATTATAAGAAAGTACTACTGTGTTGTTATTACACTATTTTATTATCGAAACATCAGTGAAGGCTCACTGTGGAGACACGAAACGTTTTTGGTTTCTGTTTGTCTGTTTGTTTGTCTCTTTGTCTGTTCTGCGATAACTGCTGCAAAAATTCTCCGATTAGGTTGATTTTTGGGGGGTATGTTGGCGAGGCATCCGAAATTAGTTTTATAATTTTTGGTTAAATTTGGTTCATTCGTCCGAAAAATATGGAACATTTTCTTTCGAGTCTTAATGCTTTTGAATGGTAAGTCAGACGATTTTTTAATTTTAACATTCGCCGAAAAGAAAATCACGCATTGGGATAATTGTAAATGCTAAATTACATATGCTAAATTTACGAAATGGATACCTTAATTTAATCCGATTGCATTGCAAATTTGCTAATATATTTATTAGAATTGAGAAATTAATTATATAAATTATTGGGAAAATTTACGCATTAATTTGAAAGATATCAAACATTTTAATTTGTCATTTTTTACAAAAATTCCCAATGCATTTCTTTTTTTTTATCTTTTATTAAATGGTTTCCAAGCTATCTATATTTCAAAGAATATCAACAAAAGAAAATTCAAGTGAATCGCATTACATTGACGTGAAATTTTATTAACAAAATAGCTAATTTTCGAGTGATTTAAGTTTTTAATATGCTTTTTCTAATGGTATAGATGAGGATTTATTTAAACTGCTAAACAAAGATGACCAAATCGGTTTTCCAAATGAAAATTATAAAAACGTTGATGTGTAAATTGAATATAAGTCTCATAAAAGGAATTTACATTCGTATAAGTATATTTAATACACGTCATTTTATACAATTTCAGCAACATATGATGTTTAGGGGTTGAAAAAATAAGTATTCTTTTATGGATTGGATAAAATCTCCTGTACAAAGAGATGGTTAATCTAATGAAATTACAATAGTAAATGCATTCAGACATATACTCGAATAATCAATTAAAGCGACAACGGGGGGGAGGGGGAAGGGGTCTATGTATTCTTATTCTGAAAAAGTAGTTTATCCTATCATTGCATAAAATTGTGTTTAATGTGATACTTTTAAAATTCACGGAAGTTTCGATAAATTTTATATTTTTATAAATGTATAAATAACTTTAAAAAATTCAATTTTTGGATATCAAATATTATGCAGATTATATTAAAAATTCGTGAGATTAATGAACAATGACTTGCAGAGTCGACGTTGAGGCCTCTGTTTTGCTAGTTTAACTCCATTTGGTTCTTGTATACAAGAATGGAATTTTGTAATCGATTTTTCATTCACTTCCTGTTTTTCTAGAATTATATAAAAAATTATGTACACAAGTGTGCTTTCGATGATAATATAACATTTTAATATTTTTACAACTTAATTGTAAATTGAGAAATTAAATGTAAGATATTTTTTCTTTATCGCCAACAGTGGAGTTAATTATATGTCATACCACTCTAGCAAAAATATGCCAAACGGCTGTGAAACTGCAACAGCGAAATATTTTAAACACTAAAAAGTAGAATATATAAATAAAAAATAAAGAATGTACTATTTTTTAGAAAATATATTATTTTATTATTTAATAGATTAATATTAATTAAATTTAGATTATACGTTAAGAAAAAAATTTTGAGATCCTGAATATGTAGTTTAAATATTTTTTTTTCTTTTCTGCTACCCTAACTTAAAAAAGGAAATAAAGCAAAAATTACAATTTATTTTAATAAATTCATTTGTTCGCACTTTCTACCAAGCGTAAATCAGTGGTGGATTTTCACTAATCGGGGGCGGCGTCAAATTAACTTATTGTATCGGAATGTTTTTGCAGTAACATGAATTACAGTTATAAAACTGAACGCGATTTTCTAAGATAAATGCTTTTAAAGGGTCTATTTTTTTAAAACTATTTTTACTTTTATTAATGTGTTAACATTAGAACATATATTTTAACCTGTTTACTGCCAGCTCAAATTTTGCAAGTCTGATATAGGTGTTTGCGTTGATAAATATTTTGCATATAAATATAAATATTTTGATTATTATATTATATTAAAATTTATTATATTATATTATAATTATTATTATTATAATAATTATATATATATATATATATATATATATATATATATATATATATATATATATATATATATATATATATATATATATATATATAATGTAAATATTTTTTATAAATATAAATATTTTGCGTTTGACAACCACGAGTATACTCGTGGTTGGCTGCAAATGGGTTAAAACATAATTTATCCTTTTTTTTTTCAGAACAATTAAGTGGCGATTAGTTGCTATAAAAAAAAAAAGATTATCAATAACGTGCATTGCGCACTAATCGCAAAATTTCCCGCATTAATCTAGAAAGCAACTCAAAAAATTAATCGGACTAACTGAAAAATTGAATTAACCGAAACCACATAGAGATCGATCTGTACATACTTTTATACTTTGCCCTCTAAATCTATATTATAAATCAAAAACTTGTTCATGACGTCATATTGACGGTGGCAACACCTGGCCAATAACTTTCGCTTTTATTGCAACTTTTTTTTAACTCCTAAACATAGCAAAATTTCAATTTTTACACCGTCGAATAGCAAAAAATAAAAAATAAATGCTTTCAAATGCAATTTGTTCAGAAACGGTATCTTACTTTCTTGAATTTTTTATGGTTTAAAAAATAATATTGAAGCACGAGTTTTTATTTTATCTATCTTTATCGCTACTGCGAAAGATTAATCCGTTTGCACTTAAAACAATACAAATAGCCCAGCATTTGTTTCCGTCTAATGAAATTTCCTCAATAAATAAATACAAATTGGAAATTGTGTATTAAACGTGACATAGGAGATGCTTTCGTTTTATAACTAGTTTCGCAATGTAAAAAAAATCATCCTTGCTATTTCAGTGAAATGAATTATATCGTCTGCCATGAGCATGCTATTTTTTTAATTATTATCTATGCCACGTTTACAAATGCGATTTTTTTTCTACACCAGACAGCACTGTAAAATTCACCATGGAGATCTTCCTTTACGAATAATTACATCCATGGTTTAATATTTTTATGAACAAATTATTATGAACGAATCTCCTGTGTTTATTTATTCTAATGGATTGAGATATTCGTCTGTTAACGTAATCTCCACTGAAGTTATGTCAGAATCTATACATTTTTTAATGCAACTCATCTTTCATACAAACTTTTTTTTTTCAAAGATCTTTCTAAAAATGTAACGTTTAAGCAATTTTATTCGAAGAAATAATTTTGAATAAAAATGGCATATGAAAAAGAAGTGGTTTGTCAGTATCTGTTTTCCTCAGTCACATGACTTGCGCTTTTATTATATAGATTTAGGTACGATAGAATTTAATAGAATAAAGAAAACTTTTATCAATATATTTTTAAGTTTTGATTCGATTTTCATAAAATTTAAAATGCCCGAGAAAATTCTACCACGATAATATATTTTGAATTTTAAACCATTCGGTTGGGTAGTTTTTGCGCTGTTACATGCGGACCGACGGACGGACCAGACGACGACTATAGGTGCTGCGTATTTATATAATTACGAACGCTCCTAAAAACACAGATTTAAAAGACTTGTAATCGAACTGAATTTATCAGAATCAAAAAGGCTGTAAGTTAAGGAATCTTTGGCGATTTCTTCGGCTATTAACTCCTGACATGCGGCTAATATGGAAGTATCGATATATGTTTTATATAAAAATGCTCTTTGGTGTTGTTAATGAGAAATCTAAATAATATAAAAAATATGTTAGAGTTTTAATTGAAAAAAAACTACGGCATCCAACCCTGGCTTCCCGTGATAGAGAATATAGAGGAAAACCCTTTATTTTTTTTATTGAAAATTCTAATTGATTCCTTACATTTAATAATTTTTTTAGATTTCTTCCTAACACCGAAGAGCATTTTTATGTGAAATATGTCAATAATATATTCAAATAAAATTTTGAAATTTATTAAAATTGGTAATTTCGTATTGGTTTTGTGCCAGAAGTTAATAGCCGGAGGAATCGCAAAAAATTTCGTTATCTGCAGCAGCTTTTCCTTATATTGATAATTTCAGCGGTTTGAAGCGATTATTTCAATTACATGTCTGTTAAATTTGTGTTTTATTTATACGATTTCATTTTTTGCTTAGTGAAGTTTTAATTTGGTTATTAAATATTAGCTGGAAACAAATGCTGAATTTTTTATATTGTTTAAAATGCAAACGGATTAATATTTTGTAATCGTCTGCAAGCGATATATATATATATATATATATATATATATTAAATCATGCTTGAAATCTAATTTAAATGCTATAATAAATCAGTCAATTAAAAAACAGTTTTTTAAAAAAGTAGAAAGTAGATTTTTTCCCTTATATAACGGTGTAAAAATGAAAAATATGCGATGTTTAGTAATTTAAAAAATTGAAGTAGCAAAAATTGCAAAACCGAAATTTTATCGTGAAGTGTTGCCATTCGCAAAATGACGTCAGCGTTATGCACGGACACTTTGGTCTTTATAATAGAGATAGTTTGCAACTCTCTGCTGTAACCGGAAGAAATCCGAGTTAGATCCCCTATTTTCGTATAATTGAATTTAAATATTACATTTACCATATACCTTAAGCATTTATTACAAAATAGCCAGCATAAAATGTTTCTTGCATTTCATTATTTTCAGCTAACGTAAAATATTCAATCATTAATAATAGCACGTTGACAATAAGGAGATTTTCAAAAAATGATTATTTTCGTGTTCCTTCACTGCTTTTTATTTTCTTTAATGATATTTTTAATGCTGCATAACAATAAAAACTGAAAAAGTTTATTTCTACAAGTTCTTTTTTTATTGTTAAAATTTTTTATTCATTGTCTTTAAACTTATGTTAGAGACGGTATTATCGCTTTTTTTATTGCTATTATAATCACGCTAATGACTAAATAAATGAAGAACTTTTCCATTAAAAGAAAGTTTCTTGAAACGTTTTGTGAAAGGCAATGTACATACACTCCTTGGAATTTATAACGAGTGTGGCACCGTTATTTCTAAATTTAAAAAAGGCTATTTAACATCTAGAACGCGGAATTTGTAATCACATCATTTAAATGCAGAATTTTTCATATTTCCTTGCGATTAAATAAAACAAAAAAATCTATAAAAATCTGTGGTAAAACTTTACGAACTCTGAAAAGGTTGCAAAAAAAATATTATTAAAATTAAATTTAAATAAATATTTACTTCCTTTCTGAAAAGGATATCAATTCTCAATTAAACGTTTTCATCTGCGTAATTGAATTTATACATGCAAGAGTAACAAAGTTATATTAACTTTAATGTTAATGTTAATGCTGTCAGTTTATCATGTTTGTCTGTAAAATGTGTTTTTTTTTTAAGTGAAAATGTTTATTTGTTAATTTATAATATCCTAAAAACCAATATTTCGGATTCAGAAAATTGGTTAATACACTATAAAAACTACTCGAAAACGTTTTCGGAAATAACTCGATAGCAACAGAAACTTTATTTTTATATATTATTTGTTAAATTTCGAAAATATGTTGATTATTGATATTTCTAACGATAAAGAAAGTTTTTGAGACAGTGAATAACTCGGAAAAGGTTATTGTATATTTTCGTTAGTGGTTATATTATATTTTCGTATGTTAAGAAACATTTATCTTTCTTTACAGTATATGAATAACATGGCATCACTGCATTAATAGTTGGCCAATTAAGAATATTTTTGGTTTCCTTAGCTTTGGTCTGCCTTGCTCATCGTAAAATTATATTCGAATGAAGATTTTCTTTGTTTTTATTTATGCTGTTAAAACTATGTAAAGCGTATTCATCAACGCAATGACATAGACCAGCGATTCATATCCGGGGGGGGGGGTCCCTTTTCCACCACGTCCATGTTGGAACAATTGGAGGCACGTGAAAATTACATCACTAAGGGCGGATAACGGAAAAAAATAAAACTTAAAAGGAAAACAGAAAAGCAAAACTCTAAACTGTTCGTTTACAAAGGGATTCGGTGTAAAAGTAAAATAGGCTATTCGTATAAAATGTAGGAAAATGCGTAAACTTGGTAATTGGTGGATCAGTTTTGCTATTATCTCTGCCCACTCTTCGTTATATCTTGTGACTTCGCATTCGTCCCTCTTTTTCTTTTATTTTCTTCTCTTTCTAGCAATTCTAAAAATATTTACATAAAACAGGAATCCCATCGGCGCTTCAGGTTTCGACGATTTCATTTAAAACCCATTTGAAAGCAGGTCATCATTTTAGGGTTCGACTGGTCAGCATTAGCATAATGGCTGTAGCTTCATATCTTCTTTGTGAGTGCTTAATTTGAAATATTTGGCTAATATTTAGTATTTAGTGTTTTGAGTGATTTTATGTTGATATTGTGTCATGGTTGAAAATGCATAAGTGGTTGAAAATAGGAATTTTGAAGGGAACTGCATCTAACATTGGCAACTAGCGTACGAACCTTACTAATGGACGAAGACAGCAATATTTGGGATGGGTTTATGTGAGAAAGGGTATACATAAATGAAAAGTCTAAGCAAGGGGTACGCGAGAGAAAAAAAGTTTTGAACCTGTTTGTCCTAGACGAATGCACTGCATATAAAGAGATTGGTGCAGACGAGAATCGAACCAGGGATCTCATGAACAGTAGGCGAGAACGTTAGCGTCATGCACCAGTTTATTTAAACCTTGCAGGAAAAGTATAGCGATTATCCTAGCTCATATAGTTTTTGAGAAAATCGCATTTTTCAGTTAGTCACAAACTTTACTTTACGAGCGCTCGAGGTACCCATCGACGCGGAATCATCCAAGAATTGTTGATAATGATTTTCGAAAAAACATTTTGGTAATTAGCCGAGATATTAATTAAAACATATCTATAAAAACACCGTATGAACTAAGGGGATGTTGCAACTTTGCGACCTCTTTTCAAAGCGCACTTTCCACAGCGCCAAGTTTAAACTTTACACAAGGGCTTTGTTTTAAGTAAGGCGAATCATAGTGATAAATAGTCAACGTGTTTTATTCCAACTGAATTTAATTATTGAAGGCATTGAATTGCTAGAAAATAATTCATATAATCATTCCAAAATATTAAAAGTCAGTTGTTTTGAGGCAACATTCAGTAAGCAGAATATGTAAACCATTTAATATGAAAAAACTGTTACAAATCACTTCAGTAATCGTGTCTTCAAGTACCATGCTTTCATGTTAAAAAATGAACCAGAAAGTTACACGTTGTTAAGCTTTTTTGAAAATAAAACTCGCCTTAAAATTGTCTGTTGTTACGTCAAATATGATTATCAAATGATTTTTCGTGAGCAACTTTGCGCATCTTTCCGAAGCGTGGTTGACACTCTACCTAGTTAAAACTATGTGCAAGGTCTTTGTTTTAGAGTGAGAAATATTCATCGTTTTTCATTCTAATAGAAATCAGTTATGATATGTAGTATTGTTTTATGTATACGAGTATATTGTCTTTAAACAGTTCTGATATTTTCTTTAAGTATCTACTTGTTTTATTACGATTTTTTTTTTTCAAAAGTCATGCATTCTACCATATTCCTACCTCTTAGATATTATTAGATATGTCGCGGAATGTCAAAATTTAACTATCGCATGTGATTTTACTGTTCAGATATAATACTAGAAATGAACTGTCGGAATATTTTTTCTTGGTCTAAGTCCATTCATTCAAGAATCTACTACCAAGGGAATCATAGTTACTGACAATGTATTTACCGACATCCTCGATAAATGTGGCGTTATTCATTCATATTTTAGTCATCATAAAAAGATTTGGATATCGTTTTAAAAAGTCATACAGAATAGTGATATGTTTTACAATTTATGCTTCATATCCCTCTAAATATTCATTTTATAACTATATATACTTTGCTAACATATATAGCTATATCCAACCCTATGTTGTATAGTTTTTTACAAAGTCTTTTTGTTATTTGAGCATCGATGTCTTGTATTTTTGCAGTTAGTAATTAATAAATTTACTGTACGGAACACTTTGTACGCGATTAACACTCGCACTTGACCGAATTTTTTTTATTTTAATCGCGGCAAATAAATCTTACTTATAAATGCAGGCATGTAAAATGAAAAAAAAAATTAGTAGAATAACCGGAATATTGTTTGCATATATCGAAATCTTGAAAAATGAAAGCGAGTATAATTGCTTACGTCAATAAGGAATATATCTCGTTGCGATTCGCGATAAAACATCAGAAAAAGTTTTATAACATATTCTTGTGTTCTAAAATTAAAACTAAATGTATCATTTTGGAAAGCTAACATAATAATTTTAAAAGCTAAATAATCCTGCGAACTACACTTCGATTTAAATATATATATATATAATGTGCAATTTTATATTAGCGCAAAAACCTCAAGACAATAAGGTAAGTCTGATCGAAGATCGTACAAAGGGTTTTGTTTAAAATTCTTTTCAAAACACTTTATTCTTTATTTAATAAATCCAAATCATTAATATATAATTATTCTTATCATTTATTAATACACTTTCTTAATAAGAACATAGATTGCAGCACCATTAAACTTAACATTGATAACAAGAGGAAGCTATTTTTTCAATCAAATTAAATATATTCAAGAACTGCTTTTCAGACAATTGTAACACGATATGTTTGTATAGCTGAAAAGCATATTTAATTATATGATTTAATTTTAGCCAAAGATAAAAATCAATACCCTTAAAATGGCAAAACACTACGAAATTTATTTTAATTCCATCAGACAATGAAATATAAAAATTTAATTTCAATATCCGTTGTCGATAATGGTACCAGGAACCTTTGGGTTAGAAAGAAAGCGCGCTACCACTGAACCATCTAGCCTACGCAAAAAAGACTGAAATTGAGATTATGTTTTAAGATCGAAGAAATTAGAAGAAATGTTCGGATGTTATTAAATTAATTCATTTAATTAAAATAATATAAGACTTTTTCAATATTTTAAGATTTGTCGTATCACAGGAGGTATTTAGCTATAGGGCCATTCCATTGTGACGTGTGTGACATCCAGATAAAATTTTAAGAGTTTATATCTCTATTTTGGGAAATAAATTAGCTAAGAAATCCCTGAAAAGTATTTTAATTAAGTTTTTCCATGCATATGCTTGGATAATTGAGCAAATATACAACCTGTGGCCAGAAAGTTCGGTGAATGAATTTTTATTTCAAATACAGTATTGTACAGCATCAAATACAATTTACTGTCCTTCAAAATAATCTCCACGGATGGTAGTGCACTGTTGGGAACGAGTATATAAGTCCTAGAAACTCCTGTAAAACAGCTCTTTCGGAATGGCTTTCAGCTCGGCTGTCACGTTGCATTTAATGTCGGTGATGTCCGTAAATCTCTTTCCCGTCAGGACTGACTTCAATCTGGGGAAGAGGAAGAAGTCTGCAGGTGCCAAATCAGGTGAATAAGTGGGGTGATCAAGTGTCACAACTCCAGTCGCGGACAGGAACTGCCATACAACAAAGGCGGTGTGTGACCGGGCATTATCTTCCAGGCTGGTCCGCCCTTCTCGGAAACGCTTAAAACATTCATAAACACTCTTTGATGTGACGGCTTCATCTTTATAAACCACTTTGAGCATTTCGTGAGTTTCTTTTGCCGATTTCCAAGTTTGAAACAAAACAACATGTTTATTCTCTGATCCATTTTGTTTACCGCGACAACCCACAATAAACCTTTCGCGCTCGGCGTTAAACGTAACAGGGAATAAACGCACTTGGAATCTTGCCAAACGTTCAAACAGATATAGACCTTCACCACGCGCGGTGCGTTGATATTCTACTAGTACAGCAGCGACCTCTACAGGATCCTTCACCGAACTTTCTGGCCACAGGTTGTATAACTTCAATAGCTTTCAATATTTAAAAAAAAAAATTAACTTTTGACGGGTGTGACTCTCTCGGGACAAGAGTTTTTACTTGCATACACATTTGTTAAAATTCCTGTGAATATTTAACTGTGTCATTATTAAAACAATTTTTTTCTAATGAAAGAGATTCAAATTAAACTTAATACGTAATTTTCACAATAAATTTTAATTATTTTAATGTATACGAATTTTTTTCCTGCTGTGACGGGTGTGACATTGTGCAAAGTGTACAATTTGAAAGTTGTTTACCAAAAAAATACAGTGATCAGTATAAACAGTAAACTCAACAATAGTAACTATACAAAAGAAATTTTATAAAACTAACATATTTATGCTGTTAGTTTAAAATTTGTAGTGCCCCCTACTCGTTATAAGTGATGGGGGAGCTACTTTTTTTTATAACAGCAGAATTTTTTTTAACTGAGATGTCATCTTCCTCTGGCCAAATCCAGTGTGGCCCACTGGCTTGCATGTATTTTAAGCTTATTTCTTCCTTACGGAAGTTGATATTCAAGACATTAGCATAGTACAAGCTATTACGCTCTTTGCTACTGGCCGTGGAAACCAAATGATAATCACTAATATTTAAATCTGATATTTTCAAAATCTTTCCGGGGGGATATTCACAATTAGCAGTGACTGCCACTTCCCTCAGTGTTGATTTGGCAGTCTTTCCCATCAAAAGGATAGTACTATCACTACTTACTTTAAAGTGGTGATAAGACTTGATGCTTTGGATGGACTTGATGCCTTCCCATTTTCAGTCAGTATTTGTTTAGTTTCTAGTATTTTCACTGCTGAGACACACAATGCCTTTATTGCACCAATAGTATTTTCACTGCTGAGACATACAAAGCCTTTATTGCACCAATCTCCTGAGCACATTTTAAAAAAATCTACAGCAGAATTAACTTAAAAGTAAGTAAGTTGCTACCAACTCTCAATTTGCTAAAATAATTAAAATATATATTTCATGATTTATCTTCTCTTTTTTGGCAAATTGGCCTTAATATGTTCAGAAACAAGAATTATTCAACCTTACACTTCATTTAAAAAATATTTAAATATATTTCAAAGCAATTTAAAATGTTGTCATACCTGTCACAAGAATTTTGTCACACCCGTCACAAGGATTTTGTCACACCCGTCACTCTAAAATTTCACACAAAATAAAAATTTAATGAATTTTTAATGTTTTGTAGTTATTCAGACTTGCAATAGTTAGACTTTCCGAAAGTTCATGTATTTTCATGGAAAAATTCATTTTGTATAATAACTTAAGCATCTTTTTTGTGACGTGTGTGACAGAGAGACAGTGTAAATATATTTGTATTAAAAATCGGGTCTTTTAAATTTTTTTGAAAAATTAAGTGTTTCAAAAGATACACAAAGGTCACAAATAGTAATATATGCACATATATGGAAAATGCTGCTGTTTTAAATATTGCTTCTGGCAGAATGAAAATACCCTATTTTACAGACTGAAAGTTTTTCGAATTTTTCCAACTTTGAGTCTAGATAAATTATAAAAAAAATATTTTTAGAGCTTGGTTCTCTGTAATTTTATATGCGTCATATTTTTACCTTTAATTTGATATATTATTTGTAGTAATAAAAGACATTTGAAATTTCAACCCTCATGTCCACTTTTTCACGGAAATGTTCTATAAGTATGCAAAATTTCAAGTCTCTAAGTTATACAGTTTCCGAGTATGAACTGTGTGACAGACAGACAGACGTGAGACGAATAGGCTTTCGTCAGATTAACGAAATCCTAAATAATAAATATGCAGCTTACTTAGAATTCGTTTATTTTCCATCAAAAACGTATTTCTAAATCATTTTATGATGACTGTAGATCTCAGAATATACATTATATATGAAAACACATGCATAGACTGTCAAACATACCAAAGATGTAGAGATTTTTTTTAAAAATCATATAGAATGTTTATCTTTAATTGTCATTATATTCCAAACCTGACAATTTGTAAAAACAATAAAATTCGATCAAACTACATCACATTATTGCAAAATTCAGAATCTTTTTAATTTTATACTAACCTTATTCTTATTACATTTTAGAAATTACACTAAATATATTTCCATCAAATTATTATTGAAATTGACAAAAAATAGAGTTTTTTATGTACAACGGATGTAATGCATATTATTATGCATATTTCTTTTAACTTTTCGAAACTTTACCAATTGGTTGAACTTACAAATAAACGGAATGCAAGAAAATGGCGTTTACAGGGAACACTAATAAATATACTAGTAATTTTCTCAATAATATTAAAAAACAACTTGTTTCAATGAATATTTCACAACGAACTTCTATTTTTTTTTAAAATCGATAATTGTTTTGTCTAGTAGGCAAACAATTTATAACATTTTCACAATTTCAGCTATGTATCAAAAGACTACTTAAATAAACAATCTTTACAAAATTTCATTTTTGATTCAAGAAATGGCTCAATTATCATGCTTGTGGTAAAGGGCATGCATATAAATGTCTATACAAAACTTTCTAATAATATAATAATCATACATTTAATCTTCTGTATACAGAAACATTATTTTTAATATTCAGGTTAGCTGAAACTTTTCTATTAAATTTAATAATGTCAAAAAACACGTCATTTTATCTAACTGTAATCTTTCTTTAATTTTCTTCTTCAATATCTCACAGTTCATTATTACCTCGTCAGAAAGAAAACACAAAGCCTCCCCTGCACAAACTTTTCCATAAATCAAAATATCTTTCAGAAATATAATAAGCATCTTGATACATAAATATGAATAATTGTTTGTTAATTTCATAGACTCATTAATTATTTTTAGATTTTCACTAGATGAATCTTTAGAAACCCTCTGTCAAACTTTTATTAGATTTTCTCCTGTTGATAAAGAACGATCAAGATGAATATGTTTGGGCTCCTGCTGCTAAAAAATATATTAATATCTTTAAAAAGGTGTATCATTAATTATGCTTACGACAAAAGATTTGATTTTCTTTAATGAAAATATTAATTCATCGATATTTCAGTCCGGAATATTATATAGGATTGACAGCCATTTTTATTGCTGAAAATATACACTAAATTTAGAGAAGAAAAAACTGAGATATAAGCTAATTTTAGAGAAGAAAGAGATATAAACTAAATTATAAACACTCAAGGATTTCTTACATCAGAAAATGAAAAATGTACGATAATAAATTAATATTATATACTTTGTTACTGACGATCTTATCATGTTTGTGATGATTCTACTTTAAAAAAGTAAGATAAATGGCGCCATTAGTGGGTATGACAGTTCTGTGTAAGAGAGCTGATCTCAATACACATGTTTGTTCTATCCATTCTCTACACACCTTTCTTTCTTCTATATTTTGTTATTTTCTATTTAAAAATATTTCGAAAACAGGCACCGGAAAAATACTACGAATAAAATAAATTTTTAATTTAAAAATTAAAATAAGCTATAAATATTGAAATTAGTATCTTCATTCAAGATACCTAACTGTTTCGTTTAACTAGTTAGAAAAGACAAAATAAAACTTTAAAATATCAATTTCATGACATTTAATCCCTTCGCTGCGAGAGTCTTTTTCTGGGTTATTAATATTTTGTCACTAATATTTTTAAATAGAAATTTTTCTTTATTTGAGACAATGAGCCCGTGCAGATGTGAGGAATTGCTACACAAATCGCTATGTTTGTGCTTACTTTTGTATCGAAGGATTGTGGATCCATGTAACAGGATGAGTGGAAGTTTAGCAGAGTGGTAATTGTAAACAAATTTCGTACATTGGGATTTGTCGAGGCTTACCCTAAAAGAGGAAAAGAAAATGTCCCAGAGACATACATGTTTCTTATATAAGTTAAATACAGTAAATTAATGCTTTACAAAACAAATCATAGTACAGAGAATTAAATGAAAAGCTATAATACAAAAATTTCCATTATAGGAATTAAATTTAATAAGCTACTAACATTAAATTACAATGTCTAATAAAAAATAATAAAAAGAGTTACGAGACTTGGCTACATTTTTTACATGTGATGTTTTTGACGGGATTTCACTTTTTTGTTAGTAATCCGCCTTTCTTTGACTTTGGGCTCTGTTTGACATCATCCACTGGTTTTCATCATGCCCACACCCTATCCCTATTATTTGAAGGTACCAAAAATTTGGATCTTTAGTTCCGTTTCCAAAGTCTTTTATGTAAAAAAGATGTTTCAGATTCCTAGGCAATTACTAAGTTATGAGGGGGGGGGGGGGAGTCGAAAGTACTATCAATTGCTACCAGGAAAGATACTATCGATCTGAATTATTACTCGCAGCCCTAGATACTTCATATCTGACAAAAAAGTACTGCGTAAGATAAAACCCAAAATTAAAATGCCAGAAAATTCCAACAAATCGAACCATTTTCGATTTTTCGATTTTTTTTTCGAATTTTTCGATTTTTTGAATTTTATTTTTCGAAACTTCCGGATTTTTTTTCTCTTTTCTTTGTATCCTAAACCCGACCTTTATGCCAAATTTCAAGTCTCTAGGACTACAAAATCGAATTATTTTCGACCTTTCAATGTTTTACAAATTTTTCGATTTTTAGTTTCGAATTTTCCATTTTTTTTTTATTTTTTCTGTTATTGAATCCTAAACACTACCTTTACACTTAATTTTAAGTTTCTAAGGCTACAAAAGCGAATTATTTTCAATTTTTCGATTAATTTCGAATTTTTCGAATTTTTGAAAAAAAGATTTTTTCTTATTTTGTATACTAAATACTACCATTAATCCTAATTTCAAGTTTCTGGGGCTACGGGATGTACCTTATCTTTTTGATGATCGGTGAGTGAGTGAGTTAGTAAGTGTTAAAAAAATGGAAACTTTAGTTCATATATCTTCTGGAACTAGAAAAGATAGCAGCGTGAAATTTGAAAAATTAGTTTCATTTGCAACGTACTCTGGTTTTCAGGTTTTTGAAAAACTCCAGCGCAAATAGATGGGGAGTCAAAAGTGCCCTAAGTCACTTTCAGAAATGAATGCTTACGATTATGCTTTCTCGACTTGACAGACGCGCTAAAGTACTTCCAGATTTCAGAAGATTTTGTCTCGTATACTCAAAATATAAAGAATCGGTCCATGTTGCATCGAAATCCAATTTATTCTATAGTTAGAAATTAAGAAGACGGTTCATATAGGTGCCAAAGAACCTGCTCGAGTTTGTGCTGGATCAATGCCAATCAATGCTGCCATTTAACAATTTTAAATCAAGTAACAACACAATGACTTTACAACCACTACAGTAATTTAAAAACCCGGTTTCTTGAACTTTATAATAACGCCAACAAGATTATACCCAACGAGTTTTTTTATTAAAATATATAAGGAATTCATTAATAAGATTAAATACGGAAGTAGAATTTTTGTAAATAGCGCACACAATATACCAGTAAAAGGAGTATCAAGCATTTCCATTCACATCTCATAGACTAAATATTTATGCAAAAAGTACTAAATGTTTCAATAACTGCAAAGTTATTAACGATTTCTTACGTAATTTCTACGATAAAAATTGTACATTTTGTGAAGCGTTATTAATCATACTGTACCATATACGTTTTAAAGCTCAATGTTTTTAAATTTATTGTACCCCAAATTTATGCATGCACAGGTTTGGTTTATCATCTTACTGAATACCCGAACATATTTCTACATTTGAGAGCCGGTATTGAAAATTAGTTCGCGTGTAAAGTATTTTTTTTCTCTTTTTGCTCTAGTGCATTTTATAGTTGACTACGAAACATATCCTTATATTGAACTACTACCGGAAATAATGTTAACTAAATATGCTAGGATATATGCAGGATTATTGCATTTGAATAACTGAAACGAAATATAATTAACAAACATGAGATTTCAAATGTTTCCCTACTCCAAGTACAGAGTTACAAATTCTTGTTTGTTATTCGAATACTTTTTTAGCCACACACAGGGTGGCTTATTCTTTCAATCTCTATCATTTTTCATGTTTATGAAAAGTCACAGCAATCCATCGTTGCCACAGATTAATCTCGGAAAATGAAACATTTGAAGTTACTTAAAAAATTAATAACTCGAAAAGTATTTGTCACAAAATTGTTTTACAAACTGCGTTAGAATGGTAAAAAATTGTATTTTTCTTCATATAAATTTCAAATCTAATGATTATGCCGTTTTTCAAATATTAGATTTCAAAAATTACAAAACTTCACAATGGAGTACCGTAGTGAAACTTTTACGCGTAAAAAAGATAATGATAAAGGCATTGTGGCTCGACGTGTATCGTGTATACTGGCCATAGCATGAGTAACGAATTATAGTAAACTTATTATTCTGTTAAAATATAAAAGTGAATTATGTATATACATTTTTTTTAAAAATAAAGAAAAACATTTTATCACAAACATCAACAAAATTTTTTCTTCTATTTATTCCCTTATTCCAAAGATATCGTTTTATCGTCTGCTGCCATAGCAACATGAATTAAATTTCATTAAAACAAATTGCTCAGTGGTAAAAGAATATTTTTCTAAATCGAATGGTTATTGAACAACTCAACACTTTAACAGGGGAATTTTTATTTGTTATTTAGATATTTTTAAATTGTTTGTTGTCATTGCGTTTTTATTCTGAGTTACAGCTAGTTTATTTATTTTTTAAATAAAAGCCGTGTGTGGCAATCTATATTCGGCCTTATAGCAGAATTTTCCCCTCTTGTCTTTGCGATTCTTTGAGACAATACAAAAACCGGAAACAACAACATGTGCTTGAGATAGGGAAATTTCTAAAAATAAAAGCTCAAACATTCTTACTATGGAAAAACAAAAAAAATGACTATTTATTTTACTACCTACTTTTTATTACTATTATGCAATATCACTGCCTCTATCTGCACACGCAAAATATATCACAATGTATAAAGATGGCATGTACAAGAAAATTTATAAATGCATATTCATTATACATATTTCAAACAACTTTAATTCCTATTTTGCATACGTATTTCGCTATATTTATAAAAATATAATAATGACTGCTTTAAGAAAAATACAATTTTATATTCGAAACAATGGCTATATTTTAATTTCATCGAAAAACTCCAGAACTTTTGTTGTACCTCTGAATTATTCCTATACTTTAAGAAAAAACTCTTCGAATAGAAAATTATGTATCTTTTAAGTAAATGAAACTGCAGTATACTTTTGATTAATATAAAGATAAGTAATTTAATAATAAGCCATTTTTTAAATTATTCATCTGAAATATTACTCGTATTATAATTTTAAAAAATTATAACGTAATTGTTAAAATTATTAGTCGATGTGTTTTTTTGTTAATATTCTTTAATTTTATATTTTTAGTTTTATTAATTTATTAAAGATCCATTACAGTATCTAAATTCAAGTTTCTTTAAATACTGTTTTTCAACCAGTGTGTGTAGAGTAGCTTATAATTAATACATGAAATTTTACTTAAATTTTGGTTTTAATTTTCGAATTGTAATCGTTGTCATATTTAATCTGGCATTTTAGTGTTTAAATAAGCTGAAGATTGCTATTCGAAAAAGTTGGTATTCTAAAATAAGCACCTATACTCTTTCAGTCAACATAATTACAGTATTAAATCAAATACAATATAATAATTCGCATTTCCGTTTATTCACCGACATAAAAAATAAAGTTATACAAATCATTTTTTACCTCTTTATATCAAAAAACAGATAAAGAACAGCTTGGAGAAAGAGAAAAATAAAGTTGAGAAGAAATTGACAAGATAAAAAAAAGTATTACGGGCCTTTATGAGAATATGTGTATATATACACATTAGGGTGGAACGAAAATAATGGTTAATTTTTTTTTTCAGTTAGAAATTTGCTTTAGTCGGCAAAAGTTGCCTTTTGGGATTAGAATCAAAAATATAAAAATTTTTTGCCGTACTAAAATATTTTCAGGTGCCGCAAAGAGCTTCAAAAATGACTTTTCTATGAAAAAACGATAAAAATTGCCTTTTTTAAAAAAAGTTCTTTTCTTGACCTTTAAAATAATATACATATATTTTGTAAACAGAATACTCAAAATATGATACTTTTACAGAAAACTTGCACATTCTATGTATTATGAATTTTTAGATGCCTTTACAGAAAGAATTATTTTGTAGAATTTAGCGATTTTCACCATATTAATTTTTATTAATTTTACAGTAACATATTCTTATAGTACTACATTGAAATGAAAGATATGCAATCTTTAATTATAATATCTGAGTTAAACAAATCACACTTATTTAAAAAAACATTAAAATAGTGAAACCTCTGATTAACGGACACCTATGTAGGTTGTTAGTTATAACGAGAGGTTAATGTTCGCTGAGAAATTTTAATTTGGCCGCAAGAGAGGGGTGACCGTATATAAGGGTGTCCGTTAAAAGAAGTTTGACTGTATATTGTTTTCAAAGGCAAAACTTTATTTTTAAGAAACATTAATTTTTCTCTAATGTCCATAGTAATCACACATGTTCCATAATAATCACACTGACACATTGGATTTTTTTTTGTTTGTTTGTTTCAAATCTTGGTATGATCTTTTGAAAATTTATTTTGTTTTTTATCAATGCATCTTGCAGAAGTGCTGCAAACTGACAAGAATGACTCGGTAACTAATTTAACAATCCTTTTAACTGCTTGTGTTTGACATAGGGAAAAATTGAAGTTGAAGTTGACTTTCATGACCAGGTTCTTCTGCTTGCTTTATTTACTGCTTTAGTTTGTCATCAGCAATATACATCGTCATAGGAGGTTATGTTACTTTAACATCATGCTATTGAATCATATCATTATAATCCATGACATCAAAGTTTATACATACAGAAAAAAAATCTGATGCAAAATTTATTTCCAGTGCCTGCTTTTACAATTCGGCGTAATGAAAACTCCTTAATGACTTCTATCACCTGATAGCATCCAATGGAGGACATTTTCATGTGCAGCAAAGTATGCATTTCTTTGGCTGATTGGATCAATTACATTTTTAGGAGTGTAATTGAGGTAACGTAAATAGCTGACACGTTTTCATAAGTGCTTCGTCCATAGATAGAAGATGGTTTGAACTTTATGTTAAACCAAACAGTTGCATACACTTTCAATATATACTCAGTCAGTATTTGGAGATTTTGTGATGGATATTCTGTTCCCACGTACAAGCGAATTATTCTGTTTGCTAAAATAAGCCATGGTGAATGACAAATTTTTTCTGGTTTCTTCATAGACAAATCAGAAGAGCAACTTTTAACGGAGATTGTATTACACATTTCTAACAAATATATTTGGTTCATACTTAAATTATCCTTAAATTTTAGCAATGGAATGTTATTTTCAATATGTGAAAACTCACCCAGCAAACACAGAATTGTCAGAAACGTCACGAATTGATATAAGAAATATCATTATTGTCAGGTACATCGATTTTCATGTAACAATCCGATATATTTTTCATGGCAAAATACAGTTTTATCATATAAGTGGTGTCCGTACTGTAAAAGAATGGCGATAATCTTACGCAGCACAAAACCCGTATCAAATACTAGGTATCCATTAGCTATACCTACATAGGACGACATGTCGTCGTGCTAACATTACGTCGAATGCACAGTTTCCATTTGACACCATGGATATGATAATTTTTTAACACCCATCGATACATCGCCGATACACTATCATCGGCTGGCATTTATCTAAACCGGAGTGGCAACACATTTGACCTTCAATTCAATGGCCGCTGTGTTGTGAGTGTTTCGTAGCGGCGATAAAAATTCTTCTATAGAACATCTCAGCTAAAGTAAGTTATTTGTCTAATATATTGATTGACTGTTTAAGTTGTAAATGTTATCTAAGTTTTCTTTTTTTTTAATGAATTAAGTATTTAATTCTTTTCATGCATTTTAAATTATGTGCTAGTGTACGTATATAAACAAACACGTGTAGTGTTTAGCGTTTGCATTAAATATTGAAAACAAAATTTGTACCTTTTTACGATTGGCTTTCAAATTACTTAATTCATGTTTTTTTATCTGACTAATAAGTATTGTTTAATGGGGAAATAGGAAATATAAAAGTATAACTTGCTTATTTATTATTATTATTTTTTTTGTTTGTGTAAGGTTGGAAGATTTTTTTTTTTTTTTTTAGTAGTTTACTAGTCTGCAAGATGCAATATAGGGCAGATGTGCCAGTAATGGACATCTTTCAAAGTGGAAAAAAAAAATCAATAAAATTTTAACTTGCATTATTTTTTTTTTCATAAATTGCATGTTTTATTTATAATCTATGTTACTGTTGACACTTTTAAACAAAGCAATCTGAGGCAAAAAATGTTTCACAGTTCCATTGTTTTTGAGTGAAAATCTAAATTAACATGCTAAGAGCTGGCTTGAATTAAATTAATTAAATCTTTTTAATTTTCTTGCAAAAATTGTATGGTTTTGTTTTGATAATAATATAAAACTTTGAATTTTATATATTAATGGCCAATGGCCATTTAGAAAATCGTATTTATTTTTTTAATTTTTAGGACCCATGCCCATTACTGGAATACTTAATTAGTCGATTTCTAGTAATGTACATCACATTACTAAAAGTGCAATTTCAGTAATGTTCATAGTGTTTAAAATCTTTTAATTTAACTGAACAGCTAAGTACTCTAATTTAATTTTTAAATTGTACTTACCAGAATGTTTGTAATAACCTTTTTCTATATATATATAAATAGACGCTTGTAAATAATTTCATGTAATTAATAAAATTTGGTACTGTTTGGTTAGCCGGGCGGCAGTGATATATATATGCAGAGGTAGTACTTGTCCTGAAATTCCTGATATTCCTGAAAAAAATAAAAACGTCCTGAAATGTCCTGAAATATGGTAGTCTGTCCTAATATTCCTGAAATTTTGCAAGTTTTGTGCTATGTCGGTATTTGAAATCATCAAATTGGGGGTAGGTGTACTTTTTTACTGATGCAAAACGATCACGAAAGTTGCAATTTTCTTTAGTCTATCATTAAAAATAATTTTCATCGATTTGCAAAAAAAAAAAAAAAAAAAAAAAAAAAAATCGCAATTTTTGGTGATAAATTACCAAAAATCATTTTTTATAGATTAGTCATTAAAAAAAGTTTGCTATTTTCATCTGTCAGTCACAAAAAATCCCAATTTTTACCAGTCAGTTTTAAAAAAAGAAACCTTTTGCAATTTTCGTCGATCAGTGAAGAAAAAAAAATTGAGATTTTTGTCTTTCAGTAATGCAAAAATTGCAGTTTTTTAGCAGTTTGGTCAAAGAGTTCTGGTAAAATTACTTTTCTTTTAAATGTATACTTTTACAACAAAAAAATTGTGTATATAGTGTATTATTTATGATAATAAAATGTATTGAACAGGGAGTTAAGGGTTTTTTTTGGTTTGGTTTTCAATCAAATGTGTCCTGAAATTGTCCTGAAATATCGTAAAAAGTATGTCCTAAAATATTTTCTGGGCTAGTACTACCCCTGTATATGTGTATGTACATATATCACTGGCGCGCCCGGCTAACTGAAAAGTACCTAAAGTTTTTATCATGCAATGAAATTAAAGTTTTTTAAAAACGGTGACTTGCATATTTTATAATTTGTATTTAAAGTTTTTTTATATCATGTTTGAAATTTCATGTATCTTTAACACATTTTAACCCCCCCCCCCCCAAAAAAAAAAAAAATAAATAAATAAATAGGTACTTTTCCATTATACGGACACCATGCCAAAATGTAAGCTAATGCATAATGTATGTATGTGTATGTATCAGGGTTAGAAATAAGCAGTCGTTAGTCGCCAAATGCAACTAAATTATTGCATTTGACGACCACAAAATTATACCTAATCGTCAAATTTAACACCTAGCTTTTCTTTTTTCTTTCTTTTTTTTTTTTTTTTTTTTTTTTTTTTTTACACAAATGCTTTTATTCCTATTTTAGTATAAGTTTGCATCCACACCCCTTCCGCTGCCTGCACTTGAAACACCTGTTTTAATATACTGTATAAAGAATGTTTTAAAATTTCAGTGTTTTTCCTCAAAAAAAAAAAAAAAAAAGTATTTATATAGAAATCAATATCTTTAAATGCCATACAAATATACATTAATTGGTATCCAAAAGTTCATTTATTTGCTTCTTTTTTCATTTTCTGATGTACTTTCAATCATAAGATTTTTTTAAAAATTAATACCTGGTTGTATCTAAAAGTTCAAATTTTCTTTCTATGGATATAAATGCTTGATAATCTGTTTTGTATGTATATTAGCTTTATAAAAAGAATTATTTAAACATTTTTCTAGAATCCAAATATTGTAGTTTAATGCTGTTTTAAAATTTTATCGAAAGCCAATTTTTATTTTGTTTTAGTGATTAACGCAGGGATAAAATGTTTAATATGTACAGCCCCCTTGCCCTTAACACATAAAGGTAATTACAATATTATTGTTAACCTGGGTTCGAAAAGAAATGAAAAAATATCATATAACATGAAATGCAGTTTGACACCTAGGAAAAAAATTGCAGGTGTCATTTGACGCCTTACTTAGAATTCCCAATTTCTAACCCTGATATGTATGCTTGGCGACAATGGCGCCTGTATAACAAAGAAGTACCATAAAAAAAAACTTTCCCAAGTTTTATATTTGAAGCTGAATTTTTAAATGTAGAATCAATAATTATGTTGGACAATATTTACTTAGAAAAGCTATTGAAAGATAAACTTGCAGCTTCATTAGAAATATTTTTTTCTCGTTTTCGTTTTGTTCAGTTAAGAAGACCAAGCTTACTATATTTATGTTAATTTTTTTTAATAAAAACAAATTATTTTGTTGTGTAAAACAAAATTTTCTTGAAACTTGTTTACTAAATCTTAATAGTTTGTTTTTTGTGAGTGTAAAAAAGCAAATTGTGTCTGTTTTCAATTAGTTGATCTTAAATTTTGTTAAGTAAAAAAGAAAAATAGAAAAAGACATTTTCTATTAGTTACATTATCTATCTATAGCATTTTCATGCTAAATGACGTGTTTTAATGTCTAATTTATATTAACTCTGAAAATATTTATAATCATCAATAAGTTAACTATTTTGAAAATATGGGACCCAGAAGCAGAAAATTCTCCAAGTGTCTGCGACGGATATTTCAGCGGTAGAAAATAATCTGCAGGTAAACTATGTTACAATTCAGGATTGGCAGGTCTTTGACATGTGTCCGTTTTTGAGTTTTAACTGCTATGTCCAAAACCATCTTATGTCAAAAACCTCAAATACTGCATTGATATGTAAAATTTTACATTAAATAGTACTTATATTAGATGAAACAGTACAACATTATACGTAATAAATAAGTCATTTACTGTATATCATCAATAATTAATATCTAGTAAAGTATTACTGTTACATGCAATTTTTTAACTTGATTTCTCGATATTTACCAGCAACCTATTGGTGAATTGAGCTGTTTTTTTCCCGCGAGATATTGAAGAATTTCACGTTTATTTTTTGTAACCAACTGATGAATTTCGCGATTGTTTTCCTGTGATCGATTGAAGAAATTTGTGATATTTTCCTGCTACCAATTGACAATTTTTTTTTTTTTTTTTTTTGCCAACCGATAAGCGAATTTCGCGCTTGTTTTCCCGCGTCTTACAGGTGAAACTCGCATTTTTTTTTTTTTTTTTTTTTTTTTTTTTTTTTTTTTTTTTTTAACACATAATTGGACAAATTTCACAATTGTTTTCATGACCGATCGGCGAATTTGGCTATTTACATGCAATAGCTTGACAAAATTTACAATTTTTCCTTGCGACTGACTGACGCATTTCGCAATATTTTCCGCTATCTATAGATGAATTTTGCAATGTTCTTCCGCAGCAGATGGAAGAATTTTGGGGTTTTTTTCTGCAACTGACTGAAGAGATTCACTATTTTTTCCCGTAACAGACAGATGAATTTCTAGATAGTTTTCTAACGACTGATTGACTAAACTCGTGATATTTTCCTGCAACTGATTGATGCTTTTTTCGGATTTTTTTCCACGTCTTGCTGGCAAAACTCGCAGGGTTTTTTTCACATGATCGTAGACGAATTTTGCTATTTCCCCCCTGTTATCGACTGGGGAATTTCACAATTTTTCCCACAACAGATTGGCAAATTTTTCGATTTTTTCTTCACACGATCGATTAACAAATTTTGCAATATTTTCACATGACTGTTTAACGAATTTTGCGAAATTTTGCTGTGCCCGATTGACAAATTTTTTGGTTTTTTTCCGCAACCTATTGGTGAAATATGCAGACGGAGATTTTTTTTCGCAAACCCAAAATGCTATGCAGCTATTAACAAAAAAAACAGGCAGAGTGCATTTGCAGCTCTAAAAGAAAATATAGGGTCTGCTTTTTGCTGATTTCTTCAACCGCTTTTCACAGATTTTCTCTTTTGAACTTTCTGCCGAGATGCAAGCACGGTATATGAGCAAACGCTGTTGGTCCATTGAGCAAGGATGTCGGAGGGAAAAAAATGATATTTAGCTTGCAAAGAATGAGACAATGCACAGAAGATCATAGCGCTCTGCCAGATGCGAAGCGAAAGTGTGGCTGCGGCACCGCACTCACTGACAAAGTAAAAAAATGTGCAGAAGGAGGGAGAAAAAATCTGAGCCGAAGAAAATTCCATGGAAAAAAATCTGCTGAAGAGGGGAAAAAATCTGCGACATACGTCGCCAGTCTCTATCTTTCTGCTACTGGGATATAGTATATTAAAAAAATATTGTATATTTTTGAAAATGCCATGATATTTACGAACCCTGATTTTTGTATATATAAAATAAGACAAAATGCCTTCAGTATGAAATAAAATGTTTCTAGTTGGTTATATATCGGTACTTTTGTGTTAGCCGGGCACCAGTGATATCTATACACATATATATCTACACAGATACATATATACATATGTATATATATACACATATATGTATGAATATATATACATATGTTTATACACAGTTTCCCTCAGGTTTAAAAAAGGGCAGGGTGCTGATGATGAGAAAAAGGCACTTTTCAGATTCTTATTGGCACTTTTTTTAATTTTTAAAGTTATTATTTTGGTGTTTAAAGCCACTTTTAATATTTAAAAGTCAGGGCATTCTTTTTAAGACAACATTGAGTCAGTTTTTACTCTGGAAGGAAATTTTTTAATGCAAAAAGGACACTTTTTCTACTGAGGGGCAAGAAGTGTGCTAATTATTTTTGTGAAGGGCTAGAAGGGTGCTATTTTGTAAACCAAAGGGCAGGCAGGGTTCAGCACCCTTCTGAAACCGTCTGGGGGAAACTGATATACATATATATATGTACATATATCACTGGCACCCGGCTAATCGAAAAGCACCCAAAATTTTTATCATGCAATGAAATGAAAAGTTTTTAAAAAACCGTGACTTGCATATTTTATAATCTATGTATAAAGTTTTTTATATGATGTTTGAAATTTCATGTTTTGTTAGCATTGTACCGCCCCCCCCCCCCCCCCCCCCCAAAAAAAAAAATAATAAAAATAAAATAAAAAGGTACTTTTCTGTTATACGGACACCATGCCAAAATGTATGCTAATGTATGTATGTATATGTATGCTTGGTGACAATGGTGTCTGTATAACAGAAAAGTACCCTAAAAAAAACTTTACTAAGTTTTATATTTGAAGCTGAATTTCTAAATCTAGAATCAATAATTATGTCAGACAGTATTTACTTAGAAAAGCTACTGAAAGATAAAATATCTCATTTAGATAAACTTGCAACTTCATTAGAAATAATTTTTTTCTCGTTTTCGTTTACTTAAGAAGACCAAGCTTACTATATTTATGTTAAAATTTTTTAATAAAAACAAATTATTTTGTTGTGTAAAACATAAAATTTTCTCAAAACTTGTTTACTAAATCTTAATAGTTTGTTTTTTGTGAGTGTAAAAAGCCAATTGTCTGTTTTCAATTAGTTGATCTTAAATTTTGCTAAGTAAAAAAAAAAAAAAAAGACATTTAGAATATTGTTTTATATAAGTTTTCATGCTAAATGACATATATGTTTTAATGTCTAATTTATATTAACTTTAAAAATATTTATAATCATCAATAAATTAACTATTTTGAAAATATGGGATATAGTACATAAAAAAAATTCTATATTTTTGAAATCATGATATTTACAAATCCTGATTTTTGTGTGTATAAGATAAAAATGCCTTCAGTATAAAATAAAATTTTCTAGTTTATTATATCAGTACTTTTCAGTTAGCTGGGTGCCAATGAAATATATACACACACCCATATATATGTGTATATATATTTTACTGCCCCCCCCCCCCTGGCTAACCGAAAAGTACCGTTATATCTTACCATTTTTATAATGGGCTTAAGTCTAATTTTTAATAGACCCAATTACATGCGATTTTTTTTTTATTGATATGTTTATTTTTACATGTAAGTTTTTAAAGATACTATATTGCAATGTTAAAATATTGGCTATTTGTTTCTAGCTCATGTTGAATTATTGGCAAGATTAAAATTAAAAAATATGGCTATCACTGGTCAAAGTATATCTTCATAAGCAGTCTACTAGTGTGGACAAAATGGGAGAAATAAAAGTAAGTTAATTTTTGTTTATTTATTTGATAAGTATTGTGTTATGTGCTTAAATTATAAGCACGGCGGGATTCGCGGTGAAAATTTTGAAATACCGCCCAAAAAAGATTGTGGGCGGGAGCCTCCCGCCCAAAAAATTTCACAATTTTAGGAAAAATTTGCATTATTTTATTTACCTGCAACTGAACGATAAATTTCGTGATTTTTTTTTATCCCGCAACCGATTGACGAACTTTGCGTTTCTTTCGCGACAGATCGACAAACTTTGCTGTTTTTTCCGTGACAGATCGGCGAACTTTGTGGTTTTTTCTAGATTGACGAACTTGGCGTTTTTTCCACAACAGATCCACGAACTTTTAGTTTTTTAAGCGACTGGTCGACGAACTTTTCCTTTTTTTAAGCGACTGATTGACGAACTTTGTTTTTTGGTGACAGATCGACGAACTTTGTGTTTTTTCCGTGATCGATTGACGAAATTTGCTTTTTTCCCACGACTGATCGGCGAACTTTGTGGTTTTTTTTGGCGACAGATTGACGAACAGCGTTCTTTCCACGACAGATCGACGAACTTTGTTTTTTCCATGACAGATTGACGAAATTTGCGTTTTTTCCGAGATCGATCGGCGAAATTTGTGTTTTTCCCGCGGTCTATCGACAAAATTCGTGTTTTCTTTTTCACAATCGACCGACGAAATTTGCGTTTTTTCGCGATCGATCTACGAAAATCGCGTAACTTTCCAGACACTTCACAGAATACTGTGGGCTCAAATAAATGGCAATAACAAAAATGAAAATCCTAATTATGAATATATATGAATTAATAAAATGAATTTCATCAAAGTATCGCAAAAAAAAAATCCGAGAAATTAGTCAAATGATCGTGGGAAAAATTGCGAAATCTGTCAAATGAACTCTGGGGAAAATCATGAAATTAGTCAAACAATGATTTCAGTAAAAAAATCACAAAATCCATCAAGTGATTTCGGGGAAAAATCGCGAAAATAATCAAACGATCGCAGAAAAAATCATGAAATTCATTAAACGAATGAGAAAAAAATCGCTAATTTTACGATCGTAAAAATCATGAATTTTATCGACCGAGCGTGTAAAAATCATGAATTTTCTAATGCATAAGTGCAATTTTTTCTTATTTTCTGTTCAGTTGTTCCAAAAATGCAAAATATTTATTCAAGGGAATTTATTTCTGTTTCTGCACTTGATAAATTTTAGGAATGTGTGTGTGTGGGGGGGGGGGGGGACTGAAACTTTGCACAGGGCGCAAATTTTCTTTTGCATGATCCTCTTTTTTTTCCCTCTCCAGTCGCTCCCCCTCTCCCACACACTTTCCTCCCATAAAATGGACTTTTGAAAACAGAAATTCTGTTGTTCTGATTGACTTACGTGTTGTGAGTTCTAAATAAATGTAAAAAAAAAAAAAAAAAAAAAAAACAGATGCATCAACTGCATAATTGCAATATGCATTTTCCATTTACGGCACGTTTCTATAAGTGGAACATTAAAAAAGTGAAGTTATTTTAATCAGATTATTATGAGATTCTTAAAAGTACAGCACGATTTCAGCTTACCTTGATAATGTGCACTAGTGAATCCAGAGTGTGGCGTTCTGGGGAGGGGGGTAATTCCCCCCCCCTTAGTTTAGATAAAATGGAGTTTTCATGCAGAATTATCAGATTTCTTCCAAATTTTGTATATAGACTCATTGTGGTACGGAGTTTCCCTGATTAGTTTTGGGGGTTCATCGGAAAAGTTTAAAGGGGAACAAAGGCTAACCCCCCCTCCCTCCCCTTAATTTAGATAAATTGGTTTTTCATGCAGAATTATCAGATTTGCTCCAGAGTTTGTATAGAGGTTCATTGTTATAAGGTGCTACACTGATTAGTTTTGGGGGTACATTGTAAAGGTGAAAATAAGCAGTCTCCACTCGTCGATTAAACTTTAAAAACTGGCGATTAAAAATATGGAAAGAACCAACCAAATTCAGGATTTCCTGATTACCATTTTCCCCTAAATTTCACGATTTTTCCGCGTCCGTTCGACGTAATTCGTAATTTGTACGCACCGTTGGAAGAAATTTATGATTTTCTGTACATAATCGACGAAATTCATGATCTTTACGCGTCCGATTGATAAAATTCATGATTTTTATGTGCATAATCGACGAAATTCATGATTTTTACATGCCCAGTTGATAAAATTCATGACTTTTACACGTTTGATAGACGAAATTCAAGATTTTTACTCTCCCGAATGACAAAAATCAAGATTTGTATTTAGCTGTTCAGTGAAATTTAAGATTTATACGTAGCCGATCGACGAAATTCAAGATATTTATGTAGCCAATCGACAAAATTCAAGATATTTACGTAGCCGATCGACGAAATTGAAGATTTTTCTGCACCTGATTGACAAGATTGAAGATTTTTCTGCACCTGATCGACGAAATTGGAGATTTTTGTGCACCCAATCGACGAAATTGAAGATTTTTATGCACCCATGCGACGAAATTCATGACTTTTATGCACTCTGTCAATAAAATTCATGATTTTCATTCTCCCGATCTACGAAATTCATGATTTTTACGTTGAATGATGAAATTTATTATTTTTACGTAGCTGATCGACAAAATTCATGATATTTTTTTGCACCTGATCGACGAAATTTAAGATTTTTCCTCATCCGAAAGACGAAATTCATTATTTTTATGCACACTATCGACAAAATTCATGATTTTTATGCGCTTGATCGACAAAATTCATGATTTTCCATGCGATATTGACGAAATTCATGAATTTTACGCTCTCGAATGACGAAATTTGCAATTTTTTCTGAAACTAATTGCCGAAATACACACAATTCCTGAATTTGTGGAGATTTTGGCCTGCTGGCCACAAGTTGTGCATGTGTAATGCATTCATGATTCATATCATGTTGTGGGTTATTATTTAGTACATAAACAGGGTTAGAAATTGGGAATTTTAAGTAAAGCGTCAAATGACGCCTGCAATTTTTTTCCTAGGTGCCAAACTGCATTTCATGGTTGCAATTTTATGTTATATCATATTTTCTCATTTCTTTTCGAACCCATGTTGACCTATGATCCTCTCTCAGCACTATTTTTGTTGTTGTCATTGCAGGTCGGATTAACTTGCGATTTCAGGCTGAGTTGTAGATTCCTGCAAATTGGGTTCGGGTTAACACAGATTTTTCAAAAGTTAGTTCAGTATATTGTTTCAGATTAAAAACTATGCCTATATTAACAAGCATAGAACTTTGTGTGTCTGCTGTTTTCTAAAGGAATGCTGCATCTTTTCCTCAACTATTTCACAAAATTCATGTTTTATTCATAAACCTTTGATGAAATTAGCGGGTTTTTTTCCCACAATCCTTTGGCGAAATTCACGTTTTTTTTTGTTGATCTTCGACAAAATTCACGCTTTTTCCCGTGATCCTTTGACGAAATTAGCAGTTTTTTCCACTATCCTTCGACGAAATTGGCCCTTTTTTGCAGCCATTTGACGAAATTTGCGTTTTTTATGTGGCCTTTTGACAAATTCGCATTTTTTCCACAATCCTTCAACGAAATTCATTTTTTTTGACGAAATTCACGTTTTTCCGCAGCCCTTTGATGAAATAATTCGTGTTTTCCCACGGCCCTTTGACAAAATTTGCGTTTTTATCCCGATCTGTCAACAAAATTAGCCATTTCCAAGAGCCTTTGATGAATTTCGCGTTTCTTCCTAAGCCTTTGACCGAAATTCGCATTTTCCCCCCCGATTCTTTGACGAAATTTGCCGTTTTTCAAGATCCTTCGACAAAATTTGCCATTTTTTCGAGATCCTTTGATGAAATTTGCAGTTTTTTGGCGGTCCTTCGACAAAATTTAACGTTTTTTTCGATTTCCTTCGACAAAATTTAACGTTTTTTGGCGATCCTTCGACAAAATTTAACGTTTTTTTCGATTTCCTTCGACGAAATTTGACGTTTTACCGAGATCCTTCGACAAAATTTGCCATGTTTTCGAGATCCTTTGACGAAATTCGCCGTTTTTTTGGCGATCCTTCAACAGAATTCGTCATTTTTTTGCGATCCGACGACGAAATTTGCCGTTTCTTCAATAAAATTGGCCGTTTTTCCGTGATCCTTCGACGACATTAATAGTTTTTTCCACGATCCTTTGACTAGGGTGGCGTTTTCTCCTTTGCCCTTTGGCGAAATTCGTATTTTTCTGCGATCCTTCAACGAAATTAGCCATTTTCCGCGATCTTATAATGAATTTCGCGTTTTTCCGTGATTCTTCGACGAAATTCACCATTTTTTCATGCTCCTTCGACGAAATTCGCTGTATTTTTGTGATTCTTTGACGAAGTTTGTCGTTTTTTCGCGATCTTTCGACAGAATTCGCCGTCTTTTCGTGATCCCTTGACGAAGTTTGCTGTTTTTTCGCGCGATCCTAAGACGAAATTTGCCGTTTTTTGGATTATTCGACAAAATTATTTCGCGATTCTTCGACGAATTTACTTGTGTAAAAATTACGCATCCCATGGGACACGTAAGAATTATTTTTTTGTGTCCCAACTCCAATTTTTCGCGTAAAAGAAGCTAGGCGTCAAATTTGATGACCAGGTATAATTTTGTGGTCGTCAAATGCAATAATTTAGTTGCATTTGGCGACTAACGACCGCTAATTTCTAACCCTGTACATAAACATACCTATTTATTATTGTCAGACCTTCATTCTATACAAATAATTTTTTTTGAAAAGTACTTATGTAGTTAGTTAAAAAGTACCTAAGCTAGTGTGACTTATGTAGTTAGCTACATAAGCATGTTGTGTAGAACTTTACTGTTAACTTATTTTAAAATTTAAAATAGATTGGAAATTAATATCTGAAGTTTATTCAAAACAATATAAATTAAAACATTTTTATTTAGTACATAAATTACTTTTTTACTGTAAAGTCATTGTATTTAAAAAAAATAAATATTCAGTGACATACGTGTATTTACTGGCTACTAAAGAAATTATTCTCATTAGCCAGTAACTGGCTACTAAAACAAATCAACCTACCGGCCAGTGGCTACTAAACGAAATTCCTTATTTTCTCCTTTAGTTCATTGGTTACAAAGGGGGAACGAGGGGCTAATCCCTCCCCCTTAATATAGTAATAGCCTTTGAGCTCAATGCCATCAGTTTAACTGGACGCTTTTCTTTTTATTTTAATGGTACTATCAAGTTGTTTGCCGTCAAATTTTGGTGGGTTTCATCTAGTTTTCTTTTATTTATTAGGGTTGAGTGCGCCAGGTTTTGTTTTAATGAAAATGTTTGTCTGATTCAGGTTGATGATTTTTAAGTTAATAATTTTTTTTTTGTCTGGTTCAGTTAGAGTTGTAGGTTTACTTGATATAATGTTTAGCAGGCTTATTTTCAGGTTGGTTTGTTGTCTGGCTTAGTTCATTGTGGTCACTTATGGGTTTTGCGGGGCTGATTGCAACTGTCTTGATCCAGTGCAGTATTCTATTTTATGTGCATTAATTCCAGGGAAATAATCAAATAAAAGTATGGTGTCATTTAAAAAAAAAGAAAATCCAATCATTGTTAACAACAGATTATGCAATCTGATGCAGAATTTCACCTAAAAGTGTTAAAAGGAAATTATAACTACAATCATCAAAACTTACTCAAACCAGGGTTGGCAGGTTTCTGACAGTTTAAACTGTCACTTCAAAAACCTAATCAGAAACCTCGAATACTACATTGATATGTAAAATTTCACATTAAATGTCATATATATACAACATTAGATGTAATGTTTAAAATGTTACTATTACTGTAAATCAATAATTAATATCTAGTAAAGTGTTATTGTTAAGTGTAATTTTTTAACTGGCTAAAATTGTTTTTAAGTAATGGAAACTGCTCACATGAGCTGCACATTTTTTCCCTTACTTAAAATATCTTAAATGTGCCCGTAATTTAAAACAATGATATCATCTTCCTGCAGCATGGCTTAAAGAGTGTAAAGAATCATAGAATCCCAGCTGCCAAGTGATACCTGCTGGAATAGTCAACTGAACATTTTATGGAGCCCTGAAACATTTTATGGAATCGGAATATTTCAGAAAATTATGGAAGAGCATAAGGAGGATGCAAGGAATATTAGAATTTCCCAACTAGTTAATGATTTTAATTTATGCAGTGCAAATATCTTATTCTTCAGTTAAAACCCATAGGTGTTTCATTGCATTAGATATTCTTAAACGAGATACTGCTACAATTGTTAATGCATGTCATGTTTGATCAAGTCTTCAGAAAAAAAGTTCACTTAAGCCCCATATGGAAAATGTGCATAATAAGAATGGATCAAATCATGAAAGTTTGAATTTTTTTTGTTTGATTTTGCATCTCAACCATAACGGTTGCAGAAATTTATTCAGCTTGCACATGGACTACAGAAAGCAAGGGTCGATGCAGGTTTTTTTTCTTGGGGCCCATTTTGTGAAAATTAAAGGTTATTTTTGTGAAAAATATTTTTTAACGAAAGTTGAAATCCAGTTAATAAAATTTGAACCAAGCATTTATAAACAAAAACCTTTTAAAATCCTTTTGCTGAAGTTTTCCTCTCTGGTGAACTTGTTTGTTTACAAATTACACATTTTAAAACATCACAAAATAATAAATAGATAATAAATAGTAATTTTTTATGGAATAGAATTTTGTGAAGGGAACCTATTTTATCAAATTGATTTCTGTGAAGGGGCCCATTTTATTAGATTTTTGTGAACGGACCCTAAATAGGCCCCAAATTTTTCCTGCATCGACCCCTGGAAAGAATAGATAAATGTTTACCTGTATGCTGGTAACATAAATCACATTTCTTAATAAGGGTGTATAATTTTAAATTAAAAATTAAATTTAATTACAACTATTGCAATTTAAACTTAAATTATTTACACTAGTTTGTATCTGAAATAGCAAAAACTTTCTTCTGGTCTTTGATAAAAATGCATTTGTAACTTTTTTTTTTTTTTCAGATTCTCCTTTTTTCAGCCTATGGTGGCAAAGATGCACATAGTGCAACCAGGAAAATGATGTCCTAATATCCAGTATCTTCGCAGAAGCAGAAAATTCTCCAAGTGTCTGCGACGGATATTTCAGCGTCAGAAAATAATCTGCAGGTAAACTATGTTACAATTCAGGTTACAATTCAATAAGTATGAACCCTGAGGGGGTAGTTGAACTGTTTGGAAGGGAGAAAAATAATCTATCCCACTATTTTATATGATATTTGAAGAATTACATTAATACAGACATGACAAAAAGTTTGAAAAAAAATTAAATCTAGAACCGAGAACTCAGAATGATTATATGCAAAGTGTTTATTTTTAAAAAAAGGAAGAACATCAAGCTCTATATATACACAACATCTCTACGTTTTTCAACTTTCACCAATGTTATGGACCTTTAACAATTGGGTTGCTAAATGAATTTCTGATTTTTTTTTTTTCGATTTTGTGCACTGGAGATGAGTTTCAGAACCTTTACAAAATCTGATGTCTTTATTTTTAACTACTTGCATGAAAAATACATATTTAGGATGATGGCATCAATATCCATTTCTGAATAAAATTGTTTTATTATATCCTTAATGAAGTATAGGTAAAACTTGAATCCCTGGTATTTTCTTAGGTTCTATGTGCATTGAAATTTTAAACTGATGTCCAAAGTTTGAAAGGGAAACAGTCAATTCATTTTTTCTGTTAGATGAGAAATGTTTGTTGACTTTAAAGCTCTTCTGAAATCCAAAAGAACTACTTTCTGACTTCTAAATTCATTTTTCTTCGCAAATACATGAAATTGCCAGGTGTTCTTATTCAGAAACTATGTATTCAAAAGACATTTTCCTTTTTTTTTTTTTGGTAAAGGCAGAAGTTTTTTCAGAAAAAACAATCAAAGTCAGCAACCTAATTCTGATGCACAAGAAAGGAAAAAACATTCTCACGTAACAAGATTCGCTGACAAGTTGATAAGTAATTTATTTATCAAAAAACACTATTTGATTCCAAATTGCTTTAATAGTCATGCCTGCCAATTGGGTACCTTTTATGTTTAAAAATGAGTAAGAAAATTTAGCGTTGTTGAGCAGGGAATTTGAGAATTACTTTAAATTGTCAAGTCCTAATTTCTGTAAATTGCAAGGATCAACTAGTTTGTTGTTTCTAAATGTTTCCTTGGAGTTTAGGAAAAATAAAATTACATGTGCACTACAAGTTCTGCACAGTTCTAATCTCATTTCTGCTTAGTGCTGACTAGGCGAATTTGGTGGGGCGCAGCACACGGTGGACCTTACTGTCCTTTTGGTTCTTTTCCTTTTTGGTAGCAAAAAAAAAAAATCTTGAAATACATCTGTCTGTCATCGGAATGTCAGTAGGTCGAGGAAAAAAATTGCAAAATTTCTTGATCAGTTGTGGGGGAAAAAATACAAAATTTGTTGATTGATTTCATGGAAAAAATTATGTATTTCGCCAATCTGTTGCGGGAAAAGTTTTTAACTACTTGCCTCTGTTGTGAGAAAAAAACCACACCATTCGATAATCGGTCAAGGGAAAATATCAGTAAATTCGTCAATTGGCCACGGGAAAAATATCGTGAAATTTGTTGATCTGTCGGGGGGGTTGTAAAATTCACTGTTTTGTCACTGAAAAATATCGCAAAGTTTGTCAATTGGTCTCGGGAAGAAAGTTGTGAAAATTTTCGATCAGTTGCGGGGAGAGGGATGGTAAATCATGAAAATTTTCAGTCTTAACGCAAGGAAAATCGCGAATCTTGTCACTCTCGCAAGAAGAAACCATGCAATCAGTCGAGCAAAATATCACAAAAATTGCCCATCTATCACGGAAAAAAATTGCAAATTTGTCAATTGGATGCATAAAAATATTTCTAAATTCGTGAGCAGGTTGTGAAGAAAAATCCCAAAAATTTTCATTCAGACGCAGCGAAAAAAAAGTGTTCATTTTGTCAATCTATCGGTCAGAAAAAACCATGAAATTCACCAATCGGTCGTGGGGGAAAAATCGTGAATTTCTTCAATCTATCTCAAGGAAAAAATCATAAATGTTGTTGGTTGGTTGCTGGAAAACATCGCAAAATTTCAATCAGTCGCTTGAGGAGGAAAAAATTACAAATATTTTCAGTTGAACACTGGAAAAAAAAAATCATAAAATTTGTAAATCATGTTGGGAAAAAAAAAGCATGCAAATCACCGATCACTCACAGAAAATATCGCAAAATTTGTCAATTGCTCATGAAAAAATATTGCAAAATTTGTTGATATGTTGTGGGAAAAAATTGCAAAATTTGTCAATATGTCGTGGGATCCTATCGTGTCAATCCCCACAAAATTTTTTGATTGGCATGAGAAAATATTCATCAGTTGGTTGCGGGACTTGATCTTCGCTTTAAAAAACAAATTTCTTCGGAAAATGGTAATTCTTTTTTGGGCCGGAGCCTTCCGTCCTCAACATTCTTTTGGGTGGGATTTCAAAATTTTGGGCATGAATCCCATCATCCGACCCTGAAATTCAAGCCTTGTATAGATTTATTATTTAAAGTGGTTTTTCTGTAATTTTCTACGTTATGAAATGAGACAACTCAATGTAATTAACTCTTAACAAAACTCAATACAATTAAATATTGAGAGTGTGCTATTGGAGGGTTTAGAAACAAATCTATTGGTAAATACTGTTTGATATTAATTTATATCCGAACGGAATAGCTGCTGCAATAATAGTAAATATTTATGCACTGTATGATTGTGCATAAATGTTATATACAGTGTTGTTATAACTAAAGTTACCCTGCTTAGACCTGGTTGACAGATATCGATGAAACTTGGAATATAAGTTATATGAGGGGGTGGAGGGGAGTTGCAAAATTCACCGGTCCATCACTGAAAAATATTGCAAAATTTCTGAAAAGAAGCCGACTCAGACTCCGGCTGTTTTTTTGTTTGTTTGACTGTTTGAAGTGAAATTAAACCAATTCTCAATATGCTGCCTGGTGTACATTGTAGATGAAAACTGTAGTTATTTCTGAACTAATAAAATTTTAATCTTTATTTTATTTTATTTTTCCTTTCCATCAAAAATTTTTCTGCTCTGCGGAACCTTATTAATCTACTTTCCCCTTTTCAAGTCCACAAATCCGAAATAGTAAAATTTCTGTTTTCTTTTCTTCTTTAGATTTCGATAGTTGGAATTTTTCGGGTTTGTGGGATATGAAATTGAAAAATTAGTAAATCATTTGAGAATTTCTAGCTGAGCAAGTTTATTGGCAGGCATGCCCAAAAAGCTGTTGGCAATATTGGAAACTTCATCATTTGATTGCGAAAAATAATTGTGAATTTCATCCATAGATTGAAAATAAATCGTGATTTTCGTCAGTGTATCTCAGAAGAAAAAAATATGAATTTCGTCTATCGGTCATTGAAAAAGTGATCTTAGTCTATGAAGTGGTTATAAAAAGAAAGAAAAATTCTCCAGTCAATTGCATTAAAAAATTGTTGATTTTGTCAGTCATTGTAATATATCTGGAAATTTGTCGATCAGTTGATAAAAATCGTAAATTTCGGCATTCACTTTTCGAAATATCGTTTTTTGTCATTCATCTGTCTAAGAAAAAAAAAATCTAATTTCTTCAGTCTCATCAATCAGTCCCTGAAATGAATCTCAAAATTTGTCGACCATTGGTTGATAAAAAAAAATCTCGAAATTTCAACAGTCACTCGCTGTGAAAAAAAAACATTTTGATTTTGCCAGTAAGCCATAACATATAATTGCGAATTTCTTCTGTGTCTTCAATTTCGTCAGTCAAGCAAAAAATCACAAATTCCTTCAGTTAGTCGTGGTGAAATATCATGCATTTCTTCAATCAGTCTCTGCAAATATTACTGATTTTGTCAATCTGTCATTGAAATATATCATCAAATGTGTCGATTGTTCATTGATTAAAATCTTATTTTTCAGTCACTTATGGCTTAAAAATATCGCTGATTTCGTTAGTTGGTCATTGAAATGAATCAGGAAAATGTGTCGATTGTTCGTTATTAAAAAATGCATATTTCGGCAATAGTGGAAAAAAATCTTTTGTCAGTCGATCATCGAAATATATTACGAAATTTGTCAATCTTTTTTGTCAATAAAAATAGTAATTTATGGCAATCAGTCACGGTAAAACAAAAATCTCAGATTTCTTTCTGTAGCTTTCCGATATTTTTTAAATTTAAACCCTATCTTACCAAAACTAATTTGTCTTGTTAATTTATATGCAAATAATGTACTAATATTGTATTCTTAAATATTTTCTAGCTTCAGTGAGACACGACCAACTGTTTGAAGATGCTGCTGTTAGTGACATTCAAAGCTGGATAGCCAAGTGGCTGCGATATGCAACAGATAGAGAGTTGGGCTGTCGAAAAAAACAACCTAATGTATCAGAAAATTTTGATTTTAATAAATAAATAAATAAATTACCATGTATTAGTATTGTCATTTCTTTTTTTTTCCAAATCTTAATATCAAAATTTTTATTACATACAATTTCAAAGGTTTTGAAATATCAATATTTGTATGGAGTTAAATAAAATTTGTTCCAAAGTTGATTTTTCTTTTTTTTTTTTTTATCATTGCAGAGGATGAAGTCAAAAAAGGATCTTTCAAAGTTTATTATACTTTAGCCAAAAATCTAAAATACTTTATAAAAATTATCTCATGTTTCTTTTAAGTATATCAACAGTTTTAAATTATCTGCACAAACTAAAAAAGTCAGTTTTTATAAATAGCCTTGACTTGACAATAGCTTTTGTAAGGTAGTTTATCAGTGAAGCTAATCTAAAAAATAAAAATCAAAGTACAACCAATATTATTGCAGTTTGACGACAAATTTAAACTTTTAAAGTATTGTTAAGTATGTAAACAATGCCATTTTTGAAAAACAAATTTTATTTTTGGCATAAATACTATTTTCAAATCTTCAATTATTACTAATTTGATACTGTGCATTTTGTTTTGGAGCAGCTTTTCAGTGTTCTTAAGGTCGAAATATGAAGCAGCAGAGATGTTACTATAGTACATTTTATGATGAATGTGATCAAGTTATTCATGTGAAATATAAATAACATACACAGACAGGTGTGGGAGAATTAACAGAAAATTTTATCAGACAATGATTTACTTCACTAGCCAACAAGATGCAAGATACAGTTGAACATTGTTATGACAAGATGTAAGTAACTGAAAAAGAAATAGTTTCATAATCTTTTGAATAAAAATATTGAAAAAAAAAAACTTAGTTTACTGAAGATAATTGAGGTGGTCAGGGCAAGAAAGAGATAAGCCACATTTGTAAACTTCTGAGATATCAGTTTGAAAGTTATATCAAAAACTCAAATCAAGATATATAACCTAAAGTTTTTTCGCCAATGTCTTAGTAACATTTGAGATACTGAGCCACAATATGGCATTACTTTAATTATATTAATATTACGTTTTTTGTAAATTAGCTATCTTTATTGGGGTAAAAAACGAAACTTGTCACATAGGCTGCCACCAAGTGACATTAGAAACAAATTATATGCTTTATATTATAATTTACAATATTGAGCAACAGATTACAGTACTATATTTATTTCACTAAAAATGTGGCTTGGGACTTTCTTGCCCCGACCCCCTCAATTGTTGGGTAAAGCCAGATCAACTATTTAAAGTGTAGTACATTGGGAAAATTGTAAAGTTTTCTGAATAAACATGTTAGGAAGTCTGCCATTATAATTTTAGAAAAATTTAGTGTCTAGTGGCTAATTAAGCAAACATCACATTTTGCATAGTTTGTACTTTTATCAAAGATAAATAAAATGTTTAACTGTTTTATTGCATTTTAAAAGTACAACTAAACTTAATGTAGAAATTTTTCTTTTAAAAAAAATGGTGGTATGTTCATTTAATACTAGTGATGTGAGAAATATAAGTCAATTTTTTTACAGTAAACTTGTAAATAGAAAAGACCGGCTAGAAAGGTAAAAGGGAGATGTATCATTTATTGTGTTGTCCTCTAAATGTTTCTTAATAAAAACCCACGACCCGTACTGCATCAAATATTTCACTAAAGTCAATTTTTTTTTTTTTCTCTTTTTCTGCACCATTTATAATAATAAAAATACCTAAGAAGTCTTATTTAGTTTTAAAATGATTTAAATTAACAATTGCAGAATTCTGGCTAAGCATGAACTTATAAATTTTCTTGTAATAGAATTTTAGAATGATCTACATAATTTTTTTTTTTTTTTTTTTACGTTAAACCATTAATATGTAACAAAATGCTCCATATTCTGCTGATTATGTGTGTGTGTTTTTTCAGGTAACAAAGATTATATATATATTTTTTAATTCTTTATTAGATTTTATACAGAAAGAATTTCAAAAGTTTTTTTTTTTTTTTTTTTTTTTTTTTTTTTTTTTTTTTTTTTAGATGACAGCAAAATATATAATAATAATATTTAAAAAAAATCAAAGCATTAAATATTTTTTCTGAATAGCTTGAAATTTGATTTGCCTTAAAACCTTTTTTAAAAAAAATTCTGTTATGTATGTCAACTAGGAGTGATAAATGACAATAACGGAATAAAATAATTTTTTTTTTTTTTTTGGGGGGGGGGGGGTCTGAAAACTTTAAATGCATTTTTAGAAGAACTTTGATTTCACTGATTTTAGTATGTGGTAAATTAGGTTACTTGGAAATTTTACAGATATTCTTAAGAAATGTTTTTTTTACATTGATTTGCACATAATGTAGTTATGCCATGAAAGTGGAAGTATCTGTCGTAAATTTTTAATTTTGAATCATTTATATTGAAAAATAGATTTTTTTAATTTAAAATTGGTCTTTTTGCTAAAAATTTCAAATTTCTAGTTCATTGCACAGAACAAGAACAAAAGAATGTGGCAATGAAAAAAATTTTAAATGAATAAAGACATTTATATAAAAGATTTAAAGAAATCGAAAAAACAAAACTTGGTATCTGTATTTAGTTAAAGAATTGAAGTTAAGTACAACACCATAAAATGATAAATTGAGCATGTGAGTGGAAAAAGCATAACATTAGAGCTGATGTAAATGTTGAGGAAACGCCCAAAAAAAAAAAAAAAAACCGTGCATTTCAAAGTAAAAAACTGATTAATTTTATTTATCAATGAAACTATTTCATTTCATTTTTTGTTTTTAGAATGTTATTCTTTTTCCACACACCTGTTCAGTTAACTGCAAAATGTGAAAAGGAAAAAAAAAATCTTCAGTTAGCTTTTGACAATAAAAGTTTAATTATTTTTATTTATAGAACTAGGATAAATTAACTTGCGTATTTTCCATTTGTTCCTTTCTTTATATAACAGTAGAGGAGAATAAGCTACTATAAATAAACTTTATTTTATAAGCTAAGAAATTTTTTTTTTAGTTTTCAATACTATGAAATTCAATATATTCTTTACTGTTCAATATTAATTAAATCACAAATATTCGCCGACATGCGTATAAATGTCGATAAATTGTCACAAAATCGATATTGATCATAAATATACGTCGAATATAAGGCACAAGAACGATATTCATCGCATATACGTCGAAAATAAAAGGCGAAATGATAACAATTAGATATAAGCAATACCAAATTAGTGTCATTTTGTTTACGTTCTTGTGTCGGTCAAATCTGAATTCAAGCATATTTGTATCGAATACGTATCGGATATATCGCCGGTGGCCGTCGTTGTGTCAGATTTTTGGCGGCAAATCGATAACCAGTCCACGTATCGCTAAAGATACCAGAAAAGTTGACAAAATCGAAACAGTTCTGTTAAGATTTGCTGTTATCGGTATAGCACCTCTAGTATTTGATGATAGGTATCTTTCTTGTATCAATCTGTCAGCTCTGTGTTTGCTGGGTCAGTCACTAGAAGTTCATAACACTTTTCCAGTTGTTTCCTTATTTTCCCTCCAAATTCATTTGGATTTTTCGTTTTTCCATCTAGGAAAGAAAATAGATGACAAGTGGGTAGTATGAAGCAGACAAATCAAGCACTGCAGTGGCTTTCATAATTCTTTTTCCAAAAAAGCAATCGCACCATTATTCAATTCAGTGTTCGAGGCTGTTCCATCATATCCAATTGCAGTAATGTTTAAGTATTGGTTGTTGCCATTGAAAAATGTCATTATGTTGTATTTTATACCTTTTCCAGTGCTAGAAATCGGTTTTATATGTCTTGAAAATTTTGATCCACGTTCTGAAACAAGTGATAAGTGAGTTCTTCGATAACAGTTATTTTGTAATACTTAGTTCCTTTCTTCTTTTGCACAATAGTCTTATCTTTTCTTACATAAAAAACAATTACTTTCTACAACTAGTTTTACAGTTTATTCTACATATATTTTTCGGTTCTTTATTTGCTCTCATCTAATTTTCATTCTGTCAATACATTTCTGTCATACTTCTTTCTTCATCACTAATCAGACCAATATCCTGCAGAGCGGCGCTTGGAATTGTTGCAACAATTTTGTCTGATACTCAAGTTTGATCGCAAGAGAAGCCAAAAATTGTAATTTCATGCGCATTTGTTTATGATTTTGATTACTTGAGGTTTCAGAAACACTTGACGTAGAGGCAATAAAAAAATTGGGATAGTATAGTATTCTCTTCTGAACTTTATTCTGTTTCTACCTCATTGTATACTATTTATGTTTCATTATTTTTGTAATTAAAATGTATTACGCAGTAAATTTACCATGTTTTATGATTAAAAGCAATGTGTATTTTTTTTCTTTTTTTTTACTTCGAGTATATTCAGTACTCAGTTGTAAATTTCAACATAATTGCGTAATTTGTCAAAATTTTTATAAAAATCCTTCTTGCGGCATATCTAAACATAATCCAATTACGCTGATATTTAATTTCCATCGTTATTTTGATCAAAGACAACTTATGAAAACTATAGCCTATTGAAAAAAAAATTAAACATAATTGCGAAATTTGTCAAAATTTTAATAAAAACCTAAAGTTTGCCCTTCTTGCGGAACCTCTAAACATAATCCAATTACGCTTATATTTAATTTCCGTCTTTATTTTGATCAAAAGCAACTTTTGAAAACTATAGCATATTGAAATTATTATTATTTTTTTTTTACATAACTGCAAAAATTGTCAAAATTTTAATAAAAACCTAAAGTTAACCCTTCTTGCGGCACCTGAAAACATAATCCAATTACGCTAATATTTAATTTCCATCTTTATTTTTATCAAAGGCAACTTTTGAGAACTATAGCATTTTGAAATTTAAAAAAAAGTTTTTTCGTTCCACCCTAATACACATGCGTCTGAAATCTGAGATCGCATTTTAAAAAAGCACGCAAAACGCTATATCTAATCAAAAACTGAATTTATTATTATGAAAACTGTAGGAAAGGAACTAGGTTATCTGAACTTGATATTTATTAAAACTACCTTCAACAGAGATTAAACAATATGGAGCCGGAAATATTTGCATGTCTCAATCAAATAATCTTTATTTCGGCCACTATCTGACTTCAGTTACTCAACGCATTATGGGAGATTAATTAGTTTCTCTTTCAAGAGTGCTTTTACATTTAAAAATTTTCAGACCACATTTGTGTCGCTTTGAGGTAAGGAAGATTGGTGGCTATCCATTGGCAGTCACAGCTTTATGGGAAGACGGGATAGCCCTGTTGAAACACGTATAACCTTATATTGCATACGCTGTCTATTCAGGGATTCCGAACTGTTCAGGGCACCGGAACGTAGCCAAAATAATTAAGTTATAGCTGCTGAGAAAAGACGTATGATGGTATGACATGACTTTCGACACTCACGAAGGAATAGCCATGATTGTTGCCATCCATTTAGTGTACAAAACTGGACGAAAATCATAACCGCACATAACCAATTGTCATTTCTTATGTTCACCTTTTGATCCTGGTGGAAGTTGATTCCTTCTGACAAAAACTAGAAAAGTTCGCGCATTTCAGGATGTTTAATTTTATGGGGTAAACGTTTTGCTCTTTTAAAATTCTTTCATTGTGTTTTCGCAAGTATAAACGGAGCTTTTCTGATAACATTGGATTTATAACGATTTTTTCTCGTGATACATTCGTCAAATTCTGCTATCTGAAACAGGAAGATATTTTGCAATAGCACTTATTGACCATCCAGGTTCCTCATTGATAATGTTTTTTAACTTTTGTATAAAGTAAGCTATTCGGATAATGTATAAATGTTGTGAATGTTTTATATTTTTTATTACTTAGCTACAGGGGAACTATTTCAACTCGAACGGTCTTTCTTTTTATCGAACTTCATGGTCAATTGATCTGGTCACATTCAAAATACTTTGGTAACGAAATATTTTGTTTTGCGCATACGGCAAAATTACAGCATTCCTTTTTATTTCTTGTGTTACCTGATGGGTTTATAATGAATATACGAATACGAACTTTCATTTAATTCGAACTAATCATAAAGTCCCAAAACTTTTGCATTAGAACTTTAATTCTTGTTAAAAATAGTTAGTTAATTCTGGCTTATACTTATGACATCTGTAAATTCAAATTAAAAAAATTAATATATTTTAAAAAAAATCCTTGCGATAGTTCTAGAAAGCTGTGAATTTTTTTTTTTTTTTTTAGTCTTGTTTACAAAACTTACAACTCTTTAATAAACTACCTCATTTATTCAGCAACAAATAAGAAAATATTATAAAATTCAAACATTATCGCACGATAAGTACATAATAACCCAAAACCAGTATTAATATTTTGTCTTCATTCAGAAATTGCTGTTTTAGGGCTAGCGTCTAAAATTAATTTTTATTTTTTATACCTTAAAAGATTATAATGCAGCATGGACATAATGCCTGTTTTTTTCCAATTTCAAAGAGAAAATTTACTGTAAGAATGCAATCGCATCAGAATTTGTAGCAGTAGATAATGATTTCGAAATTTGTGGGAAATTTAAAACAAGGGTGTTATTAAAAAACTATTACAGGCAAAAAAATAGAAAATTTATTTGATTCGGTGGTTGACTCCCAGTTAGATTATGAGACTTCTAAAGTCTTTAAACACTATTGAAAATTTAGTTAATAGATGCACTTAATATTTTAAAATTTTTATTCTGATTAAGCCTTTAGCAGACAAAGAACTGAAATGTTTATTTGAAACAGAAAAATTCTCTGACAACCACCAAATTACAAATTGTAACGAAAATCACTAACCATTTTGTTTTTTTAATGTTAGTTTATGTTATTAAACTGTTTAATTTTATTATATATTTCAGTTTCACCTGCTTTATTTCTGCTAATACGATTCTAATTGTGATACAAATGAGAAATTTTGCATTTTAAGATTACTAGTCATTTTAATAGTCATTTTAATATAAAATGCTTTTATAATATTTTTTAAATAATTCAAATTATAAGAAAAAGTTATTTTTACTTCAGTGTTACCATGAAAAATCTTTTTGATTTTAGAATCGGACAATTGAGAGGCAAGAAAGTGCGAAGCGACATTTTTTGTGAAATAAATCTAACACTGTAATCTGTTGCTTAATATTGAAAATTATAATATTCTGCATATAATTTGTTTATAATGTCACTTGGTGGCAACATATGTCCCAGGTTTCGTTTTTGCCCCTGACGTTTATGCCCGCAATGAACATAACTAATTTACAAAAAACGTAGTAGCAATATCATTAAAGCAATGCTATATTGTTACTCAGAATATCTCAAATGTTACTAAGACATTGGCGAGAAAACTTTTTGTTATATATCTTGAATTGAGTATTGGATCAAATTTTCAAATTGAAATATCTCAGAAGTTCAAAAATGTGGCTTAGCACTCTTGCCCCGACCCCTTCAATACGAACTTGGGTAATTCGAACTTTTTTCTTTGTACCTCCGAGTTCAAATTAACGCTCGTCGGCTGTACATAATATTTTCTATACGTGTAAATTTATCTACAACACTGTTAAAAAGTTTGAACTACGTTGAACCAACTTTTGGTGCTGAAATACGTGCAACCATAGTATAGTGAAGTCTTGTTCTTATACCTGGAGCTACGGTTCAACCGGAGCTCCAAATGCTGGAAGGAGATTTCACAATTTTATGGCAGCAGTTATTGAAGCAACAAAAGTTAGTTCAACCTAATTTTTAACAGTAACCTATTAATATTCCTTTATTTTCAAAAATTAATCTAGTGTAATCATGTTTCCAGCGTTTACTGGAGGTCCCATTACCTGAGATTTATTATGTTGTGCTGATTCAGATATCAGACCAGATGCTATGATCATTATAGTTGGGTGAAGTAGTTCATCCATATTCGTCCGGGATTGCTCAGTTGTTAGAGCATTGGCAGCTTCAGCCAAGGGATCCGGGGTTCAAATCCTGGCACGGACTTTTTTGCCCAGTAGGGAAGATTACATCTAATATGATTTCTTTACCAATTTGAATAATTGTGTGAAAATTTTGTCTAGTGTATTCACGTTTTCAGCGTTTACTGGAGGTCCCATTACCTGTGATTTATTCTGTTGTACTGATTCGGATATCAGACCAGATGCTATGATCATTGAGGTTAACTGGGTGAATTAGTCCATCCATGTTAGTCCGAGATTGCTCATTTGGTAGAGCATTTGCAGCTTCTGACACGGAATCCCGGTTTCGAATCCTGGCCCGGACTTTTTCGCCCAGTTGGAAAGATTACATCTCATATGATTTCGTTAACAATTTGAATAAGTCTGTCAAAAATACTTCTAGTGTAAAATATTTTATTAAATAAAGTTTATGACTCAAAGTAGGATTATTCGACTTGAAAAACTTAAAAGTTGGTAGCTATCTATGTACTTTTCTTACGCTCAATAATGTTGTTTCACAATAAATATTAATGTTCAATTGCATTCACGTCAAATGTATTTCAAAGAGTTTTTTTTATTATTATTTGTTTTAAACAAATTACGACGATAGTTATTACATCATTCCATTTAAATGGATCTTTTACTTTCATGAACTTTCCTAAAATAAATACCTTCTTTTACATGAAAATTATCGTCGAAGTTTATTTTGAATGCGCTTAATAATGAGGGTCGACAGGATAATGAATGTTTGAATAAAAATATAAATTTTATATTCAAAAGCAGTATATTTATATTTCATCGAAATTACTCCAGCACATTCTTTTGTTTAACCATTGAGTTACTTCTGTGATAATATTTTTTTTTGTTTTAAAATCTTTAGATTAGAAAATGATTTCTTTTTTAATTAAATGCAATGCGGGTTCCTTTATAATAGTAGAAAGATAAATAATTCATTCAAGATCTTCTTGAACCAGATTCAGATTTATTAAAGAAAAAGTACAATGTAAAAATGTTAGACTAATGTGATGAAAATTTATAATCTAAATTATTAAAATTATTAATTGACATTAATTGTATAATTATCATTTTCTAGTTTTTTTTTTTTAATTATTCATTCATCGTTGATTTACTACCGCTCTGAAATTCCAATTTTAATGACCATACTTTTTTCAAAGTAATTACGTTGTTAAAGTAAAAGCAAATTTAAATTTTGCTTTTATTTTGTTGTGTGTGCCTCATTTGTCTTGTAACCTATCTTTTGTGTAAAAAGTTTGTATTTGTTAGTCATTTAATGGCCATGTTTTAATGTACTGAGTAAATTACTGTTGTTAGTAATAAAAGAAATACAGGATAGTCCTAAATTGTTGTCAGGCTTTCCTTATTTCATTACCTTTTGACTAAAAAAAATGAAAAAAATTATTATATATTCATAAAGTTACAACTACAAATGTTTTTATAATAATATATGCAAATTTATGCATTCGTAAAGTTTAAACTGAAAATATCATTAATGAAACATTTATCAAATATATAAAATTTTAAAGCATTTTGTTTTAATTCTGAATTTAATAACGACAGCGATTACTGTTCTAGATTAGTTGTGGAAGTTTTTGCTGCAGTAATCAGGCTCTGGATCTGTTCTAGAAGCATATCAACATACATTAAAAATCTATTAGGAAAGATAGTTATACGAATTCTGTATTTCGTGTAATATTATTCAAATAGTGACATTATTAATTACACCATTGTACTAACTAGTTAGAATCACTTTCTGAGTTAGTCCTAAATAATGCCTTATATTAATGCTCATTTGGAACTGCTTGTATTTAATTTTTCAAATTAAGATTTTCTTTAACCTTTACTATTACATAAAACAAATTTCATTAATCATTTATAGAATTTATAACCTAAACGTACCTTTTAGTTTACGGCTCCTTATTAGGGTGGAGTGAAAATGGCCTTAAAATCTTTTTTTGGAATTTTTTCTTCGGATAGGTCTCAAAATTTGTCCATTGGCACACTGAATATTAGGTTAAATTTTCATTTCATTTGGAATTCATCTTTGGGGCTCTACCAACTCTTAAAAATTATGCCCTTTATATGTGAAAATCCAAGATATGCACTATGTAGTGTAAAGTATTTAAATTATTTTTTTGCAGAATTTCTGTGATTTTAGTAAAATAACCCATAAAATATGACTGATTAAAGTATTACATTTGATCAATCTAAGTGTTATCATGTTTTGAGCACTTGAAGGTAAAGGTCATACTAAAATGTAAATTTTAAAGAAAAAGTAAAATAATTATTTATACAGTTCACTTTTATGTTTTGAATATACATGAAAGATAGTTCTCTGAATGTATAGGAAAGACAATTTTCTAAATCTATAGGAATACAATAAAATGGATATATACGATGGACTCTAAAACTATCTGAGTATTCACTCTAATTTATATTGGCCTTTGGTATCAAAACTAGGCATCATGTTTCGCGATTTGATTTTTGCTCGTATATATCCGTCCCTTGCTTCTACTTCTACAACTTCTAATGTTGCATGTGTAACTAATTTCACGAATCTTTCAAAATCAAACTTTCAATCTTTTGCCAATCTTTGTTTCAAAATATCTAATAGCACTATTATTTCTTACTGTGTTTACAGCTGTTCCGTCACAACCTACAGCCATAGTTTGTCAAGGTTTAAATTGTTTTCAGTGCAGTATTTGAAAGTGCTTTCTGCGATATGCTTTCCAGATCCAGAAGACGGTGTAATGTGTCCCTGATACAGTGAATTATGCTCTTCAACCAGACATACATGTTCTTCACTTATAGTTATTCGATGTAATTTATCTCCTATTTTCTCTTGATGTAGTGTTTTATATTTTCTTCCATCAAAATATATACTTTCGATTCCCGCTTTTAAAGCTTTCAGATCATCTTTTTGCACATTCTCTAGTTTTCTTTCGTTCTCTGCGTACTTTGCTTCTGTGAATTATATGTGATGAATAGTTTTCTATTATAATGCCAATATCTTGTAAAGTTGCAGAAGCTATTGCTGCCACGCATCTATCAGAAACCCCATACTGATCTGAGATCCCTGAAACCGTAGGAGATGTGTTCTCATTTGTCTTTGTGACTTTTCTTTAGCAGTAGATGCTTGTGATACGGATATTAAATCTTCACACCCTGATGAAGAGCTACTACTTCTTTCTTCATCACCACTGCCAAAATACATAACACCTGTACTGCCCAGAATAACTGCAGAATTTAAACTTGGCTTTTCAGCCCACATCGACTTCCTTGTTTTCCTGTCTTCTCTTTGTCTCAATTTACTTGTCTAGGCTTTATCGAGCATACCAATAACCCTCTTTCTTGCTGACCTTTGGTCAAGAAGAAATTCCTGTTCTTTTGGAGGCACCTTCCTTGATTTTTCACAAGTACATTTAGGAATTGGCTTGTATTTGCGCTCCGAAATGTCTAGAAGTTTATTTACAGCTTCAGATTTGAAAAACTGAACCTTCTTCATGTAATTATCATTTCTTTTGGATTTGGTGAATTGAATAAGACTCTGGTATTTAGAAAAATCGTTGGCTATCATTTGGTCAATACCCCTCTGGGAAACTATAAGAATTGATGCTTTCTTCCAAATTTCTTCGATCTTCTCTCTTAGGATTTGAATTACCTATGACTTTGGTGGATCTTTACCATTCCAACTTTGTTTTAATTCTTGTCTTATGTATAAGTAACATTTTATAACGTCTGCTATTGTTCGCAAAACAACTTCATTTAGTTTTGAAGGCACACCAAATAACAAAGATTCCACTGCACGTTTAGTAATGGTAAATTTCGGTTTGCCTCCACTCGCACTCATTTTTGCGCTAAAAATGAAACAAATAATTTGTAAAGCTCAATAAAACGTTTAAAAATTTTTTAAATAAAGATTTAAGGCTTAGAGATGATAAATGAAGTTACACTAAACATTTTAAATAAAAAAATGTCAAACGAGATTACCATCGAACACTGTAAATGTACAATTTATGGTAAAAACCTATTGCGTGAAACAATGAAAATATAAAGGTCGTGGTAGAGCCCTGAAGGAGTGTTTCAAAATTCATAAAATTTTGTATGTATATTATAGGTACTAAAAGGCAACTTTTGGCTGCTATCCAAAATCAAAATTCCAACTTTCATTTTTTCACTCCACCCTACTCCTTATTCAGTTAGCGCATGCAGACAAAACTTTTAGAGATCTTTATTATTTGAATATGAAGACCCCCATCATATTTAATGAATATACATCCCGAGAAAGAAAACAACACTCACTTCCCTGCATGTTTTTATCAAATGCAAGCAAACGTACACATGCCACGTGGGTCTTGTTAAAAACACAAACCCTAGAAGGAGTTACAGTTCAATTTAGTGAGTGCAAGAAGTTGAGTAGCACCCATTAAAAAATTCACCATACCTAGGCTGGAGCTGCTTTTATGCCTTATTGGGGCTAGACTCACTAAAACTACTGTGTCCGACTTGAAGTTAGAACCCAGAAATACAACATACTGGAGTGACTCATCAACAGTCTTAGGGTGGATTCGAAGAGAACACGCTTGGGGTACTTTCGTACATAACAGAGTATTGAAACTAAGAAGTTTTGCTAAAATTTCCGATTCGAAACCATACATAAAGACCAATCGAATATCGTGAAAATTCCAAAAGATACCGGTTATATATTGAGATGACTTTCACCTGCATTCTAAATATGGATTGTAGATAAATTATTTTTCACATATCTTTTGCGAAAATTTGCAATTTCACGAAAGCAAAATTTATTTTTAAATGAATAACCATTTTATTCTTAATAACAAAAAATAATTCTTTTCAGATATTATAAAATTAAAATTTTTGCCTTAAATCTCTTGGCAAACTGTATGTCAATATACTCACAAATTAAAATCAAAGCTTCAAACAGCACTCTATCTTTCCTACTCCTTTGACAGTTAATAATAACTCCAAAAGTGCTGTTAAAATACTTTTTCCCCATACAAAGTTTTATTTTAGTCGTTACCTCTAAGCATGCGCACAATGTCTTTCTACAATCTGATTTGTGAGTGAAAGTCACGTCTTTGTTACAATTCATACACAAGATTATAATTAATTACAAAATCGCAAAGAAATATTGCAATGCTCAAATACTTTTTACATCACTGTATATTGTTGTTCCAATTTTCAATAGTTACATTTATCTGAAGATAACCAATGTATTAAAGATTACTTTAGCTCAGTGTTTTCCACTCTCATTCATCTTGACATGGTAAAGTTATTTTTGCTAGTTATGTCAGAATGGTTCTCAACAATAAATGCGATGCAGCTTTTAAACTTTCCATTTACGGTGATGTGTCACTGTCACTCGACAGTTAGTATATTCTTTTATCAGTAATGAAAAGGCACTTTTGGCAAAAGATGTTTCAATAAACATTTTTATATAGATATTAATACAAATCAATAAAAGAGGAGTGACTCCACTTGATTTTTCGAACACTTGTCTAAAAAAAGAGAAATAAAACTAGGAAACTTTTATAAATTCCTGCACAACCGGCCCATTCGTTTTAAAGCCGAGGATATCCCTAAAGCCCAAGAAGAAGGATCTATATATTTCCAAAAAACCCAGTGAGGGACCAGCCAGGAACAAACCCGAATTCATTGAAGCTTTTAAGAAAAAAATATTACAATGTTTTACATTGACATTACAGTTTAGCAGTTTACATATAGGATTTTGAATGTTATGATTCCAAAGGTATAATTTTTAAAGTTATTACAGTTTTTCTTTATATACATGAAATACTAAAATCGGTTCAATAAGTTCATAAAGTTCTTTTATCTCGCAAATTTCAGTTTAAATTTTATATAAATAACATGATCTGGTTGTATCACTGCACAGATGAGAAATAATTTTTGAGGCTGGAAGTAATTTGAGGCTGCTTCTTTTAGGAGGAAATGTATTCAGCTCTTAAAGACTAGAACCCTTCCGTTCCTCTTACAATAATTGAGAAATATGTTTTTATGAAATTATTTTAAAATATGTTTTATATTTATGATTGGAAAGTTTCTGACATAATGGAAAAGGCTGGATTCGAACATTGAACTTTCCTTTTGAAACTGAAATCGTTATTTGCGCAACTAACGCAACTAGCTCTGCGCAACTTATTGCATAGGCACAATAGTTATCACATATTAGATACACCTGTCACGTATACTTCAGGATTTTTCCTATAGCATCCGTCGCAAAGGTGTTTTAAAATGGTTTAAAAAGGGACCAATGCTTGGGCCAATTTTTACAAAATCTACACAGTTTTTGCAATATGTTCTATAAAACTTTCGCCATATGGTATCTCAGTCGGAAGTTATATACATTTAGGAGTTATCGTGTTCAATATCACATACACACACACACACACACACATATCATGATTAGAAGACTTTCCTTACACTATACATTCGAAAAGTAATGAATCACGACAAAACGTATAAATCAACAGAAAATACTAATGAATGCATTCATTCTTTTGAAACAAAATTTGAATTCCATAGATTTTTATCATGTTAATACCATTAATTTAACCCATAAATTTCATTTAATATAATCACAAGTGACACTTATTATTTTTACAGTTTATTTTAGTAGCAAAAATTTAAAAAAAAGCAATTTTCCTTGCAATAATTTCATAAATCTGAGCTGTCTTATATGGAGACTGGTAGTAAAATATGGATTGAAAAATGTGTTGTAAGTCATTAGCTGTCACCTAGAAACCCTAGGTGAAACGAATTTTGAAGAATGAAAAATTATTCATCATATTTCATTCAAATAACCGTTGATTTAAATAGGAGACAAAACCCGCCTGCATTACAATTTTCAACTAGTCGGATATGTCAATCCCAAAACTTTCTTATATCTCACACAGGTTGCGCGTACACAAAAAAGAATCAGCACCAATATATATCAAGGTCTAACTGAAACTCAAGTTTTATTAAATTCCGTGCATTATTTCTTGAGATATGACTAGACTATCGCTGAAAACGTGTAAATCCTGTAAAATGCTGCATAGCAGCGCCACCTGCTACGCGATTTTTACCAAAAACTAATCAGCACCAACTTATATCAGAGACTAACAGAATATAAAGTTTTATTAAATTCCGAGCATTAGTTCTTCAGATAGAGCTATTGCGGAAATCGCGAAAAATGTTGCATAGCAGCGCCACCTGCTGGGCGATTTTTACCAAAAACTAATCAGCACCAATTTATATTAGAGACTAACTGAATATATTTTTTTTATTCCGAGCATTAGTTCTTGAGATAGAGCGGCCACAAAATTTTTGTCACATACAGACAGACAGACAGAGTCACAGACAGACGTTTTCTAAAAATAGTCAAATCGTATTCAGTACCTTCTAAAACGTATAAATCCGTCGAAATCCGGAAGTCGAAAATTTTCAAGAATCCAATACTTTCTTCTTGTAAAGATAGAAGAAAGTAAAAAGGGAAGGAAATATATTATGTAAACAAGACTGATTTTTTTTTCTCTTAGAAATTATTATAGAAGCAGATGGATTCACAAGAATAACGACATTTATTTTTTGTTAAAGCATAATAAAAAATACTCCGAAACTATTTTTATAAAATAAAGCAGTAAATTATTTCCTTAATTTTATTAATCTCGTGTTTTTTATTTATATTAGAAAAGAGTTAATTTATTAAATCGATGGTCTCTAAACATTGTAGAAATACAAAAACTTGTATATGTTAGATGCACAATTTGCAACTAGTCAATGCCATATTTACATTTTTCATCGATTTTCGCGATTTGTTTTATATAACGTTTGAAATTTCATTTATTTCTTAAAAAATCTTTTTCATGAATTTCTTTTTCTTTCGGAAAATTGCAAGTGGTTACTTATTAATACTTATTCGTGTTTCTCGAAAAGTCTAAGAAAACTCGTTTTTCTAGTTAAAGTATCCTACATGTAATTCTTTTTTACTTTTACTTAATTAAAATTATTTAATCACCTAAATTCCCTATACATTAATTTCAATATGACATTTAACATGTATTTTAAACCTTTCCTACTAAATATCCATCAGAAAATGTTCTTACGTATCATTATTTCTAGCTAACATAAAATACGCAACCATTATTAATAACTCATTGAGAAAAAAATAATAATAAAAAAGTCATTACTTTCGTGTAGATTTTATACTTATTTTTATTTCCTTTAATGATTTTTTAGTGCTACATAATAATACAAACTGGGGGGAAATGTCGTTTCTACGCATTGTTTTTCTATTGTTGAAATTCCATTATTCATTGTCGTTAACTTTATCTTAATGAGGGTATTATCGCTTTTTTATTGCTATCATAATCTCACTAATGATGGAATAAATGAAGCATTTTTCCAAAAGCAAGAGTATTTTGTAAAAAATTTGAGAAGTTGCGAAAAAACCCTCAAAGGAACTGTACATTGTTTTCTTATAAATGTTGGCAAAAACCGTACACATTTTCACCATAGAAAAAAATATGTACTTCTACCTTGCATGCATAATTATAATTAATTTATATTTTCTAAATATTTGGAGCAATCCAATGGATAGGGATGTCCGGAAAATATCGATACATCAGGACAGAACTCTCGATTTTTGACAACGATGTTAGACTCTCGGTATATATCTATATATATTTTCCTTACATCCTATATATCGATACGTCTGTGAAATTAATATTTTACATATCAAAATCCACTTTAAGCATTTTTCATGCACATTTGTAAATAAATCTAACTAAATTGATTTTATTAAAAAAATACATATTTGGTTTTTTTATTGGCTTAAAACTCTATTTATTGACTTGTCGTTTAATATGGCTATAAAGTTTAGGTAAAGTGAAAATTTCCTTCGCGCAGTCAAAAAATCATTCCATCATAATTTAAATGATTTTTGACTAACTCTCTTTATCGAAATCAGAAACTAGGGGAAAAAAACCCTCCCTTACTCATTTTTGTCTTGAATGAAGGTTCTGCTCACCAAAATGTCAAAGAAAATTAGGTGGGCTTTCAGTTGTGTTTTCATTTGTTTGTGAATCTTATCTGATTCATGTATTGTTGTGTTTTTCACAAATGTGTTAATGTAGTAGCTTTATATAAATACATTATTTAATTAATATTGAACTAGTAAGTTTAGAGATATAATTTGTTCCTAAATATGACGTTTAGGGATATTTTAGCACTATTAATAAAAGGGCTATTAAAATGTATTTTAATTCGAAAAATACTAATATTAAAACAAAACTGATACGTTATAACAAGAAACTATTCAGCCTTCAACATCAAAAGGGCCAGACAATAAAGTCGGTATGGTAACGTCTTGTGGTGGTGTTTCAAACACCCTCTGCAATTATGTATTCTTGGACATCTTTGTATTTCCTAACATCTGTAACTGGAAAGCTTAATGCCATCCTTTGGAAATCAGAGAAGACTATTTACCGAAAATTTTATGCTTTAGCAAGATATTTAGGTGTTGTTGCGACTTCTATATCAGCTGACGGTCTGTTTTCTAAAGTCGAAAATACAATTACGGAAAAAAAATGCAAATTTTTGAAAAAGTTGCAGATTTTTTTCAAAGGTACTATTTTAAAATTGAATGTCTCAAAAATACTGGGAAGGATTTTATTTACACGAATATTAAAAATATTATTTAACATAAATAAAACATTCCCTGTATTAAAACATTAAGAAAATATGAAAATATTCTGATCTATCGAACTATCGATATATCGATATTTTTTATCCGAAATTTTTCGAATATAAATGTCTTTAAAATATCAAAAAATCAGTATATGGATATTTCGAATATTTTTGACATCTCTACTAATGTAATCCTTATACCATATAAAGAGCTGAGTTATTTTAAATAATTGAAAAACAAATAATTTTCTTTAAATAATTATACATTTTGAGATGTTATGAATATGTGACTATCATAAATTTAATACTCTAAGAATCAGATACTTGGAAATTTTTCATATATAGAAAAAAATGTTCCTGAAATTGTTAACGCACACACACACACAAAAAAAAAAAAAAAAAAAAAAAAACATTGAATGAATTCATTGAACCGGCAAGATAAATCATACTAAAATTGTTTGTATCATCAAAATAATTTTCTTTGTTTAGGAATTAATGTATCTGTCTATATTTGTTTTTGAATAAGCTGCAAATTTAGTAACGCCTGAAAAATTATTTTTCACACGCCTCTAGATAGCACATTTTTGTCTTTATGAGCAGTAGTCAAATTCACGTGTAGTTGGGAAACATGACTAAGTCCATGGGTCTAAAAACGATAATTACAGGTATAAATCCGAGTCTGGTTTTGTGAAAAATCCTTTCGACAATCAAATACACTCACCCTCATAAATTAAGGAATATGACCAGACATTTTCGATTTTAGACCTTTTGTCAAATATATACAGAAATGCTTAATGAATCACTCTTAAACATGGAGGATGTAAAGAACATGCTTCATTTGATATTTATAAAGTGAAAAATTAATCACAAAGGAAATTAAGAGATTTAAAAAATATATATTTGCGATCACCTTGTAACACAAAATTGTTCGAAATGATCTGTAACTGTTGCAAGTGGTCCTGGGCAATGTTTGTATGCACTTGCATAAAAATAACACACATATTCATGAAAATATAAACGTTTCTGTAAAAAAAGAAATACATATATTTTTTGTTGTTGTTTAAAGGATGCATAGTTTCCAACCGTATTTAACGCTACTAACCCTAAACTTGGCAGTACAGTAGATTAATTATATTACAATTAAAAATGGACATATCGAATACTTGATGTCATGTGAGTATTTTTATGAAATAATTTTTAATAGGTTTTAACATTTTACTATAATTTAAAAAATTATCTATAAAATATTCAATAAGATATGATCGTTTGTAAAGTGCGCATGCGCGAATGATACTAATTACTTTTTCATAATTTGGTAGTCAGCTATACAGAGTACCCTATATACAAAAGCCAATCAAAAATCGTGAATATGAAGAAAGATATACTAATTAATTTTTCAAGAGAGCCGAAATTACGCTGTAAATTAATGAAATACAAAGAATGTGAATTATCACTTTTACTAAACAGCGTGCAACCAGCAAAGTAAAAAAATGTCCAGAACGGGGTTTGATCCTATTCCGGAGTTCGATGTCGTCCGGATGGCTTAAGTGATAAGCACTTGGTGCGCTATACCAAGGGATCCGGGATCGAACTCCGGTCTGGACATTTTTTCACTCTATTTGTTGTACGCTGCTTAGTAAAAGTGATATTTCACATCCTTTGTATTTCATGAAGAAAGATATTGGCGATATGGTGACCCGAATTTCAGTTGTTTTTTTAAAATCAGCTATAAAATGAGTCCACATTGACCACAAATTCCCAAATTGTCAATCAGCTCACTTACCGCCTATGTTTTTGGCCATTTTTACGATATTCTACTGGTCATTTATATAAGTTGCCCTCTATTTTTTTTACCAAATTATGAAAAAAAAATTATATCGTTCGCGCATTCGCAGTTAAAATAATTTTTACTTATGCTCTTATCTCGTCAAATATTCAATACATTCACTTTTTAATTGTAATTTTCCCAGTGCACTTTGTGATGTTTTTGGAAAGTGACGTTATACTTGGTTGAAAATGCTATAAACAAAAAACATTTGAATTTTTTACAGAAACGTTTGTATCTTCACGAATATGCCTACTATTTTTATTCAAATGCAAATGCATACAAAAGTTGCACAGGGTCCACATAGTTATTTACTTCAGTGGCAGACCATTTAGAGAAATTTATGTTACAGAAATTCTCTGTAAATTTTGTTTACTCAGTTTATTGGTACTAAAACTTCACTGAAAAATATGAGGTTAACCATGTTCTTTCATCTCTAAGTTCAAGAACTATTAGCCAAGCATTTCTGTAGATATTCAACAAGTCTAAAATTGAAAGTGGCCAATCATTATCCTTAATTTATGAACGTGATTGCAGTTCCAATACATTTTTTTTTCATTACAGCTTATCACTTGTGTTATGCCTAAGTTAAAAGACCACATTACATACATCGTCTACTTCTAAAAGATCTATGAACTTAAATTACTACGGGTACAACTGCATACAAAAGTAAGACTTCCTTATATTTTCTAATTAAACAAAAATCATTCACTCTATTTCATTGTTTGAGAACTAGAGCTACTTGGCAAATTATAATTTCTACTTATAAAAATACCACTTGGATGCATCTAATTCAAGAAAATCTAACCTAAAATCTTCATTAAATTCAAATTAAACATCTAAAACTCTATGGACACAAATGAGTTTAGTTCTGAAAGCGAGGCAGCTCTAATCTGCTACTATTAAGCTATATGTAGATAATATAAGGATTCATATATGTGTAGCCACATATAAAAATAATCAACCATGTTATATTAGTAGCGCTTACAACTTATTCATACCAGTTTAATGTGCATCATATTTATATATCTAAAACTAGACCACTAAATTATTTTTTTTTTATTTTCAACAAACAACCTAAAGTGTTTCAGAAATGCATGAGACTTATAGAATCAATACACATTCAGCGTATTATAACTATTTAATCTCCCAATGTACGGACTGAAAAGCTTTAAACTCTAATGTGAATGTAATTTAATAATTCATCGATCAGCATTTTGGGGCCCAAATGCACTAAGCGAATCTAAACAGGTTTAAAAAGTTCAAATATGAGGGTCCATCACCTGTATTTTTTTTATGAAAATGAAATAGATACATGATTCGACAACTCACTGATCAACATAACCGAAAAATTGATACGCTTTGTGTATAACAAAAAACAAAATACTGCACTAAGACCGGATAACAATCTTTCTAAAAATCCAAGAAAATAGTTCTAAAGGTAGTATGATTCGTATGATTCGTTTTTTAGTAATGACTGTAAACGGGACCTTCTTAGTTTTACGCACATAAAAAATTAAAAGTAACGCAGTGTATCCGAAAAATGCTTTGCACATAAATCTCATAATCATGAGGCTTGAAAGTCAGTGTATTAGTTTGTGTCAATAACAAATTTAATCGAAATCTCGTTGTGAATCGCAATAGGATTTTCAAAAAATTTTATCAAACACAATCCTGTATTTAAATGAATTATTTTCAAAAGAAAATTCTTATGAAGTACACTTCTGCATAAAAATGAATAATGTGCGGTTTTCCTCTACAATACTTTCTGAATATTCAACTTCTGCACAGAAATCTAATTTTTGAATTGAAAACTTCTTTAGGCACGTTGGGCATTTTTTGAGATGGGAAAAAACCATTGAACTCGCGACACTGTTACTGTAACCGTCACTGTTACCGACACCTCTGTATATTTGAAATGAAAACTTTTTTAGACGCGTTGAGCATTTTTAGAGATGGGAAAAAAACATTTAACTCGCGACACTCTTAATGTAACCGTCACTGTTACCGACACCTCTATATATTTGAAGTGAAAACTTCTTTAGGCGCGTTGGGCATTTTTTGAGATGGGAAAAAACCATTGAACTCGCGACACTATTACTGTAACCGTCACTGTTACCGACACCTCTGTATATTTGAAGTGAAAACTTCTTTAGGCACGTTGAACATTTTTTGAGATGGGAAAAAACCGTTGAACTCGCGACACTCTTAATGTAACCGTCACTGTTACCGACACCTCTGTATATTTGAAGTGAAAACTTCTTTAGGCGCGTTGAGCATTTTTTGAGATGGGAAAAAAACATTGAACTCGCGACACTGTTAATGCAACCGACACTGTTACCGACACATCTGTTTATTTGAAGTGAAAACTTCTTTAGGCGCGTTGGGCATTTTTTGAGATGGGAAAAAAACCATTGAACTCGCGACACTGTTAATGCAACCGACACTGTTACCTACACCTGTGTATATTTGAAGTGAAAACTTCTTTAGGCGCGTTGGGCATTTTTTGAGATGGGAAAAAACCATTGAACTCGCGACACTGTTACTGTAACCGACAACTCTGTATATAAGTATGTACATGTATTGTGTTTAGTTCCGTATGAGGTAGGGCGGGGTATGAAATGTATGAGTAGCGTGCACCAGAATTTTTAAATAATAAACTAAGCGACATTTGAAATTCAGTTCCTAACTGAACGAAATAAATCAATCTTTAAAGATGTATAGGGATCAGCCTAATTAGTCATTTAACGAAGGACGCTGAAACCCTCCGGCCCCCCTTTTACGGTGTTTTATCTAACTATACCTCGTTTCCATATCTCAACAACGGACAGTCCAATTTCAACGCGACTTATTTCAAACACTATAATTCACTGAGTAATGAATCTCCATAACATTAAAATAAATGTATGTGTAGTGTGAACCAGAATTTTTAAATAATAAAATAAGCGACATTTGAAATTCAGTTCCTAGCTGAACGAAATAAATCAGTCTTTAAAAACGTATAGGGATCAGTCTAATTAGTCATTTAAGGCAGGGCACTGGACCCCACGCCTCCCCTTCGTCCCCCCTTTTACGGTGTTTTAACTAACTATGCCTCATATCCATATCTCAACAACGGACAGTTCAATTTCAACGCAACCGATTTCAAACTATACTGAGTAATGAATCTCCGTAACATTAAAATAAATGTATGAGTTGCGTGAACCAGAATTTTTAAATAATAAATTAAGCGACATTTGAAATCTAGTTCCTAGCTGAACGAAATTAATCCATCTTTACAGATGTATAAGGATCAGCCTAATTAGTCATTTAACGAAGGACACTGGACCCCTCCCCCCCTCCGACCCCCCTTTTATGGTGTTCTAACTAACTATGCCTCGTTTCCATATCTCAACAACGGACAGTCCAATTTCAACGCGACGGATTTCAAACATTATATTTTCACTGAGTAATGAATCTCCGTAACATTAAGATAAATCTATGAGTAGCGTGAACCAGAATTTTTAAATAATAAACTAAGCAACATTTGAAATTCTGTTCATAGCTGAGCGAAATAAATCGATCTTTAAACATGTATACGGATCAGTCTAATTAGTCATTTAACGAAGGACGCTGAATCCTCCGCCTTCCCTCAGGCCCCCCCTTTTACGGTGTTTTAACTAACTATGCCTCGTTTCCATATCTCAACAACGGACAGTCCAATTTCAACGCGACTGATTTCAAACATTATATTTTCACTGAGTAATGAATCTCCGTAACATTAAAATAAATGTATGAGTAGCGTGAACCAGAATTTTTAAATAATAAATTAAGCGACATTTGAAATTCAGTTCCTAGCTGAACGAAATAAATCAATCTTTACAGATGTATAGGGATCAGCCTAATTAGTCATTTAACGAAGGACACTGGACCTCCCCTCGCCCCTCCTCTCTCCGGCACTCCTTTTACGGTGTTTTATCTAACTATGCCCCGTTTCCATATCTCAACAACGGACAGAATAGCGCATTAAGTGAAAATTGTAATATAATTTTTGTAGTAGTAGCTTATAATAATGAATAAAAAAACACTTCATTTAAAAGTATTTCCTGGCGATTCAAAAAATACACACGTAATTGTTCAAGTTTTCACTTCTGTCGGCACTCCCGGAGAGCCACATTTTTTTTTTACATCAGAAAACTTATTTGTAAATTATCTAATGATGACGATTGATCTAAGAAAATTCAGTATGTATAATGAAATATCGGCTGGTGGTTAAACAATCTAAATAATTTAAGATTTACTGCAAAAAAATTATTCACACTGCATATTGTTAAACAGCATGTTATTCCAAAGTTCTCGATTTCTATAAATAATAAAATTTGATCAAGCTACATCATACTGCCGTATATATTTATAATTGTTTTACAGATTTGTTAATCCTGTTTCTGCATTTTATTCCATCTCACTTTAGGACATACACCAGACACATTTCTATCAAATTGTTTTGAAGTTGATAAAACTAAAATGGACCTTTTAATATACAATTTATCTAATTATTTTTATTATGCATATATAATTCCTACTTTTCGAAAATTTCATGTCCGTGATACTTACAAAGATAACTGTATACGAATACGACAGAATGTCGTTTAAATAATAATAGTAATAAAGGTGCGAAAACCATATTTTAGATATCTAACAAAGATAATTGAACATTTGTTTATCCAGCAGCAATTGCGGTTTTTAACTCCTTAATCACCATGACGTACCTGCGTACGTCACGAACTCTTCCATTTAAAATACCAGGACGTATGTGGGTACGTCCTCATTTTAAGCCCAGACTACAATGTTCTAAGCATCTGTTTTTTACGTCGCTATTTGCTATTGTGATTGGTTATGTACGGGCTTTATACCAATGTTTGTTTTCACACCCAATAGATGGCGTTACGTGTAAAAAAAACTCATTTGTTTTCCTGCAGAGATGAATATTGGAACTTCAAACCTTATTTCTGTTTGTGTAATATAAATAAACTTTTGTGTCATTTCTTTACATTACATGTAATTAAATAATTCATGTGTAATTAAAATAATGACATAAATTACTTTTGACAAAATTTAATATATCTGGTGTTCAGCATACTATCACTAAATGGAATATGGTGCTTAAGAGGTTAAAAACAAGTAAAAATTTCTCAATTTCAGTTATTTATCGAGACATATTTAAATGCACATTCTTACAAATTTTGAAATTATCGGATTCAAGACATAATCACGTTATCTTTGATATACAAAAGGATATATATATGTACACGATAACTAACTTCCAAATATATAATGTTTCGGATATTTCAGAAGCATTAATTTCGTATTAATATTAGCTGAAAAGATTCTGCATTTAATATTGCGAAAGATATATACCTATATCTGAATGCTATCTATCTTTAGTTTTTCCTCTTCAATATTTCATGGTTCGTTATTACCTTGATACGAAAACAATATCCACAAAGTTTCCCCCGTACAAAGTTTTGCATAAATCAAACTACGCTTCAGAATCATCTTGTGACATAAATATGAATAACAGTTTATTAATTTCATTCTGTTATTATTTTTTTCCATTTTCGTTAGTTGGATCCATAGAAAACTCTGTCTATTTTTATTAGATTTTCTCCTTTTCATAAAGCGCAATCATGATAAATAAATATGTTTGGACTCCTGCTGCTAAAAATATATTAATAATATTGTCAAAGTTTATCATTAATTATCTTTATGACAAAAGATTTTATTTTCTTTAATGAAAATATTAATTGATGTATAAAGCAATGTAGGATATCATGTGGAATTGACAGCCATTATTTATTACTAAAGATTAAAAAAAAACTAATTTTAAAGAATGAAACAAATTACAAATTTCACTTAATTTTTTATGCATTCTAATCAAGTATTTAATATAATTTTTCTCTCTAGTAGTTGTTGTTGAGCAGTTGTAACTTAATATAAAATCCAAACTGTCATAAAATGATATTCTGAAAAACTTCAGGTAGAAATCGTCAGGTTATTTTGAACTAATACATTATACTAGATGAAGCTACTTTTCAACTAGTATGCCACAGCACACTGGTGTCAAGCGAGATAATGACAGGTATAACGCGAAAATACTCCGTCACCTGCTATCAAAACTTTACAGAGTAATATCTTTTCTGCAATGAAAACTTAACATAAAATCCAAAATCTCATAAAATGATATTATGAGAAACCTTAGGTAGATATCGTTTGATCGTTTTGGAGCTAACACATTATACTCTAGAATCTAGTTTTTCACCTGTATGCCGCTGTACCCTTGTGTGACGCAAGATAATGCCAAGTAGGTGTAACACGGAAATGGTCACATTCTATCGAAATTTTATGAAGTAATGTATTTATTGCAATGAAAACTTAACATAAAATCCAACATCTTATAATTTTATATTATAAGAAACCTTCGGTAGAAATCGTTACGTCGTTTTGGAGCTAGCACGTTATACTCTAAAAACTAGTTTTCAACCGGTATGCCACAGCACACTGGCGTCACGCGAGATAATCTCAGATGTTACGCGAAAATACTCAGTTAAATTCTTTCAAAATTTTACGAGTTAATATGATTTTTTTTTAACACAGCATACCTAAACAAAGCGATTTACTTTGTAATTATATTTAGAATAATCAAAGTAGAATTTCGCATAGGGTTATTTTTAGTTTTTCAATATTTTCAATAAACATTTCCGAAAAAAAAGAAGATAAAATTAATGCTTTCTGAGAAAGAATCGAATTGAAATGAAGTAGAAATATTTGATTTTATCCAGAGTAAATTGGATAAAATCCTTTTTGAACAAATTTTATAAACTTCAATTCTGTTGCACATAAATTTTGAAGAAATTGCAGTTCGCCTACACGTCTTGGTATAAAATTTACGAAGATGCAAAGCATATATTGTAAAATTTTCAAACTCAGATACCTTATTGCATGTAATATATAAAAAATAAAAACTTAAAAATGCTTTAAGTATTTAATTGTTTTTGTTAAAATGCAATTAATTGACAATAAAACATGATATTTTTCTTGGCTGTGATGGTGACTTTTGTATGGGTTTATAAATAAAAACAAATAGCTATACAACTTGCATATGTTTTTTCAACACCGCATATTAAGAATACCTCGGAAGTATAACAATGCACTCGTATGCCGTGAGATTAAAAAGATTGATAAACTCTGCTCTAAAAACAAATCAATATTGTCCCAATAATTGCATTCATTGCAAATAGTTTCAGTGCAACGCCATTATTAGTTACATATTGCTTTTATGTTGGAAATTTTTACGAAGAAGTACCAATATTACAAAACTATGCTGCTTAAGATGCTAAAGCTTGACAATCATTTTAAATGGAACATAATAATTTATGAAAAGAAAATAGAGTAATGGGTACTTACGTATTAACCTCAAGCCAGCATTTAATCGCCAAAGATTTTAATATAATGTATAAACATTATAAATTAACAGCATTAACATGAATATTCAAATTAATATTATTTCCTTACTCTTGCATGTATAAATTCAATGACACAGCTGAAAATGATTAATTGGCAATTGATAGCGTCCTAAAAACAGATAATCGGAATTGAGAAAACTGATTAATACACTATAACAGCTACTCGGAAACATTTCTAAAAATAAGAAATTTGATATTGGTATCAAACTTTGTTTTTATAAATTATTCTTTAAATTTAGAAAATATATTGGTTTCGGAGATTTCTCATGATAAAGAGCGTATTTAAAAATCGTGGGTATACGTCGGAAGAGGTTATTGTACAGGGTGATTACAATGAATATCCCAAATTTGAAGGGCTATTGAAAGAAAACAGAAAAAGGTACAACTTTGTTGTTAATCAGAAATCAAAACTAACAGTTGAAAGTTTAAATTCAACACAGTTATAAGTGTTCAATGTGAGCCCCTCTAGAAACACGATCGACATCGAGGCGGTACGATAAGTCATCACTGGCATCACTCCATGTGATTCTTTTTTTATGGGGCCTCATCTAATATCAGGTGTTTGTTCCACTGCTACCAACCGACGTTGACGAACTTAGGACACGCATATCTGCAGCCATTCAAAGAGTCACACCAGACATTCTGAAAACAAATGTGGGAGGAGTTATCGTACCGCCTCGATATCGTTCGTGTTCCTGGAGGGGCTCACATTTAACACTTATAACTGAACTGTGTTGAACTTCCAACTGTTAAATTTGATTTCCGATGAACCACAAGGTTGTACTTTTTTGTTGTTTTCTTTTAATAGCCCTGTAAAGTTGGAATATTCCTTTGTAATCATCTTGTATATTTTCGTTCGTGGTTATATTATATTTTCGTAGATTAAGAAACATTTGACTTTTTGCACAGTGAAGCCGATTATAAAATACAAAATCTCATAAAATGAGATTATCAGAAACATTTGATAGAAAATCTTATGTCGTTTATGAGCTAATACATTATACTCTAGAATCTGGTATGCCGCGGCATACTGGTGTGGCGCGAGATAATGCCGGATGTAACACAAAAATACACGATCACATTCTATCAAAATTTTACAAGGTAATATAATTTCTTTGAGACATTTTTTTTTCAGAATTCTATATTCCTTATATGTGTGTATTAATTATATATATATATATATATATATATATATATATGCAAATTTGTTTAGTACAAAAAACATCAGTATAAGTTTGTATTCATATGTACTCATATATATAAATATGAATTCCAGACATAAAAAGTATTTGTTGATAAAGTAAAGAATTCCAAAGTTCGCCAATGGCATGCGGTAAATGCATGAGTACCGAATAATGCTTAGGCGGTAATACCAATTAGGCAGACTGACGTTAAAATCCACTAATTATTTTAAAAATCATTAAATAAGCACTCATTATATTTCATCAGCAAAATGTCATAAAAAGAAACGCAAATCATTAACATGAAAGAAATATGATAATATGACATGCATAAAAGTAAGTGTATTTTGAAAGAATAAGCTGCTTGTAGAAAAAATACAGTCACAAAAAATGTTGTGTTAATTATAACATTTGCTTCATTACGAAATGAAGAAAAAATGATTACATACTCATTAAAAAAATATAACAACAACAATGAAACAAGTAACTCAAAAAACTAAGAACAGCGAAGAAAATCTTTTTACCAAGTTACTTCCGAGAAAACGATTTTTTTTAATGTTTCCATCATAATTTGCAAAAACAAAATGCTTCGAATGAATTAAATAAAACAAAAGCAACAAGTCTGAAATAGTCATTTTCATGTGAATATTCTATAATTATCAATTAATTATAAAAATGCTCAACATTTTGTTGATGAAAAGCAGCAGCAAGGTTCGAAAGAATTTTTCTTTTCATTTTTGTTTCCCATAGAACTAATTGATCGAATTCGTAATTAATGTAAAATTAACAGAAATATTCCATCTTCTCTAATTATTGTTAAATTCATATTATATTCGTTTAATCCGAAGTTTATCAAACATTTTTTAATCACTGTACACTTTAAACCATATTATACATTCGTGACAAAAATGAATAAATAGTATGCTTTCGTGTTACACCTGAATGCTTAGTTATACCTTGCAGCGCACTTAAATTATGATGATAAAGAAAAGTGTCAAACTAATATTTGTCTTTATTTTTTTTTTATAAAAACAAACAAAATATCAGATCTCAGTCAGTACAAATATAACATGTAAATATTTAAAACGCAAAGCTTGTTTTTTAAGACCGATTTTGGCTGATCTTAGCATGCATAATAAGCATTATAGGATGTTTTTCTGTCGCTTAACGGAGTGGGAAAACAGTTTTCAATTGGTTTCAATTCAGAGGTACACTGAGAAAAAATGAGATGGCCGAGTTCTCTATGGCGCAAAATGAGGAATTCAGGTTCCCAAAATGGGACCGTGGATTCCAACCCCGCTCTTTGCATTAGATGTTTCTCAGCTATTGTTAGTGCTCTGATAACTCAGTACATTAATGTAAATTGTATTTTATTTCAAGAGAAAAAATTATACAATTTGTTTTTTTCATCGTTATTATTTAGGAAAACTTACCATCACGAATATATATTTTTTCAATTAAGAATTTTGTATTTCAAATTTTAAATTAAAAGCTTTGGCATGAGTTATCGATTACTTAAATTGAAATTATTTGCAATGTTTGGATATGTTTTATTGCAATTGATTGATAAGACATTTATACAAAAAGAAAGAATTTTTTTCCGTGAAAAAAAAAGCAGGAAGAAGAAAAAATATTTATATAAAAAACTTTTGGTATCATTTATTACTATACTAATGTAGTTAAATGTTTACATTTGAGGAAACTAATGAAATTTTAACTTCAAATTTCTTTATTGTTAAAACTTTTAAGAAGAAAAAACTAGGACTTCTTTTGATCGGAAAACTGAATTCTCTGTAAAATGTTCTGTTGTCTGTATCCGTGTAAAGACAGTTAATATGCAACCGATTCCCAGCCCGGTTATACAAGGAGAGGTTTTCATTTATTTTAACTGTTGCTAACAAATATTCTGATGTCATATTAATGATGTTTTGAAACTTTTTACTGTAAAAACTGTAAATCGTTTACCGTCACGTCTGGACTGGAACTACCTAGTTATACTATAAATTGTAATTTAAAAATGAAAGTTTAATTCTTAAAAAAAGTATTCTTTAAAGTTTTTTTTACGAGGAAAAGTCATTAAGTAAGTCACAAAAGATAATTAAATAGTAACTTACAATGATATTTACTTCAAAACTATTTTTATTTCTCAACATATTCTCCACCAATATTTATGCACTTATATCACCGTTTTATCAGTGCCCCAACACCAACTGGGTTGCTGTCTCAGCCACATTAATACTTCAAGTTGAACACAGGAGACAATTCAAAAGTTTGGTTGGCAACTTCTTTAACATCCACCATACAGCTTCGACTTAGCCCCAAGCCATTTTTATCTGTTTAGTCCACTAAAAACCATCTTGGAAGCAAGATGATGTTTACAGATGATGAAAAGGTTCAACGTGAAGTCCTAATGTGGCTGAGACAGCAACCCAAAGAATGTTATGCAGCTGGTGTTGGGGCACTGAGAAACGGTGATATAAGTGAGAAATATTGGTGGAGACTATGTTGAGAAATAAAAATAGTTTTGAAGTGAATATCATTGTAAGTTATTATTTAATTATCTTTTGTGACTGACTTAATGACTTTTCCTCGTATTATATACTGCATGTAATGAAGATCCTGGGATTATCATTTTTAAGATATCTGCTTCGCAAAACCGAAAGTTCAGACAGCAGGATGCATATACTCTATAGACATTTTAAGGAGTACAGCTCCCCTATTTCTAAATTCTGTTTAATATTTAAATCTCAGAATTTGTAACCCCCTTATTTATACGTAGAATTTGCAATATTTTTCTGTGATTAAATAATGCAAAGACATCGATTCAAAAATTGTGGTAGAACTGCATGTACACACTCTGAGATATGTGTACTTTCAAAGGTTATATTTTAAGTAATTAATGGTTAAAAATACCTTGTCTAATCATTTTTACAGGCAGGTTTAGAAATTAGGATATGTCTTAAACAATACCAAATATCAATTAATAAAACTTTTTTTAAAAGCAATTTCTGAGCAAAATATTTCTCGTTTGAAAAAATTAAATTTTGAAGGGAAGTTTAAACAACAAATAATTTTTTTTTTAATATCTGGTAATGAAATTTAAAATTAGAATATTTCATCGAACTTATATTATAACATTTTCAATTTCTTATATAAATGAAGTATTTTAATGAATTTTTTAAAGTTTCAGATAACTCTTTTTATTTTCTTCATCGGTTTTTCAGAATCAGAAACATAAACGTTTTAATGCTTAGTGAATAGAATTAGTAAAATTTAAAACAAAATATCTCTATATAATTGGCAACAAGCCTATAATGATTATATTAGTGAACATAATACATTAATTAAATGTATAATTCACATTTGTATCATAGTGAATTTAAAATTCATATATAAACTAAACATATGGGATTTTAAACTTATACTTCTGAATAATGTAAATGCATAAATTACATGGAAACCGTAAGTAAATTTAGAAGAGGTTTACTTTTAAACATATAAATTTAATCAAAATACTTGATTTTTATTATACGTTAATTGGTAAGCAAAATAAATGCCTAATTAATTATGAAAAATTAGGCTGCGCATCAGTAAGCCAAAATCGTGAAATACTATTTTCCATTTTCTAAACAAAGCAAGTTGTAGGTTGCTATATAAAAATGGCTTAAAGTATCCAAAAAAATAAAAACACCCAAAAGTTTGTATAACCGCTAATCGCTTTTATAATATCAAATAGTTTAATCACTAAATTCTAAATTATGTGCTAGTTCTGAACCGATGTAACGCTTAAAAAATCATAGTAAGAATCACGTAAAAATAAAAGTTAAACTTTCTGAATTTAAAGATGCATCTTTTGTAGTCAAACTCTGAAACACCTCCCACCGCCACACACACCCATAAAATAATAATAATGAATAATGATAATAATAATAATAATTAATTTTTTAGTTAAAATTTTATTTGGCAATTTTTTTTAAATAAAATAAACCGATTCATTTACGCGAAATGTGATTTTTAATATTAAACGAGAGTTTCATTTAACGAAAAAGGGGAAACAGTAAAAATTTTAAACGCTTTCAGTTATTGAAAGAAACTGATTTTATACGAGGCTTTGATACGCGGAAGATTTTTAAAATGTAAATATTAAGTCTTTTTTTTTTTTTCGAAAGAATACACTTAAGTTAAAATGAATTTTTCTTTCAATAGCTTTTGCTCTTTAAATTATGACCTTTCTCTTGCATAAAATATTATACTAATAGGAATATTTTATACATAGACATCATAGAAGAAGAAAAATGTTGGTAATATAACTTTCGTGCAGCTTAAGCATGCATAGCAGATCACCTTTAAAGAACGAAATATTGATAAGATTCATATTTATTCATACTTGCATATTTAGATTTTATTTTTATGACTCCTTTTAAATAAAAATATGTTTTAGATTTTAAAATCTTCAGAATTTTTATCCTGCATTTTATGGGAAAGCTTTGTTATTAATATATAAAATTTTATTTTAATTGAAACTTCAGGAAATGAGAAAAACCGAAAAGGAAATTATTTTCTAAAAGCGTTTCTTTTATACATTGTTTAAAAAAAAAAAATAAGAATAAAAAAAAATGTTTTTTTTATTTAGCTTTTATCGCTCTGAAGTTTTACGAAAATATAATATGACCTGTTACAAGTTACCCACGATGCCGAAAAGCATTTCTTTAGCTTTAGAAGCCTCAGAAACCAACAGATTTCCGAGTTTAAGAAGCAATTCTAAAACAATTGTTTCTTTTCTTGCCCGTAATTTTCAGAAACATTTTAGATTAGTGTTTACAGTGTATTTATCAGTTTTTTCTACCCATAATATCGGTTCTCCGGATACTGTCAATTCTTAAGTAGACATTTTCAGCTGCATAACAGGATTTACACATGCAAGAGTAACAAAGTAATGTTAATTTCCATATTAATGTAATGCTTTTAAATTATAATGTTTGTTGAACATGAAAATGTTTACTTGTGAAAATCCATAGCGTTTGATGTTTTGGTTTTTTTTAATCTCGCTCTTATTGTTTTTAAGATTTACTAAAATATAATATAACCTCTTAACAAGTTACCCGCGATGCCGAAAAGCCTTTTTTTATCTTTCGAAGTCTCAGAAACCAACAAATTTCCGAGATTTAAAGAAACAATTCTAAACAAAATTTCTTTTGCTCCCTGAAATTTTCAGAAGCATTTCTGATTGGTCTTTACAGTGTATTAATAGGTTTTTTCTACCAATAATATCAGTTTCCCGGATGCTATCAATTCTTGGGTAGACATTTTCAGCTGCATAACAGAATTTATACATGTAAGAGTAACAAAGTAATATCACTAATTAGAAACAACTTAAATGTCCAAAAACATATACGTACGGTTTCGTAAAATACTTTACTGGAGGTGTTTTCATATAAAAAACTGTATTTCTACATAGACAACCTAGTAACATAACCTAGTAACATAGATAACTAAGGTTATTTATGTAGAAATACAGTTTTGTATATGAAAACACCTCCAGTAAAGTATTTTATGAAATCGCACGTATATGTTTTTGGACATTTATGTTGTTTTTAATTAGTATTTATAGTACAAAATGAATATAGATTCAAAGAATATGTTTTATCGTAACTCAAGTTTTTATAAGTAAAGTTAATTTCAATATTAATGCAATGCTTTTAAATTATCATGTTTTCTGAACATGAAAATGTTCACTTGAGAATTCATAGCGTAATAAAAATAATATTTCGAGTTGGGAAAACTGTTTAATACTTTATAAAAACTACTAGGAAACTTTTCCAAAGATTAACGGACAGCAAAAGAAACTTTTGTTTTAGAAATACTTCTACATCATTGCGTGATTTAAAAAATTATGACGAAAGATTTTGTAAAGGATTTTCTAACATACAGTTTCAAAAAGAAACAAAAAATCAGTGTAGCGTATATCGTATATTATAGTACGAGAAAATCTCCTGAGTGTATATATGCAAATTTTATCTAAAAAAAAGGTCTAACGATTTCGTCCAAATTTTGTATCCTACCGTTTTGGGGTACGAGAAGAACATTGGATAGGTCGCATCTTCCAAAAATTTCAATTAATGGCTCATTTTGGAGTCACTACGAGTAAATGCATTTCAATGGGAATGAATGTTGAAACAGTTATTAAATTGTCGGGCAGTTGGCAGTAAACGAAGTCGCAAAGTTGGCTTCATTTCGCTGAATTTAGGGATATTTTGCGAAATGTTGGCGACATTGGCGAGATTTGGTGGAAAATTTGACGCAAGATTATTAATGCTAAAACACATGCTTTGCGCCAAATGAAAGAATATCGCCAAGTTTGCAACTATTCACCAAATTTTGGCTCCATTTGACGAAAAAATTGGCTTTCAGAATCTGAAGGAAATTTTCAGAAATTTTCAATAGGAACCGAGCATAGCTCGGTCTTTCCCGCTGGTTGAAATAAATTAAGGATGTTGTCAGATCCAAACTGGCTACTTTCTGACACTTTTTTAATTAATTTTTGTCTGTAAAATAATGAAAATTTCAGATGCTCTTATTTAGAAACTATGTAATCGAACTGATGTAAAGGTAGATCTTTCATAAAATGCTGTCAAAGTGGACGTTTTGAATAGAATTTCCGATAGCACGGGAAAGGGAAAAAACTGATGTCGCGAGACAATAATCGCTTACATTTCAAGGTGTAATCCATTTATCAAACAAAAAAAAATCATGCGTCAAGCAGGAAGAAAAATGCCAGGAAGAAAAAATATACACACACAAGAAGAATAAATTTCTTTCAGAAAATATTTCTTTTATATAACGACGAGTTTAGATAGAGAAGTTTTCATAAGCATATTTAAAAATGTATTACACTAAAATGTAATAAAGGATTTTTTAAATATTGAAATGTTAGTAAATAAAGTATTGTTTTTTAATTGCAGTTTTAATAGATAATGTTTAATTGACAATAAAAAGGTGAATATGTTTTATCTACTTGTTATCTGTTAATAGCGAAATATAAGCCGGATGTGATTTCGAATATTTTTGTCAATAAACGTTCACTTTAACATACCTGACAATATTTCGAGTTTTTTTTAAAGCAAATAAATATAATTTTAACCAGAAAATGTATTTAATTTTAATTACCTTGTTACTCTCAATTGACATTACCTTGTTTTACAGAGAAATGAAGTGTTCCGTTTTATCCTATAATAAACATTTCTAAAATTTTACTAACATAGTCCATCTGGTAGGTCTTATGGCGCTATCATACGTACTCTCATATTATAGTCAATTTCAGATATTTCATCCGAAACACGTTTTTCAAGAGGAAAAAGCTCGAATTCGTCCCGTTTGATAGATTGCCTCTCATAATTTCTTAAAGATCTAACTTACAGTAGTTTGTATCCTCTACGATAGGTATCAGCTCGAAATCTACCAATCAGAGCTCTCTAAAATTCCAAGATGGCCACCGCCAGTAAGCCAACATCTTACGTTTAGGTCGTCACAAATATTGAAACCAAAAATACAGAAGAATTAAGAAAAAACCAAATTTTTAGTAACACAGGGAACAATTATACACGATAAGAACTTTAAAAATGTGCAGTTATTTTGTAATTAAGGAATTACATATGCGTCGATTGCTTCTTCGGAGTTCGTCGTTATTTACACTCCCGACAAGAATTTTATTTACTAATTTAAAGTTATTTATTGCGATTATTTTATTTCAATTCCTTATATTATTTGCTATATGTTATAATTGTACTGTCGTAGTCACTTATTTACTTCTCAAACTGTACTAGTTTAACTATTTTCAGCAGCTATATTTGGCGTTATTTCGTACTTGTTGCCAAATTATGTCGCCAAAGATAAAAATGCAAGCAAACATGCATCAAGGTATTTCATTGCAATACAAATTATTGCCTCCTTTTAGCATGAATCAGAATCCAAAAGCATCCAAATTTTGTAGTGGAGGGGGGGGGACAGAAAATTTTCTTATACTTTTAGAAAAATAAAATTTAATAAATGAAAATTTAATCTAGCAGCTATTTATAGCTAATTATATTTTACCTTTTAATAATTTTCTTTTAAAACAATCTTGATAATCTTTTTTTAAAGATATACAACTATTATACAGACACACATATTTATTTGTAAATCAGTGGAATAGTAAAAATATGTTCACAGTTGTTCGATCATCCAAGGCTGTCTGCTAGATGGTTGGCGACTTTCTCTCCAACATGGCTTATTAGTGAAAAATTGGAAATTCAGTATCATTAAAAATACATTTCAAAATTTATTTAATTTAATTTAATGTGCCTAGTTTCTATGTTTTGGTCACTTGATTTCAATTTGATTTCATTTACTACATACAATTTCTGGTTTAAATATTAATTACTTAAAACTCAGTAAGTTGGTAGCTATGCTCTAAGGATTGTATCGCCATTAATCAATTTCACACTCCAAATAGCCCAATCACTATAAACTAAATAATATATTTAGGAACCAAAATATCGTTAAAAGTGTCATAATAACATAAACGTCTGCTTAATTTAAAAATTCAATTTTTATCAAACATTTTTATAAACCATTATACCAACAATATTTTATCAAGCATTTTCATAATCCTTATACCAAACATGTTTTATTTATTCAACAAAATAAAGATTACTTTGGCAGCTGTTATTTTTATAAGTGATTTACCGCAATATGATGCTTAAGAATGTTATTTTATAAGACATTTTATTTAACATAATACGTAAATTAACATAAAAATATTCAGGCAAAAAAAAAGAAACTTATTTCAAACGAGAGTTTTACACGAATTTTTTTTCAAAAGTAAGAATTGAGTCATTTTATGTCGGAAAGAACAAAATAAAATTAAGATGTTTTTTCTTTTTCCTTTCTTTTTTTTCACTTTAATGATATATTTTTTTCTTATTATATAAAAAATATCATATAAAAAGAAACATATTTATTAAAAAAAAAAGAAAAAAAAAAACTATTTTAAAAGAAGCAGAATGCTTAATCTCTTATAGGTATACAAGGCATTTTTGCGTGTATGTACATCATATTTAAAGAAAGAAATGTTGATAAACTTAATCTGTATCCATACTTAATAATGTATCTTTATGAATTCTTTTGAATAAATAATATTTTAGATTTCAAAATTTTCATACTTTACATCTTCATTTTTATAAAAAAAATTTGTATCAATGATACATCATGTTCTCTTTTTTTAATATGTAATGTTTCTGTAAGTAATGTAAACCTTTAAAGAGGTCATTTTTATCAATCATTTCTTTTATATGTGGTGAGTTTCACACAGAGAAATTCTCACGCAACAACATTTAACAAGAATGTAAAATCTTATAGATTATAGATTATGAAACACTTTCCAACACATTCAGAATACCATAACAAAACTTCACAGTTTACTAAGTAAACAATGTCAAAGTCAAACTGGGCAGGAAGGCTTATCTTTCGGCTTAAACTCACCTAGCTGCGCCCAGCAGGTTTGTATACTATGCGGCAAAGCCTTATAAGATAATTATTAAGTTTGCGAGAAAACAATAAATACACAACAATACTAACACCTCACTTATTGAATGATAAACAATTAATTAATACGATATTGACAAAGAAAATAGTACTAAGTAAACAAGATAAAAGTCAAACCGGGCGGAGTGGCCTACTTTTAGGCTTAAGCTCAACTAGCCCCGCCCAGCAGGCTTGTTTACTATGCGGCAAGGACCCAGCTCAGGGAGCGATGCCCGGTAGTACCACCCGGGAAGGGGACCCCTCACTATTGAAAATTAACAGTCAAAAATTGCAATAGCAATCATAAAGGCTATCCAATTATACTGAATGAGCTAAGTTACATATAATAATGGGCTGAATGAACAATTGTGATTGTAAATAAATACAAGGAGATGTAGAGATTTTAGAAGGTAATAATTAAAGTTGAGAGAAAACTACAAATGCAAAACAATACTAATAGCTCACTTATTGAACGATAAACAATTAATAAATACGATATTGACAAAGAAATTAATCATAGTTTAAATAGTAGCCACGAGTGTATAAAAAGACTTCTATTTGGGGTAAAACTTGAATAATTATATAGAGTATTTACAGTACACAGTTAACACAAATTTTAGAAAACGCATAACACATATGATAACCCAATTTCACCAATTACTACCTGAAGTCAATCAAAAGTAACCGAATTATTTTATGCAGCCCTGTATATTATATATATTTTTTTATGTATACTACACAGTATGCTAAAATTTACTTTAGTTAGGAAGTACAACACAACTATAAATTCCCATTCAGCATTTTCCGCCAGTAAATGGAAATGTACGCCTGAGATATTTTGGGCAGTCATGTTTATGATTTATAGAATTTATCTGCACCAAGTAATATGAAAAAATTAGTTACATTTAAAAACGCGTACTACAACTGAAAACGTGCTACCAGCAATTAGTGTTCATAGACAGTTCTTTAACCAAATTCTTTTGTGTGTTCCTGTAAATGAACTATACATTCTATGCATACTATATTCTACAGTAAGCGCCGTTTGGTGTATCTCAGTGATATGTTTCAATTTTAATATGTATAAAATAGTTTACCATCATTAAAATACGCTGCAAACGATTTTCCTCATAGACCATAATGTAACGGAATTCTTTTGAGTGTCCTTGTAAATGAACGATACATTCTATGCACACCATATTCTAAAGTAAGCACCTTCTAGTACACCTCAGTGATATATATCAGTTTGAATATGTTTAAAATTGTGTAACATCATTAAAATACGCCGCAACCAATTTTCACCGTGACTCGCAATTTTTTGTCAAACCTAAATTATTGTGTTTGCTCATGTATATTTCGCTTTTATTGAAATACCATAAAATTAAGGTTTTTGGAGCATGTACATTTCTTTCATTGGAAGCATTGTTTAAAAATATTTATCGATACCGTGATATTGTTCATAATACACAAGCTATTGCATAAGGGGACTTTTCAATTTGGAGTAACAAATGTACACTGTTAAAAATTTGCAGCAAACTGTCCAGTCATTTGACCGTTTTTATAGAAAATGGTTACACAACTGTAATTTAACTCTATCCCGACCATAATATGGGCAATAATATGGTCAAAATAGAGTTAATTTACGGTTATGTAACCGTTTTCTAGAAAAACGGTCAAATGACTGGACAGTTTGCTGCAAATTTTTAACAGTGTAAGTAAAAATTCAACATTTAGCATACCTCAAGAATAAAAATTAAAATTTTCCATGACATGGAAAAGCAGTAATATAAAGATGTTTTTCATTAGAAATATTTTAAAAAATTAGTCGATGCTCTGATCAGAAAATTCCGATGTTAATATTGGAATAATACTAATATCAGAATAAAACTTTTAGTATTTGTAAATAGTGGTGTTGACCAAAAGTATTGAGCGCCTGCATAATTTTTCTTTTTTATCCTCTAATGACGCGGATGGTTTGTAGTAACATAAAAACATGAACAGCGCACTCTATGCGCCACCAGCGTTTAAAGTCTAAATAACTTTTAATAAATATCCTTCTTTAACACCTTGAAAGACGGTGTGATATAATATATCCCACTTAATTATAATTCCCAAACGCCACAATGGCACCGGAATTTTGGAATCAAATTTTGCTTTTATAATATACGTACACAAAAGTTTTTACTTATTTTGAAATAATTTTTTTGTTAAATCCCGGTGTGATTCAATGATTTCAACATTTCAGAATCATAAGTACTTTGTCCCTGAAAGGGTTAATTCAATTTCCAGCAGTCGTATAAAAGTAATAAACACCAAATTGTTAAAATAGACCAATTTAATTAGAATTAAAATAATACGGATTTGTAGTAGCATACAGACATGGGCAGCATTCTCCATGCGCCAATGCCATTTAAAGCCTTAACATAAACATCTGAGGCTACATCAGAATAGTACCTGTCTAATAATAGTATAAAAGTAATAGACATCAAAATTATATGAAAAATTAAGAAGAAAATAAATAAAATTCAAAAATACATGGTATTATGTAACGTTCACATTGGACATTAATGTTGAACTTTATTTTGTTTAAAAAAATATGATGTGCAACATTGGACATTAAATAAAGAGGGTAAATGAAGCACAGATGTTAATCATGTAATTATTATAGAATTCGCAACTGTTTTTTCACTGAGTTATGCACTTACTATGCCGTCCGTGTCTTTAAAGGTTATTACAATTTGTAAAAATGTCAACAAACTAACTTCTCTACTTTTAATTAAACCATTTGCTTTAAAAAAAACTAAACTACTTTCTTTTTCAGTAAGTTTCATTAACGAAACTTGCATAACATAACAATTGTTATATGTTATCCAATTTAATGGATAATCATGAAAACTAGAATAATTCTTGCCGTAAAAGACGGAATATAATGCACTTAATATTCATTAATGAAAATAATTCCTAAAATTTATATATGTACATATTTTATCATTTTTATTGACATGTTTGAAATTAAAATAATAGAAATCACGTATAAATTTAAAGTATTTTTTAAATATAAGATTTCTTTATTTTCGTTGTTAAAGACAAAGTATTTTATATTTTGGCATTTTCTGCAAGAATTATTCTAACTTTCATATAGGTATACTAGGGGGCTCTGCCCCCTGCTCGCTACGCTCACCAACCCCCGTTCTGATTTCACAGCCTCTTAAAACCTGGTAATGTATCCTGTTTTAAAAAGATGATGGCGATATCACGAACGGCGACTTTCTTCTGTAATCAGGTTATAATGCTTTTTCATTTAATTCATCTTTTTTATTTTTAATATTCATGTGTAAATACAATTTTTATGACGTAATTTTCTTTATTTCCTGCTTTCAACACGTGATCATTTAATTATTATTTTAAACTTTCATTATTGTTTTTAACAGTCTCGCGCAAATACATTTTTTAATTGATATAAAACATAATCCTTTTCGCTTATTTAGAAATTGGCAACAAATTAAAAAAATGACTTTTTCAATAAAAGATTTTTTACTCGATTTTTAAGGATTTTTTGAGTTTTTATTGTCCGACCGTGATAATTTTTTTAATTTCTGAAAGCTTGTTATATTTCGCGTCTGGTGATATGATTTTCAAATCCGTAGGATGGCTAGAAAAAAAAGTAATAGCTCCTCAAAAAAGTCTCTAGTAAAAAAGCGATGAGAATAACCCGGAATATCTACGCAGAATTTGATTGGTCCGTTTCGTTTTTGGCTCAGTTCCATATTACTTTTTTTTAATATAGAAGGATTTAAGACATGTAAGAAAACGATGTCAATGCGTTGGAAATACAGTCTTAGCCGAAATTATGGAGCACCGGCAAATTTTTAATATATTTGTAAAACTAATAGTTATATACAAATATTTAACTACATACAATTAGGATTCATCCTAATCGATAATCATGAAAATTAAAATAATTCTTGTAAGAAAAGCCAAATTATAAAACACTGATTCTTGAAAAACAAAAGTAATTATTAATAATAACTTTTAAAATAATAAAAATTAAATATGAAATTAAAGTATCTTTTTAAGTTGGATTTTTTTATTTTAGTTGTTGAAAACCAAGTACTTTTTATTTTGTTACTTACTGCAATAATTATTCTATTTTCATTATTATCTATATTAACTGATATAACACAATAACAAAACTTCTAGAAAACAAAATAATTTAATACTTAAAAAAATCGTTTTTTTAAATAAAATCGTTTTATTAAAGATTAGTTGTTCGTTTGCTGTATTTTTTTACAAACTGTAATAACTTAAAAAGAAAAAGTCATAATTATGTGCAGCTAAAAATTTGTATATAACTTTAGCTTTTACAGATATATTTAAAAAATATATAGATGCTCAATGATTTTGTCCAAGTCTGTATTTCCGATGAAATAACATCTGTTTCTGGAATATCTTAAGTACATTTATAAGAAGTACCGAATGTTGAAAAGAGATGTATGCTTGGAGGTCTAATAGACATGGTCTTATAGACAATCTGGGTATCTTGGACGTATTATGGAACTCAGAGGGATCGCACCTAACAGCTCCATTACAGGTGAAAAGCGTGGACATTTTTCGATTTCTTATAGATGTGTCGGCTTTCTTGTGTTTACAGCTTGTAAATCTTTTATAGATGGATGTGTGCCGTGTGGTATTCGACTAGCAAACATCAAGCAGAATGTTTACATCACCGATAATCATTTTACATTTAAAATATTCTAATCACTATTTATCTAGTTGTATTTTTGAACCAAAATCCCATTTAACTTTTTTAATTACTAGCTGCGAAGCAAGCCGTGATGTTGCATTCAAATTGCATGAGATATTTTGATTATTTGGAGAAAAAAGAAATCAAGATTTATTATGCATTTCAAGTTTCTAGCCCTAACAATTCTAAATAAATCGTAATTTAGAAGATTTTTCGCTCATTTCACGCTTTTAAATTTCGAATTTTTTTAGAAACCGTTTTCAGCGAGTATTTACATCTTATAAGTAATCACCCTGCCAAATTTCAAGTTTCTAACTCTAACAGTGTCACAGAATTCGCATTTTTTGAACTTTTTTTTTTCTCGTGCGACCATTTAAATTTAAATTTAAATAAAATGGTTTGTGCGAGCATTTACGTCTTAAACAAAACAGACATGTCGAATTTCTAGTTTCTAACTTACAAATAAATCGCAATTTAGAACGTTTTTAGACGTTTGCCGCTGATTTCACCCTTTTAAATTTCGAACTTTTGGAAACAGTCTATAGCCACTATTTACATATTAAAAGTAACCATCACAGAAAATTTCAAGTTTCTAGCCTCAGCAATATCACCAGGAATCGCAATTTTAGAAACTTTATGGCTCCTTCACCTCCTTGGGGGTTGTTGTACTGACATAAAATACAGCTTATATTGGAGCAGAGATGGCCACCAACATTTTGCCAGGATTATTTTCGAAATCAATTCGGTTGTCCCTACAAACAAACTCAAACACACAAACGTTACTTTTTTATAATATTAGTACTGATGAAAATAACCAAGAGGAACATGTGAAATTAAAATACATTCTTAATTTAAAACTGCAACTTTTATCAAATAAATAGAAATATTTTTATAACCGTTATTCAAATAATGTTTTATGTATTTTGTTCAGAAAAGTAATTTACCAGATGTGGTTTCTTTAAAAGATGTACCACTTTGATCTCTTCCTAAAGAGGATTTTTATTTATAACAAAAAACACTAAAATTTTTATACATTTCAGTAATAGAAAAAAATTATTACACACGATGCTTTGACACGAAAGTTTATTATTATTATTATTTAAATGCAAGTTTTACAAATTATTGATTAGATATTGTTTTATTGATAGTAAAAAAGTAACTTTTTTATTGTTTTTAATTGTCATTTTATTGATTTAAACCGAATTATAGGTCGTAAGATCTGTGGAAAGTTTGTCGATAACACTACCCTAATCTCTAAAATCTATATTTTACAAAGTTGAATCAAATATACACGGGACTTTGTAATAGATTTTGTTTAAATTATTTATCCAAAATTATATCAAAATTATTTTTCGGATAGCTTTTTTCATCATCTGCATAATTTTTCAACATATTAAGAATTTTTTATGATTTTATAATAACAAGAGTTACAAAGTATAAAAAGCAAATTGTATAAAAAAATTTTAACTTCTACACCCGATGAAAATCATTATCCTTCTAACATTTGCTGTATGTGATCCAAACAAATACTAGTCCAAAGATTATAAGTTTGGAACATAAAGGGAATGCTCGAGCCCAGCAACGTTTTTATTTGTTTGATAAACAAAATGTGTAAGGTCCTGGAGAACATTGGGATTGGAATTGAACTTTTTTCAGGACATATGTACTGATTTAATCTTCCATAAAAAATTCACTGTAATATATAACCTAAATTATACAGGGTGTTTCTAAATGAATATCGGAGTTTTAACGCTTGGTAGTATTTATTACATAAAACTTAAAATTATTATTAATACATAAAATGAAAGAGCAACTCAAACAGTTTTACCTACAAGCTTACAAGTGCTCAATCTGAACAACTTAATATAGCTTAATATAGAAACTTAATATAGAAACACTCCAATAGCTTTCGTCACACGGCACACATCAAGTCGATAGCTCAGTTCTTCCCAAACGTTAATTAGTGTTTGTGGGGTAATTGTTGCAACAGCTGGCTGGGGGACCAAATCTGACCTTTATCCGGAACGCAAGTTGCACGGTAACTACAGATTTGATCTTTGCAAACTGCAGAACACAAAATGCTTTCTGTTCACTAGTCGCCATTTTCGGTACTAGCGCTTTCTAACGGATCACGGAAGAAACATTGCCTACGCATGTGTATGCACAGGTACTGTTGAGTTGCTCTTTCATTTTATGTATTAAGTATAATTTTAAGTTTTATATAATAGATACTACAAAGCGTTAAAACCCCGATATTCATTTACAAACACCTTGTATTACAGTCATCGTTCATGAAGAAAATCCATGTACAAATACCTCATAACTAGTGACATCTTTGTTAGTTTTTATCCCTTTCCAATATAGTCGAAAAGTGTTTATGAATTCGGTTTGTCTGGCCGTGCTCTAACTCGCGTAAATATACTCCTATCGGTATATAATTGATATACATCATTAAGAATTACCATGACATGTTTGGTTTTGAAAATGGAATGCGTAACAGTCATAGTTCGTTTACAGGGACACACAAAATAATTCCGTTATATGATATTATGATCTACGTGGAAAAATCCTTTTCATTGTATTTTAATAAAGTTACACTATTTTAAATATATTGAAATTTATATACATCATTGGGGTGCAATACAACATTCTTTTTTTAGATTATGAAATGCATGGCATTTATCATTCATTTACAGAGGCACACAAAAGAACTACGTTACAGGCTTGTGGGGAAAATTCATTTCAAGCTTTTTTTTTTTTTTTTTAATTCGACACCATTTCAAACATAATGAAGTTGATTTGGATTAATGAGGTGCACTAGAAGATGATTACTGTAGGATGTGGAGTGTATATTATTTATTTGATTTATTTACAAGGACACACAAAAAAAATTCGGTTACAGTAGTACTGACTACAAGCGATAATCGCTCATAGTCGTTCATAGTGGGAGTACGTTTTCAGACGTGGTGTGCTTCACGCTGTTCAAATGCTTCCCGTTGTTCACGACCAATTTGAAACAACTGGTGTCAATCACATACTTGAGTCCTAAATAGAGTGTCATTTTCGCTTTGTGCGAAATTTCAATTGTTTGACATTTTCATTTGTTTAAAGTTTAATAATTATACTTTGTGCAACCACACAAGGTACTTTGTGTTCTCTAATAATGCTACCGATAGTATAAATGAACGCATGGTTTAACGTATGATAAACAGAATAAAATGATTTCAAAAGAATTTTTAATCAATAGACTCATGACATCTCATGATTGTCATGACAACAAGTAAAAAAAATTTCTATTGATGTTAAGAAAAGTATATTTTATATTTCATTCACCTTGGTATGTTTTTGAATGAAAAATTGTTAAAAGAATCACATAAAAAAGAGCAACCATCTTAATTTAAATATGCATATTTTATCATATTTTTTCTTATAACCCTCACCTTATAAATGTTTCATTTATTCTTACAAGATAAAAATTAATTCACAAGTACTCGTATTTCGTTTTCAGAAGAGATGCCGCTTCCTTTATGGTACCTAAAGATGTTACAGAAGAGTATCATTTAACATAAAAGAGAAATGAACAGTGAAATATTTAAATACTTTCAGGCATTAAAAAAGACCTTTAAAAAAATGAGGCGCTTTGACACGAGAGCCTTTTTAAAATTTAAGGAGTATTTTTCTGTCGGAAAAAACAACGTAAACTTAAATTAATTTTGCTTTCAATAACTTTTACTCTTTAAAGTATGACTTTTTCTTTTCTAAATTATCATAAGCAAAGAATAGACATATTTTATGAAAAGACCCATTAAAATAAATAAAATGCTTGTAGACTTTTATGCAGGCTAGGCATGCATAAAATATTATGTATGAAAAAGAAATAATAAAAAGGTTCATCTTTATTCATACTGGTATATTTAGCGAAACATTATAAATTTATTTAAATAAAAAATATATCCTAGGTTTTGCATCCTGTATTTTAAAGGAAAGATTTATTGATAATATATAAAGGTCCTTTTCTAAACTGAAACTTCCGAAAGAAAGAGAAAAAAATATAAGGCCAGATTTATATGATAAAATTTCTTTCATGTAAAAGAAAGTTTCATATTGGGAAGTTTGGTCTCAAGCTTTTTTAAAAATAGATTATATTAGAAGACAGAGGTATTTTTAAACGTTAAAGTGTTAGTAAATATTTTTTTAATTACTGTTTTGGTAGATAACGTTTAATTGACAATAAAAAAGTTATTAATTTTTATAGGCATGATTAATTCTTATCTATTAATATCGAAATATAAGTTGTAAGAGCTGTCGAGTGTTTGTCAATAAACCTTCATTTTAAAGATTTTATCGCCTCTAATCAGTTTTACACATCAAATATCCTAATCATTAAAATCTAGAAGAAATTTTTCTGTACCAAAGTACGTTAAATGTATCATATTCAGAATCAGTAAGAATAAAAGAAAAGTCCTCTTATTTTAAAAATGCAAGTCTGATCAAACAGTTTTATAAACTTTATTTCAAAAATGTTTCATTTATTCAACAAAATAAAAATTAATTTGCCAGATATAGTTTTTATAAAAGATTTACCATAATCTGATGCTTAAGAATGCTAAAGAAAATTTTCCTTCAACATAAAAGGGGAATGAACATTAAAAATAGTAATTCATAGAAAGTAACTTATTTCAAATTTATTAATTTTGACAGACTAGATATACTCTTATCTATTAATACCGAAATATAAGTTGCAAGAGCTGTCGAGTGTTTGTCAATAAACCTTCATTTTAAGGATTTCATCTCCTCTAATCACTTTCATACATCAAATATCCTAATCATTAAAATCTAAATGAAATATTTCTGAAAGAAAGTACTCTGTGAAAAATGACCAATGTTTCTTATTTTATGAAAATATGCTATAACCACGAACGAAAATATAATATAATCTTCTGAGTTATCCGAAACTTCAAATAGCATGTTACATTGTCATTTGAATCCCCAGAAACGAATACATTTTCAAAATTTGAAGAATAATTTAAAAAAACAAATTATTTTTAGCTGCCCGAATTTTTAAGAAACGTTTCCGAAGGGTTTTTATAGTGTATTAATTAGTGTCCTCAGGCTGGAATACCTGTTTTTCGAATGTTATCCATTCTCAAGTACACGTTTTCAGCCGCATAAGTTAATTTATACATGAAAGAGCAAAGAAATAATCTTAATTTTAATGTTATTGTTAACGCTGTTAATTTTGCATGTTTGTCTGTTAAACATTTTTTTTAGCATGAAAATGTTTACTTCAGAATTGATAGCATTAAAAAAACAGGTATTCCAGGCTGAGGATACTAATTAATACACTATAAAAACCCTTCGGAAACGTTTCTGAAAAATTCGGCCAACTAAAAATAATTTGTTTTTATAAATTATTCTTTAAATTTTGAAAATGTATTCGTTTCTGGGGATTCAAAAGACTATGTAACATGCTATTTGAAATTTTGGGATAACTCAGAAGATTATATTATATTTTCGTTCGTGGTTATAGCATATTTTCATAAAATAAGAAACATTGGTCATTTTTTACAGTGTACCGTTAAATGCATCATATTCAGAATAAGTAAAAATGAAAAAAAAGTCCTCTTATTTTAAAAATGCAAGTCTTATCAAACAATTTTATAATCCTTATTTAAAAAATGTTTCATTTATCCAACAAAATAAAAATTAATTTGCCAGATATATTTTTTATTAAAATTTACCGCAATCTGATGCTTAAGATTGATAAAGAGAATTTTCCTTTAACATAAAAGGGGCATGAACATTAAAAATAGTAATTCATAGAAAGTAACTTATTTCAAACGAGTCTTTCTCACGAAAACATTTTTAAGTTTAAGAGGTGAGTCAAATTCTGTCGGGAAGAAAAACAAATGTTCCATTTTTCTTTCCTTTTAGCTTCTTTTGTTTTTTCTCACAATTTTTTTCTTCTTGCTCAAAAACATTATCATAAGACAATAAACATATTTAAAAGAAAACATCCTAAAAAAATAACATGCTGAAATATTTCTTATATGTAGAATAGGCATGCGTAGCAGATCATGTTAAATTTAAAAATATCGATAAGGTTCATCTTTATTCATATTTGCATATTAAATAGATCTTTAAGAATTCTGTCGAATAAAATATATGTTCTAGATTTCAAAATCTTCATATTTTGCATCTTCTTTTTTTGGGACAAATTTTATCGCCAATACGATAAATTCTTTTTTTGAAAACTGAAACTTCAGAATATAAGGAAAATCTATAAAGAAAGCATTTTTATAGGATTTATTTTAGATACAATTTGAAATAGAGAAACTTTCCGTGTAGGATATTTAAAAAAAGATTAAATAAAATGTGATAAAATTATTTTTTTACCCATTACAATGTTAGTAAATGATTCGTGTTTAAAAATTACAAGACTAATAAATAACGTTGAATTAACAATAATATATTTCTCTCAATGTGATACTTATCCTTCTATATTAAAAAAAAAGTAATCTGGAACTGAGCCAAAAACGAAATGGACCAATCAAATTCTGCGTAGATATCCCGGTTATTCTCATCGCTTTTTTACTAGGGACTTTTTTGAGGAGCTATTACTTTTTTTCTTGCTATCCTACGGATTCGAAAATCATACCACCAGACGCGAAATATAACAAGCTTTCAGAAATTAAAAAAATTACTCGAGTCGGACAATAAAAACTCAAAAAATCCTTAAAAATCGAGTAAAAAATCGTTTATTGAAAAAGTCATTTTTTTATATTGTTCCCAATTTCTAAATAAGCGCAAAGGATTATGTTTTATTTAAAATAAAAATGTATTTGCGCGAGACTATTAAAAACAATAATGAAAGTTAAAAATAATAATTAAATGATCACGTGTTGAAAGCAGGAAATAAAGAAAATTACGTCATAAAAATTGTGTTTACACATGAATATTCAAAATAAAAAAGATGAATTAAATGAAAAAGTATTATAACTAGATTACAGAAGAAAGTCGCCGTTCGTGATATCATCATCATCATCTTTTTAAAACAGGATACATTACCAGGTTTTAAGAAGCTGTGAAATCAGAACGGGGGTTGGTGAGCGTAGCGAGCAGGGGGCAGAGCCCCCTAGTGAATGATAAAAAATACTTTTAATTTACATAAAAGGAAAATTAACATTGGAATTAAAAAATACTTTCAGTCATAAAACTAAATTTATTTCAATCGATACTTTGATCTATGAAAACATTTTAAATGTAAAAGTTGAGTCATTTTCTTTCAGGAAAAACAAAATAAAGTTAAAATGAATTTTTTTCAGCAACTTTTGCTTTTTAAAGTATTATTTTTTCTTGTTGTATAAAAGAATTATCATAAGAAAGAAATCATATTTTAAAAAAATCTCCTTAAAAGAAATAAGATTTTATTAAAATTATTTCTTTTTCGTATACTAGTCATGCATGACAGATCATGTTTTAAAAAGGAAATGTTACTAAGACTTATTTTTATTCATATTTGCAGATTTATAGGAACTTTATGAATTCATTTAAATAAAAAATATGTTCTAGATTTTAAAATCGTCATATTTTTTATTCTATATTTATGGAAAAGTTTCATCGTCGAGATTCTTTTTAAACTGAAATTCCAGAAAGTCAGAAAACCTACAAGAAAGGTATTTCTTAAAATGATTTATGTTATATAACGGCAACTTTCACAGAGAGAATTTGTTTCCGTAGTGCATTTTAAAACTGAATATAGCAGAAGTTAATAAAGTTATTTTTAAACATTTCAGAGTTGGTAAGCATTTTGTTATTAAGTTACAGAATTATTAAGTAATGTTTGATTGAAAATAAAAAGAGTTATTCGTTATTATTATTAGTTTTTGTTAACATTAATTTACATTTAACCGACATTGTCATTTTTATTTCGTACTAACGTGTGAAGGAATTTAATAAAATTAATATTATATATATTTTTTTTAATATGGAATAAAATTGGATTTTATTTTATTTTATTTTCTCAAAATCTCTTGCAATGCCAATACAACATATAGGGTTGCCACTCATTAAAAAATATATCAATTACATCATCAAACATATTTATCCATCATATATATTAATAAAAGTTTTGTGTGATAAATGTTTGTGTATGCGTGTCTGTCTGCTGGCAATGACTAGGAAAATTCATCACAAGTAGACGTCTGCAATTTTCGACAAGGATAGACGAAGACACATCCCAATGTACCTCAGACTACAATTTTTCATTTGTTTATAATTATTCTTGATATTAATCACAAATCCTCATCGAACGCTAATGAACGAGCCTCAAGTTCTCAGTTCGCTGACGTTATGGTCGTTTTCATGAATGTCCAGGGAAAACGCGGTGTTTCTAGCACATAGCTCGAAGACATTCCGTTTTTTGTGTATTTCAAAATAGCGTTCACCGTGGCCCGAATGGAGTTATAAAAAACAGAAAATACCCACGTTTGGAAGGTACTTTCGTGGTACTCAAGGTAGCTTTCATTAAAAATGTAGGAATAATTACTATTTCAAAAAATATATCTTTTTTGGATGTATTTTTCCAATTTTCCGTTTTTTCAGCAGTATTAAATAGCAGTCGGTAACCCTGCAGCCCCGATGGAAACAGAAAAATAAAAGAAATACACACTAACTTCTGCTCTCAACTGTACCTTTCATTAAAAATATATTTACAATTATTTCTTTTAAAAAATATTTTCTCAAGATCATTTTTATAATATCTTCGTTTTCTGCAGTTTAAAATGGTAATCCATGTAGTCCGGATTGAAATACAAAAAACAAAAGAATACTCACCGTTAGATAGTACCTTCATGCGATTCCGATCAACACCATGCGGGTTTGCTGGTATCATAAAATGTAATTTATTTTTCAAACATTAAATATCAGGTTTGTAATGTAGATTTTCGCTTTAGTTCTTTTATTTTTAATGTTCTGAAATATTTTAGTAAAATATATTTCAAAATATCAAAAAATATGATAGACAATAATATCAATAACTTTTAAAAAATGTCCGTAATCAGCATTATGAAAAAATAAATAAAAACACTTCTAAGCAGTGCAATTCACATGTGGGTATTTTACAAAAAAAAGAAACACATAAAAATACTCTAATAAAAATTATATAGAAAATTTTTATTCATAAAAATCTATAATTACTTTCAGTGTTATATACATAAATGAGTAAATTCGAAGATTTATATAATGTCTGTAAAATAATTTCCCTTATTTGACGGTAAGTCCCATATAATTACAGTTCATCTCTATGTTGAAAACTCGCGTTAAAGAAAAATTACTTTTCAAAGAAATTTGTTCTGTTTCTATCCACCTCTGGCACACAAGATCAGAAATTTTACATTGTGTTTCAAGTTTATTCATTTATTGTGTCATAATATTATTGGGATTAAACAACATATATTTTAAATATTTTCAGTAAAAATAAATATATTTTTTTAATGATTTTTTTTGTTTAAAAAATTTAAAGCAAATGTTTGTAAAAACCTAGTCTAAATTTCCATTTAAATTTTAAGGGGGAATAATTTTAGTAGGGTATATTTTTACCTTATTTTATTAATTATTAGTTGAAAAGAAATATAATGTTTTATTTAAATTTTAATGCACTGTAACTTTAAAGTGTTTGACAATTTTCTTACGCTACAATTTACTGATTATAAAAAAGCCTGGCTAACTTGTTTAGATGCTTTTAAAAACCAGGTGAGCCCATTTTGATACATTTAATATTTAATAACAGTATTTATCTTTGAGAAGTGTCGCAATGTAGTTTCATTTAATGTAATATTAAGCTTAATAAATAAGTAATTAAACACTTCTAATTCAATAACTCTAATTCATTAAAATATTAATTATGAAAAAAAAATACCTTCCATATATTTTGTTATAAAATACTACAAAAGCGTTAATAATAAATATAATGTAACTTTAATTCTGAAGTTTAACAAAAATAGAGTATCTATAAAATAAAATTATATATATATATATCATCCGAAAACTTATTAAAATTAGTACTATAGTATTGAATTAGTTACAATTTAGTTTGAAACATTTTGATCTTGCTACATATTTTTAAAACTTTTTCTCAAATGGAACAAAAACTGTTACATTAAAATACGAGCACGTACTTGTATTTTTTTTTAATAATGAAATGTCTTAAATGAATTACTGTAATTCTCCTATTAAAGTTATTGAAAGCAGGCAAAATTAATAGTTGGTCGAGACAAAAACTGTGCAATTTAAAGTAGTAACATTGAAAGGAAAATTAAAAATTTCGTATAGATCTAAAGGTTAGTAAGCTAATTCAATTAAATTGGGAGAAAATATATTTATATTTAACATAAACAGAAAACAACTAAGTGGAATTTCTGAATAATGCGCATTTATTGAAATACAATTGATGAATGTTACAGAAGCTAATTCATTTAAATTTAGAAAGTTTGAGAAACTGTTATTTTATAATTTAAATTGAGAAAAATTGAGAAAATGTTATTTGATAATTTAAATTGAGAAAATTTTATTTTGACATAAACAGAAAACTAAAAGAAAATTAAAATCGTTATCAATGTGCAGTGATTTATTGAAACAAATTATACCATTGTTACATGGGCTAATTCCTTTAAATTGTGAAAAAAGTTTTAACGTAAACAGAAGAATGAAAAGAAAATGTTTATCAATATGCATTGTTCATTGTAGCTAAGATAGATTAAGAAACTTTTGTCACATTTAACATAAACAGAAAAAGAAACAGAAAAGAAAATGTTTAACAAAGTGCATGGATTGAAAAACAAAGAGTAATGAGCAACTTGTGAACTAATAATATTTAAAGATCTAAAATATAATTTTCTATTTGTAGGAAACAATCTTTCATAAAATAGATAACATAAAGAAAACTACGGAAACCATCAATAAATCCACTCCTAAAGAAGTAAGAAAAATAAGTCTCACAATAAGTTTCTTATAGTATCGAAGTACTTTTCATTTCCTTAGATTTAATGTTGCTGCCTCCATATGTCTTTGGGTTGGGTGAACCACAAAGCTAGTAACATCTGCGGGATTATTTTTTGGGGGGTGGGAAAAACAGACTCATTTTTTAGGTTAAAAGTACAGAAAATGGTATTTAAAAAAAGGGTTATAACATTGAATATTTGTATAGTTATGTGGAAGTGGTAGATTATTGTACAGGGTACCCACTAACGTTCTGTAAACCTCATTGACTTCAGAATGGCGAAAGCTACAGTAAAAATCGTGGTGTCTGTGTATGGCAAATAGACTGACAGCGGGGTTAGCGTTCCAATTTTGAAAATGATACCAGATACATTAAACATGTCAATTACAAAGTTTTAGAGCGTTCTCGATTTAGTATGAAATGATGCATAACATGTAATGATAACTTTATCAAAAATCCTGAAATAGATATTTTTCATATCATATCACCAGCTTAAATACGCCATAAATTGCGTGCAGAAAAGTGCCATAATAAGAAAGATGCACATTTACCAATACAACTAACGCATGTAAGCAAGATAAAGTTTATTTCAATAATAAAATCAAGTTAAGTATACTAAATGTGTCCATCATCGGAATACATGTACAATGCATGATGCATTATTAAACTCCTTACTGCATGGTCTACTTCCATGCTTTGACAATTCTATCAAAAGTGCCTATTTGTAAATTCTCCCTAATTGCACCACTAACTCTCATAGGAATGAAAGAGTAGTGGTAAGAGCGAAATAAATATATGTAATCAGATTCTGCTGTTGCACTTCAAATGGCTATAACTAATTTTAAAGTATAAAAAATATATTGTAAATATTTTGGTTAGATTTTAAATGAATACGTTTCTGTTATAGAAAAACATTTAGTTTCTTTTAAAGTTGATTACGAATAGTATAGCGTACTATCAAATAAATAATTATTTTTTGCATTTTCTTTTTTCTCTTTTTGAGTATAATACAATGCATAATTTAAAATAAAATAATAGTTACCTTTATTTTTATATAAAATAAATAAAAAAAATGAAATGTTTTAAGTTTTACAATGAAATCTGGAAAACTTTTTACAATATTTTTTGTCAGCTTTAGAGACAGGTTATATTAAATATTTAGTAATGCATTATGCCAGTTGTTTAATTTTTCTCCATGCATTTGATCAAAATGCTACCGTTAATGTGAATGAAATTACAGTATGAGTTTCAATTATTATAAAATTAATAGTTATCTACAATATGCTTCACGTATGATATAAAATTACTCGTTATCTACAATATGCTTCACGTATGATATAAAATTACTCGTTATCTACGACTCTCATCCATGAATTTCCAAAATTATTTTCTACAGTATTCAGCTTTACTTTATTTTTTTATATACCGGGTGATCCAAAAGTCAGGACGAACTTTAAAAATGAATAATTCGAAAGCGAATCAAGATACAAAGATACGGTTTGCCCCAAACGAATGGAACAGAAACCGGGTTTTGTGTGGCAATGAAAAAATATATAGTTCTGTTGGCGACCAACAGATGGCGCTATAGTGTTTTATTGCACCAAAAGATGATTTACAACTGAAAAAAATGATGACAACTTACAAGTCAGCTTAATTACAGTTAATTAGTACTACAGTAAATGTTCAATGTGCTATCCATCATTCAGGAGTACAGCTGTGAGACGAGGCACTCCACCGTTCACAGCATTTAGTAGCATTTACTGCGTAGTGGCAGACACATTTTGGCGGATAGAATCTTTCAGTGCTGCTAGTGATGCCGGTTGGTCGCGGTGCACTTTTGACTTCAAGAATCCCCATAGCCAAAAGTCGCAGGGTGTCAGATCGGGAGATCTTGGAGGCCATGCGTGAATAAAGTAGTGACTGATAATGCGATCCTCCCATAATGTTGAGCGTAGCAGGCGTTGCACAGGCAGAGCAATATGAGGTGGTGCTCCGTCTTGCATAAAAATGACTGTTTGGAGTGCCTGTCGCGCTTGCAGTTCAGGAATAATGTTGTTCTGTAACGTTGCTACATATCGCTGACCAGTGACAGAAACTGTTTTGAAACCCGTCTGTGTGACTTCCTCGAAAAAAAAGGACCAATTATGAAATCAGCAGTGAAGCCACACCAGACTGTCACTTTAGGCTGTTGCAAGGGTACCTCAACAAATGCATGTGGATTTTCTGTGGTCTACACTCGACAATTGTGGGTGTTAATAGCGCCAGAGAGTGTGAAATGAGCTTCATCTGTCCAAAAGCACAGTATGAAGCCAGTCGTGCTGCTCTTCCATCTTATTGAATACCAAATTCTCAAAATCTTGGCGAGAGTCGAAGTCAGGAGGTTTCACTTTTTGGTTATGTTGCAACTTGTAGGGTTGCAAAGTTATTCACAGTGCTCTCCAGACACTTCCGTACGACACTCCTGTCTGCCTCGAAACTTCTCGAACACTGCAGTCCCCATGTTCAGCAACCGCCGACATGGATTGCACCATCTGCTCCACTGTCGTGGCAACAGCAGCGGCTGTTGAGGGACGTCCACTTCTTTGACGTGACGCCAAAGAACCTGTAGCTTCAAATTTCTTCATCATTTTGTTCAATGCAGAAGACGTTATTGGTCCTTTGCTATCTCGCATACCCTTCATGTAGCGATATGCTCGCAATGCCGCAATGGCACTTTCTGAATTCTTATAATACAGTTTAACTAAGAGGGCTTTCTCAACTATGGACAGCATTTCGATGCATATAAGCTCCGACTACCATTACCTGCTGCAGTTACTCCTTTTCATATCGTTTGTTGCTTTGCATACTCCTTCATCAGAAATCCGACAGCGCCATCTGTTGGATGCCAACAGAACTATTTTTATTTCGTTGCCACACAAAACCCGGTTTCTTTTCTATCCGTTTGGTGCAAACCGTATCTTTGTATCTTGATTCGTTTTCGAATTATTCATTTTTAAAATTCGTCCTGACTTTTGGATCATCCGGTACATCAATCACTTTTGAATATCATTTTGACTTTCAACAATTAACAACAATATTTATTATTAATTTAGCATAAAATATTCTTTACTAGACTAGGGAGCTCTGCCCCCTGCTCGCTACGCTCACCAACCCCCGTTCTGATTTCACAGCCTCTTAAAACCTGATAATGTATCCTGTTTTAAAAAGATGATGATGATGATATCACGAACGGCGACTTTCTTCTGTAATCAGGTTATAATGCTTTTTCGTTTAATTCATCTTTTTTATTTTTAATATTCATGTGTAAACACAATTTTTATGACGTAATTTTCTTTATTTCCTGCTTTCAACACGTGATCATTTAAGTATTATTTTAAACTTTCATTATTGTTTTTAATAGTCTCGCGCAAATACATTTTTTATTTGAGATAAAACATAATCCTTTGCGCTTATTTAGAAATTGGCAACAATATAAAGAAATAACTTTTTCAATAAAAGTTTTTTTACTCGATTTTTAAGGATTTTTTTTTTTAGTTTTTATTGTCCGACCGTCATAATTTTTTTAATTTCTGAAAGCTTGTTATATTTCGCGTCTGGTGGTATGATTTTTGAATCCGTAGGATGGCTAGAAAAAAAGTAATATCTCCTCAAAAAAGTCCCTAGTAAAAAAGCGATGAGAATAACCCGGAATATCTAGCAGAATTTGATTGGTTCAATTCATTTTTAGCTCAGTTCCAGATTACTTTTTTTAATATAGAAAGAAATAAAGTTGGTGATTCTTTAAAGTGTCCAACGTTAATTTTAATATCGTTTTGAGTCAATAGTATCACTAAAACACTCTTAATAAAAAATAATTTTCGAAGAAAAACGCATATTGTTGCAGATGATGCACAGCGACAGTGCTTTAGTATGATTTGATACGTATGATGTGCTACGTATGATTTGATAAAGAAACATGTTTCGATAAATAAAAACAGAATTCAAACGACGTCTCACATTTCAATGAAATCTATTAAATTTTAAAACAAGAAAAGTTTGTAGCAAAGTAAAATTAAAAATTAGTTCAGCACATTCACACAATTTCTTAAAGATTTCTTGATACGTGAAATATTGCAGTTAAAATGTAGTGTTTTATAATAATGACATTATTGCCCAAAATTATAACTGAAATTTAATACTTAATAAATGAAAGTAATTAATGAAAAACACAGAAAAGTTTTAAACTATATCTCGGTTACAGTTGGAATAATATTTATATAAATTGGAAATAATATAATGTAATTGAAAATATGCTTACTAAACATAAACCTCAGTACATGTGTGACGAAGTATGAATATTTTTAAAAGAGGTATTTACTATAAAGCAAATTTATAATTCTTTAAAGCATTCAACTTTAATTTTAATCTGATTTCAAATCAGTAGAATTACTAAAACACTTTTCAGCATAAATTGATTTTCAAAGCAAAACTCATGTACTAGTTTCTGAAGCATGGATTAGTTTTAGTTAGTTTCTACCTTCTAGTTTAACACGTATGAGTTGACAAATAAGTACGCCTCAATAAATAAATGGAGTATGCATACGATGCCTTACACTTCATGTAATATTGTTAATCATTAAGATATGAAAAGTAAAGAACTTTTAAAAAAAATAATTTGGTCAGTCAATAGCCAGAATTTCATAAAAATTTTCCTAAAAAATTTATTTTGCAAAATCATTATTGAAATGTCATACTAGATAAATGAAAATACTCAATAAACTAAAAAAAATTTAAAACCGTAAGTCATAATTTAGAATAGTTTTGTCATAGTTTTGAAGTTTGGTTTCATAATTTTAGAAACAGGATATTTTATGTTATTTTTAAGTAAAATACAGGATAATTCAAAACTCATTGGAAAACTGTAACGCCTGTCTGTCATAGAGCACATTACAACAGACAATTTTTGTATAGGAAATCCTCGTGAATTGCAATCTATTTACTCAACCAAAAATATGGGGTGTCTCACTGCAATCCAAACACAGTTTTTTATCTAAAGTTTAACAATGATGAACATATTTTTAAAAAAAAATTGTGACCGACTTACCTTTTTTGTGTGAAATGTAACGATATCACGCAGAGTGATTAAAGTGACCACCATCCACATCTAAATAGAGCTGAAATAAATTCACCATATTTCCCCAACATGTAATTGACATTACAGAAAACGGATCCCATTGACAGAAAACTGATCATTTTCATAATGCATTTCCCACAAATCAAGGTAAAGTCTGTCGCTAATTTCATTAAACTTTCGTTATTATTTTTACAATTAAGATAAACAGTCAAATTCCTCTAAGAGATCCTGCATTTTCCTTTGAAGAAAAAGATTACGACCCTGGTTTTCTATACAATAATTATTTGTTAGAGTGTTCTCTACTAGGGTTTAAAGTTTGCCCAATGAGTTTTGATTTACCATGTATAAAAAAACAAACTTTCTTGAACTGCACTTAAAAATAATTATTTATTTTCTGCAATGATGACTGAAGTTTGGCAAGCAATAGTTTTGGAGTTTTTTTTTCATCAGAGACAATAAAATGCTAAATTCTCAATAAATATGCTCAGAATTTCTAAAATAGTGTCACGATAATGCTCATTTATTCTTTAAACTTCTTTACTGTATTATTGTTTATAAATAAGACATTCGTAACTGTTGCAGATAATCGAACATTAATGTTGTTACTATACGTTTGGAAAGCTACCCAGGATTATAAAGTGATTTTAAAGAAGCAATTTATACATTTTTATTCAGTATTGAGAGAAATAATACATACATTAAAAAAAACATTTTTCTTTATTTGAGATTGGAATATATACGTATATGCAGTACTTTGTAATGTCGTATAACATGCTTTTTCATTTTTCATTTTTATTTAAATACTACATGTGTGGTGTTTCATAAAAAGAAGAATTTCTCAACGCTAGAGTGTTTCATTATAACATCCTATATTGCCTTAATAGCATTGGAAAGAACAGCAGATGTTGAAGGAGTGGCAATTCTGTTAGATCCATGAGTGCATAGGATTCCTTCAGAATGGAACTCACAAACCGCAAAAGTGGCGTAACTTAGGTTGACTCTCAGCACTCTCCTTTTAACGTTAATAGAAGTTACAGCGATACTGCGGTTTCTAAGTAACAGTCTTAATGAACCTTAAGATACATTTTTATCTGGAGTTGAACAATCCCCGACAAAAATTCGCAAATTATTCCCTGGCCTTTCTTTTCTAAAGGTTTTGTGGTCATCAACAAAAGAAAGAGTAGTCTCAACAAAAGAAAGATATATATTCTAAATATGTCAAGGATATCCTCCAGTGACTTATAACCTCTAGATAAGCTTCTGAAGACTGACCACATGAAAAAGAACTCCTGGCCATTTAAAGGGTACCACTTAGTAGAAACGTAGTATGTTTTAACCTTTAAAAGGGAAGTCCGTCCATGGCTAAAATTTCTTCTAACTAATTCGTCGAAAGTTGGCGAAATTCAAAATATTCTAACCGCATCATTGCCGATGAAAAGATGAAACTTTCATCTCATTTTTCTCGAAAGAATAGTCGAAATTGTTAGAACCGTCTAATACCTAGGCAATGACACATTATCAGAATGTTAAATTTCTGATAAATGAAATTAAAATCTTATTTTAAATTATTTTAAATTTGCTTACTATTTAAAACAGTCATTCATAAACCAAAAGAAATTCTAAAGCACTCTGTTTTAAGTTTCTCTTTTATTTCAATCATTTTTTAACATATTTACTTCGACTTTTAACTTTAATATATATTGTACATAATTCAGTTTTAAACTAATCCTTTAACGATGTATTTACAATAAAGAAAATTTACGATTCTTTGAGACATTTAACTTTAATTCTGATATAGAGTCAAAAGCATCACTAAAACATTCTTAAATAGAAATTGATTTTCAAAGAGAAGCGCTTATTCTGACAGGTGAAGCACGATGACTATGCATTAGTTCTAAATTAGTCTCTATCTTCCAATTTATCACGTATGGCTTCATAAACAAATACGCCTCAATAAATAACAAATAAAGAGAGGATGCAAACAACGCTTTACACTTCATTTTAAAATTTACGATTCTTTGAGACATTTAACTTTAATTTTAATCTGTTATAGAGTCAAAAGCATCACTAATACATTCTTAAATGCAAATTGATTTTCAAAGAGAAGCTCTTATTCTGGCAGGTGAAGCACGATGACTATGCATTAGTTCTAAATTAGTCTCTATCTTCCGATTTATCACGTATGGCTTCATAAACAAATACGCCTCAATAAATAACAAATAAAGAGAGGATGCAAACAACGCTTTACACTTCATTTTAAAATTTACGATTCTTTGAGACATTTAACTTTAATTTTAATCTGTTATAGAGTCAAAAGCATCACTAAAACATTCTTAAATGCAAATTGATTTTCAAAGAGAAGCGCTTATTCTGGCAGGTGAAGCACGATGACTATGCATTAGTTCTTAATTAGTCTCTATCTTCCAATTTATCACGTATGGCTTCATAAACAAATACGCCTCAATAAATAACAAATAAAGAGAGGATGCAAACAACGCTTTACACTTCATTTTAAAATTTACCATTCTTTGAGACATTTAACTTTAATTTTAATCTGTTATAGAGTCAAAAGCATCACTAAAACATTCTTAAATGCAAATTGATTTTCAAAGAGAAGCGCTTATTCTGGCAGGTGAAGCACGATGGCTATGCATTAGTTCTAAATTAGTCTCTATCTTCCAATTTATCACGTATGGCTTCATAAACAAATACGCCTCAATAAATAAAGAGAAGATGCAAACAACGCTTTACAATTGATTTTAAAATTGTTAATTATTAAGAGATGAAAAGAAATATATATATAAACCTTTTAAAAAAACAATATATCCAATAAATAGGCAAAGAATGTTTTCAAACTTTTCATATAATATCATACTACAACATTTCGACTTTTTAAAAAGTACCACCAAATAAAGTCCGTATTTTCTACCATTTCCTTTATTGCATTTTGGCATAAAATAATGCATTATATTAAATTAAATATTAGTTATAATTTATTTTTTACGTAGAATATAAAAGAACAAACTTTCTTTAACTGTAAGACAAAACCGAAATGTTTCTTTTTCTTTTGTTTTTTAAACAATGGTTTTGGAGTATTTTCTGTTAGCTTCAAAGAAATGTAATATTAAAAGCTTAGTATTGCCCACTATATATAAGTTTGTTAATATGAATGAAATTCAAATGGGATTTTCAATTATTTAACATTATTTTCCATGAATTAAAAATATTTTTTTTTTCTCCGGGATTCAGTTTTACATTTTTCGTTTACTTCAAACACTTCTGAATATATTTAATTTGATTATCAACAGTAATGTAAGATATAAATCAGCTTAAAAATGATTCTTTAAAATATGCATTTAAAGTAATGTATGTTTACGATTTTTTCAAGTACTCATCTTCATTTTTAATTTCGTAGAATCTCAAAATCACTATTATGGCGACGGTTCACCGATGCAGGATTTCCCAACTCCGAAATCTCACGTCAACATAAGGGAAATTTTTATTAGGTGATTACTCATTATCTAATATAATTATTGAAAACGGTTTTCACCAACAGAAAGTATAACACATTGATGATAACATACACTGAGAAAAAAAAAACTTTCAAATTTGAGTAAAGCGATGTTTTCATTTTGTTATGAAACTTTTTCTTTCAAATAGGACGACCCAATGCTTTCAATTCTGAAATACCAGAAATACTCAGAATATTGAAACATGGAAATACTCAAAACTGAGCACATAGAGGTCAGTTCATACTCATTTTTGAAACATGGACATACTCAAAAATGATTAGAATTAGTTCAAACTCATTTATGAAACATGGAAATACTCAAAACTGAGCACATAGAGGTCAGTTCATACTCATTTTTGAAACATGGACATACTCAAAAATGATTAGGATCAGTTCATACTCATTTTTGAAACATGGACATACTCAAAAATTATTAGAATCGGTTCATACTCATTTTTGAAACATGGACATACTCAAATATGAGCACAGGATGTTTTATTCTTGAGTGTGTGCATGTTTTCAGAAATGAGTATATACATGTTTCAAACTTGAGTCATTTTGATTCGGAACCATTTTTACTATGCGGCATACTCAGATTTGAGCATTTTTGGCTCAGTCTTGAAAATGTCGTTTTTAGTGTGTAGTGCTCTTTTAAGAATTGTCTTTTTATATTTTAAGTATTTTAAAGAGGCCTATGAACTTTAAAATTCCTCTTATAGAAAATGTTTCAATTTTATCATCTTTTAAAAATGCTTAAATTTAAAAACACAATTTTTAAATTCACAATACGACAGCTTACTACAACGTATATTTTCTGATGGTGATACGCGTTTTTTAACGCTTTCCATCATAGTTGAAAAGTGTTTATGAATTCGGTTTGTCTGGCTGTCCGCGCTATAACTCACTTATTTCACTCGGATTGCCTTGTAACGGACAATACAAAGTAATTGAGGTTTATTGAGGTTTACCATGGCTTTTCGGTATTTAAAATGACGTGTTTAGTAGTTATAGTTATTTTACAGGGACACTCAAAAGATTTACGTTGCAGTATGATCTATGGGAAAAAATCGTTTGCAGTGTATTTTAATGATGTCTATTTCAAATATATTGAAATTGATATTCATTTATGAGATGCACTACACGATGCTTACTATAGAATGTGGATATGGTATATATATATATATATATATGTGTGTGTGTGTATATATATATATATATAGAGAGAGAGAGAGAGAGAGAGAATTTTTCTTTACGCAGATAAACTAAATTACTATATTTTATGATTATTTGGCTGTAAAATGCATTTTAAAGAATTGTTTTTTAACCGAATTTTTTCTTAATAATACATATGTATGAAGAAAAAATTTTGGTTTAAAAACAATTCTTTAAAATATATATCCTAATAATATTATAAATCTCATTGTGTGCAAATGTTACGCTGAAGCCAGCGTCAAAATGGAGCATTTAATGATCCTGTATCTTTGCATATAGGTTAATTATAACCCTCATATGAACATAGGCTGGTTTTTGTTTGTTTTATTCAAACATTTTTCTTAATTCAAAATTTCCTTATTTTCATAGAGAATAAATGGACATTTTTTCGTATAATATTTTAAAATGGTTAAATTTTCTTTACCGTTGCTAATAATTTATCGTTGCCAAAACTAATTCAAAACCCGAAATAATAATTTTTAACCAACAATTTGGTTACAATTGAAAAATTTTCACGTGAAAAATGAAAATGAAATAAAAAAATTAAAGAATTAAAAAGAAGATTAAATATTATAATTAGAAATAAAATGTACTTTTTTTAGTTTTTGATAATAATATAAGGTTTCAATATGCGTAACCATAGGAAACAGGCGAATATGACGTGATACATCTAAAATAAAGCGGATATGCTTTGATTGGTGAAATAAAACGATCTTGGTTTTTTCTTCACTTTTCTTTTTCTTTTGTGTGGTAACAATACTTTGCGTTTTACCGTCTGCGCACGGCTAATATAACTATGCCGTATTTTTTAATTTAATTTTTAAAAAAGTAAAAAGAAGTTTCAATAGAAAATGGCTAGCAAATGTCAATAATATTCTCCGCAAAATTATCCATGTCGAAAATGATGTCATTGATAGCGAGAAAGTTTTTTTCATTCTTAAAACTAAAAGAAATAACTCGGTTACCTAAAAAAAATGACCAATGTTAACAGTTCCATTTTTGTTGATAAAACCTAAAGATTTAATGTTATTTCGTTGAAGTAACATAATTTCCCCTATGTCAGTATTGAAATTAATTGCCCGGAAAAGAAAAATAACAAGAATTATGTCATTAAAAAGGGATTTCTCTGGGGAAAAAGAAACGTCATATTTGTATTAAAACGGGAATTTTTCTTTAAGTTTTAAAATGAGTGTAAATCAACTCCTTACATTAATAATACAAGGATCAGTAAGTATAGAAAGTAGATGAGTTTCACGCCATATTTATAACGAAAAATTTAAATTTTTTTTTATCTATACTGATTATTAAGCATGAGTATCCGTTATATACAGATGAGAGTTTTCTGCTAAAAATCACATCATAAGAATCTATTATATTAAAATCTGACCGTGTGTTCGTATTTCGAAACTATTCCTAGACTATTGTCACATAAACTCTCAGAATTTAAAAAATTAAATTAGATGCGAAGATTTTTTTTTTATAATTTTAACGAAGTTTTTCTAAAAACTGAAAGTAAATTACTCCTTATTTGTGTATAAAAAAGGAGAAATAAAACAGATCAGTATATTTTTTACACCATTTTCTCATTAAAACGGAAAAACAGAATTTATTTTCATTTTGAATAGATGGTGAAAACAAAATCTGGATTTCAGTAAATTATCCGAAAAATAAAAACATATTTTCACATATTCAAACTTCATAAATCAACTTATTCTGGAGAACAAAAATTGCCTGTCAACATACTGTCATTTTGAAAACAAGATTTGTTTCAGCTATACATTAAATCAACGAGGCAGATTTGAATTTAAAGAAAGAGCATATACTATTTCCAATTAATGTTTTTTTGAAGGATGTGCTGTTAAAACGTTTCACAAAGGCGTTAAAAGTAAAATTGTTTATCAGGTAAAATTGACATTTGTTTTTATTCAATTCGTCTTCAATTTCCACGATTTTATTTGGCCCTCTTTTTTGCATTGGTTGCAATTTCATTTTCGCGATTATTTGGCACAAAATTTCACATTTTTAAGACGGAGTTATGTCAAGGTCCCTATAACAAAAAATACCGTATTGTCTCCTATGAAATGTGCTAAACAGTTAGTTAATTATTAACGTTCTTAATTATAGGGAGTGAAATAGTTTGCTTAATTAGTGTATTTATTCTTCTTTTAATGTTGCGTGCACGAAGTCACGGGTAACAGCTAGTTTACCATAAAATTAATGATGAATGAAGAATGGGGAATGAAGAATAAAATTCAAACAGCATTTTCAGCTATTTTTAAACTATTTATTATTTAACACTGCCATACATGAATTTGAATTTTTTTTCCCTTCATCATCAATATTTACTGTTTATGTATTTTCTTTTAATCACATTTTAACATAATTACTTTGTTTTTGTTTTGTTTTGTCTTTCTGCAAAAACATTTTAAAGAAATGTTTTTAAACCTATTTTTTTATTAATAAATACGTATTATTAAGAAAAGATTTGGTTTAAAAACAATTCTTTAAAATATAAATTTACCATAAAATAAGTAAGTTTGGGAATCTTTGACGTGTTCAACTTTAATTTCAATCTCGTTTCGAATCAGTAGCATCACTAAAGCACTCTTAAGCAGAAATTGATTTTCAAAGGAAGCGTATATTCTGGCAGCTGAAGCATGACGACGGTGCATTAGTTCTAAATTAGTTTCTATCTCCCAGTTTGTCACGTATGATTTGCTAAACAAATACGACTAGACAAATAAAGACAAAAAACAAACGATACCAAAGATTTCACGTGAAGTTATTAATTATTAAGAAATTAAAAAAGAAATTAAACTGTAAAAAACATTTTCTTCAATAGGTTGGCAGATTCTGTTAGTTTTAATTTGCTCATGTACAAAGTTTTGTTATTAAAATTTAGAATTATATAACAAATAATTTATTTTACAAAGTTATTACGGAAATTTCATATATGAATACCTGAGAGTCTTAATGAACGTCACAGAAAAGTTTAAATTATAAGTTTATTCATAGTTTTGAGCGATATTTTTAGAAATCGGGAATTATATAATTATCTAGTTGAAACACATGTTTACCACATGTGCAAAAAAAATATATATATAAGGAGATAAATTCGCATAATGAAATTAAACATGCATTTAAGTTAATATTTAAGAAGAAAATTAAGTTTATCTAGATATGATTATACAACAAAATAATTCCGTTTATCTGACTTGCATTTTTTATTTATATTTCATTTTTATATTTGTTCTTAATTCTTCCGCATACGTACAATTTACGCAATAACATAAAAATTAAATAAACAGGAGTATGAAATTAAATATACAAGAATATGATGAAATCTCAACCTATAATTTGTCTTCCCTTTAACCATTTTTGTGTATTTCATTTATTTTAAGTTTTCTATATTTTCAAATTCCTAAGAGGATTATTTGAAACTCTCTTTGTCAACATTGATCAAATTAGTTTAAATTTGTTTTAGTTTTTATACGCTACCATTCCTCCTTGTCACATTTTTAAAAGATTAATGAATTCTTGTATTGACGAAAATTAAATATATTTACGTTTTATATTTGTGATTAGTTTTATTTATACACTTTTTAGATATTTGCTCATACACCTTCAATCCTGGTAAGATGGTGTACCAAAAGTTATCGCGGTGTTCACATTTAGAAGTTAAAGTGGAGTTTTTTTAGCACATTTGTGTTGTAGGTTGTGGTTACATCAGGACGAAAACGAAAAAAAAAAAGAACTAATTATAGTTAAATCTTCCTTTTATCTCGGCAAATCGTCAAGTGTGTATTTTAAACACGCCTAGGCAAGTTGATGGCAATAAGGCAGTGAGTTGTACACAAGAGTTCCAAGTGGCATACACACTCCAAAGTTAGAAGAACATCAATTGAAGACGACAATCGAAAAGAAAATTGCCGTAAGCAAATAAAACGCTTTAATTAATGAAAACCTGGATTTTATTGGATTCTAGTTCTAGTTGTCCCTGAATCAACGAATGTATTCGCAAGTTGTATGACTCAAATGCCAATAGCGGCCAAACACTAACTTTTATCTTTATAAATAATTATATTGTTACGTTGAGTGCATTAAAAATTAATTATTAAACATAAAACCAACATTTAGATTTTTTTTTTTACTTTTATCTTTTCAAAGAATCAATACAACAAGTTCTTTACAAAACGGCAATTTAGAAATCAAGACATCACGTCACAAAATAACTTACAATTCACTTCACCTCACAAGGTTCATTGTAAATAGAGAAAAATATTAAGATAACAATAGCTAAGCTGTTGTCTTCTGCAAAAATATATGAAATAACATGAAATGAAAAGAAAAGAAAACACCAAAACACTGCCATATTGGCAGATTTTATTTAATCTCCGGAATAATTGATATTAATAAATACTTTTTTATATTTTTATATAGTCGATCCCGCATATTACGAAATCGACGGAACTTTGAAGAATGTTTGCTAAATCCTTATTCATAATAGTCGATAGAATATAAAAAAACGAAAAAAAATATAGAACGAGACTCACCTTTCTTTATAAAGAATTTTGTCCAATCGTTTTTAAAATTCTATTACATTTTTGGGGAAAAATTCGTAACTTATTTTTGAACAGATAAATTTAAAATTGATTTATATAAAAAATTCTTTTTCACTTGCATATAAATGAAATTACAGTCCATATTATGTCCTTCGAAAGATGCTCGTAAATTTGACTCTCTACAGCATATTTAGATGACACTGCTCATTTGATTTGCAATTTTATATCGCCATGTTCGGATTTTTCCAATTTACATGGATTAGGAATTCCATCTATAATATTTGCATCAATTACTTAATCTTCTATTTTTAGGTTGCTATTGCTACAAATATAATCGGTCATTGTAATATAATTACAGTAGTAGCCCGATATAATGCGGTTGTTGGGAGACATGTTTCACACCCGCGTTATGGCTTAACCGCGGTATATCGGAATGGTGTCAAGAAATGGTACAAAATGATGAAAACACTTACCCGCTTTGTGAAATGTAATTAACTCTATCATTAATTGAACACAAACTTAATCTTCTTTAAAAAGTCCGTAAGTGTTGTTTGACCAACTAAGTCATTTCGTTTCTTTTCGGCATATTGTTTCACACTAGCAAGATGGAGTAGATGAACACTATCTGAATCGTCTTGCCTCTCCATCCACGAAATTCGTTAAGTGTTAAATGACTTCACTAACATGTGGAACGTCGTCTTTCACATCATTTTCAATTTCATCATCATCATCTTGCTCAATGCAATTTTTATGCGTTACAGCATCAATGATATCCCGATCTGTTATGACCTCTGAAATTGGTCCGTTGTTGTCAATTTCTATCCAGTCATTTAAATCGTCAACAGAGATATCGAAATGCACATTACTAACCGCAGACTGCCAATCACTCATTGTGAATCCGGGATCGTTGTTATCGCGTTCTTGAGTCATTGTACAACACTAAGGGCCGTGGGGTATCTGACTGACAGGAGATAAAATGTGCGAAAAAGCGTTTTATGAAGAATATTATGTTTCACTGAAATTTTAAACGCAAAATTTATCCTAAAATTCATCATTTTTTTAGGTGCGTTCGTAATTATATAAATACGTAGCACCTATAGTCGTCGCTTGGTCCGTCCGTCTGTCCGTCCGTCTGTCCGTCCGTCTGTCTGTCTGTCTGTCCGTCTGTCCGTCCGTCCGCATATAACAACGCAAAAACTACCCAACCGAATGGTTTGCAATTTAAAATATATTATCTTTGCAGAATTTTGTCGAGACATTTCAAATTTTATTAAAATCGAAATTTGATTTTTTTTTTTTTTTAAATCGGTGCTTTTTTGTTATAGGAGCTTCTGAAGTTTAATCGTCAAGCGACCGAGATACTTATTTTATTACAGAAATTAATCTGCAGACGATATAATTCATTTCACAGAATTAAAAATCCGAAAAGATCTGAATATTTATGTGACTAGCTATAGTACGAACGCACCTCATTTGTCACGTTTGACGTACAATTTCCAAATTGTTTTTTCAGGGGACATACTTTCCCCCGAGTTAAATCCGAATTCGCGGTATATCGGACCGCGTTATTTCGGGCTTCTACTGTACTTATATTTCTGTGTTCATTCAGCTAAAAGTTTTCTAAAGGAAACTTTTTTTTTTCAGGATAAATTTTTGAAGAGAAATCTAAATGTTTTTGTTCATTGAAAAATTCCTGCATGTAGCTAACGGATTCTTAAATGGCTTTGGTTAGATAGAACGCAATGCATTTTCTAAAAATTCGCATGCGATTTTTACAACAGGAAAATATTGATTAAATTCAAGTTTTAACAAAAATGTTTGGATTATCTTCATTCTGTATTTCACTTTGATGCATTTAATTATGCCCATATCTAAAGGATTTCTGGTCTAGCGTTTGGCGGAAAACGGCACGTTGTAATGCTTTTAGGCTGCATATTTCTTTTATGGGCAGTGCAGTTATTAATCATTCCCAAAATGTGACTATCCTGATTTGGCAATTCATTATAAATTACTTTCAACCGTCATCCACGCCTTTTGATTATTCTAGTACTCCACAGGTAATTCAACATTTTTAGAGACATAGAAGATTCTTAGATTTTCCTTTAACTAAACTTTTTCAATTATTCAACATATCTAGATTGCAGCAAATTAATGGAGTTAGTCTGACTTTAGAATGCTTCCCTCAGTACAGTTTCTCCTTTCGATGCAAATGTGTGTTCTGGCAAAATGGACAAAATAAAGTTCATTTTAAACATCTAAAATTTTAAATTGTGTAATTAAGTTTCCTTTATTTTCCAACCATTTTTCGATTGTTGATTTTTCTATTAGTGCACGTTCTCCATTATAGTTTTGAAAACAATTGCAAACCTATCCTTAAAGTGTTGTAACCATCCATTACGTGCAACACAATTCTTTTTCTTAAACTCATAATAGTTATATTATATATAAATAGATATAGTCAAATAGATAGTCAAATAGTTATATATTTCTTAAACTCACAAATTTCATAGCCCTTTCCTTCAAAAAAAGGTCTGTTAATTGGTACTTTTTTTTTACTGACATAACCACTTAAAAGCGGCATTTTCAACATCATCAATGTTGAAACAGTTTTCTTTCGGTGACAATATAATTTTGGGATATTTTTTAGCAAATCACTTTTATTCTTAATACTGTCGATTAAGAATTAGCTTATGTAATTTATTTTAAGTGATTTCACACATTTTAATACGAACTTCATTATATTACCTTCCTTAATTATATTTCCTTCCGGGTCAAGTATATATATTATATATATATATATATATATATATATATATATATATATGCAAATTTTATCTTAAAAACGGCTCTAACGATTTTGACGAAATTTTGTAACCTACCATTTTTGGGCACCAGAAAACCATTGGGCTAGGTCACGTGTTCGAGAAAATTCGATTACTGCGTCATTTTGGGTCATCAAGGGTCAGGGTCAAGCTAATTCTATCTAAAAAACGGTTCAAATGATTTTGACTAAATTTTGCATTTACCATTTTCGGGCACGAGAAGACTATTGGGCCGGGTCACATGTTGGAGAACTTCCGATTAGTGAATAATTTTGGGGTCAACACGGGTCAAGTTAATTTTATCTAAAAAACGGCTCTAACGATTTTGATTAAATGCTGTATCCTACGAGTTTCAGGCACGACAAAATCATTGGGCTAGGTCACATGTTCGAGAAAATTCGATTAGTGGGTCATTTTGGGGTCACTGTGGGTCAAGCTAATTTCATCTAAAAAACGACTCAGACTATTTACACTAAATTTTGCATCCTATGGTTTTCGGGCACGAGAAGACTGTTGGGCTAGGTCACTTGTTCGAAAAAATTTGATTAGTGGGTCATTTTGGTCATAGGTCATTATGGGTCAAGCTATTTTATCTTAAAAACGGCTCAGACTATTTAGACTAAATTTCGCCTCCTGTGGTTTTTGAGCACGAGAAGACAGTTGGGCTTGATCTCATTTTCGAGAAAATTCAATTAGTGGGTCATTTTGGTCATGGGTCATTATGGGTCAAGCTATTTTATCTTAAAAACGGCTCAGACAATTTAGACTAAATTTTGCCCCTTATGGTTTTGGGGCACGAGAAGACTGTTGGGCTAGGTCACATGTGTGTGAAAATTTGATTAGTGGGTCATTTTGGTCATGCGTCAGGACATTTGAACTCAAAGCTAATTTTGACCAAGCATAGCTCGGTCTTCCCGGCTCGTTTAAGTTATCTGTTGTATTTTAATACACCACACTTAATATATTTCCTTCATATTTACATACACATTTATTTACATATCCTATTCGTACATTTTACAACACTTATAACCACTTACATAACATAACTTAGAATAAATTTAATATAACAATACATTATGTACAATACATAATATACAATACATAATATACAATACATAAAATATATACAAAAACAGTTTTATATCAAATGACAGTAATAGAAACTACTCTGCAGCTAATTTAGAATTTTGATTTAAATAATCTTTTACAAAAAGGTTTAAACTAAAACGTATTGAATATGCATTTAACTCTCTCGCTCAGTTAGACGTCATTTGATACTCCTAACTAAAATTATACATTACGTTATAAAATTATAAATTCCGTTTTCGAAAAGCATTTTTTTTTTACTAGCACCTAATAAATAAATATCAAAGCTACATTGGTCACATAAATTATTTTTCACACATAATCAAAAAATGTTTTATTTTAATTAATTCGTGAACGAGATGTTAAATTGAAGACGTTTCCTAAGTGGGTTTATCTGTACTTTCCTATAACTGTGATTTTCAACAAATGAAAAGTAATAGTTAGTCTTCTGCCAAGAAGTTTTTGTAAAACGTAACATGTGAATCATTCAGTATTCAATTTATTTCAAATAACTTAGGTACATTTGTTGAGAACTAACTATTCCCATTAGGAATGAAGTACATATATTCGTCTTCATTCACTTTTGGAAGTTTTCCAGTAAGTTACGTCTTCATATGAGCTTTATAATAATAAATCTTTGATAAATCACACAAATTTACTCAACCTCTTTCTTTATTTCCTTGCCTTTAATTAATTACTACAGCACTATCTAATAACAATTCATTTCTAGTAACCTCGGAAGGAAATGGAGATCATATATACTTAAAATTAAAGTTCACCGCAAAGGATTAATACAATAATTGATTGCCTGTGGAAAAGGAAACGCAGGTGTTGGAATTCGAAAGCAAATTATTCTTAAACAGAAACGTTTAAGATATTTTAATTAGTTTATAAATCATTTGATACCACAGAAGTCATTTTTCTCACTTGTATTTGTGATGGCCTTAGTAATTTAAATACATGGTGGCCCAAAAGTTCAGAGAGAGTTTTAAAAATTAAAAACTTTGGACTGAAATACTGCTTTTTTTCTTTGAAATTTAGAATATAAAGACTTTAGGGTTAACTGTATTTAGATACACATTTAAATATAATGTATAGTCCTCGAGACAAATGCTTATTCCATGCCTCTATGCTTATTCCTCACCAAATTGTTACAGAGAGATGCGAGAGGGACCGTTTGACTATGCCTACTTTCTGAATATAAATATCTTTCTACATATTTAAAATTGACTAACTTTGAATTTTCAAATGATAACTTCCACATTTGACACCATATTTGACTTCCTTGGAGTTATAGACATAGTATATCTATTTTCTCTTTAATTTCCATAGAGTTAGAAAAAAAATGTGTAAATATGTGTCCATAAATTTCTAAACGTAAAATTAAGATTTTAAAATGAAACGTGCATAATTTAACATATAATTAGTTACCAAACAAATTATACGGAATTTCTAAATATGAGATAAAATCACTTTATATAAAAGAAATATAGGGAAGGTGCCCTAAAATGATTTCCTAAAGGGAAAAACTTGTGTAAAATAACATAACTTTAAATAAAACTTAGGCCCTTTGATAGTATGTTTTACACTATATTTTGCATTATAAACCTATTTTAATAATATTTTAAACCCAAAGTGAAAATTGAAAAAATAGATTTTTTAAAAGTATCCTAATTGTCATTTTACTCTCACCATAGGTCAAAATGATCCTTCATTTAAAAATAATTGTAAATTGTTTTTTATCGGCAAAATAAAGGATGTATAAACGTAATTATGACAATAAATAAGTGTAATTCACATCTAAAAACATACTCCATTAAGTAAATCAAGTCATATTTCTGTACATGAAAGACTGTAATCTAAATGAATATGAAAGTTAGTGCTTACCTTATAACAAATGTTGTAAAACACAATTTTTCGAAGAATTCTATTCAGACGCGTAATATACTGCAATAGCTTGAATACCGCCATTGCGTCTTCTTCACTTATCACAACTAATTTATGTGCTACCCTGTAGATAGCGTGACCTGTCCGGAAGAAATCATATGTGGATCGTTTTGCCCGTTAGGATCATTTTAGGCCACCTTACCCTACATAAGATATTTACAATTACTTTCTAAGATTTTATTTTCTGTGAATTCTTTTATAGCACAAGACGGTTTCTTTAGACCGTCGAAAAATAAAATTTATCTATATGTCGAAAACTAATGATTAGAATGAACTATAAACTTTCACACTAGTTTTCTGACGTTTGTGGTTCATTTTATATAAATATTAATGTAGGTCATAAAATACTTTTTTAAATATTAATTTATTAATAATTTTCATAATTAAAAATATGTTTTGGAATTGAAATAAAAAACTGAAATACGTTTAGCTCTATTCAATATATTTCATTTTATAAAAGATTTTTCAATTGAATCAGTTTTGGGAAGGTAATAAATAAAATTTATTGCGTAGATATCACACTCGAATCCTCAAACTTTGAGATATTTGAATTATCTGACGATTAAAAAAAGTATATAAACTATATCCTTTTCAGAGCTGCCTCATTCTAAGGCACTCAAACTGTCGCATAGCATACTGGGTTTTTTTTTCGAGAACTGTACATCAATTGTTATTGATTCAGTTTCGATATTTATATATTCAAGACTTTGATCTAATAGTAACAGAGATAGAAATTTATATTCAAAATCCAAACGAAATATTATGAAGAATAAATCCAGAACGATTTTTTTTTTTTTTTCAAATCTGTATGTTTTATATCTATTACAAAAATCAGAAAAGTAATTGAGCTACGAAACTTTAGTTATCGAAAAGTAATTAAATTGCAGATTTTTATCTTTTCTTGAAGATTTCTTAAATTAAAACCGTCTGCCGTTTTTCATAAAAAAATAAGCGTTTATTTTGAAAATAATTTTTATTTATCCTGGCGTATACCTCTGTATCAGTGTTTCTTTCAGACCAGGGGCGGCAGTACATAAATTTAGAGAACATAACATGTACGCCGTCAGAACAAAATCTAGGGAACGGCATGATTTTACAGCTGTACGCCTGTAGTAAGAGTACAGAAATAGTTTACTCTCTTTTTGTCAGGTGGAAATAATGGCCCTGTTGCTTTCTCCGTTTAAGATATAATTTAATTATATAAACATAAAAATAAAAAAAAATAAATATGATCTTCCATGGGGTTGAAAGGAGGGGAGGAAGGGAATGTCCTGACGAAAAACATTTAGTTGCTTTTTTTCTCTTATTGTTTACTTATTCCAAGTCACTCAAGAATGATACATTTTACATTTATTTTTTGTTATCATAAGAGATATTTTTTAGTTAATTATATTTAGAAATTCGGGGAAAAGAAATAATCCTCTTCTCCCCTGCCCCCTCTTTGCCGGCGCCTATTGTAATGCTCCTTGATATTTTCCTGGGGGGAGCGGGGAAATAATGATATGATAAAATATGGAAGAAGATAACATTTTCACTCACTTAAAAATAATTCTTGCATGAGTATGCCTAAATCTATAAATAAAATAATAAATGTTATTTAATCAAATAATTTCTGCGATTAAATAAAACGAAGATTACTACTGGAAAAAACGTGGTACTAAAATGTAGAAACCGTGTGGTCTGTGCAATGTAATGACTAATAGGATAAGTTCCAAACTTATCGTCCATTAAAATATTAAACAGCAGATATTTATTTATTCTTATCCTTTGGTTGAAAGCCGTTATTTAATTATTAATCTAATAATAATTCATTATATTTAACCTCAGAGAAAACTAAGCTCCTTATATGTAGAATTTAAAATTAAAATCTACCGCAAAGGATTAAAACAATAAATGACCCATGGAAATGGAAACGAAAGTGTTAGAATTTCAAAGTAAATTATAGCTAAACAGAAACGTTTAAGATATTTTAATTAATTTATAAATTATTTGATAGCACAGAAGCCCTTTTCTGACTTGTATTTTTAATAATGTGCGTAGTATGATCTACATTAAAATACGATTAAATTTTACAGGTTAATTGAAAGCGTCGGTCGTTTTGTTTGTGACAGCCATTGCTGTCAGTAAGAGTGAACCAGGCCGTTCAGACTTAAAGGAGAGCACAAGAGGTAGAGTTTAAAATGTGAAGTTTATTGAAACTTAATCGGGCTGGGATTTGGTAAAGGACACTACTAAATTTTCCTTACTCAAAAAGTAATTCAACGTTCCCGAAACTGTACTCAGTAAAATAAAACTTGAATATATTAAATATATAGATTCAAAACGAACTCACAACTTTGAAGATAACCACAAGTCAGGATGCCTTCAGTAAGAATCCAACTCCACGCTGTAGACGAGGTGAACACTGATCTTAAGATGTCCGTCCAGACTAATACACTATTCAGCTTCGGATTGAATATTCAGTAGCAGGATCTAACGAACTCTCATAGAGGCAGGACTCGACCCAAGTTCCGACTTCCAAACGTATTTCCGAAGTTTATATATCCAAACATCGATTGACCAGCTATAACAATTTGCATAAATGTCGATGAAAAGCAGAAACTCACAAGTTCCGAGATGTTCACAGTCATCCGTCGAAAGTCAAAGAAAGGTAGACTTCATCAACTGTTACGCACATGGACAAATAGTGGACAGAAAATACGTTCTCATTCAAAACATCACCTACTCACATGATCAGAGCAGTCGATCCATCACATGTTTTTCGATAACTAAAATGTAGAAAACGCGTGAGCCCTGCAATGTAATATCTAATTTCCAAACTTATCATATTAGTAATTTTGTATCCATTAAAATAATAAACAGTAGATATTTATTGTTCCTTATCCCTTTGTTAAAAGTCGTTATTTAATAACTATGGTTTTATCTAATAATAACTCATTTTACTTACAAAACGAAGCTCATATAAACTTAAAATTGAGATTCACTGCAAAGGATTAAAACAATAAATTGTACATTGTTTTTATGGAAATAGCAACGCAAGTGTTAGAATTTTAGCCATGTAATGTCTTTGGAAACTTGTATGCTAGAAATTCTGAATTCATACCAGAAACTCCGTATAGTAATTTCGCTTTATTTAGTCTCGGAATTTTAGTCATTAAATAAAGTAAAAATTACTATTTGGAATTTCGTGTATGAATTCGTAATATCTGAATAAAAAAATTAGATAGCCAACACAGTTGGTAGCACGTATGTTACCATGGGTATTAGAAGGTTAAACCAAATTATTGCTAAACAGAAACGTTTAATTATTTTATGTTTGATAGCACAGAAGTCCTTTTCTGACTTGTACGTTTAAGAGCGTGACATTAAAATATGATTACATTTTACAGATTAATTCAACGCGTCGTTTTGTTTCAGTTATAACTATATATGAGTGAAAAAAAAACGTGGATTAAAATACCAATATTAAAAAAAAATACCAGCTGACTGTCATTTTCTCATTATTTTAGATACGAGAGAAATTTAAAGAGAACTAAAAAATTCTGATCCCAAACAATCCGGCTCGTTGACAAATCGTATGGCATAAACTTCACTCCAATAAAACAATTTGTTACATTTTTCAAGAAATTTTTTAAATATGAGTGAATTTACAGGACACCGTGTACATCTGTGTATGTGTGTTTGCTTACGTATTTAAATGTTCCATAATTTTTCTTTCTTAGTGAAGTCAAAGTCTTTTTTTTTTTTTTTTTTTTTTTTTTTGAAAAACTACGTTGCCAAAAATATTGTTGATTTTACGGTATAATATTAGCACTCCAGCTGTAGTATTATACTGAAAAGTTAGCGGTAATAAACAGTAAAATAAGCAGTAATGCGCTGCCGCGCATGCGCAGTAGTGTATTACTGCTTTTTTTTTTACTGTGTATTACTGTTAATTGTACAACAATATTGTGCTGCAGTAATTGTTCTGCAGTGTACAAAAATAATTTGTATAATGTTGGCACTTGTGATAAATAAAATATATCCAATATATCTAAAATTTTCAAACCTGACACATTTAAATACTTACAACAACATATTACAATATAAGCCCAGATAAAATTATGATACAAGTTCTGCCGAGTTGAAATATGTTGCAACTGCCCTCATTCTCAACTACGGTTCAATAAGTTTCAACATTTCACTGTTTAAACAAATGTAGGTCCAATGCTTTATTCAACACTCATGGGATATTATTAGCTTTAACCCCGTAAGCAGAAATAACTCGCAGCTTGAAATGATTATATTTGAAGCATAAACTGTGACATTTTCATTAGAAAGTGAATGAATTGCTTAGTACACTGTCATTCAAATATTTAATTCATGGTTATGATGGCTGATTATTTTAAATGCTTCGTTAGCATTTCAAGTGAATTATTCCAAAGGAAGAGATTCTGCACACAAGCTATGAACTTCAATAACGATGTTTGATAAATTAGTAAAACATTTAATAATTCAATAAAAATTTGCAAAGTTTCATAAAATAAATGCTTTAAATATTTTATGTGAGGGAAATATTATTTTAAAAGATTTGTAAACAGTTTTAAAACTAGTCAATCTAATAAAAAAAGTACTGTTGTAACAAATGAAATCAAAATTTTTACATTATGAGTAAAAAACGGTAAAATTCAAGTGGTCACTAAATTATTTTTTTAAGGGATCAGGTACTTTTAAATTAATCAAAACACCGAAATTATTTCCTTCACTCATATTAAAATGTAGTTTAGTTTTAATATTTTAAATAAAAATCGCATTCATGTTTTTACCTGCTAGAACAAATGAACTTCAGCTATGACAATATAAGGCACGGGTAATGCTCATTTTTAAATAATAAAATAATGTCATTTAAATAATTACTTGATAATACCTCAAATAAAGTACCTATATTGGTTAAATATTGGATTTACCTTGAAATAATTTACAATTAAATTCTACTATTACATAAATATTGGCAATAAAATAGCGCAATATCCATTACCAATATTGATGCAACATTGCCAAAATGTAAATATCCCAGACCTACAGCAGTATTTCCTACGATTTCTGACAGCATTGACCAAGGTATAACTAATATAAACAATATTCGTCCAATATTGTTTAGCTAATTGGGTAAAAATAAATTGATGCCTAAACTTCAAAACATCGTAAGTGATAAACATTTAAAGGCGCTCCACTGAATATTATCAATCTGAGTAATTTCCTTATTTAGGTGCGTTCGTAATTATATGAATGCGTAGCACCTATTGTCCTCGTCTGGTCCGTCCATCTATCTGTCTGTTTGTCCATATGTTCGTCCGTCTGTCTGTCTGTTCGTCCGTCCGCATATAACAACGCAAAAACTACTCAACCTAATAGTTTGAAATTTAAGATATATTATCTTTGCAGAATTTTGTCGAGACATTTCAAATTTTATGAAAATCGAATCAAAACTTTAGAAGGTATTAATAAAAACATTTATTAAGAAATTGGATTTTTTTAAAATCGGTGCTTTCTTGCTATAGAAGCTTCCGAGGTTGAATCGTCAAGCGACCGAGATACTTATTTTATGACAGAAATTAATCTGCAGACAACATAATTCATTTCACAGAATTAAAAATCATCAAGATCTGAATATTTATATAACTAGCTATAGTACGAACGCACATCATTTGACACGTTTGACGTACAATTTTCAACTTGTTCTTTATTAAGTTGGCTAATAGCACGTAATAATCATAAGGATTTTAATAGAACATAATGAAAAATTATTTTCTTAATTGAACAAGAGAAATCGCAGTAGAGATGGAAAATCCATAAATAACCTCCAGCATGATTCTAGAAAATTAGTCTGAATCAATACATATTTACACAGATTGTCTTTGTTTGCTCATTAGAAGAGTCAGAAGCCTCTTGATCTAGCACTTAATAATATGCATGCTTGTATAGAACTAAAATAAAGGATGATAAAATAAATATCCTGAAATAATGTGTAGTTTCTTCAGCACAAAAGGGCAAAGGCAATCGCATTAATATGAAGAAAGAATTAATTTATTGCAAAAGAATAATTGTACTTTTACTTTTAATGATTTTCTGCAGCAAAAAGAAATTTAATTCTAGTACTTTTTGCTACATAAACCCTTTTTATTGTTCAAATGAAGTAAAGAATCATTATTAACTAATTTAATAATACTTTAATAACTAATTAAACTAACCATAGAATATTTGAAAGTTGTAGATGCAAAATTTACACTCTCCACTTAACATAATTTTTAGAAAAATGCAAAAAACTGATTATTATTAATAAACATGATATATTGACACAATTTTTTGTGTGATATATTTGTTGCCATATCAACTAGTTGCACATAGTCCTAAATCTGTAATAATTGTGGTAAAGCTAGAATTTAAATTTAGATATGGAAAATGTGAGTTTTGCAGCAAACTTTTATGGGCAATGTTAGTTATAAACCAAACTAATTATGAATTTAAAACAACAATAACCAAAAAAATAAATCTGAAAATTAGTTTTTGTTATGTTATTTTGGAGGGTAATAAACAACAAAAATCGAAAAGCATTTATTAAAAATAATCTGTGCAAAAATTTTACTATTAGACATGGCTCAACTTCTTCACTGTCATTAAACTAGTACAACATTTTACACTACTTATCTTCTGTACCTCCCTGACTGGTTGAATTGGAGAGTGTGAGTTTTGCTACAAAACAGTTGTTGGATAACGTGAGTTATTCATCAAAACTAGATTTTCAGCATTTTCTTCGACCTTAATATCTTTTTTATTGTCCAAATCACTATTACAGTCCAATTCGCCTTAAAAAGACTAACACGGTGATATGTATAACTCAATACTTTTAAAAAGTGGATAAAGTGACTTTTGCATCTGCACCATTCATTTGAATGAATGCATAATGATATCTATAAGTACTTTAAATTACCAAAACATTAAAACAACACCTACTCATTGCTAGTGAATTACAAACAAAGAATTGTTAAATGAAAAAACGTAATAATGAAATTTTAGATATATCTTGCAGTATAAACGAGACGTTTAATCAGTTGAAAACAGGCGAATAAATTGGGACCAAAGATCTGAAACCTATAAATGTTAAACATGTAAACTATATTTCAATGTATAAATATCAAATTGGGTAACTTCGTTTTTAATAGAATTGGTTATCAATAAGTGATTATTGTAAAAGCTTTCAGTAGAAAGTTTCCAATTGCAAACCAATCGTAAAAACTTTCACTTGAACTAGAAAAATCACATTAAAAATCGGAAATCCATAATAAACCTCACGTAAGATTGAAGAAAATAATCTGAATCTGTACATGTTTGCACAGATTGTCTTTGTTTGCTCATTTGATGAGGTAGAAACGTCTTGATCAAACACCTTCTAATTTGCGTGAGTGTAAAGCTCTCAAACAAAATAAGATTAAAAAAGTATATCATCAAATAATGTATAGTTTCTCTACCACGCAAAAAAAAAGCAAAAGTCTCAGTAATCCTAAAAAAAAGTACTAACACGTTACATGAAGAATTATTATATTTTTTCCTATGGAAACCATTTTGAATTTTTAACTAAACTAAATGGTTTTAAAAACTAATTGTAAAATCATTTAAAATCGTAGGAATAAATTGGTACCTAAGCTCACAAAACATATAAATGTAAGATGTATAAACTGCATAATTTTTCACTTTGTAAACTAATTTTTCTTTAGAGTCAGTTACTAGCATTTCATAATCACAGTTCCTCGATAATTTCTTTTTTCAAGTTCAACAAAGCAAATCACTGCAAAGGATAGGAAATCCATAAATATCCCCAGACAAGATTTCAGAGAAGTAGTCTGAATCGATATATGTTTGCACAAATAGTCTTTGTTTGCTTAATAGATAAGTTAGAATGTCTTGATCTGGCTTTGATCTGGGAATACAGAAATAAAAAAATAAAAAACAATTCCTTCAAATCGATGTATATTTTTTTCCAAACAAAATAAAAGTAAAGTCGCACTAATTCGAAAAAGCAAAATTACAAAAATAATTATTACACTTTTTCTGTAAAAATCCTTTTGATTATTCAATTAAAATAAAGTCTTTGAAAACTAATTATACAACTGTTGTACCAATGATTATATGACTACATCATATAAGTATTTCCAATTACGAAAAAAAAACTATTTAAATGTGAAACGTAGCTCGATAATAATGGCTTCATTACATATCATCGATTTTTTTTTTATAAATTTGGTTAATTAAAAGTGATAATTGTAAAATATTTTAGTAGTATTGGTGCGTACCACTAAATCGCAATTTATATTTTTGCCATACCACCAGGCAACGAAGGTAAGCTAATACGGATTGATTTACAGCAGGAAATTCGGCTCACAAAAGGGTCCCCACTCACAAAAAGGACACTCACAAAACTTTAAAATAAACCTGATAAAAGAATTAATTATATGTGTAATTTCTTCAAACATGCGTCTATGCTCAGGGCCTCTGAATTAATAAATCGATACTTAAGTGTTAATATGTAAATCGCCAGGATTATATTACTAAAATGACACTTAAATTATGTTATTTTATTAACATCCATACATGTTGTAGAATCATGGTTATATTTAAATAATATGCAAAATATCATACAGCAATTTGGAAAAGTGCTGGGGGTATAAACCAACTATTGTCTGCCGTGATAATTATAAAATATTTTAGTAGTATTGGTGCGTACCAGTAAATCGAAATTTATATTTTCGCCATACCACCAGGCAACGAAGGTAAGCTAATACGGATTGATTTACAGCAGGAAATTTTGTTCACATAAGGATCCCTACTATAGTATTATACTGCATCTGTCTTGCAGACACTAACTTGTATAATATCGCTGTTCTGGTGTAGGCCTACTTAAGTAAGCATAATGTTTGCTCGTGTCCGGTTTAACATTTGTTCATTTTAGTCATGTCTAAGTCACTACTTAATTTATTCGTGAATTTCGTTTTCATCTGAAGTAGGTAAGAAAAATGCATTCTAACGCAGATAAGTTGTGTTAAACACACACAGAAATATTACAGCTTTCGCAAAAAGCAATGTCGATTCCGTTCGCCTCAACAAACAATATATCAATCTTTAAATGTTCTCAAGAATTCAATCCCAGGATTGTTTTTCCCGTCAATGACCGTGGTAGAGTTTAATTAATAAAAATACGATTTTTGATAAAAATTATTTAATTTTTTTTTTAACAGTCATTGAAATCTTCTACATGGCATACTGACAGATTCGTCAATTCAGGAGGATGTTTTACTATTTCATTCTTAATTATAAAATTGTACAGCATTATTATTGATCATATTGTTTCGTTATTAGGGATTCTTCAACGAAAGAAAATTTCTGAGATATTTTGCTCCCAGAAAGGTGTTGTTTGGAGGCCCTTATTTAATTATACTGCATTTCGAAAAGAAGTTCCGCGTACCATAGTTTGGGAAACCCTGCTTTAGAGAAGCTAGAACGTCTTGGACAAACACTTACTGATCTTAGTTCGTGCATAAAACTCAAACAAAAGAAGATAAGAGAAATATCCTCACACAACGTATAATTTCTCCAACACATAATAAAAAGGAAAATTGCATTAATCCGTAGAAAGAACATTACATAAGGAAATATTCCAGTTCTTCTTTCAGTACTCACATAAAATATACAGTTTTTAAAAATTATTGTGTAACTATAGTAGCAATATATGATTATATACTTTCATTATATTTATACGTACTTCAAATTACAAAAATCTTAAAATGACTGTAAATGTGAAACTCAGTTCGATAATACGTATTTCATTTCATATAATTGAATTGAGTAAATTTTATATACTATATACATATATAAAGTTCGTTAATAAAGTGTGGTAATCTTAAAAGTGTTCAATAGAACATAACGAAAATTTATTTTCTCATTTCAACAAAGAAAATCTCAGTAGAAGATTGGAAATCCACATTGGCAATCCACCTTACTGAAAATTGAAGAAAAGTAGTCTTAGTACATGTTTTCACAGTTTGTCTTACTTTTTAAAGACCCTTAAGGTTTTCAATCATTGTACAATCATTGGAAAATATGGTAATAAATTAGTACATAAACTCCAAAACATGTAAATGTAAAACGTATAAATAGTGCTCTATTATATATGTTATTGGCCTTGGTAAACTCCTTTTGTTTAAAAAAATTTTGGTTAGTAGCATGTGATAATTATAAAATTGTTCAATAAAACATCATGGTAATTTTTTTTTCAACTGAACAAGACAAAAACAATAGAGATCCGAAATTCATAAATAACTTTACGCGAGATTACAGGAATGTTATTTTAATCAATATGTGTTTGCTAAAACTCTCCTTTTCTTGCACATGGGGTTTGCTATTAGATGAGCTAGAACTTCTTAACCTTTCATTTAATGGTAAGAGAGTCTGTTGGTCTGAAACAAAAGAAGAAAAAAGAAATATTCCCAAACAGAGTATAGACTCTCTGGAAGAAAATGTAAAAGAAAGCCGTAGTAATCAGAAGAAATGACATTGCATAAAAAAAATATTACACTTTTTCCTGAAAAAAGCTTTCTGATTATTTTTTAAATTGAAGTATAAAATCTTTAACAACTAATCGTGCAACTATTGCACCAATATAAGATTGTATAAAAAAGCCATTTAAGTAACATAAATTAAGAAAAAAAATTAAATATCTCTAAATGAGAAACTCAATAGGTGCTTTATTGCTTATTATTGAATGTAGTTAATCGCTTCTTTCTGTAAACTTGTTTAATTAAACGTGATAATTACAAAACATTTCAGTAGAACACAATGATTTTTTTAGTTGCACAAGGGAAATCACAGTAGACATCATAAATTCATAAATAAATCGCGTAAGATTGCAGAAAAATATAGTCTCAGTCAATACATATTTGCACAAGCTGCGTCTGTTTGCTCATTAAATGGGTTAGAGCGTCTTGATGTAGCACTTAATGATCTCCGTGCGTGTATAAAACTTAAACAAAAGAAGAATCCTCAAATAATGTATGGATTCTCCAATACCTAAGAAAATAGAAAGGCGTATTAATTCGAAGACATTTAATGCATTAAAAAAAGAATTACTATGTGTTTTTCTGCAGAAATCATTGTTATTCCTTAAATAAAGTAATTTTGAAAACGAATTACACTACTCGACCATTGTACATATATATAATTATATAACGATATCTACTTAGAATTACGGAAATATAAAGTGGTTCTTATTCATTACCAGTGAATTTCAAACACGAAATTCTTAACTAAAGAAGCGTATGAAGGAAATTGAAACTATTTTATGCTGTATAAGCGAAGCATTTTATTATTTGAAAATATAAGAATAAATTCGGACCTAAGCCCAAAAACACAAAACTGTGAAATGCATAAAGGGCACTAAACTGTATATTATCCAACTATGTAACCGCTTTTTTAAAACAAAGGTCTGATAATAAGTTATACATTTTCTCAGTAAGACTTTGTAAAGTTTTTTTATTCAATTGAAATAAAGAAATCGTAGCAGACATGGAAAATCCACAAATAAACTATAAAATAATATATATATATATATATATATATATATATATATATATATATATATATATATATAATCTAATGCTATACGTAATATTATTAATTTTCGTGCTCCTTTCGTAAGCAATATAATTAAATAATAATCCAATTATTATAATTATAAGCATAATTATAAGCCAATAATTATAAGCATTTCGTAAGCCCTTCAGTCTGTATCCATTCCCTGCACACGGCCTTGCTTGCCCTGAATGAATTGGCAAAACTATGAGCAAAGTAAGACTAGAAATAGTGTTGCTGTATCTATTGAACTCGCTCCTGTGATTTAAAAGAATCGAACCATTAATTGCAAATTTTGAAATTAAATATTGTATAATTCTGTCATATTCAATGTATATTTATACAATGATTTCATTAGAAGAATGCTAATTAACAGGGATTTATTTGTATATAACTATTTTTCAGTTATTTTTAAAAGAGATTCATATTTCATTCTAGTATTGCTATTTTCCCATGTTTACAGTACAATTTGCGTGTGGTATTTTAGTATGCAATAAAGTTGATTCGGCTAATTCAAATAAGCGCTTTGGCTTCAGACGGCCTACGTTTTCACAATTGCTTTGATAGTTTATATCAAAGATATTTTACGAGGTACTTTAGAATTATTTATTGCTAGATCGTAAATTTCCATCCCACACATTGCATAGAATGAGATATCCTATTTTACATGAGGGGGGATTTCTTCCATCTTGTTTATTCCAATTGAATACAAAACGCTCCCAGGCATCTTTTCTTAGGAGCTCTGAGTGGCCCTGTAGATGTGTGTAATTTTTCAGGAACCCGCCTTCCTAACTTGTGGGAAGAGATTTTACAGGGGCTACTCTGTAGTTCCCCTATCAACGCGACATTCTGAAAAAAGTTTTGATCCAAGAGGACTTGGGAAAAAAAACTATGAGCAAGCCACTGGCATAAATGCTGTGATTGTATTATATATTTTAGCTGTTAAATTATCGGACTAGTAATGGCCTAATTTAGTGCGTTTCATATGGGACGATAACCCATATTTCCCTTGGATTACTCCGGCTTTATGTACCTTGTCCAGGAGCCCTAACGTAACGAATGATGATTCTAAATGTATTGTTTATCAATGTATTTTATTGTTCTCTTCATAAAATTTCATGTGTTGTTAATATTTGTGTATTCCAGGCTACAGTCGGAAGATTTATAATTGTAATTCATAAAAATTATTGTTTTTATTTTTCTAACTAAATGTTGAGCCGGTCTAATGCTATATAACGTTTCATCTCACATAAATGAATTAGTAATTAGAAAAGTATGGAATCATCTGGAATTGTTTCACGAAATTTATTTCGTTGGGTCTTAATCCTTTTGGGACCGTTGATTGAGTTCACACTATATATAACGCTCTATTTAATTGAAATGATTTCTTAAATCTTTTTTTGTACATATTTATTTGTGTTATCTAAATAAACTATTGTTATGTTTAAATTAACTAGTAAGTTTTTTTTATTATTATCATGAGTCTGTGCTATTTTTTAGGATAAAGCTGGTTGTGTTTAGAGTATTATAACTATGCGTATTTAATATTGGGATTTTTCGTTAGTTATTTACCTATCACCTTTACGCTGGATTGCTTCAAAATATACACAACTTAATGTCGGTTTCAAGGTTACACCTTCCACATTGTTATGAGTCATTAATGGAGTTACTCTCAGTCTATCCAGGGAATATTCGACCACGATATTTATGTTTCTTATGCCAATCCATATGTTACAGTGAATGTGATTAATCAGGTCATTATTAATAATAACCGGTTATTATTAATAATGAACGGATTAATCATATTGACCGTAACATATATACAACAATGAGAATACAGTGAGAAGGACTATAAATATACCGCATTAACTTATATTTTAATTATTTTTCTATTGTTTATGCCTTCCTTTTTATTCAGATTGTTGGGCAAGACAGGTAACAACTATTTCTTAATAGGTCTATTTCCTCCCAATAGATGTAATAAAAAGGAGATAGATACATTTGAGAAATCTACGTTTTTTTGTCAATAATTTAAATTTTGTTTTCAAACTCAAAAGCAATATGTGCACAGTAATTGAAAACTACATTATTTTATTTCTTCCCTCTCATTTTTTCCCTCACTATAGTAACCAAAACTATTTTTTTTAATTCTATACTCGCGGGTTAATAAGTGCATTCTTCATATTTCGCTTATTAATTTAAAAAGGTAAATTAAATGAGTATAAGAACTGTGAGAAAGCATCAAATAACGAGCTATTACAATGCACTTGGGGTACTTTAGTAGACCGGGGCACAAAATTTATACTTTTTTATTCATAAATGTTTTTTACACATTTTTTCTTGAAATGTGTATTTATCAGTAAATGTCTTTTCAAAAGTAAACTGTTAAAATAAAATTTAAATTGAATTTTTAATTATTTAATTTCCTGAAATAATAACTCTTTTTCATACTTTTTCTCTTTTGAGTACAGAAAAGAAAAAATATATATTAATTTCTCTTTGGTTTTTAAAAAAATATTTATTTAAAAAATATAACTTTCAGAAGAAAAAAGTATTTTTTATGAGTACTTTTTACATCGAAAATCTTATTTTTAAAATTTGCGAATGAAACAAAACCACCCGAACGCAATTTACAAAATTCATAACTGAAAAGTACGCCGCATAAATTTTCATAATTTTATCTTTTGAAGAACATTAGATATATCAATTTAAACATGCCGAAATTTGATAAAGTGCTTATTGAGAAAAAAATGCACATTAAATGCATTTTTAATGCATTTAATTGGAAGAAGTCGTGGCAATCATAGACAGTAAAATACAAAAACGAAAAATCATGCATAAGTCATGGATTATTAAACACACTCGAACAATAACAGAATATTATTAAGAAATTTAATTTTTATACAATAAAATGAGATTTCTAATTAAGCAATTTAAACAACACATAACACATTAAAAGTACAATTTCAGCTATTTCTGTTCATATGCGTTAATCTGTGCGAATTCTATCGTACAGTTTGGTATATGATCAATAAAATTGATACACACCACGTAATGCACAAAAAACTAGATAAGTTTAAAATACAGACTACAGTGGAAAACGCACTTTAAAGTGCGTATCTGTAAATGTGTATATGAGGTAAAAGATATATGCTAAATACACCATAATCTATAGAATCCATGTTACAGTGCGCCTCAGTGATCCATTTAAATTTCATTATGTTTGAAATAAAACATCATTAAAATTCATCGCAATCGATTTTCCCCATAATGTAATGGAATTCTTTGGGCGGCCCTGTAAACGAACTCTAAATATTATTTATTCTATATCCCTCAGAAAGAATTTTATAGTCCATCTCGGTGATGCATATCAATTTCTTTATGTTTTAAATACTTAGCATCCATAAAATGCCCTTGAACCATTTTTCCCCTTAAACCATAAAGTAACAGAATTATTTTGTGGGTTCATGTAAGCTAACTATAAATGTTAGACACTTCATTTTTTATGCCGAACATACTATTCTAAACCTCAATAACATATATTAATTACATGGCTATCTGAGAATATTTACGAGAGTTAGAGCATGGCCAGACGGGCAGACAGACAGATAGACAAACCGGATTTATAAACTTTTCAACTTTGTTGGAAAGTGTTAATAAAAAAAGGCCAAATTTTTTTAATATAATTATCGTATTTAAATGTAATTCGTATCATTTTATTCTAAAAAATTAGAATATTTTTTAAACCAAAAAGTCTGTTTAGTTAAATTGCAAGTTGTAGTAAAGGCGTATTGACATTTCTAATACATGTTAATTTTTTCGAGAAATCTGTGTTCCGGATCACTTTAAGTACGCATTCGATTATTTTCAATAACCAAATATACAATATAAAATATATTGGTTTTTTTGTTTGTTTTTTTCACATTTTATAAAATGAACAATGAAAACAGGCTTTTTCCGTGCGAAAATTTTGAAGTAATGTAATAAGAGGTTGAAAAAAATCTTTAGCTTAGAAAGAAATATCAGCTGCATTAATATAAGTTTAGTCAGTTGGTATATATTCTACCTTTGAGTTCCAGATTTAAATTAAAAGACAATACCTGAAATTGTTCATTTTGTAATATAATTAATAAGTCTAAAACTAATCGTAATAACGTCGTAAAAATTTGTATTAGGTGTACTCAAGATGATATAGAATTATTTCATTGAGTCAAATTTGGGAGGAAAGTTCCAGTTTGGGAATTATTCTTTATAAAATGATCAAGTTTGAGATTCCTTCATTAAGGAGGTTGCTTTCCAAATAAATAAATAAATAAACATTGATAGATATTATACACCAATGTAAAAAAAATGTCACGTAAGTAAACAGTCATTTTAACTGTTATTTCTTCCAGCCAGCTTTTCTGTCATTCAACAGTATTGATTGAGAATAAATACTTAGCCATATTACAAAGCATTCACATTGGTAAAGACAGAGATAAAGTTACGTTTATACCAGATTTATAAAAAAAAATTAAGACGATGTTTTTTTTTTCAATAATGGTGTTTCTACCATTTATCTAGAACATGGTAGAAGCGCCATTAATTTACAAACATTTCGTCCAACTAGCTATCAAAAAATTATCATTTATCATCTATGCTGACAAATGAGAACGCTTCAGATTATAATTAAATAATCGTTACATATAAACATGGTTGGAAAATTGCGCAGTTTGCTTCGCAAATTATGTTCAGTTAAAATGACCGTTTGTTTACTTGAAAAATTTTACCATGATTATTTGCAATGTACAGATAGCAAGCAGCATTACTTTTTTCTAATCACTTATATCAGAATATAGGGTTATAGAAGAATATATTGTTTTCTTCAGGAATGAATCTGCAGCTATCTTCAAACACTTCTAGTTAATTAAATCAATGAGTGCTAAACTTTCAGTGTGTTAATACTTATTTTCTCACTGATCATAAATTTTCTATTTGTTTACTAATACTATAGGAGTAAAATAATATTGCATTAGCTTCGTTTAAAAATTCTTCACATTAATTGTAAATATTTATTCCCGTAGCAATTTCTCATTACTTTGGTGTAATGAACATAATAAATGTAGTAAAATCATAGAAATAGAACTATGGACTGTAATAAAATAAAAACATTTTATTTATATACAGTAAATTTTAATTTTTAATTTGACATTATGTTTTCTTTAACAATTATTTTGAATATTCATAATTTTTTGTAATTGGTGTTATTGGCACTTAACTCGGTCTCTTAAAGATTTTAGGATCATTGGTTTAATTAAATTCTATTGTTTACTGTATTGCACAAATAAAAAATATTTTTTTTAAGTTTTATTACTGTAAATAACTTTTAAAAATAAGTACTGTAATCATTGATTTTATTTTCATTTTAATTCACATTCAAATCAAACTTCAAGTTATTGTTCATTGTTACATAAAAATTCATTCCCATATATGATTCAACTACAACAATAAAAATATACCATACATTAAAGTGATATTATTTCTTTCCTTAAAGCACATTTTTAAAATTTATATGAAACTTTCACTCTTAAATGTAATTGTAGTGACATAAATACCTTATTTTTAGTAAACAATTCCTCATGGTAAATATACTGCTGCTAAAATTTCTGTTTTTTCTAAGAGAAATTTGTTCTATAACAAATAGGCTTTCCTATTAGGAAACTAAGTTCTTGAATGTTCTCCTCTAGTGCAATTAAGTGATTTCTTGTAGGCCATTCAGCCAAATGCGAAGTGTTTAGGAAACAGAAAATTGTTTGATCAAGAGAAACTATTGCTTCTGTTAGAGAACAAGTTTCTTAATTCATATTACTAATGAGATAAAGAGACAAATAATAAAGAATTGCGAAATTATCAATTAGGTTTTAAAAAAATCAAACATAACTTCATTGACAAAATACGCAATAATTTATCATAATTTTAAGTAAACACTTTTTACAAAAAAAAATTATTATATTTATTTAAAAAACCTCTGCAGAATTCCAGCATCTGAAAAGAGAATTTTTGTGTAAAGCTTATTGGATTGCATAAATGTATTGGATTAATATAAATATAATATATGCAGTAGTACAAATAATATTATACATGTGAAAGTGTGTGTGAATGTTTGGTGAAGTAAATGCCAAAACTGATGATTTAATGCCCCTGTATCTTTTCATATAGATGTATTATAACCCAGAAATGAACGTTGGCTATGTTTTATTTATTTTATTCAAATATTTTTCTTAATAATTCAAAATTTAATTATTTTCTTAGAGTATAGGTAAACATTTTTTCCTATAAAATTTAAGCATTTTTCTTTCTTGTATATTATAGAAATCTAATACAAATATTTTCCCCATAAAATGAGGTAGGATAAAATTTTGGTGTTTGATATAGTCTTTTTATTATGTGCGTCTGTAATTATATAAATACGTAGCACCTATAGTCGTCGTCTGGTCTGTCCGTCTGCCCGCATATAACAGCTCAAAAACTATCCAACCGAATGGTTTGAAATTTAATATACAGTATGCGCAGTAAAGTCCCTTGCCACCCTCTTAACGTCGGAACGGCTGCTGCTATATTCATAAAAGCAGTGTCTAGGTATAGTAAAGTAGACATGCGCTACTGAATGAAATTGCCTACGGCGCCACCTGGTGGAAAACTGTGGAGTTAGCAATTCCTATCACAAAAACGGAAAGAGTAGGGGGGGAAAGTGATTTACAAAGTTGTAGAGCATCATCGATTTAGTACGAAAAGACACCTTGTGGATATTAATGCGAAGAATAGAACGGTTAAAACGTGAATTTGATTTTTTTTCGTGATTACTTACACTTTGGAGTGACAAAACGATCTTGGAAAGAAAAAACAACTAGTTGAAACAATATACCTTTATTTGAGATGTTCAAACTTCTCACCGTCAGCTGCAACGCACATTTGGAGCCTTGTGTGAATTTCGCGTTGCACACGTCGAAGCATAAAGGGTGATACGTTGGCACAAACGTCCGTAATGCTTCGTTTTGATTGGGAAGCACAAGCGATACCACTGTGCCACATTGTGGTGTCGCGCTTTGTCCGAAAGATAATCATTTCGCCTTCCGTTCAAGTTTCGTGACGTAACAGTGTAGGAAATCACGAAAAATCATATGCGAGTTTTAACCGGACTATTCTTCGCATTAACGTCCACAAGATATCTTTTTGTACTATATTAATGATGTTCTACAACTTTGTAAATAACTTTTTTTCCCTATCGCTTTCCGTTGTCGAGATAGGAATGCTAACTTCACAGTTTCCCACCAGGTAGCGCCGTAGGCGATTTCATTCAGCAGCGCATGGCTACTTTACTGTACCTAGACACCACATTTATAATTATAGCAACAGCCGTTCCGATGTTAAGAGGGTGGCAAGAAACTTTAGTGGGCATACTGTATATAATCGTTGCAAAAATTTGTCGAGTCATTTCAAATTTTTGAAAATCGAATCAAAACTTAAAAAGATATTAATAAAAATATTTTTCATTCTAATAAAGCCTATCATACGTAACTAATTCAGGGATATTCCATGATAGGTAATGATTCTAGGTGGTCATGGTGATTACGTCATATTTAAGATGGAGTCACATTATTTCCATATTACTGAATTTAAAATCTGAATTTATATACTAAAATTGTTTAATTATAACAATCATATGATCTACCGACAGTTTTTTGGATAGATGTTTCCGGAGAAATAGACATTAAATGGAAAAAGAGTCTATATATGAATTTCAAATTCTGAAATTTTCAAAGCTAGGCTTAATGTTGACATTGGAATTTTCAGTAAATGTCAACAAAAGATAAAATGTTGCCAACTTAAAATGTACTTATTTTATTACGGAAATTAATGCTATCATAATAACAGACGATATAATTCATTTCACTGAAATAATAACGAGGATTTATTTATATTGTCTTGTATTGGATATTTGCGCGTAATATAATTTTAATGTAACAGCATTGTAATTAATTGTTTGTAAAAGTGTATTGACACTTAATTTCACAAAATAAAACTAATAACTATAATATGAAAATCTGCACATAAAATAAATTTTGTATTCATGCATTTTTGCATAAGAGTACAACAGGTATTGCACCAAGATCTCAATATTTATAAAACTAGTTATAGTACGAACGCACCTTATTTGTCACGGTTGACGTAAAATTTCCAACTTGTTATTATTAATAACTCTTTGAATAATACGTGTGATTAGATTTTCCGTGTTATGAAAAATATATATTCAAGGACTAAAATAATGCATAAGAAAATATTTAAATTATTCGTCAGTAATAATTAGACGTACAAATAAGCTTTAAAGCGTTTGTTCTAGCACCATCCATTTGCATACGAAACGGTTCTGTGCTTGTTTGTAGAATGACCGTATCAGATATCGAGGAACAAATACGAAGCACACGTTGACAGTGCAGTCAAACGTTCATGAACATTTTCAGGCGGAAGATGACAAACGAAAAATATCTTTATTCTCCACTGCATTCGTTACAAATTTCATCAAAGGAAATGTTCTGCAAAAGAGTGTTTGTCTATATGTTCTGTTCTGGAATATAATACTGTGTCGAAATTCGCACACTAAAGTATTGATTTAGGCGTTACAGGCGAGGAATTGAAAAATATGAATGCGAATTCGTCTCAAATTCAAAAGGAATTGGCTGAAAAGCTCAATATAATTTGGCAAACCATTTTCCACTCATTACAGGGATGCTTTAAAGTGCATGCAAAATTACTTAAAAACTTATTTGTACACACAATATAATTTTTTTAATGAGAGACATACTGTCCTACATCTGAAATGTTAATAAAGGACAGTAAATGACAAATATCCGTGCATATAAAACGTGCACAAAAATCCGTCCACTGTAAAAAAAAAAAAAAAAAAATATTTCGTATTTTACGAAAGTATAATATAACCAATAATGCACGAACGAAAACGTGACGAAAACGCACAATAACCTCTTCCGATATACCCATGATTCGGAAAAGCGATTCTTATCATTAGCAATCTCAGAAACCAATATATTTTCGAGAGTTAAAGAATCATTTATAAACACAAAGTTTGTTTTGCTACCACTGATTTTCGGAAACGTTTCCAAGTTGTTTTTATAGTGTATTAATCAGTTTTGTGAAACCGGAATAACGTGTTTTAGGATACTTTCGATTCTCCATTAAACACTTTCAGCTGGGTATTTGAATTTATACATTCAAGAGTAACACAATAATGTTATTATTATTGCTGTTAATCCATTATACTGGTCTGTAAAATATGTTTGCTGAACATGAAAATGTTTACTTGAGAATTGGTAGCATCCGAAAAACTTATATTCTAGGTTGAGAAAACTAAATTTATATAGTATCACAATTACTCGGAAACATTTCCGAAAATCAATGACAGCAAAATAAGCTTTGTTTTTATAAGTACTTCTTTAAATTTCGAAAATACATTGCTTTCTGGGGTTTCTAATGACAAAGAAAACTTATTGGAATCGTTAGTAAGTCGGAAGAGGTTATTTTATATTTTCGTTCGTAATTATATTATGTTTCCTTATATTAAGAAACATCTGTCTTTTTTTTACAGTGTGCAACATCTTACATGTTAACAAACGACAGTAAATGAGAAATATCCTTAGCCATAATATACATAATTAATAATTTCTAGATGAACTATCTAGCACTATAATTTGTTGCACTTATACCCATTATGTACTATAAAAAAAAGAGAGAAAATATTGAGTTATAGCCCTTATTCTGATTCAAATGCATAAACAAAAAATCTTAGATTAAACTAATTTTTTTCTTTCTTTAAAACACATAATTAACTTTTATTTTCACTTAACTGTAACTTTCATAAAAGACAAAGCTTAATTATTGAGTGTCTTCAGTCTAATTTAAATGTGTAGGCAAAAACTTTTATTTTAAATATGGATAATAAAACGCATAACTTAATTTAATTTCTTATTAACTGTAATATTTAGGATATTTTTTTCATTAACTCTTTTTCGCATTCATGATAAATACACTGCTCAAAACAATTAAAGGATATTTGAAGTTTTATATAAAATAAAGATATAAACGAAATTTTTTTTTTTTGCCGAAAATAGAAGAAGAGAATCACAAATGCAAATTTTTCTGGTTTTCAAACTGTGGAGTATGCAAATTTTGAGTTCGACGTCAAAAACGTCGCTTCAGCGGCAGCGAATGAAATTTGACTTTCAACTGGATAAAAGAGAATGAAGACAAGGATGATCGGCATTCAGTGATTGCTTTGTTTCGATGAGTACGATGTCTCAGCGAAGTCATTTGACAGATTCAGAAGCTTGGAGAATTGTTGGTAGGTTAGAAGGGGGCCAAACTCAAGCCGAAGTATCGCAAGCCATTGGAGTGTCACAAAGTGTCATTTCCAGGATCTGGAACCGTTTTTTGGAGAGTGGATGTGCAGGCCGAAGACCAGGGCAAGGTCGTAGACGGGCAACAACGCCCAATGAAGATCGGTATTTAGCGTTAACAGCTCGGAGACACCGAAACATGAACGCTACTCTTCTCCAACAACACCTTCGCTCGGCTACAGGCACCATGATTTCAACTCAGACTGTCCGAAACCGGCTCCATGCTGTAGGTCTGTATGCTCGCCGACCGATGGTATGTGTTAAATTAACATCAAGGCATCGTCGCGACCGCAGGGAGTGGGCAACCGAGCATGTCAACTGGAGGAGAAATGAATGGAGCAATATTCTGTTTTCTGACGAGTCCCGTTTTTCTGTGCATCCGGATAATAGGCGTATTTTCATCTGGAGGGACCGTGGCAGTAGGAATAATCCTGCGTTCGTGTACGAAAGTGTCAGATTTGGCGGTGGAGGAGTGTTGGTGTATGGTGGCATCTCCATTGACGGGCGCACTGACCTCTACATCATTCGAGATGGAGCTCTGACTGGTCGCCGATATAGGGATGAGATCTTCAGACGTATTGTAGTCCCTTACGCTGCAGCAATCGGAGATAACTTCATTTTAATGGACGATAACTGCAGGCCACATCGTGCAAACCTGGTGGAGGATTTCCTTTTCGAGGAAGGAATCGTTCGAATGGAATGGCCAGCGTGTTCTCCAGACATGAATCCAATCGAGCCCGTTTGGGACGCTCTAGGAAGACGAGTTTCTGGCCGCCAACAACCCCCACAAACTCTCCAAGAACTGGAAAGAGCTCTTCTGGAAGAGTGGGGCAGAATACCCCAACTCGTCATTAATAGCCTCATTGAGTCCATGCCTCAAAGGTATTCAACGTTGCTGGCCGCCCGTGGAAACCATACCCCCTACTGAAAATGATTTTCTTTTAAGAAAACACCTTTTCTTATTCTTTTTTTCTCATATGCACAAATTGTGTTTTTTTCCTTTTGTACACAAATGCGCAATAAAATGCATTTTTTCTGCCAAACATGTGTAATTTATTCTCATATAACCTACTATGTCTGTCGACCATGTATCAATCAGCTAAAAAGTTTCCCAGATACAAAATCCACCTAAAACTGCAATATCCTTTAATTGTTTTGAGCAGTGTACATTGCTATTAAAAGTTCTGCTTTTTCTGAGATAAATTTGTTCGAAAACAAATAATTCTTCCTGTAACGCAACTAAGCTCTTAAATGTTCTCGTGAAGTACAGTTAAGTGATTTCATGTAAGCTGTTCAGCCAAATGCAAAGTATATAGGACACAGAAAAAAATTTGATGAGAAAAACTATCGCTTCTCTTAGAAAACAAGCTTTTTAAGGCGGTATTCAAAAGAAATATTTTTCCACGCTCAACAACTCAAAATTTTGAGACACATTTTCAGACTCATTTTTTAAAATAAAAACATGAAACTTGGCGGCGTGATTTATGAAGACATTTATAAGGGCCTCATGTTTTTATTTTTCGTTCAATTAATTAGAAATTGATTTACAAACAATTATTTACACAGTACGATATTTTTTTTTGTTTCAGTTTTTTCGTTGAAATTCAATTCAAAATGTCCACTTTGATAGCCTTTTTAAAAATATATTCTGCTTTTATCAAAACATTGAGACAATACGGACATTATAAAGTTTCTGAATAAGAGAACCTGCCAATTGGATGCATTTTAGAGCAAAAATGAATTTACAAATGTGTCTCAAAATAAGCAGTTTGGATTTGAATACACCCTTAATTCATATTACTGAGATAAAGAAACAAATAATAAAGAATTGCGAAATCATCTCGTTGGTTTAAAATAGTTTTTCATACATATCTCTAAAACAATCTGAATACATATCATGCAAAAGAATAGAAAATTAGAATGTAATGGATACATAAACACATTTTAGAAAAATAATAACATCTTTATTAGAATCTGAGCTGAATTTCAACATCTGAAAGAAAAGTTTTTGCGTAACAGTTATTGGACAGATATAAGTGCGCAATGCACTATTATTAAAATATGATATTTTACTTAATCTTTTGATGATGTACTTATTTTTTTCTCCATTTCTATAAATACTTCGGCTATTATAGGTATTGTTAAAATAATGTTTCTGTTTAAAATTCCTTCAGAATTTCCCACTCGGTAAAAATCTTCTTCTGGCAGGACCATAACAACAGCGGTTAGATTCAGAATAACCTCGCCCTTGTCAGGAAAAGAAACTCATAAAATAATTCCAAGAAAATCCGGCGGAAATTTATTGTCGAAATTCATTTTCATTTTTTGGATTGTATTTTCTTATTGAATTCAGAACCAATTTTAACATCGGCAGCATTGTCAGTTTTGCAAAATGTTCACTTCGACATCTAATTTCATAGCCACAGAATTCATCAGTGTTTCGATGATACATTCTTGATGCATACTCATCATTTTTTCTTTAACACACTCAAAAGGAAACAAAAATAGAAGCCTCTTTAGTAAGCATATCATCATTGCATTCTTTTGTTCCATCATCGACTACAATCTTGTACATGGTTTTGTTCACTAGTCGGTTTTTCTTGTATAGAGTGATTGGTTTCTATTTCTTGTACTGATAAAAGCTTATCATTGCTTTTCCCGGTAACTGATCAGTTTATACATAATTTTAAAACATCTTGGAGTAGGAAAGACATTGTGAGACAAAACTTGGCACTGCAGCCAAAGGGAATTTCATATGGTTTCCATTTGATCCCAAAATGATAAGCAATATTCTTCATAAGTTGAATTAAACATAGTCCCTCACTTCAATGGTTAGTTGTTTATTCCTGAATCCAAGTACACAGCATATTTTTAATATCTTGGTTTGTTCTTATTACACTACTCGGGCCTTCTGAGTAGAGTTGCAAAGGCTAGAAAAAACCCGGTTTAAACCAGGGAATAAACCGGTTTTTGGGAATAAACCGGGTTTTTGGGGAATAAACTGGCTCTTTTGGGAATAAACCTGGGAATAAACCGGGTCTATTGGAAATAAACCTGGGAATAAACCGGATTTTTGCAACTCTACTTCTGAGTATCAGCGCTTATCATGGATGATCTTCAGTAGCAGCCAATGACTTTTCAGGCTGATCAGCACGTTATTCACAATTTCTTCCCGATTTCCATACCGCAGAATAGATAGGGTCCCAAGCAACGATACTATGTTCACTAGGTTGTAGACTATGTCTTCCACTCTCTTTGAATTCAACGCCTTCAGATGCACGAATTTAGTTAGATGATCTTGCTACACCACTATAACTTTTTATTCCATGCCAGATTGGGACTGAAAATCAACAAGATCAATCTGACAGCGAGAATTAAATTACGAAAAAATTGTACACTACAGAACAACACCTTTCTCAATGCATTTTTGCTTTTTGTTACTGGCACTACTCATAAAGTTGAATGTATTGCTCATTATAATGACGAGTAATGTTTGTGTATGTGGGTGAAAATTCTCTTAACATTCTGCCACGTCTTCTGCGGTCAATGGCCAAATTACCGTCATAAAATACATTAAATAACTCAGACACCGTGATGTAGAACACCATAGCACTAATTACTTCTTTAAGAGGATAAATCAGTTTACTTTGATATCCACTAACAGCATATCATAGTGATTCAGCAACCTATAGTCCTATGTTCTTTCTTAATAGTTATTTTGGTCTTTTTCACATTGCTCACTAATTTCTGGTAAGTACTTTAACCCCTTGGGGACGAGCGACACGTATACGTGACGCAAAAGATGCTCAGAATCCTCGATTATTCCCACCAGTTAATTTTTATTGTAAGCTTTGCCTTATTTGATCGTAGCATTTCTGCGATTCAATCAGTCGAAAAATTCTGTGTTGAAAAACCGGTGGTAAAAGATTAAAATTATCTAAAGGACGCCCATCGCGAAGGGGTTAAGTAAAAAGAGTATTATTTTTTTGCGGCGCTGACTCGCATTATAGACAGTTTATCATAAGAATCGCCATTGCATTAAGTCTTTGATAAACAATTTTTTTAAATGCATTTGTCACTTCAAAACAACGACTGAAATGCGAATGCGGATATCCTCTCTGTGGCGAGCGTCACAAGTCACGTGCCTTTATAAGTGACATTAGAATCATCATCAACGATAGTATTTTACACACTGCCGGTTTCTCTTTTGGAACTGTACGGAATGTCTAAAAAATGTGTGAAATATTAATCGTTTCATACATTGACGTCCAATTTTCGGCATTTTATACAATGCGAATTTTACACATTAACGGTAACATATAAACTAAATAATTTTCCTATTTTACACCAGTATTTGCTACTCTTAAATACATTTTGTACTATAAAAAACAAACTTAATTTATTGAGTAATAGTCTTCATTTTAACTTAAATGCGCAGACAAAAATCTTTAAAACACAAAATATTTTTTTTTATTTCTTATTAACTGTAATTCTTAGGATATAAGTTTTTCTTTCTCAATTATATGCTTTCACAATCGTGATACATACATTGCTAATAAAATTTTTGCTTTTTTATCAGATAAATTTGTTAGGACACAAATAGGTCTTTCTATAAGGAAACTAAGTTATTGAATGTTCTTTTCAAGTACAGTTAAGTGATTTCATGTAGGTCATTCAGCCAAATGTGAAGTATTTAGGAAACGGAAAAATGTTTAATCAGAGAAACTAGTACTTCTGTTAGAGGACAAGTTTCTTAATTCATCTTACTAATCAGATTAAGAAACAAATAATAAAGAATCACGAAATCATCTACCTTATTATGTTGTTTCCAATGCACATCTGCATTGCAAAAAATAATTTAAATATTCCATAAAGTGCTAGTTAAACTTCTCGATGAGATCCTATGATATTTTTTACATGAATTGAGAGTAAAAGATATATAGTTAATAACTTTGAGAACAATAGCGCTAATAACCGCCAATTTAGACGAATGTCTTTCAAAGGCAAATCTGTATGTTTCTGTAAATGATAACGTTTCCCTTTTTTTAATGTATTCTACGATAGCTAAATTGCAAATGTTGCCACAATGTCTCGTCTGCGGTCATAAAAGTGTTCCAATTTACATATCTAATCAATAAATTGTTCAACTTATATTTTATGTCAGGCCAGTTAAAACTCGCTTTAAAAGATCTATTTCTACACAACTTACTTGTAGAAATAGATTGATTTTTCGTATATTCAACTTCGACCTTGAAACTGTTTATTTCAGTGAGATGTTTGTTCTTTTTTAAAACCCTTAGTTATACAAACAATACTGGATTGTGAAAGTCCACAGCCAGATAAGTACGTTTATATTTTATATGAATATATTTATATATGTTTATTTAAAAGATGTAATTTGGCGACAGTAAATGTACCGTATATGTTTGAATTATTATTGTTGATTTCAATATTATATAAAGAAATATTTTTATACTTTTAGAAGATTCCAGCTGCATTTTTTTTTGCTTTAAATGAGAGTGTAAGATATGCAGTTAATAACAAAATTTGTTAGTTTGGTAGGATTTTTTTTTGCCACAAATCTACATGCGTTTCTGTAAATAAAAAAGTTTTAATGCAATTCTGGAAACTAAATGTGTTAAAAGTTAACTAATGTTATTATTTACTGGACGAAAATTCTTTCAGGGCCATCTGGTGTTAAAATTTTATCACAACAAGACCTCTTCAACATTATGAATAATCAGCACTTGCTTAATTTAGACAAGAAACTTAAATTTATCGTGGATTAGTTTGTCAACCAAAATAATTATTCAGAAGAGCAAAAGCGACAAATAAAGTTTGATTTTTTTAAACCTCAGGCCATAATTCCAGAGTAGATGGCATAAAGCGAGTAAAAATAAGCATTTTTACTTTTAAAAAAATTGTCTTTGTTACAAGGAACATACCAATTACCTCGAGAGTCTGTGCGTCAAGGTCGACCTCAGAAATCTTCGGTGATTGTAGCGGAAGGTGCAAAAGAAGAAAAACAGAAGAACTACGTAGCAAAGCAGATCGCGACATCGAATCTTGCTCCATCCAATCACAACTGTATGCTGCTGCATACCTGAATGCTTTTAAAATGATCAAAGAAATTATAAAGGCTCCACATGTAGCAGCTAAATGTAAACAAGTGTTATATAATGATCATGAAACAACTTATATGAAGATCTTCACTGTTCAAGCGTTATTAATGTTTGTTGAAGCAAATCTTTCTAAAACGCACTATGAAACAGTCAGACATTCACATACGAAAATATATCTGTTCTATAAATTGCTACAAATAGAAAAAAAATAACTGCTATCAAAATAAGGAATCCTACAGAGTTACTGAGACCACTGCAGAAGTGGTCTCAAAAAGTAGTATTAAATTGCAACATTTAATGTACCAGACAGTTACACGATTGTTGAAATTTTTGAAAGACGTTGTAGAGACATTGAATGATGAAGAACGCTGTACACTTTCGCTAATTTGCAAGTGGGGATGTGACAGATCTCAACAAAGAGAATGCAAACAAAAAATAAAAAATGATGCCAATTCAGACACAAACATTTTCCAGGGTTGTACCTCATTTGATTCTATTGTGAACTACATCCATCACCAACTTCAGTGCCCAGTGTTGCGTGGGAAATATCTGCTTTCCGGAAGTGAGGAATAAATTTGTATATTTCTTATTTTTATGCCATTTAAAGCCACCCTGCCCCAAGTCGCGTGTGAGTTTTCCCCAGGCAGGGAAGGTGTTTGAACATTGCATTATTTTTTTAATGTACCTTAATAAAGGAATCTGGGAGGAACATTATGCTCTACTGACTTGATTGCCTCGTCTGAGCAGTCCCTCTTAGGATATCAAATCAAATCAAACTGATTGTTTAGTTTCTCATCAGAGCCAACTAGAATCCGATAGTGATGAAACCTATTCTGAAGACAAATCATCGGATGAATAAACTGTGATTAGGAATCAATCAAAATGTTCATGAGGGGACGAGAGCTTTATCTCGATTTAGAATCAAGATCATTAACTAGATTAATCATTTCATTTCAATTGTTTTATTTATTTTTAATCTGCATTTATGAAAAACATTGCAAAACAAATCACCCTCTTTATGTCCATGTATTTCATAGTGTTTGGTATTTTCAATTCAGCATTTTTAGCATTTCAACTTCAGAGGAAAATAAACTGTGAGTAAAAAAGATGAAATTAAACATACAAGAAAAAAACACAGCAAATGTATGTGTTCAAATTTCAAACAATCCGCGGTTTTTATCATAATGATGAACCTAATGAATATTAGCCTAAAGTAATATGATTTACCTATATTTAAAATAAATTAAGTGAACTGGATAATAAACTTGTGTTTAAATTACATTTTAGTTAATGTTTTAATTATATTATAAAATAATAGATAATTACATAATTATCCTAAAAGTGTTCTTCTTATCACACTTCAACTCAGTCCATATATGGTTGACTGACTTGATGTATAAAAAAGTAAAATAACTTTATTTAATTTTTATTGAAATAAATTGTGCAAAATCTTAGAAAATAAATGTTTAAAAACTGAAACGCTATATTCCAGTATTTAAAACACTTTAATTAATGTTGAAATTGCATAAATTAATGTACAATCAATGACTCACCTAAAAGTAGAATGATTTTGTGTGTAAAAGTGATATCTTCGTTCAAAGAAAGCATGCATTTTAATTTATTAAACTGAAATATTTCTTCCCAATTGTATCAAAATGACATCATTTACAGACATGTTACGTGAATAGATCCAGGATTAATTCATTCAAAAATATTAAAAAGTGTTTAATACATTGATTCAAGCGTTTAATTCAAGTGTTTAATACATAAAATAAAATTAAAATTAAAATACAAAATTGTATATATAAAACCCAGCACTTCAAGTATAATCGTACTCATCATCAAGGTTGAAAGTACAAAATACAAAATCAGAGAAACTGTTTTGTTTTCTTTCGACAAAATAGCCGTTGAAATGCTCCAAAGTGAAGTGCAGGGTACCCATGGTACCCCTCCACCAACCAACCTACCCTACACTTCATTTAGGATCATTCCAACAGTTTTCATTTAACCTAAACTGATAACATCATCAAAATTTCATTCCCTAGTTATTATAAGAAATATATTAAAATAAATATTTTAATTCTTTTTTAAATGAATCATAATAGTTATTTTCCACAAAATTCAAAATCGTCATCATAAGCAAATGAATTACATTGGGTTAACAATGGGCTAGTATATATTTAAATAGCTAAACAAAAATTATTCACAGATATTACATTCAACAGAGCCCGTATTTTGTTCATACACTTAATGAATAGAAAAAAATTAACCTTATTTATTTTTGATTAAAATAAATTACACAAAATCTTTGAAAATCCATGTCTAAAAACCAGAAAGGTTAATTCCAATAAAACACCTTACATGTAAGACATTTTATTTAACATTGCAATTCTATTAATGAATGTTCGTTAAAAAAGTACATCCAAAATATTCGTTTGTTTTGCATTCAAAGCAAGATTCTATTTTCAAAGACAGATAACGTCTATCGAACATTACTAATTTAGACAAATTGTCAGAGTAAGAAAAAAATGTTTTTTCCTTAATCCAATTTAGAAGGGAATCGGGATGTTGCTGCAATTTTGAGAGACTTAATGAAGCTTTCTTTTGTTTTATACTAAATGAGCCTTGTACATGACAGACGATTTTTTTTACGCGATTACTTTCTTGTTTTAAGATTAATTTAAAAATGTTAAGCATCTGAGAATAGTTGAAAGCTAGTATTGGCTAGTATATATTTAAATTGCTAAACAAATATTATTCACTGATATTACATTCAACAGAGTCCTTATGTTGTTCATAAACTTAATGAATAGCAAAAAAAATAACCTTATTTATTTTTGTTTGAAATAAATTATACAAAATCCTTGAAAATCCAGGTGTAAAAACCAAAAAGGTTGATTCCAATAAATCACCTAACATGTAAGACATTTTATTTAACATTGCATTTCTATAAACTAATGTTCGTTAAAAAAAAAAATCATCCAAAATATTCGTTTGTTTTACATTAAAGCAAGTTTCTATTTTCAAAGACAGATAACGTCTACCGAACATTACAAATTTAGACAAATTGTCAGAGTAAGAAAAAAAAATGTTTTTGCCCTAATCCAATTTAGAAGGGAATCGGGATGTTGCTGCAATTTCGAGAGACTTAATGAAGCTTTCTTTCGTTTTATACTAAATGAGCCTTGTACATGACAGACGATTTTTTTACACGATTACTTTCTTGTTTTAAGATTAATTTAAAACTGTTAAGCATCTGAGAATAGTTGAAAGTATTTGAAAAAGAATATTTTTAAACATCAAACAAGGAATTTTAGAAAACAGTATTTAAAAAATACATAACGGATAAAACACAAATAGGCCAGGTATTGAATAAACTAAGTAATATTGAATAAATAATTTTACTTATAAGAAACTGTAATATCTGCATTTCTTTAACCGTCTGTAACTGTAACTTTCTTTTGATAAATTACTGCTGATAAAGATCTTATGAACCTTTTAATGAAGGATCTTCATGCATGTCTTTCGATATCTAAATTTTGTAATTCAAAAACTTGTAAAGTTTTTTTATTTTTTTATTTTTATTTTTATTTTTTTGTAATTTCTAGAATTTGTTAATAAATATAGAAGAGCGTATATTAAATACTAGTTTAAAATATTCTTAGTCAATATTTTACTTCGATTTTACAATAACATGCATTAAATAAATAACCAAAACTATTCACGCGTGTTAAATTGAACGCATCCTTTACCCCAATGACAGACTCGGAAATCGAAATAATTGGATGGAATGTATAATTAAAATAATCCGAATTACTTTTGATTAAAATTCATTATAAAACATTTTTGAACATCTATGAGGAAAAATCACGAAGATTAATTTAATGTTTGAAAAAACTAACACATAAAACATTTTAATTAAAGGCTAAATTCTATAAATTAACGTAAATTTAGCAAAAAATGCCCATTCATACTAATTTTACAGCAAGCTCTTATTTTCAAAAACAGATAACGCTTAACAAACATTGCTAATTTAGTCAAATTGTTATAGTAAGAAAAGATTGTTTTTACGTTAATACAATTTAGGAGTAAATTAGGTTGATGCTACACATTAGAAAGACTTAATGAAGCTTTCTTCCGTTTTATATTAAAAAAGGTAGGTGACCCAAAGGTGGCCATAAATAAGCTTTGAGGGTTTTTTATAATTTTTTGGTTGAGTGTGTGTGATTTAATTTTTGTTGGTGAAATTTTACACTTATCTCTAACACATACCAAGTATACTTTTCTTTGTAAAATAAAATTTAATTACTTTCATAATATCAAAATTGTAGCTTTTGGGGCACCTTTTGCGCATAGTACTCCAAAGGTGGCCCATGTATTGAAATCCCTTTTAAAATGTGAAAAATACTCGGCAAACTATTTTGCTTACTATGCTCTGATAATCCTTTCTTTCTTTTGATATCGTTCGAGTTTTTCTTCTTAATCTTCTTATCTTATGACACAAAAAAACCTTGAAGCACTTTTTGTGCTCGGTAGTTCAGGGATTTTGGTCTGGGAGTTACTGAATTCTTTTGAGTGATTTCTTGTGTTAACAATGCATGATAATACGTTTTTCAGATATTTATGTAGAAATTTCGAAATCACCCTTACTGCATTGTTACTTATTTTCTAAGGTTGCTACCTCGGGAACATGCGTATGGTCGCCATTTGCGCGACGTAAAAGTATTAGTCTGATAAATTTCTTAGAATTGAAGTAAATTTGGTTAAAGAGAAAGAAAAAAGCTTTTAGAAAACGTATCATAACTCAAAGTTTTAAGAATTTAAACACGTCTAAATTAAAATAGCTTCTTACCTGGAAATTAGAACGACTACTCCTCAAAAGTGAATTCACTGCACAAAATATCGGAGTATCAAGGTGATCTCTTTAAATTTAGCAACGTGCACTGTAGATACATGATTGGCAATGCAGTAGCACCATTTTGGGACTAAAAATTAAATTAATTCTACTTTTGACGGGTGGGCTACCTTAGGAATACTGGCCACCTTTGGTTCACCCACTTTAAGTCTTGTACATAGACATCATTTACTTATTTCAATTAATTTCGTGTTTTGTGATAATTTAACAAAATTTAAGTATCTAAGAATAGTAAGAAGAATTTGAAAAAGTATAGTTTTAAATGTCAATCAAGGAATGTTAAAAACGGTATTTAAAAAAAAATGGCAAAGAATACACAAATCGACCAGACATTGGATAAAATTATTAGTAAAATAATAAGAATTGAATTATTTTTTTAATTACTTTATATTAGAACTCTAAAATCTAAATATATTTTTAAATCTTTAGCTTTCTTTTAATAAATTCTTAATGATAAAGGTGTTATGACTCATTTTTAAGAAAGATTTTTGTTTATCTATTTTGATATCATGATTTTGTAATTCACATTTTTGATAAATTAAGTTATGGATAGACACATAACGTCTACCAAATATTACTAATTTAGACAAATTGTCAGTGTAAGAAAAAAAATGCTTTTACGCTAATTCAATTAGAAGGAAACTGGTTGTTGCTACAATTTCGAAAGACTTATCGAAGATTTCTTTCGTTTTATATATACTAAATGAGACTTGTAAATGACAAATGACAATTTTTTTCCATTACTTTTGCGTTTTATGATTAATTTGATATTGTTAAGCATCTGAGAAGAGTCGAAACAAATTGAAAAATAAAATTTTTAATATCAGGCAAGATATCTTAGAAAACAGTACTTAAAAATACGATCACCACAAATAAATCACAAATAATACCACCAATAAACCACAAATGGATCAGGCGATGGATAAATTAATTAATAAAATAATTAATATTGAATAAATGTTTTTATTAGATTATAAGAAACTTTAATATCTAAATTTATTTAAATGTCTGCAACTTTCTTTTAATAACTTTCTAATAATAAACATGTTATAAACCTTTTTTAAGAATTATCTTGATGTATAACTTTCGGAATCTAAATTTAGTAATTCAAAAACTTGTAAAGTACGTTTTGAAAATATTTGTAATTTTTATCCATTAATATCTATATAAGATAGTGTATTAAATCATAAACTAATACTAAAATATTCTTAGTCAATATTTTACTTCGATTATAGAATAGTATACATTACATATTTAACCAAAAACTATTCATTCGTGTTAAATTCAATGCATCATTTATCTCTATGGCCCACAGGTATGTCGAATCAACTCGATGGAATCGATAATTAAAATAATCTGATTTATTCTTGATTAAAATACATTATGCATTTTTTTTTAATACATATGAATAAAAATCACGAAAGTTAATTTAAATTAAAAAAACTAACACGTTAAACATTTTAATTAAAGGCTTAATTCTTTAAATTAATATACATTTATCAAAAAATGTCCATTCATACTACTTTCGTAGCAAGGTCTCATTTACAAAGACTAATAACGTCTACAAAAAGTATCTGAGAATAGTCGGAAGAATTTGAAAAAGTGCATTTTTAAATGTCAATCAAGGAATCTTAGAAAACGGTATTTAAAAAAAAATAACATGGCAAAGAATGCACAAATGGACCAGACATTAGATAAACTAATTAGTAAAGTAATTAGTCTTGAATATTTTTTTAATTGCATTATATGAGATTCTAAAATCTAGATTTCTTTAAACAAGTGTAACTTGTGTTAGTAAAGTAATTAATCTTGAATATTTTTCTAATTACATTATATGAGATTATAAAATCTAGATTTCTTTAAACATGTATAACTTTCTTTTAATACATTCTTAATGATAAAGATGTTATGACTCTTTTTTTAAGAAAGAATTTTGTTTATCTATTTTGCTATCATTATTTTGTAATTCACATTTTTGCTAAAATAAGTTATGGAAGAGACAGATAACGCCTATCATAATTTTCAAAATTAACTTAATTTGAAAAAATTCCCATTTACGCTATAGTAAGTTATGGAAAGTTTTTGAATATTTATCCATGAGAAAATATCAAGAAAACATAAATAAATAAGAAACTAATAATTAAAAATATTCTTAGTCTACATTTTTATTACATTAAAAAAAAATATTATACATTTGCATAGTTGACCACAAAATAGTTCGTGATACATTCAACGGATATCTTATCTCGATGATAGACTTGGGGAAATAACTACAATAATCCCATTTATGTTTGATTGAAATAAATAGAGCAAAATTTTTGAGAATGTACGAATAAATTATAAAAGGTTTTTTTAAATAAGTAAAATACATATAAGAAAAATTAAAGAAAAGACGCTTTTATTAGAGTACCTAAAAGTAGAAAATATTTTTTAAATAAAAAATCTGGAAGTCAAAGCAAAAAACGTAAAAGCGTGCGGCGCTTGTATAAATAATTTACCTAAATTAGAATTTGAATCACATTTATTATTATGTATCACAATTATTACATATATTTTAATTGTAACGAATGATTAGGGATTTTCTTTCTTGTCATTTTTATTACGGCTTAATATCCTTATCGTATTGTTTCAACGCCTCACGCGTTTATGATTTTTGTTTTGACCTCCAGACTTACAGATGTTATATAATATATATAATATATTCTAAGATAATGAGATGTATATTTCTCCCACTTATTTTGTATTGATGTTACGGAACTGTCCAGCTTCAGTTCTAAGTAAAAATGTAGAATTTAAATATTAGATTGGTAGTTGCACGATTCGAGCATTATATAAGATTATTATCCGAAAAAAAATCACTAATCCAAAGATTAGCCAAGACGTTAAATATTTCTATTGCGGTAGAAACATCTTACAGTTCTAGAAAAAGTTCCAGAATCTTAAGTTTATAAGACTTCAAGACATCTAACGTTAACAAGCAAATTCCAAAACATTATTCAATTCAATTAAATTTCATTAGATTAAATGAAAACAAAACTAACTAAAATCAAACTCCTTGATAACAGTAATATTCCAAAGGCCAATGCTGATCTGCACAGAATCTTAAGTAAAGGAACCAGTGATAACAATTCTCTTCGAAAGGAGTGCATCCTGTTTTATTGGTGGTTGCGCAGAAACTCACAGACAAGGAAATACCGCAATGCAAAATCGAACACCAGACAACCGTGACGACGATATTTAACCGCGTATATTAAAAAAGATGCAAAAAGATTCTGAAAATGGAACGAAAAATCATAAAACGCGTCCCTTGTAAAATAAAAGATAGGCTAATGAATGCAAAAGAATATTCTAAAATGACTGAAGTTTGACACTGAATATATAGTGGCATATATAGACATATAGTGGCATCATGTTCGGCGATCGGCTGGCACTCGGTTCCAATTTCAGTATTTCCTTGTCTGTGAGTTCTACGCCTTGGCAATATAACAGAATGCGCATTTTTAGAAGAGAGCTGTTTCTCTGATTCCTTTTGTTAAAGTTCTGTGCAGATCATCATTGGCCTATTGAATATTCATGTCATCATGGAGATTGAGTTTGTTTTTATTTAATTTAATATAATTTAATGGAATTTAACTTAATTAACTCACTAATGTTTTCGAATTTACATGTCATTTTTAGAAGTCTGGGGTCTTAAAAACTTACGACTCTGGAGACTTTCATTGACCGGTAATATGCTTTTAACGTAATAAAAATACTGAACTAAAGAGCCTACGCTAGTCATCCGATGAAACTCGAACGTTAATATTAAGTCTATGGGAAGGTTCTTGACAGAGATCTTGCTCGCATTTTAATATTGTTAAATTATTTTTTTTTGGATAGGATAAATGAGGTCGATCTCTAAGATTGTTAGTTTTTACTTTTTCTATTTTGGCTCCAGTTTTTTTATTTAAGGGTACTTTCAATTTCAGAACAGGATCCAACCGGCTCCAAAATTGAAAATATCCGCTTATGAAAAAACTGTAACCAAAATCAAAAAAGTAAAAACTAACAACGTTAGAGATCGACCTCAGCTATCCTATGCAAAAAATCAATACATGTTAAAATGCGAACGAGAAATGTGTAAAGAACCTTCCCATAGACTTAACATTTGCTTGAGTGTTTCTTTCCATGACTAGTGTAGACTCTTAAGAGCCTACATCAGTCACGCGAAAAAACGCGCAAGCTAATGTTAAGTCTATGGAAAGGTTCTTGCGCGATTTCTCGCTCGCATTTTAATATTTTTAAATGATTTTTTTTTGCATAGGACAGCTGAGGCCGATCCCTATCGTTGTTAGTTTTTACTTTTGGACTTTAGTTACTGTTTGTTTATAATCAGACATTTGCAATTTAAGAACCGGTTGGAACCGGTTCTGAAAGTGAAAGTACCTTTATTTAAAAAACTGAAACCAAAATTGAAAAATTAAAAACTAACAACGTTACGGATCGGCGTCAGCTATCCTGTGCAAAACAAATCATTTAAAAATATTAAAATGCGAGCAAGAAATCGCGCAAGAACCTTCCCATAGACTTAACATTAGCTTGAGCGCTTCTTTGCGTGACTAGCGTAGACTCTTAACTCCTGGCTAAATTTTGAGTTATTTGATTTTTTTTCGGAGAACATTCGTATCCTGCACTATTGTAATTATGCGAGTGCTAATCTAATATCTAAATTCTACATTTTTACTGAAAACATTTCTCGACTTCTGCATAACATCAATACCAAAATGAGAGACTGAGAATAGTGCGATGTACCTCTTTGATAAATTAGTTTCATCAAAGTGAAATGCTATATATATATATATTCTACTTTTATGTATATTTAAAAAAAATATCTTATTTTATTTTCAATTTTTTGCATTTAATATTTTTCATTACCATAATTATGATTGTATTCAATTTTTAAATGGACATTTCCATCATTTCTTTCCCAAAAAATTAAGCTGATAGATGCATTCATTGTTGAAATAAACAAACTGATTGTTTCGTCATCGTCTTTTCTTTCTTTTATTTTTTACCTTTGTTGAAATAAAATATTACCGATTTATTTAATTAAAATTAATCGATTAACTAATAATTAAGTCCTGGAGATATTAAAATATTATATTGCCATCGGGAACACAGAACTGTCATAATGACAAAACTCCAGCACATCAGGAAGTAAATGAAAAATCGATTACTAAAATTGCATCTTTGCATACATGAACCAAGTGAATTTAAATGAAAAGTAAAACTAAAACATAATATTTTTAATTGATGTCATAATTCTATAAAAATATTTAGTTTTCAAAAATTCCCATTTGTGTCTCATTCAAAGTAAAGCTCTCATTATCAAAGACAGAACACGTCTACCAGACATTACTAATTAAGCTATATTGTAAGAGCAAAGAAAAGAATGTTTTTACGCTAATCCGATTCAGGAGTGAATCGAGATGTTGCGGCAATTTCGAAAGACTTAATGAAGCTGTCTTTCATTTTATACTAAATTAGCCTTGTCCGTAACAGACGATTTTTTTATTCCAGTTACTTTGGAGTTTTCCAATTACTTTAAAGTTTTTAATTATCTGAAATTAGTTGGAAGAAATTGAAAAAGAACTTCTCTAAATGGTAAACAAGAAATCTCACAACACGATATTAAAAAATAGATAACAAACAAACCAAAATTTGTCAAGACATTGAATAAACTATTAAGTAAAGTAATTTGTCCTAAGGGTGTACTCAAATCCAAACTGCTTATTTTGTGACTTATTTTTAAATTCATTTTTGCTCTAAAATGCATCCAATTGGCACATTCTCTTATTCAGAAACTTTACAATATCCGTATTGGTCGATTTTTTGATAAAAGCAGAATATATTTCAAAAAAGGCTGTCAAAGTGGACATTTTGAACCGAATTTCCCGAAGCGACAGCGCTGGAAACAAAAGAAAATTATCGTACTGTGAAAATAATTGTTTGTAAATCAATTTCTAATTAATTGAACGCAAAATATACACACAAGTCGCTTATAAATCTCTTCATAAATCACGCCGCCAAGTTTCACGTTTTTACTTTTAAAAATGAATCTGAAAATGTGTCAGAAAAATTTGAGTTGTTGAGCGTGGTAATTTTTTTTAATACCGCCTTAAGCGATTTTTTAAATTAGATTATAACGGAATTCAAAATCCCAAATTCTTTAAATATCTTTAATTTTAATTCTTGTTTGTTGTGGGAGCTTTGACGCGATAGAAAAAATTATTTCGGCAAAAAAAGAACATTTTTTATACATATTTTCTGACGACCTCTTCACTGTTTCATACACACACCCCAATATTTTTCAATATTTATACAATTTATTGAATATAAAAAAGCCATTTATCTATTTTTATATGCAAAGAGAAGTAATTTATCTAACGCATGTCACTAGTGACAAATTTCTAAATACATAAAAAAAAAAGTTCCTGATGTTAGTTTTCATAGCTGATTATACCGTTTGGCAACAAATCTCACTTTCTGAAGCCGAAATGAGCCAAGCTTTAAACGAAAAGAACGAAAGCCAACAAACAATTACCTTAATTTTCTTTTAATAAATTCTTATAGATAAACATCTTACGCTTCTTTTATTAAAAACAATAAGAGCTCAGTATCTTTGTTTTATAATTTACGAATATGAGTAAAATTTTATATACATACAAACACATATTTTAATGTAAATTTTATTATTTTAAGAAAATCGCGTTATTGTAATTATTAGAATTAATTATAAAATATTTTGAACTTGTATTTATTGTCCGACCGAAACAGGTTTTTTTCCCCGTAACTGTATCTCTACAGAATTTCTCCTGAGTAGAATCCATATCACATATAGCAAAATTAAAAACATTTTATCTATCTATATTATAAAGACAAACATGTCCGTGCGTAACGCTGACGTCATTTTGCGAATGGCAACACTTCATGATGAAATTAAGGGTTTGCGATTTTTGCTACTGCAATTTTTTAATTTCTAAACATCGCATATTTTTATTTTTTGCACCGTTTTATAGAGAAAAAAATCTACTTCCAAATGCAATCTGTTTGAAAACTGTATCGCAATTTACTCATTTATTATAGAATTTAAATTAAATTTCAAACATGATTTTTTTAAATCTATATCGCTTGCATACGATTACAAAATATTAATCCATTTGCACTTTAAAAAATATAAAAATATCAGAATTTGTTTCCAGATAATATTTAATAACGAAATTAAAAGTTTATTAAGCAATAAATAAAATAGTATAAATAAAACACAAATTTAACAAACATATAATTGAAATAAGAGCTTAGAACTACTGAAATTATCAGAAAAAAAACTTCTGTAGGTAACGAAATTTTTAGTGATTTCGGCTATTACCTTCTGGCATGAGGCCAATACAAAATTACCGCTTTTAATATATTTCAAAATTTTATTTGAATATATATTTGAAATATTCCATATAAAAATGGTATTTGGTGTTGTAAGGGGGCAATATAAAAAAAATTATCAACTGTAAAAAATCTATTGACGTTTTCAGTAAAAAAAAATAAATGGTTTTCATATATATTCTCTATCCCGGGAAGCCCGGGTTGGATGCCCTAGTTTTAATAAAAGGGAGTGTATATGTGTGCGTGCCTGCATGTAAGTGGGTGGTAGGGAGGAATTTCAATCGCATGAAGTTTTCTACAACCTTGATGACAGAAAGATGAAAACAAGCCCCAATGCACTTGGCACTCAATTTTTTTATTTTTTGATAATTATTTTTTTTTATGTTGAAGGTTTATTTTCACGATTTTTTTCATCGATTTTCTAATTTTGCCGCCAGTCGTAAAAGTAATTCAATATAAATCCAATATTAAGTCCAGGAAAGTAGTTTTGAATAAGCTTTTTTCGAAGTTCGTTCAGATATTCTTTCTATTTCCGCAATATTTAACAAAACAGTCATATTCTCCCCAAAAATAAAGACTTTTTTTTTATTAAACGATTTCGCTATCAAATCTTTCTACTAAACTTAAGTTTTATATCCCTGTATGGATATCAAACTTTTGAAACATAATATAATATAATGTAATCAGAATAATATAATAAAATGAAAAAACACGAAATAGATTTTTTTTTTACAAATTTTTAAATAAATTCAAGTAGCCTTTGCGACAAGATTTTGCTCCGCCCGAAAAAAAAGAAAAGAAACTTATACCTGTGTCTGATTACAAATTGGCCAAAGCGACTGCTATAGGGACCGTGTCTGGAGTTCATTCAATTGTTTTGGTTTTATTTTAGTAAAATTAAATTAGGATATCTCGTTTCGATTTCGAGACAAATTAAGTTTACTTCATATTCTTTTATTTGAGATTTAATGGGTTCTTTGAGATTGTTTTTAGAGGGAGGAGGCATTTTTGTTTTAAGGGTGTTTTTTATTCTTTTGCTTTGGTTTTTACGATTTTACGTATTGAGGAAGGGCCCTCGTGACAGTAATTGCTGTTTTAACTGTTTGTGGGACACGATAAAAGGCCCCATTATAGTGATCGCCGTATTAACGACTTATTACCGCGTAAGCGAGCACAAAAGTCTTTATTTTACATGTTTAGGGTAGGTTTGATAGAATAAAATAAAGCATATCTTTCTTACCTTTAATAAATACGCATACATGATTTGTGTATGAATTTAAATTTTCATCTTTTTACAATAAAAACATTCAAGTTTTATTCATTAGGAACATTTACATACAAATAATGTAAATAAGTTAATATGGATCCTAATATGCACATATTATATTCAAATGTCATGTCGTATTCATGTCAAATTGAAATCAAACGCCCATTTTTAAAGGCAGATATCGCTGCCAGGCATTACTAATTTAGCCAAATTGTTAGAGTAAAAAAAGAATGTTTTTACGCTAATCCACTTCAGAAGTAAATCAATGCAATCAATTGCTGCAATTTTCAAAGTCTTAATGAAGTTTTCTTTCATTTTAAACTAATGGACCTTGTACAAGACAAACGAATTACTTTCGTGTTTTACGATTAATTTAAAATTTTTAAGCATTTAAAAGTAGTTATAAAAATTTGAAAGAAAACTTTTTAAAAATGTTAAACAAATAGTCTTAAAGTAATTAAAAAAAAGATGTCAATAAATCCTCAAATGATTCAAACGCTGAATAAACGAATTAGTAAAGTAATAAGTCTTAAATGATATTAGAAATCAGATTATAAAAAACTTAAAAATTCATTTATTTTTTTAAATCTATAGCTTTTATTTAATTAATTCTTAGTGTTAAAGATGTTACAATTTACTTTTTAAGAAAATTCTTCGTTTATCTATTATCTCAATTTTGTAATCCACGCGTTTATGCAAAAATTTCCGAAGTATGCACACTTTTATTCAATTGTAAACTTATATTGTAATCCTTATTTAATTATTTTAAGAAAATTAATTCGCTATAATAATCGTACTATAAATATACTACATAAAATCGTGAATTTTTCATTCTCCGATTACAAGATTGTATTATCGCAATCGTAACAAAACTGTGGTTCGAGCACATTCCCTCAGTTTTGGCCCAAAACGAAAACAAATAAATACCTTTTAAGAGTAAATTTACTCCTCTTTCACTTTGAACAATCGAAAAAGATATTATTTATAAAACTAATTTTTTGTAGATATATATACGTGAGTTCCTTATGATTTTTAATTTTGATCATTTTACACTAAAAACAAAATTTATGAAATCGAAACTTTACTCATTACAAATCAATAATTCCATTTAATACAAATAAATAAATCTGAGAAACAAATTAAACAAGAAATATTCCATTTTAACCGGGGAAGAAATACAATATTAATCTATTAATCGATATAACTTGTTCCAAATGCCATTAAAATAGCTTAGCTCTTTTGCGGTTTGTTCTACAATAAAAATTCATCGTTAAAATACATTCATACGCAGATGATTTTTTATATTTTCGAATAAACCATGAATAAATTCAAAGTCGCCTTCATTGTCCAATGTATTAAAAATTCCAGCCCTTCCAGCCCTGTTCGTCAATGTCTGTAACTTGACGAAACTCACCTTTAAATTTTTATGGTGGGATTTTTTGTGATCGGATTACGCAGTTATTTTGGAGTACTCGATATTTCGCACCTATTCCGCGAGTAACGGCGGTAAGGTAACTCAGTAATTTTTACAAATAAATTAAACATCGGTGATTTTGGGAAAATCGCATAAAGTTTGTTTAACAGAAAACATAGTAGCATTGAGCGAATCCGAGAATGTCTGTAATTTTTATTTAATAAAATTGTTATAAATTTCATTAAACTATTTAGATATCACTACATTTCCTATGCCTAATCTTTGCCTCTGTCGTACATACTACTTTTAAAAAATTACAACCTATACTAACAGTATAAAGAAGAAATGTTTACTAATATTATAAAGAAGAAACGTTTGTTTGTTGGTTTCTTTGCTTGTTTGCTTGTTTGTAGGGTTAATCACTGGAACTGCCTAACCGATATCTTAAGTAATGGTGACAAAATGATGATGATAACTGTCTCTGCTCCACCATAGGCTTTATTTTAACCACTAGCCCCAAAAGGGTGCAGAAGCAAACAACGTATAAAATTGCAATTTCTGTGATACTGAAACAGCCAGAAACTTAAAATCTGGCATAGTAATTACTTTTAAGATGCAAATGCTCGCTGACAGCAGTTTCTAAAAAATAGAAAAGTGAAAAGTGCGAAGTGAGCGGAAAGCTTTTTAAAAACGTAAAAGAAATACTATTTATATGGACATCTGAATGATAAAAACTTGACATTTGACATAGTTGTTACTTTTAAGACGTAAATGCTCACACAGAACAGTTTTTAAGGAATTTGAAACTTAAAAGGGAGCAGGAGAAAAAATATTTTAATAATTGCAGTTTCTGTGATACTCTTGGGAGTAGAAACTTCAAATTTTGCATGGTGGTTACTTATAAGATATAAATGCTCGCTAAGAACGGTTTTTAAAATAATCGAAATTTAAAAGGGTGAAATGAGCTGAAAACACTCTAAAAACGTTCTAAATTACGATTTATTTGCAATTGTGACGGCTAGAACGTGGGAATTTGACATGGTTGTTACTTTCAAGATATAAATGCTCGCACAGAACAGTCTTTAAAAAAATCGTAACTTAAAAAGCTGGGGGTGAAAGTTAAAACATTCTAAAATTGAGATTTCTGTGATACGTTTGGAGCTAGAAAATTACAGAGTGTCCCAAAAATGACGGGTGCATTTGAAAAATGAACTTAAAAAAACGGAAAGTGATGGAAATACACAGTTTGCTGCATTTTACTTGGGAAACCAGTAAATTTTCTGTCGTATTGAATTTCAAATTTAGTTACAAAAGTTGAAGACAGGTGGCGCTTCTAAGTGGGAATTGTAAGAAAACTACATGAACACGTTGCGAAGATGCCTTGAATAATTAAACAACAATATTTCCAATATATCCACCATTTGTAACAACAGCATCGTGCAGTCTGAGAACAAAATTCGCAGTAACCCGTGCTAGCGGTCTCACTTGCAGCAGAGATGTACAGTTTTAGTTTAACTGTTGTTTGCTGATTTTTAAGATAAACCTCGTCTTTCAGGTCCACCCCACATGAAAAAGGTCACAGGAAATCCAATCTGTCGGATAGAGTGATGCCGCTTACCGTGTGTTTTCAATAATCTAGGTTAGTGACAAAATTATCGAAATGTTCGTTAAGGAAATGAAAGACTCCAGCAATGTGGACGGTCACGGTCTTGTATGCATCACCAGATTATCTCGAAGTCTATCAAGGCATTTTTAACCGCAAAAAATGTCCAGATAGACCGCTCCAGTAATAATTTAGCATTTAAAAAAAAAGGCTAAATGAGTCCTCGCAAAAGAAATCGCGGCCCAAACTATAACTTTTAGGGAATGCGGTGATGATGGTATGGCAACATGTGCATTTCCCATACCCAAAATAAAACAGTTCTGCTTATTGGAAAAGCCGTCCAGGAAAAAAACATTTGATCGGAGAACCAAATATTTTCCATGTCGACTGCACCAGCATTCAGTTACTGCAGCACATTAGCTACACTTCACAAAGTACATTTTGACACTGCTATCAGTGGACTTTCTGCCAGTTTCCCTAAAATTCCCTTTTGGACATCTTTGGCAGATGTCCTGGAGATGTATTCGTTCCATAATTCTCTTGTGACAGAAGAAAATTCTATAATACACCTGGAGATCAGCTCAATTTTTTGCGATAGCTCTTTCTAAAAGTCCTTGATCCTTAAAAGCTACATTTTTTCTTTTCTGATACCCGGTTAAAGCTCTTTTATGACTCTTAGAACTCACTTTGTAGTGACATTTGAAAACTTCCAAGCCTGCGGAGTAGTTTTATTAATTTCCATATTTAGGTTTCTTCTTCTCCGAGTGTCATTCGATACAGTTTAATTGCTTGTTTAATGGTAATTTCGCCCAGTGTTCAAATCATTTTGCAACACCATTTTTTTAGATAATTTATATTTGCAATTAATTTAAAGTTTCATTTTCATAGTAGTGTCGTTATGTATAATGAAAGATTATTGTACAGAATAGCCTTTTCTGATAATTCTTTGCGGATTTATTAATGATTTTTGCCATGATATCTCAAAATTACTGGATGTTCACTGTTCATATCATTTTGAAAAGCAGTGTAAATGAAATCTTATGTTCCATGTTAATGTAACCTGTAAATCATGCTTTACAGATCATTTAAAAATGGGCTATTTCAGTTATGTTTTAAGTTTTAATAATTTAAACTGCATTAGCTTATTTCGCTATTTTAAACCTTTCAGAGGCAAAGTATTTCTGCCGCTAAAATGTTGAAATAATGGTCTACCACCAGAATTTACGAACAAATGGATTTGAAAATAAAATATTTCTTTCACAAACATTATAACAGCAAAATTTTATTCAAAACTCCTGGTGTAATTTCGGCATTTGTGAATTAAAATTAAGTAATATAAATAATATACTACCACCCTTCAAAGTGTTAATCTTTTATACAGTAACTTTCCAAATCTAAAAATTATATTCATGCTAATTTTTGAAATTTAGTCTCTATATGAATTTTCTGACTAATTTCGGATTGAAACGGTACAACAATCTCCATTGTTTTCTATTTTGTCTAAAATCTTGTATGAATCGTACAATAGTTAACAGATGTTAGTACTTTTTTCCTATAATAATTAACAGATAATAATAGTATAACTAATTTCAAAGAAATATCGTAATTACACATAGATTTCAAATAATTCTCTAAATGAATTCATGTAAAGTCATTTAAAATGTTTATTCACCCATTGATTATAAGATATTTTAAAGTAAACTTTTAAAATTTTAACTCCTCCATTTTAAAATATCACCAAAGGTTGGTCAAAGACATCACGAGAAGATCGTTTGGAAAAGTTTTACACTTTCTTTTAAGACGGCACTGGTCGCGTGTGAACGTTTCTCTCACACAACACTCTCTCATTTTATAAGCAGTCTGTGTAATGAAAATAGTTATAAAAAAAACTTTTTTTTAGGTGAACAACTTATCATTCGATCATTTCGAAGATTGCAAAACTCAGCTAGAGCGGACATCTTAAAAGCCACATTCTAAATTAAACAAAAATAATTACAAAACGTAATATCATGATTCTTGAATTTTTTGTTTTATTAGTAGTCTGGATTTTTAATTGAAAGAGCGTGTGAACGTTTCTCTCACACAACACTCTCTCATTCTATAAGAAGTCTGCGTAATGAAAATAGTTATACAAAACTTTCTTTAGGTGAACAACTTATCCTTCGATCATTTCGAAGATTGCAAAATTCAGCTAGAGCGGACATTCATAATCTAAAATTTCAGCTCCAACTGAATCCCCATTAGAATTACTTTTGTGACTGAAGGTAAGTTTCTTTGGTTTTATATAATAAAACGTATAAGAAGTTATTTCCTTTTATCAGTAAAATATCCTATACATTATTTCTGTTGCCAACATCCCTTTTTCTAAGCAAATATAAAGCGCAGAACGATAAATGAGATACCATTTGAAAGGATTTTGAACCGGCTTCTGACATAGTACACTCACATTTCGTTAAAACATGTTTTTTCATTAAAAATTTCAGTTAATTAAAAATTAAATCGGCATTGTTTTCATAAATGAAATGAAAGGTTTTTCTCAAATCAGTGTTGCCACAAAAATAAAATACAGCATTATATCGGGCTCAACAATGATTTAAAAAAATAAATATTACACTAAAGATAAAATGGGACACTGATGGTGCACGGATTTAATGTATATTCATGATTAAAAAGCTAAATTTAAATTCGAATAGTCAGTTTATTTTCCTTTATCTCATGTTTTTTTTTTTTTTTTTTTTTTTTTTAACCGAAACAGATGTCATTTTCTAATTCAGTTAAAATATACTTGATACATTTTTTTTTTTTTTTTTTTTTTTTGCCTTTGCTATCTGAATTAGTTTTTACTGTAATTTTGATGGAATAAATGAGATGATATTCTGGCTTGACTAATATTGTTTGCAGATAATTTTAGTCCTTATTTTTTCATTTAACCTGCATCTAAAAAATATTTGATATCGGTAAAAAAAATAAGATTGCAGTGCGAAACTTTCGCACGGGTCCACTGGTCTTTATATGAAGTTATAATCTAATAATAAAGATTTAAAACATTACAATGAAAATCAAATTAAATACAACAATTAAAACCGAATTCACATATACATCATCATCATGCTGCATCAGCAGCGTATCTAAATCTATTTCAAAAATAAATTATACATAAATAAATATTCCAATAATTAAAGAAAAAACTTCTTAAAAAAATTACCCTATCTTTTCAATCTTAAAAGCAACGCTCTAAATTAAACAAAAATAATTACAAAATGTAATATCATGATTCTTGATTTTTTTTAATTAGTCGTCTGTATTTTTAATTGAAAGAGTTTCTAATTATTTTCATGAAGAATGCTTGGAAGAACACGGAAGTAATACAATTTTATTTAATATCATTCACATGTTTACTGATCCTGAATTTCACGTTCAGATTTCGCAAACTATAAAGTGTGAATAAAATATCGCAACGAAAATTAATATATGTTAGTCAAGTTTACAACAAATTCTAATAATTCTTGAAGCATGAAAAATCCTTTTACTGACTCGTATAATGAATTTCCTGATGTTATTATTTTGAATTGCATGTTTACCGACAGAGTAAAATTTTGACTACAAAGCAAGAAGTAGTATTAAATTTGAAGTCGAATATTTTATTCGGATGTTTTTGTCAAATAAGTAGAACTTGCAAATCTCAATTAACAATACATAATTTTTAAAATAATAATAATAATAATAATAATAATAATAATAATAAGTATAATTTTTCAAAGATTTTTAGCATTCATTATTTTTTTTTCTTTATGTGAAATTATACAAATCTTTTCATATAAAGTAAACTTTAATTATTAAAAAAATCGAAATAATGTAGAAATTTATATATTATCTATCACCATTATCGGTGATCATTGCCGAAATAGTTATGCAATATATAGAAGTAAAAATTTTTCAAAATATAGGTCATTCAATTAAATTCTGGCGTAAATATGTAAACGATGTTTTTATCGTTGCTGAGCATAATAAGCTTCCTATTATTTTAAACCATGCAAACTCAATGTGTCCGTCAATACAATTTACTATATAATATGAAACAGATAACCGACAGATGTTCCTAGATATCCTTATTGAGAGATGCGAAGGATCCGAGTCTCAAACCATTACTTCAGTATACAGAAAAACAACTTTCTCTGGTCAATATCTCAATTTTAATTCCAAATCTCCTAAATCCCATATGTTCGCAGTTATCAAGACCTTACCCACTAGAGCTTTACGCTACTGTAGCACTGATGATCTTTTTAATATTGCAAAAAAGAGAATATTATCGGATCTGGAATTGAATGGCTACCCTACAAGATTTTGTAAACGTGTAATCTCGGAACATCTACAAACACACATGAATACCCACCCTCCTTTCCAACGTACACTGTTAAAAATATTCCTGTAAAATTACTGTCAGAGGCCGGTAGCAGAGATTCCAGTCATACCCCTTTAAAAAAAAAACCATGTCCATCATTTAGTGCACCCGTAATTTTACGGGGCAAAGTAATACAGCATTACAATGCACAGGATATAATGCCCTTTAAAACACAATAACACTTTACTTACTGTTCCGTAGCACGTAGCACGTTAGATAATCATCACAGAATCGCTTATTTGGTGGGTTAAAAAATATGTTACGGTCGCGGTTAAGTGACATTAAATTTCGAAACATGACTAAAATGAACGGTTACACCCTAGCAGAGAAAACTGTATGGGGTCGTACCGTATTTTTGCTAACAGATGGGCTAGAACTGTAAGAATATGAGGATTGCCCTTAATTTACAAAGTATCTAAGAGATAAGGCCGCTTATTTAGTGGATCAGACCGTTTTTCATCAAATAAGGCTGTTGCCCGTGAAAGTTGAAAGACAAACGCTCATAAATTTACAGTTTTATCTGAGAGTGTACTAAGATGAAACAGTTCGCAGCAATTCCATATTACAGATGTATTTCAGAAAAGATTTCGCATCTCTTGAAGCCACTCGATATCCATACAGCTTTCATCTCACAGAAACCTTTAAATAGTTTTTTAAACAACTTCAAACATAAATATCCCAGTTCTCAGTTTAAAGATGTAGTTTATGGTATTCCATGCCAACAATGCAATGCGATCTATATAGGGAAAACAGGTCGAACACTTAAAATGAGACTAAAGGAGCACAGATATGCATTTCAATAACAAATATAAATTTTAAAATAGTGGATCATGCATTAAAAACTGACCATTTTCCATATTTCGCTAAATCTTTCGTAATCAGATCGAGGTGCAGCAACTACAGAACTCGTACTTTCTTAGAAGCATGGTATACAAAAATTACAGATTTACCTCTTAACGAAGCAAGTGCAATCCCGAATGAATACTCCGTATTAAGATAACTGTAACTTTGGCCTCGACATTTTGATGCGGTATATTTTCTATGTGTTGATGTTTTAGAACTTATTGTGACTTACGTGAAGGAATTTTTTCTAATGAGGGATTTTCATGTAAATCCGAAACGCCCAATTTAAATATGTTTTTAATGTTTAATGTAATTGTAATGTAATGTCTATAATTTTAATGATTTTAATATAGATAGAAATATGTTCAGACGTAATATTTTTGTTTACTTCAAAAATATTAAAAATGAATTTAACATTAGAATTTCCAAAATTTAAACCTACACAATTCCTAAACTGCTTGTCCAACTGACTTTTCATTTGGCAGCCAAAGGTAAAATTTACCGAAAGGACATGCCAAATCCCGTGCCAGCATTAGGGATTAACGTTGAAAGTTTAAACATTTGTTGTAAATTTGATATATAGACGATCCTCTAAACAGAATTTAAGTATAGCATTCTACAGTATAAGTTATAATTAATCGATTGGCATGAGTCACATTTTTTTATTCTCTATTTATGTATATATATTTACGTATATATATATTCAAACAATACTATACAGTATAAAGCAAAATTATTTTTACATCACTTTTTCAGTAATTTAAACAGAGTTCCCAGATTGGGGATTTTGTCCCCATTTTGGGGAATTTTAAACCTTTAGGGGAATTATTTGGGGACAAGTTATGAGTGGGGAAATGTTTGGGGAGTATCAACATTTTTGGGGAAAAACTTGGGGAATGTTTTCATTGTTTCACGTTTTTATGTTAAAGTTTACTTTATTCACCTGGAAACTCTAGATCTGGATTTGTCGATTCGAGACATGAACATAGAGTAGTAGGACCTCTAACGAAATAGGCTTTGGAATAAGAAAATCGTTCCTCGTGAAATGCTTGAAATAGGGGCGCTTATGTAACATAGTTCTACTTGGTTCGTCTGTTTCTACCAGTCGTCTGCTTTAGCACTGAAGGTCTGCCAATGAATTTTGTCCACCAGGGTCCCTTTTTGTCCCCGGTTCTACGCCGGCTGCGATATTTGTTCGAAAGTTGCAACTCGATTTAAACATTATTTCGTTAGAGGGCTTACTCTACTCTATGTTCCTGATTAGGAAGTAAGAATTTATCAGTTATCAATCTCTATTCTCGTGCTCATCGTTTATAGTTTACACGTGTTTTAAGTTCTAATATATTATTATCTAATTCTAATATCTATTTATAATTTTGTAATTCCTGTCGTTTTCCCCAAGAAAGCAACTGATCACAAAGAAAATGTTGGGTAAAATGTTAACTTTTTTGGTAAATGGGGAATTTCTTTTTTAAAAAAGGCGTAATTTGGGGAAATATTTTAACTTAAAATTAGTTAAATTTTTTTATAGTGGTAAATTTAAAATTTAAAATTTACTTTTTTGAGTAGAAACTGAATTGGGGACTTTTTCGGAAAAAACCACTGATTTGGGGAAACTTTTAGGAATTTGGGAGAAATTGACTTTCGACTATCTGGCAACACTGAATTTGGAAAAATATAAATAGCGAATTTTGAATTCCTATATACTACGTGTACGATTAAAGTTCATCCATTCAGAGTTCTCAATGGCTACAAATATTCATCAGAGACTTATGAAAATTCGAATTGTCTTATTGCATGGATGTGATAGTATTTTGTAAAAAAAAGGGGGGGGGCGGTCAACAGGAAGCATGTTACTGTTTTATTCGGAAATTTAAAAAGTAATACAGAACAGATTTGAAGCAACAAGGCATTTCCTATTCAGTATGTGGACCTCCATTGTCAACCAATCTTTGAAATCTAAATATGATATACTCAACAACCAAGAAAAAATAATTCTTTGAATTGTTAAGTTGTGATGCGAAATGCTGTTGTTAGCCTTCCAACGCGCATAAGTAAACTTATTTATAGATATTTTTTTCAAATTCATAGTTTTTTTTAATGGAAGCAATACAATATAGAGGAATAAACACTTTTTTTTTCAAAACGTACATGTCGCATATGGGTGACACTCAAATTCAAGATCGCATCACAACTAACAAAAATGAATCAAGCATCCAAAATCCTACAAATATCAATTCCAAATTTATTTAACTTTAATATTTAGGCAAAAAAATATATAAGAAATAGTGCTTTTTTGACATTTTTATTCCCAAGAAGACCAAATCAACTCCTTTCTTCTTTGAAAAAGGTACGAGGTTTTAAGAACCTACTCTAGTTTCGAAATGCAATACAAAAGATAATATTAAACTCATTGAATGGTTCTTCACAAAATTCTTGTTTAAATTTTAATATGTTTTAATGAATTTTGCATATGATATATGATGTCGATGTCTACTATGATATATTTGTACTTTTTAGATTTTGGTTGCAGTTTACTTCTCAGAACACTTTCAATTTAAAAACCATAAAAACATTTTTTTTTCTGAAATTGAAAATGTCCCCAGAAATAAACTGCAGTTCATTCTGTTATTCATGCATTGTGTGATTATTTTCAGTAGCTACAAAGGCAATAAGTTTATAAACTATTTTATTTATGAAATCGAATAAAAAAAATATAGGAATATAGGAATGTAAGAATATAAAGACGGCTGAGCATAAGAAAACACTTTATCAAGAATCCGATTTTTTTGACACTATTATAACGAGACACTTGTATCAAAGGCGAAGGTATTTCGCTAAAAATATATTTTTAAAATAATATATATGCATTTGTACATTTCAAATTCCGTTTAAAACTTCAACATATTTTCTTCGACAACAGGCGCTACGTAAACATGCCTTACCCAGTGGCCTGAAAGGTAATGGACACTTATAAAATTAAAAAGCACGATCAAATGTTTAACTACTGAGTACTGTCAAAGATGAGTAACCCGCTAATATAATGGAATGATTTAGCTATAAATGAGACACAGAGAACAAAAACATTGATACCATGAAAATTAGACGGTACTATTAATTATTAATTACAGTTTCCGACAGCTTAATTAGCTTTTCACCTTACTAGTATAATTTGCATCTTGATACTTGCTTCTTTACAGAAGTAAATATAACAACAAAATTACGCCAGTAAAACCGTGGAGAAAAACACGGACTCCGGGGATGGACTTATAGGACAGTTGATATAGTATAAATACAATCTTGGAATAAAATTTTTATTTCAGATTTTCGGATACGGATCCCTTTTAACCCCTTGAAGGGCGCCGGTATATTATATATACCACTTAATTTTAATTCCAAAATGCCACAATGACACCAGAATTTTATAATCAAACTTTGAATTTATAAGGTACATGAGGAAAAGCTTTTACTTATTTTAAAATAAATTCGTTCGTGAATCCTGGTGTCAATCAATCATTTCAATATTTTATCTACAAGAGTACTTTGCCCCTGAAAGAGTTAAAAGGTCGGAATCTTGATCTATAGTCCCACGATTATTTCCTCTCATAAACCGGGTTGATGGAGCCCCATATCAAAGAAAAAAATAATTATCTGCCCCTGGACTTTGATATTTTTACAATCAGCAGACAGCAGACCTGGAATGACATTTTTACAATCAGCAGACATCAGACCTGGAATGATATTTTTGCAATCAGCAGACAGCAGACCTGAAATTTATCAACTATTTTTTTATTAAACGACAGTCGTTGACTTTCACATATGAGGAGGTTAGAATGACAGTGGAGTAAGTCTAAAATTTGAAAAATCTAGATAGCCATATTTTCATTGAACGTATATTAATTTCTATTCGGTGTGACAGTCAAATAAGTCATAGTTCACTTAGGTAGTCGCTAGAAAGAAAAACAAGTTGGTACACTTAATGCAACGGCAATACAAGTTGCATAAAACCCTTCATTTTTCAAATTACTAAATATTGACGTACTTTACTGTCATTCTAAAACCCTTATATTTCATTAGGTGTGAACATCCACTTACTGTTTTCACCAGTGACTGAACATTCTTCCTAATTTATAGGAGTTCACAAATATCTTGAAAGATTTTCGAATTCAAAAACGTTTGTTCAGCGCAAACTAATTTCCAGTTCAAAGCTAACCGGCAAATATTGAAATCAATAAAATCATCCTTTTTCGATGTTATAATTTTGTACATCCGCCAAATTGATAACTCCATATCTCCAGGATTCCTGTCACGTATGTCAGTGGAATGCACTGATTTGGACAAAGTGGATTCACAGGGTCTACATAATATTTTGGCTGGTCAGTGTAATTCGGAAATTGTGTTGGGCTGATTCATTAATCAATTTTACATTCACGTCGTTTTAGAGGAATATTTTCAATAAATTTATTTTGGAACACACAAATTATAAAAGTATATTTAAACCTCAGTTGTTATTCATGTCCATAACTTCTAATAATCATGTGCATTAGGAACGTCCAGCTTAGATCGTTGCATGTTATGCATGTAAGTCACATTTTATTATAGGTGCTACATTTCTTTGAAAAGCTTTACTCATCTAGGTCCTGAAAGATGTTCCATTACAAGATCTACTTAATGTGTATTTCTTCAATATCACACCATTTCTGATTACAAGATCGTTAATGAAACCCAACCTCATGTTGGGACACAAATGAAAAACCACTTCGTGTGAACTTTGGCAATGATCGATAATTGTTATACAATTACCTTTTACCAGGCTTTCTCGGAGACAAAAATTGAGTGTCTTGCTGTAAGGAAAATGCCTAATTTCTCGGTGACTGGATCTATTTCTATGCGGCAAAGCGGACTAAAAAGTACGTATACACGTGGAGAGAATAATAAAGAAACCTTTATGTAGCGTAGAACATAGTAAGCGACAGTTATTCTAACATAGTGAGTGTGGGTGTTATTTGGCGCAGTGTCATCAAATAGCGTTTAAATATCGTTTTGTTAAAAGTTGGAAAAACAACGGCGGAGACTCACGCGATGTTGGAGCAAGCTAAGATTGCCCACTTGTCTACCCTGAACGGTGTGTGCAACTTTTTGATTAAGCGTGCCTTAACTGTTGTTCACCATCCACCATACTCCGAATCTGACGCCTGCGGACTTCTTTTTGTTTTCTTCTCTCAGAGAAATGCTAAAAATCATCATTTTCTAGATGTATATATATCAACCATCCCATGACATGTGACAACAACGGTTGATTTTAAATGTAGCCTTTGCTTGAGTTTCCACCAAGCTTACAAACGTTGTCAGTATATTGTGTCCGAAGGGGGAGATTAAAGGTTTCTTATTTGTATTTTCATTTTGTTTTGTACTTCTTTATTTTATACTGTTCATTGACTTTTTTAAACACATCTTGTATTGTGTTTCCGGAGCACGAACTTTACCGTTACTGGTCACCAAATTTATAAATCATAATAAAAACATAAGGCTCCATCAACTAGGTCGCTTTGGACAATTAAGCACAAATATAGTATTTAGAACTAAACTTAAATCATTAATGTACAATATTTCATCTTACTAGGCATATGTAAATGTAATTAATGATATGTATGTGCATACCGTTAGGTTTAACAAAACGCACTTACATTCCTGCGCAAAATTAACTTATATTTTCCATTCTATTCTTATTTTATGTGTGTCACATATGTTATCAGTAGGCCGGGCATTTTTACGCATGACATTTTTAGAGCATCTGTGTACTTGCAACAAGATAATGTCATCTGGTGTGCATTGCACAATGTGTTGTTCAGCTGTAACTCTAATCTTTTACATATTTTCTTGACATATATATAAATGCCATGTTTCACAAGAACTCCATCTTATTGCGCAAATTTTTATGGCAACTAATGCTACTACTGCTGCCGTAATTGAATTTACTGTTACCTTTTTTTACTTTATCGGCTTATATTGCAAAAAATATTGCATACAAAACATGCGAACCAGTAGTTTTATAGACAAATGTGTGATAAACACGCTGAAGCAGAAAAATCTTTAAATCAAAGAATTATTCTAAGCGTTATTTAATGTTAAAACAGGTCAACATAGTTCAGATAAATAAATTTTATAGGATCAAAACTATTCATAGCAATTTAGCCGTTTTTTGCAGACACATACATGCTTGACTAAATTGTGGTGCGCAGTTAGTTTCGAAGAATGTTTTTAACTTGTCTATTCTTTAAAGTTTTTTTTTCAATTTTTAATTCCAATTTTTAATTCAATTTTCATTATCTTAAAATCATTAATCTTAATTTAAGATTATAATGCTACATGGAAAGTTGTGACTATTCGCAACTTGTTAAAAGTATTTCATTTGATTGAGAGCATTATTAGTCAATAAGGGGGACTTTAAATAATATTGGCCGCAGACATCTTTTTTTAAGGCAAACCAATAGAAGCATTCAGTGTATTACAATAACTTCACAAACATTACTGAAATACTCGATTTATATATATATTTGTAAAACATAACATACAATTACTTTGAACCATTCCGAAATCATAACTTTTTGATGTTATATGTAGAAATTACAAAAAATAATTACTTAAGAATTTCCTTGTTTAACTTAACATACATTAGTGCTAATTGTGCTAAAAGTTATCAAGACTACAGTCTTGAAGACATAAAAAAAATCAACCGTGTCATTTAGAAGCGAAAATATAATAATTATATCGTGGATATAAGAATATCTAATTTATTTTTTATTCATACACATCCGCAAATATAATTAAATGTTTAAAAATGAGTTTTATTCTGAATAACTTTTTTTAATCAACTTTTCTAATTGAAGAAGGTTTTTCAATTATAACAATTTTTATGTACGAATATAATACATTTCTATTTATAAAACATTCATTTCAAGTTGAGAATGAAACAAATATAGTATTTTAACACTAGAACAGCGGGAAATTTTACTCAAGTTTCATAAAAAAATTTTACACCAGAATTTTTATTTAAGACTTTTAACTGATTTATTTAACTAATTTTTATGCGGTATATACTTAATTTATTTTATGAAGAAATATACGGTTCGAATCGACATTTTTTTCATTTGGTAGGGGTCAAAATGACCCTTTACCGCCGTTCTAGTGTTAATCAAGCATACTATTCTATCTGAAAACAATCAAATAAATATATTGTTATGAATAGAATTATGCTCGTTAAGTTATTAAGCAATGTTTAGATAGAAATGAAAATATATCGTGCAAATGTAATTACGTTCAAGTGATTCCATAAAATGGTTTAATAAGAAATCAGCAAAAGTTTTTCAAACATAAATCATCAGAAGCATTTCTCAAAACTTTCATTTTTCTACCATCTTTTTTTGAAAACTTTTGAAACTCATCTTATTTTAAATGCATAATAAATGGAACTCTTTTCTAGGTATATTATAATGAGGCCATCAGATGCTATTTACTGAAATAGTTTCCGTTTTTCTTCATTAAAAATGTCATTTCATGACACATCGATAATTCATATTTGCATTTATCTTCGCAATGAATTTGATTGATTGTATAGCGGTATAGTTTTTTGTTAAAAATGTACTTCTAATATTCTAGATGAAATTGCCGTAACTTTTCTTTATCTTTAATGAACTTTCATTTCAACATCTGCATTAATCAAGCGCAATTCTGAACTTTCATCTCGAGTTAATAAAGACAAAGTCATCCGAGTGAAGTTCGAAACGTATTCTAAAAAGGTTATTCGGAGCATTAATAATGTAAGAAAGGTAATCGATTAGATTAAAATTTCCTAATTATTCTTTTGTCACTCTTTTCAAGATATGCAAAATCTTTGAGTAGGAAAACTATCCGGTTTGATTATCTCGTTTTGATTTTTACATTTGAAAAAATATATATTATATTTCAATGAAATATTCATAGAGCTGAGTTCTTAGCGAGAGGGTAGCTATTGTTTTCAATCATCAGAAAAATTATGTTAGAAAAATTGATACAGTAGTTGTTATTTTCGTTTGTTGAAAAACCATTGTTACATAAATTAGAAAATTTGCCAGTTCTTTACTTTAAATATCTATTTATTTATTTGAACTAAAAATACAGCATAATCCTCAATCGGAAGATTTCTCATTAGTGAAAATATCTTTAACGACAGAACTTCATATGTTGAAAAAGCATTGTATTATATATTGTACGTGTTGTAAGTTGGGGGGCATACATTTTTAATACGTTACAGGTTGTCTGAGATGTAAATTATTATATATAGGTATGCATATGCATGTGTATATTGCATCTATAGCAAGATTTAAGCATGTTGTAAAGTGTAACATTTTTGTGAGATATATGTAATGTACACTAGTGTGCGAAACTTAAGCAACAAACACAAAATGCTAATTTCTGAACACGTGAATACTCAAAAGTAAATTCTATAAGCAGCAAGTGTAGAAACTAGGTACTACCCTAACAGCACAGACAGTCGATGTGAAGTCTTCTTGACATCACAAATGATCACAATTGTCACAATCACTACAATGAACAGAAATGTGATATCTTTCATTCGTCTCATTTTTACTCGCATTTGGTCACTCCACTGAACAGTCACCATGACTGCTGCTTTCTGACGAGTCACCAGGTGACTTTACAATGAAGTTATCTTGTGACTCTCATGTGACTGTCATTTTGAAACTCCATTGTAAAATCACCATGATAGCTGTAATGTGACAAGTTCCCAAGTGACAGAATATGAAATCATCTGGTGACTTTTCACAAAAGAGTGGAATAATGACTTCACAATAGAGTGTCGATCATCGGAAAGTCATCATGCTACTTCATTGTGACATTATTTGGTGACTCATCACAATGCAATGCTCACAATGACTTCAAAGTTCAGTCTTCAACTGACAGTGACTTGAGAATCACAAGGTGACTTCATTGTCATTTCACATGGTGACCCATCACAAAACGACAGTCACAGTGACTTTTCAGTGTAAACAATTATTTGAGAATAATAATGAGACAGTGAAAAATCCCATATTTTGATTCACCGTAGCGATTGTGAAGCTTCTAACCCTGTGTGACGTCAAGGGGACTTCGCATCGACTGGCCGTGCTGTTAGGGTATACCTCTTTTCTACACTTGCTCTTTATAGAATTTCCTTTGGAGTAATCACGTGTTCAGGAATTAGTATTTTGTGTTTATTGCTTTAGTTTTGCACACCAGTGTAAAATGGATGGATGTAAATAAATCAGTACAAAAACCCTTAACGGTTAAAAGTTGTGACGCAGCACTTTCTTTTGGCTCTAAGAATTTTAAATATGGGTCTTAAAAGCAATGATATCAAATTTGAGTGACGCTATGTTAATAATATTTTTTTAAATCGTCATTTTCTTTTTAGTTTTATTTATATTCACAGGTGCAATTATTATCTTAACATGAAAAAATTATTATAAAAAAATTATTTGCTGATGCTTTTTCATTCAGATCTCTCAGAAATTCAAAATATGGGTTTTAAAAGAAATGATATCAAAATTTGAGTGACACCTTCACGTGAATTTAGTAGGATTGTTTTAAAATGCAATTTAAATTATTTTTCGTTTGTCTTCTAAAGTATATTTACACATACAAACAATACTTTTAATTTTTCAATACACTGTTAAATATATTACTTTCACTGAGCCTATATTATGTATTGAAATGATTTATTTCAATAAACTGATTTATGTTTTGTGCCACGCTATCCAAAATCATAAGTAAAATTTATGTAAATGATTATTTTGCGTCATATTATCCACTTGCATACATTTCCCTTTGTTTGGATACTATGATGCAAAATAATCATTTACATAAATTTTACTTATGATTTCGGATAGCGTGGCACAAAACATAAATCAGTTTATTGAAATAACTACATTTCAATACATAATATAGGCTCAGTGAAAGTAATATATTTAACAGTGTATTGAAAAATTAAAAATTGTTTGTATGTGTAAATATACTTTAGAAGACAAACGAAAAATAATTTAAATTGAATTTTAAAACAATCCTACTAAATTCACGTGAAGGTGTCACTCAAATTTTGATATCATTTCTTTTAACACCCATATTTTGAATTTCTGTGAGATCTGAATGAAAAAGCATCAGCGAATAATTTTTTCATAATAATTTTTTCATGTTAAGATAATAATTGCACCTGTGAATATAAATAAAACTAAAAAGAAAATGATGATTTTTAAAAATATTATTAACATAGCGTCACTCAAATTTGATATCATTGCTTTTAAGACCCATATTTAAAATTCTTAGAGCCAAAAGAAAGTGCTGCGTAACAACTTTTAACCCGTTAAGAGTTTTTGTACTGATATCATTACTTTTTTGCGGTTATTGATGAAAATGTCAATTAGTCGAAATTAAGCATAGGGTATAAATTAATCATTAAAATAAAATTTTAAAGAAATGCTAAAAAAGATCCCTAGGACCCCAATAAAAATGTGAGGGTGGTGGCCCGAGGAGAGGAGTCCAAGACTCAACTTTAAAGTTATACAGCGAGAGAGTAACACAATTAGAAGGATGAAAATGCATGGCAAAACCCGTTTGTTCCATCTTCCTCCGCCAGAGGGCGCAATCTTTTCTATACAAACATAGTTAAAAATTTTCAGGCTGTCGATTCCGAGTCAAATGAGCCATACCTCGTCGTGATCGGTCCCATAGAACCCGATAGGAAAGCGCCCCCTGGTGGTGAAACTTGGAATTAAAATCGATATATCCTGACGATGCCGTGTCGAATAAATTAAGCTGCATTGAGATGGGACCCATAGAACTCGAGTTAGCTACAAAATCCGTTAGTTCCATCTTCCACCGCCAGGGGGCGTACTCTGTTCTATACAAACATAGCTGAAATCTTTGAGGCTGTCGATTTCGAGTCGAATGACCTCATCGTGATTGGGCCCATAGAACCCGAGATAGGACAGCGCCCCTGGTGGTGAATTTTGGAACTAAAATAGATATATCCTGTTGATGCCTAATCGAATGAATTAAACTGCATTGTGATCGGACCCATAGAACTCGAGTTTGCTGCAAAATCTGTTAGTTCCATCTTCCACCGCCAGATTTCAAGTCGAATGACCCATACCTCGTCGTGATCGGGCCCATAGAACCCGAGATAGGAAAGCGCCCCCTGGTGATGAAACTTGGAATTAAAATCGATATATCCTGTCGATGCCGAGTCGAGTAAATTAAACTGCATTGTGATGGGACCCATAGAACTCGATTTAGCTACAAAATCCGTTAGTTCCATCTTCCACCGCCAGGGGGCGCACTCTGTTCTATACAAACATAGCTGAAAACTTTGAGGCTGTCGATTTCGAGTCGAATGAGCCATACCTCGTCGTGATTGGGCCCATATAACCCGAGATAGGACAGCGCCCACTGGTGGTGAATTTTGGAACTAAAATCGATATATCCTGTCGATGCCGAGTCGAGTAAATTAAACTGCATTGTGCTCGGACCCATAGAACTCGAGTTAGCTACAAAATCCGTTAGTTCCATCTTCCACCGCCAAGGGGCGTACTCTGTTCTATACAAACATAGCTGAAATCTTTGAGGCTGTCGATTTCAAGTCAAATAAGCCATACCGCATTGTGATAGGGCACATAGAACCCGAGATAGAAAAGCGCCCCCTGGTGGTGAAACTTGGAACTAAAATCGATATATCCTGTCGGTGTCGAGTCGAATCAAACTGCATTGTGATCGGACCCATAGAACTCGAGTTAGCTGCAAAATTCGTTAGTTCCATATTCCACCACCAGGGGACGCACTCTGTTCTATGCAGATATAGCTGAAATCTTTGAGGCTGTGGATTTCAAGTCAAATAAGCCATACCTCATTGTGATTGGGCACATAGAACCAGAGAGAGGAAAGCGGCCCCTGGTGGTGAATTTTGGAACTAAAATCGATATATCCTGTCGATGTAGAGTCGAATGAATTAAACTGCATTAGATACCAATTAGTCTCTGAAAAAAATTGCAAATTTCGTCATTTCGCAGCATAAAAATCAGGAATTTAGTTGATCAATGTGTAAAAATCATGGATTTCATCAATCGGCACAGAAAAAACATGAATTTTGTCAATAGGGGGAGAAAATATCATAAATTTCGTCGAACAGGCGGGTAAAAATCATGAATTTCATTTATCAGTGCATGAAAATCGCAAATTTCATCAAACAGTCGCATGAAAATCAAAAAATTCGTTGATCGGGCATGAAAAAATCATTAATTTCATCAAGTTTGCACATAAAAATCACAAATTTCATCAAACGGGTGTATAAAAATCAAGGATTTTGTCGATCGGGTAATTAAAAAAAAATTCGTCAATCTGGCACGTAAAAAGTATGAATTTTGTCGATCAGGTGCGTAAAAATCATGAATTTTGTAGAATGGGTGCATAAAAATCACGTATTTGTCAAGTTGTCGCGTAAAAATCACTAATTTCAGTAAACGGGTAACATAATTTAACATCAAAATTAATAATTTCATCAATCAGGCACAGAAAAAACAAAGTTCTTCAATCGGGCACATAAAAATCATAAATTTTATTCATCGGATGCAAAAAAATCATTAATTTCATTAAATTTAAAATCACTAATTTCAGCGATTGGATGAAAGAAAATCAAGAATTTTGTCAAACGGACACGGAAAAAACGTGAAGGGAAAAAAGAAATCTGAAAATCCTGCATTAGGCCGGTTTTTTCTACATTTTTAATCGCCAGTTTTATCGCCGAGTGCTTAAGCCTCAGTCACTGATACATGTACAAATGTTTCTCGCCCATAATTAAAAAAAAATAATTAATTAAAAAAAATCACAGAATACAGCAACCTCAAAAATATATGAAACTTGTTACAGCAGCTATGAGCTATCATTAGCATATGTATGCACATTTCATTCTCTTGAAAACAACAACAAAAAAACATAACTGGATACAGAAAGTTTTTCATATAGCGATGTATAAAATAAATGAAATTCATTAAAGCAGCGATTACTAACACATGTATGTGTCGATTCATTGTTATACTATTTGTACTGTTCAAAATTGGCAGTCGTTACCCGTCAAATGCATCTACATTATTGCATTTGACAACGACAAAATTAATTAATTGATGCAAATTAATTTAATGTTTAATAAAATTACATGTTATATTATTTTGACGATATAAATTAAAAACAGTAGTTTAAAATAATTACCATTTAAAATTAATTAATATTAAAGAATAATTATTTTGGTTAAAAATAATAATAAAGCTAAAAATCCATGATAGGAAGAGCTGAATTCTTATCAAATATTTTGTCAATGCATTTAGAAACAACCCAATCCTTATTATTTTGAACTCTTCGCAAGCGCCTGTAATGTCACAACAGTTAAAGCGGGAGGCGGCAGCACAGACAATCACCTCATCGAGTTCACGGCTGAAATTTCAGAATTAGGTAAAACTTGATTCGCATATTAAAACACAATCGGTCTGCCAAGTCATAACTTGGTGGAAAACCCGATTTTAGCGGTTGGCTCGTAGGTTTACCATTGTGTGTTCCTGCTCCCAGTCCTCTATGTTTTCATACCTTTGGGTGCAGGAAAACACAATGGTAAACCTTCGAGTCAACCGCTAAAATCGGGTTTTAAGGTGTTTGCCACCAAGATATGACTTGGCAGACCGATTGCGTTTTAATATGTGAATCGAGTTTTAACTAATTCTGGAATTTCAGCCGTGAACTCGATGAGGTGATTGTCTGTGCTGCTGCCTCCCGGTCTAAATGTTTTGAATCTTTAAATTTTTAATTGTGCGCAAACAGTAAATAAATCGTACATAAAATTGGAGAATATTTTTAATTTTTTGGCATTTAAAAATATATATATACATATATATATATGTATAGTTTTATTTATTTTTTTTTTCTAAAAAAATTTTCTGCAAAGTTCTGAATTTTGCAGAAAATTTTCCGCGCACAGCGTGCGTATATATTATTGTGTATGTATTCATACGCATTGCATATAGCGAATCCAAGAGTCAAAGATTAGATTTAATATTAGTTATTTTATTTATTTATTTATTGTTTCTTATTTATTTTGACTTGTTGAACTTTGACTTGTTGACTTGTTGTGTCTCCATTTCAAAATTTTCGTTTGATTAAGATGCTTAGATGGTCTATAGCATTCCCGGTTTTGTGACAGAACCTTCCAGCTTCATAGTGTAAATTTTTTCTGCTGAATACTGTGCATATTTCTAGGTTCTTAAAACTATTATTTTGGTTAGTGATTAACCAAAAGCATTTTTTGGGTATTTAGTAAATGCGACTGAAATGATTATTTAACAATTGGATCAAATACAAAAATCGTGTTAAATTAAAAGGAAAAAATAAATAAACTGGAAATTCCGAGACTAAATTAAATTTTTAAAAGCAAATAACTCTTACATTGAATCACAGTAGTTTAAATAAGAAAACTTAAAATAATAACAAATTAAAGAAATAAATGAGGCCTTAAAAATAAAAAATTATATCTGATTTTTTTTTCCAAAAAAGATAGTAAAAGAAATCTAGCATGCTGTTTTAGCAAGCTAGGCCAAACAGATATCCGAAAACAGTGTTTTCTCGCCAAAATGGTGCGAAACAAAATTCACACCAACCCCGGTGTGTCTGCGACAGCTGTTCCTAAGAATCTACCATCTGCACATATATATATTTTTTTTTTTGTTGTTGTTCTCTGTGTAAAAATAAAAATGTTACTTAATACTGCAGCTTTATGTAACATGCCTAGTAAATTTCTATGATTTTAAGCATAGGATATGCACGATAAAAACATAGGATAATCTCTAGAATGCATGAAATTCATTCAAACTTTGGTTAATAACTTATATATATGTACGCTTCGTGTACATTAACGGAGAAAAAAATCCTGGATGCACAAAACACGCTGTTCAGCACTCTCTAGAATGCATGAAATCCATTCAAGCTGCGGTCAATAATGTTTGCACAAATATTGGTTTACAGCAATCTCTAAAGTGCATAAAATACATCATATCAAATAAAATTAACAAAAATGCACTTACCTTTATTTCTCATTTTTCGTTTTTTTTTTTAATATTTCACAGGAATTATCCTTTATGACATATAGCAAACCATTAAACGCCATAAAACACATTTTACAGCCATAATTCAACAAATCTGACACACAACAAACCAAACCCACAGACAATAGAACCCTATTCTAGAATATTCTAATCTGTCAACCAACCAATCCAGTCTAATTCCCTCAAAAACCTGCTCTAATTCCAGAACCATGCATTCTGCTCATGCTAGAACAGAACACAGAAGGCGTGGAAAAAACGTAGGAGACAAACCGGTAGCAAGAAAACTCATTTATCGCTTCACTAAATTCGACGACGCCAAGCGTCTCGCTTGTTCTAGGATTTAACCTATTTTTCTTAATTATCCGTCTTAGTTTGTGGATAAATTTTTGTGATGTCAGTTGAAACTGATCTCTTGTACGTAACGATGCATCATATTATTTGAATGCTTTTTTTCTACACCATGATGTTGCTATTTAGTGACATTTTTATTTTAATAAACAAAACAACTAATAAATCGGTAAAATATTATAAAAAAATTCATATAAATGAATTAAAAATTATTTCTTGACAAAAAAAACAACCTGCGTAACACATTTGACGTAAGTGAATGTGGAATTATTAATCCTGTAGTTTGGCAAGTTTTTTAATTAGAAAGTGGTTGAGGGGATAATGGAGAAGTACCCTAATACATATAAAGGTAGAACTTCTAAAATCCGGAATCTCTCAAGTGTACAGTATTAGAAACTCTACAGTATGTGTTTCTTATTTTTAAGTCTGGCTTTAATTTAAAATTTAAATTGTTATTTCTCAGTCTCTAAAATCTGGAAATTTCGAAAATATGGAATTGCAGAGTTCCGAGTGATTCCGGATTTTAGAAGTTTTACCTGTATAAGCGTTTTGCACTCATGAAGGCCACCCCCCCCCCCCCCCCACAAAAAGAAAAAGAAAAAAAAAGATATATATATTTTTTATTTTAGGGTCATAGTAACTAAAGGAAAAAAAAATTCCCTACAACGTTTTCTATTTTTTCATGCACTGTGAAGATTTCTTGTCGTGTTCAAAAACAAATTTCACAAATACTTCTAACATAATTAACAAATACTTCTTGAATATATTTTTCATTTTGTTTAAGTATGATAAAAAAAAAACTAACGTTTGCAAGTGTCTCTGTTTAATAGTATATTTCAAGAATCAAAATTGATCCTACATAACTACATAAACAAGAATGAAGAATACAGTACCTTTTTTTTTTTTAATTCCATTTCTTAAATTTGGTGCAAGATACTACTGAATACTTTGCTACAAGATTTGCTTAAAGATGTTACCCTCTGTCATGATTTTTTGGTTTCCAATACCGCGTCCACCACTGCCCTGAGAATTGACGACTGTTTTCGTGATTTATTATGTAAAATCTATTTTAATATTTGAAAATCAGCTTTCACTAAAAAAAAAAAAAAAAAAAAAAAAAGAATCATTGGTAGAACTTTGAATTTCTCTGACTTATGAAAATAAATATTAGAAGAGAAATACATTTTTCTTTATCATCTGTTCTTAAAATGCAAATTTCAGAAATGAAATTGGAAAAAAAGGTACTGTATTCTTCATTCTTCTTTATGAAGGATCAAAGCTATGCATTCTATCGAATGTTTTGATACTTAATCTTCTTGAAATATATTATTAAAGAGAGACAGAAGCTTACAAATTTAGTGTATTTTATCGTACATAAACAACATGGAATTAAAAATGTATTCAAGAAGTATTTGTTAATTAAATTAGAAGTATTTGTGAAATTTGATTTTCAACGCATCAAGAAATCTTCATACTTCATGGCAGCTCAGCGCATGGAAAAGAAAGGGTAAACAAACTGATGATTGATTCGTTGATTAGAATCTGTTTCAAATTAACTGATAAAAAAAAATCTAAATCTTTTTTTCCTTTAAAAAATGACAAACTAAATATATAAATAACAATTAAATTGCATATATATAATTATAAAATATTTCAATATTTTAATCAAGGAATCTAAATATTTTTCGACTTAATAAAGATTTTGAAATGCGGAATTCTTTATTATAACAAAAAAAAATATATACAAGCAATAATTTAATTTAATACATATATATTACATATTAAAAATTGCATTAAAAACTGTTTTTGTATTAAAAAAAAAAGAATCTAAATAGTTTTTCAACGATATGGAGATGCTTTAACTTTTAACTGTAACCGTGATAGCCATGAACATCCTTACTGCGCAGTAATAAAAAGTAGTGAAAAGTCCCAAAATCGTTAATGTTATTCAACAGTAAAATGCATAAGAAAAGAGTCCGATTTTGAAACTGGATTATATAAAAAACAAGAGTTTTCCTACGTTAACTCAAAGTCTTATTCGCTTCATCTGAAATCGATTAATATAATACATTAATTTTAAAAAAATCCTTCGATCCATTTTCGAGATAACAACTATGTGCCCATTACACCATTACATCTCCCATTTTCACTTAAAACTTGGTTTACAGATCTCAAAATCTACTGCATGTAGAAATCTATAAATTTCAGGATAGAGTTAGGCCATAGATATAAGACTAATGTGAAAAAATCGAAACGGTATGCCTCATATTTACTGAGATATTAAATGTCGGCGTTTCGATTTTCCTTTTATGTCCTGCTAGCTGTATATATGAGAGTGACGGAAATTTCGGTTTTGGGCGTTCGGTTTTCGGTTTTTGCTGCATCACTGGAGATACTGCCGTCTCTCATGATAAGTAAGGATGTATGTGAGTATGGAAGTATTAAGCCTACGATATTAAGCATTGCCATTAAGTGTATTAAAATATGGAGGTAATTTTAAAATATTTATTAAACTTTTTTTTTTTTCTGTATATCCGTCTAAGTAGGCTTTTAATCATAAACTACATTCCATTTCATAAAGTTGAAGATTGTTGAAATTTTTAATATACTTAAAAGTTAAAATATAAATAAAATAACATGAATGCAGAATCTATATATCGTACAGATCAATATCATTAGGCTAGGAGGAATTCTGAAATGGTTGTCCAATTTCTATCTGTGTCATTTTTTTCCCATTAAAGTTTATAAATTGCATGTTTTTGCAGTCATCTCAAGAAGAGTTTTTGTTTGGTATACCTTTTGTTGAAATTCAGTTCTGAAAAACATTTTTTGCCTGATATTTTCTCGTCATATTGGAGTTTTGGGATGTTATATACCCTACTGAATGATCCATAGGCTATATTCCCTATGTAAACTATGAAACCATGAAATAAAACAGAGGTTCCCAAACTTTTAGACCGACGTACTCCTAAATCGAAGTTCATAACTCCGCGTACCACCAGGTAACAAACGTAATGCAACAACCATAGGCAATATTGTGAAAGTGGAGCTTCATCTATTTTGTTCAATTTCAAATCACCATTATAAATAACTTCACTGTATTAATAACCTATTTCCTTGAAATAGAAAGAAACTTACACATTTGGTACAGAAAAAGAGAAAAATTTCAATTGACAGACTTAAATAAATAATGAATTATGTTTCACAGGGTTCATACGCTTTTTAAACAATTTTTTAATAGAATTTTTCGCCTTATTTAAATGCAGAAAATTACTGCAAATCTTGCAATTAAACGAGGCATCTACAATTAGTGCTATTTAAATATTAAAAAGAAAAATTCTATTAAAAAATTGTGGTAAAAGCGTACGATCCCTGTTTCAAATAAAACTTCAACGCTGAAATAACCAGTACAGAAAAGTAAAAAAGATATATATTGCTTTAACTCCTCCTATTCGAGTAAGCTCCTCCTACTTTCACAGATTCAGATTTTACCTTCAGATAATACAATTTAAAAAACATGTTTAATACAGTTTTTCTGATAATTAAGACTGTTACATTGATCAATTTTTAAATTGGGTCTTTTTTACAAACTTTAATTTTTTTCACGTATAAATGTAATTATTACATGTGTTTAATTCTTGAAAACCGGTTGTATCATAAGCAGCGTGTCCGGATTTCAGATAGTTTGCTATAACAAACATTTCTAGTAACAACAACAAAAAAAAGCGTTTAGTTTCTAATTTTCATTCGAAAATTTCCAAAGTGATAAATTCATGCCGTTTTTGATGTTATAATATTATGCTAGTGTTTCATTTTACGTACCAGCATCTCATTTTAGCTTACCAGTAGCCAGGGCTAAACGTACCAGTACTGGAACGCGCACCATAACCCCTGAAATAAACCATACTAATACTTAGGATTCTAACAACATCGCATTTGTCCAAATCAGTTAATGCAATTAAACTTTAGGTATAATATTCTGAAATGTTTACATGCACACATACGTATATGCGTACTAAGGCTGATAAACACATGACATTTATTGACTGTTGTATTCTGGTAAAAAAAACTGTATAATTTTATTATAAAACTTTGTATCTTACTTATAATAAAATCCAAAGGCGAGAAAGTGTCTGTAACGGTACCGGGCTGTACCACTCTGGTCTGCGAGTCGATCGTAGTTAAACGCCATGTTAGGCTTAATGAAAAACATATACTAACATATGACAACTAAATGTTAATTTCTTCTACGTGAAATCATGTCTGTTCTTCATATTTTCCCATATAACATGTATATCTTATCCAATTATAATGTATTAAATTCCAAATTAAAAATAAGCTGTTATAGACATCAGATTACTAAATATAAACAAACAAGCACTGTTGCCATTCGGAATTTCAGAATCGTGAAACAAATGAATGACTCTTTGAACGCTTCAGTAAAAAAATATAGGTTAATTATCTGATTCTGTTCTTAAAATATTTGTAAAAGCAAATTAAAGTCTTTAAATATTTTAATTTTGTTTAAAACCTTCAAAAACTATTTTTGCAGCCATCTTTCGTCAATTAATATAAACAATCGAACTTTGTTAAAAATACAAGTTAATATTTGCATTAATTAGCATATTAAAATTTAATGAGAATTTTTCAGAAATTACATTTCACTTTACAAAATTATTATTATTATTATTTGGAAAAAAAAAATGGGGCGAGTCATTCACTTTTGAGAATCATTCATCAAAATTATTTGTACTGTACAGATTGCCAATTGGCAACATGTGTTTTACTGTTTTAACATCTTTGTTGATCTTTTAAATGCTGTTTTAAACACGCGGATGTGGATCATTTGGGATTACAGCCGTGCAGCTATAGGTCTCAACCCCCCCCCCCCCCCCCCCCTTCAAAGTTCAAATATGCATTGGATTTGAATCTGTTCAATCCAATCAGTTTTTATTAATTTTTATATAGTTTAAAGATCGTTTTAGCGATGCCTGATGAAAATGATGAAACGCCGATTGAACGTAGACGGCGATTAATTAAGAAAGACATTCAAGGTGGTTTGCTTGGCAATCCCAAGCAACATTGGACCGCATAAGGAAAGATGGCGCCATCTACTGGTAGATAATGCAAACAAAGTTTGAAATTTTGTTTCCATCTTAAATAAAATTATTTTTTTCTAATGAAACGTAATTAAAATATAAGGAATAAATAGTACCGAGTAATTTCCATTTAATTTTGCTTATATAATCAAAAAATGAGCTATGTGATGAGTCAAGCTCTTTAGAAACTCATTGATAACACTTTTTTTACAGAAAATTTCACTCATGGATTTTTTATTTATTTATTTTTTTTTTTTTTTTAATGTTTAATTTGAATGTTTTGTCCATTCGTTGAACTATTTCAAAAATTAAATATTGAGTCAATATCCTGTCATTTTTGACGGGGGGTATATACTAGTTTATAAATATTATCCAAAGAAATGTTTGTTACTTAGATCCTACTTACTTTTTCTCAAAACAAAAACAAGCTCAAAAGAAACAGAAAAAATATTTTGATAAATTTTGATTGAAATCCAATCAAACAGATTAATGTAACAGTAAAACATGAATTCTTCATTAATTATCTGCATTTTATTATACTCAATTTCTTAGAATTCGCAAGTTAATAAAGAGCAACTAAATGTTTGTTATCTAACTTTAATTTTCTAATTGTTCAAACGAAGCTAAACAGTTAAAGAATAGTTTACTTTTTTAATTTTTCTTCCTTAATCTCATTTCAGCCCCTAGTGTTTGCAAAATCATAATAATGCTTTTAAAAGTTTGTGCTTATTAATACAAGAAAGTTCATAATGATCTGATTATAGTAAGATTTGAAAAGTTTTCCTTCTAAATGAATTTTATTATTTTGTTTAATTTTTTTTAATTATTTCTTTTATTTTCGCTCATGTTTTATACTTAATTTACATATCCAATCGCATCACTTGGTTAGTCCAAATTATGATGTGAGAGTAAACTTTCATTGGTTTGCCAAAAAACACATTTTGTTTGGAAAATTTTTAGAATTCTGATTATCTTTTATTTTCGGTATAGTTAAAAATATTTTAAAATATTCTTTTTACTTGGGATTTTCTTTCTAAGCTGGAAAAGTGGCTAACATTTATTTTACTAGACCAACTGAATTATGATTTTTAAAAAGTTGCAAGCACAGAATATTCTATTCTTGGCATAAGAACGAGAAAACTTTTACAGAATATAATTAATCATGTTTTAGCAAGAGATCGGTTCCAATTTTAAATTTAAGGAATTAAACTAAATATGACAACTAAACGCATACGAGTAATAGTAAAACGCTAAATTTATACGAAAATATCATAATAAACGCTATTCAGAATATAGACTTTTACTGTAATAAAATTTCTCAATAAGATACACCCATGGAATCAAATATTTTTTCACTTAAATAAAGCTTTCGTTTAGTAGGAGATATGATTAAAAAAATAAATAAAATCATAATACATACATAAGCACGTAATTTAATTTAAATTCGATAAATATATACAAGATATTATAAACTAAAAAAGTTTAATAATTATTCAAATGTGTGTGCATTAATTAAATCAATGATGATTCATTTAATCAAATAAATAATAATAATAAATGTAATAAAAACATAAAAATGTGATGGTTTACATCTGTATATTTAAAGTATTCAGTTAAAAGAGTTTATCTTTTAACATTCCTTTGACAAAAATTCTTTTTATATATTCATATTAAGCTTTTTAACTAAATTTAATCTGTGACTATTACCTATATTTAAAAAAAAATTTCAAGTTCTAGGCAATATTTTAAAGAACTATTTATTTTTTATATCACGGTTTTCATTTTTCTCGTGTGTTACTGTTCATTATTTTCTTCTAAGAAAACATCTGTTATTTATTCCTCCAAAGAAACTGATTGATATCTTCATAAATATCACCTGTATGTAGCTGATCATCTATTTCCACATAATCCTCAACATCAATGCCATACTCTTTCACTAGTTGACGTAATTCTGTATTTTCCTCCTCATCATCTTTTACTAACATACTTTCATTGAACAGATTGATGCCTTCCAACTCGATGCCTTTATTAACACAGTTTGGGAAATAGATCTAACAGCTGTTTTTGCAATCACTGATTACGGTTTTGTTAAATATGAAAAATAATTTTAAATTATGAAAATACATATTACTATATTTTTAGATGGTTTTGTGTTTCCTTGAAACAAGGTTATTTGTGAAACTTAAACAAAAAGGTCCCTTATTAGGAAGTTAAATGCATTATATACTGTATTTGAAAAGATTTTGACTTGGGAAACAGACCTTTAAGTAACGATGTTCCTTAAAGGAGTTTCTACAGATATATAAATAACAAAAATCACAGAATAACAAAATTTCCCTCCAAAAATTATAAAATCAAAATGCTATTAAGGAAGGATGAGGCGGAACTGCTAAAAGAGCTACAAAAATTATTAATATATATATATATATATATAAAATAATAATAAATTCGGGTTTTATGCATTTAATCATTTCATTTACATAACAAAATCATTTACACAACATAAATAATCCCCTCTTCATTTTCCTTACACATTGTTTCCTCATACATGGCTAATTATTGTACTACTTTCTTCCCATTTTATCTTTCATCTTTATTAATATTTAAATTTTATTTACCTCCTTTAGTTTTCATCACATTCTAATTTTATTTACATTAATTACTACTTTGCTTAAAATTTATTTCTTTTAAATCCATCTTCTCCTAATTCCTAATAGAGGTCAGCACCATATTTATCATTTACCTAGCATATAATTTCAGCTTTTCCTTTTTGTTTTTATGAAATAGATGACAGCACCAAATAATTTTATTAGTCTTTCATCATCTCTTACAATGCAATGACTGTGTTTTTAGCAGTCATTGAGAGCTTAATGGTGATACGATCTTTGTAAAGCACTTTTCATCTAGTTCAATCTTCATCAATATTAGTTTTTTGGTGAGTTTTGTACATTGATTTATGATCTAATTTCTATTTATGTTGAATAATAGTTTATTTATTTTGTTATTTGAGCTCTTGTGGGTATACATTATTATTTTGTTTCTTTTATATGTTATTAGGGGCATATTATTGTCGATTTTAGGCATAATACTGACAATATTTGATGAAATAACATATATTCACTATGATTATTCTTATGAACCTCCTCTAAAAAATCCATAAGATATTCATAGTTTTCCAATTTTTTATTTTTCATTTTATTAAGTTTAATTCCTCCAGTATCCTTTCTATTGCTTTTTATATTACCTCATCCTTTGTTTTTCACATGTGTTTTCATTTTTAAATATATATATACGTATATATATATGTATGCATAAAATTGTTCGGAGAAATATGTAAGAATCCAAATACGTTGTTCATTTGCACGTTTCAGGTAAACCCTGTTGCAAACTAAGTTTCAGTATAAATTAAAACCCAACGTATATGTATCCACCTTGTTAAGAATAATATCTGGAATTCTCCTAGGTTTTAGTTACCCCCCCCCCCTCTTCCAACCAAGAATTTTTATTTTGCTCAATGCATATTTTATAATTATTTTTAATACTTTAAAACACATTTATATACATGCATTTACTGCAAGATTATATTACAATGAGGGGCAAATCAAGTAGCAATATCAAATCATAACGAACATGGTCTTTCATCTTGTCAATTTTTTGTTATTTTTATTTATTTTTACTGTACATTTTGCCTACGCAACATAAATATTTCAAAACTTTCTGTGTTATATTACAGAATATTATGAAATGTCAGAAACTTTTACATAAAACACTCTCAATTGTTCAAACAATATCATCAACACTTATATGCATTTATTAATCTTTTTTAAATCAGATTTTTGCATGAAATCTGTTTAAAAAGGGTTTTTTTGTTGTTGTTTATTAATCACTATTTTATCCATGCATGTAAATTTTCAGAAAGTTTATCAAACATTATGATTATTTTCTGGTTAGATATGTTTATAGTATTTATAGCTTAATACATTAACCTGCCTCCATGCTATGCGGGATTTACAAAATAAATTATAAGCTTTCATAAGTAATTTTGAATAGTTTTGATAGTGTTAAATATTTTAGTTATAAAAATACGTATCGTGACTTTCTATTCATGTCGAATATGTTGTTCTTTTAAGAAACAGCCTATTGTTTCTTAAATATATAGAAGAATTGTTTTAATATTCGAACATAAATTCACCTTAGTACATCAATTAAAAACAATGGTGATTCATTTTAAACGTTTTCATGTTTTAAGCCTATTGTTTGTTGTACAATACACTAAAAGAAGCAGACTATATATATATATATATATAAGTTCATAAAATACCTAAAAGGTACATTTCGAGGTATACATATGTATACATATGTGTGTGTGTGTATGTAAATATATATATATATATTGCAAACTGCATTGATCGAATATTTTCCTTTTTTTACCTTTTCGAAATCCCATTTCTGTCCTTACTGCGAACGATTTTACAGAGTCCAACAACGCTTTTCTGTGGGGTGTAATAGTAAAATGTCGTAACAAAGCAATACAGCGACCGTGATCCCATAAATTAATTTATTTTCCTCCCATTCATGCGGAGAAAACCCAGAGATGTCCAAATACTGGCTAGTCGGTATTTATCCCGCTCTAGGTAGCCGGTATTTGGACCACTTCCATGTTTAAGTTAAAACCGGTATTACTCAACCACATAGTACAATACCAATAACGTGCGTGCGCCATTTGGGAGCTAAATAAATATGTCTAGAAAACAATTTAATCACCAATTCAGATCTTATATATGATTAGTATGTTTTTAAAAAATTAGAAACACATGCATGAAAAATTTTTGATATCCCAGATTTTGTCTTGTAGGCACTTTTGCCTACTGTTTGCCTTACTGTTTGTAACTGAGACACACTTCAGCGACGTACTGCTCGTGCCTTTCTTCTCTCAATTAAAGGTACAAACACTGCCTATCGTCTCTAGACTGCGCTACGCTCAGTTTTCAAAACACCTACTAGCCGGTATTTGGACCTTCTCCTCTCTCTCTATATATATATGTATGTACTGTGAAAGACCGAAATTGCATAATGTCGACTTTCTCTGGTGAATGTCAACACATACCAAAATACGTCAATGAAAGACCAAATATTTGGTTATATTCTTATACATTCGGACCATCACCGGTGTATGTCGACAAGCACAGATATGCTCTGGTGGAGGTCGAAACGAGAAGCTGAGAAGCCGATGTCGACAGAGAGATCACAGTCTGTCGCCAAATCCTTTGTTCTGCCTCCATTGTGGTCAAGTGGCATCTATTTGTTATTGAGCACACTGCTGTTTGCCAATCGTATGCAAGGTTTGCTAGTGCGTGCAACGTTCTCTTAAATTTTGTTTTTTATCCGATACCCTAATTTATATTGAATGGATACTGCAGTGAACCGTGATTTTTTTAAAAGTTACGTGCAGTAATTCCGAGGAAACGAGAAGAGAATTGTTTTTATTTTTCTCAAAAAATGTACTCTAAAATAATTTCTCAAGTGATTCCTACTAAACCTAAATGAAGCACACCTTTGGATTATAGACGATTAAAATGTTTTGACATTTTAAAAATTAATGATGAAGAAAAATTAATTGTACCATTAAAACCAGGAAAAAAATGTACAGTATTATTTTACCAGTGATGAATTGTTCTATATACTATCTGAAACTCACACCAGAAAAGGCGATGGAGGAAGAACAAGTATGCTTATATAATTGAATGTCAAATACAAAAATATTACATATGAAGTTGTATTGTTGTATTTAAATTTATGTAAACAATGTCAAATGAAACATAATGCACCTAAAAGGGGTATTGTTGTGAAATCAATGGTCAGATCGGAGTTAAACACAATATGTCAAGTCGATCTGATAGACATGCAGTCACACAAGGAAGGCGAATACAAATTCATAATGGTGTATCAAGATCATTTAACGAAGTTTGTTCCGCTACGACCTTTGTAAACTAAGACAGCTGAAGAAATAGCGTATAACTTTTTTTCAATATTTTTAACATTTGATGCCCCAGCTATATTACAATCAGATAATGGTAGGAAATTCTGTTATCAAGTCATATCCTAACTATGTGCTATGTGGAAAGATGTTAAAATAGCTCATGGAAAGCCTCGTCATAGTCAAACACAAGGCACAGTTGAAAGGGAAAATGAGGCTGTACAGTATATTTAACGGCATAGATAAACGATAACAATAAAAATAAATCGTCAGATGGTATGCTCTTTGTTCAATTTGCTAAGAACACTACATACCACGAAGGAATACGCCAAAGTCTTTATGAATCCATGTTTGACGTTAAACCAAAAAGAGAAATAGTATCGTCATCTTTGCCTGGTGAATAACTGACAAATATAGAAACCGAGAAAAATCTCGAAGAAATTGTTAATAGTTTTGAAGAAAATTTGAGCAGCGGCCATACCGAAAACCATATGCCAAACAAAAATATTGAGCTCCAACCCACCACGTTTTCTTATCAAGCCCCCACTGAACAACACAAGTTTATTGCTATAAAAAGAGTGGCCGCGAAGGAGAATCTTCTACTACAAGCAACAGAAATGTTACGAATCTCAAAAAGAAAATTTCCTCCTGCTCAGATTATTGATACCGCACGAATACAAGTCCCTGATGTCGATCGTGGCTGCACAGATGAATGTGTTAACGGCTGTAGTTGGAATAGAATACTCCGACTTTTATAAATTAGCAAACAAAAAATGTACCCTCAAGTAACTTTATACTCGCAATCATTTCGTAATTTGTAAAGAAATGTTACTTTCCATAGATGAGATTTCTTCTCAAGAAATGTCGCTGAGAGAAGCAGCTGCAGCTAATTAGAGAAGTGGAGGGCAAGGTTATACACGCTGTCATTGCAAAAAAGAAGTGTTCCACGACTAAATTCAGTTGTAAAAGCTATGGAATCTTGTGCATAATTTAGAATGTACTATTCGTTTTAAGTTCAACAGTTTATTTACATGTGCTGTTACTTAAGCTTTCTCCTATTTTGATATATATATCATAATATGCTGTAATAATAAAGTATGATTTAAAAACGCAACAAAAGTATTTTTATTCAACATTTACAATCTGTGCATGGTGAATGTCGACATTTGCCGGTGTAAGTGAGAAATAAGGATATTAACAAAGATTTCGGGCATACATTAAGCGACTATGTGAATCTTGACATTCTCCAGATTTCGGTCTTTCATGGTAACATATATATGTGTCTGCGTGTGTACATATTAATTTCACATTGATTATGCATATCTACAAAATAAAAAGGCTATATTTTAACAAAACGTCTAATAAGAAGGGACGAAACGGGAATCCACAAACTTATACAAACAGCTTTTCAAAGTTTACAGTTCATTTTTCGCATGACTTAAAGTAAGAAACTTTTTAAATGACAAAAATATCCTTTCTGAAGCATGCACCTTATGTAACTATTTTTAAAAACTTTTCTAAATTTTTTGGATTTTGGTAAAAGGATTTATAAAGGAATTTCTGAATGAAGTTTTGCAGATATTTCGTATATTTATATTCGTTTATAATGCTATAAATGTTTATTTCTTGTTATCCATAAAAAGATACATAATAGGAAAATTTCTTTATTGACTATTTATTTACATGTGCATTAATACACCTTTCCATCGCTAAAAAATTACTATGATATTGACTCTGTTTTTACATTTAAAAATCTATAATTTAATATACAATTTGTATTTATATATTTAAAAGATTTCAGTAATTTAGCGTCAGTGTTCAATTTTTTATGCAGTTAATTTATCAGATTTGATTTTTAATGGTTAAAACATTCAAAATATGAAAGAAAATATAAACTGAACCAAGTTCATGTCATAGCTTTAAACAAACAATTATAATTTAAATTGAATAAAATAATAAAAAAGTTTTTAAAAAAATGCACATATCATTTTTATGTTATTTATATAGTGTATTTTCAAATTTATTTTTATATTTATAAAAACTTTGATTTTATGAAATTAAAATCTTTCAAGTGTAATTACTACATGAACCGATATCCAAGTTTTCTTTATTGATTTCGCATTTTACCGCCTGAATACATAAAGATAATGCTTTAATCTTTTTTAGTATATAATTTGAGAAAAAATAAACTAAATTAGGACTTTTCAAAAAACAAACAGATTATTATACTTTTAAAAACCGATATTATTTATTTCTTCCTTGTAAAGTTGTATTTTGCATTTTCTAAACTAGAGATTATTTTAACAATTAAACGCATATTTCTAAAATCAATATAATCTTACATCTCTAATTTAGTAACATACAAAAGGTTTAAATCAAATTTTTTTCATTTTTAAAGTAAGATGGGAATTCTTATTGCTTACAGAACTTTTTGAAAGGCACGAAAGAAACTGCGTATTTAAAAAATATATATTTATGCAACACTACATATAGTTTTATACTTAAGCAATGTAATATAATTATAATACTATGGTGTACATATTATATTCCTTTTCGCGACTTTCAGAAATGTATTGAGAAGCATATATCATAGCAAAATATTAGGTGGTGTGATACATTTTAAAAGGAATGAAAAACGTAAACAGCAAAAGAAAACTTTCTTAGTTTTCAAAGGGGGAGGGAGTACAAGATCAAGAGAGACTCTCTAAAAAAGATTAACCAATCTCTTGATAATTATAAGTATTCTATTTATCATTTTCTCTAAATATAATTTAATACGTGAAATTGTTCTACTAACATACTTATTTTGAGCTTTCATATTTTGTTAAGTTATCTTTCAACATTCAGATGTTTTTCGGATGAATATATTAACATATAGTTGCTTGATAACCTCGCACGTATTTCAGAAAAGAACGCGTTACATCTGGAAGTACTGAAACATGGAAGAACATTTTTTTTAAATATACACATAAAATACGTTAAAGTAGCTAATTGTCCAATTAGATACGTAACATAAATTAATCTAAGTGTCACATATAAACTGCTTGTATATACTCAAAGAAGTGAAATATCAAAATAGTACAGGCCGTTCCAAAAGTTAAGGTACACACTAAAATGTCATAATAAAGTTAGATGAAGGAATATACTGAATAATTTCACAATATGTAGTCTAAACGTAAGGGAAATGAAACACAGTAGATTTAATACAATGATTACATCATCTCCGTTTATTTATAAATTACATATTTTATTATTATTATTAAAAACCTACTGTCTCAAAAGTTTAGACACATTATGAAAATGTTAACTAAAGCTGGATTTGTCACCAACCGTTTTTCTTAGCAGTATATCAGAAAATATTCAATTTCCGTTGTTTATTTAAGATACCGAAGGTTTCGGAGAAAAATTTAAAGATTTGTATGTTGAAATCTAAAGTAAAGCACGTTATTGAAATTTTTAAATTTTTAAACCGTCCAAAGCCAGGACTGTACCCAATACTTTCTAGAAATAACAATTTGGTCAAAAACCAAAAGGAGGGCGGCCATGTGTAAGAAATGTTAGATTGGTTGAAAAATTGAAGGTTGGTGTCAAAAGAGTGATAGTATGTTCATAAGGCGAATTAAAAATAATCTCGGTGCTAATGTCTCAAAGGCATAGATAGACACATAAGAGAAATCACGAGCAATGCTTTTAAAAATATATCTTGCAAACCGTGCCTAAAATCACACCATCAGCAATTCAGAATGGATTGAGCTCGAAGTACATGTCGTATGGGGGCTTGTGGCTCAACGTATTATTATTCAGCCACGAAAAGAAATGGAATTTGGGTAGCATACATGTCTGGAATTGTTACTGGCCTGAAATAGCTGCAATAGAATGCAAAAAACATCGTATTTTGCGCCAACAATATATAAATAATTAATTACAAGTTTTATTTGAAATTCTAGATACGCTGACCAACAGAGCACTTTTTTGTTTCTAAAGTTTCAGTCCCACATACTGATATGGTTTGAAATACATCCTCTTTGCCTCTCGCTCCAAGCTGGGTTGTTTTTCAGGCTGAATGGAACCCACAAATGTAAATAATAAGCGCAACATTTGTTAAGCAACTGCTAGTAAATGTTTTAAAAAGCAGTGTAATGTCGGCGAACAGAAGACAACTAATTTTCGAACGCTCTGATTGGTAGAATTCGAGCTGGTGTCTATTGTAGGAGATACAAATAAGAAATAATTTCGTCATTGACGAAGTTACGAAAAGTAAACTATCACACGGTGAGTTTTCAATTCTTTTTTCATTTTTATAAAATCTTTTATCCTGTGTATAAGGAAATATGTGATATTTTTCATGCTAGGATAGTATGTATGATGGCAGCTTAAGATCATTTGTCGCTCTATACATTTACATTAAGGTCCAACAGTGCGATGATGAGAAAAACTACTTTTTACTTTACCAAAAATGTAGTTAATTACAATTACAACTACTTTTTCGAAAATGTTGTTAACTACAATTTTAACTACTAGTTTTAAAAGTAGCATGTATAAAATATTTTTCAATAGTCGTCACTACTTCCCTACTTTCAAATTTTGTTACGGAATTCAAACTACACATGAAATTAAACGCACGGTAAAAGTAATACACAGACATAATGTGATATTGCGTCTGTCGGATACAATCAAATAAATGCAAAATAACCTAGACATTAAAAATTTTAGAAAGATTACACAGAAGAAAATGTTTTGAATTTTTCTTCAATATATTATTTTATACACTTATTACTATTTCCATGTCGAAATTAAATAAAATATGCGTATTACAATTAACATTTATGTATAATTATAAACAAAATGCTGTTAAAATACAGTTTGTTTATTTTCTTAGGAGACAGGAAAACAGAGCTATTTATTGAGCTATTTATTTTTGATAAAGCGATATAACGAAGGGCTACTATTCTAGAGTGAAAAAAAAAGTATATCCCCTACTAGCTTTGCCCAAATCATCATTTAAAAATGTAACTTGTTTATATTTAGTCGTCTACCAATTAATTCTGTACTTAAATTTTGCTTAGGGGATCGTCTACATATAGATATTTTACTAAACTTAAACTTATATAATTCTAATACGTAATTTTTACATCATGTTTGTAATGTCATGTTTGTAATTAAGGGGGTCAGGGCAAGAAAGTGCCAAGCCACATTTTTGGTGAAATAAATCTAACACTGTAATCTGTTGCTTAATATTGTAAATTATAATATCCAACATATAATTTGTTTCTAATGTCACTTGGTGGCAGCATATTTCCCAGGTTTCGTTTTTGCCCCAGATGTTTATTCCCCCAATGAAGATAGATAATTTACAAAAAACGTAATAGTAATATCATTAAAGTAATGCCATATTGTTACTTAGAATATCTTAAATGTTACTAAGACATTGGCGAAAAAACTTTAAGTTATATACTTTAATTTGAGTATTTGATCAAACTTTTAAATTGAAATATCTCAGAAGTTCAAAAATGTAGCTTAGCACTCTCGTGCCCCGAACTGTCTCGTGAGCTGTAATTGTCTTCATTTCATGTTTCTAAATTTTATCTTCGGATACCAAACGGGTTGTTATTCGGTCAAATAGTTTCAGAACCGTGAAGATTTAAAATTTGGAACTCCAAATGTTAAATTCATTTTTAATCGTTACAAAACACATTGAAAATGCGGGTAACTTTTTTAAGCATAACTATAAAAATACTTGGCCGAGTGAGCTGTAATTTTGAATTCGTATATGTAAAGAAATGGATTTATGCTAAAACATTCATACATTACAACGCTTATTTCCTGCGAAAATTCATTTCTAATTATATATTTTTCTATAACATTTTGTTTTAGTATCATATTTTTCTTTTTTAAATAACATAAAAACACGGTTTCATAAACGTATATTTAAAAAACATGTTTATCGGCCAACTTGAAAAATTTGATTAGATGCTAAAACTGCCATTTAGCGCCATTTTGGATATTTCCGGCAATCTCGCCAACCGGCACAGGATACGAAACTCTTTCCGCATTATTTAATCACCGAATGTCTGCCACTGAATAGCGCTAAGATTACTATTCTCAAATTGGGGTAGATAATTTTAATTTAAAAAATTCTCAATTTGGCATCACTGTGATCAACTGAATACTCAACATTGAAAATGCGGGTAGTTTTTTAAGCATAACTATAAAAGTACTTGGCAGAATGAGCTGTAATTTTGGATTCGTATATGGGAAGAAATCGATTTCTGTTTTTAAAAAAATGCACTGATTACAATGCTTGTTTTTTGAGAAAATTAATTTCAAAGTTTAAATCTTTCCAAAAATACATAAAATGCAACATATGCATTTTTTTTTTACTGAAAGCGTTTTCTGGTAGCTTCAAATATGCGAATCCAAAGTTACAACTCATTCATCCAAATAATTTTAGAGTTATTCTTAAAAAATATACCCACATTGAAACTATTAAAAATAAACTTAATTAACATATAGAGAAAATGCTTAAGTGATACAAAGAGAAACACAAAAGGCTTATAAAAAGCTTTTAATGATCGACATATGTTTCAGCGCTCATACTGCGCCATTTTTAAGATATATAACGATAAACAAAAATATTTTCGTAAATTTTTGAAAATAAACTTGAAAACATAAATCACGAGATCATATATGTAAAAAAAACCAGGTGCTGTATTCAACTGTAGACGTGAAAATTTAAAATAAAATATATGCTTTTAAATAATAATAATACGTGATAATACGTTTAAATAATAATAATACGTGCTTTTAAATAATAATAATGCGTGAAATATTACTTTTTTAAAACTGAAAAGTACCTCGTGCCAAATTTTAGGTAATTTAAATGAGGCGGATTCGTTGCAAATGTTCACGTTACACGTATGGATGTCTATTGATTCATTGATAATAGATGTTAAATAAATACTTGATGGATAAATTATGTTACTATTTTTAAAATCAATTTTTAAACTATCGGTTCTGTGTAGTCTTGCCAGTGCTGTAGTACTTCTGTCATATTTGATATCAGCCATATGCATTACATATGTCGATCATTAAAAGGTTTTTATAAGCCTTTTGTGTTTCTCTTTGTATCACTTAAGTATTTTATCTATATTTTAATTACAATTAGTGGTCTTATTATGTGATTATAATAAACTTCAGATTAGGAGTACAAAACTTTAAACCTGTACAATTCCTAAACTACTTGACCGAAAGACTTCTTTGTTGAATATCCGAAGATAAAATGTATTGAAGAATACGTCGAAATATGATGTCAAAATCAGGTATCGAAATTTTTCAAGTTTGATACAATTTATATATGTGGACGACCCCTTAAGCAATATTTAGTTATAGCATTAATTAGTAGACATTATTACTAATTTGGTCCCAGTCACATTTTTATACGATGATCTACGCCAAAGTTAATACGGGGTATTATTTTTTTACACTGTACATTACATATTTGCGCATAATCATACACAGCAAAAATTTTAGTTACTGTTTTTAAAGTAATGATTACATTGGAGCATAAAATTACTATTTATTCGTGTATTTACAAATAGTTTTGTTTATTTAACTCTTCAATACACTCTAAAAGTGTTAATTGTATTGAGTTGTGTGTAGAGTTAATTATACGAACTAAGTTGTCTAATTGTTTAATGTAGAGAATTAGAGTAAAACAGCTCTAAATGCAAACATATAATCCAGCAAACACTATGCCTCGTTAATGTTATAGGTGAAAGCGTGTATTGTTAATATACACACACAGGAATCTCACTTTGTCGTCAAACCGACAAGGACTAGTAAATCGTAAAATATAATGATGTTGGCGAATGATACTTTTAGCATGTGGAAAATAAATTTCAAAAGTCCATTTAAAGCTTTTAATTTGCCGTATATGATGTTTCTATTTGCTCAATTTTTTATTAATTTTTTAATATATGTATTCTAAAAATGAATTTAATTTAATAGTTAAAATTTCACTTCACAGACACTTGTGATAATTTTGGTTAACATTTTCCTAAACTTTTGTAGAGTTGGCTAACGATATTTTTTCAGTATGATCACTCAGTGTTGCCAGGTTAGGAAATTTATTTATTAAAATTATCTACCACTTTTTCCTACTAGTAATATTCGCTGTATTGGGACAAATCTCATATCCTGTGGCCACATAACGTGCATAATTCTTTCGATGTGGTTGTTGCGATCTTCAGCTTTAGGGTTGCTTTTTTTAAACGATATTTTTCTGTAGATATATTATGCAAATGTATTTTTTGATGCATTTTTTATAGATGTTTTCCTATTTTGTATATATATATATATATATATTAAATTGTAATGGCAGTTATGAACGAGATTTTTATCTTTTTATATGTGCCTTCGGAAATGTTGAAAAACAAAAAGGTTTACTATATAAGGCGTATAATTTTTTGCATTTTTATACGGACCACTTTTCCATTTTATGATTTTAAATGCTATTTATATGATATATATCTTTCCTGAGATTCCCACAAGCTATTTTAGGTACGTTTTTCCGTTCGTTTATTATTTGTTTATAATTTTCGCCCCCTGAAATTAATAATTATTTATCACAAAAAGGCCCTCTTAGGTTTGTAAATATGTTTGTATGTATTTTCATTACTTGTTAAAATATCGAAACTGGCGATAAAATTTTGTTTTAGCATCATACCTTTTTTTTAAGATGGCACAAAAACAAGGTTTAATAAACGCATATGTCAAGAACATGTTTTTCGGTGAACTTGAAAAATTTGGTTAGATGCTAAAACTGCCGGTTTAGCACGATTTTGGATATTTCCGTCAATCGCGCCAGCCGGCACAGGATACGAAACTCTTCCTGCTTTATTTAATCACGGAACGTCTGTCATTAAATAGAGCTAAGATTAATATTCTCAAACTATGGTAGATATTTTTAATAAAAAAAAATTCTCAATTTGGCATTACTGTGATGACCTGAATATTCCCCTACTTTATTACTCCTTTCTGAAATTAAAAGACAGAATAGTTAAAAGTAAAAATTGTTTCTTTTAAAACCTGTTTATTCATTTTTAACAACAGTTCAATTTCAAAATTGAAATCTACTAAATAAACAAGTTTTGGACAAAATATATAGATACAAACAAACAAACAAAAAAGATAGATTTATCGCTACTATTCCCAAATAGTTGAACAGTACGCATTTTGTACAAAAGAAGCAAGTTACGATCACGTGATTCTAGAATGCTTCTTTTTTTTCTTCATCTTTTCCTAAAGTAACATTGAAAGTACCATCAGGGGTACCACTCCCAACAAACTGCTAATTTTTTATATCGTGCTATTCGCTACATTACATTTTGGAAAATATAGACAAAATATTTTACTGGCTTAAAGAAACTTAAAAAAGTAAAATATACATATTTTTTACAAATGTTACATGCTTATTTAATTATGTGGGTGCTATTTTGACTATATATATATGTTGCAATTAAGTAAAATATATGGTAGTCACTTTTTTCTTTTGCGCAAAAAATCTCGATTTATTTTAAGTTTTCAACAAATTTTCCGTTTTTTTTTTTTTATCAGAAATTTTCAACTTTCTCTATGATCGATTAATTTACACTCTAAAAACGACATTTTCAAAACTGAGCAAAAAATACTCAAATCTGAGTATGTCGCATAATCAAAATGGCTCCGAATCAAAAGTACTCAAGTTTGAAACATGTATATACACATTTCTGAAAACATGCACACACTCAAGAATAAAACATCATGTGCTCATATTTGAGTATGTCCATGTTTCATAAATGAGTATGAACTGACCTCTATGAGCTCAGTTTTGAGTTTGTCCATGTTTCAATATTCTGAGTACTTCTGGTATTTCAGAATTGAAAGCAATGGGTCGTCATATTTGAAACAAAAAGTTTCATAACAAAATGAAAACATCCATTTACCCAGATTTGAAAGTGTTATTTTTTTCAGTGTAGATTATAAAAGCGTATGGTGTATTAAAAATTTTTAATTATGAGACTATTTCCTCTTATTTTTTACATTTGTAATATTCACAAATCTCAATACATTCAGAGAAATCTAAAAATAATTTGAAAAATGATTTTAGTAATTAAGATTAAAGCGACAATTAATTTAACTTTAAGCGTCACAATACTCCCTTATACTCAAAACTATACAAAAGCATTGTATTTGCTCCTTTTATTCCGTTTTGAATATACAAGTAAAAATATTTAGTTCTACTAAAATAAATAATAAGCTTCGTTACATTAGATTTTCCATTATAATTCTTACTTAGATTCCATCCAAATGCACGCCTAAGATTTAACAGCTTCTAGTTCATTCAAAATATGGTACTTCTGAAAATAATGCAAAATACCCAGATGTATATTTGTTATGTAGAAATAATTGCACTTTAACTTGAAATGTAGAAAAATTGAAATTGTATTAAATGAAGCCTACTTCATAACAAAACAAAACTTATTAAGATAATAAAGTCTTGGTAAATAAAACACTTTGATGAAATTATTTAGAATTGTTGTTATTTGTTGCTTAAATATTCTAAATAGGAACTGCTTTGTTTTAAATACTTCAAATTATACAAAAGTTAACTTACGATTGAAGAATATTTCTAAGAGATTTTACATTACGAATAATAATGCCATAAAACAAATATTTTATTCTCTGTAAATGTATGTTCATGCGTAAAGAAGTTGTTTTCAGAATTAAATATTTAGTTGCAAGCAACCACCATCTGGATCTAATTTAATTATACTTTTACTTAAGTTTAATAATGGCCATTCTTAAATGTATTTTAACAAGTTTAAAACAATTAAATATTCGGAACAGATGTGTCACACTCACGCACAGATGTTTGGCGACTTTTTGATTGGCGCGATTTCTAATCCCGCGCCAAACTACTTACTTACGCCTAAAACTTACTACTTACTTACTAAACTATTACTAACTAATTCTTACGCCAGGTTACCATTAAAGGAAAAATCCTCAAAATTTGGCGACTTTTTTCCTTTTTATGACGGATTAAGAAAAGTAAAACGGTGCGTGAGTGTAAGACATCATACCCAAATATTCTTCGTACATTAATCTAACAGGTAGAAATAAATGGCAGGTAAAATATTATTTTCAGAAGAAGTGTATTATAAAGTTTATGTTATGCTGGGTGATTCAAAATAGAGGTAATGACGATTGTCTAATGCTCGTATTCACCATCTATCTCAACCTAGAAAATTTCGGTCGAACACAGAAATTTAGTTCCCAAATAACCTGATTGGGCCTGATCGCAGACGAAGTCTTGTCAGATTAATGATGAACTATTTTAGCGTTCCACCCAGGTTTTCTACGTTGAGCTAGATGTTGAATACGAGCATAATAGATGTTAGAGCCAGTGCTAGTTAAACGACAAAACTCGCAAGCGAATGTTAAACCTATGGGAATGTTCTTTTTAAATTTTTTCTTTGCATTTCACTATTTTTATATTATTCAATATCCAGTATTTTTCAAATGATGTTATTTCCTTGCACAGGATAGCTGAGGTCAATCTGGGCCCTTTTCTATTTTTATGTTTTTGGTTGTAGATATTTTTTATGAAAGTGCTTTCAGTTTACATCATTAAATAAATAAAGCATAATAAAAATACAGTATAAAAATACAATATATGTTGACATTTAATGTACAATAAAATGTAAACAACAATACAATTATATTTATTCGTAATTATTCATTTCGTAACTAATTATCCATATTGTTCATATAATTTTTTTTCAGTCACTTTTAATAACTAGTGGATTTAAAAATCCAGTACGAATTCAGAAGTTTGTGTCGTACAGTTTTCAAATAGACAGTCCTAGTCCCATTCCATAATTATTATTCTGAGATCTGAGTGCTGCTGAAACACAATGGCAGATTTTTGTTAAATCAAACTTTTAAAAAAAACTAGAAATAGTTTCATTTCATTAATACATAAGACGTCCAATATTTAAATTTTTGTAAAGAACTATTAAAATATGTAGTTAACTATTTATTTCATAATCGTAAAATGACCTATACTTTTTAGTCATATTTCCCTTTTTATAAACACGACTATCAAATTTATCAAATACAACGTACATTCTCTATTTTTTCTTAATAAATGAATTTCATTAAAAAAATTATACAAACAACGCATTCATCTGAAAATCTGGCATATTATCTAATAACTGTTTATTAAAAAGAAAAGGAAAGAGTACTAGAGTTTTTACTATGTTTATCTAATTCATCTACCCATAAAATCTACAGAAAAAATCTTGTCTGCTTTCAAAGGCATATTTTTATCAAATCTATGAACTAACAAAGCAATCAACATCGTATTATGTGCTCTCATTTATAACAACGCTAATTACCTTATTCAAAGCTAATTACTTTATTCAAGCTTAATTAACACGACTCTGATTCAATAGCTGCCATAAAAAAAATTATGCTTATACTGATGAAACTCTGATGAGATGAAGGAAAATATTACTCATAACACAAGGAAGATAAATTCTGCGTTGGAGTATTTTACATCTTTAAAAGTTAGAATGAAACTAAAACGATATAGCGATAAACGATGCGTATCATGTTTATTTTTAGTAGTGTTTGTGGGTATTTGAGTGGGTGAATATTTTAAGACATGGAGTTGTTACGTACTAATAATGTAATAACTATATTCTGTGTACTATAATTATTTCTTTAATAATTTTCCATTAAATATTAAAATATGTTGAGTAAATAAAGAGCTGGAAAAAATCTTATTTTTTTAGTGTAATATTATTTATCTTCATATCATAATTTATTCTAATCGTTACGTAGTCAACATAGCGGTACATTTTTTTTTTTCGATATTTTCAACTGTGAGCTCAAATCTTGCATAATACGATTTTTATATTCTCTTAATCTTTGATTCCTGAAATCCGTGCTTCTTTCAAAGGAGATGAATAGACATTTTCATTGGTTATTAATTAAATTGCCTCAGCATCATTTAATAGCAATACTAATAATAAATAAAGTTAAAATATCAAATTTTATTATTATTATTATATCACAGGATTATCCTATGTTTGTTTATATTATTATTTATATTTTGTTGGTTGGTTGATTGGTTGGTTGGTTAATTGATTTATTTATGACAGCCGATTATCTACTCGAGGGATATACGCCCTAGGGGGGAGTGCCCTCCGTGGGATATCTTTTAAGGGCTCCTAACCCGTATTTACGGCAAGGTTCGAAGAAAACCACGAAAAATTCCTAACGGTTAGGTCGACAAGCGCGACAGGGGCTTGAACCCAGCACCTCCCGTCTAAATCTCCTCTCCCGTTCGTATGTTCTAAACAGCTTTGAGAGCAGAACCTCTCAGCCACTGGTGGGGCTTATTTATATTAGGAAGAAAAAATTAAATACATACAATTACATTTATTTTAAATCTACAGTGTACAATAAAGATGTAAACCTCGTGATAGAAATTTGTGATATACACAGCTGCAATTATTGACGAGGCCATGGTGATAGTTTTAAGTACTTGTAAAGTTTTGTAATGTCTGAGTTAATTCCCTTTGAATATGATTTTTATGTTCTAATATATTTCACTAAATATAACCCATTGTGAATTATCAGAAGCAAAAGTAAATTTTTAAATAAATATTTTTACAAAAATCATTTTTAATTATGCAGATAAAAAGACACATATCGAGTTTTAGGTAGAAAAAAACGCGTACCTAAAACGCATCAAAGTCATAAAAAATAATATTTAAAAAAATGCATTGCCTTTTTTTATTGTTTAGAAATATTTACATAAGATATTTTTCAAAGTTGCTCAGTTCGTTTCCAGACACAGTTTGAAAGTAGATTGGAAAATTTAGAAATATTATTAGCTCGCCTTGTATTTAAAAGACTAGTAAATGTTTAAAGTTATAAGTATTTTCATCGGTATTTTTCGTCTTACAAATAGAAAGAATTAAATAATACACAACAGCGTAACATGATGCTTCACTTCCAATATTATTATCATAAAAATAAATTTGTTTTAAAGACAAATTTATTACTCGTGTATAATTTACCCGTATGTATAACACGCATGCTGTTTTTAACAGGGAAATATATATATATATATATATATATCGTTTATAAAATACACGATATATAATTTTCTGTGACTCAACATTTTTTTTCTCTGGAAGCTAAATTACCATATTCGCTGACATATATTTTGCACCTTCATTAAAATAGCATAAAATAAAGGTTTCAGCAATACTTTTTTTTTTTTTTTCTCTTATTTGAAATTTGGTTTAAAAATATCTATTGACACGATAAATCGATACCGCGTATGTTCTGATCCTATATATTAATTCTTACGTCAATAGCCCTTTACTATGCACATACAAAATACACAACGATAAATGAGGTATCATGTGAAGTTTTTTAGCATGATTTGAACATAGTACACTCACATTTTATTAAATCACTTTGTTTCATTAAAAATTGAAGCTGATTAAAAGTTAATGAAAAAATGTTTCAGCAAATAATCTCAAGGATTGCAGTGCGAAAGCCCCAGACAACACAAACACATCCTAAAAACATCCAAAAGATGTCATATTTAGGACAAGCTGATATCCTGCGGACTGATGAAATGGTCCTCTCGACAGTTACAGGACATCCCCTAAGTTTCGAAATGTCACACCTTTCAACGTCCTATGGATGTCATCTCATGACACATTTTGGACGGTTATAGGACACTTGCATTATATCCTCTGGATGGTATCCTAAAAGCATCCAAATAATGTCATATTTAGGATAAGCTGATATCCTGCGGATGGATGAAATCGTCCTGTAGACACTTATAGGATATCCCCTGGGTGTCGAAATGTCACACCTGTCAACATCCTGTGGATGGTTTTTATGATATTACTGCCTTCAATTTGCATTTTTGAAATTCATATGTACATGCACAAATGACAATGCATAGATCTATTGTCACTGAAAACATTTATTTAATAAATTTTATAGTTTAAAAATATCGCCATTTATTAGAGGGAATAAAAGTTTTTTTTAAAAGAAAGGTTATTGAATAATCTTTCTTTAAAAAAAAATATCCAATCTAACAAAGATCTCTCATACACTATATAATTTATTTAATAAAAAATGTTTTCAGTTGAGGTATATATGAATTTTAAAAATGTGAATTGAAGGCAAAAGTATATCTTATATTCTCGATAAAATTCAAGAAATTTTGTAAAATTCCTTACTTATATATATTATATTGCCCTTTCATCTTATATTCTCGATAAGATTCAAGAAAATTTAAGAAATTTTGTAAAATTCCTTACTCATATATAATTATCATTTTACATATTTTATTCTTAATTTGAGCAATTTTATAAAATGATGCAATTTAAAAAAATTTCACGACTTTTTTTAAGTGCTATGTCTGAAGTGAAATTTATCATTCTTGTCGTAAGAAGTCATATAAAAACTTAAGGCGGTATTCAAAAAAAAATATTTTTCCACGCTCAACACCTCAAAATTTTGAGACACATTTTCAGACTCATTTTTAAAAGTAAAAACATGAAACTTGGCGGCGTGATTTATGAAGAGATTTATAAGGGACCAATGTTCTTATTTTTCGTTCAATTAATTAGAAATTGATTTACAATTATTTTCACAGTACGATAATTTTTTTTTGTTTGTTTCCTGTGCTATCGCTTCGGGAAATTCGGTTCAAAATGTCCACTTTGACAGCATTTTTTAAAATACATTCTGCTTTTATCAAAAAATCGAGACAATACGGACATTATACAGTTTCTGAATAAGAAAACCTGCCAATTGGATGCATTTTAGAGAAAAATTTAAAAATGTGTCTTAAAATAAGCAGTTTGGATTTGAATACACCCTTAAGTTTTTTTTAAATGACAATTTTTTTTTTTTTTACTTTGCAATTATTTGTTTTACTTACTAATAAAAGCATGTAAATACCTTATCCACTTTAGGAACACCCGGTATATGCAACAAATGTTATGCATTTGATTGTCCTCTGATAAGGTGCCACATGAAATTTAAAATTATCGTTTTGTCCCTCTGATGATGGTTTTACATTGTTTTTCTAGAATAAAGCTACTGCATAAGACATCTGTTAATAATTTTGCATTCAAAACAAATACAGGACAGAAAAGTATGCCCTTTCATATTTAGTGGCCAAAGCACACATTTACTGCTGTGATAATTTGGCTATACAACTTCAGATTCAATTTGTTTTACTTACCTTTGTCCTTAAATACATTACCTTACTTTAACAAAATGAGACAGTACCATGATTATGTAAATGCTAATGGCCCAGAAAGTGCATTTTATATATGTCACAAAGTAGTAACACAAATTGGAGAAACATTAAAATATTGTTTGCTTTCATTGTTCTTACTTTAATGAATAAACAACTTCTGTATTTTAAATAATTGCACATATTACACTAAGTGCAGAATATAAAATAATAAACTTAAATTATTTGACATAGAAAAATTAAATCTTTATGCAAAAGTCATCAGAAGTAAATACCTGAAAATGTTAAAATTTTACTTCCAATTTAATTGGAAATCAGTAAAGGAATAAAAATTAAAAAATATATTTCACAATGTCATGAAAGATAGCATGTGAAAAATGATAATCGCTGTTGAATTATCTTATTTATTATTTTTAAAAATTCTATAATGTTACAAATTGCACAGTAAAAAAAGTCACATCAAAAACAAAACAAATATTTATTTACAACTTTCACGATAAAATACAAAACAAATATTTATTTATAACTTTCCACAATAAAATACAAAACAAATATTTATTTACAACCTTCCACATCACAAAATGTAGTTTGTTTTATTTATATTTTTTTTTCTTTGCAACAATCTGGTTTCTTACACCTTGCCCTTGTCACAGAAATTTTTGCTCGGCACACATCTGTAAAGAAGAAAAGAAAAAATATACATTTCTACCTAACTTTATAAGTGCATCACATTCATTCAAAATGAATAAATCAGCATTTTATACAATAATTTGTTACTGTTTGTTTCTTCAAAAGATCTTACAGTAAAATTTACAGTTATTTTTAGGAATTTTATTATTTAAGCTAGGGGTGCACAACCTGTGGCCCGCGGGCCAAAAGTGGCCCGCGATCGGATTATTGGTGGCCCGCGGATCAATTTCGCCGATCAGACGCGAAAACATCACGAATTTCGCCGATCGGGTGCGTAAAAATCGCGAATTTTGCCAAATTTCGCCCACCGGGTGCGTAAAAATCGCAAATGTTGCCGATCGAGTACATATAAAACGCGAATTTTGCCGATCGGGTGCGTATAAATCGTAAATTTCGCCGATCGCCTGCGTAAAAATCGCTAATTTTGCCGATCGTCTGCGTAAAAATCGCAAATTTTGCCGATCGGACGCGTAGAAATCGCAAATTTTGCCGATTATGCGCGTAAAAATCGCGAATTCCGCCGATCGGGTGCGGAAAATTGAAGAATTTCGCCGATAGGTTGCGTATAATACGCGAATTTCGCCGATCAGGTGCGTATAAATAGTAAATTTCGTCGATCGTATGCGTAAAAGTCGCGAATTTTGCCGATTGGGGCCGTAGAAATCGCGAATTTTGCCGATCGGGTGCATATAAATCGCGAATTTTGCCGAACGGGTGCGTGTAAATTGTAAATTTCGTCGGTCGTATGCGTAAAAATCGCGAATTTTGCCGATCGGGCCCTTTAAAAAACGCGAATTCTGCCGATAGGGTGCGTATAAATCGCAAATTTTGCCGATCGGACGCGTAAAGATTGCGAATTTTGCCGATCGGGTGCATATAAATGGCGAATTTTGCTGATCGGGTGCATGTAAATTGTAAATTTCGTCGATCGTCTGCGTAAAAATCGCAAATTTTGCCGATCGGGTGCGTATAAACCCCACATTTCGCCGAACGTGTGCGTAATCGTGAATTTCGTCAATTACTAGGAAAAAACTATGAATATTGTCAATCACGCATGGAAAAAAAATGCACGTTTTTTCCATCCTTTCCAACTGAATTGGGTTATGCTGACTAAGGAGGTGGTTGAGTATAGGGAGCTAACCATTGACTAGAAATATAAATGGACAGCAGACTCCTTTCTTTTCTTCCGACTGACTTGAAGAATATATCTTTCCCCTTTCATCGCCAAAAATAGGCGAAAGGGTGCCGCTTTCTGGCGGTAATCCCTTTCTCAAACTTGACAAACTCAAACGCAAGTGAAAAATCTCTGTTTCTTCTCGGGAGCTGTGGAATTTCCGTGACAGTTTGGCGCGAAAAAAAACCTGTTTGGCAGAATACTCTTCCTCCACACCTGCTGGAGGAAAGGACATATTTTCTTCAAGAAAGGGTTGCTAGTCCGCTGTCCATTTATATTTCTAGTCAATGGAGCTAACCCTCCTTTTAAAATTAGCATTTTTATAAATTTTTGGGCTGACCCCCTCCTAGCCCGAAACAAAATTTTGTCCACCCTATGGATGTTGGCTCTCGACAATCCAGTCATTTTTGTGACTGCTCCTCCTCTTATAAAGGTTGTGCACCCCTTTGATATCCACATTTTATGACCGAATATGTTAAGAAGTACAATTTAGAATAATATATGTTTCTCCTCCTCTCCACCTTCATTCATGAAAGCAGAATTTGTTTTCGACACTGGCAATGTTTAAAGCTAAATCTATTCCTTGAAATAATGTCAAGGAGTATTTTCACTCTTTGAAAATAATCTTAGCTATATCTCTTGTATAAATACAAACGTAAAATGTTGATACATCCTTGCCAACAGAACTGAATACGTTGACTGGAAGGAAGGAACCTAGGGGGCTAAATTTACCAAATTTATGTTTACAAAATTTATGTTTTTTTAAATCTGATCCCCCCCCCCTGGTCACACCTCCTCGAAACAAAAATTTTCTGATGGTGGCCCTCGACAACCCAGTTATTTTTGTAAGTGGCCCTTCCCTTAAAAAGGTTGTGCACCCCTAATTTAAGCCTTATGGGATGTTTGAACAACTATGAAAAAGTAAAAGCAGTGCTTAAGCACATCTTATTTTATGTAGAAAGACGTCATACAGCATGAAAGCACCTGCCTTGTTTTGTGTCGAATAAAAAAAAAAAATCTTAATGTTTATAACTGATGGTAATGTCATATTTTTAATAATTAAAAATGATGGTAATTACAAGCAAAATATACTACAATAGACTACCCAAATTCACATGAGTCCATCATAACACTGAAGTTCAGCAAATTTTTGAATTATTTGCAGATTTATGGTATATTTACATTTTTTTAAGCAGTAATACGAATGTAATAATGCATTTGAAATTACAATGAATGTGTCTATAATAAAGTAAATTATTAAGTAAAACAAAGTACTAAATATTAACAAAATGTAAAACTTGATTAAAATATAAAAAGTAAAGATCAAGTAGGTATTTAGTAATGTGTAAGGCGTAAGTATGCTAAATAAAGATTAGATATCATCATCATCAACAACTGTTTTCAATCCACTGCTGGATTCTCCCCCAGATTTTTCCATTGTTTCCTGTCTAGTGTTTTAGTCATCCAATTAACACCGACCACTTATCTGATTTCGTCACTCCATCTTACTTGAGGTTGTCTTCTTGGTTGTTTTACATCACTGGGGTACTACTGCAGGGTGTTTGTGCTCCATCTACTGTCTTATCTTTTTGCAATGTGCCCCGCCCAGCCGTTTAATTCTTTCAATGATGTCAAAAACTTTCGTCTAACTTCTCATCCAGGTTATTCTCTTTCTGTCTCTTCTAGTTATGCCTAGCGTACATCTTTCTATACTTCGCTGTGTTCGGGTCCGGATATCGGGTTGCGTTTGGTGAAGGAAACACACTCAATGAAGAAGTTTCTGTAGAAGCACAATTTTAGTCATCAATATTGGTTTGACACTAAATGGTATTCGCCGTTCCGCTGCACCAGATTTAGTACAGCAATCCTATACTTTACAGATTAACAAACTACAACTTGTGTGTTTCATTTTAAAATGCTTGTTGCACTTATGCTGAGTTGGTGTTTGTTATGAGAACATAAAATTTCTTTTTATAAAAGCTATGATTTATCAAACTTATAAGTTATAATGCTCTAAAATAAGACTTTTATTTTTGTATGGAGAAAAAAATTCAAAAAGAAAATAACAATGTGTGCAGTATTTGAACACACAGCAAATGTAATATGGTGAGAAAATGCTTTTTTAACCATTAAAATAATGTCAGGGCTTAATATACTTATATATCTACCGTATTATTGGTAATATCCGCCGTACCAAGGAAAATCTGTTTTTAAAAAAGTATATCCACATAAGCGGAGCACCTGTAAAAATCTCTTTGTTAAAAATGTATATCCATGTAAGTGCCGCACCCAAGGAACTCAAATTTATTTATAAATATTTTCACTTAAATGCCACACAAAAAAAAATTAAACTAGTAATTAAATGTAAAGAACTATTGTAATATTATTAATATATACATATAAATAATTTCACTTAAGTGCTGAAAAAAAATATGTATATATATAAGGATATCATATAGAGATTTTGTGCCGAAACTACTTTAGCATAACTAGAGCTTTTTTTTTTTTTTTTTTTTTTTTTTTTTTTTTTTTTTTTTTAAAGGGCAGAGGGAGATTTTTTTTTTGGACAAAAGACATGTTAGATTTAAGGTATGCAAATGACAAAAAAATTTAAACAAGCAAAAGATTGCTGAAAAATGTTATGTAATAAACCATTATGAAAACATTTTTAAAATATGTAGTTTTATGTTAACTCCCCTGACTACTGCTAAAAGCACCTTTTCGTCGCCGAAGCAATAATCAAACAGAGAAAAATACAGTATTTAATTTATACCATCAGAAGCTGATGATCTTATTCTGATAACGTTCGGCGGCTTCCGACTGCAAATAGTTGAATAAACAAAACAAAAACCACAGATAGTTCTCTCCTTTTTCTTTGCAGTTGCTTTTTTGTGAGGATGCTCTCATTTTCTAATAACTGATTATTTTTAAATAAAAGTTTGTTACACAGCCTAATTTACTATTATTGAACTTGCTGAAAACTTGAACAAATTTCGTCAATTGACGATGGAGATATCAATTATTTTTTTAATAGTAAGGTAAAAACAGGTTTTGCTTTTCATTCTTTTTCTTTTAATTATTTTTCCTGTTTGCACGAAGCTCAATTTTTTTTCCATTTGGCACTAACTATTACGCTTGACAACAATGGTGTTGATATAACAGAGTTTAGAGTTACCTAGAATTTAAATATTCAGGGCCGAAATTAGCTTTTTTTTCACAGGGGCAAACAGGGATTTTGGCACCCCCACTAACCCTACCTTTCTCGCAAAGTAAATTTACAAAGATAATTTTACTAAGTTTTTAATACCTGACTTATTTTACACTGAAAAATATGTAATCATAAAATACGTAATAGTGAACTCTGTGCTTTGTCAAATACTTATTCAATAAAACCTGTGAATACAGAATCAAAAGGAACAGGACAATTTTCAGTTTTATACAAGTTTTCGTCTTAGCAAATAGAATTGATGCTATTGTTATTGTTGGATCTGTGTATTTTTTTCATTTAAGACAGGATTCTATTACAGAAAGATTTTACTGTAGTTATAGTATTACATTACAATTGAACAGATGTTTAAAGTCCTAGTGTTATGAGTCACAATGTCTTAAGAACTGAAAAACCAGGATTTTCTGTAAGAATAACAATGAATTCTAATACTGTAAAACATCTTTGTATGTTATCTACATACAGTTTCATGGAGCTATCATTTATACTGCACTTTCTATTTATAGACTAATATGTTTAGATACTTTCCTGAACCTAAATTCCAAAATATAATAGTGACTCGGAACAATAAAAAATTAAGTTTTTAAAAAATATTTTATTATGTTAATTTTCTACCCTTTATTTTTTAGTGTCCCATGAATTCTAAGTTTTAATTTTGAATTTTCCAACTACAAAACATTTTTGCCCAAATTTCATATACTTTTTTTTGTATCAAGCAACAAACCAAATGTTCATTTGTCGTCCCCCATGCCTTCCATTCTGGTGCCCGGGGCACATGCCCCCTCTTTGCTCCCTTTAGTTTTAGCCCTGAATATTAATAATCAAAAAGTGCTGCAGAATGTTTACATTTAAAATAAATGTCAATATACTTAAAATCTTAGTACTTTTCGGTTAGCCGGGTGCCACTAATTAGAGATCTGCACGGGCCGGGCTCGGGCCTATTTTCCTTCACGGCACTCGGGCTGGGCCTGGTCTCCACTTGTTTTGAGCCGAGCTCGAGCCGGGGATGGGCCTAGTGATTACTCTTTACGGCTTGGGTTCGGGCCTTACTTTTTTCCTGAAGGATCAGACCGTGCCTTAAATTATTTTTTCCGTCAGAACCGGGACTGGTTTCATCCTTCCTAGTCTTCACACCCCAAAATTTTCAGTCCTGGTTTTGACCCTATGAAAATCATTGTCTCGGCTTGGCCTGGTCCGTTCGAAGGTCAGTAAAATAAGACCTGGCACAAAAATCTTTGAAAAAAATGCACATATTTTTAAATTGCCATTATTCTACAATTAAACATTAAATGTATAGCATTTTTCTGATTTTTAACACTTCAATACATGGAATATGGATTAACAACATTAATGATAACTTAAACATATACATACAACAAATAGAGATTTATTAAAAAAATAAATATCGCAGACTGTGGCACTTCTATAAAAAAGAAGATTATAAACATGAAAAAAAGGGCTTAGATAGGAATTTTTGGTTAGATCTCCTACTACAAGGCAAATTTTTAACCAAATCATCATAAAAATCAATGTTTTGTAGAAATTAACTCAGGCCGCCTTTTAGCTTTTATACCGGGCCGAACTTACTTTTAAATCGGGCCGGGTCAGGCCAATATTTTTTTTTCTCGGGCCGAACTTTTGATTTTTGTATCAGGTCGGGCCCGTGCAGACCTCTACCACTGATATATGTACACATGTATATATACACATATATCTGCAAATTCATATATATACATACATATATGTATGTATATATATATATATATATATATATATATATATATATTTGCAGATATATGTGTATATATACATGTACATATATCACTGGCACCCGGTTAACCGAAAAGTACCAAAAACTTTAACATAAAATTATGGTTTATTTCTTCTGAAAAAAAAATAGTTTGAATTAAATGTACTTTAAGATAAAATGAAGATTTTCTATACTTATATGACTGCTAAAAAGATATCTTTGCCATCTGAGTGTTAATATTTATTGCATTTTGACAGGTATGGTAGTAGAACTTTTAATTTTTGTATCGGGCCGGGCCGATTTTTTTTTTTTTTTTTTTTTTTTTTTTTTTTTTTTTTTTTTGTATGGGTACCAATACAAAAATTAATTTGGGAGATCTATCAATGTTAACTGAATATTTTAGAAATTACCGAAAAAAAATCAGTTTTCAAAAACAAGCCATGGAATATAAGCATTTGGGCAATTCCAAGTCAATGTTACAATTTCTAGAATTTTATATTTTAGATCAAATAGGTAATATATATTTTTTCTGATAGTATTAAACCTATATTTTTTATATTTGCAATGCATTTTATAAAATTTTGAATAGTCAAAATCAATAAAATTCATTATAATCGCTTCTGTTTACGTGTTTATTTGTTTGTCTGTTACATGTTAAATGTTGGCTGTTACAGGTACGATTACATATTTTTCATAACTATCTTATGGTAACAGTCAAATTTTGTGAAAGATATATGTTTCAGAACGCCCTCTGAATGAAAATACATTTTTATTATAATAAATTGTAAATTATTTTATAAGTAATATATCGATAAACATCAAGGTATCTGAAAAGCATGGTAATTCATGTTTGTCTGTTACATTAACATTTTTTTAACCATAATTATTTACATTAAATAATTTATTCATAATAACTATATTAATTTATCTTCTAATAAATATCATTATGCTAATTGTAGCCCTTTTTGAATTACATAATTATTATTTTTTAAATGAGATAAGGCCTTTTTTCCGCTTTGTCAATTAGTCTGTTACAATGGAATTGCCCATTTAAATAAATAAATAAGTAAAAATGTTCCAAAGCACAACAATTCATAAATATGCTTAAATACAAAAATATGACAATTCAATAAAAACTATAAAACTACATGCTCACATAATCTTTTATTTTTAAAAAAAAGAAATAATAATAATAAATCAATTAAACATACCACTGCTTAGAGTCCATTGCAGACTTCTTTCCCAGCATTTAGCTCAATTTACATCTGGATTTTTCAAAAATTACTTGCATAGACTCTAAAATAAAGAAATAACTTTGAAATGAAGCATGTGTAAATAAATGTGTCAAATTAACATTTTAACCTGTCAGCACACACGCTAGGATAAAATCTACCCAGCTCACAACTATTACTTAAAAATGTGAGAAAATCGTTCGTGATCATTCTGAGCTTTATTCTGTACCTTTATTATTATGTATTTATTATTATGTACCTTTCAAGCTGAAAGATATCCAAATGTGGCCAAAAAAAGTTTACCTCCGGTTGTGAGATTTTTCATTCTTTTGTTATAAAAATGTCACGTGGGAGGAAATTTACCCCACGCGTGTTACAACGTAACCCATAATGATAGGAAAATGTTAATGCAAATGTTTATGTAAAAAATATAGTGTGCAAATAATAATATAATTGTTCTTTTAAACATTAACAACTCTTGCACATACAGTTTCTATATATCAGTTTTATATTTTTTTGTATTTTTATGGCTGAATTTGGATTGTAAAAGCTTTGTATGTAATGATATGCAGAAAAAAATCTTAGTGCTAGATTTTATGGGTTTTTTTTTTTTTTTTTTTTTTTTTTTTTTGCGCTTTAAATATAAAAAAACCTCTTATTTTAAGTTAAATTATTTTCTTTATTTATTTACAGTTTATTTCAAAATATAAATTTTTGCTTATAATCAAACCAGGGGGAAATTGACACAAGAAAACCCATTGGGGTAAAATTTATCCTGCGCGTGTAGTAACGTAATGGAAAGGGGTGCGTGTGCTGATGGGTTAAGAACCAAGTTTTCAATAGAAATGTTTCCAATTTTTATTTATTAATTAATTAGCACTAGGATTTAATTATGATTTGAAATTGAAATATCTGAAATTAAGGAAAGTAACAGAGTTCTCTTTCTCAAATAGATTGAATTTTATAGAACAGAATTTAGAAAAAAAAAAGATAAATTAATACATAAGCTTCTTTAATAAAAAGCTACGTGTTGCTGATGACTGGTTTTTTAGCTTATCGTTGCCAGAGATTAATTTCGGAAAATGAGAGATTTGAAGTTACTGAAAAAATTAATAGCTCGAAAAGTATTTGTCAGAAAATTGTTAATTCTCGACAAATACTAGATACGCCGTTTCTTTTTAATATATATATTAAATATAAAAAATCTGTTAGAATTTTAAATTAAAAAAAACAGTTTTCAGTGCTGTTCTGTAACTCGGGAAGCCCGGGTTCGATTCCTTAGTTTTATTTAATAATAATGTACGCAGAGTTTCCCCCAGGTTTAAAAAAGGGCAGGGGGCTGCTGGTGAGGAAAGGGCACTTTTTTTATTCTTAAGGCCACTTTTCAGATTCCTATTGGCACTTTTTTTAATTATTAAAGGTATTCATTTGGTTTTTAAAGCCACTTTTGATATTTAAAAGTCGATGCACTCTTTTTAAGACAACATTGAGTCAGCTTTTACTATGAAAGCAAATTTTTTAATGCAAAAAGGAGAAAGGGCACTTTTTTTACTGAGCGGCAAAAAGGGTGCTAATTATTTTACTGGAAAGAGCAAGAAGGGTGCTAATTCTTTTTATGAGGGGAAAGAAGGGTGCTATTTTGTAAACCAAAGGGCAGGCAGGGTGCAGCACCCTTCTGAAACTGTCTGGGGGAAACTCTGATTGTACGAATTCAAAAACCAGCTCAGGCTAAAAGTATCAATTTCAAATTAGTTGTGTATTATATAAAGCAAGATTACAAAAAAGTCAGCTTGAAATGTTTAAAAAGTGGCTTTTACTACTTTTAGTTTTAACTGCCATTAGCTTTTACATTTTAAAGCATTTTACTTTTAAACCATAATTCTTCAGATAAAAATTTTTATAGCTTAACTAATTATATATATTAGGCATTTTACTGCACTAGAATTTAATAGCATTATTTATCCATATTAAAAACATCAGTATTAAAGTCACACATGCATAAGAGAAACTCATAATGAATGTAGGAAAAAAAATTTGCACACTCCTTTATACTTTTTCGATTTTGATTATAAGTTTTTTTATTAATATACTTTCACTTTCAGAAATTGTTTTGAAAGCAAAAGAAAGGAGGGGGGGGGGGTGATCTTCTAACTGTTTTTTAAGTGTTTGAAGTTTTTAAAAAAAAGAGAGAAGTGGGATATGTATCTGCGAGTCACTTTTTGACTCACTGTTGTAAAATCTGAGTGATGGTTCAAAAATTTTCTGCGATTTCCGTGTAAAATACAAGTAAACTTTAACCCTGAAAATTATGAAAATAAAAATTTAAAAAAAACATTTACATAGTACCATCCAATAATTCACTTGCCAGCGGCAACTAGATTTATGTAATTATTACATGACGACTCTTTTAAATATTGGCTAAAGTTCCATAAGTGGGTATGTTGCTAAGCTTAGCATGCGGGAAATTTTCTGCAAAATTCGGAACTTTGCAGAAAATTTTTTTAGGGGGAATTTTTTTTTTAATATTAAAAATTTAACAATATTTCTCAATTTTATGTACGATTTATTTACTGTTTGCGCACAATTCAAAATTTAAAGATGCAAAACACTGTTGTGACATTACAGATGCTTGCGAAATGGTAACAATATTAAGGATTGGGTTGTTTCTAAATGCATTGACAAAATAATTGATAAAAATTCAGCTCATCCTATCGTGGATTTTTAGCTTTATTGTTATTTTTAACCAAAATAATTATTCTTTAATTAATATTAATTAATTTTAAATGGTAATTATTTTAAACTACTGTTTTTAATTTATATGGTCAAAATAATACAGCACGTAATTTTATTAAACATTAAATTAATTTGCAGAAAGTTTTTAACTCAATATTTATGTGCGCAGAAAATTTTTGGTTTTATACAAGTCTGCTGATGATACGTTGTTTTCAATATAGATGATTATTTTGGTTAAAATTCCCTACATTTTTTTCTAATTAATTGCTAATAATATTAAATAAATAACTGATAATAATAATAGGATATGCTAACAGTTAAAGGATAATACTGTTTTTAGTGTGATCATCTGAGCCTCTTCTGTTTTAGCACTATCTGAAAGTAAAAATTGCTTATTTAAAAATATGTTTGGTCATCTTTCACAAAAGTTGCATCCTAAAATTATAACCCCATAAACAAGAACGTTTCTGACATACAATGGTTATATAGTGCTTTGTTAAACTCTAAAACTGGTATTTGTTTACAGATATATGGCAGTTCCCACTGCCAATTTGTTACCAATTTCCTAAATAATAGTACCATGGGTGACCACACAAATGTTAAAGAAGACTTTCATTTGTTTCTGGAAATTGTGTTCAAAGAAATATTGATGCTTGCTACAAACAAACAACTAAATTTTGTATTGTGCTATTTGCACCATTCACATTTTTTCAAAAAGTAACGTGTTACACAAAACTAAGAAAATAATTAGCAGCTACAGTAATTTCACTACTTTTGATCACAAGCTATTTTATATTCAAATTGCAGAGTTTCCTCTAGGCAGTTTCAGGAAGGTGCTGCACCCTGGCTGGCCTTTGGTTTAAAAAACATCACCCTTCTTGCCCCTCATCAAAAATTTAGTGCTCTTCTTGCCCTTCAACCAAGAAAATTAAGCCTTTACAGTTTGTAAAAAAAATTTACTTGCATAATAAAAATTGACACATTGTTGCAATTCGATAGGAGTGTTGTAACATTTAAATATCATAAGTGCATTTAAAATTGAAAGAATGAATTTAAAAAATATAAAAAGTGCTCATATGGATCTAAAAAAATGCCCTTCAGAGTCAAAAATGTGCCCTTTTCCAACTACCAGCACTCTACGCTTTTCTAAAACTGTGAGAAAATCTGACATTGTCATCTAAGTTAAAACATATTAACTGTTACGTTTAGAAGTATGTTTTTCTTTTTACAATATTTTATGACAATAATTTAAAAGTGGTTAAAAATGTATTAATTTGTTAAGATTTAATAAATATTATTAAAATGTTTAGCAAATACATACATATATATTATATATATTTTTGAATATATACATTTGCTTTAATTAATATATATCAATATGCATTAAAATCTATATGTAAAGAAATAAATATAAGTAAATCTTCATTTTCACACAGAAAATGTAATCTAAACTTGAAAATTCTCAGAAAGTAATCAAATTGGTTGTATTTTCTTTAATAATTTATCAAACTGTTAAATACAGCCCACTACTGTTTGGTTTACTCTACCATTTCTATTAACATTTACCATTAAGCCTACATGAATAATTAGGTCTATATACACTTCGCCTTTACACAAGAAAATATAAGTATACTAGGGGGCCTACCCCCTGCGAGCTACGCTCGCCAACCCCCGCTCAGACTTCGAGGCCTCTAAAAACATGACAGCATGCTTTATTTTAAAAATATTGGTAAATCTGTAATTGGGTTGCCATGCTTTTAACATTTTAATGGGACATTTTTCAATTATCATGACCTCATACACAGCTGTTGCGACAACTGACGACTGTTTTCGGGATTGATAAGTAAAATCAATTACTACTTGAAAACCAGCTTGTATAAAAGGGTTAGGTTTAAATTGTGACTACCTCTCGGACTTTTATAACAACAATATCTATTCTATTCTTCCTTTGCGTTTAAGGATGAGAAAAATTCCATCTGCTTGTGAATAACATTAAGAACCACGGTATTGAAAAGTACTATGTTATAGACATTTTCAGTAACAGTGCACCATCATGCATATTTTCATCTATATATTTAAAACGCTAAGCGTTTTGTTTCGACAATCCGTGAGAACAAACTACTACATCAAATTACATCATTCTTTTTTTAAATGAAAGATATTTGGTCACAGATTTGTTATCGTACATTCGTTTGTTCGAAAATTTAATTAATTAGCCGTAATCTTAAATTAAAATTTTACTTCTGCTTATGACGTCATAAAGTCGGCAATCGGATTAACGCCCACTGTTGCGACGTACAGAGTTTATTTTCTGAATTCAATGATTGCGAGCATAAAAAAATAAATATTAAATATTAAAAGCACGTGACTTTTAGGCCGAATTTTTTAATTTGTAATTTAAAATATAGTTAAAATGTTTAAGTATTTCGGTAAAAATATTTATCCGTGTGTTTTATAAGCAAATAAAAATTCATATTTACTGTGACGTCACGGAAATATTGTCCATTGGGTTCATTTTATCATTAAGCATTATAACTTTGTTGATGCCATTTTTTTCATCACAATTAAATGCAAAATATATTTTTATTTGTATGCATGGTGCTTAAGCATAAATGTACGTGTGAAAAGTTTGTACCGGTGAAAATGACGTTATTCTTAGCTTGAAATGCATTTTAACATTGATAAAACTGAAAAGAAAAATTTATATGATTGTGTCAACATGGCGTAATATTAACTGATATTTCAATTTTTAATTTTAAAGATTAGAACTGGAGCCTTTATTGGTTGCTTCATCTTGATTGCATACCTTGATTACATGTTACCAATTACTTTTTTTAAATTATAGGATTAAGTTATAGGAATTATAGGATTTAAATTATTAAGATTTCCTTTTTTAATAAAAAAAATTCACAAAAGTAAAGAATTTCAGGAAAAAAAAAACTTGAAATAATGATTGTATTTTTATCTAGAATAAACAATGTAAGGCTAATATTTTATAGGAATTAGTTTGGTAGGTTTGTTATAAGTTCATTTAACAGTTCCTTATTAGCGGCAAAATCTTATTTCTTTCACTGTGAATTTTTCTTTCGATGTCAAAAAATGGTAGTCTACTTTCGGACGCCAACCAAAACACAGTGGCAATATTTAGAAATGTATAACGGTTGTGACAACAAACGGCACTATCGCTTTAGCTTTCATCGCGATTACATCACTTCTAAATACTAAAAATTTAATTTTTTTACTACATTTTACAATTTTAATTCTTACATCCTCAATTAGAAAAAAAAAATTAGCTTTCGATTGAAATTTATTTGAAATCTGCCGCTTAATTTAACGACTTTTTAAATAATTTTCAAGCATGAAATATTTTTCAATTTTATCTCAACAATGACCATCCGTTTGTTTTAATAATGTAAAATAGCCCCTTGGAAAGTTGCAACAATTGAAAATAGGTATCCCTAACCTTCATGAAAAGTGAAATAATAATAATAATAATAATAAAAACCTGATAAATCATAAGATCAGATTATCCATAAGATAGAGTATTTTGGCGCTAATATAAAATCTGTCAAAAGGAAAAAAAACTATTTTTAGTTTATGATTAACATAAAATTGATATGTTGAATTCGTTGATGTATATGTTGAATCAGAATATGCTAGGAAATGTTATGTATTATTTTTTTAAAGATCCATTGGATATTTAACTGTATAAGAGACCGACTGTGATGGATAGGGAATAATCATCCTGATTATGTAAAGGGATAGAAGAAACCATACAAATAAATTACAATTGAAAACATAAAAATTCTCCCTCATCTGCATATTAATTTATTATTTTTAACAAAAATTCTTCATTTTTACATAAAAATTGATTATCTTAAAACAATGGATGCGTTTTAGAAGATATGGATTTGAAACGAACAATGATTAAAGAGGACATTTTAAAACTTTTAATTTAAACATTTAAAAACTTTTTTAACTTCGAATTTCAACGGTGCCTTTGGGCAGATGCAATACATATGCGCATAGGAGCTCATTCGATTGCATTATCACAGGGGGGGGGGGGGGGTGCTTATACTATTTCTTTTATTTACTGAATATGAGATGAAAGTAGGAAATTTGTATGATACTTTATGATAGGACTATTTGTATGATACTTTATAGGTCCATGACCTTTTTTTTTTATTTTGTCGTGGGGAATATGGTGGTAATGTCAAACTGATTTGCATTACACATTTGTTTACGGAGTGTTCATTTGGAGTTTGCATCGGAAATAGCATTTCACTGGATGGGGGGGGGGGGGATTTTTTAAAATAAAATATTTGAAAGACTGTTTCATACGAAGCCCTACTTAAATAATAAAGAAGCTTATTTTACTGATATTGTTATAGTATTTTTTTTCCGTCACGTTTTGACGGGTTCCATCTAGTGTTATTTTAAATATGTAAATTATTTTTTTTTAAATTAATATGTATATACGAATTTTATAATAATTATTTATTATACAAAATTAATTAAATATTTTGTGCATGCATGCCTGCATTTATTCGGCATCAATTGATGAGATATTTAAACAAATTTGCTATCCGCGGTAATTTTACACCATGTTCTGTCACTTGAATATTGTTCATAAGAAAATCGGGTACTTTTCCATTATAGGATCCTTTGCTTTTAGGTTTGGCGTAATTCGAGCTTCAAAAAGGGATAGATTCGTTAATATACATAGATTTGTTGCCAAAAGTTATGAAAATAAACCCAATGAACTTTTGGTGCTTTTCTATTATAGGGGTCTTGACGCTTTTTTAAAAAGCTTGGCGGAAAAAACCAAGCAGGATATTTTATTCTTCCGTTCAGTTGGGCAATTATTATTTTATATATTAGTTTCAAATATCCGAATTAATGATTTTATAAATTCGTTTAGTTAAATTTTACAAAAAAATAACAAAATGATATCAATAAATAATAATTACTATTAATTCCTTTTCCTCCCTTTCTTTTGCGTTTACCTAAATGACGTCATTTGGACGAATTTATTCAAAATATTTTCAGTTTATAAATTAAATTAAATGTTGACAGACGATTGAATCCTAACGATAGAAATGTGATTTTTTTTATCAAATTTACCTGAAAAACATAATTTAATTACAATCTTGTCTTCATTATCGATTGAAATAAAAGATAAATTCAATTTCAATTTGAAAATGACGAATAAAAAGAAATCAATAATCCCTATCGGGATCCTTTTAAATTTTTTTCCCTTTTTTGTCGCAAAAAAAATGAGTAATTAGTTGCCATCATTACAGAAATGTCATTAAAATTAGAAAAAAATTAATATCTCGAAAACTAATTCTAATTTCAAAATTCTATTACCAGTTTTGACATCCGCGGATTTTTATGAACAATTGGTATTAATTTCACCATCAAGCGTTTAATATTTTATTAAAAATAGCCTTGAAACATAATCAGTCGTTTAATCAGTCGTTTCATAAAATCGTTTCATAAAATCGTTTCACAAATTCGTTTCATTAGGATTTTATATATATAGGGTAGATAAACGGAAGTTATAAAGAATAGAATTACAAATGAAAAAGATAATTCTTACCTTTATTGACATCAGATTACTATTTATTAATCAGATTCCGAAAAGCCGATCACGTTTCTTCATTCACCAAAAAGCAAAATAAACTTGTCTGGTAGGTAGGTTGGTTGATACGTTAGCGTAGCGTGCAGAGGAAGGAAGCCAAGGAAGAAAGTCAATTTGCGGATGTGCGTTCTATGACATTGGCCGGCTGTTTTGTGGACAATGTATTCAGACGGTCCGTTGTCAACTATCTTCCGGATATTCACTGGATAGTTTTATAGGATATGACAACTACAGGATTTGCAGGATCATTATAGATCGTCCGAAGGACGATTGTGGTTCTCTGGGGCCTCGCACATGTTCACTGGTAATACATAAGCAAGTAAAAGTGCACGTAAAAGTGCAGTTTTCTCACTTATTTTATTTACTACTTATATTTTCGTATTATTTTATCACAATAGCTATGTGTTGTGCTTATTAACTTTGTGAAAACATGCGTGCACTCATATAGCTGCCGAAAATATTTCGTGCATACTGCATACCACATATTTTAGGACTGAAATTTTTGGAAGGAAAAAAATGCACTTTATTGACGAAGCGTGTTTACGCACATCACCATCTTTTTATTGGACCCCAACTTATTAGACAAGTTGTCTAAAATTAATATAACATCAGCTACTTGCGATATTAACGCAATTTAGTTATTATATAAATGTATGGTATCTGTGAATACATGTTAATAACGATATGTATGTGTAGTTTGCTAATAATGTGTTTTCCCATAGAATATTCCCACATTTTTACCATTACGCTGCTAAAATAAGCAATTATATTTTATGGATGTCTGGGAGAGTACAATGTCACCAGAAAGCGATAAATAGCTGCATTTTTTCGGCCTATAAATTTAAAACCAGAGCCCACTTTGCTTCTCCAGACAGGGGAAAATATATTCCCGATATTGTAGTCTCCAAAGGCTTTGTTTCTTCAAGCCAGGGTTGTAAAATGCGGTCCATAGGTGACCCAATAAAACACTCCATTTTTATCGGGAAGTTAACATTACTACGTACTCAGGACGAAAGAGTGGGATTTAGCCACGCCCTTTAAAATGAAGGCAGCAGTTAATAACAGGAACTGAAGAATCAGAATAAAATATACATACTCGAAGAAATATATCTCTTCGAGTGATACTAATGCTCTCGAATTGTACTATAGTGTCATTCTGCTGTAGTATATACGATACTATAGTATCATTCGGAGAAATGCTCTCGAATGATACTATAGTATCATTCGAGCATCATGTAGCAGCATGTTTTAAGAAGTCTGGATATGACTAAAAAAGTGTTTTACCACAAATTAATATTTATTTGAGAAGGTTTGCTATAATATAGAACAGTTTAAAATCCTATGTTTGATCTTTTGTTTGACCACATATGACGATAATTAAATTTATGTATGTGCCATAACATTTCAATGATGTTAAAGAATGGATGAACCGACTCCAGAACTCCCAGCAGACAACTTAATGAAGGAGGTAAAGAATTTGGTCTATTATATGTCCCATATAAAGTTATATGTGATATATGTATTAGTACTTCAGGGAGTCTGTCTGTTTTGAGAGTAGACAGTGTGTCGAATAATTAAATATTGAGTTTAGAATAGGGAATAATTAGTATATCTAAAATGTCAAATAATATGGATAATTATTTACCACTTATAAGTTTATCAACTAAGAGTGTAATGGTTAAATGCTTTATTTCATTTAATTTTTGTTTGTAAATATCTCATGGGGATATGTAAATAAACTAATTTTAAATTTACTATTTATTTTTATGTCACATGTAAATTCTCCATTATTTAGCAATTATATACGAGCAAATAGCGATACTTAAACGTTAAATGCCTGAAAATAAATAAAATTAATTTTGATGTTTTTCCTAACAGATTTCTTTTAAAAAGTATCATTCTTTTAGCATGTTTACAACGCTGAATATTTCGAATGAACAAACGATAACAGGTTGAATTCCTCATTTTGTAACAAAATGGAAGTGAGAAAGAAAACTCTTAATTTTATTACAAATGATTTGTACTTAAATAAATTCAACCTATAATTTGAAAGGTTTTATTAATTCATTTATGCAAGAATGTGCGGAAGGAGAACCGTTATTTGATTTGAGGATGAAATACCTCGAACAAGCTACCCTCTTTCAAGAATGACTTATTTTGAGTGCTTTAGGAAACAATTTAGACTTAACGAGACCAATGATGTTATTTTCTAAAAGATAATGCAATTAGAGAAAATTTAAACAACTAGATACTTGTTAACCCATATTTCAACATTGTTCGGTATACAGAACAACTCAGATTTATAGCATTTTAATCTTTTCTCCGTTATTAAAATAGATTTTAAGTTTGAAAAATATCAATCGTAATCATTTTTATTTAATTAATAATTAATTAATTATTTAATTACTTATTATTTTATTTTTTTATTTGGATACTTTTTACTATTTTAACCGTAGGACGTTTTAACACTTTTCAACATAGTTCGTAACGTGTGTTAAGGCCTTTTCCGGCAAGCTCAGTTATGATGAGAATTTAAGGTTTAAAAGAAGTTTATTTAAACTATGCGAGCAAAGGGTGTGGAATAGTCTCTGCGTAAATTTTTGCCTATACTAAACGGCGATCCACAAAATTCAATCAATAACTCGCTCATCACTAGAAATGACCAAATCGTTTTACTGAAACAAAGTTTCACGTACGTGAAGAACACTGGCAGGATAATCCACTACTAAATCCAGCGGACACTCGATGTTTTCAGCTGAAACACAGAAGAACTAACAAAAATCGTTAACATAATCTTAACTTTCGAAATACTAGCAACACATGGCTGCTGAATAGCTTTATTTAAACTATAACTCAAAAATATATTACCGACGGCTAACCTTTTACTCAATTAAACTTCCACTCCAGGATGCGTGTTGCAAGCACAATAGTCGCTTATCAGAGCAGGCCTTAAGTCGCCACATGGAGAGAAATCCGACCCAAATCTATTGATCCAACCTTTCGTTCGAACTTTTATACTTTGCCGATTGACCAACGAAGCTGAAATTTGCATAAACACAGCGAAACACAGAAACGACAAACTCCGAAGGCTCCTTGCATACTTCGAAAATTAGAGTAAAATATAGTACAGATGTCGCTGTTACGCACGCAGGTTAGTTCACACAGGTTAGTTATCACGTTCACATTCAAAACACTAGAATGTCTTTGTAAGACAGTTGATAGTCCACTACAAGTTGAATAAATGTTTATGACTTTAGTTTGTCTATCCGTCTGTCTGTCTGTCTGTCTGTCTGTCTGTCTGTCTGTCTATACTCTAACTCACGTAATTAAACTCAGATTGCCATTTAATTTATCTATGTTATTGAGATTTATTATGGTATTTTCGGTTGTGAAAATGAAGTGTGTATCATTTATAGTTCGTTTACTGAGACAACAGAATTCCGTTAAATTTTGGTTTATTGGGAAATATAGTTTGCAATGTATTTTAATGCTGTTACATTATTTCAAATATAATTAAATTGATATACTATATCACTGAGGTGCACTGCAAAATACTTACTATAGAATATGATGTACATACCATTTATTTTTAATTTACAGGAATACCCAAAACGCTTCGTGTATAGTACTGTCTATGAACGATCAAATCGCTGGAAGTGCGTTTTCAATTCTGGTAAGCGTTTTTAAATTTGACAAAAAGTTTTTGATATTACTTGGTGTGTATAACTTATACAAATCATATTATTTTGCGAAAATATTAATTTTTTATATGTGGTAATATGTGGGTTAAGAAATATTCAAATACTGCTTCCAGGTCTTAATCTATGTATAAAGGAATTCTAAAATATAAAATTGCTGCAGTACATTAGTTTAAATATTAAAAATATAAAACCTAAAAATATATATTTATTGTAAATTCATTCCTTCAAAAATGGATAAGTTTTAAGAAAAAATCATTCAATTAGTTATTATTTATCTGATTGCGAATCATTATCTCTTTTATTATCTCCATGCCAACAAGAAGTTGACCATTAGTGATACATCCAATTGATATTTGCGAAAGGTTTTTAAAAGCTTCTATTTAACACAGTTATATCGAAATTCTGCATTTTCTCATGATAAATATATAATTTTCTTTAAAACTATTCTTTAAAACTATTAATTTTCTTTGTACTATTATCAAAGGAATGGTGATATGCAACAAACTATCAGCTGACTTTTAGAATAAAGCAAAAATTCTGCAAAATTATCAAAGAGGAATACCACACTTTTTTAGGAGAAAATATGCAACGTGATTTTTTTTAATTTCTTTAAATTGGAAATCTGGGATTTTAATCAAAAAACAAACAATCTAATATATTAAAACGAGAAGCAAAACTCTGAAATTTTCCAGTGAGAATTCGACATTACTGCGCATACTTCAACTTTTTTTGAAGAGTGAAAAACGAAGAAATAGAATTAAGAAAAATCAAGAGAGGTGAGGAAAGAATAGCTCGTCTATTGGCCTTCACTGCTCACAACCCTACCACTAGGAAATCTTCCTTCTAAATTCTTCTTCATTCTATTTTAATTCCCCTTCCTGAAGGAAGTATTTATTTACTCAGGGCAAAAAAACTTTACAGATAAATTGTCGTATTTATATAATTTAAATTTATTTAAACTATTAAGTCACTTTCCTTGGCGATAGTGGAACAAATTATCTTTGTACCGCATCCTTTTCTAATATTGCGACAGACTCCAAAATTTGAGCTGTTAGAATATATCAGATTTCCATTGATAATATCAGCAAAAGACCAGCAGCATTGTTCGTCTCTCGCGTTGCCGGATGTGGCATATTATCTTTCTCTCCGTCAGTGTCTCAAACAATTTATTAATCTCGCGACTTAGGGAGCCAGTCTGTCAGTTCTGCCGCGCATAGAGCTCTTGCAGAAAATCTCGCGCCTGCCGCGAGGACGTTTCTCCGACGCACCCAAAAGCTTCCAGAGCCTACTGATGCTCCTCACTGCCCAGTGTCGCGAGGGAAAATCTGTTTTCCGACAGTGATGGACCAGTAATGTAAAAGCCTTTATCAGTCCCTGTCACTTGCTTGCGATTGGAGAATTCCTGGCAGGGCTGGCCGTAGGCCGATTTTCTTTCATACTTGTATTGTTGAAATTGCCGCCCATCGTCGCGTTTTCTGACGGCTAAAACTACAGCTGAACAGTGTAGTTTTATTTTTAAGACCTTAATAAAGGGACCGGTAGGGATACTATGCTATACAGAATTGGTTTCCTTGTCTGAGCAGTCCCTCTTAGGCAACCAAATCAAAAGATGTTGCACCAAACTGTCTTTTGAATAGTAATGTAAAAAACGTGTATCCTTAGATTCTGCCCGGTTACTTGGGAAAATTTTTTACGCATTATCCGATAAGTAGTACGCATTAAGCGATGACTTTAACATTAATTTCAAATTGAAAATGTTGGGAAAAGCAAAATTGTCATAATTAACCTGAAATACGTCTTAAGGGAAGAGACGCATTAACGAGAGTTTACTGAATGCACACTTCCTGCATTTTGCTGCATTTTGTATCTGCTAATAGAATGGTGGGAATTTCTATAGAAAACTCTAACAAAAACGAATAATCATGCGTTAAGCATAGATTATGAAACACTTTTCAACATATTCAGAATACTCTAACAAAACTTCACAGTTTACTAAGTAAACAAGGTCAGGGTCAAACCGGGCAGGGTGGCCTACCTTTCGGCTTAATCTCAACTAGCCCCGCCCAGCAGATTTGTTTACCTAATTATACTGAGCATTACTAAACTATATTTTGTGATATTGAGCAATAATTATACTATGTAATTCTGAAATACAAGTTCTGAAAATACGAGATTCCAAAAATACAAATTCTGAAAATACAATTTACCAATCCTACTTAGCAGTACTAAATACTACTATGTGATACTGAGCAATAATACTACCATGTAATAATACTGTAAGATGCTGAAGTAAATAATTATAGTGAATAGCAGTAAGTACTAAATGAACAATAATGAATGAATAATAATACTAGAGTAAACAATGATAAATTATGCTAAAAATACTAAATACCACTGTATGATGATTATTAAGAATATTAAGAATAACTAAATTGTTAAGGTTAGAGTTTATGTAGTGTGTAAAGGTCCTTATGCATATTAGAAATTCACTTCATCCTCAACCTCCACTAATTCCAATGGCGGCAGCATGAATAAGTGTTGATTGCGTTCTAGCAGTAATATATAATCTGTTATTTTTTTAAGTAGCTTTGGCTGTTTCAGCACGTAGGCAAACCAGGCCGACAGATTCATTTGTGATGGCTTTCTAATGTGATGGTGGGCAGTCAGGGTACAATCTAGGATATAATGTAAGGAGGTACCTCTTTTCCCACAGGTGCATCTAGGTGATGATGCCTTGCCGAATTTATTGAGATAGAGAGGAAATGGGCCATGGTTTGTAGCAAAGATGTAGTTGCGCCTATTTTTAAGTTGAAGATCTGTTGATACTGTTGAGATTAAGGCGTGAGTAAAGAGAGCCATTGTTTCCAGATTCCAATCCATTTGCCATGATCTTATTAATTCTGATGTTGTTGTCTTCTTTAAATGTGATGGTGGAAATGGGTAGAATTCTTGTAAGATGTCAGAATGACCACGCACCCATTTAAAGAAAATGGATTTCGATGTTTGTTGAAAAGCTGTGTCACATACGAGTAAGTTGGAGGTGAATATATCTGCTAATGCCTTGGGCTAGATAGACTATCAGAACTAATTGTGTATCTTTGAAAATTATTAGAATTAGCCCAGTCTATTGCATCTTGTATTGCTAGTAGCTCTGCTTGGTAGACACTATTTTCTTGGTGTAAGCGAATGTGTCTTGTTCCCTGTAAAACTGAACCTTTATATGCACAGAAAGCGCATGCAGTGCCATCTGATGTTTTTGATCCGTCGGTGGACATATCAATATCACTTATCCTCTCTTTTTCTGTTTGCCACTTAAAATATTCAATGTATGGAGGTATTATGCTTTTAGTTGATATCGGTTGGTAATTCATCGGGTTATGTTCATCCCCCGGGACTCTAAGACGAAGTACCCTACCGAGAGTGGATATTTTTTTCAGCTGCAATGCAAGAGGGGGAATTCCCGATAGTACGCACAGAGGCAGTTGGAGATTTTTTATAGGCACCTGTGACTAGGAGTAGGCATTGAGCCTGAATTGAAGAAATAAGCCTTAGACCATGTGACGTTTGAATTCGAGCAAAGTATATCGAGGCAGCATATGTGATTTTTTTTCTCCAGAATATTATTATACCATACTTTGAGAATCTCTCTAGAATTCCCACCTGATGATGATGAAAATTTCAAAAGGTTGTGTGTTACTTGTGTTAGTTCTAATCTTTTCTTACGGAGATAGGGGAGAAAAGAGAATGTTGCATCTAGGGTGATACCCAAATATGGCAAAGTGTTGCATTTTGACAGCGAATAATTATCCAATTTATAAATATGTGCATGTTTTAAATAGCTGGGTCTTCTAAGGTTTAGAACTTTACACTTTCAATATGAGATAATTAATTTGTTTACCTTTTCCCAGTCACTGATGAGATCCAGGGCCAACTTGCCCATTATCTCCAGAAGTTTTCTTGTGAGACCATGTATAATGAGTAGTAGGTCAACCGCATATGCAATTGCTATAATACCGAGTCTTCGGATAATCTTCATCAAACCATTCATAAATATTCTCCATAAGAAAGCGCCGAGGCACGAACCCTGTGGTCATCCACGAGAAAACCAGTGTATTTTTCCGGATTGCCAGTTGGGGTAAGCACCACGACTCGTTAAAAATGAAAGGATAATATTCTGTTATGATTGGTCTATGGGCAAATTTTGAAACTCTTGTTGGCTAGTTGCCCAAGGAAGATTATCGAAAGCGTTGCTGAAATCCAATGATATCAGAGAAATATATATATTTTCTTCTGTTAGGATGTCTATATACGAGAAAACCTCTTGTAATGCTGTCTCGTTGGATTTTCCCTCTATAGATCCATGTTGTGAGTTGAATTGTTCTAGTGAGGTGTTTAGAGAATGATTAATACGTTTAAGAAGTAGCTTTTCGTATACTTTTCCGAAGATTGGGAGGAGAGTAATCTGTCTGTATGAGGAATATTCTGTTGGAGGTTTATTATCCTTTAAAAAGTAGACTATTTTAGCTATTTTCCATGGGTCTGGAAAGAAGTTCAGCTTCAATAATGAATTATACATATCAAGTAAGTGGTTGCTTATTTTCTTAAATAGGTTCCTTAGGATGTAATGGTCTATATCGTCGTTTCCCGGAGCCTTGTCTTTCTGAAAGGAATATATCGCTAATCTCAATTCCTGGAGTGTAAATTTAGGAGCAATTGGGAATGGAGTGAAATGTTGAAAATCTGGTTTATTTGAGGGACCAAATATTTGTTCTGCTATTCCTGGTAGAAGACTTGTTTAGTCTGAGTTGTTGAAATGGAGTTTGAGCGTGAATAGCATTCTTGTTTGACGAATTCTCCAAATGCAATTTTCTTCATCTTTCCATTTAGAAAACGAATAACACGTTTGAAAACCCAATTTCAGCAACTACTACAAATATTCAAACAAAATATCCGAATTATTTTGTGCAGACATGTATATAATCAATAGATTTATTTGTACACTGCACAGTATGATAAATTTTACTTCAGTTAAGAAATACCTTGCAGAATTGAAAATTCCCCTTCAGCAATTTCCGTCAATAAACGGAAATTGCTGAACGTAAGAACGTAAGATCTTTTGAGCAGCCCTGTATATGATCTATAGAATTTATATGCACTAATTAGTATGCAAGAAATTAGTTACATCTAAAAACATGTGTCACAACTGAAAATGTGCTACCAGTAATTATTGTTCATAAACAGTACTGTTACCAAATTCTTTTGAGTGTCCCTGTAAATGAATGATACATTCTGTGCATACCATATTCTAGTGTAAGCGTCTTGTAGTGCGCCCCAGTTATATGTAACGATTTGAATATGTATAAAATAGTGAAACATCATTAAAATACACTGCAAACTATTTTTCCCCATTGAACGTAATGTAACAGAATTCTTTTGAGTGTTCCTGTAAATAAACGATACATACTATGCACACCATATTCTACAGTGAGGGCCTTGTAGTTCACATCTGTTATATGTATCAATTTGAATATGTTTAAAATATTGTAACATCATTAAAATACGCCGCAAACGATTTTACCCCATACAGCGTAAAGTAACGGAATTATGTTGAGTGTCTTTGTAAAAACCATAAATGCTACACACTTCAATTTCAATACCAAATATGCATAGTAAGCCTTAATAATAGAGTTTCAAGGCAATCCGAGTATATTTACGCGAATTAAAGCACGGATAGACAGACAAATTGAATTCATAAACACTTTTCAACTTTGTTAGAAAATGTTAAAAAGAATTTAGCAAAAATCTACCTTATCAAAATCCGTGCGAGTATCTATGTAACCTCAAAAACTCGGAAACCACAGGGCGCGGGGAAAACTAAATTTGGCACACAGTCTGCTGGTAGGGGGAAATGAACGATTGGGGCAAAACATTCGAAATTTTTAAATAGATTTTTTTTATGTTTTTGACGAATTTTTGCTCTTTTTTATGTTCAACTTGTAATCGTACGAGTTCTAACCAGTTCTAAATGTTTACTGCAATGTGAGATATACATATTACGTACGCCACACTGCAATACTAAGAAGCTGTAGCGGGTATTACGATAATTCTTTTACCTCGCATGCAAATAATTAGAGAATAATTATTTGCGCTTAATTATTACCTTTTTTGAAAAATAAATAAAACATTTTATCACAATCATCCACAAAACTTTTCATTCTATTTATTCCCTTATTCCAAAGATATCGTTTTATAGTCTGCTGCCATAGCAGCATGATAAATTAAATTTCATTTAAAAAAATGCACAGTAGTAGAAAATAGTTTTCTACATATTACATAGATACATTTGGTTGTACTGATTTTTATTTTTAATTTCGGTTTTAGAATTAAATTCATGAACTCCCGTGCGTAGAACGGGTTAAACAGCTAGTTTTACTAAAAATAAAACATGAGAAGTTTTACTCAAAACTTTCATTTCAAAAGCTATCTCACATAAATTTATAAAATTCATGATACCTTTAAATGAATAATAGATGAAACTTTTCATCAGAGATTAAATTAAATGCATTAGAAGGTGTTTCCGGAAATGCTCACTATTTATCTCCATTATAAATGTCATTTCTAGGCAAGTCAGTAGTTCTGATTTACATTTATGTTCGTTGAGAATGTGATTGATCGTATAAAAGAGTTCTTTCTTCAAATGTTTTTTTTTTAATAATCTTCAGTGGTACTTACGTTACGATTTTTTTACAATTTTAAAAATGACCTTCTGCTTTAATCCATGAATTAAACAAAAAAATATGAATACTCATACCTAGTCAATAAAGACATTGACATCGGAGTGGAGATCAATATGCATTCTTAAAAGGTTAATTTTGACAGTTAATATTTTTAGAAATCTATCCAAAAGAATTTAAATTTGCTAATTATTCACCGTCAATTTTCTGAAAATAAAAAAAGAATCACTAAAAGGAAAAGAATAGTTTCAACTTTATTTACTTAATTGTGAATTTTAATTAATTTCCAAAAAGGAGGTCACTTAATTTAATAAAAAATTTTCTGCTTACTCGAGTGTAACATTAAAATGCATGCTCCCTTTCTATTGAAAAGGTATATTTATTTATTCATAAATTTAATATTTGCCTGTCAGCTTGCTTGTCGCTAACTATATTGAAAATGGGTTCATATTCAGATAAATCAATATTTATGTAGCTAACCATCAGTGTGTTATGGTATCTCCCGCACGCACACACATATAAATATATAATGTATGCGTTTACTATATATGTATATAATTTAAAAGAAATAAGCATTTCATTTTTGGTTTTATACATGGTGCCTACTAAAGTCTGTCCACCTCCATTAACTACAGAACAACGGCAGCTATAGTTAGTTATGAACATAGTATCTAGATATACCAAAGTGATTGTGGTCTTGATACCACTTACTGTGCCACCTAGTGGCAAATAGCGGAGTTATCATTCCTATTTTGAAAACCATTCAAGATACGAGAAAAGCACCAATTACAAAGTTGTAGAGCGTCTTCTCTTTAATATTAAATGGTATCTTAAATAACTTTATTAGAAGCGCTGAAATATAATTATTTTATATCCAATATCCTGCTTAAATACGCCACTAATTGGATGCAGAAGTATTACATTATAAGGTAAATGCACATTCATTATTAAAACTAACAAATGTAAACAGGGTATAGTATATTTAATAAGAAAATCAAATTAATTATCTTTAATGTGTTAACAATCGGCAGAAATGCAGTATGCATTCAGCATGTCTTTTAATGGTGGACATTTTTAACATACTTAACTTGATTTTAATATTTTTAAAAAATGCACTTTGCATGTACGTATTAGTTTTATCGGTAAATATTCGTTTGCCTTATAATGCCATAATTCTACATGAAATTATTGGCGTAATTAAGGTGGTGACTTGATATAAAATATATACATTTAAGAGCTTCTAATACACTTCATTTTGCAAATACACCATTTCTTACTAAATCGAGGGCGCTCTAAATCTATGTAATTGACGTTTTCTCCTACCTCGTACAGTTTTCCAGATAATAGCACTATCATCACAGTTTGCCGTCCAGTGGCGCTGTAAGCGATCTCATCCCATAGCGCATAGTCGCTGTATTGTACCTGGACACCACGGTCATAGTTATTGCTCTTGCCGTTCTGAAGTTAATGCGGGCGAAGAAAACTTTAGTACATACCACGTGTACTTTTTCTTGAATAATTACTTGCTACACTTAAGAAAACTGTTAATTTTTAAAATATTCCTAAGACTGAATTTATTTTATAATTTTATATACAGGGTGATTATAATTAAAGTCCCACTTTCAAAATGCTGTAAACAAGGAACAGCTGGTCAGAATGACTTCAAATTTGAACTGAATATACTGGAAGAAGGGAGAATCGGTATGGCATAAGAAATAAAAGTTCCAAAGTCTATCAATAGATGACGCTGTAAGCGGCATACTATGCACATTAAAAGACACTCATGCGCAATTAAAATCGAATCGTTATGTGCTTTTTATGCGGTTTTTGGCTCAAGGTCAATTAAATACCGATTTTTCTCATCCAATGTAGTACAACTTTGCCGTGGTGGATGGGATTTCCACTAACAGTACGACAACTGTTGACTGATTTGGAAGTTATTTTTTCCGTCAAACAACCGAAACACTCATGCACATTGAACAGTATGGTTGGTTTACTGTGCAACTCATCCCAAAGCCGTCGTATTTCGATTAAAAATGTCACTTGTAGGCAAATCCACTTTCGTTATGCCGCTTACAACGCCATCTATTGATATACTTTCGAACTTTTTCTTTGTTATTTTACTGCATTGAGTACAGTTGGAAGATCTTGACATTAACGAGAATAAAATAGAAATATTTATTTGTGGAAGACAGGATCCATTGTTTATTAGTTGCATTTTAATTTTATTTTTTGGATTCGGTGAAATGTCAAGTATATTTACATCATACAGATAAAATAAAGAAACATTTGTTTCCCTGATTTTTTTTCTTTAAAAAATAAAACACTTAGAAAGGCAGACTAATTTACGCAGATTTAGTTTAAAATACAAAGGTTATTATGAAGAATTTTTCTTTTGTACGAGAATAGTAATATTATTTTAATTAGTTCCTTTTCAGATAATATTTCTTCTCGAATCTGAAAGATTTCTACATAATATAGTGCAAATTAAGTGTTAATTTTCTAGATTCAATCCACCGTTAGTAATGATTTCTGGGAATGAAACAAAGCACTAGCAAATTAAAAAATAATTTACTTAGCTTTTGTTTAAAATACAAAAGTAACAACGAATCATTTTAATCTTATTTAAAATATGCTTTAATTAGCGACTTTTTAGATAGTACTTTTTTACTTTTTCTCATTCAATTGGATACTTTTTGCATGTTAAAACATTGTTGAAACGTTACTTATCTAGATTTAATTTACCTTTAACAATCTTCTCTAATAAAAGTAAAACGCTAAAAATGAAGTATAATGGGCTTACTTTTTGTTTAAAGTAAAAAGGAAATAATGACTCAATTTTCCTTCTCAATAAAATATGAATGCGCAATTAATTAGTTACATTTTGTATGATACATCTCCAAATCTTCATAACCTTTACATGATATATTGTAATTTTTGTGTTAGTTGTCTAGATTCAGAGTACATTTAATCTTGTCTTTAAAAAATAATAATAAATAATTTGTTTGATATTTGTTTAAAAATGCAAATATTAAATATTACATTTTTTTCTGCAATAGATTATGTATACGTTACTTTTATATTTTTTAGCAGTATCCCTTACATTTTTCCAGCATTTCAATATTTTTTGCACAATAAATTGTCATATAAGCCTTAGTTAATTAAGAAAAAGAAGCATTAATAGATGGACTAACTTAGTTTTTACTTAAAATACACAAATAAAGTGATTTTCTTATCTTTTTAGCAGTTTATGAATACATTATTAATTACCTACATTTTTAAACAGTACATTTTTACATCTCATAATAATCGCATAGTAAGTTATCAAGTGAATGTTAGTTATCCAAATTAAATATACAGCTACCATTTACTTCAAAGAAAGAAATAAACTTGTAATAAATAAAAATTTATTTGTATAGCTTTTCTTTACACTCATAAGAAAATGGAAAAATCTTTATGGAAATTGGAATTACCCTAATAGAATTACCCTTTTATTGATTTATGAAAGTTCATAGAGATTTGACTATTAAATATTTGTTTTTAAAAAAGAAATTTTTTCTTTAATAAATGCTTAAAAAATTGCTACTAAGGGGTTATATTTGATATTTGATATATTTTCATTGATCTAACATCATTAAAAATATTATTTACTTCTGCGGCAATAAAAAATAATTTCTCTAATGACCAATTAACTTCTTAGAAGTAATTGACGATAAAATCAAAAAATATAATTTTATATTTTAAAAATAAAAATGATATTAATTTATTCATTAGCGTTATTGAAAGAGAGGTTATGCTGTCTATTTCATTTTCTATTATGATAAATATAAATTAAAGTGAAGAAAAATATAACACACAAAAATGAATCAAACAGCTTTTTGATTCAATACTTAAAGCAATATATCTAAAAAAATATTTAAACGATAGCTATAACTTCCGTTCCAATAAATGCAAGAAATAAAAAGAAAAGTACTGTTTTAATTCATATAAAATTCTTCTTAATTTAGGTGATATACATATCAAAACTGACCCTAACTTCAAAAGGTTCAACTGCAAAACAATAACTATATGGATTCACCTAATGTTATTGGTTGTTCCTCATGCCAAAAAAAAAGTGGAAACACACATTTACATCAAATTTGGATGATAAGTATTGAGATATAAATTATTGAAAAGCTCTCAATATTACAGAGAAACGTTCGTTCTTTAGACGTAACTGGAAAAAGAATTTATATACTCAGAAATTTTTGTATTATCTTCACTAATTTTTGTTTTATACACTTTTGTAAAAGCCCAAAAACAGATTTATATTTTGGATAAATATGTTTTTGAAATATTAAATATTAAATAATAATGCGATTTTTAAATGGTCATCAACAGAAATATATATTTTTTTCATCCGAATTAGAAATCGCATTATTCAAAGCACCCCAATATAAATTTGCATTCCCTTCTGACCATTAACTGTCAAGTTACCGACAAATATGTAAAATCGTAACTTTAAGGAGTTAATTTTAGGATTAAAGCTGTTGTTGTTGTTGTTGTTGTTTTCATGAATGCTAAATACAACAGGTAAACTATATATTTAAGCATTTCCTGATGCATATGGTAATTCTCATGCACAAATTATTGTTACAACATTATTTTAATACCTTTAGACGCAATCTCGATGATCAAAATATGATTTTCTATATTGTCACGTTCCCTAAATATTTTTCATCTCATAATTAGCTTGTTTTATAAGATATTCAATACAATTTTCTGTTTTGGGTAAATGAGTGATGACAAAATGAATTTATATTCATATTTATTTTATGAAGAAAGGTATATGTTCCTATTGAGATTTCAAAGTACATATCAAATTATACCTGCATGTCTCTTCTGACTATTAGACTATATGACTACTAGACAAAATTAGACATTAATATACAGTGACCTCTCATTTATGTGCCTAATTTTTTCAGCCTCCTACAACACCTTATAGGAAATAATACAAAACTCCTCTCGCAAAGTTTACTCTCACTTATTCGACACTAATTTAAATTCGCATTAATTTTTTGCTCGATTTTTTAGGGTTATTTTTTCGTTATTTGATTACTTTAGAATCATATTGTTGTGTTTTTATTGTATTATACACAGCTTAGTAGCGAAGATTTTGTCACAATGCTTGAATAATGGAATGGAAACTTTTGTGAAAAATGTTAACTTCACATCTCGATCTTCATTGTCTCTCAGAGAATTTAAAACGCTTTGTCTTGGCACTGGATATATGGATCTTCTCCTATACAACAATATACGGTCACTTTATATTGAACAGGTTTGTATCGTATATAGAAGAAAGTAAGATGTTCCTTTATGTGAAAGAACAATATTTGACGTAATTAACTGATGAAAATTGGGTAAGCAACTTGATGTTTTTGAATGATCTGATAATATTGAATATTTTTAATTCGAATATAAAGTACTTTATAAGAATTCAAAAATTTAGTACAATTGGTTTGGCACACTAAGTTACTATTTAACATGGGCTCAACACTTGTAAAAAGGTTCCGACCTCTTACTTAGTCAATCAAATTACTCTATTTTTGACCAGCTACGACTTATTTTAATAATAATTAGATTTTAATTGATATTTTTGATAATTATTTTTTGCACTGACTTTTATGTAAATATAAAGATTTAAAATTGATCGGGTTTTTTTTTTCTTAGCGTAGATCAAGCCATTCATACATAATTTATCATATCTGCATTTTATCCGAAATCATATTCAATTTGCATATATATTTTGATAATAAAATAATGAGATAAGTAATGTATGCAAAGTTTCTTTGTAGAAATAATGCACAAAAATAATAAAAAATGCTAACGCAAGAGAGAAGTTGAATCTTTTTGACGAAACTGTATAAAAAATATTAAACAATTTTCATTTGAAAAATATTTTGACAGTCTTAAAAATATGCTACCATTTTTTCTGTAAAAGAAAACTCAACCCACGTTCTTCAAAATGCAAATAAAAGATCTATACAGAATCTTTTAAAGTTTACGCTTTATTTGTTGTATAAATTCATGAAGAAACTTTTCAAATAGCAAGAAATACTCAGTCATTTTCAGAAATGTACTCATGCAACTATTATTGAGAATTTTGTAAAATCATTTTACTTAGAATCGATTTTTAAGGATATTTTCGCCAAAACTTTTATTCCGCTTATATATATATTTATTTCTATACATTCAATTGTGAATCAATTCAATATTGAATGAATGCAATATGGTGTATATTTTCTTATTAAATTTAAACAAATAGAGATGAAAATTATTTCATAATATTTTTTTCGTTATGATTGTATTTGTAAAGTTCGTCTTTGTTTAACTATAAAAAAAATATTACTGCTGTAAAACACATTTTAGAGTACTTTTATTATAAAGCATTGTGAATTTTATGTATATGCTATTTATTTTACTTTATTTACAATAAAAACCATTTTACCAATTTATTATCGCAAACAAGGTTTGTGCTGTGAATTTAATATAATAAAAATGTGGTTTTGTCCATTGTGTTTACAAATGTGAAAATATTTAAGTTATATTGTAATCATTTTATTATTAACTGATTTACTGATTTTGCATTTTAATATATGTTAGCAGACCTACCCGGTTTCTCTCGGGATAATCTTGAAGCTTTAAAATTTACTATCGCGCAAATTTTCATCTGTATGCATCTGATACATTAATAGCCATTATTTTGGCTCCCCAGAATGTATGTGTGTGTGTGAGGGCTTGATGTCAGCTTTACGGGAAGGGATGGAAATCTCCGTGAAAGAGAAAGGGGAATATATACTATTAAAGGTACTCGTTGACACACCTTTTCGCACTCCTGATTGAAATACCCGTAGCCATGACGCATCGCGGTGTGGGAGAGGGGGGGGGGGTGAATTTACGAAATTTTGCTTATGAATGTTTGTGTAAGTCCCCAGAGTGAGAGAAGCAGATAGGATTTCACATCCCCCTTTCCTCAGGGTGTCAGGAAAATTTTTAGAAAATTCTTACTATTTTTACGCTTTTGTATTTTCCGATGATGCAAAGACGGTAGAAAAAAATTGTTTTTAATGTTAATACCTAATATAACAAAATGTCTCTTCTTTTCAATAAACTTTGTTTGAAAATTGTAAGGTAATTTTTAAATATTTTATGATTTTTTTATGTGTGTAATTCCTTCTCTGTGTAAAAAATACGGTCGGCCGTTTTATTATATTAAGCGATTTCAAACGAAAGTTATTCTGATCGAGACTTTCAATTTGAATCATATTCGGTATGACTCTTTCGTCAACTTTATATAAAAAAGAATAAAAGAACAAAAGTTCAAAAAATATTCTTTTTTTTTTGTTTTTTTGTTTTTTTTGTGATTTTTAAAATAACGTAATTTGTCTTTGTTCCTGTTTTTTGTGTGTGTGTGATTGCTAGTATAAATTATTTATGCTTCTGGTTTAAAATGTTTTTAAAATATTAATTTTAATGGGGTTAAATAAATTTTTCCCCATTCTTTACTATATTTTCACTAACAAGGGGACCGCCAAACATGATGTGAGTATGTTGTAAGGATCATACCCCTAACTATTCAGGTCAAAGGTTTCCTTCCAATGGGCTTTAGTTTTCGAGAAATTTCTGGTTAAAGTTCAGCATACGTTTCAAATACCCATTACTTCACCATTTCGAACAAGGTCTCCGTGGTGCAGAGCCAGCGCTCGCAATTCGAGATCCGGAGATGAGGGTTCTGTCCTCTCATGCGACTTTTTACCCTTTTTAATAAATTTTATATATTTGTCACGTTACAAATTTTATGCAGGGAACTATTTCTTTGAACTTTTTGGTATTCTTCTAATAAATTCCATTTACATTTTCGATTTTTTCGTGAAAATTTACAATTTATTTATTTATTTATTTTGTGCAGTTTTGAAATTAATATTTCTATTGACGAAATACCAAACTAATTTATGTCTAGATTTGGTTTATTTTTTTTCATTATTTACCCTTTATATTTTAATAACTGTTCTAAAATAATATTTTTTTTAACTTTATGAAATTTTAAATGAAAACATATTTTTTTTAATTTATACAAAATATTTTTTATCTCACATCTTCTAAAGGTATGTATGATTAGGTAATTCCAACAACATATCTTGAAAGGAGTAATAAAATATTAAAGCAATAACGCTTATATCCAAGTTTTAGCCAGTTATATATGTATATTATTTTTTATGTTATTTAAATACATTTAACTGTAAAGTTCAAACTCAACATCATTTTTGATTTGCACAAATAAAAAATAATGTATTACAACTAATTTTTTTTTCATTCTAACAAGTCGATGCCATACAGAAAAATTCAACTAGAAATGAAAAGTCGTTGGTAAATTACAATACATATAAAAAATATCTGAAAAAAATCGTCTGCAATGACTTTTGTGGTAATATCAGAATAAATAAAATTTTCTTTTTATCCATTTCGTTTAGCTTCCTTTGCAGAAAATTACCACGTTTGAAATAATTTCTTTTTTCAAATTTAATGCATTTTTTAATATATTTATCACAATTTAAGTATTTAAAGAATATATAATATGCTAATTTATACATTCTTTCAATATTGTTAAAACAATTTACGTAAAGAATAACATTTAAAGGCGATTTTTAATGCGGAATTTGTTTAGAATATTTTTTGCGATATGTATCACACAATTAGTTCCATATTTAATAAACTAAAAATGTCAATGTCGGTGATGATAAATATTTTAGTATTTCAGCAGTTAACATATTTCAATATATTTAGAACAAATCAAATATTAAAAGGATATATTATGTTGTTAATTTTTTCTTGGTCATTTAATTTTTTTTAAATAGAAAATGCAAATAAAAAAATGCATTATTTCATAAATACGATAAATAAATAAGTAAATATACATAAATTTAAACAATAATCATTTTAAAAAGACGAAATTACAAGACATAAATTAGTTTGGATTTTCGTCAACAGAAATATTAGAATAAAAATTGCAAAAAAACTATAAATTTTCACGAAAAATTCGTAAATCTAAATGGATTTTATTAGGAAAATATCAAAAAGTTCAAAGATGCAGAATTCATTTCTGCATAAAACTTATAACGCGACAAAAGAATAAAATTTATTTAAAAAAAGGTAAAAATCACATGAGACGACAGAACCCTCATCGCCGGATCTCAAATCGCGAGCGCTGGCTCTGCACCACGGAGACCTTGCTCGAAAACACGAACTAATAGGTATTTGAAATGCATGCTAACTTTAACCCGAAATTTCTTGAAAACAAAAGCTCATTTGAAGGAAACCTTTGACCTAAATAGTTAGGGGTATGACCCCTACAACATACTTTAAAATCATCAAAATCTATGAGCATCATGTTTGGCGGTCCCCTTGTAAGTTTACTATATTTTCCATTTGACTGAGAATCTAACATGTATAAGTAATAAGAGCTCACAAGACAACATTGCGTAGACAATGAATCACCAAAAGACAAAATTTTCATTATTTCACTTTTATCAGGAGTAACAGTTTCTGCCGATTATATATATATATATATATATATATATATATATATATATATATATATATATATATATACTAATAAAAGAAAGTTTCGCTCTGTGTGTGTGTCTGTTGGCGATGGCTAGGAAAATCTAGCCCACCTAGAAGGCTGCAAATTTAGATTTAGGCAGTCCAAACCCTCTCCTGGTCCAACATTGCGTCATAAATATTTTAATTACTTTCTGAAATATTAATTAAAATGCACAAAGAACTCTCATTAAAAATACGCTTTTTTTCATCGGTTGGTTGGTTGTGTAGAATATCTTCTCAGAACACATTAAATAAATCAGAGTGACGTTGCATAGATAAGGACTTATAACGAAATAGTGCCAACATTGATTGCAGTTACCTGCATATAGCCAAGCTAATACAGCGCCATCTACTCACGGCAAATTACCTAAACGCCACCTGTTTAAGACATTTACAGGCACGTTTTTCTTCATTATAATTATCTGGGTTTAAGGTTTTTTTAAAACAGGACGTATATTATTATGATAGAGACTACTATTACAGAAAACTTTATTTAACAGATTATTTGTTATATATTTGCGGGAATGGCGAGGGGTAGGGGTCTAATTACATTTAACAATTTTAACCCGTAGCGTTTAATTGTTGTTTTATATACAGAATACCGCTATTTTAAATCTCAGTTTCTCAGTAATATCTCAGTAATAATGTTCCGAACTTCTCCATTTAGTTCCATTTTTACTAAATTATCGTAAAACTCAGCATTCATTGCTTCAAGGTGTATTTCTAAAAAGCAATTACCAGTATTTCCGAATAATAGCCTAAGCCAAATTTCAAAATAAGTTCCTAGCTTAACCAAATGAATCAATCTTTAAAAATGTACAGTGATCCTCCTAATTAGTTATTTGCTGAAGGTCACTTGAACATTCGCCATCCCCCCACCCCCCCTCCGGAGCCCTCCTTCAAAGTTTTCTCTAACTATTTCCCGTTTTCATATCTCAGCAACTATCTTTACGATTTCAATACAAGTGATTCCAAACATTATAATTAACTTAATAATTACCCTTTATAACATTAAACTAAATTTATGAGTAGTGGTTACCACTATTTCTGAATAATAGTTTAAGCCAAATTTCTAATTAAGTTCCTAGCGTAACCAAACGAACGAATTTTTAAAGATACATAGCGGTTGTCCTAATTAGTCGTTTGCTGAACAGAACTTGAACATCCCCTCCCTCCCCCCCGAACCCTCCTTCAAGGTTTTTTACCTAACTATGCCCCGTTTCCATATCTCAGCAACTATCTTTCCGATTTGAACGCAAGTGATTCCAAACATTATAATTAACTTAATAGACACCCTTTATAACTTTAAACTTAATTTATGAGTAGAGGCTACCACTATTTCCGAATAATAGTTTAAGCCAAATTTGTAATGAAGTTTCTAGCTTAACCAAACGAACGAATTTTTAAAGATGCATAGTGATCCTCCTAATTAGTCATTTGCTGAAGGGAACTTGAACACCCCCCCCCCCTCCTCCCGGTCCTTCCTTCAAAGTTTTTCCTCTAACTATGCCCTGTTTCCATATCTCCACAACTATATTTCCGATTTCTACGCAACTGATTCCAAACATTATAATTAACTCAATAGTAACCTTCTATAACATTAAAGTAAATTTATGAGTAGCGGTTACCACTATTTCTGAATAATAGTTTAAGCCAAATTTCTAATTAAGTTCCTAGCTTAACCAAACGAACGAATTTTTAAAGATGTATAGTGGTTGTCTTAATTAGTCATTTGCTGAACGGCACTTGAACATCCCCTCCCCCCCGACCCCTGCTTCAAAGTTTTTTACCTAACTATGCTACCTTTTCCATATCTCAGCAACTATCTTTCCGATTTGAACGCAAGTGATTCTCAACATTATAATTAACTTAATAGACACCCTTTATAACATTAAACTAAATTTATGAGTAGAGGCTACCACTATTTCCGAATAATAGTTTAAGCCAAATTTGTAATTAAGTTTCTAGTTAACCAAACGAACGAATTTTTAAAGAAGCATCGTAGTCCTCCTAATTAGTCGTTTTCTGAAGGACACTTGAACATCCCCTTCACCTGGCACCTCACTCATGATTATTTTCTCTAACTGTGCCTTATTTCAATAACTCGGCTTATAATGTTCCCATCTTCTCGAAACCAGCTCGATTTTGTCGCACGCCTACTATACAGTACCGCAGGCAACGTTATCCTGTCTCAGAGGTTCTTTCCGAAAGAGGTTGCTCCCCTGGCGGTGGAAGGGGGAAATAAAAGATTTTCCGAAGCGTGTGAGCGTGCCCGGTATACGGTGTCGAAGACATCGGAAACCTTGGCCAGAGTTTCGTTTTTTAAAAGATTTCAGTTTATTACACGGGCTCGGGCAACGCCGGGCGGGTCAGCTAGTATTTATATATTATAAAGTCCTTTGTCAAAAGTTTTTTAGGTTCCTAGTTTTCAGAACTGTCTAAGAAACAAAAGTAATAGGAAAAGCAATTAAAATAATAATAGTAATGAAACTATTCTAAAAAAAAATACCTGCTAGCAATATTTGAGATTTGATATAGTATTTGCATTTAAAATAAAAAATTCTAACAGAAACAAAAGTATAAATGTATCTATATATTTATTTCATTTCGACTTCTGAAATGTATGCATAAAAATATGCATAAAATTACACAAATTAGAAATTACAATTTTTAAAATTAATATATAAGGTATCCGAAAAGTATTTGCCTGATTTCAAAATTTATTCATACCCGCTATATATAAGATAAACATGTGAAACCGGTACAAAAATTTCGAAAACTAACCAAGTTTTTTTAGTTGCAGGTTTCCGTGACGTGGCTGTAGTGTAGTAATGTCAATGTCCGGGAAACTGGAAATGTTCACAAATCAGGAAAAAAACTCAATCTGTCCTCTGGTATAACGAGGCCCTTTTGGCATCTGTAATTCACATGATGCCGTATGCACTGATTTCTTGGGACTTCGCTGAAAAGAGTCTCACTTCTTCCACTCTTTCAGCTGAGTTTGATGGTCGGCCATTGGAAGTTCTCGGTACATGGTTAGGATTCGTGTGCACTGGCAGTGCTACACTACAGCTACTTTTTGGAAACCTGCAACAAAAAAACTTGGTTAGTTTTCCAACATTTTAGCACCAGTTTCACATGTCTATCTTACATACGTACAGCAGAAATTAATAAATTTTGTATTTAGGGAAAGACTTTTCGGACACCCTGCACATTAATTCATAAATGAATTACATTATTTTCGTTACATTAAAATGCAAAATCTACGCTTCTTCCTTGCTTAGGTGAGGAATTGGAATTTTTAATTAAAGATAATTATTTTCATTTCAAAATGTGTTAGAAAAATGATGTAAAACAAACGTAATTATAATGAATCTCTTTCAACTCGCATATTTCTCTACGTAAAGAAGTTATTATCAATAAAATATGATCAAAACATTGTCAGTATATATAAAGCTGTATTGGGCCTGATGAAGAAAAATTGTTAATTATTTAATAAGAATGTAAAAGGTCTATTCTTAAAGATAAAATGAAATTTTCTAGTGTTATTAATGTGAAGTATGGTTACAGATGTCAAAATTTTCTTATGGGGTAGAAGTAGAATGAAATCAAGTTTACTATTAGTTTCTGTCATAGCACGAAAATTAGAATTTCCTTAAAATAGTTCAATATGTAAAGTAAGTCATATGTAGAGTAATGCTTCAATCTAAAAATGGAGAAATGTGCATGCAGGTATGCATTAAATATGTTTAATATATGCACAAGAAATATGCACCCATAAATTTTTATTTATCTCTAATTTTTTTAGATTGTTACATATTTTGGTACTTTTCCGTTATACGAACACCATGCCAAAGTGTATAGTAATACATAATGTATGTAAATGTATGTAAATGTATGTATTATATATATGCTTGGCGACAATGGTGTTCGTATAACGGAAACGTACCCATATTTTAGTGTGCTTAGATGTACAAGATACGGGAAATAATACTTCATTGCAGTAATAAATTATATCTACCCTATATATATAAAATCCTAATGAAACGAATTTGTGAAACGATTTTATGAAACGAATTTATGAAACGATTTTATGAAACGACTGATTAAACGACTGATTGTGTTTCAGGGCTATTTTTAATAAAATATTAAACGCTTGATGGTGAAATTAATACCAATCTACCCTATATATATAAAATCCTAATGAAACGAATTTGTGAAACGATTTTATGAAACGAATTTATGAAACGATTTTATGAAACGACTGATTAAACGACTGATTGTGTTTCAGGGCTATTTTTAATAAAATATTAAACGCTTGATGGTGAAATTAATACCAATTGGCCATAAAAATCCGTGGATGTCAAAACTGGTAATAGAATTTTGAAATTGGAATTAGTTTTCGAGATATTAATTTTTTTCTAATTTTAATGACATTTCTGTAAAGATGGCAACTAATTACTCTGTTTTTTTGTGACAAAAAAGAGAAAAAAATTGAAAAGGATCCCGATAGGGATTATTGATTTCTTTTTATTCGTCATTTTCAAATTGAAAATGAATTTATCTTTTATTTCAATCGATAATGAAGACAAGATTATGATTAAATTATGTTTTTCAGGAAAATTTGAAAAAAAAATCACATTTCTATCGTCAAGATTCAATCGTCTGTCAGCATTTAATTTAATTTATAAACTGAAAATATTTTGAATAAATTCGTCCAAATGACGTCATTTATGTAAACGCAAAAGAAAGGGAGGTAAAGGAATTAATAGTAATTAATATTTATTGATATCATTTGTTATTTTTTTGTAAAATTTAATTAAACGAATTCATAAAATCACTAATTCGGATATTTGAAGCGAATATATAAAATAATAATTGCCCAACTGAACGGAAGGAGAATAAAATATCCTGCTTGGTTTTCTTTCCAATTTTAATGAGAATATGACATCAATTATTGTGGAGTGACATTTATCCCTTTCTCTCTTTTATTGGCAGCAAGGGAAAAAACGCTCCCTATATATTAGAGAAATGCTATTAAAGTTTAAAACAAATGAATATTTCAGTAGCATTACTTTTTTAATAATGAATTATATGTTTACACATAAATAACAAAGAGAAGAAAAAACTACAAATAATTAAATTACTATACTCGAAAAACACTTAAGGTGTAAATTACGTTATATATTAAAATGATTTTCGTTTTTTTTCCAATTTAAGGGCCTTCGCGAGATACAGAAAGTGACCTTGGCGATGAATTGAAATTCGGCAACATGTTTTCTAACAGTCTATTCGCTTTCTGATATAAACAAGCTATTATTTCGATATTTATACAATTTATTTTATATAAAGAAGCCATTTATCTATTTTTATGTACAAAAAGAGGTAAATTGAAAGACAATTATAAATAAATTGTATATATACATATAAATACATGTATAAACAAGCATAAAAGTTCGGTGTTTTTCCAGTATATGGGGCAGAGAAAATAGCCTTGGCGGAAAAGGAAATTTGGCAACATACTTTCTGTCAACCTATTCACTTTGCCATTTCGTATACAGAAGCATTTTTTCAATATTTATACCATTTGTTTAGCGTAAAATGTCATTTATCCTATTTTATATATAATCAGAAGTAATCTGTAATAGAAAAAAACAATAATATGCGTATAAGTAAAATACGCATATAAACAAAAAAATCGTCCAATTTGTTTTCATGGCTGTTTATGTCATTTGGCACCAAATCTCACTTTCTGATGCCCGAAATGCGCCAAGCTTTTTAAAAAAGCGTCAAGACCCCTATAATAGAAAAGCACCAAAAGTTCATAGCTCGAATTACGCCAAACCTAAAAGCAAAGCATCCTATACTGGAAAAGTACCCGATTTTCTTATGGACAATATTCAAGTGACATAACATGGGGTAAAATTATCGCTGATAGCAAATTTGTTTAAATATCTCATCAATTGATGCCGAATAAATGCAGCCATGCATGCGCAAAATATTTAATTAGTTTGTATGATAAATAAATATTAGAAAATTCGTATATACATATTAATTAAAATAAATAATTTACATATTTAAAATAACATATATGCATGATGGTGCACTAAAATAGAGAGAAAATTAAAACCTGTTACTGAAAATGTCTATAACATAGTACTTTTGAATACCGTTGTTCTTAATGTTATTCACAAGCAGATGGAATTTTTCTGATCCTTAAACGCAAAGGAAAAATAGAATACAGATCGTTGTTATAAAAGTACGAGAGGTAGCCACAATTTAAACCTAACCATTTTATACAAGCTGGTTTTCAAGTTGTAATTGATTTTACTTATCAATCCCGAAAACAGTCGTCCGTTGTCGCAACAGCTGTGTATGAGGCCATGGTAATAAAAAAATGCCCCATTAAAACGTTAAAAGCATGGAAACTCAATTACAGATTTACCAATATTTTTAAAACAAAGCACGCTGTTATGTTTTTTGAGGCCTCGAAGTCTGAGCGGGGGTTGACGAGCGTAGCTCGCAGGGGGTAGGCCCCCTAGTATTTATATAAATAATGTGTACTGCATATAATTGAATAAATTACGTAGCTATTGCCATCAACTTATACGATTATAGAAATAGTAAATAAAATAAGTTAAATAATAGCAATTTAACGTATCATTGCCTACATGTTATAAGGAAAGGCAATTGCACACTTCTGTCTACTACCAAATGCCCGAAAAACAAACGTACATTCTCATCTAAACCTAAATTTTCATAACTGAATAATAAAGAAACTCAAAACTTGTGAAATAAAAAGGCATCTTACATATTTATTAGTTTAGCGTTGCTAAACTAAAACCATAAATAGAAAATACGTACACTTTCAAATTTTTCTTGTGCAGTTCACAATTAATCAAAGCTGCATCACTCATAATCGCTTTTGCTATTGCTGGGGAAATCAGCATTCATACAATATTATATTTTCATAAATGAAATCATCTTCACTTCCATCTACTTTATTTAAAATTCCAGTTACTGTGAGATTTCACAGCGACTGAAAACCACGCTTCTAGTACATTCAGTCGTATATTTTTTTAATTCATGGATTTTTTGCCGTTAAAATTGTATGATGCGCATTATAAACTATATATTGTTCATTTCTGTTTTTCCTATCAGAAACAGAATGCGCATTATATTCGAGTAAATACGGTCATCAAATAATCTGTAGTACAATTTCTCAATTATAATTTTCAACATGTATACGCTACCGCGCAACCGCAGCAGCGTATTACTGCTTATTTTACGGTTTATTACTGTCAATTTTACGGTGTAATACTAGAAGCTGGTATGCCAGTATACTGTAAAATCAACACTTTTTTTGCAGTGTTTATCTGTCACTGGTTGGGATATTGCAAACAATTCAGCTCATGAGAGAGCATTTTTTTTCCTTAAATGCAATATTGAGTAAAATCGGCGCTTATATCCTTTGTAAATATCGTATAAAGTGTGTTTATCCTTAGTGGCATACTTTTTATGGAGTTTCTTAATTCATATTTGCATTAAACATTTTTAACTGGTTTTATATTAGGCATTATAAGGATAATACAGAAACATCTATTGGACAAAAACTGGCTTTTTTGCTCCTTTTTTTTCTTTTGATTATATCATTCCTAAAGCGTAAAATTATGCATATATATATTTATATGCATTTTTTGAACAAATTGTCAAAATATTCAAATACATATACATATAGGGCAATGTCATATTATACAGACTCTAATAATATGTATTCTCTATAAAAATATGCGAAAATATTTTAATTCCACATTTAGTTATATTAAAGGAAAATGTAAAAAAAAAAACCAACATAAGAAAAGTAACCAATATACTACCATAAAGTATTTTTTCTGTAAGAAAGTTAAATATATTTGGCTTTTAATACTTTACCTGTAACATGATATGTTTGTTCTACGATAGATTATGAAATGTTATGGTTGTTTTATGAAATATGTACTCAAAATATCATAAATATGTTATTCAATCTTTCCCAAATGTTTCAGGTTTCTAACACATTATTAATCTTTAGAGATAAGATCTGAGTAGTTTTGCTAGTGTCCAGATTTACGTGAGACATTTTCAGGAGTTCAAAGACCAGTCCCATGGAGCAACTACGCTGTAACAAAAAATTCCAAATCTGTTATATTGCACAATTTTTTTTTTAATTTTCCCATAGCATGTTATTCTTTTCTTTTTTTTTAACCCTGAAAAGGCCTTATTTTTTTTCAACGTCAGAATAGAATATACGGAAAGATATGGTATTGCTGTCATCAGGGTATTTCGTACATGCTCTGTGGCAGAAGCAACCATGTGAATGCTGCTCCAGTGAATGCCGTAATGGTGAGTGCTGTAATTAGTTTATAAACCTCTATTAGTTTATAAACCCTTTCTTGATATTCTAAGAAGTATCAATAATTTCAGTCTTAAAAATCCATGTGGGTTTCTCAAACTCAAAAGGAATAAGAAAAAAGGTGTATGTAGAGTTTCCAGGGAAATACTACAGTTCAATTTTTAATACCACTATTTTCGTATAGTATTATTCACCTTATTTAATCGTAAAACTTCTGTAAATGTATATAAGGACTATTTCTTTTCGAAAAAAGTGGTATTCTAACCTCAATTGCGGTATTTTCATGGCAACCATGGATCTCTGGTAACTACGAGATTAAGAACTGCTGCTTTAGAGAACACCTGATGCAAGAGATCTTGGCATTGTCTATGTCGTTGTAATGTGGTAAAGTTGTTTATTTTCGTATTTTGACCTAAAAATTAATCATCTTTACATTGCGATAAGTACTGAAGTTTCACGTAGGTACGAACTAAATATGATATACAATTGTTTCTATGTGTACTATTTTAACACTTTATTTTGTTAAATTGTATTCAGATATTAGACAGGTTTAAAAAAACACTTTTTATACTATAAAAAGACAGTTTTTGTTATAAATATTTGTAGTGTTGAAAGATTACTTTGTCTGTTTTTCGACATATATACATTTAAATATTAATAATGCTAAATATGATATACAATTGTTTCTATGTGTACTATTTTAACACTTTATTTTGTTAAATTGTATTCAGATATTAGACAGGTTTAAAAAAACACTTTTTATACTATAAAAATATAGTTTTTGTTATAAATATTTGTAGTGTTGAAAGATTACTTTGTCTGTTTTTCGACATATATACATTTAAATATTAATAATGCTAAATAAAAGGATTTTCACATTAAAATAGTTAGCGAACAATTTATAACGCTTTCCCCTATGATAAAAAAGGGCATAAAAGTAATTCTGAATAAATATACATAAATACCTCCTAAGGCTATATTCGTTCCAGTGCTTTTGTTTTCTTAAGAGTCAGATGTCATGTAGTGAACTTCCAGCTTTGCTACATTCTTTGCTTAAGTGCATTTTCTGCTTCCAGAAAAACATGTATTAAGATATCGATTGCGTATTAACTGTTATTGTGAAAACTGCTGTATTAGAATAGTCACATATTGTAGAAGCTTGGGTATGCACTCTGATTGGATTTGAAACAAGAAATACAGAGTGCAAGAAAGCTAGTTATTTATATTAATAGAATTGCATGCTCTAACTGAAAGAAGGCAAATGAATGATGTATATAGATGTCGATTTTTCCCCTAGTTTGTTTGGGTTTAAAGCTAAATAATCGTGAATTCAACCTTAAATATTAAAATCATTTTACAAAAGATACTTTTAGATATATCTTTAATCTCGCAGTAAAATAGAAATATTACAAAGGTACAGAAGTCAGCTTGACCACGATTGAAAATTCAAAGTATTTCGAAATGTACAAAGGGCGTTCCATAAAAACTGAGAGTAAAATCATAAGAAATCAAGAAATATATTTACAGCAAAACATACATCATTCTTTTTCAAAATATGTTCCCTCAGATGATATGGAATGGTCCCATCGTTCAACCCACATTTCAAAACAAGTAGAGAAGCCTTTTTCAGGAAGCTGCTTAAAAGAACCCTGCACTGAAAAAATAACCTCAGAATCTATATTAAATTTTCTGCCACAGGGCTTTTCCTTCAGCGTCGGAAACAGCCCGAAATCGCATGGTGAGAAATTTGGACTGTAAGAGGATGTAGCATGATTTTAATATTGAATTTACTAAGATATTGCTGAACAGAAGTAGCGACATGCGGGCGAGCATCATCGGGATGTTATGGCCAATTCCCTACCAGTTCATGACGCTTTCTCGATATGTGTTGTCGCAAAATTTTCAAAATTGAAACATAATATTTACCATTCACAGTAGTTTTTGGGGGCACAGCATGCTCATAGATTACACCTTTATGATCGAAGAAAATAATCATCATGACTTTTCCAGCAGATTTGGTTTGTCGGATTTTTTTCGGAGGTGGAGAATCAGTGTGTTTCCGTACACTTATTGTGGGCATGGTTACGGTATCAAAATGATGCACCCAAGTTTCATCACCTGTTATTATTGTCTTTAGGAAATTCCAATCATTTTGAAGCATCTGTTTCCACTCACAACATTGGTGAAATCTTGTTTGAATTTGTTCTTTAGTAAGATGATGACGGACCCATCTGGAGCAAACATGGAGAAGCTGTAAATTGTTGCATAGAATGCAAAATATCAACGTTTTCGAAATATTAGTTTATGTCGCTATCTCCTCACATGTCATTCACCGATTTTCTTGCAAGATTGCCCCCCCCCCCCCAAGTGTTAACATTTCGATCATTCACAACACTTTCTGGTCGGCCAGACATAGGAACCAGTTCTGCAGACAAATGTCCTTTTTTGAAATCACCATGCCATCTAAAAATCTTAGACTCACCAAAACATTTGTCTGTGTAAGCTTCTTTCATTATGTTAACTATTTCTGGAGCTGTTTTGCCTGATATTCTTCTTTCCTTTTCTTTCCTACTTCATGTGCACTGACTGCCATTACCCCAAAACCACGCCATACTTTTTGAACGTTAAAACAAAATAACAAACTTTCCTACACTGAAAATGTAGAGTGCCTAATTAAACTTTCAGACATTAATAAAATACTTTTTATGTTTAATCGTGCACAAGATAAGGTTTATTTTTATAATATTTTAAATCTACTTTTTTTGAAAAAAATTCTAACGATCACGGTTGATTTTTACAAAACTTTTTCTATTTTTCTTTTACTCGATTTAAACATGCAGATAAAAAATAATTCTATTAAAAGAAATAAACAGCATTTTTGCACTATGACTTTCTATATATCTCTCATTTATTTTCTAACCAGAGGGTATACCTAAGATTCAATAATCTGTGATTATTCTAAGTCCTTCTGTTTTCAGTATAATAGTTAATTTGCAATCAGTATGTTATCGCATATTTTTCGAAAAACAGAAAATGCACTTAAGCAAACAATGTAGCAAGGCTAGAATTTTACCACGTGACATCTTACACTTGAGAAAACAAAAGCACTGGAAAGAATATAGCCTTAGGAGATGAAATATTTATGTATACTTATTTGGAACTGTTTTTGAGCTCTTTATGATCGCAAGGGGAAAGTAATTATTTGATCACTGTGTATTTTCATGCGAAACTACTAGTATTTAACTCATTACTTATATTTGAAGAGAAGATAAGCAAAGTCTGAAGATTAATTAACAAATTTGCATTTTAAATAGTCATAAAATTAAATAATTACTCTGTTTTGTTTAATGCAGTTTCATGCGAAAAAATTAAGTTTTGAAAACTAAATGTGTAAATAGAAAGCTAAATTTGAATCTCATAAAAATTAGTCTATGTTTAAGAAACTGCGACTATTTGAAATCAGCATTTATCAAAACAATGGGTATTAAACTTCTAATATATTAAAGTATACTTATTCATAACCAAAAGAAACAATTTAATTATATCTTATATAATAAGTTATGATATTAAATGGCCTTAATTAACTCACACAAAAAAGAGAGGATACGGGAATTAAAACCCTTCCTAAATAAATTTAAAACAGATATTACACTGCAGTGCCACTGAATTTGAGGCACCTGATTAGAAACAAGTTGCTTCTCCTCTGGTCTCGTTAATTAGTTGCACATAACGAGGTATGGTATCAACGACTTTATGACTGTGTTTCAAAGACATGGCATGCCAAACATCAATTTGAAATTTTCATAAATCAGTAAAAGACAATAGTGTGAAATGACGTGTTGCAAACATTTTTCAATAGTATCCCAATGATGTTGAAAGGAATTCAAATCCGATATTATTAATGGTCATTTCAATAAGGAGACTTCGGAAGTAGGTAGTTGCTACCCGGATGACAGAAAAGCATAAAAAGATGAAAGTGATCGTCCAGATTACACTCTATCTACTTAGAAGCAGAGAGTGTGTTTCGTACAAGTGCCATAGTTCCCTAGCTTTACCAAGAATAAAACACCTCCAGTCATCGCTGAATAGTCTTGACTTTGTACACTTCCAAGCTGGCATGATACACTTAAGGATCTGTGAACATGACGCCATATTCTTAGCATAGCGTTACGAAACGCACCACCCCATGATTAATTCGAGATGCATAAGATTATTCATGATAGATATTCTACTCATCCCTACTCGTCTCTATAGTGATTGGCCCATGCAAGACGTTGCGCCCGGTAACGTGCATTTACAAGTGGTACACCCCTGACCAAAATTATAAGGACACTAAAAATGTAAAGAATTATAAATTTTATCGAATTCCAAGTATTAATAAATACATTATAGAATATCTATCTATAATTCTGCCATGTTTAGTTTTTTTTCAAAAACGATTTGTTAGAAATATGAAATAAAAATATTAATTAAAAATTTAATGGTCATAATTCTAATAATGCTGCTTATAATTTCGAATAGATACAGTTTAAAAAAGAAATGTAAATCACCTATAATTTGAAGACACTGAGCCATACGAGTTCACGTGCTTGGAACAAGTTTTGATAATTTTGATGTAAATATAGTTGCCCTGGGATGTAAATAGCTTCTTCGATATCTGTAATGGATGAATATTGTTTGTCATTTACATAAACAAGTTCACCATTACATCGCATACATTTTTCATAATAATCATATCGTGCGATAGCGGTAACCAATCAAATAATGGGATACTGTTATCATTGAACCACTTTTAAGTTTCTTTTGAGGTATGGCACAATGCCTTATCTTGTAGGAAAATTAAATTAACCTCTCGTAAAAGCAACCGTATGCCAAAATTTGCGTTTCTAAAACACATCTGTACACTTTTAAGTTCATTTTCATAAAAATAGTAGCAGGAATAGTCTTATCTTCAGCTGACAAGAGCACCTCAATCCATGACTTATCCTCCTTTCTTTTGACGACTCTATACGACGTTCCTGTTCCTCCACAAATCGTGCCAGTATTACGTATGACTTCAGACGAATGAAAGACGGTTCCATCTTAATGGGTTTAACGTTATTCACTAATACTGACACGATTTGAGGAGGCATAGGAACATTGCATGCACCCGTCCAAATGAAAGACGATCATTTATAGTTTTGGAATCTGTGTCATCTCTAGTTGAAACTAATTTAGTTATTGTTTCTAAGAAAAATTAACTCAAAAAAGTGGTCACCCAGATTTTAGAAATACAAATTTTGGATATGGCGGCATTTAAGAGGTGCAAAATTAATTTATAAAAAAGATGTTATCATCGTGCTATATATATCAAAAAAGACGTTAAAGTTGTTCAATAATAACAATGTTTCATTATTCGATTGACAACCTTGATTGCACAATATGAAAATTATAAAATATTGCTGGAGTGCATTGGTGAATTGTTTTATGTAAATGGCAAGCGATATTCATGCATTACAGAGCTTGGGGAAGCTATTTACAATTCCTGGGTAGCTATATCTACATAATAATTATCAAAATTTGTTACAAACATGTCGACTCGTATGGCTGAGGGTCTTCAAAATAAGGCTGGTTTCATTTTATTAAAATTGTTAATATTCAAACTTAAAAGCAGAGTCCTTATAAATTTGACCATTAAAATTGTAGCAGTTTACATTTTAAAAAGGTCCTTCCGGCATGTACCGGAAAGAAAAGGTAGCTTTCCTACATCTTCGTTTTAAAACTTTAGCTAATGTTACTCGAAAACAGCAAGCTAAAATGCAAAGAAACGGTTAACAAAAGATTCGTTAATACTGAATTTGAATAAGAAATTCTCCAAATTATTGAGCTATAGCCAAGTTTGCTTCATTTATGAAAACTTATTTTGGTCGCCCAATTTGGCGATATTTCGCCTATTGTCGCCAAGTTTGGCAAAAATTTGGCGCTAACAGATATGAATATAAGGTTTTATGCGTATGATTGGGAAAATGATTACAACAATGAAAGAAAATAATTTGCGAGAAATCGCGTTCACTAAAACTCATAAATTAATCGTTGGTTTTTGTAATGTGCTGTCTTGTTTCAAAATGTCAGCCACCCTAGAATTTCAAACTGCTGTATCTCAGCCATTTTTTAAGATAGAGGTAAAAAAAAACATGCTCTGGAATCCTTGTATCAAGGCCTAACACGTAATCAAAAAATAAATTTTAATTTTTAACTTTTTTGTATATTTATTTTAGTTTTAAATCTTTCTTTGACCGCCATCTTGAAACAAGATGGCAGACAAAGCTGGCCAACGAACTCGGTCGAGGCATTGGTGAGCTTAATACACAAAATTAGTTTCATCCAAATCCATTTATAAGTACGAGCGTTATCGTATGACATAGATCAGATATATATATGGATATATCTATATATATAAATCAACATTTGAACGGAGGGTGGTTTTGGGGTCTGGGGGTCATGATCGGTAAAAATATATCGAAATTTTCCGGAATTGCTTTCCTCCGAACGGCTGCAATAGGTAGCTTTATACTTTTTTGTATTGAAAGCTACCTAAAAATCTTAATAAAAGTGAACAAGACGGCACTATTTAATTATAAATACGTATAATCCTCATTAATACTCAGATATGTATAAAATTACGATTCTTTATATTTTTAGCGGGTCTTTAATATTTTTGACAGTGGTGTACTCTGGTGAGCCTTTTGCTCCTGAAGCCCAATGTGTAGGGCGCTGCACAACCTGTCTACTGATTATCTGCATTCCTCCGTCATTCAATTACATTGTCACCTGAGCTAAAAATTGCTGTCATTAGCTGCATACGATGTAGCTAAGTCTTAGAACTTCACGTTCCTTCAAATTTGCATATACTTTATTGTTACTCCCTTTTCCTCTATCCATGTATTCCTGCTCTACGCTTGCTATCTTGCATTGACAAAACTGCATTGTAAAACTCTTTCTTAAACTTAATAACCCATGTAAACACTCCCTATTATATGTCTTAGAAGTCTAAATTGGGCATTTTTCTCCTCGTGAAATTTTTTAACAGTTGTTTGTAAAACCCTACATATCCAACTACGTATATCATATGACAGTCCACACATACGCAGGAATGATGCAGCAATGACAATTTTTTGCCGTAAGATTGTTTATATCTAATTCAATGGCATTTGTTATATATATATAATATCTTTGAATTTCAAAAAACATATCAAGTTCTTGTAATATTCTAATTAAATTTCCTTATATATATATATATATGTGTGTGTGTGTGTGTGTGTGTGTGTGTGTGTAATAATAAAAAAAAATTCCCTTCTTTTCGCCCATCCAGATAATTTTCTCATTAAACTTTGTGGTTTTTGTTTTTAATGCATTTTTTCTTTGGCGCAGCTTGTCCCGAATGGGACCTTGCGCCATAAAACCCTATACAACCAACCAACCAACCCTTCTTTTCGCCATTTTCTTAGTCCTTATTCCAAATTATCATCATTCTATTAAATTACTAAATGTTATCTATTTTATTTATTTTAATTTTTCTCTGTCTTTTATTTATATCTTAAATTCCCTGTTTGATTTAATTCTATATCTTAGTCAAAATATTTTTTAAATCCCTATTCTAAAAATATTTCTAAATTGCAAAACTTCCTAAAAAGCATTTGATTAAATTCCTTTTATTGAGACAGTGAAATTTATTCTTTCAGAATATTTTTTCTTTACATTCTTTTTATTTTATTATTTTCAGATATCATTCGATTTGTCCCATCATCCCCTGCGTTCGCGCGCTTATTTTTTCCTCCAAAATTCATCCGATTCTTGTAATGAGTTCTTACTTGTACGTCAGGTTCGGCCGCCCTTAACCTAATTTCATAGCCATTGATGTTTAAGTTTTTCGGCGCTCTCTTATTGGCCACACCCCTTTTTCCACTCTATTGGTTGGTAATTTTCGCGCGTTAGTGTTCTTACACCAATTTTTTTAGTATTAAACATACTGCTCGAGCAAGGACCGCCAGAATTTTGCTCTATTTTGGTTGTTAAAATAATATGCGGCTCCAGTGACATCCATTCTCCAATTCAACATTGTTTTTCCCCTTGTACATAGTGGGTCATCTAAGAACATTGTGTTCCAACTTGTATATAGAGTGTAGCTAAGGTACGGTAGTGTCTTCAGTGTCTGTTATCTATTGAATGTGAACATCGTACTCCCATGCTGACAATTTATTACTCTGCATTATGTAAACGGATGACATTGCTACAAATAAATGCATTTGATCGCCTACAACGAGTCTTGTTATTGACTGCGGCTCGGCTATGTGTTTCAATTATTCGGTGGAGTTCCTTCAGTACCTGGTTTCGGCGAATCAATGGCCATACTTAATGATGTGACGACTGCGAAAATTTCATGGTGGCTACCCCATAATAAGAAAACCGGTAGTCACTAAACAAAAAAGAAGGGGGTGCCTCGTAATGAAATTAATGTTCAATGTTTATTAAATAAAATACATTCTTAATAAAAACAAAATTAATTTTTTAGTAAAATGACATTAATAAATGTTAAAATACAATACTGCACTAAAGGATGTGAAATATAAATATAGAAGGCGCCACTTTATGTGTTGATATTTGCCTGAGAAGGCGCAATTTTCTCCCGCGCATTTGTAGTGAGAACGTACGTTTATTTTGTTCGTTTATTGATATCTTACGTTTGTTTTGTCAGTTTCTTATAGCAATATAGCATAAAGAGGTTGTATAAATAACCCGAACTCATTTTGTTGCATTTGTGATGGATACGTAGTAAAAAAAAGGCAGCAGAACATAACCGATTTCGTTAAAAAGGCATATTATGCTTACTTCGGTATGGAACTTGGTGACCAGGAAAAGAAATGGGCCCAAACATATAGTTTGTCACACATGTGTTGAACATTTACGGAAATGGACTCAAGATAAAATAAAGTCTCTTCCTTTTGCTATTCCAATGGTATGGCGAGAGCCAGCTAGTCATGAGGATTGCTATTTTTGTTTAACAAAAATAAAAGACTACAATAGCAAAAACAAAGCAAATGTTATGTTCCCAGAAATTTTTTCAACTATTAAACCTGCACCGCATGGTCCAGATCTACCTGTGCCTCACCTCCAACGTCTCTTGATTTATCATCTGATTCTCAAAAATTGAGCAGTGATGAAACCGAAATCTTGTACACAAACCAAGCAACTGACGTTGAACCAGAAAAATTCACGCAAGGTGAGTTAAAAGATTTAATACGCGATTTAAATCTTTCAAAACAAAGTGCTAAAGTTTTAGGATCTTGACTTAAGAATAAAAAATTACGATCGTTGAAAAAATGCTTCAAAACTTTCAAAAACCAGGTTGTAACATGAGTTTAAAAATACATTTTCTGCACTCCCATCTTGAATATTTTCCTGAAAATCTTGGTGAAATGAGTGAAGAACAAGGTGAGAAATTTCATCAGGACATAAAATGCATGGAAAGACGCTATCAAGAACACTGGAATGTCAATATGTTGGCAAATTACTGCTGGGGGCTAAAAAAATCTTCAAAATCTAAAGGACACAAGCGTTCTTTTGATGATAAAGAAAAGTAATTTTACTGTATATAATAGAATATAATTCCTTATAAAACATGCAAACACAGTTATACAGTGAAACCTCTCTAAGGAGACCACCCATTAGACCATAAAAAATCGATCTTTCAGAGAGGTGGTCTCGGAATAGAGGTGATGGGTAAAGCAAAGTTGCATGAAAAACATACTACAAAAAAAAAAAATTATTGAATTAGTTTATTATATTTCATGTCTATACAGCTTTAAAGAAGGAATTAATGGTAGTTTGCTTTGATTTTAACAGCTTCTTATTAACAAATTTTATTTCTAAACATTCTTTGATCTCTTTTAACAAATTATTTATTTCAGTATCATCTCTAACACGTATAGAACTTTCTATCAATCTATTGATTTCAACAAGTGTTTCTTGACATGAAATAGATAATTAAATTTTTAAATTAAATTAAATGATTAAATTAAACAATTGAACTGTGCCGCCAATTTCCTCTCTGATGTTTCATTCTCATGTGCACTTAAAGCCTTCACTTTGTCTTCCAAAGTTAACACAATTCTCTTAGACATCATCTAAATTAGTGTACTAAGCACACAGCAAGAAAAGCACTTCGATGCGAATATGCACTGTGTTATAGCTTCCTCTGAGGTGAAACAAAACTGAGGTGATAACAACAAGTGGAAATCTTTCCAAGAAAAGCAACAGAATTGAGATAAACTGGAATCTGAAAAATACTCCTGCACTGCACTTTACAGGTGGATAATAGACCTTCTCCCACCAATATCAACTATCCCTCCATAATCTTATTGACATTAAAAGCGGTAATGCACTAGAACCAGCTTTTTCCTTCTGAACGGGGAGGAGGAGGGGAGATTACCTTGATTCGCGAAGTCTAAAAGGAAGTAGACTTAGCTGAGCATGTTTTCCGGAGAGAAGTGGAATTTTGAGATATCCCCATGCAAAGGAAAGTAATCCTACTCTTCGACTGAAAAGTTGAAAAGTGGTCTTTCAGGGAGGGAGACGAGAAATAGTGGTCCTTTAATGGAGGAAAATTAACATTGGGCATATAGTAAAAAATTATAGACCATAAATAAATGGTCTTTATGAGAGGTGGTCTCCTTATAGAGGTAGTCTTTCAGGGAGGTTTCACTGTATATGTATATATATATGATTGTATTTATTTATCTGATTTTTTTTGTATATTTTTTAATGAATGTTGTATAAATTGTATGTTCCCAAATTACAAAATTCTTAGTTTCTTAATTGTAAAAAATCCTGACGCGATACATAAAACTGGATATTATTTTTGAAATAAGCATAGCAGATATCTTACAATTTACATAAATTCATGAAAACTCCAGACAATTTTGTAGACTTGTGTTATCCTGGGAAAACCAATGAAATATACATGCCTTGTCCTAGATAAGTGTTTAGTTGCGGCTACTCACGCCGGATAGCTGAAATGCTGTATTCGAAAAACTGAGCTGCTTCCTTATAGGTGTACCGAAAAAAGTATAGCAGAAAATTGCTTAAAAATAATCTGAGCATAGTAGTGTAATTTAGCAGCTTTATTCGATTTGCCTAACTCTGCCTTTGAGTCGGTTAAAGAGGTCAAAATATTATAACATGATGCCACAACTTACTTAATAATTGTCAGATAAAGAAATAAATTCTTCTGTAGAAACCAATGAACAAAGACGGGGAATTACACCATTTCACTCGCTATTGGTGAGTGGATTTTCTGACAAAACGAGAGAATTTCTAAGCAGTCTTTAAAAAAACTGCAGGTTATAGAAGATACGTTTTTTATTTGTTCGCTATATTTTGCAACTCTCCAAATTACCGTGATGTAAATATGGTACTATGTTATATTCTATACTAAACTTTTCTCTGTTGCATATATTTCTTAATGTTATAGGAAAAAATTGCTAAAATGTATGTAGTAATAGTAATGAACTATTTTTGCGTTTGCCTAAATTCTGTCGTAACAAATTTTAACTATAAGTTGCTTTTTGCTGGTTGGTAAAATAAATGCTTGGCTGGTAAGATTTTCTGAAAATTCCTCACCCCTGCGAATGAATTATGCATGCCTTGTAGGAGATGTACGAGTTAAAGTACGCGGCTACTAATGGCCGATAGGTGAAGTGGTGTCTCCGAAAAACTGAGTTGCCTCCTTATATGAGAAACTACAAAATGTACGAATATAAATCAAAAGCATGTGCTTTTTTTTTACTTTGTATTGAAAAGGATTTAAAAAAGGTGTACCGGAACATTATAACAGAAAGTATTTAAAAAAAAATTTGGGTATTTTAGTATAACCTGACAGTTTTAATCGAATTGCCTAGCTGCACCTTTGAGCTGATTAAAGAGGTCAAAATATTATAACATACTATCCATTACTGGATATAAGAAAATTTCTCTAATTTACTTAACTACTTAACATAGAAACCTAAGATTTAACACTCATCTGAAGAAATTTCAGTAACTTGAGAATTAGTAAATAGATTTTTTTGCGTAATTTATCTTGTTTTAATGTGGTTTAAATTTGACGATGAAATGTATCCTGGTATCCTACTTATATTTAAAAAGTTTAAATACATTTCAATGTATGGACGGAAATTGCTGAATGTTTGTTTTCAACTATGTTAAATGTTTTCTAAACTGTTTGTTTAAGTACATCATTTCATCGTATCAAAAAATATAGTTCCGCAACAATATTCTTATAGTTTTGGAAAGAGTTTCATATTCTTCTTGACACATGATTTTTCTCACTTATTTTATTACAAATGAACTTATTCTCTTCCTGTGATATTTCAGGGGCTTTAACACGCAGAGCTAAAATCTCTCGAAATAAGTACTTCATCCGAAAGAACATTGCCTCTGGATCAATACTTGATAGAAGCTCTCTTTTACTCTTGTTTATGTCTCTGTAATCCGATTGTCATCTGCTGAAATTCGTCTTATAAAGTCCCCTGGGAAATATTAAGACATCTGGAAAAGTAGAATACCTCTCTGAATGAATCCATCTTTTTGCTATAAAAAATCCAGATAAACGCAATTTTGCAAGTATTTATCTCAAAATTCAACATTAATAAATTCAAATTCGATGAACCCATAAAGGTATATTTAATAAACTCTAAAGTTTTGTTCCTCAATTTTTGTTTAAAAATTTGACAAAAGAAAGAAACATAACTAATTTTAAAATATATTGACATTAATAAAAATAGGTTTTATTCATTCTTTTGGTGAATATATTTTTTTTATTATTTAAATTTTATTTTAAAGACATTATTTAATTATAAAACAATAAATATAGTTCTTATATAAATATATTTCCTTTTTTCTTTTTTTCCGGAAAATCTATAGAATAATTGTGCCTTAGCGTAATTTTTGTAAAAAAAAAAAATCTGTTTTATTATTTAATTATTTCATTCAATAAATACACGAAACATGAAGGCCTTCTGTGATTAAATAAGTAAAAATTACTGAACAGAAATCCTTGTATTATGGTAGATTTTTTTTAATATGATATATCTTTACGTAAAATCATCACCTACTTTTCTTAGTACATTTGCCTTCCCCATCATTGTCATAGAAAATGTGTTAAAATTTGTAGATCTGTTTAATTTATTTATTTGATAATTACATCCCAAAGCTTTTTATTTAAATATTTTAATAAGAAATCCGAAAATTTTAAAAAATATTCTTAAGTTTTTAATTTTATTTAATAATGATTATAAAGCTATAAAAATATAAATCCTATAACTTCCCTTATTGAAAGGAGATATTTTATTGACATTTATTGAAAAGAATTATCCAAATAACTTTAATATCACAGAATCATCTTGTGTCAGGGTGGGTGATCGAAACCACACTCTCTTTCGTGAGAAAGTGTTTAAATCCAGCGCCTTACACCAATCGGCTATACTGACTTCCCCTAACTGGTCTGGAACGAAAGAAGTTGCGGATTTAATTTTGGTCTTAAAGAATAAATTTGCGTTTTAATATTGTTGTGGGACTATGATGAATAATGGTTTCAAAACAACAGAAGATTCTCCAAATATAATATAAACAAAAAGGTTTAATAAAATAGCAACATATACAACCGAGGATTGGATTCAAATACAAATATACAACTGGGTTAATATTTATGAACGATACAAATTTTCGTATTTCAATATAAACATAATTAGCAAGATTCCCAGAACATTGCATCAAAATTCAACCAACAACCAGGGCTAAAATCTATAGAACACTTGCTCGTTCTTGCGTTCTCTTTGTCGGGCATTGCGTGAACTTATCTTTGTTCTCGCGTTTATTGTAGCTTGTGGATATTATTAATTCATTGAGTTCATATTATTGTTGTTGTTGTTTCTCCTTCTTTCCACATATATGATGATGCAAATTGATTAAATAAGCACTGGGAATACTATATAACAAATATTTACACAAAATGACACTTTGCAAAAATATGTATTTGAAATAATATTTATAATAGTAATTAAAATGTCCATTACAAGTGCGAAAGTATAGAAGCAAATATTATGTTACGGCAGTTGAACTATATACTGAACAATTTATTCATATAAAATTGACAGTAAAAATAGAAAAATTAAACAAAATAAAAATATTAAAGCCAAAATGAATCTTTGACACAGACATTCATAATCTTTATCTGAGACAAAGTCTTCGATTGATTGTCAAAATAGGGATTTATGCTTCTGGAACAGAACTTAATTATTTTCAATTAGATGCCTATATTGGATAACACGGTTATATAAGACTGGACGATCTAAGATATGGATGAACCAATCGTGGAGAAACAACTTGGTCATGCTTTTTAACATGCTAAGCAGAAGTGAATGGGCATTGTAGCCAATGGCACAAACGACTTCAGTACCAGCCGAGAAAGCTCTTGTTTGTTAAGACCGGGGTTTAGGACGAGTTTATGACCAAATCACATGACTTCTATCGACCCAATCTACCAAAAAAACTATCCTAGACAGGAGAGAAACAAATAACTTTCTCGGCTGATTGGGTCAGCTGACGATCATGTGATCTGACGTCATGAATTCCTCTTAAGATGAGAACAACAACCCAAGCTTCCTCGGCCAGTACTGAAATTGGTCGTGCCAGTGATCGGAAGTAGCGCGCATTAAGTAGCGAAACTTATTTAGTAGATTGCAGTGAAAAGCGCTACATTTTGAAAAATGTAAAGTAGCGAGTAGAGCGATTCGAAAATTCAGTAGTTTGTAGCAGGCACAAAAGATACTTTAAACTCTACTTCAGGAAAGAAAAAAACTACCATTCTTCAAATCACATGATCGCAATTTGTTTCTTTAAGGCAAAAGTATTTTGCACAATAATCTGGGAATGTCAACAACAAATTACTGTAAGAATAGACACTTTCAGTGCTACGTCAGTCATGATGTTGTCATTGGAAATTGGCTCCAAACAAACGGTTGCTATGTTTCATTTCTTATTAAATTTAAATCGTATAAAATGTCACTACTGCATATAAAACATTAAAACACTTAGCTGTGAGATATTGCTGTAAGATAATATACAATCAAAAATATACAATCAAAATAGAACATACAACATAGCAACTGTTTGTTTGGAGTCAGTTTCCAAACAAAATGTCATGACTGATGTCACGACTGAAAGCATCTTTAGCAAATAAAATTTATGTGGTGTATGGTTGGAGCATAAATATGCTATGTATAATGGTAGACCCTAGTTATATCGTTTGTTCAGATACATAGTTGTTTTCGTATATCAAATGTAAATATGTCGTTATATATGTCCTTTTATATATGTCGTTTTATATATGTCGTTATATATAAAATAAATAAACTATAATTTAATCACATTTTTATGTAACTATATATAAATATTAATTGTATTACGTATACCTCTTAATTTTGCTAAGAAAGCTGTAATATGTGTATAAACAAACATTTTGGAGAACTCAAGCAAAATATTTACTTGTATGTTATATTTTTTAATTTTTTTAATTTGCTCAGTTATATCGCGTTTGATTGTATACCGGCAGACGCGATACAATGAGGCTCAACTGTATTACCTAGTCCGTGTACTCCACTTCAAGTGTAGATTGAAATTTTTGAGAAAATTTAAAAATAGGGAAGTAATGGCCATTTTTGAAAAGTAGTTTGTAATCGCTAATTCTTAAAAGAAGTAGTTGTGGTTAAGTACATTTTCGATAAAGTAGTTGTAGTTCTAATTCACTGCAAAATAAAAGCTGTTTTTACGAACACTGATTGTAGCACATAATGTAAAGAGGTGGAGAGTAGGCCGCAGACACACAATGGTGTTCTTCTCCCAATGTAGTATCACTAGAATAGGCCGTGATTTGTGAGGAATAAAATAAGAAATCTATTTTTATTTGGAATTTGTTGAAATTATTGGGAGAAAATTATACATGTAGCGACCCACATCTGCTACACTCCATTGTAGTTGTCATTTTGAAACTGAATTTTGTTTTAGTTTTGCTTTTAAATATGAAAGAAATGAAGGATGACGGAAAATATTCATTTTGGCTAATGTATATTCCAATTCGTTTTCAATTTCTCCTGTATGGCCTCCGACCGAATTGAAATAAATTAACTATTTGGTGTTGAATAATAAGACTAGGATTTCCGAGATTATATGATCTCTAGAATCCACATTCAACAATGCTAAAAGACTGGATAAGCTGCCGTATAATATTAAAAATATTTTTCCAGTAGATGAATTTGTTCATGTAACTAGCTGCCAAACCAAAGAGTTCTACCTGAAAAATAGTGTTTTCATGTGCCGTTCTAATTCTCCAAGAGTAAATATATATATTGTTTCATATGCACAGCAGCTAAACCAGTACCTGTATCGCTCTTAGAACCGTATATGAAAATGGGAGTATCGCTATGAAATTTTTGAATAGATGTTGAAATAGTACCTTCCGAAGATAGATCGATGTTTTGAACTCTTAGTATAGTGGAGCGAATAGATTTGATGTCAAGGTATTCAGCTTTGTTATAACTAAGTGTTCTGCTTCTTGGGCATTCGTGGTTTATTTGGAGATCTCGCAATATTTGGAGTGCTTTTGAGTAAGTTCTTTTATAAGATATTGTAATAAGAAGTATATTGTTTTACGAAGAAAAGCCTGGACTCCTGTTAGGGCCACATATTAGAAAACCAAATTCAACAAGCATAAAATAGTTTCCTTTGGAGAATGCACTTATACCATATAATTAAAACGCAAGGGGGCAATCTTCCTTAAATGATGAGAACTTTAAAAAGGAGGAGAAATGACGAATCCTTCTTCAAAATTTTAAAAATTGAGTTACTTTCCTTTTTGATTACTCAGAAGTAAGGACAGTTGACTTTGCCCAGCTACCATACTACTTCCGTTGTCACGGCCCAGAGCTGCCTAAATTGATTTTTTTTTTATCCATATTAAATTTCAATACTACGAATTTTCCTTAGGTGGATGATATTTGAACATTTTTCCTATGACATTTTATACCGTTTACTGAAATTCATGAAACGAAACGTTCTCGAAAACAATGAAATTAAACTTGGATCTAAAAGAGTGAACTGAGAAATAGTTTATGAATTCTAAAAATATTCATGAATTAATCCTGATTCTAGAAAGTATATATTGATTTGTTAATTATTTATCAAGACATAAGAAAATAATCCAGAGAAATTTCAAGAAATGCTTAAAAAGCTGTTTGTAAAATGAATGGATTTTCTTTGATCTAACATTATTAAAAATATTCGTAATTGTCTCCAAGGGAGAAAAAAAAAAGATTTAATGCTCTAATGACCAATTAACTTTCTAAAATGAGCTTTCTCGGCAGAATTAATGAGATAAACTTTTGATTGCTTAAAATATAAAATAAGATTTTTTTTGTTGTTGTTGTACTTTTTTTTTTTCAAATCACAGGAAAAAGATGTTTTCCTTCTATTGTTGTATGTTTGGTCTATGTCAAGCATTTTATTAATTACTTATTACTTAATATAATTATCGCAATACGTTGCTTATTCTATGGTTTTCATCGTCGGAATCTATAAATCTAATGCCGACGTAATGTATTTTTTTAAATGTCTCTTTCGATTTTAATTATTTAAAAAAAAACTTTTAAATTGGGAAATTTCTACTTATGAAAAATTTTAAAATTTTATCATTTTCTTAAAAATACTTAAAATTTAATAAGACATTTTTTAGAAACGTACTACATCTACATCTGATGTCTACTTTCAGATGGTGTAAATTGTATTTCGATAATTATATTAAATGATGAGTAATCACCTATTTAAAATTTCTCATTGGTTAACATGGGATTTCGCGATTGAAGAAGAATGGTGAGGCAGGTCCTTAATCCGGTGATTCGATCTAAACAATTTACATTTTAAGACTTCTAATAAAATTATTTTTCCATGTAAGACATGATTTCATACTAAATACAGGTTGTTCTATACTTTAATATCTGAATTTTTCTCGCTATAGTTTTCAAGAAAGCGTCAATAACTTCCGAATTTCGCTACTAATTGGTACTGAAGTCACTTTCATGTTACTGCTTATAGCCGTTTTACTATAAGTAGACATACAACTCTAACACTATAAGTTCTACAACTCTAACTTTATCCATTCAAACGTTATTTGTGTGTACCCAGACTTTTGTTTGCATCTTGTATATGACGACGGTCTGCCTAGAGTATGTCACCTCTCTTAGGTGTGGCGTTTTAGTAACTAACACATAATAACTATTAGAATCATATACTAAAATTCAAACTTGTTGAAATAGCTTAAATGGGTAATTTTTTGCGGAGGGGGGGGGGGGGGGGTGGGCCGGCTTAAGAACTAAAACGATTGCACCATGTATATGACAGTGTGCTTGGAGTATGTCGCCTCTGTTTGGACTGGAGATTTGTTAACTAACATAGTATAATAACTGTCTGAATAATATACTAGGACTTCCCTCAAAGGGATTAGTCTGAGTGATATTGCTGAGAACATAGGGTTAACAATTACAATATAAAGAAAAAGAGCAAATTAAATGATAGAATTACAAAATATCATATATAAATTCATATACACTGTTAAAAAAATAGAAAAGAAGTACCGTTCATCAGATGTGTTGTCATAATTTTTTTTATCATGTGGCAAAGGATCTCATTTTCTTAAGCGCGTATTGCGCAAAACTTAAAAAAAAAAAAAAAAAAAAAACGCCGGATCTTTTAAAACGCCAAGCTTTTTAAAGTTACGTAATTGGATTTGCAGCCAATAGATTATTCGATCAAGCGTGGCTTAACGCAAATTTAATTTCATTGTTGCACCTTTTTTGTGTGTGAATTTAAAATTTTTCTTCCTTGATTATATATCTATTATTTGTATGTTTATAAAAACTCTTACACTTCAAACCACATTGATAGCATGTTTTGCTACAAACCAGATTGCAAAACTATAGTCTAAATTACTATTAAAGTATAGAAAAAATCTTTCGATGACTTCTGTAAAATAACTTTTACATTAAATCTCCATATCGGCAAAATTGAAAATTATATATATTACAAAGTTAAGCTTAACAGATACTTCTTGATTATTCTATAGGAGGCTCTGCCCCCTGCGCCTTTAATGCGCCTTTACAGCGCCAATCCGCAGACTTTTCTTTTGCCTGTCTGTCTGTCTCTCCACAATCTGTCTGTTTCCCTATCCGTTTTTCTGCCCGTCTCTCTAACTGATTGTCTATCTCTCTACAAGTCTCGCTACCTGTCTCTATATTTCTCTACCGGTCTCGCTACCCGTCTCTATATTCCTCTACCAGTCTCTCTACCCGCCAATCTATTTCTCTAACCGTCTGTCTATCCGTCTAACTACTTGTATGTCTAGCCGTGTCTCTATCCACTTCGCTACCCATTTGTCTATCTGTCTCTCTATCCGTCTGGCTATACGCCTCTCTACCCATCCTCTTACCCATCTCCGTACCCATCTACTGTCTCTCTACTCGTCTGTATACCCGTCTCACTATTCGTCTGTTTTTGTACCCGACTCTTCACCCGTCTCGCTATCAATCTCATTACCCGTCAGTCAACTCGTCTCTGTACTCATCTCTCTACTCGTCTCTTTATCTACCACGCTACGCGTCTCACAACCTTTCTCGCTACATTCCAGTCTACCGGTGTCGCTACCCGTCTCGAGCCCCATCTCGCTACCCCTCTGTCAACCCTCTTTTTACCTTTCTCTCTAGCCGTCTGTCTATTCGTTTCGCTACCCGTCAGTCTACCTATGTCGCTACTCGTCTCTCTACCCATCTCACTACCCGTCTGTCTACCCGTTTGTTTACTCGTCTTTCTACCTCTCGCCACCTCTTCCCAATATTTAAACAGTTCATTTATTATACAGAAGCCGATTATCAGTTATTAAATGCAAACAGAAGTAATTTATCTAATAAGTGTAATCAGATGCTTTTTTTTTAAAATACATACATAAACCTGAATAATAATTCATCAGTTTTGTGTTCATAGTTGTTTATATCATTTGACAGTAAATCTCAACTTCTTAAACCTGAATTGTCTCAAGCTTTTTAAAAAAAACCACAAGGTCTGTATAACTGCAAAGTACCCTGAGGGCTATATTAGCTACATGTTATTAAGTTTCGTTATCGCGTTTGCAGCCAATTGCTTATGTCAGAAAGCGTGGCTTAACGCCATTTTAAATTCATTACTGTAACTTTCTTTTCTTTTCTTTTCTTTTTTTTTGAAGGGGGGAGGGGGGAAGGGTTTCAAATATATACATTTAAATTAAAACTTTTGCCTCCATGCCATTAGTGTTGTTTGTATTATTAACTAATACCTTGTAGACCGAGCTTCATTTGATACAAATGTAAAAGACTTCTTCTACAGTTTTTTTGTAGGAGAAACTTTCGTAATTGGGCCCAAAGCCAATCGAAGTATTTAATATCATTATTGTAACTCTTATAGAGTTAAAAGAATATTGTTGCTAGCTTTACTCTTGTTTGAGACCAACCTTGCATGTGTACCTGAATGGGAAAAAGTTTCGTATCCTATGTCGGTTGGCGAAAAAAATTTTAAATGGTGCCAAAAGGTAGTTTTAGCAACTTACAAAATTTTTCAAGAGAGCGGTAAAACATGTTTTTAAATATTTACAAACATACGTTTATTAAAGCATGTTTTTGCGCCATCTTAAAAATTTAAGCACGATGCTAAAATGAAATTTTATCGCCATATTCGATATTTTAATAAGTAATGAAAACACATAAACAAACTTATATAACAAACCTAAGAGGCATTTTTGTGATAAATAATTGTTATTGTCAGGGGGTTAAATTGTAAACAATTAATAAACGGCTAGTAAATAATAAATAGCATTGAAAATCTAAGGTACTTTTCGGTTAGCCGAGCGCCAGTGAAATGTATATATCTATATATACATATATATATATGTATACATACACACATATATGTATGTGTATATATATATGTATATATACATACATGCATATATAAATGTGTGTATGTATAGATATATGTATATATATGTATACATAGATATATAAATTTCACTGGTGCCCGGCTAACAGAAAAGTACCAAATCTAAAAATGGAGAAGTGGTCCGTATAAAAATTAAGCGCTTGATATATGTAAATCTTTTTTTATTTTTTAATATTTCCGAATGCACAGATAAAAAGGTAAAAATCTCTTTTCCAAATGCCAAATAGAAAATATACAAAATAGAAAAATATCTGCTAAAAAATATATTTACATAATACTACATCTGCAAAAAAATAAGATTTAGAAAAAGTAATCCAAATCCTGCAGATCCCAACAATCACATCGAAAAACTTATCGCCAAATCTTACGCACAGGAGATGGATTTTTCCCTCTGAATGCAGAATATTAGTTTTTTTCTTGTACGATGGGTGATTATAACTGTTTCATTTCACATACTACATACCGTTTGATATATTGGTACTTTTATGTTATCCTGGCGCAGTTGATAAATCGCCAAATATTGTTCCTATAACATTTTCATATTGAATTCATTTAAATATAAACCTTTCACTCATTTAATTTAAAATACATGCCTTTCATTAATCCCATTTAAAATGCTAAAAAGAGAAAAAAAAAAGAAATAATGCCATAAATCGAAACCTTTTATTTAAACACCAAAGAATTTTTTTTTATTATTTACACATGAGAAATAAAAAAAGCTGCTATTGCTGAGATTTGCGCCAAATCTCTAATACCAAGTCTACTAAATTATTGCGGGGTTTTTCTTTCAAAGAGAAAAAAATCCAGATTAATTTTCGATTTCTACTCAATTGAAATATATTTTATTGTGCGTGCATATTTTTTTTTGCTCCTTGTACTCCATGAACTTTTCAATTCCGATTGTCTACGAAAATCTCGCGCCGGTGAAAATGACGTACCACAAAATTTCGTGACGTATGTACTTTAATTGTGCTTTTTTATCTATTTTTTTAATATAATTTCCAAGCGGTTTAGCATTTATTCTTGGTAATAAATAGACGTCGTTGTCACCTTTATAGGTACCTGCTGTAAAAATTTGAACGAAATCCGTTAAATATTTTTTTGAGTTATGCTTGACGAAAGGTTTTAATATCCATCGTAGCTATATATGGGGCAAAGTAATACTGCGCTGTGTATGAGTCTTCGTTGCACTCAGACAATTATCAAATAAGTCGTGTTGAAATACTTTTAATGCGTACGGTTTTTTTTTTTTTTTTTTTTTTTGGTCTTTAAGGACTAAAGGACTCCTTAACGTCACTGTTTCTGAATGGAAGACACATGATTACATATTTACCACTTTCTTTAGTATATCTCAACAAATTTTTAGCCTTTTTAAAATGCCTTAAATAAAAGCTCTAGTGCTATTAACTAAAAAAGAGCATTCTATTCTAAATATCCTTAAAAACATTTGAATATCACGCGGTTAAAATACAATGGCTTTTTTTAATTGTATGTATATAATGTAAATAGTCACAATTAACATTTAATATCATTTTTTCGTAAATGTTACCGAAAAATGTTGTTTTCTGACTAATTTTTAAACTTTTTTTCACCTGTCATACTTGAAATGCTTTAATGTATAATAGAAGAATAAAAAGATAGAAAAGTTACACAACACTTTAAATGGTTTATAAATATATTCAAAATTTTAAATTAACTACATATTTTCAATTTATGAGTTACAAACAGAAAGAAACATCCAGTAACACACTACATAATATGAATAGGAATATTTATATAAAAGCTCTTTTGATGTTTATGGTTGACTTTTTCAATGATGCAACGAAAGAAAGTTTTCAAAAGAGAAAAGTATTTCTGCTTTTTTCGGATGCATGATTATAGAAATTTCCAAAGAAAAAGAAAAAATTCCTTTCTATAACATTTTTTGATAAAAATGTTGCGTAAAGACATTTTCGCTGGATGTCTTGCAAAATTTTCAGAATTTTCCCAAAAAAGTATAAAATATGTCTCCGTTTTATATATTTTTTATACTATTCAAAAACACAATTAAAATTTTTTTCAGTTTAACCATTTTTATTATACAACTAGCTTTTATTATAGAACGTCCGGCTTTGCATGGGTGCCATGATGTTTTAAAGCTAACTCTAAATACCTTTATCTGTAAAGTTCAAACTCAACATCATTTTTAATTTACAAAAATAAAAAATTACAGATTACATTTGAATTGAATTTTTTCTTTATTCTATCAAATAAAAACACTGTTGACTTCATACATAATAATTCAACTGGAAATGCAAATATCGTCTGTAAATGAGACATAAAATTTACAATACATATAAAAAAAAAATTTAAATCGTCTGCTGCGACTGTCATGACTTTCATATATATGTATAGTCATGACGCATGTTATAGTCATGATATAGTCATATAGCACATAACGCAAGAGGCCTTAAAAGTACATTTCCTTCTTATCCAGGTGTCAAATATAGGCAACAAAGGTGATAAATTGCCAAATATTGTTTCAATGCCCGCCTTTGACATCGATTACTGCTTTTAAGCCGTACAAACATTCCTTTCATATTTAAATTAAATATCTTCGTTTTATAATATTGTTTCTCATTAAAACTTTTTTCTTTGTAGCTTAAATAAAATCAGTAATAGTTATTTTATTTTATTTCTTGAGGTGTTTGTAATTATTTTAATCTCTAACTGATACAGCCGTTTCCCAAAGACCGTTAACCAAACGAAAGCCTAATATACCGTCACCAAGATGAAAAACATATACCAATGCCAATCTTTTCGTCCAAAATAAGGATAAAATACCCAAATTTACTATCAAAAATCTTGGTTATATTGGTATACACCATAATGAGCGCGGAAATTTTCTCTATCCGATGGTGCAAACCGCAAAAAATCAATCGGGTATTTTTTAAAATTACCCTGGACATACACTTTTAGGGCTTCTTGCTTTATAATATAAATGATGAAATTACTAGAACGATGACATAATTACAAACATTGAACCAGCAAAGCATACAAATTTTAACTGAAAATAACCTTAAGGGGAGGTTTTTTCCTGTTTCTTTGACCTAAAATTCACGTGATTTTTATGATTTTTTTTAGGTTACAAAGAAAACAGATATCAGAAGCTTCGGTTTTTTTGCATCATATCTTTTGGCATTTCACTTATATATTTAAATTTTTGTGTGTGATAAAAAACTGAATAATACGACTTTTGCGGCGGGGAGAACCTGCAGGTGTGCGCCGTTAACTTCCAATAGGTAGACCGTTTTTCTTCGGTCACAATGATCTGAAACAGATTTGGTCGCCAGATTACGAAAGAGTATTATGATATGGAGTTTATATTAACACTTAGTCTAAAAAGTTCATTTTTGACAAAATGGCACTCATTTCAAGAAAAAGGGTCATTTCTTTTTTGCCATTTTCATTCACCATTTTCCGAGCTCGAAAAAAAAATAATCAATGAAAATTATACTTCTCGGTACATTGAGCTCCAGCATAAACGATTATACATTTTTTCTTAAAATAGAAGGGATTCGGTCGAATAGTCCTAATGGTCACCCAGTTTCAAAAGCATGGTTTCGAGATTTTTTATTTTGACATGTTTTCGAGATGCAATAGACTTCGAGCGTATGCGTTGAAAACCTTTTTCAGGTTGCTGTGGCGTTACATTTCAGAAGCAAAAAATATTATAAGGAATAGGAATATCACGAAATCGCTTTAGGTTAACAATTTATTATACACTTAAAAAATGCAACAAAAAAAATCAAAATTTTTACACAAAGGGATTTAACCTCTTCTTATATAAAAGAATGACTTTATATTTTCAATATCCAAAGAGATTTTGAATATTGCGTGGTTAAAATGCGAAAACAGTTTTATTAGATTCCTAATTTACATTGAATATAACCTTTAATATACACGGTGCCATAAAATACATTTTTCTGTATAGAATAATCTGTAACTGAAACTAATGATTGTAATGAGAGGAAATTTTATATTTAGAGTTTTGAAGATGATAAGGTGAATTCCGTGAAAACAAATTTAGTGCCATTGGGCATACAAGTTGCCAAAATGGAAATTTCTGTCCCAGTTGTAGTTGAAAAGTCAAATTTTTGCATCAATCGCTAGTAAAATGTTTTGTGCGTTGGTGACAGCATATCTACTAATTTCTTTTGAAAAATCATTGGGCAGGTGAATAATTCATTTGAATTACTGACGAATTGTGGTGTGTCCTACCTGGCAATACCAATATGCATGAAAAATTTGGTATATTTGATTACTGGTACTGCCTGATTCCACGGAATTTCATTTCACCAAACATGGGTTCACGTACAAATTTTTATTTTCCCCATACTTTGTATGCGGAAAACTGTATAGAAAAGAAGTTAAAATCCGTTTTCAAAACGTTTCTACCTTTTTTTTTTTTTTTTTTTTTTTTTTTTTTTTTTTTTTTTAATAGAAGGGGGAAGGTGCACGAAAACTGTGATTTTGTACATTTTTATAAAATTCAAAGGTTCATACAATCTTTTTTTTTTAACTGGAAGAGATAAGCTGAAAATTCAAAAAGATCTGAAATCTGCAAAATTTTTTGTAATAGATAATTTAGGATTTATCTGAATTTTTTGAAAATGCCAAAAATTTGGTCAAAATGCCAAATTTTGAAAAAATATACCTCATGAAACAAAAGAGATAATTGTATAGATTTTTCTATGTGTTATTATTACTTCCAAACTTACACCCCTCCCCCCCCCCAAAAAAAAAAATAAATAAATAAATAAATAAATAAAAAATAATTTTAAAAAAATCGGACTATTATCACTTTTGCCTCTTTAATTACAAAATTTACGGAAATTTCGATAAATCAGAATTATTGGCAGATTGTGACTCAAAAGTAGGAAGTGGCATTCATATGCCATTTAGCAAGTAAAGCGCTCTCTATATAATGCCTTCAATCTATAAGTCGTTTTCTGTTATTCCTGTTAGTCTGTCAGATATAGTTTTGAAATTTGACAAATTACAGTCAACTACGAAGAAAAAGAACATTCAGATACAAGACGCTTTTTATTAAATACATTTTCTGGGCTTATTCGGAGAAATATTTCTGAAATCCTCTGTAGTTTTTTGGTTCAGTCAAGGATTCAATAGGCATAAGATTTCCAAAGTATTTTATTCCTGTATCAGAATATGGGATACAAGAGATTATCACAGTTATATGCATATGTTCGTACCGTGAGAGATCATGAAATTTCTCTTTCTGAAAATACAAAAATCTCTAAAGAATGTATACAAGAAAATATTCAATTTCGCGGACTCTTATGATATGAACATAGGAACCATGTATTCAGTAATTGAATACATTGATCACAACTATGGTAAAAGCGTTTAAATCGTAGTTTTCGACACCCCCCCTTTCCCCCTTTGGACATTGTTTTTTTTTTTTCAAATTGATTTTAACTTATTTTATATAGGTTTCCATTTACAAAGTATTGTAAACACAAAATGATGCAACAACCAAAGAAAATAATAAATATAAAAATTTGTCAGAATTCTGTGTGATGACCCAACTATGTTTTCCGTAGACTTCGTCTTCTCATGCCTTCAAAAGTCTAAATATAAATTTATCCGCTTACTCTGCTTATTAATTTTAGTTACAGATACTTCCAAGCAGGGAGGGTTATTTTATGTTCCCCCGGTATGTTGTGAAATATATTTAAAACTATTTCTTTAAATTCAAAAATAAATCTGCTATATAAAATAAGACTATTTTCTCTTTACAGTTCTTAATAAAACTCCAAATGATTATTACGATAAAAATTATCCATCCAAATGGAGCATATACTTCTATGTCATACAATTCATAATTATTTGAAAACATTACAAAAATTATTTTATTGTAACAAAGATTGTTCTATGAAATTCTCATTGCATGAACTATATTATCTTTTTACTACTATAGCATTCCATCATTTATTTCCACTTTTCATTCCCATAAAATTTAAGAAGACATAATTAATGAATAAATTTTAATACTTAATAAACTTTTTTAGAAAAATCGTTCAATAAATTTACAATTGCATTATCTTCACTTTTACTGCTTTATTGTTTTAGTTATATCTGTCAAAATTGAAAAAAACAAAATTTAACGAGGAATATTTAATGAGTTTTGTAATTACTGAGAAGAATTTCAGCATTAATTAAGCTTCAATATTTCTGTTTCGCCGTATGGCAACCGATTAACGTATTTAAAGAAGAAGATCTGAAATTAAAATAAAGAAAAGGGTTCGAAATTAAGATATGTCGTAATTAAGCTATCTTTTATTTCAGTACGAAATAGTGTAGTGATGTGGATTCTGAAAATTCTGCGTATTTTTAGAAAATGACTATTTTGTTACTTATATATAATATTTATTATACAGAATTTGTTAAAGACAATAATATTATTTTATTGAAAGAATATCTTTAATAAAAAATGTATATTTAAATGTGATATTTGAATATTTTTTTCTTTTTAATTACATATCTAAATCTATGGATAAAAAGTGATAGGTTTGGTTGTCTTCCCCTCTGTCTGTCTGTCCATCTGTACGTTAGCCTATCTCCACATACACGATTCGTATTCGTTTACGAACTGTTCTCAATAACTGGACAGATAACACTTTACAGAAGAAGACAGATTTTTAATAGCACAAAGAACTGGAAAATACACCTAAGGAATTTCTCTGGAAAGATGGGGAAATCTAACTCATCACCTCACGAGATAGCAGAGAGGTCTGTACCTCTCACATTTACAGGGCTTTACAAATTTAATAAAATCTGGTAGCCAGAAAAATATTCTGGTCACCAGGGGAAAAAAAAGTTACCCTTCCCTTCTACCCCGTCATTGGTTTTCAAAAAGACAAAAAAAATTAATTAATTGACAAAAAATAATAACAAGCATAATTTAGAATAATTAGTTAAATAGTTTAGAATAGTACATTAATTTAGAAAGATAATATAAACTAAATTTTCTAATGAAACTTATAAAAATTATATATCTCTGAAAAAAAGAAGAAAGAAATACTATAAAGGCTGAATTCACCGGGAAGTTCGAGAAATGCTGATTGCCAAATGCTTCAAATGCCTTGATAATTGAGTGCTACAAAATCTCTATCGATGAAATAGTGAATCAGAAGAGCAATTTTTTGCATTTTTTCTTGTCGAAGTTAGTCAAATAATTCAGATTTTATTATTTTAAAATTTACATTTCGTGATTTATTTAAGCATTTGCATTTCAGCATTTATTTAAGCAAAAATAAGACAAAATTTTCTAATGAAACTTATCAAAATTATATATCTCATGCTTAAATTATCTTATTTTTGCCCAATTAAAAATAAAAGTTTTAAAATATTTTTTGTTTCAATATAATTTATAAGTTTGTTTCTTAAAGTTTTGCAACTTTGCAGCATCTATAATGATACATCTTATGATAAATTTAATTTAACATTGTGACTAAGATGAGTAACAGATGCTGTTCTTGATACAAATTACTGTCAGGTAATTCCCGTAAACACATTGATTGTAAAAAAAAAAATAAGCTATTTATATACATAAGCCAGATCGAATAATAAAAATATTTACGTGATTATAAATTCAATCCCAGTATTAGAAATACCAAAACCTCAAGAATTATGAAATATGCAATGCACTTGTTTGCTAGTATTACGTAATCGAAATCAGCAGCCGGCTGCAAGGACAAATCACTGCTTGTCACACACAAACTAGAATGGGGGAGAGAAAAATGTCGTTTGTGCTAATTTTTTAGGTCAATTTTTGTACAAAAAGGGGGAAAAATGCCAGATTAACTAACTTGGTCGCCAGTGGCGACCTGGCGACCGCATTTGTCAAACCCTGCTCATATACATGAAAGAAACTGAAGTAAAAAAACAAAACGTCTAAATTAAGAAAACTAGAACTTCAATTCAGTTGCTTTTTGGAGCAACTAAAAATCAAGTGTTTGTTTTTACTTTATTATTAATAAAACTATTAATAAAGCCATTAATAAAGGTAAACAATTAGACAGATAACCTGTTTTAAATATGTGTTATTTCGTAGAAAAAACATTCTAAATTCTTAATTATTGTGCGTAGCGCTTTGAAATTACAGCTACATATGCAGGATGTATCTGAAATGATAGCTAGAACTATAAAAAGTAATAATACACGTCAAGAAGAAGAAACTGTATAGGAAACCCGGGACTTATTCAGTCTAAAGTACAGCATATCTCACTGCAAACTGAATCAGAGTTTTCTTTCACATCTTTATTATTAATGAAGATATTTTAGCGAGATCCCATCATATAAACTTCGGTTTGTATGAAATGTGATGACATCATGAAAAGTACTGAAAGTGCATTGTAATTTTGTCGGTGACACCGTATTTACTGCCAGCAAAATTCAGAATTATAGAGCGTCTAGCTCAGTGTTGTTTGAAATCAAATGACTACCATTAACAGCAATTCTCTTGATGTCAGCATATTTCACAGAAAGCAAAGTAATTTTGTTGAAAGGATCATTAAAATATTTTTATTATTTTTAAGTTATGAACAAAATTCCGAATTCGGCTCGGAGTGAGATATTCCGCATTTTTGCTTGAATAAGTGAATTGGGATTCTGTTTTCCTACACAAAAATTGTTTGTTGTGATGTGTATTATCATCCCTTAAAGTTCTGATCATCAATTCAGATACACCTTGTATAAGAAAAATACAGCAGCAATTTTAATATAAACGTTTATTAATCTTTACTTTAATAAATACATCACCAGTATAAATACGAACACAGCTATTTTATTTGTATGTTTTCACTTAAAATAATGTAGGGGAGAGTCGTGTGCATTGAGACAGAGTACACAGTGAAACAGGGAAGCTCTTAATATGGAGTTTACGTTTATACCGCTTGTTTTCCAGCTGTTCAGAGATGGTATATTTCCAGTGTTTCTCAACAACATTGATGTTGTTTTGTTTGGAAGTTACTTAATCGGATAATTTTTCGGAGTTGAAAGTTACACATTTAATTCTGTTACCGATTGTATATCTACAGTCTAATCCTATATAGTATTCCCGATCGAATCTCATATATATGCTTCACTATTTCTGCCTTTAACAGCAACGGTTTAACTGGAGCAAATCCGTAATAAGAGGTACTTAACTAATTTTTTTTAACAAATTGACGTATAACAGTGAGACAGAAAACGTTGGTAGTATACAGTGAAAGGGTGTTTTACTATGCATCATTACAATTAACTGTTAAGATGTTTTTCCATAATGAATAATATTAACTAGATGTTAATTTAATATACTTTTATGTCTTTGAGATATGAGCGTCCATACATTGAGTTCTCACCTTATCACGACTTAGGTACCACTACACTGAGAAAAAAGTCTGCCACTGGAGCCTAGAAATTAAATTGTGGCTCTTGAAAAAATAGTTCCATGTCATCCTTATAAATTCTAGTTCCCTTTGCTTTCTAGTCTCCCCTATTCAAATTCAAGACCGTTTTCCTATATTATCGTGGTCAAGCTTATTTCAGAATCTCTGAAAATAAATGTGAACACAAGAGGTTGGTTTTAGTACACTGTAAAAAAAAATTCGGAAAAGTTTCCGGTAGGAATAGGATTTCCAGTTGCCCGTATAGTACAGGAAACTTTTCCAAACCAACACGGAAAAAAAAACGAAAAAAAACGAAAGTTTTTTCTTTCCGTCAGGAAACTTTTCCTGTTTGATTCAGAAACTAATCTTTAGACACAGAATAAATTCCTGGGTCTTACGGAAATCTTTCCATTCACATAAAGAAACGTTTTGGTAGAACGGTAGAATAGACAGAAAGTATTCCGTTTTAAAAAGGAAAACTTTCCATTCACACTAAGAAATGTCTTGGTAGAACGGTAGAATAGACAGAAAGTATTCCGTTTTAAAAAGGAAAACTTTCCATTCACACTAAGAAATGTCTTAGTAGAATAGTAGAATAGACAGAAAGTATTCCGTTTTAAAAAGGAAAACTTTCCATTCACACTAAGAAATGTCTTGGTAGAATGGTAGAATAGACAGAAAGTATTCCGTTTTAAAAAGGAAAACTTTCCATTCACACTAAGAAATGTCTTGGTAGAACGGTAGAATAGACAGAAAGTATTCCGTTTTAAAAAGGAAACTTTTCCGAATCAGTCAGTAAACTAATCATGAAAAAATTAAAAATTCTTGTGTACTATAGAAACTTTTTCTTTGCTTTACGGAATTTTTTTTCATTATGATCGGAAAATTTTCTGCATTGTAAAGAAACTTTTGTTTTAAAGAGTAGGAACATTAACAGATGAAAATATTGCTTTTGGACACTGTTTTGATATTAATTAAATATTATTAAGAACTTTTTTGAATACATACACACATTTTTAAGTATTTATCATCATAAAATGCATTACATGTAATGGATTTTATGATAACAAAATACTTAAAATGTATGTATGTATTCAAAAAAGTTCTTAATAATATTTAACTAAGATAAAAGGAAATCAAAATAGTGTCCAAAAGCAATATTTTCATCTGTTATTGGTCCTACTCTTTATAACAAAAGTTTCTTTACAATACAGAATCAGCTTGAAATTTTATTTATTTGTTACAAGTAATACTGATACGTTTAGCTCATGGGTATTTACATTTTTTTTAAATAAGTATTTTATACAAGGAATGCTAGAGAAGTATCTTTATAAACAAGGAGAAGTCATTCTCGTAAAAGAAAAGTGTATAAATAAATAAAAAGTACACAATGAAATGGATTTTATGTTCATAAAATACATAATATACTTTTATTTTCTTTAGAATATGTGTATATGTTTCCTAGGGAAAAAAAAAATAAAAAAATATATATATTTTTTAAGCGATATAAAAGAAAGTCCAAATAGTGTCCAAAACAAACCTTTTCATCTGTTGTCTGTATAGCAAAGTGGACTGTACAGAGATGCCAGCTTATTAGTGCCAGAATATACATAGGTGTAGCCAGTGGTGAAGTGTGTGTGGGAGATAATTGCCCCAAGCACTAAATATTTAGGTGATGCCAAAAACTGTTAAATAAGATATTAAAAACGGAACAAAATATTTTCAATTTGGACTGGATATTTAAAACCCACACTTATGTCATTGGGTGTAGCACAAGTGTATGACATGTTGCATGCGTATGAAGTGTATGCAACTAACATTGAAGTTTTATTGGTACTGGAAAGACTTTCTATTGCTGTATATCCAAAACAAAGGACATACAAAACATTTTTTAATCACAATAGTGACCGCCCCTTTTTAAAAAACTAGAACTTCTTTTAATTTACGCCTCAAAAAAAAAAAAAAAAAAAAGCTTATGGGGTCGTCTTCGTTCTTAAGTTGCACAGAACTCCAAACTTTTCAATATGTACATCTAACTTTGACATTATATTTGCCTCTTTCGGTAACTTTTTCTCAAAGATACCAAAAGGGAAGTCACTAGGTCAAAATGTTTAAGAATTATGAAGTTTAAAGTTTGGAACTCCTAATGTTAAACAGCTGGTGGAGTTTTTTTTATATAATTCAATACTTGACGTAATAATTTTATATTCGTATATTTTATTTGAAGCTTTTCGAAATCTATTTCGGTTAAAAAATTATAGATTATGGTTTATTTTATGGTTTAATTTATAAAAAAAATGTATTTTTAAATTAATTAAAAAATTAATTTTAATAGAAATAGATTTCTAAAAACTTCAAATATGCAAATCAAAAATCACAGCTGATTCCGCTAAGTAGTTTTTAAGTTATGCTTAAAACACTACCCACATTACAGTCTGATTTGCAACGATTACAGATTAGGAGTTACAAACTTTAAATTTTCATAATTTCAAAACTACTTGACTGAGTGAATTCCAGTTTGTTATCATAGGGCAACATTTACTGAAAAAGCCAAACATGATGCCCCAATTAGATGTATCTATTGAATTTGCTACAATTTCGGCATGAATATGACCCTCTAAGCTTATTTTTTTCAACATTAAATTAAAAAAGACAGTTTCCAGAAGAATAACTTTGTTTTTTACAGTGACAGTTTGGAGACTAAATGTTCTTTTTTGTCCCCAAATACACCCTGCGCATATATTTCAAATTTGTCACTTTTTATACCCAATTTGTGTCACAGAGACACTTTCCAATTAGGAACATTGCTGCACCTAACTATTATAACCCAATTTGGGTGCTTTTCTGCTCTATTACACACACACACACAAAATAATAATAATAATAAAGTAAATCTAAAAACTTTTGAAGTCATGTAAATTATAAGAATATACAGAATTCAGCTAACCCTAATAAATACGTTGATGATAAACAATTATCAGAAGCCATACAATTTGAAAATGTACAAGACTTTGAACTTGAAGCTCAACTGAAAATTACATAACAAAAAGGCTCAGTAAATGAAAATCATTTTTTGTTAAAATTTAAATCAGCTATTTTTTTTTCAAAATACAATTTTAAAATTACGCGTTTTAAAGTAAAATAACCTTTACTAAATCATTAAAATTAATAATTAGAAAAGCTCATTTAAATTTATTTGAAATTAAAAATATATAGAGAAACTCATTCACTTGTTTAATTTGAAATATTTTAATCATATATAAACAGTTAAAAATATAGTTAAAAAATGGAGCAACAGAAAATGATATAATTTGAAAATGTGAATTCTCTTTTACTTTTGAAAACAGGAAATAAAGTAAACAAATTGGCTTGTGTTATATATCACTTATTTACACTAACTGCAATTTAACAATATACTTTTTATTGACCTATTCTGTATAAAATATATACCACCTTAAATTACCCCTTTGATAAAATAAAAAGCATATAAACTCTTCATTACTAAAAGCTAAATCTTTTTGTTTTGACCAAATTTCTCGATTAAAAATCTTAGAATATAAAAGATAATGTAAGAATTTTATTCAGAAAAAAAAAATTGAAATTTTAAGCATTCTATTCTAGATCTGGATTATATACAGTATTCCTTTAAACATACCTATTCCAGATTATATACACTACTCTGAAATACATACATTAATTCATTTAATGAAGTTGGAGCATATATAAAAAATACTTAAGATAATTATGATTATCTGGGTATAAATTTCAATGGATCTGAAAAAATTATTCTTTGTTATTAAAATGTTTGAAAAGAAACACCAATTTTCCAGCTTTATGAGTTCTTTATAAGCGATTACAGAGTTTGCAGTGAATTAAAGTTTGATTTTTTTAAAATTTAAAATAAAAGATACTTTTAAATCAGGTGTTTGATTTTTTAAAGATTTTAACACTTTAGTTGTTTATTAGTTTACATTTATAAGTAATTAAAATTATATTAAAAAATATATATAAACATTTCAGAGTATTACTAACCATGGAATCTTTATTTTCCGAGTCTTTCCATAAATAAATTACATTGGAATATCGAACCATTTGTTATTTACATGTGCACAATGAAGTCATGAGATATCAATATAAATAACAATAAATATACTTTTGATTGACCTATATTTATTTATTCTAACATTTTACAAATCCTCGCAGAAACCCTCCATGTTTTTGTATTAAAAAATTCACATAAGATTTGTACATATTTTTTTAACAAATAAATTTATGCTTTAATCTTAACATTTCTCAGCTGAGATTCTCTATTTTTAAATTAGAATTTTTATCTTTAAGTGTGATATTTGATTTAAATAAAATTCAAAAAGCAAGGATTTTGAGTGTTGTCTCCCCCAGTCCTTAAATTTACAATGTATTGTTGTCAAAAATAATATTTATAATGAAATATCTTAACCTAAATTTGAAAAAAAAAAAGTGTATTTAAATAAATCAGTTGATTTAAATCAGGATTGAAATCCAGTTGATTTAAATCAATGAACTCTGATTAAAAATTGTTAGACTACACAAGTGTTATTTAGCAATTATTTAATTTAAATTGAGATTATAGTGCTGAAATATAATTTCAATTACTGATCTAAATATTTTAAGATTTCTGAACTTTCTGTATTATAACTGATTAGATAACGTTGAAGAAATTGGCAATGAAACTATGCTTAGATTTCAAAAGATACCAAAATTTACCAATTGCTGTAAAAAGAAGTAATTAAAAAAATTTCTTTCCAAAATCATGTACTTGCATACAATATTTTAACAAAAGATTATATTGAAGTAAAAGTTATAACACCAATCTGGTGAATCAGCTAAATAAACTTATCAAAAGCCAATTTGATAACTTAAAACCTGCATTTTATTTTGAAGAAATAAATTAAGGACTTGTGAATAATATTTATAAACTCTTTACAAATGAAAAAAGCAAAAATATGGAATATATAAGCACTTACTTACAGGGAAGTCCAGTTGCCAGTAAATATATATATATATTAAATATAAATTAAAGTAAAGATACTTTAAAAAAATATTTAAAAAATAAGGAAATTTTAAAAAATGTACACTACCAGTATTGGACATCTGTTTCCTGCTGGTGAAAGCTATATTTTGATAATTGTATAAGGGAATTTATCACCTCTTTAAAATTTCCGTAGGTTACCATGGGATTTCACAATCAGCATTAAAGGGGAAAAAATGATGCCACAGGAATATAGTAGAAAAACGTGATAATTTTACAAAATGTAACAAATAGAGATTTAGCAGACTATCAAATATTCGGCTGAGTACTAACTTTTTAAAAAGTATATTGATTACAATTTTTTTTTATCATGATTAATAACAAAGAAATAAATGTTTGTGAGTCTTTTATTCCTCAATGGCAGATCACTTAATAGCAGAATATTAAAAATTGCAAATTATTCAGAAAAAATATCTATAAAATAGTGAATTCAATAAAAAATCGTTCTTAGCAAATATGTATGTGCTATTTTTTTTTTTACTTAAACTTATTAAAATAAATCAAGTGCATTTAATTTACACAAACATTAAATTGACTAAATACTATTTTTTAAAAAATTTATAAGTTACTCGATTTTTTCTGGCTAACAACAAAAGACAGAAAAAATAAAACAAACATTTATACTGAAAAATAAAATTTATTTTCAACAAAACTATAAATCAAAATGTTTTAATAAAACAAATTACAGCACTGTATTTATGCTATGTATATGCTATTGGCATGTATGTATTCCTTTAGAATTGATGCAGTTAGTAAAAAAGCCTGCCTAGATTCCGGCCTGATAACAGTCTTAATTAAACACCCAGTAGGATGCTAGAGCAACGAAATTGACTCAGTTGAACATTTCTCCGAAAAAAGTGTCACACCATCAACATACGAAAACACCTTGACGTCCTTTCTAACATCCTCATTCTCTAGTAGGCAAGGATGATCTGTTCTAGCTGTAAGGCGACATTGATCACTGCAGTATTATCCTGTAATAATAACAGTAATAATATTAATTTTTTTTATTGTACTAATTGCTAGTGACAATGTATATTTAAAAATATAAAAAAACAGCACAAGAGCAAAGAATGATTAAGGGGACACTTCGTCTTCAGCGATAAGTATTTTTAAGAACAAAATATTTGAAAATTTTCCTTTGAATAAAGAATTCAAAATTCATAAAATTTTTAAAAAATTTAAAAATTAAGGAAATTTTTTAAAATGTACTCTACCAGCATTGGACATCTGTTTCCTGCTGGTGAAAGGTATATTTTGATAATTGTATAACGGAATTTATCATTTCTTTAAAATTTACATAGGTTACTATATGGGATTTCACAATCAGCATTAAAAGAAAAAAAAAATGGTGCCACAGGAATATAGTAGAAAAACATAACAATAATTTTACGATATGTAACAAATAGTGATTTAGCAGATTATCAAATATTCGGCTGGATACTAACTTTTTAAAAGGTATATTAATTAAAAAAATTTATATATATTAAATTGGAAATAAAATAATAAAAATAAAAGTGCTCAGTCAAACTGATGGCATTGAGCTCACAGGCTATTCACACTATTTGCATATTATACTCTTATTTCAAAGAAAAAACACATTTATATAAATTAGAAGGGGGGGGGTCATTAGCTCCCCTATTTACGTCCTTTATACTTAACCAATAAACGTCCAAATCTAATCAGGGAAGCGCCTTATCAAAATAAACCGGTATACAACATTTGCATCAAATTGGATAATTCGGCATGAAAAAACTATTTATTTAAATTAAAATGGACAATTAGTCCCTGTTCCCCCTTTTTACTTAACCAAATGACCCCCCCCCCCCCCCAAAAAAAAAAAAAAAAAAAAAAAAAAAAAAAAAAAAAAAAAAAAAAACGAATCAGGGAAGCATCTTATCAGAATAAACCTATATAAAAAATTTGAAGCAAATCGGTTAATTCTGCATGAAAAACCCATTTATCTAAATTAAGGGGAGGGAATTCGTCCCCGTTCCCTCCTTTATACTTAACAAATGAACCCCCAAAACTAATGCGGGAAACGCCTTATCACAATGAATCAATATACAAAATTTGAAGCAAACTAGATAATTTTGCATAAAAAACCCATTTATCTAACTTAAGGTGGATTAGCCCCTCGTTCCATCCTTTAATCTTAACCAATAAACCCCCAAAATTAATCAGGGAAGTGCCTTATCACAATGAAAATATATACCAAATTTGAAGAAAATCGGATAATTCTGCACGAAAAACCCATTTATTTAAATTAGGGGGAGCATTAACCCCTTTTCCCCCTTTTATACTTAACCAAAGAACCCCAAAGCTAATCAGGGAAGCGCCTAATCAGAATGAACTTATATACCAAATTTGAAGCAAATCGGATAATTCTGCATGAAAAACCTATTTATCTAAATTAAGGAGGGGGGATTAGCCTCCAGTTCCCCCCCCTTTATACTTAACCGATGAACCCTCAAAACTAATCAGGAAAGAGACTTATCACAATGAACCTCATACAATATCTGAAGAAAATTCGATAATTCTGCATGAAAAAACCATTTATCTAAGTTAGGGGGGATTAGCTTCCATTCCCCCTTCATACTTAACCAATGAACCCCCAAAACTAATCAGGGAAGCGCCTTATCAGAATGAACCTATATTCAAAATTTGAAGCAAATTGGATAATTCTGCATGAAAAACACATTTATCTAAATTAAGGGGGGATCAGCCCCCGTTCCACCCCTTTTATACTTAGCAATTGGACCCCCAAAACTAATCAGGGAAGCGCCTTATCACAATGAACCTATATGCAAAATTTGAAGCAAATTGTATAATTCAGCATGAAAAATCAATTTATCCAAATTACGGGGGATTGGACCACGTTCCCCCCTTTATATTTAACCAATGAACCCCCAAAACTGATCCGGGGAAGCGTCTTATCACATCGAACCTATATATAAAAATTGAAACAAATCTGATAATTCTGAATAAAAAAGTCATTTATCTAAAGTAAGGGGGGGGATTAATCACCGTCCCCCTCTTTATACTTAACCAATGAACAACCAAAACTAATGAAGGAAGCGCCTTATCACAATGAAGCTAACACATGGGCTGATAAGTTCCCGGTCTAATAAAGAAAACACAACTTTTTAACAAAACATTATGAGTTTTATAACTTTAATAAATAACATAACTTTAATAATAAATAACAATAATTTAATAATAATTTAATAAATAAATAATAATAATAGTTTAATAATAAATAACATAATTTTATAACGAAAAAGCTCCAAACAGTGTTCTAAATCATTGACTCGTTGTTGTTTTTGGTCAAAAGTCAACACGCGCGGCAGCCACTTTGACAACAGCTTTTTCATAGACAAATGCTCATTCAAAATAAAACCTACACGTTTCTTGGATATCTTCAGAGTCTGAGCTATCGCCTGCAACTTCACTTTACGGTTCCCCCAAACGATTTTTTGGACTATTTTTATGTTTTCCGGAGTAACCACCTCTTTTGCGTGGTGCATCACTGGTGTCCGTACGACCATGTTTAAATTCAGCAAACCAGTCAATAATGTTTGATTTACCTGGTGCAATGTCCGGATAATGCTTATCAAGCCAAGCTTTTGTTTGAACGGTGTTTTTTCCCATCAAAATACAATTCTTGAAATTCTTGTTTATCCATTTTTTTTGTTTATCAACAAAGTTGTTCAAATAAAACCACTCTAACGTTTTATCCACACGGCGAATCATCATGACATCTTTTCTGCTACATTTTAAAGGTTCGTATTTACTAAAAAAAAACATCGGTTCGGCAATTGCAACGCCATCTGTGTGCCAGACCGGGAAATTATCAGCCCATGTGTTATATACAAAATTTGAAGGAAATTGGGTAATTTTGCATGAAAAACCCATTTATTTAATTTAGGGGGATTTGCCCTTGTCCCGCCTATATATTTAACCATTGAACCCCCAAAACTGATCATGGAAGCGTCTTATCAGAAACAATCTATATACAAAATTTTAAGCAAATCGGATAATTCTGCATGAAAAACCCATTTATGTAAATTAAGGGGGGGAGGAAGAATCACTGTTCCCCTCTTTATACTTTACCATTGAACTCCCAAAACTAATCAGGGAAACGACTTATCACAATGAACTTATGTACAAAATATGAAGAAAATTGGATAATTTTGCATGTAAAACCCACTTATTTAATTTAGGGGGACTAGCCCCGGTTCCCCCTTTATATTTAACCATTGAACCCCCAAAACTGATCAGGGAAGCGCCTTATCAAAAACAACCTAATACAAAATTTTAAGCAAATCGGATAATTCTGCATGAAAAACCCATTACATAAATTAAGGGGGGATTAGTCCCATTTCGCTCCCTTTATACTTTACCATTGAACCCCCAAAACTAATCAAGGAAGCACCTTATCAGAATGAACCTTTTATAAAAAAAATTTGAAACAATTGGATAATTCTGCTTTAAAAGATCATTTTTCTCAATTGAAAAGGGGGGGGGGGGGGGAATTAGTCCCTGTTCTCCCCTTTATACTTCACCAATGTACCTACATACAAAATTTGAAGCAAGTTAGATAATTCTGCATGAAAAACCGTTTTATCTAAATTAAGGGTAGGATTGGCCCCCGTTCCCCTCGTTTATACTTTACCATTGAACTCCCAAAACTAATCAGGGAAGCGATTTATCACAATGAACTTATGTACAAAATACGAAGCAAATTGGGTAATTTTACATGAAAAAACCATTTCTTTATTTTAGATGGGGGGATTAGCCCCTGTTCCCCCTTTATATTTAACCATTGAACCCCCAAAACTGATCCAGGGAAGCGCCTTATCACAATGAACCTACATACAAAATTTGAAGCAAATCGGATAATTCTGCATAAAAAACTTATTTATCTAAATTAAGGGGGAGGAATAATCACCGTTCCCCTCTTTATACTTAACCAATGAACCCCCAAAACTAATAAAGGAAGCGCCTTATCACAATGTAGCTCTATAAAAAATATGAAGAAAATTGGGAAATTTTGCATGAAAAACCCATTTATTTAATTTAGGGGGAGATTTGCCCCTGTTCCTCTTTTATATTTAACCATTGAACCCCCAAAACTGATCAGGGAAGCGCCTTATCGGAATGAACCTATATACAAAATTTGAAACAAATCAGATATTTCTGCATGAAAAACACATTATCTAAATTAAGGGGGGGGGGGGATTAGCCCCCAGTTCCCTCATGTAAACTTAACAAATGAACCACCAAAACTGATCAGGGAAGCGCCTTATCAGAGTGAACCTATGTATAAAATTTGAAACAAAACGGATAATTCTGCATGAAAAACCCATTTATATAAATTAAGTGGGGATCGGCCCCCGTCTCCCCTCCCCCTTTTATACTTAGCAATTTAACCCCCAAAACTAATCAAGGAATCGGATTATCAGAATGAACATATATATAAAATTTGAAAATTTAAAATCGGATAATTCTGCATGAAAAACCTATTTATGTAAATTAAGCGGTAGGGGGGGTGGATTAGCCCCCAGTTCCCTCATGTAAACTTAACAAATGAACCCCCAAAACTGATCAGGGAAGCGCCTTATCAGAATGAACCTATGTATAAAATTTGAAACAAATCGGATATTTCTGCATGAAAAACACATTATCTAAATTAAGGGGGGGGGATTAGCCCCCAGTTCCCTCCTGTAAACTTAACAAATGAACCCCCAAAACTGATCAGGGAAGCGCCTTATCAGAAAGAACCTATATAGAATATTTGAAACAAATCGGATAATTCTGCATGAAAAACCCATTATCTAAATTAAGGGGGATTAGCCCCCAGTTCCGCCCTGTATACTTAATCAATTAACCCCCAAAGATAATCAGGGAAGCGCCTTATCAGAATGAACCTATATACAATATTTGAAACAAATCGGATAATTCTGCATGAAAAACCCATTTACCTAAATTAAGGGGGTGGGGGGGATTAATGACCGTTGTCCTCTTTATACTTAACCAATGAACCCCCAAAACTAATGAAGGAAACGCCTTATCACAATGAAGCTATATACAAAATTTGAAGCAAATTGTGCAATTCTGCATGAAAACCCCATTTATTTAGGGAGGGGATTCGCCCCTGTTCCCCCTTTATATTTAACCATTGAACCCCCAAAGCTGATCAGAGAAGCGCCTTATCGGAATGAACCTATATACAAAATTTGAAACAAATCGGATATTTCTGCATGAAAAACACATTATCTAAATTAAGGGGGGGGGGGGGATTAGCCCCCAGTTCCCTCATGTAAACTTAACAAATGAACCCCCAAAACTGATCAGGGAAGCGCCTTATCAGAGTGAACCTATGTATAAAATTTGAAACAAAACGGATAATTCTGCATTAAAAACCCATTTATATAAATTAAGTGGGGATCAGCCCCCGTTCCCCCTCCCCCTTTTATACTTAGCAATTTAACCCCCAAAACTAATCAAGGAATCGGATTATCAGAATGAACATATATATAAAATTTGAAAATTTAAAATCGGATAATTGTGCATGAAAAACCTATTTATGTAAATTAAGCGGTAGGGGGGGTGGATTAGCCCCCAGTTCCCTCATGTAAACTTAACAAATGAACCCCCAAAACTGATCAGGGAAGCGCCTTATCAGAATGAACCTATGTATAAAATTTGAAACAAATCGGATATTTCTGCATGAAAAACACATTATCTAAATTAAGGGGGGGGGATTAGCCCCCAGTTCCCTCCTGTAAACTTAACAAATGAACCCCCAAAACTGATCAGGGAAGCGCCTTATCAGAAAGAACCTATATAGAATATTTGAAACAAATCGGATAATTCTGCATGAAAAAACCCATTATCTAAATTAAGGGGGATTAGCCCCCAGTTCCGCCCTGTATACTTAATCAATTAACCCCCAAAGATAATCAGGGAAGCGCCTTATCAGAATGAACCTATATACAATATTTGAAACAAATCGGATAATTCTGCATGAAAAACCCATTTACCTAAATTAAGGGGGTGGGGGGGATTAATGACCGTTGTCCTCTTTATACTTAACCAATGAACCCCCAAAACTAATGAAGGAAACGCCTTATCACAATGAAGCTATATACAAAATTTGAAGCAAATTGTGCAATTCTGCATGAAAACCCCATTTATTTAGGGAGGGGATTCGCCCCTGTTCCCCCTTTATATTTAACCATTGAACCCCCAAAGCTGATCAGAGAAGCGCCTTATTGGAATGAACCTATATACAAAATTTGAAACAAATCGGATATTTCTGCATGAAAAACACATTATCTAAATTAAGGGGGGGGGGGATTAGCCCCCAGTTCCCTCATGTAAACTTAACAAATGAACCCCCAAAACTGATCAGGGAAGCGCCTTATCAGAGTGAACCTATGTATAAAATTTGAAACAAAACGGATAATTCTGCATTAAAAACCCATTTATATAAATTAAGTGGGGATCAGCCCCCGTTCCCCCTCCCCCTTTTATACTTAGCAATTTAACCCCCAAAACTAATCAAGGAATCGGATTATCAGAATGAACATATATATAAAATTTGAAAATTTAAAATCGGATAATTGTGCATGAAAAACCTATTTATGTAAATTAAGCGGGGGGGGGGGGGGTGTCCGGCTTTCATAACCTGTGAGCTAAAAAAAATTCTATTACAATGATATTTCGGGTTCTGTGAACTCCAAAAATAGCAGAAATTTCAGAACATTTATGATTTATATGTTGACATTATGACTCATTTGAACATTTTTTTATTTCTTGAAATTTGCACAGTATTAACACGTGCATTTAAATACATGACAAGATTTAGTTAAAGGAAAGCACAAATATGAAATAAAATCAAATTAGATATTTTTTTTTTTGTTAGAAACCCACATACAAGATAATTTTTATATAAATTAGGATGAAAAACAATACAGAAATGTAACAAAAACTATTAAAGGTTTTCTTTTTCTTTCTTTTTTTTTATTTTTAAATGAAGAATTGAAGCTTTATATTTTTAAAATAAATCCCCCCCCCCGCACCTCTACTGACAAAAATTCCCTGTTTGCTTTTTTTTATTCTGTTTATTTTAAATTATTAGAAAAGATTAAAAGTCATTTTTTATTTTCAAAATAATGTGAGAAAAATAAAATTTAATCAATTAAATTTGAATATACAGGATGGGGCAGTTGAAAGCTTCTGCATGCAAGCTTTTACAGCATGATTATAGGTAAAATCAACCTCAAGGTATTAAGCATATTCTACTTTACGTTTTTCACAACTAAAATATTGTCTGATATTAAAAGACTACTGAAATTTATTTTACCATATACCATTATAAATTTCGTTATAGCACCCTGACATACATTTCTCAATTTTTTAATCAACATTATAGAATTTAATGGACATTCCTTTTTAATTGAATTTTAATACACTACAAATAATAAAATGTTAAATTGATTCTATAATAATGTAGTACCTGAAAAAAAAAGACAATATATGATTCTGATATGGCATCGAATACAGAAAAATCTCATGAATTTATTTTAAGATCATAGGTATGTTATTGATATCTTCAGTGTTGAATTCAGGCATTTTTCTCCGAGAGGGATTTCTGTGGCTCCTGGGGGCATATTATAGAGTTCTGAGGGGGGGAGGAAGAATCACCGTTCCCCTCTTTATACTTTACCATTGAACTCCCAAAACTAATCAGGGAAACAACTTATCACAATGAACTTATGTACAAAATATGAAGAAAATTGGATAATTTTGCATGTAAAACCCACTTATTTAATTTAGGGGGACTAGCCCCGGTTCCCCCTTTATATTTAACCATTGAACCCCCAAAACTGATCAGGGAAGCGCCTTATCAGAAACAACCTAATACAAAATTTTAAGCAAATCGGATAATTCTGCATGAAAAACCCATTACATAAATTAAGGGGGGATTAGTCTCATTTCGCTCCCTTTATACTTTACCATTGAACTCCCAAAACTAATCAAGGAAGCACCTTATCAGAATGAACCTTTTATAAAAAAAGTTTGAAACAATTGGATAATTCTGCTTTAAAAAATCATTTTTCTCAATTGAGAGGGGGGGGGGGGAATTAGTCCCTGTTCTCCCCTTTATACTTCACCAATGTACCTACATACAAAATTTGAAGCAAGTTAGATAATTCTGCATGAAAAACCGTTTTATCTAAATTAAGGGTAGGATTGGCCCCCGTTCCCCTCGTTTATACTTTACCATTGAACTCCCAAAACTAATCAGGGAAGCGACTTATCACAATGAACTTATGTACAAAATACGAAGCAAATTGGGTAATTTTACATGAAAAAACCATTTCTTTATTTTAGAGGGGGGGGATTAGCCCCTGTTCCCCCTTTATATTTAACCATTGAACCCCCAAAACTGATCCAGGGAAGCGCCTTATCACAATAAACCTATATACAAAATTTGAAGCAAATCTGATAATTCTGCATAAAAAACTTATTTATCTAAATTAAGGGGGAGGAATAATCACCGTTCTCCTCTTTATACTTAACCAATGAACCCCCAAAACTAATAAAGGAAGCGCCTTATCACAATGTAGCTCTATAAAAAATATGAAGAAAATTGGGAAATTTTGCATGAAAAACCCATTTATTTAATTTAGGGGGAGATTAGCCCCTGTTCCTCTTTTATATTTAACCATTGAACCCCCAAAACTGATCAGGGAAGCGCCTTATCGGAATGAACCTATATACAAAATTTGAAACAAATCGGATATTTCTGCATGAAAAACACATTATCTAAATTAAGGGGGGATTAGCCCCCAGTTCCCTCCTGTAAACTTAACAAATGAACCCCCAAAACTGATCAGGGAAGCGCCTTATCAGAATGAACCTATATAGAATATTTGAAACAAATCGGATAATTCTGCATGAAAAACCCATTATCTAAATTAAGGGGGATTAGCCCCCAGTTCCGCCCTGTATACTTAATCAATTAACCTCCAAAGATAATCAGGGAAGCGCCTTATCAGAATGAACCTATATACAATATTTGAAACAAATCGGATAATTCTGCATGAAAAACCCATTTACCTAAATTAAGGTGGTGGGGGGATTAATGACCGTTGTCCTCTTTATACTTAACCAATGAACCCCCAAAACTAATGAAGGAAACGCCTTATCACAATGAAGCTATATACAAAATTAGAAGCAAATTGTGTAATTCTGCATGAAAACCCCATTTACTTAATTTAGGGAGGGGATTCGCCCCTGTTCCCCCTTTATATTTAACCATTGAACCCCCAAAGCTTATCAAAGAAGCGCCTTATTGGAATGAACCTATATACAAAATTTGAAACAAATCGGATATTTCTGCATGAAAAACACATTATCTAAATTAAGGGGGGGGGGGATTAGCCCCCAGTTCCCTCATGTAAACTTAACAAATGAACCACCAAAACTGATCAGGGAAGCACCTTATCAGAGTGAACCTATGTATAAAATTTGAAACAAAACGGATAATTCTGCATGAAAAACACATTTATATAAATTAAGTGGGGATCAGCCCCCGTCTCCCCTCCCCCTTTTATACTTAGCAATTTAACCCCCAAAACTAATCAAGGAATCGGATTATCAGAATGAACATATATATAAAATTTGAAAATTTAAAATCGGATAATTCTGCATGAAAAACCTATTTATGTAAATTAAGCGGGGGGGGGGGGATTAGCCCCCAGTTCCCTCATGTAAACTTAACAAATGAACCCCCAAAACCGATCAGGGAAGCGCCTTATCAGAATGAACCTATGTATAAAATTTGAAACAAATCGGATATTTCTGCATGAAAAACACATTATCTAAATTAAGGGGGGGGGGGGGGGATTAGCCCCAGTTCCCTCCTGTAAACTTAACAAATGAACCCCCAAAACTGATCAGGGAAGCGCCTTATCAGAAAGAACCTATATAGAATATTTGAAACAAATCGGATAATTCTGCATGAAAAACCCATTATCTAAATTAAGGGGGATTAGCCCCCAGTTCCGCCCTGTATACTTAATCAATTAACCCCCAAAGATAATCAGGGAAGCGCCTTATCAGAATGAACCTATATACAATATTTGAAACAAATCGGATAATTCTGCATGAAAAACCCATTTACCTAAATTAAGGGTGTGGGGGAGATTAATGACAGTTGTCCTCTTTATACTTAACCAATGAACCCCCAAAACTAATGAAGGAAACGCCTTATCACAATGAAGCTATATACAAAATTTGAAGCAAATTGTGTAATTCTGCATGAAAACCCCATTTATTTAGGGAGGGGATTCGCCCCTGTTCCCCCTTTATATTTAACCATTGAACCCCCAAAGCTGATCAGAGAAGCGCCTTATTGGAATGAACCTATATACAAAATTTGAAACAAATCGGATATTTCTGCATGAAAAACACATTATCTAAATTAAGGGGGGGGGGATTAGCCCCCAGTTCCCTCATGTAAACTTAACAAATGAACCCCCAAAACTGATCAGGGAAGCGCCTTATCAGAGTGAACCTATGTGTAAAATTTGAAACAAAACTGATAATTCTGCATTAAAAACCCATTTATATAAATTAAGTGGGGATCAGCCCCCGTTCCCCCTCCCCCTTTTATACTTAGCAATTTAACCCCCAAAACTAATCAAGGAATCGGATTATTAGAATGAACATATATATAAAATTTGAAAATTTAAAATCGGATAATTCTGCATGAAAAACCTATTTATGTAAATTAAGCGGGGGGGGGGGGGGGGTCCGGCTTTGATAACCTGTGAGCTAAAAAAAATTCTATTACAATGATATTTCGGGTTCTGTGAACTCCAAAAATAGCAGAAATTTCAGAACATTTATGATTTATATGTTGACATTATGACTCATTTGAACATTTTTTTATTTCTTGAAATTTGCACAGTATTAACACGTGCATTTAAATACATGACAAGATTTAGTTAAAGGAAAGCACAAATATGAAATAAAATCAAATTAGATATTTTTTTTTTTTTTTTGTTAGAAACCCACATACAAGATAATTTTTATATAAATTAGGATGAAAAACAATACAGAAATGTAACAAAAACTATTACAGGTTTTCTTTTTCTTTCTTTTTTTATTTTTAAATGAAGAATTGAAGCTTTATATTTTTAAAATAAATCCCCCCCCCCCCGCACCTCTACTGACAAAAATTCCCTGTTTGCTTTTTTTTATTCTGTTTATTTTAAATTATTAGAAAAGATTAAAAGTCATTTTTTATTTTCAAAATAATGTGAGAAAAATAAAATTTAATCAATTAAATTTGAATTTACAGGGTGGGGCAGTTGAAAGCTTCTGCATGCAAGCTTTTACAGCATGAATATAGGTAAAATCAACCTCAAGGTATTAAGCATATTCTACTTTACGTTTTTCACAACTAAAATATTGTCTGATATTAAAAGACTACTGAAATTTATTTTACCATATACCATTATAAATTTCGTTATAGCACCCTGACATACATTTCTCAATTTTTTAATCAACATTATAGAATTTAATGGACATTCCTTTTTAATTGAATTTTAATACACTACAAATAATAAAATGTTAAATTGATTCTATAATAATGTAGTACCTGAAAAAAAAAGACAATATATGATTCTGATATGGCATCGAATACAGAAAAATCTCATGAATTTATTTTAAGATCATAGGTATGTTATTGATATCTTCAGTGTTGAATTCAGGCATTTTTCTCCGAGAGGGATTTCTGTGGCTCCTGGGGGCATATTATAGAGTTCTGAGGGGGGGAGGAAGAATCACCGTTCCCCTCTTTATACTTTACCATTGAACTCCCAAAACTAATCAGGGAAACGACTTATCACAATGAACTTATGTACAAAATATGAAGAAAATTGGATAATTTTGCATGTAAAACCCACTTATTTAATTTAGGGGGACTAGCCCCGGTTCCCCCTTTATATTTAACCATTGAACCCCCAAAACTGATCAGGGAAGCGCCTTATCAGAAACAACCTAATACAAAATTTTAAGCAAATCGGATAATTCTGCATGAAAAACCCATTACATAAATTAAGGTGGGATTAGTCTCATTTCGCTCCCTTTATACTTTACCATTGAACCCCCAAAACTAATCAAGGAAGCACCTTATCAGAATGAACCTTTTATAAAAAAAAATTTGAAACAATTGGATAATTCTGCTTTAAAAAATCATTTTTCTCAATTGAGAGGGGGGGGGGGGGGAATTAGTCCCTGTTCTCCCCTTTATACTTCACCAATGTACCTACATACAAAATTTGAAGCAAGTTAGATAATTCTGCATGAAAAACCGTTTTATCTAAATTAAGGGTAGGATTGGCCCCCGTTCCCCTCGTTTATACTTTACCATTGAACTCCCAAAACTAATCAGGGAAGCGACTTATCACAATGAACATATGTACAAAATACGAAGCAAATTGGGTAATTTTACATGAAAAAACCATTTCTTTATTTTAGAGGGGGGGGATTAGCCCCTGTTCCCCCTTTATATTTAACCATTGAACCCCCAAAACTGATCCAGGGAAGCGCCTTATCACAATGAACCTATATACAAAATTTGAAGCAAATCGGATAATTCTGCATAAAAAACTTATTTATCTAAATTAAGGGGGAGGAATAATCACCGTTCCCCTCTTTATACTTAACCAATGAACCCCCAAAACTAATAAAGGAAGCGCCTTATCACAATGTAGCTCTATAAAAAATATGAAGAAAATTGGGAAATTTTGCATGAAAAACCCATTTATTTAATTTAGGGGGAGATTAGCCCCTGTTCCTCTTTTATATTTAACCATTGAACCCCCAAAACTGATCAGGGAAGCGCCTTATCGGAATGAACCTATATACAAAATTTGAAACAAATCGGATATTTCTGCATGAAAAACACATTATCTAAATTAAGGGGGGGATTAGCCCCCAGTTCCCTTCTGTAAACTTAACAAATGAACCCCCAAAACTGATCAGGGAAGCGCCTTATCAGAATGAACCTATATAGAATATTTGAAACAAATCGGATAATTCTGCATGAAAAACCCATTATCTAAATTAAGGGGGATTAGCCCCCAGTTCCGCCCTGTATACTTAATCAATTAATCTCCAAAGATAATCAGGGAAGCGCCTTATCAGAATGAACCTATATACAATATTTGAAACAAATCGGATAATTCTGCATGAAAAACCCATTTACCTAAATTAAGGTGGTGGGTGGATTAATGACCGTTGCCCTCTTTATACTTAACCAATGACCCCCCAAAACTAATGAAGGAAACGCCTTATCACAATGAAGCTATATACAAAATTAGAAGCAAATTGTGTAATTCTGCATGAAAACCCCATTTATTTAATTTAGGGAGGGGATTCGCCCCTGTTCCCCCTTTATATTTAACCATTGAACCCCCAAAGCTTATCAAAGAAGCGCCTTATTGGAATGAACCTATATACAAAATTTGAAACAAATCGGATATTTCTGCATGAAAAACACATTATCTAAATTAAGGGGGGGGGGGGATTAGCCCCCAGTTCCCTCATGTAAACTTAACAAATGAACCACCAAAACTGATCAGGGAAGCGCCTTATCAGAGTGAACCTATGTATAAAATTTGAAACAAAACGGATAATTCTGCATGAAAAACACATTTATATAAATTAAGTGGGGATCAGCCCCCAGTTCCCTCCTGTAAACTTAACAAATGAACCCCCAAAACTGATCAGGGAAGCGCCTTATCAGAAAGAACCTATATAGAATATTTGAAACAAATCGGATAATTCTGCATGAAAAACCCATTATCTAAATTAAGGGGGATTAGCCCCCAGTTCCGCCCTGTATACTTAATCAATTAACCCCCAAAGATAATCAGGGAAGCGCCTTATCAGAATGAACCTATATACAATATTTGAAACAAATCGGATAATTCTGCATGAAAAACCCATTTACCTAAATTAAGGGGGTGGGGGAGATTAATGACCGTTGTCCTCTTTATACTTAACCAATGAACCCCCAAAACTAATGAAGGAAACGCCTTATCACAATGAAGCTATATACAAAATTTGAAGCAAATTGTGTAATTCTGCATGAAAACCCCATTTATTTAGGGAGGGGATTCGCCCCTGTTCCCCCTTTATATTTAACCATTGAACCCCCAAAGCTGATCAGAGAAGCGCCTTATTGGAATGAACCTATATACAAAATTTGAAACAAATCGGATATTTCTGCATGAAAAACACATTATCTAAATTAAGGAGGGGGGGATTAGCCCCCAGTTCCCTCATGTAAACTTAACAAATGAACCCCCAAAACTGATCAGGGAAGCGCCTTATCAGAGTGAACCTATGTGTAAAATTTGAAACAAAACTGATAATTCTGCATTAAAAACCCATTTATATAAATTAAGTGGGGATCAGCCCCCGTTCCCCCTCCCCCTTTTATACTTAGCAATTTAACCCCCAAAACTAATCAAGGAATCGGATTATTAGAATGAACATATATATAAAATTTGAAAATTTAAAATCGGATAATTCTGCATGAAAAACCTATTTATGTAAATTAAGCGGGGGGGGGAGTGGTCCGGCTTTGATAACCTGTGAGCTAAAAAAAATTCTATTACAATGATATTTCGGGTTCTGTGAACTCCAAAAATAGCAGAAATTTCAGAACATTTATGATTTATATGTTGACATTATGACTCATTTGAACATTTTTTTATTTCTTGAAATTTGCACAGTATTAACACGTGCATTTAAATACATGACAAGATTTAGTTAAAGGAAAGCACAAATATGAAATAAAATCAAATTAGATATTTTTTTTTTTTTTGTTAGAAACCCACATACAAGATAATTTTTATATAAATTAGGATGAAAAACAATACAGAAATGTAACAAAAACTATTACAGGTTTTCTTTTTCTTTCTTTTTTTATTTTTAAATGAAGAATTGAAGCTTTATATTTTTAAAATAAATCCCCCCCCCCCCGCACCTCTACTGACAAAAATTCCCTGTTTGCTTTTTTTTATTCTGTTTATTTTAAATTATTAGAAAAGATTAAAAGTCATTTTTTATTTTCAAAATAATGTGAGAAAAATAAAATTTAATCAATTAAATTTGAATATACAGGGTGGGGCAGTTGAAAGCTTCTGCATGCAAGCTTTTACAGCATGAATATAGGTAAAATCAACCTCAAGGTATTAAGCATATTCTACTTTACGTTTTTCACAACTAAAATATTGTCTGATATTAAAAGACTACTGAAATTTATTTTACCATATACCATTATAAATTTCGTTATAGCACCCTGACATACATTTCTCAATTTTTTAATCAACATTATAGAATTTAATGGACATTCCTTTTTAATTGAATTTTAATACACTACAAATAATAAAATGTTAAATTGATTCTATAATAATGTAGTACCTGAAAAAAAAAGACAATATATGATTCTGATATGGCATCGAATACAGAAAAATCTCATGAATTTATTTTAAGATCATAGGTATGTTATTGATATCTTCAGTGTTGAATTCAGGCATTTTTCTCCGAGAGGGATTTCTGTGGCTCCTGGGGGCATATTATAGAGTTCTGAGGGGGGGAGGAAGAATCACCGTTCCCCTCTTTATACTTTACCATTGAACTCCCAAAACTAATCAGGGAAACGACTTATCACAATGAACTTATGTACAAAATATGAAGAAAATTGGATAATTTTGCATGTAAAACCCACTTATTTAATTTAGGGGGACTAGCCCCGGTTCCCCCTTTATATTTAACCATTGAACCCCCAAAACTGATCAGGGAAGCGCCTTATCAGAAACAACCTAATACAAAATTTTAAGCAAATCGGATAATTCTGCATGAAAAACCCATTACATAAATTAAGGTGGGATTAGTCTCATTTCGCTCCCTTTATACTTTACCATTGAACCCCCAAAACTAATCAAGGAAGCACCTTATCAGAATGAACCTTTTATAAAAAAAAATTTGAAACAATTGGATAATTCTGCTTTAAAAAATCATTTTTCTCAATTGAGAGGGGGGGGGGGAATTAGTCCCTGTTCTCCCCTTTATACTTCACCAATGTACCTACATACAAAATTTGAAGCAAGTTAGATAATTCTGCATGAAAAACCGTTTTATCTAAATTAAGGGTAGGATTGGCCCCCGTTCCCCTCGTTTATACTTTACCATTGAACTCCCAAAACTAATCAGGGAAGCGACTTATCACAATGAACATATGTACAAAATACGAAGCAAATTGGGTAATTTTACATGAAAAAACCATTTCTTTATTTTAGAGGGGGGGGATTAGCCCCTGTTCCCCCTTTATATTTAACCATTGAACCCCCAAAACTGATCCAGGGAAGCGCCTTATCACAATGAACCTATATACAAAATTTGAAGCAAATCGGATAATTCTGCATAAAAAACTTATTTATCTAAATTAAGGGGGAGGAATAATCACCGTTCCCCTCTTTATACTTAACCAATGAACCCCCAAAACTAATAAAGGAAGCGCCTTATCACAATGTAGCTCTATAAAAAATATGAAGAAAATTGGGAAATTTTGCATGAAAAACCCATTTATTTAATTTAGGGGGAGATTAGCCCCTGTTCCTCTTTTATATTTAACCATTGAACCCCCAAAACTGATCAGGGAAGCGCCTTATCGGAATGAACCTATATACAAAATTTGAAACAAATCGGATATTTCTGCATGAAAAACACATTATCTAAATTAAGGGGGGGATTAGCCCCCAGTTCCCTTCTGTAAACTTAACAAATGAACCCCCAAAACTGATCAGGGAAGCGCCTTATCAGAATGAACCTATATAGAATATTTGAAACAAATCGGATAATTCTGCATGAAAAACCCATTATCTAAATTAAGGGGGATTAGCCCCCAGTTCCGCCCTGTATACTTAATCAATTAATCTCCAAAGATAATCAGGGAAGCGCCTTATCAGAATGAACCTATATACAATATTTGAAACAAATCGGATAATTCTGCATGAAAAACCCATTTACCTAAATTAAGGTGGTGGGTGGATTAATGACCGTTGCCCTCTTTATACTTAACCAATGACCCCCCAAAACTAATGAAGGAAACGCCTTATCACAATGAAGCTATATACAAAATTAGAAGCAAATTGTGTAATTCTGCATGAAAACCCCATTTATTTAATTTAGGGAGGGGATTCGCCCCTGTTCCCCCTTTATATTTAACCATTGAACCCCCAAAGCTTATCAAAGAAGCGCCTTATTGGAATGAACCTATATACAAAATTTGAAACAAATCGGATATTTCTGCATGAGAAACACATTATCTAAATTAAGGGGGGGGGGATTAGCCCCCAGTTCCCTCATGTAAACTTAACAAATGAACCACCAAAACTGATCAGGGAAGCGCCTTATCAGAGTGAACCTATGTATAAAATTTGAAACAAAACGGATAATTCTGCATGAAAAACACATTTATATAAATTAAGTGGGGATCAGCCCCCAGTTCCCTCCTGTAAACTTAACAAATGAACCCCCAAAACTGATCAGGGAAGCGCCTTATCAGAAAGAACCTATATAGAATATTTGAAACAAATCGGATAATTCTGCATGAAAAACCCATTATCTAAATTAAGGGGGATTAGCCCCCAGTTCCGCCCTGTATACTTAATCAATTAACCCCCAAAGATAATCAGGGAAGCGCCTTATCAGAATGAACCTATATACAATATTTGAAACAAATCGGATAATTCTGCATGAAAAACCCATTTACCTAAATTAAGGGGGTGGGGGAGATTAATGACCGTTGTCCTCTTTATACTTAACCAATGAACCCCCAAAACTAATGAAGGAAACGCCTTATCACAATGAAGCTATATACAAAATTTGAAGCAAATTGTGTAATTCTGCATGAAAACCCCATTTATTTAGGGAGGGGATTCGCCCCTGTTCCCCCTTTATATTTAACCATTGAACCCCCAAAGCTGATCAGAGAAGCGCCTTATTGGAATGAACCTATATACAAAATTTGAAACAAATCGGATATTTCTGCATGAAAAACACATTATCTAAATTAAGGAGGGGAGGATTAGCCCCCAGTTCCCTCATGTAAACTTAACAAATGAACCCCCAAAACTGATCAGGGAAGCGCCTTATCAGAGTGAACCTATGTGTAAAATTTGAAACAAAACTGATAATTCTGCATTAAAAACCCATTTATATAAATTAAGTGGGGATCAGCCCCCGTTCCCCCTCCCCCTTTTATACTTAGCAATTTAACCCCCAAAACTAATCAAGGAATCGGATTATTAGAATGAACATATATATAAAATTTGAAAATTTAAAATCGGATAACTCTGCATGAAAAACCTATTTATGTAAATTAAGCGGGGGGGGGGGGGGTCCGGCTTTGATAACCTGTGAGCTAAAAAAAATTCTATTACAATGATATTTCGGGTTCTGTGAACTCCAAAAATAGCAGAAATTTCAGAACATTTATGATTTATATGTTGACATTATGACTCATTTGAACATTTTTTTATTTCTTGAAATTTGCACAGTATTAACACGTGCATTTAAATACATGACAAGATTTAGTTAAAGGAAAGCACAAATATGAAATAAAATCAAATTAGATATATTTTTTTTTTTTGTTAGAAACCCACATACAAGATAATTTTTATATAAATTAGGATGAAAAACAATACAGAAATGTAACAAAAGCTATTACAGGTTTTCTTTTTCTTTCTTTTTTTATTTTTAAATGAAGAATTGAAGCTTTATATTTTTAAAATAAATCCCCCCCCCCCTGCACCTCTACTGACAAAAATTCCCTGTTTGCTTTTTTTTATTCTGTTTATTTTAAATTATTAGAAAAGATTAAAAGTCATTTTTTATTTTCAAAATAATGTGAGAAAAATAAAATTTAATCAATTAAATTTGAATATACAGGGTGGGGCTGTTGAAAGCTTCTGCATGCAAGCTTTTACAGCATGAATATAGGTAAAATCAACCTCAAGGTATTAAGCATATTCTACTTTACGTTTTTCACAACTAAAATATTGTCTGATATTAAAAGACTACTGAAATTTATTTTACCATATACCATTATAAATTTCGTTATAGCACCCTGACATACATTTCTCAATTTTTTAATCAACATTATAGAATTTAATGGACATTCCTTTTTAACTGAATTTTAATACACTACAAATAATAAAATGTTAAATTGATTCTATAATAATGTAGTACCTGAAAAAAAAAAGACAATATATGATTCTGATATGGCATCGAATACAGAAAAATCTCATGAATTTATTTTAAGATCATAGGTATGTTATTGATATCTTCAGTGTTGAATTCAGGCATTTTTCTCCGAGAGGGATTTCTGTGGCTCCTGGGGGCATATTATAGAGTTCCGAGGGGGGGGGGGAATTGCACTTTTTGACCATTAAATCATAAAATCCGAAATCTTCAGAGGGGGTGGCCATTTCAATGCTCCGGGAGAGAGGAATGTCCCCCCCCCCCCGGCTATCTCCGGAATTCAACACTGGATGCCTTACAGAATTAAACAAATAAACAAGTACCTGAATTTAGAATAAGTTAAAAACTACTTAAAAAGCAGTCTACAAAAATTGAGTTTTCATTAAGATAATATCTAAGTTAGAAATTTCTGGCACATCAAAATATTTTTTTGATTGGGGATATTTTTCTCATAAAAAATAAACTGAGCGAGAAATAAGATAACATGCATTTTATTTCAGGCTATGCAGCTCCTTAAACATGTTATTCGGTTTGATAATCATGCACTGTAAATATATGGACATATCAAATCCCAAATATTAAAAATCACATAAATTTTAGTACTTACCATTGCGAAGTTAGAACTACGTAGAACAATTGTCCAATATTTAACAACATGGCGGACATCTTCTTCATGGAAAATCTCGATTCTGTTCTGTTATCAATCACGTGACGCCACGCCTTTCATACGTCAGCAGAGAGCGAGACTGCGCAGTAAGTCCGGTGAAGTTATTTTCCATCTTTTCGGAAACTAATACGATATAAAAAGATTATTTTTATGACTGTAGGAAAACTTTCTGTTGTGATTCGAAAAAATATTTTATCGGTTGTTTTCCGTATCGTAAAGGAAATTTATCTTTTACGAAACGGAAAAGGGTTGGAAATTTTTTACAGTGTAACTATAATTCTAGTTTATGATTTTTTTCCAGAAATCAAGTGATAATTTCTCTCAATTCAAACAATTCATAATATAATTTTTCGTTTCATCACCTAGAAAACGATAGACTACAAATTCTCGATCATTTCGTCTATTCAGTTTATTTGTTTACCTTATTCGCATAACTCGGAAATATATATTTCTAGTTTAGAGATCTAGAAGTTCTAGATGAAGACGGTATAAGTTTTCTTTTAGTGTAGGTTCAGACCCTCGATTTATCGGTATTTGTTTCCTTTAAGGGGTCGCTTCACTGAAACTCCCCGACCGAGAAATCCCATGTTAACTTATTGGAAAAGTTAAAAACACGATTACTCATAACCTAATATAATTATTAAAATATAGTTTTCATCATCACAAAATAGACGTCAGATGACGACAATGTCCGTTTTTAAAAATTGTTCCCTAGAATTTTAAGTATTTAAAAAATCCCTATAAACTTTGAAATTTCCACTTGATATAATTTTATGATTTTCTTAAAAATACTTAGAATTTACGGACACAATTTTTAAACACTCACATCGTCGGTATCAAGTTTACTTTATGATGGTGGAAACCGTATTTTAATAATTATATTAGGTAATGTATAATAGCCCTTTTAAGTTTTCCCATAGGTTAACATGGGATTTCGCGATCGGGGAGTTTCAGTGAAGCGACCCCTTAAAGCATTCTACAATGCATTCGTTGATGCATGAATGCTCAGAAATCCCGGCACAAACATGACATATTCCAGACTGCTGAATGTATTGGTGAGGGAAATAATAATACAGCACTTTCGCACTATATATTAGGTATGATACCCATTGAGACGAATGAAAATATTATTTTAAAGTGATTTTTACCTTTTTACTTAGCCATCATACGTAGTATAGGGTAAGTCTTGAAATCGTTTTGAAAATTGAAAAAATAATTTTGACGGATTTGCAGCTTTCAGACACTGAAGATTCCGTAAAACATACCTTTTAGAAAAAAAAAATTGCCGTCCGTCTGTCTGTGTGTCTGTAAACGCTCTATCTCCCGAACAAATTGAGATAGAGACTTGAAATTTTGGTATGTACTTAGTATGTAATAATAGAAAGAGGCTTATTGAATTTCAGTAACCTCGATTATCTGAAACTATTTTTTACGGACTCTCGAAATATTCGTTCTGATAAAAGGTATATAAAAAATTTCGAAATATTCTAATTTCGAATTGTTTATTTTAAGGAGTGAATATAGAAGACAATAAAAAAATATAAATTTTGCATAAGGAATGAAGTCGATCAAATAATTAGTTGCCGAGATATTTGTAATCCTATTTTTCCACACTCTTCGATTTTTCATGATCCTGTATTTCATTCAAATTTCAATTCAAAGATATATTTTAATTGGAAATGAAATGTTTAATCCGACGCAGTAAACCGTTAGTTAATAGGATTATCAATTTCGAAGTTATAAGAATGTGTCTTTTACGCAATTCAGTAATAGAGCATTTAAAGTTTATGACGTCATCAAGCCACGATTTTATTCGAATTGCAAAGTATTTTTAAATAGTTTACACATGTTTTATTTTCATATTTTATATTATGCATATCCATGATGGGTAAGTATTACGATGGCCCCCAACAACTAGTTTAATTCATAAACTAGTAATAATATATGCATAAGTAATTTCAGTATGCAGAATGATTTCAATAAGATGATTTATATGTGCAATGGTAAAAATTACTTCAGTTGATTATGTATAGCTCTTAATTAATTTTTTTTAAATATCTCCCTCTGCGTACGACTTTTCTCTATGTACGTAGTAGGTATATTTAAAAATATTTAATAGTTAAATGTCTGTGAAAGCATGTCAGTATCCTGCTATTTTAAACAGAAGAGTAATTTTAAAGACTAAAATAATTTTTTAAAAAGACAGTTCAAGTTCCCAGTTCCGTCAGGTGAGCAAACTGAAAGTTTAATTAAAAACATTTCAAGTTATTTCATTAACAAATGCTCTTGGCAGCACTCCAAATTCAAGTAAACTCGTAAATTTAATTTTGCTTAATATCTTTTAACAGTTTACAACTCGTGAATCTCAAATGCAGATGTAGGTATTTAAATATAGTTTCAGAATAAAATGCTCACAGAATAAATAAAAATGTGTTATGTAGTATTCCGACAAACTGTAATTATGCTGCGAGCATATGTAGTCCATTTACTGACTGGCATGATGGATTTTCTGATCCTAATATTAGGAAATGTATTTACACAATGCCAACATTTCTCAAGGGGAAAGGAAGAGTAATATTAACTTTTTAAAAAGGTGTCAGTGAAAGAAAATATTTACTTCTTTTCCCTCAAAAGCAGAAATTTCATTTCAGATATTCTTTTAAATGCTATGTTACATTTTGCTTAACATTTGTGAGAAAAGAAGAAATATATATGATTAAAATTTTTACTGCTTTTCTCTTGTTTTTGATTATGTTACATTTAATTACAAATCTGTCATGTAATAAAATTTCATTATGAAATTAAATCTTCAAAATTATATGACAAAACATCCTATATCTTAAAAGAAAGGTAGAAAAAAATGCAAAGTTTATTTTTTTTTTATTTATTATTCAAAATTCTAAAAATTGCAAGACTCTCACTGGTCCATTTTTCGAATACCAGTATACCAGACCAAATCATTATTTTCATGGTAGATTTTTACAATATTTGCAACAGAAATAGCCTTCGAAGTAAATTTCTATAAGATTTGCAATAGATATAACTTCGAATTAGTGTCTACAACGTTTGCAATAGAAATAGTTTTTGAGGTAGGTTTCTACAACATTTGCAGTAAAAATGGTCTTCGAAGTAGATTTTCACAACACTTGCAATGCAAATAGTCTTCAAGGTAGGTTTCTACAATACTTGCAAGAGAAATCTAAAATGAAGATAATTGTTTGAAAAAAGTGGTATTAAAACAACGATCCAATGGGAGACCTGAAATCGATCTATATTATTTGGAACCGACTGATGTTAACCTCGTTTCAATTAGAGAAGTGTCTTTAAAGAAGACTTGTAAAAGGGAAAATGCCACAAATTCTCTATTTGGGGGGCAAAGTTTCTTAAAGTAAGGGCACACTTTACAAATTTCTGACATTAATTCTTGTAATTAAATTTCAAACGTTCTTTGTTACCTTTGGTTTCTACTTGCGTTTTATATTATATTTAAGATTTTATTTGCTAAAAGTATTAAATAATACAGTTTCAGCAGTCATTTGTAGGGCAGTTAAATATATATATGTGTGTGTGTGTGTGTCATTTTCAGACACAAAAAAAACCATACCCCTTTAAATACATAAACGTTTCAGTTAGGACCATACACACACATTTATGCATTTAAAAAAATTTGTTTCATTGAATTCTACCAGTCTTTGAAATTATCTCCATAAATTATCAAATATCCTCTATTTTCATTTAAATATGAGATTAATATTTATGTAAATATTTTGTTTTAAATTGTCAACAAATCTTTTATTTGTGGAAATTATTTCTTGTAATGTCGTGAAACAGCTATTTTATTATTACTTAAATGTGCAATCAACGAACTAATTTTCTTCAAATAAATTATCACGGTTATTACGGAAACCATCAGAGATCCTGTCCACAGTGCATGCAATAAGAAAGGTTCATATGTATAATAATGCTCTTAAGATATAAATGTTTACATAAAATTTTTCGTTCCATGATTTAAGTCTTCGTTATTCAGCCTGATTGTTTGGTATAAAAGTTCTTATGTACCAAATTTATGTTTTCAAAACTGCGCTACATAAATCCAGTTTAATGAGTTCTAAGAAAGTACTGTCTGTATAGAGTAAAGTTCTCCGCTGCAATTGCGGTTTTATAAAAAAAGCTCAAATTTAAGTAATAGCGTATAATAAGGTGTTGAAACAATTTCAGTAGCAATGTGACAAAAATGAAGACCCCCTGTTTCAATGAAAGTAAATTGGGAAATTTTAAGATGTAAGCATACTGCAATGGCGGAAATGTTGTTATAAAAGATCAAGGTATAACAGTATCTTTATAAAACGATAAAGGTAGGGAATGTAGACACCAATTAAATGTACATAACAGGGTTGCCATTTGGCCTTTTTTTTATTCCGAATTTACAAATTCACACCGATAATTTTGAAAGAAGAATCATTACCTCAACAACTTAGAAAATGTCTCACATTAAATAAAATAAAATTTACACCTATTAATTTCTGGTGTGAATTCAAAATTCTGAATTTTAAAAAAGGCTAACTTGGTAAGCCTGGTATATAATTTCTCTATAAATTGACAGCGCCGATATATTGATATTGTTAACTACAAAAGAATTACATGGCCAATATACATATGTTACTTAACAATTTTCTTTAAATTAATAAGAGAATATTTTATATTATTCCACTTCCTATACATACAAAAAGAATTTTGCACAGAGGCTTTTCTAGGTCTTAAATACGTAATGCTGAAATCTCTAACAGATAAGCACTTCATTCGAGAAAGAACACCGCCCTCTAATCAATACTGATGGAAGCACTCCATTACCCTTGTTTACGGCGCCGTAATCCGATTGTCGTCAGCCAAAGCCTCTGCCTTTTAAGCTCCCTTTGGAAATATTAAGATGTCCCGCCACTGAAACACAGAAAGATCTGGATGAATTCCCAGGTCCAACACACTCGGTTCAGTCATATATCATTTGGTAGCATGGTCATTTTAGTAGTGAATATATGAATTTTTCTTGCTGCTTTAAAACAAACTTCATTTAGTACAGATATATATATAACATCAGTATTTCATATTTTATGAAAACATAATGAAATACACATTAGAAAAAACGATGTATTTTAAATGTAATTTATGTTATTGAAAAATGAACAAATGAAATCTACTAAAATAATTCTTGATTTTTTTTTTATTATTTAATTCAAGATATATTTATTTTCTGAATAATCATTGAAAAATAGGAAATACATTGAAAAATCTTTGAAAAAAGTTACATATTGTTTTAAATTCTGAAAATGGTTTTAAAAGTCATTTTCGTCTTGTATGGATTACTTTAACAACATTTATTTGAAAAATAGACAAAGATGCTAATAGTTAAGAATTCAAATTTATCGTTATGATATTTAAGGAATGTCTGCAAGATTACACAGTGAGCAGTTGTAAAAAATTACTGAAATTATTATTAAAGATAATTATTACTAGGTCTTGTATTAAATACGGTAACTAAATTTGAAAATCTGTAACTGTTGACATCTATGAATGGAAATTATTTTTTTTCTGCAAAAAAGTAAATTACTATAGAATTATCTAGTAGTACTGAGTTATTTGTATTCAAATGGCGTTCAGCTATTATACAACTCACGCTCCAAAAATTATTAATAAACGCTTTTAAGAGTATTGGTGGTCCTCGACTTTCGAATATAATTTGTTTTTAAAATATATTCTAAAGCTGAAATGCTCGAAAGTCGAGAACCACGGATGATTATCTATTAGACAGGATTTTTGATTCATTAGACATTATTTCTGTTGATAAAACAATTCTTATTATATTTATGTGTTAAAATATGTAATAAAATTTATAAATATGGAAATAATTTATGAAATCAATAATTCGTGTAATAAAAATCGACGGTATATTATTGACTCCTGTGATTGGAATTTGTTTCATAATTACAATAATGAAAAAAATTCTTATTTGTTTCTTTAATATGTTTAACAACAGCAAAGAGATTAAAACTGTAAATCAGAGATTCAGTTCAAATTAACGAGTAAATGTAAATAAGAATAAAGCAACATGTACAGGGTGCCTAATAAAGTCTTTACCAGAACAATTAACTTTAGAACGTCGACAGCTATAGTAATAAGTATAGTAAAGTAGTGTCTGGGTAAAGTGGCTATGCGGCATGGGATGAGATTGCTTAAAGCACCATCTAGCGGCAAATTGCTGAATTAAACTGTTCCTATCTCAAAACAGCAAGAAATTCGAGAAAAAAGTTAATTACAAAAATTTAGAGCATGCGTTTTGTAGTATGAAATTATGTCATACGTAAAAATAATTTTATTAGAAGCCTTGAAATGTAATTTTTTAATATTGAATCACCAGCTTAAATACGCCATCAAATATATGCAGAAGTATGACATTATAAGGCAGACAGGTATTTATTAATAAAACTAACACATGTAAGCAAGGTACAGTTTTATTTAATAAGAAAACAATATGCTCAATGTGTCTAGAATCGACAGCAATGAATCATACATTCTACTACATGTGTTCCCGTATTATCAATAAATGTGCGTCTGCATTATAATGCCACACTTCCGCTTGGAATTTGTAGCGTATTTAAGCTAATGATACGAAATAAAAATTTGCATTTTAAGGATTCTAATAAAGTTAATTTTACGTGTGATACATCATTCCACACTATATTAAGGACGCTGTAGAACTTTGTATTTTACCGTCTTTGTTCTCTATCTCGTACCGTTTTCGAGATAGCAATGCTAACTCCGCAGTTTGTTGCTATGTGGCGCTGTAAGCGGTTTCATCGATGGCGCGAAGCCATTTTGCTATACCTAGACAGCACGTTTATGTCTTTAGCTTTTGATGTTCTGAAGTTAATGGGGATGGATAGAACTTTAGTGAACACTCTATACATAAGTAATACCTTATTGTTTAGTACCTGTTTATTTATTTATAATAGTATCAAGAAAATGTTGAAGTTTACTCTTATTTTTATTTTTTTAATAAATTCTTAATAAAATTATGAAATATACTATCTTTATTGTATTTTTTATACGATCTCCGTTGAGATCACATCCTGTCATATTGGTAAAAATAATTGTCAAGATACATGAATGCGTCATTCAGATTCTTAATTGTTGAAGTCTTAACAGTGAGTTCTTAATTAGATTCTGCTTTTTCATGTCAGATTTTATTCATCTCTTGCACTTGACACATATTAATTTGTCAAAAGGTTTTAAATACAGATAAAAATCAAACTTTCAAATACAGTACAAAATATATTCGAAAATCGACTTCCTGTAATCTAAAACTGTCACATAAAGAAACATAAAAAATAGAGGAATTTTGCCGCGCTAAAACAGTGAAAACATAATAATTGCAAAGATTTTGTAGCTTATATCTTAAACTTTATCAATTTTTTTATTTATTTTTAATTAAATCCTATTTCATGATTGTATCGCAGACATAAAAAAATGGTTCAATCCAATGTGCTGAAAATAAGAATTATAAAAATGCTTGCATTATTTGGAAAACTCACTCAAAAATGTAGATAAATATTAAGAAAACTTGAACTCTCCCAGGTAATCGCACATATTGCGTAATCAAAGAGAAGTTTGGATGTTAAAATTAATTGATTTTCTAAAACATAAAATTCTGAAATAACTCAGTAATAGTTTTTATAAATAAAAAAGATTAAAATCGAAAATTCTAATTCAAAACGGATTGAAATTGTACATTATACACAGCTTCTGATGCAAATCTACTATACAGTGCCTTTTATTTTTGGTTCAGAAAAGTAATTTTTTAATATTTGATTTTGAGGAGGCGTGGGGAAGAGTTCCATATCCTGTACCAGTATGTTTGGCGAATTGTTTTTGGAGATAAACGTTTGATGTGGTTGTTGCGATCTTCAGCCTTTAGAGTTGTTTTTTTATGTATTGGAATGGACTTTATCTACGTGACATCACACCCCTTTTGGCGCCATTTTGGATTTTTTTGCCAACCGGCACAGGATATGAAACTCTTTCCGCGGCATGCAGCATATCAAATTAGGTTATTATTTTTAAAATCATTTTTTCAAAAATGTTTTCAAACCTTTTGTCATTGTCGCGTTTCTGTTACATTGGAAAGAATAATTGCTAGTAGAAGTCTAAAGAGTATATGATAATATCCTTAATAGCATAAGAAGTCGATGTAATGTCATTATGACGTCACTAAAGGTCACAAGTGTCACAGTAATAACAGTGAACGAAACATTATTTCTTCCTTACGTCACATAGTGATTCTGGAGTGAAAGTCAGTTGAAGATTTCTATGTGAAGTCGCCTTGACCAATTCATAAGTCATTTCCAACTCTTCACCGACGTCATAGTTACTCGGTTACGATTCGTGTTCCTCATACACGACATCATACCACAATAAGAGGTGCATTTTTCTCACGGTTCACTCACATTTTTGTCATGGTACTTATAAAGCATGTTATTTTTACATTTTCTAATTCAAAATGTTTACTAGAAATTTTGAGTATTAATTTGTTATATTAATTCGTTTATGAGGTTTGTTTAATCATGTTTTTCGTTGAGTAAAAATTAGTTTAATAGTTAAAAGTTCTTGTAGATAATTTGAATAAAAAACGCGCTAAATTTGTAACACTAACGGCGAACAATGTGCTAAAATAAATGAAAAAAAATTGTTGCTATCCAGAAATAATTCTATCAGATAACGAAAGATAAAATCTACATTTACAAATATATATTGTGCCTAAATTCGAAATAGTTCTAAGAAATATTTAAATTCATTAAACAATTTTGATCATTTACGAAAAATAACGCTTCATTATTTTTGATCATCTTTCACGCATTTAAAATTCCATTTCTCTTATCCAACTAAATTATTTGCCAAATTGGAGTTGTTGAAAATATAAAGTGAATTATAATAATGCATGTGGTAGGTTTTCCAGCAAATACAAACTCTGTAAAAATGTGCTTAAACATTTCTGGAAATGTTCTAAAAAAATCTGAATTGAAATAGTAAATTAAACATCTTATACAAACAATATATTCATGTGAATGTTCGTACCGTGAGCTGTATTAAATATATTTTTCATTTTAAAACACTGTAAACAGTCCTACTTTAATTCTGATTAACCGTTTTCTCCAAGAAAAAAAGGGATTGAAATACCGTGACGGCAGCAAATTTCCTTCTAGTCGAAAATGCAACAAAGCAATCGTCAGCGTATTATACTAGTTCATTTATTGCAAAGCTGATTAATTTTCTCAAACTTAATTACTATTGTACTAATTCCGAAATCATTGTAAGAGAAATTTGATACAACTTGATACGGCGTTCACCTTACAAAATGAAAACATTAATAAAAAGAATGATAAATTATGTTGTGAAAGATAACATGAATTCACAAAAAGGTACTTTCATGAAATAGTTGAATGTGAAATTTCTGTCAACAAAGCTTGTACAAAATTTAAAAACATTTAAATTTGTATTAGCGTATATTATGAGATAATATAATTCTATATAAAATCAAATAGTTATATATATCGTAGTAAATATATGAACTAAAACAGTAATACAAACAGTATTTGTTTGTTTGTTTATTGAGAACATACATCTGACTTGTGTGCTTGACATCAAGTGCCCGCTTATAAGTCATCGTCAATATACAGGGACGAGATAGTCACAAGGAAATTTACAACACCAGAGAGTTACATCCGGGAGCTCCACAAAGTGTGTGCAATGGAGCTGGTGGGAGTCGAACCCGCCGACTTGACTCCTATGCTCTCAAGCGATTAGCGGAATGGGGTCTTAACCCCTAGGTGCCCCTACAAACAGTAAATACCGCAAATTTCGCATATACAAATTTCGTAAATAAGTATTAAAATAACATATCATCTAATATAAACAATGGAATTCTTCGGATCATAATATGTTGTATCAAAAAGCTTTTTCATCAAATAAAATAGTAAATAGCCCTTTTTTTTAATTATGATTAACCGTTTTCTTCATTTTTTGAAGCACCGGGAAAGATTGTGATGATCGAAGATACAACAAATCAACAGTCAGCGTGTTGCATCTGTTTGTTTACTGACAAGCTGAATAATTTTGCCAAGCTCAATTACCGCTGCACCGATTCAAAAATTTTCATAAGAGAAATTTCATTTCGAGTTCGTACGGCATTCGGCTAACAAAACGATAAGAAGCTGAGAAAATTAGTAAAAAGGAAGATAAACTCTTTGGTAAAAACTAATATGGATGCATAAATAAAGTGCTTTTGTGGAATAGTTGCATTTTATCACCAAAACTAATAATAGTATCTATTACAAGATTAACGATTTATTTTGTACATATAACTTTTTCATACATTTTAAAATTATTTAAACAGGTCGATTATACTGAAAATAATAATGCATTTTTCTGATTTAAACATCTAATATAAACAATGTGTTCACATCAATTTGCGTATCCTGTGTTTATTAAGAAAAAATTTCATTAATAAACATTAAGCAGCCCTCTTTTAACTATGTTTATCTATTTTCTCCAAGGGATATATTGGCTAAAGTACCTTAAAATTTAGCGTTGACACATTTTATTCTAATTAAAGATAAAAACAATGTTATCGTCAGATTATCATATCAGTTCGTTTATTGCCAGGCTGATAAATTTCCTCGAGTTTAATTACCGCTCACTGATTCAGAAATATTTGTAAAATCAATTTCGTGTGGATGCGGCACTACGTTCGGCTATCAAAATGATAAGAAAAAAAGAACAGTAATAAAAACAAAAATAGACACTTTACTGAAAAACAATATGACTGCATAAAAAAGTAATTTTGTGTTATAGTTGGATGGGAAATTTCTATCATCAAAATTAATAATGGTATCTATTACAAGATTAAAAAGTATTTATTTTGTACATACACAAAAACAGATTGATCATAGTACAAATAATAAGGCCTTTTTATACTTTGAACATCTAATCATTTAACATCTAATATAAACAAAATAGTCACATCAGTCTCTGTATCCTGTGCTTATTATAAATATTTTTGAGGATGCATGTCATGCTTAATTATCTTCATGAAGACTCATTTAAGCATGTCATTTATTGTATAATCATTACGAGATCGGTACATTTTTCGGTTATTTTTCGAGTCGCATAGCGCATACTGTTCGCTAGACTTCTCACGAAACAGTTTTTTCACTTCGTGAAACGTTTTCTTATTGAAAAACTAAACTTCGATAATGAAACAACGCCCTTACGAGAAAAACACCATATTGACATCTACATGCTTGCACGTTTCTCAAATTATTCAGAACTCTGTTTGCTACGCCAATTTAGCCGCTACCATCCTATGATTAGGATGGTAGCAGCACTGGTCAGCACTGGTCAGCACTGATGTGCAGCACTGGTCCTAGACTCTAGTGCTGCACCTGGAATTTTTCAAAATTCTCTAGCACTTGTTTTACTAGCGTATGGATTATTTAAATTCGCACTAGCGCTTTTTGGGACATCTTGTTCTTCTAGAGCAGCAGTTCCCAAGATGAGGTACACGTACACCAGGGGGTACGTGGTGGAACATTTGGATATACGTGAAAATTACATTGGTAATGGCGAATAATGCAAAAAATAAAACTTCAAATGAAAACAGAAAAACAAAACTTTAAACATTTAAAAAGAGAAACTTGTGTACAAGGAAAATATGCTATTTGGATAAAATGAAAGAAAATGCTTAAACTTAGTAATTGGTGGATCATTTGTACTATTATCTTGTGTTGCTCACAATAATATCTTACGAATTTGCACGTGTCCTTCTTTTTCTTTTATTGTTCTTTGCTTTTTTGATGTTTTTAGAAATATCTAGATAAAAATTAATCGTATCAGGTCTTCTGGTTTCGACGATTTCATTAAAATCCTGTTTGAAAGCGGGTCATTATTTTAGTGTTCGATTAGCATAAACGCCTTAAATGAGTGTAGCTTCATCCCTTCTTTGTGAATGCTTAATTTGAAATCTTTAGCTAATATTTAATGCTTTAAGTGTTGTTATTGTGTTGTGGTTCAAAATTTGTGGTTGAAAATTGGAATTCTGAAGAGAACTGTATCTAAAATTACTAACTGGCGCAAGAACATTACTAATGAACGAAAATAAAAAGATTTAGGACAGGTTTATGTGAGAAGGGATACGCATAGTTGAAAATTCTAAGCAAGGGATACGTGAAAGAAAAAAGGTTGGGAACTGCTGTTCTAGAGGATTAAAAATATTTGTTTTTCTGTAAATACAGTAGTCTTTGATTGAGCAAGTCTGCTAACTTACAACTGCTTTTCCACAATTTTCCTGTCCGAAAAAATTTATTTAAAATATCGAATTTGACAGTGTTGTCTGACACATGCTTTACATTTCTAGGAAAATTAAAAAATTTTCCTTGGATTATGAGTAACCTTAACATACCCTAATATTTTATGCATCTAGAGATGAAGATATTTTAGTGAAGTACTTGAGAAAAGCGTTAAAGAATATATTAATTTATAGTTCGATTTCCTTTTAATAAAAATTTTTAACAGCACAGTCTAAATTATAATTTATATGAATTTGAGACATAACGATAGGTTATAACTGATAATTCATTAAATATTCTATACTTTAACAGAGAAAGCTATACTTTGAATTAGAGATCTCCACGTGTCCTGTCTTACTTTTTTCAGCAGACTCGGAGCGGGCCGAATTTACATTTCTTTGTACAGACTCGATTTGAGCATGAACTAAATTCTTCCTGAACCGGATCAGGCCGGCAGTTTTTTAAATGTGAAAATTATAGTAATATTGTACATTTGCTTTATGGATTTTTTGTAAATTTACTTAGGTTTTAAAAATTACAAAGAACTGTTTTTTAAAATCTTTTTTTTTTTCAACTATCGACGTTAAACATTATGATTTTTTTAACCTTATTTTTCTTTTATTTAAACTATATAATGAGTCTTTATTTGAATTTAATAGTAAGTTATCATTGATGTTGAAATCTGTATTCCATGGCTTGTAATTATATAGTATGAAATATGTTGTAAAATATTTTAATAAATATGTGTTCTTTAAAATAATCTTAATTCTAGTTTTAAAATACCGGTATTTTTTTTCTAGAATTTGAGCCGGGTCGATCCCTGTATGACTTGATATAAATTCTTGCACTAACCCGAACAACACGTGAATTCTAAAAATATAAACAAGCAGGGCCCAGCCTAAAAATTTCTAATCGTGCTGATCTCTATTTCTTCAAATGGAAGGGATTTTTTTCTAATTTCCTCCTGTTGGTTTTTTAAGGGAATGTTAAAACAGAAGATTCAAAAGATTCATAACAAATATATATGAAAGAAAATAAATATCCCATTTAAGTCACATGTTCTAAGTGCAGATGTCATTTTTGATAAATCTTGAGGTAAAAATTCAATAATGTAAAGTTTATATCTCTTACTAAGTTATTCAGTACTGACAGTAATACGCTAGTTTAGATTTATTTGAAGCATGAAATTCCAATATCATTTGTAAGTTGATTAATAATCATTTATGTGCATAACTCGCATTTGCATGCTGTCAATAATGTCTGTCTTACAATGATTTATGGTGATTGTAATTAATCCTTAATCCATACTATAATTATCGTTTATATATTCATAGGCAAATATCACAAACAGGATTTTTTAGTGTATTCTTTTCTTGTAGTAATAATTAAACATACAATCATAATTTACCTAATTAATCTTTAATCTCATAGTCAGTTAATTTAATTATAATGTAATATTTCAATTACTTTTACCACAGACGAAGACCGAAAGAATATTTTTTGCAGTTCCATAGGTTAAATATTTATTATTTTTTATAAAAATAAAGAATAGAAATAACACTACGAAAAAAGTAATATTACTAGTTTTACTTACCCATCATACGTAGTATAGGGTAAGTCTTGTAATCGTTTTGAAAATCGAAAAAAAAATTTTAACGGATTTACACGTTTCAGACACTGGAGATTCCGAAAAACATATTTTTAGAAAAAAAGTTTTGCCGTCCGTCTGTGTGTCTGTGTGTCTGTGTGTGTGTGTGTCTGTAAACGCTCTATCTCCCGAAAAAATTGAGATAGAGACTTGCAATTTGGTATGTACTTAGTATGTAATAATGGGAAGAAGCCTATTTCATTTCAATAACCTCGATTAACCGGAAGAATTTTTTTCGGACTCTCGAAATATTCGTTCTGATGAAAGGTATATAAAAATTTTCGAAATTGTTTATTTTAAGAAATGAATATAAAAGACAATAAAAAAACATAAATTTTGAATAAAGCATGAAGTTGATCGGATAATTAGTTGCCGAGATATTTGGAATCCTATTTTCCACACTCTTCGATTTTTCATGGCCCTGTATTTCATCCAAATTTCACTTCAAAGATATATTTTAATTGGAAATTTGACGCTTAATCAGATGCAATAAACTGCTAGTTAATAGGATTATTATTTTTGGAGTTATAAGGAAAAACCTCTTTCAAGCAATTCAGTAATCGAGCCTTTAAAGTTTGTGACGTCATCAAGCCACGATTTTATTTGAATTTCAATGCATTTTATAAGTAGTTTACACATTTTTATTTTAATATTTTACATTATGCATATCCATGATGGGTAAGTATTACGGTGGCCCCCAACGACTAGTCTCTCTTGTTGACATTCTAATTAAATTTAAATTAGAATGTTAACTTTATTCAACTGATATAATTTATTTCTGTTCTATATGATAACATTGGCAGGCGTGACGGGAATGCACAGTAATTTAGTCAGTGACACCACAGGAATTGTAAGCTACATTCCGAAACACGGCGCATCCAGTTCAGTGTATTTTGTAAACTGATTCTGTCCACTTCTAGTATCTGTTATTATGTTGTCACATTTTCGATAAAGCAAAGAAAGTCTGTTGAAAATTTCGCTGCATTATTTTCCGTATTGTAAAATAAAATGTTATAGTTACATTATGTGATAATGGACATCTCTAAAACGAAAAGATGAACTAAAGTCCAATCAACAGGCTCTACCCTATAGCGCACCAAGAAAATAACATACCACGAACATGCAAGCCAACTCGTAAAAATTATATTACTACACACGATTGTGACAACAATTATAGAGATACGGGATACTTACGATCAAGATCTGTGACAATAATACGTAAATTATCTCGTGTAAATAAATACACTCAATTCTGACAAAAGCCACCAAGATACGTGACAATTCTTAACATGAATTGTGACAGTATTAATCCTGTACAACAGAACTAGTTACCAAGAAAAGTGACAGAAAAAGACCTAGTGACAATAAAACCTTGAAAAGTGACTAAAATGCAAGCGAAAGCGACCAACTTCAACAAAATGTTAATGTTAATGTTATGAAGTGAAATCTGGAGTCGGCTTCGAATGAGATACCGTGTATTCTTTTACTGTATCAGTGGATTACAATCATGTTTTGAATGATTGGGAAAACAAAATTGTTTTCATTAATCGGAGATACGTCTTAAGCGGAGATGCATAAACGAGAGTCCAGTATATACATATTTTTTAAAGGGAAAAATGAGTAAAAAATGCAGTTAATTTTTAATTCAATTTTAGCAGTAAATTACGCCTGTAATAATTGAATAATAACCAGTGAATTTTTATCCTATTTTTTCTAAACATAAACCGACAGAGTGAAAAATGTCTCAAGCCAGGAATCGAGCCCGGGTCCTCAGAATAGCGCTCTGCCGCTCTACCACTGAGCTACAAGGAACGATATTACAACTTCGGCATCTCTCACTATTATATATGTCGGACAGCCTGCAACCGCAGCACAAGATGGTAATGTCATCATGAGCACGCAAATTTCTGCGGCAAACATGAGACGACAAACAAAGCCCAGCATACGGCAACACATAGTTAATTTTTAATTCAACTTCAGCAGTAAATCATGCCTGTAAGAGGCGTAATTTACTGCTGAAATTGAATTACAATTGAATGACATTTTTCACTCTGACGTTTTACGCTTAGAAAAAAGCAGGATAAAAATTCACTGGTTATTATTCATTGAGTAAAAAATATTTATAAATAAAAGAATTAATATTTTGAGTCTCGGACCACCTTAATATGCTTTGCGATAGAAGACATATCTAGTTTTACTTGAAATAAAATATGGAAACTGGTACATGTAAGATACCTTTCGCTACTTAAAGGGGAATTTCACCTCATGCATCTATTCTCTGTCATGAACGGGGCTCTTAGCAGAAATCATCGGTCTATTAATGAATAGAATCAGGAGTACATATTCTTGTCGTGTTGTGCAAATCGAATCTCTCGTGAGGCTTATTAATCCTGATTTCATGAATTTCAATATATATTCATAAATGAATAGTAAACATGCAGCACATCAATTATGAATGTCGTGAGTTCATCACCCCTGTCGCACTAAATGTTTTAGAGTATCTTACGACACACATGTGTCAACGCATGCACATTATATATTAATATGTTTCAGTACTATGAAACGAAATGGTAAAGTGTGGATTAGTGATTATATATAAAACCTTGATATGGATTAAACAGAACGCCATTCATTTAGTTAAAAAGTATTTGCTGTTCTTTCCTGAACATATAAAACTGAATTTGTTCACCAACTCGGCTGGAACTAGTACATTATGCCAAAGTTTTATTTTGAGAAGATATGAAGTGAAAATGAAAAGATATTCATAAACTATATACCCTATAAATAAACCAATATTGATTATAATGGTTGCACCGGTAATGCATTCATCAAAAATACTTCCAATTAAATGCCAATATTGTTTAAATATTGGCTTTACATAGTAAATATTAGCAATGAAATGACATTACATCAGAAATATTGGTTGACTCTGCAGCAAAGCATATGTATGAATGCGGGTGCATGTGTATTGCTGCCGATGATGGGCACAATGCTCATACCTGACTTGATTTTCTCATTAAAATAAATTGTATCTTTATTACAAGGAACGTCTCCTTAAAACGGATACTGAGAATATTTTGAGAAACTTGCTTATGATTCTCCATATGTAGCTAATAAAATATCAATGCAATTTAGCTGCGGAATCTCAAGAAAAAACTGTAAAAAATAATAAACTGCACCGCAAAAGCGATTTGGGGTCACGAGATTGGGCGAAGACCGGTGCACGCCAAATACACATGACTTAATTTGCAATGTTTACTGAATTTAAATTTAAACAACAAAAAAGTTTACTGCTTTTTTTTTATAAAGTTATGCTATAATACATGCAAATAGCGTGTGTTTCAATCAATCAATTTCGTGATTGAAAAAAACTTTTGATATATTTTATTTTGAAAACTACAATTTTTATTTTAACGTGTTGTCAAGTTAATATATTTAGACTTTACTTTTTGAACTCTAAAATTAATTTTTTTTTTGTTTCAATAATAGAGGAGAAACAACGTGTACAATATTATCTATAGTTCAGTTAAAGAATATGCAGAAAAAAATATGGGCGTGACAATTTTTACGGAAGAGGAATGTGATTAAAACACTACTTTACCAAATTTTTAAAAGATATGAATGTGCCAACAATGTAAACGTGCTTTAAAGAAGTTTTAGATATTGTATCTGATTTTACTGATTCAGAAAACTATTATAAAAAGCAAATGAAAGAGTAAAATGTGAGAACAGGTGTGACATCTCTTAAGGAATCTTTTTTTTTTTAAATTAATGCGCATTTCTATTTAAAAAAGGTGTGTTTTTTTTTTTCTTCTTTATATATGAGCTCATACCTCCTCTTCTTTAGAATCGTCAGTTTACAGTAAGAGAGCGGGGGGGCAGGGGGTTGATATTATCAATTCTACGTATTTTTACAGCGAAATTCATTTTAAATATTATTTTAAATTAGATTAAATAAATAATTTTTCTTTGGCACAAAGTGTTATTTATTTCCGATTTAATTAATATTATACTCTTGTTTAACACTCCGTATCAGGGATTTTTAAAAGTTTCACAATTGGGTAAATTTAACACATTAAAAAAAATAATTTTGAATGTCAAAATCTTCTCTCAACTATTTAAATTTCGTTCCCATTTGTATAATAAAGTTGATAAATTATATTAAATTATAAAATGTTCTACTTATTTAAATGGTTCAGCGTGTAGTGCAAAATGCTCTAAAGCGAATATCACCTAACACGCCAAATAGAAGCTTAACGTTCACAAAAGAGCATTTTTTTTCTATATTAAAGTTTTAATTTTCATAAAACAAAATCTGTTTTTTTTCACCATCTTTTTTAATTGAATGGCATATTGCCCTCTTCTCTCTTATTTAGAATTAATTAGAATTAATTAACAAAATTAATTTAAAATATTTTAAATCAGGTTAAATAAATAAATCTCGTTCTGCTACAAAGTTTGTTATTTCCGATTTCATTCATAACGTAAACCTTGTTTAACCCCCGTTTTATGAGTTTTTGAAAGTTCAGTGGTTCCACGTTTTAGGTAACCTTTGTTAAAGTAATTTTGAATTCTTACTTTTTTTTAACAACTTAAATTTTGTTCTAAATTATATTATAAGACAATTAAACTGGAACAATTCAAAAGAAGTTACATCATTGCCCAAACTAAAGTTTTAAAAACCCATTTATTTAAATTAAACGTATTTAAAATGGTTCGCTGCATAAAGTACATATATATCTTGGATACATTTTACCCAGCGCCTAGCGTTGCAGGTTAATAATCATAAAAGAGTTTTTTTATATATTTAATTTTGTAGCAAATCATCTATAAATAGCCAAATAACGAAGTTTTAATTATTTTTTACGGGCGTATAATTGAGATTCCGCAGAAATTTATTTTATAAACAGGTATATTTACATCAGAAGAACATACCTATATATTTTTAGTACGTACTTATAGAGACTTTCCTTGTTATATGATTTGGTGTGCGTCTACCTTATAATGCCGAACTTCTACACACAACTAATGGCGTGTTTAAACTGGCGATTGGATTTCGAAAATTTTACATTTTCGTGCTTCTAATAAATAACATTTTACATTAACTTTATTAGAAACTAATGCAGAAGCTAAATGATGTCTTCATATCATACTGAATCAAGAGCTTTTTACACTTTTGTATTAGAATATTTTCCGTTTTCTCACTGTGAAAAATGACACTTACAAATCTCAGTAAATCGATGTTTTCATTTTGTTATGAAACTTTTTGGTTCAAATAGGACGGCCCAATGCTTTTAAATCTGAAATACCAGAAACACTCAGAATATTTAAACATGGACATACTCAAAACTGAACGCATAGAGGTCAGTTCACACTCATTTTTGAAACATGGACATACTCAAAAATGATTAGAATCAGTTCAAACTCATTTTTGAAACATAGAAATACTCAAAAATGAGCACATAGATGTCAGTTCATATTTATTCTTGAAACATGGACATACTCAAATATGAGCACATGATGTTTTATTCTTGAGTGTGTGCATGTTTTCAGAAATGAGTATTCACATGTTTCAAACTTGAGTAATTTTGATTCGGAGCCATTTTGACTATGCGACATACTCAGATTTGAGTATTTTGGCTCAGTTTTGAAAATGTCGTTTTTAGAGTGCTCTCATAATTTTTCAGGTAAGGTAAACAACTTACAAATTTTGTCACTAGGATGCACTGAAGTCACACTTATATAATTGCATATTGTCGATTTACTATGATTGATACTGGTTTCACAAAACTAAGTTTATTCTTTCAAAAATTATCTCAGTGTATACGGACTTTACTTTCCACCCTTAAGTTACACATATTCCCTTAATTCAAAACCTTATCTCTAAAATTCATTGAATGTGCTTTAAACATTCATTTTCATCGTGACTGAAGCATCATTACCTAAGTTAGAGTCAGGATAGATATACAAAGGCATATAAATTGGCAAGTTCATAAACACATTCCAAACAGCACGCTAAACTTTATTGCATAGTTAAATAATTCAAACTACATACAAAAAATATCAATATATTTTTAATAAATTCATTTTTCTTTAATACTCCCTGCTTAACTTACATATAATGTATTAATAAATTAATTACCTTTAAATAAAAATATAGAGATTATATTAGATATTTTATAGCATACAAAGCTGGTGGATTTGTGTTACGAGAACAGAATTAAACTACATTCACATAACCAGAAAACATGTCGGATAATCCTAGTTTCCCAACACGTGAAGTTTATGAATAGTAAATTGGATCTCCAAGCTGAAATGCCCACACAGAGTTCTAGCGGAGTAAATAAATCACCATTCCAATTACGGTTAAATTCAATACATAATCGCCGAACACCAGGTAATAGGGGACAGGTTTTGACCATAGAAATTTCTAAAAATATTAATTGTAGCAAATTTATGTCTTTATAAATGTTAATTAATAAACCTTTCATAAATTATCGCACTTGTGTTTGTCTCATTTATTCGTGCGTATTAAATTTGGGGATCTTAATTTTGCGTTTTGTATAATTCCCAAGGTAATACTTACTCGCAAATAATTAGTTCATTCCCTATATCAAATTACCTATGAAATTATATAAATATCTTTATATTTATAAGGATTCATGTAGGCTTATATGACGTCGTTTTTTCATCGTCATTGCTTAATAAATGTATTTATATAATTTATATATATGTGTGAGTGTGTGTGTTTGTGTTTGTGTGTGTGTGTGTGTGTGTGTGTGTTTGTGTGTGTGTTTGTGTGTGCGTGTTTGTGTGTGTGTTTGTGTGTGCGTGTTTGTGTGTGCGTGTTTGTGTGTGTGTGTGCGTGTGTGTGTATGTGTGTGTGTTTGTGTGTCACTAAATATATCAATAACCGGTGCCAAATGAAAGTATTTCGATTCAAAACAGACATTTTTTTCATAAAATAATTAAAATATAGATCACATAGAAATAAGTTAAATAAGAAAGTTAAATAGTTTTAAGTAAAAATTCTGGTGTGAAATATTTTTATAAAACTTGAGTAAAATTATCGATATGATTAGTGTTAAATATATATAAAACTATAATAAGAAGACATAGAATTCATCATATACAAATGGGAAAATAAAAATCAAAAAATGAAAGATGAAACTCATACCTATTATGAAAAATAGCACAAAATATATCCAGAATGGAAAACAATGAAGTTTAAAACTGTGCAATGAGATGGTGAAAATTGCATTGTCAAATTGGAAATCTTTTAAATGTAGGTATCAAATAACTAAAAAGATAGAAATCATTGAAATAATACACAGATAAAATGCACAAATTCAGCAATTAACATAGCGTATAATAGTTATAAGATTGACATAAGCTAAAATCGAACTAGCTAACCATTGTAATATGTTGAATAATATATAAGGTACCAATTACAAATGAGATCATAATGAATATGTAACAATTCAAAGTGAAAATTATAAAGAAGTTAGAAATATATATGTAAATTCAAAGTTATATGCGCGAATTCATTGAAATAATTTGAACGCAAAGATAAAACCATAATAAGACGACATAGAATTCATCATACACAAATGGGGCAATAAAAATTTAAAAAATGAAAAGACGAAATTCATACCTGTTATGAAAAACAGCCCAAAATATATCCAGAATAGAAAAATGAAATAGTGAAGTGTAAAATTATCCAATAAGATGATGAAAATTGCATTCTCAAATTTTAAATCTTATAAAAGTAGGTATCAAATAACTACATATACATTTTATTTTGGTAAGTGTTGTGGCAAACATATCAATATCCTTGGTAATAATGCAGAAACATAAGGTGAGTTGACTTTTTTTATGTCCGCAATCAATTACTTGTCTGTATTGCCCATAGTATCTTAGGGAAACTTATTTTACGACTTCCCCTCGTAATATTAATCCTGTGTCAACTGAAATTTTTAACAATATCCGCAACTAAAACTTTCAAAAACTTTCTCGATATTTTATTCTTGCGTACTTTTTTATATTTTGTAAAAATTAACTGAAATTTTATATTGTCTTTAAAATTTGTAATTTTCATTTTTTTTTTTTTTTTTTTTTTTTAAGGATGCTTATTTTAAGAGATATAAATTTTTAATATTGCAATGAAGATGATGGTACACATAAATTAAAGTTCAAAGGCTTCCTATTTTCTAAATAAAGAGTGATGAAACGAAATATTATTCCGAAAGAAGTAAGTTTCCATACTTTCATCTCTAACATCTTTCTTAAAGTACTTTTTGATCAATATTTATGACAGCATTAGACTGCTCATTATGCAGATTCAAACTTCCTTAAATATTCATGAATCTCATAATATGGAATTGCACATGACGCAAGAAGTGAACATAAATTATCTCCCACTTATGGATTGCACGTATAATTTACGCATTACTGTACCGCTAGCCAGAAACGGAATGTAATTTAATTATCTGGGATTCACACCTGGAAATAAATGTATTTTAATTACATTCAGTTTTAAAAGGGAATTTTATGTTTGAATTATACAGGTGTTTAATGCATGATGAGTGCATTTAAAATAATTGTAATTTAGACACTTTAATATGCACATCATTTATCATAATATGCAACAATAAACATCTGTTAGGAAATACAAATTGTAAATAACGCATTTTTTATAACATGGTATATCTGGTTAAAACGTTTATGTTTTAATTTTTTTTTAATGTCTAATTACAAATGAATTTTCCATCCATGTTTTCAGAACTATAAGACAATTTTAAATGAGGCAATATTCATTTTAGAGATATTAAGTTACGTGTCAGACTTTTAAACGTTATTTTTTATAAATAAGGTAATCTTTTCGTTGTGATGCAACAATATTTTATCTTTATAAAATGATGCTTTAATTTAACTCGTACTGGAGTCCTGCATCGGATCAGTTAACGGGATTTTACCCGAACCCAACACGACTCGCCATTCGAGTCGGGTTGATGTTTTTTTTTTCATTGCGGGTTGGATTTACTTTAAATGTTTCGGGTTCGGATCGATGTCAGGTTTAATTTTGATTATTTCTGGTTGACCTGATTTAACAAAAAAAAATACTGAATATTTTCCAATTAAAAAACTATATACTTCAATATTATTGAGTGCATATGCATTAATTTTTATACAAAAAATATAAAATTGATATTAGATATATAATTTTAGGCTACTTTTCCATAAATATATTAAAATAGGGATTCGTTTTTTTCACTTCTGGTTCGAGTTTGAATATTTCGGGTTAAAGTGTGTCGGGTACAGGTGGGATTTCCGATTGGATTTTCCGGATTCGTGTCTGGATTCGGTTGACTTTAAGCAGAATTTCCGGATTCGGGTCGGGTACAACCCAAAACGTGCAGGACTCCATTTTGTACCGTAGTTGGTTTTCAAACTTTTATGCCTCACATAGCTCTTGAAGATCTACATATTCCTGGCTTATTTTTTTTCTTTTTGTTTCTAACAATATGAAACAGGAATATAATTCAATTAATTAAATATCAAGTATGAATAAAGCTGGCGTCATATCTACGCGACGTCCTATCCCTATGCATGAGCCTGACCAATCTATTTAGCATTTTTTCCAAATTTCTTAACTTCCAACCATCGCACAATTTCAATTTTTAGACCGTCCAACAGAAGAAAAAATGCATTTTCAAATGCAATTTGTCTGAATACTGTATTTCAATTTACTATTTTTTTAGGATTTTTAACGAAATTTTCAAACCTGAATTTGTTTAAAAAAAACCTATCTATCACATGCAACCAGATTACGGAAGATTAACCTATGTGCAAATAAAACAATATAAATAATTCAACAATTGTTTCAGGCTAATATTGTATAACAAAATTAAAACTGCATCAATAAACAAATAAAATAAGAAAATAAGGAAACCCCAAATTTAACAAATATGTCGAACTACGCGCTTAAACACTGATATAACCAGAATAAAAATAAGCTGGTGTAAATAGTGAAAACTTTAGCGATGTCTTCGATTATTAACCCCTGGCATGAGGGTAATGCGAAAGTGTCGTTTTAAATAAATTTCAAAACTTTATTTGAATAACTGGCACTTTTCATATAAAAAAGCTGTTTGGTGTAGTTAGCGAGAAACTTAAAAAAAGATATATTAAATTTAAAAAAATCTATTATAGTTTTCAATTAAAAAGGGTTTTTACCTATGTTCTGTTCGCCGGGAAGTATGTCCTATATGCCGGAAAGCTCGAGTCGGATCTCCTGGTATTAACAAAAGAAAGATGTTTGTTGTCTTTGTATGTGTCTGACTCTCTGTTTCTTGGCAATGACTAGGGAAATTTATCGCACGTAAATGTCTGCAAATTTGGATCAGGATAGACAAAGACAGGTCCGAATGCTAATGATGCTCAGCTTTTTCCTGTTTTGATAATTAGCCGAAATATTAATTAAAAATTCTCGTCGAACGCTAAAGAATGGGTTAGCATTTACTCCAAACAAACTACTACTTTCACTAGACGAGGCAAAACTTGCGTATTGGTAGAAAAATTATGCTAATTCTAGATCAAAAACATTGTTCTGTTCCATGAAAAGGCCCTACCTTATACAGCATTTGAACTGCACTGAAGAAACTGCACTGAACAGCACTGAAGAAAAGGTGGAAAAAATGCTTTGAAAATCTTTGGAATTCTCTGCCTACACTGCAGCTATCGCACTGGGACTAAACAAATTGGGACTAAACAAAAGAAGTCCTTCCGGCCTGTACCGGGAGGAAAAGGTAGCTTTCCTATATCTTCGTTTAAAAATTTTAGCTAATGTTACACGAAAACAGCAAGTTAAAATGCAAAGAAAACGTTTACAAAAGATTCGTTCATACTGAATTTGAATAAGAAATTCGCCAAATTATTGAGCAATAGCCAAATTGGCTTCATTTATGAAGACTTATTTTGGTCGCCAAATTTGGCGATATTTCGCAAAATGTCGCCAAGTTTGGCGAGAATTTGGCGCTAACGGATATGAATATATATTTTTATGCGTATGATTGGAAAAATTATTACAACAATGAAAATTTTTGTAATGTGCTGTCTTGTTTCAAAATGTCAGCCACCCTAGAATTTCAAACTGCTCTATCTCAGCCATTTTTTAAGATAGAGGTAAACCAAAAAATGCTCTGGAATCCTCGTATCAAGGACTAACACTTAATTAAAAAATAAATTTGAATTTTTAACTTTTTTGTATATTTATTTTAGTTTTAAATTTTTAAATGGCCGCCATCTTGAAACAAAATGGCGGACCAAGCTGGCCAACGAACTCGGTCGAGACATTTGTGAGCTTAATACACACAATTAGTGTCATCAAAATTGATTTATAAATACGAGCGTTATCGTATGACTTAGGTCAGATATATATATATGGAGATATATATATATATATATATATATATATATATATATATATATCAACATTTGAACGGAGGGTGGTTTTGGGGTCTGGGGGTCATGATCGGTGAAAATATATCGAAATTTTCCGAAACTGCTTTCCTCCGAACGGCTGCAATAGGTAGCTTTATACTTTTTTATATTGAAAGCTACCTAATACACTTAGAGGTCATCAATTAGAGGACGATGTAGCCGTAGTTTGTGCGCACTTGTCTTGACAACCATTTTTCGACAATTGAATAATATAAAAAAAAAAAATCTGGGAATATGTGTTTTTAATTTATGTAATTATGTAGAAAGATAATATTGTATGAACAATAATATATCTTATCTCAATAAATTTCAAAAAATAAATTCCAGTTTATGTTGGATTGATCTTTGTTGTTTGATTCTTCTTTGTCTTTAATTATTTTAAAGTTGTATTTTTGAAATATTTTAACATTTACTGATAAAAGAAATTTTGTAACTCGTTTTGGACAACAGAAACAGAAATTTTAAATAACTTATTTCACAATACGAATAAAAATATCGCTGTAAAAGTTCTTTCGATATTTACGGACGATTCTTCGCGTGACCTCATAAAAGAAAGCTTTAGAAAGGCAAAGAATTTTCTGCCTTTGTCAGATGCATGTTTATAGAACTATTATTGAAAAACTTTTTTAAAAGATTCTCTTTCAAACAAGATTTATAAAAGAATTCTTGTCAGAAACTTCGTATGTTTTTTTTTTCCATAAACTTCTATAAATACTTTAGTTAGTTTCTTTTTATAGGCAATTCCAGTAAATCCAAAGAAAAACTATTTTACAGCGTTCACATTTTCTCGTCAAAAATTTATGAAATTATTGTTAAGTGAGATTAAGATTTATATAAATTAAATAAATCAACATTTACAAATGCATTTTTTCTGCGTTTTCATGTAAGCAAAGTTCAATCTTTTCAATTTTAAACAAAATAATGCGTCAAGCTTTTAAAAATCATGCGTCAAGCATTGATTATGAAACATTTTCCAACACTTCCAGACTTCTTTAACAGAACTTCACCGTATAATAAGGTGAAAGATGACGTCTAGGTAAACAAGGTCGAGTTCAAACCGGGAGGAGAGGCCTACCTTTCGGCTTAAGCTCAAATAGCCCCGCCCAGCAGGTTTGTTTTCCTAATTATACTGAGCATTACTAAATTATACTTGTGATATTGAGCAATAATTATATTATGTAATGCTGAAATACAAATTCAAAAAATACAAGATTCCCAAAATAAAAATTCTCAAAATACAATTTACCAATCCTACTGAGAGATAGTAAATACCACTGTGTGATACTGAGCAATAATACTACCATGTACTAATACTGTAAGGTGCGGAAATAGATAATATTAATGGGTATAAGTAAGTACTAAACTAGTCGTTGGGGGCCACCATAATACTTACCCGTCATGGATATGCATAATATAAAATACGAAAATAAAACATGTGTAAACTATTAATAAAATGCATTGCAATTCGAATAAAATCGTGGCCGAGGCTAACGAAAAAGACAGGCTACCGCGGTGCATTCCACTTATCTTTTTTTACAGACCGCTAGAGCGACGTGATGCTCTTTTCGTACACCTGCATTGGTGCATTCGAACATCACGTGACTCCGGCGGTCTGTAAAAAAAGATACGCGTAAAGCACCGCGGTAGCCTTTCTTTTTCGTTAGCTTCGATCGTGGCCGAGGCTAACGAAAAAGAAAGGCTACCGCGGTGCTTTACTCGTATCTTTTTTTACAGACCGCGGGAATCACGTGATGCTTGAATGCACGAATGAATGTGTACGAAAAGAGCAACACGTCACTCTAGCGGTAGCCTGTAAAAAAAGATTAGTGGAATAGACCGCGGTAGCCTGTCTTTTTCGTTAGCTTCGATCGTGGCTTGATGACGTCATATACTTTAAATGCTCTATTACTGAATTGCGTAAAAGAAACATCCATATAACTCCAAAATTGATAATCATATTAACTAACAGTTTACTGCGTCGGATTACGCGTCTTATTTACAATTAAAATATATCTTTGAATTGAAATTTGAATGAAATACAGGGTCATGAAAACTCGAAAAGTGTGGAAAATATTATTACAAATATCTCGGCAACTAATTATCAGATCGACTTCCTTCTTTATGCAAAATGTATGTTTTTTATTGTATTTTATATGTGTTCCTTAAAATAAACGATTTCGAAAATTTGTATATACCTTTTATCAGAACGAATATTTCGAGAGTCCGAAAAAAATATGTTACTGAAATTCAATAAGCTTCTTCCCATTATTACATACCAAATTTCAAATCTCTATCTCAATTTGTTCGGGAGATAGAGCGTTTACAGGCACACAGACAGACGGACGGTATTTTTTTTTTCTAAAAATACGTTTTTCAAAATCTTCAGTGTCTGAAACGTGTAAATCCGTCAAAAAATTTTTTTCGATTTTCAAAACGATTACAAGACTTACCCTATACTACGTATGATGGGTATGTAAACAATGATAAATTATTCTAAAAATATTAAGTAACACTGTATGATGCCATTAAAACTAACTAAATTGTTAAGGTTAGAGTTTATGTAGCGTGTAAAGGTCCTTATACATATTAGAAGTCCACTTTATCCTCAACATCCACTAAGTCCAATGGAGGCAGCATGAATAACTAATTGATTGCGTTCTTGAAGAAACATACAATCTGTTATTTTTTTAAGAACTTTTGGTTTTAGAAAATACATAACACATTTGAAAACCCAATTTCAGCAATTAGCATTAATAGTCGGGAAAATATCCGAATTGTTTTGTACAGCCCTGTATTTGATCTATAGATTTCTATATATACTACAATTGTTTAAAATTTAGTTCAGTTTAGAAACGCATATCACAGTTGTAAATTCTCCTACAGCAACGTCCGCCAATAAACGGAAATGTACTCGAGATCGTTTATGCTTCCTGTATATCATCTGTAGAATTTATACACACCAAGTAATAGGAAAAAATTCATTTAATTAAAAAACGCGTATCGCAACTGAAAACGCACGTCCAACAATTATTGTTCCTAAAAATACTCTAACCAACTAATCGAATTATTTTGTGTGTCCCTGTAAATAATCGACGAATGCTCTGCACACCATATTCTATAATAAGTCTCTGGTACTGCACCTTAGTGATATATATCAATTTAAATGTGTTCGAAATAGAGTAACACCATTAAAATGCACCACAAACGATTTTTCCCATTGACCCTAATGAAACGTAATTCTTTTGAGTGCCCCTGTATATCATAACCGCTACGTACTTCATTTTCCATACCGAACATGCCATAGTAAACCTCATTAACATATATCAATTGCATTGCAATCCGAGTATATTTACATGTGTTAGAGGGTGAAAAGACAGACAAACCAAATTCATCAACACTTTTCAACTATGTTGGAAACTGTTAAAAAGAAGAAACTGATACAAATGATAAGCTCTATACAGCATCTCCCAAAAGTTATCAGACACTTAAAATTTAGATTTATCTAATGATTAAAAAAATTAAGGAATTTATAATCTTTTCTTTTGTTATAATAAATATTTCCCATCGCCGCATGTTAATATAGTTAAATTTAGTTAATAAGATAAGCAAGGTGATTATAAAATTCCAGGTATTAGTCATTACTCGTAATATTGGCGAACCGAATAAAACTCTTAAAAAATACAACTACAATTAAAATTAATTGCTCTAATTTTCTTAGTTTTTTAATTATCTTATTATCAATTAGTTAATTATGGAATAGACTGTAAAAAAGCATATACACACGCATCGTGGTAATTTCACCTTAAAATCTATTGAAAAAATCGGTGAGTTTTAATTGCTTGATCTGCATTTGTGAGTTTCGTATATCTCAATGTAAAACGCTGCAGTCCATTTGTAAATTTTCATAATGTGATTGCATGTGATAAAATCGCGTTTAAATTATTTAAGGCATCTTAAGTTTCATCAATCATCCATTACAGTGTTTCGGGGAAATTTTCACATACACTGTTATCGTTGTCTACTAGGTTGTTCTCGCGGAATGAATTAATTCTATATTTTACCAAAAGTATCTAAACTGCTGTTGAGGTTAGCTACCTATTTTCACAATGTTACAAAAATCCCTATAAAATGAAAATGCATTTTGCTCCGCGATTCTCATTTTGCCGTTCGTAAAAAGACTGAAAATCTTCATATAATTTAAATGATTAACTATTCTTGACATGTAATTTGCCTGCCTTAACCATACTATCGTTTTAGCTGTTCCCGTATTAAACAAGTTAGACTGTTATTTTTTTTTTTTTTTTTTGTATACCATTGGGGTCTTTTTTGACCCCATATGTTTTTGTTTTAACGTTTTTCATGTTTAGAATTTGAAAAAAAAATAATTTAAACATAATAAATAAGATCATACACCCTGTAGGATGCAAAATTAAGAATGCTTGTCAAAAATGAAAACCTGGTACTAGAAGGGTTAAAAGAGAGATTTTTACTTTCTTCTATCTATAATAGAAGAAAATATTGTAATTGAATTTTTTTTCGATTTCCGGGTTTCGACGGATTTACACGTTTTAGTGAAAACAGATTCCGAAAGACATATTTTTACAAAAGATCTGTCTGTCCCTCTATATGTCCTCATTGTATCATCTAAGAATTGTATCATCATGAAGTTATGAATGGAATTGAACCAAATTTGATTTATAGGTTTATGACTATGGCCAGCAGGTCTCCTTAAATTTGGGGACATTCCGCCGGAAGGGAGCACTGCGATAGCCATTTTTGTGACATTTTCATTTTTGTATCATCGAAAAGTGTATCAAGTTATGCATAGAATCTCTCTATATTAAAAAAAAGTAACCACCGCCGCGGCCGCCAATGTCAATTAAGATTTTGTGCCTTGAAGTCTTTCTGGACTAATATCCAGAAAACTATTGCAAATAAAAATTTAAAAATTGGTGGTTTTATAAAGAAATGTTCGATAAACATGCTGAAGTAGACAGTTTTTAAATCGAAGAATTATTTTAAGAGATATTTAAAATCAAAGTTGGTCAAAACAGTTTTCTTATAAAAGTTTTATAGAAACGAAAACTATGCACAGGAATTTAAAAATAATTTGTAAGGATATAGTTGACAAGGTTGGGGTGTGCAGACTGCAATTATTTTTTCAATTTGACTCATTTTTTCAGGTTATATTTCAATTTTTTATTCAAAATTTTCATTATTTTGACGAAGATTTTTTCATATTTCATAAATTCCATTATTTGAATCGTTGCCAATTTGTAAAATAGAGCACGTAATAATATTCCCTTTCAATTAAGAAATGTATTAACACGTGACTATTAAAAACAGAAATAAAACTTTAAAATAATAATTAAATGATCACGTGGTAAAAGCAATAAATGTAGAAAATAACGGAATAAAAAATATACTTGCGCGTGAATATTAAAAAGATATATAATTAAATTATTCCGCGTTTTCAAAGCATCAAGTAGAGTAAAATTAATTTATTTCGACAAAATATTTTATCTATTATTGCAAATTTTAAAACAGCGTAATTAATAATATTTCCCTTCAATTAAAAGGTATATTTTTACGTTTAATAATTACGTTTACATCAACGAAATAACTAATAAATTGGTAAAAAATAATTAAAAATACAGATAAACGTTGAATTAAAGATCACTCAATGACATAACTACCACTCGTAACGCATCTGGTATCAATTGAATGCGACGCCACAGATATGCACTTTTGGCTTTAAATCCTATATTTTGGCGACAGTTCATTTCTTTTATAGAAAGTAGTAGTCGGGATAATGGAGTAATACCCAATTTTCTATAGCATCGTTATAAAATTTCCCGATGCCATGACATTGCTTACTTAACCATTTTGCACGAGTTGATTTTCAAATGTTTAATTAACCTTATTTTATTAACAGTTGTTAGCTGTCTCGACAGCAGTTGATTCGGCTCTAAAATCCCTTGGTCAAAGGAAAATGAATGGAAACCCGATTATAGCAGATATTACAACGAGCAGCCGATTGCACAAGGCCGATTATAGCAGCCGATTACAGCAGGTCGTTTAATTATAATTCAATTTTCCGCAATCGTTTTAAGGTTGATCAAATCGATTTGTTTTTACAATTTGTGGTGTCAGAACGGGGGTTGGCGAGCGTAGCTCGTAGGGGGAAGAGCCCCCTAGTGAAAAAAAAATCATATATCGGTTTTTGACTCTGACCTGTATGTCCCAGTTGATTTTGGGATATTCTGCAGGAAGAGGGTGCTGTTATAACCACTTAAAGATTTCAAATTCAAAAATATATACAAAAAATTTCGAAATCTTAAATGTTTTTTCCGTTAAATGTTTGGTCTTGATCCAAGAATTCCGGATCAGTTTTTGTTTTGGCTCTATCTTAAAAAATGGCTGAGATATAGCTGTTTTAAATTTTAGGGTGGCTGACATTTTGAAATAATACAGCTGTATTCCTCCAAAAATAGGTTCAATTTATGAATATTAAGTGAGCATGGTTTTGGCAAATTTTCTTTCATTGTTGTAATCATTGTTGCATTTATATTCGCCAACGTCAAATTCTCCCCCAAGCTTGGCGACAATTAGCAAAATATCTCCAAATTTCGCGACTAAAATATGGTGTCATAAATGAAGCCAACTTGGCTATAGCTGACTAATTTGGCTATATTCTCATTCAAGTTCAATATTGACGAGAACTGGGAATGAGAAAGAAACTGGGATTCCACGCATTTTACCTTCGTGTGTGTTCCAGTAAAATTAGCTAAAATCTTAAAACCAAGGAATAAAGAGGCTATCTTTTCTTGCCAGAACAAGCCAAAAGGACATTTCGCAGTTTAGTATACATCGGCTGCTCGCATCCAGGTAACCCGACGATTAGAAAGCAGCTGACGTACAACAGAATGGAGAAACATATTGATTTTATTGGCGGTGTGATAGCGAATTTAAGTATTAACATGTATGAGGTAGAAGAAAGTTTTGGGATTGGCACATCCGACTAGCATTTTTTTTTAGATACAAAATCTTTGAATGTACTTTTTTTTTTTTTAAAGGAAGGATAGAATAATGTCACAAATATTATCGATCACGATTGTAACAACTTTAAACAAAACCATATTTTATAAATACAATAAGAACGAAAAGTCTTGCATCAAGCATAGACTATGAGAGACTTTCCAACACTAACAGAATATTATTAACAAATTGCTTTTTTTTCACACAATGCAATGAGATATCTAAATAAGCAATTTAAAATATGAGCGAGTTCTTAAAAACGCAACTAAGAGGGAGATATAAATGGGGAAGATAGGGAAACAAACTTAAGATACGGTTTTCGAGATTGACTTTACAAATCATTCGGAGGAAAACAAAGTGAATGGGGAAAATTTTGCGTTCTGACCAAGGCTGCGGAGTCGGTGGGAAAAATGACCGACTCCGACTCTTGAAATTTTAAAGGAACCGACTCTGACTCCGACTCTGACTCCAGGACGTCTAAAGTACTAGTATTGCCTGTTGATTCCTATTATTCGGATTGCTTTATTGCTGTCATTTGTTCTGAAATAGTAATAGTCGCTTTATTAAATTTGTCATTAAATAAAAAAATATTACTATTTAAAAAATAATGGCAGCAATCAAGCAATCAAAATAAAAAAAAACTTAACAGGCAACACTGCAACTTGCTGTTACATTCCTGTTTGACCTTTAAGTGTATGATGTGTATATTTTCGGATGCATTATAGGTATAAGCTGTGATAGGTAGACAAGACTGGGACTTATTTACTGCAGCGGCAAACTTCTGACAGTATTTTAGTATAAAAAAATTTCACCTTTTTTCACCAAAATATGGGTGAAAGGATGTTTAATTTTGATTTTATATCTATTCCTGCAGACCCCCAAAATAGGAGGCGAAAATTTTACAATTTAAATATCAGTTGGGGTCTCCAGAACCCGAAAAATTACGGGGGAATGCAAGAAAAATAAAAATAAAAATATTACTATTTTAGCATTAATTCTGTTCTCACGGCTTCGTAAAAAAGGGGTAGAAATTTTATATTTTCAGCATTATTAATTGTACAATTTTGGATCCAAATATTGGAATCTAGAGAAGTAAATAAAATGGAAATTTTACTATTTCAGATCCCGCTGACTTTTAAAAGAAAGTGCAAAATGTTGTAATTTTGGAGTTATTGTGTCTTCCAGACCCGAAAAATTCCGATGTATGGGAAAAAAATAAAGAGGAAAATTTTATATTTCCTGCATTAACTTTATAATTTTGGCTTTATTTCGGGTCTGCAAGACTTGAATATCGAAAGGAGAAATATAAAAGAAATTTCACTATTTCATCATTATTTTGAGTACTATAGACTCAGGAAAAAAAATATAATTTCGCTTTTTCGCGGGGGGGGGGGGGGTGGAGGAGGTCCTATGCACACGAAAAAAAGGGGAGAAAATTTGCTACAATTTCAACATTACTCCTGGTTCCACAGGCCTGAAGAATCTGAGGGAAACAAGAAAACAAAAGTGAAAAATTTTCTATTACAAAGATATTTCGGATTCTTTGGACTCCAAAAAGAGCAGAAACTTCCAATTTTTGCATTACCTCGGGTTCTGTAAACCACAAAAACCAAGAGAAAGTACTGCATACTAATATAAAATATAAACTAGAGATTTCAATTAAAAGCAGTTTTCATATACTCTGTAAACTGGACAGTATATTGGGCATATTTAACCTGGGTTTCCTTGTATATATAGTCCAAATATAAAAATAATAGTTTAGTTTGTAAAGTTAAAATTACATAGAATTGGTTTAATTTCACTTCAAACTGTCTAAAAAACAAGCTGGAGTCGAAGTCGGAGTCGGCCTGTTTTTTAGTGATTCCGACTCCGACTCTTTTGTCCAAAAATAGTCCGACTCCGACTCCGCAGCCCTGGTTCTGACACATAAACCGAAAAATACATAACTTAGTAAAAATCCGTTTTCAGCAATTGCTGCAAATATCCAGTAATGTGTACAAATTTTTTCATGGAGCCTTGTATATGATCTATAGGATTTATACACACCACGTACTAAAAATTAGATAAGTTTAAATATACATACCACAGCAGAAAACGCACTTCCGGTAATTCATCGATCATAGTCTATCCTGTAACAAGATTATTTTGTGTATCTTTGAAAATTAACTATAAATGATACGCATTCTATAAGCTATAGAAAGCATGTTGCAGTGCAAATCATTGATTCTTTTTCATTTAATTATGTTTAAACTATCATAACATCATTAAAAATGCGCCACAAACACTTTTTCCTGATAGACCATAATGTAATTGAAAAATTTTGTGCTTCCCTGCAAACGAACTATAAATGCAACTTATTGTATACGCCTGAGAAAGCTTGTTATAGTTAGCCTTAGTTATACATATGAATCTCACTATGTTTTAAATACAGTAACATCAATAAAAGCAAGAGATTTTTCCCCTTTAGATCGAGATGTAGAAGAATTATTTTGTGTGTCCCTGTAAACGAACTATAAACGCTACATACTTCATTTTCAATAACATAAAAAATGTTACATGGACGTCCGAGTATAGTTGCGAGAGTTAGAGCACGTACAGACAAATGGCCAGACAGACAAACCGAATTCATGATTAACTTTTCAGCTATGTTAGAAGGTGTTAAAAAGGAAGTGTATTACATTATTTGGTACCAGAATAAAATTTCAATGGCTTTGATAATCGTCTACTCATGATCGCATACGTATATATTATTAGCCTAATTAATGTCACACTTATTGCTTTCTAACATATCAACAAGTGATTCAGATAAATTTGCAATTTCTATATAGTCAACACAGTCTATATTTTCTATATTCTACATTTATTTCTTTGTCGTTTATTTATGATAATAAAAAGGGAATTCCGATCAAAAAACAGAAAAAGGCCATTCGAAGATTTTCTCTACATGAATTCAAATGCAAAATGAATTTTTTTTTTCGTTCCGTAAAAAGCGGGAACGTTTTGAGACCGTCAGTACCACTTTATGCTAATAGCTCTGGATGGATCATTATATGCTATCAACTCCCGATATGTATGCTTTCTCGTATATCGTGTATTAAAATGGTATTATAGTAAATACAGTAGTGCTAACGTCTTTTGCTTTCTTCAGTACAGACGGATTACTTCACTGAGAAAAATTACACTTTCAAATCTGAGTAAACCGATGTTTCCATTTTGTTATGAAACTTTTTTTTTCAAATATGACTACCCGATGATTTCAATTCTGAAATACCAAAAATACTCAGAATATTAAAACATGGACATACTCAAAATTGAGCACATAGAGGTCAGTTCATACTCATTTTTAAAACATGGACATACTCAAAAATGATTAGAATCAGTTCAAACTCATTTTTGAAACATGGAAATACTCAAAAATGAGCACATAGAAGTCAGTTCATACTCATTTTTGAAACATGGACATACTCGACTATGAGTACATGATTCTTGAGTGTGTGCATGTTTTCAGAAATAAGTATATACATGTTTCAAACTTGAGTAATTTTGATTCGGAGCCATTTTGACTATGCGACATACTCAGATTTTAGTATTTTTTGCTCAGTTTTGAAAATGTCGTTTTTAGAGTGTTCTATGTACTCAATGTTTTCAACTTAGTCCCTTTTTTATTTAAAAAAAAAACACTATCCTACCAGACTTTATGTATAGTAATTTCTGTTTTATTTAATGACAGACTTTCTGTGATTGATTAAAATAAAACTTACTGTACAGAAATTTTGATAGAGCATGTTAAGGATAATAGGTTTTTGTTGTTGTTATTGTTGTTGGTTTGTTTTTTAATATAAAAATGAACGAAATTGGCAATACTGTATATTCTGCTACTACTTTTACTAAATCAAATACTTTCATAGAAATTCTGGGGTTAAATATTATATGCAAACACATATATCTACATTCATAAGTCTCATAAGTCACGAAAATAATGAGATTTATGAAGTTACGCCTCTGGGCCTGGAAACCAAAGTGTGTATACATTTATTGCCCAGGCTATTTGACTTATGGATAGCCCACGGAACTTTAAAAATGTATAAAAGTGGACCTCGAACATGGAAGGTTGAAGATCCCTAATTTAAAAAGAAATAACAGCAGAATTTTAGAAAATAAAATTTTTAATTACATTAACATTTATTTTTCACTAATTCGGAAATTTAAAAGAAATAAAACCATGATTTCTTATATCTAAATTATTTGAAAATTCGAATACTTCAAACCTTCTACCATTATTAAAAAGTTTATGTTAGAAAAGAATTGTTTACATTTCTTGCAAAAGACACAATGATGTACGAGTAAAAAAAGGAAAAGAAAGAAGATAAAATATATTGAAAAACTAAATTAATACATAATTATTCATGGACAATTAACACATAATGCAAAAAATCGTGATTATTATTAATTCTCGATATGAAGGTACGTTTCATTTAACGGAATTAGTAATGATTAATTAAAAGAAAGAGCTTCATTATTTCTGCACGCAAGATTAACTAATGACTTTTTCTATCAAAATCATATATTTGTTGCATTTCTTCCTTCAGTCTTTCTAGAAATGCTGTTTTCACCTGATTATTTTCTCAAATTGCATTAATGATTTTATAGCTATAAAAACGCCTTCTCATTTATGTTTTTTTTTCTGTAACTATTTTATCAGTGTTTCGCATGAATTGTAAATATTTTAATTTGTTCTAGTTTCTTAAAAAAAAGTCGTAAGATAATTTCAAGGTAGTTGAAATTTAAGCTGCAATTAAATAAACTTTATGTATTTTTAAAAGGTAATATTATTTATTATTATTAAGTAATATGTTGTTTTTTTCTCCACAAAATATACAAAAATTTTAAAAATCAATTATTTCATTTCAAATGTATAAACAAATAATATTTATTGTCAATAATGAAACATTATTTGCCCCCCCCCAAAAAAAAACAGATTTTTAGTATAATGAAGAAATAGAAATGATAATTTTCGATTATTCATATATTAAGTTTTTGCAAAAAATTCTCCCGTTTTTGCTAATACCAGAGATGTAATTGACAATTGGACGTAATTAAAATCAGTAATTTGATAATAGAAAAATTATATTAAAAAATTCACAAAAATTGGTAAATTACATTACATTTTTCGGTACTTCTCTATTATCCCGTCGACCACTTTTCATAACAAAAAACTATCGCCAAACTCTAAGATTAAACGCCAAAAATGCAGTCCCATTTACTTGATGTCAGAAGCATTATACGTGTTTGTTATGTCATCAAATGGTTTTTAATTCGACATTTGCGTGTATTTTTCATTATGTTTTATTGATTTATTAGTTATTTCATTAATTAAAACAAGTAATATAAAAACTTTTTTTAAAGTCAATTCCTACTTAGGTCAAATAGAAATTTTTTTTCCAGCGATCTACACGCTTCGCTACTGACGGTATTTATTCCTAAATTTATATCCTGCTAAATATCTTACATAAGAGAAATTTTTTAAATGTATTAAAAATTAAATAAAAAATAAATAGCTAAAATACCAAAAATGAATAGCTCGAAAAGTATTTCTCACAAAATTGTTAGACAAACTGCGTTAGAAAGGTAAAAAAATTGTATTTTTCTTGATATAAATTTAAAATCTAATGATTATGCCGTTTTTCAAACATTGAATATACAAAAATTACCAAACTCCACAATAAATTGCCATAGCGATGTTACAGTTAGCGATAATACAGTTTTTTCAAATATTAATTCATTAATTAAATTTTATTATTAAATTTTAATTTTATACTTCATTTCTGTTCAAAAGTATAGACTCACTCCACATTTATAGTCTCCTTCGCCCGCGAGCCGCCTGATCTTCGTCCGTGAACAGCCCCATTATCTTTTTACGTGTGAAGGTGAGACTATAAATATGGAGTGAGTCTATACTTTTGAACAGAAATGAAATATAAAATTAAAATTAATTAATTAAATTTAATTAATGAATTAATATTTGAAAAAACTGTATTAACATCAATTGTCATCCAGTACAAGTTAAAAAAAATTTATTTGAACTTGAATGGATGAATAGAAAATATTTTATTAACGATTGAAAATTCCAACAAGATATATATAGAGAGAGCATGAGCTAATAGTAGGAATTTAATAACAATTGTATCCTTAAATTCTTATATTTTATTTATTTATTTATTTTGATATTCCAATGGCAACGTCCTCCCGTTTATTTGGCGTTACAGTTTGGCGATAGTTTTTTGTTATGAAAAGTGGTCGACGGGACAATAGAGAGGTACCCATTTTTCTAATATTATTTTATTTTATTAGTGTAAAATTGGTTCATGTTTATTTAGCTTGTTGAAAAAACGTTATTACAGTACATTTCAGAATATTCATACTGATTATTGAAGTTTGTTTATTTCAATCTAAATGTATATTTATTGAGTTCTAGTTGAATCGAGTTTTATATTGCTTTTGGAGGTTTGAGATTTGTAGATGCTGATGTAGAAAATAAACATAAATTATTAATGTAAGTGTATCAATTCATAAAAGTAGAAAGTATACATGTAGACATATATATTTTTTTCTTTATCAAACAATGATGCAATAATTAAAAGGATGACATCGAAAACGAAACAGGCAGATTTTCAAAGACACAGCATAACGGGAAGGGAAAATATAATTAAATTAACCTTCCTAACTAAAATTTATTTTTAAAACCTTTAAGGTACTTCCTGTAGTGTATTTGACGAAAATTCTGTAAGAAAATTTATATATATATATATATATATATATATATATATATATATATATATATATATATATATATATATATATATATATATATATATAGTAAAACATTTTATTGTTCAGTACTATCCACCATCTGCCGCATGTAAAGTGTCGTCGTGTGTGAAATGGAAAATGTATGAAACACAATAAAATGTTTTGTTTTCTGTTGCTTCTCTGTCCTTATTGGTTGTTTACACTATTCTTCTTAGTCTGTCTAGCGCAGGCGATTTTCGTGCTGCAGGTACCGTTCCAACGCTTTTTATGGTTTTTCACTATGAAGATCACATTCCAATAAAAAAAAGTAGGTGTTGCCATTTGAAATTTTCGAAATTTTGTCACTGTAACCGTAATTGTTAGGATTTAACTGTTGTTTTTCACATGATTCTTGAGCGCATACCTCAAAATACTTTAAGCCAGAATTTCATTCAGTTTCTGTGAACGGTATGACAGTTAGGGGCTCATATATCGGGATAGTTTTTTATAATCACCCTGTATATGAGAGTGTTAAACCAGCGGTTCTCAAATTACGGCTCGATACCCACTCTGTGCGTCACGGGCGATTCTTTGGTGGAACGCGGAACGATCGACCAGATCTTTAAAAATGTACGATTAAATGTATCTGCTGTAATAATATAATAAAAACAATATAGTACAACTTTAAAAAAATATATCGTGAAAAGACATAGATAAATAACGCTTTGAAATGGCAGTATTTTATTAATGTTTGTGTAGAGAACCGGCTTGAGACTAAAATTAGAAAAATTCAATCTCTACACAAAATCCTTCGTTGGTGCAAAACAGTGGCATAAATCGCATTGATTTTTAAACTGTATATTTTCTTAATACAGACTTTAATAAACTTATCTATATTATAAAGCTCAAACATGTCCGTGAATAATGCTAACGTCATATTAACGATGGCAACACCTGAGGAATAAATTTCGCTTTTCCTGCCATTTTTTTTTAACTTCTAACAATCGCACAATTCCAATTTTCACACAGTCGAATAGGAAAAAATGCTGTTTCAAATTCAATTTACATAAAAACTGAATTTCATTTTACTGGTTATTGTTTTTAAAATTATTTTCAAAACACGATTTTTTTAAATATACCTCTATCTTGTGCAGCCCGATTAAAAAAGATTAACCCGTTTACACTTAAATCAATATAAATAATTAATAATTTGCTTCCGAATAATATTAGATTACGAAATTAAAACTTCATCAGTAAATAATATAAATAAAAACAAGATTAACAGACATGTACTCGTAATATAACTACTCACTTAAACTATTAAAATTAACAGAATCCAAAAGTCCCCTGTAAAGTACCGAATTCTTATGCGATTTCTTCGGCTATTAACTCCTGGCGTGCGGCTAATACAAAAGTATCACTTTTAATAACTTTCAAAACTTTACTTGAATACATAATTGATATTTTTCATATAAAAATGCTTTCTACTAGTATTGTTAGCGGACAATCCAAAAAAATACAATAAATGTAAAAAATCTACTACAGTTCTCAGTTTATAAAAATGGTTTTCACCAATATTCTGCAACCCGTTAAGCCCGAGTTAGATCTTCTAGTTTTCTGAATGTAGTATTATGTTTTGATAACTTTATATTAACAGTCGTATCACCTGTTACTCGTTTGTATGATGTGAGTCAAAGTTCATATTTTTCTTAGTATAGATTATACAAAAGGCCCTATGTACCTACATATTAGACGGATCTCGAAAAGGCTTGTATATTTCAGCCTATTACCTTTTTGTTGCCCTCTGTCTGTTTGTTCCGCGATAACTGCCGTAAAAATCGTCCTATTAAGTTGATTTTTGGTGGGTATGTTGGTGAGGTATCCGGAATTAGCTGTATAGTTTTTAGTTATATTTGGTTCATTCGTTCAAAAAATATAGAACATTTCTTTTTTGGTCATAATGCTTTCCTATGGGAATGCCGACGATTTTCAAATTCCATTTTTAACTGAAATGAAAATCGCATGTTTGAATAATGGATTTAAAAGTAAAATTACGGATACTAAATTTTCATTTTTTAGGTCTTAAATATATGCAATATCTTTGAAAATTTGCCAATACATCTATTAGAATTTAGAAATGAATTGTTTAAACTATTGGAAAATTTTTTGCACCTGTTCGGGAAATATAAAACATTTTATTTTCCTATCTTTTACAAATTTTAAAATGCATTTCTTTTCCTTTCCTCTTTATTTTATTAGTTGCTTAGCAACCATATTTCAAAAAATATCAAAATAGGAAATGCATTTTTTAATCTAAAAAATTACAAGAATAAGAAGTTCATAATAATTTCAGAATATCATTGCATAAATCGTGTTTTATTTAACGCTTATAATTTCTGAAACCTCCGAAGTTTTTCATAGGCCTATAACTATGTATGTAACATAAACAAAAAAAAATTGCGAATTGTAAGATGCTAAATAATATAAAAAGTGTGATTAAAAAACAATGACTTTCAGAGTTGATGTTGAGGCTCCTGATCTGCAAATTCACTAGTTTATTTTATTCGTGAGCCCCACCGGACGGGTCTGCTAGTTAATACGAACCACCCCATTTAATATAATTTTATCAAGTACAGCGTTTAGCTATTTTTATAAGACATAACGCTTCACATATTTATTCATCTTCACGCTTCAATCTCAAATTTGAAATCGCTTACTAATAATTAACATAATCGTTGACAAATTAAGGCAATAACACGCAACTGAATTATCGTGCGTGTTAACACTGATGTAATGAATTTCAAATGCAATATGTAAATGAATGACAAACATGCACCTGATGATTTATGCATGTCTTAAGATCATCTCTGTCACATGCACACCTTAGAGTATTTCATGACAAGTGTGTGTCGATGCATGCATATGTAGATTTATATATTGAAATTTATACATAAGAATTCAAAAACACGATTAATACCCTTTTAAGAGGACTAAAAAACACATTATAACACGTTATTTATTTAATAATCGTGACTTCAAATTAAAATTTAAAAGATACCAAGCATCGCCCTGTTTATCATTTTAGAACATTTAAGAAAACTTCAACCAAAATACGATATGATATACGTACGATACGTATACGTATGATATACGTACGATATGATAAGAAAATTTTTAAAAAGACAAAATAAAAAATTCAAAACATCATCCTCATTTTTATAACACTTTTAAATAAATTTATGTGAAAAAAAAATCTCTCAGCGAAAGTGAATTTATTCCTTCTTCTAGTAGGATTTTTCTCAGTGTAAAGGTTTTATTAAATAAAAAATTTCATTAATTTTTCTCTTCCAGAATTTCTGTCAAATGCCTTGTATTATGTTGTTTCCACCCCAAAAAATTATTTTATAAGCATAATTTTTAATTTGCACTTTTTAAATTTTTTCCGACTCTCATCATGTGATATATCATTATAAAGTCCTTTGATTACTTTTTCATACTATTTACCTCCCGTCTCCTTATCCTTTCCCTTTACCCCTCCCCCACCGGGGGGTCACCTTTCGGAAATATTTCATTAATATTATTTTGTTTTGCTTTTCCTTTGTTTTTAGTCCGTGTTTTTTTTCTTTTTTTTAATGTTTTGCAGCTTTATATGTGTTTGTTTATAACTTTCTTTCTTCTTTTTCAGTGCAATCGATCTGCTTGAACTGCTCAAAACTCTCAATTGGCCCCCTTTGGGTCCCCTACTATACTCCTTTAAAAACCGTCCGAGTCACTAGCTTTTTTTAAAACAACTTCTTAGGTCCTCCACCTACTACATGAACAATAAAAAATATTTCAGATTTCAGCTACCACCAATTTTGAATATTTATCTCCTTCTTGGGACCTACCTTGGTGCAGCTTCTTTAAAAATGATCCAATTATCTTACTATTTTCTTTAACATAGTTCTACGGTCCCCCAGCTACTTTATAAACTACTAAAAATTTCCTTAGACCTCAGCTATCACCCTTTTTTAATATTAATCTTCTTTTTTGGCGTCAACTTACGTTTACTCACTACAGCCGTAAATTAAAAATCACGTTACTGTTAAAGGTATGTGGTTAATTTTAGAGGGGGGTAATTTCATCTGTTAATTAAATGTCGCGTTAATGTTAAAGGTAATTCGTTAAATTTACAGGGGGGGTGCACCTTCACCGCCTCGGGGCGCATTCTTTTCTCGTGTTCTATGGTCCCAATTTTAACGGGAATTTGTTCATTCAACTTAGCTTACGATTCAGCTTCTTTCAGTTTATTTTCTGTTATTACCATTTTCAAATATTAACAGCGCATTCTTTTATCGGGTTCTGTGGACTCGATTTCAACAGAAATTGGTTCATTCAACTTTGTTTTCGTTTGTCTTACAGATTTTAGTTCCATGCCAAAGGGCGCTTTCTTATCTCCAGTTCTATGGGCCCCGATTACTATGGGGTTTGTCTCTTTCATCTTGTTTTTCGATTGTCTCTGGCACGTGCGAAGGACTCCCAGTATACCCTGCCTTAGGTAGCGGGGACTCATGTCACAGGTTCGTTCAGAAAGAGATTTGCTGCAAACACTCTAGAAGTTGCCGAAGACATTGGCGTCCCGGAAACTAAAATTGTTTCTGGGACATTATCAACAGGACCGGTAACAATTCATGTGAAGCACTCTATGCTGTCGAAGGCAGTGGGGCCCCAAAACTAGATTCATTGAAAAGATTCTCCAAATATATAAAATCATACAAACTTGAGTTTTATTTAAGATCATCACAGACCCGGGCAACACCGGGCTGGTTTAGTTAGTAACAAATAAAATTTCTTGGATTAAGAATATCTTAAGAAAAATATAAATTGCTTATAAATGGATAAGCCGACAGACAGATTAATTGCTCATACCTTGTGTTTCTGAGTTTTGCGTAATAACTTAGCTGATAGTTTGGTATCACTAATTAAAAGATAATTTCTATTCATTTCCATATTCATAATTTAAAATTTTTTGCTTTATAAAATGAGTTTAAATTCAAAGTAATCGCCGTAAATGTCTTCATAATCAAAACATAAGAAACTAACTTTGTGTAAATTGTTTAAATGTAAATAGCCCATTTCCCGCCAGTGGTTGCTACAAACGCAAAATAATAAAAATTGAATAAACTGTACTACCTGTTTTGATCTTAACTATGGCCGTCATACGCCGAAATACGAAAAACATTTTAATTTAAATTTGGTTAATATATTTCTCGCTAGACGGCGTTATCTGCGTTAAAGAAAGTTGAGTTTAATTTACCCTATATAATTTAAACTTGGAGAATGGTTGTCATATGAAAAAACATAAATCAATGAAATCAATTTATAAAAAATCCATTTTATAATTTTAGTTATGCAATTTCCCAGCGTATACTATCAGCGTAAAAAATCCCATCAGGTAACATTTTTTTATCAAAATATAAAATTGACTTGGCAGAAGCTTATTATGAAGATATATTTAAAAAACATAACAATCAATTTTATTACATTTAGTTAGTATATTTCTGGCCAGGGAAGGCTATAAACACAAAAGTAAATTCTGTTGAATCTGCATTACCTAATTTTAACTTGGAGTATTGTTCCCATATAAGAAAATATAAAAAATTCATTTTAAGTGCAATTTCCCACATGGGCGCTGATGAATCACAAAAAAATGATTGTGCATTTTTTTATCCCCATGTGAATTTTTTTAACAAAAGAAAAATTTCGCCGAGGTTATTATGAAGATTTATTTAAAATCAATTTAATTTAAACTTGGTTACAGTATTTCTTCCCGGGCGACCTATAAACGCAAAAGAAAAAATTGTTAAATCGGTATCCCCAAATTTTAACTTGGAGAATGATTGCCATATGAGAAAACATAAATAAATCACTATTAAAGTTTTAGGTGTGCAATTTCTCACCGGTGGTGCTATCAGCTAAAAAAAAAAAAAACTACCATGTGAAAATTTTTATTAAAACATGAATTTGACCGTGTCAGAAGCTTATTAAAAATATTTATTAAAACAAACCCATAAAACATCGAATTTATTTAAATTTAGTTACCATATTTCCCACCAGTGGATGCTATAAACACAAAAAGAATTGTTGTATATTTATTTTTAACATGGGTTTTGTGTCGCATAGTAAAACATAAAAAGAAATAACGTTTTATTAAGTTTGAGCACTCTATTTCCTCAAAGGGGGCTATATAAACGCAAAGACAATTTTGGTTAATTTGTATTACATAATTTTAACTGGGGGATATGGTTGTATAAAATCAACTTTAAAGTTATAGTTAAAGAGTTTGTCATCAGAAGGCGCTACCAGCGTAAAAAAAAAAAACTATCTTGTAAAAATTTTATCACAACATAAACTTTACCGGGGCAGAAGCTTATTCTGAAAACTTATTTAAAAAACAAAAAAAATCAATCTTATTTAAATTTAGTTACGCCATTTCCCACCAGTTGACGCTATAAACACAAAAGAAAAGTGTGTTGAGTCTGAACAATCTACTATAACTGCAGTATAGCTATCATACACTGAAACATAAAAAAAATCAATTTTATTTAAACTTTGTTAGCTTATTTTCTCCCAGGAGGCGCTGTAAACAGAAAATTACTTTAAATAAGACGTTTAAATGTATTGTTTCAAATATGACGTAATTTTCACCAAAGTTTTCTTCCTATTTTTAATATTAACGTAAAAATACAGTTTTTAATTCAGAGGAAATATTATTTGCGATGTTTTAAAATTTGCAACAATAGGTAATTTTTTTTTTCGAAATAAATGAATCACTCGTGTAAATATATTTTTGAAATGAAACTGTTTGGAAATATTATTTGAGCATTTTAAATGTGGCGTAATTTTCCCCTTTTACAGCTTTTAACATGCAATAATTTAATTATTATTTTAAAGCTTTATAGTCACGTGCAAATACATTTTTTAATTGAAAGGGAATATTATTAAGTGTGTTATTTTACAAATCGGCAACAATATAAAAAATGGTCTTTCAAAATATAAACCAAATAATTATCGAAATAATGAAAATTTAAATAAAACTATTTATAAAAAAAAAACCAAAAATTTATTTAAATTAAAAACATAATTGTACACTGCACACCGCAAGCTTGTCAACTATGTGCTTTCAAATCATGGTTAAATTACTACGCATGGTTTTTATTCCTAAAAAGCTTTTACGGAACTATTTTGACAGATTTCAATATTAAATAGCCCTTAAAATAATTCTTCGATTTAAAAATTGTCTGCTTCAGCATGTTTATCGAATATTTCTCTATAAAACTACCATTTTTTATACGCAATAGTTTTCTTAATATTAGGCTAGAAAAACCTCCGGGCACAAAAACCGCAGTGGCAGCATTAGTTACTTTTTTTAGAATAGGGAAATTCCAATAATAACATTATTTCTATTTTTATCAATTACTAACGCCCTTTAGATTTGTTTGCAGTCATAATGAGAACGGAATCTGGCAACATTCCTGTAACCACAAAACTAGACAGGTAATCCTTATTGTCAACCAGCAGAGTTTATGAACGTTAAATCGAATTGCAAGCAGAAACGCAAGCACTGCATGCAACCAGGATAAATAAATCAGCATTCTAATTATACTCGCATCATCGCAGTCCGCACGAGAGCAAAGGATACACTTTAAATTCAATGAGTTAGTTCTGAAAGTATAAATTCTAACAAAGTTACAAACTAATTAAGGATTGTTAATTAACATATGTCCTTGAATATGTTATTATATGAATGATTCCACATTTGCATCGTTAATTATTAGAACATTTTCACAATTTTACGATAGAAAATTCACAGTTTTATCTGATAGTCTATAAATTCATGCTCAGTCCTCTAAATTCATGCGGATAATTATCTTTTATTCAAATCACTAGCGAAATTAGAAAATAACTGAACTTCATATAATTTAATGATTAAAACGCCCTGAATGGGCTCTTTTTAAGTTGAATTTTCATCGAAATTTCTCAATCATTACATATACCAAATATGTTTTAAATTTCACAGTTAACACTGTTTTTAGACTTAGAATTTTATCAAACTGCAGAGGGTACATATGTTGTACAGATCATATGTTAAATATTTTAATGAAATTGGAAATTGTTAATGTTTCACGTTTAATTTTACTTTTATTTAAATTACATTCATTTTTTAATTCTTATTTACAATAATAAACTTTTTTGTTTAATCCAGTCGAAAATAAAAGAAAGCTTATTTCCTTCAGTATATTTTACAGTGGTAATTCAGTTTAAATATAATTACACAACTCTACGAAATTTGCATTTGTCAAAGTTTTTTCTTTTCCTTTTTTTTTTTTTTATACTGATTTTATACATTTTTGGGATGCGTTCAAAAATGACATCAATTATTTTCTATCACATACAGTTTCTTCACAATCTGCGTCCGTATGTGTTACATTGTTGTATATATTGGCATATAAATAAAATAATACCAAATAAAATAGAACAATTTTATTCGAAAATTTATATATACTTATACATGCAGAATGTATTAAAATTGAAAATTTATTTATCTAAGCCAAAGGTCTGATACTGCCTTTTTCTTTTGTTAGTAAAACCACGTTTTTTTTTTTTTTTTTTTTTTTTTTTTTTTTTTTTTTTTTTTTCTGTTTGTTTGTTTTTGTTTTTTTTTGTTATGTAATGATTCTGCATTTTCAAAATTATAATCTCGCAATAATCGGCAATTATAATCCACTGACCCCGGTACAATTGATACAGAGATATGTATGTCTCCATTATGCAAAAGAAAGGATTTATGACTTCTTTTTAGTATAGTCAATAAAAAGGTCAGGAAATCTATATTTAATGTTATACTTACGCATCAATCTATTAATATTCTAGCAATAAAGTTAATTTTTTTTCTATGGAAAGTAAAAGATAAATTTCTACCTTTTGGTTATATACACAGTAATAGAAGTATTAAAAACTAACAAGTTTTTCTTTTAGTCTGGAGTCTAAAATTTTAGCAGATCCCTGAGACAACTCCAAACCTTTGATTAAATTATAATACTTGAATTGATTAAATAGTTCAGAGGCATCATTGTCTAGATTACACTTAAAATCAGTAGCAGGAGCAATATCTGAATCGGAAGTGTCTCCAAGTATGGATTGTAAAAGAGAGTCAGAAATTTCAGGACGGTATGTAACAAGTGATAAATCGGCAGAAGATCTGGGTACATGAAGAATTCCCTTTCTAACACTTTCCGACATAGTTGAAAAGTGTTTATGAATTCGGTTTATCTGTCTGCGATCTGTTGTGCTCAAACTTCCGTAAATATATTCGGATTGTCTTGCAATTGATATATGTTTTTGATATGTATTATGGCATGCTTAATAAAGTTAATTTACGCATAAATGACATTTTTTTAAACAATTTGACTTTGTTGGACAGCCTTGACTTTTGGCTATAGCTCTGACTCGAAATTTCTATGATAATAGAATTTCCTTGTTACAATCATGTCATTTTGTCCCACTACCTCTTGTAAAAACTTTCCAAAGTCTTTTCAATATTCTTCAATTCATTTAAACAATCCAAATGCAGTAAAAGGCCATTGATGAGGGGGGGGGGGTGCCAGGTGATTTTACATGCATTTCTTCAACTGATACACAAATTATTTTAGTTTTGGATTCTTTCTTTGCTAAATATGCGTCAGATGAGTTATGGATGAACGGCTCAATTAATGTATTTTTCATATAAAGCTGCAATTTCTTCAAAAATGGGTTCTAAAATATTTTACTGATAATAAAGTGAAATCACCTTAGCTTTACTGCATTTTGTACCTTTAATTTAATTTCATAACAAAATCCAGCAGCAATCGTGAATTCTTTTGGAAATTTCGATCCAGAGTTACAATTAAGAGTCAGGGCTATACAGTAGAGTAAAATTTTCGCAAAGATTATGGTATATATGTTCAGAAATTAACTGTGAAAATCATTTCCATAAAGTGCGAACGACCTTCTGTATTGGTGGTAATTTCTGAAATGCGGTTTTCAAATCTGTTTTGCATTTTCCAAATTGTTTATTTAGACATCATTTTTTACTTTATTAAACTGTAAAATTTCGTTACAGTTTTCTGAATGTGTTGGAAAGTGTTTCATAATGTATGTTTGACGCATGAAATTTCGTTTTTGTTTAAGGCTTATAACCACTAACATCAGATGAACAAAAATACAATCATGAGTGTGGTATTTAGACCCCCTCCATACCAATGGGATACGGAATCTGATTAACTCTGGACAATATCACTAAATCCCGTGGTCTACATTACTCTCCAAGCTTCTCTCCAAAATAGGCGATTTTTTTTTATCAAATGAAATGTGTAACACTATGCACATTTCATTTTGTGGAATACCAAAGTGTTTGTTAAAAAAGTTTTTATATACAATTTAAATTAGGTTGTAATTGTATTAAGCAGGTTGTAACATTACTTACAAATCATAAAAGTCAATTTTGTGCAAAAATGGTACGATGCACCACTTTTATGGAGATTTTTACATTCAGCATTACAAACAGCTAAAATTATCAAAAACATGTTTTTCATTGTAGAAATGTGTTATTCTATTTTCTTGTAGCATCATTAAATAATGATTTGCAATCTGATAATCGTTTATATGGGATACGGTGCACAGACTAATCTTACAGTAGGCCATTATCCTTCATCGATACAACTAAAGAATTTATATACCTATCTACTCATGTAAATTAATTTCGCAATTTTTAGTAAAAATTTTAATTTTTCTAAATTTTGTATGGATATTTTCAAAATTAAGTAACCTAGTAATATAAATTAATATAATTATGATTATTTTGCCAGCATGTCACACGTTCATTTTTACAGGTATGTACAAGTTAGAGTTATGCACGCTGGGTTTTGACTATAATAATTTATACAAAGTGTTTAAAAGACATCAATGTATATGATATTAAAACTATTTAATTCAAATTTTCGTAAATATTCATTATCGGATAAGTACACGAGTCTATTTTTGTTTGTAAAAGAAATAAATAACATTTTCTATTAATAGCAACATTTCCTATCTCTATAATATCTTTAGTATAAAAACTAAATGCATTCGGGTTTCAAAAAGCACAAATTCATTTTATATCAACAGAGATTACCCTCAGCAAAACAAAACATTTTCATTTTTTACATCAAATTATTCAAATTCAAGAAATATTTTAAATTATTCTAATGATTAATTGATAGACAAATTTCATACCGCAACTGCATTTCTAACAAAATAAGCATGTAATGATTTGATGCAGTACGTAAAATTTTCAAATGATACATATTACTGCTGATGAGCTGATAAAGAAATACTCGCAGCGAATTAGAGCCGATATGATCCTAATGCATCTTTGAATCATTAGTAACACATTAAGTTCTATAATTATCAACCGATATTTCATTTGTAAGCTGTTTTGAAAATGAACGTAATAACTTTACGAAGCTTATTGTAAGACAGTTAGGCTAGCGATTAACTGCAAACTTTGAGACATTAAAATTTTAGAACGGGCCCACATTATTATTAGAGACACGATATATAAGGTATTTTGAGTGGTTTAAAATTGTCATAGCTGTAATTAACTATTCCCAATTAACCAGTTATATTTGAAGATAAAGAATTCCAGATATTTCTGCATTTCAAATCATGTTTTCGAAACTATCTTATGGTATATCGGTTTTTAATGTAATGAGAATGCTAATGATTTAACTTCGCTCTCATGCTGGTATTTCTGTTTTAGAGCTTATGAAGATAAAGTTTGATATACCAATTTATCTTTGTTATTCAATTTTCTAAAAAGGAGTTTATCCCGCTTGATTATAAACTAGTTGATTCAAAATAAAGGTCATAACCTTCATTTTGAATCAACTAGGTCAAAGGTCAAGGGTAGATGTTTCTTGTAGTGCCTACGGAGTTCGTGATGACTCCGAAGGCACTGCAATCTATTCTGAACTGGAATCTATGCCGGCACTGGAATCTATACTGGGACTGGAATCTATGCCGAATGCACTGGAATCTATGTAGATGAAACTGTGTAAGTCAAATTCATCGGATGATGAGACACGATGTACATTTTTCTCGCAGCAGGCTGCGGTGGAGTTGGGTTCCTTGTAGGGGCATATCAGCAGTGAATTAACGAATAATGGAGTAGCATATAGGTGGGAAAGGGGGGGGGAGTCTTACAGAGCCATTGAATTTTTCTCTTTTTTTCTCTTTTTGTTTTCTAAACTATGATGCAAACAATTTTAATTAAGAATTAAGATACAAATAAATTCAGATACCAAACTAAGAAATGGTATTATATAAAAATACCAAATAAGATTTTTTTTCTAGCAATAACTAAGATTAAGGAAAGTTAACGGACCCGATGCCAAAAGCAAGGCGGGAAGATGCCATTATTTGGAATTAGCGGAGTAAGCCAAAGGAGAAAAATAATGCAAGTACATTAAAATTTTGAACTTGGAAAAACACAATGATAGTTTATAGCGACTGCCTCTTAAATGTAGGATAATAGAAACATATTTCCAGTTATAAATTTATTGAAATTAAGTATACCTTTTAGAGTTTTGTTTGTTTCAGAGAAACTGTATATGTAGTCAACTATTAAACATTTTTTACATGGTCCTTCTTCCCTAGAACTTACAGGGTGTTCATTAAATATTTTGGCGTAATTAAATGGTAATAGTACTCATCAAGATAGAAACACAAAAACTTTAGGAACTAAGATTCTCGATCCCCTTATTTAATAAAAAAATACAGGGTGTCTCACTCCCAGTTGAAACCTTGTTTTCATTCCGAACTTTACCAATATTACAGATATTGTGACAATATTATCTACTCGGTTGCTTCTATCTGGTTAAATGTGATGACATCAGGGAAAGTACTGAAAAAAGCAATTCTTCATGTCCAAATAACATTGAGTAAGACGCTTCGTAATTCATAATGTGTGTTGAGTGGCAATAAATACGATGCCATTCAACAAGTCAAACTGCACTTTCAGCACAATACGTACATATTATGATCACATTGAAGTCGATTTATTGACAATGTATAAAAATTATGTTTAATATCGTTAAATGTGTGAACGAAATTTAGAGTCTATCTTGGAGTGAGACACCCACATTTTTGGCTAAATAAGTGGATTGTGACCCTGGTTTCGTATGCATCCCCCCCTTTCATTTTGTCAAAACAATTTACGAACAACCTGTATTTAGAAAAACAACTCTGCGTCAAAAAAATCAAATAAACGAAAATAGAGCATATATTCCCTGAGTATCAAACATAACGCCAACTAAGCTTCTTATTATTAAAAAACTACCATTTTACCAAAATTTCTGTGTAGTATTTTTTATTTTATTTAATAACAGACATTTTGCGATTAAATAAAACAAAAACTACTATACAGAAATTTTGGTAGAAGAGGGGTACATTTTTAATATAAAAAAGGTATAAGCTTGCAACACCGGTCGGTGGAATAGGTGTCAAAAGTAAGAAAATTACAATTAAATTACATATCACGAGATATGTCATGTCTCTTCTCTTGTTACTAGAAAGGTTTATTTTAATCATTTTATTATTTCAGTGTTGCCAACTTAGCCCCTTTATTATTTAAAAAAAAACTACCATCCTACCAAAATTTCTGTGTAGTAATTTTTATTTTTATTTAATAACAGACATTTTGGGATTAAATAAAACAAAAAATACCATACAGAAATTCTGGTAGAAGAGGGGTATATTTTTAATGAAAAAGGATATACGTTTGCAACATCGGTTGGTGGAATATGTGTCAAAAGTAAAGAAACTACAATTAAATTGCGTATCACAAGATATGCCATGTTGCTTCTCTTGTTGCTGAAAAGATTTATTTTAACCATTTTATGATTTCTACTAGCTAGAATTGCTTTTTAATACTTTGTCACGTTTTACAGCTTAAAATAAAGGAACGACAACTGGCAATTTCTCTATGGAATATTTGGAGACGTTTCAAAGTTAAATGGGAAAGAGCACTATAATATTGTAATTTCTAAATATATATTTTATATGACTTACAATATATTTCAAATTCATTTTCGTTTCGTGAATAAATTTTATTATTCACGAAACAGTGTGTTTAATGGTCCACATTTTATAGGATCTGGCATACAATGAAAACATACAATGAAAAATATTTCCTATTTAGCTTATGAATCTTTGTAAAACACGCCAAGAAAAACATCAAAATAACAAAAGTATAAATGAGTTAAACAACAAAGTATAAATGACTGTGCTTAATTATACCATACAATTTAAGAAACACTTTTACGTACTTTTAGGATCGAAAGAAACGAATTGCTGGGTAATTTTTTGGCTCGAAAGATACGTAGTGATTTTTTAAAAATTGTACTACTATCTTATATATTAAAATCTGTTTGCATGTTTGTATATCACACCAACTGCTCCGAGAATATCACGAACTGCAGACTGAAATGAACATGCTCTTTAGGATGCGAAAATGTTTAATAACTGTAAAATTTTTGGTTTTTAATTTGATTTCGCGATATTAAGGGGGGAGGGTGAAATTTCCGTAATGAAGACAATAGGATTATTCCAGTTTTTACTTTCTTCTATCTTTACAAGAAGAAAGTATTGGATTCATGAAAATTTCCGACTTCCGGTTTTCGACGGATTTATACGTTTTAGAAGGTCCTGAACACGATTTGACTATTTTTAGAAAATGTCTGAGTCTGTGACTGTCTGTCTGTCTGTGTGTGTCTGTCCGTCTGTCTGTGACAAAAATTTTGTGGGCGCTCTATCTCAAAAACTAATGCACAAAATTTAATAAAACTTTATATTCAGTTAGTCCGATATAAATTGGTCAAAATCGTCCAACAGGTGGCGCTACTATGCTGTATTTTTTGCGATTTCCGCAATAGCTCTATTTCAAGAACTAATGCACTCATTTTCATCAAACTTCAGATTCGGTTAGACCTTGACATAAATAGGATATCTACACCAAAACATAATCAGCATCTAACAGGTGACGCTACTATACCACTTTTTTCGTGATTTTTACGATAGCTATATTTCACGAACTACGCACGAAATTTCAAACTTCAGATTCTATTAGACCTTGACATAAATAGATGCTGCTTAAGTTTTGGCGTAAATAGCCCAATAGACGGCGCTGCTATACTACTTTTTTCATGATTTTTAAGATAGCTATATCTCAAGAACGAGTGCACGAAATTTCATAAAATTTCATATTTTGTTAGACCTTGACATAAATAGATGCTGCTTACGCTTTGTTGTAAATAACAACAACAGGTGGCGCTGCTATGCTACTTTTTTCATTATTAACACGATAACTATATCTCAAGAACTAATGCACGGATTTTCATCAAACTTCAGATTCAGTTAGACGTTGACATAGGTTATTGTTGATGATGTTTTAGTCTACATCTCCCAACAGGTGGCTCTCTTACGCTATATTTTGCAGGATTTACATGATTTTAGTAATTGTCCTGTCTTAAGAACTAATGCACGGAATTTAATAAAACTTTAAATTCAGTTAGACCTTGATATAAATTGGTGCTGATTCGTCTTTAGTGTATGCGAAACCTATGTGAGATAGAAGAAAGTTTTTGGAATGGCACATCCGACTAGTTTAAAAAGGAGAAAATACGAAATTTTGGGAATTCTTTATTGATTCTCTTTTCTCATTACAAGAAAAAAAATCTGAATGAAGAGTGAAAAGATTATCGTAAATACAATTGTTCGAAAAATAAAAACATAACTTCACATATTCGCACTTTATCAATTAGTTTATTAACGAAAAGATGTTATTTATAGTTTACCAATAATTTGAATTCTAGAAATCATACATCATAGCTTTTGCAAGTTTTACATTCAACCAAAGACGTTAAACAAGTTTAAGCTCCTTTCTCCTTACATTTAACTCCTCCATTAGTGCCATTTGTTGACAAGAAGTGAAGAAAAAAAATATTTTCAATCATTTTTTTTATGCAAATGTGTATTTTGCGTCAATAATGTTCGTTGACGCAATTGTTAAAAGTTGTTTATTCCATATTTTATTTCGTTTCATTAATTACTAAGTATATAATTATTTTTATAAAATCCCCAATCGAAAATAAAGTGTATTTTTACAACTTTGTTTTAATAACTAGTGTTTATTATAAAAGCTGCAGAAATTTACATGATATGAAAATAATTCAGAGAAAAATTTTATGAATTGCTGAATAATTTTCCTAAAGTTAGAATAGTGAGAATTTTCCTAAAGTTAGTTATTTATAATTAACATCGCTTAAAATACAGTTCGACATTACAAACTGATTTGTGACTGCAGAGATTCTAAATATAATTCAGCATATCCCGAAAGAGAAATGCTGATGAAATATTCAAGTAGAAACTTTTCATGCAATCTATTTTAATCGTTAAAAATATTAAGTGCAGTAATTATTATCTAAATTCATTGATGATTTGCATAGAAAATTAACTTAATTATCTACGTGTATTTAGATAAAGATTAGGGAAAACAGTGAATATTCAAATATTCAAAATTAAAAATGTGCAGATAATTAATGGTAGAAGGACCAACATAAACCGTACAATAACTTATGAAAACTATTGTTTTAATTCACAGGAGTTTAATTAGTCTATAATTCTGTTAGAATTCATATATTTAGAACCCTCTTCGTTCAAATTATGTCACTTGTTTAGTATTCTTTGATGATTTATTGAAATTGAATATAAATGAAATGCTAATCTACTTACTTTATTCACATCCAGGACTTGTGTTTCTATTTGAGATTCGATTTAATTTTCATAAATTCTTGATACAGGACCGTAAATATTATCTGTCTGATTTTGTGGTTATGAGGGCGCTGATAAATTGTATTCTGGATACGGAAAACCGAGCTTTGAAAATAATATCTTATGCATTATATAGAAACGCAATAAAGTACAGGATTTATGTCAAATTTAAATGCATAATATCATTGCGAGTATAGAATGACATTGATCATCGTTTTGCATTAAGAAGACAGTGTATTTAAAAACATTGGAATCTCTCTGAAATTAACTTGTTGGTTGCAGTGAAGCATAATACGCACGTATAATTATGCCTCATAGAAAGTTATATTCAAAATTTTGACAATTTATCCACACATAAACATATTTATATAAATATTAATTTTATATTTTTTTCAATTAGGAAAGGATGAGGTTTGGATTTCCATAAGGCAGGTTTTTGACCCAAAAAGTTATGTGTGAAAACATTATGTTCCACTTACATAATAAATGCATTATTTTACAACTGATTATTAGTAGTACTTTCAAATTTAATTAATAGTTTTACTTAATTAGCAGAATTCCAATATCGTTAAGGCAGCAAACTTAAGTATGTGTGTAATTCTTTTTAAATGTTTGTTTTAGCATATATGTCCACATTTTTTAATAAGAGCGCAATGACGGAACTTTTTTCTATTTTATTAAAGACATCACGAAATATACAGAAAACAATGACAACACTTAGCTGTTATGGAATACACCATAAACAAGACGCAATTCGTTCATCTGAAACGCCAATTTGCCCATTATTTGTTTTATTCCAGTTCAAGTGGGGTTGAAGTGGGTTTGTCGTGAATAATTCTTGTAAATAATTGTATTACATTGTTTAAAAAAGCTTACTTGTATGATATTTACGTTAGCGATTTTCATAATTGATACAGAAAGAGAACTATTAAAAAGGTAAGTACTTTCTGTGGTTGTTGTTTCAACAGAATCAAATCAGTAAATGCTAGACGTGTGACAAATCCTTACGCTGTTTAGTATTCGATTAATAAATGAATTGATAATCAACAGTTTCAAAAAGTCTTCAAAGGTTTTCCAATTACAACTTCGGCATACAGCTTCAAATATATATATTGCTTGAATAAAGCATAACATTTGTTTGTTCTCCACTAGTTTCTTCTTGATATTATCAATATAAATTAGAAATACATGCAGTAAAGTATTGTTCACATGTAACTTCCGTTTTATGATACTTAAGGCACCACAGACACGTCGAAGAAGTTAAACCTCACAATGATAACAGCGATTTTACCATAGATACTATATACGCAGTTATATAGTATCGCAGTCATATACGCCGGTTAATGACATTAAAATCTGTTTGGGTTATAAACCTGGGACTACTAATTCCGAAGTACATTATAATATTTAATGGTGAATGTACTGATTGAGAGGTGGCAATTTCGAATCCTCTAGTTCAAGCTTCGGGACGCACACAATGTACCAACATAAATTATAACGTATGTTGGAGCAGAGACCGCCACCATCATTTTGCCACTTTTGTTTGGTGGGCGGAGGGGGGGGGGGCACAATTATATTTTTACCACCTCCAACTGAAGTCAACCCCAACTGGTCAGAAAGCGATGAAAAGACCAAGAAGAGTCTGCTAAAGATAGATTGTGTATTTTATTTTTCCTTTCTAAGCATAGATAAAATTAAATGTGTATAAACTTTATTTTGCTACGTACATATTTCTTTGGAACTCAATTCATAATTAGGATTTTAAATAATATATTTCGTACTAATCTGTTTCCTTATTTCTTACGGCCTCACATATACGCAGGTTAACGACATTAAATTCTGTTTGGGTCATAAACCTGGGACCACTAATTCCGAAGTGCACTATAATGTTTAATAATGAATGAACTGATTGAGAGCTGGCAATTTCGAATCTTAGTTTAGGCCTCGGGACACACACAATGTACCAACATAAAGTATAGCCTATGTTGGAGCAGAGACCGCCACTATCATTTTGACACTATTATTTTTTTTTATCAGTTCGGTAGTTCCAGAAATCACACACTACAAACAAACTTCTCTTCGAATTAAAAAGACATTTAAACTCAGAATTTAATAAAACTCTATTACAGTAGATATTTCAAGCTTTATACACGTTCCTCAACTGTACAAATATCAATCGAAAGCTAGTGATGGGCATAACGATTATTTTGATTAATCGAATGAATCATTCGGGTATGCGCAGAACCATATCTGTCAGCGAAACACATTTTTCATTTTTATCTCGCATTAAATCAAATTTTAATTAAAATCAGAAACTTCTCTTTTTCAAAATTTCTGGTAGGAATTGAATAAAAAAGAAATTAGTTTGACAGATATGCTTCTGCGCAAACCCGAATTATTCATTCGAATAATCAAAATAATCGTTATGCCCATCACTATCGAAAACCGAAGCTGACGAGGAGCTCGATAAAGCTTAAAACGTCTAGTGTAATTGATTTTATTATGTGATATTATGTTGTTTTTTTAGTTTTATTAAGTATTTGATTTTCAATGTCTTTTTAAATTCAACAATTCGGATTCAGGCGTAATATGTTATTTTAAACTTTTCTTCTTTATAATATTAGCACAGATAGATACATATATTCATAAATCGGTAAGTAATAAAACTACATTAGCAGGAAAAATAAATAGTTCTTATTAATACGAGAGTAAGTCCTTAAGTCACAAAAGATAATTAAATAATAACTTACAATGATATTCACTTCAAAACTTTTTATTTCTCAACATATTCTCCACCAATATTTATGCACTTATATCACCGTTTTATCAGTGCCCCAAAACCAGCTGCATGCAATTCTTTGGGTTGCTGTCTCAGCCACATTAGAACTTCAAATTGAACCTTTTCATCATCTGTGAACATCATCTTGCAACTTCTTCAACATCCACCATACAGCTTCGACTTAGTCCCAAGCGATTTTCATCTGTTTAGTCAACTAAAAAAACGATCTTGGAAGCAAGATGATGTTCACAGATGATGAAAAGGTTCAACTTGAAGTCCTAATGTAGCTGAGACAGCAACCCAAAGAATGTTATGCAGCTGGTGTTGGGGCACTGCTAAAACGGTGATATAAGTGCATAAATACTGGTGGATAATATGTTGAGAAAAAAAATAGTTTTGAAGTTAATATTATTATAAGTTATTATTTAATTATCTTTTGTGACTTAATTAATGACTTTCCCTCGTATTATTGTTATTTTGTTTTTATGTATTTAATTTTTTTTTCTTTTTTTACATAACTACACAGAAAATAATTTATTATAATAAGTTGTTTATAATCATACATTACTAGTCAGAGAAATTAAACAATATGTCATTTATGTATGAAAAAAATATACAGAAAGTTCAACAATTTTTTAGCAAGGGGACTATGAACTTTAAAAATTATTTTTCATTATTTATGTTATTTCAACAATAAATTATTCATAGAAGTGTTTTATAAATTAAATAATTATTTGAAAAAGTACTCAATTTACTGATTTTTTTTTTTATTTAAAGCTATTAATTAGGGTTTTTTTTATTAAAATGCTCCCTGAATACCAATTGTCGAAATACTTTCTTTTTTTTCCAATTTTTTTAAAACTTTATTTTAAAAAATTTTTCATCTATTTTTAATCTGACGGACAGTTATTTGATTTAGAAAATAAGAACAGGCTCAAAGACTGAATTTTCATTAGACATTCATAAGAAGCTTTATTAATAAAATTTGAAGACCTTAATAAATCAACATTACAAAACAAATGCACAGATTTGCTGCCGTATGTATCAAAATTGTCCCTCAGATATATTGAGAATTTTATGCAAAAATTGAAAGCACGCGCTAAATTTTAAAAATGTACAGACTTCGAAAATGTTTCTTCTACAAAAACACATTTACAATATATTATATGTTATTTTCCTTACTTACCTTTAAGAAGTATGAAAACACTTTGACATATACATGGCAATATATTTAATTTTTAACAAATTTTAACACAAAACCGAAAAATTGCAGTTTTGGGCGATTTTTGCTCTTTTTAAAGTCCACCGTCCCCTTAATAAACCAATGTGCTGTAGCCGTCACAAAACTTTCTTCTATTAGGCTGTATCAAAAGTATTTTCGTTTTTTAAATGTTTTTATACCACAGCCTATAGCTGGCACTTTATCACCCCTATTATTGAACTTAAAATGTTATTTAAGAGAATACATGTTCCTCTATATTCTATAATCATACAGGCTTCTTTCTTTCATTTTTAGGTTACGTAAAAAGTTATACAAATGTTGAGATTTTATGCATCTTAAGGGATGATTTTAAACTAGGCCTTAAAACCAATGAAGCTGCCCTCAAAACTCTTGCAGTTGGAGGCAAGGATAAGAGTAGTGTCCGGACAACTCAAAACAAATCCAAACGTTTTAAGGAAGGGGATCTCAGTCTTGAAATCAAACACAGAAGTGACAGGTAAATTTTCCACAGTTTAAGAGAGAAAAAAGGAGAATCCATTTTTCACAATAATCTTTTTATGCTAAAAATTAACAAAACTACACATATAACAATTATTAAGGTTTGAATGTGCATTTTTTATTAATTTTTAGCATCAAAATTTACTGTTCGGATATTACTCTTGTCCTGGCCTCCAACTGCAGAGTTTTGAAGACATCTTCAGTGGATTTAAGACTTAGTTTAAAACCATGCCTTAAGATGTATAAAATCTCAACATTTATATCACTCTCTACTACGTAATCTAAAAATGAAAAAAAGAAGCCTTAATGATTATAGAGACATGTATTCTCTTAAATAATATTTTAATTTCAACAATAGGGGTGATAAAGTGCCAGCTACAGGCTTTGGTATAAAAACATTCAAAAAACGAAAATACTTTTGATACAGTCAAATATATCATTCTAATACATTAATTTAAATAGCATAAACACACAGCAATAATTATCGATATAAAGCATGCCTCTTTTTCTTTTCTTTTTTTAATTTAGCATAGAATTACAGTGATGAGTGAATAATAGGAAAAATCACGTTCGCTAAATTGCATCAATTGATTGCAGACAAGATTAGGAATCTTTTCCTAAGCACTGAATACAAGCGCCCCCTGTTGATTGATCAAAGTCAAAATTCATTCAGCATCTATGTATATCAAGGTCTAACAGAATATGAAGTTTTGTGAAATTCAGTCTATTAGTTTTCGTGATATAGCCATCGTAGAAATCGTGAAAAACACGGCATAGCAGCATCACCTGTTGGCCGATATACACCCAAACCTTATCAACATCTATTTATGTCACGTTTTAAAATAATTTGAAGTTTGATGAAATACCATGCAGTAGTTCGTGAGTTAGAGTGCCAACAAAATTTGTTTTCTAATCAGTTCATTTCTAAAACAGTCAAATCGTATTCAGGACCTTTTAAAGCATATAAATCCGTTGAAAACCGGAAGTTGTAGTTCTTCACGAATCCAATACTTTCTTCTCAAAAATGTCTTAGAAAATCGTTCAAAATGCACCATTGTCTATATAAGAGTTTATAACACAGGCTAGGGTGTGTCTGTGCAGACAAAAGCAACAGATTTGAAAAAAGTCATATGTAACTACTATGTAAATGACTTTAAAAACTGTAAAGTGTTCATGAAAGAATATGATAAGAAATAAACATTGAAAACGTAAATAATTGAACAAGTCATATGTAACTAGGTAAATGACTTTAAAAACTCTAAAAAAGAAAAAGTATTCAACACATTGTATGTATGTCAAAGTGAACAGTGGGCTTGTGTCTTTGCACCGGGATTGCACTTATACGAAAAAGCGACAGCTAGGTTCCCGGGGTGGTCATCCCTTGTATGTAGACGAAAGTAAAAATAGTAAAAGAAAATACTACTTCCCCTGAAGTGAGAAATTCTATCTTAAGGGGCAACACCTCTCTTGGAATACTTTTGGATCAATATTTATGGAAACATTATACCAGTCATTATGTAAATTGAAATTTCTTTAAATATTCGTGGATCCCATCGTCTAGAGTTGAGCATGCTGATGCAAGGAATGAACTTAAATTGTGTGCCATATATGAATAATTTACATTTTACTATGCCCCTCACTGAAAGAGAAGTGCAATTGAATTATTTTGAGATTCACACCCTGAAGTAAATTTATTTTAATTAGAATCAATTTTAAAAGGAAAGTTCATGTGTGAATTATACAGTACTTAATGGAAGTTGAGTGCATTTAAAATGTCTAATTTATCAACTTTAAAATGTACATTTTTCATAATACGCAATATATTCGAAACTTCCTGAGAGAGTATATATTTTTTTAACAACTCAACTTATATATACATATCGTGCATCTATCGTGCATCAACATATAGTGCATCTTGAAATGTATCTTTTTATTTTATTTTATTAACCCTCTTAATACAATTGGGGTCTTTTTTGACCCCATATGTTTTTGTTTTAACGTTTTTCATGTTTAGAATTAGAAAGAAATAATTCAAACTTAAGATTATACTCCCTGTAGGAAGAAGCTACGATTTCTGGTTCAAATCGTTCAAAATTAAGAAAACTCGTCCAAAATTAAAACCTGATACTAGAAGGGTTTAAAAAAAGTTTTTTTTTATAAATATGATTGTTCTCTTGAATATCAATATTTTCCCATCTGCATTTGTTTATACTATATTCTGTTCTTTTCCCCGTATCAATCAGAGTAAAAGTTCACAAAAGTTTCACGATAGTTTAGTTGTTTTTTTGTTTTGTTTTTTTCTTGAGTATTTTTTTAAATATTATTTCTTAATATATAATCACTTTTATAAAAGAACATGGAAAACTAAGTTGCTTTTATTTTATTGTTACGATGTCAAATGATTCCTAAACTGTAATACGAAAGAAAAAAAATCTCACGAGATGAATTGTATAAATGAAAGGTAACTAGAATCAGTGATGAAACGGTGATAAATCAGTGATAAAACTATTGTCATTCCTTTAGGATTCTAGACATAATTTTAGCATTCTGAAAATTAAAACTATCTTTAATGCCAATAGCCCCTCAAAATTGAACTTTCTTAAAAATTTAGCTATTTATCTATTCTTAATCGTGAGTTTATACTAGTTAATGAAAAATCTCATTCCACCATGCTCTCTGCAGCTTGGAAAAACTTCAGCTCAACCATATGATTTTATTTTTAATATTTTCTAAATAATTTATTAATATTTTGGTGTTTAATTTTATGTTTGTATATATTAATTTTTAGCTCACAGGCTATCAAATCCTAATGTGCCCACCCGTTCTGTATGAATGTACGTAACGCGATAACTCTTGACAGAAATAAGCGTTTTGCTTCCAATTTTGTTTATAGGCTCCTTGTGATAAGGCGCTTCCCTGATTAGTTTTGGGGATTGATTGGTTAACTATAAAGGGAGGAAACGGGTGGCTAACCCTGCTTAATTTAAATAAATGGTTTTTCCACGCAGAATTATCAAATTTTCTTCAAATTTTGTATATAGGTTCATTGTGATAAGGTTCTTTCCTGATTAGTTTTGGAGGTTCATAGGTTAAGTATAAAGGGGCTAACCGGGGGGGGGGGGGCTAATCCTCCCCCCTTAATTTAGATAAATGAATTTTTCATGCAGAGTTATCCGATTTTCTTCAAATTTTGTATATGGGCTCATTGTGGTAAGGGGCTTCCCTGATTAGTTTTGGGGGTTCATTGGTGAAGTGTAAAGGAGGGAAACGGGGGCTAACCCCCCATTAATTTTGATAAATGGGTTTTTCATGCAGAATTATCCGATTTACTTCAAATTTTGTATATAGGCTCATTGTGGTAAGGTACTTCCCTGATTAGTTTTGGGGGTTCACTGGTTAAGTATGAAGGGAGTAACGGGGGGGACTAACCCCCCTTAATATAGATAAATGGGTTTTTCAAGCACAATTATCCGATTTTCTTCAAATTTTATATATATGTTCATTGTGATAAGGCGCTTCCCTGATTAGTTTTGGGGGTTCATTGGTTAAATATAAAGGGGGGACGGGGGCAACCCCCTTAATTTAGATAAATGGATTTTTCATGCAGAATTATCAGATTTTCTTCAAATTTTGTATATCAGTTCATTGTGGTAAGGCGCTTCTCTGATTAGCTTTAGGGGTTCATTGGTTAATTATAAGAAGGAGAAACGAAAGATGGTCCCCCCCCCTTAATATATTGTCTATTTCTTCATTTTTCGAGGTCTTATTTCAAATTATTTGAGATGAGAATATAATTTACAGTTAGTGTGAATAGCCTGTGAGCTCAATGCCGTCAATTTAACTGGGCAGTTTTCTTTTATTATTCTCTATTTTACATTTGCCATTTTTATTTTTTAATATTACTATGTAATTTGTTTAATTCTTCAATTTATTTTTATGTTCTTGTTTGTTTAATATACATATTTTTATATTTTCTGGTAATTTCTATTTACTTTTCCGACTCTCTTTTAATCCAATTTTCTTCATAATTCTCTTTCTGTTCTGTGTTCTTCTGATTAGGTAATTCTCTTCTGTGAATGGCTGATGCTTCCCAATTTCCTATTGGTTGTTTCCTTAACTTGTCCTTCCTTTCTGTCTTACCTTTAGATTGGTAGCACGTCATTTTTTGCGCCTGACGAAGACAAAGTTCTCTCAAAAGGCCTAGATTAAATTCTTAAGGCCTATTTCCTCTAAAAAGGCCTAATTCCTTATTTTTTGGTATTAAGAAGTTTTTATGCATGTATTGTATCACACCAGTTTATTCAATACGTTAATGAGTACCCATCAAAGGACTTGGATCTTCCACAGAAAAAGATTACTATAACATCATTAAAATGTCAGGTTGTTTTTTTTTGTTGTTGTTAACAATACTTAAAAGAAATCAAAACCTCTCCTTTTAAAAGCGGGCTGGGGACCGCCAACATAAGAACCATCTTTAGCGACAACAGACCATTTTACAGAGAATTCAGTTTTCAGATCCACAAGAAAGCAACTCCAAGTTCTTTTTTTATTATTATTAAAATTTCTTTGAAATAAAGAAATTTTTGTAGTTAAAATTTTATTAGTTTTATCAAACATATAAACTACATTACAATACCAATAGATGGCAGTACTGTTTTTTATAAAAATATTTTCCTTCTGTTTCTTTTACTGGAAAATTACAGAGTTTACTTCGTATCTATGCCTCAGTGATAGATTGTAAAAAAAATATATATATATCAAAAATTGTAGATAATTTCGATTTAGGCTATGATGTTATACACTCACGCACAGTTTTTTTAAAAATCTGTTATAAAAAGGAAAAAAGGTCGCCAAATTTAGGAGATTTTTTCCTTTAATGGCAACTTAGTTACTGTATTAAGTTATTGGTTTGGCGCGGGCTTGAAAATCGCGCCAACCAAAAAGTCGCCAAACATTGGTGCGTGAGTAACACATCTGTTCCTCGATTTATTTAATCCATAATTACATGCCAAAGCTTTTAATTTTAAATAGAAAATCAGTAATTAAAAATGAATTGTAGATTGTAAGTTTTAATAATAATGAAGAAAAAAACAAATTCTATAAATTTTTCCACCAGATTTTTTTTTACATTACTGAATTGAGTTATCAGAAGACAAACAATATCAAAGAAACATCTTAGGTCAAGAGCAGGGTTCGAACCCACGCTCGCTTTAGAGAACTAAAATTCCTCTTAGACCACTCAGCCATCTTGACTTCGCTCAACACTCGACATGAAACCAGATCAAAACTGGTTTCCATCCCTTTTAGTGACAGAAAAGCACTCTAAAATTCTCATTGCACATGCTCAGATCAGCCGAAATTAGTCTTAAGAATTCCTCTTTGCGTTTAAAATATAAATCAGTCTCTAAACTGACATTTACAGAATAGCCCTATCTCGATGGGAGTCACGTACACTTCAATTATTTTGCACCATTTTATTTTAATAAACAATTTTCGCCTTATTTCATTGCTGAAACGATTTTAGTTTCGATTAGATAAGGCAATTTTTTTTTAAGTGGTGTTCAAATTCAAGGATTTGGCTTCGTTTACACGGCATGTATGCGCGTTGTTGGTCGCACAGAGGCTATTGGTAAATACAAATGGCATCTTCAACCATTTTCTTGTTAAAGTTCTTGTGAGTTGCAACATTCCAAAAATATTGCATTCTAAAAACTTTTTATCCATATCACTAATATGGAAATTTAAAAAAGGATTAGAAAATTTTGACTGTATGTTCATACGATGAATGAAACTATTTTCTCCGCATGTGCTCAAAGTTTTCTTAATATTCAGCTTTCAAATATAACAAAAAAAAAATCTTTCTTTCCACAATCTAAATTCATTACAAATGCATCGGTAGAAAAAAGAAAGTACTTCGCTTTAAGACAATTATCGAAATGTAGAAAATTAACCCATTCCATTTTAACTTTTACACCAAGCCGCATGATTTGTAAAAAAGCAAAAGCACTCTAAAGATTTTAATTTAGCCAATTTTTCTCGAGGGAATTTTCAAAAATACTTTTGGTTTACTAGGCTGATAAACGAAATTGTTTAAAAATTTTATTAACGATATATGTCAAAAATGTTCTCATTAAAGTGAAGCCAACGGCAAAATTTTTTATGCATATGTGCATTTTCTTCGATGAAAAATCGATCGACAGATTCTATTTTTGTAACATTAACAAGAAACCAAAGGGTGCATTCTATTAAAATAAAATCAGGTACGCCGAAATGTAGAGTTTTCAAACTATCTTCCCACGGATAATATTAAATAGTATCGTCATTCAGTCCATTTTTCACAGCAATTGACGAAGGTATTTTATGCCTTTTACTTAATACATTCGCTACCGCGGTCGCATACGTGGTGTCGCTTGGTCACTCATTTGATATTTCCTTTTTAATCCAAAATTACGAATTCGAACCGGAAATTTGGAAAGAATTTTTATTTTATATAATCATGAAATGTCATTAAATAAAGTATATTGCTATAAGTATTTTCTGGTATGAATTCGAAATTTCTGAATAAAAGAAAATTCCGGTAATTTGAACACGGTAGTGAATGTGTTAAGCGAGTCTTCTGTAGTTATATAATGTCGTCAACTAGATTGAATTTTTTTTCCCAATATATTGTCACTTGTGTTGCATCATCTGAAGAAAGATTTTGTAAATAAAAAAAAGGTTTTTTTATCTCTACCTGTATCTATTTTATGACTTTCCTATGCACCTTCTACTGTAAATAACTTTGCAAAATAGTTCAAAAGTCGTGGGCTCGGTCTCATGCTTAAATCCGGTACCACTTGCCATATTTACTACTTTTAGTCATAGGATTACCTGTATCTCGTATTAAAAGAGCTTGAATAACGACTTCCTCAGAAGAATAGATTTTTGTGCTACAGTTAAAGTTATTCCCAGAACAAGTTAAGGATCAAGATTTCTATCAATGAAGAATGTATATTTTCATACATTTTAACCATTTCTTAAATTTTAGCTTTAAAAACCTACACATTCGAGATTTTTTTACGCTACAAATCAATTCACAGAAAAAAAAGACCAGCACAGACATTTGGAAGCCATTCTGAGAAAATCATGTTTGAAATATTATATTTAGTGTACAAGAAAGAGGAATGGATGTAATAGATTACCAGTATCAAATATTTTGCCCAAAATCTTTAAATACATCCAATCAGTCAATTGGCAAACAAAATAAATTTTGAGCAATTAGGTTTACTAAAGTGTTAATCTTATTACCAAATTAATTACATTCGAATATTGTTTTTGTCCTTTGTTTAAAAACATGAAACAAAAGAAAAAAGCAATTGCAAAACCCATTGTCCAATACTGTACAAACATCGCTGGAAGAGATAAAATAATGACAAAGAAAGAACTGAATTTCTCCAATCAAAATGATGGGAAGAGCAAGGTACTAATTTATCGAATAATTAAATGATATGGAAAAACTTAATTAAAAACCTTGAAGGTGATCCTCAATATAAATCTACGCCAGAAATCATTCGCGAAGTACAGAATGTCAAAGAAAAACCTTCCAATCTGCATGCCTGCAACTGCTAAAAAGTTAATGCAATCAACTTTAATGTACAAATGGTCAAAGGAAAACTGAATCCCACCCCTATCCCCACCAACCTATCTTATCGAAAAATAGAAGTAAAGAAAAAAAACAGCAATTCAATTGAGGATTATGACTTTTTTAAATACATGTTTAAAATAATAAACTTAGGGTAGTCTTCATGTAGAAACTGCATCAAATTTTAAAATTTTCAATGTGAAAAATACATTTTTACATCATATATCATGTCATTCGGTGAAATAGTTTAAGAATTATACAGATGTAAAGTAATGTTAAAAGCATTTTTACTTTCATCTATATACGAGGGAAAGTTATTTATCTTCTGTGACTTACTTAATAACTTGCAATAATATTCACTTCAAAACTATTTTTATTTCTCAACATATTCTCCACCAATATTTATACACTTATATCCCTGTTTTATCAGTGCCCCAAAACCAGCTGCATAAGATTATTTGGGTTGCTGTCTCAGCCACATTAGGACTTCAAGTTGAACCTTTTCATCATCTTGCTACCAAGATGGTTTTTTAGTGGACTTGACAGATGAAAATCGCTTGGGGCTAAGTCGAAGCTGTATGGCGGATGTTGAAGAAGTTGTGAACCAAACTTTTGAATTGTCTGCTGTGTTCAACTTGAAGTACTAATGTGGCTGAGACAGCAAACCAAAGAACTTTAATCAGCTGGTGTTGGGGCACTGATAAAACGGTGATATAAGTGCATAAATATTAGTGGAGAATACGTTGAGAAATAAAAGTAGTTTTGAAGTGAATATCATTGCAAGTTATTTAATTATCTTTTGCGACTTAATGACTTTTCTTCCTATATTTATAAGAAAGTGTTGGAATCACAAAAAAGGTTTCGACTTCCGTTTTTGATGGACGTTTTGGGATGCCCAGAATAAGATTTGACAATTTTTGAAAAATAGACTTATTCTGCATGGCAGTTTTTATGGCCGCTCTGTCTGGTGACTTAATGTATGAAATATCAAACTTCAGATTTAGTTGAACTTTCACATAAATTAATGCTGATTAGATTTGAGTGTATATCGTTCAACAAAGGATGCTACTATACTAAATTGTTCACGATTTTTCCGTTAGGTGTATCTCAAATTAACACACGGATATTCATCGAACTTCATTTTCTGTTAGGCCTAACATAAAGACGTTGATTAGGTTTTGGTGTATATCGCTCAACAGGTGGCGCTGTTATGCTGCGTTTTTCACGATAGCTACATTTCAAAAGCCAATGCCTAAAATTTCAAACTTCATATTACGTTATACCTTGACATAAATTGATGCTGAATTTCTTTTTGATATGTATCGCCCAACAAGGACCGCTTATGCTGTGTTCAATATTTCTGCGATATCTGTACGTTGGCAACAGTTAGCAAGATTAATTTTAATGAAAATTGATACGGATTCAATTTTGGTTTTGATCTCGCATCAAGAGGTTCTGCTATTCTATTTTTGAGGAAAGATTCCTAATCGGATCCACAATCAATTGATGCAAGAAGTTTCGAGAGCGTATTTTTCCGAATTATTAAATATTTTCTTATAACTTTCACACATAAAAATGAGATTCATGAAAAAATGGCGTTAGCGCAGGGCCTCAGAGATGACGCTCTGTGCTTTTGGTAGAAAAAGCAAACCTCGCCAGCTCGGAGGCCTCCGTTAACGCCAATTTTGGTCGTGGACCTGATTTTAGAATATTTGCCTTACACTTTTTGCGATGAAATTATATCGATCTTATTTTCTATTGTGTAGAAATGTACCAAATTTTCATATTAATTATTAAAAATATGTTGATTTAAGTTAATTTAATACTAATCGGGTGTTTCGTTGTTGTCCTGTGTATTTTCTAGTTCGCTGAGGTTCCGTGTTAAATTTAAAGAAATTCACAATGCTTTCATTCATATATGTATATCTGTGTGTGTGTTTGCTAACGCTATTATAAATTAAACGATATAGAAGGAGATTTACGATGGCTACATAATACTAATTTTAGTTACAAAGCAGCCTGCAATGCGAGTAGTTAAAGCATAACTTAGAACAACGCAGCGGTATGCAATGAAATTTTAGATTCACATATTTGAAGCTTCTAAAAATAGATCTTAAAATTTTTATAGGTTATAATCGGGGTTCGGAAGTAGTGGAACACAAGTATTGAAATTACAGTAGTTTGTAGAGTAGCGCGCTACATTTTGAGCAATGTGTAGCGAATACCGCGATAAAAAAAAAAAAAAATCAGTTTGAAGGTAGAACCAATGCTACTTCAAGGGGGGGAGGGGGAATATGCAGTCCGGCAAATCACGTGACCGAAACTTTTGTGCAAATATCGGCACAAATTTCAGCTACAGTGTATAGCAATGCATCCCATTTCACATTCCCCCCCCCCCCCCACTGACACTTGCTGCTAAAATAAAGTACTAACCCAGCAAAGGAAGCAATTTTCTTGCTGGTAACACTTGTCTATTTACTCGTTATTAGGTCTTCATGTTTTAATGCCGGATTTCTTATTTGGAATTCCTTTATTTATATTTGTTTACATTTAGATTTGTTTTTCTGCAATTTTCTAGATTATAAAATTAGACAACTTAATATAGTTAACTCTCAAAAGAACTCTATGCAATTAACACATTAAGAGCATTGGAGAGTTAAGTAAACAAATCTACTAGTAAATACATGTCAACGGCAATTTTACATCTCAATGCAATAATTACTGCAAGATTAGTAAATAAATTTTTATAAAGTATGATTGTGCAGATATGTTATATACAAGAGTAGCCTCTCGTTATATCGCTCGTTCACGTTCCATTTTTAATGCTAGCCGAAAAATTAGCTGCAATTTAATTGCATTTTTACTTTCCATACATATACCGTGCAAGAAAAATAATTGTAACAAAGATTAGATTATGGAAATATTGGTATATTTTTACATTTGAAGTGTCATGAATCCATTTCAACAATTCCTTGAGTATGTATGCGCGTATATAACCATTTTTCTCGCGTTTTTAGGTCTTCAAAGTTAATGTTTTGTAAAATGAGGGTGTACTTTGTTATACACTGCTCAAAACAATTAAAGGATATTTGAAGTTTTATATAAAATAAAGATATAAACGAAATTTTTTTTTTGCCGAAAATAGAAGAAGAGAATCACAAATGCAAATTTTTCTGGTTTTCAAACTGTGGAGTATGCAAATTTTGAGTTCGACGTCAAAAACGTCGCTTCAGCGGCAGCGAATGAAATTTGACTTTCAACTGGATAAAAGAGAATGAAGACAAGGATGATCGGCATTCAGTGATTGCTTTGTTTCGATGAGTACGATGTCTCAGCGAAGTCATTTGACAGATTCAGAAGCTTTGAGAATTGTTGGTAGGTTAGAAGGGGGCCAAACTCAAGCCGAAGTAGCGCAAGCCATTGGAGTATCACAAAGTGTCATTTCCAGGATCTGGAACCGATTTTTGGAGAGTGGATGTGCAGGCCGAAGACCAGGGCAAGGTCGTAGACGGGCAACAACGCCCAATGAAGATCGGTATTTAGCGTTAACAGCTCGGAGACACCGAAATATGAACGCTACTCTTCTCCAACACCTTCGCTCGGCTACAGGCACCACGATTTCAACTCAGACTGTCCGAAACCAGCTCCATGCTGTAGGTCTGTATGCTCGCCGACCGATGGTATGTGTTAGATTAACATCAAGGCATCGTCGCAACCGCAGGGAGTGGGCAACCGAGCATGTCAACTGGAGGAGAAATGAATGGAGCAATATTCTGTTTTCTGACGAGTCCCGTTTTTCTGTGCATCCGGATAATAGGCGTATTTTCATCTGGAGGGACCGTGGCAGTAGGAATAATCCTGCGTTCGTGCACGAAAGTGTCAGATTTGGCGGTGGAGGAGTGTTGGTGTATGGTGGCATCTCCATTGACGGGCGCACTGACCTCTACATCATTCGAGATGGAGCTCTGACTGGTCGCCGATATAGGGATGAGATCCTCAGACCTATTGTAGTCCCTTACGCTGCAGCAATCGGAGATAACTTCATTTTAATGGACGATAACTGCAGGCCACATCGTGCAAACCTGGTGGAGGATTTCCTTTTCGAGGAAGGAATCGTTCGAATGGAATGGCCAGCGTGTTCTCCAGACATGAATCCAATCGAGCACGTTTGGGACGCTCTAGGAAGACTAGTTTCTGGCCGCCAATAACCCCCACAAACTCTCCAAGAACTGGAAAGAGCTCTTCTGGAAGAGTGGGGCCGAATACCCCAACTCGTCATTAATAGCCTCATTGAGTCCATGCCTCAAAGGTGTTCAACGGTGCTGGCCGCCCGTGGAAACCATAACCCCTACTGAAAATGATTTTCTTTGAAGAAAACACCTTTTCTTATTCTTTTTTTCTCATATGCACAAATTGAGGTTTTTTCCTTTTGTACACAAATGCGCAATAAAATGCATTTTTTCTGCCAAACATGTGTAATTTATTCTCATATAACCTACTATGTCTGTCGACCGTGTATCAATCAGCTAAAAAGTTTCCCAGATATAAAATCCACCTAAAACTGCAATTACCTTTAATTGTTTTGAGCAGTATATTACTATTTATTTAAACCCTCAGTATGCTGTAGTGTTTGAAATATCGAGTGGAGTCCCTCAAGAATTTATACAGTAACTGTATTTAACTATTGATTGTATTATGTATATATCTTAATATCGCTTAAAACACTCGTAAATGTTTATAAATTAACATTGGAGACAAATGCGAAACATTTTCTTGAACGTTATCCGTTTTAATGCCCTCGGTTATATCGTACTAATTGTGTCCCGGCCAGGGCTTAATTTCTAAGAAACAAGTACCGGAGCCCCAATATTCTGCAGTACTAACACCCGAAGCGTACCCCCCCCCCCCCTCCGTAGTTACTCTAATCTGCATATTTCTATTTCATACATTTTCAAAATTTAAAGCATTTTTTTTTATTTAGCAAAAAATTAATACATAAGCGTATACCTTGCTATCAACTGTTCCACTTTAGTTATTACTACTTCCAAATAGAAACCTTGGCCTAATCTTAATATTAATTAATCTCCGAATTCTGCGATTAAAAAAACTCAGTATTACGATTTGGAAATCATGTTAACACAAAAAATGAATAGTTCGCAACTATAAAGAATAGATGGATAATAAATTTGGAAATAAAATTTGAATTTAAAACTGATTGAGCGCGAGCCTGCCCAAACCCAAGGACCGATTTAAAAATTGATCCAGTTTCATCTCTTACGTGAGCGACACATTACGTCTCTACAAAACTACGTCGTTGAAACAAAAGATAGCAGATGTGAGAGAAAGGAAGGGGTAATTTAGGATTAGTTTTTCGGAAGCGTTATTCTACTGGTCTCCGGAGCGCAGTATTTATGAGCTCCGGTGGACTACAGCGCAAATTAAGCCCTGGTCCCGGCATACGCAATATGACAAGGGGTAACTTGATTTAAACCGTGTCTTCAATTTCGAGTGTAAACTGAATCCTTTCGCAAAATCTGAAAGTAGTGACTAATTTTCAAAAGTAGTCAAACAGCCTGCAAGCTACCCTGCGGCTTCCCCCTCCCCCAAACAGCCCGCAAGTTACCCTGCAGCCCCCCCCCCCAAACAGCCCGCAAGCTCCCCTAACATAATGCATAACTTTAGTATATGAAATATCAGCAGCAAGTTTTACGTATTTAAACATTTAAGACATTGCCTTAGATTCAATGTACGTGCCGGAGCAAGTTTATACATTTTTTAAGTTATATTGGGTCCTAACACCCCACGCGGATGCATCAATAGAATGCATACCATTTTAATGCGTGTAGAAGATAGCGTAGATATGGATCGCTGAATAAATTTTAAGAAAATAGATTTATTAGCATATTTGGTGTCCATGTCCAAGATTACCGAATACGTTAAGGGTATATTTTCTAGAAACACCCCGAGAAGATTAAAACATAAAAATCAGGTAGATAGGCCACTTTTTAAAATGTTTTACCAGCTTTTACGTAGAAAATTTTTATAGTTTAATTCATTCAGTAAACTGTCGAGATTTTATTTAAGCGCCTGAGAGTAGTGCATATTTAGTTATTGATACAGTATAGGTCTTCATGTATTTTTTTATATGAAACATCGTAGATTACAAATATAACGCCGATAAAATTAAATTATCAGGTGCGCAACATATCCGATATGCAGTTCATTTAGTAATCTACTTAATGCAAAACAAAATAATCTGCCCATGTGCAAATTTCTTTATATGTGCAAAATATACCTATAAAAATAAAGTGATATAAAACAGGCGTATAAATCAAATCTACAAATAACAGCATTCTTATACAGCCCCCCCTCCCCCAAACGGCTTGAAATACGCTTTAAAAATATTTTCCTGTCGGAAATACTTAGTCAATTGAAACTGAAAGGGCTCAAAATAAGAAAATAAAAATTGCCTTACTCCTGACAAATTTCCTCTATTAACTTTTAAAACATTGCTTTTGAAATTTTTCACGGGGTCCTCTAACTATTTAGAGAACTTGCCCATGCTTTAACAGTAAAAATCCTATTCTACGACAATATTCATGAAGTTTCACTCTTAATTATGAAAATTTCGCATCTTTCCGGCACTAAAAATAGTCTAGCTTTAAAAATTGCATAAAATTCCAAATACCTCCTAAATTTGGTCCTAGACTGAAATTTTATTTGCCAGTATGTATTAATTTCTCTAAACATAACTTATAGGACACAGGGACCGTACAACGTACACATTTACACACACACATCAAGTTGCATGACTATTTCAACAAATCTTAATTCCTACTTTATTTGAACACTTTCAGGTTTTCATTTGTGTCAAAAACAGCTTTATTAAAAAAAAAAATTCCTAGTTATAAATACTTCAGAAATCCGATTCTCGTACTTTCAAAATAAAGTATAAGCCGGATTTTCTCCTATGAGTTTAGACAACACTGAAGTTTCGCAAGAAACTTTACCAATACACGAATCAAGATTTGGCCTTAAATGTAGATTGCTTTTCCTGAAATTTTCTTCAGTCAGAGCCCTTGTAAAAATTTACGAAGCTATTTTAAAGATTTATCAAATTTGTTGCACAAAATAGCATCTGAGAAAACAATACATCTAAATGAACTACAGAATGAAGCGACAACTGCTTAAAAATAGCTGTTCAATAGCATTTTGCAAAGGATTTAGAGCTTTATAGTACCACTTATTAGAAAATTTTATAATGACAATTCAAATAGTACCTAGAGGGAATGTATACTCGTAGTATTAAACTTTAAACACTGCAGTTATCTTTCAAAGATTTCAGCGCGTTATCTTGCTTTAGCATCATAGCTCGCGAAAAGCAGTTTCATACGTGCAAGGTGTGCTTTGTTAATTGCCAATTCCTGAACGGTTTAAAAAAAAAAAAAAAACTTCCAATTGCAAAAATTTTAAATCGTTTTAAATGAACATTTGAGCCGGAAAACCAATAGTTATTTTATATGGTCCCAATTACTGTAAATTTCAAACTATTGCAGCAATTTACAGTAGAACTTTCATTTTACGACCAATACTTGCCTTTTAAAATTCTTTGGATTATGAATTGCACTGTAAAGAAAGGGGGGGGGGGAAATACTGCCGATTTTGCAGTGAATCGCTTCACTAGCATTAAAAAACGGCATTTGTGATTTCAATACAGATTTGCAGCAACCGCCGTATTTTTAAGATCAACGAAAGCACCCGTACCGCATTCCTAGTGAGATACGCACATGTGTGTGTAAAGTTGGGACCAGAGCAGGGTATTATTAGCATTAGTGTAGTTCGATGTTAGCGTCGTTCTTCATATGTGCTTATTGTTGCAATTCACAATGTCGTTTTTGGATACACAAACTAGAGTATAGAGACTGGATAAATATTTTAACTAGTCTGATGTGCCAATCCCAAAACTTTCTTCTATCTCAGTCATGTTAATACTTCAAAATTCGCTATCACATCGCCAATAAAATCAAAGCTAATTTTACTGGAAAACACGAAGGTAAAATGCGTGGAACCTAATTGAAGATTCAATCCCAGTTCTCGTCAACATTGAATTTGAATGAGAATACCGCCAAGTCCGTTCTCTACAGCAAAGTTGGCTTAATTTATGGCAACCTATTTTGGTCGCCAACTTTGGCGATATTCCACGAACTGGCGCCAAGTTTGGCGAGAATTTGACGTTGGCGAATATAAATATAGTGATAAGCATATAATAGAATTAATGTTTTCAACAATGAAAGAAAGTTTGCCGAAACCGCGCTAACTCATAAATTAAACCCGTTCATGGATGAATTCTGCTGTCTTGTTTGAAATGTCAGTCACCCTAAAATTTCCAACCGCTATATCTCAGCCATTTAAGATAGAGGCAAAACAAATTGCTCCGGATTCTCCGGGTCAAGGCCGAACAGTTAAAAAAATAGAAATCCTAATTATTCGTTATTTGCACATCTTTGAATTTGAAATCTTTAAATGGCTATCACAGCGCCCCCTTTCGTCGAAATATCCCCAAATTCTAATAGAACCTGCTTGCCATAGCCAAAAACAGGAAAAAAAGTTTTTCAATTTGAAGCATTTCATACACTGTTCGATGATACAATGAGGACGGACATTTTGTATAAATATGTTTTTCGGAATCCGACCCCTAAATCGTGTAAATCCGTCGAAAAAAAATAGATTACAATACTTTCTTCTATTATAGACAGAAGTAAAAAAAATTAAGTTTTATTTTTAGGTTTATTTGTGTCATTGATTTAATAACCATAAAATAGTCAGTTCTAATATGAGATACAAATTTTGTTTTTGACCACGTGTATGTAAACATTCACGTCGTATAAAGATTAAACCAGCTGTGAAGACCGAGCTAAGCTCGGTTAAAAATAGCCAAACTTTAATCTTTTCGTAGACTTAAGTCTTTTGCAGACCGCAAGATAGCCAAATATCGTCAAATTTAGTGACATTCTTTAATTTGGCGCAAAGCATGCGATTTGGCATTAGTAAAATTAAAAGTAGATTTTCCCGCCAAAGTCGCTAACGTTTCGAAAAAAATTTGGAAAAATGTTGCCAACTTTACGACTTCGCTTACTGCCAACAACTTAATAACCGTTTCAACCTTCATACTCATTGAAATATATTGACCCGTAATGGCCCCAAAATGAGCCACTAATCCAATTTTCTCGAACACGCGACCTAGCCCAATCGTTTTCTGGTGCCCCAAAATGGCAAGATACAAAATTTAGTCAAAATCGTTTGAACTGTTTAGATAGAATTAGCTTGACCCTGACCCTTGATGACCCAAAAGACCCACTAAGCGAATATTCTCGAACACGTGACCTAGCCCTATCTTTTTCTGATGCCAAAAAACGGAAAGATACAAAATTTCGTCAAAATCGTTAGAGCCGTTTTTAAAATAAAATTTGCATAACCACACATAAGATTTTCTCGTATTATAATATACGACGAGCAGGGAAGACAGAGCTATGCTCGGTCAAAATTAGAGTTCAAATATCATAACCCATGACCAAAATGACCCACTAATTGAATTTTCTCGAACATGTGACCTAGCTCAACAGTCTTCTCGTGTCCAAAAACAATATAATGCAAAATTTAGTGTAAATAGTCGGAGACGTTTTTAAGATAAAATAGCTTGACCCATAATGACCCATGACCAGAATGACCCACTAATTTAATTTTCTCTAACATGTGACCTAGCCCAACAGTCTTCTCGTGCCCAAAAACCGTAGGATGCAAAATTTAGTGCAAGGAGTCCGAGCCGCTTTAGATAAATTAGCTTGACCCACAATGACCCACTAATCGAATGTTCTCGAACATTTGACCCAGCCCAATAGTCTTCTCGTGGCCGAAAAGGGTCGGATACAAAATTTCGTCAAAATCGTTCGAACAGTTTTAGATACAATTAGCTTGATCATGACCCAAAATGACCCACTAATTTAGTTTTCTCGAACATATGACCTAGCCTTATCATTTTCTGTTGCCCCACAACTGTAGGATGCAAAATTTCGGCAAAATCGTTAGAGCCGTTTTTAAGATAAAATTTGTATAACCACACACACAAGATTTGCTCGTATTAGAATACATGATATTTTGACTTCAACTGTAACAAAACATTTTAGCATTTTATCCAAGTTAAGCAATTTATTTAGCATTTTCTCATTAGGACTTGATTACTTGGTATCAGATTAATAGGAAAATTAAACGAAGATCCCTATTCTTTAGCTATGCTTTATTTCGTTTATATGTTTTTCAAAACTTGATTTTATCCGATTGTATTTCAATAGTTAAACTAAATCATTATTTTATTCCCCAAAGTTTAGGTTCATTGTATGTGCTTATTTTAATAGTGTTATTTAATGTATTATTGTAGTTTACTAAATTTTCAATAGCAGTCTTATTACAATTAAAAGCAGATTTTCGGGCAGTGATATTCAGATTTTATCGCTTATTTACGTGCATTTATTTTAAAAAATTTATATGCAATTTAATTTATTATGAACAGTCTGGATACACTATTTTATTAATTCATTAAATTTTCCAAGAGTTTTTTACTGTTATCGCAGCGTTAAATAGCAGCAGATAGCATTTTGTTTATTATCTAAAAATAATTCGCATCCAGAGATTTTGAATGTTCTCGATGTATATGTTGTACAGGATTCCACTTTAATTTGGCATATAAAACCCTTTACAATGAGTTATACTTTGAAAATTCCTATTTAATACTTATTTGGTGTATTTTATTTATTTTGATTTATGGTGCTAAATTTGTATCTTACAAATCTATAATAGAATTTATTATAAATATGTTATTACAAATATGATATAAGTTAGCATAAAAGTAAACACTTGGTGCCCTTGGTCTTTTGAATATGTCTCAGTATCATTAGAAAAATTCAATATAAATACACGCGGGGGGGGGGGGGATACAAATATAGCTACAAAAAATTCTACAAATTTCAGTTATGCTATTAAGAGTAGTAAAAATTAACAGCAAAAAATCTAAAATTTACAAATTTACTGTAAAATCTAAAACAAAATTGCTGTAAAATTAACTGCAAAAAATACTGCAGAATTACAAATTTGCTGTTTACTGATTAAAACAAAATTGCTGTAAATTTGCAGCAAAATATGCTGGTACCCATATTGCCAGCATTTTTTGCTGTAAAACTACAGCGGATTTTTTACAGTGTGATTTGTGTCACAAATTAAAGTTGTGCTAGAAAACTTGCAAAAATCTTAACTATTTGTAGAAGTTACTGTTCCACTTTGAGCAGGGTGAAAGCTTTTCTAAAGCCAACTTATAGGACCCGGGAATCTTATAAAAATTTGAATTAACAAATTATGTAGAATGATTTTCACATGAACATTAATTGAACCTCTAAAATAAACCATTTAGGAATTTGAATGGCAACGATAGATGCGACTATTCCATGTGTTGCATAAGTTATGTTCTTAAATATTCACCAATACAATTTTATTTGTATCCGAAATTGATTTCACCAAGAATTCTGCTGTTCTTGAATAATTAAATACAAAAAAGAAACTTTAAAAACTGCATTTTATTGTTAAAACCTTGCAGGAGTAAAATGCATGCAACATATTAAAATTTAACATAAAATCAAACAGAATAAAGGTCAATACAAGCATAATGACAGACTAAACAGACATGCCATCACTGGCAGATTTAATATTCCGTTTCATTTGGTCACCTTGAAGACTAGCATCAGTGGCAACTTTGACATCATTAAGTAGTTCGTCAATTACACGCTCATATACTTGATCTTCAACTGGAATAGCAGATGCACCTACAGAAAAATAAAATCCTTCAAGACTTTGTACAATACAAAAGTAAAAACGTAAAATTACCTAGGTAAAGAAAAAATATTTCATCTGAGAAACATTTCATTGGCAGACAAGTGGAAAATAAGCATATACTTTCACATCTTAAGGATCCTTAATTTATCACTTTAAAAAAAAATTAAGTTTAAGTCATTAAGAAGTGTGCAAGGAGAGGAATTTCATTGGGAGAGCTTTAACTCTAGGATAAAGGGTTCATAGACTTTCAACTTCATAAGTTGACAAGCCTTTAATAAACACTTCAGAAAATGAAACCAAGTCGTACCATAAGTTTTATACCAATACCAACATTTATATTCAGAAAGCATTTGTTTCATGCAGTGTTGTAGTGCAGGTAATTACCTCTAATGTGGGTTCAAACGGGAAACCGTTAAACTGCGGTTAAAAAGATCCAACCCTACAAACAAGAATCTGAATATTTTTGGAGAAATTATTAGTGCCTTTAAAGTTGCTAGCATCGAGAATTTGATGCCATTAAAAAGAACTTTAGAAACTGTTCATAAAACAAATTTTGAATGATTTCACTCGTGTAAAAAAAGGGGGGGTAAGCTGTTCCAAGTTCACAATGCTTATGTTTCAAGTGTAGTGTTAAAATGTTCAATGTAAAATATGTTGAGGGGCATACTCCGACTTCTAAAGTGAAGTTCACAGTATGCTGAAATAGAGGCTTTACAATTGTTGGATGATATTTAACATTTGAGGATGAAGGCTCCGTTTCTCAAAGCATCTAAAGCAGCAGACTAGGACAATTCCGTAGTACTTTTAACACTGGTATTGAAGATGCAGATATACAGTAAATGCACGACAACATAAGTTCACATTTGTTTAGTCAACTTTGTATAGCTTTTATTAGATTCAGCATGTTGGGGGCATCTTTTACAAACCCAAATTTCGGCAAGCCTAAATACACTGTTCCATCTTTAATTTTTATAGACTGTTCTATAAACCAATAACCGCAGTTTCATGAAGAGACCAGTTTTCATTACTTTTATTTTACATGTATTATACAGTTTAACCTCTTCGCGGCGAACGTACTTTAGATTTTTTTTTAGTCTTAACACTGGTTTTTCAAAACAAATTTTCGCTTAATTGAATCGCAGAAATGCTTTCATTAAATAAGTCAAAGCTTACAATAAAAATTAACTGGTGGGAATAATCGAGGATTCTGAGCATCTTCTGCGTCACGCATACGTGTTGCTCGTCCCCAAGCGGTTAAGGCCTATGATCAAGTTTAATTGTAGCTTTCCCTTGATGCACACGTTGCTTAACTATTGAATTTATGTTTTTCGTATAAGGATAAATTTGATTTAATAAGGTTTAAATGCCGCTAAAATTTAGTATTCGAAAAGCGCTTTATTCACCTACTTTCAAAGTTAGTTTCAACTTAACAAGAGAAATTTCTCCAAACAGGCTTATCAATATTGAGTCACTTAAGTTCCGGTAATTTCCTAGAGATTCGTCAGTAAATTTAGGCGTGCTATGTTATCATTCCAGTTTGAATATATATTATGTAAAATAATACTTTACTATAGATTACGGTCATTTTACAGATGTTAAATATGCTTAGTTTACTTCTAACAGAAATAACCTAAACAATGAAGTTTAATTTTAAGAATAACCCTTGTACATAACCCAATTTCACCAAGTAGAAACCTACGTGTAATTTATACCTTTAAGTGCATTTACTATGTAAATTAAAGTCAAGAGCGTCGTAGAACAAGTCGAAAGGAACGCCATACTTTAGAGTGTAAGGATCTGATGGTCAGTCACAATGGGCAAAAATTTAGTTTGCTACACTTATGCGTGAAATTTTCCCAGCACGCACGTTGACTGGCGGACATTAAGTTTTCCTGGTCACACCGGCGTTTTTATGCTTGTTTGGTTTCTTTATCGGGGATCGGTACTTATTCAGGCTCTGTTTATCCGATTATCTCTGAATTCATATTAATCCATTAGGCGTTAAACTAATCTTCGAGATTCCACTATCGTGGGACACGCCATCCCAATTGTATAAAGATTGAAATAAAGATAATGGCTTGGATTTTCCGCCCTTCAAAAAACCGGATAAAATTGGGCAATTATAGGCAATATATTAATTTTATAAATTGCAGTAACCCCTCGTTATATCTCATGTCAGGAGACATGAAAGCTCCAAATATCCACCGACAGAAATAACTGCGCATCAAAAATTTACGACGATATTCACATTTGCTTTATACCTCTAAAACTTTGACTGTTCAGAAACTAAAATTTAACTACTAATATAGCGGAGTTTTACTGTATGGCATTGCATAGTAACTTAGTTGGCAATTTCAAAGTAACTTTACAACTTGTAAAATTAAGAGAAAAATAAAGATTAGCCTTTGGCATATTAGCCCTTTAAGTGCCAAAGTTCTGGTTCATCCATGGACCCTTTTAACTGAAATACTACAGTACCGAAGCAAGGGTTGCGATATCAGTGTCTGCATCAGGCGCCAAACACGACAGGAACTTCGTCGATGCCATTAGGTACCATGCAATTTTTTCGCAGCATATACATTTGTTTGGACCCTTAACGAAATATATTTAAACAAAGTTTATATTCCTAAGGATTTGCCGTTTCATACATAAGGTTATATTAAATGAACTTATTTTGAATCGTAAATGGAAGAGGAAAACAAATGGTCTTGCAGCTGTCCTTTTTGGAGGAGATTTTAAATGTTAGAATTATTTTCCCTTTCAATGAAATGAAAAAAAGGGGAGAAAAGTGTTAGATAAAAAGGAACTGAATTACAAATTTTTAAACTTCAAGCAACTTTAATTACATTAAATAGGATATCTTGCAATAAGAAAAATGACTTTCGCATGAAAAAGCGAAATGAGCTAAAGTTGAACATGTTCTGGCCGCGGCTTGTTTGCTGCTCCAGACTGGCAGAGAATTCAGATCAAGCTATCTTTATAGAGCCGACAATTTCGCAATAGCGATATTGTACATTTAAGTAAATTTGTTCAATAGTTTTAAATCTACCCTATGTTTTCATGTTGCTTTCTTCTGAACAGATTCCATTTATATTAATGCAGTTATCAAACATGCCATTGATGTTTCAATTCCATATCCATGTAGTGCTTTAGACAAAATAACCAATTGCTTATGTTCGCCGCATCCATCGGCTATGGAAACTCAATTTCCCGCTGACATTTAATAAAGGATCTTAAAATGATAAAGTACTAAAAAACTAACAAAATGTTCATAAAAGCTATTGTCCTAACGAGTTGAAAACTTTAAAATCATTGAAAGCCAGCAACGGGAAAGGACACATTTGCCAAGAACCTGTAGGTGCTTAATCTCGCACAGGTAGTTTACAAACACCTGGAAAATAGAGTACCATAATATCCGGCGTATAAGCCGCGGCGCAAATAAATCTGTTTCGAACCAGAAATATTGATAAAAAAGGTAAAATAAGATCAAAGTAAATTTAAGTTAATTTTTGCAAAATTAATTTTCTGGTCTAACAGATTTGAGCCGCGGCTTATATGCCGGAAATTACGGTACTTTAAAATTTGTATAAATAGCTTTACTTAATTTGCATAAATGTACCTATGTTCAGCTATTTTTTTGGAAGAACCGAGTCTGACCTTAGGTTCAGATTTTCTCTATCCGGACCAATACAAAAAGCTCTATTAAAAAGAAACTTCAAGAATTCTTTTTTGGCGGCTGTGTTAGCTTGGAAACTGTCAGTGTGGCCACTATCGTAGGCTTTGACAGAAGCCATGCGAGTCTAAATTAACGCTCACGTGACATTGAGCCTTAGAATGCTGCTAACGAATTTGGGTTTAATATTAAATTTTATTCAGCCCATTTAATATTTATGCATTCTACATTGCTATAAGAATTCTGTTATTCACGTTTCGAAATAGATACACAAGAACTTGCCAATTATACGTAGAAAGTTAACTCAACGTTGCATAGTGCAGCCATTTGGTTGCATTTCAGATTTTATAAACTTTGCCATGATAGTACAAATAAATCTCGTAAAACAGTCTTAACAAAAAGCGTGGAGCTACAGAATGCCTTAAAGCTTTAGGAATTTTTTAACAGTAAAAATTGAGAAGTGCAAAGATTCCGATCTTTAGCAAAGTTCACTTAAAATTTGCAAGGGAAAAAATGCTCCTATAAATTAGTGCAAGACTTTGTATTAAAAAATTGTAGGTTTTAAAATTCTCGGCCCCAAAATTTACTATTTGGCAACACTATGCAATACAGTTAAATTTTTAGATGTCTTTCCCTTTAATCTTTACTGGTTTCGCTTATAATTTTAAAATTTGTCAAAAATTTTTTCTAATGAAACTGATTTTGAATCCTGTAGTAATATTAGAGTTAGTGTGAGCATTAATTACTTAAATTTAGACTTGTTTAAAACCATAAAGGCCATTTTTTCTGTATGGAAAAATTTCATTAGAGCTCTTAAATTGAAAGTTTAAATCTAGAAGTACAAGAATTTGCCTACATAGAGTATTTCTAATGTTATCGACTTTTACAAGCACAAATCGAGAAAAGATTAAATATTAGAACAAAAAAAAAGGAGGTGGAAATCCATGGACCCATGATACTTCTAGATACAGAGGGCGATGACCGTAGATCTTTTATTAAATATACTTGTACGGTACAAAATTACAATGAGTTAAAAGAACCTAGTGTTACCTAAATACTACAACTATAAATGCTTTGAGATTGTACAGACATGTGCAAAAAGAAAATCAAAGCAAGTCTATAGGAGTAATTACATTGGCCGACAGTCAGCTCTTAGGGCTGAAGATTTTTGAAGAATGGAAACTATCCAACGAAATTTAAAGCTTAAACTATTCGCAAAAGCAAGTTGCGAAATCACCTCCCCACCCCCCCCAAATTTTACGCATAAATGGCTCTTTAACACTAGATAAAGCAATGCACGATCTTTTAAGTATGCCACATTAAATTCAATTTTATGTGCATTTGTAAGAGCCAGTGATTAGACATATTTACATTGTGCTATATTTACTGCAATATTGTCAGAAAGTTTGCCTTAATGACAAATTCGGGGATTTAAAAAGTATAAATTTATTAAAATAAGCAGCAACTTTGTGGCCCGCGTAGACCAATCACTTGTCTAAACATTCGTTAAAAACTAGCATAATTTTTATAAAATTGTGCAATAAGCTGCGAAACTTTCGGAACTTCGCGAGTTTGCTTTTAATAGATATTCATGCAAATTATTGTAGCTGTAAATAGATATTTGGGATATAAGCTTCGAATTTAAGTTTAGTAGTTTGAACAGGGGATCATTCTCTCCGATTCAAATTTCAGATTCAACCAATACAAGTAACTGAAGATCCTACGCTTGCATCAATAATCTGAAGCTGACGTTTTGGCCTGGACGGACGTATAAATCAGCGCCCGCCGAGTCTACAGCGTGAAGTTATTTGCCGAAGGCATCCTGACCTGCGGCTGTCTTCAAGATTGAGAGTTCGTTTTTTTAATCTTTAAAATTTAATATACTTTAAGTTTTATATTTTACAAAGTATAGCTTCGGGAAGAAGTTTAATTTATTTTGGTGCGAGGAAAGTTAGTAGAGACCTTCTCAATCCTTGCCCGATTAAGATTAAAAATTCTTAAACCTTAACTCTGGTGATCTTGTGCAACTGAAAGGCCTGGCTCACTCATACCGACAGCAATGGCCGTCACAAAGCAACAAGTTAAAATTTCTATGAACATTTTTCAATTTATCAACACATGTATAAAATTACCCAATGTTCTTACTCGCTACCAAAAATGTTTTCCTATAATGCAATTTCACGTTTTTTTCAAACCAACCATTTGGCACACTCAAATTTCAGACACTTGGGCACGGGAATTTAATGTTTCCGTTGTAAAAAAATGATACGCGACATAAGATTAAGAAACTAGGCGAAGGTAGGTATTGAACCCGCAATTCCAATGGCAGAAATTAATACGGTTTACGCAAGAACAGTCTCAAAACAATTAGTTTCAATTTAAAATTTACCTCATTTTACTTATATGCACTTTGGGACTGCATTTCAGCTTTGGCATTGAAACTAATCTGGCCCCAACGTCAGTGACTCGCGTCATAAAAGCTTGCAGCAGTTAAAATTCAGTTACAGCCATAAATTTCAACATTCGAAGACAAAGGGGAAAATCTGGGGGAATACTACACAGGTAAGTATCCTTGAAGGAATTCTACACTTAAAATTGGCGTTAGTCCGATTATTTGCAGTAGGGTATAGCCGGAGGAAGGGGCATTTAATGCCCCTGAAGGTAGTTCCGATGCCAAAACGTTGCATCTTTCTACATTTTGATTGCAGTTTTATTCAGAAGACCCATTTTTTAAACCAACCAATTTGTCAGATATTGAAAGTGACCCCTGAATTAAATAAAATGCCCAAAATTAGAAAGTCTTAACGTGACACTTTCTCATATCCTACGCATAAATCTTAAAAATATTGAACTAGAAAATTTGAAGTGAACGCTTGCAAGTTTTTATGTAGACTACTGTATGCACGGAAGATGCTCATTTGACCAAAGTTTCATCTGTATCAATAGTTACAGTAATTAAGACCCAGCAACAGCATCTCACGCAGATTATACCAGTCTTATGAAGTATGAAAGTATAATGCGGTCATCAGTTGTCAATGGTGAACATGTTTATTCTTTAAAGGCAACAATCTCTACCAGCAACTAGCTGAATCTGGTTTAAATGAAATTTCGCAATTTGTCAGATGCTTTTCTGTGTAGAATCGCTAACTCAAGGATAAAGGGCCAACTTATGAGCGGGTTATAGAATAGCCAGTTTATGTAACTCTGAAAAACTTTTAGAAAGTTCCAAAACTGATGCAAGAACAAGACCGGTATTTAAATATTAAAGTACCGAGTAAAAGAATTACGTAGAATAATTACTCTGACAGTTTCTAGTACAGTTTTAACTAGAACACTCAAGTTTCTACGTCTCTCAACGAGAGCAGGGAAATGCCGTTTCAATAGTAAAACTTCTATCTACTCAATATTTCGGGTAGAAAGCTAGATACAATTTGTGAGCCAATTAAGAAGTTACACAAACTATTGTGAAAATTTTCCCCGCTCTTAATTCTTACCCAAGAAAATAAATCTGTTACTCCAACTGTAAAGCAATTTCATTTATGAAGAGATTTTTAAAATAACCTTTAACTGATGTTATTAAAGGAGTAAGTACTTTTGAAAGTATCCAAAAAGTTAAATCTATTTAATAGCTTATTAAAATTAGATTCTTTAGGAACATTTAAAAGCAAACTATGCAAAAATATTCGCTTTAGAAGGGAACCTTATGTCCAAAACATTGAACTATAAGATCAAAGGAAATTTGATCAAAATTCATTTTCTCAAAAGTGATTTTGGTCATTGTTCGCATGATTTCTAAAAAGTGGCCAGATAGAATTGCATGAAAGTTTAGACTTAAGAAATAAAATAACCCCTGTTCATACAGTAAAAAAAAATTAGAAAGTGACCATTTTCATAAAAAAAGAGGTACATAACCCCCCCCCCCCCCTCAAGAAGCAATTTATTCCAGTGTAGATCCTTTTAGACACATCTATACTCCAAACATTTGACTGACAAATGAGAAAACCTGAGCGCAAGACTAAGAATTTCAAACTATTTGCCTGTAGATTGTTTCAACTGTTAGAGACTCTTGATTAGTAATAAAGTAGTCTTCACCGAGTAAAATTTCATATCCAAAAGTTAATCCGGTGGAGATAGCAATCCATATTAGGGTCACATTTAAATTTAATTTGTCAATTTCAAAAAGGTACCTTACCCCTTAAAGACCTCTATAGCTACACCATATTAGAGTTTAGTCACATTAGCTTCATAAAATTTGTTTCAATTCAATAAGCCAGGAGAGCGAATCTAGACTAAATATTTAAAGTTAAATTTGCGCTTCAACTCAAAATGCATTCTCAGAGAAACTTACTTGGAACGTTGGCTTCAGCTCCATCAAACTGCCTTTTACTATCCGGAAAAACATAGTCTTCTGAAAAACATTTCCAATTAGATTTTATACAGAATTATTTCAAACACATGTTTTAGTACGCAACACAAAGTTTGTAAAAGTTTAACAGACCATTACATGAATTACCATTTCATTCAATATGTTATACGGATAAACAAGGCTTCTTACCCCTTTCGCGCAATGTTCTTCCATGGCTCTCAGACGGCATTTCAATCAGGAACCGATAAAGCCATGCTCCAATTATACCGCCAACATGTGGTGCAAATACAGGAATCAAAAACCATTCGTAGTTACGATAGCTGCAAGAATTTAAATTCAAAATTTAAAAAAATACCAAGAATTAAGGCTTGTTACCAAAAATACACAAATTTGGGAACACTAAAGTCTACAAGTTGAGATTTGTAAGCTTGTGTTCAAAAATGTCATCTTTAAAATTTTGTTAACTAGAGAAATAAGGAATGGGTCTTAACGTATGATTGAGGAAAACTTTGAAGGCTTTTTTGCAATATCCATTACTTTTACCCATTCACAAGCAAGTCTCAATATCAGGCGCATCTCTGGGGTCTTTACAGAAGTGCATATAATTTTTTGGAAAAATTAACCAATCTATAAGCTATACTTAATTTTCATAATACAAGTTTCTGACAGATAATTCCGGTTTTGGTCAAGTTATCTAAACTAAGATCGTATTTACTAATGAACTATAAAATATATCTTTCCCAAGAAAATTAGTTTTTCAATAATTTAATAATTTAGTTGCAACAGGTGGGAAAATCCCATCAAATTAGACCAATGAAATGTGTCTAAATTTCAAATAAGTTATTTCTAAATGTACAGAAGACAGTCTAAACCAATTTGTACTGGTTATTTAATGAACCGATATTTTCTTGTTTAAGAGATTCACTTTGTCAAGGAATAGCCTGAGAGCAGTGGTGTTTATTCCCATCAGTCCATAGTTTATTCAACTTCAGGCAATTTGTCTCCTAGTTACTGTGAGCGGTCTCGGACCTTGATGGGAGGAATAAAATGCTGGATTAACTCATAGGATATCTTTTTGTACCAACTTCATGTACAAGACAAATTCAATTTAAATTCACCTATTCAGAAGTCAAGCAATAGTACTAGACTTCAAACGAAACAATTAAACTAGTGTCTAAACTGAAAGTTTAACGTAAACTGAAGATTTAACAAAAGCAGCGGTCTTTAGACCACTAAAAGCAGTGGAGGGTTAACCATAAAAACTTAAAATACTTAAAATTACTAGAAATAACTAGTGGGAATGGGCACAGCCCGGTTTGAGTAGGATTCACCCCTAAAATTGTGTTGCTACTGTTTGGTGTTCATATAACTAGGAAGATTTTAAATCTCAAGTTCTTAATTCTAGAAGTACGAAACTTTGTGTTAAAACTGAAAATTAAAATTTACGTTACCAGGGTTTTAAACTACTGTACATATAAATTTGCACCAATTTAGGAAACTGCTTTCTCAGATACAGGAAATTTAAGATCGGTTAGTTTCACCATAAAAACTAAAAATTTGGCGTCCAACACTACATTTTTAATTTGCCTATATTTCTTTCCAGTACGTAAACGATCCTCTGAAAACCGGACATTCCAAATACGATACCCTACGCCTATTACTTTTAACTTGCCGGAGAAATGTCTAGTATATCACTATGGTTACAAAATAACGGACCAATTACAGGCGCGATTAAATATATTTAAGCACTTTTCCAAACTAGGATTCTTCTAATATTCTTAACAGAAAGTTAGCAAATATCCAGAATAAAGTGGTGTGCAGATGTACATCACTTTGATCACATAAAACTTCTTGGTGTTAAACTGTACAAAAATAAGATTTTACTAAACAAACTGTGCAATGAGTTACAAATAAGTAAAAAACTTGATAAGATTATAAAAAGGCTTCAGAACGCTTTCAACTGATACTGCAGTCAACAGGGTTCAAGAAATAGCATTGGTCTTCTAGTTGAGAAGAGTATTGGAGGGAAGGGAGAGAGTGGTTACGTTCTAAATTCATAAGAAATTTAACATGCTATACCATATTCAGGGTATGTTGCAATATAGCATGTGACACGTGTTTCTTCCTTCAGTTAAAACTTCCAACGATTCCCAGATTATGGAGGTAGAGTAATGCGGAGTCCGGGCTACGATTTTTGCGCTTTTGAAGGATGTTTATATCTTTCTTGCGAGTAAACCTTGGTATGCTGTTGAGGGTTTATTCTTGATATTCAGTATGCTATTTAAGTCTGTCCTTAAATTTTCGTAGTTCTCATTCCTATGGAAGAGAGATTCTCGCAATCTTTGAAAGCTATACGCCCGAGATTTCATTCAGAAATTTGGTCCATGTGTCGATGCGATTAGTTCTTTTAATTTAGCTGTTGGAGATTAAATTTCATTTTCTTAAAGCATACCTAACCATTTCACATAACTGGAAGGCAATTAAAAATGCAAAATTTGAGTTCATTAACATCACTTCCAATTGGCCTCTTATGTTCAATTTCAAAAACTAATATGGGTGGGAAACTATTTTCTATCATCTTTAATATTTGTTAATTCGCCTTATAATTTTGAGTGCAGGTTTAAACAGCTTTTAATTAAATACAAGCTGCGTATTTTTACTTAAGAGCATTACTATAAGAGATTGATCTACATGGTTTTCTACACACTTTTCTATCAATTTTATGCGTCGTTTTGTTTCCAATGCTAAATCTAGAAACTGCATAGTTCCCAATTGTTCAATTTCCAAGATACACTGTTAGTTACCGTTATTTGCATTGTCTATTAGTATATTGTATTGTTAATTGCTAATGCGGGTATTCCATGGCTCCAAATTAAGAAAATATCTACGTAACGCAGCCATAGTTCAGGTTTTTAACATTAAAACTACCATGAGCCCTCATTTTGACGGTTACCAAATGATTATTCAGATTCCAACCAGATTTTTTTAATCTATATTATAAAAGGAGTAAAGATTTCGTTTGTAGGGGGTAATCTCTGGAACTACCAAACCGATTTCAAAAGTTATGGTGGCAAATTGATGGCGACAACCAACGCTCCAACATAGACTATATTTTATGTCTGTGCCACTAACCCCAGCGGGGTGCAAGAACGAAGAAAGTTCTAAAATTGAGATTTTTTTTATACTGAAGGAGCTAGAAATTTGAAAATTGGCATTGTAGTTACTTATAAGATGTAAATGCTCTCCAAGAACAAAATAAAAAATCTAAATTTAAAAAAGGGGTGAAATGAGCGAAAAGAGTTCTAAAATCATTCCAATTACATTTCTATGGAATCTCTTGAAACTACAGAACAGATTTCAAAAGTGGTGGTGGCAAATTGGTGGTGACAATCCCTGCTCCAACAGCCTGTTTAATAAACTATGCGTTGCTGACCACTGGGTTTTTCGCTAAATGTTGCCACAAATTAATTTCTGAAAATTAAACATTTGAAGTTACAAAAAAAAGCTCAAAAGTATTAGTCAGAAAATTGTTAGGCAAACTGCGTTTGAATGGTAAACTATTTTTCTTTATATAAATTTCAAATCCAATGATTGCTATTTTTCAAATATTTAATTTTAAAAAATTACCAAAATTTCACAATGGAGTACCATAGCAAAACTTTTATGCGTAAAAAGATAAGGGCGACGTGTCCTGGCGTGTATATTGGCTATAGCACGAGTAAAAATTATAGTAGCCTTATTCCGTTAAAATATATAAGAGAATTATGAAATAACAATATTTTGTCAGATTAAAAGTTCGTTATAAGAAATTGACCAGCGTAGCGGGCGTAGCTTGCTCGTTAAATATAAAAACACAGAAATACGTTAAATAAGTTTAAAATTTCTGGTGTGAAATAGTTTTAAAAAACTAGAGTAAAATTTCCGGTACTTCGTGTTAAATCGGATGTTTCTTGTTCAAGGCCTTAACTTGAGCTCTGGAATTAAACTGGAAATTGGGGAACCCATAGGGGCGCGTTTTGTTTGTCTATAAAACTTTGTAAATATGAAACATTCGCAATTACGTTTGCTTGATTTTAATGTTTTTACATCATTTTAACTGGGGTATCATTGTCCAAGTATTTCAATTTCTTTAACATCGATCGAAGGGTACTTCATGGTGTATATATTATAATACATGGTCTTTTCTCTGGATCTTCTCTGTATAGTTAGTTCTGCAACTGTCAATGCGTTGATTTTAATCTTAGTTAACTATATAAATGAAACTCTATTCGACAAATAGTCCTAAGCTTTAAACATAGTCTTAAAGTAGGCTTTGAGGCTATCAAAATTCAAACTTCTTTACTGTTGGTAACCCTGCGTCAATGAATTACTGCATTTCAGGAATTTCGGTATAAACTATGCCGTTTACACAATAAGGATCTCAATTACTGTCCAACTTCATTCTTTCATATTTATGCATCCTTTAAAAATATCCTCTTTAACACCGTATCTACCATTAAGTGTTTAGAATCTACATTTGTAACTTAGCACCTTTAGTAAAATTAGATTTTGTACAGTAAAGTTTCGAGGAGATTGTCACGTTCGGAAATTATAGTTGTCATGTTAAATAGAAACTAGTCGTTGGGGGCCACCGTAATACTTACCCATCATGGATATGCATAATGTAAAATATTAAAATAAAAATGTGTAAACTACTTATAAAATGCATTGCAATTCAAATAAAATCGTGGCTTGATGACGTCAAACTTTAAAGGCTCGATTACTGAATTGCTTGAAAGAGGTTTTTCCTTATAACTCCAAAAACAATAATCCTATTAACTAGCGGTTTATTGCATCTGATTAAGCGTCAAATTTCCAATTAAAATATATCTTTGAAGTGAAATTTGGATGAAATACAGGGTCATGAAAAATCGAAGAGTGGAAAATAGGATTCCAAATATCTCGGCAACTAATTATCCGATCGACTTCATGCTTTATTCAAAATTTGTTTTTTTATTGTCTTTTATATTCATTTCTTAAAATAAACAAATTTCGAAAATTTTTATATACCTTTCATCAGAACGAATATTTCGAGAGTCCGAAAAAAATTGTTCCGGTTAATCGAGGTTATTGAAATGAAATAGGCTTCTTCCCATTATTACTTACTAAGTACATACCAAATTGCAAGTCTCTATCTCAATTTTTTCGGGAGATAGAGCGTTTACAGACACACACAGACAGAGACGGACGGCAAAATTTTTCTTCTAAAAATATGTTTTTCGAAATCTCCAGTGTCTGAAACGTGTAAATCCGTCAAAAAAAAATTTTCGATTTTCAAAACGATTACAAGACTTACCCTATACTACGTATGATGGGTAAGTAAAAGGATTAACTTCAATTTCTCACCAAGCTTAGTGCGATCGTTACTTAACATATGTTTAGCGATTTTCGTAGTTAACAGAAAAACGGATTTCCTTAGTTCGTAAATCATTTCGCCGAAACGGACCCAATTTCTTTCCTTAGGAAATCTAGTTTCTCGTTAAAAGTACCATTTCGGTTACTCAAAATTGAAAGCTCTGATCATTTGATAAACTTCACCAATGCCACATTAAAGAACTACTGTCGAAAAGAATTTTCGGTTTTACAGATAAATTTGTATACATTGACATAAAATCTAATTAAGATCCGACAGACATTAAGATTCAAGTTGATATGAAATTACATTACCTGAAAACGCCTTTCCCCCATCCAGATATTGCAGTGAATAATCGAGGTGCGAAGTCTCTTGCAGGATTTAATGGAGCACCACAATTATGGCTAAAGCCAAGAATAACAGCAGATACACCGAGTCCAATTATCATAGGTTGATAATGAGGAGGAACACGTAGAATATTCGAGTCTGTGGCAGCGCATATTACGATAAGCAGCAAAGCAGTGGCAACAACCTGAAAGATAAAACGCTTCGTACTGCAATGCACATTGTATGAATATTAAAATTAACTATTTTAGCTTAATTTACGAGTCAAGTCTAGGTTTGGTTTTCTACATTAAATCTCAGCTGATCAAAGAAACTGAATTTAACATTGATCTTTAATAAAAATAACTTCAGAGATTTCTGTAAAACTAAAAGCTTCATTCTGAAAATTTGTTACGCAACCTGAAAGTGAGATTTGGCTTTTACTGTTTTCCTATTAACGGAATTCTGAGCGTCAAGTTTCATAGACTTCTAACAAGTCATTTCCTTCATTGTAATATGGTCAATTCATGGTTAAGATTCACCATTTAATTTAGATGAACATCTTCAAATTAACCAATTTGTTTCTATTGGCGCTTTACAGAAAGGCAGTTATTCAAATCATTGAATTTATAAATCAACGGGTCGAAGCGCCCTGTATTTTTGCTACTACTATTGCCTAGTGGCAATCATTGTACATTTCTTTAACATAGCGTTCAAAATAAATATTCGACATGCATGAAGTTTCCAATGTTTTGTCTTATTTGAAAAAAATGGGAAACCTATAGATTCCAGCTGTACATTAGCAGCTTTTTATTTCATTCAATATTATCTTAATTTTAGTAATGAAACATAGCAAGCAACTCATTGACACCTATAATTAAGAGATGAAAAAGTATTACAGTGGTATTAGTTGAAAATTCCTTGGTTATTTGCCAAAAATCAGCCTAAAGTTTTAGAAGTTACAAACATGTAGTTTGGCACAATTGGTGTTGGATACATTAAGAATTTGTAAAAAGAAAACAGGGGCAAAAAAAACTAGCAACTAAACTAATAGAATTCACCATTTAAGAAAAAGCAGAAAATGCTATCGCTGAAATTGTGCAGAAGCCTAGAACTATCCACTAATGCAATTAAAAAAAGGTATAAATCTGATGAAACTGGAAATAAGCCTAGAAGTGGCTGCCCCAAGAACCTTGAGTCAATGCGCCCAAGTTTGCAAAAATTTCAGACTACATGAACATTAGTGTTACTCCTCTAACGATTCGAAACACTGAAAACATACAATAAATAAAAGTGCTGCCCGGAAAAAGCCGTTTGGCTTACAGAAAAATATGTGGGCCAGACTAGTTTGCTAAAGCGCACTTTAATAGGCCTATAAATTTCAGGATGTTACATTTGCAGACGAATCTAAGTTCAAACTTTTTGGATGCAACAGCAAAATTTTACTGTATATAAAACCAAATACAGAGCTCGAGGGAAAAAAATATGCTACCTACAGTAAAGCAGGGTGGTGGCGTGCTGCTACATGAATGTATGGGAGCTTCGGGGGGTCTCAAGCTTAGTTTCAATAGAAAGGTAGCATGATCCAGTACTCCTACACAGATAGTCACAAAGTGGAGATAAATTGGGTCTTACGCAAACTTAAGTTTTACCAGGATAATGATCCTAAACATATCGGCCTCAATACACCACTTTGGTTGCTATACAAATGTCCAAATGTCATTAAATCTCTCCAGATTTACCCCCCCCCCCCCCCCAAAAAAAAAAAAATAGAATACCTATGGGGTCATTTGGAAAATTATGCGAATTCCACTTTCTAAAACGGATGAAGGAAGTGTTGATAGAAGAATGGCAAAAAATTGACAAAGTTACCTTGCAGTTAGTCATAGATATTACCAAATAGTTTTAAAAAAGATTATAGTCATCGCCGAGGAAAACAAGGTATTAGCATTATCATTTAATATAAAAATAATTAAAAAGTTACTTATTACAAATGTTAATGAATTAACTGCTTTTTAAAAAGTTTTACAAAACCACTCATTGCAATAAAAAAGGTAGATGCGATCTAAATTTTGACTATTCGAATGTATTGTTCATTTTAATAAAGAGACAAATCATTGAAAACTGCACGTATGTCAAATACTTATTTTGATCACTATTCAATGGAAGTCTACCACGAAGATTTTGGAAATATCAATTGGTTGATTGACGGCCAATTATCTACACTTGGGATATAGGCCCGGGGGGGGGGGGGGGAGTGCCCTTCGTGGGGGTCTTTCTAAGGAGTCTTTCTAACCCGTATTTACGCATGGATAAATCCACGGTTCGAAAGAAAACCACGAAAACTCCGAACGATTGACCGACGGGCGCGATTGGGATCGAACCCAGCACCTCCCGTCTACCAGCTTCGAGAGCAGAACCTCTCAGCCACTGGTAGGGCTTGGAAATATCGGAATACAAGCTGCGGTCCCTGTAAATTCGTATAACAGTTCCAATTGGCTATGACAACCGAGGAATAAATATTTAAGAAACTTGCGTCAGTCACTTCCTCCAAAATGCAGTTAATACAAATGTTTCTCTTTGACCAAGCGTTTTAAAGTCTTTTTCAACGCATCTATCCCCCCCCCCCCAAAAAAAAAAAAACGACGGTTGGTCTACTTTAAGAATTTACTTTGATATGTACAAGATCCCACAATGGAATAGTTTAAAAATATTTGAAGTTTACTTTCATGCCGATAATCCTATTCAAAATTTGGATCCTTTCCTTGCCAATATCCCACCAGTAACGTTAAAGCAAGTTTAAAACCTCCAACTTAAATGCCTTCAAACTTTGAATAATGCTTCATATTTGTGAAGTTCATACTAGTCTACTACATACATCTTCATCCGAATGAGATGCAAGGACCCTTACCATAAAACAATGCAACTGAAATCCGTATTATAAAGCTACAAAGCAATTGTTATTCTGTGCAGAAAGACATGAGACTTTTGGAAGAGGTAGCCACTGCCCCCCCCCCCCCAATAAGTTAAACATTACATTAGTAATAAGCTTTAGTTTCCTATATTTTTAATGAGTTATCGCAATTTATGGTATATAAGCCGTGGTTCGAATACAATCATACCAGAAAGCAAATACCATTTAGAAATAAGTTTCGTTTTACGTTAACTTAAAATTTCTAGTTCGAAACAGCTTTATTAGATCCTAGGCTTATGTACTAGAAATTACGGTAGTCCGAAGTCGCACGACCAGTAATCTGGTGTTAAGGGGTCATAGGACTTTAATCTGAAAAAGGCCTATTTTCAACATTAATAATCTTTATAATTAAAACAATTTTTGGACAGATTAAGAAATCCAAGTTCTTTCCAGTATTTATAAAATTACAATATGAACCAATATTTATAAAGAGTCTAAACTGTCAGACATTTGTCAAGCAAAAAATTTACAAAAGAATTTCGCGTACGATTAAAAAGAAATTTTACATCTAGAATAAAACAGACTAATACTTCAGACTTAAATACGCTGAAACTAAATAAGTTTACAAGAAAAATATAAAAATGCTTTGAACTATTTAGCTTACGCAAAATTTTAAAAAATGGCAACATAAACCGAACTTTAAAAAGGAAAATTTAGGATTCGTACGTAAAGGTACGTAGATTAACAAAATACCTTTTCCCAAAATTCAGAAGTGTGATCTTAAGCGCGATGCCCAAAAACCTCATTGAGAAAATGATCATTTTATTAAAAACTTTACATTTCGGGCATAACTAATAATTGTACGCATTTAATGAGGATTTTATAATCCTCAGAAAATATTGAAAAACAGTAAAAATCCTATGACCCCTTAAAAATCAACGCACAAAGCATAGTGACATGGTTTCCAGCTTTAGCATATTGCACATGTTTTAATGAACTACAACATCTTTCCAAAACTGCGTATTCTTAAATTCGGAGCTACGAACAGACATTAAGTACTCAAGTAGATGCAAGTCTATCAAGGATTAGAAGTCTTCTAGTCCCAGACAAATACTAAAACCTCATTCAAAAGACATGAAATAGGATAAATATATCCATTATAAAGCTATATTAAAATTTGAAACGCGATGTAAATACTGTGGTTTATAGCAATTTAAAATTATCAACATTAGGAGTTTGAATTACGTTACCCGATCCAAAAAGCATGTCATAGCGGAAGTGAAGTCTTCAGGATACGTGGCAAATATTTGAGCCGTAGCATTCACAGAAGGCGGAATTTGCCTAAAACCACCATCATACACCTTTATAGCATCTAGAATACAAAATATTAGTTCCTTATATTTAAACCTTAAGTCAGACAATTGCAAGGTGCAGTATTAATCTCGTTAAACTGGCTACATTAATCTCGTTAGAAAAGAGCTTAAATTTTTCATGCTTAACCTTCTCACCGCCGTGAACCGATATATCCATTCACTATGCTGTAGGTTTCACTGCAATATTAGCATTCAATTAACATAACTCAAAAAAATGTTTTAAAACATTAATGATTAATAGTCTCGGATTATATTCATATGCAAATTAAGTTTTATATGGATTTTAAAAAATTCTTTTTAAAAGCAATAAAAACTACTCGTTGGGGGCCACCGCAATACTTACCCATCATGGATATGCATATTAAAATAAAAAAATGTAAACTTCTAAAATGCATTGCAATTCGAATAAAATCGTGGCTTGATGACGTCAAACTTTAAAAGCTCGATAACTGAATTGCGTAAAAGAAACATCCTTATAACTACAAAAACAATCCTATTGACTAGCGGTTTATTGCATCCGATTAAGCGTCTCATTTTCAATTAAAATATATATCTGAATTGATATTTGGATGAAATACAGGGTCATGAAAAATCCAAGAATGAAAAATAGGATTACAAATATCTCGGCAACTAAATATCCGATCGACTTTATTCTTTATGCAAAATTAGCTTTTTTATTGTCTTTTACATTCACTTAAAATAATTTCGAAAATTTTTGTATACCTTTTATCAGAATGAATATTTCGAGAGTCCGAAAAAAATAGTTCTGGATAATCGAGGGTACTGAAATTCAATTATCTTTCCATTATTACATACTAAGTACATACCAAATTTCCAGTCTCAATTTGTTCGTGAGATAGAGCGTTTACAGACAGACTAATTTTCTTATGTTTTACGGAATATCCAATGTCCGAAACGTGTAAATCCGTCAAATGCTTTTTTAGATTTTCAAGACCATATGCAAGACTTACCTATACTATGTATGATGGAAAATTAACTTTTATAGAGGATTTCATAGGCACCCGCTGCAATGTTTAGATTTTTTTAAGAGATTAAACGTTTATTTAGCGCTTGGCTACAGGGTTATAGCCATATTCGAGAGGCAATGTTAGATACATGCGATACATCAAGACTCATTAAATCCATCCTCAACTAACCGTCTTCTAATCTTATCTGTACGGTACTTTAATCTTATACTCACGCAAAATAGTGTAAAAACATTAAGAGGATACATTTTAAAATTAAATTATGCATCAACCTCTATGCATACATTTCATTTTAAAGTACTTCAGAGCAGTCTTATACAAATCGGACCCACCGGAAAAATAGAATTAGGATCTTATGCGAAATGCATGCTAAGTTCGAAAACACGTATTAATGTATTTAATTTTCAATGAAAAAGTCACAACCACTTTAAAACTTTTGAAGCCGGTGGGGGGGGGGGGGGGACGGTTCCAACTAGAGTCAACTATTCGAGTTGAGACTATATTAAAGAGCAAGAATGGTTTTGGTAAGATTCAAGTACAAATCCTTAAATCTTACACAAATAATGCATTTTGTGTAGTAAAGCATAGTAAAAAACGGGACTAGCACGAAGTTAAAGCAGACCATTTTCCAACCACATATTCAAGGACTAAATTTACAAACAAAGCCTATAGCTCTAGCTACATTTTCAACCGAAATCTTAATAACCAAACTTTGAGTCTAAACAATGCAGTCACGGCAATTTGATAATGGAATGCTCATGCCAGCAGAGATCTTTAGTTTTTACCTAGGCGGCAAGATGGATTAAAAAGCATTTCCACATGACGCAAGTTCCAACTAAGATGCAGACGTGGAAATGCTACGACCCATGTTTAGATTACGAAGAAAAGTTGCTAATCTACTGGTTATGTCTAAACACGTTGCAGTTTCTTCATAATGCTTTGTCAAAGTTATCCCAAACTTTAAAAAGGTCAACACGTTAATGAAAGTTAACTATTAACAAATCTGTCCAGAAAAATAGTTTAAGCATTTCTTTGTCACGGAGAACGTTTGGGAATCTTCCATAAATTTATAAAGGAAAATAAGCCAAGAAAAGATTTAAGCACCAATGCATTCATAATACTAAAACATCATTTAATTAAGTAAAAAGATGTGCCAGTAAATTCTTTTGGAGCACTCTGAACACATTTGAAGACAAGTAGCAATTGTCCTCTACTCTAAAAAATAAGATTTTAGTGCTTCCTTGTATATGATCACATATACAACGTTCATTCCAAAATTTAGCTTAGTTAAGCTCATTAAACAATTCAATTCTTTCAGCAATCTCATTCTAGTGGAAATTTATTTCAGTTTTTTGCAGCCCTTTAAATGATCTATGAATTCATACACGCAAATTACATGCAAAACATTTAGTCCCATTTAAGGAGTCTTTCCTTTCAAAAGGAGATGAAAAACAGTTTGAATGAGTATGTATAAACAAAGTTTTGACTAAAAACATGCTACTATAAGAAACTTACAGTTTACAGAATTGGAGTTATTGAAATAACTTTATCCGTAAGTGATTGCACGCATGATATCTTGAGAACGTACGCAAGGATTGTCATGAAATGTTAGACAAGCTCAATTGTTTTAAAAAAGTATCTACTTTTAACAATTTACAGTGATAAAAAGGTTATTAGTGGAATATTTGTTCATTAAAATGTTTATGGTTAATGAAAGAATTGACCACAAAGTAAACCACTTTCAAAATACACATTTGCTTATATATCCAATTTCTTAATACATACGTTCTCGAGGCAGGCACTAATTTACGGAGTAGAAAAAAATTTCAATACACATTTTGTAAAAATGTCAGTTTCTACAGTTAAAAATGTTAAATTTAATCGATAGTTTAAATTCCCTGTTTATACACAAATTTTTAAAGATACACCAATTTAAACTTTAAAATGTTTGTTGCTTTATAACTAAGGAAAAAAGGGGTACAAACCCCCTTAAAAACTACCACAATTGAAAACTCGCAGCAATTATTGCTCACAGACCGAATTCTTTCATCAAACACTAAATGAACGATAATTCTACGGACATTATATGGGAAGCATCTTTCAGTGCAACTCCGTAATATAAATTGCAATATCTTTAAATACTGTAAAATCGTTAAGATACACTGCCAAATACTATTCTCATTGACCCGAATCTACCTAGTCTTTAGTTCCCTGTAAATGAATTACAAATGCTACGCACATAATTTTCAATACCTGACATACCATGGTAAACCTCAATTGCATGACAATTGACTATATGAAAGTTAAACACTGACAGAAATTGATGAACAGACTGATTTTATAAACACTTTACTATATTGAAAGTTAAGATCTTCCAAGTAAAAATACCAGGTCAATTAGAAACGAAAATTTTCCTAAATATATATAAAATAAACTGGGTAAATAAGTTGTGCAAAATATGTTACATAAGATATTCTGCGTACGTAAATAGGAGACACAGCTGAACACTAAAAAACTCAATCTTCGATGAAGTTCTCTGGAAATTAATACAACTGAACGATTCTAGCTATTACATTTCAAATGCCAATGTTTTTGAAGGTATTTAAAAATGTTAGTTTTATTTACATTAATTAAAAAAAAAAAAAAAAAAAAACAAGAGTATATCAAGAAGAAACTAAATGCCAAAACTGCTAATTTAAAAATGGTTTAGCAATTCTCAAACTGAACAGTCCAATATGAAAATCTATAGGGAAATCTGTTTAAGTTGCACTCTGTTTTAATAAAGACCAAAAATACATTGCCTGCATTTAAATGGAATCGCCGTGCAGTAGTCGGTTCGGATTAAGCCACTTTCTCCGAACAAGTCAAAATATATAAAAAGATCCTGGGATAAACTCTAAAGGGGAGTTTCATATCCTCATGATGCAACATTCAAACTGCCAGGAAATTAGTCTTGGCAGATATTTAAAAAGCTTGTAGTCATAAGAAGCCCGTTATTTTTAAATTTAACTAGTTACGGCAACAGAAAAGAATATTCCAAGAAATTGTGACGTCGTTTGGTAAATTTTAAAAAGTTTATAAAACTAAAAGTTCTAAATACATATTTTAGTGTAATGTCTATTGTACTGTGAATTAAACGAATTGCAATTCGTATCCCTACAAGCTCGATTCTTGAAATGTTTGATCGCTTTCAATAGATATATTTAGAATAGACATTGAAAGTGCAAATACAGCTAACTATCAAAATTTATGATTGTGGGGGCATTGCTCGGGCCGGTTTGATACAGAATAACCATTTCACTAAATCAGATTCTAAAAAAAAAAAAAAAACTAGTACTAAGGGGTCTTTGCAAATCATTATTTTCAGTTTTATACTAGAACTGTAATGGTAAAGATAGGCATAATCAATCGTAAGGAATTAAGAAAAAAAAATCGTAATAGTTCCATTAATTCCAGATATTAAACAATATAAACAATTGCTTTAAAAAAAAAAAAAAAAAAAACTTACCTGCGTAGATTAAGTACACTACTCCAGCCGCTAAGAAGCTACCGATGTACTGAGCAACGACATACGAAGGCATGTGTTTTAAAGAGCATCTTTTGATACTGGCAAGTCCAGTCGTAACAGCAGGATTCACATGACCTCCTGAAGAAATTAAAACAAAGTAAAATATAAGGTTAATTTTGTTAAAATTTAAGAATAGGTTGAGAAACTCACCAGACACTCCCCCAGCGATAGCTACGGCTACCATAACAGCAAGGCCCCAACCGAGTGCACTAATGATCACCGAATTCAAGTAGAGTCTGCCTAAAACACAGTTGGCCATCACGCCATCGCCGAGTACCTGTTAAACAAGAGAAATTAGTTCGATAAAATTAAAAATTTAGATTAAAAATAAGGGGGGGGGGGATTACAGTTATTGTGTTCGATATTTTGAAAGCATTCACAACTTATTAAAACTAATTGTGTTCATCTATAAACAATTTACAAAATTATAATCATCCAAGATACTGGTATTAAGAATTCGTTAAATTAAGATTAAAAGTATGTATCGTGAAAGCTTTTCATATCTTCATTAAGAAACTGCATATTGTACACATTCGATATGATCAATTAAGCATTATTCTTTTAAAATGGCTATCAAGTGTTACGCTTTGATCCTGAGGCATTACAGATAGCTTTTAAAATTTAATTAACAGTCTGGATATCTCAAGTTTATTATTCAATTCTTTACTTACTACCAATGCGAAAGTGCCGAAAAATTCAGCACACGCCTCTTTGATTGGAGAACGTGACATCATACACGAAAACTTGTTGCATACTCCGGGGATTCTGTTCAAAACTTGAGCCATGACAAATACCTTTCTACGCTACTTCCCTTTGTGCTGTCAATGCGCAATGAATACTTCAATTATCCATTTTATAATGTTAATGAAGAATTAATCGTGATCACAATCACAGTTTCCCAACAGTAAATTTCAATTGCTTATAAAATTAGTAAAAGATGGGATTTAGATGGACTTTCGTAACTCTAAAAATCTAATACTTTAATTCTGCGTTTACATTATGGCGTAGCCGTCTCCCTAGGTCTAAGAGGTATGCAAGGCATAGGCTTCCCAACCAAATCCGCTTGTTCATTGGTTACTCATATCGTCGCTGATGGGTTGGGTCTTGTGATTTATTGCCTGGAACGCCATAATGTAAATCGACCTTTATGCGAAATGTGCGCAAAGCCATAAAGTACTAGGATTCCTCTATATGAGAGTGGTGACATACGTATAGGGCGAATGCTCAGACTGTGAGACAGACGTTTATGTCCAAACTATGGCAAATCTGCATTCCGCAATTTGGAGATACTCGCCTACAATGCCTAGAATACATAGTGTAGAAACCGGAAATCCTACACTGTTAAAAATATCGCGAAAACTTACCTCTGTTTTTAAAGGCTATCTATTTTCTGACCAATGAGAATGCTACATAAACGCCCTTGGAGCGTTGTCATTGATCAGAAAATAGATAGCCTTTAAAAACAGATGTAATTTTTCATGATATTTTTAACAGTGTAGTAATGCTTTAAAAAGTGCTAAAAAATTGCAGTTGATAAATGTTCAACGATGCTGTTCGATAATAGGGTGATCGCAGCCACATCTGCTATCTCTTTTCAATGCTTCTCAAAATTTGAAAATGATTTGTAATTAAAATAATTAATAATGCATTTCAGAATGCACCAATTCTTTCACGTATTCTAAAGGAATTTCATTTCATTGTTTTTAACACATACTATTGAATGAAAATCACTGCTGCACGCATGCAAAAGATCAAAAAATCAAATAATTTTCGCATTGATTATTAAAGAGTCTGTTCAGTTTACTTTACAGAAGCAGATTTTTAAAATAATTTAAAAACAAATCTGTTTAATTTGAAGCGAAAGCAAATTTGAAGGTACAAATCGGTTTCCATATAAAAATACTAGCTGTTACCCGTGACTATAGCTCCTAGAATACATAGTGTGAAAACTGGCTATCACAGTAATGCTTTAAAAAGTGCTAAAAATTGTAGCCGATAAATGTGCAACGATGCTGTACGATAATAGGGCCATCGCAGCGACATTTGCTAGCTCTTTTCAACGTAAACATTGCTTAAATTTAGCAAATATCATATTATTTTGAACAGTTATAAGTGGATAATAAAGCAATAACATAAAATAAGTTGAAGAATCTCTTTTAAGAGGATTACTATATAAATCTCTTCAGTAATGGAACGGAAAAAAGATTTGCTTTTGCAAAAATGTGAAAATAGAAATTTGGACAGCTTTAGCTTATTAAAACAAAAAGAAGATATAAATGAGGAAATTTTTATTGAAATAAATTTTTGAATAACTAATGCACATACACATATGAATTACCTCCGCTGTGTGAATACATGATACTTCAAATTTATTATTATTATTATTATTATTACTTGTAATTTATCAAATAAATCCTACTCTTGGAAGTATTTTAAAATTTGTATTTTATTTTTACTTATGATTGTACATAGAGAAAATTGAAAAATATGTGTTAAATTACTTTAATGAAAGAGGAGAGCCAAAAAAACTGAAAGAAGCAATTTTAAATATTAAAATTACATCGGAACAATCACTTTATTGATATGATAAAGTTATGTTAGCTTTATATGTTTGTAAAATATTTTCGTGCATTTTAAATATTTGTGCATTTAAATAACAGGGTTATTCAAGTATAATCTTATGATAATGTGTAATCTTTATAGATAACTTTTTGTTTTTATTTAGTTTGATTTTTATCTCATTTTTGAGGGAAGAAAGTGTTGCCTTCCATCTTTTCATGTCTTTTTGTATTACAATGCAGGTTGTATTTCAAATGCGATTTTTCTTAACTTATTGCTTCTCTCTCTTTCTCTTACGGAACATTATTTACGTAGACATTTACCATATATGACAGTTGCAATTGACGTCATGCTGAAGTTCACACACTACAAATACGCTTTTCTAATTGGTGGAACTACCCTGACCGCCAGTTGAAGTACAATGGTTGATTAGCTGATTGCAACTTCCCTATACACAAATGCCAACTATAGACTTTCGTGTTGCAGTTAAAATTAAATATCTGCCACTCATAAAACCACTGATGTCATTGAACTCTTTAACTTACTTTTAAATATTTATCACCGACCGAAGCATTTTCTCAATTCTATTCTTCTACAATGTTTACTTTACGTTGAAAAAGCTAGCAGATGTCGCTGCGAACAAAATGGTTATCATTCAGCACCGTTGAAGATTTATCGGATTCAACTTCTTAGCACTATTTGGTGGCCGGTTTCCACACTATATCTTCTAGGCGCTGAAACTCGCCTAAACAAGTTCGATCCTACGACTGAGACGCGACTTACGTTATACATGGCTAGGGCTACTATAAAACAGGTTGAATCCCACATAGACCACTCAGCGATTGGTGTCCACGCGGCGCGACGCGGCGTGGCCAATCGTTCTTCTCCTGCGGGCAATTAAAGTACGGCATGAGTCAGCTCGGCTTGTAGGAGCCTTATACCGCGACCTACGTTATACATGGCCGATACATGACGTTTAAAATGTCACATGGAGTGGATCATTTTTACACGGCGATTGGTGCAAAACGGTGGTCGTGCCGCTTTCAGCAATCGCCGCACAGTGGAGTAATTTCAAATTTCTAGTTCCTTCAGTGACTCCTGCACCCTTTTAAATTTCTATTTTTTTTTAACTGTTCTGTGCGTGTATTTGCATCTTCAAGATAGAAGTCATGATAAATTTCAAGTTTCTATCATTAACAATTCCATAGAAATCGTAATTTAGAACGTTTTTAGAACACTTTTCGAGCATTTTACTCTTTTAAATTTCGAATTTTCTTTAAAGCTGTTAAACTGTGAGCACTTTAAAACTGCAAGAACTTGCGGCTTAAAAGTAACAATCATGTTAAATTTTGAGTTTCTATTCCAACTAGTTTCAAAGAAATTGTAATTTAAAACGTTTTTAGAGCAATTTCCATTCATTTCATTTGTTTTAAAAATCGAATTTTTAAAAAGAACTCTTCTGTGCGTATATTTGCGTTTTAAAAATCGTCGCCTTGTTAAATTTCAAGTTCCTATAATTAAGTATGCCATAAAAATCGTAATTTAGAACGTTTTTCGTGCTTTTCTTTCGCACTTTTAAATTTCGAATTTTCATTAAAACTGTTCTGTGCGAGCATGTACGGCTTTAATCTAAAAGTCATGTCAAATTTCGAGTCTCTATCACTAACAGTTCCATGGAAATCTTAATTTAGAACATTTTTGGAACTTTTCCGCTCATTTCACCCTTCTAAACTTCGAATTTTGTTTAGAAACCCTTCTTAGAGAGCATTCGTATCTTAAAAGTAATCGTTATGACAAATTTCAAGTTTCTAGTCCTATCAGTATCACAAAAATTGTAATTTAGAACGTTTTTTGCTCCTAAACCCTCATGAGGAAAGTTGCACCACATAAAATATAGCCTACGGTAAAGCAGTGACTATCATCATAAATTTGCAACCATTACTTTTAAAATCAGTTTTGTAGTTCAAGGGATTCCATAGAAATCGTAATTTAGAATTATTTTAGAACGCTTTTTGCTCATTTCATCCTTTTAAATTTCAATTTTTTTAGAAACTGTTCTTAGAGAGCATTTGCATCTTGTAAGTAACTACCGCACCAAATTTCAATTTTTTTTGCCCTTCTTTATCACAAAAATCGCTATTTTAGAATGTTTTTCGCTCTTGAACCTCCCTTGGGGGTAGTGGCACCGACGTTAAATAAAACCTACCTTGGAATATCAATTTGTTGCCATTATGTTTTTAATTGGTTTAATAGTTCCAAAGATACCATGCCAAATGTCAAGTTTCTAGTCCCGTCAGTATCACAAAAATCGCAATTTAAGAATGTTTCTTATTACTGCACTACTCTGGGTATAGTGGCACCGACATAAAATATAGTCTATGATGAGCAGAGAGTGTCACCATCAATTTGTCACCATTTCTTTTAAATTCGATTCGGTAGTTCCAGATATTACATCCTATAAACAAACAAACAAACGTTACTTCTTTATAACATTAGTCGATTTTAGAACGCTTTTTGCGCATTTTACACTTTTAAATTTCGATTTTTTTTAAACTGTTCTTAGAGAGCATTTACATCTTATAAGTAACTACCACGCCAAATTTCAAATTTCTAGACCCTTCAGTAACGCGAAAATCGCAATTTTAGAACGTATTTTGCTCCTTCACCCCCCATAGAGATATTTTCACCGACATAAGATATAGTCTATGCTACAGCAGTGACTGTCACTATAAATTTGCCACTATTACTTTTGAAATCAGTTCTGTAGTTCCAGAGATTCGATAGAAATCGTAGTTTAGACTGTTTTAGAACACTTTTCGCTTATTTCATAATATTAAATTTCGAATTTTTCAAAAAACTGTTTTTAGAGAGCATTTGTATCGTATAAGTAACTACCACGCCAAATTTCGAATTTTTTGCCTCTTCTTTATCACAAAAACCGCAATTTTAAAAAGATTTTCGCTCCTGCATCCCCCATGAGGGTAGTGTCATCGACATAAATATTGCCTACTTTGGAGCAGTTACTGCTATTACCAATTTGCCATCATTATTTTTGAAATCGGTTCGATAGTTCCAGAAATATCACGCCAAATGTTAAGTTTCTAGTCCCTTCAGTATCACAAAAATCGCAAGTTTAGAACGTTTTTTGCTACTGCCCCACTCTGCGTATAGTGTCACCGACATAAAGTGTATCGTATGTAGAGTTGCAAAAATCCGGTTTATTCCCATGTTTATTCCCAAAAGACCTGGTTTATTCCCCAAAAAACAAGTTTATTCCCGAAAAACCGGGTTTATTGCCAGGTTTAAACCGGGTTTTTTCTAGTCTTTGCAACTCTAAGCGTATGTTAAAGCAGGGAGCGTCACCATCAATTTGCCACCATTTCTTTTGAAATCGATTCGGTACTTCTAGAGATTACCCCCTACAAACAAACAAACGAACGTTACTTCTTTATAATATTAGTATAGATTTAAGGCCTTGTATTATTTGTAATAATTTTGTTTTATTGAATCATGATCCAAAAACTTTAATGTTGGTGTTATTTACAAAATACATTTTTTGGTACCGAGTCCCTTAAAACTCTTATAAGTACAATGGAATAAAATCTATCAAACAAAAATAAGGTACAAATTGTTAACGGCTCAGTATTAAAAAATCGGCTATTTCAGATAAAGCAATCATAATGGTTTTAGTAATACTTTTTTTTTTTTACTTGAATATACTTAAACTTACACATTACATCTTCGATTTGTAGCTTTTGTAAAAATAAAATTTTGTTTTTGAAAAGTAGAATTTTACATTCTTATGTAGTTTTTAATTTTAATAATATTATCTGTGCATAAACTGCAGATTTATGAACGTAAAATTCGGTCATATGCTCCGCGAAATAATAATGTATTCAATAATATAGCGTAAAATATGGTTAACGATATATAATTTAAAAAATAAATAAAACTATAACGGAAATGTAATAATTATTTTTGTTGTTATACATTATTCTAATCATTGTATGAACAACCAGAGACAATTATCTAAATGCGTAAATAAAGATAATGTTGTACAAAAAATCAGTTGTAACGAAGTCTGCATATCACAATATGCACACACTGCATATCATATTTTTCTCTCCCTTCATCTTCTAAGTTGTTTCACATTATATAATATCCTTGAAATTAACACTTTTATAAATTTCCTCATCTTGTCAAACTGAAAGCATTTCGCATGTTCGAGTACAATTAGTAATATCGGTAGTGTTTGGTCATTTCCAAATTTACACATATAATTCCCTCATTACTAGGCTAAACCTTCCCTATCTAAGCTATATCATCTCAAACCTTCATGCAGCGTTATTAATTCTGTACTCTGTGTTCGTTTTATAGAACTCAGATACATAAATATGTATGTACATACATCGATATACATTTGTCATAAGACACCTCAAGCTATTCATTGTGACAAGGATGATCGGCGCAAGACGTGCATAAATCAAGAGTTGCATGTTTACAATTAATTTGCGAATTGAATTTGAAATGCATAAAATTAATATTAACAAGCATGATGGGAATTCTATTTGCGTGTCTGAACACCAATGTGTTTCGATGCGATTTCTGTGATTATAAGCAAATTGTTTCTGCAAAGAATACCATGCTGAACAATGAATAGATAATATAATCCCCTTTTGAGAATTATCTCTTTTTCAATAAGATTTAATCTTCTATTCAAGAAACCTCTAGAAATGTATTTAAAGATTTCATTTCCGCATTTTATAGCCAATAAAATTATAAAACTTTCCATAATAATACTAATATTACTTAAGTCTGCTTTACTTTAGCATCATTGCCTAAACTAGACACTATATTTTTCTTATATATATTTAAATTATTCTTCAACAAATCTGAATTTTTAAAAACTGTGTTACTTTGATTAATCTGTAAAAAGAAAGGACGCTATTTAGAAATACTTTTTTTTTTAAATCTTGTTATTAATTCCAGCTTTAATTTTTTTTTTCTTTTTCTTTATTATATCTAGAATTTTGCGTTAAAACCATTTTTACTTATTTTTTACACAGACAAAAAGATAATCTTGAACTAGGGAAAATTTTCAACTGTCCTTTTTAATGGATTTATATATTTTTGCAATGTCCTGAATATGATTTGACTTTTTTTGGAATATCTGTGTGTTACACAGTTTAACTCAAGACATAATCCATAGAATTTCATAAATTTTTATATTTAGTTAGACCATGATATAAACTAGTACTCATTAGATTTTGTTGTACATTGTTCAATAGGAGGAGTTGTCGTGTGGTGTTTTTCACGATTTGCATGATAACTATATATCGACGTCTACTGAATGAAATTACAACAAATTTAAAACGTAAGATGCTTCTCATGAAAAATATATTGATTCAATTTTGGCTTTGTCTATTCAACAGGGAGTGCTGCCACGGCATGTTTCTACAATGAATATTGTAGGTATAGTAAAACAGGTATGAGCTTCACAATGAAGTACTCTGCAACGCTTCCTAGCGGTGAATTCTAGAAATAAAGATCATACTACTAACTAAAACTATAGAAGGTAACAAAGTTGTAGATCATCATGCATTTAGTAAAACAAAGTATACGGATAAGATAAATAGTTGCCTATACAGACCATAATATCTGTAAATGCTACGAGGTGTTTTGTTTATGAAAACCATAATGACGTTTACCCACGAGTGGCAACAGCCACGCCTGTGCAGGTATATGACCTCCAAAAAAGACTGTTTACTGGACGAACCGGAAGCTGTGTTAAAATGTTCTTCACGCCTACTGGTGTTTTTCTTCTATATACCCGCAGATGACGTGACATAGGTAAAGTCCATGTTCTCTGAAAGCGAAGTGAGTATTTTGCTAAACGTACGCAAGTGCAAATTTTCTAATTATAATGCGACTGTACCTCAAACATGAAGTATAAATTGTAACATAGTGCAATCAAAGAGGAAAAACATAACCGTCTGTTACTTTTGTTTTTTAACATAAAAGTTAATTTTCAGTGTTCGGGCGTTTTTTATCCGGAAACGCGAGTGTTTAAAATTGCAAAATGAAATAATCATTTGACATTATTTATTTTTCCAAAAATAAACTTTCATTGATTTCGGATATTTTCGTCTGTACAGGCGACCTCGTATTAGCTTGCGCTGTATGTCTTTTCTAACTAAATCGATGATACTCTTCAACTTTGTCTTGAACTTTTATCGTATCTCATTTAGTTAGTTTTCGAAATATGATCTCTAATTTAGGAATTTGCCTCTAGAGACCGTTGCAAGGTATCTCATCATTTAGCGCATATCTCTTTTACTATCTCTAGCCACCACAATTATAGCTGCAAAGAACTCGGTTCATCAATTAATTGAGGCGAAACGTAGGTACATCAGAAATTACATCGATATAATAATATATTGTTTCTAATCGATCTATTTATATGGATAGTACACAGATTGTATAAATACGACTATTGTGTATATTTTTGAGAAACAACGTAACAATTAAAATACTAAATTAACGCCTGTAACGATCGCAGGAGTTTCGGAACCCCAGCGGTTGGCTTTCGCTAAGCAAGACACATTCACCAAACAGCAAACTATCAAAAAAGTCAAACGAGCCACTTGCGGAGAAGTCAGTTGAAGGAAAGCTATCGAGGGAGATAGTGTAAAAGATATAAGCGGGTCGCTTATGATTGGGAAAATAATTAAAGTGCTTATTAATGTTAAAGTAAAAGTAGAATGTGTAACTACTCGTGTATAGTGAAACCTCTGATTTATTGTATGTGCTTTAGTTAACCTGAAAATTAGACAGATTAGTCTGAAAGATCAAGTTATTTGACTATTACTACTGTGTCTATTGATATATGTTGTCCAACTTATTCATCATAGCCCAGATTGCTGTTATATTGATCCTAAGATGGGATATTTACGTATTAACTGCATAGTTTCACCGAACCGTAAAATGCTTAATTAATATACAGATCTTACACAAGGAAGGAACCATTACTACGCCCGTAGATGAAATTACACCAAGAAGGTAGCCAACAGACTGGAATTCTAGTCAGAGGTCACGAAATTGTTAAGAAATACTTTCAAAAATATGTTAACTTTTCTTTATATTTTTCACAATTTTTGATAATATGGATCAATTATATTGTACATGGAAGGTGACAATACATAAAACCATACTAAAAGACGTCTTTCACAATCAACAATACCTCCACTATATTCGAAAACAATCCAAAACATAATCTTTAACCTTGTATCCGTAACAAAAATAAGAAACTTACATGAGAAATTGAGTTATCGATTACAATAAAATAAAAAATTGTTTTATTTTTATCGTACTTAAAAAAACTCAGAAATAACAACACCGGAAAATATTGAAAACAAATAATAAACCTAATTTTTATCATTTTGATTAAGCAACAGCATATACTGGGAGTTATAGTTATTATTAACTGGGTATCCCATTGAAGCAGTATCCTGTTTCCTGTTTAAGCAACAGTTCATCGCCAAGGCCTTCGACAAAATCTTGCACGAAGGCCTTATTTACAAATTAAATCGGCTAAATATCCCGTCCAGACTTATACATTTCATGTCCTTACCTTGACGATTGTACTTTTTACATCCGCATTAATAACACCTTATCTACATACCAATTTATCACCATCCTTCAAGGTTCAGTTCTTGGACCGACGATTTGAAACTTATTTTCAACGATATATCGTGTACAGTGTTAATGTACCTTGCTTTATATGCGGACGATACCACTATTTATACCTCAGCACATATCCTTTTTTTTATACAGAAACTTGCTAAGACACCTTGGCTGGTGTAAACGTTGGTGCATAAAAATTAATGAATACGCAACTGCTGCTATTACTGCTACCACGATATACTAACGCTTGACAACACTACCTTTCCTTGGGAAAGTGACACCAAATGAATTCCTGTTGCTTTTGCATTCCATATATCTGACATAGTTGCAAAAAACGGGGTTCGTAAGATTTTATCTTTTGAGTACCACTATTTTGAAATAGTAATCTTCGCTTTACTTAATCACAAATTTCTGTCATTAAATGAGGCAAATATTACTTTTCGAAAACAGCGATACTAATCCTGAAAATAAATGTTGACAGAAAATCCTGCCAAGAGGATAAATGGGTTAATGAACCGTAATCTTTGTTCATTCATACATGAGAACTTATATATTTTACCACAAAATGTCGTAGAATTAAACAAAAGTATATTAATTAATTCGAAAATTTTATTTATTTTAAGCACAAATTACTTGTTTTTAAATGATCGACAGAAAGTATCCATTTTATGATTAGTGATTGTTTTTAACAAATGTAGATGTACTGAGGAGTAATTATAAAATTTACTTTCATATTACAACTATGACTGTTGCACTTTTTCTGCACAAACAAATAATTAAAATTTTATACTTTCTATGCCCCTATTTAATTTTTCTTACTGTGTTCTATATATTTTTGAGCAGGAAAAAATAATAAAGATTTATATTATTAATTATTGAAAAAGCCATACTTTTCGAAAGGCATTTGTCTAAAGCTGGTGATAGTACTTCAATTAGCATTGTACGGAACTTGGACTAGATTTAATATACTATATGAAACAACATACTTTAATAATACAGGGTGTAAACAAAATGGATTGTAGAGGTCAATACAATGCTTTGCTGATATCAGTTCAACTTCCTATAGGACTTCGTATTCTCGTCTATATTAAAGGTTCAAAATTAATGGATTATTATCAAAACTTTTTTATTTGTGTTCAGTTTATTTTTAAGATATGACAACAGGGAAGATAAAAAGCATTTTTATATCGCTGCAAATGTTACTTTACATTATTGTAACAAACAAATATTTATTATCGAGTCACATGGTAATAGAGTTCTAAAAATCCATGCCTAAAGATTGTTTAAACCTCAGAGTAACAACATACTCAATGGTGGGATTCAGCCGGTTCGATTGAACTGTTTCCTAATTTTTTGTTGAGTTTGGCGAACAGGTTGTTAAAATGGCATTTGAATGTGTAAACCACAAATTTATATTCCTTGCTCTCTTCAAACACTCGTCTGTGCAACAACATATTATAAGACATTGTGACATGTTCTTACTTGTTTCAGCTTTGCGTTTCGTCCATAAATCGTGTTAGATAAATGCGCTGGTATTCCGAAGAATATATTTGTAGGAGAATAGTGACGTATGCACAAAGCGAAAGATAAGCTTCGACGTTTTTGTCCAAACTATCGAAGTTTGAGTTATTGAACTAAGTAATTGACACTACAAGTGCTACGTCATAACGTCGAATGGTTCCAAACAAACAGCTGTCTCAGTGGTAGGTTTTCCTTTATGAGAAGGAGTTACCGCCAGAAAAGAGTGTAGTAACGACTTGGTTGGAATCATCGATGACATCACGACTTTTAAAGTCTGTAGTTAATTAGCTCACTTTTGAGCGATTTTACAAACAGTCATTGCTAGCGCGATTAAGAGCAATGTCAAATGATGATTGGCTGAAACATGGTTACATAGAGACTGAGGGAGGAGTTGAAAGGTATTTCGTCAGGAAACGTTGTTTCTATATTTTCTCATACGGCATGGATTATTACTACTTCGAATATTTAAAATAAATATTAGCCTCATTATTTTAATGAAAGTTTCCTTTCTGTTGTGGACGAATATGCTTTGTATTATTCTGGAATATTAAAAGACAAATCTTTGTTTGATTATATACTGTTTTGAAGATTACTTAATTAAATAGAACATAATTGAGATGGACGCATAAATTACTTTACAAAATTTAATGACCATAACAAGGCAAGTACTTACACATGACACATAACAGAACTACATCTACATTCTATGGGTACTGCAGTTCAACTATACCATCTGAACGATTGGAGGCAGTACTGACTGGAGAGACTTATTCCTGTGGTGCTGCCATCTAAAGTTTATTATTAAAAGTAAAACTCCACAGATTCTCCCCCGCTTTAATATTTCAGACGAGTAGGAGCTCTTCGAAATCTTTTAGAACGTCTTAATGCTTGTGGGGAGGAAGAAGAAGAATTAGTTTTAACAGTATCTGCAGCATCATCAATTGAACTATTTGGAGCCATGGATTTTGGAACTGGAGATATCAAATCAGAGTCAGCTGGTGCAGGACTTTGAGTATTTGGGACAACAGAGTCAGCTGGTTTAGGATTTGGAGTAGATGGGGGACAAAGTCAGCTAGTCGGAGTCGGAAATCAGAGACACTAGGAGTCATTATTTGAGAATCACCTTGCTTAACAACTGTATTATCACTTCTGTGGATTTCTGTATCACTTTCTTTAGAATTTGAATCATTAATTAAATGTATCTTTGAACCGACATTAGTTATCTGATCAACATGTATTTTCCAAATATTTGAACCAACTTGAATTCTATAATGCAACTTGCCCTCTCTTGCAATAATGCGACCAATTTTCCACTTGGCTTCAGGAGTATAATTTCTAACATCCACTTTCTGGTTAATTTGAAATTATTTTATTTTAGTATTGGCATTTCTCGCATTTTGCTTATCACGGACAAAATTTGTAACGTTTGCAAGTGTCAAATCTATTTTCGTTCTAATATGCCGCTTTAGAAATAGAGATGCAGGACTTTCCCCCGTTGTAACATGAGGCATATTTCTATACTGTAGAAGAAAGTTATTTAATTTCACTTGTAAAGTACCAGATTCAGAAGATAAGGCTTTTAATCCACGTTTAAGAATTTGAACATATCTCTCGGCCTGACCAGTTGTAGCTGGATGGTATGGAGCACTAAACCTCTGTTTTACACCATCATTCTTTAAAAATATCTCAAATTATTCAGAAGTAATAGCATTATCAGATACCAGAGATATAAAATACCCGTATCTGGCAAAAAGAGAAGAAAGACAAGTAATTATAGGTTCAGAAGTTGTATTAGGAACAATGAAAACTTCTGGCCATTTGCTATGAGCATCAACCACAAGGGAAACATTTTACCCATAACAGGACCAAAATAATCGATATGAATTCTTTGCCATGGAGCTGTAGGCCATTCCCAATTATGAGTATCTACCTTGGGAGGATTATTTTTAAATTGACACAAGTAGTGCAATTCCGTGCAAGATGTTCAATATCTTGGTCAATTCTTGCCCACCACACAAAACTGCAAGCTAAGGAGTTCATTTTCACTATACCGAAATGTCCAAAGTGCAAATCATTTAAAATTTGTTTTCTATGAATTTCAGGGATAGTTACTCTACATCATATATATATTATTTCTGTTGTCAACATCCCTTTTACTAAGAAAATACAAAACGCAGAACGATGAGTGAGATACCACATGAAAAGATTTTGAACAGGCTACTGACATAGTACACTTACATTTTTTTTAAACATGTTTTTCGATTAAAAATTGCTGTTAATTAAAAATTAAATCAACATTGTTTTCATAAATGAAATGAAAGGTTTTCTCAAATCAGTGTTGCCACAAAAATAAAATACTGCATTATCGGATGACGGCATCCTCTAATGCAATTAAAATACGATTGTATATTTATTTTTTGCGCGTACTTTTTGAAAAAATATCGAGTTTTTAATCGGGTCTCTATTTAATTTTTACGCGTATGTCATTTATTGTTTATTTGTTTTCTTTGTTTAATTATGGCTGTGTATATACGTAATGTATCGGAGCACCAGTAGATTACGTAATTTAAGGATTATCTTCCAATTAGATATACAGTTCATTAGGATTTTCAAAAATTGTAAGTATTTATTTTTTAATATTTCATTAAGCTGTTAATATGCCAGCGACATCTGACGTCACTTAAATGGCTGCTGGACAACAAAGTTTGGACATCCCATGTTTAAGTTCCCATAGGATTGCAAAAAAGTGGTGTACCAAATATGGATTTATGTATTTAAGACATTTCTGGAACAGTTTTGCAAAATGTAAGGAAATTCTTTCATATGAATTCACTAAACGTCTGATTCAGTGTTTCAATATTTTTTATAATTCGTTTTCATTTCCGTATAGGGGTCTTGACGACCTAGAAAAATGACCTTGGCGAGAGAAGAAAATTTGACATCAAATTTTCTGCCAATCTATTACCATTTTCTTATACTCAAACATCATCATATATATGATTTATGTTGTCAACATCCCTTTTTCTATGCATAAAAAAACATACAATGATGAATGAGGCATCATTCGAAAAGTTTTTGAACAATTTCTGACATAGCGTACACATATTTCGTTAAAACGAGTTGTTTGATTTTTAAAAAAAATCAGTTAAGTAAAGATTAGGGCTAAAACGTACCAGCAAATAATCTCAAAGATTGCAGTGCGAAAGTTTCGCACGAGTCCTTCTGGTCCTTTTAAAATACAACTATGTTGAAGAGTAAATTCTTCTTGCTTGCCACCAAAAAATAATTTTTTTGGAATTGGAGAACCAGAAATTAGATGATGAAAAATTTGACGTAATAAAGGATCAGATTTTGTAGCTACTGCAATTGTTTTGGCATTTAAAGGTAGAGTAGAAATTTGCTTGATTTGAAAAAAAATCAGATTCATCAATTGCATTACTTGAATTTAACTGCGGAGGTAAATCTTCACTTCGTAATGGAAGTCGTGAACGAGCATCGACATTTTCGTGTTCGGACGTTTTCTTATAATGAATATCATATTTAAACGCTTGTAAATATAATGCATATCTCTGCATTCTAGCAGCTGTGTGGAGAAAAAATGGTGTGTGGCGAAAAAATAGACACAAGTGGTTTACTATCCGTAAATAAAGTAAATCTGTTACCGTAAAAATACTAAAAAATTTCTTTACACCAAAGATAATAGCTAGTGCTTCCTTATCCACCTGACAATATCTTTTTTCTGCATTAGTAAGAGTTCTGGACACAAAACCAATTGCTTTTTCCCCATTATCTGGCATCACATGCGAAAGAACTGCAGAGATATCATATGGAGAAGAATCGGTTGCTAACACTAAAGATAATTTAGGGTTGAAATATGTAAGAACTCTTTCTGAAATAATCTAATTTTCTATATTTTTAAATGCTTGTTCAGAAACAGGAGATCATATAAATTTCATATTCTTTTTGAGCAATTGTTTTAAAGGATAAGCAACTGTAGATAAATTTGGTACAAATTTAGAATAATATGTAACTAAGCTTATGAAAGCTTTAACTTGTGACACATTTATTGGTCTAGCAGCATTTAATATAGCATCATATTTATCTCGTGTTTTATGAATACCTTCCTTATCAATTTTATAACCACAATATGTAATATGATCAGCCATAAAAAATAATTTGTCTGTTTTTATCCTAATATTATATTCACATAATCTTTCTAACACTTCTTTTAGCCTTTTCAAATGAATTTCTTCCGTTTACCCTGTAACACCAATATCATCAACGAAACTGTAACACCGTCAGTATCACTTAAAATCTGTTCAATTGATATTTGCCATATTGCTGCCGAATTAGTAAGAACCATTGGTAACTTTAAAAGTTGGAATAAGCCCTTAGGAGTGTTTATAGTTAACAACTCTTGTGACTTTTTGTCTACAGGTAACTGAAGATATGCTTGATTTAAATCAATTTTTGTAAAATGCAAACCATCACCTAATGTAGCTAGCATGTCCTCTACCCTAGGTAAAGGATATTTTTCAACCTTCAAAAATTTATTTACTGTAACTTTAAAATCACCACATAAACGAATTTTACCATTAGGTTTAACCACTGGAACTATAGGAGTTGCCCACTTTCTACTAGTGACAGGTTTAATAATACCATCTTATAACCTTTGAATTTTATCATTTACTGCTTCACGTAGAGCATAAGTAACTGTTCTTAGCTTTGCAAAACATGGGCGTAGAATCTTTTTCTAGATAAAGTTCTGCTTTCAAACATTTTATGTCCCCAACTTTATTAGTAAGCAAATCAGAAAAATCATTTAATACTTTCAATTTTTTAGTAGAATTTGCAATTTTATTTACATATACAGATTTCGAATTAAAGGGAAACAAATTAAATGCAGATACCCAATCTCTACCAAATAAAAGTGGGAAACTCTCTTCTTTACTAAAATATAATTTTAGATTTCTAGTTTTATTTTCATAAGAAACATCTACATTTACATACCCAACATGTGTAAACATTTCACCAACTGCAGTTCTTAACTGAACATCTGGCAGAAAATTTTTATTATTCGGAAAAATTCTCCGAAAACGTTTAACAGGTACTGACGAAATTCCTTAGCCCGTATCTAATTCCATTTCAGCTTTAGTTTTATTTTAAATTAAAACACATACTTTTATTGGAATAGTACCTTTATCATGACTCACCCCACCCCGCCCCTCCGGGTGGTACTGAATCGTCTCCTTAAATGGGGAAGAAGACCGGGAGCCCGGCATTGGGAAACACTCCGCTGGGTGATTCCGACTCGGCCGCTTCGGTGGGGAAGATGGCAGGAAGCTCGGCACTAGGAGATGTTCTTCGACACGACGGACGGGGGCAGGTAGCTGACGAACCACCACCTCAACGCGGTGGGCGGGTGGTAAAGTGGTGTCCGAGTAGCCGACAGAACTGGAGGCTGGAAAGAAGTTCCCACACGACTTCGGGCCGTCCCCTCCTTTGGGCCGGTTCTCGGCTACAGGAGGTTTGCGGTCGCAGGCCGCCTCTTGAGGTCCTATGTGTAGAGCCTCGTCCTTGAACCGTGGTCGGTAACGCCAGCCGACGTGGGTTCAGGTCGTTGTCTCCACGGGACTTCGGGATGGCCGGGCGGTGAAAGGACATTGCGTAGGCCAATCCCTCGCGCCTAGGTGCCCTGCGCCCAGAATAGTAACATGAGGGCAACGGCTAGCGAACGATCATCGGGCAGCTACCAAAATTTATCTAAGGTGCGACGAAGGTTCGGACGTACTCTGTAGAACAAGGAGTGCTAGGGTTTTATTGTGATGCTTGTCAGTGCGCGAACCGGCATGTAGCAACCCTCGGTACTGTGCAGGCGGTAGAACGTAAATGACGGCAAAGAATGAAACCCTAGGGCTCCTCCAGGAAGCATTCTTGCATGTCGTCCCTTGCGTCTCCCCCTGTAATTAGAGTAGTTATGTGCCGCCCTCAAGGTCGTCCAGAAAGGGGATTGACTGTTCGTACCAAGGCTGGTGCGAGTTCTCGGAGCCACTCAGGTTACCGTGTGACGGTATCAGTTCCTTGGGAGGGTGTAGGTTCTTTCCTTGGACTGTTCGACTACGAGGAACCAGTCCGTAGGCTCGTCAGTAAAATGACGGCGTTCGAACCTGAAATCAAACCTTGGGTCAAAAACCAATCCAGCGTGTCTTTGCGTAATCGGAGCTTTCCGTTCCCGATGGTTCGATTAGTGGGAGTCTTCACATAACTTTCTATCTACTAAACTCGACCGGGCCGCTTCTTTAGCGTTCTTGAAGTTGTTTTCCATACCCTTCTGAGTCTGGTAATGGGTCTAAACTTAACTTTCCGTTGTTTTTAATATTTGTTTTGTTTTTGTTTTGTGTTTGTGTTTTGTTGTTTTTACATGTGCATGATCCTCTCAATGGAGTCGATCGAGGACCTCCTACATTCTGCTATAGGGCTTGCCGAATGCAAAACCATTGGGAGGGGACAACCGTAGCCAAGGCGTGTCTATGCGTCAGATACTAGTTTTCTTCAACGTCCCGGTTTGGCGAGAAGCTCCTCCTACTCACCGCGGCAGATAAACTAGTCGTTTCTTCCCTCCCTACGACTCGACAATCGGACGCCGCGGCAAAGCAAGGGTCGTTGGGGAACTCGACATATGGTCGTTGACCCGGCTCCCCTCATGGTGTTCCGGCTACGGAGCCGTCGGGTGTCTTCTGGAGATTCATCAGGTGTCTTCGTGGTGCTTTCCTTTGATTTTGGGATTCACCGCGTATCGTAGAGGCCTATGTCGTCACCTCATTGGTTCAATGGGAGTGATGCGCGGGTAGCGGTGCTCCGACCGGTCGCAGCACATACGATAGGCCTCTCCCGGTCGTGTGCGTTATAAGTCCCTCAGGACTTGGGTGTGACGTTGACGTGCTGAAAGGCGCCACCCAGGCGCCTGGTGGCGCAGCTCAGTTTTATTATGACTCACAGATAAAATATCAACTGTATGCAATACATTTGTTTGTTTCTAAGAATTATTATTTTTGCTTTTACAGACCGTCGGGTGTCTTCTGGGATGGCCGTCTGAGATTGCTGAGATGGCCTCGTTTTTTATATTGATTGCAAATTTTATTAATATATCTACACACATTCGCTAAATGAGGTGCATTTCCACGTCTGGAACACTTCAGTTTATTTGTATTTACCTCAGAATTCCCCTTATTTACATTACTTTTAATTTTCTGTTTTTGAAAATTATTTGTAAATTTATTGGGTTGCACATTTTTAGAACATGCAAGTTTATTTACATTCAAATTTTTAAGCTTCAATTCAGAAATATCACTGTCGTTATTTTGCAAAATAATTGCTTTTTCAATGGCTTTCTCGAAAGTTAAATCATCAATTTGTGTAAGTAATTTACTCTGAATACTTTCAATTTTTAAACCTCTAAGAAACTGATCCAAAAGATTTTCATTTAATGTTTAACCAGCAAAAACACAAAAAGTTGTCATTTTTTTTTTTTAATTTAGCAGTAAAATCTTCTATAGATTCCTTTTCATTTTGATAAGAATTGCGAAACTTTATTCGTTGAGAAAATTTATTAGGGACGGGGCCTTAAATGCTTTAACAGAATATCAACAGTTTCCTCATATTTTAAAGATTCAGAATTCTTAGGAAAACATAAATCGCATAACAAATTATACAATTTTGGATCGATGCACGATATTATTGCAGGGATCTACTTTTCCTGTTTCACATCATAAAGTATAAAATGTTGTTCCAGCCTTTTAACGTATGACTGGAACGATTCAATAGAAACGTTAAACTCCTTAAAAAATTTTAAACATAATTTCACTTTATTTACTTCAGAAAAGAAAAAATATATATATAGACTTACCATCCCCGTAATTGACGAACTTTTTCTCAGAAAATCTAGTTATAGCATAACTTTAGTAGGATAAAACATCACGTACTTATTGCAAAATCAGAAGTAAAGCCATTTTGTGTTCGACACAGAATTTCTTTTTAACCCTTTGAGGGGCGGTGGTATATATTATATACCACCTAATTTTAATCCGATTCAAACCAGAAACTTTTAATTAAATTTTACTTTTTCAACTTTGACGAGAAAAAAATTGTAAAATTGCTTATTCTTATTTTGAACTAAATTCTTTCCTAAATTCCGGTGGGAATTCAACGTTACAGGAGCACAAGTGCTTGCCCCTGAAAGGGTTAAATATATTCCGGTGAAAACCTTTTCACTCGTCGCCATTTATACTGCTTTGAAGATTAATTAATTAAATAGAACATAATTGAGGTGGACGCATAAATTACTTTACACAATTTAATGCACATAACAACACAAGTACTTGCACATGACACATAACAGAACTACATCTACATTCTATGTGTATTGCAGTTCAACAATAACATCTGAACGATAGGTGGCAGTACTGACTAGAGAGACTTTTTCCTGTGGTGCTACCATCTAGAGTTTATTATTAAAAATAAAACACCATATGGGTTGTAATTTTCCAACTGGACGAAAAACGTCCGGGCCAGAATTCGAACCTGGGATCTCTTGGCTGAAGCTGCCAATGCTTTACCAACTGAGCCATCCCTGTCTAATCTGGAGGACCTAATTCATCCAGTTAACCTTATTGATCATAGCATCTGATCTGATATCTGAATCAGCTCAACAGACAGATTCAGATATCAGACCATATTCTATGATCAATAAGGTTAACTGGATGAATTATGTCCTCCAGATTCAACCGGGATGGCTCAGTTGATAGAGCACTGGCAGCTTCAGCCAAGAGATCCCAGGTTCGAATCCGGGCCCGGACATTTTTCGTCTAGTTGGAAAATTACAACTCATATGATTTCTTTACCAATTTGAATAATTGTGTTAAAATTAATATAGTAAAACATCAGTTTATTTATTTTATTTACACGTAACAATGTTTGTATTTTTTATGGTACTTTGAATAGTTTTACAATTTATATTTAAATACAGAGAAGAGGGATGAAGGGAAGTTGCATTGTGTCATTTTAGGAACCAATTTCGCCTATAGAAAGTATGTAATAGTCTAAATTCCTACTATTTGTAAAAAACAATATTGTGCATATGCATAACTAACAGTTTTTTAAACATTCTTTAATACTATAATTTAACAAAAAAAAGGATATTTATCGTTAAATATTAATTTGAATCATGAAGTTTTTTGAATTCTTATTTAATTAAGAAAACTATACATAAAATTGAAATAAAATTTTATTTTATATTGATATTTACTTCTGACTAAATATTACATCAATTTTGTGTATAAGGGATTAAATTAAGTTTTTAATAATCCAGGAAAATATTAATGTGTAAATTAATATTAAATAGTTAGGAGTTTATGTGAACTTGAAAGGGGATTTATTATTTTATTTTTTCTTAATGCTAGGGGGCTCTACCCCCTACGAGCTACGCTCGCCAACCCCCGTTCTGACACCACAAACTGTAAAAACACTCTGATTTGATCAACCTTAAAACGATTGCGGAAGATTGAATTATAATTAAACGACCTGCTGTAATCGGCTGCTATAATCGGGCTTGTGTAATCGGCTGCTCGCTGTAATATCTGCTATAATCGAGTTTCTATTCATTTTCCTTTGACCAAGGGATTTTAAAGCCGAATCAACTGCTGTCGAGACAGCTAACAACTGTTGATAAAATAAGGTTAATTAAACATTTGAAAATCAACTCGTGCAAAATGGTTAAGTAAGCAATGTCATGGCATCGGGAAATTTTATAACGATGCTATAGAAAATTGGATATTACTCCATTATCCCGACTACTACTTTCTATAAAAGAAAAGAACTGTCGCCAAAATATAGGATTTAAAGCCAAAAGTGCATATCTGTGGCGTCGCATTCAATTGATACCAGATGCGTTACGCGTGGTAGTTATGTCATCGAATGATCTTTAATTCAACGTTTATCTGTATTTTTAATTATATTTTACCAATTTATTTGTTATTTCGTTGATTTAAATGTAATTATTAAACGTAAAAATATAGCTTTTAATTGAAGGGAAATATTATTAATTACGCTGTTTTAAAATTTGCAATAATAGATAAAATATTTTGTCGAAATAAATTAATCTTACTCTACTTAATGCTTTGAAAACGCGGAATAATTTAATTATTTATCTTTTTAATATTCACGCGCAAGTATATTTTTTATTCCGTTATTTTCTACATTTATTGCTTTTAACATGGATCATTTAATTATTATTTTAAAGTTTTATTTCTGTTTTAATAGTCACATATTAATATATTTCTTAACTGAAAGGGAATATTATTACGTGCGCTATTTTACAAATTGGCAACTATTCAAATAATGGAATTTATGAAATATGAAATAAATCTTCGTCAAAATAATGAAAATTTTGAATAAAAAATTGAAATATAACCTGAAAAAAATGAGTCAAATTGAAAAAATAATTGCAGTCTGCATACCCCAACCTTGTCAACTATATCCTTACAAATTATGGTTAAATTCCTGTGCATAGTTTTCGTTTCTATAAAACTTTTATAAGAAAATTATTTTGAACAACTTTAATATTAAATATCTCTTAAAATAATTCTTCGATTTAAAAACTGTTTGCTTCAGCGTGTTTATTGAACATTTCTTTATAAAACTACCAATTTTTAAATTTTTATATGCAATAGTTTTCTGGATATTGGTCCAGAAAGACTTCAAGACACAAAATCTTAATTGACAGCGGCGGCCGCGGCGGTGGTTACTTTTTTTTTAATATAGAGAGATAAATTTAATTTTTAGTTGGATGAAGGGAAAGGAGAGTTACAGAAACAAGGGGTTTTTTTCGGTGTTTTGATACGAAATTTCTAATGTAATATATATTTAGAATTCCTATTTATTCTTAATGTTGAATTTTGTTAATATATGGCGCTACCATGCAGGAAAGGATTTACTATTGAATACTGGCTAGATCATGCAATAATATGCTTAAATTAACTTCAAAAACTGATTTTAATTATGTATGTCATTCTTGTATTTTTTTTAAATGCAAGGAATTTTTTAACAATTTGTATACCTAACTTTATTATTTAACTAGCAGATCAGCCCGGCGTTGCCCGCTCCCGTCAAAAAATAATACGAAACGGGAAATCACTCTAAAAATCGCTGCACGAAACCCTTCCTCTGGTAGTTCTTTGTCTTTCGGAAAATAAATAGAGGGATGTACTCGAAGCAGAGGTAAATTTAATATCACCTCCCCAAATATCTGGATCATTTGATTCAAAACGGGTTAGTTTTTGGTCAAAGTTTAAAAAAGTTACCGTCTGATTTTCACAAAATTTGCATTTTCGGAATTAGAAAAATAAACTGTGAGTTTCAATTCAAATAATCCAATACTTTTCTTAATACTCGAGGATAAGTAAAAATGAAACTTTTCCGTTGTCTGGGTTTATCAAATCGTTAACTTTCTTCACAGGAAAATCTTTTACTTCCACCACCAGGGGATGCATTTTGTTCTAAACAAATTAACCGACACGTGTCTCCGCTGCCTATGATACCGTGTATAGCAGGCGTGCTGGCACGCACTGTAAAACCTTTTAGTTCCAGTATCTATCACTAGGTGCAGCATTCAATTCTAAATAAACCTATTTTCGAACGAAACTGCGGCACTTGTTCCTGATGCTTACGGCACCGTGTAGAAGGCGTGGCGTGCACACGTGAAAAATCTGTTAATCCCACTTTCCACCGCCAGGAAGTACCAAATCTATGTCTTAGACAATTAGCTATATCTTAATTAGTTCTTGTTAAGTTGAATGAACCGATTCCCGTTAAAATCGGACTAATAGAACCCGAAAAATATATCACCCCCCCCCCCCCACCTGGTTATTAATATTCCTAAATGGTGGTAACCAAGGGCTGAAAAAATAATATCGAAGTTTATTTAGTACCTGGGAGACCTCGGAAAGAATGTCAGAAAAGATTTCGTTTGAATCGGACCAAGATTAAACGCAAAATCTTTTAGTCACATTTTCCACCGCCAGGGGGTGCACTCTGTTCTAAACAAACCTCTTTCCAAACGATACTCCGGCATATGTCCCCTCTACTTATGACAACGTATAGAAGGCGTTCTGTGCACGCGAAGAACATCTTTTAGTTCCGCTTTCCACCGCCAAGGGGCGCCAAATCTATGTCTTAATTATCTATACCTCAATTAGTTCATGTTACGTTGAATGAATCAATTGTCGTTGAAATCGGGCCCTTTGTTTTAATCGGACAAATTTTAAATGCAAAATTGTTTAGTTTCACTTCCCACCGCTAGGGGGTGCACTCAGTTCTAAATAAAACTCTTTCCGATTGAAACTCCGGAACGTGTCCCTGCTGCTTACGACACCATATAGCAGGCGTGCTGCGCACGTGCTGTAAAATCTTTTAGTTCCATTTTCTACCGCCAGGTGGCGTCAAATCTGTATCTTAATTAGTTATCTATATCTTAATTAGTTCGTGTTAAGTTGAATGAACTAATTCTCATTAAAATTGGGTCCATAGAGCCCGAGAAAATACCCCTCACTGGTCATTAATGTTCAGAAATAGTGGTAATCAAGGGCTGAAAAAATTATACAGAAGTTCATCTAGTACCTGGGGATCTGAGAAAAGGTTTTGTTTGAATCGGACTAATAATTAAATAGTTCTGATTTTGGGATCAGGGGGGAAGGAGGTAGTTTAGATCAGAGCATTAATTATATTTAAGTAGTAGACGATTTGTGACGTCATTTGAAACAAAAAACGCTGCAAAACATGAAAAAAATGTTAAAAGACGCATAAAAAAATGAAATTAAAAGAAAAAATCTAATAATAAAATCGGGATAATAAATAATCCGCCGTTCCCTTTTAAAATTATGATTTTTTATCTGTAAAGAATTATATCAACTTTCTCCAAACTACAGCGGCTAGAATACATAGTGTGGAAACCGGCTACAAAATAGTACTAAAAAATTGTATCCAATAAATGTACAACGTTGCTGAAAATATTAGGATGGGTTCGCAGCGCCATCTGCTAGCTCTTGACATTGTATTAGAATGTTTCGGCTGGTGGTAAGTATTTTAAATACTTAAATTATATCATTTTCTCCTCTGACTTAGTGATTTTTATAAGTTTTTTTTTAAATTATGAAAGCATGGCTAAAAAACGTGATACGCATTTTTTTGTCTCTTATTGCAACATTATCGTAGGCTTCGTAAGAGCACCGTTGCACATTTATAGGCTACAACTTTTTAGCACTTTTTAAAGCATTACACCATTTGCCGGTTTCCACACTATGTATTCTAGGCGCTGTATCCAAACTAAAAAGAGTAAAACAAAATTATGATTCTGAGCACATCTGAGGCTGAAATGGAAGCAACCATAAAACCACTCAAGCATTCTGCGCAAAATTACTTACAAGGAAGGTCTTCATAAGCGCATACTCAGAAAATTTTGAAAAAATTACAGAATGTTCTTCACATGAGGGTATATACGTCTGTAAAAAAAATTTCTGCGGAACCTCGATGATATAACGTCCGTAAAAAAATTATGAAAATTTCGTTTATTTGGCGATTTATCATTGGTTGGCGACGGAATGAAATTTCAAAAAATACGCTGTTATGAAAAATAATCTTTAAGAAAAAACTTTTTCTTGCTGAACTTGTTTATGTAAGTTTAACTTACATAATAAATAAATTTTTATAGCTACAATTTTGTGTACACATTTATATGTATATATAATGAAATTTAACGATCGTGTTTTAGGATTTAAAACAATATTTAAATTGTTTCGAGCTCAAAAATTAGCCATTTTCTGAAAATTGTCAATTCAAGAAAAAAACTATTGTTGCTATCGAAACAACGACTTCTTCGATATGAAAATGTATAACGAATCCGTTTGTCATCGGGCTTTTCCTTTTAAAATACATTTTAAAAGTACTTGTATAACCAGAGAAGCCGTTTAAATTAGAAAAAATAGTGGAATGGAGGATAAAACAATAGCAAATTTCATTTAATCGTTAATAAATAGAGAAAAAAATGTGAATGATTTATTTAATCTGATTTAAAGAATATTTTAAATTAATATTTTTGCAAACGTACATAGAGTTGAAAATGTTGAACGGAAAATGCAGACTATTCTGAAAAGAGGGTATGGTATCATCATGAGCTCTAGAATTAACCCATTCGTATAATTTTTTTTAAACTAATAAACTTTTTTAAACACTAAAAATGCTACACTGTGATCCATTTTATTCAGGAGTTGAATAAAATTTACGAAATAGTCTTTTCTCCTCTACATGTTGACCTAGTCTAACTTAAAGATATTTTTATAACTGCAATTATGTGAAAAATATTGTTCATTTATTCAAATTTGTCTTATTATACTGTTTTGAACAAAATTTAAATTGAAAAAAATATATATATAGGAAAACAAAATTACTTTAAAAACATATGTGTAAAATTTACTTAATTCATAGAACCGAAAAACTTTCGGAGTTAAACAATGATATAAATCTCACAATGAAAAGGTCAATAACATAATATTTTTGTTAAATAGAAAATTTTATGTAAACTAATAAGAGAATAATATTTTAAACTAATTTTGAGGAAAAGTATGAAGAATTGAAAATATCAACCACAAAATTAATTTAATTCATAACGAGGGCGAATGTAATCAACCCTTGGATTAACAAATAATACACAAAAACAAATTCGTTTGTAAGGACACACACATTGATATTGATAGATGCATCATTAGATGCGACTCTAGTAACCCCCTCCCCTCCCCCCCCCGCTCCAAAAAAAAAAAGAAAATGTCCATATACTTATTACGGAATGTATGTATTACACAAATGAGGATCGGTAAAAAAATGATTAAAACAGTAAAATAATTTACACCAACTACACCTGCCAAAATGAATTAAAATACAGTTTGAAAAGCTACAAGTGTCCGTAGTTTGAGTTCCAAACAGAAAATCATTCTGATTTTCGAAATATCCTGGGCGTACTTTAGTATACCCGCTGGCATACCAAGAATACTTCCACATGTTTAGGTAACGAGGGAAGGAGAACTGATTATGTGTAATTGCCTGCATCTTGAGGATATTGTTTCTTTGATATATTTCGCATTGGAGGTTTTGAATTAATATTTTGTCTGAAATTTTCCGAGTGAAATTTTTCCACTGCCGAAAGCCGTATTTGTCAAGAGGTTGAATAAGAGCAGTAGTGTTAGGAGGAATATTGAGAACTCGGATTTTTTTTATTTTAAGGCGTGACACTGTCAATCAAAGAATAATTTTTAAATGCTGACCAACTGTCAACTAGAAGCAATGATGTATTTGGGGTTATCTTGAAAAACACCTTGGATAACCATCTATATATTTAAAACGCTAAGCGTTTTCTTTAGACAATCCGTGAGAACAAACTACTGCATCAAATTACACCATTCTTGTTTTTAATGAAAGATATTTGGACACAGATTTGTTATCGTGCGTTCGTTTGTTCGAAAATTTAATTAATTAGCCGTAATTTTCAATTAAACTTTTACTTCTGCTTATGACGTCATAAAGTCGGCAACTCCCACTGTTGCGAGGAATAGAGTTTATTCTCTAAACTCTGTGGTTCGCCAATCTTTTGTTTTGATATTGGCTAATATCAACTAGGAAATATTTTAAGATAGTAATATAAAATCTTAAAAAACTTACTTAAAATTAGCTAAAAAATAATCATAATAAAATATCTAAGCATAAACATATCAATATGAATAACAAATCTCACGTAAAATGTTGCAATTTAAATGATTCCAGTTGAAACAAGATTTGGAGAGTTATCCCTGAGGACCAGCTAACATAAAAGTACCTATTTTATTTTATTTATTTACACACATTTTTCAATTTTATTATAAAACACCAGGTTGCCATACAAAGAAAAAATCGTCATTTAGGCGCCACAAATTAACCCCGGTGCGTCTGGCATATCTGTATCGGTTTAATCAAAATTGTTTTGACTGCACCGCATATTTCAAAATTAATTAAATCCATGATTATTGTTTCTTTCTCAGATTAAAAATGAAAAATTTAATGCTTAACGAAATTCAATTATTTGATCGATCGCAAATTTTGGTACTTTTCCGTTATAGAATTTTTCCCATATTATATACACAGTTCTATATATGACTGAGTTATAATGAAACAATATTTATCTTAATAAAAATATATATCTACATTCAGCTTGCATATTATAACATTTTTACTAACATTGTAAATACTTATTGTTGTATGTATTTATTACTCTCCAAATGTTACTCCATTATTGCAACAATATTTTTGCTTGGTTTTAATAAATTTTGCTTCATTTCCATGCACCTTTTGCCTCTAATGAAAAAAATGTGACGAAAATTTCAAAAATTCCCAACAAATCTATACAGGTAATTATTGATGTACTACATAATAAAATTCCTATGTTTTTTCATAACATCGAAATGGACACTGAAATGTCTGAATATATATATTTTGGGTATTTTTATGTTAGCCGATCGCCAAAATTTTTTATCTCGCCAAACCTTTTTTTCTCGAGAATCTTTTAACATTAGCTAATAACAAATAACCAATATTTTAACATTGCAGTATAATGTCCTTAAAAATAGCTAAAATATAATCATGATGAAATACGTAACCACAAGGACACACATGTCATATAAGCACCCCATTGGCGCGATATTTTTTTCCGCCAATTTGCCGAAAACTTTGTTTTTGAATATTTGTTACAAATAGCATGCAATAATAGCACGTGATTTTTTTTATTTCAATATTAAAATAAAATAACGTTATTATAACGTTAATGTTATGACATTAATATTCAAAAACAAAGATTGGCGGGAGAAACAATTGCGCTAATGTGGTGCGTATATGATATCTGTGCCACCACAAACACATCAATACAAATAACAAAATCTCAAGAATTGAATTGAAATCCAAATTGAAATCATTGAATTGAAAGGGTTTCAATTCAAATGATACCAATTGAAACAAGATTTGGCGAGTTATCATTGTCGCCCAGCTAACATAAAAGTACCGTATTGATAGATATTTTTTTCCCGCTTTTTTCTTGATCTTGGAAATATGCCTCATGGCTCAATGACGTTTAATTAAGCAAGAAAAACTTCTGTGAAAATTCTGAGTCAGACTAAATTTTTAATAGTAACAATTATATATTTTTTTGTAATATATTTATGTACAGTGAAAATAATTCATATAGCATAAACCTAAAAATTGTTTATTTTATATTTTCTAAGAAAAATAATTGTAAGAAAATCTTTTTGGGAAGAGTTCTGTATCCTGTGCTGATTTTTTTGGCGAGTTGATTTTGGCGATACGTGTTTGATGTGATTTTTGCAGTCTTTGGGGTTACATTTTTAACTACTGAAATGAACTTAATCCGAGGCTAACGAAAAAGAAAGGCTACCGCGGTGCTTTACGCGTATCTTTTTTTACAGACCGCGGGAGTCACGTGATGTTCGAATCCACCAATGCAGGTGTACGAAAAGAGCAACACGTCACACTAGCGGTCTGTAAAAAAAGATAAGTGGAATGCACCACGGTAGCCTGTGTTTTTCGTTAGCCTCGACTTAATCTACGTGACGTCACACCCCTTTCGGCGGTATTTTGGATTTTTTGGTCAATCGTGCCAACAAGCACAGAATATGAAACTCCACCCATACTACGTCAGTTAAAAATATGCACTTTTATATATATCAATAGTAAAAATTGATTTCCAATACTGTTTGTAATAGGAAATTTAGTACTTTTCCGTTTTACGGACATCATTTTCGCCAAGCATACATTTACATACATTTAATACATACATTTACATACATACATTTACATTTAGCATGCATTTTGGCATGGTGTCCGTGTAAGGGAAAAGTACCGGAAAGTTTTTGAAAAAGAATTTTTGTCTAAAACTTTTCAACGCATATAGCTACTGAAAGGTTATTAAAAGGTTAGAGTTCACTGCACCTCTTGGGTGTGTGGTGTGTGGCTCGTAGAATGTTAGAAAGTAGCGTGAATAATATATTTATTCTCGTAGATAATCGTCTTTATAAAACTTATTAAATATCACAAAAATACAGCAGCCAAACGATCATTTTATTCTTTTTATTTCATTCTAATGACAACAAAACCTGGACCGTTGCCAGATTTCAAATCAAAAATGTTCCGATAACTTTAACAAATAAATAAAAATAAAATAAAATAAATGGAACATGGAGTTAATAAAATGGGTATTCAGTTGCTTTAAACTGAGTAATCGAGCCACTACATTTACTCCCCTACCAGTAACGAACGTTACGTTAAAAAGAGGTAGGAAAGTACAAAACATACAGATAACAATATATATACAAAATAAATACAATTTTACAATTATTCAAAATATTTACATAAAGAAAGAAGCAAATTTTTTAGTCTGTAAATCTTACTGGAAGTTTAATTGTTCTACCAGTTCGTGATTGTTTCAAAACAGGTACAGGCTTTTCCACTGTATTACCAGGTTGAATAAAGTTTCTATTGTTCAGATTTTGTGTAGATGAAGTCTTAACTTGTAACTGGGTTGCTTGTTCAGGGTGTGAATCTATTTTGGGGTCATCTGAGAGGATATATGCTGGTTTCAGTCTATCTATAGATACATTCACATTATTACCTTTAATTTTTATAGTGAAATATTTTGAAGAGCGACTAATTACTTCATAAGGACCTTCATATGGTGGTTCTAGTGGTTTGCGTACTCTGTCTATCCTTAGGAAAACGTGTGTACTTGATTCCAAATCCTTATGAACAAATATATTCGGAATATATTTATGTTGAATTTTTCTTGGTCCAATTAGTTGAATCTGCTCTTGTAATTTATGAATAAAACTTCCTGGTGAGACTTGCATGGCACTCGGCTGTAAAAATTCACCGGGCAGCCGAAGTTTCTCTCCATAAACCATTTCTGCTATAGTGTAGGGAGTATCTGTTCGAATTGCTGTGCGAAGACCCAAGAGAACTGTAGGTAACGTTTCAGTCCAATTTATTTGATTATGCGCTTTTAGAGAAGCTTTTAGTGATCTGTGGAGCCGTTTTACTTTGCCATTGCATTGCGGATGATAGGCTGTTGTATGTTGTAGCCTAATACCGCATAATCTTGAAAGGGCTTGTACTATTTCTGAATAGAATTGACCTCCACGATCAGAAATGAGCTTTGAAGGTGTTCCGAATCTAGAGATCCAATTATTATAAAAGGCTTTTGCTACAGTCTCTGCCGTGCTGTTATCCAGTGGAATGGCTTCCATCCAGTTGGTGTATCTGTCGATGCAGGTTAAGCAATAGATGTTGCCATTTGATGGTGGTAGTGGACCAACGAGATCAATATGGACTACTCGAAATCTCTCTGAGGGCTCTTGAAATTCACCAATTGTTGATTTTGTATGACGAGTAATTTTTACTTTTTGGCATGAAATGCATGATCTAGCCCATTTTGTAACATCTTTATTAATGTTAGGCCAAATGAATTTCGATGTTATTAGCTTAACTGTTGATTTTACTCCCGGATGGGATAATCCGTGAAATTTCTGGAAAATCTTCATTCGGTAAGTATGAGGTATATAAGGACGAATATTGGAAGTAGAAACATCACACCACAGATTCTGACCAGAAGGAAGAGGGTATTGTTTTAACTGTAAAGTTTTAGACTTTTGCAAATCTTTAATTTCTTCGTCTTGAGATTGTTCTTTTGCTATTTCATCATAATCGATTATTGTAATTTCTTCAAGTCTTGATAATGAATCTGCTACAATATTATTTTTACCTTTGACATATCTGATGTTAGTAGTAAATTCGGAAATATATTGTAATTGTCTGCACTGTCTTGGTGATGCTTTGTTAGGCTTTTGCAAAAAGGCATACACCAACGGTTCATGATCCGTATAAATCGTAAAGGTTCTTCCTTGAAGTAAGTATTTAAAATATTTTACCGATAAGTAAATGCCCAATAGTTCACGGTCGTATGTGCTATAATTCTGTTGAGTGACGCTTAACTTCTTTGAATAAAAACCGATAGGTTTCCAAGATTTATTTTCGTATTGGTGCAGGACAGAGCCTATGGCCAAATCTGATGCATCTGTAAACAAACCTAGAGGTAAATCAGAACTTGGGAAGGATTATAAAGCTGTATTTGCTAGATCTTGTTTGCAAATTTCAAATTGCTTTCGTGCTTCTTCAGTCCAGTCAATTTTTGTTTTATCTTTTTTCTTGGAACCTTTAAGGTATTCATGTAGTAATGCTTGGTGTTTAGCAGCATCTTTTAAATAACGAGGGTAAAAATTAATCATGCCAAGAAAAGTTCTTAAATCATGAATGGTTTCTGGTAATTTATAATTTAAAATAGCTTGAACTTTTTCTGGTAAGGGACGTGAACCTTCGGGTGTAATAAGATAACCTAGAAATTCTATTTCTGGAACTGCAAATACTGATTTGGAAATATTGATTCTGAGGCCGTATTTGTGTAATCTTTCAAAAACTAAATTAAGGTGATTTTCATGTTGGTTTTCATCAGCAGAAGCAATTAGTATGTCATCTAAATATGGAAAAACAAATTCAAGATCTCTTAACACTTCGTGAATAAATCTTTGGAACGTTGCGGGGGCATTTTTAAGACCAAAACTCATGACATTAAACTCATATAATCCAAAAGGAGTAATGACAGCTGTCTTGCATTTATCCTCTTCTGCAATCGGTATTTGATAGTAAGCTTTAAAAAAATCTATTTTTGAGAACATTTTTGCACCTTTCAAAATATGATGAAAATCGTCAATTCTGGGAATTGGGTATCTGTCAGGAATGGTACGGGAATTAAGCTGTCTGTAATCACCACAAGGACGATAAGATCCATCCTTTTTAACCACTAAATGTAATGGACTTGCCCATTGGGATTTAGAAGGACGAATAATATCATTGTCGAGCATGTATTTAAATTCTTCTTTGGCTATTGCCAGTCGTTTTGAATCGAATTGACGAGCTTTATTGTACACTGGAGGACCTTCCGTACAGATAAAGTGCTTCACATCATGCTTGGATGTTGAAATTAGCAAATTTGGCTTCGCAATATCGGGATACTTAGAAAATAAATTTTGAAATTTAACAGTTTTGTTTAATGTGCCAATATTGTTAAAAGCAATTGAAGAAACTTGACCTTTTACACAAAGTTTTGTTTCTCCATCAATTAACTGTTTATTTTTCAGGTCAATTAGAAGATTATATTTATTCAAAAAGTCTGCTCCAAGAATTCCTTTTGTAACTTTAGCAATCACGAAAGGGAATTGAAAATCCCTTCGAAATCCTAAGTCTAGATTTAGAATTTTAATGCCACAAGTTTCTATTTCTGTTCCGTTTGCTGCATATAGCTTATAATCGGAAGATTCTTTTTTTTTTTTCAGTGGCTGGAAGAACACTTATATCAGCACCACTGTCAACTAAAAATCGCAAATTTGTTCTTAAATCTTTCACATATAATCGAAATTTGCGACAACGTTCGACATTTTCTGCAGTAGTATGTGCCGCTAGATCTACTGCAGATCCAAGTTTTCCTGTTTGGAATCGATTTTTTTGTTCCAAGCACATGGCTGAATGCATTTATCAGGGAAACAACGATTACGGAAACGGAAATGAAAATAACACAGTTTGCCGTTAGGATTGTAGCGCTAACGAAATCTGCTTCGGGAGCGAGAACGGTTTTCGTTATTTCGAAAGTTAGATCTAGATTGCCGTGAAACGCACAGTTGCGAAATTTGCTGTTCCAGAGAAGCAATTCGATTTAAAAGTTCATTATTGGCAAACGACGTCGTGCTATCATTAACAATTTCAGTTTTATTACTTGTGGCAAAGATTTCGGTTTTGGGATTCATATCGCTGATTTTGTCTGCCATTACAGCTAATTTATTTAAATCTTCTTCACTAACAAGCAATATATTTTTTATGCAATCGGGCAGTTTTTCAAGCCAAAGCGTTTTAATCAACTTTTCTGAAACATCAGCAGTAGCGACAGTTTTTAACTTTTGAAGTAGCTGACTAGGTTTCATAGTGCCAAGTTCAATTCCGGTTATCAATCGCTTAATTCGAACATTTTCACTTTCCTTAAATAAATTAAGCAATCTGGTTTTCGAATCGGAATATTTGGTTAAGCTTTCACTACTTATTATGTCCCAAATATTCTCTATGAATTTCGGCTCAAGTTGCGCAACTAAATAATTGAATTTAGTTTCCTCTTTAGTGATTTCGTTAATTTTAAATTGAGCCTCAACTTGATAAAACCAGATCTCTGGTCTATCAATCCAGAAAGGTGGAATTTTAATACTCACCTTGTTAATTTCCGGCTTTACCGTGGAAGGCGAATCATTCTTTTCCGGTTCACTGTCACTCGTAGACATTTTTAAAACTTAACGGGTCACCAGTTTGTGTGGGGTGTGGTTCGTAGAATGTTAGAAAGTAGCGTGAATAATATATTTATTCTCGTAGATAATCGTCTTTATAAAACTTATTAAATATCACAAAAATACAGCAGCCAAACGATCATTTTATTCTTTTTCTTTCATTCTAATGACAACAAAACCTGGACCGTTGCCAGATTTCAAATCAAAAATGTTCCGATAACTTTAACAAATAAATAAAAATAAAATAAAATAAATGGAACATGGAGTTAATAAAATGGGTATTCAGTTGCTTTAAACTGAGTAATCGAGCCACTACAGGTGTATCGCAAGTAATAATAATTTTTATTTTCACACTTTATGAATTAGATTTTTTACATATAGCTGTAGAAATCCTGCACCGAGAAAATTTTCAGAAATAAACACTGATTTTAAACATATCTAAGGTTTTTGTCACATGCCCGAGCAATATTAATATAAAATTTGTAATTCATATCAAATTGTTTGCCGTCAAGTTTTGACGGGTTCCATCCAGTCTATATATTTAAAACGCTAAGCGTTTTCTTTCGACAATTCGTGAGAACAAACTACTGCATCAAATTGCATCATTCTTTTTTTAAATGAAAGATATTTGGACACAGATTTGTTATCGTGCATTCGTTTGTTCGAAAATTTAATTAATTAGCGGTAATTTTCAATTAAACTTTTACTTCTGCTAATGACGTCATAAAGTCGGCAATTCGAATAACGCCCACAGTTGCGAAGCACAGAGTTTATTTTCTGAACTCTTTGGTTGCTATAGGATAAAAGAGAAATAATAAATATTTAAAGAAAGTGGCTTTTAGGCCAAATTTTTTAATTTGCAAGTTAAATTTCTGTAAAAATATTTATTCGCGTGTTTTATAAGCGAATAAAAATTCATATTTATTGTGACGTCACGGGAATATTGTCCATTGGGTTTATTTTATCATTATGCATTATAACTTTGTTGATGCCATTTTTCCATTACAATGAAATACAAAATATATTTTTATTTGTATACATGGTGTTTAAGCATTAAAGTAACGTATGTAAAGTACGTGTAAAAAGTTTGCGCCGGTGAAAATGACGTTATGTTTAGCTTGAAATGCATTTTTACATTGATAAAACGATAAAACTAAAGAGAAAATGTATATAATTGTGTTAACATGACGTAATTTTAGCTGATTTTTCCATTCTTAATTATAATGATTAGAATTGGAGCCGTCATTGATTGCTTCATCTTGATTGCATACCTTGATTGCATGTTACCAATTACTTTTTTTTTAAATTATAGGTTTGAAGATTTCCTTTTATAATAAAAAAATACAAAAGTAAAGGATTTCAGGAAATTTAAAATTATTAAAAATAGTGTTATGGTAGAAAAAAAAATTAAAATAATGATTCTATTTTTAGCTAGAATAAACAATGTAAGACTAATATTTCATAGGAATTATTTTGGTAGGTTTATTATAAGTTCATTTAACAGTTCCTTATTAGCACAAAGTCCTATTTCTTTCACTGTGAATTTCTCTTTCGATGTCAAAAAGTGGTTTTCTACCTTTTTACGCCAGCTAAAAGACAGTGGCAATTTTTAGAAATGTACAACGGTTGTGACAACAAACGGCGCTATCGCTTTAGCTTTCATCGCGCTTACATCACTTCTAAATACTACAAATTTCTATTTTTTACTACATTTTACTATATTTTAAAATCTTAATTCATCAATTGGAAAAAAATTATCATTCGATTGAAATTTATTTGAAAACTGCCGCTTAATTTAACGACTTTTTAAATAATTTTTAAGCATGAAAAGTTTTTCAATTCTATCTTATCAATGACCACCAGTTTGCTTCAATAATGTAAAATATCACCGCGAAAGTTGCCACAATTGAAAATAGATTTCCCTAACCATCATAAAAAGTGAATAATAATAATAATAATAATAATAATAATAACAGTGATAAATCATAAGATCAGATTATCCATAAGATAGAGCATTTTGGCGCTAAACGAAAATCTGCCAAAAAAAAAACTATTTTCAGTTTATGTTGAACATAAAATTGATATGTTGAATTCGTTGATGTATATGTTCCATCAGATATCAGATTATGCTAGGAATGGTATTTTTTTTATTTTTTAAAGATCCATTTGCCAACTGTATTAGAGGGAAAATATCCCCGACTGTGATAGAAAAGGGACAATCATCCTGATTATGTCAAGGAACCGAAGAAACCAAACAAATAAATTACATTTAAAAACATTAAAAATCTCCCTCATCTGCAGATTGATTTACTACTGTAAAAAATATATTCATCTTTATATAAAAATTTATTAGTTTAAAACTATGGATGTGTTTTAGAAGATATGAATTTGAAACGAACAGTGATTAAAGAGGACAATTTAAAACTTTTAATTCAAACATTTTAAAACTTTTTTAACGTCGAATTTCGACGGTGCTTTTGGGCAGATGCAATGCACATGTGCATAGGAGCTCATTCGGTGGCATAATCACAGGCGGGGGGGGGAAGATGTGTGCTTTATTTACTATGTTCTTATATTTACCGAATATGAAATGGACATAAGAATATACTATTTGTATACTTCATAGGTCCATGAAATTTTTTTCTTGCCGATGGGAATATGACGCTAATGTCAAACTGATTTGCATTACACAGTTGTTTACAGATTATTTGGTTGGAATTTGCATCGGAAATAGTACTGTATTTGACTGGGGGAAAAACTTTTTAAATAAAATATTTGAAAGGCTGTTTCATACGCACCCCATCTTAAATAATAAAGAAGCTTGTTTTGCTAATATTGTTATAGTTTTTTTTCCGTCAAGTTTTGACGGGTTTCATCTAGTATTTTTAATTCTTCTTTACCCATTTTTCCTGATTTAGTAGCAACAACATAAATATTTTATGCCTCAAATAAATTCTTTCGTATGACAGACCCCGAACTTACCAGCTTTTTCTGGAAAAACGATAAATAAAGGCGATAGAAGTTTTCCACTTTTACTTATTGTGGGCATAATCGTGTATGAATGTGTTACTGAATTGGTTGACTGGACAACACTTTCAATCTGTTTTGCCCCAATATAATCTACCGAATGTATCTCCCTGTTAAAACTAAATAGTTGAGAACTTCTTATAAAAATATCTACATCATTCACAAAAGCACGGGCACATTGCTCAACTATTTTATTTTCTTTGCTTTGATAACGCGAAATCGTTTTCGTTATTTTTCGGCTGACAATAACGAAATTTATTTTTGAACTTTGTTAGTCACCTTTTGGATGCATGAAACCGTATATTAAATTCAGTAGCTTTAAAACGCGCCCAGCTCTGCAGGTCGCAGTCATGTACATTAATTTTGTGTTGTCTGGCTTCTTGAAACTTTTCATATACATATTTTTGTATTTCTTTCCAGTGTTTCTTACGATCAGTGACATTCTTCACTTGTTTTCCCCACTGGTACAGTTCACGTAAACTTTTTGCGTATTTAAACTTCGTTTGTACGCTTCTTAAGAGCCTACGCTAGTCACGCGAAGAAACGCTCCAGCTAATGTTAAGTCAATGGGAAGGTTATCGCGCGATTTCTCGCTCGCATTTTAATATTTTTAAATGATTTTTGTTGCATAGGATAGCTGAAGTCGATCTCTAAAGCTGTTATCAGACGGACGACCATACAGTATGAAGTATATGGTATTGCCTCTCGAGCTACACTTTCACGCTGCAACTAGGGTTATTTTCCCTATTGAAAGTTATCTGCTAATGTAAGGAGAGGGCGTAACATTTGGCGAGTAATTGCGGCAGATGTTTTAATATTTAGTGTAGAGTTCGATTGATACACAGGAAGCATTATCGCGTATTCACATTTTGTATATTGCAGTTTCTTTTCGTGTCTTTTCTATATATATAATATTGTGATCATTTTACTTAAAATTCCAAGATTATAAAAACAATACTCTCACTAATATAACACTAAAATTCTAAATTACAGAGTCCATATCTTCACTTTACGTCTTTCATTACCTGTAAATGTTAAGAATTCTGAACTATTAGTATTAAGTGATTTAGAAAAAATAGTATATTAAAACTATTTTTTGTCACGTGTATTGGAACCGAATTTTATCGCTAAGCCGAAATCTGTAATGCAAAGAAAGATGTTAAATTAAGTTTTAGTTATTTTGCCAAAATCGCTATTATGACATTTTTAGTTAATATATTTTACATATTTTAAATGTAATTCATGTTACATATTGAATGTAATATAAAAATGAAATACGTAATAGAATTTATATATAGTTCCCACTCTTTTGCAGTTTTTTCTTCCTTGGTTTTGATGATTTTAATCATTTTTCGAAAGTTTAAATGAATTTGATATTTTTCATTTAAAAAACACAACCCTTTTTTTTCATATATATTGTCTACAGTCCTGGGGGGGAGAGTTATACCCTCTACTAACTCTGCCGCAAATCATTATAAAAATGTCACAAGTAACAATAGATTAGTAATAACATCTAATAATAATGCTGTACATAAATTTTGCTGCGGGGGGGGGGGGGAGGATGAAGTTACATATAGCAATTGTAACATATTCTAAAACTTTTAGTACTAAACCCTAAGACATCATATTTTTCGGTAAATTTTACCTTCGTGTATCAAGCTGAAAGTCACGCGTGAAAGTAGTTTAGAAATTACGCAGATTTTTTGTTTGTACCTCCTAATGTTAAATAAATGTTCGATCGTCGCAAAACAGATTACAAGACAAGTGCTTTTTAAGCAAAACTTAAAAATTATTTGGCGGAATGAGTTTTAATTTTGGGTTTGCATATTTGAAAATTCTAGAAATCTATTTCTGTTAGGAAAGTTTTACGTTACAATTCATTTTTGTTTTCGAAAATATATAAATTTTAATTCTTTTTTTGTTTTTAAGGGAAGCAAAATATTTTAACTAGAGGGGTTTTTTTTTTTGGGGGGGGGTATTATTTGCGTTATTTATTATTAATACAAAATAAAAAAAGGGCACATTTTACTTAACAAATTGAAACACATATAAAGGTTTAAAATTTATACACCGCTAGGAGGGGGGAAACAAAACTTTAGGGTGGTTGAAATTCAATAATTAAAAAGGAAAAATAGACTGAAAAGGACATTATCACCCACATACATTAAATACAATAATCCAACATGAAGTGAAAAACTAGCCAGAGCCAGGAATCGAACCTGTGTCCACAGCGCTCCAGGTTATCGCTCTGACCACTGAGCTACTCCGGCTGATACTGATTTTGCAATTTTTCACTAATAAACCATGTTGGAGAGAAAGTCGCCAACCATCTAGCAGACAGCCTTGGATGATCGAACAACTGTGCATATATTTTTACTATTCTACCGGTTTACAAATAAATATGTGTGTCTGTATAATAGTTGTATATCTTTAAAAAAAGATTATCAAGATTGTTTTAAAAGAAAATTATTAAAATGTAAAATATAATTAACTATAAATAGCTGCTAGATTAAATTTTCATTTATTAAATTTTATTTTTCTAAAAGTATAAGAAAATTGTCTTCCCCCCCCCCCCCTCCACTACAAAATTTGGATTCTTTTGTATTCTGATTCATGCTAAAAGGAGGCAATAATTTGTATTGCAATAAAATACCTTGATGCATGTTTGCTTGCATTTTTATCTTTGGCGACATAATTCGGCAACAAGTACGAAATAACGCCAAATATAGCTGCTGAAAATAGTTAAACTAGTACAGTTTGAGAAGTAAATAAGTGACTACGACAGTACAATTATAATATATAGCAAATAATATAAGGAATTGAAATAAAATAATCGCAATAAATAACTTTAAATTCGTAAATAATGTTCTTATCGGGAGTGTAAATAACGACGAACTCCGAAGAGGCAATCGACGCATATGTAATTCCTTAACTACAAAATAACTGCACATTTTTAAAATTCTTTTCGTGTATAATTGGTCCCTGTGTTACTAAAGATTTGCTTTTTTCTTAATTCTTCTGTATTTCTGGTTTCAATATTTGCGACGACCTAAACGTAAGATGTTGGCTTACTGACGGTGGCCATCTTGGAATTTTAGAGAGCTCTGATTGGTAGATTTCGAGCTGATACCTATCGTAGAGGATACAAACTACTGTAAGTTAGATCTTTAAGAAATTACGAGAGGCAATCTATCAAACGGGACGGATTCGAGCTTTTTCCTCTTGAAAAACATGTTTGTATGAAATATCTGATATTGACTATGATATGAGAGTACGTGTGATAGCGCCATAACGTTGTTAGTTTTTACTTTTTTTATTTTAGTTACGGTTTTTTTATAAGCAGACATTTTCAATTTTGGAACCGGTTCTGAAAGTTAAATTACCCTTATATAAAAAACTGGAACCAAAATCGATAAAGTAAAAACTAACAACGTTAGAGATCGACCTCAGCTATTCTATTCGAAAAGAATCATTTAAAAATATTAAAATTCGAGCGAGAAATCGCGCGATAACCTTCTCATAGACATAACATTAGCTTTCGAGTTTTTTCGCGTGACTGATGTAGGCTCTTAAACTTCGATTTGGTTTTTCAGAATTCCCATTACACCAAAAATGTATGGCTTTTTTTTATATTCCCACGGTATAGATTTTCTATTTATATCTTTTAATTCATCATAAGATAATGTACTAGAAAATTCACTTTCATCGGAATTTTGCGACGCTTCGTTCCATGAGGGAGATGCATTAACAAGAATTTCTGCAAACTCTTCGTTTACTTCAATATGTTTTTCAAATTCATATGTTTTTTTAAATTTCTACTATGTGATTTTTTAATTGAATTTCCTTTTCTGTTACATTTGTCAGTTTTATATTCACTTCGATATAGTCTTTGTATAGCATCCAAACAATGTTGAATGTGTTCATTCTCAATGTCATTATTTTTGTGTAAAATAAAACTTTAAATGTTAACTAAAAGTGAAATAAACAGTTACAACTCAAAAAACAGATTCAATAATTTAATAATACACATAACTTAAATGTCAGCTTCGCTATAACTAGAGTTTCTAAGGCTAGAAAAACCCCAGTTTAAACCTGGGAATAAACCAGCTTTTTTTTAGAATAAAGCAGGTCTTTTGGCTATGAACCCGGGAATAAACCGGGTCTATTGGAAATAAACCGGGGAATAAACCGATTTTTTGCAACTCTAGCTATAACATAAAATAGATATTTGCAGCTTCCAAAACATACCACATACTTTTTTTGTGGTAAAATAAAATAACTGCAACAACACGCAGATTGTATATATTATAGAAAAAATAATAAACTATTTCCTAATTTAAGTTTAAATTCATTACGTATTGCGTATTCGAATAATAATTTTGCAAGCAATTTCAAAATGCAAACGACCGTTTGCGTTTGGCGAGGAAAAAATGTTGCTAAGCCAAATCGCGTCTTTTTCCGCCAAATACTCGAAAGTTTTTATTTTTTGCAGAATTTCTACTGGGATTCCGCAGCTAAATTTGACTGATCCTTTAATACATACATGAGTAGCTTCATTAGCATTTTTTTCAAATTTTTCTGAGTATGCGCTTTAAGGAGACCTTCCTTGTTAGTGTCAAAGGAAAAATTTCGCCAAAAAAATCAAAAGTTTCGCATAAACTTTATTGAAAAGAGGATAAAATTTACTATATTGGGCTAAAAGATTGGAACCGGATTCCGGTTACTAATGTAGGTAAATCGCAGCGAAACGTCAAAAAATACTAAAAATCGCATTTTTAAAATCATGATTTTTTTATCTGTAAAGAATTATCAACTTTCTCCAAGCTAAAAAGAGAAAAGAAATTATGATTCTGGGCGTATCTGAGGCTGAAATGGAAGCGCAACCACCGAACCAATCAAGCATTCTGGCAAATTTTCTTAGTATCGAAGGAAAAAATTCGCCAAAAATTCAAAAACCGATGTACAAATTTCGCATAAACTTTATTGAAAAAAGGATAAAATTTACTATATTGGGCTAAAAGATTGGAAACGGATTCCCATTACTAATGTAGAAAAATCGCAGCAAAGCGTGAAAAAACACTAAAAATCGCATAAAAAATTAATTTAAAAAATCTATTCCAAAACTCCAAAATCTGGCTTCGAGGCAGAGGCGGATTACCAAATAGGCTGAGTAGGCTGAAGCCTAGGGGCCCGACAAGCTAAAGGCCCGGTGCAAAGTTTGTTACTTTTTTTTGTCCTAAAAAAATGTATGTACATGTGTATGTTTGTATGTATATATATATATATATATATACAGTGGACTCTCTCTATCTGAACACTCTCTAATGTGAACACCCCGGTATTATGAACACTTTCTGGTGGTCCCGGCGAAACTCCATAGACTTAACAAAAGATGAACTCTCTCTATTCTGAAAACCCTCTAATCTGAACACCCCACTATTATGAACGCTACTTTTGATCCACATTCTAACACGCCTCTCCGTAAACTGAACGTGTGTTTGCAGTCGGAATGCGGAGAATTCCGGCATCATGGAAATTCGGAAAAATTGTTGCAGAAGAATAAAAGGGTTTAATGAACTCAATTTAAAAATAAAGGAACAAAATCATTTCTAGATTTTAAGATCTACCCGATGCTGAAATTTGTTTCAATAATTCAGATAAAATCTTCAGTTAACAACAACAAAAAAAAAGCATTTATTATAACCAAAAAAAAATAAAAATAAAAGAAATCGAAAGAATATGTTTGTCAGAAAAAGTAAATCATGATAATCAAATTAAATGAAATGATCAAAACAATCAATTTTTATGCAAAGAGATACAAGAAAAAATAATGTAAAAACAATGTCACGTGATTTCCCCTCTCCCAAGCTGAGATAAAAATAGAAAGATTGCGCAACAGAAATGCCCATGCCCCAATGACAAATAAGACACAACAAGTGTTAGAGGGAGGGGTTAAAAAAGGATTATGGTTTCTTTTCTGCACACCTGGTTGGCAGCATTATCGCTTCTGTTTCTTTCTTCCTTTTTGCTCGGCAAAGGTAAAAATTTTTCGTTATTTCACTATCGTTGCAGGGAAAGCTTCACAACACTTACGCAGATATGTCAGAAATAAGTAAGAAAACGGAAAGAACTGAAGCTTCAGGAAAAATACGAAGTTGTTCAAAAATTAAAATCAAAAGTAAGTCAAAGAAAAATTGCATCTGAATTTGGAATTTCAATAGGTCAAGTCAATGCCATCAGCAAGAAAGAAAAAGAAATTGTTGCCGCTTTTGAAGCAAATGAACCTTCCTCAAAGTGTAGAATTTTCGAAAAGAAAACGGGAAACGAGAACATAAACAAATACGTCTGGAAGTTTTTTTGCCAAATGAAAACGAAGAATCTTCCTGTCACTGGACCCCTGCTAAAGCAGATTGCTCTGGATTTTGCAGAAAAGGAGAAAATCACGGAATTCAAGGCATCAGAAGGATGGCTGACTCGCTTCAAAAGTCGGCATAACATCGAATTCAAAATAATCAATGGTGAAGCTGCAGACGTAAATATCGACACTGTGGAGGAATGGAAAAGAAAGCTTCCGGATATAACGAAGGATTTCAATGCCGCTGACATTTTCAATGCAGACGAAACCGGCCTGTTCTTTAGAGCTCTTCCAAATAAAACCTTAGCAGAAAGAAGCGAGAAATGCGTGGGCGGAAAAATGTCAAAAGAAAGACTTACCGTCATGCTCTGTGTCAGTTTTACGGGTGAGAAGCTCAAACCACTTGTAATCGGAAAAAGTGAAAAACCACGATGCTTCAAAAATGTGAAGATAGCATCATTGCCAGTGCACTATAAATCAAATCGAAAAGCCTGGATGACATTCACAATTTTCTCACAATGGTTGGAGGGCATTAACGAGATGATGAAGAGAGAAGGAAGAAAAATTCTTCTTTTTGTGGATAATGCCAGATCACATACAAATGTGCAGCTGAGCAACGTGAGCCTGAAGTTCCTGCCACCGAACTGTACTTCTATAATCCAACCACTGGATCAAGGAGTAATCAAGACCTTTAAAGCTTACTACCGAATTCAATTTTTGAAGAAAATGTCCGTGGTGATGGAGGAGGCAAATTCGGCAACTGAACTAACGAAGAAGGTCAATGTAATGGATGCTGTCCATTGGATATCAATTGCTTGGAATGAAGTAACCCCCTACACCATCCAAAAATGCTTCTACAAAGCTGGATTCCGGTGTGAGAATGAGCAATCAAGGACAGAGAACCAAGAAGCAACAGCTGTGAGTGACTTGGGGTCAATTCTTCAGGAGCTTCATACTGAAATTGAACCTGGAGCTTATCTTGGAAGCGGACGGAAGCCTTCCTGTTTGCGACAACATCGTTGAAGAGGAAGAGGGTAGTGAAGACGAAACAGAACCAGATGAGACCGATGAAACAAGAAGTACGATTACCTTCAAGCAATATGGCCAAGGGATTCAAGACCTGTTGAACTATGCGGCTGAACATCACCCAGAAGCCTTTCCACTTCTTAAACAACTAGATAACATGTACACTGCACGAGCATACACAATGCAAAAACAGACTAAAATTACTCACTTTTTTAAGTAATGTACCAATTATGTTTTCAAGTAATGTATTGTAAGTATGTAATTGTATATTTTGTAAAATTTTTTTAATATAACATTTTAATTAACTTTTTTAATAGCTTCTAAATTCAGCACCTCCATCTCGGTAACTTGCATGGTTAACCAGGCTAAGTATTCTATACAGTCTATAAATTCATTTCATAGTAGTAATAGTAATGCATTTCCCAATCTCCCTCTATAATGAACACCCCCATAATCTGAACATTTTTGGTCGGTCCCCTGAGTGTTCAGAATAGAGAGAGTCCACTGTATATACATATGTTGTATGTCAATGTATATACATATAGAGCAGGAGGGGGCCCCCAATGTGTTAAGCCTAGGGGCCCGGTAGGTGATTAATCCGCTTCTGCTTCGAGGTGCAAAACTACATGCATAGAGATACCGTACCTTCCCATCAAATTTTGCAGCTCTGTGTGCAGCGGTCTCTTCAAAACACAGCAGAGAAACACACACACACACACAAACTTCCTTCTTTATTATAGTTGGAGATTACCGAATAAGTTTTATTTCACGTAATTTTTTATGTGGGAAAAATGGCTATGTTTTATTGGTTGTAAAACTAAAAAATAATTATTTTAAAAAATAAATAAATTTATATGAAAAACTTTATATTTTATACTCTTTTGATTTAAAGCGATGTTTTAAAAATCTTTGAAATAACATTCCCAGCACCTCCCTTTAAAGATAAAAGTACAAAACTCCATTAATTACATGCCATTTTAAATGTTTGTCAGTTTTATGAAACAGATAAAAAAGTTAATAACAGCTTGGTAAATTTATCCTTACATTTACTTCAATTATGATTATGACAATAAAAATCATTTAATTTGTTGTGCCTTACTTAATTTCCTTTTTGTGAAATACTAGCTTAGTATGTTGATTTAAGTTTAATCCTTTAGTTCCAGCTAATTACAGTAAATTATATAAATAAAATTCAAAATAAGAGCTGCTTCTAGAAAAAAAAATGTAATTAGGTAAACTTTATTTTAAATTTATTATAATTTATTATTACTTATATATATAAGTTTTGTTGTATATCACTAAATTATCCTAAACGATTTTTTTCCCTTAAAAAATTGCACAAGCTGTTACAAATTTAAATTATTTTTCATACACCATTTCAGTTAATTAAAATATTAGTTTTATGTTACTTAAAAAAATATATAAGAGGGAAAGTATTTGATTGACCTGTTTCATATTAAATGATACTTGTACACATGGGTTGTTTTCTTTTAAATGGATTAAGTTAATAATATTTATTTGACACGTTTAATATGTCACAAACATCGTTAAAAATAAAACATATGTGAATATGCAAGCTCTGACGCTTTTATAAATCTTCACCGAAATGAAAAATATCCTCTGCAAGTGCGTTAAGCCCCGCCTACAATGCCACGGGTAATCAACCAATCAACATGCGACATCGCTCTTAATCGCGCTAGCAATGATGGCTTGTAAAATCGCGACATTGTTAGGACCAAACTTTCGACTGAGCATGCACCCTGGCTACAGCGCCTAGAATAAATAGTGTGGAAACCGGCTATCCTTGTAATGCTTTAAAAAGTGCTAAAAAATTGTAGCCTATAAATGTGCAACGGTGCTCCTACGATAATGTTGCAACCAGAGACAAAAAAAAATGCGTATCACGTTTTTTAGCGATGCTTTCATAATTTTAAAAAAGCTTATAAAAATCAATAAGTCAGAGGAGAAAAGGATATAATTTAAGTATTTAAAATACTTACCACCAGCCGAAATATTCTAATACAATGTCAAGAGCGAGCAGATGGCGCTGCGATCCCATCGTTATCTTTTCAGCAACGTTGTACATTTATTGGACTCAATTTTTTAGTACTATTTTGTAGCAGATTTCCACACTATGTATTCTATGCGCTGTACCCTGGCTACAGCGCCTACAATAAATAGTGTGGAAACCGGCTACAAAATAGTACTAAAAATTTAATCTGATAAATGTACAACGATGCTGAATGATAAGAGGTCGATCGCAGCGACATCTGCTAGCTCTTTTCAACGTAAACATTGTAAAAGAATCAAATTGTGAAAACGCTTCGGCCGGTGATAAGTATTTTAAATACTTAAATTATTAAAAGAATAAATTTCTTAAAGGCTTGCATTACTGGTCCATTTACTCCATGTTATGTTCATGCGAGGCTAACGAAAGAGACAGGCTACCGCGGTGCATTCCACTTATCTTTTTTTACAGACCGCTAGAGTGACGTGTTGCTCTTTTCGTACACTTGCATTGGTGCATTTGAGCATCACGTGACTACCGCGGTCTGTAAAAAAAGACATGCGTAAAGCACCACGGTAGCCTTTCTTTTTCGTTAGTCTCGATGTTCATGTATCCTTACTCTGATATATACACCAGATTAATAAGAACCTACTATGAATTAATAAAATTTGGGTATTTTTTTAATTCCCTAACAGTAAAAATGCAAATATGAAAGATTTTTGCCAAACTTACTCACTCAAATTGTAAAAAGAAAATGAAGGTTTTTTGTTTGTTTTTTTATCTGTATTACAACAGGTTTTACAATGTTTTTTTATGGTTTTGTAACTCCTCAAAATATATCCAATAACCACGCGATTGGCAGATTCAAACTTTATATTTTACATATAAACTAACAAAATTATCATAAGACTATACTTGATATAGTAATCCTCTTAAAATATATTCTGCAACTTATTTTATGTCACTGCTTGATTATAAACTTATAACTGTTCAAAATATATATTGTATTTACTAAATTTTTGCAATACAATGTTTACGTTAAAAAGAGCTAGCAAATGTCGCTGCGATCGCCCTATTATTGTACAGCATCGTTTCTACATTTATCGGCTACAATTTTTAAAGCATTACTATGGGATAGCCGGTTTCCACCGCGACCTACGTTATACACTTACGATGCATGACGTTTAAAACGTCACATGGAGTGGATCATTTTTATACCGCGATTGGTGCAAAACGGTGGCCGCGGCGCTTTGCACCAATGGCGGTGTAAAAATGATCCACTCCATGTGACGTTTTAAACGTCATGCACCTAGTCAGGTGAGGGTCTCGTCACCTGATCAAGGTTCTAAATTACGAGACCTATTAAATCTGTCAATTCAACAAAGTTAAACAGAAACCTTGAACCGGCAAACAAAGATAACGGTAGCAAATCACAAGAGATCAAGCACAGCAGCGATGCGAACAAATCTATAGTCAGGTAGATCACAGCCATGCTGTGATCAGGCGATTTCCACCCCGCACCCAGGTACTAACCCGTTAAGCTAGGCATTCATGCTGCGCAGGTAGGGGCCTGATTAGCGGTATAAAAAAAAACAAAAAAAAACGTCATGCACTGGCCGTGCGAGGCTAACGAAAAAGAAAGGCTACCGCGGTGCTTTACGCATATCTTTCGCTCTTTTCGTACACCTGCATTGGTGGATTCGAGCATCACGTGACTCCCGCGGTCTGTAAAAAAAAGGTACGCGTAAAGCACCGCGGTAGTCTTTCTTTTTCGTTAGCCTCGGATGGGCGCGTGCTGACGCATATCCATTCTGTTGTCCAAAATAACCGCCATATTGCAACTTAGCTCAGCATTAGGAAACCGCCTGAGTAGGTGTTTGCCGTCTCTGCTACTGTCACTCGCCGTCCACTAGTACGGTAAGCTAACCGGTTTTAGCTTGGTTTTTGGTCCGCTGGGTTATTAAATGGCGGTATGATTCAGCCTGTATTATAGGAGCTCTATTCGCGGCTAGCCACTATTTTTGACGTCATGAGAATGCATGAGCAAGCCCGGTATCTAGTGTTGGCGATATACGATGCTCAGACTGTTCGACAGACGCATTTGTACAAACTATGGTAAACCTAGGCATTTTCTGTTCCAGAACTTGGCGATACATGTCTGAACGAGCTTTATAGGGCAGTTGCAATTGACGTCACCTTGGAGGTAAACAGTACAAATAGGCAGTTCTGAAAGTGTGGAATTACCCTTACCTCCAAGTGAATACAATGGTTGATCAGCTGATTGCAACTGCCCTATAAGGAAAGGGCAACTGACGTCACTGTTGGTTAAATTACTGTTGGTTTGGGAGAAAAACCTGTTCGTTCTTTACGACTCTTACAGTACACATGAGATGGAGTGATTTGATTGGTCTACGTTAAATTGGTCTGTGATATGATTGGCCTACGTCGCCATGACGATTCCTGCAATGAGAGCTGCGACAAAATTGCAGTAGTAGATTGGTTGATGGAACTGTTTTTTTTGTAAACATGCCCTTTCCTTATTGTATGAATGAGACAAGTTAACAAACATTAGCTTGGCGATAATGGCAGGCTTCTCCAAAATTGTCGCCCTAACATGAATCGGTCAGCCACATTATGGCATCAGTCATATTCATCGTTTATCCTATAAATATTAGAAAATATTTTAAACCAAAGACGTGTCATTAGTATTTATCCTCTAAGTTTTAAAAACCTACTTTTTCAATACATTTTTGAATTTCCTTATCTTGAGTTACAAGATGGCAACATAAATACAATATTTTATTGATGGCAACAAGTATCAATGTTTATGTTTTTCCATGGTGACAGACAGGGATGTGTTTGCTGAGATTTTCTGTGAAGCTTATAAAATTAATTTCTTACGAAAGGATACATAAGTTATTAGTTTTTTAAAAATATTAAAAAAAAACTTCAATTATGGAGGTATGAATATTTAGTAGCCACATGATTTTGTTCTCATGTTATTCTATTTTGTGTAACATAAGAGATCAACATACTGTGCATAAAAGTAATCGGACATTTAAAAAATCCAAAATTATCGAATATTTAAAAGCATTTAAATAATTTAAAGTGATTTTTGCTTTTGTAATATATCGTTCACATCTTCATCTGTTATGTTTATGCTATTTGTTCAGGAACAAAGAAAAATTTTATCTAGTAAAAAAAGTAGTACTATTACTAATAGGATATAAAACAATGCCTTAAATAATGTTGAAATTATAACATTTTGTTTTTTTATTTTCCTCCCTTTTCCTTTGATTTATCGAGTCTATAGACCCAAAATACTGCCTAAATTTTAAACTCTTTTTTTTTCGGGTCGTTTTATTCGTTTTATTTCTTTAATTTTTATTGAATTAGTCATTTTATATGCGAAAGAAGTGTATATGTTATTAGAAATTAGAAACTCTACGTAAGGTGTCAAGTGACACCTACAATTTTTTTTCTAGGTGCCAAACTGTATTTCATTGTTGCAATTTTATGTTATATTATATTATCTCATTTCTTTTTGCAACCATGTTAACAATAACATTGTTTCTAATTTTATGTGTTAAGGGCAGAGAGAGGGGGGGGGTGCGCTGTACATATTAAACACTTTATCTTTTGGGAAACATTTCCAATATTGTAGGCCTTAATTATGCAATGATTTGTTTTGCAACGCAAGATTGCATGGGCAAAATCTTAGAACAAGTGAATTTGACAATTTTTTTGACGTGTGCCAACTGAAAAATCAGCAACCTCCAAATTCTACCCAATCAGAACGCATACTTTTGGCAGCCAAAGAACTACTTACACACTTCTTATGACAAGCTTTTTCACAAAGTAAACATAGATTCTATTTCGTTTTGTGACTATTTACAAAGTTTTAGCAAGTTTTTCTTCATGATTTTTACAAACTGTTAGCAATATTTCCTCCGAATATTTCGATTTTTACAAACATTTAGCAATTTTTTCCTCCAGATTTTTACAAATTTTTAGCCATTATTCCCTCTTTGCTTAAATTTTGTAAATTGTCACGAAACAGAATGAAATCAATGTTTACTTCATGAAAGAAATTTTCATAGGAACTGTGTAAGTATTGAGTTCTCTGCCACAAAGTACACAGGTTATGATTGGGGAGGATCTCAAGATTCCTGATTGTTCGAATGCTTAAAACTCACTGAAGCAGCGGTTAGTAATATACATATGTACGCTTCATGTACATTATCCCCCCCCCCTCCTGGTTGCATGAAACTCGTTGTGCGGCAAACGCATGAAATTAATTCAAGCAGCAGTTAGTTAGTAAGTTATATAATGTACACTTCACGTACATTAACCAAAAAAAACAACCCCTGAATGCATGAAACTCGCTGTGAAGCAATCTCTAGAATGCGTGACATTCATTCAAGCAGCAGTTAGTCACTTATATATACACTTCGCGTGTGTTAACCGAAAAAAAAAACCCTTCTGGATACATAAAACTCACTGTGCAGCAATCTCTAGAATGCATGAAATTAATTCAAGCAATGGTTAGTAATTTATGTATGTGCGCACAAAAATCGGTTTACAGCAATCTCTAGAATGCATAAAATTCATCTTATCAAATGAAATCAACAAAAATTCACTTACCTTTATATCTCATCTTTTGTTTTTTTAAAAATATTTCACAGGAATTATCCTTTTATGACATACGACAAAACGTCAAACCATTAAACTTCACAAAACACATGCCACAAATGTAATTCAACAAATCTGACTATATGACACACAATAAAACAATCAATCCAATCTAATTTTCTCAAAACCCAATCAAATTTCCAGAACAAACCACAATAAACCAACCAATCCAATCTAATTCCCTTAAACACCAACTCAATTTCCAGAACAAACCACAGTAGGCATGGAAGAAATGTAAGAAACAAACTGGTAGCAGGAGAAGCTCATTTATTGATTCGCCAAGTATTTGGCTTGTTCTAGGAATGAACCATATTTTTGTGACATTGAGTCACGTACTTTGGGGAAACATTTCCGAAATCTCCTTAACCCCAAACGGAGAATAGGGTCCATTACCATTTTTTCGAACAAAGTGTGCAAGAATTTTAGTCGTAATCTCTAAGATCAGTTTTATTAGTCATTGGTTTGAAGTCAACTTAGAGGTGATTAACAGGTGCAAGGGAGTCTAAGATATGTGCCGCTCTCTGATCTTTTATCGAAAACAGGAGCTCTTGAAGTGTATGTGGCGAGGGAAAAACTTACACTAAAGTATGAATCAGAGTGTTTGTTAAACAAAAATTTAAATGAAAGAAAACTAGGCATCAGATTTGATGACTAGGCATAATTTTGTGGTCATAAAATGCAATAATTTAGTTGCATTTGACAACTAACGATAGCTAATTTCTAACCCTGATGTGTCTACGTATCAAACACACACGCACTTTCAATTGCTCAAGATTTGTGCCATAAAAACATGAACCAACCAACAACCAACGTCAGCTTAAGGAATTAATGTTCTACTATTTCTCATATTCAATAGTTGTCAGTCATTTGAACAACTGGTTCGTCAAACTCAACAAAAAAATTAGGTAACTTGTGCAAACCAGCTGAATCTCACCACAGTTTATGACGTGAAAAGATTATAGTGATATATAACATGAATACATAAATAAGACATATATGATATTTTGACATACTGTATTTTCAGGAATACCCGCCACACCCATCGTAAGCACCGCACCAATGAAAATCTGTTTTTAAAAAAAGTATCTATGTATGTGCCGCATCTATGAAAATCTATTTTTTTTAAAGTATATTTATACGTTCGTAAGTGCCGCACCCAAGAAACTCAAATTTATTTATAAATATTTTCACTTAAACGCCACAAAAAAAAAAAGAATTAAACTAGTAATTAAATATAAAGAAATATTGTATTATTATTAATATATACATAAATATTTTATCTTAAAGTACCGGAAAAATAAATATATAAAAGAATATTGTATAATGACTTTGCCGAAACCACGTCAGCATAACTAGTATAGCGTTCCTGTTTTTTTCTTTTTTTAAAGGGTGGGAGTAGATCCCATTTGACAAAAGACAGGTTAAAATTGCTAAGACATTTGCATATGAACCATGAAATGAACAGTTAGTTATCCGGACGAATCACGGTCCGGCATACTTCATAAAAAGTACAGCATCACGCAACCACAGAACACCAGCACCACCTATACGTCCTGCAAAAACAACTTATCACATGATCACAACAAGTAATCGTGAGACAACTAAACTTGGAAAAAGTATTGGCGAAAAGGTAAACAAGCAATGGCACTGAAACAAAAAAGTACGTTCTCTAAAAGGGTGGATGAACACATAGTTTAAGAGGACAATATTTGAGCAAATGGTAAGCTAAACTTACCGCTAAAACAAAATATTTCCAATATTAGCGAAAAAGGTCGTGACGGCTCTATATCCATTCTAATATCCCAAGGATACAGTGCTTATTGATGGATGCATGACAACATAATAATTTTTAACTTGAGAGCTGGTGAGACCAACATTTTTTCCCTCACTGATTGCTCAAAAATAAACAAATAACCTTTCATGGACATCCGAGGTTGGACGACATTTTCTAATGTTTTGGTACAAATTTGAGAGCATGTGACAGTTGATCAAAGAGGTAAAAATGGCATTGTAAGATTATTGGTATGGAAAAAAACAGGTATTATAAGACATTCCTATTAAAAAAAAAAAATCACTGTACCCGCCGCACAGTGTGGTATTTAGTCCCAAAACATGGCCAAAAATGATTTTTTTAAAAATCGGTTTCCTACCCTGTATATTATTCCTCAAAAAGTTGTTACTGCATCCAAAGGCAAAACGTGCAATGCGCTAGCACAACACAGCGCTCTACGCGATCAGTCCGAAGTTGCCGTTCGCTTCCAGTGGTCCTGTGATATTCCGATGCGCTCTGATTTTAGTGTTTTAAAATCTCTTGTAGTTTTTTGTCTAAACAATTTAGTGGTTGTTGTTGTGTTGGATTATTCTGAGCATGGTATGTACTTTATACACCACATTTACCTAATGAATATCCTGCAGATTTTTTTGTCTATATGGTCGACAACATAGGTATAGTTAATAGTGCCATAAATAATTATTTATAATATTTAGAAAGGATTTTGTTATATTTTTAAACATATTTAAGCGATGAAAACTATTGTGTAGTATGCAGTACTTAGTATACAAGGCAATTATAAAAAAAAATCAGCCGCCCGAAACCGCCCCCCTATTTTTAAAGAATTTGTTTGTTGGCTCCTACAATTTTTTATATAAATTACTGCTATTTATTTTGGTAACAGGGCCTTCTGAATTGAGATCTATGACTCGAAATGAGTTGTATACCATCATGCAATGCTCAAATGAGTCAACATTTCATGGAAATCATCAATTTATGGAGCAAGAATTATTGAGAAATTATTCTGAAGGTGACCCAAAGATAGCTGAAATGAAGCAAAAGCTCTCCGTTATTAAAAGTCAGTTCAAACGAAAATGGGTACCTACTCATAAAAACAAGGACAATATTTAGAGAAAACAATACTGATATAAAATTAATACAGAAGAATTTGAAAAATATTGCTAAGAGACGGCTGAACTGTATGTGTCGCTTTATGGTTTTTATCCCTTTTCCCCTACAATGCACATGCGTCATGGAGCAGACGTTATGAAAGGAGCTATTCTTCCAATAGGCCAACTATCTGAAGAAGCTGCAGAATCTCGCAATAAACATATTAGATCATTTAAATTAAACTACAGAAGAAAGTTTTAGTGAGTGGCCTGTACATTGATGTCTTAAATAGGCTTCTTTTAACTTCTGACCCCCTAATAACTGGCCTGAAATGCAACACAAACAAGAAAAGAAAGCCCTTATCTTCTGAAGTCTTACATCTGTTATCAGAAAGTGATATTACAATTGTTAATATTCTTAACGACAGTAATAGTGATGAAACTGATGAATAAATGCTTTCATTTATAAATAAGACTTTATTTTACCGTTTTCACTCTACATTTCAAATAAAAAAGAAAACTGCTCAGTTAAACTGAGGACATTGAGCTCACAGGCTTTTCACACTAATTGTATATTATATTCTTGCCTCTCAAAAAATAAAGAAATTGATTATATATTAAGGGAGATCATCCCCCCCCATTCCTCCCTTTATATTTAACCAATGAACCCCCAAAACTAACCACAGAAGTGCCTTATTACAACGAATATGTATACAAAATTTGAAGAAAATCGGATAATTGTGCATGAAAAACTCATTTATCTAAATTAAAGGGGAGTTAGCCCCGCGTTTCCCCCCTTTATACTTAACCAATGGACCCCCAAAACTAATCAGAGAAGCGCCTTATCACAATGGACCTATAAACAAAATTTGAAGCAAAACGGTTATTTCTATCAAGAGTTATCGCGTTACGTACATACATGCATACATACGTACGTACATACATACATACGTACGTACGTACATACAGAACCGGTGGGCACAGTAGCTCTCAGGCTTTGATAGCCTGTGAGCTAATAAAAACGTAGATTTGTAGCTTTTAGAGGTATAAAATAATTTTGGCCAGGTTTTGAGACTAAATACCACACTGTGTGCCGCCCTGGTGTAACAGCCGCACTTAGAATATTTTATACTTTTAAACTCGTGTGTGCCACAGCTCTTACACCCGAAAGTACAGTAAATATTATGTATGTATACATATACACCTGGCATTTAAGGAGTATATTTGATGTATGTAATAAACTTGGGGACAATCTTGGTGAAACTATATAGCTGCTGAATATTTGATATTTTGCCTAAAATTGAGCCAAATATTCATTATTGGGCCAAATCATTGTTCGTTACATCCCTAGTAGCAAGTTCACGAATGAAATTTTGGTATTTTTGTGTACTTTCCTGTCAACCTTTTTCTGTCGCTATTATATATGCAGGGGTGCAGAAAATGTTTTTACTCCCAACATTTCCCCCAATCTATATGAAAATTTCCCCAAAATGTTACGATATGTTATAGGCTTACATAGGCTTCTGTATTACCGTAGGAATAGTAAATTTTGCAACATACAAGTTGCATCTTTAAAATCCTATAGACTGAACTTGTAACATGCCTAGTTATTGGAAAGGTAAATTAAGTTAATACAATGTAAGTTTTAATCTAATTCTTATGCCTAATATTTATTAATAAATACACAGTTTTAACCAACAAATACAATGTTTTTGATTACCTTTTCTGATAAATTGTCAATTATTGAGAAACTACAATCTTCCACTCTCTTTGTGGATGTTGTCAATCATTTTTGAAGTTTTGTAGATTTTGAGTCTGTTTCTTGAAGAAAATCTAGTAAAATGATAATTTCCACCATGAAAATGTCTGTTTAAGGATGCTTTTAATAGTTCCGTAGCTTTATGCACTGGTGGTCATTCCATGATATAAACACTTCATGAAAGAGATTATCAGATTTTAGGGTTCTGTTATAAATGTGTTTTCCAATAATAGAGCCAACAGATCCACAAACACAGTCACTGTAAATTTTCAAGCAGCTAAAGTATTTCTGGTACCGCTGTCTTGATCTAGAAGTGATGGTTTTTTTTTCAGAATTTAGGATTATTTTATTGAATTAAGTTTTTAGAATAGTTTTTTACCAAGTTGTCCATAGATTAAAAATATTTTTCTCATTATTAAATTTAAATTATTTTCTATTTTTGCTCACCCATTCAGTGAGAGCTTGTAGTGAGTTTTCCACCAGTGATGGGGGTGTGATCTGCTTGATTTGATTCTCTTTCCCGATTTTTTTTTTTTTTTTGTCAGAAAATTATTATCTGTAAAAATTTTTTTCTAAGGTAATTCATAAGAAAAGAATTTAGAAATTTTGATTATTGCAATTGCATAATTACTCCGGAACATCAGCATTTTTCTACTCCAAAAATAAATTTCGACTTTATATTAGTCCCATGTATAAAATTGACCTCCCTCTTCTACTTTGTAAGCAGATTATTTTTCCAAAATTTCCCGACTTATACGTGAGTATATACGGTACTACATATTATTCTCAGATCGATTTTGTGAAAGTCGCCATACGTATCTTTTTATTTGTAGGGAAACATTTTTCTATCTCGGGGAATTATGTAATTCATTGTTAAAATTGAAATCAATTGTATATTTTTCCGAAAAATTTCCCCAGATGACTAAAATTTCCCCCAATCCTAGATCGCTGGATCGGACATATTCTGCACCCCTGTATATATGTTGCTAATCAATGTTACATAATACCAAGCATGATTTAAGAACAGGGCTTTACAAATTTGATAAAATCTGGTAGCCAGCAAAATATTCTAGTTGGCAGTAACGAAAAAATACCTCCCTCTCCTCTTCTTCAAAAAGTGCAAAAGGATTTTATGAATTATTTAAGAAAAAATAATAACGAGCATAGTTTAGAATGGTATATAATGTAGAAAGATAATATAAACTATGTTTTCTAATGAATTATCAAAATTGTATATCTCTGAAAAAAAAAAAAAAAGACTAAAAGCTGAATTAACTGTCATGTTTGGAAAATGGTGTTTACCGAATGCTTCAAATATCCAGATAATTGAGTGCTACAAAATCTATATCTGATGAGGGAGTCATCAATGAAATAGTGAAGTAGGAAACACTTTTTTTCCTATTTTCCATTTTCCTGTCAAAATCAGTCAAATAGTTCTTATTTTATTCTTTTAAAATTTGCATTTGATGAACTTATTTTTGCCAAATTAAAAATAAAAATTAAAAATATTTTTAATTTGAATATAGTTTCTAAGTTTATTTCTTAATATTAGTAGAAGAGAAAAATTCTGTTTGTGCTCCTTTCTTGAGTAAATTTTCGTAGAAAAAATAACACGCCAGATAAAAAAATTTAGTCGCCACTGGCGACTTGGGGGCCGCATTTGTTAAGCCCTGTTTAAGAACATAATCACATCTTTCCTTGTTCAACTGTTGTCATAGAGGATGATTATATTTTTAAGAGTTAGCTATATTTTATATTGTATTCATATTCTGTGCTGCAATTTGATTAAACTAAGTTGTATAACTTTTTTTGTTAGTATTTTGTATCTTTAATTTTTTTAATTTTACATAGAACTTAAAGCGTCCCATAGGAGAAGAAACTGATGAGGATTTATTAAGACAGCAAGAGGCTTTTTTAAAACAGAATGAAAAACCTTCTGCTAAATTTATGTGTCCTGATAAAAAGCAAACTAAAACATTAGTAACAGAGGAAAAATCTGTAAATAATGCCGCAGAAAGTGTTCCAGGTATAGAACTTTAAATTTTTATTTAAAATACTAATTAATTTTATTAATTTGAAATTTTATTTGATAATATTTTAGTTTTAATAAATGTGTTAAAGATGGACGTTACACCATTGATTAATATACAAATAAAAAATATAAACAGTACATAATTGTACTTGTATTTTGCTAAAAGTAGTGTAAAATGGAAACCTTAAAGCTTAGTTAAAAGTCATATTCTTCCAACTGTTTTGGCTAATATAGCCATCCTCAGGGACATCAAAAGACAAAACTGTTGATGTTTACATCTTGATATGGCAGAGGTGAGAAATGAGAAGGAACATAAAGGAAAAACCAAGAATGAAAAAAAAGGGAAAAATACATATAATATGTTGGAGCCATCTATCAATGAAAAAGTGAAACAAAACCAACTAGATGGTGAAAAATGGATTAGGTTATTTTCAGAAGGTTTATCCATATACTTGGCATGTTAAATGAAAAATTATAATTACATGTATCCTTATTTCTTAAAGTGATTTCAGTTGACTTTCTAACTATAGCTTTAAGTGGTTTGTTATACTGAGAAATAATTTTACACTGGATTATTTTTTAACACAATTATTTCAAATTGGTAAAGTAATCATACAAGTTGTAAATTTCCAACTGGACGAAAAATGTCCGGGCCAGGGTTCGAACCTGGGATCGCTAGCCAATCCCAGGTTTGAACCCTGGCCCGGACATTTTTCGTCCAGTTGGAAATTTACAACTTGTAAAATAATTTTAGCTTTGTTGAAATCTATTTTAATATCTTTATTGTTGGTGTAAAATCTCGAAAGGGTGGTTGTTAATGTCCAGAATTTAATGTCACTCATATGCTCCTTTAATCTCTAAAAAAAAAAACCTAAGTTTGGTCAAACCAACGTAAAAAATCGTATGATTATTATTTAAAATGATAGGGATCTTATACACTTAAAATGATCTGAGATATGAGAATGATAAGATGGATATGAAATTTAATAAGAGTCTTTTTTAAGTCTTTCAAAGAATATAGGGATATATTGGAATTATTGATAAATTCGAGTACTATTGCTGGGGACAATACTGGGTTAACTGGTTACCAAAATTCTCAATGATCTTGTGGAAATAATAAGGGGGGGGGGGGGGGGGACTATGGTCCATGGCGGTATCCATAATACGGTTAAGTTCTCCTTGGATGGAATCTTCAGAACAGACGAGAAAAGAACACTTAATAAAAGAGTTAAAGGTAGACATCTTGTAGCAGGCACTGAGGCATTAAAAGGAATTACTTCATTAATCTTGACAGGCTTATGATAGATTGTACGTTTCAGAGTGTTGTTAACCTTAATTAGTTGACCATCTAGGAATGGTAATGATAAGTTTTCTTCAATTTCCAAGGTAAATTTGATGTTGGGATCAATTTAATTGACCTTTGAAAAACAGCAGAGAAGTGCTTGCTGTCCATGATTCCACATAATGAAAATGTCATTGACATATCTGAGCCAAACTGATGATCGGGTATTTTGGTTATTCAGGATTCTTTTTTTTTCTTCTAAAACATGCACCTATTTTGGCTTTTTTTTATTTCAACGTAGGCTACTAAATCAACTAGTAAATCTACAGATCAGGAGCCTCAACGTCAGCTCTGAAAGTCAACTCACTTTTCATAATATTTAACATCTTACAATCCGCAAATTAAATTATTTAAATTACTACATATATATTTATATGCATATAAAATAATTCGAAGGTTTCAGAACTTAGAAACGTTAAATTAAACACGGTTTATGCAATAATATTCTGACATTCTTATGAACTTCTTATTCTATTTTTTCGATTAAAAAAATACATTTCTTCAGGGGGGGGGGGGTGGCTCTGCCCCTCTGAACCCTCCGTAATCTTATTAAATTTATATTCGTGATTTCCTATTATTTGTGTGAATGATTCTAGTATATCTTCCATTTCGTTCTGCACAGTGGTTTTATTATGATAAGCAAAAATTTTGAAAATAATTTCATGTTATCCGAATACCTAAATAGCAATATTTACTTGCCTGCCATCCACGAAACACTCATATCTGATGGATAAGTTGAATAATATCTCGTGTACAAAAGTAACTTATGGAAATGTAAACTGAATCTGCTATATATTTCACTTATCTATTTCAGAAATCTAGTATTATTACAATTTTTGTTTCGGAAAAACAGTTTTGATGGTCATTGTACAATATTTATTTGACTTATGTTCATCCTGATCTAATTCGATGACAATAGCATACTAAAATCTCCCCAAAATAGGCTTATTTGGAAACTTTTAAACCTATTGTGTAATCATTCATAATCATGCCCACTGCCAATTCACTAAATAGCAACCTTGATTTGGCGCTATAAAGTATTTTTTGTGATAACTTTATGATCTCAGTTTCCAGTAATTGTGCTATTTCAGGCTGTATGGATGCATTTTACTACGCTAATTTCTTTAGATTAACTATCTTGTTGTACGAGATATTACATTCTATTTTTAAAATAATACTAATTTTCAACCATGAAAAATCCACATCTCTTCCAGAAAATTAATAATATCTCATATAAAAATGTTTCAGCTATCATTCTATAGTAGTTAAAAGGTAATTTGTACCAAAATAAATTCTCATTTATTTCAATAAAATATTAAAATCACCCAAAAATATTTTATTTTGCGAATAAAATATTGTAGCAAAATCGTCTGAGTTACTTGAATTTTATCATTTTGATATTCTTTGAAACATGGTTGCTAGGTTACGGTTAAATTGAAAAGGAAAATAAAAATGAATGCATTTTAATATTTGCAAAAAATGATAAAATAAAATGTATTATATTATTAGAACAGATGTATAAAATTGCACCAAAACTTATACACCTCATTTAAAAAATCTGACAAATGTATTAACAAAATTTCAAATTAATTTGACTAATTTAAGACCTTAGTTGATAAATTTTAGCCTTCATAACTTACCGTTTAAATACATTAATCAAATGTGCCATTTTATTTTCAACGAATGAAAAATTTCAAAATTGTCTGAATTCCCATAGGAAAGCATTATGACCTAAAAAGAAATGTTCTATATTTTCTGAACGAATGAACCAAATGTAACTAAAAACTATACAGCTAATTTCGGGTACCTCACCAACATACCTACCAAAAATCAAACTAATCGGATCATTTTTGCGCCAGTTATCGCGGAACAGACAGACAGACAGAAACCAAAAACTTTTCGGGTCCCTACAGTGAGCCTCAACTGACGTTTCAGCAATTATTTTTTATGGCATTAGGCAGTGGCACCCCTTATTACCATCTTATCACTAATAATATTTATTGTACATAATTTCATGTTCTAAAAATGCTCATATCTTCCTTTTATATGATTGTATTTGTATTATAAAACAAAAACATGTCCTTGAGTAATGCTAACATCATATCGACAGTGGCAACCATCTGAACAATCAATTTTGTTTTATCTAAAAATTTGGTACTTTTATGTTAGTCAGGCACCAGTGATTGCCAAAATTGTTTGAATCTCACCAACCCTTTTTTTTTTCTCCAATCTTTTAGCTAACTAGTAAATCTGCAGATCAGGAGCCTCAACGTCAGCTCAAGTCATCGTTTTTTAATCTCACTTTTCATATTATTTAGCATCTTACAATCCGCAATTTAATTTTTTTCTATTGCATACATATTTACAGGCATATACAATTCTTCGGAGGTTTCAGAAATTAGAAACGTTAAATTAAACACGGTTTATGCAATGATATTCTGAAATTTTTATGAACTTCTTATTCTTGTAACTTTTTAGATTAAAAAAAAAAACTTGTATTAAAATAAATTCTTCATTTATGTCAATAGAATACAAAAATAATTTATTTTGCTAGTAAATTATTGGAATAAAATAGTGCGTGTTGCTTTTATTATTTTGAACTTCTTTGAAATATCGTTGCTAGGCAACTGATAAATTAAAGAGAAAAGTAAAAAAAAATGCATTTTAAAATTTGTAAAAAACATGAAAATAAAAGTTTTATATTTCCGGAACAGATGCAAAAAATTTCCAATCATTTAAACAATTAATATCTCAATTCTAATAAATGTATCGTCAATTTTTCAAAATTATTGGATATATTTAAAACCTCCATATCAAAAATCAACATACATAATTTTACGTTGAAATCCATTATTCAAATATGCGATTTCCATTTCAGTTAAAAATGAAATTTGAAAATCGTCTGCAGTCCCATAGGAAAGCATTATGATTTAAAAAGAAATGTTCTCTATTTTTCGAACGAATGAACCAAATTTAACCAAAAATTATACAGCTAATTCCGGGTATCTCACCAACATACCCACCAAAAATCAACCTAATCGGATCATTTTTACGGCAGTTATCGCGGAACAGACAGACAGAAACCAAAAACTTTTCGGGTCTCAACAGTAAGCCTTCACTGACGTTTCGGCAATAACAACTAGTCAGTATTTTAACATTGCAATATATCTTAAAAAACTTGTTTAAAAATAGCTAAAATATAATCTTAATAAAATACGTAAATACAAACATATCAATACAGATAACAAAATCTCACGTAAAAGGTTGCAATTCAAATTATGCCAATTGAAACAAGATTTGGCGAGTTATCACTGGCACCCAGCTAACATAAAAGAGATTTCTTTGAAAACTTTATCTCAATTTGCTGTTTTTTTAGTTTTAAAAATATTTTTCAAGCATGAATTTTTTAAATCTATCTCAAAAATGAAAATGCTGCATGATTACAGAAGATTAACCTGTTTGTATTTAAAACATTGTAAAAAATTCAGCATTTGTTGATTCTGTATAATATTTTGTAACAAAATTACCAAACAAAATTAAAACTTCACAAATGAATAAATAAATAAAATACGAATGAAATAGTCATGTAATCGGACTACTTACTTACAGCAAACAATCATCAGTGGTATGTGAGTAAGGTATGTGGCTCAGTTTACATCTACAATCAGGCGATAGACTGAATCCACTCTCATCTGAGAAGAGCAGTCCAATTTCGATGCACCAGTGTAAATGGGCATTATGGTGATATGTCGAGAGTTGGAGCGAAAAAAATGAATTTTTTTTTACAAAAAACGGGTAGGTGCCAAAAGTTGCCTTTATACTAGTACATCAAATATCTGTAATTTTAGCGCTGAAAAAAAATGCCTTGAGTCTGCGCTTTTGGTCCAAATGTCAAATTTTGGGTAAAATTTGACAATTTTTCAAAAAAAATTTTAATTTTCTGTATAACTGGTTATGATTTAAAAGTGTCATTTGAACCTTTATTAATAAAGATTTAAAATATTGAAACGATAAAACGATATCTTTATTCTGTATAGCTGGAACAAAACTGACAAATTTCGGTAAAAATGGGGGTATTTCCATTCTGGTACAGCATACAATGAATCGTTGTTTTGAATGCAGCTCTTAGCTAGTTGCTTTTACAACTACCCAGGAGTGGAGGTGGGTGCAAGTGCATATCATGTCCCACCCGTAACCAGCACAACCACCCTACCATCTGAGCACAATGTTTTATTTATACAATGAATTGTGATTTTTTATCAGACTGGCACAAGTTTTCTGTATATCAACCTAGTCTTGGTGTATTCATCTCTTCTTTCGTATCCACAGACTTTGGATGATACTGACTGTGACTTCCTTCACGTATCTTTCTACTGCTTGAGTATGAGAAGGCATGCAAAGTAACTCATTGGGGATGTTTGTACGGCAATCTATCCAACCGTCTATTATCTTCTACAAACTTGCATCCGATAAATGCATAGTGATTAGGGGTCCTGTTACCGCAATAGTTTTCCAATCAATTAGATTTATATAATCTGCTTCAATGTTGATTGTCAGTATTTCAAATTTGCATATGTCTTCATTTATTCTATCTCTTGCATTTATTATGGGATGAGCAGCTAGTTGTTTAATGTGATTGCAATCAGAATTTGCTCTGAGTGTGCAAAGTAACCATTGTCCTGAATAACTTTTTTGACTATTCGTTTTATGACGTTTGCTGTGTTGCTTAGTAGCCGAGTAGTTTCCCATAAGGTTTTAGATAACTCTTTAGCTGTGGATTACATTTGATGATAAACCATCCTGGGGCATAAACTTAGATCACATACTTTGTGAGTGAAAATAGAGACTCTGACGCGCAGTCAATGCTAATAATTAAGGCGAAGAATTCTATTCGCCGTTGTGAACCATATTGCGTGGGACAATTTTCCTAGGCTCCTATTCGCTAGTTCTTTAGAGCAATATCCTGATGAAATAGCTTTGCAAATGTCCAGCAGGTATTTCTGGTCTGTGCTGAGTGCCTTTTCATCGATTTCGGGAAATATGTTTTCTAAATTACTCTTTATAGGTTCAAAAACTGCAATAGGAAGTGAATGGCACGTGGACAAGGATTTCCCTAATACATTTGGATCAGAAGTTTTCCCATCGATCATGCCTAACAAATGATGCAGAGGCAATTAATTTAACTGGAGCTGGCATATGATCCATTGCAATGGTCTTGCAAGCTTCTCTTCCATTCGACGGATTACTTCAGTATGCTTCCCCGTATGCACAGGACACCGGACACCTATCACAACTCAAGCATGAGAGGCTGGACAAATCAATATTTTCATCTTTTAAAAACTTTGATATGCATTTAAAAATATCTTTTGATACTCCAGATGAGCAAATGTTAGGCAAAATTAGTCCCCAAATATTTGGAGCCAGGCTCTTCTAAGATAGTAACACGTTCTTCTTTCATACGATACACATGTTTATCACTTCTCTTTTCTATACACATTGTGTCATCTTTTCAGAAGTCGAAATATAAGGCTCTTATTTCTGTTTTAAGGTTCTGTTCTTTACGTTGAGACGAACGATCCGATTGGCTTTCACGCCTTACCTTGCTTCTATCTGTAACGGGTACGGGTACATTATGTTTTCCAGTGTCATTTGCTGTACGTACACAATCCTAAAGAACCGCTGAAGCATGAACTACAACAGACTGCTCAGAAATTCTATAGCTATCACATGCTATAGGAAAAGTTTCAAACTTCATTCGAGTTTTGGTATAAGAGAATGAAGATGGGAATTCAATTTTATCTATTATTGAATCACTGCATACTGATTCGTTTATTTCAATTTCACATGCAGCATCTTCTAATTGCGGTGCTTCTTTATTTAATCTTCTTTCTATTAATTTTTTTTCAACGAGTCGTTGTATGCTGTCCCAGAATGGCAATGCTCCTTTTTTAACGAAATTTGTCAGTTTTGCTCCAGTTAAAAATAATAAAGATATCGTTTTATCGTTTCAATATTTTAAATCTTTATTAATAAAGGTTCAAATGACACTATTAAATCATAGTCAGTTCTACAGATTTCTTTTATTTTTTTTCACAAATTGTCAAATTTTACCCAAAATTTCGACATTTGGACCAAAGGCGCAGACTCAAGCCATTTTTTTTCAGCGGTAAAATTTCAGATATTTGATGTACTAGTATAAAGGCAACTTTTGGCACCTATCCGTTTTTTGTAAAAAAAATTAATTTTTTTCGCTCCACCCTATTGGACATACAACAGGTCTCTGGGCGTATAGTCCACCCTTTTTTAAACGTCTTGCAACAGTTTTCCGGAATATTTGAATTCCTCTGGCTGCTAAATGTTGATTTGCCAATTAACCATCTTTGCTGCGTTGGTACCTTTTCGCCAAAATAACAATATACTGATCTTCCTGGGACGTCTTACTGCTAGGACAACCTCCTCCGTGCACCTGGTGTGCATTCCACTCATTTGAAATGCTGCCCATAGCCTAGAAACGATACTGTGCACAATGTTAAATTCATAGACAACATCTTATATTTGGTACCCTTTTTCTAGCTTTCCAATTATTCTTCCACGAATAAAATCATCTAAATGATGCCTGGAAGACATGTTCAAAATTTCAATGTTCTAACTTTACTCCTCCTCCTTCGATTTTTACATCTAATGACAACTCACAGCATGTGCCAATTGCCTGAAATGTCTTATCTCTGCTGTGATGTGACCAACAAATGTGAAAATACAAAATTTGCATAAGTTTCTCAAAGCAGAGTACATTCTGCATTTATGCAAATTTAGGTACGCACGTTGCTGCAGACCTATCTCTAACTACCATTGTTGAAAATAACAGTGATCCGTAAGTTTTATCCATCAGTGTATTTATTAATAACTCAGAATTTCATTTGAGATAATTTTGCTGTTGTTTTCAGCTGAAATTCAAAAAAGAACGAAATCTGGTTTTAGTATAATTTTGGCTTGAAAAACTTGTTTCAGCCAGTCACTATTAAAAGTTAATGCAAAAATTGCATATGCAAACATAATGTTTTATTCTTTCAATGGACTGTTGATAGAATTTTGGAAGATGCTAGAGTTATTTGGTTCTCCTAAATGTATCAATCAGTAAAATTTCCTGATGATCACAGAATTCAATAATTTAAGGGTCTCCTTAAATTTCTTGGACTTCAGTCATATTAAAATTTTGCTTCTTATCAGTAAACAAATTCTTTTTAAAGAGGATTCAACCAGTGTTATGGAATAGGAACATATTGTTGGGGATTATAGGACAACTAGCAGGCTTTGCTTCGCTATGCTGGTCGGTTTCTCCAAACGAAATATACCTGTGAATATAATCATCTTGTGTTTTAAAGCAATATGCACCTTTACCTTGATTATCCTTCGCAATGCTGTAAAACGAAATAAACACCATTGCTCTGTTATATTTTCTATTTTTTGCACAAAATTTGGCTATTAAGGACCAACATCTTTATTTAATCATTTACAGTATGATTTTCTAAAGAACTATGTAACAATGTGCAATATACTAAAATTACCCCTGGAAAATTATTAATGAAAGTTCAATCGAAATCCATTCTGTAGTATTTTTTAAAAAGGCTAATGTTTCGCGGGTTCAACTGATTATAGACATTTCCCCCCTAGTTCTATAATTAGACAACGTAGAACTATTATACGATAATCATAACAAAAATATGCATTATCTCATGAATAATAGGACTTAAAAGAATGTACCTTATACCATTTGATTCAGCATACAAAAATACATTAAATTATGTTAAAATTGTCAACTATAATACCCAATTTTTAAGGAATTTCTTTTAAAGTTTGTTCCCTTTTTTACCCTCCTTAGGGGTGGAGTTTTTGAAAATCGCTTCTTAGTGCGCCTGTACGTCCTAAGAAGTACTTTTCCTCCAAGTTTCGTGTTTGTAGGTTCAGTAGTTTGGTCTGCGCGGTGATCATCTCCCCAGTCAGGACTTTCACTTATATATATAGATAACAGTTTGCGGAAACCGATTTCACCACATTATCTTATAACAATGAAAAGAAGTCCCTCGCGTTTTATCGACAATTTGAATTTCTTCCATTGCTATAATAACGCGTATGTTTAGAAATTATCATTTGTAATGTTAGAATTTTGAGGTTTTGGCGGCAAAACCGTTGCCAAATTTGTAAAATATGCAATGTCTCACGAACTATGGGACTTAGAAGAATGTAGTTTGTACCATTCGATTCAGCATACAAAAATACATTGAAATATGTTATCTTTTTTACTTAACTATAATACTCGATTTTTAAGGAATTTTTTAAAAGTTTGTTTATTTTTTTTACCCCCCTTAGGGGTGGAGTTTTTGAAAATCCCGTCTTAGTGCGCCTCTGCATACTAAGAAGTATTTTCCCTCCAAGTTTCGTGTTTGTAAGTTCAGTAGTTTGGGCTGCGTGTTGATCATCTACCCAGTCAGGCCTTTCATTTATATATATAGATATGTAAACCATTCATTTTGAAAGTGGGGAAGCCCATTTTGTGAAAAAAATAGTTAAAGCTAAATCTTATAAGAAATTAACATAAAATTTATGTTTTTAAACAATTTACAATAAATATCTTTTAATATCAGTATAAATTTGTTACTACGGTGGAACTCCAGATATACGTTACCTGAGTTATACGTTTCCCTCAGTTATACGTTTCAACTCAGCGGTCCCGACCGCTTGCCATTAAAAATTAGCTGATTTATACGTTTTGAGTTACACATTTCCGTCAGTTATACGTTACGTTCTTGCGTCCCCGGCCAAAATTTTGTCTCATTTATGCATTTATTAAACGGAATTACTGACGACACGTCGGATGAGTCTGATTTGAAAGATCTCATTGAAACTTCCGAGCTGCCCTGAGGACTTATGATGTAGACATAGTAAAGCAATTCGTCAGTAGTAAAAACGATAGCGAAACGATGGCTGCCTTATTAACCGAAATGCAAAGTTTGTTGTTCAATGTCGGTACTGCCGAAAAGAAACAATCGGATATTAGTGATTAATTCTACCAGATTCAGTAAACTACTGAAATATCTTTTGATAAATGATTTACATGCGAAGGCGATTCCAATCATTTCTTTTAAGTACTCCATGCGTATTAAAAATATTTTTAATAAAGCTTTTATGGTAAAATTAACTTCATGTATACTTTTCTTATATGCCTTTTTTCTACTCTGTTCCATTTCCTAAACTTTATATCATGGGTGCAGTAATATTTGTATAAATAATGTAGGCAGTTTATTTTGAAGTAAGCAGAGTATAACTTTTAGTTATAACGTAGTGAGAAGCTTTTGCTGGTTTAAGAGAGCTTATCATATTAAAGTTAAATATAGTGAAAATGCAGAGTATATATATATAGAATTCAATGAAGACAAAAGTTATTCAAACACAGGAGATTTATTCAAAGTACTCACATATTATATTACAGCATCTTGATACTAACAACTTGATATGAAACAGTTTCGTTTTTGAAGACAGTAACGTTTCACTTTCACAAAAACACGGATATTTAGCAGATAGACGTAAACAGAACAAGACAAACTTATTTAACACATCAAATATATTTATACTTTATTGCACCAAGCTGCTTGAATTTAAATACTATCGCCATCAACCACAATGATCATCGTTCACTTTTATATCACATTAATAAGCCAGATATTCTAATACCACGACGATATCTTTTGAAAGAACACCGCCGATTGCTTGATCAATCGATTTCCAATATACAACCTATGCAAAGATTCAGCAACTATTTATACTGGTAGAATGTCGGCTAATCACTAGAAACACCCACTTTACTGGAACGATCCACCGAAATTTGCATACACGTGCCATTGTTGATTCGACGTTCGGTCTTCCAATCCGAACGGCCTACGTGTGCCGCCATCTAGTGAGTGGCAGAGGCACTACCTCAGAAGTACTTACGATGTAGTGTGGTTCTTGTTAGAAGTAAAAATGTGTTTGTGTTTCTATATTTACGTTTTAATGATGGACTAAATAAAAAGTATTTGTTCATGAAAACAGCTCAAATTATGGGAAGAATAAAGTGCAAAAGGTAAGTAAAAACGATGTATTCACAAAAGTAAAGTATATTTATGAAGTGTATTTTATATTTAATAAAGGTAAAACTTTAATGTTTATTACTTAATATGAAGAATACAAAGAGTGTATGAGTGATAATGAATGGTAGTTTTTATGTGTTGCTTGAGTCAATAAGACCAACATATATTCTGGAGACATGTGATTTTCCTGACAATATTTAAGAAACTGCCGTTTTCGATATAAAAGGTAACTGGAACTCCTCAGCGGAACAAAGTTTTTAGGATATATATAAAAAAAAAAATTGGTAGACCATTAATTGAGTTGTACGCTTTACTGAGTTATACGCTTTGTTGTTCGGTCCCGAGCAAAACGTATAACTGGAGTTCCACTGTAGTAATTTATTTGGTCAACGATATTTCAAATACTCTGATTTTGAAAGTGAGGCAAGTTCACTTTCAATAGGATTATTTTTTATCTTGCATAATATTATCAAGCACAATCAAAATTTAGCCATTCTACTACAACTGTAGGGGATTGGCAACATTGGTAAAACAATGTTTTATCATGATGTGGGTATTCACCATTTGACTTAAATTGCACACTTACTTATACAAGTTGTAAAATAATTTCCAAAAAAACACTTTGGTGTATATTCCCCAGGATTATTACAAATTAATGCAAAAATATTGCAATAATGCATTTGTAGTACATGAAATTAAAAGTGAAAAATACTACTCAACCAAACCTGTGGAGGAAGAAATTTTAAAAAGAACAAAAAATACTGATGAAGAAACTGTCAATTAGCTGAATATTTTTTGGATAAGATTTTTGAGAAATGTGCCATATAAATTGTTTTATAAAATGTTGATGGAAAAATATTTGCAATTTAAAGCCCTTGATTTATCATCAAAATAAGGTCCTAGTAATTTCAGAGAAAAAGTATGATAATTTTTATATGAGAAAACTAGACTTATTACTAAAGAAAAATATATAACAATATGAGGGATTTATTACCCTATGTACTACCTATTCTTCATGAATACTTTAAAAGTTTTTTAAAAATTAAGAAATATAATTATAGGCATGCAACTTATTACTGAATTTTTTTTCTACTTTTTCCTATGAAGTTAAATTTATTTTTTGTTTTATTGTAACTTTTTTAAAGAAGAATAAAATTTTGAAATAAAATAAGTAAATATAATAAAATATTCAAATTTTTGTTATTATTAGAGATTGACCGAAACCGAATTTCGGTGATCTTCCCACTTTCGGCCGAAACCAAAAGTGTAAAAAAAAAAATTAAAAACTGATTAATACATACATAACTGCATATAATTTTTAATTAATTAATAGCAAATAATTAATAATTACTTAATAACTAATTACATTACTAATTAATTTATTAATTTTATGTGTATTGAACCACATTTCTAACAAACAAACGTACATATACAGGTAGTCCTAAAATATATGTCAAAAATGTGAAAGTAGGTAGATGAGACCTTAATAAGCAGATTTCGTATAGGAATGTGGGTGCGGAAATGCAGCATTGAGGCAATAGAGGGCGCTGTTGAATTCGACGGAAGAAAGCATTTCGCTGACTTGAATCGTCATTCCCCGCACGGATTTCGAGCAATATGCATCGTTAAATCGATGTGGAACTTGTCGACATGCATTTCATGTATGGGGCTGCACAAGGAAATGGAGCGGCTGCTCAAAGGATGTCCACAGAACGATTCCTGGGTAGGAATCTTTCGGATCGCCAAACATTTGAGCGTCTTCATCGGGAGCTGTACATGATTGGATCGTTTTATGCTTCCAGGCGTGATACGGGCACTGGAAGATATCGCAGAAATCTAGCAGTAGAAAAAGAAGTATTACATACAGTAAGAGGATAATCTTTCGACAAGTTCGAGAGCCGTTGAATGTGTGCATCCTTTGAGCAGCCGCTCCATTTCCTTGCTTTGCCCCATACATGAAATGCATGTCGGCAAGTTCCGCATTGGTGTAACGATGCACAATGCTCAAAATCCGTGCAGGTAATGACGATTCAAGCCAGAGATACGCTTTCATCCAACAAACTCAACAGCGCCCTCTACTGCCTCAACGCTGCATTTTCGCATCCATATTCCTATCCAAAATATACTTATTTAGGTCCCCTCTACCTACCTTTACATTTTTGACATATATTTTAGGACCACCCTGTATATGTGTGTGTGTATATGTTTCAAACAAAAATGAAACATAAATAATAATAATTAATTATAAACTTTATTTTCCGTTTCAATATTCTCAAAGAGAGACATGTTTAACATTATTTTGTACTTTAGCTAATTTTAAATATATATAAGGATAAAATGTAACAGTTGTCAATTTTCTTTTAAGATATGCAATGCACAATAAGATCAAAATAAATCTTTGCTCACTCACCGCCTCCCCCTTCAAAAAAAAAAAAAAAAAAAAAACTTTGCCACAATCTGCCTTCCTAAGAAAGTATTGAAATGGCACCCTATTTGAAAATTTTATCTCCGATGCCAAGTTGACTCTCTGTGCCTCTATCCAAAACTATTTATTTTCATACTAGGGGGCCTACCCCCTGCGATCTACGCTCGCCAACCCCCACTCAGACTTCGAGGCCTCTAAAAACATGACAGCGTGCTTTGTTTTAAAAATATTGGTCAATCTGTAATTGGGTTGCCATGCTTTTAACATTTTAATGGGGCATTTTTTGATTATCATGTCCTCATACACAGCTGTTACAACAACTGACGACTGTTTTCGGGATTGATAAGTAAAATCAATTACAACTTGAAAACCAGCTTGTATAAAATGGTTAGGTTTAAATTGTGGCTACCACTTGGACTTTTATAACAACGATCTGTATTCTATTCTTCCTTTGCGTTTAAGGATGAGAAAAATTCCATCTGCTTGTGAATAACATTAAGAACCACGGTATTGAAAAGTACTATGTTATATATATTTTCAGTAACAGGTTTTAATTTTCTCTCTATTTTAGTGCACCATCATGCATAGTTTCATGTTATTTTAAATATGTAAATTATTTATTTTAATTAATATGTATATACGAATTTCCTAATAATTATTTATCATACAAAATTAATTAAATATTTTGTGCATGCATGACTGCATTTATTTGGCATCAATTGATGAGATATTTAAACAAATTTGCTATCGCGATAATTTTACACCATATTATGTCACTTGAATATTGTCCATAAGAAAATCGTGTACTTTTCCAGTATAGGATCCTTTGCTTTTAGGTTTGGCGTAATTTGAGCTTCAAAAAGGGATAGATTCGTTAATATACATATATTTGTTGCCAAAAGTTATGAAAACAATCCCAATGAACTTTTGGTGCTTTTCTATTATAGGGGTCTTGACGTTTTTTTTTAAAGCTTGGCGCAATTTGGGCATCAGAAAGTGAGATTTGGTGCCAAATGACATAAACAGCCATGGAAACAAATTCGACGATTTTTTTTTATATGCGTATTTTAATTATACGTATATTATTATTGTTTTTTTGTATCAAAATACTTCTGATTATATATAAAATAAGATAAATGACATTTTGCGCTAAACAAATTGTATAAATATTGAAAAAATGCTTCTGTATACGAAATGACAAAGTGAATAAGTTGACAGAAAGTATGTTGCCAAATTTCCTTTTCCGGCAAGGCTATTTTCCCTATTTCGTCAAGGCCCCATAAAGTGGAAAAGCACCGAATAAATTAAATTAAATGCTGACAGACGTTTGAATCCTGACGATAGAAATGTGATTTTTTTTTCCAAATTTTCCTGAAAAACATAATTTAATCACAATCTTGTCTTCATTAATGATAGAAATAAAAGATAAATTCAAAGTAAAAAGAATATAGATTCAAAGTAGATTCAAATAAAAAGAAATCAATAATCCCTATCGGGATCCTTTTCAAATTTTTTCCCTTTTTTGTCACAAAAAAACTGAGTAATTAGTTGCCATCATTACAGAAATGTCATTTAAAATTAGAAAAAAATTAATATCTCGAAAACTAATTCCAATTTCAAAATTCTATTACCAGTTTTGACATCCGCGGATTTTTATGGACAATTGGTATTAATTTCACCATCAAGCGTTTAATATTTTATTAAAAATAGCCCTGAAACATAATCATTCGTTTAATCAGTCGTTTCATAAAATCGTTTCATAAATTCGTTTCATAAAATCGTTTCACAAATTTGTTTCATTAGGATTTTATATATATAGGGTAGATAAAATAAAACGTAATTAATTTATCAATAAGACAGAAATAGTTTCCAATTATACGAATTTCATCTAATAAAAAAATATTTTAAGTGTACATACTTCGATATATCTTTTGTAATAAATTTCGTAAAACTTCATATGTTTTAACAACACCTTTCTCATAAAGCATTCGAAACAATCTGAGGTTTCAAAGTAAAAATTTTCTATTACTGTTAAGTTTGCAGCTTTTAAAGATCACGTGATAAACGTCTATTAAGTTTAGTTATATATGCATTGCTTGCTTTATAATTTACACTTGCATCATGAATCAGTCATGAGGGATAATGATAAACAGTGGAGTTCACAGCAATAAACAGTGTCTCATTTGAGCCGATACAACTCATATCAATGAGTAAAGTTGAAAATTTCCGAAAGAAGGAACAAGATTTTGCAATAGAGATAGTTTCGGTCAGGCTGAAATTTTGGCAGCAGATTCACCGAAAACGAATATTCGGCAAAACTCCTTTGGTTGTGTTGAAACCAAAATATCGGTCGATCTCTAGTTATTATATTCCATTCAAAGAAAATCACCGTTTTCAACAAATCTTTGTTTTTGAAAGTGAGACAAGTCCATTGGTGCATATCAAAACAAATATTTTCTTTTTCAGCCAACATGGATAACCATTATTGCATATTAAATTTAAATGCAATAAGACCACAAAAAATATAAATTAAGTTTATTACTGAAAATATTTTTAAACCCATTCAAATGCAAATCATCAAATATCTTCCAATAACATGAAATGGACTTGACCCACTTTCAAAATCAACAGCTCAATATGTATTCATTATTTTTGGAGTAATTTTTTCATTGGTGTGAAAAGAATATCCTTAAATGGTGAAAATTAAAATATATATATATATGACTATATGTTATGTTTTGTAAATTAGTTTCTTGAACAAAATAATGTAAGCAATATTACAATAAATTTTTTCATAGCATAGTTATGTTTATTTATGTGCTTCTCAATTTTTCTGTTCCTTACTTTATATACAAAAAGAAAAAAAAAACTTAAATAAAATTTATTGTAAAAGGAATTGCAAATAAATTTCTGTTCGTAGTAAAATCCTGAAAATAAAGGTTGTCTGTAACAGAATCTTGCTTTAAACAGAAAATGTTTCTGATCCCTGTGCAAAGAATGCCATTCAAATATACCTGCAAACATGGAAACTTATCTAAAGCAAATTTTTTTCTTTAGTCCCTTGCAATTCCATCACAGGTTTTACAGTGTAACAGTAATTCTTTTTAAATGTATTTTTCTTTTTTTTTTTAATGCATTTTGCTCAACGCTTTGTATTTTCTCCTTTTTGGTAATTCTAGTGTTTTCAAATGAAATCATTATTTAAAATGTATAAAATAATAGATGTGTAAATAAAATTTTATTTATTTGTTTTTTCAGAAATTATCACTGGTGATGTTCTTTTCGATGTAAAGGTGTGTATATAATGTTTACTACTTTATGACTAATATGATTTAATTTGAGATTAATTTTCTTTTTCTAAATAGCCTGGATTTTCCTTTTGGATTAATTAATAAATATTTTATGGTAGTAAAACATGAAAAAATTGTTCATATATGTTAAAATATAATGTTATATTTATGCATACAATTTTGCATGTTAGTGTGCTAATTATTATTGTTATCTATTTTCAAATGTTTCTCTATTCCATTAGATAAACGATAGTGAATCTAATGTTCATCTTTATTATTGTTTTATATTTATATACTTGTTTGTGTTTATGTACTTGTAAACTTAATTTTGGTACTTATTATTTAAAGTTTCTATTCTATTAATATTTTTTCTGCAATATATCTAATATGCACATTTCCCATAACATCTTAATGCAATTCATACCAGAAAGGCCTGGAAAAGTGGGAGATTTAAACCCATTTTAGGCCAAGCATAGAAATTTTATAAAATGTGGTGTTATTTGCATTGAAATTTGCTTAAATTACATTCATTAAGACACCAAAAATGTTTCATGCAAGAAAAATAATATTTTATTTAATTTGACGTTACCATTATTAATTTACCATTAATAATTTACCATTAAATTTAAATAAAAAAATTTTAAGTTTTCTTATGGCATTTGTTTTATTTTTATTTTATTTACAGAACTTGCAACTTTACTCCATTATAAAAACATATGATTAATCTCAAGTGGAATAATAATACATTTTCAAAAAGTCGAATTCGTCAATAACCGTTTCAAGTAAAACACCAGCGTATTTTGAAAATTTCTCAACAGAAAGTTATTACTTCAATTGAATTACTAATATTTTATAGATGTCTCCAGAACCCTTAAAAATAGCAGAAAAATAAAATTAGTGAAAAATATACGTCACAGTGTTAATCCTAATAATATTATAAATCTGATTGTGTGCAAATGTTAGGCTGAAGCCAGCGTCAAAATGGAGCATTTAATGATCCTGTATCTTTGCATATACGTTGATTATAACCCTCAAATGAACATAGGCCGGGTTTTGTTCATTTTATTCAAATATTTTTCTTAATAATTCAAAATTTCGTTATTTTCATAGAGAATAAATGGACATTTTCCCATAAAATTTAACCATTTTACTTTATCGTTGCTAGGGCTTTGATCGTTGCCAATAAATAAAAACACGGAAACATAATTTTTCCTCAACAATTAATTTTCAATTGAACGATTTTCACGTGAAAAATGAAAATGAAAAAGAATTCAAAAGAAGAAGAATTTCTGTGATGTTTGAAACAAAAATATTCGTTATTAATCGTAATTAAATCGTAATTAAATATTCGTTATTAAATCGAGTATTCGTTATTATACATGAAGTATGAATATCGGTTACATTAAAAAGATCTTTTTCTGTCAAAAAACTGCGTTATAATTAGATGGAAAAATGAACAATAATTATATTCTTAAAAATAGATTTCGCTTGGACCATGGAACTATGAAAAGGATCTTCCTCGGCTTGGACAAATATGACGTCATAAATAAAACAAGTATTTTCAAAAATAGTCGTAATAATACAAGGAGCATGAATATCAATGTATAATGAAAGTAGATAGATAATGGATGTAATATTTAAGATGAAAAACTGAAATATTTTTTATCGATACTGATTAATAATTAGCTTGAGTACCAGTTACATACAAATGTGAGTTTTCCGCTAAAATTTACGTCCTGATTGCCAGAAAAAGAAAATTAACAAGAATTATGGCATTAAAAAGAGATTTCTCTGAGGAAAAAGTGACGTCATATTTGAAATAAAACGGGAATTTTCAAATTTGTTTTACAAGGCGCGGGTATTATTTCCGTACATTAATAATACAAGGATCAGTAAGTATAGAAAGTAGATGAGTTTCACGCCATATTTATAATGAAAAATTTAAATGTTTCTTTATCTATACTGATTATTAAGCATGAGTATCCGTTATATACAGATGAGAGTTTTCTGCTAAAAATCACATCATAATTTTAAAAAAAGGAATATGAACACGAATCTATTATATTAAAATCTGACCGTGTGTTTGTATTTCGCAACTACTCCTAGACTATCGAATGCAACGCGATTTATTTAATACCGGTTATCATTGATCCGAGGATGTCACACAAACTCTCAGAATTTAAAAAATTAAATTCGATGCCAAGATTTTTTTTTTGTAAATTTTAACGAAGTTTCTCTAAAAACGGAAAGTAAATTACTCCAAATTTGTGTATAAAAAAGGAGAAATAAAACAGATCAGTATATTTTTTACACCATTTTCTCATTAAAACTGAAAAACAGAATTTATTTTCACTTTGAATAGATGGTGAAAACAAAATCTTGATTTCAGTAAATTAACCGAAAAATAAAAATATATTTTCACATATTCAAACTTCATGAATCAATTTATTCTGGATAACAAAAATTGCCTGTAAACATACTGTCATTTAGAAAACAAGATTTGTTTCAGCTATACATTAAACAAAGGAGGCAGAATTGAATTTAAAGAAAAAGCATATACAATTTCCAATTAATGTTTTTTGAAGGATGGCTGTTAAAACGTTTCACAAAGGCGTTAAAAAGTTAAATTGTTTATCAGCTAAAATTGACATTTGTTTTTACCCAATTCGTCTAATTCCACGATTTTTTTTTTGGCCCTCCTTTTTGCATTGGTTGCAATTTCCTTTTCGCGATTATTTGACATAAAATTTCACTTTTTTAAGACTGAGTTATGTCAAGGTCCCTATAACAAAAAATACCGTATTGTCTCCTATGAAATGTGATAGATAGTTAGTTAATTATTAACGTTTTTAATTCTCGGGAGTGAAATATTTGGCTTAATGAATGTATTTATTCTTCTTTTAATGTTGCGTGAACGAAGTCACGGGTAACAGCTAGTAAAAATATATTTATTGAAATGGTGCGTTTACACACCTTTGGCCGAAAATGGGTTAACGACACTGGGAAAAGTCAGGGAATTTTGATTGAAAGATGGAAATGTCACGAAATTTTGTTACACAACTGTAAAATTCAATGCAATTTGGAAACTGACTGCTCACAGCTTAATTTCATGAGACAGAAAGAATCATCTCTTAAAAACTCTACAAAATTTTTAAAAGATGGTGCTTTAATGCATTCACTGCCAAAGCTGAGATGGTGCATCTGTTCACACACGCCAAGATCATTTCTGCATTTTTATTCTTTTGAATTATTTTCTGTTTTATTATTTAAATATTTACATTATAACAGATTGGAAAATTATTCTAAAACTTATACATAATTTTATTTCAATATACCTATCAAAATTTCAACATAATATAAAAAAAAAACTTTTATTTGTTGTATTCTTCAAAATATATTGTGAATAGATATGTTTTTCCATTCTAAACATTTAATTATTGTATCTAGGTTTTGAAAAATACATGATCCATTTCAGTACGCCAAGTGTATTATTTAGCCTCTTCCTGTGCACCAAACACCTAAACATTGCATGTATTTTCTACGGTAATACTTGTAATTGATAATTTATTTCAGGAGATCAATAATGAGTTATCTTGTAACTAGCAAGGAAATTCAGTTTGCCAACTACGAATGTTCTCGTAGATAGCATCGAACATGCTAAAAAAATCCTTAATCTCTAGCCATGATTGATATTTTTTAAAATAAATTTAACTAAGACAAGTGCGAAAGAAGCCCACCTTCTCTTTAGTAGTTAGAGTGCTGATTTAAAAAGAGTCAAGATTTAAATTTCAACTCAGGGGCATGGATGTTTGTAATGGTTTAGATTAAACTTTAAACAGAGGCCCAATTCTCTGTGTTGTCTGTTTACTCTGTGTTGTCTCTCTCGTCTATTTAGTTGCCTTGTGCAAAAGATGACCATGGCAGCTAGGGTGGTCTTTATATGATCAATTTTAACTTTTTAAAAATTTTCTTCTGTCTCACCCTCAAAATTTGTTCCAATACAGTAAAAAACAAAGTAGGAAAAGTTTGAATGAAAAAGAAATATATTTAGAGGTAGCTCAAGATTGCTGAAGTTTGGCGATTACACTTAAAAACATTGTGTTATTGACAAGAGCAAACTAAGCCAAAATGATAATTTTTATTACGATAGTAAATTATTTTCATATTTTATATAACATAAAAGCACAATATTACCGTAAAATACCATTTTTCCGCCCTTCCCGATTAAGCGCCCCCCTCCCACTTTGTAAACAAATTGGAAAATTTAAAAAATCCCGAGAAAGCGCCCTCCCCCAAAAGAAATTTCGCAGTGCACGTCAAGATCAACACCAAAAATTTTATCTCCGGAGTGTTTTTTTTTTCCGACGGATCAGAAAGGCGTGACGATTCTTTGATATATCGCAAACATGTACAAACACATTGTCGATCTGAAAAAGCAATATAACCAAACATTAGTTTTTCTGTAAGTTAATCTCCATGGCGATATGAAGTTAATAAAAATTTCGATAGTGAAAGTTTCTCATGAAATAAGTTAAAAAAATGTGTATTTGATGCTGTGTGGAAAATATTTTGATTAAAGGAGAATCTATTTATTTTATTAAAGAATTTATAGTCGTATTTAACATTATTATGAAAACGAATCACAAAAAAAATATCGATTGATTGATAAGATCAATCGATTTGTTGATACACAGTCGAATTTGTAGTGTAATTTGTGCTATCTTTGTGGTAGTAATGTTTTTTGTTTTAATAATCTGGCAACACTACCAATTCCTTCTATATGTTCTCAATTTTTGTGATTTGTATTATTTATTTAAAATTTATAGATACAAAATCATGATTTAAAAAAAAAAACTGTTATTTAATCTCCCTAACTTACAACAGATGGCGACACCACATAAAATGTTACTAGTTCTCGAAATTACTTCAGGACATTTTCAACTGCAATTTCTCAGTGTTTTTTAATTATTTTAAGTCATTAAGTTCCTTTTATTTTTCTGTTACCATATTAATGACAGATATTAGTGTTAGTATTTATCTAAATACATTCCAGTTTCAAAGCTTCTGAAATCCAGAATTTTCTATAATCTGAAATCGCCATTAATCGTGAAGTTATACTGTTTTTCTATTTTGTCTATAATTTTGTTTTCAAAATGTTTTTCTTTTGTTACTTTATTAAAATAATGCATGCTTTGCGATAATCAGCCATTAGCATCTCCAGTTTTAATACCGTGTAAGCGCCCCCCCCCCCCCCTGCTTTTTTTACGATTTTCCGTCATGTTTAGGGGGGCGGATTAACGGGATTTTACGGTAAGCATATAAAAAATTTAAAGTATGAAAGTGTTAGTAATTAGATTAATTTGTTAAGTCCATTTTTCTACAGTAAGGATAAGCTTTCAAATGTTCCTCCACAATATTCACCAATAGCTGAAACTGAGGTTCATTTCGTGGAAAGAGGATTCTAATGCATTCTTTGGTCAAAGCAATACCTCTCTCAGCATGATCATTTACCACTTTAACAGATTGCACCATTTCTAATGCAATCCTATAATCAGAATTAGTGTTCCAATGTTCAGTGTCTACTTGAAAGAATCCTTGGGGTAAATTCATTTCTTTGAACAGCTTGAAAGATTCTTTGGTAACAAAATCTTCAAACTTCTTTTCATGAAAATGTTTAAGGGAAACAGTTATCTTCTTCTCAGGAATCTAATACAAGTACATGGCTATCGAAAAGGGACAATCCAGAAAGATCTAACAAATATTACAGATGCTTTGAAAATTTCTCAGATACAGCTTTTGCAATTTCTTCATGTATTCTTGAATACTCTAATAAACTATTCATTAACTGAAAGTCATTGTTTGGTGAGGGTTCAGTTATTGAAGCAGTAATTGAAACTTTAAAATGCACTCACTATAAAAATACAATCATCACGAAGACCTTATTCTCCCTTTTTGGTAAGCATTAATTGGGACTTAAAGATGAATATCTTTAAAGAAAATATCATCTTAGACATCCAATGAACAAGATGCATTGCCATGGTAAGCATGAAACGAATTCCTCTGACAGGTATTCCTCCAAGGAAAATAATAACAAGTTCTGCAAATTCTTGATAATCAACTCTTGGTCCAGGTGCTGATGGTGTTGATCATGATTCTTTTCTAGTAGCAAACTCCAAAATTTCATCTTTTACATTTTGTACAAGAACTCTAACAAACCTAATAACTCTAATATATACCTATAATAACTCTAATAAATCTCTCTTTCAAACCTGTTTCAAATTTGTCTCTATCTAGAAATCCCCAGTACCCTTGGAAATGTTTGAATAAAGGTACTTCTGGACTTGATGACAAAGTTCACAAAGAATGATGAAATACTTTTTCAATAATTTCCATAATATGATGACGGCAGGCAAAAAAAAAAAAAGTTTCTTCCCAAGGTTTTCTTCTAAAAGGACACAAGCACCTTTATCATTTCCAGTATTTGCTTATTTGGTATCAATGCTCATTCCAATCACTTTATCTGCAATATCCCATTCATTCAGAACTTTATAAATTGGGAAGTCTTGTGCTTTGCCTGTTGCAGAAAGTAGTTTAGCAACTGAGAGCATCAGAGAAGCTCCTTTTCTGGAAATTATAATTGGTAGTTTATCTATTTTCTCTTTACCAGTTAATTCTGGTAAAAGTTTCCAATTTCTATGGATAATGAGAAAAACATTTCTTTGTAGCCGTTTAATTTTTGTGATTGTTTAATTCTATGAACAATTCTTTTTCAACCTGACTGACTTCTTTAATACATAACATATCCTAAACTCTGCAGTTTCGGCAACTACAAATATTGCCTGATACTTTTGTCCTGTCTAGAGCTGTTGCTAAATCTGGAGTTATAATATCCATATGCCCTCCCCCCTCTTAGCTTTGGATTGACCAGGATCTGATGCTGCATCCCCCAACAGTTTTATTTCCTGATCGTGTTGTTCATTTTCATTCATTTCTATCTTCTTCATTTGAGCTACCTGTAGAACATTCAAGTACTGCTATTTTTGCTTCTTTCTCCTGTGAACATTTAATTTTTTTGTAATATTTTCTTCAGGAGATTCTTCTTTTTATAAGCAATCAATTCCTTCTGCAAGAGATTTATTTATGTCAATACCAATTATTGATGCTCGTCTGCCATCTCGCTGTGCTAACAAGAAATTTCTATCTTCAACTATTTTGATTATGTTTAATGCATTGGCATGAGCAATATGAAATACGTTATCTAATTTTGAAGAAAATGCATGCTTTTTGATTTCCTTTATTCTTCTTTAACCAGTCTTCATTCTTCAAATAATTCCAGACATTTATTATTTTTATATCAATGAATTATTTTTGGATAACTAACTTAATAATTACATTTACTAATGCTTTTATGGATTTGATAGTGTACATAAGTGACTTTTAATATATTGAAATAATTTTATTAATACCGCAATTAGATATATATTTTTCAAGTAAAAGGAGAAGAAAACAACAAAATAACCCCGATTATGAAACTTTTGCTTCCTTGAGCTACCTATAAATATTAGTTTTTAGTGATTAAATTTTACAAGAATTATTTTTAGATATAATGGAACAAATTTAGAGGGTGAGAGCAATGAATTTTAAAACTTCAAAAATAAGGACCACTCTACCATGATACTCGCAAAGAAATGACAAATAATTAGAATAAATTAAACTATTTTTGTTAACAACTTTATTTTCTTTTTATGCTAATCAAGAAAAACAAAATTTAATTGTATAATAGGTCAATTTAGTTTTCTAATAGTTATCTTTTTTGCATATTAAAAAATGTAAAATTTTTCAAAAAAGTCACACACAAAAATAAAGTTAAACGGTGTGGAAAAGTAAGGGAAAATAAGGAAGTTCAGATGCTGGCTTTCCTGTATATTGGGCTGCCATTTGCAACTAAAAAGCGACTGTTTTCGGCATCAGGTGACTATGGCTACTATTTTAGCTCAAAAACTTTAAAAGCGACTATTTTGAAGAAAAAAAGAATATTTTCCAATCCAAGCTACTATTTTTTTTTTAAATATAAAACAGTGAGTGAATCTGATTTCCATCTCTTTGCTTACTCACATGAAATGCTAGCTAGGAGGACAGAAGTTTGACTCAGACAGTGAGCTGCAGACCAGCATACAGAATTGGCTGTAAGGACAGGTGGCTACCTTCTATGACGAGGGTATAAGAAAGTTGATACCACACTACAACAAATGTCTCAGTCGGAGTGGCGACTATGTAGAGAAGTAGGTGGATGGTATATCTAAATGTTCCAAATGAAACAGTTTTGATTTTCACTGTAGTTTTCATTTCATAACTGATGAGACCTTGAAAGGAAAAAAAAAATAGGAAAAAACTGGAATGACAGCAAATGCAATGAAGATAATTTTCATATTTTAATGACACAATTTTGACAACACAAACTGCAGAATATTTACACGCGCGAACTTATATTAAAAAAAAACAATTATCATCTCACATATTTACTCTTTTAAACATATTTCGCTTTCTTACAAGCAGAACGGCATTGCTACATATTCCCGTCTTATTTCACACAAAAAACCAAAAACAAAACATTCTAAAGTTTCTGAGTTCAGTTCAGTTCAATAAAATAAAGAAAAGTTTCAGTTCAGATTCATGAGTCACTGCGAAGTGAAACAGATGGAGCTGGCCATAACATACTCCCCCCGTTGAGTTTCCCCTTGTTGAAACTCAACCACAGTCGAGGACAGGTTCATGAGGTCTAAACGTTCTGGGGTTCGAACCACTCGTCCAAATCTAGATACTCTAGGAGAATTCTCTTTAACTTCACCAGAATCGGGAGAATTTTTATCTGTAGTTTCATTATGGTGAGGAGACTCGATATTTTCCTGAGAAAAGTCATCTGAATCGAAATTTACTTCCAATGGATATAGTCTTTGTGCAGGACGGAGAATCTCGCCAAACTTAGTGCGTAACTTTGCTAAGCGTACTATACCATCTTTTCCTGGAAACAACTGGATGACTTTTCCTAGAGGCCAATTTATTCTTTTTTCTTTGGTACCAATTATAACAATATCACCAACTTTCATCTTGTCATGTTTTTTAGGAATCGAAGATCGTAAAAAGCCTAAGTATTCCTTTTTGAATCTATTCTTTAGATTCTCTCTCACTCTTTGAATGTATTGCCACCTTTTCACAATATTAGTCTTTTCAATTTGGTCTAAATCAGGAACTTCGCTCGTACGAAGATCTTGTAGAAATGATGCTGGGGTTAGAGCTCTAAAGTCAGCTTCTTCTGATACGTAAGTTAGAGGTCTGTTGTTCATTACTGATTCACATTCGCAAACAAGAGTAAACAATTCTTCATAAGTCAAAGACGAACGTCCTAAGTTTTTTCTGAGCAGATCCTTAAGAATTCCAATGAGCCTTTCCCAAAACCCTCCCCACCAAGGGGCGGAGGGTGGGTTAAACTTCCAACGAATTTCATTAACTTCAAATGTTCGTTGAATCTTTTCCCAGTCCAGTTTTTTCAATGCTGTATTTAAGCCTGTAAAATTTGTTCCATTATCAGAATACAACACAGATATCCGACCTCTTCTTGCTATGAATCATCGCATAGCCTGAATCAAGGTATTAGTACTAAGAGATGGAATTATTTCCAGGTGCACCGCTCGAAATACTGCACAAGAAAACAAGACTATCCATACCTTTTCTCCAGATTTTGTCAGTAATGGACCAGCCAAATCAACTCCTGAGACTTGAAAAACTGCTGCAACTCTAGTTCGATCTGCAGGGAGAGGGGGAAATGGCACTTCAATGTGTTTTACCTTTTGTTTCTTGCAGATAACACATTCGTTGATTATACTTCGTATGGTTCTTTTACCTTTTAAAATCCAAAATCTTTCTCGCAAAATAGTCAGGAGAGTAGATGTTCCAACATGCTTGTTCAGAATATGCTCTTGTTCAATAAGCCTTCTCACTACTGGATGTTTCGAAGGAAGAATCACTGGAGCAATAAAATCATATGTTTCATCTTCATTAGTAAGTCTTGATTTCAATCGCAATAGTCCATCATCATCTTTAAAAGCTTGGAAATTGACAAGAGATTGTCTACCATTTTCATGAGAAAAGCATTCTGTCTGCACAGCACGGAAAAGTACTTTCTGTGCACTCAATATTTCTTCTTCTGTAAGGAGTGGATGTTTTCTCAAATCACGAGCTTTGGGGTGAAATCGCATAATCCAAGCTAGCACTCTCACTATTTTGGAAAATTTCGATATTCTTTTTGATAATTCAGAAACAATCGTCTTAAATTCTACATTGCCAGCAGAAACAACTGTTTTTCGTTTTTCTTGTTCAACTTCCTTTTCATTAACATTGACAATTGATTTGGGCCATTGTTCTTTTGAATTCTTTAACCATGTAGGTCCAAGCCACCATTCGGACTTCAAAAGTTGCTTAACTCCACATCCTCTGGATGGAAGATCAGCGGGATTCAGCTCACCAGGAATATGAAACCAATTTTCAGGCTCTGTGAGTTGTCTTATTTCTTTCACTCGATTAGAGACGAACACTGACCATTGTTCTTGTCGTTTAATCCAACTGAGAACTGTTGAAGAATCAGTCCAAAAGTAGGTATCAACGCTTTCGACTTCTAGAGCACCTCTTATAAATTTAATTAATCTTGCTCCAATAGTAGCTGCCATTAGAAGAAACGGGCTACTTGTAACCCCAAAAACACAACGAGTATGGCGGAAAATCCTTATAGAGCCATTGTCATTATACCAAAGAAATCGTAAAAAATTTCTGTCATTCTCGTGTAAAGAGATCTGCAAAAAAGCTCTTCTTATATCCGAAATAACACCAATTTCATAAAGACGAAATCTGGCTAATATCAAAGGAATAGTTTCAATAAAATTAATTCCAGTCTCTAAACAATCATTCAATGAGGGGCAATTAGTTATCTTAGCCGAAGCATCAAAGACCGGCCTTATTTTCATAGAAGACAGTGAAGACGTTTCTTTTATGATGGGACGATGAGGAAGATAATGAGCAACAGATACGGATATCTCATTTTCAGGAATTTCTTCAATTACTTCTTCATGAAGCCATTCTTCAAAAACATGATGATATTTCTCTCGATACCCAGTTTTCTCTAATTTCTTAGTAGTAGAATCAAGTCTTCTTAAAGCAAGATCATAATTACTAGGAAGGAAAGGATGATCCTTCTTCCAGGGCAAATGGACTTCGTATCTTCCATCATCTTTTTGTTGAACTGTGTCTTCAAAATGTATCATGACAGCCCTTTCTGAGTCTTCTTTACTATTTTGTTCAATAGAATCCCGAATACCAAGAACTTCTAAATCCCACAATACTGAAACAGGTACATCTTCTTTGGATAGCATGCTGACTACGGTCATATTCACATCATTCTGACGATTAAATTGAGGGATCTTGCCTATCAAAGTCCAACCTAATTTTGTTTCCATGGCCACCAAACCGGATTTTAGCTGTTCTCGTTTTCCTGTAAATAGCTTACCAGCAACGTCTGCTCCTAAAAGTACCTCAATAGGCCCTGTTTCTCGTGTATCACTCAGGTGGATTCCTTTATCTTTTAACTCGCGTATCCAATAACCATATTTAATCGCAGAAATATCATTACATATGACATCTTGATCTAAAGCATCCAAATTACAAATATAATTACTATCAAGGCTACTTAAATAAATTTTATAACAATTATGCTTATACAATTTTGTTTTTCTACCGCCAAATAATGAATGGCAAAACTCTTCCTCTCTTTGAAAATCAAAACCCAGTTCCTCAGCAGTGGATTTTAAGATATAAGACTTTTGGGACCCTGTATCTATAATTATTCTTGCGTTACGGCTTGAATTTCTTCCCTTTATCTTTACGACTAGTGTTTGTAACATAACTTCATTGGTAGAAGATAATTTCTTATTCATATTATGTTTATGTGTAAAAAGCGTATCAACACTTTTTTCTTTCCCACCATCATTACTTGATTTTGATGCCTCTTTAGATTTATTACATTCTAAATTAGGACACATAAATTTTACATGTCTTTTCGAACAACTCTGACATCTAATATTTGATTTAGTACACGAAACAGCCATGTGGCCTTTAGCTAAACAAACACGGCACAGTCCTTTTCTTTTAATGATTGAAAGTTTTTCAGACATAGGCATAAAAAATGCCTTTTTGCAAAAATGCGATTCATGATCTCTTAAACAAAATGCACACGAGACATCATTATAATTATGAGAAATTAACTCTGCAGCAGAAAAATTACTGCCTCTTGAATTCTGGCATGATGCCAATTCTTTTCGTTCAGGTACATAGTTACAAATATCCGATCTACTCAATTTTATTTTTTCTTCTGATTGTACTTCATTTTTAAGAAACAAAATTATGGCGTCAAAGCCCGATAATTTTTGCTCATTTTCTATAATTTTTCTCTGTCTTTCGAATGAACGTAAAATATTAACAGGCAATGCGCTTTCAACTAAAGGATACAGAATGACTCCACACATTTCAGTGGTAACACCTAAGGAACCCAAAGCCCTTATTTGTGTCGAAAGTTTATTATATAAACTACTCAGAGAATCAGCTTTCTTTTTAGTCGCATTATTCAATACAAGTTTCAATAATTCTCGTACATAAAAATCGATTAACAGATCGGTTCTGCCATATCTTTCCGATAAACTCTCAATCGCCAAAGAATAGTTCTCATTTGTTACTGGGAAAGATTCTATTAATTCCCTGGATTCCGATTTAATTTTCATCGACTGAATTAAATAATGGAATTTATCCACGTTGCTTAAACTTGCATTTTCATGTATGTTTTTGAATTGGTTCCAAAATGTAAGCCAATCTTTTAAATCTCCCCCAAACTTATACAATTCAACTTCAGGGAGTCGTTGACATAAAGCTTTTACTTTATCATTTTCTATTTGCAGGTTACTAGTCGAATTATTTTCATTTCGATTTAAATCTTGATTCAATTTTGCCTTAAAGTTATCCAAAACACGGTGCGCTTTTATTTGGATTCTTAGAGCCTTTTCTCTATATTCTTCAACAGAATTAAATTCTGCTTCAAATTCGGTGTCATCTGACAAACCATCTAAATAATTCTTATGAGTTATCTCTAATGCGTCAGCTTTCTGCTTGAATAAATAAAAATTAATTTCGATTTCATCGTGTTCTGCATTTGTATCATTTAATACACTTTCTAATTTATTATACGCTTTAGTAAAAGCTGATCGTTGAGTCGTTTTATTTCTTTTCAAGACTTCCATTTTTACTATCTAAGTTACGCAATATATTTATATTCTAGCAAATAATAATTATTCAATCTTCAAAATGGAAATTTCACTCTTACCTTCAATTTTTATTCTTTCAATTTATCTCCATGCCTTTGTGACAATCCAACGAAAATCGCCCACCCGGGGGCGCCAGAAATGTGGAAAAAACTTAAATTAAAATAAAGTGAGGATCTCCGCTGGAATGACAGCAAATGCAATGAAGATAATTTTCATATTTTAATGACACAATTTTGACAACACAAACTGCAGAATATTTACACGCGCGAACTTATATTAAAAAAAAAACAATTATCATCTCACATATTTACTCTTTTAAACATATTTCGCTTTCTTACAAGCAGAACGGCATTGCTACATATTCCCGTCTTATTTCACACAAAAAACCAAAAACAAAACATTCTAAAGTTTCTGAGTTCAGTTCAGTTCAATAAAATAAAGAAAAGTTTCAGTTCAGATTCATGAGTCACTGCGAAGTGAAACAGATGGAGCTGGCCGTAACAACCTTCTATGACGAGGGTATAAGAAAGTTGATACCACACTACAACAAATGTCTCAGTCGGAGTGGCGACTATGTAGAGAAGTAGGTGGATGGTATATCTAAATGTTCCAAATGAAACAGTTTTGATTTTCACTGTAGTTTTCATTTCATAACTGATGAGACCTTGAAAGGAAAAAAAAAATAGCCCTCCTATTTATTGTATTGCCCTCCTAAATTTATTGTAGTTTTGTTCACTGTGCTGTGTGAATCATATTTGTTTTTAATCTCGTATCTCATAGTATAAATATGTTTCATACCAGAAATATGAATTAATAAATGAACTGAAATAAATGCTACTTAGAAATAAGTCAATCATGTTTTCTATCACAATAATATATTTATAACAGATTTAAAGTGTTGTTAAAAATAATTAAAATGTTGAATAACAAATTTAAAATATAGAGAATAACAATTTAGAATACTGTCTTTGTTTCTTACTAATTTAGATGAATTTATTTAATCTATTGATGGCTATAAAATCAGACTTTGTGCCAATTTTGCTTTTTTATTTTACATAAATTTCTTGTAAATAATAATAAATTATGCACACAAATGTTGCATATGTCTTTTCCTTATCAAACACATACTTTTTTGATAAAACTGTTTTTTATAGACAATTTCCTGCTTCAGTTCATTTTTATTTACAAAAGGGAATTAAAGTTGTGACATGCAATAAAAGTTTGCGTGTTTGCAGTTACCTCACAGTAATGCCCAAGTACAAGACTAGCATATATTCAATTTAGTTTTGGAAAACCAAACTGGATTCTGATTATCTATCCAAGATGATAATTTTAAAAGTTTTATTCTTTCTTCTTTTTTATAAGTAATGTGTGATTTTATAATAAAAGTTTGTAAAGTGGCAAATTTAGCATAAACTGTAGAATAAGATGTGGATTTTCATGATACAGACTTTGTTATTTTTATGGCAAATAAAGATTCTTTCCCCCCTTCTTTTAATTAAACATGCAATTATTTTGTCTGCTATTTTTGTACAAATGCTACTATTTTTTTCAACGTAGGCTACTAAACCAACTATTTTTGATGTCATTAAGCTGTGGTAGCCCTGCATATACAAAAAACTCATCAGCCATATTTAACCAAAAATTATATTTGAAAGCAGCAAATTTCAAATGTAATGTTTAATTTTTTCCAAAATTTTTTATTTGGGTCATTCCATGTCAAATCAACTAGTGACTCAACCTGACCATTTTATATTTTGATGAAACTTACAGGAATCATTCTCCCTGATGATATAAATGAGAATATACTTTTATTATTTTTTTTATCTCAGTAAATTTTCATACAATTAATTTTTTTAATTTGGAAAAATCATCATTTTTTGGCTTGTATAAGTGTTTTCAATTTTGAATTTCTCAAGTTCTATCAGGCGTACAGAGTTGTTTGACCCCTCATTTTAAATAGAATTTCATAAGGTTTAATTTGATGTGCAAATTGACTATGCTTGGCTAAAAAAAAGTAAATTTAATTTAATTAAAATAGTGTTTTCTAAAAATTTTGAAAAAAATATATGTTTTTGTAATATTATAAACTTTAAATTCGGAATGTTTTGGAGTGGGATCTCAATGGGATCAGCAGTTATGTTAAAAAAACTAATGTTAAATACCAGTTGGGGCTGGTATTTAAAGTTGGCACCTTGCCAACTTTATGTTAAAGATAATATTATCTTATTAATTTTAAACATTATTTTTTTCATATAACTACTGATCCCATTGAGATACCACTCTAAAACTTTCAGAATTTAAACATAATATTACAAAAAACATACATTTTTTTTCAAAATTAAAAAAAAAAAACACTATTTTAAAATTTTTAAATTAAATTTTTTTTTTAACCAAGCATAGTCAACTTGCATATCAAATTAAACCTTATTAAATTCTGTTTAAAATGAGGAATAAAAATCTCATAAATTTTCTAGTAATCTATTCCCCTATTATATTTAATTTTTTAAATTGTAATTAGTAAATTTTGAATTGTTTCCTGCAAGGACATTTGCATTGCATTAGCATTACTAATTCCCTTGACTGCTTTGTCTTTCATTATAAAGAACAAATTGCACACTTATTTGTAAAAAGCACCACTCAAAAAATGAAATTTATCAGAAAAGGAGAAAGACTTTTCTGTAATGAAAATACTTTTTTTTTTTTTAAATAACTTGGAAATTAATTCAAAATTTTTATATATAAACTCAAAAGTAGTTTATTTACTTCATTATGATCCATGTTACACCCAATTAGACCAGCCTTACCAAACCTTTTTTTCTCACGGGCCGCAAACATATGTTTGCAATGTTAGGCGGGCAAAAATCCCATTTTTTTGAGTTTGTGTCACTTTATGTAACTTCTGAAAGTTCTTGATAATAACAGCCATGATCTCAATGATCACTCTCAGACTTTTCAATATGTATTTGTTAGTAGAGTAAGATGTTCAGATTTTCAGATACAAATGGAAACATACTTTCTAATTTTATAGCCGGGAAAAAAAAAGAATATATATATATATATATATATATATATATATATATTATTGACTATGCCAAAAGTGTAATCAGATTGCTTTATGAATAAGTTTGATACTGTTAATTAGAAAATTAAGTTATTGTAAATTGATATTTTGTTGCCTTTGCTAATTTATTCTTTACATTATTATAGGAGCGAGATGTAATTTCTGAACAATTTGTGTTTGAACCTCTCTCAGTTGATCCTGTTGAGATTAATAAGGTCATCAATAAAAAAGTAAAATTGAACAAGGTAGATCTATCTGTAACTATGTTTGTATATTTTGTTTATGGTGAAAAATCTTTCTTTGGCCTTAAAGGGGGAAAAAAAGATATTATATATATATGCATGTACATACCTTTAGAATTAAAAAAAAAAAAATCAGATAAATTTGTATAACAAAAATGACTGAATCTCTAATTTAAAGATGGCATATAATAAATTTTATATTAATTGTTATAGTAAAAGAAAATATATATGTATATGGAAGAAAAAAAATATATACGAAGCCAAAGGTGGATTTTTATCCAGTTTTTCCCCATTATCATTCATATTATAAATATGTTACTATATGTTAGTATTTTCATTGTTCAACTTTATTTAGCAGAAGATTATTTGAAATTAATGAAAACAATTTTTGTATTTATTTTGATACCCAATTTCATCATAATAATTTTCTGAATTCTTGAGATTTTTGTTATCGCAGATTTGCCTTTCTTGATTATGTCCAATTCATGTCCAAGTCATTGTGAAAAGTTTTTACTGGAATTTTTTTTCTTTTTAATTGAAAAGGCTAATCTTGTAATTTTATAGCAGAATGAAAAATTCATAAGATTAGATGGCACTCTTGTAATTCAGTGTATTAAAGTTTTTATTTTTTTTTTATTTGGCATGTGATTTTTTACATTTTATATTTTTCTTTTCTTTTTCTTTCTTTTCTTTTTCTTTCTTTCTTTTTTTTTTCAGAAACTGCAGATCCTGTTTGTTTTAAACTCCACCTTGATTAAATTATTTTTTTAAATCGAAAATAATAAATGTATTCAGCAGTTTTTATTACTGACTTCTGACTATCAGCTTTAAGAATAGAAAAGTACTAAAGATGTTTTCATAAGATTAAAAATGTACATATATTATATATGACATAAAGAGTACTTTTAATTACTGCCTTCTTCAACCTAGATCTTAGGGGTGTTTATATGGAGCTAATCTGTCATATTAATAATGAAAGCGACAATTTAAATATAATTATGAAGGAATATTTTTATTTAAATATTATATTTTTTTACTCTAAAACATAGAACAGAACATGGTATGAGTAATACACAAAATTACAGCACAAAAAAATTAATTTTGACAAAAAATTAAACCAGAAAAGGAAAACAATTTTTTTTCTGATACTACGGATTAAGTATGTTTATTAGAAGTCTAATATATATATATATATTTAATTATTACAAGTCTTTCACAAAGTTTAGTCAATTCTATTGTTAGCATGCTTATTTCCCTTAAACATAAAGAAATTTTAAAGCTAAAATACCTAAGTTTTCTTCTGTCTAATCCAAGGAAGGTGGCAATGTGATATTTATAGTAACATGCAAATTACTTGGGACAAGGTAGATAAACTTTTAATTTCAGCCAATTTTTTTTTTAATTTCTAGAAAAAATATTAAACTGTTCTTGGTTTTCTCACCAGCATGGAGTTAAGCTCACACCCTTTAAATTGGCTGCCCCCTGCAGATGAACCTATAATCTCTGTTTTGCCATATAAAGAGAATGCTTGAACTCACACTTTCCTGTGAAAATTTAGTCTTGGGAGTATTTAGGAGTTGAATAACAAATTATATATATATATATAATTATAATATATTTGAATTTCAAAAAAACATATCAAGTTCTTGTAACATTCTAATTAAATCTCCTAAGAGATAATTAGTAATAAAGTGTAGACAGAATACCACATAGTTAATAAATTAACAAGTGCAATCATAATTTTACCATAGCATTTGCTTCAATGGTAATTGGCTAAAAATACTGAAAATATGAAGAATATTTAAAAAGAGAGAGAGAAAAAAAAATTATATAATAAATCATAAAATGTTAATAATTTGAAGTTGATATCAAGTGAATACAAATGGATTTTGAAATGAAATATGAACTAAATATAATGGAAAATTGGATAACAAGAGATTTAAATTAGAATTGGATATGAAAAAACAACGTGTAGATATAATCATCAGCCTGGATGTATCCACACGTGTTTTAAAAATAATACAGTATTTCATAAATATACTGGCATTTATGCTAAGATCAGTATATTCATCCAGGTATACTGTATTATTACCAGAAAACAATTGGAAATAGTAAATTGGAAATAAAAAATTTGTAAAGAATAGATAAAATATCTTACTCAGAATATATCCATATACTTAAAGCTAACCTGCTTTTTAGTTTTTCGTGCAAATATGCTATTTATACGCATGCGCGAGCATTCAGCTAATCAGCTAGAGGCTTTTACTATCTTCAGACGCGATGTTCCAGCCAATGAGGTGAAGGCTTTTTCCTCTCTCTAGAAGCGTATGTGTTCCATTTGGTTGTTCGGTTGTTGAAACTTTTATAGATTTCTTTTATTAAGGTATTTTTTCATTTTACCGTATTTATTTTCTTTTTAAGTCGTATGTATTTTACTACTTTGAATTTTTTATAACTAACCCTTTTTTTGAGAGAGAGAGAGATTTCGTGGCACGAAATTCCGCGAATCGTTTCCGATGTAAACAAACTAATTTTAAACTTTTAATATGTAATTCTGTGTGATATGATTAAATTCAGGTTTTCTCAGCGACGATCACAGTATTTTACCAAATAATTTTTGTATTAATCAAGCTTTTTTGGTTATTAAGCATAGCTAAACACGAAAGAAAACTTTGTTATTTTAAGATTTTGATGTGAATTATTTGCGTACTGAATAATTCAAGAAAAAAAAAATCTCATCATTATACATATTTAGTTATGCATTATTAATTATTTACTTGGCCTTTACTTTTAATATTTCAAACTTACAGCTGAATGTAACTATTAAAACATTTGAAATACTGTATTCGTAAAATGAAATTAGTTTAAACACTCGACAATTACTTTTAGTTATGCATTATTAATTATTTACTTGGCCTTTACTTTTAATATTTCAAACTTACAGCTAAATGTAATTATTAAAACATTTGAAATACTGTATTCGTAAAATGAAATTTCAGCTTAAACACTCGACAATTACTTTTAGGTTAAATTCAGGTTTTCTCAGTGATGATCACAGTATTTTTACCAAATAATTAAAAGTACTACATGCATGCATGCATCTATCTATCTATATTAGAAATTGTGCAGGTTTCTGGTCAGTGTTTTGTTTACATATTTTAAACAAAAATTTCAATTTAATAATGCGCTGAAAATTATAATGAATGCTTACAATTAAACACAAAACAAAAAATTTCACAAAAATACATTATTTCCCCGATATTTTCCCACAACAATCAATAAATTTCATGATATTTTATTGCGATTTTAAACCATGAACTTTAGTACTTTTCTGTTATACGGACACTATGCCAAAATGTATGTATGTATGTAAATGTATGTATGTATGTTTGGCGACAATGGTGTACGTATAACGGAAAAGTGCCTGAATTATTATTTATATATATATATATATATATAAAATATAAACATAATTGGCGACACAGCAAGTTTTCTGGATTTCTCCCTGTCTCTCTAACCACATTGTTAACAAAACAAAAAATTCACGAAAAACACATTATTTCCCCGATATTTTCCCACAACTAATCAATAAATTTCATGATATTTTATTGTGATTTTAAAACATGAACTTTAGTACTTTTCTGTTATACGGATACTATGCCAAAATGTATGTATGTATGTATGTATGTTTGGCGACAATGGTGTCCGTATAACGGAAAAGTGCCTGAATTATTTTTTTATATATATATAAAATATAAACATAATTGGCGACACAGCAAGTTTTCTGGATGTGAAAGGCGGAGATGAATTTCATTCATTCAATGACCGTTTTAAAAGTTTCAAGTTTGGATTGAGTGCACCTGAACATAAAAACCAATACCTATTTCTATGTTCATGATTGAGTTATTTGGATATCGTTTCGTATAGCACAGAAAATCATTTCTCCCTCTTTCGTAATACAGATAAATTCTGGTGTATTTTTTTTTCTTCTTTTTATATCATAAGTACTTTTCTACTTTAAATTTTTTAATTGTCGAATTTCTAAGCTGAAATTTCATTTTTCGAATGCAGTATTTCAAATGTTTTAATAATTATATTCAGCTGTAAGTTTGAAATATTTAAAATATTAAAAGTAAAGGTCAAGTAAATAATTAATAATGCATAACTAAATATGTATAATGATCAGAATGACATATTAAAATGTGTACAGAATGACATGAAAAATTTAAAAAACTGAAATTTTGCACTTGCAACTTAATTGTAAATTTCATTGTTTACATTGGAAACGATTTGTGGATTTTAAGAATTTGCTGAACTTTGTGTCACCAAATTACTAAATCTCTCTCTTTCACTCTCCAAAAAAAAAAAAAAGGGTTAGTTTAAAAAAATTCAAAGTAGCAAAATACATACAACACAAAAAGAAAATAAATACGGTAAAATGAAAAAATTACTTTAATAATAGAAATCCATAAATTTTCAACAACGACATCAAACGTACGTATCTCATCTTTCGTTTGTGATAAGGAACGCTCCTTTGGCCCCCTCCACTCATTGGCTGAATTGTAAAGGGCAAAATTGGGGGACAAAATGACTACCAGCATTTCTGAGAAAAGAAAAAATCAGAAAATTCACAGAAAATAATTATTTTTGTTGCAAGTTGGGTTAACTGTCTTTATGGTTCGAGTCGATTTCAGACTGAGTGTAGATTTCTGCAAGTTGGATTTGGGTTAACCCGATTTTTCAAAAGTTAGTTCAAGTTCAGTATATTATTTCAGATTAAAACTATACCTATCAGGGCTTGAATTTCAGGGCGGGATTCGCACGGAAAATTTTGAAATCCCGCCCAAAAAAGATCATGAGCGGGAGCTTCCTGCCCAAAAAATTTCAGCATTTTTGGAGAAATTTGCATTATTTAATTTACCTGCAACCGAACGATAAATTTCGTGATTTTTTTTCCCCGCAACCGATTGACAGACTTTGTGTTTTTTCTGTGACTGATCGACAAACTTTGTGGTTTTTTCCGTGACGGATCAACGAACTTTGAGTTTTTTCTGCGACAGATCGACGAACATTGCGTTTTTTAAGCGACTGATCGACGAACCTTGCGTTTTTTGGGGACATATCGACGAACTTTGCGTTTATTCCGCAATCGATCGACGAAATTTTTCTTACTTCCCTGACTGATCGACGAAATTTTTCTTTCTTCCCTGACTGATCGACGAACTTTGCATTTATTCCACAATCGATCGACGAAATTTGCTTTTTTCCGCAACTGATCGACGAACTTTGCATTTTTTCCACGACAGATCAACGAACGTTGCATTTTTTTCTGCGACTGATCAACGAACTTTGCGTTTTTTCTGCGACAGATAGACGAACATTACGTTTTTTAAGCGACTGATCGACGAACCTTGCGTTTTTTGGGGACAGATCGACAAACTTTGTGTTTATTCTGTAATCGATCGACGAAATTTGCTTTTTTCCCACGACTGATCAACGAACTTTGCGTTTTTTGGTGACAGATCGACGAACTTAGCGTTTTTTCCGCGACAGATTGATGAACTTTGCGTCTTTTCCACGATCGATCGGTGAATCTCAATCAAGTAAAATCTAAAGTCAGAAATTTATTTAACAACCTAATTGTTATGGGTCCCTAACACATTTAATGGAACTTGAAAAATACACTGCATATATAAAACTTAACTTTCTTCCCTTTTTTATAATAAAAATAAACATTTTACATAATCATTCTCAGTTGACTTAATTTTTTCAATGGTATTTTGTCGTGTCTGCATTAATGTAATTCTTTAAATAGCACGTAAAAGAATAGTGGGGTTTAAAGATTTTTTTCTCCCTCCCAAACATTACAACTCCCCTCCATTTAAAAATGTTGGTAGGGAGACTCCCGTCTTTGGAAAAATTGAATTTCAAGCCCTGCCTATAATATGTTTGTGTGTATTGAGGTTTGTATAGATGTTTGTGTGTGTGCTGTTTTTAATACAGACAGTTTCATTTTTCACACGAACCTTTCAAAAAATTCACATTCTTTGCGCAATCTTTAACAAAATTCGCATTTTTTTTTCGTGATTCTTTAATGAAATTCACATTTTTTTCTGTATCTTTTTTTTGTCGAGATTCATAATTTTTTCAGCTATCCTATGACGTAATTCGTGTTTTTTTTTCAGCGATAATTTGAAGAAATTTGTGTTTTTTCTGCGATTTTTTTTTTCACGAAATTTGCGTTATTTTCCACGATTCTTTTATGAAATTTGCGTTTTTCTGTGATCCTTAGACGAAATTTTCTTTTTTCGCAATGCTTTGATAATAATCACATTTTCTCTGCTGCCTTTTGATAAGATTCATGAATTTTCAGCAATCCTTAGATGAAATTCGCGTTTTTTCAGCAATCTTTGAAGAAATTCGCATTTTTCTCGCGATACTTTAACAAAATGTGCGTTTTCCAGCGATTTTTTGATAAAATACATTTTATTCCGCAATTTTTAGACGAAGTTTGGCAAGAAAGCGCTATCTTTGGGTGAAATTTCCTGTTTTGCGATTCTTTGACAAAATTTGCTCATCTTTTGTGTAAATCGCGTTTTTCTGTGGCCTTTTAACAAAATTCACGTTTTACATGATCCTTTGATGAAATTAGTGTTTTCCCGTGATCATTTGACGAAATCTAGGATTTTTTTCCCGCGAAGATTGATTATATGTTTTTAGTCTGCAGGTGCCCTAAAAAGTTTGTGACGCCTGTCGCTGCATTGCACGCATTCTGCCACGGTGTATCAAACAAACAAAATTCATCCTAAAGAATTATTGTTTCGTTTCTGGAAATGAACAACCGTCAACTCATTGGCTGAATTATAAAGGGTGAAATGTGTAGGCACTGAGTATCATCTATACTATTAATGTCGGTAAACGTCTGTCTGTGTGTGTGTTGTTGTGTCTGGCGTCTGTAAGCACAAAACTCTGCATGCAGACGACGGACATAAGTGCTTTTGGTATAAAAAAATTCGTAAGTGGAGTTTTTAAAATTCACAACATTTTGCAGGAGAAGAGGGGTGCGAACGAATTTTAAAAATGAGTCCGCATCAATAATTATGGCGGCGGGGGGGGGGGGGGGGGGGGAGTATGTTTTGCCTACACGGGGCGGAGACTTTTCTTTGTTGACACCACTCATATGATATATCGTTCGAAAGGCCTGTGACTGCCTTTTCATGTTATGCATCTGTGTGGTCCATCCCCCCCCGCCAATTGGGGCACTTTTCTAAATTTTGCACATACCACTCATGTTATATATCGTTAAAAAGGTCTGTGACCGCTTAATCATATTATGCATCTCCGGTGTCCATCCCCCCACTTTGCCCCCCCCCCAAGGGGGTACTTTTGTAAATTTTGCACAATCCCTTCATGTTACGTATTGTTGGAAAGGTCTTTGACTGCTTATTCATGTTATGCATCTCCGGGGTCCATCCTGCCACTTCCCCCCCCCTTAAGGGGAGCAATTTTCTAAATTTTGTTGACACCCCTCATGTCATATATTGTTGGAAAGGTCTGTGACCGCTTAATGATATTATGCATCTCCAATGTCCATCTCCCCACTTTGGCCTCCCCCCTCCCCCAAGGGGGTACTTTTCTAAATTTTGCAGACAACCCTCATGTCATATATCGTTGGAAAGGTCTGTGACTGCTTAATCATATGCATATCTCTGATGTCCATCTCCCTGCTTTGCCCCCCCCCCCCCCCCAAAGGGGTACTTTTCTAAATTTTGCACACAACCCTCATGTTATATATCGTTGGAAAGGTCTGTGACCACTTAATCATATTATGCATGTTCCGTGTCCATCCCCTACTTTACCCCCCCCCCAAGGGGGTACTTTTTAAAATTTTGCACACACCCCTCATGTTACATATCGTTTGAAAGGTCTTTGACTGCTTATTCATGTTATGCATCTCCTTGGTCCATCCCGCCATTTCCCCCTCCCCAAGGCAGCACTTACCATTTATTTGCACAACAGCGCTAAATGTGTCAGATGAAAGAAATTCCGCGAGAACATGTGCCAGTGAAACTTAGCCAATTGCTGTTCTTCAACCTAGCTTTAATTCAAAGTGGGGTTTTTATTTATTTGAATTATTCTGCAAAAGTTTCAAACATTTTAAAGCAGCTATGAATTTTATTTTTATGGTACTATCAAGTTTTTTGCCGTCAAGTTTTGACGGGTTCCATCTAGTATATATATATATATTTGTAATCATAAAACACCAGTTTTGACCTGTATTTTTTTACAAATACTTTATCTTGCTATGCATAATGTTTGTATTTTCAAAAGAATAGAAGGTATATTCATGAAAACATAAACATTTGTTTTTAAAATTCCAGTTTTCAATACTTTCCAACATAACTGAAAATTATTTATGAATTTGATTTGTCTGTCCACCTGTCTGCGCTTTAATGCTTGTAAATATACTTGGATTGCCATGTAAATGATATCTGCTGTTGGGGTTTACTATAACATGTTTAGTATTGAAAATGAAGTGTGTAGCATATATAGTAGCATACATTATGTTCTATGAGGAAAAATCGTTTGTAATGTATTATAATGATGTATATAAATTTCAATATGTTTGAAATAATACATCACTGAGGTTCACTACAAGATGCTTACTGTAGAATATGGTGTACATAGCATATATTATTCATTTACAGGGACAAACAAAAGAATTTGGTTACAGCAATGTCCAGAAAACAATTGGAAATAGTAAATTGGAAATAAAAAATTTGTAAAGAATAGATAAAATATCTTACTCAGAATATATATATATATATATATATATTTGTAATCATAAAACACCAGTTTTGACCTGTATTTTTTTACAAATACTTTATCTTGCTATGCATAATGTTTGTATTTTCAAAAGAATAGAAGGTATATTCATGAAAACATAAACATTTGTTTTTAAAATTCCAGTTTTCAATACTTTCCAACATAACTGAAAATTATTTATGAATTTGATTTGTCTGTCCACCTGTCTGCGCTTTAATGCTTGTAAATATACTTGGATTGCCATGTAAATGATATCTGCTGTTGGGGTTTACTATAACATGTTTAGTATTGAAAATGAAGTGTGTAGCATATATAGTAGCATACATTATGTTCTATGAGGAAAAATCGTTTGTAATGTATTATAATGATGTATATAAATTTCAATATGTTTGAAATAATACATCACTGAGGTTCACTACAAGATGCTTACTGTAGAATATGGTGTACATAGCATATATTATTCATTTACAGGGACAAACAAAAGAATTTGGTTACAGCAATGTCCAGAAAACAATTGGAAATAGTAAATTGGAAATAAAAAATTTGTAAAGAATAGATAAAATATCTTACTCAGAATATATATATATATATATTTGTAATCATAAAACACCAGTTTTGACCTGTATTTTTTTACAAATACTTTATCTTGCTATGCATAATGTTTGTATTTTCAAAAGAATAGAAGGTATATTCATGAAAACATAAACATTTGTTTTTAAAATTCCAGTTTTCAATACTTTCCAACATAACTGAAAATTATTTATGAATTTGATTTGTCTGTCCACCTGTCTGCGCTTTAATGCTTGTAAATATACTTGGATTGCCATGTAAATGATATCTGCTGTTGGGGTTTACTATAACATGTTTAGTATTGAAAATGAAGTGTGTAGCATATATAGTAGCATACATTATGTTCTATGAGGAAAAATCGTTTGTAATGTATTATAATGATGTATATAAATTTCAATATGTTTGAAATAATACATCACTGAGGTTCACTACAAGATGCTTACTGTAGAATATGGTGTACATAGCATATATTATTCATTTACAGGGACAAACAAAAGAATTTGGTTACAGCAATGTCCAGAAAACAATTGGAAATAGTAAATTGGAAATAAAAAATTTGTAAAAAATAGATAAAATATCTTACTCAGAATATATATATATATATATTTGTAATCATAAAACACCAGTTTTGACCTGTATTTTTTTACAAATACTTTATCTTGCTATGCATAATGTTTGTATTTTCAAAAGAATAGAAGGTATATTCATGAAAACATAAACATTTGTTTTTAAAATTCCAGTTTTCAATACTTTCCAACATAACTGAAAATTATTTATGAATTTGATTTGTCTGTCCACCTGTCTGCGCTTTAATGCTTGTAAATATACTTGGATTGCCATGTAAATGATATCTGCTGTTGGGGTTTACTATAACATGTTTAGTATTGAAAATGAAGTGTGTAGCATATATAGTAGCATACATTATGTTCTATGAGGAAAAAACGTTTGTAATGTATTATAATGATGTATATAAATTTCAATATGTTTGAAATAATACATCACTGAGGTTCACTACAAGATGCTTACTGTAGAATATTGTGTACATAGCATATATTATTCATTTACAGGGACAAACAAAAGAATTTGGTTACAGCAATGTCTATGAGTAATAATTGCTTAAAGTGAGTTTTCAGTTGTGATGTGCATTTTTAAATTTAACAAATTTTTTGCATAGTACTTGGTGTGTATTAAATTCTTTAGTTAATTTATAGGGTTGCACAAAAGAATTAAAGTACATTTCTGTTTATTGACGGAAATTGCTGAATGAGAATTTTCAGCTGTGTTATGTGTTTCCAAATTGAACTAAATTTTTGCATACTGTATAGTATATATACAAATTTATAGATAATATACAAGTCTGCACAAAAGAATTTGGTTATTTTTCTGACTATAGATGGGATTTTCTTGGGATTAGTTTCTTAAATGTGTTATGCGTTTTCCAAATTGTTTTCTTAGATATATTACTGTAGATTTGTCTGACTGAATTGCATCAGCCAGTTGTTCTTTACGTAGTTCAGTTGGTAGAGCGTTTGCAATTTCATCCAGAGATACTGGATTGACTTCTGGCTTGGATACTTTTTCACACAGGTGGAAAAATTTTAACTTGTACCGTGTTTTAGCTTTCTTTATATGTAGTAAAATATTGATTACTTTGCTTTTTATCTACCCTAAAGTATTTTTCTTACGACAATATGGAAAACATGGGTGTTCCAAGGCTCAGTGTCACAGAATTTTATCTGTTGGTACCAAGCACCCACAGTATTTGTCAAAGATAGAAGGGAGGTGTGAAACAGAGGGATAAAAGAAAAGATTGTCAGCATAAATTTGAATTTCTTGTTTGAAGATAACCAACAAAGAAATAATATAGAATCTTATTTATTTACTCTTCCAAACTTTTATACAGAATCTGAATTCAAACCTGAGTTATCCAAAAATATTATTTAAGTAAAATAAAAGTTAATATAAAATGAATTAGGGTTTTTTTTGCACCTTGTGGCCTTTATGTGCAGACCGCCGGACTTTCAGCAGACTCACACATTGAAAACTTGTTCCTAATTCATCTATTAGTGGAAACACACTGTAATCTATCCTAATAACAAATTTTAAAATTCTTGGATTTAAGATTATTTTAAGAAATTTAAATTGTGTATGAAAGGACTAGCCATCAGACAGATTGATAGCATGTTTTGACTGTTTTATGAAACAACTTAGTTGATTGTTTAGTATTAGTAGTGAATTGCTAATTTATAGTTATTTCCATATTCATAATTTAAATTTTTGTCTTTAGTAGAAATGAGCTTAAATTCAAAGTAAAAAATCTATCTTATTTCAAGGTAGCTAACCTATTTCTCATCAGGGATCGCTATAATCACGGTAGGAATTTGTGCTAAATCAATGCTGCTTATTTTTATCTTGAGTATTGCTGTCATACAGTGATACATCTATACTAATAAAATAAAGTTTCGCTCTGTGTGTCTGTTGGCGATGGCTAGAAAAATTTAGCGCACCTAGAAGTCTGTAAATTTAGATTTAGGTAGTCCAAACCCTCTCTTGGTGTACCTGACCCTCAGAATTTTAATATTTTGATAATTAGCCTAGATATTAATTATATTCTCATTAACAATCGCTTCTAAAATGTCATCTTTTAAAACAAAATGGCGAAAGAAACGAACTGGCACGTTGGATTTGCGAGCGGAAATGAACAAATTCGAAATTATTTTACTAATTAGCGAATTTTAAGAAAACTAATTGAGATATCAATTTGAAAACTTCTGAGCATATGTAAAAAAATATTCTGCATCTGACCATGTGATTTTTGAAAAATTCGGTCGGTAATTTTTTAAAATTTATACAAAAAACTGCCAAAAATCTGCCGGCGCCATTGAAAACGATCCGAGAAATCTTTCAGACAGGGATCTGCTTTCATTAAAAACTGAACTACAAAGAGGTCTGTTTCTCTGGCTGATCCCTCTCATTTAGTTTGCGAAAATGAAAGGAAATAAAGCCAAATTTTACTAATGAACAAAAATTTAGGTAACTAATTAAGATATAGATTTGAAATTGAGGTCGGGAAGGGGGTGTCATCTGCCAGCTATTTTAGCGTAGCGTCTTCGCTATGTTCTAATTGTCAGAAAAATGTAATTCTTTTTTTAATGATCGCGTTAATGTAGGTGACGGTGGTTCTCTTGAACAAATTATTCATTATATTTGCGGGTATGGGGAGGGAGGGGGTTAACGCCTTTCTCTGAGATTGTAATTATCTCGGGCCCGGGCAACGCCGGACGTGTTAGCTAGTAAAAAATAAATTTTATTTCAATTTATTTGGTTAATCTTTTTCTCACTAGGGACATTATCAGCATAAAAGAAATTTGAAGTGAATCTGTCCTATCTAATTTTAACTTGGAGTATGGTTGCCACATGAGAAAACATAAAAAAATGCATTTAATTTTTTTTTTATACATTTTCCCACTAGGGTCATTGCTAGCATTAAAAAAATGTATTGCGAAAAATTTTATCAAAACATAAATTTGACCATAATAGAAACTTATTCTGAAGATTTATTTTAAAAAACATAAAAAAACTATTTTATTTAAATTAAGTTACCGCATTTTCCACCTAGCGAAGCTGTAAACACAAAGAGATTTTCCTAAATGTTAAAAATTGATTGTGTATTTTCAAAATAAGTAATAGTGGGAAAATTCTGATTAGCTTTTGTTTTATTGATTTATTAACTGACCTGCCTGAGCACGTTATAATTAAATTAAATATACCTGAAATCACTGTTGAATGATTTTTTTATTTTAAATGAAAATCTTTCCAAACAAACATAATGTTGGGGCCTCACTGCGTTCGGCAGACCTTTGAGTTTGTATGATTTTCGATTTTTAAATGAAAATCTATCCAAACAAACCTACAGTTGCAGGCCCCACTGCGTTTGGCAGTGTACACCAGGCATGCTACGCACCCTCCAGTCTTTTTTTTATTTTATATTTAAAAAAAAAAGATTGGCGTAGCCTGACCCTGTGATAATAATCTTAAATATATCTAAAATCAGTATTGAATGAATTTATATATTTAAGCGAAAAATTTTTCCAAACATACCTAATCTTAGAAATCCCATTGCCTTCGGCAGTATACACCCTCGAATTTGCATGATTTTATATTTTTAAATGAAAATCTATCTAAAGGAACTAAGAGGTCCCTGTTATAGATTGACAATTTAATTTGTGATATTTAGATATATTAATAAACTTTCAGTTCTGACCAAAAGTTCCTGAGAAAATCTAAATAACATAAAACAACCCCCCCTCCCTCTCCCTATTTAAACTCAAAATAATATCTCTCTCTATGTTGAAGATGTGTTTCCCAGTGTATGCAAACAAGCAAACACTACTCGGCAAATATTCTAGAGACAAAGAGGTTGAAAAGTCTTGTGAATGCGTTAAAGGAATTTCAGATGTGACTTCCCAAAAGGATTTTTTTTTTTAAATAGTAAATATTATTTTTTTTTAAACAAAGACATTGTTAGAAATTAGAAAGTACTTTCTATAGGTGGGTATTTTTTATTTTTTCATGAAAATGGATGCAGAATTAAAAAAATTATTTCTGAAATAGATCTCCAAATTTTTATTTATTTATTTAGTTTTAAAGGATTAATATTGATATTTTTAAAAATGGCTTGAACCATTAGAAATATAAAAGTATGCACATATTGCCTATTATTGTTTGTTTTCTTGTATTTCGATTAGTTAACCCAATACGGGTTTCAGTAAACAGAGGTGTAGGGGAGGGACATAAAAAAAAAGACATTTTGAAAATAATTTTTTTTGTAATGGTTAATATTCAGAAATGCAAAAATACATTTGCATTTTCCAATTCTTAATTCTTTATTTGTGGAACGTGCTTTCATCAGCATCACTGGGACTTTTCATGGCATTTTGCTATTTTCATTATGGTTTTTAATAATAATCTCAGTTAATTAACAAAAAATGAGAAATCTGAGCCTCAAGTGCATTAAGACCTGCTTTGGAATATTCTCATCCAAATTTTCAGACATTTACATGCATTAGATTTTGCTAGCCATTACAGACACATATACGGACTAACTCTTTCCTTTTGTTAGTATAGATTTATTGTTGTTGTCTCTAGAACCAAAGGGTTATAGAGACAGTAGTTTTAGAGTAGGTATGATACCACTAGTATCATAGACTACAGTATGATGTAAGATACTTACTTGATGTGTGGAATTCTGCTTGTTCAACTTCTTTTAAAATTTTAAATTTAAAGGTTAATACTTAAAATAGAAAAAGATCAGCCGTTTTACAAATTTACTAAATGTTTATGTAAATTATGAGTTTAGTATTAATAATTTGTACCAACTGGTATTGTCTGGTTTCAGTCTAACTGTATAATAGAGTTTTTTTTTATAGTAAAAATATATGGAAAGCCTGTGTACACACAACCATATACACACATATATTTGTTTTTACAAAGATGAGTACATAATTTTTTTAAACTTTCCATTAAGAAGAAGGAAGAAATTTGAACAAAATAGGCTGGCCAGCTGACCAAGAAAACCTGGAAAAGTCAGGAATTGTAGCTACACTTGACAAAGTCTTGAAACAATCAGGGAATTTGATTGAAACCTGGAAATTTCAATTCAATTTTAAAATTAACCACTCACAGCCCCATTTCATGTAAAAAAAAGTGACATGTCTTAAAAATTTTATAAAATTTGAAAAAGACGCTTTAAAAAATGATTCATCTCTAACCAACATTGATATTTTTCAAAGGAGATAAAACCATTTTTGTTAACAACTTTGTTTTCTTTTTATACTAATCAAGGAAAATATAATTTTAAATTGTAAAAGTAATTTAATGTCCTGAAAGTCATCTTGCTTGTATATTTAAAAAAAAAAAAAAAACATTTTTAGGGAAAGTGGTGAAAAATGACATGGAAAAGTCAGGGGAAATTCAGAAAAAAATGAAAATTTTCAAATGCTTATTGTTTGTAAAAAGAGAAAGGTTTCAACTATTTTTAATGGTGAATATGTTTAATAGTCCTCATCAAACTGAACCAAATATACATTCTACTTATTTATATAGACATGTTCAAAATGTATTTATCAACAAATTTAACTACATCTGTCTGTATTTTTTAGAGAATTTAAGATCAGATAAATATTTCTAATTTATTTATTGGACCTTCTGCATTACTTAAAATTTTATTTGTGTTCATCTTTTGATTATAAATTTTGGTAATTGACATTTTAATAGTTTTGTGTATTCCCATCTTAGTTTTTTGTATGTTTGCTTCTAATTTTATTTTGTACTATTTTATGTAATATAATACCTATTTATTTACTTTTTAAATTTAGTTTGCATCTGATAGAAAAGGGCAGAGTATTTTTGTTCAAATGCTGCAATGTGCAGAGCCTGTTAATACTAACCATGAAAAAGAAGGTATTCTTAAAAAAAAATTACTATATTTTCTAAATTAGAAATTACTAAATTTATAATAATTTATCTAAGTTTTTTTTTTTTAATGCTGTTTGCCACAACTGAAATATTTGTTTGAACCTATCATAATCAAAAATTGAAATATAAGTCATTTTTATTTGAGCCTTTTATTGGCAACCTATACTAGCTTCTACAAAAAGAAAACTCTTGATTCTGTAACTGTCTTCAAGTTATCAATCACACAGCTAGTAGATTGGTTGTCTGTAAGCTGACATTATTTGTTGTCTATATATGTCTGTGTGTATATGTAGATGAGAAATACAAATAAATCAAGACTACAGTCATCTTATGTTAATAAAAAAAAAAAAAAAAAATGTCATAATAATGTTGAATAAAGATATTTAGTTAAAATGCATTGTTATGTTAAAATTATGGACTTATTATGTAGAATATAATGGAAGATTAAGAAAATTACTGCTTTTCAAAACTACATCCCTTGTCCAGGGGCTATTCAGTCTATTGGTAAATTTGCCACTGTATGCACTAAATTAAATTTCATTCCTTACTTGTAATTTACATGTTCAGCAATATTTTACAGCTATACTTTTGAACTCAATGTGCTTCACCTATTGATCTATGTTGCTCACTTTAAATCCTTCTGAGTTTATCCCTGCCTCTGAGTTTTGTAGCAAATTTACCTTTATAATAAAAAGTTATTTTTGTGGGAATTAAAATGGTATAAAAAAATGGTATACAAATAATGGAAAGCTGAAACACATATTTTGCTTTTATAAAGCAATTAGGTCAATTTTTGTCAGAACACTGTTTTAACTTTCCATCAAATTAAACATACTTTTATTAACATAATAGGTCCCAAAATATTACTCTTATTGACACCAAAGTAGGACTAGTAGTGAATAGTGCCAAGATTTTGTCAGTGAAAATCAAACTCATTCATCAACCCAAATCTCAACTAAAAAACACCATAAACCTTCATATATTACAACCTGGAAAATCTGAAAGTATTGAATACTAATAACTAATATTAGTATTTTCAGCTGAATGAAATTTTCTGTATGAAATATTGACTAATATATATGATATTGTCTACAATCCAGGGCTTTGGTATCCAGTCTTGACACAGGCTGTAATGGTTAAGTTTAATGATTACCATGGATTTTTTTTATAACTGAAAGACTTTTTTTGTCACTTTTATTGCTAAATCTTGGAGGGTGGGGGAATATGTCATATTCACAAAGTCAGTTGTTGCATATGCTGTCACCATACCCAAGTCCCAGGGTTTAACTTTGTCAAAAATTGCTGCGGACATTGGTCCAAAGGAGTTGTCACTTGGAACAACTTATGTTGCCTTCAGTGGAATTCATCATTTAGGTGATGTTCTCTGTTATGTCACAGACATACATCTACCTTTTAATTATTTTTCAATATTTAAAAATTTCCACTTTTAAAATTTAATATTTATTTATTTTAAAATTAAAATATTTTATTTCCCATTTTTATTTAATTTACAATAATTCTCGTTTTCTAAATTTATTTATTCATTTGGCAACCATAACTTTAATTTCTATTTCTTTCTGTTTGTAAACAATCACCATCTTTAATCATACATCAATACATTTTCTTCATGGCCATTTTCAAAATTTTTATGCAGTTGCCAATCACACATTAATTTTGTTTTGCTAACGTTCTGTTTTGTGAGCACAAATCTGAGTTTGCGCATCGTTCTTTTAACTTTTTAAGGATTTTTTCTGTGGCATCATAACATTTACGGAGTTGTTTAAATGGCGTAATAGCATGGGACCTTCCCATTGGTTGAGAGGTTTTGGCGCGCATTCGTGAAATTTGGTATGGTCTGGATAGCGTACGCCCTCTTCCTTAAAAAATTTCAGCACGATCGGATGTGTTTTGTCCGAGTCCCCGTTTTTTTTGGCATATCTTCGTGGCTAAACGAGCCCACGTCTGATATAGCCAATACAATAGTTAACTGTTAAATTAAATCTTAATATCTTGAGCTTCTTTTGATAATGATAAAGAAAAGTAATTCAGGACCGATTATACAGTTTTATTTGTGATCTTTGAAGAGGCGTCATGTCGTATCCTGTACGTAATGGGTCATCTTGTGCCATTTTCTCCAATACTAATTAAAATATGGTGATCCGTGTTGAAGGTTTTCATGATAGATCTGCCATTGAGATGTGGAATGATTTTGAAGTTTTTGCTTGAGAGGATGCAGGTATCAACAATTGGTGAGATTGAATATTTATATTTTTATATGAAACCTCTACATGTTGCCTAGGTTCTGGAGATCATTGGTGTCAAATGATTACTCATCTTTTGCTCGAACTAGCACATTACAGTTGAACCTCGAAAATCCAGACATCCAAATTCCAGAAATTTCTAAAATCCGGACATTTTCCCGATTTCAGTTTTATTAATTTTTGAAAAAAAACTTAGCTGTAATTTCCATATTTCTCGTGGAATGCAGTTAAATGCTTTTATTTGAAAACTAACTAACTAAATAAATATGGACATGTTCTGGTATATTTTTATACTGCCTGACCGTTAATTAAGACTTTAATTATTAAAAAAGGCAAAAAAAATAGGAACAGGATTCTCAATAAAGTGAGAGAATTTTGCACTTTTTAACCCTTGAGACGTTGAAGTGTTTAAAAAAAATCATCATAAAAATATTTTGTCATTTTCTTTATTTTTATTTGAGTATTTTTTAATGAATAAATAATTTTAGATACATAAAATGGAGATAAAGGAATACATAATTACCATAATATCCTGTTTTTTCGCCTCTCCCCTGTAATTTTGTAAATAAATTTAAAATTTTCAAATAATCCCAAAAAAGCAGCCTTTCCAATAAATAAATAAAGCACGTTAAGTACAATATTCTGGGAATGGCCTTAAACAGTAAAGGAATCCTATCACTTTTCTCTCTTATTCACTCTTTTTATCACCCTCTCTCATTCGTTTTCTCTCCCAGCTGAATCATGAGGAAACAAATACTTCTCCCTTTGTTCATTCTCCTAATTTGATCTCTCTAATTGGCCAAATTGTGGGTGTGCCGTTAGACGATATAGGCTTCCTGTTATCATGAAAATCAGATTTTCTATCTTCAAAAACATGTTCTAAGAAAGAAGGGGAAGAAGGAGAAAATAATTAAGCATGATGATGTTTTAAAAATATTTTATTTCAAAGGGTTAAAATTACAAATATTTTTGATGGATTTTGGCATTTAAGAAAGAAAATTATGAAATTTAAGAATATGTAGTTAGTTCTTCTGTATTTTTAACGATTTTGCCGATGCAAAGTTATAAAAATCATCCAAAAAATAACGTATGTCCGATGGTTGCATTCATTCAACGCTTGTATTCCGCAGAGCATCGTAAATGGGCCATCTATGATTATTTTATGTTTTTTTACTGCATTTGCGAGGGGTGGGGGGGGAGGGTAACAAGATTTTACGGTATCTTGATATGTATGAGAAAAAGTTAAAAATATTGAATAATAAAGCATGTTAACTCTTCAATAAGATGTGAAAAAGAAAATAAAAAATATACCAATTTTTTTAATTGAAAGTTCTGGTTTTTAGAGCGTTCTGGAAATCAGGACGCTGGATAATAGATCCTATACTGTATTATCTATTGTGTACTATATTTTAATTTATTGTGTTTTAATATGTATGTTTAATTTCAGCATAGGTGTTATATTTTACTGTATTATTCCTATTTTCTTATTTAATTCGCCAATTTGATCATAGTTTATTTGCAGTGGGGAAAAAATTGCATTTTGTATGCTATTATACTATCATAAAAAATATTTTTAACAGATCTCCAAAATCCAGAATCGTTGCGGTCTGGTCGATTCCGGATTTTCGAGTTCAACTGTATTTACATCTAGAACATTTGGTGAACTTATTTTCTCGTTTCTTTAGAAGTCCTTATGTGCGTAGTTTCGTCTTACAAAATTTATTAATATTCATTTCTTAATGTTCACTATTTAAAATAGTAATACACTAGGTGTGACATTAGTGACTTTCTAAGCCCCTTATTTTAATAAAGTTAATGTTACAGTCACCGAAAACATAAACAATAATTGACATATGTTTTGTAAAAAAAATGTTCTGAATTTTATTTTGTGTAAAATCATTGCAAAGATATTTTTATATAAAGATTAATTTTGTTCAGGTGAATCTGCAGAGGATCCGTAATCTTATTTTTCATATGGTTTTTTTTCTAATAAAGAAATTAATTTCACATAGAATCTGTTTCTTTTATTTGTCTTTGTAAATGCATGTTGATATAAATAATAATAATTTCGGTTAGAGGTTTGTACTATTCAATGTGCAAATTAAGGGATTATCCAGTACGTGCGTAGCATGACCGGTATACAGTGCCGAAGGCAGTGGGGACTCGGGTTGGAGGTTCGTTTGGTTCGAGGTTTTTCTTTGTCGAGGTTTTACAAGATTTGAGGCACCGATGTAAATTAGGGGCCCGCTAGCGGGCGAAGTCAGCTAGTAAATAATAATAATTATCTTAAATGTGCCTTTAAATCAAGAGTGAAATTTTAGATAATTTAAGATTGGAAATAAATCACCAGTGGATGACTGTTACATATTGAAATATGGAGTTTGGTGAAATATTATTATATCTTATTGTTTCATAAATATTAAATTAAGTTTCAGTTTGATCAGATAATTTAAATATTATAAACTCTATAAATCATTATATGTAGCACTACACGGTTTATATAAGTGTTTTCAGATATGCAGATATTCCATAGTTCAGGTTAGAAAGTTTTATTTATTTTGCCATGAATAGAGTTGTTTATATTGTTCTAACTTTCTTTTTCTACTATATGTATTGTACTTTTATTTTTGTTTCTAACCACTTTCGATCATTGTGCCCAAAATTTATCTCGCTTCTCTTTTGGAAAAATCAAACTTTAAAATGTTTAATTAATTATTCAAAATTCTCTTTCAATCTATTTCAGAAAATCCCAAAACCCCTTTTCTATTTTTTCTTTTTTTATTACATTCTCATTGAAATGCCATTCCCAAAGGATAGGTCTGACCAAATTAGAAAAATAGAAGCACCTCCTGATAGAATTAGCGTTTGAGTATTATCTGATACAACTTATAACTGAATAGACACTTGAGAACAGTTGTTATTCCAAAATTTATACCACTAAACAGTAAACATTAACTAAAATATATTTTTATATTCAAATACTGTCTCTTAATTTTATGCAACTCGATGCTCTGACATATCTTTAATGATATTTATGTTATGCTCAATAAAAAATACAAATGTATATTTTTGTTTGCGAATTTCAGATTAATTCCAAGGTGCAGTCAGTATATTTTGATTAATCTTCTTTTTATTATTTTAACTTGTTCTGATCAACTTGCAATCAATTGACAATTGTGGTAAATCTGCCACTAGTTACTTTGTTTCCATTATTGTAGCCAATCACTCATTGTTGAGATAGATTAAAGAAAAAAAAATCATCATTGGAAATTATTTAAACAGTCACAACTAGAAAGTCTAAGCTACAGTTTTCAAACAAAGTTCATTTGAAAGTACATTTTTCCCCCTATTGAAGATGTAAAAATTTAAATTATGCGATATTTAGAAGTGACGCATGAGCATGAGGGATAAAAATAGAAACTGGTTTTTGGATGTTATCCAAATGGGAAATACATATTTCTGACAGGAAAGTCCATATTGAAAGAAATAGGCTTTTGCTGCTTACAAACAAGATATTTATGTGTTAGCATATATGCTTTTGGCATTTCCTAAATTACTTTTATTGACACACACACAGACACACACACACATATATATATATATATATATATATATATTGAAATTATTTGCATGAAACTATAAATTGTTCTTAATTATCCAATCATCCAAAGCTAAATTAAATTATCATGCAGAGAAGAACCAAGATCATTGACACTAGGATTACTGTATAGAGTAATAAACTTTTCTTCTTTATTTTGATATCATTGACAGTTAAGTAATAACTCATAATTCTTGAGTTTATGATACTGAAAAATAAACTTAATAGAATTATTTGTTGAACAGTTTTATTTTCTTCTTTTAAAAAATTATTTTTTATTTTTTAAAATAATTTAACTTGTAAAATGTTAACTAATTGTTTTATTATGTATTTTATTTTCTAAAGATAATTCTGTAATGGAAAATGGTAAATTTTGTAAATAAATGAAAAGCAATATCTTTTTAATTACAAATTTTTGCATAAAACTTCATCATTGTTTAATAGAATTTGTAAGCACATCTTCACTAATTGATGGAAGTGGTTTAACTCCCGATGAAAAAGAAATTGAAAGGAAGAAAATTCATGAAGAGAATCTTGCAAAATTATCATCTATGTCTAAAGAAGAAATCCTTCATCATCAAGAGCAACTTAAAAATTACTTGAGTAAGTTGTAAAGTATCATAAAATATTTAAAGAAAATCAAACTAACTGAGTTTTGTTATATTGAGAATTATGTAAAGATTTAAATTTATTTACTGTTTTAAAAATTACATTAAAAAAGATTACTTTCAAATTTTTTATCAGTGTAATATTTGTTACCAATTAAACGTATTTTCTGATGTTTTTTAGTGTACTTAGACAGTATATTATTTAGTTATTTAGGTATATAATTTTTTAATTCCTATTTTAATTTGTTCATTTTTGCAAGTTAAATTTTATATAGATTCATAGTTTTGTGTTGTTATTGTGCTTCCCTTGAAAATTATTAGTGTTCAATTTATTTGATAATGCGTCATGATTTATGTATACTTAGTTTTTGCTATTCAAGTAATTGGAAAGATCGACTAACCATAAAAATTGGGAAAGTTCTTTATTTTCATCCTTCCCATAAATCATCCAAATATGTTTGCAGTTATTTTGGAAGGTTTACTATTTCCATTTTCTAATTAATTTCTGCAAGCAATACTGCACAAAAAAATATTATTGCTTTGTTTTTATAACATAAGCAATTGTTAGAGTAAAAGCAACATGTTTAAAACTTCAATCTAGTTCTGAATGGCTGATTTGACTATATAACCATGCAGCCACATCTTTGCACCATTCTTTCCTGAAGAAGCAAAAAGAGAACAGAGAAAAAAAAGCAAGAGGGGGGGGGGGGAGAGATTTCTTCTCTATCCTCTTGCTGCAAAATTTTAGGGAAATAAATATAGAAAAACTGCATTTGTATGTACCTGAAAATTGAAATTTTTAGCTAGTAGTGAGTAGAACATTTTAACTTAGCAGCCCATTCTTTAGGTGCGTTCGTAATTATATAAATACATAGCCCATATAGTCATCATCTGGTCCATCCATTTGTCCACATATAACAGTACAAAAACTACCCAACTGAATGGTTTGAAATTTAATATATATAATCGTTGCAGAATTTTGTTGAGTCATTTAAAATTTTATGAAAATTTAATCAAAACTTTAAAAGATATTACTAAAAGTTTTCTTCATTCTATTAAATCCTATCATAGATAATTAATTCAATGATATCCCATGATAGGTAATGATTTTAGGTGGCCATGGTGATTATGTCATATTTAAGATGGAGTCATATTATTTCTATATTAAATTTAAAAACTGAATTTGTATGCTAAAATTGTTTAATTATAGCAATCATATAATCTATTAATAGTTTTTCAGATAGATGTTTCTGGAAAAATGGATATTAAATGGAAAAATAATCTAAATATGGATTTCAAGTTCTGAAATTTTCAAAGCTAGGCTTAAGTTTTCCCTTGGAATTTTCAGTAAATGTCTACAAAATATAAAATGTTGCCAACTTAAAATGTACTTATTTTATTACGGAAATTAATCATATCATAATAACAAATGAATTATATCATTTCATTGAAATAATAACAATGATTTTTTTACACTGTCTTGTATTGGATATTTGTGCATAGTATAATTTTAATGTAACAGAATTGTAATTAATTGCTTGTAAAAGTGTTTTAAAACTTAATTTCATAAAATAAAATTAATATCTATAATATGAAAATCTGCACATAAAATAAAATTTGCATTCATGCGTTTTTGCAAAAGAGTGCAACAGCTTTGCACCAAGATCTGAATATTTATAAAACCAGTTATAGTATGAATGTACCTCATTTGTCTGTTTGATGTAAATTTCCAACTTGTTTTCAATCTTATTTCTTGTTGAATTAAGTTAAAATTAAATGTGTAAAATTTCCTTATATAGATTTCAACAGTTAACAGAGCTTCTGCTAAAACAGATCATTTAAAATGTGGGGTCTTGAAGCCACAATGAGTGTAAAAATTGTAGGTCAAACTGTTTATAAAAGTTGGAACACATTTAAAACATTTTTGAACAAAAAAATTACTGTTTATTTTATTTAGTTTCTACAATCTTTTGTTTAGTTGCCACCTGGTGAGTAATAACTGGGATATTTTAAGGTATAATTTTTTACATCTTTTCCAAGAACTGAAATCCCATGAGGATCAAAACAGTGAGGGGGGGGGGGGGGGGGGGGAAGTACACCTCACCATTGTGTGGCTTTTGTTTTGCCTTGCTGCCTCATCATTGAAAAACAGAAGTTTTTTTTTTTTCTTTTTGTATTGGACATAGTTTTGAGTGTAAAGGAGAATGAACACACTTTATCTGATGGAATGAAAGATTTTTAGAATAGGAAGCCTATAAATGATGTTACTTGTGGGATTTCTGCACTAAACAAATATTTCAAGGATGTAACATGAGGGTATACAAAACATTAGTTTAGTGGATTTCCTCATCAATCGAAGCATCTATCAATCAACTGAAAAAAATGTTTAAACTTATTTTTGAATTTTCTGCCAAGTATGGTGTTTCAGAAATAAGAGGTTCATACAATTATAATTTCTTTTGATTTTTTGTATTTGATTTATCATGAGATTTATGTTAAAGTTTGATAGATTGTTGGTCAAGGTAAATTTTCTGCCACATCCATGTTGATTCTGATTACATAATACTATATATATATTTTTTTTTTTTTGCAATGTGTATATCTGTTGTTTTGTACATGTAATTAGTTTTGATATTTCTTACTTTAAAAACATGTAAGGAGTTTTATTATGTAAACTGTCTGGAATATTTTAGTTTACTTTGTTTTTTATATATAATACAAATAATCTTATTTTCTACAATAGTATATATGTTTATGACATTTGTTCAACTACAGATCATATAATTCCCATCAAGCAGTATATGTTATTCAGCATGCGTAGCCTCCACAATGTTAAATATCCTTGCGAGACGTTTCATTATAAATATTGGAACTAAAAAATAATGATAATCAGCAGCAACAGATGCAGTCAGGAAGAACGTAATTTCGAAAGAAGAAACACAATAAATAATTCTGGTGAAGTGTGTCGATCATGATTTCACATTAAAAAGTCTTGTAGTCTTTTCTTATTTTATTTGACAACACAGTAAACACAAAAGTAAATTAATAAAAATTATTAGACTGAAAAAATATTAAATTTCAGGAGAGCTGCCAAGAAGCTCCATTTTTCACGATACAAATTATTCCAACTGAAAAATACAAAACTGTTTTCTAATCGGTTCGAGGTTACGTCACATTACGTAACGCGCGCCGTGAGCATAACCCCGCCCACAGAACATGTGATCAAGGATTTCGTAACATCCTGCCCCACCATGAACACATGGGGGTTCATCAAAAATTTTCAAAAATATTACATCATACATATATGACATCATATATATATATAACATCAATACAAGTAACCTAGTTTTCAATTAACAAATAATACTTCAATTAACTAAATTGTACACAATTTTCAAATAAAAAATAATATTAAGGTATTCAAGTAAACAATTTAACATAATATTATTCAAGATCAATATCTATTCCAAGTACAAGATTTAAATTAAATTATAAAAGTAAAATAATAATAATATATCCAAGATAAGATTCAAGAATGAAACCAAGTAAGTAAAACAAAACATTTTTAAAGTTTTGCCCAGAATTTCAAGAAGACAGTCAATTATAAAATAAATTATTTAAATTTAAAATAATTCAAGTCAAGATACAACTGTCCCAGATACAACTATAGTCCTGGAAATCAAATTTTTATATAATATCTAGATTAAATCAGGATGATATACTATCTAGATTAAATCATGAACACAAGAAAATTTCAAATATTAAATTCAAGAAACAATGCAAATATATAATTCAGTGATACTTACATACCTTCTTCAATAAGCACAAAAACAAATTACAATATCTTCTACTAAAAATATAAAAAGAAACAGTTAAAAATATTATTCATGTACATTCTATTATCAGGCAAAGAATTATTTTATAAAAATTCAAAAAGGATAAGTAAAAGAAATTAAAGTCCAATTCAAATATCATCAAGAAAAAATTTAGAGTCTTTTGAAAGTAAAAAAAAAGTTTTTCAGTTTTTCAAGTCACTAATTTCAAGATTATACAAGAGATTTATTGGTCTTTTAATAGTTGAATTGTTTGTTTTCACTTCACAATACCTTATTTTTCCGTCTCTTCCAACAAATGTGTTTGTAATTCTTCCCAACTTCCAGAAAGCTCTAGGTAAATGTTCATTAAGCACAGCATCATCTATCTTGAAATCAGAAGTTTTATTTTGATCCGTGCAATGAGCAGATTTTAAGTTGAGGAGATATTCATTCTTCCAGCGCTTCCAAAAATGGTTTAAAATTGTCTCACGTAAACGAAAACGTTTCACTAAAGTTTCTTTGGTTGCTGGTAAGGTTAAATCGTTTACTTTTATAGTTGGTAAACACAGAACTCGTTTTCCTATAATAAAATGAGCAGCTGTTAGAGGAAATGGTTCATCTAGTTCAGAATAAATGTAAGTCAATGGACGAGAGTTTATGATAGCTTCTACTTCAACTAGAAGAGTTTCCAGTTCACTTAGAGTCAACGAAGATTTGCCGATGACTTTACGTAAAGTACACTTTACTGAGCGCACCATTCGCTCATAAAAGCCACCCCACCAGGCAGCACGTTCGACAATGAATTTCCAAGAAATTCCCCGATCGGCGTAAAACTTTTTTACGTCCGGATGGCGGATAGCTTTTCACATTTCTTTTAATTCAAGCTCAGCTCTTTTGAAAGTTTTAGCATTGTCCGAGTAGATTACAGCACACAGCCCTCTTCTTGAAATAAATCTGCGGAATCCTAATAAAAATTCTGCAGTTGACATGTCTTTCACAAGCTCCAAATGAATTACTCTTGTGATAGCGCAAGTAAACAATAAGATGTAATTTTTATTCCCACTCCCCTTCACATATAGGGGCCCCGCAAAATCGAGGCCTGTAACGGAAAATGGGGGTGCTTCGTTAATGCGGTCACCTGGAAGAGGTGCTATTACTTGTTGACCAGGACGTATGTTAAATTTCTTGCAGATTGTGCAGTTGTTGAGGACTGATTTTATGCACTGTCTACCTCTCAAAATCCAAAACTTTTCACGAATTTGTACCAGTGTGTCTGATACTCCTGCATGCAAAACCCTTTCATGGGAATCTTTAATAATCAATTCAGTAAATTTATGTTTGGGAGGAAGCACGATAGGATGTTTATCATAAAATGGCAAGTTAGCCTTTTGTAACCGCCCTCGTACCAAGAGTAATCCTTCTTCTGACAACACAGGATTTAGCTGCAAAAGGTTAGATTCTTTAGGGATATTTTTGTTCAGCTTTAAGCATTTTATAACCTCAGGAAAACTTTCTTCTTGAACAAGCTTTACCCAAAAATTTTCGGCATTTTTTATTTCATCAGCTGATAACTCTGCAAGATTTCGTTTTTCTGCTTTTAGTTTTATATTAAAAATAAATCTAAATACCCATGAAGTTACTCGATACAACTTCTTTAGTGAACTATACCTTGACAAATTTAAAACTTGAATTTTATCAGCATTATTTGTATTAACTACACAAGAAATAATTTCTGCTTTTCGAGACCGCTCTTTAGAAACATTAGACACTTGAGTTGCGGGCATTTTAACTCTGGGCCACTGATCTTCAGGCAAGGAAAGAAATTCGGGACCGTACCACCATTTTTGAGAATTGACCAATTGTTTTCCTGAACAACCTCTAGTGATTAGGTCGGCAGGATTAAGTTTGCTTTCGCAATGTCTCCATAAACTAGGATCAGACAAGTCATGAATTTCTGAAATTCTATTCGCGACAAATGGTTTCCATTTTTCTTTTGATCCTTTTATCCAATAAAGAACAATTTCAGAATCTGTCCAGAAAACAAACTGGAATACCTGGAGAATATTTTTAAGATAATTTGCAAGTCTTGCACCAATAACTGCTCCCATCAATTCAAGGCGTGGGAGAGTTAATTTCTTCAAGGGGGCAACTCTAGATTTAGACATGACAAAACTAGTTTTAAATTTTTCTTTAGATGTTTGATATCGTAAGTATACTACTGCGCCATAGGCTTTGGGATTAGCATCTGTAAAAATATGTAACTGAAGACCCTCCTTTTCCATGATCAGGGTGCTAAAATAATATCTGGGAATTTTCAGTTGTGAGAGATCCTGTATTTCTGAAATCCAAGTTTTCCAATCATTTTCTAACACACCAGAAAATTTTTCATCCTATGATATGCCCATTACCCATAATTGTTGCAATAAATATTTAATTCGAATAATAAAAGGAGTGATTAACCCAGCCGGGTCAAACAACATAGCTGCAATTTTCAAGACATTCCGTTTTGTACAAGAATCATTATTTAATTTTGATAACAATGGACGTAATTCTAGTCCCAAATTATCTTCATTATTATTCCAAGTTAAGCCTAATACTTTTAGAGAGTTATTTGGTGGATCGGAATTAGAAATAGGTATGCTCTTATCAATCCATCTTTTTCTAAGCTCCTCGGAATTAGTTTCAAATTTTCTTAAATTCATTCCCCCTTCTTTCAAAATATTAACAGCTTCATTAGATAAATTAAAAGCCTGTACAACATCATTTTCTCCGGTAAACAAGTCATCTACGTAAAGGGACGAATTAAGGATTTCAAATGTTTTCTTGTGAGAGTCTTTATATTTTTTTATATGTTTTTTGATAGTACAGGCAAGGATAAACGAACTGCAGGTGACACCAAAAGTAGCCCTAGTCATTCTATAGGGGACAATTTCTTTATTTTTGTCAAAATCTTCATAGTATAAAAATCTTAAATAATCGCGATCTTCTTCCGCTATAGATATCTGGAGAAAGGCTTTTTCAATGTCAGCTGAAAGGGCAATTTTGTGTAATCGGAATTTTAAAATAATATCCAGAACATTTGGGTTCAAGTTAGGACCCGCATTCAGGCATTCGTTTAAAGATAAGGAATCCGCTTGTTTAGAGGAAGCATCGAAAACAATCCGAGTTTTTGTTGTAATTTTATCCTCTCGGATGACAGGTCTATGGGGCATGTAGTAACAGTTATTCTCGGAAATCTTTTTAGGGCACAATTCTACTATACCTTCATTAACTTGGTCAAGCAAAATAGAATTGTATTCTTTGAATAAAGACTCATCTTTCAGGAATTTATTTTCCAAACTAGAAAACCGCTTTTTTGCTACTTCAAGATTATTTTTGAGCAAATCACGAGAATTTTTCCATAAAAGACGTGTTTCATAGTGACCATTCACAAATTTTAAGTTTTCTTGAAACTTATTTATTACTTCATAATTAGAAATTTTCTTTTCATTACTTTCAATAATACCAATTGCTTCAAGTTCCCAAAATGCTTTTAATTGAGTATTTAAATTTTCACCCGAAACATTTAAACATGTTAAATCTCTTTCTTTCGAATAGCAAATTATATTTAAACAAGAAATAGAATTCATCGAATAATTATCTGGCATTTGTCCAACTAATGTTGTTCCGAAAATAGACGTTTGAAAGTATAATTGCTTGTTTATTTTGGTAAGCGATCCACATAATGTTTCATAAATATAATTAGCTCCTAACAAAATTTGAACTGGTAAATTTACCTCGAATAAATCAGCTAATTGATATTCCTTTGAAATAAGGTTTTGAACTCGGGGATTAATATTTTGACATAATTGGGTGCCACAGATTTCATCCGTAATTAATGCCTCAACATTAACAGAATTATACGGATGATATCTGCTTCTCAAGGTTATTAATACACATTCAAATTCCTTTTCTGTAGGATTTCTGTTACAAAATGTGTAAATGAAAAGTTTTTCTTTTCTTAAGATTTTGGCATTTAATGCCTTTGCCAAATCACTCCGAATGAAGGTTTTTGTGGAAGCAGAATCATATAGTATTCTGGCAAATAATTTTTTAGATCCACTTTCCACCTGAACACAAGCTGTTTGCAGCAGAGTGATATAATTATTCCTCAAATTTTTTGACTTATGAATAGATTGCATTACTGTTTCGTTTTCAGGATTTTGGCTAACTTGTTTTAATTTTGAATCTTGATTTTCAACTAATTTTTTACATTTTGTTTGTGGGCAAAATAAGTGATTATGTTGTGTGCTTTGACATGTTTGACAGGGCTGAATTTTTACTTTACAAACTGACTGTAAGTGTTTGAAAAAGCATTTATAACAACGTCCGTCTTTCTTTAACTTAAATCTTTTTTGTTCATTGGATAAGATTTTGCATCCTAATCCAGTATGTGTATTAGAATTGCAAAAAATGCAAACACCTTTAGTAACAGTATTTAATGCAACTGATGTCGGGAAATTATTTTTTACTTTAAATTTCTCTTTAGAATATTCAGCTTTCGAACGAAACGTTTCCTGACCTTTCAACGAAATTCCTGACACCAGATCTGCAGCCTCCCTAGATTCGATTTCAAACTTGATGAATTTCATTAATTCCCCTACATCACCCATTTTCTTAGGATCCCTTTTCTGTGAAATTCTACCACTAAATTATGTGGCAATTGTTTTAACAAAATAGGTATTAATATATATCCAAATTTATCTGAAGCAATACCCATAGATTGCAAATTCCTAATACTGACTTCACTTTCATCATAAATATGTTTGAGACCCTTAATATTTGATGAAGATTTAACAGGTTCGATTTCTAATAATTTATTAACAAAACAACTAATTAACTGGTCTTGCTTACCATATCTTTCTTTTAATAAAGTTAAACAAGATTTATAATTTTCTTCTTTTAACGCAAAACCAGCTACTGATTTGTAAGCTTCACCGGTTAAGAAAGATTTCAAATATAAAAATTTATCAACAGTATTTAATGATTCATTTGAATCTATGGCGCTTTCAAAGCTATTATAAAATTCCAAGAATTTACTTGGATCACCACTAAAGGTGGTTATGTTTAGTTTTGGCAAATTGACAGGATTCTGTGATGCATTATTTAAATTAGAAGTACTATTATTACTTTTCACGGATTCAGCTTGCTCGACCTTGAACTGCTTTAATTTACTTCTTATATTGGTTTTCGAATCAGATATAGCTTCCTCATACTCAAGTGACTTTTGAATTTCGTTTTCAAATTCCGTTGCATCATCTATTAATTCTTCAATTTTTTCATTTAAATTTTTAAGCTCATCTTGTTTTTCTTGCAAATTTATTAAATATTCAGACAGTTTAAATTTATCATTGTCACTTTGAGTATCAATACTTTCCATAAATCTATCGATAGAAGTAATTAATTTAGTGCATGAAGTTCGAGCAAGCTTACGTTTTGATTTTAACTTATCGACTTTTTCCATTTTAGAATAATAATAATAATAATAATAATAAAGTTTTTACAGTACCTTTTATCCAAGCATAGTCCACGAGAAGAGAAAAAAGAAACTTCCAATTAATATTTTTTCCTATATATTCACGTCCATAACAAATTCGGAACAATTTCTTGATTTCGCGGGTTTCCGCACCATAAAAAATAATGATAATCAGCAGCAACAGATGCAGTCAGGAAGAACGTAATTTCGAAAGAAGAAACACAATAAATAATTCTGGTGAAGTGTGTCGATCATGATTTCACATTAAAAAGTCTTGTAGTCTTTTCTTATTTTATTTGACAACACAGTAAACACAAAAGTAAATTAATAAAAATTATTAGACTGAAAAAATATTAAATTTCAGGAGAGCTGCCAAGAAGCTCCATTTTTCACGATACAAATTATTCCAACTGAAAAATACAAAACTGTTTTCTAATCGGTTCGAGGTTACGTCACATTACGTAACGCGCGCCATGAGCATAACCCCGCCCACAGAACATGTGATCAAGGATTTCGTAACAGGAACATTATAGAAGATTAAGAGATAATCTTAAAATATACCCAAACAAAAATATTTTGTATTTTTCTTTTTGTAAAATCAAGTTTATCAAATGCAAATTTCAATTTAATAAAAGCAAAATTATTTGGCGGACTTTGGTTAGAGAAAAATGAGTTTTTTTTTTCTGCTTCACTGTTTTCAACACACACTCCTCCCATCCTTTGTATAGATTTTATAGTGTTTAACTATCCAGATATGGTAATAAGTGTTTTCCAAGCAAATGTTTACAGTATTTTAAATTTTGTTATATATTTTAACATTTTCAGTTTTATCATTAGTTTAATTATTTTTTTATCTGATATTCGGTTATCTGTTTTCTCTTTATAGAACCTGAAATTATTGAATTTATTAAAAAGAAGAAAGATGCAAGGAAAGGTGAAGTCCTAAAATGTTAGTATTTTATACTTATTTATAAATTTTAAACATTCCATTTTATCTGCTTTTGTTTTGTCTATACTTATGTTAATATATAAATAATAAAATAAAAAGTGTTTTCAGAAAAAATGTTTTATTTATATAATGATTTATAAATTAGTCCTTTTTACTTACCCATCATATGCAGTATAGGGTAAGTCTTGTAATCGTTTTAAAAATCGGAAATTTTTTTTTGACGGATTTACATGTTTCAGACTTTAGAGATTCTGAAAAACATATTTTTAGAAAAAAAAAATTGCCGTCCATCTGTGTGTCTGTAAACGCTCTATCTCCCGAACAAATTGAGATAGAGACTTGAAATTTGATATGTACTTAGTATGTAATAATGGGAAGAAGCTTATTGAATTTCAGTAACCTCGATTATCCGGAACTATATTTTTCGGACTCTCAAAATATTCGTTCTGATAAAAGGTATATAAAAATTTTCGAATTTTTTTTTAAAGAGTGAATATATATTTAATGGTAATGAAAAAACAAATTTTGCATAAAGAATGAAGTCAATCGGGTAATGAGTTGCCGAGATATTTGTAATCACATTTTCCACATTCTTCGGTTTTTCATGACCCTGTATTTCATTCAAATTTCAATTCAAAGATATATTTTAATTGGAAATGAGACGCTTAATCTGACGCAGTAAACTGTTAGTATGATTATCGTTTTTGGAGTTATAAGGATGTTTCTTTTATGCAATTCAGTAATAGAGCATTTATAGTTTATGATGTCATCAAGCCACGATTTTATTCGAATTGCAATGCATTTTATAAATAGTTTACATGTTTTATTTTCATATTTTATATTATGCATATCCTGGTGGGTAAGTATTACGATGGCCACCAACGACTAGTTTTGAAATATTATTAATAAAAAATCTTGCAATTTTAAAACCAAAAATTTCAAGAGTATCAAAAAATAATGATATTGTGAAATTTTGTTTTATGTGTTATTTAATTGTAAATATATTTCATCTCATTACCGTAACAAATTTATACAATAAGTTCAAAAGTAAGTTATTTTGCATACTTTGTAAAATTTTGTGTCTACGAATCTTCTGTAAATGTGCTGAATGGTATTTTACTGAAAATTTTTTATATCAAGATTTGATATAAATATTTCATTGTTATGTATGTTTGCAATCATCTAAAAAATGGTTATACTAATAAGTTTTTCTAATATGATGAAAATAAAAATCTATTCATGGAAGAAATTCCAAATTATTTTGATAAAAAATTACTTACACAGAGTTGTAAGGTTTCCCAATTTAGGCAAGAAATTTCTGATTTTCATTTGCTCTTGCCACATTTGATTGTTTTTACCTGATATTTCATTTTATCATTAATTTTCTCCTGATATTTTATCATTCAAAATTTTTGATATGCCTAGGGGCTGACGATATAGGTGAAAATTAGCAGTCGCCACTCGCCACGTGGCGATTAAAAAATCAGCCATCGATCGCCACCCTAGTCGCCATTCGCCAAATGGCGATTAAAAAATCTTATCGATCACCAAGTGAAATACACCATTTTTCATGGAAATATGCATCTCTACATTGATTACATCTAATTAGAGAACTGGTGAATTCTTTTTCCTACCAGATGCAAACAGATTTCAACGACTTAGCTGTATTTTCAATATTTCGGCTTTTTCTCATGTGCTTACTCTTTAGTTGGATTTTTTTTTCAAGAAATACGGTTTTATTCTGCAAAATATATTCATCAGCTTTGATTCCACATGCATTTCAAGTAATTTATTCCTTTTTTTCCCACCGGATACAAGCAGATTTTAAGGACATTTCAACAGTATCTTCAATATTTCGACTCCTGCCATATACTCACCAGTTGGATTATTTTTCTTCAAGAGATACTGTTTAATCATGCGAAATACACTCATACTCACATACAATAGGTGTAAAACTTTTATAGAAAAATATGTTTACTATATACAACGATTATAATTTATCTAGATGTCAAGAAAGTTTGAAACATAATAGTGGCCACTCACTTTAAAAAGTGGCCACTCATGAAACTGAGTCTACCGGCCACTGGCTACTAACTAAATTTCCCAGTTTTCACCTATAGCTGACGATAATACACTATAGTGTTCCAGTGACTCCAATTTTAATGAGGATTTGTCCCATTACTGGGAAATTACATTATTTGGAGGAATACTTTGCTTATTACTGGTCCTGAGTTTTCACCAGACCAGACCAGACCTTTTTTTGCACTGTTGCTGACTACAGAAGTTTATTCACGCTTTTTTGAAATGATTTTCATAAATGCTTTTCTTGGAGACACTTTGATTTTATAGAATAACCTTGACTCTTGGCTATATAGTTCTATCTCAAAATTTCCTTCATAGTAAAATTTTCTTTAGTACAGTCATGGCAAATTTCTACTTCACTTCTAGGATGGCAATTCTGAAATTTTTTAATGTTCATGGATGTTATCTTCCTAATGCTTGCTTTAATAAGCCAAATACAGAAAAGTTCTTGAGGTATACAAGTATTTTTTCAAATGGGACCTACCGTAAAATCCCGTTAATCCGCCCCCCCCCCTAAACACGACGGAAAATCGTAAAATAAGCAGGGGGGCGCTTACACAGTATTAAAACTGTAGTATATGATATTTATGATTGGTGGAGGGGGGGGGGAGATGCTAATGTCTGATCATCGCAAAGCATGCATTATTTTAATAAAGTAACAAAAGAAAATCATTTTGAAAAAAAATGGTAGACAAAATAAAAAAACAGCATAACTTCACGATTAATGGCGATTTCAGATTATAGAAAATTCTGGAATTGAGAAGCTTTGAAACTGGAATGCATTTAGATAAATAATAACACTAATATCTGTCATTAATATGGTAACAGAAAAATAAAAGAACTTAATAATTTAAAATAAGTAAAAAACACTGAGAAATTGCAGTTGAAAATGTCCTGAAGTAATTTCGAGAACTAGTAACATTTTATGTGGTGTCGCCATCTGTTGTAAGTTAGGAAGATTAAATAACCATTTTTTTTAAAATCATGATTTCGTATCTATAAATGCTAAATAAATAATACAAGTCACAAAAATTAAGAACATATAGAATGAATTGGTAGTGTTGTCTGATTATTAAAACAAAAAACATTACTACCACAAAGAAAGCACAAATTACACTACAAATTCGACTGTGTATCGACAATTCGATTGTTCTGATCGATTAATCGATATTTTTTTGTGATTGGTTTTCATAATAATGTAAAATATGACTATAAATTGTTTAATAAAATAAATAAATTCTCTTATAATCAATATATTTTCCACACAGCATCAAATACACATTTTTTTAACTTATTTCATGAGAAACTTTCACTATCGATATTTTCATTACCTTCATATCGCCATGGAGATAAATTTACAGCAAAACTAATGTTTGGTTACATTGCTTTCTCAGATCGACAATGTGTTTGTACATGTTTGCGATATATCAAAAAATCGTCACGCCTTTCTGATCCATCGGGGAAAAAAAACACTCGGGAGATAAAATTTTTGGTGTTGATCTTGACGTGCACGGCGAAATTTCTTTTGGGGGCGGGCGCTTTCTCGGGATTTTTTGAATTTTCCAATTTGTTTACAAATTTGGAGGGGGGCGCTTAATCAGGAAGGGCGGATTAACGGTATTTTACGGTAATTTATTCTCTTTTATGATTATTTTTTCATTAAGTATGCAGCAGTTTATTTGGAAGTGTAACTCTAGGCTTTGTCCATATGAATCCAAACTTTATTGATTCTTTTCTATATAAAACTGGAATTTCTTCTTCAGAAATGGAAGTCTAAAATATTTTGCAAAATAGAATAAATTTAGTTTTACTTGATTTTTTTTTTTTTTTTGCTTTAATTTACTTTTATAACCAAATCCAGCTGCATTCATGAATCTCTTAAGAAACTTTTTTCTACATTCGCAAACCCATTTCATTGGATTTTTTGTTCCATTGGTTGATAAAAAAAATGCATTGTTTTTGCTATAGCCACTTAAATAAAGCCATACTTCATTCAGTGGTATCATAAATTTCCATTTATCATCTGCTAGTGACCATTAGGAAGATGCCACCTGTAAACATCAGAAAGCCACATAAGAGGAATAGGAGAAAATGTGCATGACTGTACAGTCATGTGAATTTTCTTCCTTTTTTCTAATAAAAATTCTACTATCTTGTAAATTTTGGATGTCACAGTAAGACAAACTTCGTAATTCTTCACAGTACTAAGTCCATGCAACATTACAAATCAAAAATCTGTGCACACACGTCAACCAGTGCAAGTTATTTTTTCCAGCTAGATTGAGATAAATTTGCAAGGGAACAAAGTTCAATGCCCTGGAAGCAAATTTTCTTTTCAGAAAACAAAAGGTCTCCCTTTTGAATTAGGTCTTTTTTATTTTTATTTTATTTATTTATTTATTTTTTTGTAAATTTGAGCTGGGTTTAATTTTTTTCTGCAAGCTCTGGCACAGCTTAATTTTTTTTTTTCCTGTAGACTGATCTGAGTTTAATTATTTTTTTTCTGCAGCCTCGGACTGGGTTTGGGTTTGCTTTTTTCTGTAGATTCAGACCAGGTGCAGTTTAGTCTGTAACTCATTCTTTCTAGGCCAGCATTTTTTTTTTCATAAAAAAATAGTGACATTATATATTTGTTTAATGGTATCTTTAGAAATTTATTTTGTTTTATTAAAATACAGAAATATTTTTTTTAATCTACTTTTTCCCTTCAAAAGTATGATTTTTTAATGCTTTATCTGTTATTTTAAACTATTAGAGGTATGCATGGGCTGAAATTTCTAAGGTTGGTCAAAAACTATTTTGCCCTAATCCGTAAAGGTGTAAAAAATAAAAATCCAAGCTGTCCCATTTATATTTTCACCTTTCATGGGCCGGCCCGTGCAAAAATGATTAAAATCAGGACTCAACTTCTTCAAAAAATGCAATTTTTTTTAAAACCTTCAATTAAGATTCTTCTAAAGAATACTGCATATATATTTATGTGAAAATTTTACAGCATATTTCAGAGTATATGTCTGCAAGCCATAGAATACAGAATAGCATCATTAATGATCACTTGGACTCTTAGAATATTACATTCAAATAAAGTGTCATAAAAAAATAATGTAGTTTTGAAAAAAAGGAAGAAAGATTAATCATAATTTTGAAACTGTATCATGAAAAATAAAGTAGAGTTTTAAAAATATTTCCTTGTAATTCATGAAAGTGTGAGGATTCTCACATTGTTTGTGTTTTTGTGTTTGTCATCATTTTTAATTTTCATTCAACATCAGAGCAATCTGTTATTTCGATCTGTTATGCATTTTGGGCATATCCTTTTTTTGCTCCGTGTGTTTTTTTATTTCATTTTCAGCATATGATTTTAAAGTTTTCCTTAATTTATCGTGAATTTTTTTGGGACCCCATTCTATAAAATTTAAAGTTTGAACCATCAATTGCCATTAACAAATTTTTTACAAAAAAGTATCCCTACCAGAAAATTTTATAAGAAGACTTCCAGAATTGATTAATTTTTTCTACTATATTCTTAAAAGTTCAGGAGGAAAACGTGTATACTACTTGATGTTAATCAAGTAAAAAACATCTTTTTTTTTTTCTTTTAATTAAAAGGATATTTTCAGTTTATAACTCCAACTACATTATTCCGAGCAATCGGTAAAAATAAAATTTCCTACATAATTTCTGACCTTAAAGAACACAAAATGGGGCTACTACAAGAATGGTAAAAATTCACAACTGCTTTTAAATTTCTATAAGATCCTACTTTTAACATCACATAAACAAAAGTATATTTCCAAAGATTCCATTAACAAATGTAGAATATTAGTATTATTTTTAGGTGAAAAAAAATGCCACCTTGCCCATGCTGTATATCTGGTAACTTTTCAGTAACAGTAAATAATCAAATCATTAAATGCTGCAAAAAAAAAAAAAAAAAAAAAAAAAAAAAAGTTGACATTATTACCTCATGCCCCATTTCTTGCTGAAATTACTGCTTCCACCTTTGTCTTTATAAGCATACAAAGTATAAAATCGTTAAAGCTCTTTCATTTTTAAAATTTTCTATCCTATTTGTTACTTTGTAGTAACAATAAATTAAAAATAAATTGTGCGAGTCCCCTTCCAAATGTCTGCTTTTCTCTTTATGTCCCTCCCCACGAGTTTTCTGCTCGAATCTTTGAAACCTTTAGGGACATGGTGCACCAATTAAGAGCATTAGGAATTCTTAACTGAGGAAAAAAGTATTAGAAATTTTTATCTGAAGAACAAAAAAAAAATGTCATTGCGCTCATTATTTACGGTGATTTTGTACATTAGATTTAAAATGCTGTTTTATTGTTTTTAGGTAACAATGAACTGTCAGACGTTTTAAATAAGAGTCAGACAAATAAGCAGGATATTGACCTTCCTGGAGAAATTTTAAGGAAAGAAGGTAAAGAAGATTGTGATGCTGTAATTCTTGAAAAAGCTTTAGAATCAGAACACACTAGTTTAGCTTCTCAAAACCAAAACAGCATCTGTGAATCAAGCAAAGAAAAATCTGATATTGGTAAGCATAATTTTTTTTTAATGTATAGATTGTGATGTTAAAGATTATATGAAATGTAACTTTTAATTTTTTTTTATCTTGTTTGTATATTATCTTTTTGCAGAATATTGTGCATTGTTCTTTTATAAAATTACATACAGTGGTGGCCAAAAATTTGGACGTTTTTTGAAAGTTTCATGTTTTTCAACTTTGTGAGCTTGTAGAATATATTAATTTTCACTTAAATACAAATGTTTATATACCAAATTGAAGGTAATTTAATGTAGAATTTAATAATAAAAACAGTATTACAATATCTGTATTACAAAAAATGTTATGCTCATTTTAGTAGAGCAAACAAACACAAATCGTTTTGAATAAGGACGTGTTTTGTAATAAAAGCATACTAGCCAATCACAAACACTGTTCTGAGGACCAATCAAATGTCTATAACTATAGTTTAGGTTATTTGGACAGTAAAAGAGTTATTGTTGTGGAAATATTTTGCGGAATGATGCATACTAGTACAATTAAATAGAGTATTGCTCTTTTTGAATATTTAAAGTCCTTTTTTTTTAATTAAAGTAATTTTAAACAATATCATCAACAAGAAGAACTGAACTAATTGGAGATCTACAAAAAGAAGCCGAATTGTCATATTGAGAGAAAATAGCCTCTCTTTTGCTGAAATTGCAAGACAAGTTGGTGGTTCAGTGACTTGTTCTGGTGTACGAAAGTTCTGTTTACGTTATGAAAAAACGAAATCAGTGGAAAATAAGGCCAAATCAGGCCGAAAAAAATGCACAAGTGCTACTGCCAATAGAAAAATTAAACGGCTATGCCTTCAAGATAGAAAAATTCATCAGATGCCATTAGATGTGAAATGAATGCAGCGGGTATTGCAGTAAGTTCAAGAACAATAAGAAGAAGGTTATCAGGATTTGGACTATAAGCTAGAATTCCAAGGAAAAAACCATATTTAAATCAAAAGCAATGCGAAAAACGAGTTAAGTGGGCAAAAGAACACATTAAATGGTCAGAAAATCAATGGAAGCAAGTAATCTGGAGCGATGAGAGTAAAATATCGCTCTTTGGTAGTGATGGTAGAAAATACGTGAGACGTAGAGTAGGAGAAGCACTTCATCCTGATTACATTGAAGCAACTACAAAAAACCCAACAAATGTCATGATTTGGGCATGTATGTCTGCAGATGGTGTGGGCCAAATTCACGTGATTGATGGCATCCTGAATGCCAAAAAATACATCGAAAATGTCCTGGAACCAAAATTTATACTTTCCATCAGGGATCTCTTCCCCAACAATGCACCATTTATTTTTCAGCAGGATTCAGCTCCATGCCACACAGCAAAAGTATGCAAAGCATGGTTTCAAAATAAAGGTATAGATATATTACCATGGCCAGGAAACAGCCCTGATTTCAATCCAATTGAAAATTTGTGGCAATGTTAGAAAATTCTTGTACGAAAAAATCGTCCATCCAATAAAAGACAACTTATTGAAGCTATATTTGATTCTTGGCACCATGTGATTACGAAAGATGAACTCCAAACACTCGTTCACTCGATGAAAAGACACTGTGAAGCTGTCTTAAAAAATAAGGGTTATCCTACTAAGTATTGATTGTGTAAGTATCATTTTAAAAAAATGCAAATCTAAGATAGATCTTACTATTAGTTGCATAACTTTTTTTGTAATACAGATATTGTAATACTGTTTTTATTATTAAATTCTACATTAAATTACCTTCAATTTGATATATAAACGTTTGTATTTAAATGAAAATTAATATATTCTACAAGCACACAAAGTTGAAAAACATGAAACTTTCAAAAAATGTCCACACTTTTGGCCACCACTGTATTGTTTGTTAGAATAATGATAATTAGTGGCACACCTACCACAATTTCAAAGTAAATGCCAAGAAGAAATTTAAAAGAAATCAAAATGAGCTTATTTATAATCTTATACTGCTATCCTAAATATATTGTCTTTAAAATTTTGTTGTTATTTAAATATGATTAAATTTATTAATTCAATTATGAATAGCATAGTAACAGAAAAATAATGCCAAAAATAGCTACAGTGAATAAGACTAACACATAATAAAAGCTTAATTCTAAGTATCTGCATTTACCAAATGCTGCAAAAAAAAAAAAAATCTTTCACTAAATATTTTTTTTATTTATGTAGGAAAATATATTATCTACTTCAGTATCTATTATTTATTTCAATACTGTCTTGATTTTTAACTAAAAACTAATGCCTTTCTTCAGTATACAACAAGAGTCTAATATGAATAAAAAGAACTGATGAAGACCCAACGTCCAATAGAATGGACATTAAAAATGTTTTGGTTTATTATCTAAAATATACATTAAATTACTTCAACTGCGATGTCATTTCAATGATACAACATTTAAAATTAGATTTGTGTAGCATTACTATCAAAATACTTAAAAAATATATATAAAATTATAGTTAAAACTGTCTGCTTGCCTTCAACAGTCTTTTTCTTGTTCTCTGCCACTTTCAAATGATTAAAATACATATTTAGCTGCAAATTTTTTATTATTTTGGTGCACAGATACCAGCACTAGACTATTCAGTATAATGGGCAGTAAGTATTTACAAGTTCGAACTGAAATTAAGTATTTTATAATAAAAAATAAAAATGTCCAATAGAATGGACGCTGGGTCTCAAGAGGATATTTGTAATCTGGAGTATTTTCCACTATAGGATGTAAAAATATTTTCAGACCTATTATATAATTAATTAAAATGCAAAAAAATTAATTTTAGTTTAAAGTTTATTTATTGCTGTTAAATGAGTTTGCAATAAAAATTAGAACTAATTAAAATTATAATTAATTCTCCATTGTAAGATACAAATAATATTACATTTTAAGTTAAAAATTATGTTCTTAATATTAGTTATTTATACTATTGATATATAAATATTTTGTATTGTACAAAGAATAATTAACTGTAATTTTCATTGTAAAATCATTTAACAGCAATATTTAAACTTTAAATAAAACAATTTTTTTTACGTTTTTATAAGTTACAGCCTTGATATGAAAACATTTTTGTATTTTATAGTGAAAATATTCCCATTTAACAATATTTATTATTTTATTTAAAATGAACTTTCAGACATTTTTATTATACAATTTTTGCAACTTATAATGAAAAATATACTCACTTAAGCTCCTAGCTGTGAAAATCCTATTCTTTAAAACTTTTTATTATACTACTGTTAGGTATGGAAAAGGTAGCATTTATTCTTTCTTTTAATATCTAAATAATTATTTTATTTAATGATTGCTTTGTTCAATTATTTTTTTTTACCTTTAAAAAAGCATAAAATTAAATTTCTCACTATCTGAAGAAAAAAGGTGATATTCTTCTTTATAAGACAATTTACATTATAACATTTAGAAACAAATTCTCAAAAACTTTTCCAAACTTTTCTTTAAAATATCATCTTTTACTTATTTATGATTCTAGCATTTTGTTTTCTTAATTTTCCAAAATTTTACTTGAATAATTTCCAAAAAAATTACTTTTTAATTCAGAAATTTCTTATTTAAAATTAACAATTTAAATTCAGATCAAATTAAATTGTTTTTGCAATAGTCTACACTTCAAATGTTATCTCATATATTTAATTTTATTTATCTAAATCAACAAAGTCTTTGTAAGCACTTATTTTCATAGATATTAGTTCAATTTATTTGGTTTCATTTGTCAAAGTATATTTTTAATTATAAATGTGCCTACATAATTATTTAAAAAAAAAAAAAAAAAAAAAAGAGCTTTTTAAATTAGTAGCTTTTTTTTACAGTACTTATCACGTTATCTGTAAATTTTTAAGACATTAATATTTACTGTTTTGTTAGAGGTTATTTAATTTAAGTTTGGATATTTAAATTTTCTTTAATATTTTAAAACATTTCCTTTTTATAAACTCATTTTTTTTTAGTATTTAATTAACCACCCCCTTCCCTTTTCTTATATTTCTTAAACATTATTAATTAAAACTCTTATTTTCAAAATCCAAATATCTTTATTTTTCTGTAAGTAAAAAGACCACCCAGGATTTTGTTTTTCTTTTTAAGACCCCACATGAAACTGTGAGATAGTTTACCACGCAAGCAGCTTTTACTTGAAATTCTCACGTAATTTCAGTGATTGTAAATTCGGAACACACACAGGCAGATTGGATAACGTACACAAAACCTTTGTAAGAATTCGTGGAAATAGCTGAAGCCCTTTTTTCAGTTGTATTGTGTGCAGTTTTTTATTACCCCTAGTAAGCCACCATAAAACGGTACTAGCTTGCTTGTTTACAAAAAAGGAAGAAAGTTTACGGCTTTCCAATTTTTATGACCTAGCAGATGCAGAAAGCATGGAGCCAACGTACAGCTGTTTTTCAGCGAAATCCAACTCACGGCTAGCTTCCGAGAATTTAAGCGGGGATTTTTCACTTAGTAACACCTCATCCAATAAACATGTTACTCTCTCCCCCTCACCCAATAAACGCTGTATTTCTTTTCTACCCCCTTGTCCTGCGTTACCATGGAAACGGGAGTTAGCTAGTAGAAGTAGGGATGTTTTGAAACAAAAAAAAGAAGACAAGGTGTGTATGCGGGGTGCTCCCCCACCCTGCCTGCACAGGCAGGACAGAAGGTTTTTAGATGTCAAAGTGCTAAGACGTCCAGAAATAGTGGTCTATCTAGAGATGATCGAGGTAGTGTACGAGGATGTCCAGTTGTAGTCGGAGTATGAGGTTCTAGAGAAAAAGTGTGAGGCATTTTCGAAATATAGTTGAGTCCAGTGAAGGCCAAAAGATCCTAGTGTTGATCAGATATGATCGAAGCAGATCAATTTCGTGAACATGAAAAATGTGTCTATTATAATCGTCATGCGACGTACAACAATACCAGTTTCGTGAACGTGAAAATTGTGTCTATTATTATCGTTATGCGGCGTGCAACAAGATCAGTTTCGTGAACGTGAAAATTGTGTCTATTATTATCGCCATACAGCGTACAACAAATGACTCAACTTAAATGCGATCAGCGATTGCTTTACCGTGTGAAAAATTTGAGAGCATGAAATATACGGAGGCTGACCTCTACACTTGTTTGCAGTGAACATCATCCATAACTCAACCGTAGCGTTGAAAATAGAGAGACACTTATACAATTGTGTCTAAACATTTCGTGATGAATTAAACTATTGTGGATCCAAATGGATCAAGTGAACATTGCCAACATTTTTAAAAGCTGATTTCGCAAGTAATGATCTATGAACTGTTGTTTATCATTATCTGTGTGATATAATCTACACCTAGTATATCTATTATACTGCTGAAATGTGAGTAGAAAAAACCTTATTCTATTATTGTTACTTGTATTAATGATATTGGTTGCTTAATTATATAATAATATCTACCTATATTTTATTGAATGATTTACAAACTATTTAAAAATGCTGCTTGTTAATAAATACTTTCTTTTTGTAAATTCCTTCTCTGTTTTCTTTATCTTATTATTTTCTTAATCATTTCAATAGAGGCAATTTTCAGTAACTTTTCTTATTGTTAATCATTAAAATTTAATTTGGGAATGCTATGTATAGTTCAGGGGTGATTCTGGTCCGAATTTTCCGAAAAATTAAGGCAATGATTTCCGAAAATTAAAAAATATCGGTCATAAATCCGAAAATTCGGACATAAAATGTATCGGTATTTTGGCAATTGATCGCCGAAAAAAATCAATCTTGTCATTCGTTCGAAGAAAAGTCACCAATTTTGTCAAATGATCGTGGGAAAAACGTGACTTTCGTCAGAAAATCGCAAAAAAAGGCAAATTTCGTTAAAAACATTGCGAAAAACAAAAAATCACGAAAAAAACGGCAAATTTCGTCAAAAGATCGCGAAAAAACAGCAAATTTCGTCAAAAACATTGCGAAAAACGGCAAATTTCGTCAAAAACATTGCGAAAAACAGCAAATTTCGTCAATAGATCGCGAAAAAACGGCAAATTTCGCCAATAGATCGCGAAAAAACGGCAAATTTCGTCAATAGATCGCGAAAAAACGGCAAATTTCGTCAAAAAATAGCGAAAAAATGGCAAATTTCGTCAAAAAATTGCGAAAAAACGGCAAATTTCGTCAAAAGATCGCGAAAAAAGGCAAATTTCGTCAAAAGATCGCGAAAAACGACAAATTTCGTCAAAAAATCGCGAATAAACAGCAAATTTTATCAAAAGAACGTGAAAAAACACAAATAACTTTTCAGAAAATTTGCTGTGAATTTCAGAAAATTTTTTTTTTACTCAGAATCACCGCTGGTATAGTTTAAGTTATCGATTTAAAAAGTATATTAATCTTTGGCTTAATTTCTTCTATTGATTTAAATATCAATCCTAAAAAAAAAAAAAAAAACTTAAAATTTAATTAAAGTGATTTATTGTATTCCCTAACCATGATATTAATCTTATACTCAAAATTTATTGGTTTTTGCAAAATAGAGTAATTTACTCTTTTATTGATTTTTTAAAATCTAATCTGATTTATCTCTTTAATTTTGATTCATTAATTTTGAAACTCTAAATAATATTTTAAGCATTCAACCTGAAATAAATAAACAGCTGTTTTACAAAATGTTGAAATTAATAACATTCAAATTTATTTTATTTATTTAATTGAGACCTTTTCCTTTTCTTTAATTAATTACATGGCGTACAAGTCTGAACTAACATATAAAGTAATTTTAATACTTTAATCTAAAGTTTTATGAGAAGTATCTTTTTTTTTATGAATTACTTTACTCAAAATTTAATCATTTACTAATGGTCTCTCAAGTTAACTTTTCATTATACGATCATAGTCCTAATACCTGTGAATTCATAAACTAATATGGTATCTCTTATATTTATTAATTGATATTTTTATTTAATTTATGTCACTAATTATCACCTCCCCCTCTTTTTATGCTTTCTCTAAAAAGGAAAGATTCCAGGGTCCTTCATTCAAAATTTTCATTTATTCCAAATTCTTATGTTTATGAAAATTTTCAGTAATTAGTTACCATATCAAACCTTGAATTCACAGGGTTAGTTGTTGGGGACTTAGATGTTATGCAAAATTTAGAATCTTGTCAAATTTTGGTGTATGATTAATTCTAGTAATTTTGTAAATTTAAGATTTGGAACTCAGGTAATATTTACCTTTTAAAATGCTTTGGTTTAGTTTATTTTATTTGGTTTCTTTTCTAAAATTTAATAAAGTCTATGAATAAACTTATAAGTATATATGTTGACAAGATTCAATTTAAAGTTTTGGTAATTATTCATAGCTCTAAGGTAATTAAAAGTAGCAGGTTTCTTAAAATAAAAACAACCAACAGTTTCACGATTTTTATTCTCTCCAAAAGAACATTTCTTCAAAAGTACTTTAGTACTTCATTCAACTGTCGATATAAAACTGATATGTCCTTTGAACGTGAAAAAACATTTTGAGAGGGTTTGTGAGATAAGATCTTGCATGTTGTTGGTGGGTTTCAGTCATGTGACACACTCCCTGTATCATAACGGCAAGGGGGGGGGGGGGGGAGTTACCGAGGAGACAAACAATACACTCTCTGGAAAGTGGTTCAATTTTAGTCAATTTGGAATTATCGGCCGATCTCAGTCTTGGAAAAATTTGCTGATTAATTGACCTGCCAATGCTTCCATTTGACATTAACTAGAGAAATTACAAGTTTTTGTCGACAGTATTGTGTGAATCTCACCATATGACTTCTGTTCATTTACTGACGATTTTTATAAAAGGTCGAAATTTAGCTGATATCTCTTGCTGTTGAGGCAGTAATTTGAAAAGGGGGGATCTTCTTCTGGTGTTATTTACAGTACAGGTAGGTAGCTAGTTAAACATAATATCAATATAACCAATTTAATACATTTTTTTCATTCACAAATCTACCACTATTTCCGAATAGTAATATTTGCCTTATTTAATTGTACATACTTAAGAAATGATTTAATACAAGTTAATACTTTACCACATTATTTAATTACAAATTAAATAATGTGAATATTACTGTTCAGAAATAGCTATAGATTTTTGAATGGAAATCTGCTAAATTGGCAACTCTGCGTAATAGTTTTGCAGTATTTTTTTGTATCAACTTCTTAATTGTATTTTCTATCTTTTATTGTCATTTATTTATTAATTTATTTTATATTTAGTTCACTATCAAAATTTACATTTTCACGATCATTTCAGTAAAGGCTGTTTTTTCTCTGATATCTTTTGAAATATTTTTTTTTTCGAAAAATGTCTCATCTTTAAAGCATTTTCTGAAATCTTTGTGCATTTTTACATTCTTTATTTAAACTTAACTTGATTCATGTATGTAAAGATGGAATTTTATATTTGATTTTTCATACATGTCCTGATGTGCTAAAATTATAAAAATTATGTATACAAGTATGTTTCTGATGACAATATAATATTTTAAAATTTTTAGAACTTTATTATAAATTAATAAATTAATTTTCACATAATTTTTTATTGTTTGAGCACAGATGATAAATCACATAATATTCTTTCAATCACATTGCACTCATTTAATTTAAAATACATACATGCCTTTCATTTAAAAGATCTATTTATCTTTCATTTATTTAATTTAAAATACAAACAATAAAATGCTTTAACAACAATTTATTACTTTAAAATAATTTATTTCAACAAGAAAGCATTGTTTCTAATTTGCACATGCTTAAATAAAGCGGCTATTAGCAAGAAAAAAAATTGCTATTATCAAGTTTTTCACTTTGCTAATATAAAAGTACCAATTTCAATTAAATTTTGATCCTGCATTGAGAAAACACAACTGTATATGAGCTGTATGTGCCAAACCACGCTCACTAAAATATGCAACTGTCCAAAAAACTGCAACAATGAAATATATTAAACATTAAAATGTAGAAAATAAAATATAAATAAAACTGTCGAGTGATTCCACTCAGCTTTCCAGACTCTGGTGTCTGAAATTTAAAAAAAAAAAAAAAAAAAAAAAAAAAATCTGACACAATGAAACTGATTGGATTTGAACACTGAGCCTCCCATTTTAAAACTGGAGACTTTGCTTCAGAGCCACTAATGTTCGGTTACATTGCTGTAATATTTATCACACACTGTCACATTTCCTTGGTGATTTTCCCTGTAAAATTGATCACAAAATGATTTAAAATTCATCCTTTGAAATTCATCGGTTAATTTCCCTTTAATAAATTCTGAATTTAATTCGTTCTCTGATCGGGCCTCTAATGCTGTGATCAGAGTGTCGTAACTTTGTGGAAGGGAGCACAACAAAAGTGCAGATAGATGAGTCCTTAATCTCTTCTCCTATTGCTTTCAATTTGTCTGCCGTTTCTAATATTTTAACTATATGATCAATCATATTTCCATGTTCGGCGAATTTTATACTGTAAAGTTTTCGGAGTAAATATAATTTACTAGACAAATTTGCGCGCTCATGAATTGTTTTTAAAGCTAGCCATGTGGTGGTTAAGTAAATCTTCTTTCATTAAAACCATTTCCACCTTGAATTTCCATACTGGATAATTATTTGAATTTAATTTGTCTATATTACAAATTTCTTTTGAACTTGAAGCCATGATGTTGTATTTTTATTAATACTTTAATTTAATTTAAATTTGCTTCTATTAATCCTTAATGAATAGTTTATTATTTAAATTATAGTTATTTTTGAGTTTATTTCTTTCTTCATATAAGAGAGCGGTTTTGCCGTGTTCATTCCTCAGTGCTCATAATCTGATAAAAATTGTGAACTACGGCAATTGCAGCTTCTCTTTAAAAACTAAATAAATTCTTTTTCTTTCTTAAAAGTTAGTATAGGTAAGGAAATTTCTCTTACCTGTTAAGTCCACAGCGACATCAGTATCCATCGTATCGGAATAATGAATAATCCATATTTATGTATTTTGAAGTATCCTTAAATATCAAGGTATTTCCGTTGTTTTGTTCAGTGAAGAAAAGCACAATTAACTAGAAGCACCAATTTAATGAGAAAGAAAGAATTATTAAATTTACATTATATTTTATTAATTAAAACAATTAAGTTGCAGAGAATTTTTCTGCAATCCTTCACTTTAAAAAGAGCAAGATAGAGACTGATCGTTATTTTGCTCTGAGAGGAAAAACATAAAAGTCAAGTATGACATCACTGAACCTTGAACTTTAGAGTTCACATAAAGTCATGAGTTTTTACCGAGTATTTCACAGATATGTAGAAAAAAACTTTTCCCCGGCACACGTGTTTATTTTCATTTCCTCGTTGCAATCACTTATTTATTTTATTGAAAAATAATTAAGTTGATTCATGATAAAATGTTTATAGTTCTGAAATCACTTTTCTATCAAATTCTTGAGACAGTGGTCTATAATATGTTTGGCAAGTGGATGCTCAATCGGAGGTCCTGTTTGGAAGTTATTGTGCTCACCCACACACTTGCATACAAATCATGATTAAAATACATTCCTTACAGTATGTGTTCGAAAAGTAATAAAGAGTATAATATTAAAAAAAAAATTACACTTTTATTTATTTATTTATTTTCTTACCTTATCAGTTTTTCTTATTGTTAAAAATAATCCTAATCTGAATAATGAAAGTAATTTGAACACAATTATAAAGTGGTGAGAGTCTTCCTTGTTTCAGCAGATTTCACTTTTTTTTAAAAAACTTCCAAATAATTAGGTCTTTTTTACAAAAAGGGTCCTCTTTTTTTAAAAAAAAAGTTAGATTTAATGTATTTAATACAAAATATGCCTGTTTTGCAATCTTTTAAGGAAAAAATTATGCATTCTGAGGAACCCATCAAAAGATTTTTTATGCTTCCCTTCTCCATTTTTTTAAAAATTTAATTATTTTTATTATTTTTTTCACTTTGATGATGCATATAGCGTATCCCCCTAACACTGATCCTATTTATTACTTTCTTATAACAATAAAAAAGTACAGGTTTCCCTTGATTAGTGCAGTTAATTGATACCGTGATATTACCACGCTGATTGAAACATACATTCAATGGGAAAAATTACAATAGGTTTACAGCCATCTTTCTTAAAACCCAATATACATAAATAAACATTATAATGTACTACGATTTCATTTTTGATGTGTTATTGTTAGAAAGTACATATTACAGCTTGATTTAGAACTTTTCAAATAAAATTTATCAAAATTACATGAGCTTCCATTAACATTAATGTGTAAGCTAATATAATTAGTGTCAATCAAGAAACATTAAAAAGTCGATTTTAAGTTCAATTCTACATAATAAAGACCTTTGTCTGATTGTTACTCTACTAGTCACATTTCTTATTGGAATTTTATTTTATTTTCACAACAATTCAGTGCTGTTTGGCTGGCAAAATAGAATCACTCATTCCATACTTTGTCCACTAATTGAAATTTTCTTGCACTAACCAATAGATCATCTGAAAAAAATGAATGCACTAGCTGAAAATGTATAAAGTGAGGGAAACCTGTAATAATCTAAATTCCCTTTTCCCCCCACACAAGCAGTTTCTATTCCCCTTCTTTGCTTCTCCATCACAACAGACAAAGTTTTAAAATCTTAAAAACTACATACTTGTTCGGTCCCATTTGTTACTTTGTTCTAACATTAAATAAGCAATAATCTCCCTCTCCCCACTTCCAAAAATAAATAAATAAATTTCCATTCCCCTTCTTTGTTTCCCCATCACACAAATATGAAGCTATTTAATTTTTCTGTCTTGTTGTGCAATAGTAATATATAAGTAATGAATTATCTAAGTTACCCCCCCCCCCCTCCCTTTCCAAAACTTTTACTCTACAACATACAAAATTTAAAACCTTGAAAAAAAAAAATGAAAAAAAATCTGCCCTATTTGTTAATTTGTAGTAACAATAAATAAGTATTTAAACATCTAATTGCCCTCTTCAAATTTTTTATCTCTTCCCTTTTGCAACTTTACCAAAATTGGAGATTTCTAGATTATGAGAAAAAAAGATTAAAAAAAAATCTTTTTTTTTTTTTTTTTTTTTTTTTTTTAAAGTAAGTTTGTTTACATTCCCTTTCTTATAACATTTGAATAAATTTTAAAATGTTTTATATTTTAGTTCTAAAACTTACTTTCATGTTATTTGTATATTTATAATTATCCTCATGTTTATTGTTTTTCTGGTGTCTAGAACTTCCTGATGAAACTAAAGAACTAATTGAGGAAAGCAGCAAAGGACTATGGAGAAATATGAATAAAATAGAAAAAGAAAAGCTAGGATGGATGACTAACTTACCTCAACCTAAACCTGTTGATCTGAAGGTATGTTTTCTTTTCTAGATATTAAACAACAGAATAATGAACCAATATTAAATATGTAATATTATCACAGTATGGGACCATAAATCTGATCCCCTGAAATCTAGAAAATCCAAAAACTGGTATTTAAGGGGGGGAAAAAAATTAAAGGATAGATAGTTTTTTACTTTAGTTGATAGATGGCACTGCCAAAATGCAAGCATATATCCTAGCATGTGATTGTCATGCAAACTAGATAAAATTTCATTTCACATGAATTCATTCGCAAATTTGATTGAGCTCTGCTCCTTCTGCTTATTTTCTTTTCTTAAAACGATTCCATCTTCAACACCAATACCACATACAATAATTTTGTTGCGATTCCCATGGACAACTTTTTATCAGGGGTGAAATATGATGTAATTATGACATAATCTGAAGAGGAGGTATCTTTCCCATTTTTCCTTTCATGAAAAAAATATGTTTTCATTCTAAGTCGAGTGAATTGAATAATTCTATCAAGTAAAGCTCAATATTATTCTATTTTCTATTTTGTTCTGTATCATTTTTGGTCATAAGTTATCTCATGAAGCAGTCAAGAGCCAAAACACAATTATGTTACTATTGATGAGTGATGTAGCTAAATAATTAATTCTCAAATTTGAAAGAAAGAATTGTATCACAAAAGAACAAATTATGCAACTATAATGTAAGATAATAACTGCCTGTGATGACAGTGTAGTCATCCTCAAATGTATAATATGCATTGCAACATATTTCTTCTGTTCTGAATTCAGTTTACTGTATTTACTACTCATGTGTTCCATGTCCTTGTGTAGCATTCACACCCCAAGTTTTATTACATTATTTATGGGAAAAATATTTTAAAAACATTTCAACGGATTATGTTGTATTAAAATTTAATAATAGTACTTAATATTACACAATATTTACAAAATATTATTTCATGATTTGTATATTGAAATAGAAAATAGTTGTCCAACCATCATATATACAAAGGTCAGTGATATGATGTAACAAGAGGCTCAACAGTGGCAGTCTTCAAACATCAAATCCTCATCTATCATATACATCACCAATTTTTAAATAAATTGTTGGTATAAAAACTGTTTAGCATACACGAATAAATATGGCAATTGTTTAGTTCTCTACCAAATTGGGAACTTCTGATAAAGATGACAGGATTTTGTATATTTTTTTGTTGTTGTGTACTTCAGCTTTTCAGTATCAATTTTAACAAATGCTTATGAACTGACTCACCTCAGCAGTTATGCTCCAAAAGCCCTACTTGCATTTCAGTTGCAACTCGTTCGCTTATACGGACACTTTTAAATCAATTGGGTAATCTTCCTTAATCAGGTCCACTGCCAAATGTCATATTTTAGCAAGTGTGTTTGCTATATGATTATGGTAGCGTTTGGTATCCAAATTCATTTTAAACTACATTATTGTCAGCATCGTTAATTTTTGGATGCAGACTTGATTACAGAAGATTAGCTAAACTTTTTTGTTCTTACCTCAGGGCTGCCAGTTGGTCCCTATTTTCCTAAAAGGTCCCTACTTTTTAATTTGGTCTTTAAAAGTTATTTTTATTTATTAAGAAGTCCCCTAAAAGTTCTTTTGTCTCTAAATTTTTTTTTCAGGTTTTTCAAAATTTATCATGAAAATTTTATTTAGATTTGCTTAAAATTTAATGCCCTAGATGACAGCATGTAATTGAACATAAGTAGAAGAAAGGAGCAATCATAGCACATCTTGTTGAAGATAAGAACCAATAATATTCATAGGTAACCACACCCTGTAACCTGTAGGAACTTTCCTTCTTTTTGCAATCTGATCTGTTTCATACTGTATTAATTTGTTTCTTAGTACTGTATAATATGCTGTATGATGTTTTTAACACAGAATATAAAAAGTTAGATTAATAAGTAGGCTAAATATAGCAGATGTTTTAAAACATCATTATGAAAAATCATGCTGCCTAGTTCCAATAACAAGTAAAATGATAAAAAAGACTAATGTTGCATATCAAAACTATCAGAGTTACATAGAAAATGAAAAGAGAGAAAAAAAGAAAAAAGTTCAACTTGAAGTGCAGAAGAGGAAGAAAGCAGAAAAAAAAAAGCTGCAGAAAAGAAAAATGCAATTAGGTACAGATCTTGAAAAAAAGGTTGGAAGATTTCAACAAAAAAAAGTGAATGAAGAAGTAACTGTATCGGACAGATTGATCTCTGAAGGCAACCAAAGGTTTAAAATTGCTTTAGAAGAAGGAAACCTCACTGAAGCTAAAGTTGCACAAAGACTGAGTACAGCTGGTATAACAGCTAACAAGGAACTAAAAGTGAAAAAGGATAAAGCTGATAGATAGCTTGTTTACTATTATAAATAATAGACAAAATAATTTAATTACAAATTTTGGGAGTAAGAAACCTGAAAACAGTTAATTTCTGAGGAATTTGTAAATATTTTTTCTAATTAAACAAGTTTTAAAAAAATATTTGGTGTACTTTTTCATTGTTAAAAATTGTATTTGATATATTATTTGTTTTGTATAAATATTGTGATCTATATTCATTTATTATTCATTAGTGTATTCAATTTGTTGATCCTTTATTGTTTTTCTATTTTCGTTCTGAAAAGTCCTTAAAACTCCTTGATTTTTATTTAAAGAAATGTGTACAAACCCTGACTTATCCCACATCTTTGTAACTTATTTTACATGGAAATCTGGTTTAACACATGAAAGGGTCTGTTTTATTTATTTTGCATATGTACTTATGTTGACAACCTTTTTTTTACAGCTTTTTAAAAATTTTAATATTTACCATTCTATATATTAATATCTATTTTTCTAATGTAGACAGGATATACTGCCAGATTTGACTTTGAAGGAAAATTGTTGTCTCGAGATGAAGATATTCCTACATATAAAGGCTTACATCATCATGGTGCAGAACCTGAAGTAAGTAATAATCACATCTTTGATAGTTAAAATTCATTGCAATGATATTCTTTCTATTTGGCAAAATTGCTTTAAATGAGATGGCATCATTCTTAGTCTTGTCTACAATTTGAGCTGGCAAACAACACATTCAGCAAGTATTTCAAGAGTTATCAAATTTATTCAAGATTCTAACTGCAGTATTGTCTACAGAAAAACGAAATGTTTAGCTCATATTTCTCAAAAGAGTGGCCTTAGAGCCCCTTATCATGTCAATGCAATGTTATAGAAAACAAAAGATATTTTGTCATTAAACCATGTATCTTGATGGCAACTATTTATCTGTGTCTATGTATGCTCATTAGGGCTGGACAATATCAAAAATTTAATATCGCAATATATCAACGAATTAATATTGATATTGGTGATATATCGCGATAACTACCTTAAAGTGTGTGGGAATAGAAAAAATGTTAATTTTCAAAGATAAATGGTATGGTAGCAGCAATTTAAGTACAAACAGGTGTAGAAAGCAACGAATCAACTCTCCTAACCTATTTGCTCACACAGCATCCTTTAAATATTATAGTTTCATATTTATACAAAACAGAAATATTTTAGGAAATGGACACATTGTGCGATATATATTTGGCTTATACCATTGCTTGGATAGGGGTTTTCTTTCAAAATAGTATGCTCCCTATTCTTCCTATTTTCTGCACTATTTTGACTATTTAATATCCTCGTGTATAACTAAGAATATTATAAAAAAGAAACTAAAATAAAATGTTCTTAAATTTAGGACGTTGCAGATTTTAATATTATTAAAATAAGTAAAAATCAACAGCAAAAACTGAAATTAGTTTAATGCCACATGTCGTGCTAATATACTTGTAATTAAATTGCTTTCAATGGATTACAGATGCTTCAGAAATGTTGTTTTTCAATCTTTCTCTTAGATATCAATGCATTCTTAATAGAAAAAAAATTAAAAATTTTCACTGTATTTACAGCTTCCTATCTATTTACTATACATAAATACAACATTGAAATCTTTTTTGAAATATAAATATTCAAATCACATTTCGGAATAGTTTTGTACTAATTAAAATGTACTTTTTTGACTTCGTTTTAAGCTAAAGTATCAAGACAGCATATATTAAAATCAATCCGATTCGCACGCTCTCTAACAATAAAACAACAGACGAAATAGGAATAGAATAAACACTGGCTGGCTATTCAGCGCTCGCAATATTAGACGTTAATAGCTAGGAAGCTCCTCTCAAAAGAAACGAATCACAGTGAAAGAATGTGGAAGCTTAGCTTCACCAACGTAGCCGAAAGGCGAAATTTTACCATTTCGCACTCTGATTGGTTGCTCGGGAATCGAGCTTTCCAGCTGCTAAGCTCTGGTAATATTATAGACTCCACAACTAACTCGTACGTATTTTAAGCGCTTCTTTATTCGTTTGAATTTGGACATATCAATATGTGGGATATATTGCAATATGTCTAAGCAGCGAAGGAAACACAGACGATAACAGTTTTATTCAGTAACAAATGAACAGGGGAATATGCGGTTTGTTTAAATAAAAGTAAAGCATAGATTGTATCGGGATATATTGGAATAACAACGAAAAAGAGATAATCATTAGAAGGGATATTTGGCTTTGAATGAAGCAGGCAGGAATAAATGAATGGGGGAAAATGATTATTCCGATACTAGTACTGCAATTTCGGTGCTTTTTCTAGGATTTCGAAGTCGTGCTGCGGGAAAAAAAATGTTATTGGGATACATTGGATTACAGTCGCGCTGCGGGGAAAAAAAAGTTATTGGGATACATTGGATTACAGTCGCGCTGCGGGGAAAAAAATGTTATTAGGATACATTGGATTACAGTCGCGCTGCAGAAATTTTTTTTTATTGGGATACAATGATTATTCCGATATTAGTACTGCAATTTGGGTGCTTTTTCTAGGATTTCGAAGTCGCACTGCGGGAAAGAAAATGTTATTGGGATACATTGGATTACAGTCGCGCTGCGGGAAAAAAAAAATGTTATTGGGATACATTGGATTACAGTCGCGCTGCGGGAAAAAAGAATGTTATTGGGATACAATGATTATTCCGATATTATTACAGCAATTTCGGTGCTTTTTCTAGGATTTCGAAGTCGCGCTGCGGGGAAAAAAATGTTATTGGGATATATCGGTAGAGTTTCAGCTTAGCTATCGTTATTGGGATACATCGTCAGAATCAGAGCTCAGGTATCGGTATTGCGATAATTAAAAAATATCAATATTTGACCAATATATCGATAAATAATCCAGCCCTAATGCTCATCATGTGTTTGCTTAGATCTGTATATGATTATTCATTTTGGTACTTAAAAATTTTTTAGGCTATTAAAGTAAAGCATTTATTTTTACAAGCTGCTTAGATCTTTTGATAAATTAAGATAATTTGGGAAAATAGAACTTTTTTATTGAATTTTTTCAAAAGGTACCTGAAAAATGGAGCATTTTATTATAGTATCATTTTCCCTTATGTTAGTGGTACTAATAATATATATATGTTAATGAAGTGTGATTTATCTTATTTTGTCCACATAAAAATAGAGATTCTGATTGGATAATTTAATTATAAGGGATCCTTGGCAATTGCGAAATTTTATGTTAATTTAAAAAGAGGATTACTCATTACCTAATCATTTTCCTAAATTTGGTCTTCGCTATCAGAAAATAAAGATCTGATACTAACATAATATGTTAAAAAAAAATCTTTAAATTTGAAATTTTTTTGTGTTTGCCACATCCTTATGTAATATATGCACCCTTGTTTTTAATCACTCGTTTGAAAATAAAAGTTAGGATAAAAAGTAGATTTTTTTTTTAACAGATTTTATTCTATTAAAATATAACAGTTATTATCATAATTGCACTCTCAGTAATCACAATATATGTTTCATGTTTTGTAAATTTATACACAAAATTGCCACCCAATGATTTTATGCAGTGATCAGTGGTCATATAGGCAGAGCACAGTCAAATTCCAAATATTTATGTGTTATGCTCATCTTGATTTTAAGGAAGTTAATTTTGTGGTTTAAAAAATAGCATGGCCACATGAAAAAATGCAGTATGTTTTAAAAGACAATAAATTTTAAGAATTTTATTCAAGGAAAAATATAAAAAAGATTGTCTTTTTAAAAATACTCAGAATTAAATTTAGGTTTTTTTCTCCCTTTAAATGTTGATTTTCAAAAGATAAAAATAAAATTATGATATTTGTATTAGGTAATGAGTAATCCTCTTTTTAAATTTTGCCCTAAATTTATCACTAGTTGAGCACTAAATGATCTGTGAAGGGAAAACCTCTTTTGAAGAATGATTCTACTTATGTTTATAAAATTAACTTCTTCTAGTTATAGTAAATTTGCTTTTATTGAAGTGTTGAATAGAGACAAAGTTGATGAACCACTTCAATGGCCGCAGTGATAAGGAAATAGTCTTGTTACCCCGACTTATCTCGGGGCTGCCTGAAGTTGTTAACTTCAGATGAAATGGATTATTCATAAGTGATGTGTCATTTTTGTAGAACTTTAAAATTATGATTTTCTTTAACAATCTGTCTCTTTCATTTTAAACTATTGTAATTTTCTTACTAAATCTTAATTTGAATCATGGGTGAAATTTTTCCGTCCTCTGACAGAATTCAGTCTTTTTCATATTTCAAAAGATGGAATGTGACAAAAAAATATTAATCTCCAGCTGAACATAGTTTTATTAGACTATTACTTTAGGTTTTTCATGCATATTAATATAACTCTTGGAAATTTATGTTTTGAAGATGTTTTATGATATATATGAATTATATACATTTTACTAAAGATTTACGGAAATATATTTACATTTCAGCCCTGTGAAACTTTGACTTTCATTCATGATTTGAATGTAATTTTTTAAGTCAATTTTTTAAATGAATGTATGCCAATTATAATGATTTACACCCCAACCCTTCAAATATCTAAGTGGTCATTAATATTATTGCTATTCCATATTCTGTGCATTGTGGAAATATAATCTAAAAACAAATTCTATGTATAAGAGTGCTTTTTGAAGAAATTTAATTGTATCATGATGTTGCTAGAAATATTGGTATGTTTTGTAGAGATCAGACCGGGACAGACCTGGGCTAAATTTCTAGGTTTCACAATGGGCCTGACCGGCTTGGGTGGAATTTTAGCTTTTATACTGTGTGGGACCCAAGCCTGAAGCTTTTGGCATACACAAACCTCTACCACACATAACTTTTGAACAAATGCTCTAATTTTGAAAATTCTTTTTTTTTTTTTTTTTTACCTTTTTGGAAAGGGCTTGTTTTGGCAGTGGTCCCCTTATAGATTTCACCAGGATCCTAAAATAGTATGTTTGTCTGATTGTTCATTATCTTTATTTTAACAAAGTGTTTATGACTTCAGTTTGTCAGTCTGTCCGTTTGTCTGTGTGCTCTCTAACTCCCTTAAGTGTATCGTTAATATATTTGAATTTCCGTGATATTGAAGTTAAAGTAAAGTTCCCTATTGAAGATAAAGTATGTTGTAGCTTTATAGTTTGTTTACAGGGACACATTATTTATTATTATGGATTTTGTATGGAGGAAAATTGTTTGTGGTGCATTTTAATGATTGTATGCTATTTCAAAGTGAGTAACATTTATAGTTCATTTACAGAGACACATAAAAAAACAATTTTGTTACATTGTGATCTGTAGGGAAAAAAATGTTTGCAGTGTATTTCAATGATGTTACCATATTTAAAACAATGAAATTGATATGCATCATGGAAATGCACTTTCTTTAGATTATGGAGGTTGCAGCACTTATCATAGATTTACAGAGACACACAAATTAATTTGGTTACAGGACTGATTAGTGACTATCAATGATAATTGCTGATAGTTATATGCATTTTTAAGCTTAAACAAATTTTAGTATATTATGTGATGTGTATAAACTGTATAGATCATATATACAATGCTGCACAAGACAATTCGAAAGCATTACTATCTATGATCATAAATTACTTAAAATGTCCTTAATTGTGGTTTCTATTTCTCTGCTAAACTATATCTTAGTATAATCCTAATACATAATAGTATTATTATAAATATGAAAGTGTGTGTGAATGTTGACTAAAGTCATTGTCAAAATGACTGATTTAATGTCTTTGTGTCTTTGCATATATGTATATTATAACCCAGAAATGTTTTAAGCAATTTTTTTTATTTACTTTATTCAAATATTTTTAAAAATAATTTATAATTTCATTGTTTTTATAGATAATCAATGAACATTTTTTTCTATAAAATTTAGCGAGTTTTCTGTATAAATGTCAAAATTTCAAAACTGGGAATAATAATTTTTCCACAGCAATTAATTTTTAATTATTACATTTAGATGCGAATAATGAAATTAAATAAAAATTTTCAAGATTTGAAAAGCAGGTGAAATATGTCATATTTGAAGTGAAAATTTGACTTTTTTTAAACTTATACATGAAGCATGAATATTAGTTACATGCAGAAGAGGTTTTCTGTCAAAAATGATATCATGATTAACAGGAAAAGAAAATGTACAATTATATTATTAAGAAAAAATTTGATTTGGAAAAAAAAAATCACGTCATATTTGAAATAAAATGGACATTTTAAAATATACTTTATAAATGCAAGGAGCATGAATATCAATAAGTACAGAAAGCAGATGAATATAACATCATATTTGAATAAAAAAATTGAACTATTTTTTATTAATACTGATTGATTATTGATAGTGAGTATCACTTCCATACAGATCAGAGTTTTCTGTCAAAAATGACATCATGATTCACAGGAAAAGAAAACAAACAAGTATTATATTATTATAAAAAGATTTTGCTAGAAAAAATGTGGTGAATGATATAATACTTGTTCATTTTCTTTTCCTGTTAATCATGACGTCATTTTTGACAAAAAAACCTCTTCTGTACACAACTAATTAATATTCATGCTTCATGTATCAGTAAAAACAGGCATTTTCAAATATTTTTAATAGTACAAAGAAAATTGATATCAATAAGTACAGAAAAGTTTTTATTGCCAAAAATGACATTATGATAAGCAGATATTGTTCATATTAATCATATGATATTTTATTTAATTTTTTGAAATATTTAATTTAACATTATTTGAAATCTTTGATATGAATTCGCTTCCTTTTCTTTCCTGTTGCCACATTTTTAGATCAAATTGAAATTTCAATAACTTTTCATTAAATTTCAACTTTTTAGCTTATTTTTTTTACATGAGAAAGTGACGTCATGAGTGCATTTTCATTTATAAAACATGAATTTTCAGTTCACTTCCAAAAAATATTTAATATTTATGTAGGCATAGGAAACATTTTTTTTAAAATACTGACATAAAGCTAATTTTTTAAATGCTTTCAAGTTTGACATGAATAGAAATGAATACAGTAAAATCTCGTTACAACAAATTTGTAGAGACCATATAAGGTTTATGTGTGATACAGGGAAAAAAATAAAAATGCACAGTTTACTAGGAGTTGTTTTACAGGTTAACCTTATATGAGATTTCCATGCATCAGAGTGTTAAAGCAATTAAAATGTCTTTCAATAAATTTTATTTTTTAAGCTTGGATTATTTTGATAAGATATATCTGTAGTTTTAATTTCAGATTTTACTTTAATCTTTATACAGGTTCCTGGATATTCTCTGGAAGAACTCTTTCTGCTTGCAAGAAGTTCCCTACAATCACAGAGGATAACTGCTCTTAACATAATTGCACACATACTAGAAAATGTAAGTTTTAACAGAGATATTTTTAGCATAATTTATTTTTATTGGTATTTTTCAGTTTTATTTAATGTTTCAAAAGTAGGTTGTTCCAACTGCATATATATATATTTTAATTGGTGTTCTGTTTTATAGTTGTATGTAATTTTATATAAGCATTATTCCTCACTCTTCAGTGCCAAGCATTTTGCACCTAAGTATGCATTTCTCAAGTCATCTCATCTTACACCCCTCATGAATGGGTGCATAAATTGGTCCTGAGGAAATGCAATATTAGATTACACATGTTTTAGTATTGCAATTTAAAAGCAAATTAATAAATTATTTATGTAGTAAAATATTTCTGTTAGTATAAATGCAAAAAACTTTACAAACTAAATTTCTACTTTCTAAATTTTCTAATTTTTGATTTATGGTTTATGTTTTATGAATTTTAACTCTTATGTTGTATCATTACTGAGTTAACAATTGCTACTTTTAAATTACTGATTTATTAAAAAATGATAGTTAATTATTATTATCGCTATTTGTATCCTATATATTTTACATACTAAAAATTTGAGAATATTTATTTTGAATATTTATTTGTTTGAGATAATTATTTTAGCTTCTGAATTGATTACTCCTCTCATGTGTGAATTATCCATAAGCAGATGAAAATGTAATATTCCATTTAAAAATGATTCTTTATCATCAGTGGAAGCCTCTTGCTCTTCTGAAATTAACTTCCATTATCTATAAAATAAAGGTTTATGTATCAGAACGCAAATTTTTCCCTATTCACTCTCTATTCCTCCAAATGATTTGAAAAGTCAATCCCGAAAACCGTATCTTAAGTATTTTCCCCATTTATATCTTCCTCTTAGTTGTGTTTCCAAGATCTCACCAAAATAAAGGGTTTATTTTCAAGCCATACAAAATAGAATTTCAGTAAATGCTATGCCATTTGGATGCATTTATTGCACTTTTTTTCAATATTGTCAGTTAAATCATATATGTTTCTGTTATACACTCCAAAGAAAATGCACATTCTCGTTTATAAAGCTAAAGGATTTTATTATGACTGTGTCAAGGTAATGTCTTTTTTTCTGATTTTTGTCTTAATGATTTATGGATGCAAATGCACAGAACTCCATTATTGTGATTTCTGTATATTTAAGATGTTATATTTTTATTTATTTTACCCAGGTAATTCCCATGGTTAAAATGGGAAATGCCCTAGCAGATCTGCTTGTATGTAATAAAGGATTAAAAATAAAATAGGCACTGTTCTCTTGTTCTCTGATGTTCATTTTTCAGTACAACCTCATATGAGGTTATCATACATTAGAGGTGTCATGATAAGTTTCATGACATTCTCATCGCATCGCGATGTCATCATTTTATTAGAGTATAACTCCGTATCTTTATTATTAATTCTAATATTTTCCCTCAAAATTTAATTAATGTTTTATTTCCATTTTTCGGCATTTATTCTTAACTTTTATTTAATGCATATTTTGTTTCTTTCCAACGCATCGTTCGTGTTTTGATTTTAGCACGACGATCGGTTGATTGGTTGCTCTACACATTGACTCAGTAATTCACCCGTCGCTGGAATGCAGATTCTATCGGAACCACAGGCCGATGTTTTCTTCGTATGTCACCGCGACAAGTTTATCGCTCTTTTGGCATTCGGCGCACGTGGCTGTTTTGACGGTTTTGCTGGTTTTTCGTCGCCAAGCGCGCGGAGCCGGTTTTTCACCACCCGCTCTTCTCCAGTTACGTTAGGGCAGCCAGCGGAGTAGGTTGTTTTTGTGAGAGGTTTTCCCAACTCCCCGGAGTCACACCAGGGACTTCCCATGTCCCGTAAAGTAAATTAAAAATAGTTTTTCAAGATGATTTTTTTGTGTGTGATTCCTTTTTCTTCGAATTTACGGCACATCAACGTACCAAGTCACGACTTGCAAGAAATCAACATGAGTATTCCATAATCCACTGACGCATGTGGCCTTCATGAATTTCGGTAAGCTTGTTTAGTTTATTTCTCTAAGTGTACGATCAAAGTTTTATGGGGAACATAGCGAACTCGAACCTGTGGTGAATGCAGTTTTTCAAGCATCTTTAAATTTAAAAAAAGTAAATATGCCACGATCAAGTAGTATCCGTAAATTATAATAGAGCACGTGGCCCAGCGATCGTTCCAATATTCTCGCAACGTAAATACCATAATTAAATTTAACAAACACATTTTATTCAATGTCACAAATTTATTTAGATGATCAATCTCTTTTGTGATATATGGAGCCGTGCACCTCCTCGCACTGTTCCCATTTTTGTGTGATCGTACATCATAAAATACATCTATAACGGCAAATTTTTTTTTCTCATCTTCAAAATTAAATTCATACAAAATTAAAGTAAATGCAAGATTTAACTAATTTCATCAATATTTCAAGTAAACTAAATAATATCAGTAAATAGAGAAGCAAGAAACCTGATTTATAGTGTTTAAAAAAAAAAAAAAAAAATTCAACAAGAGTAACGTTTGATGTATAGTGATTTTTTTCCAAGGAAGATTTTTTTTACATGTTGTGCTGACTACTCAATGTTCTCTATCTTCCAATACAACCTTCTTAGGACTAAATATAGTCATCTCACATGCTCATCGTTTTTTTTTTCTCCTATCCACCGGGCTGCCTAACGTAACTCAGTACCAGTCAATTTTTTTTTCTAACAATAGTTTTTTTAATTTATTTACATTTGCAATCATTTAAAGTATAACCATGGCAAATTCTGAACCACTGGGGAAAACAATCCCTGCTTTAAATCCACTTTGGAAAACAATGCCTGCCTTTATGCTCCTAAAGGAACTTACAACAGAACTGGATAGCACGATTGAAAAAAACATAATACACCTTGTCAACGATTGTGCTACGCATGAAAACCCCAATTTACCAGATTTACAAAGCAACATCCTAAAATCAGTAAAATATTCTATTTATAATGTTACTAGCTTGTTCAATAAATTAGAGAGTGAAATTACCCAAGTAATCAGCGAGAAAGACAACCTTAAAAATCTAAACCAAAAACTCATCGAAAGGCTTCTCAGCCAAAAAGAACAACACACCCCCAGTCTGCATGATGCTGAGACACAAGTGGAAGAATGTGATCTGCATAGTAATCATAATGTTAGTACAAAATCAGTGCAAACAGACCACATAGACACTTTGTCCAGTGATACTAATACATGCGGGAGTGTGAACCACAATCTCAATTCATCCATAAACTGCTCGTTAAATTCTACAGTTTGTATGGATAGTTCACTAAATGAGCAGTCATCAAAAGTAAGCAAACTCATAATTTATAATTTAAATGAAAATTGCAGCACTTCAGACATCATTGTAGCAATATGAGATGTCATTGAAGGCGAAATCCCATCTATCAATTTTCGTAAAGAAATTTCAATGCAAGGACTCTAATAAATTTAATTTTGTAGTTGAAGTCCCACATCATATTGCCAAGGTAATCACAAACAGAAAATTTCTCAAGATAAATGACCAAATATGCACAGTGAAAAAATTTATTCTAGTCATTGGATGTTTCAATTGCCAAGGTTTCAACCACATTGCAGCAAAATGCACAAAAGCTAAGATTTGTGCTTGGTGTAGTGAAACACACGACACCAATAAATGTACAAGACCCCCAAAATGTAATAATTGTGTTAAATATAATAAATTTCAACACCATAACTTCAAGACTGACCACCCTGCATTTGCCAAAAATTGTGAGGCAATAAAGCTTTATGTATTGCAAGTGCGGCTAAAGTTAAATAGTAAACCGTCAGAAAATAGCAATATTTCAATGTGTTCAAGTTTTCAGTGCTCCTCATCCAAAATCTCATCAATTTAAATTATAAGTGTTGTGTCTGACAAAGCCTTCCGTAGAGTCCAATGGAGTGGCTCTGTCAAGATTTATTTCTTGACAACTGTTGGCTTTTGTCAGTCACAAATCATCACTCACAATAATAATATTCAACCAACTGAAAACAATTGTTAAATTTCCTACCTGTTTACATCTACATAATGTGTTGCAGTCATCATCTTGTGATTTATCAAGTTTTGCGAACAAAAATGTTAGGTATGCTGAAGAAACTTTATTCATGTGAATTGATCTTTTTTTTGTTAAAGTCACGAACTGGTGTGTTAACATGAACTGTTCCTTCGTAACAGAGTTTTTACAAGAACTGGTTCGTATTTAACTTTACCTATATTTCAAGCATAATCTTTTTTTGTTTCAAAATACTTTGTTCTCTGTTGATGTGGTTCCTGAAACAATACATCTGTAACTTTTTTTTCTTTTCTTAATAATTAATGATCAATTTCCATATGTAATTCTTTGTGTTTTAATCATTCCTTTTCAGCTAATGAAAAGTTTAATGTGTATATCTACTTGGTATACTTAACAGTGTGACTTAAAATTTTAAGTCCTACCTGTTTTGTTTTTTTTTCAATGTATTATATCGTACATTGTTTTTGACTGGTACTTGTCTTTTTGACAATTTTTTTTTTTCAATCATTTGATATTTAAAGTGTTATAATAATTTTTGTGTATTTTTTTTTCCCTATTTCCCCCTAAGATACTCATGAGTTGCAACTCTTAGATTTTCCCCTGTCCTTGTCCTTTTATGTTTATCCTGTTTTTTTTTACATTTAACCTTGTATGTTTTTTTTTAAAATTAGTTTCTATCAAGTACTTGACTAATTGTGCCATTTACACATGTGTTTAATAATTTAGGTACCTATTTTCATATTTATGCTAGCTACTTTGTGAAATATGTGTATACTAATTTATGCAATTGCAAATGGTTTAAAATTTACCTTAAATTTCATTTTGAGATCTTACTTATGCACTTATATATAATTATTGAATAACATTACCATGGTAATCATAAAATATGTATATAAAGATGTAGAGTATTTGGTGGAAATTAATTTCAAATTTTGCATTTATCTTTTAACTTTGCACAAAATAGGATTATTCCACTTTTAAATGATGTGTGTGTAACAATATCTACAGAGATCAATTTTGAAAATCATTCTTAAAGCATTAAACTTCTGTTGATAATAATTAATAAAACTAGATATTTATGTAACATTGTTGATTTTAATTCTTTTATTTACAGAACTGGCTTGGTATGATGGATAAATGTTTTGATGCTCCTTTATTACCTTCATTAATAAATGCTGGAATTGTTCCTTTATTACGTTGGGCTCTTGATGATACTTCTTTAACTTCTGTTTCTGCAACCATTTCAGCTATACACAATCTTCTGATTTCTAAAGCAGATGAGGTAAAACAGAAAATACCCATTTTTCCCTTTTTTTATTTATCTTTAAAAGTATCCAAGTTAGAGTGTTTTTTGTAAATTTATTTGTCTGTTGTTTCACTACACAATACTATTATCTACAAAATATATAACATATATGACACAGTAATCAGCATTGTTTGTAAAATGGCATATGGCAACAACAGAGAATGCATGCTATAGTGCAGTGGATATGCTATAGTGGATGTAGCATATTTGGATTGTTTTGCTTCCCTTGTGACTGTAGCGAAGATCTTGAGTTAATAAATAAATTTTAATATGTTCAGTTCTACATGTAATCAAATCTCAAAATATTACTAGAAATGAAAAATATTTACATTTTAGTGAAATTCAATCTAAAGAATGAAGGGCAAAGAAAACCAAACAGATAGAGATTGGTATTTTCAAAAGAGTAAGTTCAGTGTGTAATAGGGTAATAGGTGTAGTAGTTGCTAAGTTGCTACATAAGAGAATATGTATATGTTACAGCTGTAATGCAAGTGGAGTTAATCTTCTGTAATCAGGTTCTATGCTAAGGATTGGCTTCAAATATGAGGGATGCTGGCAGCAATATGGTTTAAATTGAATGTAGATACCTACAAAGGCCTGCAACAAAAATGGTTTGTTGGGCTAAAGCATACAAGCTAAAATAACAGTTTGCATGGAATGTGATTACAGAATTACAGAATGTAAATTAACATATATAAGCTAGAGTGCTATAATTAATAAAACCATGCCTTTTTTTATTGTTTTGCTGCTGCATGTACTATTTGACTGCCATTAGTTAGCATGTGAATCTTACAAATTGACCCAAATCCACTTGATAGTTATGATAACAACCAGAACCAGGAATTATTATATGTTACTTGTCTATTTTCTTGTTGACTGCTTTCTATATAAAAAAAAAAAAAAAAAAAATGTTGTCAAACAATTTAATGCCAAAAATGCATAAGTTTGATGTTATATTCATTACACATTCACAATTTTGGCCAGTGTCCATGATCAAATGCCTCATCCGTGTATCCTGACTACGGATACAATCATAAAATGTTGCGAAGGTACCCTGGTGAAAAATTTAAAAGTACTACATATTACTCTCATCCCAAAAAGTTGCAGGAAAACGCTATTCACATCAAAATTTCTTGTTTATGGTTTTGTATACTACTGTTATAGTTAAGTTTTCTGGAGGTATGTAATAAACATCAATAATGAAGTTTGGAAAGACCAGATTGTTTTTTATTTAGTCAAAAAATTTAAACTGCCCCGGGAATCCAACAACAGATATACAACAATGACAAATAATAGGTTTAACATATAAAATGTACATAAAAATTAGATAAAGCCTTGAAATTATGAGTCACGAAACCACATTCCTTTTTTAATAGATATTTGTTTATCACAGTTTTTGACATTACATTATCATTGTTTATCTGTTTGCAGATAACATTTCATATCATGCTTATTAATGCATACTTTTTTTTATGGCAATTCTTAATAGTAAAGACAATAGAATCTTGAAAATGTTTTATTGCACTAAGTTCTGTAGATAGAAGATCCCAGATTTTTAACATTTTTCTTTTCAAAATACGAGAGAAAATAGAGAAATAGCAGTTATCCTTCATTAGTAAAATTAAATGTGATGTTGTACTTTTGTATCATTGATTTTAAATCACACTGTTTGGCAAAATGCTTTATTATTATTATTATTATTATATAGAAAGTGGCAAATGTCTATTATAACTTAGATTTTTTTTCTTTTAAATAAAGCATTTTCTTTATTTTTGTCATATTAGCATATTTTCTTCCCCATCTTGTAGCAAATTCAGATCCAGAAATTATTAAAACCTACATTTTTTTTTTTCTATCATCTGAAAACATTTTGTGTTTTCTGATAAATTTTATTTTCTAAATTCACTCTTGAAATAAATATTTGATACATGCCTGTATATAAATATTTCAATCAAAATTATAAATACATGTAATTAAATATATATACAGGGCTCAAAAAATAGCATTCCCGGGATCCCGGGGAACCCAGAAATCATTTCTGGGAACATATTTTTTCCACTCCGGTTCCCGGCCGGGAACCTAAAAATTAAATATTGTATATATATATTAATTATTTGTTCTGTATACTTTTGGATAAATTAATAAATGCAATATATAATGCTTAATCTTAAAGGGTAAATGTAATGCAACATTTCCTTTTAAGTTACACATCTATAAGAATATGAAGGGAAGGAGGAGGTGCTTTTGGATAGAGAGTCTAAACATTAATTAATAAACCATAAAACTAAAATTTTTGCTTATTATTTAAAACTGTGTCTATGTGACACAATATCTTCATTCATTAAGCTCGGAATTTATTAAAAAACTGGGAACACATAAATTTTTCTGGGAACCTTAAAACTTTCAGAATTTTCGAGCCCTGATATATATGATTATTGTTTTAGGTTTGCTCCAACAAAACATTTTGCTGGCTAAATGGACATTTTGTTGCCCAGCTAGAACCACAAGATCTTGATGAACCAAATATTGTGATTGAAGAACTTACTGATGCTGATTTGATCAAGTTAGATGTTATAAAGGCAAGTGCTTTTATTCTTAATAACAATATTGAAAGATTTTTTAATAGAATTCTTTGCAGTTAATTTCAATTGATAATAATCACATCCCAGATTTTGAAAATATTAAAATAATTAAATCTAACTGCAATAAAAGGTTTGTTTATGAGATTACACAAATCTCCCCTAAATGAAGCATGAACATTTCCACCAGAGTATGTGGTCCTACTTTGACATATACTCCCTGGTGATTTAACATTTTAAATGCATAATTTTGAACATGAACATGTGTAAACAAAATCTTCGGTTTTAAATTGATATTTGTGCCGATAAGGAACTTGAAACTTCTACTGTAATTCATTTTATTATGTGATATTAATTTGTTGTTTTTTAGTTTTTTTAATTTTAAAATACCAAGAATTTAAAGTTAAATCTGTTGTGATAGTACAAATTTGATGTAAATTTATTTTCTAAAAAAATTACATAAGTTAGCAATGATCATATTGATGATTATCTTAGTGTTTAGATTTAATATTGAAGAAAATACTTTATTAGATTATTTATTTAAGAAAGATCTCTGTTTTACCCCTTTCTCTATTTATAACTTTTATATTTATCAGTATTTTTTAAACTGCATGCTAATCCAGAAAATGTTGCTAGAAGAATCTTCCATAATGTTTTCATCCATAGTTGGTAGGTATGCCAATGTATAGAATATATGCAGGAAACTAAAATGGACAAAAATTTTGTTTGTTCTATCCAAGTGTTCATTGTAACCTTTGTTTGCTATAGCAAGTTAAACTGTATTTGAATCGGCCATTTCAAAACCTATGTATGTTATGTTTTTTTTTAATTAAGGTAAAAAGTTTTATTCAGTTTATTTTAATTTTAATTATCTTTAAATAAATGACTGATAACCAATTTAAAAATCTAAAATATATAATAAATGGAAAAAAGAGTACATTTAAAATATATAGTATTTCTGTATAGCACAGTTTTTATTGATTATTAAAAAAATTATGAATCTGTAATGTATGAATTTCTTTAAATGACTAATTCAAGTATATATATATATATATATATATATATATATATATTAATTTGCTTCAAATACTTTAAAATTATAAAATAAGTTCATTTCTTAAATTTTATTAGGGTTTCCTGCGAATTGACATTCTCCCAAGGTTTATGTATATTTTGAAAGTTATGTGCCCTCCTCCTTTGGTTTGTAAACTTATTATTGAAATATGTGCTCGTCTAGCTCAACATTCTCCTGAATCTGCTAAACAGGTATTTTTTTATGCATATAAGTTTTTAAAATGTTTAAAATGTGCATTTTTGTAATTGAATTTTTATTTTAACTGTCCAATGCATGGCTGACTTTAAATTTATAAGGGCCATCAAAATCTTGATTTAGTATAAGAGTTGCCCAAATGGAAAGTGGACAAGATTAATAAAAAGAATACCTATATTGGGAATCAAAAGAAATTGCCATGTACGTTGTAACACAGGTCCTGTTGTTTTGGCAGCAGTTGTGTGCCTTTCCTGTAGAAAGATCGTGGTTGATTCTTGAAGAAGTCCTGCACAGCTTCCTTCACTTCATCGTCTGAATGGAAACGCTTCCCCTCTAATGCTCTTTAAGTTGCCCAAAGATGTGGAAGTCACAGGGTGACAAATCTGGACTGTACACCGGGTGCTCCAATACGTCTCAATGGAATTTGTTTAAGGTCGTCTGGGTCTCACGGGAGACATGTAGGCGGGTGTTGTCATGGAGAAGGATCAGTTGTTGTGTGAGAAGGTTCTGTTTGCTTTTGATTGCTTTTTGTAGTTTCGTTAGAGTACTGCAGTATTGTGTTGAATTGATAGTGCTTGCATTATGCACACCTTCTGCAATCAAAAACTGTACTGCCGCACGTTGTTCCAATCTGGATGCATCCATGTATGGCGCGACTTTACTTTCGATCAATTTCCTCTACCATAAACAAGTTTCACTGTTGAATGCTGTATATAGTGCACACCTCCTACCGCCTTTTATATCCTTATTCGGTGATGCTTTCTGATGCAATCGTACATTTCCACTTTTCATTTGGGCAATTCTTATACTATAGTAATACTTTTGGCTTAAAAATGTGATTTTTATTTTAGTTCAAAATAATTTATATCATTCATGTATATTTCAGGAATAAAGTAATAGTTCAAAACTTTTTTTTTTAATGTCAGACTTCATCAACTCTAAATATGTTGTTTTTATATGCAGATTTTTATTAGATACCTTGTAGTTCATTTCTTGACTATTATTACAATGTTAACAGTATTTGCTGTGCATAAATAAAAATCTTGTAATTGCTTTGATTCTTATATGTAAGAGTTTTTCATTTATTTTTTATTAGGTTGCTGAATACCAGAGTTTATTCAAATTAATATTTAAAAAGTTCTTACCTTTGAACTGGCATTTTATTGGTAAAGTATTTTTGGTTATTTTTTTTATTTTTTTTTTTTTTGTATATTTTCATGCTATTTGGTTATTGATAGAATTGACTAAAAATAATGTAAAATAAGTTTATGATATATTGTTATATCATTATATATTATCATATCAATATATATTATAATCAATATATCATTATCAATGTATCATCAATATATATTATATGATATATTAGCAGGTTTATGGGAATAGCAATGGAGGTAATTATCCTAGTGACATCCTTGAAATTCTAGGTAGTTTTTCTTATTTTGTATAGAAAAACATCAGAAAATTTTAATGTCTTTACTTTTCCCCAAGATAATTATCTGGAACTACACTTGATTATAATAATGGAATAAATAAAGTATTTTTTAGCATTGTAATATTCTATTGATTATATTTTATCTTAATTCCTCTATTATACCTCCTGTTCAAAAATCTTTAGAATTATTGTTATTATTATTATTTATCTAAATATTGTCTGAGTTAATGATATAAATTTTGGTAATGTAATCTATTAAAATAATAATTTAAATTTGAAATAGAAGTGGTTCTTTTCTGCAATCAATATAGCTCAACTTAAGGTATATATGTGTCTATTAATTTCTTAGTTTAAAAAATTTTAGCAGACTTGAATAATTTTTTTGCTATTCTGTACTTATTTCTATTCTTTGTAGGGGGTGCACATATGCATATTTAATTTTTCTATACTGTTTTGGATTCTTTATTTTTGTTAGGTTGATTAATATCCAGACTTATTTAAATTAATGTATCAAATATTCTTTCTTTTAAACTAAGGTAGTATTGGGAAAATATTTTTTGTTAATTTATGTAATACTAGATGGCTTTACTCATCTAGATGGGTGATTTAGGGATCTTGCTGCTTTCAATAGCATGGACCCAGTCTTTGATTGTATATCTAATATTCAATTTAATGTGTGGGAGGCACTCTTCTGAACGAACCTAGCATTGGGGATTTTGTTACTTTCAGCAGCATAGACCCAGTCTTTGATCGTCTATCTGATATCCAACTGAATGTGTGAGAGGCAATCTTCCAAATGAACCTAGATACCTAGTATTGGGGATCCCACTGCTTTTGACAGTGTAAACCTAACCTTCTCCTGACAAAACCTAACAATATAACTGATCATGTCTTGATTTTTTATGATTTTTGGTTTTACAGTTTTAAGCAAAATGTCTCAAAAACAGAGCAAAAAATGTAAAATTTTAAAATTATTTTGAGCCTAGAATTTTATAATATTGAAAAGCTGTGCACATTACTTAATGGAACACACAACAACTATAAAATAAAACAAGCGATCTTTGCTAAAAAGCTTATTTTAACAACTTTTTTATTATTTCTAGATATTAAAAAATGTATGCTTTTCTTTAAAAAAATTCTTTACTAATATAATTTACACTTCATAAGGTACCGTTTTAAACTAAAAAGAAATCACTTCATTAACATTTTACACACTCTATCTTCAATTATCTTTATCATAAAGATGCACTTCTGAAAAGATATTTTATGAATAACTTTTCACAGATACTTTTATAGACACTGCCATGAGTTGTTATTATTCACATTTCTAAAAATAGTTTTCATTGAATGGGTATTTAAAAAAAAAAAAAAATAATAGTAAATTTGCTTCCAACCATCCAATAAAGCAAGTTGTAATAATGACAAATTAAACCAGTTGCCAAATTTCTATTTGAATATAATTAGTTTTTAGAAAATTACAGAGGCTTAAAAAAATCAATAGTTCATTATTTTATGTTTCTGTGCCCTGACACATGTAGGTCAGAAAGAGGAAGTATCACTCTACAGTAAACAGATATTTTCAGCAGAGCATTAGAACAAAAGGTGAATAAGTCCAGTGGCAATGCATAAATTGTATTTTAATTAATGAAAAATTCAAAAAATGTTTTATGAGATGCATAAACTCAGGTTTAGGGCTACTTTTGTGTTCAAATTTGTAGTCATTCATCCAAAGGTGCACACTTTCATTCACGACACGACACACACACTATTTTATTTTATCTAAATATAATAAAACACAGTATGTTGAATCCGGTGCGAACCCATCCAAACAATGGATTGCTTCCATTGTTGCAGAGAAAGGAAAAATAATGAAAATATTCAGACACGTGGCTTTTTGGATGTATATTTTTTAATTTGCAGGTTAAATTTCGGTAAAAATATTTCTTCACATGTACTTTGTTTTAAATAAAAACTCATATTTACTGTGACGTCATGGGAATAGTGGCTATCGGGTTTATTTTATCTTTATGCCTTATAACTTTCTTGCTTATATTTAACCTTATATATATATATGTGAAAGGATATAAATAAACCCTTTTTAAAATGCAAAATTAAAATTTAAAAAGGGACAAATTGAAAGCAGCATAGATAAAATTAAAATTTAAAATCCCAAAATATTTATTCTAACTTTTAAATCTAATGCTTAAATCTATTCTGCCCCTGTGATCTTTGTTTCTCAGCCTCACAAATATTACTTTCATCTATCAATTTCGACATCTCTTTAAGTTTTAAAAGTGATGAGTTTGCATTTCTTGTAGCAGTCTGTAGGGTGCGGCTCCCAGGCATGGCCAAGCCTTGGTGTCGGCATAAGACCCCAGACATCAATCAAAAGCTAATTGACCAATTAAAATAAATGATCCTCCCAATTTGACTCTTTCTCCCTCTGCTGGAAAATATCCTAAATTCTGATTAAAACCACATGCAAGGACGAAGAAGACAGATTTTTGGCACATTTGAGCGGTCAGCCAAACCCTCGGCCATGTAGTTCTCAAAATTTAACGTAAATGGCTCGCGGGACCTCCGACTGAATGCGCGAAGATGTCTGTACGAAGAAATGCTTCAATAAACGAATTCGATCGGTCTAGAGGTCCCGAGTCCAACTTATTTGTATGTTTCTGTCGATTATTAGTCTCCCAAGTCGTTCCCAGGATTAATTCCTTACATATATATATATATATATTTTTTTTTTTTCATTACAATTAAATAGAAAATATATTTTTATTTGAATTCATGGTGGTTAAGCATAAACGTATGTGTATAAAGTACATGTGAAAAGTTTGCACCGGTGAAATTGACCTTATGCTTACACGTGATAATTTGAATCGACTCGTCAGTTTTCCAAGCATTTCATTGGCTGTTCAAGGAAAGTCTTTTTTTCTTGACAGTTTTCAAAGCATTCATTGGATGTTCAAAAGTTCATTGGATGTTCTGGGAGATCCTAAAACAAAGAAGCACTACAGACAAAATTGCTCCAACAATACAAAATTGCTCCAACAACACAAAATTGCTCCAACAATATGAGATTTATGTACTTGTGAAAGCTTGATTATTTTTAAGTATATGTATTCTCTTTAAGTAAGATATTTTTACTTTCTTCTATCTTTACAAGAAGAAAGTATTGGATTTGTAAAATAATTCAACTTCCAGTTTCAGCGGATTTAAACGTTTTAGAGCAGGGGTTCCCAAACAATTGTACACATACCAGTACTGGTACGCAAAGCTCTGGCTATGCATACCAGTACTGGTATGCAAAGTTCTGGCTACTGGTACGTGAAAGTGCGATGCTGGTACATAAAATGAAATATCAGCATAATATTATAAAATCAAAAACGGCATGAATTTATCACTTTGGAAATTTTCGAATGAAAATTAAAAACTGTAAATGCTTTTTGTTGTTGTTGTCCCTAGAAATGTTTGTTGTAGCGAACTCTCTGAAATCTGCACACGCTGCTTATGATACAACCAGTTTTCTGGAATTAAACATATGTAATTGTTACAATTATATGGAAAATAAAATAAAATTTGTAAATTAAGACCTAATTCAAAAATTAATCAATGAAACAGTTTTAATTAGCAGAAAAACTGTTTTATCTGAAGGTAAAGTCTGAATCCGTGAAAGTAGGAGAAACTTGTTCGAATAGGAGGATTTAAAAAAAAAAAAAAATTCCAAGTGTAATTTATAACTTTTTTTTTTTCTGTATAAGTTATTTCAGTGTTGAAGTTTTATTTATTTTTTTTAAGTCTGTCAGTTGAAATTCTTCTTTTCTCCTGTACCAAATATTTAAGTTTCTTTCTATTTCATGGAAATTGGTTTTTAATACAATAAAGTTATTTAAAATGGTGATTTGAAATCGAACAAAATATGGGAAGTTCCACTTTCCCAGTTTTTTTATAGTTGCATTATGTTTGATAACCTGATGGTACGCCGAAGTATGGACTTCTATCTAGTGGTACGTCAGTCTAAAAGTTTAGGAACCCCTGTTTTAGAGGGTCCTAAACACGATTTGACTGTTTTTAGAAAATGTCTGTCTGTATGTATGTATATGACAAAAATTTTGCGCTCTATCTAAATTGGGTGCTCTATCTCAAGAACAAATGCACAGAATTAATAAAGCTTTATATTCAGTTAGTCCCTGATATAAATTGGTGCTGATTAGTTTTTAGTCTAAATCGCCCTACAAGTAGTGCTGCTATGCTACATTTTTCAAGATTTTTATGATAGCTATATCTCAAGAACTAATGCACAGAATTTGATCAAACTGCAGTTTCTGTTAGACCTTGACATAAATAGACAATAATTACATTTTGGTGTAAATAGACCAACAGGTGGCTCTGCTATACTACTTTTTTCATGATTTTCATGATAGCTATATCTCAAGAACTAATGCACAGAATTTCATCAAACTTCAGGTTCTGTTAGACCTTGACATAAACAGATGCTGGTTACACTTTGGTGTAAACAGCCCAACAGGTGGTGCTGCTATGTTCCTTTTTATGATTTTCATGAGAACTATATCTCAAGAACTAATGCATAGAATTTCATCAAACTTCAGGTTCTGTTAGACCTTGACATAAACAGATGCTGGTTACATTTTGGTGTAAACAGCCCAACAGGTGGTGCTGCTATGTTCCTTTTTATGATTTTCATGAGAACTATATCTCAAGAACTAATGCATAGAATTTCATCAAACTTCAGGTTCTGTTAGAAATTGACATACACAGATGCTGGTTACATTTTGGTGTAAACAGCCCAACAGGTGGTGCTGCTATGTTACTTTTTTATGATTTTCACGAGAGCTATATCTCAAGAACTAGTGCACAGAATTTCATCAAACTTTAGATTCAGTTAGAAGTTGACATAAGTTGTTGTTGTAAATTTCCCAACAGGTAGCGCTGCTGTGCTGCATTTTTCAGGATTTACACGATTTTAGCGATAGTCATATCTCAAGAACTAATGCCCAGAATTTAATAAAACTTTATATTCAGTTAGACTTTGACATAAATTGGTGCTGATTCGTTTTTGGCGTATGTGAAACTTGTATGAGATAGAAGAAAGTTTTGGGATTGGCACATCTGACTAGTTTTCAGTAGTGCCTTTACTATGCTATCACTTTTTTAAGGTATTTTTAATTAATTTTTTTAATTTTAATTTTGCCAAAAAAAAAAAAAAAAAAAAAAAAAAATATTTCTCTAGTTTGATTTTATTTGTCAGTCTTTAAAAATTATGTATTCCCATCACTTTCAAGATATTTTGAACATAAAATTTTTGGCACATTAAATAATAATAGAATTTTGTATCGAGGAATTTTCTTTTATAAAAGCATTTAAGAAAAGCTATTTTAAATTGATTGACGCAAATAGTGTAATTTGTGATTAAATGAAATAAATGTACCCTTCATTTAAAATTCAAATTTCTAAGTTATTTAATATATATTAGATAACTAATGGCACATATTTTTCTTAGTAAATATAAAGCCTAATATATTTTGATATAAATGCATTTATTAGAACAAATTATATATGTTTCAGATCCTAGTACATTGGCTGACTCAGTTGACTATAGTTGTCCTATGAATTCTGCTTTGAAACTTATGAGGATTATTGCTTCATCCAGTAAAGAACTAGCCTTAGATTTGGTAAGTTCAAATTTTGAACAGTATACCACTTACAAAGGTTTGCATACACTGATAAACTTCTGTATTCTTTTTTTTTTTTTTTTTTTTTTTTTTAAAGGTAATGCAATTTAATATTTGTTCTTATATAGATGACAGTTCAAGTAATAATATGTTTATTTAATGGTGAAAATTTTTGAGCTTATTTTTAATTTTATTTTTAAAGTTTTTTTTTTTTGTTTTTTTTTTTTGTTGTTGTTGTTGTTATGTTTTTTATCATTTTTCCAATTCAAGATTCTAGTTTAATTATTATCGACATTCTTTTTTAGGAAATGAATTCATAATACCTGTTAATTGTATCTTGATCTGTTTTTTATCTTTAATGAAAAATAGTTAATTTTTAATTTTTCAACTAATTACAGTCATCTCTCACTTATGCGCGTCTCAGTTATACGTGAATTTCGTAAGGTCCCGGCACGAGGAATAGGAAAATAATGCTATAGATCTCTCACTTATAAGCGCCACTTTGAATTTTCTCTCTCAGTTATACGCGGAAATGACAACGCAATTCACATTTTTTTTTAAATCGATAAATAATTTTCTGCACCTGTCAAGGTCAAAAGACCGTACCGAAAAGCGGGGTGGAGAGGGTGGAGAGGATGTTACAGTTCGACTTTACACTCACCCCCTCAGTTCTAATAGTTGCTTCTTTTCTTTCTGTTTTAATTTTATCAAGTCACCTGCGTGTTACATTTCGTCCTTGCCTTTACGGTAGCATCTAGATTTTTTCTTTTCTTTTTTATTTTTTTGCAATAAAAATGAGCAAAAGAAAGTTAACAATTTCGTTCAAAATGGAAGTTATAAAAGCAGCAGAAAATGATCCTAGACTGTCAAAAATAAATTTAGCTCGAAAATTCGATTTGCCAGAATCAACACTCAGAGGGATTTTAAAGAACAAGAACTCGATCAAAAAAATTAATAGTGAATATTCTGCACAAGCGAAGAAACGATCAAGAATTCAGAATGGAAAATTTGAGATTTTAGAAACCACTTTAATTCAGTGGTTCAGAGAAATGAGAGCTTCTAATTTACCCATTAGCGGTGAGTTATTTAAAGAAAAGGCACTCACTTTGTCATCCAAAATGGGAATCGAAAATTTTTCAGCTTCTTCGGGATGGTTAGAAAAACTTTAAAAAAGACACGGTTTAACAAATCATTGTCTGAGTGGTGAAAGCGCAGCCGTTTCAGATTCAACTGCTAATGAATGGATCGCAGACCTTCCAAATTTAATTCAAAACTTTGATCTTAAGAACATTTTTTAACTGTGATGAAACAGGCTTATTTTATCGTCTTTTACCAAACAAAACGATGGATTTTAAGGGAGAAACATGCCATGGTGGCAAACACAGCAAAGAAAGACTGACTGTGCTTTATGTTGCAATGGGGACGGATCAGAAAAGTTACCGCCAATAGTGACTGGTAAATCCAAGAATCCACGGTGTTTAAAAAATGTCAAGAAATTGCCATGTTCTTACGTAAATAGCACCAAAGCCTGGATGACATCGAAAATTTTTTTAGAATTTTTGAAGGAATTCGATATGAAGATGGCTAAAAAAAAAAAGAAAGTTTTGTTATTTATGGATCAGTGTCCCACCCATCCTTCATATCTCCCATTGCTGACACATGCACGAGTTATATTTTCCCCTGCTAACTGTACTAGCAGACTCCAGCCCTTAGATCTCGGTATAATAAGGTCAGTTAAAGCGCAGTACAGGAAAGATTTGGTGCGAAGAATGTTTATATCACTAGAGCAGAAAAAGGAATTCAAGAAAATTTCGATTCTGGATGCCATGCATATGTTGGTTTCCTCTTGGAATAACGTAACAGCCATGACAATTTCTAACTGCTTTAGGAAAGCGGGTATTTTTCATTCAAATAATGCTGAAGTTATTCCATTACAGGAAAATGAAAACAACAGCAATGATTTTAACATAGACGAAGAAGAATGGAATAGAATAAGCCAAGATTCTCTTTCTTTTCAAGATTTCGTCAGTGTTGATGAAAACTTAACATCAACGGCAATTAGAGATATTGAAACTGTGTTTGATGATGTGACAGCTGAAAGAGAAGGAGATGATGATGATAATGATGAAACTGATACTGTAATTGTCCCATCTTATGCTACTGCTTTAGGAGCCCTGGACACTTTGAGCTGTTACCTACAAAATGCTGATATAGCATCAAATACAATGACACACTTTAATGCATTAGAAAAGGTCGTTGTACAAACGCGGCCTAAGCAAAAACAAACTACCATTGATGACTTCTTAAAAGAGGACTAATTGGCATTTTTTTATGTAAGTATATCATCTTCTATGTCAAATGAAAAAAAATTACTTTATTGTATTTTTTTAAACTAAATTTTATAGTGAAAGTGTAAGGATATATATATATTTTTTTTAGTACACTATACTAATATTACACCCCTTTTATTTTATAAAATATCATTAATCATAATTCTTATATTTCAATATGTTTTTCTTTCGAATAATGTGTATAATGTGTATAAGGAATTACTACATACAACGTCCTCTCAGTTATGCGCGATTTTAAGTCAGTCCCTTCAAACGCGCATAAGTGAGAGGTGACTGTATTTATATCAAAATTTTGAATAAGAATTGTCAAAAATTTTTAATATGGCAAATTTTTATTTTAAAATAAAAATAAAATTACACATGAAAAACATTTTTTAATACAAAGAACACAAGTATCAGAAAAGTTTTTGAAACTTAACAGAAAAGTTTTTATTGTCAAAAATGACATTATGATAAAAAACATTAGTGATAAACATTATATCATAATGTGTTGTATAATTGTATATATTTTTAATTATCGAAAGTGAATTCTTTTGCTTAATTAATGCATTGATTCTTCTGTAAATCTTATGTGAACGAAGTCATGGATGACAGCTTGTAATAATAATAATAAAATCGAATAAGGTAGTTACTTTTGCCATAGACCATCCCCCTCCCTCCCCTTCCCTGGTATATATTTGTTTACTTAATATGTGTAAATTGATTTTTTTTTTAACATATGCAATGTCCCCCCCCCCTTTCCCCTTAAAAATCAATTTTAGTGTTTTGGGGAATAGAACTGTGTGGGAGAGAAAAAAAAGTATCTTTAAATGTGCATTTATTTTAACATGATGTTTAAATTAGTCATAATTATTAAAACATGGCAAAGTATAATTGAAGGAATTTATATTAACAATTCACAAAATTTTAACCAAATGTTATGTGCCCTTATAATTTTCATTCATTTTTCTGTTCTTAATTTTGTAGTAGCCATTGCATTGCTCCAACTACTTGATCATTGTTCTAAAAATACAAGCTTTCCAAAAATTAATGATTTTATTTTATTTATTTATTTATCTATTGGTGGCTTCTTTTAGCAAAACTTCTGGGTGTGAATCTTTCCTCCTACACCCCACCCCCCACCCCACCCCCTCTTACATATAAGAATTGAATTCATAGAATTTTTTGATAATGTTAATTTATTGGCAGAAGTTAACTCTTAACTTTTTACAAAAGAATGTTTGTATTATAAATGCTCTGTTTTAATTTTTTTTAAATTTCGTAATCTTATTGTGAAATTGAAAATTACAAGAATTAAAGTTTGCCAATTTATTTCATAATAGTTTATTTATCAGCTTTGAATGCAAGTTTTTTTCATTGGGTTACCATTTCATCAAAATGTTATTTTTGTGAAATTTCCTGTGTTTGTAAAAAATAAAGTTTTAAAATGAAAATCAAATTTGATCAAATGCAGTTGATTGAATCCAAACTAACAGGGTGTCCAGCACCTGGAAAAGCCAGGAAAAATTTTATGGATTGGAAATAGTCACGGAAATTTGAAATTTTGTGACAAAAATGTCAGAAAATTTTTAAACTTCCAAGAAAATTCAGGATTTTTTTTTTTAAATAAATTTAAGAATTTGAAATTACAGTGCCAAGAAAATCTAACTGTGCTCTTCATGTGTACTGTAAAAGTATTTCAACCTCTCATGCAATTCCTTTTGTCTATCTCCTTTCAATCCTTCATTTAAAATCATTTTATCAATACCAGCTTCACTGAATCTTTGTACAGTTTTTGTGGGATTGCTTAGGTGATTCAGTCCGCATATTTATCTTTGTTTGAAAACTGAACATTTGTTAATTTTAATTTATTGAATATTTATAATCCTTAAATTTGATTCGCTACAAAGCAGCCATATTTCTTTCTTTATTTTTTTTTTTTTAATTAAAATATGTCAAAACATTCTGTATTTAACTGTGACTGATGTGATAAAGAATTCATCCTGGTTGGACAAAATGGGTGGAACCCAGTGCTAAAAGTGTGTATTTTCAAAATGTTTAGCATGTAAAGAAACATTCTCATAAAAAAATATATGGGCATCAAGCAATCATTAACCATGAAATAAATATCTTGGTGTTCAACAATTTGTAAATTTTGCAAAAAATTGTTTACAGAATCAATTGTGAAAATTTCACTTTCAAACTCTCAACTTTTCAAGATTTTTTTGTGATTTTTTTCAAGATTTGGATTTCAAATTCACAAGATTTTTTTGTATGCTACATCACAAAATCCAGATACCTGGAAATTTGTTTCTATTGGTATGGAACACCTGGAAAAGTCAGGAAAATTTGTAGCTGAGCTAAACCATACAACCTGAAACTAATCATTTTGATTTATTAAACCCATATTTTTTAGTCCTACTGCTAAACTTGTCTTTTTTTGGTGAGCTTGTTTTGCTTGCAAATTACATATATAAAATTATAATGAAAAAAAATAAAAAATAAAATATATGAGGAATTTGCTTTTTATGGAATGGAATTTTGTGATGAGGCCTCCTTTATTAAGTGAATTTTTGTAAAGGACTCTAAAGAGATCCAATTTTTGTCTAAATTGATTCCTGATATTTAAATTAAATTTCACATAAAAGTATGCTTTTTGTCTTTTTTTTAATATGTCGTTTAGTTTTATTGAAAGGATTTTTCTTTTTAAGGTAGAAAAATATGATATAATTTCCATCCTGTCCTTTTACCTTACTGTTCAGCCATGGTAAGTTATCTTCAGAAATTAATTGCGTGTATTATTTTAATTTTGTTACATCAGTGTTGTGTTTGCAATATTTTACATATTTTGTAATGAATAAATATTAACATTTCACCATAAAACTTTTTTTGTTTTGTTATCATACAGCTGCTTTCATGATTTTATCACAACTGTGTTGTCTCGCAACATTTATACTGGGTGATTCAAAACAAAGTTTATGGCGATAATCACTTAAACAGCAGATGATAAACATACTTCCAATTATGAAAAGTATACAATTCAAGTACAGGTTTTAAATATGGCATTTGTTTTGCAAGGGCTGTATACATATTAAGATGTGAAATTTAATTTTTTATACAGCTCCCAAATTGCATTTAGAAAAGTGTTATCCACCTTTTAAGAAGGTCAAAAACAAAAATTCCATGTCACTAAGTACAATATTGGGAAAGATATTTCATATTGGAAATTTTAGAATTTGTCGCCAAGTTATCATGGGATGTCTGTTGGGACAGGGTTTCTACAGGTCAGAGAAAACAGGGAAAGTCAGGGAATTCGAAAATAGAGGTAAAAAGTCACGAGAATTTAAAATCATTTGAAGAAGTCAGGGAATTTTTGATGTACTGTTTTCCAACAAGATCTCGGCTATCATCATAAATGACAAAATTTTGAATTAATTATTTCTCTGATCTAAAATTTTTATGTAAAATTTATGCAAACTATGCAACAATAAGCATAATATGAAAAATAATTAGGAATCTGAAATTCATACAGAACGTAATTTTTTGTAGCATTTATCTAAAATAAAAGAAGAGATCACAGCATGGTATACGTGAAAAATGGCACTGTTCTTTTGAAAATTAGATCTGGTCATGTTAACAAAGATTAATCTGACCCAAATCCTGAAAACTCCTTTGAAGTCAACCTGAAAACAATAATTTTTGTAGATCCTGAACCATCAAAGACTATTTCCTATGACCTGCATCTCAAGAACAGACCCTAAATGAAAGAAAATTAATGCTACACTTAAATGCAATTATGAATTAATAGTCTATAATTATGTATCTAACATGAATTTTATTTATTATGAAATAATTTGAATACATATTCATTCATATTCATAAAGTTTATTTATAACTTTTACAGTAATTTGTTTAATTGTCTGCGATTTCTAGAGTTTTTTTTAATTCTGTGGCAATTTTCTGGCATTTTGTAAAAGGAATTTGGTTTTAATCTTTTTGTCCAGTATAGTAAATTTTATCCTGCAATTTTTTAACATGATTTTTAGCATTTTTTTTTTTTCACAATGCTTTTTTCACATTAGTAAAAGAAATTCAGTTTCAATATTCTAGTCCAATATAGTAAATTTGTCTAATAAAAGATTTGTCCTATAAAAGTTTTGTATTATAAATATAAAAAAGTTTTTTTGGAATTCGTGTTGCAATTTTTTTTAATATATTTTTTAAATATGCTTTTTAGCGTTCTTTTGCATTTTGTGTGATTTTTTGTCAGGTCTGGGGTTAATGCCAGGCTAGGGTTAATAAGCTAGTAATGAATAAAGAATGATTTTAAATGTAAAAATGTATATTATAAATTAATAGACATTAAGGTAATGTAATTTATATTTTTATTGAATTAGTTTATTACTACTTTGCATTTTATCTTTATTTAAAATATCTTTGTCATTTTCTTTTGATTTTGATATAAGATTTTTTCTTGAAATAAATCTCCCAGTACAGTTGCTTTAAACCAAAATATGGTGTAATCAATAAAAAAAGCTTTCTATATGTAAATTAATAGTTGTTAATGAAGTGAACTTAGTTCTATTGTGTCTAAAAGTAGATATTAATGGGGTTTTTTTCCACATTGTGTTTTGTTAAACTAAGATTTAAAAAAAAAAAGAAAGATAGAAAAAAATTAATGGCCTTAAATATACATAAGATAAGTGTTGAATGATTTTATGTTTTTTAATGAAAATCTAAGTGTAAAAGGGCTTGCAAAAAGCATTCTTTTTTTTATTTTTTCATTGACTACCATTAAATACATTTAAACTTAAAACATAATAATATTTCTTATTGTCCAAACTCTCTGATATTTTTATGAGTTACAAATATAATTTTTCCGAAGCCTTCTGCAAAATCAAAGTCCCTTCTCTCCCAGAAAAACATCTGGGTTATAATAAAAATAGCAAGATGGCAATGTTTTGTTTCAGATAGATTAATGTTCACATTTTTAATTAATTAATTAAAGTTTTGAAATTCTGACTTCCGGTTTCATATATTTGTGTATAGGGGCTACCCTTCATGCCAAAATTTTGTAGCTATAAATGCAGCCATTCATCCACAAAATGATATACAGGCAGACGCATATACTATTTTATTATTTGTTGAGATGTTATAAAGAGGTTACCTATTTATATAGTGATTACAAAAAATCAGATTTCAGTAATATTTATATTTATTTATTTATTCTTTTAGTGATGGAAAACTGGCACCACAAGAAGTTCAACTTCTGGTTATTGAAACTCTGAAAACATGGCATACCTACCTGTGTTATGGTTATGCATTTCACATTTTTCTGTAAGTTGTATTTTCTGAATATTTTATATTTCCAGAAGTCACTTGTCATTTTAGTTGCGTGTGAAGTGTGAGCATGATATGTAAACTTGTTCTTCATTCCTCATAGCAAGTAGTCAATCTTCCATTAACACAACTTACAACAATAATAATAATAATAATAATAAATAAATAAATAAATTGACGCAACTTAGTATGATGAATTAAAATTAAATTTGATTGAAAATATGGTAGTGTATTTGGCTTTGAATACACCACTTAAATGTACCTACTCCATGTTACATATTTTGTATTATGTTCTTCATTATTTTTAAATAATTTCATTATACATTTAGTAATTTCAAATGATTAATTTAGCTATTTATTTACAGTGATCTTTTTCCAATTTTTCTGAAGCAGTTACAGTTTTGCCTGAATTTAAATTTAAATTCAGAAATACGTAAACATCTTCATGATTTTGATTATGCCTCACATTTATTCAAATCTTTTGAAGCCGTCACTATTCTTGCTGCTGAGCTGAAAGATAATGGGTGAGCATTCAAAATATGTTACCTATTTATATTTTACCTTGCATTTAAAACTCATTATGTGATTCCATTAAATGTAGAGGAAGATGTGGCACTGTGGGCCAGATCTTTCAAAATGTATTTATTTTGGATGTTTTGATAATATGTGTACTCATAAATGGCAGAGTATAGTAATGAACGTTTCTAGCTAAAAATTACATAATCAAAGCAGAATGAATTCAGTTTAGAGGAAGTATGTTTTTAGCTACAAACAGCATACCCCGTAACACTTGAAAACACCTGCTCGCTAATGTTAATCATATGGGGGAAATATTTTAAGATATCTCGTTCGCATTTCAATATTTTTAAATGATTGTTTTTTGCATTTTATAGATGAGGTCGATTTCTATGCAGACCCTTTTTTACTTTTTCAATTTTGGTTGTAGTTTTTTTTTATTTAGGATGCTTTCACTTTCGAAACCGGTTCTGAAAGTGAAAGCATCTTAATAAAAAAAAGCTTGTAATCAAAATCGAAAAAGTACAAAAGGGCCTGCATAGAGATCGACCTCAACTATCTAGTGCAAAAAAAAATCATTGAAAAATATTGAAATAAAATCGAAATATCGTAAAATATTTGCCCCATAGGATTAACATTAGTGTGCAGGTGTTTTCGTGTGAGTGGAGTAGCCTCTTAACTGTGCGTGCCTTAGGGATGGTGTAATTGATACTTAGAAGCTATCACACCAAAGAACTTAGCTGTAGATTAAAGAAAAATTTAGTTTATGGTCCAATTTTATAAATTTTGTACCTTTACTAATTAACAAGACTAAATAATTGAATAAACATGGGAGAATTTTTATAATTATTTACAAAATAATTGGAGTATAATGGGGGAAAAAAAAAGTCAAAAGTGTCCAGATAAAATTGTTAAACTGGGTTTATCTCTAATCTTGATTTAGTTTTTGTTTGTGAAATCAATACTTAACTTTGAAATGTGCCTGTGCCTGTAGACCGAGCCGGCAGAGATTTTTTTACAAGAAAACTGCCATCACAACACAAATCATGCAAATTTTCTTTGGTTAGACCCAGGACTGGCCTGAAAAGAATGAAGCCCAGTTTTGGACTGACCCGAGACTGCAGAAAAAGTAAGAACCAAAATCTATAGAAGAAAAAGTAAGCTGGAGCCCCACTGAGCCAAGAATCTAATGAAAGAAAATTTGCCCCATGCCTAACTATAATACCAGTTTATAATTTATTTAAACTTGTAAAAATGGAATTGACAGGGACCGGGACAAAAAACTGTTAAAAAAAATTTCCGTCTTAGCGCATATAATAGTATGTTTTCTTTCCGTCAGAACCATAAATTATTTTGATTTAAGACAGAATTTCGTTATAGACAAGCTCTGTTTTGACAGGTTTTACTGTATTTAGAGTAATTTTCCCCCAGCATTAACAAGTAAAACAGTTCTAATTCCATTTCTGTACATTCAAAATTTATCATCGTTTTTTCATTTTGTTTTTTGTTTTTTGTTTGTTTATTTCTATTTTTTCCTGTGGAATTCAATGGTTTAGTCTCATTTTGAAAAAAGTAGCAAAGAAAAAAAAATTGATTAAAAGACTCGCCACTGTACGGCAGTTGGACAGAAAGCAAACACTGCTATTTTACGAAATAAGTTTAACAGGTATCTATTATGCGTTTATTCCATTTTTAAGTACAATAACTTAATATATTAATGAATCACGTTTGTTGAATAGAATTTGATGCAATAAAGCACTGAATTCTGACTAGGGTGTAAAAAAATCATAATTTTAAAAAATTAAAATCAGATTTTGTTTATTTAAATTGGATTTTTATGATTTTTTTCCTTGCGTTAAAATACAGAATAGCTACCAAGAATTTCAGCTTTCCGAAACAGTTAACCCTCTTATTAGTAACTTTATCTATATTTTCGTTCTTTTATTAATAAAATTATAATTATTAGTTAGTAATTATAGAAATTATAAAAACTGCAAATTAGTAATTTCATTAGTAGCATACAATAATGTTATGTACATCAATACTTTGTAACAGTTATGTAAAACTATATTAAATACTATTGATATTTATACTTATTAAAATTATTAATAACTGCTTCAATATTAAATTGTTAACACTGTTTAAAAGGAATAATTATTAAATAATTAATTCTCTTATTAGGAAAATAAAATACATTTTTATGCTTTAATTACTAAAATGATATTTAATTATTTACTTGCTTAATTCTACAAAGATAAAGGGGCACAGTGCTAGTTCCCAAAAAGAGCACTAGTTCAGTAGAAAAGGCATTATTTCATGAGAAAATATATTAGCAATGTGTTTAGTAACGATATACGGAAAAAAAAGTCACATTTTTTTAATATGATAAATAAAGTGACATTATTTTTTAATGGTTTTTATGAATTACAAATTGAAAAATATAATTAAATTATTACATGATATAATAACTTCCTTTTTATTATAAATAAAGTTCAATATTTTTGCAAGGTCTTCGGCACACGGATTTAGAAATACTGTAGTATGGAGCAGTGTTTTACAAGAAATCTCGGGTACAACTAAAGATGGATTTATAATTTTTTTTTTTTTTTTTTATGCATTTTGCCAATTTAATAAAGAGTACGGTGCTGCGCCCTTAAAAATGGCGTAGAGAGAACAGTAAGTAATTACAAAATTAATAACTGCAAATAAATAATTTCATTAGTTAGTAGCACGAATAACAAAACAAACAAATATTATTTGTGACTTGTTTTGTATTTGTACTGTTAATCATCTAAATCTAAACTGTACATCATACACACACGTGTGTGTATGATGAAAAAATTATGAAAATGAGTTACTCATCCATCCATACATATAAATACTGAGTAAATATAAGAATAATCAGTTATATCTGAAATTCTCAATATATTAAATAGCAGCATTGTCATATAGCAAACTCAGTGGAAATCATAATAGCAAACTCAGTGTGGATTGTTAGCAATTAAAAAAGAAAAGAAAAAGGATAGCATCCTTTTAAATGCCTAACTAATTACTTTATTTGATGTATATATGAGTTTAAAAGTGAAAAAATAAAATAAATAATTTCACTTCTACTGAAGAAACTTTTGCTGTGCATAACATTTTTATACCAATTAGATTTTTTCTCTTATACATTGTTTCACAATGGCCGTTGAGCAGATGTCATTCTTTCATTCTTCTTTAGTTCTAATTTGCTATAAATTTATTATTCAAAAATTAGGTACCGGTTATTTATATTTTTACTAGTACATATTTATTATACTTGATATAATTTAATTATTTAAAAGTAATTATGACATTGAAAATTATATTAGATTTAAAAATCATTTTTAAATAAAAGTCTTAAAACTTGCTTTTTACAAATTTACTGTACTTAATTTTTTACAAGCCTAAGGAATTAAGATTAGAAACAATTATTCAAAGTTATCTTTGTTTATTCATAAAGTTAAATATCCATTGAAACTTTCCAAATTATGTTTATCTTAGATTTATTATTTTTTAATGACATTTTAAACATTTAGAAAATTTGTGATTTAAAAAAAAATAAATTGACTTAAATCAATGATTTTTTTTAAAAAATCAGTTGATTAAAATCATGATTTAATCCCTGATTTAAATCATCTGATTAAAATCGTTGACACCCTAATTCCGACTAAGGTAGAAATACTAGTACTGTTTTTTTTAAAAAAAATATATATATATATATACGAGCAGGAAAGACCAAGCTAAGTTCGGTCAAAATTAGCTTTGAGTTCAAATATCATGACCCATGACAAAAATGACCCACTAATAAAATTTTCTTGAACATGTGACCAAGCCCAATTGTCTTCACGTGCCCGAAACCCGTAGGATATAAAATTTAGTCAAAAAATCTGATCCATCTTTTAGATAAAATTAACTTGACCGCATTGACCTAAAAATAACCCACTAATCGAAAGTTCTCGAACATGTGACCCAGCCCAATAGTCTTCTCATGCCCAAAAATGGTAGAATACAGCCTTTAGTCAAAATCGTTTGAACAGTTTTTTAGATACAATTAGCTTGACCCTGACCCATGGTGACCCAAAATGACTCACTAATCGAATTTTCTCAAACATGTGAGCTAGCCCATTGGTTTTCTGGTGCCCCAAATTGGTAGGATACAAAATTTCGTCAAAATCGTTATAGCCGTTTTTAAGAAAAAATTTGCATATATATGTATGTATAATTCAAATTCATTATTACTAATTCGTCATTAATAATTAATTCATTCCAATTAATAAAATATATATATGTATATGTATATGTATATATAACCACACACAATATTTCCTCATATTAGAATATACGAGCAGGGAAGACCAAGCTATGATCAGTCAAAATTAGCTTTGAGTTCAAATATCATGACTCATGACCAAAATGACCCACTAATAAAATTTTCTCGAACATGTGACCAAGCCAAATATCTTCTCATGCCCGAAACCCATAGGATATAAATTTTAGTCAAAACAGTCAGCCGTTTTTTAGACAAAATTAGCTTGACCCACAGTGATCCAAAAATGACCCACTAATCGAATTTTCTTGAGCATGTGACCTAAACCAATCATTTTCTCGTTCCCAAAAACCGTATGATACAAAATTTAGTTCACATCCTCTGAGCCGTTTTTAAGATAAAAATAGCTTGACCCATAATGACCCACTAATCTAATTTTCTCGAACATGTGACCTAGCCCAACAGTCTTCTTGTGCCTGAAAACCATAGGATGCAAAATTTAGTCTAAATAGTCTAAACCGTTTTTTAGATAAAATTAGCTTGACCTACAATGACCCAAAAATGACCCATTAATCAAATTTTCTCAGAAATGTGACCCATCCCAATGTTTTTCTCGTGCCCGAAACTCATAGGATTCAAAATTTAATCAAAATCGTTAGAGCTGTTTTTTAGTTAAATTAAAATTGACCCACATTGACCCAAAAGTGACTTGCTAATCAAAAGTTCTCGAAGATATAACCCAGCTCAATAGTTTTCTCATGCCCAAAGATGGTAGGATACAAAATTTAGTCAAAATCATTTGAACCATTTTTTAGATACAATTAGTTTGACCCTGACCCATGGTGACCCAAAATGACCCACTAATCGAACTTTCTTGAACATGTGACCTAGCCCAATTCATGGTAGCCCAAAACCTATTCATGTTTTTCTGCTGCCCCAAAACAGTAAAATAGAAAATTTCGTCAAAAAATAAAATAAAATTTGCATATATATATATATATATATATATATATATATATTCTAATATGAGCAATACTATGCATATATGCATAATATTATGCATATAATATTATGCATAATATTATGCAATATGAGCATATATTCTAATATGAGCAAATCTTGTATGTGTGTGTGTGTGGTTATATATATAACCACACACACACACATACAAGATTTGCTCATATTAGAATATATGATATATGTATTCATAAAATCAGCTTATTTGATAAACTAATGATTCATATAAAAAGCATGTGGCAAAACTGTACCTTTTAGCTGTGGGAGGGGTTTTAACCCCAGAACTCTCCCCCCCCCCGCCCCTCTCACTTGCGCCACTAGGTAAAAAATATTAGTTTAGTGTGGGAAATGTTTGCACGGGTCCACTGGTCATTTTTATTGCATAATTCGTTTCCACATACTCTAAACAGTATAGATACCAAAGCTTTTAAAAATTTTCCAGATAGTTTAACTTGTATAGTTCTTCAAACACGTACACTTTAATTATGGCCACCCTATATATATATATATATATACACTAACTGACGCCTCACCGTTGCCTTGACCCGTGATAAATAAATTAAAACAAACCTAAAGTTTGTATTGTTTTTATCTTTAACCCAATTTTGTATAATTTTTTTTTTTTTTTTTTTTTTTTACGTGACATTTAAAACAAAAATGCTCATTTATTCATCAACAAAGTAGTGTGATTATGATCAATATTCTTACTGATTGATAAAATTTAAAAATTCATGTATTTATTTTTTAATAATTTATATTTCATTAAAATATCACTTAAAAACATTTTGCATGCACCCTTTAGTAGTGGAAAGTGGAGCTAAAATCTCTTAGGCCATCAAAATGAAGTCAAATGAGCTGTTATTATTCAAAAAGAGTGGTATATACAACTTATACATTTACTTTAATGTTATAGAGGGTGATTATTAAGTTAATTATAAAGTTTGGAATCAGTTGTATTGAAATACGAAAGATAGTTCTTGAGTAATGGAAATGGATATAGTTAAAGAAAAACCTTGAAGGGGTATGCGGAAGGGGAGATGAGACAGTTTTTTTATCAAATAACTAATTAAGAGTACCGGAGTACTTGCTCAAAGAATGGGACTCCTAGAAAACCTTGGAACTGAAAAAAAAATTGCTGAAGTTACTATTCAAAAATAGTGGTAATTATCTATACATATCAGCAATTAAATACTATGGAGGAAGCTAAAAATGTTAAATTTGTTAAATGGAATTAGTTCTGTCAAAATCCGAGCAGTAGATATGTATATATTAAAAATAGTGTCAAATGACGAAACACCACAGACAAGGGCTGCGTGGTGAAGTACAATAAACACGATATTTAATAAAAGGTCATTTACACCCCCTTCCCATTCCTGCAAATATAACAAATAGACAGTTAAAGAAAACTTTTATGTAAATTAGAGGCGAAAACCAAGTTAAATAAGTCGAACCCTGTTGTAATAGAGCCCATAGAACCCAAGACAAGAATGTGCCTACATTAGTATGACCATTAAAAAAAGAAGGAACATTTTCTGATAACTAGAACACAGCGAAAGACACTATGCTAAAATAGCCGCTAGATGGCTCTCCTTCCCATCCTCAAATTCAAATCTATATCTTAATTAAGTATCTTAATTTTTAGTCATTAGTAAAAATTGGCAATTATTTCATTTCTGCAAAGTAAATGGAAGCCAGGAAACAGATATCTTTGTAGTTCAGTTTTTGACGAAAGCGGGCCTCTATCTGGCACTTTCTTGGATTTTTTCAACTGGCGGCATTGTAGTCTGGAATTATCAAAATGTGTGCAACTCCAGTGCATCTGTCCTGTTGAAATAGAAATAAAATCCTTTTCTATTTTCATTACTAAGTTTTTAATTAATATTTTGAAAAGTTACTGATCGATTTTTATGAATTTTGATTTTTTGAAATTGCGATTAAAAAAAAATGTCTATACTCCTATTATTAAATTGATAAATGCAGTTTTATTATTTGAATAGGTCCACAAAACTGTGAGTTGACTTTCAGTCTGGCAGCCGCCATTTACAGTAATCCCCTTTTCTGTCTAGGTGGTCCAATTCTCACATCTGGTCAGCTTTTGGCCGAAATAAAGAAAAGTTACAGTTAGATTTTCACAAAATTTGCATTTTTGGAATCAGAAAAATAAACTACATATATACTGTGAGTTTCAAATCTATACCTTTAATAGTTTTTTTAATATTGAGGATATGTGAATATTTCGTTGTCTGGAACTATCAAAACAGTAATTTATTTTGTGGTTGCAATAAAAAGAACCATTTTTGAAGCCCATTTTAATGAGTTTTTTGATGCAGTGCCTAATGAGTTTTTAATTAATATCTAGGCTAATTTTCAAAATATTAAAATTCTGATTCTCAGGTGCACCAGGACAGGTTTTGGACTATCCTCACCTAAATTTTTACACTTCTATGTCCAGTTGATTTTGCTATCCATCGCATACAGACAGACAGACTGACAAACAACTTTATTTTATTAGTATATATATATATATATATAATAGTATATAATATGTAATATAATATATATATATATATATGCTGTTGCTATCTGTATTCTAAATTCACTAATCAGCAATTTTTTATCTAGATTTGATGTTTAAACAGTTCTGTTTTTTTAACTAATTAATATGTGAATTATATTTTCAGAATAGAATTAGCATCTGCTATGAATGTTATTTTCAAGGAAGCTGTAGTGTGTTTTCATAAATGGATTTGGCAACTGTCTCAAGAATCAACTTCATCTGTTAGTATTTATTTTTCATTTTTCCAGAATAGGATGTAGTTTTTTCTTATTTTCTGCTAAAAATGTAAGAAGTTTTAAAATTTAATTGAATTTGAGAATTTTTATATAAAAACTTTATAATATAGTTTTCTCATTTTGTCAAAGCTTATTTGGCAAAGAGACAGACAAGCAGACAGAGAGATGAGTAGATAGATAGACTTATGGATAAAGAAATAAGCAGACGGGTAGAGAGATAGATGGGTAGAGACTAGAGAGACAGGTAGTGAGACAGACAGGTGGTAGAGAGATGGGTAGCAAGACAGGCAGGCAGATGAGTAGAGTATACAAGTAGAGAGATGGATAGAAAAACAGGTAGAGAGACAGGCAGATGTGTAGAGATGGTTCGAGACAGACAAACAAACAGATAGAGAGACAGACAGACAGATGGGTTGAGAGACAGACATATAAGTAGAGAAATGAGTAGACAAAACAGACAGATATACAGACAGACAAAAAAGTCATGAGTTTGGCACATGAAGGTCTTAGGAGGCAGAGCCTCCTAGTATATATGAGGATGTGAATTTCAAAACTCGCCTAATCCAGAAAATCAAATATCGGGAAATCGTGAAAAACCTCTAACTGCTCCCATTGGTTTTAATTGTAAACCATGATTTTACAATGCCAGAAATACATGCTTATCGTATAAATAATTGTTCGCTTCTTGGGGACTGCTTGACTTTGAAAGAGTTTTTTTTGTTACCATGTGCTGAAGCTACCTAGGCCTAAGAGCACGTGGCCCATGAGCGATCTTGCGTTGTGTTGTAGAAAACCATGATCAGGTCCGTCTGTTTTTTTTTTTTTGCAGATTGTAGTGTTTTTTGGTGCAGATTTACCAAAAGAATAGATTGATACAGAAAACTTTTTTGATAAGGCGAGTTTTGAAACTCACATCCTCATATATATTATATATTGATGTAATAAAAAATTATATCCTGAACTATCATATTCTCTAAAAATCATAAGATTCTAAGTATGTAACATTTTGTATGTTGTAGTTCGCACTGCTTATTTAAAAAAATTTAAAAATCAAAACTTTTACTTTTTTTGTTATCTCCAAATAAATTGTTATTGCAATTTGTTGTTATCTGTATTTAAATTAATGTTTTTTAATTTGTGATTGACAATGTGCAGTAGCCATTAATCCAAATTATTTGGGACCATTACCTGTTTAAATTATTCAGGAATATTTATTTTTTTCAAAGTATTACAATAATACACATGCTAAAGTGTATTTTTAGTTTTTAATACTATTTTTTTTCCCATACCAAGACACATTTCTTTTGTTTTTCTTAAAATTTCAAGTAAATATGGATTTTGATTACCCAGACTTGGACTTGATGGGTTTGGATTAGTCAGGTTCTACTGCATTTTGTTCATTCTCAGCTCTTGAACTGTTGTTGTTCAATGATTATTTTGAAACTATTTTTAGCATGGAATGGTTCTTCTGGGTGCTTGTATGAACTTCATTGTTACACATTGTAGAAAATCACATGAAGGAGTAAGTTTAATATTTTTCTTTTTAAGTATAATATTTTACTTCAATTATCCGTTTTTATTTTCTTTTATTGTTTTACTATGAACAAGATTTGTTGCTTTTTTAATTTTTGTAAACTCAATTTACAACCAAGTCGAACCATTGCCCAGTTTTATTATGAATTTGATCCAGCAGAGAACCAAAAAAGTTTTTAAAATCTGGAGATTTAAATATTTTTTCTTTTAATTTGTGAGTTTCATAAAAGATTTATTGAAAGTACTACTTTAAGGTGTAGAGTATAAATTTATTGTTGAAAGAATGCATTGAATGCATTTCTTGTATTGCACTTCTCAGATAAAATGTTATGTCCAAATGAGCATGCCTGTCTAAAATACACTTCCGCTAGAGAAAGTTTCAAAAGGTATGCAAGAAATGCTAGAGATATAGAGCTATCATTTTGTTGAAGCAGTGAATTATGAAGAATGATTGGAATTTTAATATTTTCAATAAAGTCCAGCCTATAGCAGTTTGGCTGCTTAGAATGAGTGCATATGAAGCTTTTGAGTAGAAACTTCATAAACTACCTACTAGTAAAATACTGAAATTCAGTAACCTATGGTTAAATATTTGGAGAAATGTACCTTTGGACACCTAAGGACTTAGTTTTCATTGCAAGAAAAAATTAAAATATTTTGCATGTCTAAGTTGAATCAACTTATAAATAATATGTGATTAGCCCTAATGTTCTGACTCTAGTAATTAATAATTCTTATTATTAATTAATAATTCTTATTAAAGTATTTTCTATTGAAAAGGAAGTTAAAGATAAACTTTTTTGCTAAACAACTGTCATTTGTATAAGCATAGCATATATGCGACCCAAGACAGTTTTTTGTCCTTAATTGTGGCCTGAAAAAGTCAAAAGGTAGGACATTCCTGATTTACAGGATTGCTACAGAAGTGTCTATTAACAACTACTCTCAGCTCAAAGTGACATTGTTGACTTTTTAATCTTAAAATGCTGTAAAAGCAATTATTTTAATGCAAATGCAACTTTTTGGTAACTTCACCTTTCTTGAAATTTTTTTTTTCTGAAGTGCTGGAAGATGTGTAAAGATATTTTGATTTAAAAAAAAATTATTATACTAAACATGACTTTCTGATGACAGCTGATTCCATATCTGATCAAGGAATTGATCAAATGTTTGTATGTAAATGATATGTTTGACCAATCTATATATATAATTGTCTTACGTGGCGCGAAAATAGGGCTGAATTTCTACCTTATCGTTGGCAACAGCCGTAGTTTCCAGAGCTCAGACCAATGAACAGACAAGATTGTGTTAGCTCCACCTCCAATATGGCGCCCAGTGTCAATGCTCTGAAACTCAAGCTAGCAATTATTAAAAATAAAATAATATGAACGTAATCCAAAGCGTCTGAGATGATTCCTCATTTTAATTATGAGTAATGTTGTCGTTTAATTATGAGTGATATTGAATTCTCAACTCTTATTTAGAATTTATTTACGAATTTCACTCACACAAAAAATCAGAGATAAAAAAAATAAACTTTCTAGAACCCCTGCTGCCATCTGTTGATGTTTTATTGAAGTAAAAACGATTTTTCTTCAATTTCAATGAAGTAAAAATTTCTTTTGCAGAAATCTATAATCAATTAGAATAGTGAAATGTTGAACGAAATTTACACAATCATTGATGATAAACTATCTTCCTACCACGTAGTGTTTTTTTTTTTTAGTGAATTTAAGCAGTGCTGTACAATATTATAGGTGCAATAAGTTTTAAACTAATTATGTTTCCAAGATCCTTTTTTCATAGTATTTAAATGATTTATATGTCCATTAGTAGCATCAACTAAATGCATTTTTAGTTGTGTTTTCAACGGAGTTTTCGATTACTTTTTTACATTAAAAAAATTGTCAATTTCATATGTTCAAATGATTTATTGTAGTACTTATTCCGGCTAGAATTATTAGAAAAATAAAAAGGGGCGAGCGAGCGAAGCGATCTGGGACCGCGTAGCGGTCTCAATGTGAATCGCTTTGCAATTCACGGGGGGTTGGCGAGCGTTAGCGAGTAGGGGGCTGAGCCCCCTAGTATCAATAATTTCTCCTTAATGTAATATTGTGTATCCATTCAAATGCACACTGTTGATTGAGAAAGTAGTTTCAGCTGTTTAAATCTGTTAAAAAAAAAAAAAAATTAGGAACATGTTATCAATACACACAATATGAGTAATATATTGATGATGCATATTGGAGATCCTGATAAAGGGTTGTTCAACTTCCAGGTAAAGGTGAAAATAAGCACTCGCCAGTCGCCACTCGTTGATTAAACTTGAAAAACTGGTGATTAAAAATATGGAAAGAACCGGCCAAATGCAGGATTTCCCGATTACCTTTTTTCCTAAAGTTCACGATTTTGCCGCACCTGTTCGACAAATTTCATGATTTTCCTGCACCCGTTCAACGATATTAATGATTTTTAAACTCCCGATCAGCAAACATCATGATTTTCCCGTGCCTATTTGACTATATTCATGATTTTTACGCACCCGTTCAATGAAATTCATGATTTTTACGTACCAGTTTGAAAAATTTCGATAAAATTCATGATTTTGATAAAATTCATGATTTTTACACACTCGATTGATGAAATACAGGATTTTTACACTCCCGATCGACAAAATTCATGATTTTTACACGTGCGATCGACGAAATTCACGATTTTTACACGCGCGATCGACGAAATTCATGATTTTTACACTATTGAATGACGAAATTTGCAATCTTTTCCAAAACTAATTGCCGAAATACACACAATTCCTGAATTTCTGGAGATTTTGGCCTGTTGACCACAGGTTGTGCATGTGTAATGCATATCATGTTGTGGGTCATTATTTAGTGCATAAACATACCTATTTTATCATTGTCAGACCTTAATTCTAGACAAATAATTTTTTTTAAAAAGGTACTTATGTAGTTCAGCTACACAAGTACCTAAGCTTAGTGGGACTTATGTAATTAGCTACATAAGTATGTTGTGTATAATTTTGATGTTTACTTATTTTAAAATTTAAAATAGATTGGAATTTAATATCTCAAGTTTATTCAAAACAATATAAATTATAAAATATTTTTATTAAGTACATAAATTACGTTTTTACTGTAAAGTCATTATATTTTTAAAAAATTAAATCTTCAGTGACATAAATGTACTTACTGCTACTGGTTACTAAAGAAATTATTCTCACTAGCCAGTAACTGGCTACTAAAAAAAATCAACCTACCGGCCAGTGGATACAAAGTGAAATTCCTTATTTTCACCTTTACTTCCAACCTGCATTTATAAAATGGGCTGATATGAAAGAAAGAAAAAAATTATAAAATGTAAACCAAAAAGTTTGAAAAAAAAAAACTGCTTTAATCATGTTGTTTTGAATTAAATATTGCTTATTATCATATTTGATACTGAGTATTAGAATTAAACTTGTCTCGTTGCTGATTTAATTTATGTTTACAGTTTATAATTTATCTTATAATTTAAGTTTTTTTTTTAATTAGTTGTTTGTTAATTATTAGTAATCCTTTAAAAATGTCAAAACTAATTTTTGACATTTAGTTTGCAAATCAAATGCAATATATCAGAATGTTGAGAAATGTGGATGAATTCTTATTCATAAGTATACTAGTATTTTAGTATTTCACAAAAGTTTTTTTCTGATTATAGCTTTTTAGCTAAAGAAATTTTGAACTCAGCTTAAAGCCTGGCCTAAAATAAATACTGACATAAAAATAAAGTAAATATTTGTACTATAAAACAAAAACATGTTTGTCACTAAAACTGATGATGATGACAATGACCTACACTATCACTTTTGCTTTTATATCATACATACATTTGCTTCTAAATGTCACATAATTTCAATCTTTACACCATCAAATAGAAATATATAATGTACTTCCAAATAAAATTTGTAAACTTTATTATGGCATTTTGTAAATTTGCATAAACAATTTGTAAAATTTTTTATGTTACTTTTTCTCTAAATGAAAAGTGTATCTCAATTTACTAATTTTTATGATTTAAAAACAAATTTTCAAGCCTTGATTTTTTTTAAATCTGCTTCCACGATGAACATTTCTTTTTACAATTGTAAAGTACCATTTTCAGTAATATAAATAAATTTGGAAAACTAAGGAGAAAGTTGCAGTGTTACCACAATTAGCAATGGATGGCTTGGCAAGAGCTACTTCTTCAAATAATCCCCCCCCCCTAAAAAAATTATTTTGTAAAATAGAAAAATGGCTTAAATATATATTTTTTAAACTTTGTATATATACATTCGACGCTCATTATATTGATCCCTCACATGTAAAAAAAAGGGTTGTTATAGTGTGAGGTCGCTATAATGAAAGTGAATGAAAGAAAAAAAACTTCTAATCAGATGCAGGAAATTTAAGGTTTCAGAGGAAATTCTATAATACAATATTATTACCAGTTTTTGTTTACTTTCGTATAAAATAAACATTGACAATGAGAAATTCTAAAAAATCAATTTAAGAGAATGATTACATATTTCTAAAATAAAATTTAAAGTAAATGTTAAATCACAAAAAAAAAAAAAAAAAAAAAAAGTTACTTATGTATTAATATTTATTTTCTGCAAAAATAATTTGTTTTTTGTACATTTGATATTTTCTTAAGAGAAATTTTTTCATCTCAGTTTGAGATAAGTAATTTTCTGTGTTTTCTTGTCTTTCAAAAAAATGTTTTAAAGTGTCAGTAGTATTTGAAACACTTTTTACACTAGGCATCGGCAATGGCTACATGCTTTCTTCCTCCTATGACTCAATTTCTTCTTGCATATAATACAGAGAAATAAAGACATTTTCTGTCAGATTTTCCACACAGTCTACATCACAGTCAATCATGACATAATTATTAAAAGTCTTTTTTTCCTCCAAATTCATTTTCTCTTAAATTTCTTATATTGTTTCTTCCTTATCAAAATTTTTATCATTAATTCGCTGATTATCTATCATTCAATCGAATGATTTCACAGGTTCCGATTGTACTTCAAAACCAGCATGATGACGTAAGCAATTTTTAATGGTTTTCTTTGTAACTGCATGCCATGCTGCTTTGGAAAGGTGTAATGATGAAAGAGTATCCACTTTATAAATTTTGTCTTTGTCCATTGCCGAAACAATTATTTTCAAAAGTAATTTTCTGTAATTGCATTTGAAACTTGAGATGATGCCTTGATCAAGAAGCTGAAGAACAGACATGACATTGGGCAGATAGACTTCAAATTGTTATTCTGAAAATGGGCAGTACAGTTCTCAATTACAAGGAAAATTTTCCTGCGTTTATTTGTTATTTGCTTACTCAAACAATGCAGCCATTCCTCAAAAATAGTGGCTATCATCCATCATTTTGGATTATTTCAATAGGATAATGGTAAAATTTTAACCCCTCTAAAGTATCTTAAGATTTTTTGATTTACCAATAACTAAAGGTGGAAGTTTTTCAGTCCCCAACATATTAGCACGTAAGAGAACTGTAATTCATTGCTTAGATTTCTGTTGTCCACTGTTAGATTTGTCTTTATAAACTAAAAATCTGTCAGGTGTCATAAAAAACAATCTTTGTAATCTTTTCTTGGAGAAAAAATCAATTTGGTCGCTTTATTGGGAAATAAGTTGCTGGCTAGTCATCATATTGGATGTAAAAATAACATAGCATAAGGGTGATATATTTTGGGACATTTTGCATCTGTTGTTATAATAGAACAGTCGCTATAATGGGCGGTCATTATAACGAGCATCGACTGTATTTATATACATAGAGAAAGAGATAATAAACAAGAGTAGGACACAGGCTACTTTTTTAACATGTAGATTTAATGTCTTTCATATTAAAAATGCTTTTTGGTATAAATGGTGGGTAGTCTAAAGAATATGAAATGTAAATAATCTATTAAAGTTTTTAATTAGAAACTATTTTTGCCTATACTCTGTATACTAGATTAAATTTAACACAATTATTCAAATTGGTAAAGAAATCAAATGAGTTGTAATTTTCCAACTGGACGAAAAATGTCCGGGCCAAGATTCGAACCTCGGATCTCTTAGCTGAAGCTGGATGAACTATGCCCTCCAGATTCGACCGGATAGCTCAGTTGGTAGAGCATGGCAGCTTCAGCTAAGAGATCCCAGGTTCGAATTCTGGCCCGGACATTTTTCATCCAGTTGGAAAATTATACTCTGTATACTAGGCAGTGTGTTCTGTAACACAGGTAGCTAAGGTTGGATATCCTGTTTGACACAAAGTACATATTTCAATCTCTCTTTTGTTATTTTTTGTAGTCATTTTCTCATTTTTCTTTGTGTTTTAAATATTAAAAACACCTTCACTGAAGTTCTAATTCTACTACTCATGGTCTTGCTTTGCTTTTATTCATTTATCCTTGCCTTTCATCCATTCTCCCCCCCCCCCCCCTCCCCCTACTCGCCTTATGAAGGGCTATAAAATGAAATGTTAAATTATTAGATGGTGTACACAATAAATGTGTAATATAAGACTTTTCACTTCAGGTAGTCAATACTGACTTTTATAATACAAATATGTTAATGAAATCTGTACATGGATGTCATCTTCAAAAGCTTATATTAAAGTCTTACTCCATCTATTTTGGAGCTTGAGATCTTAACTGTTTAATCACTGTGCCATCATCTAGATACATAGTTGTTGAAGTTTCTGTTTTTGCCCTTAAATATTTAATTGAGTTAATTTATAATTTATGCAGTTCTGTAAATGTTTATTTCAAATTAAGTATAAATTTTTCGTGTGTGGTCTTCAGCCAAATATTTATAAATTCCTGAAAGTTAAAATTATCAAATTATGCAACAGAGGAACTTTGATTTTAAATAATGAAGGGAATTTTAGGTGTAATGATATAAATATATACCTCAGTTATTTTATTACATTATTATTATTAAATAGTATTAATAGTATTTTACAACAATGATGATGATGCATTAATACTAATACCGTCATCAATATTATCAATAATGTTATTTATCATTATATAGCTCATTTGTGAAAACTGGAAACCTTGTGCTGCAGCCAAAGAATCATTTGAAAAATATTTGGTACCAACGATGAAATCGAAAACATTTCAAAATTTATTGAGAGATTTAAGGTAATTTTTTATTAATAAATTTCTAATTAATTAATTATTTTTCATATTTACTTATCATGATCCAAATATATTTTAATTTTTATTCCAACTGCATTTAAGGAGGAAGAACAGTTGTGAAATCCTGTGGGAAACATCTGATGTTGATATATCTTTTCTCAGAAACTAGTGAAACAATTTTGTTTTCGGGAAAATTAATTCATTTTTTATTTTTGCTAGGCGATCGATCCATCCTGGGTTACAAAACATAGGTGAAAATAATTTTGTTTTAAATTGTAAACTCTAACAGATTTTTTACATTCATTATATTTTCTTAAAATGTTCAACAACACCAAAAAGCATTTTTATACGAAAAATATCAATAATGTATTTAAATAAAGTTTTGTAGTTGCATGCCAGGTGTTAAAAACCAAAGAAATTGCCAAAGATCGCTATTTACAGCAGCCTTTTTGATTCTGATGGTATCAGTGGTTTAAGCATGTAATTCATTTACATGTCTGTTAAATTTGTGTTTGATTTATATTATTTTATTTATTGATGAAGTTTTATTTTTTTTTTATGAAAATTAGTCAGAAACAATGCTGAACTATTAACATTTGTTTAAATGCAAACAGATTAATCTTTCATAATTGAGCAGCTTGATTTTACAAAAAATCATGCTTTAAAATTATTTTAAAAACTGTAAAAAGTTAGTAAATTGGAATACAGTTAAAAAAAAAAAAAAATTGTTCCTATTCAATAGTATCTTCAAATTATAAATATTTTAATTGCTAAAAACTGTATTAATTTCATATTAGTTGCTTGCCAACAGTTAATAGTCAAAGAAATCACAGAAGATTTCACTATCTATACCAACTTCTTTTATTCTGATTATTTCAGTGTTTAAGAGGCTACTTCACTCAGGCGAAAACAACCACTCGAAATAATTTACGATATACCGTTTGCATTTCAATATTTTTAAATGATTTGTTTTTGCATTGGATAGCAGAGGTCAATCTCTATACACGCTCCTTTGCACTTTTTCAATTTTTGTTGCAGTTTTTTTTATTGGGGATACTTTCACTTTTGAAACCGGTTCCAAAAGCGAAAGTATCTTAATAAAAAAAACTTGAAATCAAAATCAAAAAAGTACAAAGGAGCATGCATAGAGATTGACCTCAGCTATCCAATGCAAAAAAAATCATTTAAAAATATTGAAATGCAAACGAGATATCATAAATTATTTCCCTCATAGGATTAACATTAGTGAGCGGGTGTTTTCGGCTGAGTGAAGTAGCTCTTTAAGACCATAGTCTGATTATACATCTGTTAAATTTGTATTTTATTTATTTGTGTTCTAGTGATGTTTTAATTTTTATATGAAATAATATCGGGAAGCAAATGCTGAAATATTTACATTATTTCAAGTGCTGACGTATAAATCGTCTGCAATCAGTTAATTTAATCAAGTGAATTTAAAAAAAAATCATGCTTGAAAGTTATTTTAAAGATTATAAAAGCTCAGTAAATTGAGATACGGTTTTCAAACAAATTGCATCTTAAAGTACATTTTCTTTTTCCTATTGAATGGTGTAAAAATTGAAATTATGCAAAAGTTTTTTTAAAAAGGCCATAAAAGTGAAATTTGCCATCAGGTATTGCCAATGTCAAGATGATATCAGCGTTACTCACAGACACGTTTGTTCTTTATAATATAGATTTCTATCCAAATGATGAATTTATAGTTTAGCTACTGCCAAAATTATTTAAATGTACACATATATATATATATATATTGAAATTGCTTCAGTAATTCCCGAGTAAAAGGTATTACAATATCAGCTGTTTTTCGTAGGGTTTCACAAGTGTTGTTACTCCTTTAAAATTGTAAAATGTTAAAAAATTCTACTTGTAAGAAGATTTTCTTTAAGAGACTTTTAGGTTTCTGAACATGATTTGTTTCTAAAATATTTTTAATGTAAAATCTGTGTTTTTTTTTTTGTTTTTTGTTTTTTTTTTACTTTAAGAAATTTATTTAATTTAAAATCATCATGAAGGGCAAATTTTTCTCTTAGGCTTAACAAACCAGAACTACTATTGGAGTTTCCTCTTACCAGTGATTACAGGTTTTAAAATCTTTTCATCCTGTAATCTCCTTTAAATTCTTTTTAACTCCAGTATGCAAAGCATATGTCATGGTTTTAGCTTAAGGAAAAGAAAATACACGCATGGAATCATTTTCTGAGTCGAATTTAGTATCAGGTTTTTAACTTTTCTAACCTTACTCATAAACGAATTTTATTTATATAGTTTATTAAATTTTTCAGAGGAATTTACCATTTTATTGACGAACATTACTTTTAAATGATAAAGCATATTCATCCAAATATTAAAAGTAAATTATGTTAGTGAGTTAAATACAATTTAACATTTTAGTTTGATTTTCATTATAAAAGAGTAATATAAATATTAGAAATATTTAAATTAGCATAGCTAAAGAACATATCAACATCTGAAACATCCTATATATTAAAACAAAAAGGATTTTTAGTCAAATTCCAGTTTTCACACGAAAATGACCCATTTGCACATCCGTAAAATTAAATCTAGAACATAATCAGTTTTAAGAGTACACTTGAATGAGAAAAGGATAGCCAAGTGGTATAAGGCGTGGTATTTCTCTGTTCCGATCGTTGTGTCGGTTCGATACCCACTACAGACAGTATGTTTTTCTTATTTTATTGGCAATAATCCATTTTAATAATGCCATATTTGATTCAGAAGGAAAAGTTATATAATTTGTATTTTTTTTATTCGAATGCTTTATAATTAAGTAAAATTTAACACCCAAGAAAATTTTGTTTTAATTGTTAAATTTGTATTAAAAGTATTTAAATTAAAAGATTGTACATGTAATGTATATATTTAAAACGAAAAGCACATTCTGTCAAATTTCCCACATGAATATTGTCTCTTTGCACATGCTCCAACGTTTTTTTGAAGAGTTCTTCTCTCAGAAAGGGGAAACCTGATGGCCCTCACCTGTTTAACCTAGGGGGATTAAAAAAGATTGATTGAAAATGGATGTAGTCACCATTGCATTGAAAGCATAGACCTTCTAATATATTTTTGCTCTGAGATTGAAAGCTAAAGCTTTTTTTTTTAAGAACCTGTGTTTCCACTACTAAATATTCATATTTTTTCACAAAATTTTAAAGAGAGTTTGGATACAGTTATATATTTATAACAGACTGAAATGACAGAAAGCTCGGAAGATGAGAACAATTTTTCTATTGTTATGTTAAAAGAGCCAACACGAAAACAAACAAACAAACAAAAAAGTGATAAAAAAACATTTCTTTTACAACTAGATAACAATATTTATTCACGAAATTTTTACATGGGCTGTAAAACCGTTTTTTTTTAACCAATAAATATTGCAAAGAGTTCACACAAAAAGAACTTTTTATTTTAAAACTACGAAACGACCCTACATAAAAAACAAGAAAATGAGCGCTTTTATCTATCTGATCACTAAATATCAATATTTTTTCGCGAATTTTCCATTTTAAAATATAATTTCATACAAAATTTTAAAGAGAGCTTGGATACAGTTATATTTATGATTGAAATGTCAGAGAGTTCGGAAGATGAGAACTATTTTTTTTTTTTTTGCTATGTTAAAAGAGCCAACGCGAAAACAAACAAAAAAGTGAGAAGAAAACATTTCTTTTACAACTAGATAACAATACTTTTTCACGAAATTTTTACACAAACTGTAAAACCGTTTTATTTATCACCAATAAAGATTTCAATGAGTTCAGACAAAAAGAACTTTTTATTTTAAAACTATGAAACAATCCTATGTAAAAAAACAAGAAAATGAGTGTTTTTATCACTAAATATCAATATTTTTTCACGAATTTTTCATTTTAAAATATAATTTCATACAAAATCCAGTTAAAGATATAAAATAATAAAACTTTATATATTTTTTTTAATTTATTATCACAGGCCTGGGCAACACCGGGCAGGGGTCAGCTAGTATAAAGTTTTAATTAGAAAATACCAACACATTTTCATTTTTTACCTTAGTGATCAGCAGTTTATGTATTTAATTTTTTTTTTAATTTTCAATAATATTTATGTTTAAATGAATTTCTCACATGTGAGGTACCACCATGACTACCATCTAATTTTTCTGTTATTTGCATTTAATTTTTCCTTTTTGTTGGAATTCTGTTTGAACTTGTTCTAAAAATACCTTCCTTTGTGACTTTATATCTTATTCAAATGCAAATTTTTATTCTTTAATCCAATTAAATCTCTCTCTGTGTTTGGAGCCATGTTGTTTCATTGATTTATTAAAAGTTAACTCTGAGTTGTTCAAAGATGTAATAGAGATACAGCCAGAACTTCCACAGTGATTTTCAAAGATTAATTCAAAAACATAAACTGTTCCTTGCAGATATTCTGCTGAAAACAGTCACAGGTGAAGTTCAGTTCTTTAGCTATGCTAATTTAAATATTTCTAATATTTACTGTGAGTTGTTCTACTTTTTTTCCTGCCCTAGTATAAATTTTTCCTTAAAGAATTACCATTAAAAACACAATATATGATGATTTTATTTTCTTTCCCTAATCTATCACAAGTCTCTTTTCTTTTTCAAAACAACTATAAAATTTTATTCTTTCCTTGATTTTTTTGATGGTCTGTATTGCCATGAATGCACTATTGAGCAGGACTGTCCAACATGGTACCTTTTAAAAGTTTTCTTGGCACCCTTTTGAATGTTTCCTGTTACTAGTATTTTTTTAAAATAAAATTCCATTTTAAAGGATAATTTATTTAAAATTCTTGATATTTGAGTGAGAACAACTTTTTCTCTGAAAGTGTATTCACGCATCAAGAACCAAAAATGTACTTTAAATATTTAATCATGTGTTATTGCATTTCTTCACTAATTTATAGTTATTCTTTATCAGTTTTTATATAAATTATGATGATATAAATCGGTAATAGTTGGTACTAACTTTTTAAATATGATAAAAAGTGAAATTTAGAAAAATAAGCTGTTCTAACCCACCTCTCCCTCTTTAGTGCATGAAAGTTCAACTTTTTTTTAACACTTTCCAACACAGTTGAAAAGTGTTTATGAATTTGGTTTGTCTGTGTGTCTGTCTGTGCTCTAACTCACGTAAATATGCTTGGATCATCATGCAATTGATATATGTTATTGAGGCTTACTGTGACATGTTTGGTACTGAAAATGAAGTATGTAGCACTTATAGTTTTTTTTACAGGGCCACTCAAAAGAATTCAGTTACATTGCAGTCTATGGAAAAAAATATTTGCGGTTTATTTTAATGATGTTACATGATTTCAAATATATTAAAATTGATATATATCACTGAGGTACACTACAAGAGACTAATTATAGAATGTGGTGTGCATAGCACTTATAGTTCCTTTACAGGGGTACTCAAAAGAATTCTATTTTATTACAGTCTATAAAGAAAATATTTTGCAGAGTATTTTAATAATGTTTTACTATTTCAAACATATTGAAATTGATATATAACACTAACATGGATTACAAGAGGCTTACTATAGAATATTGTGTGTATAACTCTCATTGTTCATTTACAGGGACAGACAAAAGAATTCAGTTAAAGTATTGCTTATTAATAATAATTGCTGGGAATGCTTTTTCAGTTGCTGAATGCTTTTTTAAATTTAACTCTTTTTTTTGTCTATTACTTGGTGTGTATAAATTGTATAGATTGTATACAGGACAGCACAAAAGTCCTCGAGTACATTTCCGTTGATTGTCAGAAATTGCAGAAGGGAAATTTTAAACTCTGCTATCCGTTTCCTAACTAAACTAAAATTTAGCATTCTATTTAGTATATATACAAATCTATAGATCATATACAGGGCTGCGCAAAAGAGCTTGGATATTTTTCCAAGTATTGTTGGTAATTCCTGAAATTGGATTTTAAAATATGTTATGTGTTTTCATAATTGTTTAGTCAGATATCATCTTACACCTTACGGTAAAGATTTGCAAAATTATTTTGGAAGTGTTGGAAATTGTTACATAATCTATGTTTGACGCATGATTTTTTGTTCTTGTTTTTGTTACACTGGCCCATTGTCTATTTTATAAGAGAGGTAAAGGAGTGTTATTTTCTCTCTCAAACCTTTGAAATTTTAGGTAATTTTTCCCATTTTGTATTAAAAAAAACTAAAATCGTGCAAAATGATTTCCATCAATGGAAGCTTTTCCAGGCTACTCTCTGGAACAACCCATAGATTGGTCACTATCATGCATGTGTTTCATAATGCTAAATTCATGCTTTCAAAATAAGTGAGTATTTTTACATCCTAAAATAAGAATATCTCAGATTTTCATTTTTTTCTTATTATAGTGAGATTAAAGTTTGTAGCTCTTTACCCTATAAATATTTTTGAGATAGGCATCTTGAAGAGAAATGTGTAATTCAAAATTTACTACAATTTGTAATTTTTCTGTTTTTTACATGATGTTTCTGAAACATAGGTGTCTTATGTCTTCCTTCCACTGTGAAATGAATTTGCATCGCATAAGATATATGTGTATCACTACTAATACTGTGAAATAATTTTGTTGCATGTTTGGAGCCATGTTAATAATGACACCCTTCATCCTTTGCAAAGGGCTGAATTTGCACCCATGCTTACTAAAAGGTTTGACTGACCTGCTATAGAGTGTCATTTAAATAAACCATTGTTGAATAGATGCATGGAAGAAATTACTATGGGTCATGATGCATAATTTTTCTCTTACAAGGAATAAAATCTTTTGTGGATAGTTGCATAATAGGTATATTTTGTATTGAATACATTAAATCAATCTCAATTTTTAAAAAAAGAGAGTATCTACTTTTGTAAGAGCGTGTGTCTGGGTCCCAGAGACCTAGGATTTATAGACTTAAATGTTGAACTAGAATGATGACACTATCTTTATAACATTTAATTTCCAGTGAATTTGAAAACTGAATAATTAGTTGCACTCTGAATTAAATTGTATGTCTGAGGTCTCATAAAAACAATCAGAGCAGCCACTTTTTTTCTTTAACATAATACAAACTAAAATGCTAATATTTTTTTTAAATGTAAGATAAATATATTTTGGTGCATTTGATTCTCTAATGTTTGTAAATATGGAAAACAAATAAATAAAAGACTGACTGACTGCCACTTTTTAAATGTAATAGTAGTTCATTTAAATCAAAACTAGGAACTGACCCTGCATGTAAGATAGTCAGATAACTATTATTTAGCATGTGAAATACAATGAGAAATGTAGATGACCTAAGAAACAAAATATCATGAGTTATAATTAATTTTATAATTTAGCACATAATTGAAATATTTTCAATCATTGTAAGTGTTAAGGATTTAAAATATTACAGGTACATTTAGGTGAAAAATATCATAGAATCAGTTAATTGTAATTTAGCAAATGTAGAATGAATTTTTAAAATCTGCAAATTATATTCATCTTAGATTTTAATACGTTCTCACATCATTTTTAAAATTGAAATAATTTATGATTTTAATCACTGATGTTTTAAAAAAAATCATCCTATTAAAATCACAATTTAAATCACTGATACCTGAAGTTTATTCTTGTTTGCTACTGACATAGCAAAAAGAGGTTTGTTTTCTTTGATTAGTCATTCGCCCACTTTTGCCTTTTTAACTGTGACTGTTGCTCATATATACAGGTACATATTATATGAATAGTTATAGTTGTTCCCTTGTTTGTTCTTGTATAGGTTTAGAAGCAGAATTTGCCATAAATATAAGTAAATTATTTTTATTTTAATAAATTAATGCATTGTATTTTGCAAGATTAAAGTATCGGTTTTAAAATCTGGAAATTTCAACAATGAGTTCAATGAGCAATAAAAGCATAGTATGGCCTTATGATTTCAGATCGGATGTATTGCTGTAATATCTAGCTTCTGCTGGATACACTATGTTTGACAAATAGCTGTGTCATCCTTCCGTTTAACTTATATAGTAGTTTGTTTTTCTCTTATAAGTAGCTATCAATTCTAAATTATTTGTACATGAAAAAATTGCTTGCATTAATTTGTCAGAATTTGTGGGGGTTTTTTTCATAAGAGAATTTTCTCTTTTCTAATTTTGCTATTCAGGATGTTTTTATTAAAATTTTGTTACAAAATCTGTTGCATTAATTACCACTTATATGAATCAAGTTTGTGCACAAAGATTTTATTTAATAAAGGAATTTGTTCTAGAATATGGGGGAAATGTATTCCCTCCTCCCAGACTTGATTAATAAAAATAGGTCAATAATTTTTAATCAATAGCTATTACTGATTTGTGTAACTGGCAGCTTATGTATGCTATTTTAATTTATTTTTAACACATACTGGGTGGCCACCCTTGTGTATTATATTCTATTTTTGTTAAGCTATGGTATTGGTTTTTATTTGCTACCATGCAAGAAAAATCTTAGTGAAATTTTTGATAAGCTAAAATATGCATATAGTATTACATTAATGCAAATGTTTATCTATTACTGCAATAATTAAAAATATATTTTAATATTCTTAGATCTTTTTCTTTATATTTGAACTCTGGTATATCTGGGAATCAGCGTGATGGCGAAACTATAGTATCTCTTGGTAGCATCATATATGGAGAAGATGTGGCTCAAAATTTGAAGGAGGGATCACCATTACCTTTACTATCTGCTACATTAAACTATGTTTTGTTTTACAAGAATTCATTCCATGACAGTAGCAATGAAGTAAGATAAATATTCTTAATATTTTCCCATAGTTTAAACATTATGCTTATTTTAAGAACACAGGTGCATTCAAATATAGTTTTTTAAACCAAACCAAATTACTTTCTCTTTATCCTATTTTTTTTTCAATTGTCTTATCTTCTGAATATAATTTCTTCAGTCAATCTGTTTTTATTTTTAAAAATTAACGTAGATACTGCTATGAAATGAAACATGTTATTCATCAGTATTTTCTATTGATATGTACTTTTCTTATCTTAAAATTATAACTTTAGTTCATCTTATAATTTTTCACATTTTTAAGTTTTACAGAAAAAAACTCTTACATAATTTTAAAAACAGTAGACTGCATAGAAAATATTAATTTTCAGGAACTTCAGCATGTTCTGCACAAAAGTCATATTTTTAACCCTCAGACTGTCCAGCAAAAAGGCAAAATTGTAATGTTGTTTTCTTTGTATTTTGTTTTAATTGGTTAAAAAAAGATGATTATTCCAAAATTATATAAAAAATGAAATTATATATATGAATGTAATCCTTGAGCGTATTAATCATTACTCATTGTAGTAAAACTGAATTATATCCATAGATTTATGTTGATTTAAATAATGCTTGTATTGATGTGAAACCTGGAGCTTAGTGAATGTATTAACAGGGACATGTCAGTGAGAGGGTTAAATTCAGTATATTCAGTATTTTTGTCACTACAAACTTTTCTGTCATCTTAAAAAAAAAAAAAAACTTTGGATGAGTGCAGTAGCTATTTTTAGAAATGTATAAGATTGTTAGCACTGACAGGCACTATGGCTTTCACTTTTATTGCTCTTAATAATTTCCATCTAATAGAGGAGGGGGGGGGGGGGTATACCTTCAAATGAAATTTTTTAGAAACTGTAGTTCAATTTAGTAACTTTTTATGACTGTTAAAATAATTTTCAAGAATGATTTTAAAAAAATCTATCTCAATAATGAACATTTGTTTGCTACAATAATGAAAAGTAACTGATGGCATACGAGTTGCAAGAATTGCCAATTAATTGCCCAGAGCAAATTAAAAAGCATTCTTTTTTCTTAGATTGATCTCCCAAAATTGGGTTCACTCCAAGTATTGCCATCATGACTACAATGTCCTTTAAAATGGATTTGAATAGCACTAACGATTTTAAACAACACTTTTGCACCAAATCACATTTGCTCAGCTCAAATACACAATTTGGCTTTGAACCCGATTACAGAAGATTAAATCATATGATCAGATTAACCATAAAATATAGCACTTCACCACTAAACTAAAAATTTGAAAGAAAAAAAAAACCTGATTTCAATATTCTAGTTTTTTATTTCCCAGATAGATACATTAAAACTTTTTCTTACTAAACATGTTAAAATGATTGATCTGGAAATGTTATATTAGATTTTATAATTAAAAGCAATATGTTTGAATAAAAAATAATGTCTAGATTATGTTTGGATCAATTCATTGTATTTTATTATTATTGTTTTATTTTATAAAGTAAAGGAGATGGTAGATAAACATTGATTTTTGGCCTCTGACATGATCAAAACAGTTTTTCTTTCTTTTTAATAAGATGTTTTGATAAAACTTAGGATCTATATTTACTGGTTTTGTCATTTATTTTTGTTTGAAGTTTTTTAAATATTTTATACAGTATCTGAAACATAGATAGTTTAACGAATTTCAATGTATTTTAACATTTCTTTTGAATTTTTTTAAATAAGAAGCACTAATAACACCAGAATAGATTTTACATATGTTAATGTGTGAAGAATAAGCACTTATAAAATTAGTCAGATGTGCCAATCCCAAAACTTTCTTCTATTTCATGCATGTGAATACTTCAAAATTTGCTGTCACATTACCAATAAAATCAATATTTTTCATTATTCTGGTGTACGTCAGCTGCTTATGAATCGTCGTGTTATCTGGATGTGAGCAGCTGATGTATACTAAACTACGAAATGTCCTTCTGGCAAGTACTGGCAAGAGAAGGTCCTCCCTATTCCTTGGTTTTAAGATTTTAGCTAATTTTACTGGAAAACACGAAGCTAAAATGCGTGGAACCCGATTACAGAAGATTCATTCCGAGTTCTTGTCAATATTGTATTTGAATGAGAATATCACCAAATAGTCAGGTATAGCCAAGTTGGCTTCATTTATGACAACCTACTTTTGTCACCAAATTTGGTGATATTTCACCAAGTGTCACCAAGAATGGTGAGAATTTGATGTTGGCGAATATAAATCTATAGTATTAAGCATATAAGAGTTAGAATGATGGTTACAACAATGAAAGAAAATTTGCCAATGTTCACATTCACTAAAACTCATAAATTAAACTCATTTATAGAGAAATCCTGCTGTCTTGTTTCAAAATGTCAGCCACCCTAAAATTTCAAACTGCTATATCTTAGCCATTTTTTAACATAGAGGCAAAACAAAAATTGCTCCGGAATCCTTGGATCAAGGCTGAACATTTAACAGAAAAAAACCTTTACAATTTCTAATTTTTTTTGTATCTTTTTAAATTTGAAATCTTTAAGAGGCTATCACTGCACCTCTCCTCCCGGCAGAATATCTCCAAATTGAACTGGGACTCACAGGCCATAATCAAAAACATAAATCTAAAATTTGGTTCAATTCTATGCATAATTTCAAACACTTTTCGATGATGCAATAATGAAAGTGGAACAAAAATCGCTAGCACAGCACCCCCTTCTGGGAAAATATCCCCAAATTCTAGAAGGTCCTGCTGCCCATAGCCAAAAACATAGAAAAAAAAATTGGTTCAATTCTAAGCATAACTCCATACACTTTTCAATGATACAATGAGGACAGATCATGTTTTTTGGAATCTCCAACCCCTAAAACGTGTAAATAAGTCAAAAACTGGAAGTCGAAAAAAATTTTGATTACAATACTTTCTTCTATTATAGATAGAAGACAGTTAAAAAATAATAAAATTAAATTAAATTAAATTGATATAAAAATGGTTAAAATACATTAAAATTTGTTACATAACCTATATCTCTGATCTTGTATAATACATTTAAACAAATAAAAATAAGTCAGAGAGACTGCAAATGTAGTTCCTATATTATGTTAAAACAATTAAAACATATTAGGGAAAAAAAATAATAAACTTTTGTATGTGTGTTTTGAGGAGGGGGAGGGGTATTTTTATCTATCCATCTCTTTTGATTATTAATAAAAAATCTGGTTTCATTTCAGTGTATAGAAATTCTTATGTGCCCTGCAATTACTGATTATTTAAAGGCAATATCAATGAAAGAATTGAATACCAACTGCTGGTTTTTAAAATTTGAAATACATGCTATCTTTCAATTAATCCAGCTCTCACCATTTATGGTAAGAAAATTTGAATTTACGAGATTATGGTAAGAAATACTTATTGTTACACTTAATTTTTATTAAAGTAACAGTAAAAATAGATGTAGCACTAATAATTAGCTCCTATATTAGTAGCTATAAATATAGTGCTACTAATAATAGAATTATTAGTAGCACTAATAATTCTTCTCTGCAGTTGAATGTCACCTCCAGTGCCTTATTCTGATCATATGCAAACATAACAGTCAGTACCAATTTCACTAGTATTTTAGAATAGAAATTTCTGCCTTGTTTGATTGCAGATAAATAATTTTAGTATCACTACTGTTACTTGTATCACTTTCATTTCTAAAAATTTACATATTATACTTAAATTTACTTTATTATTGTCAGCACCAAATTAATCTTCAATACTTTTAACTATAATCATTATTGTTTCTACAATCATCAAGAGAACATTTTTTCCTCTTCTGGCACATATTAGAGTAAAAGATAAAATTTATGGATTTTATTTTATTAATATTATTTTTTTTATTTAGCCAAAGATGTTTTAATCTGCATTAAGTGAGCTACAATTACATATAAGACAATTTATGGGAAAGATACTACGTGAAACTTATTCTTCCACGAAATAATAAAAATATTGGCACATAGGATAATAAATGATATTATGCTTCCATATTATATTTTGTTGCTGGCATGGTGACATTCGATTGGAAAGAATCAACAGTTTGCAAAAATTTTATGATCCATTGAATAACTTTATTTTGTACAAAATATGTTTGACTTGGCAAAAAAATATTGCTCAGAGAAATCTTGGCTTCAAAGGTTTAATAATAATCCTTTAAGTTAAAAGTTTCTGAATACTTTTATGCATTTTATCCTATTTTCTTCGTTAAAAATTTAATGAATAAACGTTTAAACAGTCACTCTAAAAAATCCACACAATGTGACGTGCTTTGCAGATTTTTAAATTTTATGGATTTTAATCATTGCTTTGTTTACATTTGAAAATCTTATCAGAATAATAATTATGTGTAATAATAATGTAATAATGTATAATAATAATAATAATTATGTGTTATAAATGATAAATGTTAATAAAAATCAATATAGCTAATGAAAATGCAAATAATTCATTAAAAACTATTTATTTACTAAAAAATTTTGGTACCTTTTAATGACTATTACAAATTATAACTTAAGCTTCTTAAATACTTGATCAATTTTAGTTTGATTAAGAACATAAATTTTGTTTTTTAAAAACTTTTCTTGCAACTTGCAAACCATGACCTACGTATTAAAGAATGGCTTGCTCATTTTGCCGAAAACCACTAAAGTACGTAACTGAGTTTAGTACAAACCCTCACCAAGATTCTCAGTGGATCAGCTGATCTTTATTTACATTTATACCCTACCCAGATAGTAGATTGGTCAGAGTCAGGCTTCAATTTTGGTGCAGGGTTGCATGATTGGTCAGAATTTTTGGGCAAGGTTGCAGCAGCCTCTAATGATTGACTTCACAGCGATTGACTCAACAATTGGGCAGGTCTTCTTATTATGTATGCTGTGCTGCAAACAGTCAGCAGCTCTTGTACAGTTACAAAAGAGTTCTTTAGAAAATTCAAATACTGTATTTTCCGGTGTATAAGCCAAACCTACTTTTTAAACTTTCAAATGGAACTGTAGTATTTTGTGTATAAATTGACTCCTTCAGTTGAAGAAGATAAAATTGAATGTGTTGAAGATTGGGATACATACAATGATTCAGTAACCATAGAAGATTTCCCAGAGCTTTGTGAATCTAATTGTGATGAAAAATATTTAGATTTTCTAGTTGGATAATTTGCAAGATCATTGGTATGTTAGAGTCAAATCTCTCTTTGTATTAATGCTTTTGTTTAAAATATTTGAAAATATATACATTTGGTCATAGTTATACATTTTTCTTCAAGCCAACGATTATTTTTTTTTTCCTTGAAGAGAAATTAGTGTTTTATAATAATAATAATAGAAAATTAATAACTTTTAATTATTGTGCAAAATATGTCTAAAATTTTGTCAGTCATAATAGTAAGGAAAAGATCTACGCTTATCTCATAACTATCACTACAGCTACAAACCACAATCATCAGATGTCTGATTTTATATCCAGTGTATAAGTCAACCCTTGAATTTTCTTTGAATTTTAGTAGTTTAAAAAGTTGATCTTATACACCAGAAAATATGGTATTTATTTTATGAGCAAGCCCATCATCAAAAGAAATTTTTCTCCTTTTTCCAATTCAGTGCTCTAAAGACTGCATTTTTTCATATTTGATGTTGAGTGACTAGTGCTTCATCTTCAAACATATTACGTAGCTTAGAATTCACCAATCATCATGTTTTTTTTTTAATTCTTTTGCTGAATTTTAACTGAAAATTTGATTGTTTACATTGCAAATGCTATGTAGATTTTAGGCATTCACAGATTTTTGAAAGTTGATGGACTTATGATAATAAACATTAAACCACATAAATAATTGATAATAGATAAACCTATAATTAATATATATATATATTTATTTATATATATATATTATCTTTCTCTTTGTGTGTATATATATATATATATATATATATATATATATATATATATATGGTTTAGTTTTCAATTGGTTTAAGAACAGTAATGGGAACACTCAACTTTACTGTGTAAAAAAAAATTTAATTTTTTAATGAACTTGTATGTATTAATGCATTATCAGTGATAATGCTTATTTTTGAAGGTTATTATGAAAGTAATCAATCAAATTGATTGTCATATTGTATACTTTAACAGGCCTCAGCTGATTCTTCCCTTTGTCATGAAGCAGCTGTTTCAATTTTACCAGCATTTACATTACCTGAAGAATGTTTAGTTGAAGATTTGTTTGAGAACATCATATTTAACCAGTCAGTAATTCCGTAAGTTATTACTGTTATTATTTAACCAGTCAGAAATTCCGTAAGTTATTGCTCTTATTTCTTGTGTACATAGTTTGCAAAAAATATAAATGATGGATTTTCAATATTTTTCTTTAATCTAGAAATTATATTTCAGTAAGTATTCATTCATAAAATGTGCTGAAATGTACTGTAAGAGATATGTTCATTTTTAGCATTTATGTTTTTAATTTTTAATAATTGTGTCATGTTCCTGCTACATAATTACACTTTCTTTAGAATTCTGGATTAAAAGTAGTCAGTTTAATCATTCCTTTAGATCAGTACTTTCATGACTATGGAATTCTTATCATATAGATAACATTCTGTAGAACCTTCACTTTGCTATAATCAGGGTCCAGTCAAGCCAAAATGAGGTCCAGGGTCTGATGTAATTTGATGCCCCTACCAGTAAACGTACAATAAAATTTCACATAATTGTAAACTGTTTAATGTTTCTGTATTGATGCAAGTCAATCTTACAAGGATATCTATAAATGATAATATTCATTTTGGAATAGTTTTAAGACCCCTTGCTTGGAAACTCACAATAAAATTTTGCATAATTGAGCATTGGTTGTTTGTGTATGGAAGAAGAACAATCTAAAATCTAGCTATGGCGCACCCACCAGAGAGAATATTTAAGAGTTGATAAATTTCTGAAATTTTAAGTAAAGGTTGGATAAATTTGTAAAGTTTTGAAGCTCGAAAAATTTTAAATTGTGGCCAGCTTATTTAACAATGTAAATTTATTATCATATGATCATGTTTGAATATGTGTTATTTGGGGGCACCTCAAATTTTGGTACACAGACCTATCGGACTGTGCATTAATCAGGCCCTGATTACAGTGCTGTATTTCATTTATTACAGCTAAAATTCATAAAATCAACCCTGTAGAATCTGCACAACTCGACTGAAAGTTTATTGGATTGTCTTTTTAGATCATTGTTTTGTTTATGTGTCTGAGTTATTTAAATGATTGATTATTTTAAATTGGAAAAATATTTTATTAAGCGTGTAAAAATAATTTATAAATTTAGAAAAATAAATATTTATTGACAAAACACCAAGTTACTATATGAACAATCATCATGAGTAGGTACTAAAGATATAAAAGAAATTTTAGATTCAGAAAAGAACACAGTACTATTGCCTCTTGAAAATTCTACTATTTATTAATGTTTGTTGCAATGTTCAAAACCATGTTAACACTTAAATGTGAAAGTTTTACTGAAAATTTTGATAATACTTGAATGGGGAAAAATTTACTGGATATTTAAATATTTATTGAATTCATTCTTCTGATTTGTCATGCATTATGCATATCTGAAACAAATTAAAGAAAATTTTCATTTAAGTATTTTTGATTAAGCCTGTGTAAACTGCAGATTAATATGCACTTAACACTTGAGGTGCATTTTTTTTATTACTTTGCTCCACATCTTTCTATTTGACAAAATTATTATTAGAAGTAGCAATGAAATGATATAAATATTAATACTTAAAATTTTTTATTTGTTTTAAAATTTTAAATTGCATTTTTCAGATAAAAATAAACTCCCATTCAAGTGCTTGTGCCTGAAAGGAGAATATCTTGTTTGCCCTAATTTTCATATAGTGCTGGGTAAAAAAGTCCCCTGAAGAATACCTTTGGCCTTGGGGCCGTATCTCTTCTGTCTCTGTATGCATTGGCAGTGATTGTTAATATGGGAAAATTATTGATCTTGGAAAATAACTCAAGAATTTTTTTCTTTGAAAATGTGTATGAAATCTGAATAAGATGAACTGTGATTTTCAGTCTTGGTGCTTTCTTTTTTTTTGCTTATCACAACTTTACCCTGCAGTGGCTTTCCAAACTCAATGCATAAAAAAATTTGCTATGTTCTGAAGCCCTATTAATTAGAGATATCTCAGTATTGAGACTATAGCAGAAAATTATATGTTTTTTTTATTTATTGTGCAATACATAAACTATGATGAGATAGAAATATAAGGGTTTTATAAGTTTTTTGTCTGTTATATGGGGAAAATCCCATTTCTTTAATACTATATGCTCTTTATGCTCTATACTAAACTAATTACAATTCTTGTAAGTAGGTGAAAAATATTACTGTTTTAATTGATCAGAATAATTTGTTTATGTGCATATGTAAATTAAGTTTGTGTTCATTTTCTTTACAGGAAATTGACAGCACTTGCTTCTTCTGAGTCTAATGAAAGTGATAGTCTACATTCATTAGTATCAAGACTTCCTGTAATTGCTCAGTGCTACATACACAGCTTTTTATCTAAAACAGCTATTAGTAAATCCAGGTATGTTCTTATTAACACTTTCCAGCATAGTTGAAAAGTGTATATGTATTCGGTTTGTCTGGTTATCTGTCCATGTTCTAACTCACATAAAATACGCAAAATTATGCTCTAATCGCGTAAATTTACTTGAATTGCCATGTAATTGATATATGTTATTAGGATTTACTATGACATGTTCAGTATTGAAAATGAGCATCTTTTGTTTGTTTAAAAGGGGTGCTCGAAAGAATTCTGTTACATTATGGCCTATGGAAAAAAATTATTTGCAAGGTAATTTAATGATGTTATATTATTTCAAACATATTGAATCTGGTGCACTACAAGATGTGTACTGTAGAATATGTTGTGCATAGCATTTATTGTTCATTTATAGAGACACACAAAAGAATTCAGTTACAGTACTGTCTATGAACGATAATTGCTGCAAATGTGTTTTCAGTTGTGGTATGTTTTTATTTAGCTAATTTTTTGCATATTGCTTGTTGTGTATAAATTTGATAGATCATATACAGGGCTGCACAGAAAAAAATCAAGTACATTTCCTTTTATTGATGGAATTTGTTGAATGGGGAATTTTTAACTGTATTATGCATTTCCTAACTGAACTAAATTTTGGCATACTATATAGTATATATTCAAATCTGTATATCATATACAGGGCTTCACAAAAGAATTTGAACATTTTTCCGACTATTGATGGGAATTACTAAAATTGAGTTTTCAAATGTGTTAAGCTTTTTCTAATTTTACACTATTCTGAATGTGTTGGAAAATATTTTATAATCTGTGCTTGATGCATGATTTTTCTTTTTTGTTTCTTTAATAAATGTATTACATTATAAATTTTGTTTATTAAAATTGACCAATACATTTTTTTTTTAAACTGCCACATGATCTGCCCATATCCGATACAGACTGATGTCTAATGTTCTTTTGGTAAAACAATAAGTTCATCTTTATTATGTTTTGATTTATTCATGTTGCATTAGACTGAAGCCTTCTTCAAAGCTGTAAATTTAAGATATATTTGAGCTTGTTAACTCTTTATGTTCTAAATTAGAAATAATGAAAAATTTACCTTCCAAAGCATTTTTCTAGTATTTTTCAAAATACTTTACAAGATTTTTGCAATTATTAAATAATTTTTTGAAATATTTCATGTATCATAAGTAATAAACTTAATTAGTATTATTGGAGTTTTGTGGAATATTTGCAACTCTTTCAAATATATTTTTTTAATGTATTGTTTTTAGAATATTATAGAATTAGAAAATGTACAAACATAATGGCCTTACATATAAATATAGAAATTTTTCAGAACTGAAACTTTTTATTCCATGTCTTTGAACATTGGGAAAGCTGAGCAGTTATAATTAGATAAAATATTAACTGTTTAAAAGTATTTTTGCACAATGAATAAAGCTTATGGAATGTGATAAAGTATATATAATTCATCCTAAATTGTATTACTGTCAATCGATGTGTTGAATGAATTTTATAAAAAATGGTAGTTTAAAGTATTGTTGGGACAAAAGAGGTAAAGTCATAGTGGTGTAAGTCACTAATTTTGAGACTTGTCGCTAAGTGCATAAAAAATATCTAGACATAGTAAACATATCTACACTAGAAATTTTCTAGTAAATCTTGTGTTTTTCAACATTTAAAAATGTGACTTAAACCACTATGACTTTAATCAGCTCATATAAACAGGGTGTTCTTAAAAGCTTCAAATATGCTTTAATTCTTCATACATTGGAGATTTAGTATGCGAAAAAATTATTGGAGATTAATAAGCAAAAAATTTCTAACTTTTTTCTTCTCATCTTCCAGTGGGAGATCTTACAAAGAAGGTCTCCATAAACGCATACTCAGAAAATTTTGAAAAAATCGCAGAATTTTCTTCTCATGATGATATATACATTTATAAAAACAATTTCCTTGATATAACATCCATAAAAAAATTATGAAAATTTCATGTTTTTGGCGAGTTATCACTGGTTGGTAACACAATGAAGAAAAAGAATGCTTTTATGATACTCTTTTAGGTAAAACTTTTTCTACTTTTCATACTGAACTAGTTTAAGTAAGTTTAACTTAAATAAATACTCTTTTATAACTATGATTTTGCCATATACATTTGTATGTATATATAAAGAAAATTAACGATCATATTCTATGGCTTAGAACAAAATTTAAATTGATTAAAAATGCTTCAAACTAAAAATTAATATCCGATTCTGAACACTTTCAATTTGACTTCAGTATTGTTAGTGTTGAACGTAGAGATGGGAATGCTCGAAAAAAAAAAAAAACAGAAACTTTTAGGAAAAAAAAAACATGGTTTTTCTGAAGGGGTATTTTTCAATTTTTCCGAACTGGAAAAATTGAAATTTAATTTATAAAATAATGTATTCAAAATGTTATTATGGCTGCATTCTGATATTTTTTCTTTATGTTTTTTCATGTTCAGTGTCTCCCATGAAAATGTTAACATAGAAAATATGATCTGTAAGCAGTTTAGGAAGAACTTGAGTCCTTTAAATGATCCTTTACATTTTTTTTTCACCTTAAAACATAGGACCCTTCAAAAAATTCAGAATTATTTTCAATCTCCATTCTGAATCCTCCAAAAATGTGATGATTTTAGAATAACAAAATATGTCACATAACAGCTGAAATCACCAATGGATCTCTTATCTAGCTGTATATACAGTAGTGGCCAAAATTGTAGAAACCTTTTGGGAAAAATGTTTTTTTGAAGTTTGATGTCTCTAACACCCAATATTTCTTAGTTATACCATAAAAGCTATGTACCACTAGAAAGATAATTTAATCGAAAATATCCTGCAGTACAGTTTGTTCAATTCTAATTAATTTATCAAACGTTATAGCCAAATAATCAGAAAAAGGCAGTAAAATCTGGTTAGGTTGATGATAATGATTTTTCTTTTTTTTTTAATGTAGCCAATGCATATGAATGTTTGGAGTGTCCGACAGATTTCATTTTATTTGGTAATGTGTCAATCAAAGCTAGGGTAGGATTTCAAAAAAATATATATGCCATATTTTGGTACTTATAGGAAGACTTTTATCAATATTTTTTCTGATTGCTATCAAGTTGCTAAAGTTCTTTGCCACCTTTCAATTTTTGAGCTGGTAAAGCATAATAAAATTATCAAAACATCATAAAGAGTTGATTAGTTACCCAGAAATCAATGTGTAACAATATTTTTAAGTGTAGAAAGCTATAGTTATGAAGAAATTTCAAGTAAAATTAGAAGTAAATAAACAAAGGGATGTCTAAGTCAAGCAAAACATGACTGTTAAGGCATGAAAAGGTTGAGGAGAGCAATTGACAGTAGAAGAGTAAGGTTCCTGTGTATAGGTCACCGAAAGTATCTTGGTGAGTGCAACATGAAATGGTGCACTGGAATGTGGGGTTGAATCAAAGTGCAGTTCTGTAGAGGATGCAGTGTTTTGGTTCAAATACTAGAATTTCATGAAAAAAAATTATAAATCAAATAAAGGTTGAAAATATTAAACTGACCTAAAAGGCATGTTTACTAGACAGAGAAATAGTAGGGTCATGTTATGTGTGTTGTTAATGCTCCCGTTGAGCAAGCGCTCGGGAATACGGTGCTAATGTTAATCCAATGGGGCATTAATGTGCTAATATCTCGCTTGCATTTGAATATTTTTAAATGATTTTTTTTGCAAAGTGAAACTATCTTCGTAAAAAAAAGACGCAAAGAAAATCGAAAAAGTAATCAACGGCGGAAATAGAGATTGATCTCTGCTATCCAGTGCAAAAAAAATCGTTTAAAAATATTCAAATGCAAGCGAGATATTAGCACATTAATGCCCCATTGGATTAACATTAGCACCATATTCCCGAGCTCTTGCTCAACGGGAGCCTTAAAATATTTTTTTTTTTTTTTTTTTATGGAATTCTAGCATTTAGACCAAAATACTGCACTCTGCACAGAACTGTACTTTGTTTCAGCTCCCCATTACAGTGCATCATTTCATGTTGCACATACCGAGATGATTGTTTTCTGTGACCTATACACAGGGACCTTACTCTTTTACCACCCAATTTCTCTCCTGCACCTTTTCCTGCCTTTACCAGTTTTGTTTTGTGATGTTTTGTTAATTTTATTATGTTTTACTAGCTCAAAAATTGAAAGATGGAAAAGAACTTTATCAACTTGATAGCAATCATAAAAAATAGTGATAAAAATCCTCCTATAAGTACCAAAATATGGCATACTTATTTTTTAAAATCCTACCCTAGCTTTGAATGACACATTACCAAATAAAATGGAATCTGTCTGGACACTACAAACATTCATATGCATTGGCTATATTCAAGTGAAAGAAAAATAATTATTGTCAACCTAACCAGGTTTTACTGTCTTTTTCTGATTATTTGGCTTAACGTTTCATAAAATAATTATAATTGATCAAACTGTATTGCATGATATTCTTGACTAAATTACCTTTCCAGTGGTATATAGCTTTTATGGTTTTACTAAGAAATGTTGGGTGTTATGAGCCATCAAACTTCAAAAAAGCATTTTTTCCAAAAGGTTTGCACAATTTTGGCCACTACTGTATTTATGAAGGACCTTGAAATTATTTAGTCTTTTCAAGCTTTTTTGCTCTTCTCTTCCTTTTCCTTAAATATAAATTTTAAGACTTGTCTAACTGTATATTTTTTTATAGCATACAAATAAACTTTGCAAAGAAAATGTAAATTTTCTGATAAAAATTGTTTTCAACTAAATATTTCGAAGTATTAAAAAATCCACCTGTTTTATAAATTTCATTAAAGAAATATACATACATATATATATATTACTTTCATATTAAGAATCTAAAACTTAAATTAAAACCAAAATATAGAGTTGGTTTAGGTTTAAACTGGAAAGCTATACTAAAACTAAATACACAATAAATGAAAATTCTAACTGTACGAAAATAAAATTGTAATATTGTAAATTATTGTCAATTTTTAAGCAATAGAAGATATAAAAATGATAATATTTCTAATGCCACAACTACAATAATTTGTTTCTTTAAAGCGGTGTCATTTATATACAAAGCAATACAATATAGAGAGAATTTAAATTTGCTTTCAAACTTCAGTGGTACTAGTTGAAACTCAAGATTTTTTTTTTTTTTTAATTATCTCTACTGGATTGAACAAATGCAAATGAAAAATCATTTCAACAGAGACATGATATATTACAAACAATGGTGTTAAATTAAGCAAGAAAAGCTACTGTTAAAATTCTGAGACTGAACGGCTAACTTTTAAAAGCTGACTTTTTTTTCTTTTTTGCAATATATTCATGTAAAGTGAAAAAAAGTATTTTCTTTAGTATGCAGAAATTAAAAAAATGTTTATTATTTTATATCTTTTAAGAAAATGTAACTTATTTTTGAGAAAAATTTGTAAGAAATCAATTTTACCAGAAAAAAAAAACAGAAAAACTGGTTTTTTTCCACCACTTCAAAATTTCCAGAAATTTTACATCTCTATGTTGAAGACAACAAGAGAAAAATATTGTTGCCATGGAAACAATGTCTTATTCATTATCGTAAGTGAGAGTGTATTTATTAAGGCAGTTATTGTTAAAATACACTTAAAACTTATACAACCAGCAAAACCTTGTAAAATTAAATAACTTCAGCAATATGTAACTTGTATATGTATATATATTATACAACCTTACAGAAAAAGAAATAACAATTGTTTAAGTTTAGATTCATAAAGTAGGTAAGTTGCATTTAAACACTCATTTAGCCAGGAAATTTCAAATGCATTAAAATTGCTTGCATTTGGCGAGAGAATGTGTTGCTCGCCAAATCACATCTTTTTGTGCCAAATACTTAAATGTATTTTATTCTTTAAGAAGGTGAAATGGAACACTTTTTTAGAGGTCCAAAATCACCTGTTTCACAGTTACAAAATATTTTCACTGAAAACATCCATAAAACAACTGATAAGACAAAAAACACAGCAATAGTGTCTATAATGCCTTCTAAAGTGGCAAAGTTGTCCCGGGTTGACAGTATGTGTTATTATTGGAGTTTTGCAGCTTTCCTGTGTTTTCAAATAGGGAAGAACAACCTTGTCCTTCGCATTCTGATTAAGCTAATTCTAGAGGGCGCTCCTGGCTCATCATGGATGTTCCCATGCCTGTGTTCTTTTATCTGGTAATGTCAGAATAGTGTAAAAATTATGACCAGTCTCTCTTCTTTGATTATGCGATTCTGCGATCATTAAAAATGTGCATTAATGAACAGAATATGAGACATTATCTATTAACATATCAACAATGGCAATGTCATGTGAGAAACAAACATCTACTAAAAAAGGAACTTGTCTCGATGGCTCCAAAATTATATTTGTGATTTTGCTAAAGTTTTATTTACAGCCGATAAACAAAATTAACATTGATTAAATGGGAAAACAAACAATTGAATTTGAATTTATAATGATTGCATCCACACATCTATATAAAACCTTCATAAATTGTCTTATAAAAAAATTAATAGGGTTTACATACAAACAGGAAAGATATGAGTAAAATCTTGTGTCATGCTGATCCATTATTGCATTATTGGTGTTAAGTAACATTGTTTGACAACAGAAAGAGGTTGATGGGAAAGTGAACAAGTAGTTACTTTTTATAATCAATTATATATGAAGTCTCAATTTGTGTTGTAAGTGCCTCACTTTGTATATTGATTCATGCATTTTGATATTTTTTAGGAGTATGATGTTAAGAAATTCAGCTATTGATTCTTTGTTTTGCTTGAGTACTCCAAATCGATTGGTGCCTAAAGATTGGTGCTTTATGCCCATATCCCATTTATACAGAAAAGCTAAATCAAAGTAAGTTTTCTTTAATTATCTATTTAATTTTTTAAGAATACTTTAACCCATTGCATGTGGAAAAAGAAAACACATCTTGAAAGTTGCAAATTTTTGTTGTATATTTTAAGAGGAACATGTTATAGCAACATGAAAATAGTTCAAATTAGATGTTTCCGCCTCTTACTAATCTTCCGATTTGGATCAGTTTTACTGTATCCAAATGAGATATATGATGAGGTGCAATGTAACAAAATGCAACTGCATATACACACATTAAAGTTGCCAATTGTTACCTAAATATGTTGTATAGTTTAAAATTTCTTGCTGTGTGTAATGAGTAATAATAGTAATTACCATTAATTTTTTTTATGTTCAGTATAAATGTCTTTTTTTTTTTTTTTTCATCTTTAGTTGCTTTGAAAAATTTAAACCTAACTAATTTAATAAATGCCCATTATTTTTTAAAGCTCCAAAAAATTAAAATGAACTAAAATGAAATTATATTAATGCTTTTTATTTTATGTAGGCGATTTTTAGTTATATTATTCATTCTTTTACCACACTTCAAAAATTTTTGATAAAATGTTTAAATATGATATGAATTTCGCTATGGGTTTTGTTATATGATAATTAAGTTTAATTAATGACTGAATGAAATTTAAGTTAATTTGAGGTTCATATTTCAATGTATTAAATTATATATGTTAAAATATTATTTTAGAAAAATGTGGGAAAAAAAGAAACCCTTTAATTTGCTGCTGCATAGGATTCTAATAGTTTTTGTATTTTCTTTGTATTTTGCATTTGTGTTAGTTCTAACCATACAGATAAAAGAAAAGGAATTTATTTACAAATGCTTCAATGTAGTGTTATTTACACTTTTGTAACATTAAAATAATAATAAACTGAATTTAGGAAGCTAAAGTGTTCTAACATTAAAAAATAAATAGTGATTATTATACTTAAATTTTTTTATCTGTTTATATAAACAAAGTCATGTAATGCTAATTTTCTCCAAATTTTTTTAGTGTAGAATCTAAATTATGAGATTGAAATACTGCAAAAATTGAAATTGTGTGCACATGTTTACATAAATTTTTAATGCTTATTTGAAATAGTTATTAATTTTATTTGAGATATACAGTCGAACCTCGTTAACGCGAACACTCAAGGGGAAACTTTTCTTGTTCGTGTTAAAAGTAGTTCATGTTATCCGAACTTAAATACATTACATACAACTGCACGGGGCAATTGGAAACAGTTTGTGCTAAAAGTAATTTGTGTTAAGCGTGTTCATATTAACGAGGTTTGACTGTACTAGATATTAAGAAGATTCACTATCCTTCATTTGACAAAAAATGACAGAAGTATTGTTTTTCCATTGTTTTGCTTCAAATGTCAGACACACATTGTCTTTTTTTTTACTTTATTTTTAATCAAATTAAATAACTTTTTAAAATTCTAGTCTTAAACTTATAGACAACAACTCTAAGAACAGTATAAATAATAATAAAAATAATAATCCTATATATTAAAAAACGAAAAGAGATTTTTGTAAAATTTCAGTTTTCACACGAAAATGACCCATTTGCACATGCGTAAAATTAAATCTAGAACCTAACCAGTTTTAGAGTGCACTCAAACGAGAAAAGGGTGGCCAAGTGGTATAAGGTGCAGTATTTTTCTATTCCAATCATTGTGTCGGTTCGATACCCACTCCAGACAGAATGTTTTTCTTATTTTATTGGCAATAATCCATTTTAATAATGCCATATTTGATTCAGGAGGAAAGATTATATAATTTGTATTTTTTTAAAAATTGCATGGTTTATAATTAAGTAAAAATTAATACCAAAGAATATTTTGTTTTAATTACTATATTTAAATTAAAACATCATGCATGAAATTATTGATTAAACAAATTGAACTGGTCTACAATTTTTATTATATTTGGTATGACCATTATCAAGATGCCATATATATAATAAGATAAGTATGTGCTTATTTTTTGTAAAAAATAAAAAAGAAAAAGAAAGAAAACAAAAAAGGAAGGGAAAATATTCGTACAGGAACTCTGAATTATCTTGCTATCCATGATTTAACAATTAAATAATGTGTGAAAATGTTAGCTGCAAACAGCAAAGTTTAAATTCAGGGTTTTAGAATCAGACTAATAAAAAGTAATATACTGAAAAAAAAAAAAAAAAAAAAAAATCAGAAACATTAAATATTGTTATTTTTTCAAAATGTTGGGGCTGTGATAAATAAAATTTAAAAACTGACAATACTTTTTTATTACTGATTTTATATTATAAATTATTAAATTAAAAGATTTTGCATGTAGTTATCGATTAAATAAAGTGATCTAAACTTTTATTTATATTTTGTATGACCATTATCAATAAGATATATTTGTATAACTAAGAAAAGTATATACAGTGGAACTTCCCTTTAACGAAGTCCCTATTTAACGAAATTTTCTACTTAACGAAATTTTCTGCAGAACTTTGACTTTGAACACCATTAACATGTAAATTAATCTCCATAGTACGAAAAATATATTCTATATGACGAAGTTTATTTCACTTTTGTACGTGTACAGAATTCAAACGAAGAGGTTGCTGCTGCGATGGATATGCGAATTTATTTCAGCGGATTGTATGAAAATGAACACATTTAAATAATTTCCATTCTGCTTGGTTCTAAAGAAAACTATTTTTTTTTTTCGCACTAAGAAAAACACTTGCTATCACCGCTCTCCCACCACCGCTCTCCCACACCGAGACTCCAGCGCTGACAGTTGGGGGAAGTCAAAATCCCCTTTTTACATTCAATGATTTAGAGGATGCAGTGACGCAATGGCGCTAGATGCATTGGACCAAAAATATCAATTAGAGACATATTTATCATTCTGATCTTCCACTGCTGATAGACAATTGCTTTGTACATCCACAAGAAGGTGCTTCAAAATTCAAATTAAAGAACATCAAAGTTATTTTTGTTCCTGCTAATAAAACTTCTAAACTTCAGCCATTAGTCTAAGAAATAATACAAAATCTTGAAATACATTATGGAAAAAAGACAATGTAGTAAAAACATTAGTTTGAGAATCTGTGTATCAGAGCTGATAAAAGCTTTGGAATATGACGTGATTTCATCGACCGTACACAACTTTTTTGTAAAAGATTGCTTCAAAATTGAAACGGAATCAAATACTTTTGAATCCATTACCTTTTTGTCATATCTGAAGGAAAAATTTCCTGAATTTAAGTTGATTTCTATTTAACGAATTTTCTTCATAACGAAGTTTTTAAGTGTAACGATGAGACTTCGTTAAATGGAAGTTTCACTGTAATTATCCCCCCCCCCCATTTTTTTTTTTAAAAAAAAGAAAAAAAGAAGAAGAGGAAAAAGAAAGAAGCAAAATCACCTTGATAACCATGGTTTATCTGGATTTTAGAGTCAGGCTAATAAAATAAATTGAAAAAATTTGAAAATACTAAATATTGATATACTTTTTTAAAACTTTTGAGACTGTAGTAAGTAAAAATAAATCATTCAATTAATATTTTTGTTAAATTCTTGCTAAATGAATTCAAGTATAATAGGATGTAAATTGCTGGACTGATAACACAATCTATTGTTTTATACCTATAGGAATCAGTTGCACAATATACCAATTCATAAAATTTTCAATACTTATTTAATTTAAAAGCAGCTAATTAAAAACAAATCATATTTCTAAAGGAACTTTCAAGTTATCAAATCTTGACGGGTACTATCTAGTAATAATAATAATAATAAAACTGCAGCAAAATATTAATATCTGTAGAAATTGGGGGGGTTAATTTTTTTTTTAATTTTATGTATGTATATAATATATTTTGTATGTTTATTATGTATATATGTATTTTTTTTTTCAGTTGTACCAACAGAGTTCTCTTATTTCTTGTTACAATCACTTTTTTTTAATAAAGTATTGTAAAATACTTAAATTAAAAAACAATGTTCAAAGGATAGCAAGCTCTTTTAAATGCAAAAACCTATTAAATAAATTTAAACAATAAATATTGAATATAAATGTTATTATTATTATTATTTATTTTATTTTTTTCCCAAAGACAAGAAGAAAGAAGCTTGACCCCAGAAGAAAGTCTGCAAATTGCAAGTAGTCTGCAGTGGATTTATTTGTGTCATTTAGTAAATTTAACAGTTCTGCGAAAAATGCCAGCTTCAGCAGAATTTTATTACCTATGCCAAGTTTTTCTTTTAGGTAAATTTACTATATGTTTGGATTGTGTAACATTTATAGAGCAAAAATTAAGAAATTTTGATAAATTTAAATATGCATCATTAAAGTGATAAAAATTGTACTTAATTGTTAAATATTTTAATTAGTAAATAACTTTTAATATGATACAAAAAATTACATAATATTTTGTGTATAATGTAATTATAAAATTAAGTTTAAATAAATTTTACTTCAAGCTTAATTAATTATAATTTTTAACTTGTGTCAAGTTTGTGGTGGTTTATGAAGTGCTTTTAGACAATGGTATTTATTAATAGTTGATAATCATATTTTGGTCGCACATTTTTAAAAAATAATTCTTTTGATTAATTTTTTTTCTTTTTAATAGATGAGGATTTATTTAGAGATGATAAAATTAAAACACTACTTATTCAATGTGTTTCAATCATCTTAAAGAAAAAAAAGTTGCAGTTAACCAAAATAAAGTGGAATGACATCAATACATTTGAGGACATGTAAGTAAATTTTATTTGTTTAATTTAATTGTTTGTTTGTATGTGTGTAAAGTGTTTAAATGAAATCTGCACCTGTTTTTCATGAGTGATTGAACTATTTGGCTGCTTTAAAAGGAATTAATAACTGAATAAAATATTTTAAAAACTAAATTCCCATGTGTTACAATGGTGATTGTGTTCTGGAATTCTAGTTTCCTCTGCCCCCTCCCTATTTCAGAAGTATAATTTAAATTTATCCTATAGATCCTATATATCTTAAATTTATCTTCAATATCTGAGATCAATTTTATGTAAATATTATTTGATAAAACTTAATTTAAAATAATTTATAGTTTTCTTACCAAATGATCCTTACTCCTTAAATGATTTTCTGCACTTTTTAAAGCAAAAATTAAGAAATTTTGATAAATATGTATCATTAAAGTTTTAAAAATTGTACTTAATTGTTAAATATTTTAATTAGTACATAACTTTTAATATGACACAAAAAATTACATAATATTTTGTGTATAATGTAAATCTGTATAATTTTTTTTACCCTTATAATTTTTAGATAGCTTATGACCAAAAAAAAAAAAAAGTCTGAAAATTTTTAGTTTAATAATGACATTTTCTAAACTTCATTTTAATTTGCACTTTTAGCTGGTTGTACTTCAGCTTGCACTTTGAGTTATATTTCTATTATTAATGTTATTGTACAATATCAGTTTAAAAAATTTCTTAAGATAGTGAAATTTCTCCCCTACTTCTTAATTTTTCTACATCACATGATTCAAGCATTTTCACATCAACTCAGTGGTGAGCTATATGGGGCTTACACAAGCCCCTTGTTCATTTGTTTGTTTGTTTATTCTGAGAGAAACACTTGTTTTGCAAATTTAATGACAATTTATTTAAAGGGAAAAACCTTTAACCCCTAATGAGCTGCATGTGCACATGATGCATACAGTGCTCAAAATCCTTAATTTTTCCTACCAGAATTTTGGAATGGAAATTTCTACTTTATCTAATCACAGAATTTCTGTGATTAAATTAGGAAAGATTTCCTTTTTGAAATACTGGTGTTAAAAGATTAAAAATTCTGTACAGGACATTATTTACAAAGGGGTTAAGAAAATTTAACACCAAACCTTTTGTAAAAACTTTTTTGGGAAATCATTACTCAGTCTCAAAATCTCTTAAAAGGTTAATTGATATGAAAGAAGAAAAAATTTTAACATCAGTTGTGCTGCATATGTAAATTTACCCATTATTTTATATAATTTGTGTGATATTTTATGTTTTCTTTCATTTTAAAGACTTTTTTTTTTTTTTTTTTTTTTTTTTATGTACAATTTTTTTTTTTTTTTTTTTTTTTTTTTTTTTAAAAAAGTAAAGCGTTTTAATTAGAATGTGATAATTTGTTTAAGATAAAATGAGCCGAGTCCATTGTTAAAATTTTCATAGCTCACCACTGCATGAACTTATAGTTAGTTACACCTGATGGTGTAAATAGAAGAAAAGTATCTTAGTGAGATTTAAAAAATAATAATAATAATGTAGGATATGACATAGATATAGATAGACATATATTAATTTTGAAAGCTGTGACTAAAGATCTAAAATTTATTAATGTATATTTATAGTTGTGAGTCCGATCATTGTTATGAAGGTTCTCAGAACCATATTACTAAATTATTTCCTACATGATCCACAGGTTGTAGAAACCTTAAATGCTACCAAAAGTCTGTCTTTCTCATGTGCGTTTCTGTGTTTTGGATCAGTGCTTGGAATACTTTCCAGCAGGGAAAAAAGGTGTGAAATTGGAGGGGACACTGTAACTTAATTAGTTTAATATATTTGATTAATGCCTGGGTCTCTGATGTGAGTTAGAGCATTACATTGCTAACCACAAATGCTTGCAAATTGCACTTGGTTTGTACTTTGAATCCAAAAGTTTGTTACAATTTAATATCTGAAAGTCTGAAAGTAATATTTGTTGGACTAGGAAAATAACTTAAAATGAACAGATTCAGGATTTGACATTAAGAGTTAAAAATTATTTAATTAAAAATTAATTTAAATTTTAGATTTAAATACTTTAATACCTTTCATATATATATATATATATATAGATAGATAGTTAGATAGACAGATAGATATTAATTCTGAAATTTGAGACTGAAGATCCAAAATTTATGAATGTGTAAATTTATTAGGATCATGATAAATGAGTAAAAGTACATGAGTTTTTAATTTCATTCTTTTAAGTTTTTCATTTATGTATTGGATGTATCAAAAGTTTATTACAACTTTAAAAATTAATTTAAAAAGATGATACACAATTTGGTTTACACAAAAAAAATCACACAGATGTCAGTTATTTATTTATTTATTTTTAGTACAAAAAAGTTTTTCTCCAAAAGACCAGTAGAGGAGAAATAGTTGAAATATGAAGCAGATATATGCAAATGTAGCTTGTACTAAAATACAACCTTTGTACCACTACAACATTATTTTGTTATTAAAATAATCCTGTCCCCCTCCCCCCCCCCCCCTGACTCCATTCCTGCAAACTGCAGTTTTTTATAATCCATTGTTTTTTAAATTGTAATAATTTTTTATGTTCTCAATGTGCTCTTTTGCTCTTTAAATAATGTAAAACTATGGGGGCCACCGTAATACTTACCCATCAGGGATATGCATAATATAAAATATGAAAATACAACATGTATAAACTATTTATTAAATGCATTGCAATTGAATAAAATCGTGGCTTGATGACGTCATAAAGTTTAAATGCTCTATTACTGAATTGCGTAAAAGAAACATCCTTATAACTGCAACAATGATAATAACTAACTAATAATAATAACTAACAGTTTACTACGTCGAATTAAGCATCTCATTTCGAATTAAAATCTATCTTTTAATTGAAATTTGAATGAAATACAGTGTCATGAACAATCGAAGAGCGTGGAAATGTGATTACAAATATCTCGGCAACTAATTATCCGATTGACTTCATTCTTTATGCAAAATTTATGTATTTTTATTGTCTTTTATATTCACTCCTTAAAAAAAAACAATTTCGAAAAATTTTACATACCTTTTATCAGAACGAAAATTTTGAGAGTCCGAAAAAAATAGTTCTGGATAATCGAAGTTACTGAAATTCAATAAACTTCTTCCCATTATTACATACTAAGTACATACCAAATTTCAAGTCTCTATCTGAATTTGTTTGAGAGATAGAGCATTTACAGACACACAAACATATGGACAGCAAATTTTTTTTTTCTAAAAATATGTTTTTCGGAATCTTTAGTGTCTGTAACGTGTAAATCTGTCAAAAAAAATTTCCCAATTTTTAAAACGATTGCAAAATTTACCCTATACTATGTATGATGGGTAAGTAAAAGGGCTATGAAATTAAAGAAGTTTAGGTTAAAGATTAAAATAATTTCTTATCATAAGCAATTTTATTTTTAATCAAATGTTAATTAACATGATTTAAAACTTTATACGGACCTAAACTTTTTTAAAACCTAATTGGTATGTGAATCAGAAAATACGCATTTCCATGTTCAAAATATAAATTTTAACTGGAATAGCAACTAAAAATATCAGGAGCCAATTGTACTGAAATACAATCGTTGTACCATTCTTTGCCAAAATGGTCAGTTCCACTGATTTTTACACCAAATCGCAAGGAAACAAAATGACAGTATGGGTATCTAATGAGAAAAGTAAATAGGTTTTCATTCCGTGATTGCACAATGATTGTTGCACATGAATTCTACAAATTTCACACACAGGTGCTTTTAAAAATCTATTTCAATATCTTAATCTTGAATTTTCTATCTTTTTTATTAATTTTAATTATTTTACGGAATGACCAAATACCAGATCTTACAATTTATAGAAGCTAAAAAGAAGCAACTTTATTAGGTGGTAGGAGTTAAGTTGAAGGGTTACTTAAAGAGTAATGGGATTCATTTTTAGAAATTTACTATCCACCCCTTCCTTCAAGTGGGAGGAGAGGAGCAAAATTATATCTGGGAATCTATTAGGACTGTAAACAATAAATTTTCCAAGATGGCAAATATAACAAAGATCAGAGTCGTGTGTTTCGGTAGATTTCCACTTTTTTAGAAATTTTGTTTAAATTCCACTCCAAATTTTCACTTTAAAAATCATAAAAAATTAGTAAATTAAATCACAGTTTTCAAACAAACTGCATTTGATAGTACATTTTCTATTCTGTTCAGTGGAGTAAAGATTGAAATTATCCAATTTAGAAGCAAACTGATGTATGTGATCAAAGTGAAAGCAAGTATTGCAACATCCAGTGCTAATTTGAGCTTAAATAAATTTAAGTCCTTTGTCAGTAACTTTCCTTTACAGTTCCTCCTTAACAGTTCCTTTGTCAGTAAATTGACTAAGGAACTCATAAATTATATCTGTTTTATATAATTCATTTAAAAAACTCATAACATTGATATTTTTTTGTGTCATTTTAGTTGAAAATTTACTCTAATTTATTCTTAAAAAATATACAAACATATTTCTTTTAGATTCAAAACACATTGTTTTGGATTTGTAGGAGTAAATGCATTTATTTGAATTAATTTTAATTGCCAATTTTCAGTGTGTAATGTGTTATGTAGAATGTCAAATATTCTACATAAATGTTTGTCAAAATTTGGTTTCATGCTGCAGATTTACAAAATGAAATATATATATTTAAAAAAATTATTTCTGTTTATAAAAATTGGGTTATGCGCTTTCATGCTTCTGTTATAGATACCTTGAAATGCTAGTTCAATATGAGGCTGTGTCATATGGTGATGAAACTTTTGGTAACTTTGTGGCTATACCTTTGCAACAATGTTATCCTAGTCAGTGGAAAAAATTGCTGTTTACAGAACATTTGCCGGTTCTCAATTTTTTAAGACTACCATTAAGTAAAGTAAGTAAATAGTTGTTTAGTTTTGTCATGTTTATTGTATTTCTAATATTTAAATGTTTTAGTTTTGTATAGATTTACATATGATATTGAGACTAAAAATAAAGTTCTGAAAATAAATTGAAACTTATATTAACATATTTGCGATGAGTGTTCCATGTACAATATTTAATTTTTAAACCCCACTATTTCCAATATTTCCAAATCTTTGCCTTATTTAATTGCTTTGATTCTGTTATTAAATAAGTCAAAAATTATTAAACAGTGATAGTCAAAATTAAGAACTGTGTGCATCTTATACAGCATGTACGAGGGCAGTTTGATAAGTTCTCGGCCTAACACAGAAATGGAACAAGTATGACTAAATGACATTGTTGTTTGTAAAGTATGATCCTTTAGATGACATGCTGCCGAGTTTTAGATGTGTGAGTTTATTGGTTATTGCTGTGCGATAAAATAAAGTGAACAAGTTTTGATATTTTCGAAAAATGGAAAATATTGAAGTTCGAGCTGTCATAAAATACTTTGTTAAAAAATATTTAACCCCATGAACATACAAAAAGAGTTACAGTCTATCTTAAAGTATTCTTGTCCTTCATATTCGTCGATAAAAAAGTGGGCTGATGAATTTAAACATGGCAGGAAATCAATTCACGATGATAAATGCTCAGGATGTCCAAAAACCGCTATGACCGACAAAATCGTCTCAAAAATTCACAATTCCTTATTGAATGATTGCCGATTGAAGATATGCAAACTTGCTGACATTGCAAACATCTTGATAGACCGTGTCGTCCACCATATTTTACACGATGTTTTGGGTAGGAAAAATCTTTACACTCGATACGTACCGCACTTGTTGAATGTCGACCAAAAACGCCAAAGAATGAACAAGAGTCTATTCTCAGAGAGTTATTCTCAAGAGTCTTCCAAAATGTATTGTGTTGCAAGTTGAAAAGTAAATGAAATATTTTCAAAAATCTTGTATTTTTTTTTTTTTTTCGGCCGGGAACTTTTCGAACCACCCTCGTACAGTGCTGCACTAAAGAATTCGCACACAAGAGCGTATCTTAAATGTATTGAGTTGCAAGGGGACTACATTGAAAAATAATATGAAATTATGTCAAAAATCTTGTGTTTTCACTATCAGGCCAAGAACTTATCAAACCACCCTTGTATGCAAGACCAAGATGATCACAAACGTTGAAAACCAGAAAATGTCAAGAAATTTTATCAACCTAGAATTATATTGGAAATATCAAGCAAATTTGGGGGAAAATCATAGAAAAAAAATAATTTTGATTTCTATTATTTACCAATCATGGTAATATTGAAAAAATCACAAAATCATGCAAAAATGTGATTGATCGAGAAGTGTTTCAATCGTTTTCAGTGACTCATTTAATTCTCAACACCTTTTCACATTTAGAATGTTATTGCCAATCCATATAAAATGACTATCTATCTTGAATATAGCTTCTTGTTGGTTCTGTTGGTGAATTAATGATGTGGGCTGGTTTATCGAAATGTTCCCCTTTCTCCAGATAATTTAGAATTTTCTAAAGCTTTAGTCAGGGGAAGGGTTTATGGGGGTCCTCCTCAAAGTATTACTAACTAATCTAAATTTATTTATCGCAATTTTTGCTTCGTTTTTAAGCAATTTCTGCTATATTAAATATGCTATTTTAAACTATTACAGTATAGTAAATGTAGTGTATTAATACTAATAAATACTATCTTCACCATAATGAAAACACTATATTAAAATCAAAAATTCAATCCTATGCATAATCTGGATATGTACCAATGTATAAAGCTGGAATTTTTGAATAAAGTGTAAGTTTATCTTTTTGTATCCTCTTCAAAACTGAAATAAAATAAATTGTTTTAATTTACCTATTTATTGTATTTTGTGTATAAAAATGTTTTAATGCAGAAAATCTTCTAATATTTTTCTTATATATATATGAAATAGGTGTTAAAACAGTACAAAATAATTAGCCATGCTGTTTTGTATGCACATTGCTGAAGTTTAAATAATTGCTAATGATATAAAATAGCATTATTAAGAAAATTTTTTGATAAACAGCAATACCTCCTCAGTATTCACAAGCGAAATCTTGTGCAAAACAAGGTAAAAAGCAATTTATATATTCATAAGCAAAATTGTGTGCCAAACAAGGTAAAAAGCAATTTATATATATAGATATAAAATTGCTTTTTACTTTGTTTTGCACACGATTTCGCTTGTGAATACTGGGAAGGCGTTGTTTATTAAAAAATTTTCTTAATAATGCTATTTTATATCATTAGCAATTATTTAAACTTCAGCAGTGTGCATACAAAACAGCATGGCTAATTATTTTGTACTGTTTTTGACTTTTCCTTTTCTTTTTTTTTTTTTAATATATCAATTGAATGTAATATTAACTATTAAAAGTGTAAACTAATGGATTAGTTATAAACTGTTTGATCTTATACTTTAATACATGTTACATGACTATAATGTACTAATATTGAAAACAATAAAAAGTTTAATATCTTAAATTATAAAGACTGCAATTACTTGTTTATTTTGATATGCTTACTTAGCAAATTCTTTTTCTTCTCCTTATTTTGATAAAATGAACATTTACTAATGGCTTTATACTTAGAAAACAGCATTGTGTTATGCTCCACCATGTTAAATATTCTTAGAATAATGATTGTAAATAAATAATTTGATGGCAATTTTGTTATCAAGCTGGATTATTTCATTTTGAAACATTTAAATAGGAGGAAGATTTCAAAAATTGTTTCATCAAAGCTAAACAATTTTCTTATTTCTTTGTAATCTGGAAATTTTTGTACATATTTTTTTTTAATTTATATTTCAACTAGCTGATGTTTTGCATTTGCATTGCATGAGATCTGATTTAGTAGAAATGTAATTTAATTCTACATATAAAAAATATTTATAATATTCATTTTATTAAATTTCTTATTTTAAACAAGAAATGATGTTTACAATTTAAATGAACTGAGAATTATGAAAATTACATTTTCCAAGTTACTTGATTTTGATGCAATTATAGTAGAATACCCTTATAAGAAAATGGTGACATATAGACAGTAAAATTTAAAATTCTATTGATCAAGAGAGAATTTTAGATAAAAATTTGGAAAGTTTCCATTAGTCTTAAATTAATGTTTGTTTACTTCTTTATCTTGTCTAAGTATATTCGTTCAGGTGAGTATCATCATATTCTGTAGCATGGGTTGTTATGGCTTTGACAAAATTTTTTAATCTGAGCATATGCCCTGTACATAATAGAACCAAGAACTAAGAATTGTTTCACTTGTGCCTACATAGGGCGTAATGCCCATGTTTACCGCAGACCGAGGTTGAAAATATCTAAGCAGAGTTCATCTTGATGCTGTTGATCTTCTATTTAGTTCTCGCAGCAAGCTGCGGAGGATGTTGCATGAAGAAGTCTGTTGATAAGCCTTGGTTAGTGAGCAATAAGTGGGGGGGTCCCTTTCGAGCCATACAATTTTCTAATTTAAAATTTAAATTCGAAGATTTTAAGAATTATATGCCAAAATAGAAAATGAAAAATGCATATAATTTAAATACAATTAATAAAACAATTAAAGAATAATACACAATGCCAAACAGTAATAAGAAAAAACTATATGCAGGTACAATGCAAAATTACAATATATATTATTTTTTTCTAAATTATTAAGGAAAGTTGAAATCTACCGATGCCAAATGTAGGCGGGAAGACATAAAAAAAAATATAAATTAAATTAATGAATTTATGCCAAAGTGAAAAAGTAAGTTAGCAAAAATTTTGAATTTGGAAAAACACAATAAAGCATTGAAGGTGGTTCTCTCCTCCTCCTTTTCGAAGGTGGAGCAAAACCGTCATCTCTACTAAGGATGGCAAGCGGTCTCTTCTTCCCTCTACTGCTAAGTACACTATAAGGTTGAATTGACCGCAATGCTTCGTTGGGGATTAAAGGGTGATCTCTGTGGAATTTTTGTGCAAGTTTTTTGATAACTTGCGAGATAGGCCTAATTTTTAGATCGGCATGAATGACGTCGTTCCGGACAAACGTTGTCGCCTTGCAAATCTTACGTAAAAGTTTATTTTGAAAGATTTGAATTCTTTGCATTCTTTGCTCACAGACAGAACCCCAGACAACGGAGCCGTATGTCATGGTTGATCTAATGAAGGACTTATACAGCAATAATTTATTTTTCAGTGACAGACAGCTATGATAATCAAGTAAAGATTTGAAAGATCCTTGAGTCTTGGTAGATTTGACAATTACATCTTGAATCTGCCTAGCCCAGGTTAATTTAGTATCTAGATAAATGCCTAGATATTTATAACTGGCGACCCAGGGTATGAATTTGCCGTTCTGTACATAATATAATGTTCAGACTCGATGCTCAAAACTCCATGTTCTATCGTAGTCCATTTATTTACCTTTTAAGCTAATTCGGAAAAATATTATTTTATTTGGATCAATAATATTAAAAACTTTCAGTGTTTTGATAATAAATTTAGTACATGGGGAAGTAAGTCATATAAATATTATTTATCTTACTTTTTTTTCTTTTTTAAAGAGAGTGTGAACTAAAAGTCTTTAAATTGATTTATTCAAACAAAATAAAAATAATATTTGATCACTGTGACGTGGTGAATTGTTGCGGGCGAAGAGAGTCTTTTAAATTATATAAATATTTTCCAGGTTCAGCAATTTCAATAAAAAAACTCCATAAATAAACACTCAATGTTTTTTATTAATTTTTCCATGATCATATAGTATAATATAGGAGAGGTGTCTCTTAGCAGGAGCCAGCAAAAAAAAAGCCACTCACACAGTGAATATTCAAAGAGAGAGAGTGAGTCTTCACATAACATTATTGCCAGAGATTTACATTACTTGGCGAATAAAATTGGTGCCAAAACACTTTACTCAATACCTTATTTTGGCGTTAGAATTCGAAAAGACAAGATACTTTTGGCTGGGTGTGGAATTTCCAGTAAATTAAAATAATTATTTGCCTCAGAGCCAGAAACGTTACCATATTTGGACATGTTGATCTAAATTTAGCAATTGATATCATCACCCATTATTTTGATTGGAAGATGCTACTGAGAGTAAAGCAAGAACAACCGTTATTTTTCTGAGTAAGTAAACATAAAAAAAGCATATATTAAGGATAATCTATTTGACAGTTAGAAAAGGAAAACATTGTTTTAAATGAGATGAAGGTATATTTATTGGGTATAATTTATTGCTATAATTTGAACTGTCAACATTTGCAAGATTAATGATTCTGAAATAGAAGTTAAATTACTTTTGAATTATTTATGAGAGATCAAAAGAATAATTGTTATCATGTTTATTTTAGAAGCTATAAATAGGTATATGTATTTTATATGCATATTGCTATAATTTGATAACATCCAGAGATGCAATTCAAGGTTACATGAATAAAGAGTGAAAATGAATTACATGTGGATTGTTTTATAAACAATAAGGATAATTATAAAAAAATAGATTTAAAAGTAATAAATAAAGTTCTTAATTTCCTTTTTGCAATAAATCTTGATAGCTAACTGTGATGTAGAAACTACTATTTACCTTTTATTTATTCAATTATTGTAATGGGAAAAAAGGAATGCTTAAATGAAAAGAATTATTTATTGAACTAGAAATGAATTCCTATAACTTAACATTTAGATTACTGCTGAGATATTATGAAAATAAAACAGAGAGAGAAGGGATTATTAATATACAGGGAAACGGATGAATATGGAAAGTTTTTAAAATTAAGAGGGGTTTGATTTAAATAAGTAAAATGTAAGAAAACATTTATATATATGACAGATTGCTGTCATAATCACCATTTCAAATAGCAGACAATAGTCCATTATTTACCTTTTTTTTTCACAAAAACGAAGTAATTTAGTTGTCATGTTTAGAGAAACTTCGTTAAAAGTTTAAAAAAAAAAAAAAAAAACTAACTCTGAAACTAATTCAAATTTTAAATTCCAAGAGCTTATATAAGATCCTCAGCTCCATTTGATTAACTGGTGTTAATTTCATCGTGCTATGTTCCCTATTCTATGAGGAGTAGTTGGGAAATACAGACAGACAGTCAGAACTTAATATAATAGATTCTTGTTCATTTTCTTCACCTATTAATTATGATATATTTTTTTACATTAAATCTCTGTACATTGTAATTGATATTCATGCTTCATGTATAGTAAAAAATATTTCAATTTTTCATTTCAAATATGACGTCATATTCATAATCTTCTTAATTCTTGAAAATTTGTTTTTCATTTTGTACATGTAAGTCTTTCTTTGTTGAAAAAAGAAATAAAAAATAGAAAAGATGATTGGTGCTCAAAGATAATGGTGATAAAGAATTTTGAATAAATTGATTGAAATGGTTAAAATTTAGTGATTCTAAAAATAGAAGAGAGATTCATTTTTGCTTTAAGATTGAAAGTGGTAAAAATAAATAAATAAAGTATTGTGAAGTGAAAGTTATAAAACAGTGAAATAATAAAGTAAAATAAGTATTACATGGCAAATTACAGTAAAATATCACTCGCATGAACCAGACTGCAGAAATGCTATATTACATGAAAATGTAAATACAAGATGTGCCAGAATTTAAATTACAAGATAATATTGTATTGATATCCTTGTAAATAGTTTATGTAAGTAATTATAAAAATCTTATCAAATTTTCTTATTGTACAAACTTTAAAATCTTTATGATGTAATATTTATTATTCTACAAATATTAGGATTCAATTTATCTATGTTTTATTCATAAAAAATAATCATTTAAGGCACATATAATACTAAAATCAATGTTGAATAAACTATAAATAATATAGAAAATAAAACAACAGAACAAAAGATATGAATAATAACACCTTTTTATTATATTAAATGGATATGAGGAATATTATAATTTAGAAAAATCTGCGCAGATATCCTTCACAGAATTACTTAATATTGAATAACATCACAGTTTAAAAATACAATTTTCATTGTAATTTTTTAAAAATTGTATATTAATTGTTTGCAGTTAACAGATATATGTATTAAACACTTAACAAAAAAAATATTTCTTCAAAATATTTTAGACATTTTCTCTACATGATTTAAAGTAATCAGAGGTTGCATAAAGTTATTAAAGAAAACTTTTTTTTTTTCTTTCGGACAAAGATAAACGCAGGTTTCTCTTGAAAAATTTCACAGTTAGGCAGCTGGGCTCAAATCAATGACATATTCTATTTTCCATATATTAAAGTCTAACTTCAATTTAACGAAATAAAAACATATTACCACTTTTCCAGAGTCTTCATCGTAATCAAGCATATCATCTGAAGATGTTACCTCACTGATCATGGATTTATTATCTTTCAAATAATGATAACATCACAACAGGTTTTTTGAAGCATCTTTTCAAGATGAGGCCTTTCCAGAGGAAACAATTTTCTGACGCAGAGTTGTAAAATGTCAGCCATTCAAATTTCTTCAGAAATGCTGTGTCTGGAAGCCATCATATTGTTGCAGCTTCCACATTAGGATGCCAAAATGCTCAAGAGAAAAAAAAAACTGTCCTAATTTTGCTAATTTAAGATATTAGGATATTTTAAGTTAGGTCTATAATGTTTTTATTATTAAAGATTAGTTACTTTTTTTTAACACCATGGTACCAACCGCTAGACTTGTACAATCCAATGGTTGGTCTGAAAAAATCAGAGTAGTACCACAAATACATCTGCTCGGCTCCAAAATCAGAGGAAGAGAGAGAGCTTGTCATGAAATGACGCTAGACTTCTCCTTTTTACGTCAAAACTACAAAGCCAATCAGCAGGCTATACGCAACAAAAAAATGCATAGAACTAAACCTGCGATATGCAAAAATAAGAAATGTGTTCACAAAGCAGAGATAAAAAATAGCTGAATGCATTTGTGAACCGTTATTAATATAGGAATGGCAAATGGAAGAGAAAGTTTAAAAATTACGCGAAGAATGACTGTTGAAAGCAAGATGGCGTGGAATTATAAAAATAAAAAGAATTTTCGAATTAATGAGATTGCCAATCAGAAATAAATTTGGAAAAGATTATTACGTGAGATTAAAATTGGAAAAAAAAAATTATTTAGATAAAAAGAAATAAATTAATTTTAAAATATGAAAATAGAAATTATTATTTTTTAAATAAAAAAAATAAAGGGATGTTTGTTCTGAGACATAACACTTTTAATTGAAAATTAATTGCTGTGGATAAGCTATTATTTCAGGTTTTGAATTTTGGTTACTATAAAGACAAATTGCTAAATTTTATCGGGAAAATGTCCATTGAATATCTATAAAAATATTGAAATTTTGAATTATTAAAAAAATATTTGAATAAAATAAATTTAAAAAAGCTTAAAACCTTTTTTGTGTTATAATTCACCTATATGCAAAGATAAAAAAATGCATTATATCATCTGCTTTATTGCCTACTTCAGCTAAACAGTCACACACATTTTTACATTTATAATATTATTAGGATTCTATCACGTTCTTTTTGCCCATCTGTATTCTGATTTGAGAAAAAATGCCAGATTTTCTCAAAATTTGAATATTTTTCTCAAATTGACCATAGTATTTTCCTTCTTGAAGATGATAACATAGATTCTTTCTCTCTCATCCTTTTTTACGGACTCAAATTAAAAAACTAAATTACATGGATTATCATCTTTGGGCAGCGGTTTAAAAAAAAAATTAAGTTTCGAAATCTCATCATGGATTAAGGGTCGTCTCCCCTCATACAAAAACACCCGCTCGCTAATGTTAATCCTATGGAGTATTATTTTTCTAATATCTCATTTGCATTTCAATATTTTTAAACAATTTTTTTTTTTTTTTTGCATTGGATAGCAGAGATCAGTCTCTATTCCCGCCATGGATTACTTTTTGATTTTCTTTGCAGATTTTTTCTACGAAGATACTTTCACTTTCAAAACTGGTTTCGAAATATGATATATAATTCGAAATATTTTGCAATATAAAATATTAATATATGTTATATATTTACAGAAATTGATCACATTTTATGGGAATAATTTTCACAATTAACTTCTGTGCAATAAATTCTATATTTCTTCTGACATATTTTTTTCTGACAAGATGGTCTTGATTTTTGCAAAAGCTGCGGCTTAAAATTTCCATGATAATAGAATTTGTGTTAGTACAGGCATGTCAATTATCTTTCACACTTCTCAGGTGGCTTTCTGGAGACTTTTCGATGTTTGTATGGGGCATCTTTTTAATGTTCACTTTAACAAACACCTAACATGTGCTAAATACAGACTTGCCAAATCTTCCAATTTTTATTCTTTCTCTTCTTTTTTCTGATTTTCTGCTTTATCTGAAAATTCTGCCTTTCACTACCCGTTATTGTGTAAAATGAAGCCATCCCATCTTTGGTGAAAACCTTTTTTCCCTACGATTGGTGAGTGGGCATGACATCAAAACAAAAATGGGTAGTTTAAATCATCAGAATCCAGCTGCCCAATGAGCATGCAGTGCTGTGAATTTTGACTGGTAATGGAGATGTGCTATGTTTACTTCTATTTAATTTTACCAAATTGTAGATGGTATTGGTAGTAAGTTCTGAAATCTCATGATAGATTAAACATTTAAGTTTGTCATTTGTTTTTTGTTTTATATTCAATTTTGTCATCAAAAATATTTTATATTTAATTATAGCTTTTCACCTGTCTTTCTCAGATGATTTTGATTATATAGTATCTTCGGTGAAAGGAAATTCACATGCTAAGTGTACGGTATGTTTTGATTTCACAATTTGTCATTGTGGAAGAGGAGTTGTACTGAAACATGTTGGAACCCATAAACATATAGATGATGCACAATGCATTAAAAAAAACTTAAATTTAATGTTGATGAAACTAATCAAAGAATCATTAACACAGAATATTTATTTTCATCATTTTTATTGAGTCATAGTTTACCATTAAATGCTACAAACCATGCAGCAACTCTATTTAAGAAGATGTTCCCGAATAGTTCTTTAGCAAAAAAAATATTAATGTGCAAGAACAAAAACCAATAAGTTGTAAATATGTGGACATGGTAGAATTTTGCATCTAAAAAAACTTCCATGTTTACTTGGACACTAACTACATAAACTTATTTGAAAATTATGTACTAAAGTTATTGCAAAGCAAGCATATCATCAAAAATATATGTTTAACTTGAGTTTCTGTCATATTCAGAAGAGTTTGCTGTTATATCTACATATAAGCTTAAAATTGAAAATAAAAAATGTATCTCCTGAATTCTTAGTGACTAACCTTGGTGTAATGAACATGCAAGTGGTATGTATATGCTATTCTTATTTCAATAGCTGTGGGTTTTTTTATACTCAAGTACTAATTTGGTCAATGTTAAAGGTTTTAATATGTGTGGGTGATGGGGAATTTGTCAAAAAAGTCTCCTGATGTTTGGCTTTGAGAGGTTGACAACTCTGTAGTAACCTAAGTGGAAATTTAGGGTACCACAGGATGAAGTACGGCTTTATTTAAGCAGCTGTAAGAAAAACAATGAATTTTTTAAATCAATCTATGGAAGAAAAAACCATAACAAAATGGGTTCATGAATGTGAAGGAAAGTTTCTGAAGAAATTCATGATTGCTGCTAGATTTTATTATGAGGTAAATTAAAGGTAGAAAAAATTCAAGCTAAAGTAAATTCATTCTTTTATCAGCAGGATATTTTAGATCATTTTTGTAGAAAAATTCCAGTTTTATAAAGTCATTATAAAGTTGAATTTCATAGTCTCTCATTGCACTTCCGAATAAACTGTCACATATTTAGCTAAAAAGAATCACCAATGAGAATAAATTGCGCCTATTTGGATAAATGCCTGGTAACTTCATTTGATGCTTCTCCCATGAATTTTTGTGCATGTGACTTGTTAAAGCAAGCATTAAGTAAGTGCTACTCACAAAGAGACTTTGGAAAGCCACCCAAGAGGTGTGGAAGAAAATTAAGATGACTAATACTATGAAAAAATGTACTATAATTGAAATTTAAAGCCAGAGCTATTGCTGTCCAATCAAAAATATCCAAATAAGTAAAAAAGAAAAAAGAAATATGTAATTTATACATAGAACTGTTGAACTGTTGTTTGATTAACTGTGAAAATTATTCCCATAAAGTGTGGTTGACCTTCTGTATTTTCATCAAACTGTTGTATAAACTCTTTGATATATTAAAACCCTTTGCAAGTTTAGTTTATCAGTTGTAAATTATTAAATATTTCATTCCAACTATTTATACAATATGTATTTCCTTCATTTTCTGCTTGTAGTTGCTTGTCCCACTTCAGAACTTTTTAGAACCCATTGAAACAGATTATAGCCTTTTGTTAGAATACTTCAAAGCTTTAGCATCAGGTAAGTTTAACATAAGTTATTTAAAATATATATATATATATACATATTATGCTTAACACTTCTTAATCCTCTAGTTGCTAATTTTATTTTAGAAATTGGTGTATAATGAGTAAACTATTTTTTGTGTCATTTAAATGTACACAATATCTGTATAGGTATCGGATGATAATACTTTTATAAATAGTTTAGTGTAACTTTGTCTAATTAATTAAAAAACTATTTTTCTCATGTCAATCATTTCATCATTGTTAAATACAAGTTCCGTTACAAATGAATCAAATACATATAAATGTTTTCCAAGTATATTTCTTTTAAATGCTAAAAGGTGTAAATTAACAACATTTTACACAGTAAAATAACTTTTATTAGGTTATTGGATGTCGCTCTGAGCGTCTGTTTTGAGTCTTTCACTGATCTGTGTGGGTTTGCACAACTTATGATTTCGTTAGTCTCTTTTTTTCACTGTTGAAACTTCAACATGAACAATTTATGCTTTTTTGACACTGAATGGATTGTGACCACAGTTTCCATTTATTCATCTTGCTGGGTATTGTCACTCTGTTTTTTTCTAAATAGCTTAGGAACACCCTGTGTATTCTGTGTATTAAATATTAAAATTATTAAACTGTTGAACACTCCATTTAATAAACTAATTTCTATGTATCTTTAGATTATAAAAATTGATAAGAATTAAGCTGGAAAAATGTTTTTTTGAATTCAGCAGAAGTAATTTTGTATAAAATAGGAAGTTCAGTAGGATTATAGAAACAAATGATGAGTTTTACTTAGAAAGTACTGATCAAAGTAGAAGCAATTTCTAAAGATAATAGAATATTGACAGTTGTGTAATTAATAATTGTATAATTATAGGATATTTTAAATTGTAGTCGATTTGATTGGGTTTCTGCTAAAATTTGTTGAGTTAAGGGAGCTTTTCATTAAAGTTAACCATGTTCATTGTATCAACCATGTGAATAATAAATGTCAAGTTACTGAGCTATTCAAGTTATCATGGTTCAGTTGTATATGATTTAATTTATATAAAATATTTACAGCTACAACAAAAAGTAGATTTTAACATAATGTAAATTTATTGTGCATAATTAGTATACATAACTGTTATTTGATTAAACACCCTTTTAATATAATTAAAAAATTATCTGTCCCATGTTTTTCCAGGTTGTCTTAATCATAGAAGATGCCCTCTTGTTTACCTTATGGCTGTGCATCATATTCACAATTTTATGTTTGTTGAATCTGACATACATTCAAAACATAAAAAAATTATACTTTCGAATATTTTAAGATCAAGAAAGGTTTGTACTTGTTTCCTGTTTAGAATTTCATTTTTAAATCCAATTTAGTCTTATTATTTTATTTATTTGTAGTAAATGTAATAATCTAAAATTTGGATGAATAATACATTTTGTTATTTTTAACAAGTAACTTGTTTGATATTGAGAAAATAAATGTGAGTTATTTAGAACTGTAAACTTCTTTAAGTTGAATGAAAATAATGTCTTAAGATTTGAATGATTCTGGCTTCTTCTAGCAAAACACATTAACCTTTCAGTGAGTGTGCAGTTGTAAATTTGATGACAAATGTAATTTTTCTTACACTTTGTTCTTACAATGACACAAAAATTTAAATTCAATTTAATATATTGGTATGTATAATTGTTATTGATAACAAGTCTTTTATTACTGTTATGAAATATCTTACATTTGTGGTAATGTAAGAACTGTGTGTAAAAAAATTTTTTACACATACCTACTTATGCAAGAACTTAAATTGCACCTGCTGAAAAGTTAATATGAGTTTTAAATTCAGTGCTGTATGTTTTGGCTCTGCAATCACCAGAAGTTTTTTTTTATTTGAAGAACAATATCTTCAAATAATAATAATAATAACTACAACTTCAGTTTTTTTTCTTTTTTAATTAACAACTTTGATAAACACAGAGATCTAGTTTTATAAAGAGGATATTTAATAAAATATGAAAAAAACAATCTCTAATAGTTATCACATTTAAATTATTTTGAAACTATGCTGAGTTTTGAAGAAGCATGAGATTATTTTTTTTAAATATTGTGGCACGAATCATACCTACATTCAAATTAATTGATAAATTATTAGTTTTATTATGAAACTTAGTAGCATTCAATGAAATATTAAGACATGTAAGTACTATTTATTATAACATTTTACCAAATATTATGTATTTTTAAATATATCACATTTCCATTCTATATGCAAGTCAAAATTGCTTTTTAGCTCAAAACTAGTTCTTCTTTTTCTCAAATCTAGTTTCTAGTGGTGACTATGTGGAACTTTGAAGACTAAATTTAATCGGTGGCATCATAAAACTGTTAATGCCAGCCATTTAGTTAAAACTTAATGCTGAGTAGTTTTATAAAAAATATTTCTTTTACTTATATTGTATTGCATAAATTGAGTGTTCTAAAAAATTTTTGAATCTAGAAGTAATAAAATTTGTAGTTGTATAGTCTACTTAAAATAAAGTGAAACTCAAAATAAATAAAAGCACATGGGAATTGGCAGCATTTGCTATGCCTTGCCTAGAATCAATGGCAGACAAGCAAATGGTCATTGCTTTGATAGGGAAAAAAAAATAAGCTTATTCCCTGTTACTTCGATCAATGTTTGTTTTATATCATTTAAAATAAATGTTTAAAAAAGGTGCTTTTTCCTAATCAGCAAAGACTTTTTTGACAGACTTATTTTGTTAATGTTTGTTTTATTTGCTAAAATGTTACCTATTGCAATATATTTTAATAATTGTGTAATTTCACATTTAGTAACAGTTCTAAAATAAATATTTTGTAGTGGTGATTTTTAGATGAATTTTCTTTTAATGTTCTTATCAAGTGTGTTGCAAGAGAAAATTACCTCTAATATAAATGAAAAGTAATGATAAAGCTTGTAAAGTGTCACAATCACCTCGTCTCAACATGTGACAGTTTAACGAGATTTCATTTGTAGACACTAATTAATTTCATTGGGAAAAAAAATAAAAATTAACAGAAAGGAATTTCTATAACCCATTTTTCAAAACTAACACTTACAAATTTGTAAATTGTTTTATCTAAAAAATGAAACTCTGTTAGGATTTTGAATATTATTTTATGTAAAATTTATTTTTTGATATTTTTATTCAGGAGTTACAGAGAAGAATTCTTTTATATTCAAGTGTTAATGCTTCTGCTGAATTTGGATTTGATTTAACAGATGAATTAAGTTCTGAAAAAAAAGATTACTTAAGTAATATTGTGGGTGAAAAAATAAATTTATGAAATTTCCCTGCTTGTAAAATACTCTTTGTAAATAAATTTTTATTTTGTGAACATTTTTATTTTCTCTCCTTATTTATCTCTTTATCTAAATCTGTATCTATATACAAATTGTTTGTAAAATATTTTGCAAAATGAAAGGACTGGTAGAACCCATTGAAATGAACAATTTTTTGTATAGAAAACCATGGTTGCAACCCACTTATACAGTCACAATACAGTGTGTTTTATTCCACAGAAAACTCATTTTCTTTTATAAATTTAATATTTTTGGAGATAATTTAACTGTATTATCAAAAGAATGACCTCAATGTGATAACATTACATGTAGTGCAAAAAAAACTCTATAATTTGGTTGGTGGCATTGTATAAACAGTCAATTATAATCTGAATTATGAAGCATCTAGCTCAGTGTTGTTTGCATATGAATGATGCCCTTTACAAGTACTTTTCCTCTTGTCATCATATTTCACTGGAAACAACAGCAAAAATGTATAAATAATATTGTTAAATTTTCTCCATTTCTGTAAAGTTAAGAAAGAAAATCCAGGTTTTGCTTGGGGTGAGACACTCTGTATTTTTGACTGAAAACTAGATTGAAATACTGGTTTCATATACAGAAGTTAGCATAAGCAGGCCATTTACACACACATACTTATATATATATATATATATATATATATATATATATATACTGATAGCAGTTTTAAAAAACAGCAATATCTCAAATTTTAACACTTTCCAACATAGTTCAAAGTGTTTATGAATTCAGTTTGTCTATCTGTCTGTCTGTGATCCTGCTTTAACTCACGTAAATATATTCGGATTGTCATGCAATTGATATATGTTATTGATGTTTACTATAGCATGTACAGTATTGAAAATGACGTGTGTAGCACTTATAGTTTTTTTTATTTCAGAGACACTCAAAAGAATTCTGTTACATTACGGTCTATGGAGAAAAATCATTTGGGGTTTATTTTAATAATGTTTTGTTATTTCAAACGTATTGAAGTTGATATATATCACTTAGGTGCATTACAAGAGGCTTACTATACAATATTGTGTGTATAGCATTCATCATTCATTTACAGGCCACAAAAGAATTTGTTATTGTCTTTTAACAATAATTGCTGGAACTATGTTTTCAGTTGCTGAATGCTTTTATAAATTTAACTCATTTTTTTGCCTATTACTTTGTGTGTATAAATTCTATAGATCATAAACAGGCAGCACAAAAGTTCTCGAGATAATTTACATTTATTAACAGATATTCCGGGAGGAGAATTTTGAACTGTGCTATGTGCTTCCTAATTGAACTAACATTTAGCATTCTATTTGGTATATATACAAATCTATAGATCATATACAGGGCTGCACAAAAGAATTCGGATATTTTTCTGAATATTGTTAATTACTAAAAGTGGATATTTAAATGTGTTATGCGTTTTCCAACTTGTTTACTGAGACATAATCTTTCACCTTATTAAACGGTAAAGATTTGTTGAATTATTTTGGAAAGCATTAAATAATCTATGGTTTGATGCAGGATTTTTCATTCTTGTTTTCTTGTAAAATAATTTGCAAATTGCTTTTATCCAAATGCGAAAATTCATGTAAATATAATCATAAGTGAAGATAATATAAAAGAACATGTGTTTTGGAGACCATGCATACATTATGAATAATAAAATTAAGATTACTTTGAAAAAATTACATTTGGTTAGTTTTTCTTCTTTTAAAGGTTATACAATTATTCTTTAGCTTTCTTTCACATGAGCAACAATTTGCCATTTTAGGTGCATTAATTCCAATTGATATTTTCATATAAAGGGGTTAGAATGACAGTGGAATAAGTCAAAAATTTGAAAAATCTAGATAATCATATTTTCAGTAAACATATATTAATTCTGTTCAGTGTGATAGTCAAATAAGTGATAGTTCACTTAGGGAGTTGCTAGAGGGCAAAACAAGTTGGACCATTTAATGCAACTGCAGTACGACAAGTTTCACAAAATCCTTCATTTCTCAAATTACTAAATATTGACTTACTCTACTGTCATTCTAACTCCTTCATATATTTCGGTATTAAATTGAAAGAAAAGTGTAATTAATTAAATAACTTTGTATCAGAATAATTCAAACATAAATAAATGCTCTTTATCAAGAGCAAACAAAATTTGTGTGTCTATAATAAAATTAAACAGAGGTGTAAGCATCATTCTTGTTCTATAAAGATGAATTTTAGTTTTTGAAAAGAGTCTTATTTATATATGCTTCCAACTGTGCAACCCCAATCACAACAAATTTTTTTAAAGCAACTTTTAATCCAAGCATGTACTCTGCACATATGTTCGGACCCCATGCTTGAAACTCCATGTTCTATTTCAGTCATTCCTTTACATTTTAAGCAAATTTGGAATATTATTTCATACGGATCAATAATAATAAAATCTTTCAGTGTTTTTATAATTTTAGTAAATGTGAATGTCATATATGAATATTCTTTACCTTTTTTTTTCTTTTTTTTTTTAAGAAACTGTAAACTAAAAATCATTAATTTGTTTTGTTTGAATTAATCAATTTAAAGATACACCATTTTTGATAGCAGACAACATTCCATTATTTACATTTTTCTTTTTCACATTTTTCACAAATGAAGTAATTTAGTTGCCATTTTAAATGAAACTTTGTTAAAAGTTACAAAACACTAATATCTCAGAAATTAATTCGAAATTCTGAAAGTTTATGACACCCCTGGATTCATGCAAATAATTGGTGTTAATTTCATTGTGCTGTATTCTATGTTCTAGGAGGAATAATGAAATACAAACAGACAGTCAGACTTTAATATAATAGAGTAGCTATGTGTTGCATTTGCATTGTATGAGATCTTTTGATTTTTGAGTATAAAAATATATCTTATTTTATTCTACAGTTAAAAAAGATTTATTGTTAACTTTACTAAATTCCTTATTATAAGAGAAGTCATATTTGCAATGTAAATTAACTGAAAATTACATTTTGGAAGTTACGTGATTTTCATGCAGTCACAGTAGAATGCCTTTATAAGAAAATGGTGACATATGGGCAATAAAATTCCATTGGTCTGGAGGATTTTGGATGAAAACTGAGAAAGCTTGCCATTTTGGCCAAGTTTATTTGTTCATTTGTCTAACTTGCCAATTCAAATTCATTCAAGCGAGAATTGTGAAGTTCTACCTACAGTGTGGGTTGCTATAGTTTGGACAAAAACTTTTAATCTGTTCAGCCTACATGCTCAGAACTCCCATGTTCCTATCATTGTTCATTTACCTACATTTGAAGCTGTCATTGGTCGTGCAGTTTATTTAGATTTTAGGTAGCTTTCATTAAAAAAAGCTACGATATTTTGAAGGCAGCATCACTGTTGCAGCTCGGGAATCAGAAAATTTGACAACATATTGAGATACCTTCCCCCATTTACGGAACATGTAATGAGTCCTGTGGATGTTAGTTCCTCAAAAAAATATGGCCCTATCATAAACGTAGCTGTGAAACCGCACCACACCGTCACTTCAGCTGCATGCAATGGAACTTCTTGGACAACATTAGGATTCTCTTTCGCCCAAATTCGACAGTTGTGTGTGTTCACTTGTCCGTTTAAATAAAAATGCACTTCATCACTCCATAGAATATTCCAGGGTCAAGAATTGTCCACATTCATTCGTGCAAGAAACTGTAGTGAAAATGATAGCCGACTTTCGGTATCGCCCTGTATTAGTTGTTGCACCCTCTGAATCTTGTATGGATAGTAGCGCAAAATTTGACGCATCACTTTTCTCACGTTGGAAATCTGCATATCGACTTCATTTGCAATAGCTGGCACACTTGCATTACCAAATGATGACTGGCTTGCTAAATCCACGGTAGCAGTATCAATATCTTCAATGATAGAAATTACCTTTTTTCATCCTCTGCCAAGAAGAATGTTGAGTTTTCCTGTTTCCTCGAACTTTTTAATCATTTTGTGAACTCCAACATTGGTCCACGTCTAACATCTTTTATTTTCCGGGATTCTCGAAGAGCTGCATCTGCGTTGCTGTTATTTTGATAAAATAACTTTACAAGAAGTGCCTTTTCTTTCAAAGTTACGATTCTCCACAAAGCGTAGATTCAAATGCTTTTCAGAAACAATCAACTGTTCCAGTGTCAAAGAAATCACAGACGCACTTTATCAGCAAGTTTTAAATAGTCAGGTGGTTAGAAGGATATTTCAAGTTTTCGAAGTTGCGACGTCACTTTGACATCGTTCGTCGAAAATTTGAATAAAATGTGATCTTTTTCAAGCGTTGAGTGAAATTTTGTGATTTTGTGTGTTTCATCTGGATTGACTGAAATTGATATAACGAATCTGAAAAAGTTTACTTTTACCAACTGTGAAATAAAATTTCCTGTATTTTGTTTTTTACAAAATAAAGGAATCTGCAAATATTGGCACAGCGCCACCTATTGACAAAAATTTTAACAATTTTTTTTTTCGATTTTCGCAGAGCGCATCTCTTCAATTACGTACTAGCGAAATTTTGTTTCGTTTGGAGCCATAGAACCGGCTCTAGAGCCTTCTGAATAGGCGAACTTTAATTATAACAACCCTGTATATAATATATATATATATATATACTGGTGTCCAGAAATTAGGGGCAGTGACCAATTTCAGACGTTTCGTTGAATATTTTACTGAAACTCGTGAGGAAATGCCCTTGAACTTTGAGGATGTAAAGAACATGTTTGACTTCATGTTTTTCAGTGAAGATTTGGTCGCGAGGACAATTAGAGGGGGGGGGGGGCATAATAATTTTAATAATAAAATAAGATTTTCGATCACCCAAGTAACAGAAAATGCTAAAAATGGTCTGTCACTGTAGCAAATGACTATGTAGGTCCTGTTCAACATTTGTGTGCGTTTGTGTAAGCAAAGTACGTATATTCGTGAAAATGTTAACATTTCTGTGAAAAATTCAAAAACTTTTTTTTTATATATAGCATGCACAGCGTTCAGGCGAATTTATCACCGCTTTCCAAAAAATCGTAGAAATAGTATACTGTGATTAAAATATTAATATATAGAATATTTGATGAGATATGGGTATTTGTATGAAATGCATTTTAACTGTGCATGCACGCACTACAGCAAAAATCTTTTGTCATGATTTAACAGTCAATACTATAGGGCAACTCATATAAAAATACCAGTGAAATATCGTGAAAACTCAAAAAGTTACTGCAATAATTGATAAATTGAGGTGGAAATCCCATATAATCATATGGCTCCTATCCCCAGGCCTAGGCTGCTGAAGTACTGCCTCAGTGGCTGAAGGCAGTGGGGTCCTTAACTCTAAGTATGTTTTTCGTTTAAAAATATAAAACCTTATAAATTTGAGAGTGTACTCTGCTGAAGGCTGTAGGTACTTTTGAATTTATTTACTTTTAAAAATATAAAATCCTTCAACACTGATTTTAAGTATATTTAAAGTTATTATTGTAGGCCCGAGCAAGCCCGGTGGCTCAGCTAGTATAAACTAAAAATTATCAAGTAGATTTATTAAAACAAAAACAAAAAATTGTAATTTAACAAGTTACAACAACCATTGGGAAAATGTTCCGAAAGCTTAAAAAAAAAAATCAAATTAATTAAAAATATCAATTACTCAAAAATATTCATCGGAACCATCTACAAATAAACGCATTTTCCATTACTACAGTTGAAGAGATCCTGACATTCCCTGTTCTCGCAAAAATATTCGTTTGAACCATCATCGCTGCAGTTATTGAAACTCATTACTATACCTTATCCTTAATATTACCTTAATATTTTGTCGGGTCCTTCCTACAATAACTTTAACTCTTGTTTAGATTGATGTCTGAGCTAAAGGTATTTTGAGGAAATTAAAGTTGAAGACCACGTTTTTCGCTTAATAAGACGATTTCTCATCCGATGTCAATTTTTGAATTCGGCTTTTTTTCATATCTGATTGTTTGCATCTATCCTTTTTGTAACTTTAACATTTTTGTAACGATTTTATGCATTTCTATTGCCTATTCAAAGAAAAATTCTTCTAAAGTTACAGGATTTCGTTAAAAACGCTTAAAAAAATAAAGTGACGACGCCAAGAGGCCCATTCTCAACCGAAAACAACAACCATTTTCCCAATGGTTAATAAACATATTTGTTCACCATTTCGGATATCAGACGAATCCTATTACTTACCTTTTTCTTTCTGCTTTTTCACAGAGATGGAGTAATTTAGTTACCATCTTTAGAGAAACTTCGTTAAAAATTACAAAAAAAAAAAAAGAAAATCAGAAACTAGTTCAAATTTTAACATTTTGACAAATTTATATAACATTCTCAGACCTATGCGGATAACTGGTGTTAATTTCATTGTGTTGCGTTTCATATTCTAGGACAGGGGTTCCCAAATATTTAGACCGACGTACCACTAAATCAAAGTCCATACTTCCGCGTACCACCAGGTTTCAAACGTAATGCTAACATGGGAGGAGGGGGGGGGGGGAATGTGAAAGTGGAACTTCCCATATTTTGTTCAATTTCAAATCACCATTTTAAATAATATTACTGTGTTAAAAAAAACGATTTACATGAAATAGAAAGAAATTTGCACATTATGATGGTATTTCATTTTACATACCAGCATCGTACTTTTGCGTACCAGTAGCCAGAGCTTTGCGTACCAGTACTGGCACGCGTACCATAGTTAAGGAACCCCTGTTCTAGGAGAAGGAGTTGTGAAATACAAACAGCTACTGAGATTTTGATACGCTATAAAGCTTGATACTTAGTTGGACCTGGACATAAATTAGTGCTGATTAGATTTCGGCATTATATCATCCAAGAGCTGGTGTTGTCATGACATGTTTTTAGGCTTTCGTTCATCTCACGAAACCCTATTATCCCCGCTCCGTTGTCTGTCCGTCACAGAGCCGTTCTCAGAACCTATATAACTTACAGAGTTGAAACTTTGTGTATATAGCTGAATACTAGCTGTGAAGAGCTCAAAATATTAAAATATGAAAAATTCGTATTATTCTAATAAATAGAGATAAAAAAAACAAAATTCTAACAGCCTTTTCCTATTAAATTTAAACATTTTTCGTTATATCCGTTGCCAACAACTTAAAATCCACAATAAAATTCTTTCTACAATAATTAATTTTCTATTGAAAGATTTCCACGTGAAAAATGAAAATGAAATAAAATGTTTCACCAATTGAAAAAAAGATTAATACGAAATAAAAATGATTGACGTCATATTTGTAATAAAACGGAACTTTTCAAAGATTTCTCAATAATACAAGGAGTATGAGTAGGTGTATGTACAGAATGCAAATTAATATCACGTCATTAGATAATTAAAAAGTAAATTAATCTGACGTCCTATTTGAAGTTTAACGGATTTTTCAAATGTTTGAGAATAACACAAAGCGAGTATCAATATGAGTAATAGAGAATAGTAAATATATGAGTTTGAGGAACGTATTGAATCATGATAAAAACCTGATTATGGAACTATTCGCATATTTTAACACTTTGAAGGTGTACAACATGTTTAATTCTGAAATTATTATTATTTTTTTTTAAATATCGCATTTAGTCCACATGACAGATATTATTATGACAGAGTATAATAGGGGGCGCGTCCCGCTATCGGGCCGGTTTAGATATTCGAAAAAACGAAAAAATAGACCGGCAAATTTTTACTTTATAAAAAACATGACTCATTTTTTTTGTTGTTGTTGCTAAATGAAATTTATTTGGATTCATTAAAGAAAGGATAAAGTGTTTTGAAAGGAATATTAACTGAAACCCCTTGTTTACTATTTGCGGATAGCTGTATCTCGGCATCTATGATATGGGATTGCAGCAAACAACATATACGAGCTTATGAAAGACTGTGCTAAGTTTCAGGGGCGCAACAAGTCAATTTGGTCTCCGGGAATAAAGTTTCTTGTGGGCTCTCATACATTCATATTAAAGGGAAGAGGAAATTTAGAAGGCAATAATGGTTTTTAAATTCGTGATTTTTAAATTAAATTATTTTTTTAATTTATATGTTTATAACAATTTATTTTTAAATTTAAAAAATCTATTAATAGTTTTTATGAATTTAATTTTAAAATCAAATTAACGTTCAACAACTAATTAGGTGCTATTCGAAACTTATATGCAAATTACTACATAGATAATAACATGCACATGCAACTGCATGTATGTTTTATAAACTATACAGGGTGTCGGTTAAAGTTTGAAAAGCGCTTATTTTTTACCTGTTGGGAATACGTTGGCAATGTAAATTGTAAAAGCGTTCAAAATAAGGTAGGATTTAAGATTATGTTGATAAAATAATGCCACTAATTATCAAAAAGTTACGCTTTTTAACACTTTCCGACCTATTTGAAAGTGTTTATGACTTCGGTTTGTCTGTCGTCTGTTATGTGGCCGTCTGTCCGTGCTCTAACTCGCGTAAATATACTCTCGGAAGGCCCTGAAATTTTTGTATGTTATTGTCGTTTACTACGGCTTTCTTAAAACTTAATAGCTGGAAATTTTCATTAACATAATTTTACCTCGTACCTTATTTTGAATACATTTCCTACGTATCTCTAACAGGTAAAAAAGTTAAAGCGCGTTTCAATCTTTTTGAGACATCCAGTAGCAGAAATTTTGTTGTATTCATGTGACGCATTAATTTTATTTATTTTTTTATTTTACATGGAATTTTCCTTTGTGAGGGTTGTATCAGTAATGAATCTTGAATTAGACTGATTTAAATCAGAACAAATTTATAAATTTGTAGCAGTGTATATTTCATTTCAATTCCACACTAAAATGGGAATTAAAATTTGAAAGTTAAAAATATATATATACTTTCTTCCCATAACACTGTATAAAATTTATAGTTGCGGGGTGATTTTCCCTTGCCTGCCTCCCCCCCATCTCTTCGCCACTAGGTTTTGATTACTCAACAGGAGGGGCTGCTATATGCTATGCTTTTTGCGATGACCTCTACAGCTTATCTTAGATTCTGTTAGATAAAAATGTGCCAAATATTTTATCTGAGATTATCTATCTATATTATAAAGGACAAACGTGTCCGTGCGTAACGCTGGTGTCATTTTGTGAATGGCAATACTTGACGATGAAATTTCGGTTTTGCGATTTTTGTTACTGCGATTTTTTTAATTTCTAAACATCGCACATTTTTAATTTTTACACCATTATATAGGGAAATAAATCTACTTTCAAATGCAGTTTATTTGAAAACTGTATCGTAATTTACTCATTTAATAGGATAGATCGGGGCACATTTACGCGGATTTTTTTCAATGAATTTTCTCATTTTTATGTTTAAACTTAGGAAATTTTAGACACTGTGGTTTTATAAAGCAGTTAATAAAGTCAAAATTTGTGTATTCAGTTGTTACCCTATTTGTGTTTTTAACCGTAAAAAAAATTTCTTTTAGGTCCAAGTCATTTGCGTAAACTTGCCCCGGGAACGGGGCACGTTCCCGGGGCAAGTTTTATCTATGCACCAAAGAGTAAGTGAAATAAATATTTAATCAAATTGTGATGTTTTATTTATAACTTAAAACACTGTTTAAAAACAAAAAAAATTAAAGAGAATTAATTAAAGAACATTTTATAGGCTAAACTGAAAACATAGAGTTAGTAGGTGCTAGTTAAAAACAGAAACTATCTAGTCATCTTCATCATCACTGTTACAGTTTTTACAAAGAAAAAATAAAGTATTTCCTTTTGCACACTTGTCAGGGGACCACCTTTTGCATCTAAGACATTGAACCCAGTCTTGTCCTTTTTTAGATTGGTAATCACAGTAAAAACGTGCGTAAAGGTGCCCCGATGTCAATGCTTAAACGTGCCCCGTCGCCATGTTTGGATTTATTTTTAACGTGCAACGAAAATTAATAACATTTCTGTTCATACAAATACAGGTCTCATAAAAGAATAAAATTCTGCTAATGTTCATATATTTGTTTATCCTTAACTAAATATTATTAGTTCACAATAAGTTTCAATAAGTTCAACAACAAATTTACTCACCTTGAAAGAAAACAGGTTATCCTTTCCGCATGCTAGACCGAAGCTCGACTGACGCTCAAAAACTTGTGAGAATACCTGCTAGGGAGCAACATCAATCTGTTATGACTAGTTTCGGAAAAAGTGCACTGCGTAAACGTGTCCCGGTCTACCCTATAGCATTTAAATAAAATTTCAAGAATGATTTAAAAAAAAATCTATATCTATTGCTGGCAGACGATTACAAAACATGAATCCGTTTGCATTTTAAACAATATAAAAAGATCAGCATTTGTTTCTAGCTAATATTCTATAACGAAATTAAAACTTCATTAAGCAGTAAGTAAAATAGTATAAATAGAACACAAATTTAACAGACATGTAATCGAAATAAGCGCTTAAAATCGCTGAAATTATCAGAATAAGAAAAATTGATGTATATAACGAAATTTTTAGTGATTTCTTCGGCTATTAATGTCTAGCATGAGGTCAATACGAAATTACCGCTTTTAATAAATTTCAAAAGTTTATTCAAATATATAATTGACATATTTCAATTAAAAATGTTCTTTGGTATCGTTTGAGGGCAATTTAAAAAAATTATTAAATGTAAAAAATCTATTCGAGTTTTCAATAAAAAAAAAAAAAAAAAACGATTTTCATCTATATTCTCTATCCCCGGGAAGCCTCTATTTAATTCGATATTGTAAAAATGATTATAGAAGGAAATTCCGTAACCACAGCATAAGAAGAAAGTGTTCTTTCTTATTCTCAAAACTTCAGTCTAAAATATAGTACTTTTTCCTATGCACAATACAATATACATAAAAGTAACATAAAAAATACTGAGAAAGTTTATTTTTAAGTTTTACATCGCATTTTACAGTAAAAAGAAGAAAAAAATATGATAATATTCTTTTCGCATGTGTTTATAATTAATATATATTCAGATTACAAAACTGAAATACGCATTCCAATGCTCTAAATTTCTTTCACGATGAATTTCGCGATTCATTTATAACCCAGAATAAAATGAAGGCATCGAAATGTGCATTTACTTCCTTAAAATATTTTCCTTGTCCTTTTCATACTCGTGTACACTTAGGAGACCTGCTATTTCCTTCGACTAGACAAAATCTCTTTAGGGATACCTGGCAAAAAGCATTGAGGAACACACTCCATATAACATTTAAGGAGAAGTAAATGACTTTATTGTCTTAGTTCTAGCAAAGATTAACGACCACTTAAGAGGAGAAGAATGGAAGATCTCTTGCGCTGTGAAAAATTACATTAAATAAGTAATATGTAAGAATCACATGGTATTTGTTTTCATTGAATTTTTATTCTAGGAACATTTAAACTAGTATGACATATATATATATATATATATATATATATATATATATAGGTTATGACATTTAGGTTATGTGGTTGAAATAAAAATAAACTAAAATTTTAAAGGCATTGAATATAAAAATCAGGAATATAATATACCACAATTCAAAAAATCATCAGCTTCTAGCTCTAAGGAAGATAGGAGGAGCCAAAAGTATATATAATTATCTTCACTGTAAAGGTTTTATTTTCACTCCATTCGTTTTCTTGTATTAATGCAATATTTCTGGCAGATATATACTAATATTAGCATATTTGCCAGTATATATTATGAAATATTGCATTATTTTTTAGACATGTGCAGGGTTCTGCCAGACTGATGATTAATCTTTGCACATGTCTCTTTTTATTTCACTTTGAATTCCATTTTAATTTCATTTGCCAATTTTAATTTCATATCCAAATTCCAATTTTCTTACATTATATGGCATATTATAACATTATTTGTTAAAAAATTATTTCTAAAATTTCTTTACATCTTTCAGTATTTTTGGCTGCGTGTCATCACTGAAATGGCGCATTGGTAATCTGTTGGTTGCACTTGTTAATGTTTAGTATTAACTTAATTGTATTCTGTATACACTTTATGATTACCTTTCTTTAATAGGAGATTAGGTTAGATTTGTTGCAAGAACTTGTTTATTGTATTTTGAAATTCAAAGGTGTTACAATTATATATATGTATATATTGTACTTTTTGTTTCTTCCACCTTCCGAAAAGCTAGGAGCTGATGATTTTTTGAATTGTGATTTATTGCTCATATTTTTTTTTTATATTAAATGATATTTTTATAATATGAAATGATTTTAAAATTTTTATTTCTATATTTCACAGAATTTCACAACCTTTCATCATGATTAGAGTGTATATTGTTTGCGTGCTCAAAAGAGCTACGTAGCGCCTGGTGCACAAAATTCGTATATTTTTGCACTTTTTAAAATTTATATATATATTATATATATATATATATATATATATATATATATATATATACACTGAGTGGCCAAAAAATTAGAGACACCTCTTATTTGAAAGTAAACCAGTCCGACAGTGACATAGAATGACGTAATACGCAGAGTTGCGTATATAAGGAATTATCAGCTTTGTACGATGTAGTTAGCACGCAAGTTACGGTAAAAATGGCAAGACGAAAAATTTAAGTGACTTTGAACGATTTGTGGAAGAATAACTGGTGCCAGCATCTCTGAAACGACGACTGTTTTAAGAATTTTCTCGCGGAACAGTATTTTGGGTGTTTAGAGAGTGGCAGTTGGGGAAAAATATCTTCAAGCGATAAGGACAATTCTGGTCGAAAAAGGATGGTGAACGAGAGAGGTGAAAGGCACAAAAGGGCAACAACACGACAAATTATAGCTGAAATCACAAAGCATATCACAACGCACAACAAAACGGAGTTTTCAAAGGGTGGGCTTTAGCAGCAGGAGACCATCAAGAATACTTTTGGTATCACAGAAAAATAGGAAAAGGTGTCTGTTGTGGGCAAAGGAACGACGAAATTGGTCACTTGAGGACTGAAAAAAGTAGCCTAGTCCGATGAATCTCGTTTCCTACTCCAGCATACAGATAGCAGGATCAGAATATGGTGCAAATAGCACGAATTCACTGACCCCTCCTGCCAAATGACAACTCCTCAGGCTGGTGGTGATGAAATTATGGTATGAGGAATATTTTCCTGGAGTATATTGGGTCCCTTGATATCTGTGAACACAACTCTGAACAGTACAGCTTATCTCAATATCGTTGCCGATCACGTGCACTTGTTTATGGCTATAATGTTCCCTTATGGAGATGGGCCCCTTTCAGCAGGACAATGCACCTTGCTTGTGCTCGATCGGTCTTAAATTGGTTTGAGGAACATCAATGAGAGTTTAGTCTGATTCCATGACTGGCCCAGTTCCCTGACATCAGCGCTATTGAGCACTTGTGGGACGAAGTCGAAAAAGCATTTCAAAGCTTGGAAACGCCACCATTCAATCTGGCCCCACTTACGGCTGCCGTTATGTCAGCATGGAGCAACGTTCCTCAGCACCAATATCAGCAACTTGTCTAGAAGAATATCGGCTGTGATCAAAGCTAAGAGTAGAACAGCTAGTAATAAGAGAGTGTCTCTAATTTTTTGCCCACTCAGTGTATATATACAATATTTGATGAAATAACATATACTTACTATGAATATTCTTATAAAGCCCTTCTGAAGATTCTATAAGATATTCATATAGTTTTCCAATTTTGCTTTTCCAATTTTTCCTTTTTCATCCTTTTCGGTATACTTCCTTCAGTGTTCATTCCATAGCTTTTTATAACGTCTTATCCTTCGTTCTTCACCTGTGTTTTCATTTTAAAATATATACTAGATGGAACCCGTCAAAATTTGACGGCAAACAACTTGGTAGTACCATAAAAATAAAATTCATAGCTGTTTTAAAAAGTTTGAAATGTTTAAAGAATAATTCAAATAAAATAAGAAAAATCATTCTGTCCATAGCAAGGATCGAACCCACACGATAATCGGAACAGAGAAGAAACGCGCTTTATACCACTCGGCCTCCGTTTTCGCATTTGAGTGTGCTCTAAAACTAGTTAGGTTCTAGATTTAAGTTAACGCATGAGTAAATGGAGCAAATTCGTGTGAAAAATGAATTTGACGGAAATTCCTTTTCGTTTTAATATATAATATATATATATATACGCACACATAAAATTATTTTATTAGATTGTTAAAAAATGAAAAATTCGAATTAGTTCGAAATGTTTTGAATTTCAGCTAAGATATATTCACTGGAATGGAAAATATGCGGAAGTAAGTTTTTTCTCTATATGATGATTAAAGAACGCGATTATAATCATAGTAAACGCGGTAGCGTTTGCTATAATATGTTTAAGAAATAGAAAATGCAAACGTTTTTCTGAAATATCTGGCGAACCAGTTGACATACGACAGTGATTTTTTTTTTTTAAGATAGAACTCGACGAGACGAATAAAATGATAGGATTGAAAAAATTACTGTAGCTTACTGTAGTTTTTTATTTAACTTCGAACGAAAAAATGAAGACGCAAAGTTCAACAAAGTCTAGCTAACGTTTACCTGGAAGGATTAACTTCGTTTTTGTTTTATTTTTTTCCTCTTGGTAAAACTTAGAATAGGTTTTTTTTTATCTTTGTATGTTTGAGGGTCGCTGAGGAAATCGAATTTATGTTGTAAAGCTCCGGTTGAACATTGGTTTTTCTTTTCTTTCTTTATCATAGCAAACGCGCGCATTCGCACGAAATTTTAAATAAATATTATTATTATGTACTAGCCGCCACTGGCGACCAGTTTGGTCTCCCTTAAATGTATGTTAAACATTGCAACACGTTACATTTATTCATAATTTAATTTTCCCTTAATCCTTCGCCAAATCGGAAGATTCTAATAGACAAATCATGAACTTTTGCGATCATGGTAGCATTTCGCATATTTTTTAGGCACAGGTGTCACATATGCACGTTGGCGCGATTTTTCCCCCTGCCAATTTGGCGAAAAAAATTTTATGCAAATTGTTGTTTATTTACTTTTTTTTTTTTTTTAGTTCTATAAATTATTTTTTATATGTATATCAATATTTATTTACATCAAACTATCATTTATTTATTTTTATTTCCTTTTTTAATTATGAGTATTTTTGTTAGCCGGGAGCAGATGATAAATCGCCAAATATTGTTCCCATCACCAAAGCTTTACAAATTTGATAAAATCTGGTAGCCAGGAAAAAATACTAGTCGCCAGTAAAAAACATTAACACCCCCTCTCACCCATACTCTTCCCTTTCACTGATTTGAAAAAAAAAAAAACACGAGGTTTTTTTTTTTTTTTTTAATGAATTAATTGAGAAAAAATAATAACAAGCATAGTTTAAAATTATTAGTTACATAGTTTAGAATAGTACATAATTTAGAAAGATAATATAAACAATGTTTCTAATGAAACTTATAATCACTTATATTATGTTGACAATATATATATAAACACAAAAATCAGATTTGAAATGTAAAAAAAAACTCCAGAATTTTTTTGCGTAGTATCAAATTTTAGATGCCACAGAGACTGGATTGACACTATTTCTTACTGTTTTATTGAAATATCTTCTCTCTCCCACATTCTAATCACGTGACACGTACTAGCTGGCTATAGCTGAAAAGAATGGTGTTTTCTGTGCATGAGTTGGAAAATGCCTTTTAAATATAGTTCTTCCATTAAAAGTACAAGAGAAGAGGAAGATCACTGCTTGTACTTCGCACGAGTAGGGATGGGGGAGAGAAAAAATGCCATTTGTGCTCATTTCTTATGTCAATTTTTTTACAGAAATCACCCAGAAAACTCAAAGCATTTTGGTCGCCAGATCAAAAAACTTGGTAGCCAGTGTCGACCTGGCGACCGCATTTGTTAAGCCCTGCCCATCACCATCATTCATACTACATTAATTTAATTTTAAATTACAAACCTGTCACTCATTTCATTTAAAATACTTAACTTTAATCTAAAATGCTTATATTACATCAATTTAAAATACTTCACACTTTTTATTTAAATAGAAAATAAATAAATAAATAAGAAATAATATCTTAAATTAAAACATTTGATTTCAAAATCAAAGTATCGTTTCTAATTTGTACACGTGATAAATAAAAGCTGTATTAGCGATTTTAAAAATGCTAAAAATTTGATTCATTAAATATTATTACACGAGTTCAATTTACGTCAAGAAAAGGTCCAGAAGGAAGTTGAGTTGTATAGCACATAATTATGGTAAACTTTGATTGTCTCACTGGTGCGAATTATTTTTTTGACGCGAGGTAGCGGTCCAAAAATTCATTCGCGGAGAACTTGCTTTGCGAATGATTACCTCCATGATTTAATATTTTAAATGTTCACGACGAATCAATCTTTTGTTATTTTCTTTTGTTTACTTTCATGAATAGAGAATTTGAACTGTGAGAACCTAATTTTGACTGAAGTTATTGCAGAATATATACATAATTGAACGTAAGTCATCTCTCAAATATTAATTTATTTTGAACGATCTTTCTTAAAATGTAACTTTTGTGCAGTTTTATTCGAAAAAATAATTTTGAATAAAAATGGCCGCCTGGCATATGAAAAAGTGAAACGGCCATCCCGGAACTGTTGATGACAGTCACATGACTTACGCTTTTATTTTAGAAGATAAAATGCAACAGAATTCATTCAAATTTACTAAATCACGTGTCAAACATGCTTATTTGTTTTTATTTTCTTACTAGCGTAAATGCCCGCTATAGGACGGTGGGTAGAAATCGTGGTTTTCACATTATATTTGAAATAATTCATAAATATTATCATAGTAAATGCGATAGCGTTAGCTATAATGTGTTTAAGAAACAGAAAAAGCAAACGTTTTTCTGAAATTTTCTGGCGAACCAGTTGACATACGACAGTGTTTTTTTTTTTTTTTTTTTTTGAAAGAAAGAACTCGACGAGACGAATAAAATGATAGCATTCAAAAAATTATTGTAGCTTACTGTAGTTTTCTATATAACTTTAAACGAAAAAATGAAGACGCAAAGTTCAACAAACTGCCAGTAACGTTCCACTGTGTGTATTAACTTCGTTTTTTTTTTCTTTTTTCCTGTTGGTAAAACTTAATTTAGATATTTTTTTTTTATCTTTGTATGTTTGTCGGTCGCTGAGAAAATCGAATTTATGTTGTAAAGCTCCAGTTGAACATTGGTTTTTCTTTTTTTTTTTTTTTTTATCATAGCAAACCTGCGCGTTTGCACGAAAGTTTAAATAAATATTATTATGTATGTAACAGAATTCATTCAAGTTAAATAAATCACGTGACAAACATGCCTATTAGTTTTTATTTTCTAACTAGCGTAAATGCCCATTATAGGACGGTGGGTAGAAATCGTGGTTTTCACATTAAATTTGAAATAATTGATAAATATACTCATATACTATTAATCGACAATGAGAAATATATATATTGGAAAATTGTATCACCTAACATGCTCCTGATATTCACGTTCAAACTCACTAAGCATTATAATATGTTTAAGAAATAGAAAATGCAAACGTTTTTCTGAAATATCTGGCGAACCAGTTGACATACGACAGTGATTTTTTTTTTTTAAGATAGAACTCGACGAGACGAATAAAATGATAGGATTGAAAAAATTACTGTAGCTTACTGTAGTTTTTTTTGTATTTAACTTCGAACGAAAAAATGAAGACGCAAAGTTCAACAAAGTCTAGCTAACGTTTACCTGGAAGGATTAACTTCGTTTTTATTTTATTTTTTTCCTCTTGGTAAAACTTAGAATAGGTTTTTTTTTTTTATCTTTGTATGTTTGAGGGTCGCTGAGGAAATCGAATTTATGTTGTAAAGCTCCGGTTGAACATTGGTTTTTCTTTTCTTTCTTTATCATAGCAAACGCGCGCATTCGCACGAAAATTTAAATAAATATTATTATTATGTACTAGCCGCCACTGGCGACCAGTTTGGTCTCCCTTAAATGTATGTTAAACATTGCAACACGTTACATTTATTCATAATTTAATTTTCCCTTAATCCTTCGCCAAATCGGAAGATTCTAATAGACAAATCATGAACTTTTGCGATCATGGTAGCATTTCGCATATTTTTTAGGCACAGGTGTCACATATGCACGTTGGCGCGATTTTTCCCCCTGCCAATTTGGCGAAAAAAATTTTATGCAAATTGTTGTTTATTTACTTTTTTTTTTTTTAGTTCTATAAATTATTTTTGATATGTATATCAATATTTATTTACATCAAACTATCATTTATTTATTTTTATTTCCTTTTTTAATTATGAGTATTTTTGTTAGCCGGGAGCAGATGATAAATCGCCAAATATTGTTCCCATCACCATCATTCATACTACATTAATTTAATTTTAAATTATAAACCTGTCACTCATTTCATTTAAAATACTTAACTTTAATCTAAAATGCTTATATTACATATATTTAAAATACTTCACACTTTTCATTTAAATAGAAAATAAATAAATAAATAAGAAATAATATCATAAATCAAAACATTTGATTTCAAAATCAAAGTATCGTTTCTAATTTGTACACGCGATAAATAAAAGCTGTATTAGCGATTTTAAAAATGCTAAAAATTTGATTCATTAAATATTATTACATGAGTTTAATTTACGTCAAGAAAAGGTCCGGAAGGTAGTTGAGTTGTATAGCACATAATTATGGTAAATTTTGATTGTCTCACTGGTGCGAATTATTTTTTTTTTTGACGCGAGGCAGCGGTCCAAAAATTCATTCGCGGAGAACTTGCTTTGCGAATGATTACCTCCATGATTTAATATTTTAAATGTTCACGACGAATCAATCTTTTTTTTTTGTTTACTTTCATGAATAGAGAATTTGAACTGTGAACCTAATTTCGACTGAAGTTATTGCAGAATATATGCATAATTGAACGTAAGTCATATCTCAAATATTAATTTATTTTGAACGATCTTTCTTAAAATGTAACTTTTATGCAAATTTATTCGAAAAAATAATTTTGAATAAAAATGGCCGCCTGCCATATGAAAAAGTGAAACGGCCATCCCGGAACTGTTGATGACAGTCACATGACTTACGGTTTTATTATAGAGATGAAAATTTTTGTAATGTGCTGTCTTATTTCAAAATGTCAGCCACCCTAGAATTTCAAACTGCTCTATCTCAGCCATTTGTTAAGATAGAGGTAAAACAAAAAATGCTCTGGAATCCTCGTATCAAGGCCTAACACTTAATTAAAAAATAAAATTGAATTTTTAACCTTTTTTGTATATTTATTTTAGTTTTAAATTTTTAAGTGGCCGCCATCTTGAAACAAAATGGCGGACCAAGCTGGCCAACGAACTCGGTCGAGACATTGGTGAGCCTAATACACACAATTAGTTTCATCAAAATTGATTTATAAATACGAGCGTTAGCGTATGACATAGGTCAGATATATATACATATCTATGGACATATCTATATATATAAATCAACATTTGAACAGAGGGTGGTTTACGGGGTCTGGGGGTCATGATCGGTGAAAATATATCAAACTTTTCCGGAACTGCTTTCCTCCGAACGGCTGCAATAGGTAGCTTTATACTTTTTTGTATTGAAAGCTACCTAAAAGTATAAAGCTACCTATTGCAGCCGTTCGGAGGAAAGCAATTCCGGAAAATTTCGATATATGCTCACCGATCAGGACCCCCAGACCCCAAAACCACCCTCCGTTCAAATGTTGATTTATATATATATATATATATATATCTGATCTATGTCATGCGATAGCACTCGTATTTATAAATCAATTTCGATGAAACTAATTGTGTGTATTAAGCTCACCAATGTCTCGACCGAGTTCGTTGGCCAGCTTGGTCCGCCATTTTTTGCACGATGGCGGCCATTTAAAGATTTAAAACTAAAAGAAATATACAAAAAAGTTAAAAATTCAAATTTATTTTTCACTTAAGTCTTAGGCCTTGATACAAGGATTCCGGAGTATTTTTTGTTTTACCTCTATCTTAAAAAACGGCTGAGATACAGCACTAGATTAATTTTAACACAATTATTTCAAATTGGTAAATCATCTTGAAACAAAATGGCGGACCAAGCTGGCCAACGAACTCGGTCGAGACATTGGTGAGCCTAATACACACAATTAGTTTCATCAAAATTGATTCATAAATACGAGCGTTAGCGTATGACATAGGTCAGATATATATATATATATGGAGATATATATATATATATAAATCAACATTTGAACGGAGGGTGGTTTTGGGGTCTGGGGGTCATGATCGGTGAAAATATATCGAAATTTTCCGGAATTGCTTTCCTCCGAACGGCTGCAATAGGTAGCTTTATACTTTTTTGTATTGAAAGCTACCTAATAGTTTCAAATCATCATTATTCTACGAATAAATTATCTGTACTTTTTACAAAGATTGTTGCCAACGGCTGTTCCAAGGAAGTGGTCAGGGGTTCATGACCGCCCCCCTGAACAAAGAAAACTTCTAAAGAATATTTTTAAATATATATTAAATTCTTTTAAATTTTCCCCTTGCTCAACTAAGAGAATCTTTCCGACTGTCTGAAGCTCTACTGAAATCCAAATTAGGTAATTTCTGAAAGATCCATGAAATCATTTTTAATACCAGATGCAAGACAATTACATGTGCACGTATTCAGAACAAATATAATTGAATAGCGTTTTTAATTTTTCGATAAAGGCAAAGAAACTTTCGGGGAAATCTCCGTAAAATAGGTGTTTTAATCTGAATTTCAGGCCACATCAGCCAATTGCTTCCCCATGACGGCATTTCTGTAACTGCCAAATCTTAAAAATTGTCTTAAAATGCTCATTTTAGGGATGATTCTTTGCCTTTATAAGAAAATGGGAAATTCTTCAATTTCTTGGCATCTGAATAAAATGTGTAAATTTTATATTTTTACAAAAGAAAATGACTTTCTAAAAGTTTCAGAAAAAGAGATTTTAAAGATTTAAAACTAAAATAAATATACAACAAAGTTAAAAATTCAAATTTATTTTTCACTTAAGTGTTAGGCCTTGATACAAGGATTCCGGAGTATTTTTTGTTTTACCTCTATCTTAAAAAACGGCTGAGATACAGCACTAGATTAATTTTAACACAATTATTTCAAATTGGTAAATCATCTTGAAACAAAATGGCGGACCAAGCTGGCCAACGAACTCGGTCGAGACATTGGTGAGCCTAATACACACAATTAGTTTCATCAAAATTGATTCATAAATACGAGCGTTAGCGTATGACATAGGTCAGATATATATATATATATGGAGATATATATATATATATAAATCAACATTTGAACGGAGGGTGGTTTTGGGGTCTGGGGGTCATGATCGGTGAAAATATATCGAAATTTTCCGGAATTGCTTTCCTCCGAACGGCTGCAATAGGTAGCTTTATACTTTTTTGTATTGAAAGCTACCTAATAGTTTCAAATCATCATTATTCTACGAATAAATTATCTGTACTTTTTACAAAGATTGTTGCCAACGGCTGTTCCAAGGAAGTGGTCAGGGGTTCATGACCGCCCCCCTGAACAAAGAAAACTTCTAAAGAATATTTTTAAATATATATTAAATTCTTTTAAATTTTCCCCTTGCTCAACTAAGAGAATCTTTCCGACTGTCTGAAGCTCTACTGAAATCCAAATTAGGTAATTTCTGAAAGATCCATGAAATCATTTTTAATACCAGATGCAAGACAATTACATGTGCACGTATTCAGAACAAATATAATTGAATAGCGTTTTTAATTTTTCGATAAAGGCAAAGAAACTTTCGGGGAAATCTCCGTAAAATAGGTGTTTTAATCTGAATTTCAGGCCACATCAGCCAATTGCTTCCCCATGACGGCATTTCTGTAACTGCCAAATCTTAAAAATTGTCTTAAAATGCTCATTTTAGGGATGATTCTTTGCCTTTATAAGAAAATGGGAAATTCTTCAATTTCTTGGCATCTGAATAAAATGTGTAAATTTTATATTTTTACAAAAGAAAATGACTTTCTAAAAGTTTCAGAAAAAGAGATTTTAAAGATTTAAAACTAAAATAAATATACAACAAAGTTAAAAATTCAAATTTATTTTTCACTTAAGTGTTAGGCCTTGATACAAGGATTCCGGAGTATTTTTTGTTTTACCTCTATCTTAAAAAACGGCTGAGATACAGCACTAGATTAATTTTAACACAATTATTTCAAATTGGTAAATCATCTTGAAACAAAATGGCGGACCAAGCTGGCCAACGAACTCGGTCGAGACATTGGTGAGCCTAATACACACAATTAGTTTCATCAAAATTGATTCATAAATACGAGCGTTAGCGTATGACATAGGTCAGATATATATATATATATATATATGGAGATATATATATATATATAAAAATCAACATTTGAACGGAGGGTGGTTTTGGGGTCTGGGGGTCATGATCGGTGAAAATATATCGAAATTTTCCGGAATTGCTTTCCTCCGAACGGCTGCAATAGGTAGCTTTATACTTTTTTGTATTGAAAGCTACCTAATAGTTTCAAATCATCATTATTCTACGAATAAATTATCTGTACTTTTTACAAAGATTGTTGCCAACGGCTGTTCCAAGGAAGTGGTCATGGGTTCATGACCGCCCCCCTGAACAAAGAAAACTTCTAAAGAATATTTTTAAATATATATTAAATTCTTTTAAATTTTCCCCTTGCTCAACTAAGAGAATCTTTCCGACTGTCTGAAGCTCTACTGAAATCCAAATTAGGTAATTTCTGAAAGATCCATGAAATCATTTTTAATACCAGATGCAAGACAATTACATGTGCACGTATTCAGAACAAATATAATTGAATAGCGTTTTTAATTTTTCGATAAAGGCAAAGAAACTTTCGGGGAAATCTCCGTAAAATAGGTGTTTTAATCTGAATTTCAGGCCACATCAGCCAATTGCTTCCTCATGACGGCATTTCTGTAACTGCCAAGTCTTAAAAATTGTCTTAAAATGCTCATTTTAGGGATGATTCTTTGCCTTTATAAGAAAATGGGAAATTCTTCAATTTCTTGGCATCTGAATAAAATGTGTAAATTTTATATTTTTACAAAAGAAAATGACTTTCTAAAAGTTTCAGAAAAAGAGATTTTAAAGATTTAAAACTAAAATAAATATACAACAAAGTTAAAAATTCAAATTTATTTTTCACTTAAGTGTTAGGCCTTGATACAAGGATTCCGGAGTATTTTTTGTTTTACCTCTATCTTAAAAAACGGCTGAGATACAGCACTAGATTAATTTTAACACAATTATTTCAAATTGGTAAATCATCTTGAAACAAAATGGCGGACCAAGCTGGCCAACGAACTCGGTCGAGACATTGGTGAGCCTAATACACACAATTAGTTTCATCAAAATTGATTTATAAATACGAGCGTTAGCGTATGACATAGGTCAGATATCTATCTATCTATGATTAATAAGGTTAACTGGATGAATTATGCCCTCCAGATTCGACCGGGATAGCTCAGTTGGTAGAGCGTGGCGGCTTCAGCCAAGAGATCCCAGGTTCGAATCCTGGTCCGGATATTTTTCGTCCAGTTGGATAATTACAACTCGTATGAGATACAGCAGTTTGAAATTCTAGGGTGGCAGACATTTTGAAACAAGATAGCACATTACAAAAATCCAACGATTAATTGATAAATTTTAGTGAACGTGACTTCTCGCAAATTATTATCTTTCATTGTTGTAATCATTTTCCCAATCAAACGCATAAAACTATATATTCATATCCGTTAACGCCAAATTCAGCGAAATATCGCCAAATTTGGCGACCGAAATAAGTCTTCATAAATGAAGCCAATTTGGCTATAGCTGAATAGTATGGCGAATTTCTTGTTCGAATTCAGTATTAATGAACCCTTTGTAAACGGTTTCTTTGCATTTTAGCTTGCTGTTTTCGAGTAACATTAGCTAAAATTTTAAAACGAAGATATAGGAAAGCTACCTTTTCCTCCCGGTACAGGCCGGAAGGACTTTTTTGTATTGAAAGCTACCTAAAAGTTCATCGGTAACTACTCCAAATGTTAATTAACAGATAATTAACTTTCCTTTTGAAATTATAATGATTTTATCTTGCAAAAACACTTGCTTTTATTTTGAAGGCTATCGTTTCCACACTCAAAGTGAAACAAACCACAAAAGGAAATGAAAAAGTACAGAGTTTTCGGGCTCTATAAAAAGTTTAAAACTATATAAGATATGGATTTGAAAATTCTGTACATATACGCAAAATGATATAGTGATTAAGAATTTTTTTTAAAAAAACGAAAAAATCGACATGAAACTTTTTTTTTACGAAAAAATTATTTATTTCTGAAAATGATTTTTTTTTTTTCATGTGAAAAGACATGTGGTCTTAACTTCCGGGTAGAAGAAAGAGGTGCCAGACCAGAACGATAAATGAATTAAAAGGACTGAGAATTTTAAAGTATATAGAATTTTTAAAAAATACTTAGGGACGATTTTGAAAATTCGTATGTATACACAGAATGATACACTGATTAAGAATTTCTAAATATCGAAAAAATCGGCCAGTAAGTTTTTATTTGATTAAAATTTTTTGTTTATTTTCCATTTTTTGCTTTGCATTAGGAAAGATAAATAAATAAAAATAAACAATGCTTAGAATAACTAAAGTCTAATTCACAAATTTTAATGTTTGTTCGAATTTTAACAGTGTATCACTCACTGTAGAATAATTATACTTTTAGTATCTCGGGGTGGATTGAATAGTTCTTTTATAAGATCAGAAATCATTCTTTACTGGTATTTTCATAAATTTTATTACATGTTGACACAAAACACACACATCACAAACGGCACATTACACGTATATATAAGACTTCACTTTTTACATTTCCGGAGAACAAAAAACACATCAGGTTCTATTTACAACACCGCTCTTCGAAAAAACATACTTCCTTCGGTTAAGCTCACGTGACAACTCAACTGAACGAAAAAGTATTTCTAGATCACGTGATGCGTTGCGCGTTTCGCCGGGAAGAGTCTATTTTTCTGGAAGGGGCTTTCTGCGTTACATCCTCCCCATCTGTTTCCAACATACGTCTCGGAGAGGAAACAGGATGTTTTCTGGTCTCCCTCTTTTTCTCAGAGGTGCAACTGTTGTAGTTTCAGTTTCTTGGAATAGAGCAGTTGCAAATGCAGATCTTATCATGTCAAGGCTGAAACATGATAAGATCCAATTCGCTGAGTAGGATTGTCTAGACTGGCAATATCATATGTCACCAGTGATTTTTGAGTCAAAACTATATATGGCCCATCCCTCTTAGGCATAAATTTTGCTGTTTTCTGGTTACTTGTCTTGCTCACAGGGTGTAAGGTAACCCATACTTTTTCACCAGGTGTAAAATAAACTCTTCTGCGATTTTATCATAATATTTCTTACGCTGATCTTGTTTTATTTCAACTCGCTCTTTCACTCTCTCTGAAACATCTGCAAGACGTTTAAGATATGGAGTTATTTCAGGAACAAAATTGTCATTTTCAACAACTGCTCTAAAATCGATTACCACATCATCGATTGTTCTTAGTTCTCGACCAAAATGCAGATAGGCGGCAGTTTGTCCTGTTGTATCAGATTTGGCAGAGTTCATAGCAAATCTAATAAAAGGAAGTTTATCAATCCAGGAATCGTGTTCATCCCTAACAAGGATTTAAAGGTTGGTGATCCGTAGTTACAACTACTTCTTGACCTTCCACATACCCACGAAATTTTCCTAAGGCCCAGACTACAGCTAATGCCTCCAGTTCCGTAATGGAATAATTTCTTTCAGCACTTGTAAGAAGATGGCTAGCGTATTCTATGGGATGTTCAGAGGTCTTGTCATCACCCTGTAGAAGAACAGCGCCAAGAGCATAGTTACTAGCGTCAGTACGCAAAATAAATGATTTGGTCCCATCAGCTTGCTTAAGCACAGGAGGTGTTATGCGACATTGTTTTAGAGTTTCAAAGGCTGTTTGCTGTTCGTTTCCCCTTTTCCAAATAACTTTCTTTTTCGTGAGATTGCTAAGGGGCCTTGAGATATCAGCAAAATTTGGTATAAATCTTCTGTACCAAGAACAGGTCTGTAAGAAAGACTGGATCTCTTTCACATTTTTAGGAGGAGGTATCGCTTTAATTGCAGATACTTTGTCTGGTTCTACTTTTAGACCATTTGGTGTTATCCAGTGCCCTAGGTACTTGACCTTTTCGCAAGAGAAATGACATTTTTCACACTTGGCATCTAATTTAAGTTCTATGAGTCTCTCGAACACAGCCGTAAGATCTGAGAGATGTTTCTCAAAGGTGTCTGATAAAACGATGATGTCGTCTAGGTATGACAAAGCAAGGACATCCTTAAGACCACTTCTAAATTGATCTATCATTCTCTGAAACGTAGCAGGAGCGTTCTTGAGTCCAAAAGGCATCTTTAAAAAACGAAAAGTACCAAAAGCACAGACAAATGCAGTTTTATCTTGATCTGGTGGGTAGACTCGGACTTGGTGATATCCTGAACGAAGATCTAAAGTTGACATATAAGAAGTATGCTTGGCTTCATGTAAAAGGTCGTCCATTCGAGGTAATGGATATTTATCTGCCACTGTAACTGCATTTAGTTTTCTATAATCGATGCATAACCTCATACTACCATCCGGCTTTGGTACGAGAACCACCGGTGAAGCATAAGGTGATTCACATTCTTCTATGATTCCCTGAGCTAGAAGATTATCTATTTCTTTCTTAAGAATTTCTTTCTTAGCAGGAGTCATCCGATAAGGTGGCACAGCAATAGGAGCACTATCACCAGTATTGATACGATGCTCAACATACGGGGTTGTCTCTCCCCCTGGTTGAAAGCATTTTTCATACCTTTTTAGAAGAAAATTAAGTTTTTTTCTTTCTTCAGAAATTAAATTTTTTCCTTCATCTTCACGTAAGGCGTATGGACTGACTTCGACCGCACCAGCTGATGAATTATTCTCTTCAACGTATTCATCTACAAAATGAAACTTTTTCTGAGGTTTATTACTGAAATACCACGTTTTGTTGGCAGTATCTAACACCATATTAGCATTGTGCAAAAAATCCATGCCTAAAAGTATAGCGAGATTTAGGGATCGGAGAACTTATACCGGGAAAAATTAATGAAGTGATGATTCTCACGAAAAATACTCCGATTGAATCCAAACCTGAAAATTCAATTTTGAAGATAGTACAAGTTAACTATCCCAAAATCTCTCTATATGGCGTAAACTCAAGTGACAGTAACATTGCGTTGTGAAATAAGTTAAATTAAAAAGGTTAAAATTTAATGTTGGAATAACTAGAATTTAAGTTGAAAGCTTAATTGTAAAATTTAAGAATGATAAACATTTATACAAAAGTTGATCCATCTGAAATCGGCGAAATGTAAATTAAGAAAATAAATAACTCACCAAATAGATGACACACATAGATTTATTTGAAGCAGAAAGAGCACTCACAAAATATTAATATGCAAAGAACTTCAGTTGATTATATTAATTCACATTCTTTCTTCTTTCACAATATTTCTTACCAGATAATTTTTAATAATTTTAAATCATGAGAATACATTCAATATGTATGATGTTCAGTTCTTTTAGATTAATTTAAAATGTTATTCGTTTAAATAAGTTTATTGTTTCAAAATTTAATGTTCGTCATTAAGGATGTTCTTGAAGATTAAAAAAAAGTCTCTCAGAAAAATGGCAGATTCTTTTACACGGTAAATTCCGTTGTCGATGAACATAATTTTTTTATGCTTGAAGTGAAATGCTATTGTTATATATGGATAAATTCAAGAAATGGAGTTCATTGTTGGAATAGGAAAATGAAGAATATGAACGTTTTTCTTCTATCACGCTTGCATCTATCTGATGAGAAATCACTCAGGGATGTACGAAAATTCACGGACTGGCTCTCCGAACACGCTGAAGAATGTAGGTGGGTCTAGATGTCAAAGTAGATTGGCTAGCATCTAATTCTGCTGGTTCAATTTAATACATCGTAAATACTCTTCAATAAATTAGCTATAGCTAATAAATAGCTCAAGATGTCGAAAAGAGATGGTAACACTGCTCCGTAGCATCTAAAAATCTAAGTATCTCTATCTCTCGAGAAAATCACAACACATTTCCACCCAGTAAGTGAATAACTTCATCCAGTGCTGGAACAAGCTCAACTGCCGCCAGGCCAGAGGCCCGACAGCTCAAAAAAAAACGTTGTTAGTCGATCAAACGAATCTGGCGAAGTGATTCTCCTTCAATACTCAAAGTACGATCTCTCTCTCTGAGATTTGAAATCTCCGCCAATCAAAAAGGAGCATCTCCTAACGGTTCCGAATCTAACTGTCGCGCTCGCGACACCACCTGATGGATTTTTTGAAGAAGCTCACCCACGCGGTCAAAGTCAAATATTAACTGTTGACGACACGTCATTGCGAATGTTCTATGAGCTTCTATCTGTCACCTTGAATCGGACTGATAATGACCTTGCCTCACTTGAGTCACTGACCCAGATACAAATGCGCGGGAACTAAGAAATAATGCCTGCTTGTTTACCCGAAACATCCAAATACTCATCAATGGCGTCTGATCGCAAATCTCGACGAAATTCAAAACAGAAAAAACGAAAGTAATTAAAAATCTATAACTGCCAAACTAATGGATGAAAACAAATGAAATTTTAGCAATCTAAATAAAATTAAAATTTCTTTCCACCAGATATGTTTTTGAAAGTAAAATATTTAAATTAAGAAATTTTGAAAAATGATTATTGGACTTAGAAATTTTGAAATGAAATATGGAAAAGTTCACGATTCTGAAAGAATTTGCCTGAATTAAAATAAATGAATTTGAACTTTCTGTAAAGAATAAAATTAACAATTAACCAATTTTTTAATCAATATTATTAAAAAGGAAATACACTATATTTTGGAATAATTTATTTTAGACTGTATATTATTTAAACGTTAGAAAAAGTAAGTTATAAATATTTCTTTTTTAGATAATTTGAAATGAAGTTTAATTAATATTGCAAAGTGAATAAAATGTAAATTAAATTGAATGAATAAATATCCTAAAACATATGTAATGGAAAGATTCTGAAATTAATTAATATTTTCACCAAAAGTAAACAATTTAGAAAGAATGTTAGATTTAAAATGCAAAAATGAAATTTAGCTTAATTAATTTAAATGAATTTAATGAATTTAATTAAATTGAAGAATAAATTAAAGTTAAATGTAAAATACTGAATAAATTAAGAGTTAAATTTTTAAATCATAACATTTTACCTCCAGAAAATGGAAAAAAAAAGAGAAAAAAAAAAATTTAAGCCAAAGGGATGAGAAAAAGAAAATGAACTGAACATCTTACCAACACAAAATCTGCATCACATTGATTCATCAGTAGAAATTGTAATTGCATCAATTGTAGATATCATTCTACATACATAATATAAAATACAGCAAAATGAACGAAAACGTGAATCAAAAATCAAAACCTACAATATGTATTTTATAAATACAATTTTAAACCATTCATCTCCCTGAGATTTGTTTGCCGAGTCGTTACAAATAGAATCAGCAGTATGATTACATTCAAAAACAATAAGTAGATATATATATGAGAGATAAAAATTATATACACAATGCCAACAAATTCAAAAGTAAATGATTGATTATATAAACACAGATTCAAATACATTAACAACATGAAACATAAGGATAAATAAGAATACTAATTTATACATAGGAGTATGAAAACTATTGCACAAAACATTTTAATTGTATTGCAGGTATTTCTATTGCAGTTATTATCCAAACATAATTTTAAGAAAACATTGAAAAAAAATTATCTGAGATATCCAATGTGCGAACCCAAAAAAAAATGTAATTTATATACAATATAACATTCCTCAAATGAAGTAACCTCTCAAAAGCAAGTAAAAATATATTGCACAGATTTTAACAAAATAAAACAGTTTCAAAATAACAGGATGTAAAAATTGCTGCTGGTATGTGATGCTGAGACAAATAACCATCATACTTCATACAATCATCATATTTGCAAAATCTACAAATTCTAAATTGAGAAAAGCGTGAGCACACCTCAACTGAAAAAGTAGTAGTGTCCGAAAGATTTAATTAATCTTAAAAGTTATTTATTAGTAGAACTTCAAAAGAAGTCTAGGACACATCAAATTTACAAATAAAAATTTTCCCATAAATTATGCAACAGTTGCACCTTGAAGGATTTGTCAGAAGGGCAGATTTGTGTAATTTTAACCCCAAACTAGCTGAATTTCCCTTCCGTGTGTGCTCACTGTAAACTTTAGGAAAAAAAAACACAAACAAGAAAAAACTTAGAGCCATTGCTCCATCGTATTCTTATAAAACAATCTCTCACTGAACCATGTAGGTATGCGCATTTAATAGAGATTTAAAAAATTTCTTAATCCACTTTCTCATTTCTTTTAATTTATTTTGATATATTTCTTTATATATCAATTATCTTTAAATATAAAAATTTGTCTCAAAATTTTCCTCATATTATTTTTTATTTCTTTCTATCTACTATCATGTTGTTACTTGTAGAAATTAAATAAATTTTCGGATCCATTAATAATACAAAAAAAAATTTCATCACACCAATCAGCTAATCTCTGAAGCAAATGTATAGAATTCAAACAAAAATAATTTCCCTTGAAGAATGGCAAGATAAAATAAATATAAGAACTGAATGTGGTGACATTTTGTGATAATAAAATTTAAATATATAACAAACAATAGTAAATCTTTGATGTAGTTAGCCATATTTCTAAGTAAATGTTAAATAAGTTGATGAATGTTCGTGAAGAATTATAGTTCATAAAATTAGTCGTCAATTCAGATTGAACACACCTGACATCACCCTGGCCAGTAGTGCATCAGGTGATAAGAACAAAATAAATGACCAAAGAAAGTATATATAGTCACCACACTATTGCACCAGTAAAATTTAAAATATATATATATATAAATAGTTGTAGATATAACATATTGCAGAAGAAAAATATATACAAATAAGTACCATTCTAAAGGAAATAAATCTATCCAAAAACTAACACATATACTAATACCCTGCGTGAATGAGTTTCGTTACATTCACCTTAATTACTTTGGCTGTCTGATCATTGATATGTTTTATCAAATAATTATCACCCCTGAATGCTCCAATGATTCTATATGGACCAGAGTTTTTAGGTTTAAAAGTTGTTGAAGGTATTAAATTTTTAAGATATACAGTATCACCAATGGATAGTTTTGGAGGAGAGCGACCTTTCAGAAATTTTTCATTTAAGCTAAAATATTTTTGTTCATTTTGCTTGACAAAATTTCTAGTGGTCTTGATATGCTCTTGCAGTTGTTGAAAATATACAGGGGGATCCTGTACAGACCGTGGAGGTAAAAAGCTATCCATAGGTAAATTAACATCTCTACCTAAAAATAATTGAGCTGGAGTGAAATTAGTTACTGCATGTTTACTGCTGTTATAATGAAGAACATAAAATTTTAGCCTGTCTGACCATTCTATAACATTATCTGAGAGCGAGGCAACCGACTCTTTAAGAGAGCGATGAATCCTCTCCAAAAGACCATTTGATCTCGGAAAATAAATTGAAGAATTTCTTTGCTTAATATTAAGAGTTTTTAGGAATTGATCAAACAAATCAGATTTGAAGTTTTTCGCATTATCTGATAAAATAAATTTAGGTATACCATATCTAGAAAAATAAGAATTTAGAGCTTTAATGATGGATGGAGAAGTTACATTGGTTAAAGGTACTGCTTCTAGAAAGCGTGAATAATGATCAACAATAGTAAGAATGAAAAATTTCCCATCATGAGATCTTGGAAGCTTTCCCACTATGTCAATCGCTATCATCTCACCAGGGGCTAAATCACTCTTAGGAATGAATGCGGGTTTGGTATTAGTCTGTTTACTTTTATGCGGTAAACATTTATCACAACTATTGACAAAATTCTGAACATCTTGCACCATCCCATTCCAAAAATAATTCTTTTGCACCATATCTATAGTCTTAGCAATTCCAAAATGTGCTTGATGAGCTAAAGCAATACAACTGTTGACTAAAGTTTTGGGAATAACTATTTTCTTACTTCTATTTACATTGCCTGGTTTTTTCTTAGCAAACATTATTAAATCATTATCTGGGTTAATAGAATAGTTAGGATTAGTTTTTTCTTTAGCAATTATTTTATCTCTGATGTCTTTAAGTTTAGTATCATTTAATTGTTCTTTAAGAATATTTTCAGTAGTTAAGGAATTATTAGTAGGTATGAAAATATTTAATGAATTTACATAAGCATTTGGATTATCAGATCTATCAATGACACGTGAAAGAAAATCAGCTGGATTTTTGAAACCTGGAATATGCTCAACCCTGTAGTTAAAACCTTGTAGATACATACACCATTTAGTTATAATTTCAGTCTGCTTCTCTAGATTAAGATGATAAGTTAGAGCTTTTGCATCAGTTAAGATTTTAAATTGTCTACCATAGAGAAATTCATGAAAATGTTTGATCGAAGCATAAATGGCATAAAATTCTCGTTTAATTGAAGGATATTTTGATTCTGCAGGATTTAGTTGTTTCGAAAAAAATTCAATAGGATAAAATTTATTGTCATGAATTTGCATAAGAATTCCACATATAGCTTGCATTGAGGCATCTGTAACTAAACAAACCTCCTTACTATCGTCGAAGTTCTTAACAGTAGGACTATTTAATAATATACTTTGAATTTTAAGAAAGGAATCATTACACTCTTTACTCCAATTAAATTTTGTACTCTTTTTTGTGAGATTAACTATGGGATGAACAATTTCAGCAAAATTAAAAATGAGGTGTCTAAAATAGTTAACCATACCAAGAAAACTCTGTACTTGTTTAACATTTGTGGGAACGGGAAATTTGTTGATTTTGTTAACATTATCAGTTGCTGGGGAATGACCATTGGCATGTAATTTAAAACCAAGGTAAGTAATTTCTTCTTTGCAAATCTGAAGCTTGGCTGGGTCTAAAGTTAAATTAAATTCTCTCAACCTATCGAATACTTTCTGCAGCCAATCCAACATTTCCTCAAGAGTATCTGCAGCCACAATGATATCGTCCAAAAAATATTGAACATGTTGTCCTTTAAGAGGATGTAAGCAGTTATTTATCACTGTGTGGAAATAGCTAGTTGAATTCACAAGTCCAAAAGGCATTCTGGTAGGGGCAAAATTCCCAAATTCAGTAGCAAATGCTAATTTAGACCTATCTTTCTTATTTAAAAGAATTTGAAAAAATGCAGCTTTGAGATCAAGAACAGTATAGTATTTTTTACCTGCAATGTTTTGCATAATATCGTTGATTCTGGGTAAGCATATTTTATAAGGTTCAGTAATTGCATTTAAAAGTCTATAATCTATAACCATTCTGAATTTAAGTTTGGATGGATCATCAGTTGGAAGAGATTTCTTTTTCACAAAAATGACTGGAAAACAATAATTTGAAGATGAATTTTCAATTATGCCTGCTTCTAAAAGTGAAGCAATCTCCTGTCTGGCAAAGTCCTTAGCAATTCTCGGAATAGGGTAAGGTTTTGTTTGTAAAGCAAAATCATGAAGCAAATTAAATTCAGGAACAACATTATCTGTGCACCCTAAGGTTTGATATGACGTAGAAAATACTGCAGAGTTTTTCATTAAAATATTCAATACACGTTTTCTATCTGTCTCTGATAAATGATTAACTTGAAAATTATCCACACTTAATTGCTCTTTCCTAAGTTGCAACATATCGTGAGTCACCAATGAATTAACTTGAAAAGTTTGAGAATCTCCATGTTTAGAAATTTGATCGTTATTAACTGTTTTTAAATATCCTAATTTTACTCTTTTATCCAAGATTACTTTTTTACTATTGTTATTATGAATATAAATTAAAATAGAGTTGTTATCATTAGATTCATGGAGACTGTAATTTAAATTTAGAGGTAATTTAGTGGTTGATGGACAAAATAAATAATTTGATGAGCTGTTAAGTTTATGAAAAGTTCTAAGTTTAATTATTTTGCCTTGGTTTGGTCTTAGAATTACTCTATGTTTAGGTCTTACATAGTTTTTGGTGCTGTCAGAATTATATCGAACATTTGAGTTGACATTAGCATTAGTATCATTAGAAGAATTAGTATCAGCCATCTGAGAATTAATATTAGAAGTATTATCAGAATTTAGAGAATTATTTAAGTTATCAGAATCATTAACAGTAATATCATTAGTTGAAGAGTTTTGGATGGAATCAGGATTTTTATTGTCAAAAGGAAAAGTTAAGTTGCCCATGATAAGTTGAGAATTGGCAGAATCTAGTAAAACTTTGTTTCTATTGAGAAAATCATAACCTAAGATAATTTGATATTTAGAGTGCCAATTATCATGAGTCACAAAAAAAACATTATGGAACCATGTATTCTTAATTTTAAAATTAAGTTGTACAGCTGAGAAATATGGAATTGAAGCATTATTAATTGTTTTAATATTGACTGACCTAGAAAGAAAATTTAATTTTATGTATTGTTTAAGTATTTCAATGGTTTTTGGTTGAATTAAGGATAAATTAGCACCAGTATCTAAAAGAGCATAGAACGAATTCTTACCAAAATGAAGATTAATTAGTGGTAAGGCAGAAGCATCCACATTACAAGACATTAAATATTTTGAGTTAACATTAGAAATAAAAGTATCAACACCCTCAAACTCATTAAAAGAACATTTATCATCAAGGGTCCTGTGAAATTGAGGGGAAAATTTAGAATGATGCCCAGAACCCCTTAAAAGTTTAAATTCCTACGATGACTGCGATTATATGGCCTGAAATTTCCGTGATTCCTGCCTCTGTTGTATCTCGGTACAAAGTTTCCTCTGCGATTGCCATTGCCTCTAGAAAAATTTCCTTGATTACGGTTGAAACCTGGAAAATTACCACCCTGACTTGGAGAATTTTGAATATGTGGAGATAAGTTACCCTGACTGTTTACTTGACCATCATCTCTCCTCAAGCTACTCCCATGACTGTATGATTGTGGAAAATACCAGCAATCTTTAGTCCTATGCGGCTTATTGCAAATATGGCAAACGTCCTTATCCTCTTTTAATTTTTTCAACTGTTCCGCCATATCTAGCAACATTTTATTCGAATCAACCTGCTGTTTTAATAATACCTGAATTAAAGAATCCTGGGTATTTTGACTCGTGGATGGAATAGCATTTATATTATTCACCATAAGCGCCTGCTGCTCAAAAGCCTTCTCAATATCCATAGCCTTAGCGACTAGATCCTCAAAATTATCTGTCCCAAACTTCAAAACTTCAGTTTTGATATCTGATCTAAGGGCCTCTAAAAATTTTGTAAACATAAGGTTCATTTTAAGAGCCTGCATTTGCGGAATATCCTCATTATTGGGGACCATCAGATGTACAATCTTTCTGATCTCATCAGAAAGTTCCTTAACAGTCTGCTTGGGACGTTGGCAAGTAGTAGAGTATTTATATGAAGCCTCCTGAAAAGTTTCCTCCTTTTTGAATCTATCCCTCAGAAGCCTGACTAAAGCGTCAAAATCCTCCTCATTCCTAGCAATAGGGTCTCCAGAAATAAATTCCTCAGCTTTATCACGGCAGTGCAATCTGAGTAAAAGTACTCTACTCTCATTATTCAAGTGCTGAATGTTAGAAACATCCGCAATGTGCCTAATGAAGAAAGATACATTTTCATCCTCCTTCCCGTGAAATTTTGGCAAAGAAGCAAGCAATGCCTGAAATTGGATATCATGGTTGTTCATGTTTATCCAGAAAAAAATTTATACACCTCCCCAAAAATCTATTATTTAACAAATCTCAAAAATTTTCTCGCCTATCTATTGCAATCCCAAAATTTTTGCACTAAAATGAAATGATAATAGAATATAAATAAATATGAAATATTTTTCAAAGATGTTCAAAGAAATTAAATCCCTTATCAATTTCAATAATAAAAGTACCAAAATATATTCATAATCACATATAAATAATTAAGAAAACACTGGAGAAATGATAAAAATAAATATAGCACATGGATATCCAGATAAAATAAAAATGATAAATAATTTAAGACATATGTACACTTCCTAATCTTAGAAATCGATCATCAAATTGCATTATTAAATTTAAGATTCTCTTCAACATTTGAAAAAACATTATCTGCAAAGTACTATCAATATCTCAAATATAATATAAACTCAAAATTATTTATAAAATAACCTCATATCTACCACTGGATCAACTGAATAATAAGATTATTAAATTAATTTGAAAAAAAAAATAACACTTTAAGTTATTGACTATTATTTTCACACTAAATAAACTGAGAGTAAAAAAAAATTTTACTTTAAGTACCGTTTCCAACTACGGTAAAAAAAAATTAAACTAACTCAAAATAATTACTTGAGTCATTAAAGTACAGCACAAAAAGAGTCATAAATAATAATAAATAGTATCATAACCACAATCCTAACTGGTACACGTCGCCAATTAAATATTAATAACCCAAGAAAAAGACTGTGTCGACGGCACCAAATAAATAGGAACACAACCCAAATCGTGACTGGTACACGGCGCCAATTAAATATAGCGAGATTTAGGGATCGGAGAACTTATACCGGGAAAAATTAATGAAGTGATGATTCTCACGAAAAATACTCCGATTGAATCCAAACCTGAAAATTCAATTTTGAAGATAGTACAAGTTAACTATCCCAAAATCTCTCTATATGACGTAAACTCAAGTGACAGTAACATTGCGTTGTGAAATAAGTTAAATTAAAAAGGTTAAAATTTAATGTTGGAATAACTAGAATTTAAGTTGAAAGCTTAATTGTAAAATTTAAGAATGATAAACATTTATACAAAAGTTGATCCATCTGAAATCGGCGAAATGTAAATTAAGAAAATAAATAACTCACCAAATAGATGACACACATAGATTTATTTGAAGCAGAAAGAGCACTCACAAAATATTAATATGCAAAGAACTTCAGTTGATTATATTAATTCACATTCTTTCTTCTTTCACAATATTTCTTACCAGATAATTTTTAATAATTTTAAATCATGAGAATACATTCAATATGTATGATGTTCAGTTCTTTTAGATTAATTTAAAATGTTATTCGTTTAAATAAGTTTATTGTTTCAAAATTTAATGTTCGTCATTAAGGATGTTCTTGAAGATTAAAAAAAAGTCTCTCAGAAAAATGGCAGATTCTTTTACACGGTAAATTCCGTTGTCGATGAACATAATTTTTTTATGCTTGAAGTGAAATGCTATTGTTATATATGGATAAATTCAAGAAATGGAGTTCATTGTTGGAATAGGAAAATGAAGAATATGAACGTTTTTCTTCTATCACGCTTGCATCTATCTGATGAGAAATCACTCAGGGATGTACGAAAATTCACGGACTGGCTCTCCGAACACGCTGAAGAATGTAGGTGGGTCTAGATGTCAAAGTAGATTGGCTAGCATCTAATTCTGCTGGTTCAATTTAATACATCGTAAATACTCTTCAATAAATTAGCTATAGCTGATAAATAGCTCAAGATGTCGAAAAGAGATGGTAACACTGCTCCGTAGCATCTAAAAATCTAAGTATCTCTATCTCTCGAGAAAATCACAACACATTTCCACCCAGTAAGTGAATAACTTCATCCAGTGCTGGAACAAGCTCAACTGCCGCCAGGCCAGAGGCCCGACAGCTCAAAAAAAAACGTTGTTAGTCGATCAAACGAATCTGGCGAAGTGATTCTCCTTCAATACTCAAAGTACGATCTCTCTCTCTGAGATTTGAAATCTCCGCCAATCAAAAAGGAGCATCTCCTAACGGTTCCGAATCTAACTGTCGCGCTCGCGACACCACCTGATGGATTTTTTGAAGAAGCTCACCCACGCGGTCAAAGTCAAATATTAACTGTTGACGACACGTCATTGCGAATGTTCTATGAGCTTCTATCTGTCACCTTGAATCGGACTGATAATGACCTTGCCTCACTTGAGTCACTGACCCAGATACAAATGCGCGGGAACTAAGAAATAATGCCTGCTTGTTTACCCGAAACATCCAAATACTCATCAATGGCGTCTGATCGCAAATCTCGACGAAATTCAAAACAGAAAAAACGAAAGTAATTAAAAATCTATAACTGCCAAACTAATGGATGAAAACAAATGAAATTTTAGCAATCTAAATAAAATTAAAATTTCTTTCCACCAGATATGTTTTTGAAAGTAAAATATTTAAATTAAGAAATTTTGAAAAATGATTATTGGACTTAGAAATTTTGAAATGAAATATGGAAAAGTTCACGATTCTGAAAGAATTTGCCTGAATTAAAATAAATGAATTTGAACTTTCTGTAAAGAATAAAATTAACAATTAACCAATTTTTTAATCAATATTATTAAAAAGGAAATACACTATATTTTGGAATAATTTATTTTAGACTGTATATTATTTAAACGTTAGAAAAAGTAAGTTATAAATATTTCTTTTTTAGATAATTTGAAATGAAGTTTAATTAATATTGCAAAGTGAATAAAATGTAAATTAAATTGAATGAATAAATATCCTAAAACATATGTAATGGAAAGATTCTGAAATTAATTAATATTTTCACCAAAAGTAAACAATTTAGAAAGAATGTTAGATTTAAAATGCAAAAATGAAATTTAGCTTAATTAATTTAAATGAATTTAATGAATTTAATTAAATTGAAGAATAAATTAAAGTTAAATGTAAAATACTGAATAAATTAAGAGTTAAATTTTTAAATCATAACAAAAAGCATTCTATTACCTTTAGCATTTGGTAATATAATGAACTCTGTTTTGAAGACTCGATCTTCAATCTCTGCTGGAACTGTAGCAGACAAAGTTTCTCTGGCTACTGTAATTCCATCAGCCAACGTGACATCATGAGTATGGGGTTTCAGTGCACCAGTTTTTAAAAATAACTTATACATACGTTCTCCCGCAATGGAACGATTCGCTCCCGTATCTGCACAGACTAACATTTTCTTATTGCAGATCGTGATAGGCACATTTGGAGCTGAAACTGTTGAAGTATTTAAACTATACAACTTAAGACGATGTGCTTGCACATTTTCTTTTTTAACCGAAGGGGTACAATCTGGGCATTTCTTCTTTATAAATCCCAGTTTACCACATCCATAGCAAATAATATCAGATTCTAAGCGTCGATTAGCAAACTTAGGAGGAGATCTGTCTTCTTTTAGAGGCTTACTCTGCTTCCAATTATTATCTCGATGATAAAACTCTTTTTTCACTTGGGGTACAACCGGATCTCCCTTAGGGAACGTACTTCTTATGATTTCGTAGGCATCTAGTTTTTCGGCGAGGTCGACTGGCGAATTTAAATCTTCCCAGTCATCTAACATATGCTGTTTGCATTCAACAGGCACGCGCTTTTTCATTTGATCTGCTATGATCAGATCCTGGAGTGCTTCAAAAGACATTACAGTTAACTCTTTAAGCCAGTTTCTAGTTTCCAGTTGTAGCTTGAGCTTCTCAAGCTCAAAATTCATCTCAAGCTTTTTAAACTCCATCTCTTTTGCCCTACGCTTCTCTTCTAATTCCAGCTCTTCTGCCCTACGCTTCTCTTCTAATTCCAGTTTACGCTGTGCTAACTCTGCTTCTTTTTGTTTATCCTCTAATTCCCGCCTACGTTGTTTTTCTTCCCGAGTTGCAATTTGATTCCTGACTAATGAATTCACAAAATCAACATCGAACGAGGGGGAGGATTTGATTTTTTCCCGCAATGTGACAACGGTCATAGTGGTTTGCACATCTAAATTCATTTCTAACGCAACCTGGAACAAATCCTCTTTGCGAGCAGTTCAGACATTTTAAATTTTAGCAAAACAACTAGCCGAAAACCCTATAAATGCCAAAAAACTCGTTTAAACCGTACCCCAGACGTGAGCTTCGCCGTTACAAATCATATAAACTTTTAATAAAACAAAACAGTGAGCTTTAACCATAATACGAATACGAACTCTTACTACAAAACAGAACAAACATTCAATCTCTTTCGATAAACTGGATTTCATAACGCGACACATTCAAAACAATATTTCAAATGAGATTAAAAAAAAAACATAACTGAATAGTTGTCACTTAAATAATATTCTAGATGAAAACAAAACGCATAACTGAATAATTGTCACTTAAATAATATTCTAAATGAAATAAAACACATAACAGAATAATTAAACTTTCAACCAATATTATTTTTAAATTACTAAGACAGCTTAATATCGGTTTTGTTCTGTACAACTTTAAAAAAAAAGACATTCTACCTTAATAAATTCAAAACAAACATAACTTACTCATTCACTTTTAAATTTCACAATAATGCTTCTTTTCTTAATAAACCAAGAACTCAGAATTAAATACTTACGTTCAACATTAAATAAGAACAAACATTTATATCGAAACTGTACTCAATTATTTTAAAACCAATAATAAAAGAAAAACAAAAAGTAATAAATTCTTTTAAAACTAATAATAAAAGAAAAACAAAACATCTTTATAATAAAATTACGAATACTTTATATTAATTTGACCTGAAAACGATAATATAATAATTTTACTTGAAACTGATATCAGTTTTACCATTTTTTTTTTTTTGAATCAATAAAAATTTATTTTAACACTTTCACGATACGCAATCGAATGAAATCAAAAGTAGGGGAGGGGGGAAGAGGAAATAATGTAAGAACAAAATAAAACATAATGCAAAAATGAAACAAAAAATGTTAAGAATAATTAAAATGAAGTTAAGAATAAAAATAATTAAACTCAAGAATGCATTATTTGTAGCTATTAAAAAAAATTTACAGATCCGTTTTAAAACACACGTTAACAATTTTCACTTATATGATGCAATGGCGACGATCGTTTACGCCATTTTCTTGATTCTGCTGAGAAGCGAAAAAGCTTCCAACACTGAAATAAGATCCTAAGATCTTTCTGGATGTAAAACTATATCACTGCGAATTTTATTTGTCGAAATAAAGCACTTTGCATTTTATCTGCAGATTTCTAGCTGTAGAAACAGAGCACTTTTTCACTGGATTTCTATTTGCAGAAAAATGAATCACATAGCACTTTCACTGCGGATCTGTAGTTGTAGAAAAAGAGCACTTCTAACTGCGGATTTGTAGAAATAAATCATAATCACATCAAAAAACTTTCTGTAAAAAAAAAAAAAGAAAGCGCCAAGTTCTCCTTAATGTTTCGGCCGTAAAAAGTACTGATATTCTGATGTTCGCCCAAGTTAAAAGTCAAACATCCGAAATCTTTCATTCAAAATGGCTTCCTGCGACTTGGCCGTTAATGCATTTTAGGTTAAAAACATTAGAAGAATGTAATGCTGAGAAAAATAAATTAGAATACATAATACAACCTGATTGATGTTAAACATGCCATATCTTTCATTTGAAATAAATAATTACGTCGATAAATCATTTCAAAATTAATGATTGGAAATTATGCATTTAAAAGTAATATCGGAATGCAAATAGGCAAATTCGTATGATGATATTGTAATTAAAAGCTTTGTGATACATACCATTGAGTTTCAAGAAACATTAGTTTTGATTAACCATCATTTAGTTTTACCATGGTTTAATGACCATTTTGTACGGTTTATTGTCATTAACACGAATTCCAATGAATATTTTTTCATCAAATTTCACATTGTGTTACATTATATGAGACGTTGAGAACCAGAGTGGACCATTCTTGACAGCTGTGATTTCGAAATTATGTTTTTAAAACTGTGTATTATATTTTAGTACTTTGTACAACAAAATGCGTAAAATATTAAAAAAAATGTAGTAGACATGTAGATCATTATACATTCTTTAGAATTTGAAAAACCTTCTAAAATGGATTAACGGCCAAGTCGCAGGAAGCCATTTTGAATGAAAGATTTCTGATGTTTGACTTTTAACTTGGGCGAACATCAGATATCAGTACTTTTTACGGCCGAAACATTAAGGAGAACTTGGCGCTTTTTTTTTTTACAGAAAGTTTTTTGATGGGATATCACTGCTTTTTGTAGGTTTTATCAAATGTATAAAGGATATAAATATAATAAATTTATAAATGTCAAAGAATTTTAAAACTATTTTATTATGCTTTACAGGGTTGTTACGTTTAAAACAGCTGTTTAAAACATGACATTTAAAACAATGTTTAAAACATGTTTATTGTTTATAATGACACAATGTGACAATTCACAAATTAAATTCACGTGGAAATCTTTCAACAGAAAATTAATTATTGTAGAAAGAATTTTATTATTGATTTTTAATTGTTGGCTACTGCTATAATGAAAAATGTTTAAATTTAATAGGAAAAGGCTGTTAGATTTTTAGTTTTTTATCTCTCTATATTAAAATAATATGATTTTTTCAAAATGTTATGATTTTCAGCTTGACAGTAGGTATTCAGTTGTAAGTACACAAAATTACAAGTCTGTTAGCTATACAGTTTCTGAGAGCCGGCTCTGTAACGGACAGACAGAGAAGTGGGACGAATAGGGTTTTGTTAGATGAACGAAACCCAAAAAATGTTATGCTAAGAATCAAATAAAGTGGACAATTTTGTAGAAATAACACCTTTATCTTGGTGGATAAGCTTTGAAAAACACGTCTATAAAAATGTCATGCAGATCATAAAACAATTACAAGCAGCTGTATGCTCTACTGCTGGTTTAGAAAGAGTGTTTTCTACTTTTGGCTTTGTGCAGAACAAAACTAGAAATCTGTTAGGTGTTTGATAAGGCTGCCAAACTTGTTACTATTTTTAAAGAACTTAATAATTAAATGTTTTAGTTTAGAATAAAAAAATTAATTGTTAATTAATGTTCGGTATTTATTATATAATTTTGTTCTTCCTTAACTGTTTTTTAAAAATATTTTCATTCTTTATATTTAATTTATTAATTTTTGCTCACTTTAATCAAAATTGTGCTGTTGAATGAGAAAAAAACGTTTTAAACAAAAAAAAACACGTTTTTGTTTTTTTTCCAAACCTGATGCTTTACAAATCTATATTTTTATTTGTAGTTTACATCAAAATACTAGCCGTCTGAGGCAAACAATATATTCTTTCTTATATGTATTCTACGCACTTCATCATATTACTTTTATTCATAACTAGCCGAAGTACCTGGTGTTGTTCGAGATTTAAAGAATGTTTGTGTAGAAAAATCAATTTCAAAATTAAACATGTTGTATAGATAACTTCAAAATGTTAAAATATGCCAATATTTCTATAATCGTGTTTTTATCATGATTCAATACGTTCCTCAAACTCGTATGACGTTGTACTCACCTGCTGACATCTTACCTACTTGCTTTCACTATTACTCATATTGATACTTTCTTTGTATGATTCCCAAACATTTGAAAAAGTCCGTTAAACTTCCAATGTGACGTTATATTAATTTTCTTTTTTAATTATCGAATGACGTCATATTAACCTGCTTTCTGTATTTACACATACTCATACTCCTTGTATTATTGAGAAATGTTTGAAAATTTCCGTTATATTACCAATATGACGTCATATTAATCTTTTTTTCCATTGCTGAAACTTTTTATTTTTATTTTCATTTTTCACGTGGAAATCTTTCAATAGAAAATTAATTATTGTAGAAAGAATTTCATTGTGGATTTTTAATTGTTGGCAACTGCTATAACGAAAAATGTTCAAATTTAATAGGAAAAGGCGGGAAGAGTTCAATATCCTGTGTTGGTAGGTTTGGCGAGTTGTTTTTGGCGATAAATGTTTGATTTGGTTGTTGCGATATTTAGTCTTTGGAGTTTTAACTTAACAACTGAAATTTTCTTGTCTACGTGACATCACACCCCTTTTGGCAGCAGTTTGGATTTTTTTGCCAATCGCGCGAGCTAGCACAGGATATGGAACTCTTTCCGGAAAAGCTGTTAGATTTTTGGTTTTTTATTATTTAAAAATTAACACTACATTATTTCGATTCCGGATTACTTTAGTTGCCTCGACCGTGTTTTAATACACCTACACGTAGCATTTCACAATTCTGGCTTTCAAACTGTTGATTTGTATAGAAGTGCAGACAGACAGATTTTCATTTTCATATATTAGATTTACTTGCTCAATCCTTCGCCAAATCGGAAGTTTCTGTTAGAGAAATTCTCTTTGCGATCATTGGCAGCATATCTTATATTTTGTGTTGTTATCCATTTCATCTTTATTGACAATTACCGCTTAATTTACTTAGGAATTTACGCTTCATGTCCGTTTGCATCGTTACACTCTCTAATACGGAGATTTTTAATCCTGTTAAGGGGACAGTGGACATTCAAAATCATGAAATGTGACTGAAAAATTGATTTTTTGTATTTGAAGAATTATGAAACTAGATGCTCAAATTTATCTGATGCAAAAAGAATTTTTCAATTCTGAGGCTTCTTTGCACAGATATGATCTTTTATTTTTGTTAAAACTCTACATATTTATACAGTTTTTTTAAAAATTAAAATGCTGTTTTATCAAAAGTGAAAATTTTGCACATTTCTAACTTTTGAAACGTTCCATGCGCATTCCTAATTATCAGATTATTTTGAAATTTACTCTGTATATCCTCTATATATTAATGAATAAATGTTAGCAGAAAAAAATGTATCTCAGGAGTATTTTAATGTTTAAATATGTGCGCATATGAAAAAAAAAAAGCTACTTTTTTAGAAAAAAACAAGGTATAATTATGAAAATATATTTTTTCTGATTATACATTCAGCGAACATTGACAATTTATGCCAACTTCCATTCTAATATATAAAAAGTACCTCATAAATAAATATTGTCTTATTTTATGAAAAAAAAAATGTGCATGGGGCATTTTAAAATACGATAATTTTTTGTTAATTTTAAATTTAAAAATTGAATAATTTAAAAACTTTTTATTATTTTAACACCAAATTTTGAATATGACTATTTGAGCTTGTCATTAACTAGTCGGCCAATTTTCAAATGAATCCATCAAAATTCTAGGATTTGTTTTTTAATGTCCACTGTCCCCTTAAGTAATCTTCTGTAATTTACACTGAAGCGAAGTGGTTCTTGTTAAACGCCTGTTAAGCTATCCATATTTACAGTAAACCATATTGATGCTAATTTTTACCCTTTCATTCTAACATTGGAACGATTAAGGAAGATTAGAAAATCTACGGACGCACTGCCGTTCTTCCATTAGAAAATCTACCATTATTCTCATCTAATCATCTTAGATAATATGTCAATATGTCTTGGTTTTAAGATTTTAGCTAAATTTACTCGAAAACCTGAAGCTAAAATGCGAGGAACCTCATTATAGAAGATTCATTCTAATGTACATATTGATAAACTGGATATATGTTATAAAATTATAATAATCTAGAACTGGCAGTTTCGATGCTTTAATTCTGAAAATTCTCTTTCTATAATAAACTTTTAAGAGAGTAAAGACTAACAATATAGTAAGAGTAAGTATAATAACAGTACAATATAATAGCAAGAGCAGAGGTCTTCTGTAGTGACGAAAGATTGAAACTTTATTAACATTCGTGCGTTATGCCATTTAATTAACCACATAATATTAATAGATGATTACTCGCCCTAAAAATTTGTAATAAAAAATAGCCTCTAGCGTCAAATTCTCTCTAAGCTTTGCGACACTTAACGAAATATCGCCAAATTTGGCGACAAAAATACCCTGTTTATGTGGACATCATAATGATGCATATGTATTATATATGTGATGCATATGCATATATATATATTTCAAATAAAATCCAGTGTGTATATATATATATATATATATATATATATAAAGTTTATTAACATCATTAAAATGCACTTAAAGAACTAACAACCCACTGGAATTTTGCCAGATTGACTGAGTGCTATTGCGATTAGAATACCGACATTTATAATAAAATTTATTTTAAGGAAGTAAAAAATAGAAAAACGGACAGATAAACTAAAAGATTTGCCTTCCCAAACTTTTTTTAAAAGAATATAAAAAATTCATTCTGCTTGAAACCATGTAACACCTTCAAACTCAGGCTAATTTTCTGTAATCAGGCTTTGGCGACCAACTCTGGCGTCAAATATGAGCGAGGAAATGATTGTCTAGGCAACTATTATTACTTAAATGCTTATCGTACAACAAAAAACACAAATGGTTGCAACAATGCAATTAATTTAATTTGCCAATTGAATGTGTTACGAACTGTATATAGCCAAATCAGCACCCCTATTTGAAGGGTTTAAAGGCAGAAATTCTATGTTTTCAGACTTTTCTGGTTAATTGTGTGACAAAACCTACTTACTTGTCAAATTTTATGATTCTACGACTGTTAGAAGTACCTTAGTTATTTGATGATCACCAACTTTAGTTATTTGATGATCCCCTGTGAGTCAGTTACAAAAAAGCTCTTTTTCGGAATCTCAAATTTCGAAAAATATTAAATACAGAAATCAGAAATCTTGGAACCTAGTTCAGTTTGATTATATTAATGTGTGTTAAAAAGGAAAACTCTCTAGTTCTCCCCAAAACGCAGTTATGAGGGGGTGAAAAGTAGGCCGAAATGGTCAGGGAAAAGGTAGCTTACGGCCTGTGCGAACTCGGCGAACGCACTGCCGTGCTCCCAGATACCATAATCACATTATCATAATATCACAATATAAATCCAGGGCCCGACTAGCAAGTTTCTGTGCCCAGGGCACTTTAAATTTTTCATGCCCTCTTAGATGGTTGATTTACTGATACTAGTTTATTTAACATATTACACACTTATTCGAAAAGTGTCAACTCAAAAAATTAAGTTTTCTGGAAAATTAAACAGTTCCAGGAATAAAAATAAAATATTTTTTTCTATTTATTGAAATGTGCTTTTCGCCATAGATTGAGATATATTTTTGTCATTTCATCGTATTAATATCTCAAATATCACATATTTTTTAGTTGTGCCACTTTTTGAATGAATGTGCAATATGAAAAAATTGAATTACTTGATAAATACAGTACATCAATTAGTTGAAAATAATGATAAGAAATCTACTTATTAATGATGTTATTGATATTAAATGATAAAACCAAACTGATGCTGTGTGCAAACAAAAGTCCTAAAAGTATTCAAACAACTTCTATTTTAAACATATTTATGAACTTTTTGTTTTCCCTTCAGATTTCAAGTGACGTATGAGACTGAAATGTGATAAACTTAGAAAAGTGAATTCCCAAAACAACTATTAGATTTGTTATGCTTAATTTTTCAGAAATAAAAACGTTGGCACAGTTATGATATTTTTTTATGGAAATTTAGATAAAATTATAAAAAATTTCGTGCCCGTCAGAAATTTTGTGCCCAGGGCATAGGCCCCGGGTGCCCGTGCGATAGTCAGGGCCTGTATAAATCCCTGTGGATTTCTAGCCCGAGTTGGGTAGCCAATTTCAATTTTGTATCACTCACTGTAGAATAATTATACTTTTAGTATCTCGGGGTGGATTGAATAGTTCTTTTATAAGACAAGAAATCATTCTTTACTGGTATTTTCATAAATTTTATTACATGTTGACACAAAACACACACATCACAAACGGCACATTACACGTATATATAAGACTTCACTTTTTACATTTCCGGAGAACAAAAAACACATCAGGTTCTATTTACAACACCGCTCTTCGAAAAAACATACTTTCTTCGGTTAAGCTCACGTGACAACTCAACTGAACAAAAAAGTATTTCTAGATCACGTGATGCGTGGCGCGTTTCGTCGGGAAGAGTCTATTTTTCTGGAAGGGGCTTTCTGCATTACAACAGTGCATAAGATAGGGATTTGAAAATTGGTATACATATAGAAAAGCATATTTTATTAAAGAAATTTGAAAAATAGAAAAAATCGACCGGTAAATTTTTATTTTATCAAAAACCTGATTTTTTTTATGGAAAAAGAAATTTATTGTGCATATTGCAGCAAATTGACATTTCATTTTTCACCTCTTCAGTCCTTGGTTACCACTATTTCAGAATATTAATTTACAGAGAGGGGGGAGGGATTTATTTTCTCGGATTCTATGGCCCAATCACAACAGGGTTTGGATGATTCGACGTGGTTTTCGATCGCATTGCAAGTTTTAGTTTCATTTTCCACCGCCAGGGGCGCAATATTTTCTCAAGTTTTATAGACCCTATTTTGACGGGAGTTGGTTCATTCAACTCCCTTCTTATAACGGGTGCCCGTGTCGGATATTCGTGTTGACAAATTTCGACCCCCTGCGGTGGAAGATGGAACTAAAGGATGTTGCAGCGCGTGCGCAACACGCCTGCTACATTTTGCTGCAGGCAGCGGAAACACGTTTCGGAAGTTCATGAAGATCAAAATACGCTCCTGTCGGCGGAAGGTGAAAATAAAGGATTTTCCGTTGCATGCACAGAACTTTTAAATAAATAATTTCATGCAAAATCATGTTAAAGATATAAAATTATACAAACTTTAGGTCTGTTTAAATTTATTATCACGGTCCCGGGTAACGCCGGGCTGGTCAGCTAGTAATAAATAAAGTATCGAAACAGGGCAACCAATTAATTTCGAGATTTATTTGCAGGTTTTTCCCTTGCGCTTTTCTATAATCTAGAGGTGCTATTAAAAAAATAAGGGGGGCTGAATTCGAATTTCTTGCTGAATTAGTGGCATTGGTTCGTATTTGAATTTAACGTGAACGATGACACAGGCAAACCCTAGTCTCCATTTAAAACATAAACCGTCACATTTTGTACATCGATTTAATATATTTATTATAATTTTATGTATTTATAATTTAATTTATTTATTAAGTTTTAGTCAAAGGTTGATTATGGAAGATTACTGGGCAAAAAGTTGTTAAATTTATTTAATTACGAACGATAAAGTCCGCTATTATGAGTTGATTGTGAGAAATAGACTCCACACAACGGTTTCACTCTTTAACTCCTCTAAAAGAAAACACGTGCTGTGTTTACATGCCCGAAGGATTTATATGAATGATCATGAAATTAGTTGTCCCGTGCGAGACAATAAAGTTTTGTAGAAAATATTGGGACGTCTTAGAAAAATCGGAGCATGTGGCCATGAGAATTGTGACCATATGACTTATAATAACACATGGGCTGATAAGTTCCCGGTCTAATAAGGAAAACATAACTTTTTAACAAAACTCTATAACTTTAATAAATAACGTAACTTTAATAATAAATAATAATAATTTAATAATAAATAATAATAATTTAATAATAATAATAATTTAATAATAGTAATTTTATAATAATAATTTAATAAATGAATAATAATAATAATTTTATAATAAATAACATAATTTTATAAACGAAAAACTCCACACAGTGCTTAGAATCATCGACTCGTTGTTGTTTTTGGTCAAAAGTCAACACGTGCGGCAGCTACTTTGACAACAGCTTTTTCATAGACAAATGTTCATTCAAAATAAAACCTACACGTTCCTTGGATATCTTCAGCGTCTGAGTTATCTCCTGCAACTTCACTTTACGGTTCCCCAAAACGATTTTGTGGACTTTTTTTTATGTTTTCCGGAGTAACCACCTCTTTTGCAAGGTGCATCACTGGTGTCCTTACGACCACGTTTAAATTCAGCAAACCAGTCAATAATGGTTGATTTACCTGGTGCAGTGCCCGGATAACGTTTATCAAGCCAAGCTTTTGTTTGAACGGTGTTTTTTCCCATCAAATAACAATTCTTGAAATTCTTGTTTATCCATTTTTTTGTTTATCAACTAAGTCGTTCAACTGAAACCACTCTAACGTTTTATCCACACGGCGAATCGTCATGACATTTTTTCTGCTACCATTTAAAGGTTAGTATTTACTAAAAAAAGCATCAGTTCGGCGATTGCAACGAAATCTGTGTGCCAGACCGGGAACTTATCAGCCGATGTGTTAACGTCATATCGACTAGTTGTGCTGTTAGGGACCTTGTAATTTGAAAGTCCAGAGCTTAAAACTTTTAACATTTATCTGTAGTTTTCAAATTTTCTTAATGTGTAATATTCTGTATGTTGAAAATTCATGTTATTAAACATGATAGTATAATACTTTTAATTGAAGTAATGAATTAGCTAATGGAAAGTTACAAATTTATTGCAACTTACTGCGTTTATTTCATCACTTCCTTTCTTTTACAAATTTTTTTAAGAGTTTTTAAATTACGTTGTTTTATTTTTTACGAATAAATACTTCTAGAGCTATTTCTTTTTTATCGCCACTGGAACAAAATTTAGAAAGATTCACTCATTTCACTACGTTACAGAAGTATTGTTGAAGAATAAAAGTTTAAAATTTCTTCTCCATGAGTCAAAACTGAAAATTTCTTTGAAATAGTTATTGTTTCTTATTTATGTACTAAAAATGATGAAGAAAGCTTGGCTTCAGAGCAAAAAAATACTAAATTAGATTGTCAAGATACGTTTGTAAAATAAATAATAATAAATCTAAATAAATGTTATATTAGTATGAATGTGTGACACTGGTTGATAAATTGGCAATCTATATATATAAATGAATTTATAATCTCATTCTTAATTATTCATGTAAAGCAAAGCAATTAATATTACTTGATGAAAACGAATTTTTAATATATTATTATACAAAAGCATAATTGCATGTTTTTTTTGTTTTTTTTTTACTTTGTAATAAATGGCGTTATTAAATATCTTAGATATTTATTCTTATATTTTTGCATGTGATTAAGTAACTAAATTCACTCGCCATCTACGCGATAAGATGCCAAGTCAGGCGTCCACTTGGGCAATTAACCCTTTAGCGGGCGGTGGTCACAAAAAAGGACACCTAATTTTAATTCCAAAACTGACAAACGGCACCAAGAATAGTTAATTAAAATTTTCCTTTTATTAAGTACCGGAAAATAAGCAAGTTTCTTTTTACTAATGGATTCGTTTGTAAATTCCGGTGTCAGTCTATTATTTCATCATTTTGCAAACAAATTTACTCCGTGCCGGAAAGGGTTAAATGGAGGTATGATTCAGCTCGAGTTATAGGAGCTTTAGGTTCTATGTGTAAGTAAAATGGAACATAGCTTCTGCTCAAAAACTCAAATCCAGACCACTTTCCTTTAACATGTTTCTGGCTCCATGCACTACTGTTTGATTATATCTCTCGACCACATCATTCTGCTCAGGGGTAAACGTGTTCATCAACTCATGGACTATTCCTCTTTCTACACAGTACTCTTCCAATTTCTAATTCACATACTCCCTGCCATTATCAGACTTTATAACCTTAACCTGCCTACCTAAAAATCTTTCTGCACCATTAATAAGTTGCCGTAAAATCTCAAAAAAGTCTGATTTTTCCGTCATGGGGTACAAGGATACTTTCCGTGAATAGTTATCTATAATTGAAAGAAAATACTGCTCCCCCTGTCTACCTTTTGCATGGCATGAACCTCAGACATCTGTAATTAAGAGCTCAAGTGGAAAGTAAGATCTAGTAAAATTTCTAGACCTGAAAGCTGTCCTTTTGCATTTATTTAGTTTACAATATTCACATTTAAACCCCCCTCTTTCTCTTAAAACAGGTAAACCCCAGCACCAGAATTTCTACAAGTATGTACTATTAAATAAGGAATAACATGAGCTAGATGTCTGTGCCAAACAGTCATATCATCATGTTTACTAACAGATGATACCTCAAAAGTAAGTTTCTTGTTAACTGTACCCGGAACTTTCGAATGAAGAAAATATATCCCATTTTATGATTAGCTTTAAATAGTGGTTGTCCGTCGCAAGATATCGTCACTTCACCACATCCACCAGTAAGCCATATTTTTGTCTAACCGTTCTCCAGATATTAAATTACGTTTTAGTTTAGAAGAATACATAACATCTTTAAACATCAAAATTCTTTGACCAAATTTAGTTTTATTGCTCCTTTTCCCACAATAGGAAAAGTTACTCCCTCAATAGCTACTGCCATGTGCTCATCATTAAAGGGGTATATTCAACAAACAGATCCTTATCTTTACAGAAGTGATGAGAAGCTGCGGTATCAAAGACCCAGTCAGCCTCTCCATTATTTGCTTGAGACAAAAAGAAAGAAAGATGTATAAGACTTACGCTGGGGACTTCTTACTTTAAAGTCTCTAGACTGGTTTCTCATTCTTTCTCCAGGTCCATGGGAACTGTTGCGTCAATGTCTATCTCTCTGTGGGGATCTAGGCTTAGGTCCAAAAAATGTTTCTTCAACACGAGGGCTTTCACTTCTTTTCAATGGCGAAAGATCACGATACTCAGAAAAATCAGCAGATGGTGATGAATCTCTACTTCAATGAGTCATGCTTTTCAGAAAACTCCGGCACTGACTTTTAACGTGTCCTGGTTTTCTACAAAAATAGAAAGTCACTCTCCTTTTGCTTCTCTTTTGGAACTGCTGTGACTGCGCTTCAACATAAATCTTGCATTGGTCACTCTCTCAAATTAAGCCTCCTCTCTCTAGCAACCAACGACGTTACAACATCATTTAAAACGAAGTCCTGCTCTTTCCATCTGAGAATGGCCTGTACCATATTATCAAATTTAGTTGGTAAAAACCTGAGCAACTAAAAAGTCACGTATACATCATCAAAATTCTTGTTAATTCCCTTAAGTTGATTAGCTTTCTCAAGAGTCAGGAGGCATATAAACTAATGCTTTCACCACTGGCAATTTTACACTCGCACAATTTAGTAAACTCTTGGATATGGTGATTTCTAGTATCAGGATAAAAATGTGTAGAGTTTCTTCCACACATCGACTGGATCATCACAATTTTCTATAATTTGGTTCAATATTAAGGTAAATAGTAGATAGTGCCAATTTTGTTTGAATATGAAAATTTCTTACATCTTTTTCTGTAAAATGTCCATCCTTTATCACTACAGGTACCTTTTCAACTTCAGTAACAATTTCCCAAACATTCTTCTCCATCAATAAATACTTCACAGGTGGGGATGATCTAACTACACTCGGTTAAAATTAGCTTTGAGTTAACTCAATACAGTTGAACCTCGAAAATCCGGAATCGTTGGGACCGTAACGATTCCGGATTTTGGAGGTTCTTATAAAAATATTTCCCGCAGTCCGCCATTTTGTTTCTTAAACGATATCAATATAAAGGTAACATCTGGCTAAAAGATTTATGAAAAGATTTTATTTATTTGGAACAGCTTGCGTCGAAGTGTTTATGAAATAATACATACATATTTTGATTATTGTATGTCTTTTAGCCAGATGTTACCTTTATTTTGATATCGTTTGAGAAACAAAATGGCGGACCCCGGGATAATACGCAAGCTGTTCCTAATAAAATAGGAATAATACACTAAATACTCATGCTGAAATTAAAGATACATATTAAAACACAATAAATTAAAATATAGTACACAATAGACACTGCCTAAAATTATTTATATTCATTAAAAAATACTCAAAAATGGCGAAACTGACAAAGTATTTTTAAGTTGATTTTCTTTTAAACATTTCAGCTATTGATAACTGTTTCATTGACTTTCGTTTGTGATTGATTAGTTTTTCTTTGATTTGGTATATACACATCATTTCTTGTTCATTTATAAAATCCCTTTGCTCAAGACTCTTTGATAGCATCATCTAAGTTTTGAACAAATGACATTTTTGCATCTAATTGTTCTTCACTTTCACTTTCTTCATCAGTTTCACTTACTTCTCCCAAGGCCGTTTTGCGTATTTCATCATCAGTCAATTTATTGACGATTGGTGATATGGTGATTAATCATCGGTATGAATAACTTCCTTTATATCATCGGCAGTTAATGAAATTCCGGACGTATTTTCTTTGTAGTATGAAATATCAGAAATTATGTTTGAATCTTTGGGAATAGGAAATCCTTCAAATTCCTGATCATCCTCATCATCATCAAAAAATATCATTGTTGGCATCAAGTTGTGCCATGCATGACGCAAAATGTCTTTGCTTATATTGTTCCATGAATTTGCAGCACACCAAATTGCATCTTTAATATTGAATTCTTTAACAAATTCAGTGATGTCCCTACCGCTATTTACGAAACTTAACATACGATGCAAAAAATCATTTTTATAGCGGCATTTTAAAGCTCATAATACTCCAATATCCATGGGTTGTATCAAGAATGGGCAGTTGGGTGGGAGAAACAACACCTGGAAATTTTCTTTATTTAAAATCTCCGGAAGTGGATGAGCAGAACAATTGTCCAAAACTAAAGGAATTTTGGCCTCATCGGCAACTCCATTAGCTCTGGCATGCGCACGAACTTCGGGGATGAAATGGTTATTAAACCAATCAATCATAAGATCTTTCGTAATTGTAAATGACCGGAAGCGATTTCACATTTTTGAGTGCTCGAGGTCGTGCATACTTTCCGATCATCAACAATTTACATCTGTAGGAGCCTGCAGCATTAGAGCAAGCCAGCAACGTTAACCGTTCCTTTAAATCTTTTACGCCAGATGGATTTTTTTCATCGGCAGTAGCTAGTGTTTTCCTTGGTACGTAACGCCAGAAGGGTGACGTCTCATCTGCGTTATAAATTTGCTCCAAAGTTAATTTCTCATCAGCTACAAGCTGACAAAACTGACTGACGAAAAATTCAGCAGCTTCTGCATCCACACTTTCTTTTTCTCCGCATATTCGGAGTTGCCGAATACCGTGGCGCTTTTTAAATTTTTCCAGCCAACCAGCTGAATATTCATTCACAAGGTGTTTCCACTTTCATTTCAGCGTGAAAAATTCTTGCTTGAGCTGTTACCATTGCACCTGTTAAAGGAACATTTTTGTTCCTTCTTTGACAAACCCACGCAATTATAACTTTATCAATATCGTCATTATTCGAAGGCCGAATGGTTTTTCTTTTCTTCATTGCCAGCAAAAAACTGCAATATTTTTTGTTTTTGCTTTTTCAAATCATACACGGTAGATTTCCCTACTCCATATTCATCACAAAGTTTCAGCACTAAAGTTCCTTTTCCTAATTTTCGTAGCAATTCCACTTTTTTTTCTATTGTAAGCTAATTATGTTTTCGCTTTGTTGAAACAGAATTGCTGCTAGAGCTAGATGACGAAACAAATGGCAATTTTGAATTCATTTTTCAAAGAATAGAACAAAATCAAAGGTAGCAACTTGATCACGTGGAAAATAATCACACAGGTAAACGAATGTGCGCACTGCGCACTAGATTAAAGTATGAGCCTTTACGTTGCCAATCGGAATAAAATTTTTCACATAACACATTCCAAAATCAGGAATAATCCAGAAACCGGCATTTTTTCAGAATCTCCTAGTGACGAAATTTTTTTTTAAAAAAATTGTATGTTTTAAACATTTCTTGCTCAGAATTTAGCCTTTCCTTTTATTCATCATAAGATTATTACAAAAAAAAAAAAAAAAAAAAAAAAAAAAAATTCACGAATCGAACTAGAGTGAATAAAAAAAAAAACTCTTGTTATCTCTTTTTCTTTTCTGCATTCAAAGCCGGAAATGACCAAACGACGTGTGTATCCAGGGCCAGAGACTATAAGGGCTAGGTCATCCCTTTGAAGGGATCTATGACGCCTTGTGACTGACTGCCCCCCCCCCCCCGTCCCTAAGTCAGTCGTCCCTGGGTTAACGACAATTTGACGGGGTATTATCAATCAATAGTGTGAAAGGGTGCGTCAACTACCTCTTTAACCACAAGGCTGCCAGTAACTCTAGCGGACTGAACTATTTGCATTTACGCAAATTTCTTGGTTGAGATAGTCCCTTCAGAGTCGCAGAGCAATGATAATAAATACCACATGTTCTTCATCTTTAGAAACTAAAAATGATTATTTTAACTTCCGTAAAAGGCACTTACACACCTGCACTCTTTCTCTGTTTTGTTAAAATATTTCCTTTTTTAGAAAGCTTCTATAACGTTATCTTTAACATGAGTACTGAAATAGGAACAAATTCTATTTTAGACGAACTTGTTAAATTTTAAACTATTATATTAAGACTATTTTTTAAACATTATTATTAAAAGTGAATGAACTTAGGATTTATTATTAAGCTTGAATGTTGGATATTGTTTCTTGAAAACACTTACACCCGAAATAGCTGATAAAATTTCAACTAAAGCGTAAATGCTTTTAAGATTTAACACCGTTTTCACACATCTAATTAATGCCCAGTTTTTTTTTTTTTTTTTTTTAACTTTTATTTTATTTACTCTTATATCTTATGTTTTTAAATAATGTAGAATGTATTTCTCACACCATCATTGAAGATTTATTAGGATAATAAAAACATTTTCTTTTATTATTAATTAAAGGACATGTTTTGTGCCAATACTAACCTAGAATGGATTTATGAAGACTGAATATCATTGCATCAATGAATCATTACGGATTGCATCAAAGATCTTTTTGTAAAAAAATTTCATTTTTTTTTTTTTTAGTCTGGTGTTCAAGTAATTCCACATGTTTTAACATTCAGAGAATTTTTCAAGAAAATAAGAAAAATAGACTTAAGGTGTTGATTTACATTATTTAGACTTTTATTTCAAACATGTATTTCATTTTATAAACAAGCACTTTTACCTTAAAACATTTGTTTGAGGGAGAAGAGTCAAGGGATAATATACTACACATGAATCTGGAAATGTGTGAATCAATTTAAACCTATTATGCTAATAAATGGAACATTGACATAGGAATATTGTACAAAGTCACTTCTAATATACTTCTATGATTTCATTAAGTATATTTTGGACAAATACTTTTAATGATTTAAAGAAAAAAAAATACAGACTCTGCGTTATATTTCAGACATGCAAGATATTTGGTAAAAAATAAAAATATAATAATAATTAAAAACTTAAACTTAGAAAGCATTAAACTGTATAAACATGCGTAGTTACTTTATCAAGTTGTGAAATTTTAAGTTGAATAAAAAAATGGTAAAGATAAAATAATTTATGATACTATGAAAATTGATTGTTGAAACTGAAATAAAATCAGTTGACTACATAGATATTCTTCAAAAATTCTCTCAACGAAGTCATCGTTCAAATTTTTCTCAGATTTTCTGTAAATTAGAGTAATATAATTATTGTAAATTATAGTAATGTTTTTATATGACAAGCAATTTCGCCTCGAAGTACCAGAAAAATACCACTATTTACCACTTCGAATTATAATGAAAAATTGTTTCACTTCTGTTTGTCAGATTTATGTTCATTCGCACTCTGAGTGTCTGAATTTCAGTAAAAATACTTGTGTAATAATGAAATTTGATTGTGTTGTAATGCTCAGATGAGCCGACATATCTACCCTATATATATAAAATCCTAATGAAACGAATTTGTGAAACGATTTTATGAAACGAATTTATGAAACGACTGATTAAATGACTGATTATGTTTCAGGGCTATTTTTAATAAAATATCATTGTTTACTACAATGATATTTTATAATGATATTTTTTCACCCTTGATGGTGAAATTAATACCAATTGTCCATAAAAATCCGTGGATGTCAAAACTGGTAATAGAATTTTGAAATTTGAATTAGTTTTCGGGATATTAATTTTTTTTCTAATTTTAATGACATTTCTGTAATGATGGCAACTAATTACGCAGTTTTTTTTGTGACAAAAAAGGGAAAAAAATTGAAAAGGATCCCGATAGGGATTATTGATTTATTTTTATTCGTCATTTTCAAATTGAAATTGAATTTATCTTTTATTTCAATCGATAATGAAGACAAGATTTTGATTAAATTATGTTTTTCAGGAAAATTTGAAAAAAAAAATCACATTTCTATCGTCAGGATTCAATTGTCTGTCAGCATTTAATTTAATTTATAAACTGAAAATATTTTGAATAAATTCGTCCAAATGACGTCATTTATGTAAACGCAAAAGAAAGTGGGGGAAAGGAATTAATAGTAATTATTATTTATTGATATGATTTTTTTTTGTAAAATTTAATTAAACGAATTTATAAAATCACTAATTCGGATATTTGAAACGAATATATAAAATAATAATTGCCGAACTGAACGGAAGGAGAATAAAATATCCTGCTTGGTTTTTTCCGCCAAGCTTTTTAAAAAAGCGTCAAAACCCCTATAATAGAAAAGCAACAAAAGTTCATTGGGTTTGTTTTCATAACTTTTGGCAACAAATTTATATATATTAACGAATCTATCCCTTTTTGAAGCTCGAATTACGCCAAACTTAAAAGCAAAGGATCCTATACTGGAAAAGTACCCGATTTTCTTATGAACAATATACAAGTGACATGACATGGTGTAAAATTATTACGGATAGGAAATTTGTTTAAATATCTCATCAATTGATGCCGAATAAATGCAGGCATGCATGCACAAAATATTTAATTAATTTTGTATGATAAATAATTATTAGAAAATTCGTATATACATATTAATTAAAATAAATAATTTACATATTTAAAATAACATGAAAATATGCATGATGGTGCACTAAAATAGAGAGAAAATTAAAACCTGTTACTGAAAATGTCTATAACATAGTACTTTTCAATAGAGTGGTTCTTAATGTTATTCACAAGCAGATGGAATTTTTCTCATCCTTAAACGCAAAGAAAGAATATAATACAGATCGTTGTTATAAAAGTCCGAGAGGTAGCCACAATTTAAACCTAACCATTTTATACAAGCTGGTTTCCAAGTTGTAATTGATTTTACTTATCAATCCCGAAAACAGTCATCAGTTGTCGCAACAGCTGTGTATGAGGCCATGATAATCAAAAATGCCCCATTAAAACATTAAAATCGTGGCAACCCAATTACAGATTTACCAATATTTTAAAAATATAGCACGCTGTCAAATTTTTAGAGGGCTCGAAGTCTGAGCGGGGGTTGGCGAGCGTAGCTCGCAGGGTGTAGGCCCCCTAGTATATATATATGAATCCATTTTTGCTCGCAAACGCATGAGATTGGCAGATGCTGTTATTCAGAAACCATGTTGTTCGGGAACTGAATAGTTTTTTCATTCTTCGTTAAAAATAGAAGGCCTATCAGAAAATCTTGGTGAAAAATTTCGTTTTTAACAGAATTTCTGGATGCGCCAGCCCGATAAAGGTCGTTGTGAGACAACAATTGCTCATAACTCAAGATATTCCTTTCTCGAAAAATGAAAAATATGTATTCGATTTCAAATCACTGAAATGTGCTAGAGTTTTGCATTATTGAATCGGGATTTTTTTTCCCCTTCAGAAGCGCCTTAAAAGCAAGGTTCGTGATTTTTTTTATTAAAAAAAAAAAATAAATAAATAAAAAATAAATAAATCGAATTTTTTTTAATTCGGATTTTTGTTTTATTTAATTCAGATTATTATTATTATTATTATTATTTAAATACACATTTTAAAGTAAAATAACCTCAGAGTAAACATACCTGTATGCTTACTCTGAGAAAATAAGCTTTACAAAATCATTAAAATTAAAAACTAAAATAGCTCTTTTAAATTTATTTGAAAAAAAAATACTCATTCACTTGGTTAATTTGAAATATTTTAAACATATGAATAATTAAATATTACAGTTACAAAAAATGGAGCAATAGAAACAGATTTAATTTGAAAAGGTGAATTATCTTTTACTTTTGAAAACATGAAATAAATAAAACGAATTATTTTGTGTTAATATGATCACTTGCTTAAACTGCAATTTAACAAATATACTATTCTATATAAAATATATATACCACTTTAAATTACCCATTTAATAAATTAAAAATCATATGCACCCTTTATTACTAAAAGCTAAAAATTTTTAACCAAATTTTTTATTAAAAATCTTAAAATACAAAAGATAATTATATTTATAAAACAAGAAAACAGTTATGAATGAAATTTTATACAATATATTTCAGATCGGTACTGAATTCCTTCAAAAGCATCTATTTCAAATTATATACAATATTCTGGAATACACACAATATTCACTTAATGAATTTTGAGAATGTATTATACATACATAAAGATGATCTCTGATGATGATTATATGTTACAAATTTCAATGGATCTGAAAAAAATGTATTCTTTGTTATTAAAATATTTCAAAAGAAACCAATTTTCCAGCTGAGTTCCTGAGCAATTACTGAGTTTAGACTGAATCAAAGTTGGATTTATTTAATTTAAATTAAAAAAAATTAAATCAGATTTTTTTTAAGACTATAAAAACTTTAGTTGTTAATTAGCTTACATTTATAAGTAACTAAAATTTAAATTATTTTTAACAGGAACAAAAAATCATGCGTTAAGCATAGATTATGAAACGCCTTCCAACACAATCAGAATACTGTAACAAAACTTCATAGATTCATAAGGTGAAATGTTATATCAAAGTAAACAATTCTCGAAAACGTATGTCATATTCGAAAACCCAGTTTCAGTAATTAAAATTAATAATTGAAAAATATCTGTTTTTTTTTTTTTTTTTTTTTTGTACATGATCAATAGATTTGTATATATGCCCACACAATATGCTAAAATTTAGTTCAGTTAGGAAACGCACAGCAAAGCTCAAAAATTCCATTCTTCAATTTCGGTCAATGAAAGATAATGTACTCGACATCTTTTGCGCAGCCCTGTATATGATCTATAGAATTTATATACATCAAGCAATATGTAGAAAATTAGTTACATTTAAAAAAGCGTGCCACAACGGAAAAAACGCTTCTAGAAATTAATGTTCACAGACAGTACTGTACCGAATTATTTTGTATGTCCCTGTAAATGAACGATAAATGCTATGCTCTCTATAATCTATGATAAGCATAAAAAATGTAATATAACTCAGTGATATATATCAATTTCAATATGTTTGAGATATATTAACATCATTAAAATACACCGCAAACGATTTTGCCTCATTCGACCCCATGCGATTTCGACCGTAATGTAAAAGAATTCTTTTGAGTGTGCCTGTAAATGAACTATAAGTGCTACATACTTCATTTTCAATACCGAACATGCCATAGTTGACCTAAATGACATATATCAGTTGCGGGGAAATCCGAGTATATTTACGAAAGTTAGAGCTCGGACGGACAGACAAACCGAATGAATAAACACTTTTCAACTTTGTTGGAAAATGTTAAAAATATACATAAAAACATTTCAGACTATTACAAACCATGAAATCCTTTTATTTTCCAAACCTTTGCATAAATAAACTTACATCAGAATATTGAACCACTTGTTATTTACATGTGAAAGTAATGAGATATCTACATAAATTTATTTAAAAAAACTTTTGAATGGCCTATATTTATTTATTCTAATGTTTCCCATATCCTCACAGAATGTCTCCATGTTTTTGTATTAAAAAAATTACATAAGATTTAGATGTTTTTTAATAGATAAATATTCATTAATATTTTAACGTTTTTCAGCTAAGATTCTTTATTTTTAAATTGGTATTTTTATTTTAAAGTGTGATATTTGATTTAAATAAAATTAAAAATCATGGATTTTGAGTTCTCAGTCTCTCCGTTTCCTTAAATTTACAAACTTTTTATTACTATTATTTTTTTCAAAACATAATATTTATTACAAAATATCTTGATCTAAATTTGAAATAAAATTTTTACTAAAGTTGTTTTACATCAATGATTAAAAAAAAAAATCATCTTAATCATGATTAAAATCAATCTGATTTAAATCAACAAACCCTGCTTAAAAGAATTTGTTTCCCAGATTCAATTTTAAAAATCGAATACATTATTTTTTTTATGAATTGTTATATTTTACGTGCATTTTGAAGAGGTTATGCTTTTTATACAATTAAATTAAGTAAGCTAGATTAAATACTAAAACCAGTGAAACAGAACGTATGTAAAGCGGAAAACTTTTTTAAACGGAAAATTTCATGGTCTCGGTGAAAATAATATAAACTATAAGGAATAGTGTACCTGCTAAGATGAAAACCTGTCTATAGTGGAATTTTATTCGGTATCTTGTGAGTTCGTCTTAAAAGATTTTACTGTTTAAGAGTTTTAAAATTATAAATATGCTTGAAAGAAGAGAAAAAAAACACGTTTTAACATAGCTAAAAACTTTTTACTTCAGTTTGTCTCTCTGTCTGTGCTTCAATTTTCGTAAATATGATTGGATATTCACAAAATTCATGCTCTGATAATGAGGTTTACTATACCATTCTTCGCTATTGAAAATGAAATGTATTTTAAAACATTTATTATTATTTTAAACGGGACATATGAAAGAATACCAATACATTATCGTTTATAGGTGATTTTACCATTTTTTCCAGAAAAAGACAGAAAACAGAACAAAAACAGAAAACAAATATGCAATGTACTGTGTGCAGTATTTATATGTCCTAGAAAATACCTCATAATTTTTTTTAAATAATACAGTGAGCAAAGCCTTTGTCTTATATGTTACATCATATACACACAGATTTTTTTTTTTTTTTTGTTTAATTTTGTTAATGTTAATTTTGTATTTCTATATTTCCTATTAGGATAAAGTATATTAACATTACATTCATCTTTTTTACTGATTTGTTTTAATAATTATTATTTTTCAATGATTTATGTGAAAGATTATAGTTGTTTTTGCTTATGATATATATATATAGTACATTAATTAATTTCATTATCTAAAATCCCCACCCCTGCATTTTTTTTCTTTACAGAACTGAAAATGAAACAGTTTTCAGCAATTTAAAAGCAATATTTTTTTTAATGATTATTTATTATTATTGTTTTAAATCAGTTTCGCGCATTGTTTTGTTATTATTACATAGTTAAATCAATTGACATAATATATATAGAGTAAATTCGGGCTTATTTGGAAGTGAAAGATTCGAATAAAATAAAATAAAGAGAGAGTAAAACAAAACACTAAACATAAATTACTACATTTTGCAAACTTAAACTTTCGAAATTTTACCTATAGTTTTTTCACTAATTTGACCATGTTTCAAAAAATATATATTCTCAACAAATTATGTACTTAACTTTAAAAAAAAAAAAAAAAAAAAAAAAAAAAAAAAAAAAAAAACTCCTTAACGACAGCTATTTAATTAACACATTAAAAATAATCAAAATGTAAACACATAAATAGTATTGAAATAGCCATAAATATCAGACCGCAATAGATTTCACCGAAGATAGTGAATACAGTCCATTTTAAACGTTTGTTGAAATGAAATTCATAGTTGCTAATGTTTTCATCCGAATTTATCTTGAAGTGTTAAAATATTACGCTTTTAACACATAAAATATTAAATTAAGCAGATATTTCAGAAATATTTTGGTAACTAAGCCGGAAAAAAAATCTTTTAAGAAGAGTACGAAAAAAGAAAGAAATTAAAAAATTTAATTTTATGAGGAGATTTTTTAAATGTACGGTGCATTCTTCTACGCCCATATCTTTAATATTGGCGAGGAGAATTAGAGAGCTGACTGAGAAACCCCCTTAAGGATATTTTCAAATCCAAACTAGCTACTTTACGAAATATTTTTTAATTTACTTTTGTTCGGAAACTTGTGAAATTGGCAAGTGTTCTTAATTCAGAAACTTTGTAATCGAAAGGCGTTTTCCATTTTTTGGTAAAGGACAAAGATCTTTCAGAAAATAGAGCCAAAGTCAGCGTTTTGAATCAAATTTCCGACGCTTCAGCACAAGAAAGGAGAAAAACGTGTTGTCACGTAGCAAGAATCGCTTATAACTCGATAAATAATTTATTTATCAAAAAATGGAGGACTATGATAAAATGGATGACTATGATAAAATGGATGACAAAAAATGGATTCCAAATTGTTTCAATACCCTGTTAATTTTATGCCTTTACGTTTAAAAATGAATCACAAAATGCGTCAGAAAGTTTCGTGCTGTTAAGCATATTATTTGGGAACCATCTTAACGGAATCTTGGGATATCATTGATGAGGAAATAAATAAACAAATGTTCAAAAAAATGTTTGTTCAATTATATTTTTTACATAATACATTTCTTGTTATTTTTTAGGCCACACGAAATTTATTATGGTTTTTGCTCATGATACAAAAAGCTGAATTGTTTAGTTATAATTTTTATAAAACTTTTATATGCAGAATGATTTTTTTTTTCTTTCTGTGATTTGCACTTTGAAAAGAGTATAGAGGCTGTGGAATTTACCTACAAGAGGAACTGACATTGAAGAATGAATAATAATGGATGGGAGGGGGGTTGTGATACAGATGTCTTTTAATGAGCAAAAATGTTTCTTCGCTTTATCTCCATTCTAGGGGCCCGTATATCAAGGATTGTTTGTAAAGAAAGACGACTAAGGATTGAATCTGGCTACCTTTCTTATTTACAAGTCGCCAGGCTATTCATTGCGGTAGAATCCAGATTGAGCTAAAATCTCCCGCTGTGACCCCTACTAACCAACGGTAGATAATCAATGTGACAAGGTTGACAAGTAGGGTGAACGCTAAACATTGATCCCAAAAACTGATCTCCAAAATTACGCCATTTTTGAGCTGTTTATATAAAAAAAAAAAAAAAAAAAAAGATTCTCCCTCAAAAACGATTTAGTGACCGTTAATTACATTTAACGATGTCCGATTGACATTTCTAAAACCATTAACTGATAAAAGAGAAACAGTTTCTTATCAGTTATTTATGGCTCCCAATCTGTTATTATTTCCGGAAATTGTACTTTTTCAGCAAAAAAGTGTTACGTTCCTTTTAAAAAATAAGATACTTTAGCAAAACATAGGTGAAATTTTCCCACAAAATTTCATATGTATGTGTGGATGATTGCGTGTATATTCAAATTTTCTCGCTTTTTCTGGTTCCCAAAGCTCTCACCTTTGTAAAATTAGGAATTTTTTTTTATTTATTTATTGTTATATTACTATTTATTTGAACTCACAGTATTCTGTAAAATATTCGAAAAGTCAAGTGGAACCACTCCGGATTTTTTTAAGTAACTGTATTGAAGTATTGATTGTATTATGCATCTCTCAAAATTTCGCTTAGAAATTTATAATAGGTGTATAAGCTAACATTTTGGAGACAAACACAATTTTTTTTTTTTTTTTGCATGTTATATTTCTTAAAACTTTAATTGACCCGTTTATATCGCACTTATTTAATTGTACCGGGCAGACGCGATATAACGAGGAGTCACTGTATTATTTAATCCGTGTCTTTAATTTCGAGTATAAATTGAATATTTTGGCAAAATCTGAAAGTAACGAAGTAGTGACTACTTTTGAAAAGTAGTTTGTAGTCGCTACTTTTTAAATAAAGTAGTTGTAGTTGCAGTTAGCTACATTTCCGATAAAGTAGTTTTCATGACTTCAATTTATGATTTTTCCAAAAAAAAGAAATCCTTTACAATACGTTACTTTGCCATGAGCACCGAACCCGATTATAGAAAACTCACAGCTTTTTTAAGCATGGCAGAAAGTGCGATCTAGTGAATTTATTAAAAAAAAATTTATAATTTTTTTCTTTTTCTTTTTTTTAAGATATAGCAGCAGGAATACAGAAAAAAAGTTATTTAAACTACCTTCAAGTTCAAGCAAGTACAAGAAGGAAAAAGAAAAGAAAAAGAAAGAAAGAAAAACTGAATCTGGAAATTGTTCTAAACAAACAATTTTTAAAGGGGGAAAAAACGATTGCAAAGGGCATTTTTTACATTCATTTCAGTTAATCTCTGTCTATTATCCGTCCGTTCTCTAATATTCGTAAATATACTTTATTTGTATTTTCGTGTAATTGGTATATGATATTGAGGTCTAATATGGGACATTCTCAATTGAAAATGCAGCTTGTAGCATTTACAGGTCGTAAACAGGGACACGCAAACAAATTCCGTAACATTATGGAATGTTTGCAGTATAACTTAATGATATTACACTACTTCAAACATAATAAATTTGATTTGCGTACTACAACATGCTTAAAGAACATGGTCTGTATAAGATTTATCGGTCATTTAAAAGGACACAAAATAATTCGATTACAGTACTATCCAAGAGCGGTGATTGCTGCAAATAGGTTTTCAGCTGGTGTAATGCTTTTTTAAGCTTAACTAAATTATAGTATATTACGTAGTTAAAAAAAAAAAAAAAAAAAAAAAAAAAAAAATCTGCAGCTTACAGCATATAGGCTGTACAAAAAAAAATTTAGATATTGCCGTTTGTGGACGTGCGTTGCTTAAATGGTATTTTGAACTGTGTTATTTACTTTTCTGCTAAACTGTATTAGATTATTCTAAGAAATGTTTGTAAAATCTAAATAAACTCATATATATATTATGCTTGCTCTAAATAAATTGGACATATTACTGTCTATGGATGGTGATTGTCGGAAGTACGTTTTTAGCTATGCTATACGTCTTATAGCTGAAATAAATTTTAGCATATTGTCTAGTATATAAATATTTATAGATCATACACAGGGCTGCAGAAAACAATACGAATGTATTACAGTCGATGGACGGAAATTTCTGAAATTTAATTTTAAACAGTGTTATGCATTTTCTCGGAATTAAATTCTAGCATTGTGGTCCTGTATAAAAATATAAGGGTTGCAGAAATAAATTTGAATACAAAACCGCATATGGGTGGTAAAACTTAAAATTGCTTTTTCAACTGTATTATGAGTTTTCTTCTTTCATCGTATCAAAAGATGAAATTGCGTTTAAATATTCTGGAAGTTTTGGAAATAGTTTCATCTATGCGTGAAGCATGAATTTTTTTTCTTGTTCTTCAGTTACAACATTTTGCAGTTGTCTGATCTTAATGTTCATTCTTTTACGAAATATATTTATTCATATATACAATAGATTTATTGTTTATTAATAACTGTTTCTGTGAAAAGGATTTTTTTTTTTTTATATTTTAGTTAAAAGCAAAAATAGCATGAAGATTTTCATTGTATTCTGCCTTTTAGGTAGATTTCGTAAGAAATACTACCTATTACATTCTCTTCTAAGTTGGAATTTTTGAAAAAATTTTGCAGATCTACGCCGATCATGACTGCCAGAACCCCCCCCCCCCCCCAGTTCAAAACTTTATCTATCTATCTATGTCACTTTTTATGGACACGATAACGTCAATAATTCTGCAAAAATCTCTTCCAAACGGATACATAAAATTAAGGGGCATAAAATCACGGTCAAGTTCGTTAATGGGCAAAATCAAACCAGGGGGGGGAGGGAAATGGGGGCTTTTTGTGAAAACAGAAAAAAACATACTTTCTTAATTATGATACGTATCGAATCCGTTTAAAGTTATTATTACTTCTAGGAAAAGGGCCAAAAATTTATATATGACAGATTTTTCATATAATCAAAAATGGTCCCAAGGGGAGGGGGGGGGGGGGAGGGGTTTTTAGAAGAAAAAAATTCATAAATTCGTCAATTTACAAGATATCAAATCCGCTTAAATTTAGTATAAATCCTCTTAATATTATCTAAAACTTTTATACTGACAAGTTTTTTTTTATAGAAAATAAATAAATAAATAAATAAATCCCTGTCGGTTCCGCCTGCAAAAAAGTTAGGTTTCGAAGTGGGCGGTTCCAACTACCGCATCATGGCAAAAAGGTCATTTCTTCCGCAATTCCCAACAAACAGGCGCCCCACGGTCTGCGTCTTCGAAATCTACCTGTGCCTGCAGGCCGAGCCGTCATGGATTTTTTTTAAAGTATAATTGTCTGTTTTTAACAGCTATTTCTATAAACGGCATATACTGTATAGCCATTTTAAAAGCATCAGAATTTACATATTATTTATTATTTTTCTCCTCTCAGAGTATTTAGAATTTTTCTGTAAACATGTTTTCGCTAAATGGTTAACATTGGCTATCACAAATGGTTAACAGGTGCATATGGCATTTCTGAAACCATTTAACTGATCAAAGAAGGAGCTTTTTTTGTCATTAATTATACTTAATGCTCGCGAACTGATAAAAATCGTTGAAATGTCCTCTGTACAGTATAAAGCATGCCATCCAGTTAGTTATTGTACTGGAACCCTCAAGTGAAGTATACGTGTTTCTAGTTCAAGAATGGCCGAAATTAGTTATATTAAAAGTGAGCATGGAGGTTTGCTTCTAAATTACGAAAATTACCTATTCCGATTTAATAGAAAGTATCAAAATACAGAATACTGGAGATGTGTGACAGACAAATGCAGAACGAGAGTTAATATAGAAAACAACAATATTAAAAGTAAAATCAAATGTCAAATCATTCCAGAAAATCTATATAAAAAGTTTTCTTTTGAAATTTTCGATTTAATCAGAAAATAACACAATTTCTAATTTACAGCATTGACAGAAAAATGAGATATTGCAGACACTAAGGATTTCAAGAAAAATGTTTTGAATAGCTGTGGGAAAATAAATCATATTAATGAAACTGCATTGAATATTTATTTATTATTGTAAATTAAAAGATTCTTGATAAAGATAGTCAAGAATTCATTGAGTAGAGCAGTTTATTATTTTTTTTAACATAAGACATAGCTCTTACTAATGATGCTTAAATTATAAATAATTTAAATTTTCTACAGAACGAACTGCAATTATTTACTTCAAATTAATTTCAGATGAAGTTTTATTATTTATATAGAATCCGATAATATTAGAGAAATCGGGATGAATGTACCTGAAACATGACAATTTTTTCTTCATTCTTTCATCAAGATACTACAAATTGTATCAAAATTTGTATTTAATATTTCAAAAGTATTAATAATATTTTTATTGGTCTTTAAAGGGGGGGACAACCTTGAAAATGCGTAACATTAAAATAAACAAATTAAAATCAGTGTTTGATTTATATTTTTTTGTATTCATAAATTATCTGGATTCATCTTAACCTGTATGAGTAGGATTTAAATATGATCCAATTATTAACTAAATGTTACTAATTTTATATAGTTATAAAATATCAACAATGAGTAAAGTGTTCCTTATGGATTATTTTTCCCTTAACCCCTTCCATATTTCTCAAATATGTTAACTTTTAAATTTTTTTTTTAATAAATGGGTATCTATATGAAACACAAGGAATAATTATCAAAGTTATAATTATCAAATGCAATATTAAGGGCAAATATCAAGAAATGTTGTTCAATTTACGGAAAACTTATCTATAATTCTAAGTAATAATTGATATAAATGAAAATGAATACATATATATATGTGTACTTTTAGGAGAATGGTTTTTATTAAGGCTGTTCTCAAATCCAAACGAGATTCTTTCGGAAGCATTTTTAAATTTATTTTTATTCGCAAACATATCAAATTGGCAAGTGCTCTTATTAAAAAACTATGTAATCGAGCTGTATTTTTTTCATTTTTCGATAAAAGAAAAAGATTTTTCAGAAAATGCTGTCAAAGTTGTCATTTTGAACCGAATATCGGCACGTGACAGCGCAGGAATGAAAAATAAATCTACCGTCCTAAGACAATAATAGCTTATAACTCAAGATGTAATTCATTTATCGTAAAATTAAAAAACTGTTTGATTACAAACCTTATTAATAATCATACTTGCAAATATCATTATGCAAGTATGTAAAATAAGACATTAGGTATGTCAGAAGTTTCTCGTTGTTGAGCGGGGAAAATATTTTCTTGAGAACCACCTTATAATAATAATTAATTTTAAATTATTTAGAAATTTGATGGAAAATTTGTAAAAAAATAATTTATTATTATTACTATAATTTTTTTACTATTATGTTTTTGGAAACCAAATTAAGCTGTTTTAGGAAAAATTAACTTATCTTGTTAATAAAACTCATAATATTGTGTTTCAAGAACCAATAGGTAATGTTTAATAATATAAAGTTTTAAAAAGAAATATAATCCATATAGTTTTTAACATTTTCCAACATAGCTTAAAAGTATTTGTGCCTCCTCTTTGTCCCTCCGTCTTTTTGACAGTTTGTCCCCACTCTAACTTTCGTAAATATACTTGAATTTCCACGATTTAGATATACGTTATCGAGGCTATATATTCCAGATTGATATTCAAAATGAAGTAGATAGTTATAGCTCGTTTACAGGGATAGACAAAAGTTTTCGTTTACATTATGGTCAGTGGGGAAAAAATCATTTGCAGTACATTTTAGTGATGTTATGCAACAGCAAATATGATGGAATTGGTATGTGTCCCTGAGGTGGGCTACAGTATACTTTCTATAGAGTATGAAGTAAGTAGCATATATGTAGTTCGTTTATAAAACTATGAACACTAATTACTGGAAGTGCGTTTTCAGTTGTAGTACGTGTTTTTAAATGTAACTAAATTTTAACGCATTACGTGATAAATATAGGAATTCTATAGATCATATACAGAGCTTTACGAAAGAAATCATAAGCATTTCACTTTATGGGCAGAGCCCGATTAAGATTGTCCATTGCCCAAGGCCTAGCAGATTTTCAGGGTCCCCCTCTAACCAAAATAGTAGCTAGAAACGTTTTTTAGGAGTGTATATTCTGCAATTTTTCTGCATTTTATGAAAATGGCCATGAAACTCGGGTTAATATAAATTTTCTTTTGCTGTTTGATACTATAATACTTTAAATATTTCTTTAAAAAAGTTCCCCATAAAAATATCTGTCAACAGAATTTCTATTTAAACTGTTTGTAGAGAACAGAAAAGTACAGGCAAGGCATTTGTATCTATTTAGACGTATATCTGTTTCTGAGCTATCGAAAATTGAAATAAAATTGCTTCTAGGAGAATTTTTTCCTAAATAATTTTACTTATTTTGGAGCATCCGTCTCCAATGGGCCCGTGGTCTACTTGGCCTGTGCGGTAATAAGGGCCTGTTTATGGGAGTGAATTCCTAAAGCGTGTTTTTAACTGTGTTAGACATTTCCAGCTAAAATATATTTTATTATTCTAAGAGATTCTTGTAGAATAGAAATAAATTCATATGGCTGCGTAAAAGAAATTTAGATATATTGCCACCTATGGATGGTAAGTGCTGTAAGTGCATTTTTAGTTTTGAGTTTTCAAGCTGAATTTAATGTTAGTATACCACGTGATGTGTATAAAGCGTATGAGATATAGACTCTATCAGCGCTTCCCCCCACCCAAAAAAAAAAAAAAATCATAATAATAAAAAATCATATTAACATCTGTGGAAGAGTTTCCTGAAAATGCACTTTTAACCGGTTTGCACGTTGTTTAGCTCAACCAAATTTTGCTGCATTATTCATATACATTGTTGCTCTAAAGGATACTGATACATGAATGTAGTGTCATCATGTAGTATAAGTAGCATTTCCCTAGAAAAAACTTTTTTAGTTGTTTTAAACTTTTTCCAGCTCATTGAAATTTTAGTTTCATTATGTAGTATGTTTAAAGCTCTATAGATTATATACTGGGTTGCACAAAATGATTCTCATACATTATCTGCTATGGGTAACAATTCTTAAAAATGGATTTTTAACTACGTTCTGTGTTTTAAATTGTTTATTTAGATGTATCATTGCATTGTATGAAAGAAGGAAATTTCTTAACAGTATTCAAATAATGTTGGAAAATGTTTCATAATCTATAACCGATGTACGAGTTTTCGTTCCAGTTTTTCTTCCCTTGAAATGGTGCAAAGAGGTACAGTTCAAATTTTTTGAAATTAAAGGACAATATAAATTTTTAAATTCTTAAGCTAAAATTATACTGTGTATCCTAAAATGCATCACAGCAAAATTTCTGAGACATTTCCAATCAGCACCCTAGCTAGAGTTTTTTATTTTTTACAAACTTCCATCATTTGTTGCCATCCTGACTGAATGGCTTGAATGAAGGCTTTGAACATATTTATCTCAACCACTTCCCCACCATTTTAAAAATTCCTAGGACTTTGACAAATTTTTATTTAAGGAGAGGGCTATAATTTTTTACAAAAACGTCTCGAGACTCCCCCCCCCCCCCCCCCCCAGTTTTAAAGCCCAGTTATATTAAATACCGTTTTTTCATTTTTATATAAAGACAAATTTCCTTTCACAAAATAGCATGAAAGTCGATTTTTGATCGATTATAATTCAAGATGGAATAAATTTATTGGTAACAGAAAATAGTTATTTGATTCCAAATCACTTGCATTAGTTATGTCTGCAAATTTCATGCTTTTACTTATAAAAACGAAAACAGTGAACAACTCAGAAAATTTAACTTTGTTAAGAGGGAAAAATATTTGTAATAAATAAAACGTTATTTTATTTTATGTAATTGACTATATTTATGTTAAAAATTCTTAACTGCATTTTACTTCAAAAACAAAACAAACCAGTTTCAGCCTTTTTTTTATTCTTTATATAAATTGTTAGAGAAACTCGAAGTCCTTTTTACAGGAAGAACAAAAAAAAAAAAAAAAAAAAAGAAAAAGAAAAAGAAAAGGAGAAAAGGATCTATTTAATGGCTGTTCATTTCCTGTTTGCATTCACTAATCGGTTATGATTACGGGGGGTCGGTTTCAATGATCACCGGTTACAAGTAGTAAAGATTCTAAGCATCAAAATGGCGGTTTGGTTTTTTAAAACTAAAATAAATAGAAGGAAAATACTTCCTTAGGGATATATTAAGTACTTGATTGATAATGATGGAGAGATTTACACCACGGGAGATTTTAGCTCAATCAGGGTAAAATCATTAATTGCTTTTTCGTCTCCCTCATTTCCCCCTACCCCATCAAATTGTCAGTAAGTCCCGTCCCTACCGGAAGCTCTGTAACGTCGTGAATTTCACACTCTCACGCTGACATAAAGAGAAGTATTGGTCATTGAGTACATAGTCGTACATTTTTTTAAATAGTTGGCGGGGCTTAACTCTTTTTTTTAGAGTGTAAAAAAGATCGATTACGAATTTAATGTTGCTTTTTTAACTCCCTTTTAAAGAAATTAAACATAATCGTATACTGATAAATAATCACAAGTTAGCATTTTTTTTTTTTTTTTGAATGGATTTTTTTTTGCAATTTTCGTTTGTTATATAAAAAGTTCAAACGTTGAGCATTTTACTTTAATAAAAAAGAAATAGAACATAAAGTGAAAAAGTTTTCCTAATGTACTTTATCCCTGTAACAAAAGAAAAATAGACAAAAATGGAACATTCAAAAATTCTATAAAATACTAGAAAGTAAAGAAAAAAAAACTAAACTTTTTTTATATTAAAAGGGGAAAAAAAGTTTCCATTTTAGAAATTATTGGTGGGGCTCGAGCCCATACAATCCTACGCCTTTAATTGAGTATTTCTTTGTCCGTTCTCGAGTAAGCACATAGGTTATTAATTTTATTTTGCTTGTAATTTTTGTATTTAAATTTTCTATACTAATCTAAATTTATCATTATTCGAATATTTGATTATTGGGATTTCCTGAAAAAAAAAAGGAGTCTTCTGTTCCAAGCAAGAATATGCCTTCCACCAAGAATGTAAGATGATGTCACGCCTCGATCTGAGAGACTTAGAAAAATTAAATATTTGGCAAAATGCTCATGATAGACTAAAATGTTTAAGCCCAATAAAAATTGTTTCTGAAGAGAATAATCACGATAGTGATAATATTGCACCCTGCAATATTGATCAACGAAATTTCATTTGACGAAAGTGAGACAGAAGATTGTTTTATAAATTTTAACGATATGCCCGAAAATAATGTTTTTTTTTCAAATGGGAATCAAATTCTGAAATAACTCTCTCCAAAAGTGAAGAGAAGGCTTTGGCTTTATTGCAGGCTTCATGGCATATAGAATGAAACTAAAATATAGTGATGCAACAGTTGGAACTTTAAAATCTTACTGAAATTTCAGAATATGGGAATTGGATTTCATTATTCTCGGCAAGAGGTTTTTAACTGTTCCATCTTCATTAAGGATGAGAACTGTTAGAGAGATGGACTTAATATTTCGTAAAATTCACAAGATAATTTTTGTAAAGGCGTAAACATCCTTAAAAACATGACCACATAGCTTGAAACACGCTTTTCCCATATTTAATTACAAGCCATTATTCTATTTTCAAGAGTTAGAATATTTATAAAAATAAGGCATCTGAACCAGGGTCGCCATTTCGGGGGGGGGGGGGGGCAACCACACCCATACCAAGGAATTTGAAATTTCAGAAAATTTATCAGTTATCACAGGTTAAACAAAAAAAAAAAAAAAAAAAAAAAATCAAAATATGATCAAAAGCTAAAATAACGTCAGATTTCACAGATTTTCTTGCAATTAAAAAAAAAAAAAAAAACTAGTCTGATGTGCCAATCCCAAAACTTTCTTCTATCTCATACAGGTCTCACATAATACACCAAAAGCAAATCAGCACCAATTTATATTAAGGTCTAACTGAATCTAAAGTTTTATTAAATTATGTGCGTTAGTTCTGGAGATATAGCTATCGTGAAAATTGTGCAAAATGTAGCATAGAAGCGCCACCTGTTGGGCTCTTTATACCAAAAGGTAATCAACGTCTATTTTTGTAAGGTCTAACCGAATCTGAAGTTTGGTGAAATTCTGTGCGTTAGTTCTTGAGATATAGCTATCGTAAAAATCATGAAAAATGTAGCATAGCAGCGCCATCTGTTGGGCGATTTACACCAAAACCTAATCACCACCCATTTATATCAATGTTTAACTGAATATAAAGTTTTTTCAAATTCCGTGCATTAGTTCTTGAGATACAGCGCCCACAAAATTTTTGTCACATACAGACACTGAGACACACAGACTCGCACTGTCGCACACAGACATTTTCTAAAAATAGTCCAATTGTGTTCAGGACCTTCTAAAACGTATAAATCCATCGAAAACCGGAAGTGGTAAACTTTCATAAATACAATACTTTTTCCTTGTAAAGATAGAAGAAAGTAATGAACATTTAATAAACACTTTAAACATTGAAATGTTTTCTAAAGCCTTGCTATTGCAAAATTCTATAAGTGAGAAATTTATCATTAATAAGTATTTTGGCTAGTTTTAGAGATATATGTGAGAAAAAATTCTATGAATTGCTTCTGAACTGTGTACAGCATGATTAAAAGTAAACTTGTCACCCCCAAGGCTAGAATTTTAGTGATAAATTCTGTCTTTAGCCAAAAATTTAAGGGGAATTTTTTTTTTTCGGGGGTGGGGTAATGGGGGAGGTGTTCTCAATTTCCTAATTATATGATTTGTGAATTTTGTTATATTAGTGTCACGTTATATTTACTCCAATCGTTATAATGCTGTTAAATCATGATTTATTAAATGATATTATAATTATATATACAGTATGCTCTTAAAAATCTCCGCAGCCTATGACACTAGAGTCCTGCCCAGATTTGGTTGTAACCGACCCGAATCCGAAATATTCATACCTGAACCCGAAGTGAAAGAAAATGAATGCATATTTTAATACATTTATGGAAAAGTAATCTACAAATTTACCGCTTATGTACAAAAATTAACACATATATACACCCATTAATATTCAAATATACTATAGTTTTTTTCAATTGAAAATTATTCAGAACCTTTTTTTTGTATAATCGGCTCATCTCGAACCCGATTCAAAAGACTCAAAGAAAATAAACTTTTACCCGAAGCGTATAAAGTTTACTTGACTCGCAACAACAACAAAACCTAAAATGAAATGCATTTTGGATAACCGATGCAGGACTGTAATTTCCAGTAAACGTCCAAAAAATTTTCATTGACCGCAACCCCTCCCGAAATGGAAGAAAATTAATCCATATTTCAATATGATTTGGAAAAGTAGACTACATTTATATCTCTAATAACAATTTTATCTTTTGTGTAGAAAAATAATTTTTTTTTTTCATCTGAAAATATTTAGGATTTCTATGAAAACTTGGGCAACACGAACCCGTCTCACAATAGTGAAAACCCAACTTGAACCCGAAACAATTAATTTTTTGATAACCAGCCAGGATTGACAACTAATTTTGCATGCAATCGTTCTACAATTTCCAAAAAAATTCCTTGTGACAGATTTCTCTTGAAAATAAATAACAAAAGTGTATGACAGATTTCAAAAAGTTGTACTAATGGAATAAAAAATAGTCCACTGGGACATATATGTTCCAAGTCAACCTGACCCGCAACGAAAATAAGCCGCGTCAACCCGGCTCGATCCGTACTGCAGATTGGGTAGTGTTGCCCCACCCAATGCAGGAGCAAGGGACCTGAGACCAATGGGAGGACCAAGGCAGATTTCTGAATTGTGTGAAATTTAGATCATAGTCTGAAGAGGAAGGCAGAAAATGATTAAGAAAAATTTTTACTGAGAGAGAATCATAATGAAAATTTTCTTATACCTATAGATTACAACATTTGCAAATTTCGTAACTTCTTGATGGTGTTCGTGTGCTGATTATCTCGTGACCGATTGAATTTCATGACTTTTTTTCCGTGATGGTTTCACTTTTTTTGTGATCATTTTCCAAAATTCGCTATTTTCTGTGAATCATTGACGGATTTGATTTTTTCGACCATTTGTCAAAATTCGCAACATTTTTTGGAAACTGATCGACGAAATTCGCTATTTGTTTTCGCAATCTTATTTGACGAAATCTGCGACTCTTTTCTACGATCCTTTGTTAAAATTCGGGAGTCTTTTTCCGCAACCGACTGACAAAAATTGCTATTTTTTTGCGCAATTTTTGACGAAATTCCGATCGTTGACGAATTTTTTTTCCACCATTTGTCGAAATTCGAATTTTTTTTGGCAACTAATTGACGAAATTCGCTATTTGTTCTCGCAATCTTTTGAAGCAATTCGCGACTCTTTTCTACGATCGTTTCTTGAAATTCGGAAGTCATTTTCCACAACCGACTGACAAAAGTAGATATTTTTTTGCGCGACTGGGGCGAAATTCCCCTCTTTTGAGCGATTGTTTGACTAAATTCGTTATTATTTTGTTTTTTTGTTCAATCTTTTGACGAATTTCGCGATATTTTCGAGAATTATTTACTAAATTCGAGATTTTTTTTTCTGCGACTGATTTACGAAAATCTCTATTTGTTTCAGTGATCTTTGGCGAAATTCGCAATAATTTTCCACGGTCGTTGGAAAAAATTAACGATTTTTTCCGGGACCAATTTTGCCAAATTAACTATTTTTTCTAATTCCAATTCGTAAAATTCGCGATCTTTACCGCGATTGGTTGACTAATTGCTTTTGCGTAAAATAAAGAAGAAAAATTCGTGACTACCTTCGCGGTAAAATTAAAAATATTTTCGCTGAAGAATCACATGTTTGTGAAAGCAGTTAAGATAAGAAGGCAAAATCTCACACTGCATTTTTTATTGTGGGGGCTTATTTCTATTTTGTGCAATTCTGCATGATATTTCAACCCCTGTCGCTAAAACAAACTTTGTCCCCCCCCCCCCCCTCCCAAGGAAAAAGTTTAAATGGCGCCCTTGAAGTAAAACCAGCAAAGGAGTTGAAAAGGACGGTAATAAAGCTCCATTTTAGACAGGTCTCCATCTTAGCAAGTATAATTCTATGGCGTTTTTTCGTCGAAACTTGATTTTTTTTCCCCGTTTGAGAAAGAATTATGTTACAGACAGGTTTCGCTTAGACACGTTTCACTGTAATTGTAATACACCTATGCTCTTCAGAAGTGCTTTATAGAAAGGAGGTTTTAACAGTCTTAAAGAATGCCTGAAAGAAAACGGTACTTGTCTATAACTGAATTTTCATAATATTTTTAAATTCTACTTCCTAAGACGAAAAGAGAGTTCTGAAATGGCACCCATGAACAGAACCGCCTTGCTTGTCAGCATAAGGAAAGCCCAAGAACAATAAAATAAATGGAAAAAATAATTAGATTAATGAAATTTCAAGATAAAAATTATTTATTAAATTATTATTATTTATTAAAGTTCTTACTCATTTTTCAAGGTATAAAATTGACAGACGTGACTGTTGAAGCAATTTGGAATCGAATAACGATTTCCATTTTTTGATAAATAAATTACTTATCGAGTTGTGAGCAATTCTTGTCAGGTGACAACAAGTTGTCACCTTTCTCGCCGGGAATTCGGTTTAAAACACTCACTTTGACAGTATTTTCTGTAAAATCTTCGGCCTTTACAAAAAAAAAGAAAAGAAAAGGGAAAAGGAAATCGCCATTCGATTACAAGGTTTCTGAATAACAACACCTTCCAATTTCATACAGTTCTGAGCAAAAATGAATTCAGAAATGTGTCAGCTCCTTAACAGCCTTAAATTATTAATATTTATTTTACATTTTATTTTCATTTATAATTTTTTTACGTAAGTAAAAGTGAATTTAAGCATATTTTGTAAAATACAACAAATTTGGAATTTTCGTTATAAAATATTTCTGTATTCTTCTTATCTGAATTTTCTTGCTGATGTTGTATAAATTAAAAAAATGTCCCTTTTTATTGAGCTATGCAATAAGTTTATAGAGTGGTAAAATGTATGAAATGCAAGCATTTGAATATATTTGTAATTTTAAAATGTATGAAATTTAAAAGCGTTTTTAGGTATTTAAAATCAGAATTACTCTTTGTTTAAATAAATTGTTCCTTTAAATCAATAGTAATATTAAATATGAACCTAATGTCCGAAATAGCGATAAATATAAAGATTTTATTTAAATGTCATTTCGATATTTTTGCGCAAAACAAACTCAATATGATTAAATCCAGTTTATCTGTGATGGTTCCTTTCAGTTCTCTCAGCCAGCGTGTTATTAACTAAGTCATTGGCGTACCCACAGGGGGGTGGCTAAAGCCCTCCCCCCTGACCCTGAAACTTAATAATGAAGCAACTATATAAAGTTTTCTGTTTAAAACCTTTGTACCTTATTTCATCTTTTTCTCAAATTTTTTTTGCCGCTTTCGAAACAATTAAAAATTTAGAGAACAGAGCCATTTTTGGCATAAATCATCCTAATGAATTTTGTTGGCGGTAGCCAACATGTATGGGAATGCAAAACCGCACAAATCGGGCTCGGGAGAGTTTTTCGCATTCTTGAATCCGCGAACCTTAGAATTTGTTATGACTTTGATATGTACGTTGGATATTTTTGGACCAGAATTATTCGGTTGCACATGGGAATCATTGCAATTAAAAGGGTGTGTATGAAGAAATCGGTTAGCAACAGATCTGTGTGACCAAATAAGGAGATAAAACTAGAAAGTGCCACCGGCGCTCTCGGGGGCGCCGAGAGAACACTCCTCTTCGTCGTGCCCAAGTTCTGAGGAACTTTTAACGCACCAGTGGCTTTGTCTTGCCGCGGCGCTGCAACCGATTCAGAGGATCGTGATCCAGCGAAACCTCCCAATCATTTTACCCGAGTAGATTGCTCGCAGGGACGACATAGGTCATTGCGATTCGGCGGAAGTTCCAACTCTTAGAGGAGACTTCCCCACGTGACACTCGATGAACCGTAGCGACTGCCGAACGGCTTTGTCGCCGAAACCCCATAAAGGAGTCAGGAACTCCACCATTTGTCCGACATCTCTACGGTCCTTGCTTTCCCACAGCGTCCGATCGTAGACATGCATGGAGGGGCAAGCTACTGGTCTCTTCTGCCGTGGGCGACCAAATAAGGAGATGGTAGATGGGCATCTTATGCTAGCTATTTGACAGGGTAGATGTAATAGTTTTCTTTTACATTATCAGCACAGTACAGAAATATTTTTAGTGTAACTGAATTAAAACGATAATAGAATAAACGGAATGAAATTTGTTACACTGAATTTAACAAAGGGTGGGAAAGGAAATGAAAAATATTTTGTAGAACAGCGAGCGTTAAAATAATGGAAAAAGGAGATTAAATTTGGAAAAGGGAATTAAATGAGAGGGGAATAATTACTAAAATTGAATAATATATGATGCGACATCATAGGCGAAGAATTCCGTTTTATACAGGTTTTTGCTTTAGCAGGGAAACTTTCAAGGGGTTTCTTTTGCTGAGACCATGGAATGTTTGTGATCAAGACAATATTACGTTATAGATAAGTTTCATTTACATAAGTTAAACAGTATGAGGTTATTGACACAAGTTTTACGTATACAGTTTAACCAGTGTAAATGAAACCTGTCTATAACAGAATATTATCTTAATTGCAAACATTCCATGGTCCCATCGAAAGAAACACCTTTAAAGTTTACCAGGTAAGGCGAAAACCTGTCTAAAGCAGAATTTCTCACCGATTTATTGCAATTCCGTCTTAGCATTTTTTACTGTTTTTGTATCCAAGCCACCATATTATAAAATTGACTTGTTTTCCTATTCACAATTGATGTAAATTCTCATGTTAATGGTTTTTAGCTCACAGGCTATCAAAGCCGGAGAGCTAATGGCCGCCGGTTCTGTATGTACATAACGCCATAACTCTTGATAGAGCTAACCGCTTTGCTTCAAATTTTGTTTATAGGTTCATGGTGATAAGGCGGTTCCCTGATTAGTTTTGGGGGTTCATTAGTTAATTATAAGGGGGTACGGGGGATGTTCCCCCTGTTAATATATTGTCAATTTCTTTATTTTTCGAGGGTTTATTTAAATTCTTTGAAATAAGAGTATAATATACAATTAGTGTAAATAGCCTGTGAGCTCAATGCCCTCAGTTTAACTGGGCAGTTTTCTCTTTATTTATTAGCTCACAAGCAATCAAAGCCTGAGAGCTAATGTGCTCACAGGTTCTGTATGTACGTAACGCGATAACTCTTGATAGAAATATCCGATGTGCTTCAAATTTTGAATATAGGTTCATTCTGATAAGGCGCTTTCCTGATTAGTTTTGGGAGTTCATTGGTTGAGCATAAAGGTGGAGGGAACAGGGACTAATCCCTCCCCCCTAATTTATATAAATGGATTTTTCATGCAGAATTATCCGATTTGCTGCAAATTTGGTATACCTGTTTACTCTGATAATAGATTTGGAAGTTCATTGGTTAAGTATAAAGGGTGGGCATTGGAGAGCCCCCCCCCCCCTATTTAATTTAGCTGAATGGAAATATCATGCAGAATTATTTTAAATAAGAGTATAATATACTCAATCAGCATGAATAGCCCCGTGAGGTCAATGCCATCAGTTTAACAGGGCACTTTTCTTTTCTTTTTTTTTAATTAAAAAAAAAGTTTTAAAAATGGATTGAATGTTCATAATATTAATTATTTAATAGAAGAATAGTTTTCCCCTTGTAAATACACAGCGGCAAAAAACCGTTGATACTGAAAAATAAATAAGTATGTAACATTTTCTGTCATTCATATCAAAGTTCTATTTATAGTAACAGGCTAACTATTTTATTATAAAATTATATTCCTCTGTTTTCTTCACAAAATGTTTCATTCTGTTCATTTATGATAAATAATATACGTTTTAGCATATGTTCAAATTCAAACGATATTGAATTACTAATGATAAAGCAGAGACGCACAAGAGCAGTCATCGTAATTTCACACGTTGCTGCACTACAACGAATATCGTACTATTACATTACTTAAACTATTATATTACAGAATATGTCAGCTTTATATCATAAAATAAAGCATTTTTGTAAAATTTTTCAGTAATCGTAAAGTATAAAGGAAAAAATCTGCATATATCCATAAATAATTTAAAAAATTTATATCACTGATGGATATCAGAAGAGATTATAGTAGATTTCAGCTACTGATGCAGTGCGCAAATGCAGATGGTCACTTGATCACCGACTCATGAGTGTCATGCAATTGCACTAGAGGTCTGCACAGGCCAGAATATCGAGGCCAGGCCCGAACGAAATCTATCTTGCCCGTTGCAAAAGTTAAAAGTTTGACCCAGCAAGTACAAAAATCAAAGAAAACAGGCCCGACCCAGGCAGTGACAAAATCAGTTAAATCATGGCCTATCCAGTCCGCTCAATTTGTATTAAAAAAAACTCCGATTTTACTCAACATAAAATTAAGATTCTTTTAAAGAATCTTGCATACACATTTTTGGAGAAATTTTACAATATATTTTAATTTATTATATGTTTACAAGACAGAAAAAACAGAAAAGCAACATTACTGATTACTCAGATTTTTCAGCCTTCAAATTAAAGATTCAATCTAAGAATTAATGTAGTTTAGAATAAAAGAGAAAAAGAGGGTTAAAAACTTTTAAGCTGTATAAAAAAGTAGATTTTTGAAAATATTTCTTCGTAATTTATTAAGGCTCTTCTCAAATCGAATGGCGCTACTTTCTGACACATTTATGAAATCAATTTTCTTCCGGAATGCATAAAATTGACAGGTGTTCTTATTCAGAAACTATGTAATCGAATAGAGTTTTCCTTTTTCTGATAAATGCAAAAAATCTTTCAGAAAATACTATCAGAATTGGCATTTTGAATTAAATTTCCGGACGCGATAGCACTGTAAAGAAGAAAAACCTATCGCCACAAGAAAGGAATACTTATATCTCAATAGGTTATTTATTTATATAAAAAAAACAGTACTCGATTCCAAATTGCTTCAAAAGTCAGACCTGTCAATTTTATGCCTTTACAGTTAAAAATAAAAGTAAAAAAATGTTTCAGAGAGTTTCATGTTGTTAAACTGGGAATTTGAGAATCACTTAAGGCATATTTTCTCTGAATCCGTTAACAGCAACTTATTATTTATATTACTATTTTAACAAAACAAACTGTTTGGGCACAATTAAGTCCAGTTCCGACTGTATATAAAAGAATTTAAACCTGATCTCGGCTCGGCCCGAGTCTGCTAAAACAATAAAATTTGGACACGATGTAAACATCCGATGTCAATCTCTACGCTTGACATGTTATATTACTCTATTGATGATGTTGCTAAACAAGCGTCACTTCATGAAGCAGATTTATACTTATTCTCACGAACGTTATCATCACATTTTACCGGCTTCGTTTACATTTTTATATCGGGACGGTTAAACGTAAAATTAATTTTTAAATTGGTAGTGATAGTGACAGTGATGAACTGATTATTCAAAGACGAAAAAAAAGAGTGTTAAACGTATATATTTCAAATATTCTGATTCTGACGATGCATGAAAACAACTGAAGTTTCAACAAGTAAAAATCTACAAGTCATCACGGGTCCGAGGCCCATACCCGGCCCTATTAAATTTTTTTGTTAGCAAGTTTATTTTGTCAGTCGGCCCGGCACAGCCTATCAAAAATCTTCTAATTCTGGCGGCCAGGCCTGTTTTAAAGTTTACCTTCATTTTGCCGGGTACAGGCCGAGCCGAGACTGTGCAGACCTCTAAAATGCATTAGCCCCCCCCCCCCCCAAAGCAAAATCCTGGGTGCCACACTGAACTACATCATCACTGCTGACTTCCTGTTTCATCTTCGGAGCTCCGAACGATGAACCAGCCCTTCTTTTCTCTAGCCCTGGTGTGTATCAAGGTCATAGGACAATGGGTTACTAGGTCGATCATTCAGTTGCGTTTGGAGAGGGAGAGAAGAAAAATATCAAGTCTGTTATCTGTTGGTTGAGTCAAGGGATAACAAATTTGCACATTTGTTTGTTTGTTTTTTTAGCTATAAGTGCGTACTTGAGAGATTTTATTAGAATTATAAAAAGCTTCCAGTCATGAGCGTATCACGTTGAGTACGTTCTCATGGGTTAATAAAGAGTGCAAAATTTTCTAGTGGGGGAACTCTCTTTTTTTAATGCCGTTTTTGTAATAATTAAACTCTTTAATTAATGGTCAGGTGGTATAAATATATACCAGAATAAGTCCATATAGATTTATTTAGTGTTCAGTTAAGTTTTTAACTGCATTCCATGAGAAATATGGCAATTACAGCTATTCTATTTTTAAAATTAATAAAATTGAAATCAGAAAAAATGTCCGGAATTTAGAAATTTCCGGATTTTGGATGTCCGTATTTTCGAGGTTCAACTGTATAACAATAAATTCTCTGTACATCATATAATAATGAGTTAAATGTATCCTGATTGGTTGAATTATGTATCACAGCTCCTGTTGCTAATTTCTAGAAAAATACTTCTAAAAGCCAATTATTTTGCCCAAAATTGCCATATTCTTTCAACTGGCGCCAAGCATAGTTTTGATATTGCTAATCTTCAAAGTCAATTTTCCTGCCAAGTCTGGCCAATTTCGTCAACATTTTGCCAAATTTGGCAAATAGTTGCCAACTTTGTTTACTGTCAACTGTTCAACAACTTAATAACTGTATCAACCTTAATTCATTCACATTGATTTGCATTGCCCTGTAGTGACCCCAAAATGACCCGCTAATTGAATTTTCTCAAACATGTGATCTAGCCCAATGGTCTGCTCATACCTCAGAAGGGTAAGAAAAATTTTGTCAAAAGTTAGAACCGTTTTAGATAGCTTGACCCGTAGTGAACCTAAAATGATCCACTAAACGAATTTTCTCGACCATGTGGCCTAATGTTTTCTCGTAATTCAAAATGGTAGGATACAAAGTTTAGTCAAAATAAATAGTTTCAGACATTTTTTACATAAAATTAGCTTGACCCTGATTAGTAGTGACCCAAAATTACCCACTAATCAAATTTTCTTTAATATGTGACTTAGTACAATGGTCCTTTTGTGCCCCAAAACGGTAGGATAAAAAAATTAGTCCAAACATTTATGCAATTTTTATAATATAAAATTAGCTTGACCCTAACCTGTAATCAGGGTCGGACTGGGCCAGGGAAAAGGGCGCAGACCTTAGATTTTCAGAGGGCGCAAAAATTTTAACGAACTTAAATAATTTTACTTATTTGTGTTGTGTCTGACTTGACAAAGTTTAACACATTCGCATAGCACCAAGTAAGAAAAGGGCTTAATATTATATTTCTGAGTTTAAATAGACGACTTCGCTATATTCCCCGTGCATGTTTGAAGTTCCGTTAAATCTACGCAATGCTACGCAGTTTTTCAAACTATGTCATGTAATATTCAAAAACTATAGAAAGTTGAATACAGATACCCTGTATCCTACTTTATTCTTTTGTCAATAGATACCTTAGAACAGTCATGGTATAAAAGTGAACACTCCTTACTAATTATCCTGCAAATAAGGTATAAAAAAATATATAGGTACCAATTTATTGGGAATAATTTCTACTATCAAATTCTATTCGAAAATTTTGTTAATCTTACAAGAAAAAGTACTGAACACTCATTTAGTCATCATTAAAATTAAACAGGAACTTTAAATTTATAATAAACTTTCTTTATATAAAAGTAACTACTACAAAATGTTTCTGGTAAGTATCTACGTGTTATTTTCTGTAGATTATCACCTTAGACTGTAGGAAGGTTCTCTGCATATCGAAAACTAATTATTCAAATGAGCTGTACACTTGCACATAGTTTTTCTTATATAAAAATTAATGTAGGTGATAATTTATATTTTTTTACTATGAATTTATTAATTATTTTCAAAATTAAAAAAATGCTTTTGGATACAAAAAACCTGAAATATGTTTGGGTCTGTTAAGTGTATTTCATTAAAAAAAATTAATACAAATTCAATCGGATGATTTTTATAAGTTTGTCAAATGGATTTAACATTAGCATCCTCAAACTTTAAGCTCTTCTAGCTCTATGAAAATTTAACATAAAGTATTTAAGCTATACCTTTTCGAGGGCTATCTCTATCCAAGGAACTCAAATAGGGTCTCAAAAATAGGTCTTATTTGAAAATTCAAAGTTGGTATAATTTTTAATATGTAGACGACTCCTCCTGTAACATAGTTAACCCATAGATTTAATTAGTAGACATTTTTTCCAATTAGTTTTAGAAAATTTGGTAGAAAAAGATCATATATATATATATATATATATATATATATATATATATATCCATAGTCGTTTCCATTAACGCGCCCCCCCCCCCTCCAAAAAAAAAATCTTGCTTTACTATTTTAGCAATTTTAGACATTGTTACAAGTTTAACGATATTTTTGATTTTTTTAAAAAATAAAAAGAAAACTGCCCAGTTAAACTGAGGGCATTGAGCTCACAGGCTATTCACACTAATTGTATATTATACTCTTATTTCAAAGAATCTGAAATAAGAGAAAAATAAAGAAATCAACAATATATTAAGGGGGGTCATCCCCCCGTTACCCCCCCCATAGTTAACTAATGAACCCCTTAAACTAATCAGGGAAGTCTCTAATTACAATGAATATATATACAAAATTTGAAGAAGATCTGATAATTCTGCATGAAAAACCCATTTATCTAAATTAGGGGGGGGGATTAGCCCCCCCCCCGTTTTCCCCCCTTTATACTTAACCAATCAATCCCGAAAACTAATCAGGGAAGCGTCTTAACCCAATGAACCTATAAACAAATTTTGAAGCAAATGGGATAATTCTGCATGAAAAACCCATTTATATAAATTAAGGGGGGATTAGCCCCCCGTTCCCCCCCCCCTTTATACTTAACTAATCAATCCCGAAAACTAATCAGGGAAGCGCCTTAACACAGTGAACCTGTAAACAAAATTTGAAGGAAAACGGAATAATTCTGCATGAAAAACCCATTTATATAAATTAAGGGGGGATTAGCCCCCCCCCCCTCCCGTTCTCCATCTTTATACTTAACCAATCAATACCGAAAACTAATCAGGGAAGCGCCTTAACACAGTGAACCTATAAACAAAATTTGAAGGTGAACGAAATAATTCTGCATGAAAAACCCATTTATATAAATTAAGGGGGGATTAGCCCCCCTCGTCCCCCCCCCCTTTATACTTAACCAATCAATCCCGAAAACTAATCAGGTAAGCGCCTTAACACAGTGAACCTATAAACAAAATTTGAAGGAAAACGGAATAATTCTGCATGAAAAACCCACTTATATAAATTAAGGGGGGGATTAGCCCCCCGTTCCCCCCCTTTATACTTAACCAATCAATCCCGAAAACAAATCCGGGAAGCGCCTTAACACAGTGAACCTATAAACAAAATTTGAAGGTAAACGGAATAATTCTGCATGAAAAACCCATTTATATAAATTAAGGGGGGATTAGCCCCCCTCGTCCCCCCCTTTAAACTTAACCAATCAATCCCGAAAACTAATCAGGTAAGCGCCTTAACACAGTGAACCTATAAACAAAATTTGAAGGAAAACTGAATAATTCTGCATGAAAAACCCATTTATATAAATTAAGGGGAGGATTAGCCCCCCCGTTCCCCCCCCCTTTATACTTAACCAATCAATCCCAAAAACTAATCAGGGAAGCGCCTTAACACAGTGAACCTATAAACAAAATTTGAAGGTAAACGGATATTTCTATGAAGAGTTATCGCGTTACGTACATACATACATACGTACGTACAGAACCGGCGGGCACATAAGCTCTCAGGCTTTGATAGCCTGTGAGCTAAAAAACATCATCATGCTGTGAGATATGACTTGACTAACTCTCCCCTTTTATAGAATTCTCTTTTCATTCAAGCAACACCGAATTGTTGGATATCATTAGTCCATTGATCAACGATTAAGTTTGGCTGCTTCCAGTAGCTGAGCCAACGGTTAGCTGATCGTCGATCTAAAGATATGAGTTCCCATTTGACCAACAGCTATGTTTGCTGGCAAAACTGCGCTAATAATAATATTAAAATATGCAAATAATTGGTTCTATTTTAATTAGAAACTTCAACTAATTTGTTGATTCTTTAGGCAAAATTAATTATACTTCTAGAATTCCCTGTTAAAACAGCTTCTAATTTAATTTACTTGGTTTCAGAAATGTTTCCTTATTTTGCATTTGTATTTAAACAAATAGCTCTAAAACAATTATGCAAATAAATTTTACTTTTATGACTACTAAAATGCAAAAATATCAGTGCTAAGTGCTCCAATCTGTTAAAAAATATATATTTATTTGACATAATATGAATTAGTTATCAAGTCAGTTATAAACATGATATAGATGCAATTTCTGATATAATCTGACAGCAAATGCTGTTTATTTACTACAGCTTTTTTTTTTTTTCTGGAGTAAAGTAGTATCTTTAAAATGTGGTCTCTGACGGTATCTGCCTCAGTACACATACTAAATAAAGATTCAGTATGCAAAATTCGTTCAAAAAATATTTATATCGAGAACAAAAATGTACTTAAAAAAAAAAAAAAAAAAAAAATTCTATATTGAAAGTACCACATATTATATCAGTATTTGAATGTCCAAATATAGGGATATTTAAATGGTGAATTAACACTTGCTTGTGAAAATATTACACTTCCAGCATTTGGGATAAGGTGAAGCAGGAGAAGGAAGAGCCAATTTGTGTGCTTAAAAATGACTTTATGCATCCTTAAAATGCTGAATTGATATCGCACTATAAAAGGGTTTCTAGTGAAAAATGACCGCACCAGTGAAAATTAGTAACCTTAAACCGCTAAAATAATTGAGTAAATTTACTTTTCTCAGCACACTCTTCCCATGATTTGCAAATTTCTTATCATAGTTAGAGAACAAGGTAAAGGTGAAAATAAAGAATTTTGCTTAGTAGCCACTGGCCGGTAGGTTGATTTTTTTAGTAGCCAGTGAGTGGCGAGTGAGAATAATTTCTTTAGTAGCCAGTAAATACATTTATGTTATTGAATATTTAATTTAAAATATACATAATTAATTTTCAGTAAAGTAATTTATGTACTAAATAAAAATATTTTAATTTATATTGCTTTGAATAAACTTGAAATACTAATTTCCAATCTATTTTAAGTTTTTAAATAAGTTAACAGCAAAGTTATACACAACATGCATATGTAGTTAACTACATAAGTCTCACTAAGCTTGGGTACTTGTGCAGATAACTACATAAGTACCTTTTTCAAAAAAAATTATTTGTCTAGAATTAAGATCTGACAAAAATGAAATAGGTATGTTTATACACTAAGAAATAACCCACAACATGATATACATTACACGTGCACAACCTCTAGCCAGCGGACCAAAGTGGCTAACATCTTCAGAAATTCAGAAAATGTGTATTTCGTCAGTTATTTAATTACGTAAAGGCTGTCATTAAATAAAGCTAACCGAAAATTTTGGTAGGTATTTTGAATGAAAAACCGCTGACCGCGCAATCTCAGCTTGTAGATCCCAGCTTGATCCAGAAATGTCATCGAGTCGAAGTTGTATTTATTCCTCTAAAAGTTATGTTTTCCAATCAATAACAAAATCCACACAAAACGTTTTTGCCTTTTAATATTTATCTTTTTCTTTTATAAAGCTGTTTTTCGAAAAACATGGTTTCAATTATAAGTCTATTCAGGGACGGCTTTAAAAGGGTGCAAGGTCTCCTGGGTACTACAATGGAGGGTACGCAAAATATTTGATCTGAGATTAAGACCTAAAAAATATCTTAAGAACTGATGAATAAAATCTCTCTCAGGGCGCAGGAGTAGCACATGGGTGTGAGCTGTAGTAGTCACGGCGCGCCAAGGGCTATTAAAACTTTCCCAAGGTGCCCGTTTTCTATCCTCAATCGTATGCAAACACGTCCGCTTTGGTTTCCGAATCTGAAAATTCCTTCTATGTATCTTCGATTTCTTTACGATAATAAAAACCACTCTCTTTTGCTATCTATCTATTAGTTGATGATTATCCCTAAGCAAATTCTCGAAATTTAGTTCACTTATCAGAATATATGTGTGTGAAAAAATATTGGAGCGGCTTAAGGGCGCGAAATTTTACTTGGCTGAGGGCGGACCGGCCCTCTGGCCGATGGGCCGGCGGGCCAGTCCGAGACTGCCTGTAATGACCCCCAAAATACCTTTAATCGAATTTTCTCGATCATGTGACCTAGCTCAAGTCTTCATGACCAAAAATGGTAGGATACAAAATCGTTTGAGCCATTTTGTACATAAAAATAACTTGACCCGTAGTGACTAATAGAAATTTCTCGAATATATAATCCAATCCATTGGTCTTCTCGTAATCCAAAATGGCAGGATACAAAATTTAGTCAAAATCATTAGAGCCATTTTTTAGATAAAATTACTGATCCGCATTGACGCAAACATGACCCACTAATCTAATTTTCTTGAACATGTGACCTAGTCAAATGGTCTTCTCGTAACTCAAAATACACCGTGGGGCCACTGGCATTATCGTTCAACTTCGTTGCAACATTTGAGGGGCAACTCAATTCCTGCAGGATTAGTATAATGATCTTTAATACTTCAGAAATCATCAAAATTCTGGATTCGAAAGTTGCACATTAATTAATAATTATAATAAAAAAGTGGAACTCTTTTTTAATAGGTTTTATAAAGCTATTTCAGATTGGCATATTTTTACACCCAAGAGCCAATAAAAACAGGCCTTTGAAACGTTTTGACGGTGGCAGAATGTAAACAAACTACAGTCGAACCTCGTTAACATGAACACTCAAGGGAAAGTTTTTTTTTTTGTTCGTGTTATCCGAACTTAAATACACTGCTCAAAACAATTAAAGGATATTTGAAGTTTTATATAAAATAAAGATATAAATGAAATTTTTTTTGCCGAAAATAGAAGAAGAGAATCACAAATGCAAATTTTTCTGGTTTTCAAACTGTAGAGTATGCAAATTTTGAGTTCGACGTCAAAAACGTCGCTTCAGCGGCAGCGAATGAAATTTGACTTTCAACTGGATAAAAGAGAATGAAGACAAGGATGATCGGCATTCAGTGATTGCTTTGTTTCGATGAGTACGATGTCTCAGCGAAGTCATTTGACAGATTCAGAAGCTTGGAGAATTGTTGGTAGGTTAGAAGGGGGCCAAACTCAAGCCGAAGTAGCGCAAGCCATTGGAGTGTCACAAAGTGTCATTTCCAGGATCTGGAACCGTTTTTTGGAGAGTGGATGTGCAGGCCGAAGACCAGGGCAAGGTCGTAGACGGGCAACAACGCCCAATGAAGATCGGTATTTAGCGTTAACAGCTCGGAGACACCGAAACATGAACGCTACTCTTCTCCAACAACACCTTCGCTCGGCTACAGGCACCACGATTTCAACTCAGACTGTCCGAAACGGGTTCCATGCTGTAGGTCTGTATGCTCGCCGACCGATGGTATGTGTTAGATTAACATCAAGGCATCGTCGCGACCGCAGGGAGTGGGCAACCGAGCATGTCAACTGGAGAAGAAATGAATGGAGAAATATTGTTTTCTGACGAGTCTCGTTTTTCTGTGCATCCGGATAATAGGCATATTTTCATCTGGAGGGACCGTGGCAGTAGGAATAATCCTGCGTTCGTGCACGAAAGTGTCAGATTCGGCGGTGGAGGAGTGTTGGTGTATGGTGGCATCTCCATTGACGGGCGCACTGACCTCTACATCATTCGAGATGGAGCTCTGACTGGTCGCCGATATAGGGATGAGATCCTCAGACCTATTGTAGTCCCTTACGCTGCAGCAATCGGAGATAACTTCATTTTAATGGACGATAACTGCAGGCCACATCGTACAAACCTGGTGGAGGATTTCCTTTTCGAGGAAGGAATCGTTCGAATGGAATGGCCAGCGTGTTCTCCAGACATGAATCCAATCGAGCACGTTTGGGACGCTCTAGGAAGACGAGTTTCTGGCCGCCAACAACCCCCACAAACTCTCCAAGAACTGGAAAGAGCTCTTCTGGAAGAGTGGGGCAGAATACCCCAACTCGTCATTAATAGCCTCATTGAATCCATGCCTCAAAGGTGTTCAACGTTGCTGGCCGCCCGTGGAAACGATACCCCCTACTGAAAATGATTTTCTTTGAAGAAAACACCTTTTCTTATTCTTTTTTTCTCATATGCACAAATTGTGTTTTTTTCCTTTTGTACACAAATGCGCAATAAAATGCATTTTTTTCTGCCAAACATGTGTAATTTATTCTCATATAACCTACTATGTCTGTCGACCATGTATCAATCAGCTAAAAAGTTTCCCAGATACAAAATCCACCTAAAACTGCAATATCCTTTAATTGTTTTGAGCAGTGTACATTACATACAACTGGACGGGGCAATCGGAAACAGTTCGTGCTAAAAGTAATTCGCACTAAGCGTGTTCTTGTTAACGTGGTTTGACTGTATGTAAAAAAAAAAGATTTATAGATCCTCATTATACCAGCTGCATGCTTGGATAATGCAATGGCAGGGCTCCCACTCAACTTTTGTAGTAAAAAGGGACCATTTTTTTTCCAAAAAGGGGACCAAAAGGGACCTTTTTTTTTTTTTTAAAGGACCACATATTTGTAAAGAAAGGACTTATTCTGGCAAATAACAAAATAAAATAAACACAGACCCCCCCCCCCCCTTTTCTTATTTATAATTATAAATGTTTAAAGTATAATTTGTTATATTTGTACATTTGTTCGAATTCAGGTTTGCTTAATCCTGAAATTCATTATCTTAAAGCCCTTGATATTGGCAGAGGTTACAAACTTAATACAGCTTTATTTGAATTACAACCCGCATAGCATGCATGGTCACAGTGAGTCACGTACGTCACGTCACATCTGTGACCAAAATACAACCACTCAGTGACATCACATTGTGACTAAAATGTGAATTGCTTGGAAATCATAAAAAAATTGCAAGAACACTACAAAATATGTTATTCAATGTAAAAAAAATATGTTTCTGACATTTTTTTAAATTTTTGTGACGTCACTGCAAGTCACAAACACTACGTCACCTGTGTTATCAAAATACCACCATGTTGTGAAGTCACAGTTTGACCAAAATGTGAATTTTTAATATATTTTAAAATGATGAGAAATATATATTATTCAGGAATGCTTTAATGCACTTAAAGGGTCTGATTCTGACTGATTTTTATGATCCCTGGAAAATTAAGCTATATTGATTAATTTATTTACTGACTTACAGGAAAATGCTTTATAAATAGGTAATTTTCAATCAATATGCAATTATAAATTATAATACAAACATAATGCGGCATGTACTCCATGAACAATTTTTTTTAAATTAAGGCAGTTTCTCATTTGCTTTTCATATTAATTAACAACTTTTGTAAAACTGAGAGCAACAATCTATATTATAGAGCGCAAGCTATCCAAGAGTAACAATGACGTCATGTTAACAGCGGCAACAACTGAACAGTAAATTTTGCTTTTACAGTGATTTTTTTTATTGCACAATTTCAATTTTTAACCGTCGAATAGGAAAAATAAAATTCTCTTTCAAATGCAATATGTTTCAAAACTGTACCTCAATTTACTATGGTAATTAAAGATTTGTTTGTTGGAGGGGAGGTGGGTTGTGAAAAACAGACGCTTTATTATAATAAAATCAGTGGTGTACTTCCGATAACAATTGTTTTTCTTTAGTATTTAAGTAGATTGAGTACCTCTTCCAATATATATTTTGCTGTTTGTTTCAAACTTTGTAAATAAATTTAACATTTTCCGAATATAAAATGAAATTTTAAAAAAAAATTATGCAAAATGTGTATGATTTAAATAATTATTCACGTGTCCGTTTTTCATTAACCACAAATTTCTTTTAAAAAATATTGTTATTTTACAAGCTGTTTCTTCTACAGGACATTAATAAAGAAAAAAGGAAATTTTGAAAAAGGGAAAATGCCCCCCCCCCCCCCAACCTTTTACTTTTTTAGGATCACATTTTGCAATTATTACGATCTATGCAAATTTTACTTTTTTTATGATTTTGCATTCTTGTCCATTAAAATATTTTTTATGTACCCTAAAAATTTAAACAATATTTTATTTGATACGCCATAAATATTGATATTTTTTACAACTTACAAAAAAAAAACTATACAAGTATTATTATTGTGAAACTAATCGTAAAAAAAAGGAAAACTGCTTCAAAAAAAAATCTTCAAATAAGAAATTTTAATTGGAGAGACTATAAAAAGAAATATTCTGCCATTTTAACCTTCTACTCTAACATCAACTACAGTGTCTCACATAAGTGATGGGACACTTGTGCTTTACAAAAGGAAAGTAATCAAATAAATTAAAAAAACATGTACACATTTTTTTTGTGGGTGTGTTTCATACTTAAATTTAGTAAAGATTATTACATAACATACATTTTGTCAAAATATTAAAATATTAATTTAATAAAAATACAAATGTTTAGAACGGAGCAAAAAATAGCTCACATAAGTGATGGGACACCATTATATATGCAACAAAAATCGCCTGAAATAAGCAATAAAAATATTTTTTGGGGTTTTATTTTTACTTAAAAGCAATTGGCAATAATTTACAAAATCGTCTGCAGTATTTCTCTCCAGTTTGTTTTGGAATTTTTGTGTTTTTTAGCTCTGTGTAGTCATGAATGCTAAACGAAAAGAAACTTCGCCTGAAATTCGAAAATTAGTTATTAATTTGCATATTGAACGTGGAAAATCTATTAGAAAAACTGCTGAAACAGTTAACTTGAGTCGTTCAACAGTTTTCAATATCATTAAACGATATAAAAAGAATCATATGATTCAGGATAAAAGAAGACCTGGCTGACCATCAAAGCTATCCAATGGAATAAAGCGAATTATCGTTCGAAATATTAAAAAAATCCAAGAATTAGTGCTTCAAAAGTTGCTGCTGATTTACAAGCATTATATGGAATAATTGTTAATCCTGAAACTATTAGAAGGGTAATTCGATCTGCTGGATATCACGGTAGAGTAGCCAGGAAAAAATTCTTCGTAAGTGAAAAGAATAGAAAACTCAGACTAGCTTTCGCAAAATCCAACATAAATAAGAATTCTGATTACTGGAATAAAGTTATATTTGCTGATGAGAGTAAATTTAATATATTTGGTTCTGACGGTAGAATCTTGGTGTGGAGAAAACCCAGGGAAGAACTTCGCAAACAGAACTTGGTACCAACAGTAAAACATGGTGGAGGAGGAGTTATGGTATGGGGGTGTATGTCGTCCGCTGGAGTTGGTAATTTTGTTTTTATTGACAGTATAATGGATCAGTACAAGTATATTGATATTTTAAAGCAAAATTTGAAATCTTCAGCACGAAAATTGAACCTTCATAACGATTTTAAATTCTACCAGGACAATGACCCCAAGCACACTGCTCTGAACGTTAGACTCTGGCTGCTATATAACTGTCCTGAAATAATAAAAACACCACCACAATCTCCAGACTTAAATCCCATAGAGAATATTTGGCAAGAATTGGAATCAAGAATTCGCAAACACACCATTTCTTCAAAACAACAACTAAAATCGGTGCTTCAAGAAGAATGGGGTAAAATCACTCCAGAAATCACAAAACAAATAGTCGAATCCATCCCAAAAAGATTAAATCATGTTTTAAAAGTAAAAGGAAATCCAACAAAATATTAAAACCTTTTAAAAAGTAAAATTTGTGGATAAATATTTGATGGAAAAGTAAGTGTCCCATCACTTATGTGAGCCATTTTTTGCTCCGTTCTGAACAATTGTATTTTTACTAAATTAATATTTTAATATTTTGACAAAATGTATGTTATGTAATAATTGTTACTAACTTTAAATATGAAACACACCCAAAAAATTTTTGCACATGTTTGTTTATTTATTTTATTGCAGTTTCTTTTTATAAAGCACAAGTGTCCCATCACTTTTGTGAGACACTGTATATAAGAAGAAAAAAAAAAAGAAAAAAGATCATCTGCCCTGCTATTAAATGCGCGCAGGTGTTTTAAACGCTTTCAAAATTATCGTCTGCTTTTTTAACCTCAGAATAAGAGACGCACAACAGTGTATTTAATCTTTGGATGTCAGTTCGTTGGACAATACGCGTGTTATGAGCGTGTATAATTTCTACGTATTTAAAATTAAAAACCTGCACAGGATTCCGCAAATACAATTTTTATACGAATTTTCTTTCCATGAAAAGTACAATTCCTTTGCGTGGTTAAATTTGTTTTCCGCCAATGTTATTGTACTTCATTTGGAGGAATTTTGCCTTCTCAAGAAACTTTCGCTATTTTTACGTCAAAATAGAATATTGAAGATCACAAAGAAAAAGAGGTATGGAAAAATATTATTTTCCCTGTTAGCTTTGCATTTAGTTATATCGTTTTCAGTTACTTTCATGCAGTATTTTACAAAAGTTAAATATTTCGTTTAACATTTATCAGTTAAGTTTATTAAATTTAATGTTTATTTTGTTAAAATAAGTAACAATATGTCAACGATTTTAATCAGATAATTACTTTCACTAAATTCATTTCCTGAATCATTTTATAGTTACAGTGTCTCACATAAGTGATGGGACACTTGTGCTACAGCGCCTAGAATACATAGTGTGGAAACCGGCAAATGGTGTAATGCTTTAAAAAGTGCTAAAATGTTGTAGCCTATAAATGTGCAACGGTGCTCTTACGATAATAATGCGATCGCAGCGACAACGACAACTGCTTGCTCTTGTCAATGTAAACATTCTATTGCAAAAATTTAGTAAATATATATTTTTTGATATTTTGAACAGTTATAAGTTGATAATCAAGAAATGACATAAAATAAATAAAATAAATTGCAGAAAAATCATCGGGGGAAAAAGGATTTGTTTTTACAAATATGTAGAAATAAAAATCCGGACAACTTTAGCCTGTTACTCTCATAATAATAATAAAAAAAAAAAAGAGGATAAATAAAAATAAGGAAATTTTTATTCAAAGAAATTTCTGAATTTTTAAGCAATTTTAAATATTAAAATTACATCGGAACAATCACTTTATTGATATGATAAAATTATGTTAGCTTTCTATATGTTTAATAAAATACATTCGTGCATAATGACAGGGCTATGTTTACTCAAGTATAGTCTTATGATAACTGTGCTAGTTTATATGTAAAATATAATGTTTGAATCAACCATTCGTGTGGTTATTGGAGATATTTTGAGGAGTTACAAAACTATAAAAAATAACGTAAAACTTGTTGCAATACAGATTTAAAAATAATAATAATATTTTTTACAATTTGTGTGAGTAAGTTGGGCAAAAATCTTTCCTATTTGCATTTTTAGTATCAGTTGAATTAAAAAAATACCTAACTTTGATCCATTCATAGCAGGTTTTTATTAATCTTGTGTATATATCAGAGTAAGCGTAGATAAACATAATGTGGAGTAAATGGGCCAGTAATGAAGTTCTTTAAAAAATTTATTTAATTTTTAAACATAGTTATAAATATTATATTCCAGTTTTTTTTGTTTTTTTTTTATTATAGTAACCTATCAACACTAAACAATCTCATAGTCATATTTCCCATCTGGAATCAACATTTAATTGTAATTATTAACAGAAATAAATCAGAACATCCAACATTTCAGTTATGGACACCATACAAAAAGGTAATAGATGATTGTTTTAATAAGTGCAATTGGAATTTAATGAAACAAAATTGCCATTTTCAAATAATGATACTTTTCAGTTAGCTGGGTGCCAATGAAATATATATATATACACATACATATTTCACCGGCGCCCAGTTAACTGAAAAGTACCCAAACAATATTACAAGTACAATATTAATAATTTTAAAATATTTATGAGGATAATGAATTATTGTCACTATCACAAGATCAATATTTTACTTAATTTAGATGGAAGATTTAAAATACTGAATTTCATAGAATTACAATGACAACAGGAAGGGGAGGTGAGGGCTTAAAAAAATATGTCTTTGAGTAATAATGCATGGAATCTTATTACTCCTTACAATTCTTATGAGTTAAATTTCATGAAACTAGTTGATATATTACTTGTAGTAATTAGCAGTACAAATGTGAAAGAGACAAAATTGTGGGTTCAATGTTTTAAAAACTAAATAAAATTATTTCAAAGTAAAACGTCAGGACTGACATTTAAGGCTTCTGATTTGCAGATTTACTAATTTCAGTATGTGCCAAGGGTTGCAGATTTTGAATGCCATTATTATTTTTTTTCACCTTATTTAATCTTAGATTTTTTGTGGATATATATGGTGAATTTTTTTTTTTTTTTTTAAATAGTGGTTATTCCAAATCTCTAATCCTTGGCACCTTTGTCTTTCACTATGACCATGAATATAATTAATATTTATTGATTTTTTTTTTCTTTTTTTAGTACAGAGTTGTTTTGCCGAGGGATGGGGAAATACATCATTTTACTTAGCAATGGCGAGTAATATTTTCTGACAGGGCGAGTGAATTTTTAGGCAATCTTTAAAAAACAGCATGCTACAGAAAATATGCCAAAAACTTTCTACTAGTTAGCTATGTTTTTCAACTTTCCAAATTACTGTGATGTAAACAAAATACTAAGTTATATCCTCTATTAAACTTTCATCTGTTATATATATGTATACATATATATATTTTATTTTATTGAAAAAAAAAAAAAAGAAATGCACTGTAGTAATAGTACTTAACAATTTTTTGATGTTGCATGCATATTTTGTCATAACATTTTTTAGCTGTACATTGCATTTTGCTGGCTTTTAAGAATACATCCTTAGCTGATAAGATTTTCTGAAAATTCCTCATCCTTGGTTTTGTCAGAGATGCATAATTAAATAATGAAAACAAAGCAGAAGATTTGTATCAACTCTCGTGACTTAATAAAAATAATTAAAAGCATAGCTATTTATAAAAAGTATATATTGTTATATTCTTTAAAGTGCAATTTAAAAATTAAACTTCATTTCTCATCTTTTCAATTAAATCAAATAAGATTTTATGCACTATGACAATTACATTTTGAATAGATGTTATACTTTTAGGAATGGCTGCGTGGGATGTCTATTACTGGATATTGATTAATTAAGCATTCCAGTAATGGACACTGGTCCTAAAACCTATAAAATGCTATTCATGAAAACTTCTACAATGATCAAAAATATTTCGAAAAGTACTCATAACTTTGTTACTTGGTGTATATTTTTAAAAAGTTATTTACGTATTATCCATGCCAGAAAATGGTAAATCACTAATCATATATTTATCGCTGTTAATCATATTCAATACATTAATTTAGCATACATTATATTATTAAAAATGATAAGCAATATTAAAGCAAACTAAAACAACAAGAAAACAATAATTTTGTATAAATTTATTATGTACATAAGATTGATAGCTATTAGTGATAAAGGATATTTACGATATTAATTTTACAGTTACACTGTAGAAAAAAAAGTTACTGTAAGTAGTATAATCAGCATCATTGTTGGCATGATATCTTCTTGGTATGGATAATATGCATGTACTAAAGAATTGTGATTGATAATCTTCAAAGGTTTGAAGATTGCTATTTAAGTATCTTTTTTTCAAATTCCTGGAAGATCATCTGTATTGTGATAGGCAGAAATTATGATTTAAGTTGAAACCACTATTATTACAATAAAACCTGTAAAAATGGAAATTTTCGTAATTTCAATGAAAAAAATATCATACAATTGTACCTTTTGAGACAAAATTTATTTCCAGTTCTGAGCAATTCAATTTTCACACATATTACATATATAATCAAGGTTGTCGACTTTTTTTGGTTTTAATCACTTGAAAAAAGTCGGCTTTTATTTTTATTATTTTTTTAATGGTGGTTTGCAGATAAATCACATAAAATTAGTATTAATTTATTTTTAACACACAAATAAATGTTTTCTGCTAAAAAATAAATAAATATCAATACACAGTATATACACATTGAAGAGAATGCATTAAATTAAGACTCTAAGATGGCATTTGAAACTCATTATGTAGCTCTATATATACTATGTATTTTAGAGATTATATTTAAAATACATTACAAATTACCACACATCCAAAAGAAAACTTTCTTATGTACTGCTACTTACTTTTAAAATGGATCAAAACTAATAAGTTGGGGAACAAGATGTGTTACACTCATGTACTGTTGTTTGGTACGCTTTCCAAACCCAAGCCAAACCAATAGCTTAATACAAGTATAATAGGCAGGTTACCATTATTGGAAAAAATCTCCAAAGTTTAGTGACTTTTTTCCTTTTTATAACAGATTTTTTTTTTTTTTTTTTTTTTTTTTTTTTTTTTTTTTTTAAAGTGTGTGAGTGTAAGACAACATAGTGTAAGTTAGTACTATATGAATTTAATTAGGTATGTGGCCAAATACCAACTTTTTTTTTCATAAAAGAAATTAATGTTTGATTATGTAGACAGTTTTGAAATGGAAAAAGAATTAAACAGAAACTTATGTTTTATTATTTATGGTATTAACATTTTTAATAGCTTGATATATTTCTTGTGCTATTTCAAACAGCTTGATGCTAACAGTAAAACAACTTTTACTACATCTAAATTATATAGTATTATTATAGAGGAGACCGGTACACAGTGGACCACTTTTTCAGTTAACATTTTTGTTTTCTCTTTAACAGACTGACTTAACTGTATGAAAATACTTTTGAATATTCCTTAAACCTTCTTACATCCATCATAATTTTCTCACAACATAGTTTTCAATACATTTTTCAAAAAAAAATTTATATACACTTGTAAAGTGGACCAGTGTACCCCAGAAGCGGGGTACCACTAGTCCACCCACCGGGGTACAGTGGACCACTATTAGGTATTATCTAAAATACAATATAAATCTATTTTTCATTAATCTAATTCTTTTTTGTTGCCCCTTCACCCGCAAAATAACATAGTAATATAAATTTTGAAACAAAAACAAAAAATTAATTATATTTTGAAAATAATAACAGATTAATACAGGAACAATTGCAATTTAGTTGAAGTTATTACTTAAGTACAAAAAAATCAGCGCACATTAAAATTTGCAAATGAAATTCCAAAGTACTTATGAGTAAGATTGAGCCTGGAATTTTCAATAAATAATTTTGGGTCTGAGAGCAACATTATGAAATCATTGACATCAACAGCAGATTCATCTACAGTTTCGGGAGAAACAAACTGATTTCCATTCAATTTGCGTCTCATGAATCTTACTTGAATAGAATCATCAACAATTAGACTACAGTTATATTTATCAAAGGCAGTAAATACAAAACAAAATATTTCTTACTATGTTAAATAAATTGTTATTTTTATTTGTTTACTTTATTTTACAGTTAAATCTACTTTAAAACAATCTTTCTTTATAGAAAATAAGCAATTATTAAATATTTTGAGCTTTCTGCATTACAGGAGCAGAGTGGATTGTGGACCATTGTGCCCAGGAGTGGGTGGTCCACTGTACCCCATGTTGAAGTTCAATAAATAATCATATTAATATTGTTTATAGCTTTCTTTTAAACATATTAACTTTAAAGTAAAATAAAAACAAGTATCTTAGCTTTGCAAAAAAGCTGTTTTATTTTATTTATCTACAACCTTTAATTACTAAAAAAATAAAAATATGATGATGAAAAATTTTACGCTCAAAACAACCAATCAGGATATAATAGTTCAATCTGAGCTAAACATATTTTCTGAAGGCTATAAATAATCATTGCAGTGCTGTTGTTTATTAGGATAGAAGAGAAGAAAAAAAATTAAATAAATAAAATATAAGGGGGTGGTCCACTGTGCCCATAGGTCCAGTGTGTACCGGTCTCCCCTATTTACAGGAAAGAGTCAGAAACATTTTATCTAAAATAAGAACTCATTAGACATTACCACTGTTAATGTACTTTTAAATTTAGAAAATTTATTTTAGCAGAAAAAAAATAAGAAATTGCATTTTACCCTTTTATTTTTAGATATATCAAATTAATTTTCTCTAAGTCAGTATGGTATCTAAGTTATTTCCATTAAAATATAAAGAATACTTATGATAATACTTACTTTCTTTCATAATTGATAGTGAGATATTTCCTGAAATATGCTTAATCAAGTAAATTTTATTTGTGAAGAGTTTTGTGTCCCTAATGATCAACAAATTTGTAAGAATGAGTCTATGTTCTGAAACCAGTCTCCCATCTTAAGATACAAATTAAATTAAAGCAAGAGGTATGGTTAAAGTAGTAATATATATTTAACAAAATCTTTGACAATTGAACCAGCATATACAATATACCACAACACAAAGTTCTACAACTTACTCAACATGCATTAAAAGAATGCACAGAAAACTGATAACAATGATATGTATGAAGAAAGATGTAAATTTAAAAAATATATATAATAATGTTAGTATTCAAATAACTGCTTACATTTTGTGCAATTAAGAATGAAGATAACTTCATGAATGTGTTAGAAAGTGGACAGTTTGAAACCTTGTGAAATTCTGTTTAAAATGAGTTGTCAAACAACTCCCTATGTTTGATAGAAACTGAGAAAATCAAAATTGAAAACATTTATGCAAAACTGATTTTTTGAAATTTGAAAAATTAATTGTATGAAAATCTAATGAAATTAAAAATATATTCTCATTTATATCATCAGGGAGAATGATTCCTGACAGTATCATTAAAATCTGAAATGGTCAGGTTGAATATTGAAATTTTTTAGTTGATTTGACATGGGAGGACCATATTTATTTTTTAAAAAGTGTTATTACATTGTACTAAGTAAAATTTAATAATTAAACTTGATTAATTAGCTTTTCTATTACTATACAAACAAAAAGATGCAATTTTTGCAAGAAAATAATGAAGATATAAATTAAGAGAAGCCAGCTTTTTAACATGCTCATTAAGATTTTCACAGAAAAACAGTGGAACTGTGAAACATTATTTTCTGCTTCCTGATTGGTTTGATCTAAGACTCCTATAATAGGAGCTGATGCATATCCATTTTGTTTTGGATTATTGGTAGCCAGTTCAGCATCAATCTACCGCACTCAGAGCTGGGGTTGTGCCTAAGACTCCTATAATAAAACATGTTCTGATTAGCTTGGTTTTTCGATTGGGCTCCAATTCGGGTGCCAAATCTGCGAGGATGCGTCAGCCTCTATTATAAGAGTTCTACTTTGATCAAGAGTGTCAACAATAACCCAAATTATAAAACATGCAAGGCAGGATTATAAAAAATAAATAAATAAACGCAAAATTTTAATTGGATATTTTTTTATAAACTGAAAACATTGGGCGATGTCCATTAACTGGCACATTTATCCTATTTAAAATATTTTGCTCTTGATAATTTTATTTTCCAATGTGAGTAAATTTAGTACGATTCATTTAATTTGAATAATATGGTTGAAAACCACTAATGTAATCTACACAGTTTGCGATTTTGAGTATCTAAATTAGTTTGATGAATTATTTCATCACCAGGTTTTCAAATGTAAATAAATCAGATGTTGTGCAGCAGAAACGTTCTCCCGACTCTGCTTTTAAAAGAACTTTTCATCAGCAAGCTGGTAAGAAATATCCTGTCCTCAATGGTATTGCTAGAACATCTTTGTATCTCCCAGCATTCTGCTTGCACGTTTCAGTCTAAGAAAACTTCCCATACTGCACTGTCCTTTATATAATCAGACGTTGTGCAGCAGAAAAATTCACTTGACATTAACGTGCTTTGACTTTTTTCATCGGCTGGCTGGTAAGAATGATTTTATCTTCGACACTATTTCTAGACATCTTTATACATCAGACACTGCACAGCAGAAACGTTCCTGAAATGTTCCATCTTCAACAATGTATTGTTAGACATTGGAAACAATCTTCTTGGTATCTTGACTTTTTTAGTTACATTTGATAACCTGATGATGAAATAACACATCAAACTAATTTAGAAACTCAAAACCACGAACTTTGGGAACAAAACGGTGCAGATTAATGGTCTTCAACAATATTATTCAAATTAAAGGAGTCATACTAAATTACTCACACTGGAAAATAAAATTATCAAATGAAAAGTATTTTAAATATATATATTAACCTAGTTTAATTAAAACTCAAATATATACTTCAGGAAAAAATAAATAAAACTTCATTCGGAGCAAATGTGTTTCACTCATACCAATCAAAATTTTAAAAAATTGGGTAGTCCAGGGCTGCCATTCCAAAAATTATTCAGAGTAGTTGCTTTAATATAAAAGTGAAAATAAGCACTCGCCAGCCACCACTCGTCGATTAAACTTGAAAAACTAGCGATTGAAAATATGGAAAAAACCGACCAAATGCAAGATTTTCAGATTTCCTTCCCCCCCCCCCTAAAATTTACGATTTTTCTGGACCCATTCGACGAAATTCATAATTTTTGCTTTCCCAATTGACAAAATTCACAGACCAAAAAATTCTAACATCTTCATAAATTCAGAAAATGTGTATTTCGTCAATTAGTCCAGAAAAAAATGCAAATTTCGCCATTCGAGAGAGTAAAAATCATGAATATCCATCATTCGGGAGCATAAAAATCACGAATTTCCATCATTCGGGAGCATAAAAATCATGAATTTTGTTGATCGGGTGCGGAAAATCGTGAATTTCGTCGATCGGGCATGTAAAAATCATGAATTTCGTCAATCGGACACGTAAAAATCGTGAATTTAGCCGATCGGGTGCGGAAAAATCCTGAATTTCATCGATCAGAATCGGAAAAATCATGAATTTCGGCAATCGGAAGCGGGAAAATCACAAAATTCAGCGATCAGGTACGGAAAAATCCCGAATTTCGTAGATCAGACGCGGAAAAATCCTGAATTTCATCAATCGAATGCGGAAAAATCCTGAATTTCATCGATCGGACGCAGTAAAATCCTGAATTTCGGTGATCAGGTGCAGAAAAATCATGAATTTCGTTGATCGGAAGCGTAAAAATCACAAATTTTGGCGATCAGCTGAGGAAAAATCATAAATTTTGTAGATCGGAAAAATCAAATTTCGGCGATCAGATGCAGAAAAATCCTGAATTTCATCGATCGGATGCAATAAAATCAGGAATTTCGATGATCGGCCGCGTAAAAATCATGAATTTTGTCAATCGGGTGTGTAAAAATCATGAATTTCGTCGATCCTATGTGGAAAAATCATGAATTTCATCGATCGGGTGCGGAAAAATCATGAATTTCGTCGATCGGAAGCATAAAAATCACAAATTTCGGCGATCAGGTGAGGAAAAATCATGAATTTTCTAGATCAGATCAGATACAGAAACAAAAAATCATAAATTTCGGCGATCAGGTGTGGAAAAATCCTGAATTTCGTCGATCGGATGCAGAAAAATCCTAAACTTCATCGATCTGACACGGAAAAATCAGGAATTTCGGCGATCGGACATGGAAAAAAAAAAAAAATTTCGGCGAACAGGCACAAAAAAATCTTTAATTTCGGTGATTGGGCATGAAAAATATCATGAATTTTGTCGAATAGGGCGCCGAAAAATCGCAAATTTTAGGGAAAAAAGGAAATAAAAAAATCTTGCATTTGGCCGGTTCTTTCCATATTTTTAATCGCCAGTTTTTCAAGTTTAATCGACGAGTAGCGACTGGAGAGTGCTTATTTTCACCTTTAGGGGAGGGGGGGGGGGCAAAGGAGGAAACAGTAATTTTATTTTTAATGGAGGAGGTTATTTAGACGATTTATTTATTGATATTAGTGAGCAACAAATAAGACAATTTTTTTTTTTCGTTTGAGAAATAGATTTTAATGATTTAAAACTACGTATTCTGGGAGATCAATGGATATAATTGCTTATTTGCTTATTGTTACTATGCAGCAACAATTAGAACAATTAATTAAGAGGAAGATGAGTGAAACAGACTCATGGTTAAGAAAAGTGCTGTGTGGTGGTGGTATCGAACATCTGAAAAAATTTTACTGGGATGGTAAAAAAATTTTGTTTCATTTTTTCTGCTACACGTATTTGAAAAAGCTAGAAATTTTTTTTAAAGTCTCCTTTTTCTTAAAATAGTTGCCTATTTGTTAGAAATAGTTGCTTTTCAAGCCTTTTTTGCTTATAAAACTTGCCTTAGTCTCCTGAAGCTAAAAATAGTAGCATTTTAGTAGCAGATGGCAGCCCTGGCAGTCTGCAGTTTTTGTTGCAGGGAGCGAGGCCTTAGCGCTCTGCTTGAATTTCATATAGTCAGTATTCTTGTGCAAGGGTTTCTAAATTTTCTAAATTAGTATTTTTTAAAGCTCACTGTTCTGTAATCTAAGAAGTGCACGAAACTCATTAAAGCTGCAATCGCTAACACATGCATGAAATACATACAATAAAAGGTTAATAAAAAACAAAACATTACTACTGAAAAAATAAATAAAATTAACATACCTTTGGATGATTCAATGTCCATGAATAAAAATATCTGCTAAATATGTTGCTCATTGCACAGCAATCTTGAAAACTATCAAAAATTAGCTTACACTTAACACTCATCTACAAAAGCCACTGCACATATTTTACTTAATAAATCACATGACAATTAAAAAACAATCGACGACAAAGAATTAACTCAACAATTATGTAAATTTTTCTTCTCTCCATACACTGTTCCATAATATGCGATGTCTAAAGTCAATCACATGCAATTAAACTTTCTCAAATTGTCATCATCACGCCTGCTCAATCATTTCCAATACCCTCTTTCCAAAACCACTCAAATGAAGGTTGCAATTAGGGATGAACCAGATATGGATTTTGCCGGATATCAGAGGCTCTTTGCCTGCCGGATATCGGATATCCGGCACTAGATATGCTGCTTTTAGTTATGGTGTATGCTTATTTATTTCTTTATATAATGCCATCTCAGAGCAATATATTACAAACATGTTTCACACATGATTAAAACATTTTAAATATATTGAAATATAATTTACAAAAACTATATCTCTTTAAATATATGTATGTTAATAATGTTGCATAAAAAATGTAAATTAAACATTAAAATATTCTGTTTAATTGTACAATGCTGTTAGAAATAAACACATTTATTAATATACCTCTAGTTGTAGAGTATTTTCACTAATAAATACATATTTTTTTATTTTAAAATTTAAGCATAAAATATCGACTAATATGGTTGAAAAGTTATTTTCTCCAAACATAGGTTTAGTTGATGCCTTTTTTCTGTTTTAATTATTTAATACTGTTTCACTTTAAGTCACATTTAGTTTTATTTTAAGTTAAATTACTTTTAAAAATTTATAAGTAAAAAGAAAATTATTTTTAATTTTAAATATTTATAATGAAGTTATATTTTCCCTTGTAGTTTTATACAGGTATGAAACAGAATTTCAGGTTATGGATTAAAATTCCTTTATAAAAAACTAGCTGACCCACCCGGCGTTGCCCGGGACCATGATAATAACCTTAAACAGAGTTCAAGTTTGAATGATTCTTTTTAAAGAAGCTGCACCAAGGGTCCCAAGAAGGAGATTAATATTCAAAATTTGTTGTAGCTGAGGTCCAAGAAATTTTTTTTGCTTTTCAAGACACAAAAAAGACAGGGCCCCGAACTGGGAAGCAGGGTCCTAAGAGGAATGTAGAAATGAAGGAATAACTAAATAAAGAAAAGGCTCCCAAAACGAAGATTGGATTAAAATGGGGCACATTCAGGGGTCGATGCAGGTTTTTTTTTTTCATGGGGCCCATTTTGTGAAAAGTAAAGGTTATTTTTGTGAAATTTGTTATATTTTTGTGAAAAATAACATCTTGTAACGAAAGTTGAAATCCAGTTAATCAAATTCGAACCAAGCATTTATAAACAAAAACTTTTTAAAATCTTTTTGCTGAAGTTTTCCTCTCTGGTGAACTTGTTTGTTTACAAATTACACATTTTAAAACATCACAAAATAATGAATAAATAATAAATAGTAAGTTTTTATGGAATAGAATTTTGTGAAGGAGCCCATTTTATCAAACTGGTTTTTGTGAAGGGGTCTATTTTATTAAATAGATTTTTGTGAAGGGCCCCTAAATAGGTCCCAATTTTTTCCTGGATCGACCCCTGACATTGTTAGCAATTTAGAGATAAAAACTTCAAGGAGCCTTGTACTGGGCCCCAGGGAGCTAGGGTCTTAACTGGAATGTAGAAATGGGGGAATAACTAAATGGAGAAATGGGCCCTAAAAATAAAGATCGGATAAACAAGGGGCAAGTTATTAACACTTTACAGCACAAAAACTTAAAGGGTGCCTGGGTCTTGTCTGAGAAATTTTTTTGTTGTTCATGTAGCAGCTGGAAATCCTAAGAAGTTGTTAGAAAAACAAGTTGGAAATCCTACGTCAAACATGACAAACGAGGTGTGTTCATACTATAACTAGTTTCGACGAAATAAATTATAGCATCTGTTATTATGATATGATTAATTTCTGTAATAAAATAAGTGCATTTTAAGTTGGCAACATTTTATCTTTTGTTGACATTTACAAAAAATTCCAATGAGAAACTTAAACCTAGCTTTGAAAATTTCAGAACTTGAAATCCATATTTACAGTCTTTTTTCCATTTAATATCTATTTCTCCAGAAACATCTATCCAAAAAATTGTCGGTAGATTATATAATTGCTATAATTAAACGATTTTAGTATAAAAATTCGGTTTTTAAATTCAGCAATACAGAAATAATATGACTCCATCTTAAATAAGATGTAATCACCATGGCAACCTAGAAACATTACCTATCATGGGATATCATTGAATGTATTATGTATGATAGGATTTAATAGAATGACGAATGTGACTATAACTTGATCATAGAGATTATAAAATGTCATATGTGACTATAAATGTCATACATGTCAGATAACTTGGTGATACATCTCGGTCGCTTGACAATTAATCCTCAGAAGCTGCTATAACAAAAAAGTACAGATTTTTAAAAAATTCAGACTAAATATTTTTATTAATATCTTTTTAAGTTTTGATTCAATTTTCATAAAACTTTAAATGGACTCGACAAAATTCTGCATTGATTATAAAAATAATAAATTTCAAACCATTCAGTTGGGTAAGTTTTGTGCTGTGAAGTGATATGCGGACACGGATAGACCAGCAAATGGCTACAGGTGCTACATATTTATATAATTGCGAACTAAGCAGCTAGTGACTACACCTAAACAGCTAGTCATTTGTACAATTTTTAAGGGAGCTATCGTAGAGAACATAAAAGGGGCCAACTGATAGTTTTGAGCAAGGCCGTGAGAAGAAAACATCTTAAAAATTTCCTAGTACTTAGCACTTTAGATCTTCAATTAGTCAAAATTAAGTATAAGGTATAAATAAATCATTAGAATGAAATTTTAAAGAAATGCATAAAAAAATTGGTCCCTAGGAACCAATAAAATTATGAGGGTAGTGGCTTGGAGAGAGCAGGGGTCGATCCAGGCAAAATTTGGGGCCTGTTTAGGACCCCTTCACAAAAATCAATTTGATAAAATGGACCCCTTCACAAAAATCAATTTGATAAAATGGGCCCCTTCACAAAAATCAATTTGATAAAATGGGCCCCTTCACATAAATCAATTTAATAAAATGGGCCCTTTCACAAAAATCAATTTGATAAAATGGGCCCTTTCACAAAATTCTATTCCATAAAAGCTTACTATTTATTATTTTGTGATTTTTAAAATGTGTAATTTGTAAACAAACAAGTTCACCAGAGAGAAAAACTTCAGCAAAAAAAAGTTTTTGTTTTTAAATGTTTGGTTCGAATTTGATTAACTGGATTTCAACTTTTGTTACAAAATGTTATTTTTCACAAAAATATAATAAATTTCACAAAAATAACCTTTACTTTTCACAAAATGGGCCCCAAGAAAAAAAAACCGGCATCGACCCCTGGAGAGGTGTCCAAGACTCACCTTTAAAGTTGCTGTACATACTCAACCCCCAAATTCAAGATGAAAACATGTTTAATTGAGAATGGTTTTCTATGCCTTATTTCACCTCATTTAATTCTAAATAATTTAATGTGCAAAGAAAACTACTGCAAAATATTAGTATTAAACCTGCTTTCATCTCGAATTTGGAGATTGGCTTATACGCGAGTGTATATGCAGTATGCATTGATAGGGTAACACAATTGGGGGAGGGGGTATAACACATGGCACATAATAGGGCCCCGGGGGGGCCAGGGTTCTAACTGGAATATAGAAATGCGGGAATAACTAATGAGAAAAGGCACCAAAAATGAAGAAGATCGAATTAAAAGGAGGCAAGTTATTAACAATTTAGGGAACAAAAACTTCAACGGGGCCCCCATACTGGGCTCCAGGAGACCAGGGTCTTAACTAGAATGTAGAAATGGGGGAATAGCTAAATGGAGAAATGACCCCAAAAACGAAGAAGATCAGATAAAAAGGGGGAAAGTTATTAACAATTAAAGGCACAAAAACGTAAAGGGGCCCCGGGTCACAAAAAATTAAGTCTGAGCCTCAGGTGCATCAGGACCTGCCATAGACTATTATCACCCAAATTGTCAGACTCCTATGTGCGGTAGTTTTTGGTAGCCATCACATACACACACAGAACAAAACTTTCTTTTATTAGTAGATAATAAGTATAAAGTTTTTTTTAACATACAAGTTAAAAAACAAAAATAAATAGGTCTGTTTTTAAACAGACCTATTTTTATTTTTTAACTTGTATGTTAAAAAAACTTTATACTTATTATCTACTAATAACAGAAAGTTTTGTTATTTAACTTGATTTTTAACTTAAATTATTCAACTTAATTTAACTTAAATTATTCAACTTAATTTAACTTAAATTATTTAACTTAATTTAACTTAAATTATTCAACTTAATTTAACTTAAATTATTCAACTTAATTTAACTTAAATTATTTAACTTAATTTAACTTAATTTAACTTAAATTATTTAACTTAATTTAACTTAAATTATTTAACTTAATTTAACTTAAATTATTTTACTTAAAAGTAAGAAAGAAAATTAATAAAATCATACTTTAATAAACTTTATGTTTTATTTTACAATCTAACAGTAAACGAACAATTTTCTAAAAGATGTAAACGTAAATTCTTAAATTTATTATATCAAAATATCTATATTAATCAAAAAATATATATTATATTATATAAGTCATATTGTTCAAATATCTATATTAGGAAAGCTGACTTCTTTAAACTTTTGAGAGTTAGTACCTTTTACTTGTGGATAAAGAACTTACTATTATATTTCATATTTTGCATTATAAACAAAAGTCACTTTTATCAAGGATGTTTGAATACAATTTGCCATCATGTCTTATGCATATTATTGATAGATCTTATGTACTAGAGAACCGGATATCCGATATTTCGGATATTGAAAAATGCGCCGGATATCTGTTGCATCCCTAGTTGCAATATCAAATTTCAACACCAATAACTTAATACAAGCATAATAGCTAAATTACCATCAGAAGATAAAATACCGATGATGACTTTTTTCCTTTTTATAAAAAAAAAAGGGCAAATCATAGAATTTACCACAGCTTGGTGGCAGTTTAAAAGGTAGTGATAAATGCACCAAATCAATGTAAACAAATATTAAAAGTTACGCTAAACTTCAACAGCAGGTGTGCTCGCCTAGCTTGGTGATAAGCTGCTACATCCAGCTTTGTTTGTCTGGTTGCTTTTTCTTGATATCATAGCCCTTCATTTTAATCTATGTAGTTTTAAATACTTCATTTTTTCTTGATTAGAATGCTTCATTTTATTTTCACCCTTGATATAAAAATGGAGTCTACACAGTAAATAAAATTTTACAACTTTCAAAGTAAGGATATATTTATGTTGAATACATCCAATGCAATTAATACCTTTTTGTTTAATTATTTCCAAAACATCGAAAATACTATCTCGATGCAATGTTTTACATGCAAAATATTCACTTAAGATAAATTCCAACTCATGAAATAAATTTAAAACAGCTTTTGAAGGATATATCAGTCCTCCTCTATCACAATGCTTAATGAAAGTGCTAGCAAATTCACTGTTTTCAGAATTAGTGATACAAGTAGATTTACAATTTTCACAATTCATATTTAAAACACATTTTCTCATTACATACCCAGAAAAATATATTAATAATTCAGATTCTGGAGTGTGTGAATCTAAAACATTTGTTTCAGGGCTCTGTGTTATGTTTTTTAAATTGCTGGCACTTATAATTTCATCCAGTTTCGCAAGTAATTGAGGTTCTGGAATAATATCCTCACAAGTAACTAATGAATTTATAATTTCTTGTTCACAGTTTCCGCCTTTAATAGGCTTTGCCAAGTTATAATAACTTAGACATTGAATCGTAATTAAAAATTCATAAGGTGTTGGATGATCGTTGCAACCGGATGACTGCCGAACTATACCAAAAATATTTTCTATAGTATCTTGGCTTAAACGAGATGTCATCAAATACTTGTATCCGATTTCGTCTGTTAAAAATTGTAATAAGTCAAGTGTACTTTTAATAGTAACTCGTAACCCTGTTGCCGTACTTTGACTAAGAAATCCTTTTGGTGCAGAGGCACTTTCCCATTCATTTATGAAGGTTAAAAAATTAAGAAGTATTTTATGTTCATTTGAATTCAAACGTAGGCTATTTTTTGGCATTCTTGCAGTCATAATATCTATCAAATTCTTCATCATGTTTACAAATTTAACAGTAGTTTCACTGTTACCGTATTCTTTTTCAATTTTATTTCTATACAAATATAAGCCTCTCTCGACTTCTGCACTAAAAAGCTGAAAAGCGTAGCTAACTCACATTTTTTCAAAATTGTTTGGATTAAGATGACAGAGAGATATCTTGGGCATTGCTTTTAAAGTTGCAGTGCATGAATCTTCTTTCCATGCTGCTTTTATATGCTCTAGTCGAGCTTCTCCTTCAGGAAGCAAAAAATCTTTTGCAAGAAGCATGTTTCTCACACATTTAACTAAATGCGGAAAATCTGATATAAAATATAAGTATCTTGAAATATCAACTGGATGGCACATTTTATTATTTATATGATTGGATGAAGCAGATATTCCAAATCGTTTCCACATGCATCTATTCCATGATGCAGCATCACATGTTACAGAATCAACAAATAATCCTGAATTTTCACATAGAACCGTTGCTTCAATAACAAGTTTAGATAAGAGATCCCCACTAATGTTATTGCTTGTTGCAAATACTCCCAGTATTTGTCTCCATTTGCCAACATATGGTTGATATATAATAACTAAGCCATGATTGCAAAGCTTGGACTTTAAATTTGTAGTTGTATAGGGACCAATGTCTACAAAACCTTCAATTTGGCCACAATTCCTTGCCTGGAGTCTTTCAGTTAACTTCATTTCATCAATTATAAGTCCTCCATGTTTTAAATAGGGATCAGTGTCTTTCATCTTTTGTGATATTAAGTCAAATATTTTACTGTTAAAACCAAAACCCGAATTATAATTTGATATGTATTTCCGAATAGTTTTACGACAAGGTAAACACATAATTTTATTACGCCGTATATGCTCATAAAGTGTTGGGCTTTTCATGTGCATAAGAATGCACTCTAAAATCCAATTTTTTGTGTAATTTAAACCTTGTTTTGATTTTCTGCAAGCAGCTTTAAAGCAATGCTGAATCATCTGTTGTTGTTTGATCGGAAGCTGTTTAATTTTGTCTGCAACATAATCCTTAGATAACTTCTTGTTTTTATTTAAGAGGGATTTTATCTCACTTTTGAAGGAAGAAACTTTTGTCTTCAATTTTTTCATGGTTTTTAACTTATAATACAAGTTGTATTTTAAATGTGATTGTTTCTTAACTTTATGCTTCTTTTGCTTTCTCGTATGGAGCATTGATTTACGTAGATATTTACAATATATACAAATGCCAACTGTACATTTTCGTGTGCATTTAGAACTAAATATCTGCCCTTCATAAATCTCAATTTGTTTTGATAAACTGTTGATGTCACTGAACTCTTTAACAGATCCAGCTCCTATACAAATTTTATGCGAATTTACTGCACCTAAAACACTCTGAAGCATTTCTTTGGATGAAATATCTGGATATTCTTCGATTTTAAGTCCCTTTAAGAATACTTCACATTTCAGTTTTGAATCCTCATCCTTCACAACAACCAATCTTTCAGTGATTAGTGTCGAATAATTGTTTAAAACTTGAAGTACACTAACATGAAATATTAAACTATTTATATGATTTGCTGGAATTACAGTTCCCCAGAATTTTGTTGGCAGTTTTATATTTCTTAAATCATTTAAGGTAACTGAAATCTTTGAATGTTTACTCTTTCTCACTGGATCTTCAACAATGAGAATTTCATCTAAAGATGATGTAGATTCACCAAATTTTCGTTTTTTTGGTAGCGTAATTGAAAGACAACTGGGAATGTTTGGAAATATAGTGGGGATAGCATCTGATTTTAAAATAGGCTTACCTCTAGGTAAAGTAATCATTTCACCTTTGACAACATGAACATAATTCCTGCTAATAAAATCTTCTTGGAAATGTAATTCGCATATTACTGAATTTGTAGTTAGTTCTTTATCAGACCGGGGAATTGATCTTTTCCATGTTTCTAGTAGAGATTCATCCTTTGGTACGCTAAATAGCGATAGTTTACTGTTTTTACAGTATCGAGTTTTGCAATTAGAGACAAAACAGTGCGTGTCACGTTTTTTTGCCATGTTTTCATAATTTAAAAAGAACTTCTAAAAATCACCAAGTCAGATGAGATAATTTAAATATACTTACCACCAGCTGAAACAATTTTAATACAATGTTTACGTTGAAAAGAGCTAGCAGATGGCGCTGCGAACCCATCCTAATGTTTTCAGCAACGTTGTAGATTTATTGGATACAATTTTTTAGTACATGTTTTGTAGCCGGTTTCCACACTATGTATTCTAGGCGCTGTACTTGTGCTTTACAAAAGGAAACTAATCAAATAAATTAAAAAAACATGTACACATTTTTTTTGTGGGTGTGTTTCATACTTAAATTTAGTAAAGATTATTACATAACATACATTTTGTCAAAATATTAAAATATTAATTTAATAAAAATACAAATGTTTAGAACGGAGCAAAAAATAGCTCACATAAGTGATGGGACACCATTATATATGCAACAAAAATCGCCTGAAATAAGCAATAAAAATATTTTTTGGGGTTTTATTTTTACTTAAAAGCAATTGGCAATAATTTATAAAATCGTCTGCAGTATTTCTCTCCAGTTTGTTTTGGAATTTTTGTGTTTTTTAGCTCTGTGTAGTCATGAATGCTAAACGAAAAGAAACTTTGCCTGAAATTCGAAAATTAGTTATTAATTTGCATATTGAACGTGGAAAATCTATTAGAAAAACTGCTGAAACAGTTAACTTGAGTCGTTCAACAGTTTTCAATATCATTAAACGATATAAAAAGAATCATATGATTCAGGATAAAAGAAGACCTGGCTGACCATCAAAGCTATCCAATGGAATAAAGCGAATTATCGTTCGAAATATTAAAAAAAATCCAAGAATTAGTGCTTCAAAAGTTGCTGCTGATTTACAAGCATTATATGGAATAATTGTTAATCCTGAAACTATTAGAAGGGTAATTCGATCTGCTGGATATCACGGTAGAGTAGCCAGGAAAAAATTCTTCGTAAGTGAAAAGAATAGAAAACTCAGACTAGCTTTCGCAAAATCCAACATAAATAAGAATTCTGATTACTGGAATAAAGTTATATTTGCTGATGAGAGTAAATTTAATATATTTGGTTCTGACGGTAGAATCTTGGTGTGGAGAAAACCCAGGGAAGAACTTCGCAAACAGAACTTGGTACCAACAGTAAAACATGGTGGAGGAGGAGTTATGGTATGGGGGTGTATGTCGTCCGCTGGAGTTGGTAATTTTGTTTTTATTGACAGTATAATGGATCAGTACAAGTATATTGATATTTTAAAGCAAAATTTGAAATCTTCAGCACGAAAATTGAACCTTCATAACGATTTTAAATTCTACCAGGACAATGACCCCAAGCACACTGCTCTGAACGTTAGACTCTGGCTGCTATATAACTGTCCTGAAATAATAAAAACACCACCACAATCTCCAGACTTAAATCCCATAGAGAATATTTGGCAAGAATTGGAATCAAGAATTCGCAAACACACCATTTCTTCAAAACAACAACTAAAATCGGTGCTTCAAGAAGAATGGGGTAAAATCACTCCAGAAATCACAAAAAAAATAGTCGAATCCATCCCAAAAAGATTAAATCATGTTTTAAAAGTAAAAGGAAATCCAACAAAATATTAAAACCTTTTAAAAAGTAAAATTTGTGGATAAATATTTGATGGAAAAGTAAGTGTCCCATCACTTATGTGAGCCATTTTTTGCTCCGTTCTGAACAATTGTATTTTTACTAAATTAATATTTTAATATTTTGACAAAATGTATGTTATGTAATAATTGTTACTAACTTTAAATATGAAACACACCCAAAAAATTTTTGCACATGTTTGTTTATTTATTTTATTGCAGTTTCTTTTTATAAAGCACAAGTGTCCCATCACTTTTGTGAGACACTGTATAAATTTCAAAACATCTGTACACTATTATAAAAGAATTATTATTAAAGGGAAATGTTCTTTATAATTACCACCTAATCCTGTAAAAAAAAAATAATAATAAACCAATGTGTGGTTCCATTTTATGTTGTTATCTGAATTTATATATTTTTTCACATTAAAAACTGGTTAAATATTTGAAACTATGTTTATAATTTATTATTTTATTGGGTTATGTAACTATGATTATCTATATTTCAAATGGACTTTATATCTAAAATTTTGGTCAAACTTTATTCTAAAACTTTTACGGTAGATTTTTTTAAATCAGCTTGCTCTATTTATGATGAACAACAGATTATTGTGATTATTGCCTAGTCACGAAACATCGACCCAGATAGATATTTCATCGGCATCATATGATAAATTATGTGTGTCACTATCGATGCATTTATTACAATTCCATAAATAATTGACAATAAATTAGTAACATTATTATATTTTAATAACCAAAATATTGTTTTTAAGTATGTTTTTTACTGCAGTTACATACCTCTAAACATACCAAAAGACAAAGTTATTTTCAGCGGGGTTAATAAGATGATTTTCTTTATTACTGCTATCTTTTAACGCAGTAGTTAATATAAATTGTTTATAGAAACCTCAACATACGACGATACTGAGTTAATTTTTAATATCAAAGTTTTATTTATCATTTAAACAGTTTCATACCTTTATGAATAAAATTAACTTTGTTGAATTTAAAAGTCTGCAGATGTCCAAAAATAGATTTTTTACAAAGGTAAGTTCGTACACGTTACAATTTTGTATTAAAAATTTAACAATATTTATGAGAAGAAACTATATAATTTTTTGTTTATTGTAAATATGAAAAAGTATCTTTTAGTAAATAATTTTTATTTTTATGATTTTTATTTTTTTTACTTGCTTAAAATGATGTATGTCAGAGTAAATATTTTTCAAACTGATGTTGTCGAGTCACAAAGGGTTAAAACATAGTTATAAAATAAAGGTTCCATGTATGATAACGTATTTTGATCTATAAGTTAAATTTTCTTTTTCAAAAATGTCAACTTTCATGAAATATTTTTCAAAAATCTTTCTTAATAAATTAAAACATACAGTTATTTTTCTTTTAAATATGATTGAAAACCTGGACCCCGATGTGAATATTTTGGGGAATACATTATTCGAATATTTTCACTAGTTAAATATATAAGATACTGTTTAAAAACTATTGAAATAGTTAATAAAAATAAGACCTTATCACAGTTAAAATATTGATTATTTTATTATTATCTCAAATTATAGATCTAAACCTTTTATACACGTGGTTAAAATTTCAAAACTGTATTTTTAATATGTATACGATTGCCATTCAAGGGTTTTTCACTCATGAAAACTAAATAAATGTCTTTTTCTCAATATTGATTTTTTGTTCATTCTTATATTTTTTAAGTTCTTTACTTCCTTTAGTATTTCAGTTTATTATTTTTTATACATATTCTTTATTATGTATGTAATAAAACCTTGCATGGAATTAGTATTACAGATTTCTTTTTGTTTTCTATATATGAAATCCCATGAAGAAGAGTTAAATTTCATAGTTCCTCACTATATAGAATAATAATAAATTTATATAAAATCTAATATTAATTGAAATAGAAATCCATGCACAGTGTTCTATAACATATTTTAGTAATTGTAAAAATAATAATAATAATAAAAAGTAAAGTAAATAAATTTAAAAAATATCAATACTTGTAAAAATAGCAGGAATTAAAGCATTAATTTATTTTAATTTTGTAAACATTTTAAATAAATCTATAGTTTTATTTTTCAAAATGTGCTTTTAACTGACTATTAAAATATACTGCAATAACAATTTTTATCAAAATTCTTAAAATTAAAAATAATATTGAAAAGTACCGTTTCCCATTTATAGCAAAATCACATAGTACTTATTTGCTTTATTTAAAAGCATTTCTCTAAAATTTTTAAATACCGAGCTGAAAATACAAAAAATGTTGCATTTATATTATAGAACAACAGAATTTTAATACATTTCACCACTTTTATATAATTAATTTGAAAATCTGCAAATCCACCTTTTGCTATTTAATGTGTAACTGTAACCAATGGTAATGATTTGGGTTCGTTTGAAATCGGGTTGTCTCACTCGATTGCAGGATTTTAAAAAAAATCGTTTCAAAATCACGTTACCCGACCTGATAGGGTATTCATATAAGAATCGGAGCCCAAGCAAAACCTTAACTAAATAGACAGAATAAAATAAAATAAATAATTTAAAACCCCGACTTAAGTCCTGCATCGGGTTGGTTAATCCGATTTTACCCGCACCCGACATGACGTTCAGCTTGAGCAGAGTAAGAATAGCGAAAATTGTTGTTGTTGTTGTTATTCTGTTTGGGTTAAATTGATTGTAATTTTTTCGGGTTCGGGTTGATTTAGGGTTGAGATTTTATTATTGCAGCTTGGGTTTGGATTAATATGAAAAACTAGAATAAAATAATAACTTGATCTAAAGAAAAAATAAAATATTCTTTCAAACCTGTAGAAAAAAAAAAGAAAAGAAAAAATTAACCGACCCGTAATTTTCCTCATCGAATATGGATAAAATATGGTCACTCGACCCGATGAAGAATCGTCACAATTGTCACAAACCTGCAGCCAAAAAATATATATATATCTGAACTTTACGAGTTGGATTCGGGTAAAATCTGGTCACCCAATCCGATGCAGATTCGTCACAAATGTCACAAACGTCTAGCAAAAAAAAAAATGTCGATCCGAACAATCCGGATCGGATGCGGGGAAAATTTGGTCACCCTATCCGATGCAGATTCATCACACTTTTCACATTGAAGTCGCACGGTGACTTCACAAAGTAGTCACATTGTGAGGTCACAGAAAGCCTTGAAAACGGCCATAACGACTTCACATTTAGGTCACAGTGACTTCACATCGACGTCACGACGACGGTCACAAAGTCACAGTGTGACTTCACATTGACGTCACCATGCCTTACGGGAAGGGTCAGTTAGTAAGTTAATTGCACTGCTTAAGAAAACAAAACAGGAACGTTGTTTTACAGTAACTTTATTTATATCCTAAAGTTTCATGTAAAATCTATTTTTCAACATCCATTATTTAAACATTTATCGAGACGTGGCACAAGTTTTTTAATGTCTTCTGCAAAGAAATCCCATCCAATGTCCAATAATCATTCTTGGGTCAGCAATAATTTTATACACACTTACATGAGAAATGTTAACTTCATTTGAGATTTCGTCTATTGTTATGCGTCTGTTTGCAAAAATGCATTCACACAAGCAGCAATCTCAGAATTTTATGCAGGTGATGGTCTATCCTTGCGTTCAGCGCCGTTAATATATGTACGTCCATTCTCAAGCGTGCTGCACTACTTCGCGATAACTTTACTTGACATAGCATTTGGACTATACACTTCATGAAACAGACAAATTCCAATGCAGTTACACCTTTTTGCCCACAAAAAACGAATCATTGCAGGCATTTCCCACTTGGATGCCACTTGCAGCTGCCGAAACATGTTTACAACTGATTATCAGATAAACTAAAACTGCCATGTGAAAGCTGGAAATCATTATTGAAAATATTAATTTACAAAAAATCAATAACGAAAAATTTCATATCCCTATGGAGCAAAAAAATTGCAAGTTTTGTAACCTATTGATGTTCGTGTGCTGATTTTAGCATGACCGATTGAATTTCATGAATTTTTCCGTGACCATTTGAAGACATTCGTGTTTCTTTCGCAATCCTTTGACGAAATTAGCATTTTTTTTTTTTGCAATCCTTTAATGAAATTAGATATTTTTTTCGCGATCCTTTGACGAAATTCGGGATGTTTTTGCGATTTCTTGACGTAATTCATGTTATTTTCTCGATCCTTTAACGAAATTCGGGTTGTTTTCACGATTTTGTAAAAATGAAATTCCCGGTATTTTCGCCATCTTTTGACGAAATTCGCGGTATTTTCATGATTTTTTGATGAAATTTGTGTTGTTTTCGCGATGTTTTGACGAAAATTGCTTTTTTTTCACGATTCTTTGACGAAATTAGAGGTTTTTCACGATCCTTTGACAAAATTCGTGATGTTTTCGCAATCTTTTGATGTAATTCGTGTTATTTTCGCGATCTCTTGACGAAATTCGTGATGTTTTCACGATCTTTTGACGAAATTCGTTGTTTTAAATGACGCTTTGACGAAATTCGTGATGTTTTCGCGATCTTTTCATGAAATATGCGATATTTTGAAGAAATTAGTGTCATTTTTGTGATCATTCGACGAAATTCGTGATGTAATTCACGACACTTTTGCGATCTTTTGATGTAATTCGTGTTATTTTCGCGATCTCTTGACGAAATTCGTGATGTTTTCACGATCTTTTGACAAAATTCGCTGTTTTAAATGACGCTTTGACGAAATTCGTGATGTTTTCGCGATCTTTTCATGAAATACGTGATATTTTGAAGAAATTAGTGTCATTTTTGTGATCATTCGACGAAATTCGTGACGTAATTCACGACACTTTCGCGATCTTTTGACGTAATTCACGGTATTTTCGCGATCCTTTGACGTAACTCGCGGTTTTTACACGATCCTTTGACGAAATTAGTGATTTTTTTTTTTGCTATCCTTTGACGTAATTCACATTTTTTTTTTCTTTGATGAAATTGCTGTTTTTGACAAATTTTGCATTGTTTTCTCAATCTTTCGACGAAATGCGATCTTTTTTCGCGGTCCTTTGATAAAATTCTCGTTTTTTTCGCGATCCATTTGCGAAATTTGCGTTTGACAAAATTCGGATTGTTTTCGCGATTTTTTGACGAAATTCGAGATGTTTTCGCGATTTTCTGACGAAAATCATCATGTTTTCGCGAGTTTGACGAAATTCACGTTATTTTCGCGATTTTTTTGACGAAATTCTCGGTATTTTCGCGATCTCTTGACGAAATTCGCGGTTTTTTCACGGTCCTTTGACGAAATTCGTGATGCTTTGACTTAATTTGCGGTTTTATCACGATGCTCGGCTAAATACCGAACATCAATAAAATTTAAAGGTCGATTAACAGTATCCAAAAACAAACTTTATGGACCTAATAATGAAAAAACGGACCAATTCCCTAAAAACGGACCTAGTGGGAGCCCGGCAATGGTCATATTGTACAGAAAATATCAAGTGAGTAACCACCCTAATAAAAGCAAAATAAATTATTTTCAATTTCTTTCCATCGAGCTAAAACCTTGGAATTGTTTTGGCGCCATCTGCCGATAGGAAACGTAAACAATAACAACGATAAAGCTAGTTTAAAATAAAATAAAGCTTTTTTTTGCAAAAGTAAAATATTTAATGAGGTTTGAAATATTAAGTGAAATATAGAAATAAATGTCTATCATGAACATCCTTGTTTCGATGATAAAACTTTTGTGTCCTGACGTTAGCTATTTTATATAATATTAACCTCTAGGCCTCGGCGGGTACGACATATGTACCCTAAAATAAATATCCCCTCACAACAGCTAGGGTACAGACGTCTGTACCCTAAAGTTAGCTACCCCCTTTTTAAGCTAGGCTGATTAATCATCTGTCATCTCAGAGTTCAGAGGAGGTAAGTCTCTTTTTCCGGGGTGAAAGGGGGATTATCTTTTGCCTTGGCGAGTTACTGGAATGACTGGATTTTGTATTGGCGATTTCTTAGACAGAGCGTCTTTTTTGTCATTCTATTACACGCACGTGTGCTGAGTAATATTATATTTTTGCTCTCTTTGGTAGCTCTAAAATAATTACATGTATTGTTTAATTATTAAATAGAATTTATATTCTGGGAACAATGGCTCCACGTTTTAAAGGTCTGAGTCAGAAAGAAATTGATAAACTTATGAATGATTTTGATGCAGAAAAGCTCTCTGATCCCATCTGTTTTTATAATTTTTTTAATATTTAATAGGAGAGCGATTATCTGATAAAACTTTTATTTCTTTAAATCTTTTAACCCAAGGTGGAAGTGAGAACTTTTATATCAGATGACATCGCTTTTCATTCAATTGACACACAAAAATAATAAATTTTTAAGTTCTAAAAAACTCTTTAGAGAAGCTTAAAAAAATTAATAATCAGTTTATTTCAACAACATAAACACAAAGTTGAAGTTAAAATATCTGTATCATAAGATATAGTTTTTCATTTAACACTAAATAAACTGCTCTTTTAAGAGCAAAAGAGATTCTTTCCAGGATCTTAAAAAAGAAAAAATGATAATCTTACTTCATCAACATAAACACAAGATTGAAGTGAAAACATCTGTATCGAAAGATGATAATTTTCATTTACCACTAAATAAAATTTTTCCAGAATCTTAGAAAAGAAAAAAAAAATAAGCATTTTAGTTCACCAACATCAGGGATCTGTTTAGGAAAAAATTGGGTCCTTTAAAGGACTCTTTACAAAATTTCTCATTTCAAAACAGGAGCCTTCACAAAATTATTTTCCCTAAAATAGGACCCTTCACACAAATATTTTCCCTAAAACAGAACCCTTCACAAAATCCTTTGTCTTAAAAATAGGTTTTTCACAAAATTTTTCCTTATTTAATCTGAACATTTCACAAATTATTCATATAAAAGTTTAATCTGACCTGTCACTTTTACATATATAAAGAAAATATATGTATTTTACGTCCATATATATTCTTAAAAATGTATTAACAAGAACCTGAGTATAACGATCATTTCAAATTCACAAAATTAGGATTAGATTTTTCACAAATATAAAAATATGTTCACCATTTTACAAAAACAGGACCCTGGGAAAAATGTCTGGACAGACCTCAAAACATGAACACAAGGTTGAAGTGAAAACTTCTGTATCGAAATATATTATTTTTCATTTAACACTAAACAAATTGCTCTTTTAAGAGCAAAATAGATTCTTTCCAGAATCTTAAAAAAGAAAAAAATAATTACTTTTGCTGCACCAACAGGAACAAAAGGTTGAAGTGAAAACTTCTGTATAGAAATATAGTATTTTTCATTTACAACTAAATAAAATGCTCTGTTAAGAGCAAAAAGGTTTTTATAAAATGGAATTTTGCGAAGAGACCTATTTTATTAAGAGGAATTTTGTAAAGCTTCCTGTTTTATTAAAAATAATTTTGTGAAGGTCCCTGTTTTGTTAAGAGGAATTTTGTGAAGGGGTCCTGTTTTATTGAATGGAATTTTGCAAAAAATTTTATATTCATATTAGTTTTGGCCTTTTCCAAACTACCTTTATCATTTTTATCAGTTCGTTTATTGTTTCACTAATTTATGTACTACTTATAAATATCCCTATAAAAGAGATTACACTTCAGATGCAGATTTTTTTTCACTGGGGGCCCATTTTGTGAAAATTAAATGTTATTTTTGTGAAAATTAAATGTTATTTTTGTGAAAAATAACATTTTGTAACGTAATATGAAATCAAATTCCTCTATTTCGAACTGAGCATTTATTATATATAATACTTTTTTAAATCCTTCCGCTAAAGTGTACCTTTCTAGGGAACTTGATTCGTTAGCAAACTATATACTTTAAAATCTAACAAAATAAAATTAGTTAACGAAGAGTAATTTTAATGAAATGGAATTTTTGAAGGGACCTTTTTTATTAAGAGGAATTTTGTGAACGGTTCTGTTTTATTGAAAATAATTTTGTAAAGTGTCCTGTTTTATTGAGAGGAATTTTGTGAAGGGATTTATTTTCATATTAGCTTTTGCCTTTTCCAAATTACCTTTAGCCCCACCAGTGGCTGAGAGGTTCTGCTCTCGAAGCTGGTAGACGGGAGGTGCTGGGTTCAAACCCCTGTCGCGCTCGTCGACCTAACCGTTCGGAGTTTTCCATGGTTTTCTTCGAACCTTGCGTAAATACGGGTTAGGATCAATTAGAAAGACCCCCACGGAGGGCGCTCCCCCCAGGGCCTATATCCCTCGTGTTGAAAATTGGCCGTCATAAATCAACCCAACCCAAACTACCTTTATAATTTTTGTCACTTCGTTTATTGTTTCACTAATTTATGCGCTACTTATAAATATCCTTAAAAAATAGGTTATACTTCAGGGGTCTGTGCAGAATTATTTTCCTTGCTGCTCATTTTGTGAAAAGTAAAAGTTATTTGTGTGAAAAATAACATTTTGAAACGAGAGATGAAACCAAGTTAATCTAATTTGAACCCAGCATTTATTAATAACTTATTTAAATCCTTCTGCTAAACTTTTCCTCTCTGGTAACTGTTCTGCTTGCAAACTACATACTATTTTAAATCCTAACAAAATAGAATTACTTAATGAGAAGTATGTTATTATGAAATGGGGTTACGGGAAAAGACTTATTTATTAACAGGAATTTTGTGAAGGGTCATGTTTTATTCAAAATTAATTTTGTGAAGGGATCTGCTTTATTTAGAGGAATTTTGTGAAGAGTCTTGTTTTATTAAATGAATTTTTGTGAAGGGTTTTATTTTTATATTAGCTTTTGCCTTTCCAAACTACCTTTATCATGTATGACACTTCGTTTACTGTTTCACTAATTTATGCGCTACTTACAAATATCCTTAAAAAAATATTTTACACTTTAGGGGTCTAATCAGATTTTTTTTCCTTTGTGAAAAGTAAAAGTTATTTTTGTGAAAAATAACATTTTGTAACGAGAGACGAAATCAAGTTACTCTAATTCGAACCAAGCATTTACTAATAACTTATTTAAATCCTTCAGCTAAAGTTTTCCTTTCTAATGAACTTGTTTTGTTTGCAAACTACATATTTTAAAATCTAACAAAATAAAATTACTTAATGAAGAGCAAGTTTTTATGAAATGGAATTATGCAAAAAAACATATTTTATTAACAGGAATTTCGTGAAGGGTCTTGTTTTATTCAAAATAATTTTGTAAAGGTCCCTGTTTTATTGAGGGGAATTTTGAGAAGAGTCTTGTTTTATTAAATGGATTTTTGTGAAGGGTTTTATTTTCATATTAGTTTTTGCCTTTTCCAAATTACCTTTATCATTTTTGTCACTTCGTTTATTGTTTCACTAATTTATGTGTGACTTATAAATATCCTTAAAAAATAGGTTACACTTCAGGGGTCTATGCAGAATTTATTTTTCCTTGCGGCTAATTTTGTGAAAAGTAAAAGTTATTTTTGTGAAAAATAACATTTTGTAACGAGAGATAAAATCAAGTTACTCGAATTCGAACCAAGCAAAATGAGTCTGATCCCTTAGGAATATTCTCAGACTATTCTTAGTTAAAATCGCTAAATTAGCAGTTCCCTTAGTCAAATGATAATATAAATATTTCAAGTATTTCATTAGCTTCAAGATATCTGATAAAAAATAAATACATTCAAACAACAAAAACATGATCTAAAATGCGTTTCCTCTATGAATATGAATGATATTTAATATAATTTGCGACACAAAGTATATGTTTTTGACTTTAATGAAAAATAAAAACAGTTAAAATAAAGGCCGCGCGATCTGTATAATGATTACTTGTAAAACTCAATACATTCTTACCCAAAAGACAAAAAAAAAAAAAAGAATAAGAAGAATATTTGACTGAAACTATATTATTTTTAATAGCGCCAAATCTACCGATTTCATGGGGAAAGTGAATAGCCAGCTGCAAAATGCAAGTCTTCTTAGAATTGAACGGCAACCTTTCTTAGTAGGTGGGGATGAATACTTTTCTCGGAGGCAGACAAAAGAAGCTCTCCCTTTCACCCGCTTGTAAAAGGGGGAAAATTTTTTTCCTGTGTGCCGTAGTTTGGTTTAAAATGAAAATAGTGTTTGCCGATTGCTACAGGTTAAAAAACAACAACAACAAAAAAAAACTGTTTTTGAGATTATCTGCTACTAAACATTAAAATAGAATACACATTTTCAGTATATATTAAAAAAATAAAACAATGTATGTCTGTACAAAAACCTGATAAAATAATTGCTTGACAATAGTCTTAGCTGGAATTCAATTTCTAATAAATATTTTGCAATTGAAAGAAATATCCATTCATTTCATATAACATCTATTTAATTATGCTTTTGTTGTACACTACATATAAGATTTTTTTAAACTAATACCTGTTTAGCAAATTGACAAAAGATATTTAATTTGCAGATGAAGTAATTTACTGTAATCTGTTTAGGTTAAAAAATTTATGATGAAAAGCTTTTGAACAACTTATAACATGCTGGTCAATAATAAAAAAGTGTGTTGAAAGTTTTTAAAAATGTATGTCAAGTAAAATAAAATTTATATTTTTCATGAGTGTGCCAAATGCTTTTTTTTTTCCTTTTTGACCTATGTATTTTCTTTGAAGAATACTTTTACTTTTAAAATGATTTTTCCTAAACTAAAACACACAAATATACATACCTGCCAACTAAATTTCATTGAAAATCAGAAGATTTTGATGCAAAATCAGAAGAAATAAGATTTTTAAAATTTTATAAAACTTTCAACACTGATAAAATAAAACTAGCTGGGATCATAATAAATGAGCAAATTTGAAAGACAAGCAAGAGTAAAATGAAATATTCACTAATTTGCAATTAAAAAATGTACATTACGGACAGAAAAGAATAATTTCATTACATAAAAAGAATTGCTACAAAAAAAAAAAATAATAATAAATAAATAAAAGAACATTTATAGTAGATTTCTTACCTTTCATTAAAATACACTTATAAACTTCCGTGATTTGGAATATTGGTGTTAAACTAATTAACTGGTGGTGTTATGCAACAGCATTTAAGCAATTTAACCAGTAAAGTATTTTTTGTCGCCATACAATCAAAACTGAGTAAATATATTTATATTATTCAAAATTGACAACATAACAACCGAGTCATATTTTTCTTAATCAAACTGAAAATACATTTGCATTCAGCATTGCTGTAATGAATAGTCAATACAGCTTTTAACACTTTGCAAATCATACCATATTTCAAAATTTCATCAATGGAACACATTTTTCCTAACAGGGCAATGCACAAATTTGCATGTGCCATAATAGGTATTTTTTTTACATTGAAGTCCTGTGAACTGATTCTGTAATAAGTTCCAGGCCAAGGCCACATCATCAATTTTTAAAGAAATGGAAAAAATTTCCACAAAAAAATTAATACTATTTATAAAAAAAACATACATTGTAAGAAGATTTTTTTTTGTAACAGCTTTGGGATTAGCCTGCTGTTCACCATCTTGTTTTTTAAATCTAAACATATTTGTTTTGTCTCATTTCCAAAATAATTTTCATCCATATTTACTTATTATAAACACATTATTTAATTTTATTGACTAATTTATTTATATTTAATAATAAAAGTTAAAATGTTTTGATTTAACTTGCTTATGTCAGAAACAAAACAAATGTTTTGATTTATCGCCCAAGGTTAGCCATCTCATATTTTAAATCAAAACATTTTAACTTTTATTATTAAATATAAATAAATTAGTCAATAAAATAATATAACTTGTTTATAATAAGTAAATATGGATGAAAATTACTTTGGAAATGAGAAACAAAACAAATGTTTTGATTTAAAACACAAGACGGCGGACAGCAGGCTAATCCCAAAGCTTAGCCTTTTTTTTCTTTTAAATTCTCTACTCTTATTTTAAATGAAAACAAAGTAAACTTTATTTAAATCTGACTTCTTCTCTTTTTAGAAAACTAATGGTAGTTTCATTTTTTAAGCAACTGATAAACTATTTTCCTGTTAATAGATTATGTACCACCACTTGTTCTTCATTATTTAGATTATAACTCAAATTGTTATCAAATGGATGATCCATTAATTTTGAAAATTAAAACAATTCAAAGTTCAGCAAATTTATTGTTATTACTAAGAGAAAACTTGCTAATGGTTATCACAGGATCCTCTGCAAGCATAATCTGAGAGACAGCTATCGAGTTTTCTTAACTTCAACACCATTATAATTGTAAATTCCACCCCCCCCCCCTCCCCATTTCCTCCTATTGGCAGAGTTCCAAATATATATTATAAGTTGCTTTGGTGGCTGCTAAATTTAACAAATGACAAGAAACAGCCACTAAAAAAATTTACTTCTGCAATTTCTTCAAATATTTCTGAACAGCATTTTTTCATTTAAAAAAGAAAAAAAAAAAAGATTTCTTCTTCTGCTCAGAAAGTCAGAAGTTGAAATTAAGAATAATTCTGAAAAAAATCAGAAGAGTTGGCAGCTATTGTATTATGCATATCTGGTGTCCATCCCAACCACTTTGCCACTTTTGTAAATTTTGCGCACACCCCTCATGTGATATATCGTTGGAAAGGTCTGTGAACTAGAGGTCTGCACGGGCCGAAATTTCCAGGCCCGGGCCCGGCCCGACCCATACAAAAAATAATTTGGCCCGGCCCGGAAAAAAGTTAAAATCTCGGCCCGAGCCCGGCCCGGCCCGAGTGAGTTTCTACAAAACATAATTTTTACGTCAATTTGGTTAAAAATTTGCCTCGTAGGAGGAGATCTAACCAAAAATTCCTATCTTAGCCTTTTTTTTTTTCATGCTTATAATCTTCATTTTTATAGAGGTGCCGCAAGCTGGAATATTTATTTTTTTAATAAATCTCTATTTGTTGTATGTATGTGTTTAAGTTATCATCAATATTGTTAATCCATATTCCATTTATTGAAGTGTTAAAAATCAGAAAAATGCTATACAGTAAAATCTTCTAAGATGGAATTGCATAGGGAAGAAAAAAAATGAGTTATAGACAATTTGCCTTCTTAGCAGGTGTAAATGTATTATATATTCTTTTCTTAAATATTAGTATATTCATTTTTAATGGATCAACACATTTTTCACTTTAAGACAGGATTCCATCATAAGCAGGTTCTTTTTCACACGTTTTACTATATTTTAATTTAGCCATATTTTAATAAGTGTATAAATCTACTATTCTTTAAAAAGAATAAATTTTAATGTTTAATTATAAGATAATGGCGATTTAAAAATGTATGCATGTTTTGAAAAGATTTTTATGCCAGATCTTATTTTACACCAGGACTAAAAATTTTGAGGCGTGAAGACTAGGAAGAATGAAACCAGTCCCGGCTCTGTACGGAAAAAATAATTTAAGGCACTGCCTTATCCTTCAGGAAAAAAGTAAGGCCCGGCCCGGCCCGTAAAGAGTAATGACTAGGCCCGGCCCGGCCCGAGTGCCGTGAAGAAAAATAGGCCCGAGCCCGGCCCGGCCCGTGCAGATCTCTACTGTGAACGCTTATTCATATTATGACCGGTATACAGTGCTGACTCGACATCTATAACCTTACCGATTTCGACTTACTGACAATTTGACGGGGTAGGGGGAAATGAGGGATACGGAAAAGCAATTAACAGCCTGGCGACTTGTAAATAAGAAAGGTAGCCAGATTCAATCCTTACTCGTCTTTCTTTACAAACAATCCTTGATATACGGGCCCCTGGAATGGAGATAAAGCAAAGAAACATTTTTGCTCATTAAAAGACATCTGTATCACAACCCCCCTCCCATCCATTATTATTCATTCTTCAATGTCAGTTCAATGTCTTGTAGATAAATTCCACAGCCTCTACTCTTTTCAAAGTGCAAATCACAGAAAGAAAAAAAAATTATTCTGCATATAAAAGTTTTATAAAAATTATAACTAAACAATTCAGCTTTTTGTATCATGAGCAAAAACCATAATAAATTTCGTGTGGCCTAAAAAATAACAAGAAATGTATTATGTAAAAAATATAATTGAACAAACATTTTTTAGAACATTTGTTTATTTATTTCCTCATCAATGATATCCCAAGATTCCGTTAAGATGGTTCTCAAATAATATGCTTAACAGCACGAAACTTTCTGACGCATTTTGCGATTCATTTTTAAACGTAAAGGCATAAAAATAGCAGGGTATTGAAACAATTTGGAATCCATTTTTTGTCATCCATTTTATCATAGTCATCCATCCATTTTATCATAGTCCTCCATTTTTTGATAAATAAATTATTTATCGAGTTATAAGCGATTCTTGCTACGTGACAACACGTTTTTCTCTTTTCTTGTGCTGCGGCGTCGAAAATTTGATTCAAAACGCTGACTTTGGCTGTATTTTCTGAAAGATATTTGGCCTCTACCAAAAAATGGAAAACGCCTTTCGATTACAAAGTTTCTGAATTAAGAACACTTGCCAATTTCACAAGTTTCCGAACAAAAGTAAATTAAAAAATATTTCGTAAAGTAGCTAGTTTGGATTTGAAAATATCCTTAAGGGGGTTTCTCAGTCAGCTCTCCTTTCATTCTCCTCGCCAATATTAAAGATATGGGCGTAGAAGAATGCACCGTACATTTAAAAAATCTCCTCATAAAATTAAAATTTTTAATTTCTTTTTTTTTTTCGTACTCTTCTTAAGATTTTTTTTTTCCGCCTTAGTTGCCAAAATATTTCTGAAATATCTACTTAATTTAATATTTTATGTGTTAAAAGCGTAATATTTTAACACTTCAAGATAAATTCGGATGAAAACATTAGCAACTATGAATTTCATTTCAACAAACGTTTAAAATGGACTGTATTCACTATCTTCGGTGAAATCTATTGCGGTCTGATATTTATGGCTATTTTAATACTATTTATGTTTTTACATTTTGGTTATTTTTAATGTGTTAATTAAATAGCTGTCGTTAAGGATTTTTTTTTTTAAAGTTAAGTACATAATTTGTTGAGAATATATATTTTTTGAAACATGGTCAAATTAGTGAAAAAACTATAGGTAAAATTTCGATTGTTTAAGTTTGCAAAATGTAGTCATTTATGTTTAGTGTTTTGTTTTACTCTCTCTTTATTTTATTTTATTCGAATCTTTCACTTCCAAATAAGCCCGAATTTACTCTATATATATTATGTCAATTGATTTAACTATGTAATAATAACAAAACAATGCGCGAAACTGATTTAAAACAATAATAATAAATGATCATTAAAAAAAATATTGCTTTTAAATTGCTGAAAACTGTTTCATTTTCAGTTCTGTAAAGAAAAAAAATGCAGGGGTGGGGATTTTAGATAATGAAATTAATTAATGTACTATATATATATATCATAAGCAAAAACAACTATAATCTTTCACATAAATCATTGAAAAATAATAATTATTAAAACAAATCAGTAAAAAAGATGAATGTAATGTTAATATACTTTATCCTAATAGGAAATATAGAAATACAAAATTAACATTAACAAAATTAAACAAAAAAAAAAATTAAAAAAATCTGTGTGTATATGATGTAACATATAAGACAAAGGCTTTGCTCACTGTATTATTTAAAAAAAGTATGAGGTATTTTCTAGGACATATTAATACTGCACACAGTACATTGCATATTTGTTTTCCGTTTTTGTTCTGTTTTCTGTCTTTTTCTGGAAAAAATGGTAAAACCACCTATAAACGATAATGTATTGGTATTCTTTCATATGTCCCGTTTAAAATAATAATAAATGTTTTAAAATACATTTCATTTTCAATAGCGAAGAATGGTATAGTAAACCTCATTATCAGAGCATAAATTTTGTGAATATCCAATCATATTTACGAAAATTGAAGCACAGACAGACAGACAAACTGAAGTAAAAAGTTTTTAGCTATGTTAAAATGTGTTTTTTTTTCTCTTCTTTCAAGCATATTTATAATTTTAAAACTCTTAAACAGTAAAATCTTTTAAGACGAACTCACAAGATACCGAATAAAATTCCACTATAGACAGGTTTTCATCTTAGCAGGTACACTATTCCTTATAGTTTATATTATTTTCACCGAGACCATGAAATTTTGCGTTTAAAAAAGTTTCCGCTTTAAATACGTTCTGTTTCACTGGTTTTAGTATTTAATCTAGCTTACTTAATTTAATTGTAAAAAGCATAACCTCTTCAAAATGCACCTAAAATATAACAATTCATAAAAAAAATAATGTATTCGATTTTTTAAATTGAATGTGGGAAACAAATTCTTTTAAGCAGGGTTTATTGATTTAAATCAGATTGATTTTAATCATAATTAAGATTAAGATGATTTTTTTTTTTTTTTAATCATTGATGTAAAACAACTTTAGTAAAAATTTTATTTCAAATTTAGATCAAGATATTTTGTAATAAATATTATGTTTTGAAAAAAATAATAGTAATAAAAAGTTTGTAAATTTAAGGAAACGGACAGACTGAGAACTCAAAATCCATGATTTTTAATTTTATTTAAATCAAATATCACACTTTAAAATAAAAATACCAATTTAAAAATAAAGAATCTTAGCTGAAAAACGTTAAAAGATTAATGAATATTTATCTATTAAAAAACATCTAAATCTTACGTAATTTTTTTAATACAAAAACATGGAAACATTAGAATAAATAAATATAGGCCATTCAAAAGTTTTTTTTAATTAAATTTATGTAGATATCTCATTACTTCCACATGTAAATAACAAGTGGTTCAATATTCTGATGTAAGTTTATTTATGCAAAGGTTTGGAAAATAAAAGGATTTCATGGCTTGTAATAGTCTGAAATGTTTTTATGTATATTTTTAACATTTTCCAACAAAGTTGAAAAGTGTTTATTCATTCGGTTTGTCTGTCCGTCAGAGCTCTAACTTTCGTAAATATACTCGGATTTCCCCGCAACTGATATATGTCATTTAGGTCAACTATGGCATGTTCGGTATTGAAAATGAAGTATGTAGCACTTATAGTTTATTTACAGGCACACTCAAAAGAATTCTTTTACATTACGGTCGAAATCGCATAGGGTCGAATGAGGCAAAATAGTTTGCGGTGTATTTTAATGATGTTAATATATCTCAAACATATTGAAATTGATATATATCACTGAGTTATATTACATTTTTTATGCTTATCATAGATTATAGAGAGCATAGCATTTATCATTCATTTACAGGGACATACAAAATAATTCGGTACAGTACTGTCTGTGAACATTAATTTCTAGAAGCGTTTTTTCCGTTGTGGCACGCTTTTTTAAATGTAACTAATTGTCTACATATTGCTTGGTGTATATAAATTCTATAGATCATATACAGGGCTGCGCAAAAGATGTCGAGTACATTATCTTTCATTGACCGAAATTGAAGAATGTAATTTTTGAGCTTTGCTGTGCGTTTCTTAACTGAACTAAATTTTAGCATATTGTGTGGCATATATACAAATCTATTGATCATGTACAAAAAAAAAATCATATTTTTCAATTATTAATTTTAATTACTGAAACTGGGTTTTCGAATATGAGATGTTTTCGAGAATTGTTTACTTTGATATCACATTTCACCTTATGAATCTATGAAGTTTTGTTACAGTATTCTGATTGTGTTGGAAGGCGTTTCATAATCTATGCTTAACGCATGATTTTTTGTTCCTGTTAAAAATAATTTAAATTTTAGTTACTTATAAATGTAAGCTAATTAACAACTAAAGTTTTTATAGTCTTAAAAAAAATCTGATTTAATTTTTTTAAATTTAAATTAAATAAATCCAACTTTGATTCAGTCTAAACTCAGTAATTGCTCAGGAACTCAGCTGGAAAATTGGTTTCTTTTCAAATATTTTAATAACAAAGAATACATTTTTTTCAGATCCATTGAAATTTGTAACATATAATCATCATCAAAGATCATCTTTATGTATGTATAATACATTCCCAAATTCATTAAGTGAATATTGTATATAATTTGAAATAGATGCTTTTGAAGGAATTCAGTACCGATCTGAAATATATTGTTTAAAATTTCATTCATAACTGTTTTCTTGTTTTATAAATATAATTATCTTTTGTATTTTAAGATTTTTAATAAAAAATTTGGTTACAAATTTTTAGCTTTTAGTAATAAAGGGTGCATATGATTTTTAATTTATTAAATGGGTAATTTAAAGTGGTATATATATTTTATATAGAATAGTATATTTGTTAAATTGCAGTTTAAGCAAGTGATCATATAACACAAAATAATTCGTTTTATTTATTTCATGTTTTCAAAAGTAAAAGATAATTCACCTTTTCAAATTATATCTGTTTCTATTGCTCCATTTTTTGTAACTGTAATATTTAATTATTCATATGATTAAAATATTTCAAATTAACCAAGTGAATGAGTATTTTTTTTTTTTCAAATAAATTTAAAAGAGCTATTTTAGTTTTTAATTTTAATGATTTTGTAAAGGTTATTTTCTCAGAGTAAGCATACAGGTATGTTTACTCTGAGGTTATTTTACTTTAAAATGTGTATTTAAAGAATAATAATAATAATCTGAACTAAATAAAACAAAAATCCGAATTTAAAAAAATCGATTTATTTATATTTATATTTTTTTTTTAATAAAAAAAAAAATCACGAACCTTGCTTTTAAGGCGCTTCTGAAGGGGGATAAAAATCCAGATTCAATAATGCAAAACTCTAGCACATTTCAGTGATTTGAAATCAAATACATATTTTTCATTTTTCGAGAAAGGAATATCTTGAGTTATAAGCAATTGTTGTCTCACAACGACCTTTATCGGGCTGTCGCATCCAGAAATTCTGTTAAAAACGAAATTTTTCACCAAGTTTTTCTGATAGGCCTTCTATTTTTAACGAATAATGGAAAAGCTATTCAGTTCCCGAACAACATGGTTTCTGAATAACAGCATCTGCCAATCTCATGAGTTTGCGAGCAAAAATGGATTCATATATATGTCGGTTCATCTGAGCATTACAACACAAGTATTTTTACTGAAATTCAGACATTCAGAGAGCGAATGAACATAAATCTGACAAACCGAATTGAAACAATTTTGCATTATAATTCGAAGTGGTAAATAGTGGTATTTTTCTGGTACGTCGAGGCAAAATTGCTTGTCATATAAAAACATTACTATAATTTACAATAATTATATTACTCTAATTTACAGAAAAATCTGAGAAAAATTTGAACGATGACTTCGTTGAGAGAATTTTTGAAGAATATCTATGTAGTCAACTGATTTTATTTCAGTTTCAACAATCAATTTTCATAGTATCATAAATTATTTTATCTTTACCATTTTTTTATTCAACTTAAAATTTCACAACTTGATAAAGTAACTACGCATGTTTATACAGTTTAATGCTTTCTAAGTTTAAGTTTTTAATTATTATTATATTTTTATTTTTTACCAAATATCTTGCATGTCTGAAATATAACGCAGAGTCTGTATTTTTTTTCTTTAAATCATTAAAAGTATTTGTCCAAAATATACTTAATAAAACCATACAAGTATATTAGAAGTGACTTTGTACAATATTCCTATGTCAATGTTCCATTTATTAGCATAATAGGTTTAAATTGATTCACACCTTTCCAGATTCATGTGTAGTATATTATCCCTTGACTCTTCTCCCTCAAACAAATGTTTTAAGGTAAAAGTGCCTGTTTATATAATGAAATACATGTTTGAAATAAAAGTCTAAATAATGTAAATCAACACCTTAAGTCTATTTTTCTTATTTTCTTGAAAAATTCTCTGAATGTTAAAACATGTGACAACAACTTGAACACCAGACTAAAAAAAAAAAAAAAAAAAAAATGAATTTTTTTACAAAAAGATCTTTGATGCAATCCGTAATGATTCATTGATATTCAGTCTTCATAAATCCATTCTAGGTTAGTATTAGCACAAAACATGTCCTTTAATTAATAATAAAAGAAAATGTTTTTATTATTATCCTAATAAATCTTCAATGATGGTGTGAGAAATCCATTCTACATTATTTAAAAACATAAGATATAAGAGCAAATAAAATAAAAGTAAAAAAAAAAAAAAAAAAACTGGGCATTAATTAGATGTGTGAAAACGGTGTTAAATCTTAAAAGCATTTACGCTTTAGTTGAAATTTTATCAGCTATTTCGGGTGTAAGTGTTTTCAAGAAACAATATCCAACATTCAAGCTTAATAATAAATCCTAAGTTCATTCACTTTTAATAATAATGTTTAAAAAATAGTCTTAATATAATAGTTTAAAATTTAACAATTTCGTCTCAAATAGAATTTGTTCCTATTTCAGTTCTCATGTTTAAAAGATAACGTTATAGAAGCTTTCTAAAAAAGGAAATATTTTAACAAAACAGAGAAAGAGTGCAGGTGTGTAAGTGCCTTTTACGGAAGTTAAAATAATCATTTTTAGTTTCTAAAGATGAAGAACATGTGGTATTTATTATCATTGCTCTGCGACTCTGAAGGGACTATCTCAACCAAGAAATTTGCGTAAATGCAAATAGTTCAGTCCGCTAGAGTTACTGGCAGCCTTGTGGTTAAAGAGGTAGTTGACGCACCCTTTCACACTATTGATTGATAATACCCCCATCAAATTGTCGTTATCCCCGATTTCAGTGCCCAAAATTCGTGTAGTACAGATTGTGCCACCTGTGGTGGAACTAATGGATATTGCAGGGTGTGCGCAGAACAACTGCTATACGGTGCTGGAGGTAGCGGGGACCTGAGCTGGAGGTTTGTTCAGTTAGATGTTTATATTATTCGATGTGCAAATTAAGGGATTATCCGGTGCCGAAGGCAGCAGGGACCCGATCCAGAGTTTCGTTCGGTTCGAGATTTGTCATATTCGAGGTTGTACAAGATTCGACGATTCGAGGCAGCTATGTAAATCAGGTGCCTTCTAGCAGGCGAAGCCAGTTAGTTTATTAAGTTGTATTTTTCAAGTTCGTCCCCCTGCCCCCCTAAATCATAACTTACTTATGCACAGATTTGAACATGACCTTTTCCTGACATTCTTCCCAAGTCATTTGGTTAATAAATAAACATTGGTATTATATCTGCAACTGTTGGTCACCACTCTTTATGAACAAAAATCAAAATATTCGGCTTTTATCCCAGTTAAAATACACCATCCTTGGTTTAGAGCCACTTTACTGAGGATGCTCATTAGTTAAGTTGTATCTGTCAATATTGTCTCTTCCCCCAAAAGCATAACTTTTTAATTATGTTCAGAATTGAACGAGACCTTTTTCGACATTCTTCATGTCATTTGTTTAATAACTAAACATTGATACTATATCTGCAACTGTTGACCACTACTATTTATGAACAATAATAAAAATTTTCATCTTTTTTTCTTGTTAAAACACACCATCCTTGACTGAGAGCCACTTTACTCAAGATGCTCATTAATTAAGTTGTATCTAAGTTGTCTCCTCCCTCTTGCCTGAAATCATAACTTTTTTAAATTATTGTCAGATTTGAACGGGACCTTTTCTGACATTTTTCAGAAGTCATTTGGTTAGTAACTGAATATTGGTACTATATGTGAAATTGTTTGCCACCACTATTTATGAACAGTAATAAAAAATTTTGGCTTTTTTCCTAGTTAAAACATATCATCCTTCGTTTAGAGCCACTTAACTCAGGATGCTTGCTAGTTAAGCTGCATCTGTCAATATTGTTTCCCCCCCTTGCCCCTCACCTGAAATCAACTTTTTAAATTATGGTCAGATTTGAACGTTCAAATCTGGGGGAGGAGAGAGAGAAAGGGGATGAACTTGAAAAATACAACTTAGAACTAACTAGCGGGCCTCTAATTTACATTGGGGCCTCGAATCTGGTAAAACTTCGAACGGCTTGCAAAGGAAGAAACTTATCTGATTGTAAACTTTGACACCTTTTCTCAAGACCCTTGGGTATTATGCTTCATGGTTTTCATATTTTTATACTAACTATATTCTGTTGATACACAAACATTCACCGCATTCTGTGACACCAACCTCAAAACCTCTCCTTGTGAGACCGAAGGTCTTGCACCCATGGCTCAAAAGCGTAAAAATTGGCAGGTATGTACTGTGATTTAGCCTTGGTTGTATTGCAATGTAGAAATCCTAATATCACCTAGTAATATATACAAGGATGCACAAAAGATTGAATACTTTTCTGAGTTTTCTGAAATTTTTACTTAGTTATCAGGGTCATTCCATGTCAAAAAACCCAAAAATTTTCAATATTCAACCTGACCATTTCAGATTTTAATGAAACCTTCAGGAATTATTCTCCCTGATGATAGAAATGAGAATATACTTTTATAATTTCGAAAAATCATTATTTTTTGGCTTGTATAGATGTTTTCAATTTTGAATTTCTCAAGTTCTATCAGGCGTAGAGAGTTGTTTGACCCCTCATTTTAAAGAGAATTTCATAAGGCTTAAGTTGTTATGTAAGTTGACTAGGTTTAAATAAAAAAAATTTAATTTATTTTTAAAAAAAGTTTAAAACTTTAAGTGTTTTTTAAAAATTTTGAAAAAAATATATGTTTTTTGTAATATTATAATCTTTAAATTCTGAAAGTTTTAGAGTGGGATCTCAATGGGATCAGCAGTTATAAAAAAAAATATATATTTAAAATGAATAAAGCAACACTATTTTTAGCACAATCATAAAGTTGGCGAGGTGCCAACTTTAAATTCCAGCTCCAACTGGTGTTTAACATTAGTTTAACATAACTGCTGATCCCACTCTAAAACTTTCAGAATTTAAAGTTTATAATATTACAAAAAACTTTTTCAAAATTTTTAAAAAACAGTTTTAAAATACCCTTTTTTAACCAAGCATAGTCAACTTGCATATCAAATTAAACCTTATGGAGTTCTCTTTAAAATGAGGGGTCAAACAACTCTCTATGCCTGATAGAACTTGAGAAATTCAAAATTCAAAACATTTATACAAGCCAAAAAATGATTTTTCGAAATTAAAAAAATTAATTGTATGAAAATTTACTGAGATAAAAAAATAATAAAAGTATATTTTCATTTATATCATCAGGAAGAATGATTCCTGTAAGTTTCATCAAAATCTAAAATGGCCAGGTTGAGTCACTGGTTGATTTGACATGGAATGATCCTCCATATTTAGCTTATTAAACAACGAAAGTTTGTTAAAGTATTCTGGAAGTGTTTCATAATCTAGGTTTGATGTATGATTTAATTTTCTTGTTACTTTTTAACTATGTAACCCTAATAAGAGTAAAAACAGTATTGATATTGAATACTTTCTTCCTACTGACTAATCACGGCTATATCAATAGATATAATAGAAACTTATATGCAATATTTTACACAATACTTCATAAGCAAGCACTCTCCTTTCCAATATCTCTTGTGTGACTAATAATTTCAAAAAGTAAACTTCCCTGTGTAACATTGACAAAGAAAATAATCCAATGAAATAATTATTTTATTGTTCAAATAATTCTTTGATTCACTTTGAAAAGCATGCTTCTCCCATTGCTAGTTCATGTATCAATATTTGATATTTTTCAGTGCCTGGGTGGGTTTTCAAACTCCAGGAAGGTAGTCTAAGAAGAACCCAAAATCTGCTCTTTCCTATATACTGCTGAAGTTAAGAATTCAAAAAGCTCCAATTTTTCTTTTATTCTGTCCTCGAAAAGCCCTGGACCACCCAGACCTGGTACTTCATGTACAACAGATTTACAGGTATCAACTTGAAAATGTTTCACTTTTACAAGCTCAGGTGTCTTATTATTCCCAGATTCATCTTGTTCATCTGGCTTAACATTAGTTTTTGTTCTCCATATTGGCCAACTTATGTACTTAAAAGCAGCCTCTTCTTCTTCTGTCAATGGCTGAGTTCTTTTGTGTTTTAAAGCAGCTTTTAAATCTTCAAGTGATTCAGCTTCAGTATCCTAATTGAAAAAGAAGAAACAGTTTTCATCAGAACAGGGCTGCCAACAGCAGTTATTTTATAATTTTATATCTCGCTACTTTCTCAAACAAAAAACTTTCGCATAGATTGTAAGATGTGTAAGGTAGACTGCAGGGGTGATTGTGGGTTCATGAAAAAATACCGGAAATTTTCGTGAGAAAACATTTTTGTATTTTGTATGCAGAGAGAGAGAGAGGGGGGGGGGGACATAATTTATTACAGGAGGTCAAATTAGGAAAAATATTAATTTTAATTATGTTTAGCAATCATATGAATTTGATAGTCTTATTTTATGAATTGAACAGAAAAACAGGAATTTCTGTACTGAAAGCGAAAAAATACTTTAATTCAGGTACATAACTTGAACACAATCACCCCTGTAATAGTGAAATATAGTGGTTCGAATAGAATATAAAAATAGTCGCTAACTTTAGCCCTGTCAGAATTTATAGACTAAAAACTCAAGTCTTTAGGGATTGAATTTTTTTTTTTTTTTTTTTTGGGGGGGGGGGGGGGGGGGGGGGGAAATCAGATTAAGGTTTAAACAAGAACATTATCCAAATACTGTTTAAGAATTTCTTTTTTTGCTCATAAAATTAAATGACAAATTATTTTCAGCAATGGTTGTCCATAGCCGGTAATGTGTGTAAGTCTTTCGTGCAACCCTGCATATGATCTACACATCTCATAATGCTAATAATCTCATAATAAATAAGTTAAATTTAAAATGCATACTACCCCGGAAAATGCACTTATGGCTCCCCAGTCGTGTAACAAAGTACTTTTGAGTGTCTTTGTAAATAAACATAAATTTCTACATACTAAGTAATCTATACACGTGTCGCTCACCTCAGTGATGCATATCAAGTTTATCATGTTAGAAATATCCTAACATCAATAAAATGTACCACAAACGATTTTTTTGCATCAAAATATAATGGAGTTATTTTGTGCATCCCTGTAAACAAACTAAAATTACTTTTTACTCAATGCTGCATAGAAAACAATTCAACCACTACCACATCAATTTCATTATGTTTGTACAGTAACATTACAAAATGCACAAAAACAATTTTTCCCTATTGACTGTAATGTAACTGAATATTTTTGAGTGCCCATACAAATTATTATTATTATTACTTATTCCATACTCGTCGTCTAATTCAATGATGCATATCAATTTTATTATATTTGAAATAGTGTAACAACATTAAAGTGCACCAAATAAACATTTACCCCATTGTCCGCAATGCTTTTGAGCATCCCTGTAAACTAACCATAAACGCTACATACTTCATTTTCAGTACCCAGCATCAATAATATAGATATCAATTACGTGGTGGTCAGAGTATATTTACGTGAATCAGAGCACAGACAAAACAAAATGAAAAACTTTTCAACTATGTTGGACACTTGTAGCTATCCGAATGATAAAAAATTAGGTTTACTGAAATTTAACGAATGATTATTTTGCATACTATAACTATGACAATTTAGGAAAAGGCTATTGAAGAATTTTTGAAGACGTTTGGGAATAGTATTATAACAGGATTAAATAATTTTACAATATATTTTAAAACACTTTCCAACATAGTTTAAAAGGTTATGAATTTGGTTTGTCTGCCCTCGCGTAAATATACTCTCTTTTCATGAAATTGATAAATGTTAATGAGGTTTACTATGGCATGTTTGGTATTGAAAATGAAGTGTATAGCACTTAGACTTCACTTACAAGGATACTCAGAAGAATGTTCTTGCATCGTGGTTTATGGGGAAAATCCTTTGCAGTGCATTTTAATGATGTTACACTATTTCAAATATATTGAAATTCATATACATAGTTGAAGTGCACTACAAGATTCTTAATATCAAATATGATAAGTGTAGCATTTATAGCTAGCTTACAGGGCTATTCAAAAGAATTTAGTCATACTATTGCATATGGGGGGAAAATAGCTTGTGGTGCATATTAATAGTGTTACACTACACACACAAACATAATGAAATTGATATCAGTTTGAGAAGCTCTATACCCTGTAGAATATCTAGAGTAAAACATTTATCATTCATTTACAGGGCCACACAAAAGTATTTGGTTACATAATGGTCTAAGAAGAAAATCTATAGCATATTTTGATTATGTTACATTATTTCAAATATAATGAAATTAATACACATTACCGAGTTTTACTAAAAGATATTTGTTGTGTAATGTGCTGCGCACAGCATTCATCATTCATTTACAGGCACACAAAATATTTCTGATACAGTACTGTATCTGATGTACTGTCTATAAGCGATAATTGCTGGAAGTGTGCTTTCAGTTAGATATGTGTTTTTAAGTTTAACTAAATTTTTGCATACTATGTGGTGCATATAATGCTATAGATAATATACAGGGCTACACAAAAGAATTCAAACACATTGTGTATCACTATAAATATCTTAAATGGTTTTCTTAATAAGAGTTAAGCATTTTTAATGTGAACTATATCTAGTATACTAAGAAATGTTTTTAAAATAAATAAAATTATATACAGTGCTATGCAAAGAACTGGAGACATGCCATGTATGTATGATTTTAGTAGTTTTCAGCGTGTATTTGCCTGAATTAAACTATAGCTTAAATACGTGGTGTGTATAAAAATCTTAAGGCCTTTTTCATTAAATTAAGTTTTGTGAAGGGACTTCAGATAAGTCCCTATTTTAGCTTAGATGAACTCCTTATATTTTCTAAAGTGCTTGCTTAGGTATCTTACTATTTTAAATGTAAATTAAATTTATTATGTACAGTGCTGCACAAAAGGATTGGAGTACTTTTCTGACTATGGATGGTAATTACTAAAATCTGATTTTCAACTTTGTTATGGCATTTTCTAAAATGCTTGCTTAGGTATCTTATTTATTTAGGTATCTTATACAGGGCTGTACAAAAAGAATTCAAGTATGCTTCTGTCTGTTGGTAGAAACTGCTGAAGATGAACTGTGTTATGCATTTTATTAGTAAACTAAAAATTGTAGTATACTATATAGAGTAAATACAAATCTATAATTATGTACAGGGCTGCACAAAAAGATTGGAGTACTTTTCTGGCTATGGATGGTAATTTCTGAAATCTGGTTTTCAACTGTGTTATGGCGTTAAAATTAACAAAAAAGAAACCTTTTTATTGAAAACTCTAAACAAAACTACAGTTTTGATAATCCGAAACATCAAAATTGTCTCTTTCACACACCATCGAATAATAAAAATAACTACTGGAGGTAACTATTCAAAACTTGGAGTACAGACACGCAGTCATTTTTTTTGTTATTAGAAAAAATTTTGAAATTCGGACCGTAACTTTTCTTTATTTCAGCCAAAAACTGACCAGATTTCCAATATTGACCCAGACAGGAAAGAGGGTTACTGTATGAAATTTGGGTTTGCCATATCCAAAGTCAACTTGCTTTTTGAAACACGTTGAAATAATTACTCTACTTCCACAAAAATTTGCAAACATATCTAAAAAATCATGAATTCAAAGAAACAAAATTGACATAAAAATCGACCAGTAACTTTTTAAAATATCAATTAAAACTCATTAACGAAAATTGAAATGAATTTATTCATATTCCAACAGGACAGGTGTAAAGGATTTGCAGATGTTCTGATAACTGCATGGATTCTGCATCAGATATCACAGTGCTTTTTGCAGAAAGAGATTAATTGATAAAATGATGCATTTCATTGTTATTTTTTTAAATATCGGATTTTCAGATCTGAAAAGTATGCATCCTTGCTTTGAATGGGCTAAGATTTCAGAGATTTTTTTTTTTTTTTTTAATTTAGCCCATAATTTTTTATTTTAACAAATTCATGATTTTTCTATAGAAATAAAAGAAAAAAAATTAAGGATTTCGCTACTTTACTTCAAAATATATCAGTTTGTATGAATCCGATCGTGATGTGGTTTGGTTCATTCTACTCGACATCAATAGAATAGAACTTACCGATTTTAGTTCAGAGCTTCACCACCAGGGGACAGTGTCTATCTTTGGTTCTATGGGACAGATCACTATGGGAAATGGCTCATTTGACTCGACATCCTTAACAATTTGTTATATTCGTATAGAACAGATTGTGTCCCATGGCAGTGGAAGGTGGAACTAATGGATTTTGCAGCATGTGTGTGGCATGTAGGGCCAGTGACAGGTTTAACCGGGCCCCTAGGCAGAACAAAAGTACAGGCCCCCTACAAGAAAAGGAGTAGAAATCCGCCGCTTATACGAATCTATGTATAATAAAATCAGGCCTTTTTTTAAAATTAAAAACAGAACATCAATACCAGTTTCCCAATGGCAGGGGTCACATTCACTCAGGAAGAATTGGAGCAGGAAAGTGAGTTTTTGGACAACAAAAAATGACTTGTGGAGCAGGAAATAGTTTTTGGAGCAGGAAAATGAGTTTTTGAAGCAACATAAGCTCTTCTTTTGAAAATAAATTCAGTATCACCATTGTACCCAACACATATGTTGAAATCTCATACAGTACAAAATCTATACTCTGGACCTCAGCGATTACAAATTTCGGATCATTTGCCATAAAAAAACAAAGAAATGAAAACTAATTTAACCCCTCCCTTACTCCATGAAATATTTATATCAGGGGTGCATTAGCATTACTAACTAGTATGGTGTGGTCATCACAAAATATTCTTCTATATAAATCAAATTGTCTGGAACATAAATTAAATGCCAATGTATTCGAGCTTGAGATATAGCTATCGCAGAAATCATGAAAACAATACATAGCAGCGACACTTGTTGGGCAGTTCTTGAGATATAGTTATTGCACAAATCGTGAAAAATGCAGCATAGCAATGCCACTCTTATTTCGCAGTCAATCGGCGAAAATCCCAGTCATATTTCGCAGTTACTTGCCGAAAATAGAGGTTTTATTTTGTGATCATCTGACAAAAATTGCAGTTTCAATTTGCGATTGTTTGATGAAAATTGCAATATTATTTCTCTATAACTTGCCAAAAATCATGATTTTACTTGAAGTTCGCTTGCCGAAAATCAAGGTTTTATTTTGTGCGAGTCCAATGAAAATTGTCGTTTTTTTCTGTGATCACTTGACGAAAATCTTGATTTCAGATCGTGGATTTGATTTTTAAAAATTAAAAATGGGGAAATCTGCCGTTTGGCGGAAAAATAGCATTCCTGGGAAGAAAATGTCACAAAGAAATCAGATTTCACCGTAGAAAAGAAAAAAAGCTCGTTTTGGAGCAAAAATAGTAAAAAAAAAAAAAAAAAAAAAATGCATTTGTAGCAGATATTTTCATTTGGAGCAGTTTGGTGCAATTGGAGCAGGTCCGTGACCCCTGCAATGGTTAATAAATAAATAGAAGGGGACAAAATTTGTTTATAGGGAGATTAAAACAGGGTTCCTTTTATGAATGACGAAAATTCGTGGCGAAATGTGAAAAATATCTAAAAACAGGGATGAGATTCACAAAAAAGCTGAAAACTGTGAGAATGACGTTTCAGCAATAATAGCTATGAATTACAAGTGCAGCAAATATTATAATTGTAATTTATATATATAATATATATCCCTCCCATTAACAAAATATCAGCTGTGAAAACTGTCAAACTACAAAAAATACTAAAATTTTCTCTCTGCCTCCACCCCCCTTCCATGTCTAGAAATTCACCCTTTTTCTAGGGATGGGGAATGGAAATTTAAGGGGAGAGTTACATGATCATTTATTTATTGTTGCTACAAAGTAACAAAACAGCATAAAAATCTTTTAAACATTTTAAAGTTTGTGTGCTGGGGGGATGGGGGAGGAAGAAGGAGAATTTTTTTGGGTAGTGGAGGAGCAAATTAGATAATTATTTAATTATTGTAGCAAAAAAGTTATAAATAGAGGGGGAAATTTGTAAAGACTTTAAAGTATGTACTATGAGGTAAAATATGTATATGGGGGGGGGGAAAGAAAATAGAGGACTTTTTTGGAGGAGGGTAGAGGGAGATATTTTAGATCGTTCTTTAAATATTGTAACAAAAAAAAAAAAAAAAATCACAAAAAGAGCAGAAAAAAAAATTTAAGAATTTTAAAGATTTAAAATTTGATGAGATGCATTTGCAGGGGGAGGGTCTTCATGAGATGAGGTTAAAAGGGGCAGGGGAAGAAAAGCAAAGATTTTAGGAGTATGGGTTAATTTAGGTAGTAGATTGGGTTCATTTATTGTTAATATAGAGTTAGAGTATTAAATAAGTCTAAAAAGAAATTTAAATTCAAAAGTTATAATGATTAAACTGTAGGGTTTTTGTACAAGAGGGAGGGGGGATAAAGGGGGAAGCAGTAATTTTGAGGGGATTTAGATGATTATTCATTGTTACTGTTTTTCTGTTATTAATTTAACTATCACTAAGTACAGGGTTCCCAGCAAAACATGCCTTGCAATTTCCCTGACTTTCCATGATTTTCCCTGACCAAATACAAAAAATTCCATGACCAAACGAGCATACACAAAATCTGCTTTAACCCTCTAAGCGTGTGGAACGTAATATTCCATTCACTAAGCTCCAGGTTTCACTGCAATATATGCAATGTTTACGATAATATAATTCTATAGATTTAATGAATTTTCAAAACATTGAAGAATGATTAATACCCTCAAGGGTTACATTCATATTTGTAATTAAGTTTTATTTATAATGCTGAAAGAATCCTTTTTTTAGCATTTAAAACAAAATACAGAGAAAACATTACAATTTTACCCTTTTTCAAAATGCTCAGAGGGTTAAATAACACAAAAGAACAAGCAGCATAAAACGAAAAATCAAAATTTTTTATCGTAATAACAGGGTTACTCTTTTCCCAGGAGAAAATTCAAGCACTTTTCAAGAAAAGTGTAAAATGAAATTCTATAAAATACAGGGTGTTCCAAAAATCTCCGTACAACTTCAAAAATTTATTACAATTAAAAAAAAAAAAAGAAAAAAAAAGAAAAAAAAAAGGCCTACAGCAAAAATAATTACAACAGTGCATAGAGTAACTTAAAAAGTTTTTTTCTACTACCTTAGTAAACTTCAAAATGAGATCCTTTCGTAGCACAAAGAATATCAAGACGATATTCCAATTCCATCCACGTGCGTTTCAGCATGCTAACATCAACAGTAGTTACAACTGTTTGATGAAATCCGAACAAAAGTGAATAGTCTCATGGAATTGAAACAAGAGATCCAAACAGCAGTAATTCAATCCACGAACATTTTTCCTGCTAACATCAACAGTAGCTACTGCTGTTTGGATCTCGTTTAAATTCCATGAGACTATTCACTTTTGTTCGGATTTCATCAAACAGTTGTAACTACTGTTGATGTTAGCATGCTGAAACGCACGTGGATGGAATTGGAATATCGTCTTGATATTCTTTGTGCTACGAAAGGATCTCATTTTGAAGTTTACTAAGGTAGTAGAAAAAAACTTTTTAAGTTACTCTATGTACTGTTGTAATTATTTTTGCTGTAGGCCTATTATTTTTTTTTTAATAATTTTTTTAAGCTGTACGAAGATTTTTGGGACACCCTATACTATAATGCAAAAGAAAACTTCCATCTTTTCAAAGGAATGCCATACAACAAAGTCCAGAATGTGAAATGTCTCAAAAATGTAGAAAACTTTTGTCCATATTATGGTTTTTCTGCATTGCATTAGAAGGAATTTCTCGATATTAAAACCGACAAGAGATTTTTCAGAGGCACCATGTAACGAGAGATAGTTACACTTTTCTGAAAAAGAAATTATTTCAAATAATTTTTCCCCCATACCTTTCCATGACTTTTTAGCAAATATTTGTAAATTCCCTGACTTTACCTATATATTTAAAAATTTCCATGACTTTCCCTGACTACTTTGAAATTCCCTGACTTTCCAGGTCGCTGGGAACCCTGAAGTAAATTGTGGATCTTTACTGGACAAACAATTTATTAGACGATCACACTGGGTTGAACATAAAATACTTCTTGCTCACACAGATTCCTTTTCTTATCGTTCCACACTGAAAAATAACTTTTTGCTTCTCTCTGATCTAACGGTTGCTCGCAGAATGAGTGTGTGTGTGAGAGGGGAAAAACTGCCAGTGTGCAGGTATGATTGCACGCATAAAAATGTTTCGCTCGCTTCTCACACTAACACACTCCTCCTGCATTTTTTTTCTCTTTTTTCTTTAAACACTTCAAAAATACACAAATACATATACATACAAAAATTACACACAAATTACATACAATAATTACACATATAATAATAATGAGATATTTTCCATAGAATAAAATCAATTTATCCTCATTTACAGCTTTAGTAAGGAAATCTGAAATATGTTCACCTTGAATATATTATTTCAATGAAATTCTTCTGACAACAAATCTCTAACAAAATGAAATCTCAAGTTCATGTGTCTAGATTTATTTGATGATCTTGTACATTTTATCCATTGTATTGCTGCTTGACTATCACTGCTTAAAATTATGGCATCCTTTATAAATTGTTTACAATTTAACTCTGATAATAAATTTACAGTCCATATTATATCCTTTAAAATTTCTAAAATAGAAAACAATTCTGCTTCACAAGTAGAAAGACTAACTCTTTTTTGTTTACGACATTTCCAAGATATTAATGACTTTCCTAATAAGACAATTCCCCCTGAAAAAGACTTCCCATTTTCTCCATTTCCCCAACTAGCATCTGAACTACTATTTAAATACCCAAATTCGTTGTTGTAAAATAATTTTTTATCTTTTGTGCCTTTTAAATACCTTAATGCTCTTTTAGCCAAAACGTAATATCTTTTTTCTGGTTTGTGATTAAATTGAGACAAATAAGTCGTGACTCGTGACAAATGATATATCAGGACGTGTTCTATTAGCTAAATATAAAAGTTCACCAATAATTTCCTGATACAAAGTTATGTCAAACAATTCATTTGTTGGAGGGAAACTTCTCTTCACCTTTTACAATAGGTGTTTTCACAGATGTACAATTTTCTAACAATGATTCAATATATTCAACTTGTGACAAACTGATACCTTCATCATATTTTTCAATTTCCATACTTAAAAATTTAGAGTTCTTATTTTCATACAATTCAAATACATTTTTAATTTTAGAAACTATATTTTCATACATTGTTTGATTATTACAAAAATTAGCTAAATCATCAACATACATATTATAAAAATGTTATCATTCTCAACTTTAATAAATACACAGTTATCAGAACCTAACTGATTTAATCCAATATTACAGAGTACTTCTTTAATTTTAAAATACCAGTTTCTACCGGATTGGGTAATCCGTAAATACTTTTTTTCAATTTAAAAACTTTATTAACCCCTATAAGTTTTTCGTAACCAGGTGGTGGTGTCATATATAAGGTTTCTTGCAAGTCACTATAACAAATATGCTGTTTTAACATCAAAAAATTTAACAATCAAATTTAATTTAGCTGCAAGTGCAATTAGTAATCTAAATGACTCAATATTTACAACAGGTGAATACGATTCAGAATAATCTTTATTTTTAATTTGATTAACCCCTTCGGGACGAGCGCCCCGTATACGTGACGAGGCTTGTGGTTTTCAGATCCCGAGCGACACAAATTCGTGACTCAGACTTGGAACGTTTTTATTTTTTTAATTTAACGTACACATTTTTATAATAATCATATTTGTATAAGTATCACGGTAGAACACATTTCATTTTAACTAGGTAAATAAATGGAATCAATATTTTTTTAATCCATGATAATTTAATTTTTTAAACAATTACTGCAATAAAATAAAATTGAGTTTCTTCAGACTGTATTTATGTGTTTGAATAGTGGCTCATTTATCATGACTTTTTTTATTGCGGCTAATAAATCTTATCGGGAAATTTTCTAGGTCTCTTGGAAAAGAGGATGTCTGGTATGAATGGATGGATGTAATGAATCAGTCAGCTGATCAACATATGACGTATACTTCAACCTGGCGCCTGCTGACCAAGAGTTTATGCGTGTTTCATTTATTCTTTTTTTACTGTTTTGCCGATTGAGAAATATTTATTCCTACGTCGGCAACATTATTATTATTATTATTATTCGGATTTTCGTTCTTTTTTGAAGGAAAGGGGAACTCTTTTTTTTATACTTTATTTTATTGTTGCGAAACATATTGCGCAGTAATGAAAAAGAAATACAGATTGTGGTTGCTAAAAGCATCATATTTATTTTCGCACAGTAAAGTTATGATGGATTTTATGTTGTTTTCTTTGTTACTTATTTTGATATTTTCCATTAGTAATTTTTCATAACGTTTCAAAGGAATTTGTTTTAAATTAAATGATTTATAATTTTGTATCATTAAAATAATCATAATTTTTTTCAGCACAGTAAGTTAAGGTGAATTTTCTGCCTTTTTCTTTGGTTGTTATTTTGATATTTTCTGTCAATAATTTTTCATAACGTTTCAAATGAATTTGTTTTAAATTAAATTATTTATATTTTCGTATCAATTTCCAATAACTAATTAAAATGTCTAGAAAACGGAGGTATTCAGTGTTGAATTCAGATACTTTTCTCCGGGAAGGATTTCTGTGGCTCCGGCTAGGACATTATAGAGTTCCGGAGGGGGGGGCATTTCAATGCTCCGGGGGGGACGTCCCCTCCGGACCACCCCTTGGATTCAACACTGCCGGTATTTGACTGCTGAAGAAATAGCGGAAATTATGAATAAAAAATTGTCTTCAGAAAGTGAAATTTCTGCGAATGAAAGTGATTCTAACGCAGTCATTGACTCATATTTTGAATGCAAAGAATGCTATGTGGGTCTTTGAGCAGATGTTTGTTTTAAAATTTATCATACCCAAAAAGATTTTTAAGAATTCTAAAACTGTCACATTCTGTAACGTGCATATTTTGAATTATTATTCAGTTTTACCCATTATAATCAAATATATTTATTTAATATGCTTTTATGTTATATGTTTATACATATTTATACCACATTTCATTTTGAAAATTACTTGAAATTTTTTTTAATTTAATTTAAATTAATGTACAGTGTTACTCATTATTATTCATTATTATTCAGCACTTGTTACTTTATATATTTAATTATATATTCAAATACATTTTCAAAATATACTTTTAAGATCAGCAACATTTTTGAAAAATATATTTTAAGTTATCATTAAGTTTTACTGATAATTATCCAACACTTTTTAATCTAGATGCTTTATTATACGTTAATATATATATATATATATATATATATATATATATATATATATATATATATATATATATATATATATATATATATATATATATATATATATATATATATATATATATTTTATGTGTGTATATATATATATATATATATATATATATATTTTATGTATATATATATATATATATATATTTAATAATTTTAACTTCAAAAACATCTTGGAAATGTATATTTTAAAATTTGTTTCTATTTTACTCATTATTTCTGATTATTATTCAGCACTATACAGGATATGTTTATATATATTTATTTTATTTTAAAAATATTTTTTAATTAAAACAAGTTTTTTGTGTCTTTTTATGTACATTAAGTGTTATGAGGTAACATTCGCTGGTTGTTTGCAAGTTTTATTTTAATTATTTTCATTTTTGAATAAATTGTCTTTTTTAAAACATTTATTTTGCTTACTGAGAGTTAAAAGTGTTACAAATTATTTAGTAACAAAATTGTTACGTTTAGAAGAAAATGTTTGATATCTTCATATTTTAAAAACATATAAGTATTTTTTCTACTATATTATAAAAAAATTTTAACTAAAAACGGGGTTAAACAAAAGCATTAAATCTATTTAAAAATTTATTTTTGTATTACAATATCAGAGTATATACCTCATTTTTGAATAAATATATGTATAATAACAACTTTTTCCATGTACGTGAATTAGAAAAAGTTTCATGGAATATTTATTTTGTTATAAGTTTTTAAAGAGTATTTTACAAGCGTTAGGCTTAACTGCGCAAAATCCTTCGGCCCAGAAGAAGAAATCCAATTTTCCCGCTCCGTCCTCAGATGCGCACTTCGGAGTGCGCGCGCCGTCGCGAACGGGTTAAATCCAGCTGCTACCAATCTTGCTTTGTATTTTATTTCCTTATCACCCTCTCTTTAAAAGCATAAAGCCATTTACTTTTAATAAATTTTGTTTTTTCTGGCATATCAACAATTTCCCAAACATTATGCTTAATTAAAGAATCCAATTCACTTTTCATAGCTTTTTCCCAATCATGTGAATTCACACTGTTTATTGCCTCTAAATAATTACTTGGAGCATTATCAGTTAAATTAGTTGACGAATATTTAGTTTTCAATCTTTCTTACCTTTGAACTTCAATATTTTAATTTCGGGTTTTCACTGTTTTTATTTCCTTTCCCCGCTCCAGTCAAATTGCCGCCGTCATGTCTACCTGGAGATAAATTAAGCTCTGTTGATGGGATTGCGCAACTGTTATTTATTTCTGTTGTGTCAGAAATCTCTAAATTGATAGTTTTATTCCTTTCACTTTTATTAATTTCATTTTCATCCAGAAATTTTTTATTTATTAGCGGTTCAATATCCCAACACTTGGAAAATTTATTTAATCCAAAATATTTACTCCCTTTTATCATTTCATTGAATTTAAAAGAACGCTCTTCAATTTTCTTATTTTTCACATCATAAATTAATACGATACCCTATCCTATCCTATCTCTCACATAACCTAACATAATTCCTTTTCTTCCTGGTACATAGAATTTATTTCTCATTGTTTTAGGAATATGAAAGTAAGCTAAACAGCCAAATTTTCTCACATAGTTTAAATTGGGCTTTTTACCTGTCCAATTTTCTAAGGGGATTTTTTCTTTTCCTTTACGCAGTGTTATATTAGATATTTGTGTACTACAATTAATAGCTTCAATACCCAGAATTTGACAGGAAGTTCACTTTCATATAATAAAGATCTAGCCCTTTCTAATAGAACCCTGTTAGCTCTCTCGGCTTTTCTGTTACTTTCGCTGTTATATGGAATTGTTTTTTCATGAAATATACCTGAATTAGCTAAAGGTGAAAATAACCACTCGCCAGTCGACACTCGTCGATTAAACTTGAAAAACTGGCGACTAAAACTATGGAAAGAACCGGCCAAATGCAAGATTTTCCAATTATTTTTTCCCTACGATTCACGATTTTTCACATCCTTTCAACGAAATTCATGATTTCCGCACACCCGTTCGACGATATTCATGAGTTTTACGTTGTAGATCGGCAAAATTCATGATTTTTACACTCCTGATTGACAAAATTCATAATTTTTACACTACTGATTGACAAAATTCATGATTTTTACGTTCCCAATCGACAAAATCCACTATTTTTATGCTCCCAATCGACAAAATTAGTGATTTTTAGGCTCCTGAATGACAAAATTTGCAATTTTTTCCAAAACTAATTGGCAAAATGCACACAATTCCTAAATTTCAGGAGATTTTGGCCCGCTGGCCACCGGTTATGCATGCATAATGCATATCATGTTGCAGGTTATTATTTAGTGCATAAACATATCTATTTTATTATTGTCAGACATTAATTCTAAACAAATACATATATATATATTTTAAAAGGTACTTAAGTAGTTAGCTACACAAGTACCTAAGCTTAGTTTGACCTATGTAGTTAGCTACATAAGTATATGTTGTGTATAACTTTGCTGTTAACTTATTTTAAAATTTATAATAGATTGGAAATTAGTATCTCAAGTTTATTCAAAACAATATAAATTAAAATATTTTTATTTAGTACATAAATTACTTGTTTACTGATAAGTCATATTTTAAAAATATAGGATATTCGCTGACATTAAAAAAATGGAAAATCATGAATTTTGTCGATCAGGTGTGAAAAAAATTCTGAATTTTGTCAATCAGACGAGGAAAAAATACGAATTTTATTGATCAGGCGCTGAAAAATCATACATCTTAGCGATCGGGTGCATAAAAATTCTGAATTTCGGCGATCAGACGCAAAAAATCAAGAATTTCAGCAATCGCATGTGGAAAAATCATAAATTTCGTCAAACGGGCACGAAAAAAATCATGAATTTTGGCGATATATTGCAGGAAAATGGCGAATTTTGGGGAATAATGGAAATCGGAAAATCCTGTATTTGGCCGGTTCTTTCCATATTTTTAATCGACAGTTTTTCAAGTTTAATCGACGAGTGGTGACTGGTGAGTGCTTATTTTCACCTTTACCCAAGAGGCAACTTTAATATACCTAAATAGATTTTAAAAAAAGATCGAGCACATATTTTCCAATCAATATATTTCTCGAGTTATTCAACCCTTTTCAGGCTTTTTGGACACCCTGTATATTAAATGCCAATTCGTATTTCATTCTGAATGCTTGTAACGTATGTTCTGTTAAACTAATTTTTATGGTACTCACATTGGCAGTTAGAAAATTGTTGGGGGAAGGTTTTAGTGTATAACACATCGTTCTACATTGCTTAACTATAGAGCTGCGAGAGAAAGTTCTATAATTAGTCTTACCAGATCATGAATAGGAATCTAAACACTTATTCTGAGCACATGTTCTGCTAATAGAAATTTTATTGGACTTTCATTGTCAGATAGCTATTTTCTTGGGGAAGGTTTTAGAGCATAACATCGTTCTACATTGCTTAGTAATAGAGCTGTGCGAGAAAGTTTTATAATTAGGTGAACCCAATTATGAAAGATTAGCTTTTCTAAAAATCTACTTTCTTCTTTATAAAATGCAAATTCGTACTACATTCTGAACACTTACATGTTCTGCTAAACAAAAATTATTCGGGCTCACATAATCAGTTATGTAGTTTTCAGGGATTTCACTTTGATTCTAGATTAGATTGGAAAAACAGATTAGAGCAGCAGCCGATGTCTGCTAGTTATATATATAAAATGCAAATTGAAATTTCAGAACGCTTATAACCAGGGACTGACAAAAGTTGAAAATTCTTAGGCGCCAGAAAAAATTCTCAGGAGCCAGATTGAAGAATCATTTCTCTGACATTAAGGCTCCCGTTGAGCAAGCGCTCGGGAATACGGTGCTAATGTTAATCCAACGGGGCATTAATGTGCTAATATCTCGCTTGCATTTGAATATTTTTAAACGATTTTTTTTGCACTGGATAGCAGAGATCAATCTCTATTTCCGCCGTTGATTACTTTTTCGATTTTCTTTGCGTATTTTTTTTACGAAGATAGTTTCACTTTCGAAACCGGTTCCCCCGGACTTCGTATCTTCATTAAAAGAAAAATAAATATTGGGCCAAAAAAAAGTAGATCACATGGAAAAGAACAAAATACGCGGGCGCCACCTCGAAAAACAAACCAGTCTGTCGTCTCGGGAATGAATGAATCACGAAGTAAGAACTAAGAATACAATGAGCAGGAAAGGCCGAAAACCAGAGAGCTAAAACGAACAGTTACTTGCCTGGACGAATCACGGTGCAGTATACGTCACAAAGCAGTAAGACACGCGCAGACAGCCAGCGCCTATAGACCTTGCAAAAATGACTTGCCTGACGTTGAAGCAGCTGCCAGACAACTCAACTTAGAGAAAAGGGACTGAGAAAATGTAAATAAACAGAAATGGCACTGATAAACGTACGTGCGTTTGCTGGCAGAGTGGACGAAATAATAAGTTTTTAAAGGGGGAAAACTAAACTTAAAATATTCTAACAGTAGGTAAAAAAGTTAGTCGCCAAGAGGAATTTTTTAGTCGCCCAGGCGACCTGGCGCCCGGGATTTGTCGGACCCTGCTTATAACTCACGTCCTGCTAAATTGATTTTTACAATATTATTCCAACATAAAAGTCAATGGAAAAAAATCTCATTTTAAAAAATATTAAAAGTAACTGCCAAAACGTGGGTGCAAGTCTGAAATGTGCCCAGGACTGAAAATATTTTGACCTGTCCCCACCCCCTTTCTAAGCGCACACACAATGCATGTTTTAACTTTAAGATGTGGCAAAGACTGAAAATAGTTTGAATTCTCCACCCAGACCTCTTCTTCGAATGCACAATGCACACACCATGCATACTTAGACAAAACGTCGAAAGATCTCGAAAAAAAAAAAAAAACTGCAAAATTCGTTGAAGGATCTTGAAAAAAAAAACAGCAAAATTTGTCGAAAGATCCCGAAAAAAAGGCAAATTCGTCAAAGGATCTCAAAAAAAAAAAAAAAAGCAAAATTCATCGAAGGATCCTGAAAAAAAAAAAGCAAAATTCGTCGAAGGATCCTGAAAAAAAAAAAAGCAAAATTTGTCGAAGGATCTCGAAAAAACGACAAATTTCGTCGAAGAATCGCAGAAAACACACGAATTTCGTCCACAGGCCAAGGCAAAAATAGGAAATTCATTAAAGGATTGCGAAAAATGGTTAATTTCGTTGACAGATCGCGAAAAAACGCAAATTTCGTCAAATGGCCGCCGAAAAAACAAAGGATCGTGGAAAAAAATGCCAATTTCATCGAAGGATCGTGGAAAAATCTGCTAATTTCATTGAAGGATCACGGAAAAATGGGCAATTTCGTCGAAGAATCCGAAAAAACTGAATTCTGTCGAAGGATCGCGAAAAAACGGCGAATTCTGTTGAAGGATCACGAAAAAAAAACTAGTCGTTGGGGGCCACCGTAAAACTTACCCATCATGGATATGCATAATGTAAAATATTAAAATAAAAATGCGTAAACTACTTAAAAAGTGCATTGCAATTCAAATAAAATCGTGGCTTGATGGCGTCAAACTTTAAAGGTTTGATTACTGAATTGCTAGAAAGACGTTTTTCCTTATAACTCCAAAAATAATAATCCTATAAACTAGCGGTTTATTGCATCTGATTAAGTGTCAAATTTCCAATTAAAATATATCTTTAAAGTGAAATTTGGATGAAATACAGGGTCATGAAAAATCAAAGCGTGTGGAAAATAGGATTCCAAATATCTCGGTAACTAATTATCCGATCGACTTCATGCTTTATGCAAAATTTATGTTTTTTTATTGTCTTTTATATTCCATTTCTTAAAATAAACAATTTCAAAAATTTTTATATACCTTTCATCAGAACGAATATTTCGAGAGTCCGAAAAAAATTGTTCCGGTTAATCGAGGTTATTTAAATGAAATAGGCTTCTTCCCATTATTACATACTAAGTACATACCAAATTGCAAGTCTCTATATCAATTTTTTCGGGAGATAGAGCGTTTACAGACACACAGACGGACGGCAAAATTTTTTTTTCTAAAAATATGTTTTTCGGAATCTCCAGTGTCTGAAATGTGTAAATCCGTCAAAAAATTTTTTTTTCGATTTTCAAAACGATTACAAGACTTACCCTATACTAAGTATGATGGGTAAGTAAAACGGCAAGTATCGTCAAAGTATCTCAGAAAAAGGGGAATTTAGTTGAAGGATCGCGAAAAAAAAACGCGAAATTCATCAAGGATAACATAAAATGGCTAATTTTGTTGACAGATCGCTAAAAAAAAAAAATTCGTCAAAGGGCCGTGGAAAATTATGAATTTTGTCAAGAGAGTGTAGAAGAAAAAAAAAAAAAACCATGAGTTTCATTGAAGGATAACAGAAAAATGCAAAGTTAGCCGAAAAGCCACAGAAAAAACAAAAATTTTGTCAAATGGCCGCAGAGAAGAACACAAATTTCGTCAAAGGTTCGTGGAAAAAATTGCTATTTCTTTGAATGATCACGGAAAAACGGCTAATCCTGTCGAAGGATCACGACAAAACAGCGAATTCTGTCGAAGGATCACGACAAAACAGCGAATTCTGTCGAAGGATCACGACAAAACGGCATATTTCGTCTAAGGATCATGACAAAACAGCGAATTCTGTCGAAGGATCTTGAAAAAAAAAACGGCATATTTCGTCGAAGGATCTCGAAAAAACTGCAAATTTTTTTCCATCCTCGGAAATTTTCATGCTTGCATTATTTACATTTATTAAATAAGTACTTTAATATAATTTCTAAAATTTAGACACATAACTATAATTACTTACTGGTAATAGAAAACCGATTGCTATAAGATTTTGCTGCCTATTCTTTTCAATGATGCACAAAATGGAATTCTTTGCTTCAAGAAAAGCAGCCACAACCATCCCAATGAAGTTTAGCATGAATAACACAATCATTACAATGATTACATATTTCATGACTAATCTTTGATCAAGTAAAAAGAGTGGCGACAGACTTAACACGTCATCTATTTCAGTAGCATGGTACCAGTAATCTGAAGAAGTAATGCACAATACCATTAGGAAGGCTATAAATAACTTAAGGAGAGAATATGTTTCTTTACTTGTCAGGAATATGGCCACAGTTTCATCAACAACAATTTTCATTGGAACCTGAAAATGTAAAAATCTTTTGTAAAAAAAAATTATACTTAAAAGTAGAAATACGCCGAAATTTAAAATTAATATTTTACAAATGAAACTTCACATAGTTTATATGACATCACATTACCATGTAAAAACCAAATATCTAAAAGTTAAATAGTGATACTAAAAAAAAGAATTGCTCAGTTTCTTTTTAAGATATAACAGGAAAGAAACAAAAAAACCAGTATTTTTAAATTGTTGCAAATGAACTTTATATTATTACAACAAACATTTATTGTTGAGTCATGTGGTAACAGATTTTTTAAAAAATTCATGACTGAAAATTATTTAAACAATCCATGGTTTGTAAATTATTTTCAATGTATAATCAAAATTTAAATTATCTATACTAATATTATAAAGAAGTAATGTTTGTTTGTAAGGGGGTAATCTCTGGAACTACCGTACCAATTTCAAAAGTGATGGTGGCAAATTAAAAGTGACAATCCCAGCTACAACGTAGGCTATATTTTATGTCAGTTGCACTACCTTCAGGGAGGTGAAGGAGCAAAAAACATTCTAAAACTGAAGGAGCTAGAAACTTGAAATTTGGTACGTTTATTACTTATAATATGTAAATGCCACTAGGAACAGCTTCTAAAAAAAAATTCGAAATTTGTAAAGGGGTAAATGAAGGAAAAGAGTTCTGAAAACATAAGTTATGATTTCTATGGAATTGTTAATGATAGAAAATTGAAATTTGCCATGGCTGCTACTTTTAACACACACTATCTAAAAATCAAAATTATTGAGGGGGGGGGGGGGGGGGGGGGGCAAAGTGGGGAGATGGACATCAGAGATGCATAATATGATTAAGCAGTCACAGACCTTTCCAACAATATATGACATGAGGGGTGTCAACAAAATTTAGAAAAGTGCCCCCCTCAGGGGGGGGGGGGGGAGTGGCGGGATGGACCCCGGAGATGCATAACATGAATAAGCGGTCAAAGACTTTTCCAGCGATGTATCACATGAGGGGTGTGTGCAAAATTTAGAAAAGTGTCCCACTTGGGGGGAGTGGGGGGATGGACTCCCAGAAATGCATAACATGAAAAAGAGGTCACAGGCGTTTCAACTTGCAATTTTTTTTTCGAAGGCATTTGACAATAGTAAATTTTTTTTACCCAAGACAATTTAACGATATTCTTAATTTTTTTGCGTAATTCGTCAAACGTTCATGGAAAAAATCATGAAATTCGCTAATCAATAGTTGATAAATTATAAAATTCAACAATCAATAGCAGCAAAATTGGTCAAATGATAACGGAAAAATCACGAAATTCATCAAATGGTCTACCTAAAAAAACTGTCCTGCACACTGATGTGATGATCAAAAGGGTTTTGAAGTATAGGACAAAATTAGCACTTGCCAAACAGCGAGTAATACTGAAAATTTTGCAATGGACTTTATTGCCACCACTGGTCAAACATAATAGTCACACTCACCAATTGCAATGACTGAATGGAAAAAGATTTTTTTGTCGCTCGACAAATTTCAAAACAGTTGATGAATTTTCCGTCGATTAATGAATTTTGTGATTTTTCCTCTATCGATTGACAAATTTCGCAATGTATCGATTAACGAATTTCACAATTTTTTCCATAAACGAACAAATTGCGCACTTTATTTCCGCTAATGTCTGACACCATTTCGCCTTTTACAATTCAGCCAATAAATTGAACGTTGTTTCTTTCTAGAAATGTCAGGAATGAAACAGTGATTCTTTAGGATGAATTTTCTTCGTTCGATGCCCCATGGAAGAATGTGTGCGATGCAGCAACGGGCGTCAGACTTTTTAGGGCACCTGCTGACTAAAAACATCTAACCAATCTTCGCGTTTTGAAAAAATCAGATTTCGTCAAATGATTGAGAAAAAAACACTAATTTCATCAAAGGATCATGGGAAAACATGACTTTCATTAAAAGACCACAGAAAAAACGTGAATTATGCAAAAAGATCGTGAAAGATAAGCAAATTTTGTCAAAGAATCGCAAAAAAGGAAATTCACCAAAAGATCACGCTTTTTTACTAAATTTCGTCTAAAAATTGCGGAATAAAATGTATTTTATCAAAGAATCGCTGGAAAATGCGAATTTCGTTAAGGATCGCAAGAAAAATGCGAAATTCTTCAAAGGATCGCTGAAAAAACACGAATTTCGTCAAAGAATTGCTGAAAAAACATGAATCTCGCCCAATAACAGAAAAATCATGGTTCATAATCATTATATCTAGTAGTATCCAGTACTGGCTAAACTAATAGTCACACTCGCCAATTGCGATGATTGAATGTAAAATGAAATTTTTTTTCCCGCTGTCACTCAAAGAATTTTGAAACCATTTGGTGAAGTTTTTCCCGAAACCATTTTGTGAATTTACCGATTTTTTCTTCAAAATCATTTTTCAACAATATTCGACCCAATACGCATGCGTAAAAAAAAAAAAAAACACCCTCCATTAAAATGAGGGTCTATTACTGTCTCTAGAAACGTGTTTGGGATCATCTCCTGTTTTTTTTTTCTTGCACGTTGCATTAAACCTAGGAAGATATTTATGTAGAACTCACTGTGGAGTGTTCAGAAGGTATTTATTTTATTTATTATAATTTGTATGAATACTTAGGTGTCCATTTCGGATTTACTGTTTAAAAATGAATTTAGGCTCATTTAACATTCACGAAATCGATCCCGATGGAAATTGTGGTTTTAGATCTCTATCATTTTGTTTATATAGTACAGAAAATAATTATTCAAATGTACGTAAAAATATCGTAGAACACGTAATACAAAATTGGACCACTTATAGTCCGTTTTTTATCGGGGATGAATCTTATGGTGTTCCGATTGCTAATGAAAACGATTATGTAAATATATTGTTCTTCATAGAAGTATGTGCTTCTTCACACTTCAATAGAAGCATTGTTTAAATTAATATAATTCTACAAATATGATGCAGTTTTAAAATATTGAGTAATGATTAATACTGTCAAGGAATCTACTCATATACGTAATTAAGTTTTGGTACTTCTCCATTATCTCATCGACCACTTTTCATCACAAAAAACTATCGCCAAACTGTAACGCCAAATAAACGGGAGAACGTTGTCATTAATACGCGCAAATGTTGAATTAAAAACCACTTGATGACATAACAAACATGTATAATGCTTCCGACATCAAGTAAATGGGACTGCATTTTTGGCATTTAATCATACAGTTTGGCGATAGTATTTTGTTATGAAAAGTGGACGATGGGATAATAGAGAAGTACCTAAGTTTTTTATACCAAGTTTGAAAATTTATCTTTTTTTGACATTTAAAAAAAATAACAGAAAAAACATTACAAATTTGCCCATTTGCTCAGCGGTCAAAGGATTAAGTAAATATTAATGATTAGCGGAACTGGTTCTAGCTATGAAGTAATATTTTGCTCAAAAACCCCCAACAAAAAAATAATTACAAAGAATAAGTAATCATCTTTAAATATACAAAAAACAATGTGATTAATGGCCAGGATTTTTTTACATATAACATTTTTTATATACAAAAGAAAAACCGAAATAACCTCATTCATTTCACCCGATGTCAAAAAGTTTTTTTTTCCACATTCTTGGGCAAAGCACTAAATCAATAAAATCACCAATTTGTGACAAATTATGAGTTTCATATGAATCGCCCATGAACGGACATGCAAACTGGTAAAAAATGAATGTAATAAATTAAAACATTCAAGATTTGTATACATACAAACAATACAATGTCAATAATATTGTTACATGATACATTGTTTGTATACATACTTCTTTGTATACATATATTGTTTGTATACATACAAACAAATATAATGTAAACATTATTCAAATATTAAGAGATTCTAAAGATTTGTATACATACAAACAATATAATGCATACATACTCTTTACAAATAAAATAGCACACTTATATAATGACAAAACTTTTAAATCGAATAGAGATAGTATATTTCTGTTAAAAAATAATGCTTAGTTGCTAAATACAGAAATAATATTTTATAATTTATATTCAGACGCTCAGATTCGCTTTTTTCGAACAAATAATAATAAAAATATTACTGCCGTGCGTACTGTCTTTTGACATTATATTTACATAATCGTTTTCATAAGCAATCGGAACACCATAAGATTCATATCCGATCATAAACGGAATATAAGTGGTCCAATTTTGTATTACGTGTTCTACTATATTTTTATTTACGATTGAAGAATTATTTTCTGTACTATATAAACAAAATGATTTGATTTCGCGAACGTCAAATGAACCTAAATTCATGTTACACAGTAAATCCGAAATGGATACCTAAGTATTCATTCAAATTACAATAAATACAACAATAAATAAAATAAATACCTTCTAAACACTCCACAGTTTTTTATATAAATATCTTCCTAGGTTTAACGCAACGCGGAAAAAGCCATTAAATCAAAACAACAGGAGTTGATCTTGATCCCAAATACGTTTGGAGACAGGAATAGACCCTCGGCCTCATTGGCCGGTCCTTTTTTGACGCATGCGTATACGGTCGAAATTCGGTGGAATTATTTGACATTTTTAGCAAACAGCTTTAAATATATGGATAAAAATAAAATAATGCAAGATTTTTTAAAATAATGCATTTACAGTTTGCAACATAAAAAGTTGTATTTTATTCATTATAAAAATTTAATTAAGTGTCAGATTTTGAATTTAAGAATGAAAATTGAAAAATTTTTACCAGCAAGAATAAGTTGTAAAAAGCAATCATATATATTTGATCTGAACTTCTATGTAATTTGCGTTTTTTCGCGATCTTTTGACGAAATTTGCAGTTTTTTTCGAGATCTGTTGATAAAATTTGCGTTTTTTTTTTTTGCAATTTTTTGACGAAATTTGCTGTTTTTCACGATTTGTTGACAAAATTTGCCGTTTTTCCGCAGTTTTTGACGAAATTTGTCGTTTTATCGCTAAGTTTTTGACGAAATTTGCCCTTTTTACGCGATTCTCTGACGAAAGTCACGTTTTTTCCGCGATCTGTTGACAAAATTTGTCGCTTTTTTCGCGATCTTTTGACGAAATTTGCCATATTTCGCGATTCTCTGACCAAAGTAACGTTTCTACCGCGATCTGTTGACAAAATTTGTCGTTATTTCGCGATCTTTGCAAAATTTCCCTCTTTTGTGATTTTTTGACGAAATTTGTTTTTTTTGTGATCTTTTGAGGAAAATTGTCTTTTTTTGTGATCTTTTGACGAAATTTGCCGTTTTTTCGCAATTCTCTGACAAAAGTCACGTTTTTCCCGCGATCTGCTGACAAAATGTGTCGTTTTACGGCGATCTTTTGGCAAAATTTGCCGTTTTTCGCAATGTTTTTGATGAAATTTGCCGTTATTTCGAGATTTTCTGACAAAAGTCATGTTTTTCCCGCGATCTATTGTTAAATTTTGTCGTTTTTTCGAGATTTTCGCAATGTTTTTGACGAAATTTGCCGTTTTTTCGCGATTCTCTGACGAAAGTCACGTTTCTCCCGCGATCTGTTGACAAAATTTGTCGTTATTTCGCGATCTTCTGGCGAAATTTGCCCTCTTTTGTGATTTTTGACGAAATTTGTCGTTTTTTGTGATCTTTTGACGAAATTTGCCGTTTTTTGCAATTCTCTGACGAAAGTCACGTTTTTCCCGCGATCTGCTGACAAAATGTGTCGTTTTACGGCGATCTTTTGGCAAAATTTGCCGTTTTTCGCAATGTTTTTGATGAAATTTGCCGTTATTTCGCGATTTTCTGACGAAAGTCATGTTTTTCCCGCGATCTATTGTTAAATTGTCGTTTTTTCGCGATCTTTTGCAAATTTTTCGCGATTTTCTGACGAAAGTCACATTTTTCCCGCGATCCTTTGACAAAATTGGCGACTTTTCTTCGAACGAATGACGTGATTGATTTTTCTCGGCGATCATTCGCCGAAATACCGATACATTTTATGTCCGAATTTTCGGATTTATGACCGATATATTTTTTTTTCGGAAATCATTGGCTTAATTTTTCGGAAAATTCGGACCAGAATCACCCCTGAGTCTCATTTGGCGCATTTTCTTTTCGTTGCCAGATAAAAAAAAAGTTTACCTAAAAATTTAAGGCATTCGATTTCGAAAATTTAAGTCTTCAGTCCAAAATTTCGAACATAAATATCTCGAATTTTGAATGATAGTCGCCGAAAAAAATCAATTATGTCTATCGTTCGCAGAAAAAATAGAAAATTTCTTCAAAGGATTGTGGAAACAACGTGAATTTCATCAAAGGACCAAAAATAAAAACGCAAAATTCGTTGCAGGATTGAAAAAAACACTGTTAACAAATTGCAGAAAAACGCAATTTCCGTCAAAGGCTTACGAAGAAGATGTAAATTTCTTCTAAGGACTCTGAAAAAATGTAAAATTTCATCAAGGGATCACAAAAAAAAAGTTTAAGGATTGCAAAAAAAAACTGAATTTCGTCAAATAATCGCGAGGGAAAAAAAACAAAACACAAAGGATCGAAAAAGACAACCGCTAATTTCGTCAATCTCAGAAAAAACTCTAATTTTGTCAAAGGATCATGAATAAAAGGCAAATTTCATCAAAGAATCGCAAAAAGAAAACGCTAATTTCTTCAAAGGACTACGAAAAAATGAAATTTCGTCAAAGGATCGTAGAAGAAAACTGCAAATTTTGTCAAAGAACAGCAGAAAAACTGCAAATTTTGTCAAAAAATCATGAAAAAAAAAACATGAATTTTGTCAAATAATTGTGAACTTTCGGGAAGACCCGAAATCCGGAACAATGAAAGAAATTTCAAAATCCGCCAGTAGATGGCGACACTATACTGAATCAACCTCAAATCTCTCCCTACGAAATAAATTACCGCTGCTTCTGAAAGTGATTACAGAAATGTTCATATACATTTTTTTTATGAAATAGTTTAAGGTTTTAAACAAAATTAAAAGATTTAAAAGCTTTAATATGCTTTTACAAATATTTAAATGACGAAAGTAGATAATATAACTTTAACTTTAATAATTATTCATCAAATTAAAACCTGATTTTGTCTCATTTTAAAAATATGTCTGAAGAAACCAAAATAAATTCATTAGTATGACTGGAAAGTCCTGGTAAGTACTGGAAAATCAGACTCCGCAAAAGGTTAATTAAATTATGTCAAAGTCATTGCCGTATCATCGCAAACATTATCTGCGAAAAAAGTACTTTCAGAAAAAAAAAATGCTTTCAGAAATAAATTAAAGAAATCCTTTAAATTATTTAAAGACTTCAATATGCTTTTACAAATATTTTAAGAGCATAATCGGATATTTTAATGAAACGTTCAAAGAGTCATTCATTTGGAATTTGTGATGTAATTTGTATTTTTGAATGGCAACATTATTCGTTTGTTTACATCAGGTAATCTGGTGTTTAATCTGTTATTTTTAATTTAAAACTTATAACATAACTGGATATGATATACATGTTTTATACGAAAATATGCTGAACAAACATTATTTCAAATAGAAGAAATTATCATTTAGTGGTTATGTGTTAGCATATCTTTTTCAGTAAGCCTAACATGGCGTTTAACTATGGTCGACTCGCAGACCAGAGGGGTACAGCCGGTACTGTTACAGACACTTTCTCGCCTTTGGATTTTATTATAAGTAAGATTCATGGGACAAGAGTATAAAGAAGCTACTGAACGACTTATTTAATTTTGTATGTGCAACAAAAAATTAACAGCAACTAATAATATTAATTCATATATTTAGAAAGTGTATAGTTTTCTGAAATAAGAGAAATTTTGATACAGAAATATACAAACATTTCTGAAACAATCAGAAATATACGGAAATGTTACTCTATTTACTGGGCCACATTGCTGCCCTATTAGATGGAGTAACGTTTCCGGATTTTTTTTTAGGTGTATATTACTATTTTGGGCTTTCAGTTTTTTGCTGTGTTACTCGAGATGCTACCGTCTCTCATGATATAATATTTAGTGTAGCTTGCAGAAAAAAGAAAAACTATTTCATCATTTAAGTGTAAATTCATAAAGAACTATGCATTAAACTCATTTAACCAGGAATTTTCAAACACATTAAAATCGCTTGCATTTGGTGAGGAAAAAACTTTTGCCAATTTGTGTCTTTTTGCACCAAATACTCAAAAGTATTATATTTTTTTCAGAGATCTACTGGAATTCTGCAGTAATTCCATTCTAACAAAATTTAAATATCGCAGCGAGCAAAACAGATTCTTTTTACTAACAAAGAAAAATCGCTGCAAAACATAAAAAGCTAAAAATAGCATAAAAAAGTTAAAAATTCACTGTACAAACACAAAAAAACTATCGAAAAGAGAACAATATTGAATGACTATAATGTGCTACAAGGTGGAAACTATATTCCTTTTTACAGGGCTGCCACCGCCTAATGGCATCAAAAATAGTTGCTTTAGTAGCCTACAATGTAAAAAATAGCAGCCAAATAGTTGCATGCTTAGTTAAGAAATCAGGGGCAAGAATCCTTATTTGCTATATAAACAATATGAAAATCCACATCTTTCTCTACAGTTTATGTTACCATCCAAATTTGCCACTTTTTGTATTTTTATTATAAAATCACACACACAAAAATGGAAAAAAGAAACTTTTTAGAGTCTCCCAAACTAAATTGAATATATGCTTATATTGTACTTGAGCATTATTGTGAGGTAACTGGAAACAATAAAACTTTTATTGCATGTTATTAGCTGCAATTTTAATTCCATTTTGTAAACAAAAATGAACTGAAGCAAGAAATCTGCCAATAAAAAGTGGTTTTATCAAAAAAGGATGTACACATATTTTCTTTAGCTATTCTTTAGAAGAAATTTATGCAAAATAAAATAGCAAAATCGGCATAAATAAAGTATGATTTTATAGGCACCAATGGGCCAAATAAATCTAAATAAGTAAGAAAGGCAATATTCTAAATGTTTTTCTCAACATTTTAAATCTGTTATTAAATTGAAAAATTGAGATAGAAAACAAGATTTTCTTATTTCTAAGTAGCATTTATTTCAGCTCATTTATTAATTCAAATTTTTGATATGAAACATTTATACAAGGTTTGAAACTAATACGATTCAAACACCACAGTGAACAAATTTACAGTCAATCATTTGTGGTTCATACGGCAGTTAAAAGGGTTAAATACCTTTTCAAACACAATAAACAATTTTACAAATATACTATGAAGCATAAGGGTTGTGGGTGGTAGCCAAACCAAAAATCAGTAAAAATGTATACGGAAATATTAGGTCGGATATTTAGTTAAAAAATCCCTGACGGCTCGGCCTACAGGCACAGGTAGATTTCGAAGACGCAGACCGTGGGGCGCCTGTTTGTCAGGAATTGCGGAAGAAATGACCTTTTTTACGATGATGCGGCAGTTTGAACCGCCTACTTCGAAACCTAATTTGTTTGCAGGCGGATCCGGCAGGGATTTTTTTGTTTTTAATTTTTTTTTGGTATAACGGTTGGTCCTATAAAAAACTTGTCAATATAAAAGTTTTAGATAATATTAAGAGGATTTATAATAAATTTAAGCGGATTTGAAATCTTGGGAATTGATGAAGTTAGGAATTTTTTTCTTCTAACCCCCCCCCCCTTCCCCTGCTTAAGGCAATTTTTAATTATATCAAAAATCTGTCATACATAAATTTTCGGCCCTTCTCCTAGAAGTAATAATAACGTCAAACGGATTCAATATGTATCATAATTAAGAAATTATGTTTTTTTTCTGTTTTCACAAAAAGCCCCCCCCCCCCACCCCCCCCCTTGGTTCGATTTTGCCCATTAACGAACTTGACCAAGATTTTATGCCCCTTGATTTTATGTATCAGTTTCGAAAAGATGCGGGAGTTGGAACCGCCTACTTCGAAAAATAACTTGTTTGCAGGTGGAGCCAGCAGGGATTTTTTTTTGTTTTTAATTTTTTTTTTTGCTATAACGGTTGGTCCTATAAAAAACTTGTCAATATAAAAGTTTTAGATAATATTAAGAGGATTAATAATAAATTTACGCGGACTTGATATCTTGTGAATTGACGAAGGTATGATTTTTTTTCTTCTAAAACCCCCCTTTGGAGCCATTTTTAATTATATCAAAAATCTGTCATACATAAATTTTCGTCCCTTCTCCTAGAAGTATTAATAACTTTAAATGGATTCGATACGTATAATAATTAAGAAATTATGGGGTTTTTTCTGTTTTCACAAAAAGCCCCCCACCCTCACCCCCTTGGTTCGATTTTGCCCATTAACGAACTTGACCGAGATTTTATGACCCTTGATTTTATGTATCAGTTTGGAAGAGATTTATGCAGAATTTTTCCAGTTATCGTGGTCAGAAAAAAGTGACATAGATAGATAGATAGATATATATAAAGTTTTGAACTGAGGGTGGTTTTGGGTTCTGGGAGTCATGATCGGCGTAGATCTGCAAAAATTTTTCAAAATTCCCAACTTAGGTGAGAATGTAATAGGTAGTATTTCTTACGAAATCTACCAAAAAATTAGCAATTCTGAGACTGGAATTTTTATTTATTTTTACAAAAATAGTAGCTGGGATTGGTAATTAGTTTTCTACTGAAATTTGAATGATTCGTATATTTGCACTATATTTCAATTGAAAAAGTAATTTTTTTTTTTTAAATTTCAAATGGATATTTTTAGATATTTTAAAAATTTAATAGAAAACTTTAAAAATGTATACGGAAATATTAGGTCGGATATTTAGTTAAAAAATTAGCAATTCTGAGACTGGAATTTTTATTTATTTTTACAAAAATAGTAGCTGGGATTGGAAAATAGTCTCCTTTTTTCTGGTTTTCCTCCAAAATAGTCTCTTTTGAAGGTTTTTAGGCTAAAATAGTAGCCATAGTTGTCTGATGCTGAAAATAGTTGCTTTTAGTAGCATTTTAGTTGCAAATGGCAGCCCTGTTTTTATGGGTTTCGGGGATGAAATTCTAATCGGGAAATGAAATTCTAGACCTTTTAAATGATAGCGAAACTATGCCAGTCAATTCACAGGCAACTATGCGATTTGCATATGTGAAACAAAATTAGCATCACAATTTACACATTTTTATTTAACACACATTATTACTGACAATTTAAAAAAACAACTTTATGAAAAATTACTTTTTTCTAACTTCTTAGTATTTTCAGCTACTATATGAGCAACAATAAATTTCTCTAACAAGACCCAGGCCCCTTTAGTTTTTGTGCTCTAAATTTTTAACAACATACCTTAAAATATACTTACATGAACAAACTCTTCAAACTGAGTGTACAGATCATAATCCTTTGCAGTAATGTCAAATACTGCGTTAGCAATGAAGTACATTGCTGTAATCAGCATAACCATAGAAACAGAGAGTTTCAGAGCAACACAGTAAAAGTCATCTTTGACACTCCATTCTTTAACCTGTGTCAATATGGTAACAAAAACAAATAGACAGATGACTCCTGTTAGAAACATTCCATAGGCTGGCCGGAATTTACAGAATTCAGGGAGATTCTTGGAACTTTTAAAAGTATTCTTAATTTCTTTCAAGTGGCAACTGAGCTTATAATGTGGTACTTCCTGCAATAAAGCAAAATAAATCCATTAACCATACATTAACCAAGATTTTTTTATTTGCATGCGAAAGTGTTTTTATTTATGATCTAGAACATGGAAAAATCTAAAATATTAAATATTTTAGCAGAAAAAAATATTTTATTGTGTTCCACAATGCATTATCACTATTTGGCATTAAAAATACAAGAAATATGCCTTTATTTCTTTAGTTTTCCCAATTTTAATTTTTAACATTTAAAATTCTTCGCATCAATATGAGATACTTCTTTGGGTATAAGTGTAGAATCCATACTTTGAATGTTCAATCCTGGTGCTAAGGTTTGACTTTTAGATGTATTGCCACCTAGTAAAGTAGTGTCTTGAAAGCTACACATTTTAACTTTAATAATTACTACTTTAAACGATTGAAATACTCACGACGTTCCTCACACAGCAATAACTGTACAGAGAATAATATAATTAACTTGTTTCATGGGAATTTATAGAACTGTAGGTGGTGTGCATCGTTGAAAAATCACAAATTCACATACGTGGATATTAAAAACCATATATGTGATTAATTAATTTATCATAAATTGTAGAGAGTCACATGGCATACATTTAGGGATTAGACAATGAAATTTAGGGCTAATTTACGTTTACTATGCCCAGTGATTTTTCATTGTATTATAACACAAGTAATTTAATTTAAGAAACACAGCAAATAAATTCTTAGAAAATGCTTGATAAAAAATTTTTTTTCATGTTAAAAATTTTAAAGTAAACATTCAAATGCTCTAAAAATGTCTCAAATATAGAGCAAATAATAATAATAATAAAGTAAAGAAATTGGTGTTAACTTAATTTTTCTACGTCTAACAGATTTATAAAATGTTTCTTTAATAAATCTTATGCGATTTCTTGCAATTTTGTTCAGTATTTTCACAAAAAAACTTTTTTTTAACACAATAATTTTATATATTTGAATGAAAAACAAAATTATTTAAATTTGGCTGAGGCTAAATGTATTCCTTGCTGAATTTTTAACATCTCAAAAGACAATATAATAAAATATAACACCTTTTAATAGTATATTACTTTTAAATGCTAAAAAGGTGTAAAATTAACAACTATAATATAAATTAAAATAACTTTTATTAGTTGTTTTACATGCTTCGACTCTTCCGAGTCATTTTCAAAAACAAAATGAGAATATTCTAAAGCTGCACGGGCTTTGAAGTTATTATTTACATATACTTTTTTTTAAAAATTACGCACGTTATCTATTATTTTTTACTTGATTGTTTATTTTCATATCTTTGAGCATGGAGTAATTCTAGCCACAGTTTCGGTAAATTAAAAGAGGCCGCATCGTTACATATTGTATTTTTGCGCGTGAGTATCTCTATGGTTTCTCTTATTATGGATGGATAGTATAGACTGGAGGGAAATATTTTTTTTCTTTCTGTTTCTCTATGTATACTGCTGATAAGCTGTATGTGAATTCTTAATATCACTTAACAAGGAAGTTGATATAGGTACTTTACTCACATCTCCATAATTTTTAATAGCATCTTTTACAAATTTCAAACTTTTTATTGTACGTTCATTGAAACCACTTTTTAGCATACAAATTGTCTATAGAAAATCACCTCTAAGTATCAGCATTACCAGCAAAACAAGTGCAGTTTTAATTAAACTTAAAAAGTTACAATACTTTATTTCTTTGTTGTTGTTTACCACTGAACAGGGCTCGAAAATTTTAAGGTTCCCAGCTGGTAACCTACATGAAAAGTGTAGGTTCCCAGAAAAATGTATGTGTTCCCAGTTTTTTAATAAATTCAGAGCTTAATGAATGAAGTTATTGTGACACAGTTTTGAATAACCAAAAATTTTAGTTTTATGGTTTATCAATTAATGTTTTGACTGTTCTCCATTCAAAAGCACCTCCTCCCTCCCTTCATATTCTTATAGATGTGTAACTTAAAAGGAAATGTTGCATTACATTTGCCCACTAACAATAAACATTATATGTCAGGTTTCTTTGACAGCTGCAATAGTTGAAAGCTATTCTTAAGGGATTAGAGTATTGTATCTGTATCCATTGTGTACCATTAGAGTCTGGTTTAAGAAAAATCTTAATCCAGAGAGGAGTGACCCAGAATATGAGTGAAATGAATGGTGACTATCAGGGAAGAAGTATTTCTTTTGTGATTGTAAAGATATGGATAATACAGATATTTCAACCATTATTTAGGAGGACAGATCCATCAAGAGGGGAGGAAGTGTTGTCAAGATACCCTTGGGAACAAAAGGATGAACCCCATAGAGAGGGGGGTGCTCTGGATAATGACCAGAGAGTAAGTTAGTTCTGATGGAGCAGTGTGAAGGTTGCTGGGGGAATGAGCACTGAGAGTGGGTGTGAGATGAATAGAAATCTGAGTGCAGAATGAATTGACATAGTCTAATGGTACACATAGAGGGCTTTCCGTAATTGTTTTGATTTAGTGTTAAACCAGATAATTTACATCAGAGTTTAAATGTAAATATTGTTAATAAATTGTTACTTTAACTTTAATTGAAAGAGTTGGGTTTTTCTTGAATATACATCAAGTATCGTGCCCGATATCACGTATTCATATCGGTGGTGGCAGCATATCAAAAGACCGGATCTATTTCGAAGTTGTGGGGACGGAGAAGTGGAATCCGACATTATATATTGCATTTACTAAGTTATTCACACACACACACATACCTTATATGATGGATTTTAACTTTTTTTATATTTTCTTATGTCTCACCCTCAATATTTGTTCCAATACAGTAAAAAACAAAGTAGGAAAAGTTTGAATGAAAAAGAAATATATTTAGAGGTAGCTCAAGACTGCTGAAGTTTGGCGATTACACTTAAAAACATTATTTTATTGACTAAAGAAAAATAAGCCAAAGTGATAATTGTTATTACAATAGTAAATTGTTTTCATAGTTTATATAACATAAAAGCACATTATTAAGCATATAAAAAGTTTAAAGTATGAAAGTATTAGTAATTAGATTTATATGTTAAGTCTATTTTTCTGCAGTAAGCATAAGCTTTCCTCTACAACATTCACCAATAGCTACATTCACTAATTTCGTGCAAGGATTCTAGTGTATTCTTTGATCAAAGCAATACTACTCTCAGCATGGTCATTTACCACTTTAACAAATTGCATCATTTCTAATGCACTCCTATAATCAGAATTACTGTTTCAATGTACAGTATCTGCTTGAAAGAAACCTTTGGGTAAATTCATTTCTTTGAACAGCTTGAAAGATTCTTTGGTAGCAAAATATTCAAACTTCTTTTCATGAAAATGTTTAAAAAGGAGCGTCAGATAATATGAAAATCGCCTTTACTCAATAGATGGCGCTGACTTTCGCATGGGCGAAAAACCTCTTTTTCTAGCAGCCCCATTTTCTTGTGAACGTCACTTCCTGTTTGAAGCCGATAACGGATAAACACAGACACGCTGTGCCAAGTAAATGTAAGTTAGAAGATTAGAGATTAGCTTTTGGTTACACATCTGTATAGACTATAAAAAGATGGGTTAGAGGATGGGTTTTGGTTTTGGATTTTACTTTCTGGGGGACTCTGAACATGATGGCATTATTCGGGACGGGCCCGGGCGTGAAAATTTCAGCTCATGCAGACCTCCAGCGCGGTTTTTTTTTTTTTATAGTTATTGATTAGTCAATTGTAATCTCATGTTATTAAGAGAAACACATGATTTAGCTATAGTAATTAGAAAGGGATTTTGTAGTGTTACAGGAGGTAATTAGCTGCGCTAAATAACGCTTTTAAATTAAATGATCTAGATTAAGAATTTCCGCAATATTGATATGTTTTAATTATATTTCCTCAAATTTGGAGTTACATTGCTAATGTATTTAGCTATCCAAATTAATGGATCGATTTTTTTTTTTTTTTTTTTGGGGGGGGGGGGGAGCATTGTACATCAATATTTCTGCTTATCCATATCAGTAGAAACCCAGTAATCTGAACCGAAATTTTAAAAAAATAATAATAATTAAGATTAAGCGAGGCTTCGTAAGATAAATACCGAAAGAATATTTAGAATTTTAAATATATGATAATTAACAGTAAATATATTTAATAAAATTTTATTACATAATGCATTTGTTTTATTTACGGACTTAAATTTTTTGCATATATATTTTATTTATTTAAGGCTGTTCTGAAATCTAAACTGTGCACTTTCTGACACATTTTTTAATTAATTTTTATTCACAAACTTATTAAGAAACTATGTAATTTTTTTTTCGTTTTTCTGTAAAGGCAAAAGATTTTCAAATAATGCTGTCAAAGTTGTCATTTTTAACTGAAATTTACGACGTGACAGCGCAGGAAAGGAACAAATTGCCGTCCTGAGACAATAATAGCCTATAGTTCAAGATGTAATTCCTTTATTTGAAAATAAAGACCTTTCGATTCCAAATTATTTCAATAAACATGCAAGTATTGTTCTTTTATGCTTAAAAATGAATCAGAAAATCGCTAGCAACAATACATTTACTAACAATACCATTTGTACACGTTAAAGCTACATCTACGATGTTTGCATAGCTGCCAACATTTACGCTGTTTTCCTTCTACTATTTTTAAACATCAAAATCACCTTAAAGTGATAAAAAAATTAAAGCACAGTTTGATTTATTACACGAATTATATAAACGAAAAATAAATTACAAAATAACTGTAATAAGAGACCATTATATATATTGTTTCTGTTGCGAACATCCCTTTTCTTATGCATTTACAAAATGCACAAAAATGAATGAACTATCATTCGAAAGGTTTTTGAACCGGCTTCTGAAATAGTATACTCACATTTCTTTAAAACATGTTTTTTGATTAAAAATTAAAATCAGCACTGTCTTTTTCAGTGAAATGAATTTTTTTTCTCTAATCATTGTTGCCACAAAAATAAAATACTACATTATATCGTGCTCAACAATAATTAAAAAAAATAATAATAAATAGCACAATAAAAAACAAAGTGGGACGCACGGGTTTATTTTATATTTATGATTAAAAAGCAAAATTCAAATTCAAATGTTTGAAGAAAAAGACACCATCGAATCGATCGATCGCAGCAGTGGTATTTTACATGTAGTCTAAAATGTACGCTATGTTATATTATATTAAATTCTATTTTATATGTGCTCAATTTTTTTTTTGTCCGTATTTTTCACGAGGCGGGTGACGTCATCTTCTAATGAAGTTAAAATACGATTGTTTTTTTTTTTTTCGTGCGTGGCTCTTGCTATCTTTGATCAGTTTTTTATTTTAACTTTGATGGAATGAATGACATGATATTCTGGCTTGACTAATGTTGTTTGCAGATATTTTCGTCCTTAATTTTTCTTTAGAAGTTTAAACCTGCATCTAAAAAAAAAATCCCTGACAGCTCGGCCTACAGGCACAGGTAGATTTCTAAGCCGCAGACCGTGGGGCGCTTGTTTATAGAGAATTCCAGAAGAAATGACCTTTTTGTCATGATGCTACAGTTGGGACCGCCCACTTCGAATTCTAAATTTGTTTATTTGTTAGTAGCCGGAGCCGGCAGGGATTTTTTTGTTTTTATTTTTTATTTATTTTTTATTTTATTCATTTATTGATGATTTATTTATTTTGCTGTAAGGGTTGGTTTTCTAAAAAACTTGTCAATATAAAAGTTTTAGATAATATTAAGAGGATTTATCATAAATTTCAGCAGATTTGATATCTTGTGAATTGACGAAGTTATGAATTTTTTTCTTTCTTAAACCCCTAGCTCCCCCCCCTCCTCCCAGAGGCTATTTTTAATGATATAAAAAATGTACATAAATTTTCGGCCTTTTTACTAGAAGTAATAATTTTAAACGGATTCGATACGTATCCTAATTAAGAAGTTATGGGGTTTTTTTTTTCACAAAAAGCCTCCCCCCCCCCTTGTTCACTTTTGCCCATTCACGAACTGGACCGAGATTTCATGCCCCTTGATTTTATGTATCAGTTTGGAAGAGATTTGTATACAATTATTAAAGTTATCGTGTCAATAAAAAAGTGATATAGATAGATAGAGATATAAAGTTTTGAACTGGGGGTGTTTTTGGGTTCTGTGAGTCATGATCGGCGTAGATCTGCAAAAAATTTTCAGAAATTCCAACATAGGGGAGAATGTAATAGGTGGTATTTTTTACGAAATCTACCTAAAATATTAGACTGCAGTGCGAAATCATCGCACAGGTGTACTGGTAAATTTATATTTGAAGGTTTGATATTTTTACAATTATTCCGTATGCGTGAATATTGGTATTTTTTTCGTTTTCAGACCATCGGTGTCCTTTTATGGTATTTTTATGATGATGCCTGTATGTATTTGTATATGTGAATGTGAGTGAACACAATAGGCGTTTAAACTTTGCTTTGGATTGAGCTCCCATTTGGCGCATATGATATCAACTGTCATAAGAACTATACTCATTTTTATCGGACAACGTGTTTAGTGTTTGATCATTTTTTATTTATTTTGTGAAAAAGAAGATGATGTAAGTGTTCTTTTTTGACTCAGTTAAATAGTTGTATTGGTCACGCTCACTTCATGTTAATATTTTTATCTTTGCTATTAGGTTGATTTCGTAAGAGATCTACCTATTACATTCTCCTCTATGTTGGAATTTCTTCAAAATTTTTGCAGATCTACACCTATCGTGAATCCCAGAACCCAAAACCACCCCCAGTTCAAAACTTTATCTATGTAACTTTTTTATGGACACGATAACTCCAATAATTCTGCACAAATCTCTTCCAAACGGATACATAAAATCAAGGGGCATAAAATCTCGGTCAAGTTCGTGAATGGGCAAAAGCGAACCAGAGGGGTGGGGGGCTTTTTGTGAAAAAGAACCCCATAACTTCTTGATTATGATACGTATAGAATCCGTTTAAAGTTATTATTACTTCTAGGAAAAGGGCCGAAAATGTATCTATGACAGATTTTTGATATCATTAAAAATGGCCTCAAGGGGAAGGGGGGGGATAGGTGTTTCCGAAGAAAAATATTCATAACTTTGTCAATTCACAACATATCAAATCCACTTAAATTTATTGTAAAGCCTCTTAATATTAGCTACAACTTTTATATTGACAAGCTTTTCATAGAATCAACCCTTACAGGGAAAAAATATTCTACCGGTTTTGCCTACTTGACACAGGTAGATTTCGAAGTGGGCGGTTTCAACTGCTGCATCATGGCAAAAAGGTCATTTCTTCTGAGATTCCCAATAAACAGACGCTCCACGGTCTGCGTCTTCGAAATGTACCTGTGCCTGTAGACCGAGCCGTCAAGGATTTTTTTTAATACGTATTGTAGCAAGTTGCAACGGTGCAAGACGTCGGTTTATCTTTATAATACCTCCTCAATAATAGCAAAATATCTGTGTGGAAATAAAGGAAGGAACTTTTTAGACAATTCTAACACTTTTCTGTTCTGTGCATGAATTCTGGAGAATGATTATCTGCAATTTCCACCGCCGGCCCAGTTCCTAGTAGAAGTGGGAACATGATGTTATATCTCAATTACCCCCGCGGCGAACTAGCCTTTTCTGTATCTATAGTCCTGGGTCAGTAAATGTAATTCGACAAGGACATTCTTTCCATTGATCATACTACGGAGAATGACACGAGAAAGAAAGAGAGAGAGATTGGACATATTGTATATACACATATACCGGAAGAAATCCTTCTGAACAATTTTTTTTACTTCCACTGTTTTGCAAAATGATACAACAGTAGCCGCTTTCCGGTATTTAGAGGTAGATATTTGATGAAAAGAATGAAATTGTTTGGTAACTAATGTTCCCGATATGAGTATTTCAAGAATACATGAATGGAAGAAAGAAACCACGTTATTTTACAGAAGTCAAAACAAAAAAGATTTTAGGAACGAAGCTTATAAATCTTCATTCAGGGTCGTATAGAAGTAAATAAATATATATCTATATATATATATATATTACTGAATTTGGGTATTCTAATCATTTGGTACTAAAAAATGGTGATAATGCATTTGATAATCATTTGTTTATTTCAGTTGGAATATGAAAATTTTTAGATTTTGATGTTATGAATTGTTTTCTTTTTTTCTTCTTTAGTGATGATAAACAAAAATAATTTCATCAACCCGAATCCTACCACAAAGAAAATAAATAAATAAATAATAGCATCAACCCGACCCGACTCAAGCTGTGGGCCGAGTCTACGGCGGTCTTTTGTATAAAGTATAAAATCAAAACAGAGCCGAATACGCCCGGTGTACGCTGCCGAAGGCAGTGGGACCCCAGCTCTAAGTTTGTTTGGACATATTTTCATTTGAAAATATAAAATCATACATTTCGAAGGTGCGCGCTGTCGAAGGCAATAAGGTCCCCAGCATTAAGAACGTTTAGAAAGATTTTTGTTTAAAAAAATTTAAAATATTCAACATTGATTTTAGGTATATTTAAAGTTATTATCATGAGTACGGGCAATGCTGTCTGGGTCAGATAATTCAAAATAATAGATATTAAAAAATGAAACAATTAAAATAACATGGAAAAAAATGAAGCAATGAAAGTAATGGAAAGTGGGCGAAATGAAAAAAATTTAAAACAAATGCTGAGCACCCGACAAATTTAAACTCTTATAACTCGTGATCAAACTGTCACAGCGTGCTCAAATTTTGTGTGCGTGAACAAAGTGACATAGTTTTACAGGGGACATTGTCGGGTTTTTTTTTTTTACAAAAGCCCCTGAATTTTAGTATGGTGCAAATATAAGGGCTCAATAACTATAAACACTTATAACTCGGACCCAAATTGCCATTTATAATACCCTAAAATATAGATATCAGAACTTTGATACAAAATTGACAGAGCCAGGGATTTCACGGTTGGTTTGTCTGTTGGCTAGCGGAAAGATTTTTATTTCAAAGTCGATACAATTTTTAATATGTAGATGACTCCTCTCCCAAAACTGTATTTAAATTCGAAAAATATACACAATTCGCAGTAAATCAGTACCTTTCGCATCACTCTGTGTAAATATCAAGATTAAAAAGTATTAGGACGTTCTCTCTCTCTCTCTTTTAACGATTGTACATTATTACTAATTTCCCCTCCCCCCCCCCCAAGAAAAAAAAAGAAAAGAAAGAAAAAAAAAAAACATCCCAACATGAGACGGTCAGAATGAATTCACCGCCCGTTCCAAAACTGCTGAAAAAAAGGAATAGACTGAGCCCGGTCCGAGTACTATAAAAGGAAATTGGTCTAGTCTCTATAAACCTCTACTAAACATACTACCCTCCCCCACACCCCCTAAAAAAAAAGAATCTTTGCTGAGAACTGTGCAATGTCATGCGAGCGCGAGCTTTTTCTAAAGACGAAAGACGTTGTGAAAAGTAGTATTGCCAATTTAGAGATTTTTTTAAATTCAAAGAATCTACCAGAATTTCCGAAATAGATGCCTTTACTTTTTTTTTCACACATAATATCTGTCATTAAATAAAGCAAAAATTACAATTAAAAATTTCCGGTAGATTAATAAAAAACAGCTCAATTGGCAACATTGATCGGAATGGAAGGGCCTCGTAAAAGTTCTTGCACCGGGCCTCACTCTGCGCATTAGGAAAAATGATCAGAAGTTTCCCTTTCACAGATTAAAAAAACATTCTCTACAAAGCAAAGAAAAATTTCCTTTTACAGAAAGAAAACCAAATGACCACAAGTGTTTACCCTATTCCCCCCCCCCCCCTCCCCGTCTCCTTCCCTTTAAAAGGCATTTGTATACACTAAATAGTAGTCACAACATGATATACATTAAACATGCACAACTTGCGGGCCAAAAGTGGCCAACATCTCAAGAAATTCAGGAATTGTGTATTTCACTAATTAGTTTCGGAAAAAAAATTGCAAATTTCGTCATTCAGGAGCGTAAAACTCATGAATTTCGTCGATCGTGTGATCCCAAATTTCGGCGATCAGGGCAGAAAAATTAAGAATTTCATCGATCTGTCGTGTTGCATAACAATCATGAATTTAGTCTAAAGGAAGCGTAAAAATCATTAAATATCATCGGCTGGGTGCGTAAAAGTCATTAATATCTTCGGCCGGGTGCATAAAAGTCATTAATATCGTCGATCGGGTGCGTAAAAATCATGAATTTTGTCGATCGGGCGCATAAAAATCATTAATATCGTTGGTCGGGTGCGTAAAAAATCATGAATTTCGTCAATCGGGTGTGTAAAAATCATGAATTTCGTCAATCGGGTGTGTAAAAATCATGAATTTCGTCAATCGGGTGTGTAAAAATCATGAATTTCGTCAATCGGGTGTGTAAAAATCATGAATTTCGTCAATCGGGTGTGTAAAAATCATGAATTTCGTCAATCGGGTGTGTAAAAATCATGAATTTCGTCAATCGGGTGTGTAAAAATCATGAATTTCGTCAATCGGGCGTGTAAAAATCATGAATTTTGTCGATCGGGCGCATAAAAATCATTAATATCGTTGGTCGGGTGCGTAAAAATCATGAATTTCGTCGAACGGGCGCGTAAAAATTATGAATAGCATCGATCAGATGCGGAAAAATCATGAATATTGTCGATCGGGTGCGGGAAAAAAATATTGTCGATCGGGTGCGGAAAAAATCATGAATATTGTCGATCGGGTGCGAGAAAAATTACGAATTTCGTTGAACATGAGCGAAAAAATCTAATATTTTCTGTCGGGTGCGTGAAAATCAAAGTTCGTCGAACAGGTGCATAAAAAATCATGAATATCGTCGAACGGGCGCGTAAAAATCATGAATATCATCGAACGGATGCTTAAAACTCATGAAATCGTTAATCCAGTGCGCTTTTTCAACGATGCTTTGGTTAAATTCGCGTTTTTACAGCGATCATTTGGCTAAATTCGCGTTTTTTCAACGATCCTTTGGCGAAATTCGCGTTTTTACGCCAATCCTTTTGCGAAATTCGCATTTTTACGGCGATCTTTTGGCTAAATTCGCGTTTTTACGGCGATCTTTTGGCTAAATTCATGTTTTTACGGTGATCTTTTGGCGAAATTCGCGTTTTTACGGCGATCCTTTCGCGAAATTCATTTTTTACGGTGATCTTTTGGCTAAATTCGTGTTTTTACGGCGATCATTGGGCTAAATTCGCGTTTTTACGGCGATTCTTTCGCGAAATTCATGTTTTTACGACGATCTTTTGGCTAAATTCGCGTCTTTACGGCGATCATTGGGCTAAATTCGCGTTTTTACGGCGATCATTGGGCTAAATTCGCGTTTTTACGACGATCATTGGGCTAAATTTGCGTTTTTACGGCGATCGTTTGGCGAAATTCATGTTTTTACGGCGATCTTTGGGCTAAATTCGCGTTTTTACGGTGATCTTTTGTTTAAATTTGTATTTATATGGCGATCTTAGGGCTAAATTCGCGTTTTTTTCAGCAATCCTTTTACGAAAATTGCGTTTTTTCAGTGATCGTTTGGCTAATTTCTCATTTTTTCAACGATCCTTTGGTTAAATTCCCGATTTTACAGCGATCTTTTGGCTAAAGACGCACTTTTTCAACGATCCTTTGGTTAAATTCGCATTTTTACGGCAATCTTTTGGCTAAATTCGCATTTTCACGGCTATCTTTTGACTAAATTCGCATTTTCACGGCTATCTTTTGGCTAAATTCGTGTTTTTTCAGCGATATTTTGGCTAAATTCGCGTATTTTCAACGATCCTTTGACGAGAATTGCGTTTCTTCAGCGATCTTTTGGCGATTTTCACACGATCATTTGAAGAAATTCGCGTTTCTCAGCTATCCTTTGACGAAATTCGTAGGGTTTATTTTTTCGCGATCTTTAGGCAAATTTTGTTTTTTTATCAGAAAATCCAAAAATGGCGAAAAAGCGTGGAAGACTCTCATGCCTGTAAAATTTTAGGGAAACAAGAAAACTTTTAGTAGAATTTTAGGGCAATAAGAAAATTTTAGGAATTGTAGGAATTACAGGGCTAATGCGATCCCTGAATAGGTAGCTTCATACTTTTTTGTATTGAAAGGTACTTAAAAGGAAAATCCACTCTACAATACAAACGGGAACTCTCATGAAGAAAGAGTTAAAAAAAAATCAGCCTCTAATAGGGAGGAAAAGAAATTTAAAAAAAAATAAACGAGCAAAGTTAAAAGCTGCATGAAAACATTTAGGCATGTTACTTGGCAGTAAATATGAAATTTACGAAGTTAAAAAACAATGAATGATGTAGTGTTTGTTCAACATTAAGACATTTGCAATTGCCACAATTTATCTCAGTAAAACTAAATAGAAGTGCAGGGCTCCCAACACATTTTAGTCCTCCAAAAGGGGGAAAGGGGACCATTTCTATTTTAAAAGGGGACTTTGGGGGGACCATTTATACTAAAAAAGGGGACTTTGGGAACCATTTATATTTAAAAAGGCGACTGAAAAGGGACCACATGTCTAAAAATACTGCACAAGTTTTCCTAAATATGCAAAAAAAAAAAAATCTTATTACCTCAGAAAATATGTTAAGTGATTATCTGTACAAAGATGTCATTAAACAATGTACATAGCTTTTTTTAACACACTTAAATATCCTACAGCAAGATGGGTTATATTTAGAACAGTGAAAAATGATTTGGAATGAAATAAAAACAGTAAAAATTAATGCATCTAAGAAAATATTAAATCAATCGTTAGCAGAGCTACACATTAACAATTACAAAAGTATATTGCATTCCTTGGAATTTAAGATGTAGTAATAGTAATCAGTGAATTAAAAAAAAAGCAAAGCATAACAGTACCTTCTGTTAAGTAATAAAATTTAAAATTAGATTAACATATATATTGTTAATTATTAACTCAAACATAAAATTCAGTTCCTTTCTATACAATAGAAGCTGAGATGCTATAATGTTAATCCGAAAAAGTATAGTATGGCAACGCTCCCTGGAGAGTGGTCAAAACCAATATTGAATCAATGTTCATAATCATCTTACATATTAAATTTGGTGAAATTCTAAACATGCTGAGATCTGGCTATTATGGAAATCGCTAAAACATGACCCAGTAGCACCACCTGTTGGGTGAAATACACCAAAATCTAATCAGCATCTATTTATGTTAACTGAATGTGAAGTTTGATGAAATTTCACCCAGATTGCCTTATTAAAATACCTCATGTAAAATGTAAAACAATGCAGCATAACAGTGCCACCTGTTGGGCGATATATGCCATAATCAGTATCTATGTGCTGAAGTCTAATTAAATAGGGCATTTGATGAAATTCCATATTTCAGTTTTTGATATAGAATGGCTACAAAATGTGTACCACATACAGAGAGATTTTTAAAAATATATCAAATCGCATTCAGGTCAACCTAAAACATGTAAATCAATAAAAAAATATGCAAATTATTTTCATGATTCCAATATTCTGTTCCAGGGATCATTCTAGAACATAAAAAAGGGCAGGGTGCATATTACATAATAAGGGCAATTTTGTTGAAAAGGGCACATCATTTAATAAAAAGGGCATTTTTGTAATAAGTGCATATACGAATATACTGGTGGGGAGGGAAGTCTGGCAACAGCTTAAAGTACTCCTTAATTTAAAAAATCCAATAACAATTCTAATTTCCATAACTTCACCGTCTGAAAAGTATTAAAAATAGCAAAATGAAACTTATGTTCTCGATTTTTATTGTAAAATTGTTTACTATATTGATATTCACAGTCATTTCTGCCTTTTCCTACGATATTCAAAAACTTCTCTCTCTAAAACTTTTATTCACCAGATAACTTTTTCCCTGTTTTAGCAAAACTGGTTTTGGAAAAGCTACAAAATAAAAGTTCTAAAGCTACTTCTCAAATTTTTTATTGAACTTATGTAAGTTATCATGTGGTCAAAGGCCAGAATGCCTGATCTAATACTATATTTCACTAGACAAAGGTGAAATTAATCAATGACCAGAGTTGCCAAGTCTCCGGCTTTTTGGACACCAGTATTTTAGTACAGAATTTAGTACCGGTATTTTAGTACCTTTTAGTTTTATTTAATCGGAACTTTCTGTGATTTAAAAGAACAACATTTTCTCTAACATAATACTGGTATGCAAAAAGCCGGAGACTTGGCAAGTCTGAATGACACTTAGTTACTCTTTATGTCTTGTTCAATGGAAAAAATGATAAATGAAAAGATGAATCACTCAAAGTCAAAGATTAGGCATACCAGGGCATTTCACAGAGAAATAAAGAGGAGTACTCCTGATCTACCATGCTAGCATTCTAAAAATAAAAGATAAGTAAAGAATTTTGAAAGTACAATGCAAACAAGGCAAGTTCTACTCAGGAATAAAAGGAGGGTAGAATTCTACCTGGAGAAAGGGCAAGGAGGGTAGAATTCTACCTGGAAAAAGGGCAAGGAGGGTGGGATTTTATCTAAAAAGGGCATGAGGGCAGGCCGCCCTTCTGAAACTCTCTAGAATGATCCCTGCTGTTCTGATAAATAAATATTAAAGAAAGTATTTTTAAAAAAAATTCCTGATGGCTCGGCCTACAGGCACGGGTAGATTTCGAAGACGCAGACCGTGGGGTGCCTGTTTATTGGGAATTACAGAAAAAAGATCTATTTGCCATGATACGGCAGTTGGGAATGTCCTCTTCAAAATATACTTCTGCCTGCAGGCGAAGCCAGCAAGGATTCTTTTGTTTTTATTCTTTTTTTTTTTTTTTCCCTGTAAGAGTTGGTCCTACAAAAGTTGTAGATAAAATTATGAAGATTAATAATAATTTTAAGCAGATTTGATATCTTGTGAATTGACAAAGTTATGAATTTTTTTCTTCTTAAACCCCTATTTTTCCTCCCTTGGGGTCATTTTTAATGAAATCAAAAGTATGTCCTACATAAATTTTTGGCTCTTTTCCTAGAAGTAATAACTTTAAACAGATTTGATACGTATGCAGTGTTCATACTCATTTCCCCTCAAAAAATCCCCTGAGAATCCCCCAGAATGAATAATTTTCCCATGTTGACAATTAATGACATTTTTTTAAACTTAGTAAGTATTACCCCCCCCCCCTCTAAATAAATAAAGAGGTAATCACAAAAGTTTTTACCTCAGAAGGTTAAAATATATATATATATATATATATATATATATATATATACACACACACATACAGGTATGTATAAAAAACCTGTGTGTATTTTTCCCAGATCATCAGCAAATTTTCTAGGTATCAAGATTTTGTTATGTTACACACAAAAATCTTAAGAGTTGTTAAAGTTCCACTCAAGTTCACAACTGATTCTGAAGCACGAACTACTGATTTGTTACAGAATTTTTTGCAAAATTTACAAATTGTTGAACATTTTGCAGAAACATGCTTTTACATCACAAAGCATGCAAATAACAGCAAGTGCCCTCATTTCCCAGAGTAGCCGATTGTTTTGCCAAATTTTCCCAGGTTTTTGGTATTTTTTGGAAAATCCCCTGAGATTCCCCTGATTTTTAAGACACAAAATTTATCCCCTGACTTTCCCCTGATGAGTATGAACCCTGGTATGATATTTAAGAAGTTATGTTTTTTTTTTCTGTTTTCACAAAAAACCCATCCCAGTTTCAATTTTTTAGCTCAGTAGTGATATTTTCCCTTTTTTTAATAAAAATTATTCGGAATTTGTATAGTGATTTTTAAATTTTTCACAAATTTTTCATACAAATTTCAGTTTTTTTTTTTAAATGGGACTTGTGATTTTTTGACATTTGTAAAAAGAATTCAGCTGCAAACTTTTATATTTTTTTCTTTTACAATTCCGTTTCTTTATTTGAATTTTTATCAATCTTTAGTCTTTATTTTCCCGCCTTACATTCCGCAGTGTTTTCTTTTCTTTTAACATTTGTGAAAGAATTCTTGTTACATTGTTAACAATAGTACATTTCTTCTGTGATTTTTATACATTTTGCAGTGATTTTTAGCAGAGTAGTAAAAGGTTTAAATTTTTTTTAGCCCAATATACTAAATGTTATCCTCTTTTTAATAAAGTTTATTCGGAATTCGTGCTTCAATTTTGCATAATTTACGTGATTTTTAGATTTTTTTTTTTGTGGCAATTTTTTGACATTCTGAAAAATAATTCTGTTTCAATCTTTTAGCCCAGTTTAATAAATTTTGTCCTCCTTTCAATAAAATTTATTCGGAATTCGCACAGCGATTTTTGTTTTTTGGCTAATTTTTAATACAATGAGTTTTTTTGTATTTTGCGGGGATCTTATGACAGTAAATTTTGTCTTGTAGATTTTTGATTTTTTAGTGATTTTTAATGAGATTTCTTCCAATGCATTTTTTAATGTTTTTCTGCATTCCGCGGCAATTTTTTGACATTCATGAAAGAATTTCAGTTACAATGTTTTAGCCCATTATACTTTTAGAAATTTAAGTTTTTTGCATTTTGCGGCAATTTTTCCATGTTAGCAAATTTATTTTTGTTATAAAAAGGGGACTAAGGGGACCAAAATGCATAAAAGGGGACCTTTTTCTAAAAAGGGGACTTTAGGGGGAAAAAGGGGACCATTTGGGAGCCCTGGAAGTGACAAGTTAAAAAAAATAAAGAGAACTTACTTTTTCTTTTTCCTCTCTCTCTTCAGCTCTTTTCTTGGCTTCAGCAGGTGTCATTTTCTGAAATATAAAAAAAATTACACACAAAAATCATGTCAATCTTAAAAGTAGAACAATGTGACAGTATTGATAACTATTCAAACGATCATAATTAGGGATACCTAAAATTCATATTTTAAACGTCAAAAAAAAAATTTATTACAGGGTTCGTACACATTTCATTACATGAAATTCAAGGACTTTTAAGGACTTTCAAGGACCAAAACCAAAAAAATTTAAGCACCTAAAAATTGAATAAACTAATGAATTGCATGTTTGAATTGAAATTTTCATTTTTGTAAATATATAGAACTTTTTAAGTAAATATAAGTACATATGTACAACGAATTGAACTTTACAAAAAACGTATACTATATTTAATTGAAAATATCAGTAATAATTTTAATAATACAAATTATGAAACGAGAAACACAATTAAATTTTCTTTAATTCTGAAATTTTTTCTAACAATTTTAGATCAAGGTTATTAATGTGAATTTCGTTTTCTTTGATAGTTTTTCTCAGTTCATGATATTGCATAAACAAGTCTATGTTCTTAGATGTTTCAGCTTTATCAGCCAAATTATTAGCTTCTACATTTGTGCTTTGCATGTCCTTTTCAAGAAAAATCTTTTTTTTTTCTTTAGGAAGGTGATCTCATCCTCTAAAGTTTTCCGTTTCAGTTGTTTTGTTTCAGCCTGAGCTTCGTTTTTTTTTCTTTTCCAAATGCTGCATGTGCATGTACTTTGAACGAGCAGATGAAGCAGCTATTCTGATTTCTTTTGTAATTTGAAAATTGTGAATTTCCCCAGACAGCTTGATATATTCATGAATCACACGTTGAGAAATATAAGATGCCTCTTTCAAATTTTCAACTTTAAGGGCTTTATTAACTGAGAAGCCTCTTTCGACAGATGCTTGTCCATGGGAGAGTATAAGAATCATTTTAATAATCTTCCATAGGTTTTCATATTTGTTTCCAGAAAAGTAAGGTTGAAAAAATGTATCCAAGGAAAGATTGTTTGGGTCAAATGAAGCAAAATCGAATGAATTCGGCTTGACAACATTGGATAGGAAATCGGCTGGATAGGAATCCCATCACAATTTTTTTCTAAAACACGCTTATTTTGAGATAGTACTAAAGATGCTTTTCATTTTTTCTCTTGCTTTCTCGGGATGCCCAGCCATCATGCGTAGGTCAATGCTAATCGCATTTCTTACTAATGAATAATTAACTGGACATTTTTGCATTAAATGTTTTATCATTGTTGTAACGCACTTTAGACAATCTTGTCTAAGTGAAAATATATCATTTTCTGTTTCCCTTTTCTTTTCTTTTATTAGTTGCTCTGCAGCAAAACCTAAATATATTTTACCCTTATCGTTGTGCATATTTGGATCACTAAAATTAAATTTGCATAATGCATCAACTTTCTGTATCCGATTTTCAGGTTTCAGATCCTTAAAATGCTGAATACAATAATTTACAAGTTTCAACAAGTCAGTGGCAAAAAATGGAATCATTGGTTTATCACTCTGATATAGCTTCAAAAATGGTAAAAGTATTTTTGACAAAGATAGAAAAAAATTCAATTTTATCAAAAATGTTTTATCTTTAGTTGCTTCCTTAATGATACAAAATGATTTAGATGTAATTTTTAGCAAAATACCCATATCAATTTTCTTTACACATGTTATTATATCATTCCCTATTTCTATGCTGCTGGGACATTTTCGAACCACCTGTAACTAACAGAATTTTACAGGGAATTTTTTCATTGATGAGATATTTATAAATCTTCTCTCTGGAGGATCTTTAAAAATCCAATACAAACTTGACAGAACTGAAGTTATGTCCTACCCGATGGATGAAATTTCATGTTTGAAGGAATTGTTTATGATATGGAGACCACATGAACCTAAATTCAAAGATTGTATGCCATATTCCTTGGATAAGTCTTCCTGTAAACTGTTGTAGAATTTCCAATTAACATAAGGCCCATCCATAGATATTTGTAGAAGTTTTGATAAATCCAATTTTACAACACATTCATACAAAGCTGAGAGAATGTCTTCACTTGTTGAATGCCCAATAAATGCTGATGTTAAATATTGTGTCCTGACTCTACATTCCTCCTGGTGCCAATATCGTACATGAATATCAAGCTGCTTTTTTTGGTTAGTTTGATTTAGAGTCTCATCAAAGAGCAGAGTAAAAAACTCTGCATTTTTGCAGTTATCTACCAAAAGTGTTTGAAAATGAGGGCCAAGACCAAAATGGCATATATATGCACATTTTTTTTCTCCACATGAAAAATTGCTAGCGATGCTACTGTCTGAGAACATTCTAGAAAGTACTTGTGCAATATCTTCACAGGGTTTATATGAATAATGACTTTTAATGCACTTTAAGGCCCACAATATTTCAGTATCTAGTACATCATTTTTAGAAACAAATGTGTCAATTCTATTTTTTTCAGAATTTTTTGAAGTCTTTATGTTTTAAAGAAAACAAAAAAAAAAGAAAACAAAACCATCTTTCTCACACAGCTTAGAAAGATACATTTATGAAAACATCTCCTGTTAGTAGGAATTCAATAGGATTCGCGACAACTAGTATCTATTTTTTTCTGATGTATTGGCATCAAAATTGTTTGAAGTAGATGCTGTTTTTGAGAAGAAATCTTTCATTTTCTTTTTCATTTTTTTAGTTTCAAGGTTTTTAGAATGTTTGCCACGTGTAAGAAATATAAAAATACATCAGAAATAATCTACAAATACATCACACATGTAAGCATACAATCAATTAAGATGTAATTATTTTTATGTCTGAAGTATAAATAAAAACCTAGAATAAATTTATTTTAAAATATAGAAAACTAGCTGACCCGCCCCGCGATACCCGGTCCCGTGTAATAACCTTAAATCTATTGCCCCGGGTGGTGAAACACAAAACTAAAATCATTAAGTTTTGTCGAAATCGAGTCGAATGAGTCAAACCGTATTGTGATCGGATATAGCTGCAAAATCTATTACTTCCACCTTCCACTGACAGGGGGCACAATCTCTTCTATACGAACATAACTGAAATCTTTAAGGCTATCGATGTCGAGGCGAATGAGCCAAACCACGTTGTGATCGGACCCATAGAACCCGAGATAGCTCCAAAATCCACTAGTTCCACCTTCCACCACCAGGGGGCGCAATATCTTCTATACGAACATAACTGAAATCTTTAAGGCTATCGATGTCGAGGCGAATGAGCCAAACCGCGTCGTGATCGGACCCATAGAACTCGAAATAGCTCCAAGATCCATTAGTTCCACCTTCCACCACCAGGGGGCGCAATCTCTTCTATATGAACATAACTGAAATCTTTAAAGATATCGATGTCGAGGCGAATGAGCCATACCCCGTCGTGATCGGACCCATAGATCCGGAGATACAAAAGCACTCCTGGCTGCGAGGGCATAGGCGCCGACTAGGAAGGGGAAGGGGGGGGGGGACGTCGCTGTTTTGTCTGGTTAAGGTTAGGGCATTTGTTAAAGTATTACCGATAGTAATAAAGACAAAAAGAAGGCAGACAATTTAGAAAAAATATTATCATTGAAATTTTTCAGACAAAAATTAAGGGGAAAAAAAATCAAAGAAAAATTTAAGGACTTTCAAGCACTTTTTGCAAATTTTGAATAAAAATAAGTACTTTCAAGCACTTTCAAGGACCGTACGAACCCTGTATTATTTTTTTACATTTATTTACAAAAATTACACTTTAATCTGGGGTTTATTGCAAAATATTCATAACCAAAAAGGAAAATTCTTTTTTCTATTTTGGAATATATTTGCTTTTTAAAGACAGAGAAATATGTCGAAACACACCATCAAACAGTTTGTAGATAACTTCCGAATTTATAATTAGAGGTCGCTGTGGTCCCAGGCCAGGCATGGAGTTCATTCTTTCTAAATCATTTTTTTGTTTTTTGTTAAAATAAATATTGTACATTTAAAGAAATCTTTAAAAAATTATTTCGATTTAACAAGTTATATTGAAATATTTTTAATTACTTTTAAATATTAAGCTTTAAAATGTTTCTTTTATTATTTCAATTTTTTTTTAAGAATATTTCTTTGAATGTTTTTGTCTAAGTAATCACTAATGTTGTTATTCTGCATTTAATGTGTTACAGACATATAAGTTGAAAAATGCTGCACTTTGAAATTTTTAGAAAAATAAGTATGAAATATTCTTTTAAAAGAATTTCAATTGCAAGATCATGTTAGTTGACAAATTTCGGCTCGATTTAGACAGAATAGCCAAATTTTATTCATTTTTACAAACCAAGCCATAAGCTACGAAAAAGTAAATGAGTCGGGCAGAACTTTCAGCTTTGAAATAGTTACATATGAAAGCCAAGTTTTCATTATGGGCGACAACTATATAATGAAAGTACTATGTTTTTCAAACTTAATGATTACTTAATTTCTATTTCTATAATCATGATATTGTAATAAAGGATATTTTTCTGAATTCATTCTACATAAAAGTACTTTCATTTTGATATATTGAAGTGATTATACAATAAACTTGAAAATATAACACTTTTACACAGAATGGCCCTACCATATTTCTTATTGCTATGCCAAACTAGTCGTTGGGGGCCACCGTAATACTTACCCATCATGGATATGCATAATGTAAAATATTAAAATAAAAATGTGTAAACTACTTATAAAATGCATTGCAATTCAAATAAAATCGTGGCTTGATGACGTCATAAACTTTAAAGGTTCGATTACTAAATTGCTTGAAAGAGGTTTTTCCTTATACAGGGTTCCCAGCAAAACATGACTGGCAAATTCCCTGATTTTCCCTGACCAAATAAAAAAAAATTCCCTGACTTTCCCTGACCAAATCTCAAAAAATTCTCTGACCAAACGGGCATACAACGAAATTTGTTACTTATTTTTGCAATCCTTTGTCAAAAATTAGCGATTTTATTTTTCTGTGATCGCTCATCAAAATTCTCTATTTTTTCCCCCAAGCATGAAGCATTTATAATGAATTTCGCATAATTTTTCATTTTTTCTCCAAAACTTTTCCATGACTTTTTAGAAAATATTTGTAAATTCCCTGACTTTTTCTATATATTTTAAAATTTCCCTGACTACTTTGAAATTCCATGACTTTCCAGATTTTCCCTGACTTTCCATGATGCTGGGAACCCTGTTATAACTCCAAAAATAATAATCCTATTAACTAGCGGTTTATTGCATCTGATTAAGCGTCAAATTTCCAATTAAAATATATCTTTAAAGTGAAATTTGGATGAAATACAGGGTCATGAAAAATCGAAGAGTGTGCTAAATAGGATTCCAAATATCTCGACAACTAATTATCCGATCGACTTCATGCTTTATACAAAATTTGTTTTAATTAACTTAATTTAATTTTTGATTTTAAAATTGAAAAATAAACAATTAAAATAATTTTTTTGAAAGTTCAGTATTCGGCCTAAACTTGGCCGAATATTTGATATTCGGCCAAATCACTATTTGTTACCTCCCTAGTTTAAAGAACAGTTGTGTTCAGGAGGAAAAATCTCTGAAGAAAGAATTACAGTATTACTTTGATGCAATTCGGATGGATAAAAAACTAGCCTTATTTGTCCTTGGTAAAAGTTTAAAACCGCAGTGTTTTAAAAATGTAAGAACCAACATTACCAGTTCAATATATAAGGCAAATAAAGCATGGATGGTGGCCACTGTTTTCAATGATTGGCTTATCAATTTGGATAAGGGTATTTTACGAGAAAAGCATAAAGTCGCACTTATTGATACCTGTCCATCACACCTCTATGTTGAATTAAAAGCTATAAAGCTTGTATTTTTGCATCCAAATATCACAAGTGTTTTACAAGCATGTGATTAAGGCATTATATAAAATTTGAAATTAAATTATCGAAAGCAATTGCTCAGAAAATATTTAGTCACAATCAAAGCAAAAGAAGATTTCTCCATTAATTTATTGAATGCATTACATATGTTGCACTCCGCAAGGAATTTAGTGAAGCTTACAATAGTTGAAAATTGTTTCGCCATGCGGGATTCTCCAAAGTAGTTAATTCTTTGCACCTCAGGAATCAGCCGACATTTAATGAAATTTTTGGGAAAGTCTAAACATTACTAGACTATCATTAAATGAATATGTTACAGTTGATGATGATGCGTCTAGAGCACCGATTCTGATAGAGAAAGATATTTTGGAGATCGCTCATAATAAAAATGATTCCACCTATGTAATGTAGGTTCTGAAGATTAATCTGACAACGTAATCAACGATGCAGTTCCTGTACACTACACTTCAGAAATTGATTAAAAGTAGGCTTAGTTTATTTATATGCACATTCTAATGGAGAGATGAATTAAACGATAGATGATCTCTAACAATTTGTGGACAACATGGTGCTGAAAAAGACACTTCAAAAAAGATATAAAATTTTTTTCCCAAAAACAATTTTTTTTTACTTGCTTTTTATCCTAATGAATGCAACCTACTAGTAGTTTAACAGGAAGTCGAAATGAAATTTGAGGACAGTGAAAATATTGCCGAGTTTATTTCTTTTATTAAGAATCTTTAAACACGAAAAAAAAATTTCGGTCCCCTCAGTTTCTTGTTAAATGTATTTCACTGTATTTTAACATTGAGGTTTTCTGAATTCTAGGTTTGCTATTTTTAAATATATTCTGCAGTATATAGCCGCGTTTCCAATGCCTTTTCCAAGACCCCTATGAACGGTCATTTTACCCCTTACACCATTTCCAATGCACAAACCGGTTTGAAGGTGGAACTAGCCTAGGTAATTTTTTCCCTGAAATCACACCTGCAAGCAATTAGGTCAGTAATACGGCTTTTACCCAGGATTCAGTACGGATAAACAAACAATCAGCACCACTTCACCGGAATTACTGCTTATCAACAGCACGATGCACGCTTTAAGTTAGTGTTTGTAGCGATAATTTTCCTGTTGTTTGCATTAAACGTTTATTTACCATTGTTTATTTATTATTATTATTATTATTTCCCATATTTTTTGTATTAAGTATGGATTTGGGTGCGTACAAAAATGTTATTGAGCATGTGGTCAGAAGAATATCATTTCAAGTGATGAAGAAATATTTAAATATAAGTGTTTTTTAATCATATCAAAATTAATTTTAATTATATTTTATAGATTTGCCTCAAATAAATTTTTATGATCACTTAATGTTATTATTCTTTAAAATAACTGTGATAAATTTATTAATTTGAATTCAGAATATGAAAATTTGACTTGAAAATTTACAAAAAATTTTACCCTTTTAAGCATTTTATTTAATTTTAGATTCCACGGAGCATACTACTTCAGATACTGTTTCTATTTTATTGTAAAAAAAAAAAAATAAAAAATAGGTGGAGGATACAATGATGCATCTAATATGCACAGCAAAAAATTTAAAACATAAAAAAGAAGTTTTAGATTAAAATTTTTGTGCATTTTATGTGCCATTTTCAAACAGTAGTTCAAATAGTAGCCTGATAATCAATGAATTTGTGAATACTAATCAAGAAGCTACTAATTTTTATTTTTACTATAATAATTAGGGAAAATTATGCAAATTAAAACTCAAAATAAAATGTTACTTTACTACAATGGCAATTACATGTACTTCGTTTACATGCAAAGTTACATTTGAAGGAGTCTTAGCAGTTGTGAACTTCCTGCTTTTATTGCTCCAATGATGAATGAAAGCTATCTGATTTATAGCTGATTTCTGATGAGTTTATTATATAAATTTATATACTTTTAGAATAGGTTTTTATTTGATTCATGTGTATAATATTTTGCATGCTCTTTTATTATGTTTTTATACCGAATGTTGAATTTGATTTTATGAAACAAACATTCTTAAAATCATGGGCAAGACCGGGTACTTCAGCTAGTAATAAATAAAACCAAAATACAGTAACAGGGGTGATTGTGACACAAGGTAAAAAATCCTGAAAATTGACACACAGGTGAAAAATCCTGAAAATTACCGATGCAAAATACTGATATCCATTTACACCATAACTTATTATATAACTGTATGAAACTCAAATAACATAAGAATACCGTAATTACTGCTAGTTTTTGTAATGTAAGTTGTAAGAAAACATAATTTGATAAACTTACCTTATTTGCACTGAAAATTGAATGACTTCATTAAATGATGAGTAAACATTGTCTTGCTAAATATGATATGGAAAGTTGTCTTTATTTTTTTATCATTGAAGAAATTTATTCCAAATATTCATAAAACAAACAACAGGGTGTCTATTCCAGATCAGCAATAAATTTCCCTGACTTTTCCAAGTTTTCCATACCAATAATAAAAAAAAAAAAAAAAAATCCAGTTATCGAGATTTTGTGATGCTACACACAAAAGAATCTTAAAAGTTGTGAATTTGAGAGTAACTTTTACAACTGATTCTGAGGCACAAATTACTGATTTGTTACATTTTTTTTTGCAAGATTTACAAATTGATGAACATTTTACAGCCTAAACATTTTGAAGATACACACTTTTAGACAACGAAATTTGCCGTTTTTTCGAAATACTTCGGCGAAATTTGCCGTTTTTTCGAGATCATTCGACGAAATTTACCGTTTTTTGACGATTCGACGAAATTTTCCGTTTCTTCGAGATCCTTCGACGAAATTTACCGTTTTTTAGTGCTCCTTCGACGAAGTTTGCCGTTTTTTCGCGTAATTTACCAGCTATAGCGCGTCCGCGGCATCGCTGTATGTTTTTAATCTGCAGGTGCCCTAAAGTCTACGACGTCCGTCGCAGCGTCGCGTACATTCTGCCACAGGGACAGTAAAATTATCCCATAAATATAGAATCTTAATTGTATGTTAAGAAAAATCTGAATTTTTTTAGATATCGAGTCGAGCGTGGTTTAATGGATTTTAAACGGGCCGGGCCTGTTTTCACTGAATTTTGTACGGGCCGGGAAAAGGTAGCTTTCGTTCGGCCCGGCACCGGAAATTCCGGCCCGTGCAGACCCTAATCTAGTCTACTTATTTTTTTCTTCTTTTCAAATTATACTCTACCGAGAGCCATTTCGCCATAGAAAAGCGTAAATTTCGAGGGGAAGGGTATTGAATGAAGGTTTATGAAAAATATGCACTCATTGACATCTGGTGCAGCCCATAACAGAATTTGGGGAGGATCAGCATTGTTAAACGAAAGGAAGAGGGGGGGGGGGGGGGGGGGAGATGAAGATTCATACTCAGGTATCTTTTAAAAGACTGGTTTTTGTCTCCTGGTTTAGGGGTAGGACAAAGAATATCTTTCGATATCGGTATTCTCGTTTATATTCTTTGGTTAAAACAATACAAGGGGTTAGGAAAACGCATGACAGAGGGTTTGCTAGTTTCACTCCGATCAGGCTTTGGGTAAGGGTTGCCATAACTGAAACGTTTATCGCTAATTTGGCGAATTTTTTAATTTCGCTGTTTTTCGGCGATTTTCCGACGAAATTCGCCGTTTTTTAACGATCCTTCGACTAAGTTTGCCGTTTTTTCGCGTAATTTACCCGCTATCGCACGTCCGCGGCATCGCTGTATGTTTTTAGCCTGCAGGTGCCCTAAAAAGTTTGTGACGTCCGTCGCAGCGTCACGTACATTGTTTTTGCAACATATTTTCAATTTCGATTCGTTTTTTCCACTGAACAGGATGATTTTATGACCCCGGAAGAGCCGAAAGAAAAACCAGGAAATCCGGGGTACCCCCGGAGCACAATCACCCCTGCAGTAACTCCTTGTAATATCATACATAATTGGGAGACAAGAAAATGCACACTATAACTGAAGGCATTAAAAATTTTAAGAAAGATAAGTCACAGGAAAATGTTTTAGATCTGCCTCTAATATATAAATTACCCCCCTCCCCAAAGAGACAATGAAAAGGGAAAAAATCCCTGACTGCTCAGCCTACAGGCACAGGTAGATTTCGATGACGCAGACCGTGGGGCACCTGTTTGTCGGGAATTGCGGAAGAAATGACCTTTTTGCGATGATGCTGCAGTTGGAACCGCATACTTCGAAACCAAACTTCTTTGCAGGCAGAGCCAGCAAGGATTTTTTTTTTTTTTTTTTTTTTTTTTGCTATAAGAGTTGGTCCTATAAAAAACATGTCAGTATAAAAGTTTTAGATAATATTAAGAGGATTTATAATAAATTTAAGCGGTTTTGAAATTTTGGGAATTGACGAAGTTATGAATTTTTTTCTTTTAAAACCCCCCTCCCCCCCCCTTAAGACAATTTTTAATTATATCAAAAATCTGTCATACATAAATTTTCGTCCCTTCTCCTAGAAGTAATAATAACTTCAAACGGATTCGATATGTATCATAATTAAGAAATTATGGGTTTTTTTTCTGTTTTCACAAAAAGTCCCCCCCCCCAGAGTTGTATAATATAGACACACGCGCGCACGCCGTGCGCGGAAAATTTTCTGCAAAATTCGGAACTTTGCAGAAAATATTTTTAGAAATTTTTTTTTTTTTTTTTTTTTTTTTTTTTTAAATACCAAAAAACCCCGTGGCAGAATGTACGCGACGCTGCGACGGGCGTCGCAGACTTTTTAGGGCACCTGCAGACAGAAAACATTCAGCGTTATAGTGCGTAAATTACGCGAAAAAACAGCAAACTTCGTCGAAGGATCGCGAAAAAACGACGAATTTCGTCGAAGAATCGCGAAATTTATTTAAAGATCGTGAAAAATGGCTAATTTCGTTGACAGATCGCGAAAAAAACGCAAATATAGTCAAAAGGCCGTGAAAAAACGTGAATTTCGTCAAAAAAAGTTTAGTTTCGTTGAAAGATCGCTGAAAAATGCTTATTTTACCGAAGGGCTACGGAGAAAACGCCAACTTTGTCAAAGGATCGTGGAAAAGACTTAATTTCGTCGAAGGATCACAAAAAAACTGTCAATTTCGTCGAAGAAACGGCAAATTTCGTCGTCGGATTGCGGAAAAACGGAGAATTCTGCCGACAGATCGCGAAAAAACGGCAAATTTCGTCGAAGGATTACCAAAAAATGATAAATTTTGTTGAATGATCCTGAAAAAACGGCAAATTTCGTCGAAGGATCACGAAAATACGGTCAATTTCGTCGAAGAAACGGCAAATTTCGTCGAAGGATCACGAAAAACGGTCAATTTCGTCGAAGAAACGGCAAATTTCGTCGTCTGATCGCGAAAAAACTGAGAATTCTGCCGACAGATCGCGAAAAAACGGCAAATTTCGTCGAAGGATCTCGAAAAAACGGTAAATTTCGTCGAAGGCATCGAAAAAACGGCGAATTTCGTCGAAGTATCTCGAAAAAACGGCAAATTTCGTCGGAGGATCGCGGAAAAATGCGAATTTTGTATTGCGGACTATTTTTGAAAACATTATTAGCGTTGCAGACACTTGAAGATAGTTCTGTCACTGGCCAAAAAATTAAAAATATTCCCCAATTTATGTACGATTTATTTACTGTTTGCGCACAATTCAAAATTTTAAAGATGCAAAACATTGTTGTGACATTACAGACGCTTGCGAAGAGGTCAAAATATTAAGGATTGGGTTGTTTCTAAATGCATTGAAAAAATTTTATTGATAAGAATTCAGCTCTTCCTATCATGGATTTTTAGTTTTATTATTATTTTTAACCAAAATAATAATTCTTTAATTATATTAATTAATTTTAAATGGTAATTATTTGAAACTACTGTTTTTACTTTATATCGTCCAAATAATATAACACGTAATTTTATTAAACATTAAATTAATTTGCAGAAAGTTTTTGACTCAATATTTATGTGCGCAGAAAGTTTTTGGTTTTATACAAGTCTGCCCCCCCCCCCCCCCTGGTTTGATTTTGCCCATTAACGAACTTGACCGAGATTTTATGCCCCTTGATTTTATGTATCAGTTTCGAAAAGATGCAGGAGTTTGAAACCGCCTACTTCGAAAAATAACTTGTTTGCAGGCGAGGCCGGCAGGGATTTTTTTGTTTTTAATTTTTTTTTTGCTATAACGGTTGGTCCTATAATAAACTTGTCAATATAAAAATTTTAGATAATATTAAGAGGATTTATAATAAATTTAGGCGGATTTGAAATCTTGGGAATTGACGAAATTATGAATTTTTTTTCTTCTAAAACACCCCCTTCCCTCCCCCCCTTAAGGCAATTTTTAATTATATCAAAAATCTGTCATACATAAGTTTTTGGCCCTGTTCCTAGAAGTAATAATAACTTTAAACGGATTCAATACGTATCATAATTAAGAAATTATGAGGGTTTTTCTGTTTTCACAAAAAGCCCCCCTATTTCCCCCCCCCCTTGGTTCGATTTTGCCCATTAACGAACTTGACTGAGATTTTATGACCCTTGATTTTATGTATCAGTTTCAGGGTTGGGTTTTTGACGTGACATGTCAAAAACCTGTCGAAAAGTGTCAAAAACCATCAAGAACTGTCGATAAGCATTTAAAACCTTATACACATTTTTTTTTTTAGCAATCATTGATATTTTATGTTAAATCAAACTAAAAACTGATTAAATATTAATTTATATATTATATAAATAATTTTTATTTAGTCATACTATAATTAAGTTGTGATAAAATTATATATATCATAATTCAAATTATTTGTCAATTGCCATGCTAGGAAAAATAGCAAAAAATATTGAAACTATACTATTAAATGCATTTATCAAAGTATTTTTTATATCTTTGTTACTATTAAGTATTCAGTTTGTTATAAAAAATAATAATTAGCAATCTGATTTATGCTTAAAATAAATAAATAAATAAAAGCTTGTGTAAAGCTAAAGTGGCCACTATTCAATGACTGATCATAAGTTACCTAGACTTTTAATGATTCTAAATGTTTGCTTTTGTTCATAAATATTAAATATAAACTACAATTGCAACACAAATGCTCTTTGAGTAATTAAATGAATTATAATATGAAATCTATATAATTAAGCGTTCTTTAAATCAATAACTTAATAGAAGATGGTTTGTTATTTTCAATATTTACACATTTTATTATGATAGTTTCAGTTTAATTATTTAGAACTATTTCTTTATGTTAAATTTAATCTTTATACATTATAAAATACCTTTTTTTTATTCAAAGGTTGGAGCATCATAGCTGAGATTTATTCAACAGAGCGAAAAATGCTAGGACCAGGACTCGAACCTGGGTACTTTGGCTTCACGTGCCAACGCTCTCCCTACTGAGCTATCCCAACGATATCCCAGTTGGCATAATTCATTCTTATTTGTTGGACATGACTGTGAACTGCAGCACTAATTTTATTCATCTGAGCTATAACCATAGCATTTTTACATGATGAATGTGATACAACACGGAACTCATATAATACCATGTAATTAGGTCATAATGAGCAGACCCAGGTTCGAGTCCTGGTCTCGGCATTTTTTGCTCTGTTGGAATAAATCTCACCTATGGTACTTCAACCTTTGAATATGATTTACCTAGTTGAAAAAACATTCCAGGGTTCATACTCATTTCCCCCAAAAAATCCCCTGATGTATTTTCCAGGATGAATAATTTTCCCATGTTGACAATTAACGACATTTTTTAAAACTTAGTAAGTATCCCCCCCCCCCACCAAAAAAAAAAAAAAAAAAAAAAAAGAGGTAATCACAAAAGTTAAGTTTTTACATCCGAAGGTTAAAATATATATATATATATTTCCCAGATCAGCAGCAAATTTTCTAGGTAGCAAGATTTTGTTATGTTACACACAAAAATCTTAAGAGTTGTGAAAGTTTCACTCTTGAGTTCACAACTGATTCTGAAGCACAAACTACTGATTTGTTAAAGAATTTTTTGCAAAATTTACAAATTTTTGAACATTTTGCAAATACATGCTTTTACTTCACGAAGCATGTGAATAGCAGCGAGTGCCCTCATTTCCCAGAGTAGCCGATCGTTTTGCCAAATTTTCCCAGGCTTTTGGTATTTTTTGGAAAATCCCCTGAGATTCCCCTGATTTTTAAGACAAAATTTATCCCCTGATTTTCCCCTGATTCACAGGTTTCCCCTGATGAGTATGAACCCTGCATTCCTCTGCTCATTATCATTAGTACCTTTTTTGGGGGACAAATATTAAAACAATATAAAAATATAGTATTTATATGAAATTTTATACATTAAATTATACAAGTACCAGAATTTCCTCTCATGTTTAATAAAGGGCAGGGCGCTGTTGGTGAGAAAAGGGCATTTTTTTATTCTTAAGGGCACTTTTTGGATTCTTGAGGGCACAAAGCATACTTTTGGTTTTTAAAGTCAACTTTTAATATTTAAAAGTCAGGGCACTCTTTTTAAGACAGCATTGAATAATTTTTTACTATGAAAGCAAATTTTTTAATACAAAAAGGAGAAAAGACACTTTTTTTACTGAGGGGCAAGAAGGGTGCTATTTTGTAAATCAAAGGGTAGGCAGGGTACCCTTCTGAAACTGCCTGGGGGAAACTCTGCAAGTACTATTTAATAGTTTTATTAGTTTATATTTTTAATGTAAAGATTTTTTTTAAGCCTTACCTTTTTCATGGATCGACCCCTGATTTTATACAGAATATGTAGTTTTTAATGTCTAAAACTGTCAAAGTTTACCCATTTATCTAACACTAAAAATTATGAAAAATGGTAAATTGGATGTTGTAAAAATAATTTTAAGCAGTTTTTGGACTCAATTTTAGGTTTTTGACAGTTGTTGTCACAAACTATGTCAAAAAGGGGTTTTTGACATGACGGTTAAAACCGGATAAAACCGTCACACTGTCAAAAACTTGCCAACCCTGATCAGTTTGGAAGAGATTTATGCAGAATTTTTCCAGTTATCGTGGTCAGAAAAAAGTGACACAGATAGATAGATAGATATATAAAGTTTTGAACTGGGGGTGGTTTTGGGTTCTTTCTGGGAGTCATGATCGGCGTAGATCTGCAAAATTTTTTCAAAATTTCCAACTTAGGTGAGAATGTAATAGGTAGTATTTCTTACGAAATCTACCTAATATATAAGGCATGATATAATAGAAGGCTACTGTATTATATATTTTTGTCTTAAAAAATATATTAATGTGAGGAAAATGCTGAAACAGTACTTAACATTAAGATCTGAAATTAATAGCAGTTATACTGTACATTACATGTTATTTTTTCATTATAGCCTAAATATTATAGAATAAACTAATACAAAACTATAAATAAGAATTGCACACACATTGATTACTTAAGCAGAATAAAGTTGTGCAAATAACATTAAATTACAAGGAATTAGTCATACCCTTTTCTTAACTTTTTCTTTATCAGTTTGACCTTTACCATCACTTTTGTTTTGACCTACATCTTTTGCTTTAGACTCAGGATTATGTCCCTTATCTTCACCAGTAATGGACAGTTCACTAGTATTTAATGACACATTCACTGAATTATTCCATTCATCACAGCTGGAATCATCTGATTTTTTAGATTTATCAGATAATAATTCAATGTCATTATCAGAAACTAATTTTGGAATTTTTGGACTTTCAAATGTTAAAATACCACAAGGTTTTTTATCTAAATTTGTTGATTTTTCTTTTTTAGGACTTAGAAGTCTGTTATCTTTAGAATTATCTTGAGGACATTCTGCCTTTGCAGCATTAATATCTTTATTTTCTTTACAGTCTCCAAGAGCAGAATCTGTTTTACTTTGCTGAAGTACTACAGTTATACCATATGCTTCTAAAATTTTAGCATCATTTTCAACACTAAGTTTCTTGCTCTTAGGTTCATCTTTGGATGCATGTGATATTGGTTTACATTTTCTTGTTTCACCAGATAACAAAGCAGTTCTTATATCCATTGTTTTAAAAGGTGTAGTAGCTGCAATATTAGGATGAATATAATTAAAATAAAAAAATAATACACATACAGGAAAATAACTTATAAAATTTCACTTGAAAATGCAAACACAGTTCATACACATTTTCAATAAATAAAATTAACCTCAGTTTTATCCCAGAATAAAAATTTTTCACCACAACAATCAACAGCATTTTATAACCAGTATTTCTTTTTCCTGTGATTTTTTTATATGTTTTGTATGAGAAATTTAAGATATGTACCGTAAAATCCCGAAAGTAAGCCCCCCCCCCCCACTTTTAAGCAAGTTTGGTTTTTTTTACCATTCCCGAATATAAGCCACCCCCCTCCTTCAAAAAAGAAAAAAATATATCCGTAAAATCTCAAAAGTAAGACCCCCCTCTCACTTTTAAGCAATTTTGATTTTCTTTTCCATTCCAATATAACCCCCCCCCCTCTCACATACAAAAAAGTTTAATGTACAAAAAATTGATTTTAAAAATCTAAGAGAGGCAATTTTCATTCTTTTGATATTTTTGACAGATTTCCACTATATTTTTGTATGATGTTAATGAAATCCTTCGTCTCACATGAAATGTCTGTTTCCCTTCTATACCTTCTCTAACATAAAAAGTTTGAAAACTTTATAATCTTAAATCCTTCTGTACTTCTTCCTGCTCACTAGTAATGTAACAATTAGTAAAAAAAATCAATCCTCTACACTACAATCTCCCTTTCCATCCAAAATTTATGACTCATGTCCCTCAGTGTATAAAATTTAAAATCTTTAAAACAAGAAAATTATGCTCTATTTGTTGCTCTCTACTAACAATAAATAAATAATCAGCCATTTAAATTTTCTCTCTACCACCAAGATGTCTGCTTCCACTCTTTTGCCTCCCCACCAGCAAAAAAAAATCTTTAAAATTCTATTTAAAAAATATATTCTGTCTTACATGTTGCTCTCTAGAAAAAATAAGTAAATAATCAATCATATAAATTACCCTCCACTCTACTCCTCTCTCTCTGAAACTTACATTTCTCCTTCCTTCTCTCCTTCTCCTCTCAGGATACAAAGTTTAAAATCTTTATTAAAACAAACATTTGCTGTCTACTAAAAATAAATAACTAATAAAGCATTTCGATTATCGCTTTACCACCAAAATGTCTGCTTCTTTCACCTAGCTAACCCCTATATAAAAAATAAAAAAAACTATAAAAAAAATATTCTGTCCTCTTTGTTCCTCTCTTAACAATAAATAAATCACGAATCATCTAAATTACAAACTCCTTCCATCGAAATTCATATTTCCCTCTCATGTGCGAATGCTGCTAGAACTCACAAATTAAAATTATTAATGATCGGAAAAAGTGTTAATCCCCGATGTTTAAAAGGTATACCTATTCCAGTTATTTATCGGGCAAACTAACGTGCCTGGATGACAAAGGAACTGTTCCAGGAATGGTTTAATTCATATTTTGTTCCTGAAGTTCAAGCAAACTGTCAATCTAAAGGGTTCCCAAGAGACTCTAAAATTTTATTAATTTTAGATAACTGTTCTGTGCATCCAAGTGCCGCGATTTTGGATACAAATAATATCAAAGTGAGATATTTCTTCCGCCAAATTGCACTTTTTTAATCCAGCCTATGGATATGGGATTGTTGCAGGCTTTTAAATGCCGATATAAAAATGATTTTTTTTGAGGAAAATGTTATGCCATGTTAACAGTAACCAGAGTATTGTTGATTTTGGAAAACATTTCAACATTAAAAAAGCAATTTTTTGTGCAGCAAATGCCTGGGATTCTATTGAATCAGAAATTGTCAAAAATGCTTGGCACCATCTATTGCAGACAATAATATTTAATGATGACGATGATAACGTTATTGACTTTGAAGAATTTAAAGTTTCACAAAAAAAGACAAAATTCTGGAACTATTAAAATATGCAAAAAATGGAAATATAAGTCTGGATCAATCAGATATAGATGAAGTTATGGGCATTGATGAAAATATACCAATTGTCAGTGTACTCAGCGAATCTGAAATCATTGACAGTGTGATAAACAAAGCAAACGCTGCCGATGATTCGGCAAATGAAGAAAAAAAAAAAAAAAAAAACTACAGAAGAACTAATAAATAGCTTAGACACAACAAAATAGGATTAGAACAGAGAAATTTTATAACTGAAAATGAATTAATGTCCTTATATAGAATTAGCGAGGAAGTAATGGCCAATAAGCCTAAACTAAGACAACAAAAACTGACAGACTTATTTAAATAAAATCGTAATATGTTCTGTGTATTTTTAATTTTATAAGATTAAATTAAGTTTGATTTTGTTTTTGAATCATTTTTAATGTGTTATTTAGGATTTTTTTTTTATAAGTATTATGATTTTTTATGATTATTATTTATAATTTTTGCTTATAATTTTAAGTTGTTATTTCAGGATCTCTAAAATCTGGAATTATTGAAAATCCGGAAAAGCCATGTCCGGAATGATTCCAGATTTTAGAGACTGTACTGTATTATAAAAAATCAATCTCAAAAAATTTATCGATTGATCAGTAGATGGCACCACAGCCGAATTTGTAGCGTATTTTGTGCTATCTTTGTGGTAGCAATGTTTTTCGTTTTAAAAATCTGGCAACACTACCAATTCATTCTGTATGTTCTCAATGTTTGTGATTTGTATTACAGTAAAATCTCCTTACAACGAATCTCTGGAGACCATTGATTAAATTCGCTATAATGAAATATTCGTTAAAGTGAAAATATTTTTGTACTGAAATAGAATAATATGACTTTTTTACAATCCAAATTATATTCGTTAAATTGAAAAATTCGTTAAATCGAGATTTGTTGTAACGAGATTCTACTGTATTTATTTAGCATTTATAGATATGATATCATGATTAAAAAATAAAAAAAATTATTTAATCTCTCTAATTTAAAACAGATGGCGACACCACATAAAATGTTAAATAGTTCTAGAAAGTATTTCAGGGCATTTTCAACTGCAATTTCTCAGTGTTTAATTATTTTAAATTATTAAGTTCCTTTTATTTTTCTGTTACCATATTAATGACAGATATTAGTGTTATTTATCTAAATGCATTCCAGTTTCAAAGCTTCTGAAATCCAGAATTTTCTATAATCTAAAATCGCCATTAATCGTGAAGTTCTACCATTTTTCTATTTTGTATATAATTTTTTTTTCAAAATGTTTTTCTTTTGTCACTTTATTAAAATAATGCATACTTTGCGACGATCGGCCATTAGCATCCCCCCCTCAAATATAATATTCTACAATTTTAATATCGTGTAAGCCCCCTCCCCCGGGGTTATTTTACGATTTTCCGTTGCGTTTATGGGGATGGATTAACAGGATTTTACGGCAGTTTATTTTCATTTCGTATATATAGCACTTTAGTTTTGCTGTCTCAGCTAGATAACTAAAGAACTAATCTGGCAGATTGCATAGGGTCAGGTGGGGTAAAACAGATCAAAAGAAGCTCATTTTACAATTGCACCTTTATAGGGAAAAAAATTAAAATCCCACCACTGAAAAAACAGCTCAGAATATGCAAATGGACACTTCTTATATTTTAAGAGAAATATTTCTGAATTAATAAATTTTTGGGACTGATAAACAAGATTTAAAATGTGTTGTTTATGACTTGTTTTACCCATGGAACTACGAACTAACTGGAGGGGACATCAGAAGTTACTTTCGGTATTACTCCGACACGGAATTCTGGGATTAATTTTCCAGTAACTGGAAGCGCTTGGCGAATGTTTGGTGCTCGTTTTCAGTCACGATTAAATCTATCTTTAAGCCTTGTAAACACGAGCTTGGCAGGTGTCTTATTTAGATTTAGTCTGTTTTTATATATAATTTCTATTTGTTGTTTAAAAAAAAATTCACTCTTAAAAATTGGAACAGGAAATAAGATATTTTTCTTGTGAATTTTAATTTTTTAGTATCATTTTTAAAACTTTCCACTGTCTGAAAAATTTTATAACTGTAATTCTATAGAATTCAGTATTTAAAAAAATATATTTTCATTCACATTAATAAAAACTATTTCATTAGTAGCACAAATAGCCAAACAAATATAATTTGCCGTTTGTTTTGCATTTGTACTTAAAAAATGACTATTAATTGCCTAAGTCTAAACTTGAAAATTGTTGACACTCAAGTTTCAAGGCTCCATAAAAGGAGCCCATAAAAGCAATTGATCAAACACTATTTACTATTTTGAAACGATGATGAAAAAAATTTATGAGAAAAATGTAGTTTCAGCCCTAGTTCATGTTTTTATACTTCAAATTTCTATTTGTTGTTTAAAAAAATTTCACTCTTAAAAATTGGAACAGGAAATAAGATATTTTTCTTGTGAATTTAAATTTTTTTTTAGTATCATTTCTAAAACTTCCCACTGTCTCAAAAATTTTATAACTAATTCTGTAGAATTCAGTACTTAAAAATATATATTTAAGCAAATTACAAAAAGATAAAAATATCGCTAAAATTAAAATAAATATATCACTAACAGAATGATAAATAAATAGGTTGATTAAATTAACTTATTATTCTTAAGAATTCTTCATCACTTTAATACTATTTTTAAAAAATTTAATTCTTAGTACAAAATGTAATATAATTTTAAAAATGTTTAGAATGAATCGCTAGAAAACATTAAAATATTTTAATCCTCCTACAATCCACCGACCAGATATGCGAAATGAGCTATCAATGAACTCAAATAGTATGCTGATTCTTGCATCTTCGAAACAAACAACAAAAAAAGAGAAATATCGAGAGAGAAAAAAAAAAAAAAAAACGCCTGACAGCAATAATTGCACCAGGCTATTGCCCTGCCCGCGCCAAGGTAGTCAAAAATTGGTGGAAACAGTCATCAGAAACTTGTTTGTGTAAAGAACTGAGAGGTTTTCCTTCCAGTAATCATTTCTAGTTCCATGGTTTTACCCCATAGGGTGGGGTAAAATAAGTCAGTAGTGGGGTAAAATAAGTCATGCTATAAACAGGTTCGATTGCACAATTTATTGAATACTGTTTATGTAAATATGTATATACAGGGGTGGGGAATTTTCAGAAAAACTTACCAGCCAGGATTTTTTTTTCACCATCCAGCAATATATAGTAACAAATTATTAACAAAATTTACACGAAATGTAAAAATAACTTATAATGCATTTTTAAAACCGCAATTTTTTTAGAAATGAAATTTAGTATAAAATTAAGAAATATAGGTCAGAGGAAAGTTTAGTTTTATATAATATACATAAATTTTAGATCTTTTTTATAAAATTTGTGGTTTTTCGCGATTTTTTGACGAAATTTGCCGTTTTCGCAATGTTTTTGACGAAATTTGCCGTTTTTTTGCGATCTTTTGCCGTTTTTCTCAATGTTTCTGACAAAATTTGCCGTTTTCCCCATTGTTTTTAACGATATTTGCCGTTTTTCGCATTATTTTAGACGAAATTTGCCGCTTTTCGCAATGTTTTTGACAAAATTTGCCGTTTTTCGCAATGTTTTTGACAAAATTTGCCTTTTTTGCCGAAATTTGCCGTTTTTCGTAATGTTTTTGACAAAATTTGCCGTTTTTCGCAATGTTTTTGACAAAATATGCCTTTTTTGCCGTTTTTCGTAATGTTTCTGAAAAAATTTGCCGTTTTTTCGCGATCTTTTGACAAAATTGGCGACTTTTCTTTGAACGAATCACGAGATTGATTTTTTTCGGCGATCATTTGCCGAAATACCGATACATTTTACGTCCGAATTTTCGTATTTATGACCAATATATATTTTTTTAATTTTCGGAAATCATTGCCTAAATTTTTCGGAAAATTCGGACCAGAATCACCCCTGCTTTAGACTTGTTTGTTTATATTTCCTCATAATAAAACAAAAGAAAATAGCTATTAAAGTAATAACTACTGATTAACATTTTTTTTTCATCGCACAATACTGCATTCGCTTTTGGGAGAAAATCTCTTCTGCAAGTAGTGTTGCAATTTGCAAACTCAACTCACAAAAATTGTCGACCAACACGGCAACCGGAAACAAGAAATATTCGTTGCCACATTGTACAGAGAAAATTTCTACTTCGTTCCAATAACCACGCCTACCCCTGGGTATGACGCGGCTGGCAGGCCAATCAGCGGCGACTCCCGTGTCAGGATCGAAATAAAGGAGATTAATCGTGTGTTTACATTGTGGAATTTGCGTATGAGCCAGAAATGCAGCTGACAAACGTACGTAAAAGTCTCAATTGAGCTTTATCGCTGCAAACGATTAATCACAGAATATTATACCACCAAAAACAAATATATTTAGGCTTTTTTTTTTAAATACACTTTTAAGATTGCCAAAAAAAAAATTCACTCGCCCAGTTAGAAAAAAATTACTCGCCCAGTCAGAAAATCCACTCGCCAGTGGCGAGTAAATTGAGCAATTCCCCACCCCTGTGTATATAAATGTGAAAAGAATGAGGATGAACACTTATATAAAAAAATACTGTCACCTGTGATTCATTTCAGGTTCTGGAAGGACCTTAACTATTTGTGATACATCAACTTCAGATATATCATCTATTTCTGGGAACACAAAGTGAGCACTTCCACTTTGCTTGGCAAATTTTACAATGTAGGCATCATTAATTTGTGAAAGTATGTTGCAATTAGGGATGCAACGGATATCCGGTAAATATCCGATATCCGGCTGATTTTTCAATATCCGAAATATCATCGGATATCCGAATCACAATCACCGGATATCCGACTTCTCTGCCAGATATCCGGTTCTCTATTACATAATTTCTATCAATAATATGCATAGGATATGATGGCAAATTGTATTCAAACATCCTTGATAAAAGTGACTTTTGTTTATAATGCAAAATATGAAATATAATTGTAAGTTCCTTATCCACGAGTAAAAGGTTCTAACTCTCAAAAGTTTAGAGAATAGTCAGCTTTCCTAATATAGATATTTGAACTCTTTATAATAAATTTAAGAATTTACGTTTACATCTTTTAGAAAATTGTTCCTTTACTGTCAGATTGTAAAATAAAATATGAAGTCGTTTATTAAAGTATGACTTAATTAATTTTCTTTCTTACTTTTAGGTTAAACAATTAAACAGACCTATTTTTATTTTTTAACCTGTATGTTAAAAATACTTTATACTTATTATCTACTAATAAAAGAAAGTTTTGCTCTGTGTGTGTGTGACGGCTACCAAAATCTACCGCACATAGGAGTTTGAAAATTTGGGTGAGGATAGTCTACGGCAGGTCCTGATGCACCTGAGGATCAGACTTAATTTTTTGTGACCTGGGTCCCTTTACGTTTTTGTGCCTTTAATTGTTAATAACTTGCCCCCTTTTTATCCAATCTTTTTTGTTTTTGGGGTCCTATCTCCATTTTTTTATTCCCCCATTTCTACATTCTAGTTAAGACCCTGGCCTGCTGGAGCCCGGTATGGGGGGGGGGGGGGTGGGGGGTCCTGTTGAAGTTTTTGTTCTCTAACTTGCCTCCTTTGAATTCGATCTTCGTTTTTGGGGCTTTTTCTCATTTAGTTATTCCCCATTTATACATTCCAGTTAGAACCCGGGGTCCCTTGAACTTATATGCCATGCATTTTTACCCCTCCCCCCAATTGTGTTACCCTCTCAATGCATACTGTATATAGTCGCGTATAAGCCAACCCCCAAATTCGACATTAAAACAGGTTTAATACCAATATTTTGCAGTAGTTTTCTTCGCGCCTTAAATTATTTAGAAATAAATGAGGTGAAATAAGGCGTAGAAAACCACCCTGAATTAAACAGGTTTTCATCTTGAATTTGGGAGTCGACTTATACGCGAGTATGTACGATAACTTTAAAGGTGAGTCTTGGACACCTCTCTCTAGGCCCACTACCCTCATAATTTTATTGGTTTTTAGGGCCCAATTTTCGAAGAATTTCTCTAAAATTTTATTTTGTCATGTTTGACACATGATTTCCAGCTTTTTTTTTTTCTAACAACTTCTTAGAACTTCCAGCTACTATGACTACATGAACAACAAAAAAAATTCCCAGACAAGACCCAGGCACCCTTTAAGTTTTTGTGCCATAAATTGTTAATAAGTTGCCCCTTGTTTATCGGATCTTCTTTATTTCTAGGGTTCAATTCTCCATTTAGTTATTCTCCCATTTCTACATTCCAGTTATGACCGTAGCTCCCTGGGGCCAAGTACAAGGCCCCTTGAAGTTTTTATCGCTAAATTGCTAATAACGTGCCCCTTTTTAATTCGATCTTCTCCATTTTGGGGGGTCCTTTTGTTTATTTAGTTATTCCCTCATTTCTACATTCCACTTACTTAGGACCCTGCGCCTGCTTCCCGGTCTGGAGCCCTTGACTTTTTTGTGCCTTGAAAGACAAAAAAAATTTCTCCTATCTCAGCTACAACTAATTTTGAATATTAATCTCCTTCTTGGGGCCCTTGGTACAGCTTCTTTAAAAAAAATCATTCAAACTTGAGTTCTGTTTAAGGTTATTATCATGAGCCCGGACAATGCCGGATGGGTCAGCTAGTTTTTAATAAAGGAATTTTAATGCATAACTTGAAATTCTGTTTCATACCTGTATAAAACTACAAGGGAAAATATAACTTCATTATAAATATTTAAAATTAAAAGTAATTTTCTTTTTACTGATAAATCTCTAAAAGTAATTCAACTTTTAGAGCCTTAAAATAAACCCAGATCCTTAAAATAAAACTAAATGTGACTTAAAGTAAAACACTATTAAATAATTAAAACAGAAAAAACGCATCAACTAAACCTATATTTGAAGAAAATAACTCTTCAACCATATTAGTAGATATTTCATGCTTAAATAAAGAGTATTTATTTGTGAAAATACTCTACAATTATAGGTATATTAATAAATGTGTTATGGTTAAAATTTGTTTACTTCTGACAGCATTGTACAAATAAACAGAATATTTTAATGTTTAAATTACATTTTTTATGAAACATTATTAATATACATATATTTAAAGAGATATAGTTTTTGTAAATTATATTTCAATATATTTAAAATGTTTTAATGATGTGTGAAACATGTTTGTAATTTATTGTTTTGAGATGGCATTATATAAAGAAATAATTAAGCATACACCATAACTAAAAGCAGCATATCTAGTGCCGGATATCCGAAATCCGGCAAAATCAATATCCGGTTCATCCCTAGTTGCAATGAAATATTTTATTTTTTTTCCCCCAAAAAAACTACTTGCACCCATTTCTCAACTTTTAAAGAATGCTCATTATCAATCGGCTCTGAATCAGAGCATGTATTTTTTTTCTGGAGAAAAGTTGGAATTTTTCTTCTGTTTCTTTAGAGACATCTTAGTTGCTTTATTTTTTCTGTGGACTTTTTCAACATGCAGTCTGTCCAGTGTTGTTGCAGTTGTGAGAATTTCACCTGTTTTCCTTTGCAGTTTTTAATTACATTTTATTAAAATTTCAGGCTTTCACTTTTCTAATTCTTTCTCCCAACGCTTTTCAAAATTCCTTACCCAATCGGGTCCTGGAGTACTGTTTGGAAAAGGACTTGCTTACTTGAATATTCTAAATAACTACTGACCACTCTAACAAGGTCACTTTGATCAACAGGAAAACCACATGAAGCTGTGAACTTCATGGCTCGAACAAGACGTTCTTCTAGTGAGGTCAAATATGTATTTCGCCCTGAACCTTCATGTATTGGTGGGTTTACAACATATCTTTTAAGTGTATCAAATGGTATGTTATAGTTCTTGGCTGCACTACGTAAACACCATGAAAAAATAAAAATGGAACAATTATTTTAAATTATGCCTAAAGCAGCATTTTTAATTTTACTTCAGTCTATTTTAAAATCAGAACAAACATATTTATTACCATAAAAGTGATTTAAAAAGAAAAAATGCAATTATATTGTGTATGCTAAGCGTAACCTGCAGCAAAACATGACCTATTTTACCCCACACAGGTTTTTTTGTCCTAAAATATTTGTTTTTGCAGTTATATATTTTTTTAAATGTAGAAAATTAATCTTGATAAAATACTTTATCTAATAGAATTATAAAAACATGTGAACTTATCTCTAAATTTTCTGAAATCAGAAGTTTTTATGACCAACTTATACAAGCTTTAAGCACCAAAACATCAAATTGTTATAAACTCAGGGCTGCCACTGCCAAATGACATACAAAATAGTTGCTTTAGTAGCCTACAATGAAAAAAATAGTAGCCAAAATAGTAGCATTTGCACAAAAATAGTAGCCAAAATAGTTGCATGGTTACTTAAGAAAAGAGGGGCAAGAATCCTTATTTCCCATAAAAATAACATCATGAAAATCCACATTTTCCCTACTACATAACTGCCAACTAAATTTCATTGAAAATCAAAAGATTTTGGACCAAAAATCAGAAGAAATCAGAAGATTGACAAAAAAAATCAGAAGATTTTAAAAATTTTATAAAACTTTCAACATGGATAAAATAAAACTAGCTGGGATCATAATAAATGAGCAAATTTAAAAGACAAGCAAGAGTAAAATAAAATAGTCACTAATTTGCAAGTAAAGAATGTATATTATAGATAGAAAAGAATAACTTCAATACATAAAAAAATTACTACTACAAAAAAGAACATTGATAATAGATTTTTTACTTTTCATTAAAATACACTTAAAATTTCAGCTTCCTAACATTTAGTAACCAAGGATAACTGATGTTGATGCTGAGGGCTGTGATTTGAATATTGGTGTTAAACTAGTTAACTGGTGGTGTTATGCAACACCACTTAAACAATTCAACCAGTAAAATATTTTTTGTCACCATATACAACCAAAACTGAGTAAAAATATTTATATTATTCAAAATTGACAACACATGAACCATTAAAATATTTGCAATAAATACTGTATATTATATGATAGAAAAAAAACACACGTGAATAGAAAATTTACTAAAACTTTATTATATATTACTAAAAAAAAAATGAGTAGAAAAAAATTATTTTGACAACATGTTCATAGTAGATTGCTTAGCTTTTTTTAAAAAAGTTATTAGAAAATTGTGCTTTATAACATTTATTGTCAGTAAATGATTTCGCTAACAAAATATTTTCTAGAGTTTTTGTCATCATTGATGAGCTGAACAGAGTCATATTTTTCTTAATCACACTGAAAATACATTTGCATTCAGCACTGCTGTAAGGAATAGTCAATACAGCTTTTAATACTTTGCAAATCCTACCATATTTCAAAATTTCATCAATGGAACACATATTTCCTAACATGGCAATGCACGAATTTGCATGTGCCATAATAGGTATTTTTTTTTACATTGAAGTCTTGTGAACTGATTCTGTAATAAGTTCCAGGCTACATCATCATCTTCATCATTTTGTTTTAAAAATGGAAATTTTTCCACAAAAAAGAAAAAGTTACATTGTAAGATTTTTTTTTTTTTAATTCACTACTCCTATTTTAAATGAAAGCAAAGTAAACTTTATTTAAATCTGAATTTTTCTCCTTTTAGAAAACTAAAAGTAGTTTCATTTTTTAAGCAACTGATAAAAAAATTTCCTGTTAATAGATAATGTACCACTTGTTCTTCATTATTTAGATAAATTTGTTATCAAATAGATGATCCATTAATTTCGAAAATTTAAATTTAAAGTTCAGCATATTTATTATTATTATTAAGAGAAAGCGTGCTAATGGTTATACTGGATCCTCTGCAAGCATCAGCTGAGAGACAGCTATCGAGTTTTCCTAACTTCAACATCATAATGATTGAAAATTCCTCCCCCCCCCCCCCTCCTTCCTATTGGCACCGAATTCCAAATATATACTATAAGTTGCTTTGGTGGCTGGGCTGCTAAATTTAACAGATGACAAGAAACAGCTACTAAAAAAATTTACTTCTGCAATTTCTTCAAATATTTCTGAACACCATTTTTTCATTTAAAAAAGAAAAAAAAAATCAGAAGATTTCATCTTCTGATCAGAAAATCAGAAGGTAGAGTTGAAATTAAGAAAAATTCTGAAAAAATCAGAAGAGTTGGCAGGTATGCTATTACCATCCAAATTTTCTACTTTTTGTATTTTAATTATAAAATCACATACACACAAACGGAAAGAAAGAAAGAAGAATTTTTTTAAATTATCATCTGAGATATACGATCAGAATGCAGTTTGGTTTTTCCAAACTAAATTGAATATATTCTTATCTTGTGCTTGAGCATTACTGTGAGGCAACTAAAAACAATACAATTTTTATTGCATGTTATTAGCTGCAATTTTAAACAAAAATTAACTGAACCAATTGAAAGTGGTTTTATCAAAAAAGGATGCATTTGATAAAGAAAATACATGTACATACTAACCTATTCTTTAGAAGAAATTTTTGTAAAATAAAATAGCAAAATCGTCCGAAAAAAAATAAAGTATGATTTTATAGACACCAATGGGCCAAATAAAGCTATCTAAATAAGTAAAAAAGGCAATATTCTAAATGTTTTTCTCAACATTTTAAATCTGTTATTAAATTGAAAAACTGCGATAGAAAACAAGATTTTCTTATTTCTAAGTAGCATTCATTTCAGCTCGTTTATTAATTTAAATTTTTGGAATGAAGCATTTATACGAGGTTAGAAACAAATACAATTCACGCAGCATAGTGAACAAATCTACAGTTAATCGTTTGTGGTTCATACGACAGTTAAAGGGTTAAATGCCTTTAAAAACAATCAAAAATTGGACAAATATACTGTAAAGCATAAGGGTTATGGGTGGTAGCCAAACCAAAAATCAATAATTAGTTTTCTACTGAAATTTGGATGTTGGTATTTTTGCACTACATTTATATTGAAAGAGTTTTTTTTTTTTCAAATGGAAGTTTTTACATATTTTAAAAATTGCATAAAAAACTTAAAAAATTTATACGGAAATATTAGATTGGGGTATTGGGTTAAAAAATTTGCAGTGCTTTTTTTTTTTTTTTTTTTTTTTACAAAAATAGTAGCTGGGACTGGAAAATAGTCTCCTTTTTCCTGGTTTTCTTCTAAAATAGTCGCTTTTGAAGGTTTTTGGGCTAAAATAGTAGCCATAGTTGCCTGATGCTGAAAATAGTCGCTTTTAGTAGCATTTTAGTTGCAAATGGCAGCTCTGTAAACTATAACTGCAGAGTAAAAGTTGAAGCTAATTTTACATGTAAAATAATGACAAGTATCAGTAATACTATATAAAAATGGCAACACAAAAATAAAAACTCTTTTTTTTTTGAGAATCTTTTCAAAACTGATCTATTTTACCCCACCTGACACTACTAGACAATTATCTAATATCCTTAGGTAAAAGAATTCACAGAGAAAACATTCCACAAAAGCATTTCTATCCCAGTTGCAGAATTTTCCGTGTCAATCTGCAGAATACCAAAATTTATCTGACACCCAATCAAGGATGGGAAAATTTCATAAAATGTTACCAGCCAAAGATTTATTTTTACTAGCCAGCAAGATACAATATAGAGTCAAATTTAGTTATGACAAAATTTACATAACTGCAAAAATAATTCATTACTACAATGCATTGTATAGGTGAAAATTAGCGGTCGCCATTCGCCATGTGGCGATTAAAGTTTAAAAAGTTGCGATTAAAAAAAAATCAGCCATCGATCGCCACCCTAGTCGCCACTTGCTAAATGGCGATTAAAAAATCTGTTATCGATCGGCAAGTGAAATACACCATTTTTCATGGAAATATGCATCTCTACATCGATTACATCTAATTAGAGAACTGGTTAATTCTTTTTCCTAACCAGATGCAAACAGATTTCAACGACTTAGCTGTATTTTCAATATTACGGCTTTTTCTCATGTGCTACTCTTTAGTTGATTATTTTTTCAAGAAATGCAGTTTTATTCTGCAAAATATATTCATCAGCTTTGATTCCACATGCATTTCAAGTAATTTATTCCTTTTTTTCCACCAGATACAATCGGATTTTAAGGACATTTCAACAGTATCTTCAATATTTCGACTCCTGCCACATGCTCACTAGTTGAATTATTTTTCTTTAAGAGATACTGTTTAATCATGTGAAATACACTCATACTCATACAACAGGCAAAAAATTCTTACAGAAAAATATGTTTATATACAACAATTATAATTTATCTAGATGTCAAGAAAGTTTGAAAAACAATAGTAGCCACTAATGAAACTGAGTCTACCGGCCACTGGCTACTAACTAAATTTCCCTGTTTTCACCTATAATGCATTGCCATATTAACATCAGGGCTTGAAATTCAATTTTTCCAAGGAGGGGAGTTGTAATGTTTCGGAGGGAGAAAAAAAAAATCTTTAAACCCCACTATTATTTTACATGCTATTTAAAGAATTACATTAATGCAGACATGACAAAATACCATTGAAAAAATTAAGTCAACTGAGAATGATTATGTAAAATGTTTATTTTTTTTTATAAAAAAGGGAAGAAAGTTAAGTTTTATATATGCAGTGTATTTTTCAAGTTCCATTAAATGTGTTAGGGACCCTTAACAATTAGGTTGTTAAATTTCTGAATTTAGATTTTATTTGATTGAGATTCACCGATCGATTGCGGAAAAGATACAAAGTTCGTCGATCAGTTGCAGAAAAAAAGCAAATTTCGTCGATCGATTGCGGAATAAATGAAAGTTCGTCGATCTGTCCCCAAAAAACGCAAGGTTCGTCGATCAGTCGCTTAAAAATCGCAGTGTTTGTCTCTGTCACAGAAAAAACACAAAGTTTGTTGATCAGTCGTTTAAAAAATGCAAACTTCGTCGATCAGTCGCTTAAAAAAACCTTAAGTTCGTCGATCAGTCGTGAAAAAAAAAAAAACGCAAAAGTTCGGCGATCTGTGGTTGAAAAAATGCAAAGTTCGTGGATCTGTCGCGGAAAAAACGCAAAGTTTGTTGATCTGGCGCAGAAAAATGCAACGTTCGTCGATCAGTCGCTTAAAAAATGCAAAGTTCGCCTATCAGTCGCTTAAAAAATGCAAAGTTCGCCTATCACTCGCTTAAAAAATGCAAAGTTCGCCTATCACTCGCTTAAAAAATGCAAAGTTCGCCTATCACTCGCTTAAAAAATGCAAAGTTCGCCTATCAGTCGCTTAAAAAATGCAAAGTTCGCCTATCAGTCGCTTAAAAAATGCAAAGTTCGCCTATCAGTCGCTTAAAAAATGCAAAGTTCGCCTATCAGTCGCTTAAAAAATGCAAAGTTCGCCTATCAGTCGCTTAAAAAATGCAAAGTTCGCCTATCAGTCGCTTAAAAAATGCAAAGTTCGCCTATCAGTCGCTTAAAAAATGCAAAGTTCGCCTATCAGTCGCTTAAAAAATGCAAAGTTCGCCTATCAGTCGCTTAAAAAATGCAAAGTTCGCCTATCAGTCGCTTAAAAAATGCAAAGTTCGCCTATCAGTCGCTTAAAAAATGCAAAGTTCGCCTATCAGTCGCTTAAAAAATGCAAAGTTCGCCTATCAGTCGCTTAAAAAATGCAAAGTTCGCCTATCAGTCGCTTAAAAAATGCAAAGTTCGCCTATCAGTCGCTTAAAAAATGCAAAGTTCGCCTATCAGTCGCTTAAAAAATGCAAAGTTCGCCTATCAGTCGCTTAAAAAATGCAAAGTTCGCATATCAGTCGCTTAAAAAATGCAAAGTTCGCATATCAGTCGCTTAAAAAATGCAAAGTTCGCCTATCAGTCGCGAAAAAAACACAAAGTTCGTCGATCTGTCACGGGAAAAAAACGCGAAGTTCGTTGATCAGTCTTTGAAAAAACTCAAAGTTCGTCAATTGGTTGCGGGAAAAAAAATCACGAAATTTATCGTTCGGTTGCAGGTAAATTAATTAATGCAAATTTCTCCGAAAATGCTGAAATTTTTTGGGCGGGAGGCTCCTGCTCACGATCTTTTTTGGGCGAGATTTCAAAGTTTTCGACGCGAATCCCACCCTAAACATTTATATAAAATTAAGAAATATATGCAACCAAGGAAAGCTTAGTGTTTGTAAGAACTTAGTGCCATGTTTATATTACAGAATTTGGGGGAAAACACGAAATATGATCAACGAATAAATATATAAGAAAGTTTTTGGTACATCTTTTAAAGACTGCATAAAAATGCACTTGCCTGTGGCAAGTACATTTATATAATTCCCCACCGCTGGACCCAACAATGCTGGTCTAAGTTTAATATAAGAAATAATAGTAATCCATAAAATAAGCAAAATTTGTTTTTAGAAAATATAATTTTAGAAAGAAAATATAATAGGATAGGATACAATAATTGGAGAGACATTTTAAGTAATTTCAGCATTTTTTTTTTATTGTTAGATTTGTAAGATCTAAAATAAATCTCCAGTGATTGCTGCTATACTACTCTTTTCTACTGCTGGGATTTCTATAAGACCTCAGTAGCAGAAACAGTGCAGCACAGCAAATTAATCTAACAGCTCTAAAGAAAAATGCTGGAACTAAAAGAAATTATTAAAATGTACTTTAAGTTTATATAGACTTACTGTATATATTTTTTCTTTTGTAATTGCAAATTTTGTTTATGGGTTTAGACTCATTTCTTATGATAGTACAGGGTTCCCAGCAAAACATGACTGGCAAATTCCCTGATTTTCCCTGACCAAATAAAAAAAATTCCCTGACTTTCCCTGACCAAATCTCAAAAAATTCTCTGACCAAACGGGCATACAACGAAATTTGTTACTTATTTTTGCAATCCTTTGTCAAAAATTAGCGATTTTATTTTTCTGTGATCGCTCTTCAAAATTCTCTATTTTTTCCCCCAAGACTATATAATGAATTTCGCATAATTTTTCATTTTTTCTCCAAAACTTTTCCATGACTTTTTAGAAAATATTTGTAAATTCCCTGACTTTTTCTATATATTTTAAAATTTCCCTGACTTTCCCTGACTACTTTGAAATTCCATGACTTTCCATGATGCTGGGAACCCTGTAGTAGGCTTGGTTCAGTATTGTTGGGTCATAGGCAATTTTTGGTTTGTTGCAGACTGACACAGAAAATTCTGCTACTGGGTATAAGACAGAATTAACAGCAATTTTACTTAACAGCAGACCCTTAAATTCTGTTTTGCTACAAAGCAAAAACTTGCAATAATTCGTGAAAAAATGAAATATTTATCACAGTGGTAGGACAGTTATTTTACAAAATCTCGTTTGCATTTCGATATATTTTTTTTTACATTGGATAGTTTTGTTCGATCTCTATAGAGCTCTTTTTTTTTTTTTTTTAATGAAGATATTTTCACTTTGGAAACCTATTGTAAAATAATTGTCCCATAGGATTAGCATTAGCGAACAGGTGTTTTTCCGTAAAGGGACAGGACCCTTAAGTCTAAATTGTTAAAATTTCTATTAGTATTAATATAAAATTAAATAACTCAAATAAATAGGTTAATACTGCAATCAGCAAGAGTGGAATCATTGATGGCATGCAAGAAAATTTTACAGTAATTTTATGTTAGCCAGGTGCCAGTGATATTTATATATATACATATATTGCACTGTCCTCTAAAAAAAAAAAAAAAAAAACAATCCAAGTACGTCTTCAAATATTTTACTGAAGTCAATTTTTTTTCGTCCTGTTTTGATGCACTATTTAGAATAATAAAATTATTTACGGAGTGCTTATTTAGTTTTAAAATAATTTAAAGTAACAATTGCTTAATTTTGGCAAAACATGAGCTTTATTTTACAAATTTTCTTTTTATAATAGAATTTTAGAATGATCTACATAAACAGGGCTGCCACTGCCTAATGACACTGAAAATAGTAGCTTTAGTAGCCTACAAAGAAAGAAATAGTAGCCAAAATAGTAGCATTTGTACAAAAATAGTAGCCAAAATAGTCGCATACTTACCTAAAAAAAGGACAATATTAAAAAGTTTCCATAATAACTGAAGGGTCTTTATGAATGTCCACATCTTATTTCAGTGTTTATGTTTCTGCCCAAGTCACTTTTTATACTTTTATTATAAAAGAATACACATTTCTATAAAAATGAATATGATATGAATGAAAAAATGCTACGAATTGTGTAAACAGTTCTGAACTCTCCTTAATAAATATAGACGCCAACATTGTAAAAACTACATCAGGAGTAAAATAGTTACATTTCAGGAGTTTTGGACATCCATCAGGAGTAAAATTTAAGCAATTCAGGAGTCGTTTCAGGAGTCATACGAGTGTTTTGAAGATATACTTTTTTAATAGTTCGGCGTCATTTCGAAGATCAATAATGATAAATAAACTAATTTTGCAAAATTTTTGTGAAAATGAACTTGGTAAACAAAATAAAGAATAAAATAAGAGTCCTCAGCTTTGAAAGATAAACTAGGAATCTGTGAAGGAAAATTGATTCCACAGGGTTTTGAAGTTTTTTCTGAATATATGAAAAAAAAAAATTCTGAAAAAAAAATTCGCCGTTTTTTTAAGATCTTTTGACCAAATTTGCCGTTTTTTTCAAGATCCTTGGACGAAATTTGCCGTTTTTTCGAAATCCATCGCCGAAATTTACCGTTTTTTCGATATCCTTCGACGAAATTTACCGTTTTTTCGATATCCTTCGACGAAATTTACCGTTTTTTCGATATCCTTCGACGAAATTTACCGTTTTTTCGATATCCTTCGACGAAATTTGCCGTTTTTTGGCGATCTTTCAACAAAATTTGCCGTTTTTTCGAGATCCTTCGACGAAATTTACCGTTTTTTCGAGATCCTTCGACAAAATTTACCGTTTTTTCGAGATCCTTCGACAAAATTTGCCGTTTTTTGGCGATCTTTCGACGAAATTTGCCGTTTTTTCGCGATCCTTCGACAAAATTAGCCGTTTTTTCGCAATCCGATGAAGAAATTTGCCGTTTCTTCGACGAAATTGGACGTTTTTCCGTTATCCTTCGACGAAATTAGCAGTTTTTTCCACGATCCTTTGACGAAGTTGGCGTTTTCTCCGTGGCCCTTCGGCGAAATTCGCATTTTTCCGTGATTTCGCCGAAAAACGCGGAAAAATTCGCCGAATTTCCGCCGAAAATGCAGTTTTTTTACGGCCTTTTGACGAAATTCACGTGTTTTCACGGTCCTTTGACTAAATTTGCGTTTTTTTCGCAATCTGTCAACGAAATTAGCCATTTTCCGCGATCTTTTAATGAATTAATTTCGCGTTTTTTCACGATCATTCAACGAAATTCCCCGTTTTTTTACGATTCTTTGACGAAGTTTGCCGTTTTTCGTGATGCTTCGACAGAATTCGCCATTTTTTAACGATCCTTTGACGAAGTTTGCCGTTTTTCGCAATCCTTCGACGAAGTTTGCCGTTTTTTTCGCGATCCTACGGCGAAATTTGCCGTTTTTTCGGATTATTCGACAAAATGATTTCGCGATTCTTCGAAGAATTTACGCGTGTAAAAATTGCACGTCGCGTAAGAACTATTTTTTTGCGTCCCAATTCCAATTTTTCGCGTAATTTACGCGCTATAGCGCGTCCGCGGCATCGCTGTAAAAGACGCAATTTCCGTATTTTCAACGTTATTTCCGTACTACCGTATTTTACCACGCATTTCCGGAATTTCCGGAGTTGTTGGCATCTATGTATACTAGACACCAAGCTTTTCTGCGCTCCAAAACCACCAACCACCAAACTAAGCCAAACTAGTTTTTCTCCGACCAAAATCTGCTTGGAATTTCCGTATTCCTGCCGAAACTTGAACATTCCCTGGAATTCAGAAACGATCCCATCAGCACAGTACCTGCCTCCCCTAATTTGCAAATAGAAGCAACCGCTTGCGTACGTACGGAAGGAGGAAACAGCGAGGCAGGTGACCGAGTGCGTTTGGGAAGATGACTTTACAGGCGCTTTGAGGGAGAAAAAAAAGATCGATTCTTCACTAAAAATAGTCGCTGGAACCTGAAAAAAGTCTCCTTTTTTTGGGTTTTAGTTGAAATAGTCGCTTTTTAATGGTTTTTGGCCTATAATAGTCGCCATAGTCGCCTGATGCTGAAAATAGTCGCTTTTAGTCGCAAATGGCAGCCCTGCATAAATGTTTAACTGTTCTTACGTTAAACTATTAATGTGTAATAAAATGCTTTATTTTTAGCTGCTTATGTCAAGTTTTTTTTTTTTTTTTTTTCCAGGAACATTGGTTATTTTTAGGAAAAGGGTTTTTTAGGGGATCCTAGTAGGAAATGTGGCTGCTGGGCTGGCAGATATTTTTTTTAATAGTCGCTTTTTTTCATTTAGTGGCCGTGTGTCTGCCACTAATTTTGTTCTTTTAACCCGCCAGGGCACGAGTTGCAAAAACATTCTTAAAACACATACATGCTTGAGTCTCACAGACCCAAGCCGTGCACTGGAGGGTTAAGACCTGATTTTTAAAAATGAGTTTTGACAATTACAGTTAAAAAGAGGCAATTGCTTATATGGAGTTTTAAATACTATCAAAATACATCAATTTAAACTTGGAAAAACAACTGTTAGAGATTATGAAACTAAGTATCCTTTACCCCCCAAAACAAATAACTGTAAAAATGCAAAAGATTCCTTAAGATTAAACTTAAAATACATATTTTTAATGGCAAAGTTTGTTTACTTGCTACATTTAAAAAATGAAATAGAATGCAATAGTTCTACTTAGACTGTAAACACAACACAAAATTAACAATACACAAGATATTGACAGTAATTTTAAATAAGTATTTATCAGATTGAAAATGTTACCTCAGATTGTTATACAGAAATATAAGTTTACATTATAGAACTCAATCATACAATAAAATTGATAGTTTTTTCGTGATAAACCTAACATTACATACAGTGATTGGTACGACCAATTTTCTTTTTTGGGAGAGGCAGGTCAAAGTTAATTGTTATGGGCTTCGTCCAGGAGACGAATGGGTAGCATTCTAGGGTTAAAAAGAATTTTTAAAGTAGTTTAAAAGTATAGGTGAAAACTGGGAAATTTAGTTAGTAGCCAGTGGCCAGTAGACGCAGTTTCATTAGTAGCCACTTTTTAAAGTTAGTGGCCACTATTATGTTTAAAATTTTCTTGGCATCTAAATTGTAATCGTTGTACATAAACATATTTTTCTATAAGAGTTTACCTATTGTGAGTATGAGTGTATTTCGCATAATTAAACAGTATCTCTTGAAGAAAAATAATCCAACCGGTGAGAATGTGGCAGGAGTCGAAATATTGAAGATACTGAAATGTCTTTAAAATCTGCTTGTATCCAGTGGGAAAAAAGGAATAAATTACTGGAAGTGCATGTGGAATCAAAGCTGATGAATATATTTTGCAGAATAAAACTATTTCTTGAAAAAATAATCCAACTAAAGAGTAAGCCCGTGAGAAAAAGCCGAAATGGGTCATTCCATGTCGAATCAACCAGTGACTCAACCTGACCATTTTAGATTTTGATAAAACTTACAGTAATCATTCTCCTTGATGATATAAATGAGAATATACTTTTGTTATTTTTTTATCAGTAAATTTTCATACAATTAATTTTTTAAATTTCCTCATTTTTGGCTTGTTTAAATGTTTTTAATTTTGAATTTCTCAAGTTCTATCATGCTTAGAGAGTTATTTGACCCTTCATTTTAAAGAGAATTTCATAATGTTTAATTTGATATGCAAGTTGACTATGCTTCGCTAAAAAAAAGTAAATTTAATTTAAAAAATTTAAAAATAGTGTTTTTTAAAAATATATATATATGTTTTTTGTAATTATAAACTTAAAATTCTGAAAGTTTTAGAGTGAGATCTCAATGGGATCAACAGTTATGTTAAAAAAACATGTTAAGCACCAATTGTGGCTGGTATTTGAAGTTGGAACCTCGCCAACTTTAAGATTGTGCTAAAGATATTTTTTTATTCATTTTAAACATAATTTTTTTATAACTGCTGAACCCATTCAGATCCACTCTAAAACTTTCAGAATTTAAAGATTATAATAATACAAAAAACATGTATTATTTTCAAAATTTTTAAAAAACACTTTTAAATTTTTAAAAATTAAATTAACTTTTTTTAAAACCAAGCATAGTCAACTTGCATATCAAATTAAACCTTATGAAATCCTCTTTAAAATGAGGGGTCAAACAACTCTCTACGCCTGATAGAACTTGAGAAATTCAAAATTGAAAACATTAATATAAGCCAAAAAAATTATAATTTTTCGAAATTAAAAAAATTAATTGTATAAAAATTTACTGATATAAAAAAAATAATAAAAGTATATTCTCATTTGTATCATCAGGGAGAATGATTCTTGAAGGTTTCATTAAAATATGAAATGGTCAGGTTGAATATTGAAAATTTTTGGTTGATTTGACATGGAATAACCCAAATATTGAAAATACAGCTGAGTCGTTGAAATCTGTTTGCATCTAGAAGGAAAAAGAATTAACCAGTTCTCTAATTAGATGTAATCAATGTAGAGATGCATATTTCCATTAAAAATGGTGTATTTCACTTGGCGATAGATACGATTTTTTTTAATCGCCACTTGGCGAGTGGCGATCGATGGCTGATTTTTTAATCTCCACTTTTTAAACTTTAATCGCCACGTGGCGAGTGGCGACCGCTAATTTTCACCTATATTTAAAAGAGTTTCTAAGTAAGCGAGATCAGTTTTTTTTATATTTTTCATACAATGTATGGTTTTAAAAACGTTATTTTGATACTTTACTAGTATATGCTTTAAAATTTGTATTTTTGCTTTATTTTGATTATCACTACTTCAATTTGCGCGATGTCTCCTGGAGGTTGCCACTCCGGGAGACAAAACGCAAAAACGCGCTAATTTGGTAATTTTTTGAAAACACGTCAAGAAGAAGTGAATGGAGTATTCGCACACAAATTAGTACATAAGAATTAACTAGTAAAATATTTAATCGGCACATTTAACAAAATAGCGGCACAGAAAAATCAATCACTTGCAATACAATAACAGAAAATTACTGTAATTATGCAAATAAATTATGAAATAAAATACAACATACAATGTTATAAACTGTAGAAGGTAAAACTTACTGTTAAATTGAATAAATTTTAATAAGAATCGTAATTTTCTGAGCACAGGAGAAATTTGCAACACTATACTCAGACTCTACTCTGCTAAACGGATTTCACTTTCACCACGCCGGACGGTTCACTATTGCCAACGTAGAATAAAGAAGTGTCTTCTTTGCTCTGTTCAGATCAGGGAGATAAATAGATTAGGAGAATTTTCCCCTATGGCATCTTCCTTGCAAACTTGAGCCTAACGCCGAAGTGGCCGCATGTGGCGCTGCGATCTTTAGCTGAGTCAAAATAACATTGTTTCCTATAGGAGTGCGTTATTATTTCTTTAATAAAATATTAATTTTACATTATATTTTAATATGGCTCGGAACTGTTTTGTATATGGATGTGACACAGGTTATAAGAAAGTCGAAAGACAGAATAAAGAACTGGGTATAAGAAATCCATCGTTGTTTCCGTGAGCATAGCTCGTCTAGCACAGTAAAAAATGCCAAAAATTTAGTTCAGATAGGAAACACAGTTAAAAATTATCTTTTCACCAATTCAAAAAATGAATCCACCCCTTCCGGGAAAAAAGAAAAAGGGAGGGGGGGGGCAACAGATAAATTAACTGAATAAAATGGATGGCCTTTGTGCTTCTTTTTGAAATTATATATATATATATATATATATATATATATATATATATATATATATATATATATATATATATATATATAGTTTTTTTTTTAATCTAAGGTGAATGCTGTGATTTTTAAATGTTTGTAGCCGAGTAATTCTTGAAATTATATTTTTTGTATTTTTCTTTGTTAAATAAATGTTTGTTAATTATTTCTGTTAAATAATGTTTGTTCCTTAAATAAAGTTATGTAATTTTTCTTGTGTAATCTTTATTTAAATATAGGCACAAAAGTTTTTTAATTTATCAAAATATCTTGATCATATGCAATAAATACATAGACATCAAATTATTTTTTGATTTGAAAAAAAAAAAAAAAAAAAAAAAAAAAAGTATTTCAAATAGGAAGTTATTGACAGCAAGTCTTGAATGTAGAAAATGATTCATATTATACATGTGTATTAATTTACAGAAAAAGCTAGTTGTATTTGAATTTATATTACATTAAATATAAGAATAAAATGACAATAATCCAGCAGTACAGGAAGCACTATTTTTATTTTTCTTCTTTTTTATTTCCCGTATTGTCACAAAAATTTGAGCATTTCTGATGCCTCAAAGTATAGATGGGAGTATGTAAATAAATATTTAGATAAATATATTTATTATTATCCTACTCTAATAGTATAAAATATCATCTCTAATGAAAATTACATGCTGAAACAGTGAAAATATATATTATTTGCAGTTTGTAAAATTTAATATAAATATTTTACAAATTCTTAAAATAGTTCGTTTCCTGTTTTATTAATTAAAAAACATCACAGAATTTCTTTTTAAATGCAGCTTGAGAAAAAAAAAAAAAAGTTTTCGATTTGCTGAACTTCGATTGCTGACACAGATGGCGCTCCGGCCAGTACACGAGATTTCGCGCATTACCAAACTTCATCTCGGGGTCAAAAATCTAACACGGCGTTCCCCTACCTGAGGTATTCTATTACCATGGTCAGATACAGGCCTCGTCCAGCAGATCTTTGTTCACGTTCAGCGACGGCACCCCGAGTCACTCCCATAACCCCGAAAGTAGGGTTTTCGTTCAGGACCGAAATCACGTGATAATTACCACTCCGGGTAGCGTTCGGCGACGACAGGCAGTGCTACACCGAGTGGCTCGATTCACCCTCAGATTTTGAAAGGGTGATTTGATCACGTGGGGGGTTTTTTGGTTTGTTTACACTTGTCTTGTATTTATTATGAGCGTTTAATTATCTGTTTTCCTAATTAAGTATTGCTTCAAATCTCATGCTATTTAGCACTATCCTGACTTGCATTCACTTTCGGGGCACCAGAATAAAATATAAATTGCATATAATCTTGCTTTTTAAAAATAATAAGAATTTTTTTTTCTCTCTTGAACAAGTTGATTGAAACTTTTTTTTTTTTTTTTTTTGAGTTTTCAAGATGTGTACATTGATTATATTATCTCATAAACGTAAAGAGATATCTACGTTCATGTATTATCTTTATTGAGACATCTTGATATTCAAAATAAATTATGCATTCTGTTATTTTTTTTTAAATAAGATTAATATTGTGAAAAATAATTGTAAAAAGTATTAAAAGTAGTTCAAGATGCTGCGAATACTTGGTAGAATTTAATATTTAGCCGAATGTCAAATTTAGATTTCAGACAAGGTTGAATAGTTCTGTTAAAATTGTATTCACATTTACACAAAAAATTATTCGTATAAAAATTCACATTTATCGTGTTTGATTAAAATTTTGAATTTTTTTTTTATTATTATTGTTTATGTTTATGCATCTGTAAAATATAGTGTTTTTTACTACTATTTGAACACAGCCTCGTCACTATTTGTGGTTTTCTGGAAAAATAAGCCAATTTCTACTTTATCATTTGTATGGGGTAGAAATTTCTTCCATATAGATATTATGTAATAGTGGATGATCAATTCCACCACAGTTAAAGCTTTTGGATCTGATTTAAATGTAAATATTACTATCGTTTTAACTCCTAAACTGTAAGGATAGTTTTGTGAAATAATAAATTAATCTTAGTAATATAAAAAAAAATCTTAAAAGCTGATATGATATTCTAATTGTAAAGAAATATTACAGATATATGCTTTTTATTTTATAGATGAATAATTGCAGAATATTTTTGTTAAATGTCAATTAGCACTTTTTTCTATTGATACAAGTATTGTTTTATATGCTTTTACATCATGCTTTCAGACAAAAAATAAATTCTTTATGTGACAGCCAAATATTTTGTATTTGGCCAAATCACTATTCTCCCTATTAAATTATGCATCCCTAGAGTTCAAATATGTGTCAGCATGAAAAAAAAAATAGTTATGATTTCATTGGATGGAACTGTGTGAAATTTCTTCTCAGATCACCAAAAATAAACTCCCTCCCCTCTTCTAAAATAATTTATTTTCCTTTCCTCTTGTCTAGAACCAGGGCTTAATTTGCACTGGAGCTCAGCTGTGGTACTGTTACTCTCTGTTTTTAGCAAATATTTAAATATTCACCAGAATTCCCCGGAGCTCATAAACACTGTGCTCCAGAGCCCAGTGCAATAATGCTTCCGAAAAATAAATCCTAAATTACCCTTTCCTTTCCCTCCCATCTCCAATCTTTTGTATCAAAATACTTATTAGTGACATAATGTGTCGCTCACATAAGAGATAAAGATAAAACAGGCTCGATTTTTATATCAGTCTTCAGGTTTGGGCAGGCACGAGCGCAATCTGTCTTAAATTCAAAATTTTATTTGTTTCAATTTCAAATCATTTTAATGCTATTTTGATAATTAATAAAGAGTAAACAGAAATAGTCTTTTTCTATTCTGCATAGCTGCGAATTATTCATTTTTGTGTTAACACTATTTCCGAATTCACTAATCCTGAGCTTATTTAATTGCAGAATTCTGCAATTAATCAACATTAAGATTAGGCAAAGGTTTCTATTTGGAAGTAGTAATAACTAAAAAGTGGAATAGTTGATAGCTAGGTATACGCAGATATATGTATTTAAAATTTTTATTTTGCTAAATAAAAAAATGCTTTACATTTTGAAAATAATGTATGAAATATAGATATGCAGATGGGAGCGGGGGGACGCTACAGGTGTTAGTACTGCAGAATTTACTGGCAGTACTGGGCAGTACTTTTTTTTTTAGAATTTAAGCCCTGTCTAGAATGGTATGTAGGCCCTGTCTAGAATGGTAGTTCACCCGGAGCTACGAATTGTGTCGCTCGTTTTTCCTTCATCTACATAAAATAATACCAGTAGAGAAATAGTTGCTAAATAAATAAGACAAGTTTGTATTTAAGTCCATTTTGCTTAGTTTCTAATGAAGTATCAGGGGTCGGTCTAGGAAAAATTTGGGGCCTATTTAGGGTCCCTTCACAAAAATCTATTTTATAAAATGGGCCCCTTCACAAAAATCAATTGGATAAAATGGGACCCTTCACAAAATTCTATTCCATAAAAACTTACTATTTATTATTTATTTATTATTTTGTGATGTTTAAAATGTGTAATTTGTAAACAAACAAGTTCACAAGAGAGGAAAACTTCAGCAAAAGGATTTAAAAAAGTTTTTGTTTATAAATGCTTGGTTCGAATTTGACTAACTGGATTTCAACTTTCGTTACAAAATGTTATTTTTCACAAAAATGTAATAAATTTCACAAAAATAACCTTTACTTTTCACAAAATGGGCCCTAAGAAAAAAAACCCTGTATCGACCCCTAAATATAATAAATTTTACAAAAATAACCTTTAATTTTCACAAAATGGGCCCCAAGAAAAAAAACCTGCATCAACCCTTAAGTATACAGCAAAGTTTATTAAAAAAAAAAAATTACTTCTAGCCATGCAATGAAGTTTTTTAAATTTTAAATACGCTCACATTAATTTTTTCTTTCTTTTTTTAAATAATGAATATATATGTATATTTTAATTGCGCTTTGAGTTATTAGTTTTTCACCATAATCTAAAATTAGTAAAGAAATTTTCAATGAATTTAGGAATCTGCAGTTTAGTAACTGTAATTATCTTCCCATTGAATTCAAAATAAATCATAGATTAAAAATCTTAAATTTCCTAATATATTAGTATCATGAAACATATTACCTGCATGCAAGTGCAAAGTTAATTTTTGAAATTTTACAAACCTATGTTTAAACTTTGAATTTTTTTTTAAAGAAAGTTTCACTGTATTAAATACACTACACTATACTTATTAAACCATATTGAATATAGTAACACTATGTTTGAAGTTTGAATCTCCATCCCTCCAAAATACTTTTCTAGCTCCTATACTGATTAAAGTCACAAACTTTTTTTATAACAAAGTATAAAGTTGTATTTGATGAAAAATTTTATGGCCAACATTCCAAAGAACACAGTCTATGCATGGAGTAAAAATACTCTGGGTGTAATTTATGTATAAGAAGGGGGGGGGGTAAAGGGTTGTTTCAGTATGCAGCTTACATTCAGCCACCCAAAAGGTAAAATCAATTCCAACCCCACCTTCTCTCCTCAACAAATACCCAGAAAGATAGGTCCGCATTTATCACTTGTAATGGACTTTACCCATGTGACGTCAGCCGCGGGTATTCAGAAGAAAAACACCAATAGGCGTGCAGAACATTTTAACACTGCTACCCCTTCATCCAATAAACAGTCTTTTTCGGAGGGTAGATACCCGCTGCGGCATGGGTGTTGCCATTCGTGGGTAAAGTCCATAGTTGTTGATATATGTCTGTAAATGTTTAAATAAACTCTTGATTTTTTAATAATAATTGTTTCTTTGTTATCATTTAAACTTATTGTGGAATATGTTTTTTAATTACATTTCAAATAACAGAATTCTAACAATTTTTTTTTCTCCCTTGAATATCAGATAGAATAAAAATGAATTTCTCAATTTTTAACAATTTATTTTGAAGTAGTGTTTGCCATTACTCATGTCGACAAATATTTTACCCATTTAGAATCATTTTCACACTGTGAGAAAATATCAAGGAGTGAAATTACTCATCAATATTTTTTGAAAGTTTTAAAATATTTCCCCTCATATTCTGCTAGAACCAGACAATTCCATAAAATATTTTCATGAATAAAAAAATTAAGGAACTGCTTATTAAATTTAATATTTTAGTCTGTACAAATGTTTAAATTTGTCATGCATATTTTCTGGTAACCTAATGACTGTTTCATATACACAAGCAATTTTTTCAATATTTATACAATTTATTTAATTTAAGGAAGCGATTTACATATTTTTATATACAAACAGAAGTAATCTGTATATAATATATACATATATAATGTTTATGTATTTATAAATGCATATATAAAAAGCATAAAAGTTCATCAGATTTGCTTATATAACTGATTATAACATTTTGCAATAATTCACTTTCTGAAGTCTGAATTGTGGCAAACATTTAAAACAGAAATGCCAAAGCCAATATAACAGAAAAGTGTCTTTTTGAGTATAATACCTACTTGCAAATTTATATGTGAAAGTAGTTACATTGAGAATAGTACATCATTTACATTTCTAGTATATAAAAACAACACTATTTGTCACCTTCCACAAATTTTTTTTCTTTTTGATCATCTTCAAAGCATTAGTAATGATATCTGATATCACCAATTGAAAGTGCTTACATTACCCTTTCTGTAGCTCTGTATTAAAAAAATTGGTACTTTTATCTTAGCAGGATGCAAATCTCACCAGTAGCACTTTTTTCTTCTCACCAATTAGCAGCTTTTATTTTGCATGTGAATAAACTGGAAACAATGCTTTGATGTTATATTTTTGTTTGTGGTACTTAAAAAATAATAATAAAGTTAGTGAAAGGCATGTATTTTAAATGTTTGTTTTTAAATGAAAGTTATATGTTTTAAATGAAATGGGTAAAAAGTATTTATTTTAAATGAAATGAATGCAATACGAATAATGGTGATGGGAACAATATTTGACAATTTATCACCTGCACCTGGCTAACATAAAAGTACCAAAAATTATTTCCATTTAATTGCCATTTCCTTTCTCTACTGCATCATGTGAGAGAGGCTTTTCACCTTATATATAAACATATATATCCTTGTGAGAAGAATATTCTGTAATTACTTTTTTTTTGTGTGTGTGAGTTTGCACTTAGAGACCTTCCTTTTAAGTACGGTGTGTGTGTGTGTGAGGGGGGGGGGGGGACGACGAATAACTCCTCTCAGATCATTTACAAATTTTATAAGATGCACAAAATATTCTGTTAAGATGAATGCATAACGTGAAAAACTAACATAGAGAGGGGAAAAAATTAGCATTCAGCTGTTATAAATGAAATATAAAATTAAGTTATAAATGAAATATTTTTAAAAAGGAAATAAAAATAAATAAATGATAGTTTGATATAAATAAATATTGATGTACGTAATAAAAATAATTTATAGAATTAAAATAAAAAATAACCGGGTTACCATGTAAGGCACAAAATTGTTATTTTGTTGCAATCGCGCCAACGTGTATATATGTTGCGTATATGACATATGTGCCTTAACACATCAAAAGACCAAAAATTTCTTTAAAATATGTTGCCACCTATGTTCATTTTTGAAAAGTAAAATCTTGAGATTAATTCTAAGCAAGTTTGATGTCAATAAGTTTATTTTTTGGAAAACATGATTTTTTTTTACTGAAACGTCCCAGAATTAGGACGATAGGCATAAATGGGTTAAATCTTCTGGACGTACTGTTATTAATTCAATTTGAGTAGACTGTTTCTGCAACAAAATTTCTTTAAAAGAGAAAATAAATTTAAATAACATTAAATAAATAATTATATTACTTATAAATGTCCGATTAAATAAAATAGAAAAAGGAAATTTTTTCTGCTATTCATTATTTAAATAAATTTCAAAAAATTAAGCAGATTTTAATATACAGAATGAATAAAAGAAAATGAAATAAAAAAAAATTTAAACAAAAATTATTTATTGCATCAATACAAATACATTATATATTTACAAAGAAAATATGTTGAATTCCAGTTGAGAAAATAAATTCTTATTTCAAATGTCATGTTATATGGTTATAGCAGACGAAGCTGAGGTATAAGAAAAATCTTCACTGTACTAGATGAAAATCACAAGTGCGATATCAGCAAGTTTTCATTTTCAAAATTCTATAATAACGCCATGCTTAAACATGTAAAATAAAAATAATTAATCACAAAACTCATCAAGGAAACAACATCGCTAATAATTTCACATAACTTGCAATTTTATCCAGATGAATTTGGTAATCCACTGTTCTTTAATTATTTACTTTAAAAAATAATAGCACTCTCTCCATCGTGAGAATCTTAGTCAAATTTTGCCACAAAACATTAAATTTGGTGTATAAATAATACGTTATGTTTCATTTCAGAAAATCAGCGAAAACGTCTGCCATATTTGTTTATTGTTTTGCTGCTATTACCCTCGCTATAGGGCATCCCAATAGATGGCAACGAGTCACGTGAGTCCATGTTTTTTCCATGTTTTTGACGTCATCTCCGGTAATGGAGCTGGCGATTTGGTGTTTTTATTGGCGTTCTTCTGGTAACCTCGTATAACGGAAGTTTGAAATGTTTATTTTTGTTGAGATAAACATATGAAACATGATAAAAATAATAACACCAGTTGTACAACTTTTAAGATAATATATTTAAGAATATTATCTTAATTTACATTAGAAGTTATCACCGAAATAGTTACTAATGAATAAAAAGGTTTTTTGTGCAGCTATGATCATATATATATATATATATATGTATATATATAAATGATTTTTCACTCAAGAATTTTTATAAAGCAAATGAAAATTTGTATTTACGATTAATTTCTATGTTGCGAACAGAAACTTTCATATAATTCACAAAATCGTATTTAATATAAACGCATTTTAAGAAGATTCAAACACATTTGAGTAGTAGTTAATGAAAGTGTGAAGGAGTCTTTATAAAGATTATTATTTGTAAATTTTTCTTTTGTACAGAAATTGTTTTATTCACTGTTAATATTTAAATTTCTTATTAATTCTTCATTTTTCCTAATTAGAATTTATCAAATTATTAAATCTGTGCTTAAAACATATGATATAGTTTAACAAATTCAGGATACTTTAAATTCATTAGCAACATTCATAAATCAATGTATGCCAACAAACTAGAGCTGTACTGAGTACTCAGCTAAGTTTTGGCGGATTTTTTTTTTTTTAAGCATTATTGTCATTGTCATTATTGAATACCCCTTCCCTCTAAAAAACAAGTTTTTCAAAACTATTCTTTGTAAAAATGAATAACATGAACTGGCTTTCTTTTTAAATTTCATTTCTTAAATTTGCAATTTAAAAACAGATAATAAAGAATTTTTTTTCATTTCTATTACTTATTTTTGTAAGTCAAACAAAATAAGTAGATATTTTTTTTTTGTCTAACATTGGGACAAAAATTTAAATTATCATGTTAATTTAAAATTTTTATGAAAAACCAAAGAATAAAGGGCATTAATATATCTGTAAGAAATAAAATGCTTGAATGTTAAACTTGTAGAAAGCTTTTGATCACCATTTCAATATTCCCCTCGCACCTTAATATTTATATGTAAACAATTAATGCTTATTTATTTCTTGCATTTTATTAAAAAAGGGATTGAAAGTTCTAAAAGTCAAAAGAGTCATTAATACAATTTATTTCTAATTTATGTATACATTACTCTAATGAAAAGGCAAATTTTCAACTGTAAACAAAATAGACAGAATGACTTTAACAAAACCTGCAAGAAATTAAACTTATATCAAATGTCAGAGCTGTTTATACAGAGATAATCAGCAGAAACTTTCAAAATGTTATCCGTTCAGCGGTCGATACAGGAAAAATTTGGGGCCTATTTAGGGTCCCTTCACAAAAATCAATTTAATAAAATGGACCCCTTCACAAATGTCAGTTTGATAAAATGGGGCCCTTCACAAAAATCAATTTGATAAAATGGGTCCCTTCACAAAATTCTATTCCATAAAAACTTACTATTTATTATTTATTTATTATTTTGTGATTTTTAAAATGCGTAATTTGTAAACAAACAAGTTCACCAGAGAGGAAAACTTCAGCTAAAGGATTTTAAAAGTTTTTGTTTATAAATGTTTGTTTCGAATTTGATTAACTGGATTTCAACTTTTGTTACAAAATTTTATTTTTCAGAAAAATATAATAAATTTCACAAAAATAACCTTTACTTTTCACAAAATGGACCCCCAAGAAAAAAAAACTGCATCATCTTCATTGGTATTTTAACATTTATATTACCTTTCATATGCAAAATGCAATATTTAAAAAAAATTTCAACAGTTAAATCTTATTTCAACATTTGTTATTATTATCTCTCTCTCTTTTTTTTTCTTTTTTTTTATATTAAGGTTGTTTATGCTCAAATTCAAACTGTCTACTTTACGACATATTTTTTAATTCATTTTTGATCGTAAATTGGCAGTTATTGTTATTCAGAAACTTATGTAACTGAAACACGTTTTCCATTTTTTTGGTAAACGCAAAAGATCTTTCAGAAAATACTGTCAAAGTTACCATTTTGAACTGGATTTCTGTACGTGACAGCCAGAGAAAGTATAAAACATGCCGTCACATGAAACGAATAGCTTGTAACTCGATAAGTAATTTATTTATCAAAAAATGGAAAACTCATTTTGATTCCAGATTGCTTCCATGGTCAGGCCTGCCAATTTTATGTCTTTGCATTTAAAAATGTGTCAGAAAGTTTCGCGCTATTGAACAGATTACTAGAAATACAAAAATATTTATTAACAAAAACAGTCTGATTTATTAGGAGTAGGAAATTACATATTCTGAAATAAAGAATTTTTTATACTTTGTTATAAAGGCACACACAACCAATTTTTTCAATATTTATACGATTTATTTACTTATACAGAAGTCTTATCTGTTATTACATACATACAGAAGTAATTTACCTAATATAAATCAGAAGCAGCTTTTTAATACATTTCATGAACATTGGTTCCACCACTATTTCAAAACAATGACCTTCATCGCAGATTCTTACAAATTTTTGGAGTAGATTGATTTAGAAATAGTGGTAGAAAATAGGGCCTAATATGGCAAATTGGCTGAGTACTCGGCCAATACCGAGTAGTTGCAAGAATTTCATGTTTTAAGCATATTTAAAGACAAATTAATTTATAAGTGATCTATAAAAAGTTATTTGAATATAAATGTATAATATATGCCATAATTCATAAAAACTATTTACTCGGTACATAAAAATTTATCTATAAAACATAGAAAAAGGTAAGAAAAAAACCCCATGCAAAATTAATGTAAATTGAAGTTTAATTTTATATTTATATTAAAAAAAAAAGACATTTCTAAAACTGTAGGAAAAGACTGATTTTGGATAAAGAAGCAGTACGTAGAAACAGAAAATACAATAAATGCAATTTAAAAAAAAATAATTATTAAATTTGCTGTATGGCAAATTATGGTACAAAAATACTAATCATTCTACATTTTCTGGAGATAGGGCATTTTTTTTATTGGTTGTAAATTTGGCCTGCTCCAGAAAAAATGTGTTCACTGCGAGCACTGATAAAATAGCATTTTAGCACATTACACACACACAAAAAGAAAAGAAAAGAAACTGTAAAGCCCCCTTTTTGGTGCTTTCGTGTAATAGCGGCCTCCACAATTACAATTATGTCAAGGTTTCAGCTCTGATTTCGCCAAGATCATCGAAAAGCTTATATATGCATCATATATACACATATTATTCCAAACAGCCATATACGTCATTACATACATATTATTTATGTCTTATATGTCATATATATACATCCTATATGACTTATGCACATGTTATATGTATATATCATATATGTGTTATATATGACTAATAACTCGGCCATATACATCACAAAAGTAATGATTTAACGTAATAATTATGTCATACATGCTTTATAATTTGGCGATAAATCTTTGTCGCTTGACGATTCATCCTCAAGGGCCGCTATTACACGATAGTACCCAATTTTTTTAATCAAAAGAAAATAAGATACTTTTAAAAACTATGAAACATTTTGCATTATTCAAGGAATTGTTACAGCAAGCAATAGCCATTTTTGATAGACAGATTTCAGGTATCAAAATGACAAATGGGTAAAGATGTGTTAAATAATCAATTTTAATTTCATATTGGTTAATTGAACTATTTATATATCAATTCTTTTTTTATATATATTTTTTAAATAATGCTACTGTTTTAAAATTTTTGAATATTCAAAAATTGTCATTAAAAGGTCCACAATAAATGAAATAAAATTTCAAAAAATGAAGTTAATTTAAAAAAATTGAAGTTAATTTTAAAAAATATGATTATATTATATGCACAAGATGCATGTTTATAAATAGGTATCTATATAAACACACACACACACATAGAAGTGTTACCACTAAGCACACTTCATGTTCGCATCAGTGATTCTTTCTTAAACACAACTACTCGGTACACCAATAGCAGAAAAAATAATAAAATCTGCCAGTGGCAGGTTTGTTTATATACCTTAGCTATTAAATTAAAATTAATGCATTATTAATCAGTAATTAAATTTCAAATCTTCATCTTGACGGAGTTTCTGTGTATTCAAGTTAAAAAATTTAATTAATGAATAAACAATTGGAATAATAATACACAAATAAAATAAAATTAAATAAAAATATTTTATTCTTCAACATTTTTCGAAAACACATGAAAGTAACTATATATATATATGTTAAAATTTATTCAACCCATATGACTTAAAATAGTTAAACACTTAGAAAGAGAGCAGTTATATTTGGATGTAATTTTTTTGAAATTATTTATTATAATAATCATCATTCGTTTATTGCCTCTGGATTTTGCACAAATGATACCAATGCTATCAGAATATCCTAGATACTTCTAATTATTTTAAAAATATCTTAACAAATATTAAACATTAATATAAAACACAAATATTAAACAAATAAATATTTCAACTAAACTGCTTGTTATCTCCAAGATTAAATTGAAGGTTGCAAGAAACATTAAAAATCTGGGTACTTCTCTATTATCCCGTCGACCACTTTTCATAATAAAAAACTATCGCCAAACTGCAAGATTAAACGCCAAAAACACAGTCCCATTTACTTGATGTCAGAAGCATTATACGTGTTTGTTATGTCATCAAGTGGTTTTTAATTCGACATGTGTGTGTATTTTTCAGTTTTACTGATTTATGAGTTATTTCATTCATTAAAATAACAATTGTGTCCTTAAATTCCTATATTTTATTTATTTTGATATTCCAATGGCAACACTCTCCTGTTTATTTGGCATTACAGTTTGACGATAGTTTCTTGTTATGTAAAGTGGTCGATGGGATAATAGAGAAGTACCAAAATCTGTACACTACTAACATAACATATTATAAAGCTGTTAAGTAAATTGTAATACTCAAGTAATCATTACATTCATATAATCTTTTCACAACTAAAAATAATTCATTAAGATATGTTATTTAATTCCTTCAATTAATATTTATCTACTCTAAATGGATACCAAAACTTTTATCTTCAAACATGTGTCTTTATAAACATACACAATTTTTATTTGATAAATATATGCTCTTTTAATTCCAGCAATCCATGGTTCATATTAATCTACCTTTAAAATCACATTCACCTGTCTTTAAAAGTACAAGCAGTTTTTACAATGTATGTAGTTTATTTAATAATTAAATTTAAAAAAATTATTCTCAAAATTCAGATAATTGCTTGCAAAATATCAGCAAAAGCTGGAAAGTAATAAATACTTTATTTTTTAAGCAAAATATTAACCAAATAAACTATAATATTCATCACAAATGCAATAAAAGAGTCTTAATATTGAAAAATACTAGAAATTTTCTTATTAAAATGACCTATCAAATGTATACAATCATAAAAGTTGTGTACGAAAAGAGCTTTTCATCTACTTTGAGAAGGATGAAATCAATATTCGAGATAATATTTTGCATAGTAACTTTTCACCATGTATGAAAAGAAGGGCCCCAGAATAGACATTCATTAGCTCTCCCCCCCTTTCCAAAATAAATTTATACACAGAATTTTCGATCCATTGCTTTTATTTTGTGATGAGTTTGTTAATAAAATGTGTAGCTCTCATAGTTCATTTACAGGGACACACAAAAGTAAAAAACATGCAAAACTTATCATCATGATAACATCAGAAATGGTGAATGAATTCGGGTCTAATTGGGACAGTGTATTGACCTTGCAAGTATCTTTGATGTATTCAATTCATTATTCAAATATCCCAGGTCACCTAATGTAAAAACCAGCCATGTTCAAAGCAAGGTATATAAAATTAACTGGTACTATTTTACTTTGGGATGTCCGATTGCATGACTTTTTGCCCTAATTTCATTATTTCTTTTTTCTACCGAAAGATGAATTAAATCTTTTCGTGCTCCCCTTCTATACTGGCACCTGGGGCAAAAAATGAAAGAAAGAAAATACCATTGTATAAGTTGTGTAGTAACTTAATTTTAATAAAATTGTAATTAATTTAAAAATCATATTGAAAATTTGTTAAGATGAATTGCATTCGATTATAACTATATACAGTGACCTCTCCCTTACTAAACAAATAAATATTTCAACTAAACTGCTTGTTATCTTCAAGATTAAATTGAAGGTTGCAAGAAACATTAAAAATCTGGGTACTTCTCTATTATCCCGTCGACCACTTTTCATAATACTTTCAGGGGACTGTAGAAAAAGTCGTATAACTGAGAGATCATCTCATTATACAAGTTTCAAACTTTACATGTATTAATTATTTTACCTATATTAAAAATGATAAGTTTTGAGTACTAAGAACAGATTTTAACAAAATTTAGAAAAATAATAATAAAAAATAAAACATAGTTTAAAAAGTTCACAAAATAATTCACTCACCACTATGTTTATTTTGAAGATTAACAGATCAGATTTTCTCAAAAAATGAAGTGATATTAGTTTGCCTCTGTCGTCGACTAAAAGAGAAAATGTTTTTTTCTAAGTCTATTAAAGTTTTTAAGCTATTTTAGGTATATTCATTTTGGTGGACATAATTCTTTAATGTATTTATAGCGGCACTTGCTTCTGAAAAAATTACAACAGCAGAAACATTGTTTCCATCTTTGTCACCCTCTGCTCTCACGTCTTCATTACTGATATCTTCAAAGATTTCTCATTAAAGAATTCCCATAAGCTCTTAAAATCGGGTTTATCTGTTGACCTAGCAGTTTGGTCTTGTGAAAAACCACATTTCCTAAAACAATTCTTAACTGTCTCCGATGTCACATTTTCCATGCAGATGCTGTAAGATGCGTGGCATCTAAAATGGAAATTGCTTTAGCTTCCTTTTTGTTTTCCAAATCAAACTCCTTCTGTAGTTTACTTGAAATTCTTTATAATCCCTAAATCTAATAGCTTTAATCTGTTTGTAGAATCTGCTGGCAAAAATATAACTTTAATTTGTTGCAGAAATGGTACATCTTTTATATCTGGATGTGATGGACACTGATCCAGGAAAGTGCATTTTGCACTAACCCTGATTACTCACTCAGTACTATACAGAGACATGATCTGCAGGTGGTCATTTGGCTTTTGTTAATCGGTTTTCTTAAATAGCAGGCACAAGAAAATTCCATACAACCACCTTCCCACCATAGATTTCATCGTTAATAACACACCAAGGTAGATAAGAAATGTTATTCATTATTTATAAACACTTTAACAATAGTCAAAAGGATAAAGATAAGAAGCGTTAATGATTTGTACTTTGATTATAAAAATGAATTCTTGAATGGGAAATGTAAACTCGCTTGAAATGTTTAAAGCGTCATATAAGTGAGAGAAGTTTAGCATTATTTCCTATAAAGTATGGATGGGACCGAGAGAATTCGGGGTATAACCGAGAGTCATATAAGTGAGAGGTCACTGTAAATAATATTTGTGAGATTTGCAAAATGTGTTTCTTTTTCTTATACAGGGTATCTCTTCTTATCGTTTACTAATTAGCTAATTTCTAAACCATTAGTTTTAGAAATATAGTTCCAATTGCAAAAATATCTCAAACTTTGTTTTGCATCACATAAAAATCGATTACGTAAAAATTATTACTTTTTAAATAGTTAAGGAATTAAAAATTGTATAGAATGCCTGGGTCCAATAAGTTTTATTTAGAAAATTTTTAAGTGTTCTAACAAGTATAACAGTAAAAATTTATTCTTCAATGACTAAAACTTATTGAGTTATACTTAGAACTTCATGAATTTTCAGTGCTTGAATCACTAAAAATGGAAAAGTGTCTTTTTTTGTACTAGAAAATCTGACAATGCATGAAATTCAAAGTATCATAACTAGTTAAGTTTTTATAAGTTACAAGCAAAAATTGAGTTTAACCATGCAAATTTATTTTAATGATGTGGATTCATCTCAACAGAAAACAGTGTCAAAATTGTTTCAAACATTCTGTTTAAAAGACGTTTAATTAAAATGTCCATTGGCAGCATACAAAGAGATTAGTTACATGTTATAAAAATAATAGGTTGTTGGAACCTGTTGTCTATCCAACTGTAAGGTTGGAGGGGGGGGGGGGATGATGCTATCGGTTAACCAAAAGTAACTATTTCCCATCCATAGAGCTCACCAATGCTGTCATTTCTTTGAATGGCACTAGCAGTTTCACCGAGAATATAAGAAGACTTCAAATGTAATTACAAGCTCTGTTTATTGATAATCCAGGTTCTTTACAAGGTACACAATACAACGCCTGTAATCAAATGCCGGAGAGGAGGTAAATGCAATTACATGTTGATACTATGCAGAGCAAAAGCTGAGTATCTCTAGAAAACTGTCATAACTTTCACAGATTGTATAAGGCATTGGCAAAACAATAGAAATTTAATTAGCCAAAAATATATATTCTGGCGATACAGGAGTCTGAACAGACAGACACATGTGGTTTTATCTGTTAAAGTGAATGAGATTAAGTCAAAGAGCAATTATGAATTTTAACGCCGGCCTGATTAAAACCGCATAATGGAGCCTTGTGAATTTTTGCAAGAAACCACCCTAAAATATTACTATGTAAAAAGTGGAAGATGAGAGCTAAAAATATGACTAATGGGTGCTGATGTACCATAATATGGCAAGTAAAAGGCTGTGTGAATAAGAAACAAAAGAAATAATTTTTATATGCCGTGAGAATTGACAGCATATACACTAACCGTCGAAATATAGATGTACTACATCTGTGAACAAAGATTTCTCATTGTTTCCAGGCACAAGACTTCTTTTCTTTTCTTTTTTTAAATAGATGAAAATGCAGTCAGAGTGTAATAACGAGCAAAATAAAATGATAAATTAATTTTTAGGAAAAGGAACTGGGAATAAATAATTTGTAAGCTGGCAATTAAGTTTCGCCTTAAGATAAAATTTAGAAACCTTATACTTTTGGGGGGGGGGGGGGCAATCCAAACACATAAATTACATTGTAATATATCAAGTTAAATCTCCCTCCTTCATATCCTTAAGCTCACTTCATGTGCACATCAGTGATTCTTTCATATACACAACTACTCGTTAGTTACTTGGCTGAGTACTCAATATTTGGTTAAAGTACTACTCTATACACCGCTAATAAAAACAAAACAGCCAACAGCAAAAAAGAGAAAAATCTCTCTCCCTCTTCTCACTCCCAGAATTCAACTTAATTATACTTCTCTGGGTACAGTAAAACCTGTGTAAGTTGACCACTTGCGGTGCCACAATTCAGTGGTCAACTTAGAGAGGTGGTCAACATATAAAGGGTGATGATAAATTTACTTTTTTTTACGTAATATTCATACCATATCATTTTTTCCCACAAAAATTTATTTATTGACAGGGCTATAAAATAACATTGCATTACCATGCATATTTCTAACACCTTATACAGGAAATTTTGGAGCCATTCTAGGTTAACAAAATCTTCCTTTTTAAAAAGCAATTACAAAATATAAAAGTCTTGTACTACCTCTACACCAAGTTTACTGGATGAAAATAATAATCCTTCTGTACTACAACACAGTTCTAGTGTAACTCATCATTATCACAAATAATTTTCTTAACTGGGTTGTTACAATTACCACAAACTATTGCGACTGGTGGAAATATTTCTGCTTACCAACTAACACCTGGGATTAATCGAAAGAAGGGAAAGAATTATAAGATAATGGGAAATAGAAGAAAGAAATCTAAAATCAAAGAATGGAGGGGAAGGGTTGAAAAGCCAAACCACCAAGAGCGACAATATAAGAATAGATAAGCCTTGAATTATGTACCTACACCTATCACTACTAAAAGCATTTCCCAGGTTAATGCTATTTCACCCTTTTAGAAATTCTAGTTAAAAAGAAAAAAAAGTAGAAAGTTTGTGGAGAGTTACTTTGTTTTATTCATGATTTGTTAGCTTTTGGGATGTTCAAGTTATAAAGGGTTTTGATGGGCATTTTATAATTGTTCTAGTCAAATTTAAATAATTTCAGTGGTTAAGATATAAGATAGACAGGTGGTCAGGTTATAAAGGGTTTGTCTTATAGTTTTGTATAGGATAAATTTGGTTCCTGACAACAGAGGTCAACATAGACAGGTGGTCAACTTACAAGGGTGGTCAACTTTACAGGTTTCACTGTATCAGAAGCAGAAGTGAGAATTTCAGGGATTGGGGGGGGGGGGACTTAGATGATTGATTATGTTTTGTTACAATAATGCAGAAAATTTGAAAAAATGTTTTTTTTTTTTTTTTAGGATTTTAAATTTTGTGGGCTCGGGAAGAAAGAAGGATTTAGATGAATTTTATTTTATTAAAGCAGAAATTCACTAAAATGCGGAAGAAGCTTTTCTCCCCTGTATTTACCTTTTTACTTCTAAATTAATGATAAAACAGTGTTTTAACAAATTAAATTTAAAAAAAAAACTCGATCATAAGCCCCTAAATTTAACTGGTTTTGCTTTTGAAAACGGGGGAGGGGGGGGAATTACATTTGGGTTTTACAGTAATTATTATAAATAATAGTTGAAATTTCAGTAATATCTGTCTAAGTTGGACTTTGTATAAGACGAAAATCTCCTTAACATGGAAAGATTTTCAAGCCCTAAGAAACACAAGTGGTACTTGAGACTAGTGAGGGGGTCCAGCCCTATACCCCCCCATCCCCCATATCGAGGTCAAAATTTAATTGTCATTTGGAAAAAATATTTTGATGGAAGTAGAGTTCTACACTGGTCAGGTAATCCAATTTCACTCGAACCCCATCCAACCGATGGGTCTGGTTTAAAAAACAATTTTGGAAAAACAAACACATGCACAAGAAAATATTTGAGACAAACTTCTTACTATTTATAATTAAATGCAAAAAAATGCACGAGGATTTCTGTGAAAAATGTATATGACACATTTATAAATATTGTTAAAAACTAGTGTAAAAAGCTAACCTTAAAAATCTAATAATATACGTTGAACAGAATCATTACATAGAACCATAATTAGAGTACTGAAGACAGCATAAATTCTTAACATACCTCAATTGAATAGTGTGGTTTTCCTTCAAATGTATACTCAATCTTTTCCACCTTCATTCACAATTTTGTCTCCTGCATCAAAAAGCTTTGATTTTGAGAGCCCTATTTAAATGAAATTTAGCTGGAGCAATGTTACCAAGGAATATGAAGTGAAAAACACACATATGCACTTGGTAACACTTCTACAGCCTGTGTGTCTTCATCTGGAGTTATCGTGTTCCATTCATTCCAGGAAAATCTTAAGATTCTGAAAAGAAAAAACATCTTATGTACTTAAAGGTCAACAGAAATGTATTAACATATCCATATATGTATAAAACAAGGCCGAAACTAGCTTTTTTTCACAGAGGGCAAACATGGATTTTGGCATCTACACCCCCCCCCCCCCTCACTTTTTTGCAAAGTAAATTTACAAAGAGAATTTCACAAGTTAATAATAACTGATTTATTTTAAAATTAAAAATGGGCAATCACACTTTTGTCCAATATTTATAAAACCTGTGAAACTGGAATCAAAATTAACTAGAAAAATTCTGGTTTATACAGGTTTTCTTATTAGCAAATAAAATTGCTGGTTTTCTTTCTGTTGAAACCATGTAAAGTTTTCATTTAAGACAAGATTCTGTTGCACACAGATTTTACTGTATTTGTTGCCGAAACGTCAGTTGAGGCTCACTGTGGAGACCCGAAAAGTTTTTGGTTTCTGTCTGTCTGTCTGTTCCGCGATAACTGCCGTAAAAATGATCCGATTAGTTTGATTTTTGGAAGGTATATTGGTGAGATACCCGGAATTAGCAGTATAGTTTTTAGTTACATTTGGTTCATTCGTTCGGAAAATATAGAACATTTCTTTTTTGATCATAATGCTTTCCTATGGGATTTCAGACGATTTTGAAATTTTTCAGTCGTTGAAAATAAAATGTCGCATTTGATTAATGTATTTAAACGGTAAGTTATGAAGGCTAAAATTTATCAAGTCAGGTGTTAAATTATTCAAATTAATTTGAAATTTTGTTTATACATTCGTCAGATTTTTTAAATTAGGTGTATAATTTTTGGTGCAATTTTATACATCTGTTCTAATAATATAATACTTTTATTTTATCATTTTTTGCAAATATTAAAATGCATTCATTTTTATTTTCCTTTTCAATTTAACCGTAACCTAGCAACCATGTTTAAAGAATATCAAAATGATAAAATTCAAGTAACTCAGACGATTTTGCTACAATATTTTATTCGCAAAATAAAATATTATTGGGTGATTTTATATTTTATTGAAATAAATGAGAATTTATTTTGGTACAAGTTACCTTTTAACTACTATAGAATGATAGCCGAAACATTTTTATATGAGATATTATTAATTTTCTGGAAGAGATGCGGATTTTTCGTGGTTGAAAATTAGTATTATTTTTAAAATGTAATGTAATATCTCATACAACGAGGTAGTTAATCTAAAGAAATTAGCGTAGTAAAACGAATCCATACAGCCTGAAATAGCACAATTATTGGTAACTGAGATCATAAAAAGTTATCACAAAAAATACTTTATAGCGCCAAATCAAGATTGCTATTTAGTGAATTGGCAGTGGGCACGATTATGAAGGATTACACAATAAAAGTTTTCAGGTTTAAAAGTTTCCAAATAAGCCTATTTTGGGGAGATTTTAGTATGCTATTGCCATCGAATTAAATCAGGATGTACTAAGGTCAAATAAATATTGTACAATGGCCATCAAAACTGTTTTTCCGAAACAAAAATTGTAATAATACTAGATTTGTGAAATAGATAAGTGAATATATAGTAGATTCAGTTTACATTTCCATAAGTTGATTTTGTACACGAGATATTATTCAACTTATCTATCAGATGCGAGTGCTTCGTGGTTGGAAGGTAAGTAAATATTGCTATTTAGGTATTACATGAAATTATTTTCGAAATTTTTGCTTTTCATAATAAAACCAATGTGTAGAACGAAATCCAATATGTACTAGAATCATTCACACAAACAATAGGAAACCACGAATATAAATTTAATAAGATTACGGGGGGAAATGTATTTTTTTACCTAAAAAATAAAATAAGAAGTTCATAAGAATGTCAGAATATTATTGCATAAAACCGTGTTTAATTTAATGTTCCTAATTTCTGAAACCTTCGAATTATTTTATATGCGTATAAATATACATGTAATAATTTTTAAAATTTAATTTGCGTATTATAAGATGTTAAATATTATGAGAAATGAGATTAAAAAACATTAACTTTCATATAGCTGACGTTGAGGCTCCTGATCTATAGATTTACTAGTATTACATTGCAATTAGGCAGGCGTTTAAAGTCATATGAGTCACAATGTCTTAAGAACTGAAAAACCAGGATTTTCTGTAGGTATAACAATGAATTCCATTTCAATACCGTAAAATATATGTGTGCTATATACAGCCAATTTCACAGAAGTATCTCTTCCTATTAATAGACTGTTATGTCTAGATTCTTTCCTAAACCTAACATAAATTATCAAAATTATAATAGTGACCTAGTAGAACAAAAACAAATGATTTTTAACTAAGTGTTATATTTTGTGAATTTTCCAACCCATAGTGTTTAGTGTCCCAATCACCTCAATTCTTCTTTTGGATTTTCCAACTGAAAAACATTTTTACTCAAATTTCATATCTATATATTTTGTATCAAACAACAAACCAAATGTTCATATTTGGCATCCTCGGCACACCCTCTTAGTTTCGGCTCTGGCATAAAATAAGAGATTAGTGTTAGTTCTTTACAGAAGGGCCTGATTATCACAACGGAAAACAGGGCGGCCTTGTATTTTTCTTAAAGTGAGTACAAATAGTGGTTAAAAACATGTTACAAGGGCCCAATAGTGGATCTTTGTACCAAGGCCTCATGTAAGGTTAGTTAGGCCCTACTTTAGAGCATGTATTCATAAAAATCATGCATTTTATAAAAAACAAATCATGCTTGTTACTCTAAAGACACTCAATCTGAACAACAATTTAGTTACATTAAGCTTTAAAATGAAATTAAAATATAAAATAATATAAGAATCTTACACTTGCAAACACTGCAAATCAAACAATAAATTCGGCAAATCATTATTGAGAAAATAAATATTCCCTTTATGGTACTGCCCAACAAAATATTAAAATTAATAAAAGCATATAAACTGCAGGACTGCGTGGACAAAGATTAATAAATAAAAAAACATCGATTTTGAATAGAACGCGTGTAACTTATACAATAACATTTAATTGCAAGACAAAAATAATAATGATAATAAAGGGTACAGATTGTACTAGTTGTTAAAAAAGGGATTGTTAAGAGCAAGGCCCCCTTATCATAGTACTAGGCCTCACAATCAGCAAGTTTCCTTTGACCGCTATACACGTGGTTAAAAAGCACATGGTTGTCCTGCTATTGGCGCCATCTAACGACAGTAACAGGAGTATTTTTTATTTTGTTTTCCATATGTGTTTTTTCATTTTCTTTACGGTATACTATATGTTTGTCCTCTTCAAATGAAAATTATTTACTTTAAAATTGTCATATATTCCAGACATTTTTTTTTTCATAACATAAACTTATTTTACTGTTAAACCAAAATGGTTTATTGCTGTATTTCTTTGTATAAATCACATAAAGAAAAAAATCAGGAAAGAAAAATCTCATTTCATGAGTTTGCGAGTGATATTGATCTTCGAAACAAATTGCTAATATCTATATCTCGAAAAGGTAAATATGTAATGTAATTTTCTATTTTTTCTATTTTCATATTATATATGAAAGACATTTTGACTTTTCTCTTAGTTAGAATTTTATGTTACGTATAAATTTATCATCGTTTCTTCTTTCTTTCTTTTTCTTTTTTTAATGCACATTTTGATCATTTTATTTATTTATTTATTATAATTATTAGTCTATCATTTTATTTATTTTTGAAGTGATGGGGTATCATTTTAGATTAACATATCTTTTAAGAGTAATCTTCACTATTTTGTGGTCGAAAGTTTATATATATGAAAAAGTGAGAAGTTTACTTGAGAAGTTCCATAATTAGGTCCACAGCCAATTGGCGTATCTTGCGAGCATGGTTTGGCGCTGGCGCATATTTAATTTCTTTGTTGTAACTCAGGTACATTCCAAAACACATTGTTTCCAACATTGCTCATGTTTGACGCCAAATTGGCTATGGACTCTATTACGAAAGATTATCCGTGGTTTCATTTAATATAAAGTATCAGATTATTGTAAACTTGCTAAAAGGAAAGAAAAATCTCATTTCATGAGTTTGCGAGTGATATTGATCTTCGAAACAAATTGCTAATATCTATATCTCGAAAAGGTAAATATGTAATGTAATTTTCTATTTTTTCTATTTTCATATTATATATGAAAGACATTTTGACTTTTCTCTTAGTTAGAATTTTATGTTACGTATAAATTTATCATCGTTTCTTCTTTCTTTCTTTTTCTTTTTTTTAATGCACATTTTGATCATTTTATTTATTTATTTATTATAATTATTAGTCTATCATTTTATTTATTTTTGAAGTGATGGGGTATCATTTTAGATTAACATATCTTTTAAGAGTAATCTTCACTATTTTGTGGTCGAAAGTTTATATATATGAAAAAGTGAGAAGTTTACTTGAGAAGTTCCATAATTAGGTCCACAGCCAATTGGCGTATCTTGCGAGCATGGTTTGGCGCTGGCGCATATTTAATTTCTTTGTTGTAACTCAGGTACATTCCAAAACACATTGTTTCCAACATTGCTCATGTTTGACGCCAAATTGGCTATGGACTCTATTACGAAAGATTATCCGTGGTTTCATTTAATATAAAGTATCAGATTATTGCAAACTTGCTAAAAGAAATCTTGCCATTCGTTCAGCCGATGCTGAGGATTATATCGATCTAGAAAATTTGAAAGTGTCGAGCTTTATGAGTGAAAGCAAGCATAATTTCCTTTTTTATTCGACTAGTTTGAAATAACAAAAACCAAACAGTCATATATAATAAATATAGTTCCATTTAATGTGTATGAATTATAAATACTATTATTGTTATACTATACGGATGGACAGACAAACATACGAGCTGAAATCATAAACACTTTTTTTGGTGCGTTCGTAATTATATAAATACGTAGCACCTATTGTCGTCGCCTGGTTCGTCCGTCTGTCTATTTGTCCGTCCGTTTGTCCGCATATAACAACGCAAAAGTTACCCGACCGAATGGTTTGAAATTTGAGATATATTATCTTTGCAGAATTTTGTCGAGACATTTCAAATTTTATGAAAATCGAATCAAAACTTTAGAAGATATTAATAAAAATATTTATTAACAAATTTGAATTTTTTTTAAATCGGTGCTTTTCTGTTATAGGAGCTTGCGATGATTTTTAATCGTCAAGCGACCAAGATACTTATTTTATTACAGAAATTAATCTGCAGACGATAGAATTCATTTCACAGAATTAAAAATCATCAAGATCTGAATATTTATATAACTAGCTATAGTTTGAACACACCTCATTTGTCACGTTTGACGTACAATTTCCAACTTGTTAAAAATTTGGAAAGCATAAAAATGTTTAATAATCACTTAAATTATACGTGTCTCCACCTCTCCCCAACTTTCCTCCCTAAAAATAAATTCTTGTCATGCTACGCTTATGGTGTTTGTAAATCTTTTTTGGGGGATTCTTCCGTAATAACGTTTGGGGGACTCTTCCGCCTACAGCCAATTGGCTTGTTACAGTAAGTGTAATTTGGCACAAAACTAATTTAATTTTTTAACCAGTGTTGTAAACTCCCGTACACTTTGAACTACATTCTTCCAGCATCGCTCAAATTTGGCGCTAACATTGGCTGTGGACCTGATATTACAGAAGATTGACGAATACTACATTATGTATTAATTAATCTGATATTTAAATCTTCATTTTCAACAACATTTTTGAAAACTTGATGATAATTGTGCGATATATATATATATTACGTATTTATTTTTGCGTAATTCGAAAAATATTTTTTAAATTTTGTCAATAACATGAAATTTTTTCATAGCTCCATTTTTTTCTATGCATTTGCTTATGAGCTAGTATCGGTAGTATCCACCAGGCGGCGATACTTTCCGGAGAAAGTCAATTAATAAGTTGGCAATTACCGAGGACATTTTCACCCATAGACTTTCTCCGGATTGTGAAGTCTGATATTATGATAAGGGAGTCTTGGTTAAGGCTCTGCATCAGTAAAATTTGAAATTTCCCCCTGCCATGTTAAACCAATGGTCGTGGATTCCATTCGTTTTTGTCGAAAATCTCATTAGGAAATTAATATTTTTGACTTATTTTTTTAGTATCCTCTTCTTAAAGGATGTCTCTTACTTTCTATGTGGACAAAATATTTCTAAATTACATATATATATATTTAATTTATTGCTAAAGTCTTAAGAAGTCAGCGAGATGTGAATAAAACTAAATAACTCCAAAACTATTTGGAGTTTTAAAAACTGGAAAACACTGAAATAAAGTGCATGGTCTCATCTATTCATATAAATAAAAAAAAATCGTTTAAGTTTATTTAAACTCTAGATAATAGACAAATAAGCTGAAAATTGTTGAAAATTTCATCCCCCCACTAAGCTATAAATCAAGGCAGGAGGAGGACCACAGTTGACCTTTGACATCACACAGGTCGGAAGAAGGGTGAGATATTGGAAACGCATGGGATTTCAGTATGCTTGTAATTGTTAATACAGAACAGAGTCTGATATAGTGAAGATCAAATTATTTTGACAAACTAAGAGAAATATATATATATATATATATATATATATATATAAGTATGATTATATATAAATATATATATATATAAGTATGATTATATATTTTTTCTTTTTTCGCGAGGGCTTTATTTAAAACTGATTCATATATAAGTTTAATCTTTATTGTATAGGATTCCCTTCTTTATTAAAAAGTATAAAAAATCTCAACTGAAAACTTTAAAGATCGGCAACATTTTAATTGACGTAATAAATTAAATATCTTTTTAAAATAAAGATAAAAGTACAGAGAGAAGGTATCTTGCATAGTAAAAAATATGTTTGAATAAAGGGTTTATCAGATTATAAATTATTTATAATATATTTATAATTATAAATATTTTACAATAATTTAATATAAATTATTATTTATTATATTTATATGTTATATTATAATTTATACTTCCCAATTATGACATGATTATTATAATTCTCTGCCACATTGATGTAAAAATCTATGTTGGTTATATATTCAGTGTCAATTTTCTTGGTATACTGTCGCTTGATGCTGCAGCATACATTTGAAATAGCATATTTAGTTATACACAAATTGCAGTTATACACAAATTACGATGGGGTATCATTCGAAAGGTTTTTGAAGCAGTTTCTGGCATAGTACACTCACATTTCGTTAAAACATGTTTTAACTAATAATAAAATAATGAAAATTTATAGCAAGAATATTTTTTAATGAGAAAAGAAAAAATACAATTATGAGTTACAGGCTAGAGTACACCGCGAGTAGGGTTGTGCCTGACATCTGACCTCTGCAAGTCAACCCCAACCCAACCAAAAAAAAAAATCATCAACCCAAAACTCAACACAATTTGACCCGAAACTTATCCGATCCGAGCCGGAAGTGAAAGAAAATTAATACACATTGGAATACAGTAATGGAAAAGTAGTCTGAAGTTATGCCTCTAATATCAATATTATCCTATTTGTATAAAAATAGACATATATACACTCATTAATATTCTACTTAGTATTTTTCATTTGGGTTGGGTTGGGTTGATTATTGACGGCCAATTATCTACACTTGGGATATAGGCTCGGGGAGAGTGCCCTTCGTGGGTGTCTTTCTAAGGGAACCTAACCCGTATTTACGCATGGATAAATCCACGGCTCGAAGAAAACCACGAAAACTCCGAACGATTAGGCCGACGGGCGCGATTGGGATCGAATCCAGCACCTCCCGTCTACCAGCTTTGAGAGCAGAACCTCTCAGCCACTGGTGGGGCTATTTTTCATTTGGGAATATATATATATATATATATATATATATATATATATATATTGAAAAATCAGATCAACTAGACTTGAACCCGAAACATTTAAAGTCAACCCCAAACCGATCCGAAACGACACAAATTAGCGTCAATTCGACCGGAACCACGGGTCGTAAAATCTACTTACCCGACCCGATGCAGGACTCTGCTACGGGCTATTTAATAATTTATGACATGGTACTTTTAATACTTTTTTTTTTTTTTTTTTTTACTTTTTCCCACAGACACACCAATTTCAAACTCTTGCTCTTTCCTGGATTTCGTTCAACCGGCTTCTCCTCACAGATCGCAAAATTATATATTAAATTATGATGAAATTTAAAAGCATGATTACCTATGTAACACTTTCGAAATTTATTTGAGGATATCGACGCAAGAGGGTGCCAAGCCACATTTGTGAACTTCTGAGATATTTCAATTTGAAAATTTGATGAAATACTCAAATCGAGATATATAACATAAAGTTTCTTCGCCAATGTCTTAGTAACATTTGAGATATTCTGAGTAACAATATGGCATACTTTCATGATATTACTATTACGTTTTTTGTAAATTAGCTATCTTCATTGGGGGCATAAACATCTGGGGCAAAAACGAAACCTGTCACATAAGGCTGCCATCAAGTGACATTAGAAAAAAAATTATATGTTAGATTTTGTAATTTACAATATTAGGCAACAGATTACAGTGTTAGATTTGTTTCACCAAAATCTGTGGCTTGGCACTTTTTTACCCTGACCCCCTCATTTTCACTATAAAGAAATGTACAGCCACCCCCTACTTTCAAAAACTTTTTTCTTAAACTAAATATTTTTTTAAAGCCAAAATCTTATTTCAAAATTTAATCGCCTACTGGCAGAGTTATAGCAAAAACCCGGATTTTGGGTTTTTTTTTTTTTTTTTTTTTTTTTTTTTTTTTTTTTTTTTAAGTTAAAATAAACATAAGTTTTTTTTTTTTTTTTTTTTTAAGTTAAAAAAAATTAATATTTTAAAAAATTTTGTTTTTCTTTCTTTTAAAAAAATAACAATTAATAATAATAAATAGTTAATTATATAGTTTTGCTTTATGAGATTTTTGTTATTCAATAGAGTTTCATAAAATGTTTTAAATTATTATCCTACAACTAATTAGCAATATTTTACTGTTAAATTATTAAGATAGTTTTTTATTTGATCTGTTAGTTATATATAAATGTGATAAGTAGTAGATTTGTTCATATAAGTTCAAGTTTTTCCTCATATTCATATTTACTTACATGTAATTGCTATTTACAAATATTTTGTCTGTTTAAAAATGTATGCAATACAAGAAAACTTTAAAATAATTAAATTATTACATGTGAAAAGCATTAAATGGAGAAAATTATGCTATATTTAAAAAGTCCAAATAATAATATTGCCAAACACTTTCAACTGAGTAACATTAAATTAATACTCGTGAATAATAAACGAGAGAAAAAAAAAATTTAAAATAAGTAAATTATTACAAGCGAAATGCATTAAATAAGAAAAATTATGTCATATTTAAAATGATTTTCTTATAGCGTCTGAAAATAAAACTTTTCTTCTAGACGTTATTATAAAAGTCCGGAGGCAGCGACATGTTTTATTTTCAATTTTGCTGATTTTTAAATGTGTGATAGAACTTACTTAATCAGTCACGAAATAAGGCGTCAATACTGTCATGACCGTGATGAATGCAGTCTTGAGAACCGAAAAATCTTCAGTTAAATGGAAATGAATGGCAACCCGATTACAGAAGATCACCACTGGTCATTCAATCTGATGTAATCGGGTGATACTTTTAAAACAAAGCAAATTAGTACGTATTTAGAATCTGTGGGGTCTGGACGGGGATTTGAGTTACAGTCCAGCGCGGGTCGGGTCTGCAACTCAACGTCTGCAAGTCAACCCCAAGCGCCCCCCCCCCCGGAAAAAAAAATAAATAAAAATAAAATAAATCATCAATTATCCAGAGGCAAATTTGGGGGGTCCTGGGCACATATGCGTATGCCCCCCCCCCCCCCCTACACCGTTGCTTACAAAGGCCTTGAATAAAAAATATATATATAATATCGAAAGAAGTACTTTTTAAGATAACCACTGTTGAGTTTAATAATTTCTTTAAAACATCAATTAAAAAAATTAAATTTGATAATCATTAATTTACTTTTAAATAATTGTTTGATAATTATGAATTTATAATTGAATTTTATAATAAACAGTGTGGTGCTAAAAACCTTTCTCTATGCAAGTCCATGTATCTGGAATGATAAAGTATGCAACAACTAATAATAAATTTACAGCAGTAAAAGGTATAATTATATAAAATATTGGCATATCCTATTAATCAAATAACTTTTTTCTTTCAAATGCCCTGTCGTAAATCAGGCACTGCAATTCTCTCGATCAGATAGTGCTGCTATTATTTTTCAAAAAGTTATTCAATTTTTTCAAATTTAAAGTACCATAACTCGGTGAATTTTGATCGTAACAGAATGGAATTTTTACTGTTGTACTTGTAAGAGCATTATCCCCCCTTCCCCACAGTTATACAATAATTTTGTAAGGAATGTATGAAAAGAAAGTTGCGAAAAGTTACAAATTGTAGGAAAATGTGTTGTTTTAAAATTTTCATTAAACGATTTTCAACTAAATAGTTTTACCACAAGAATAGTGTTTTTGCTTGATTAAATCATAAAACTTCATAAAACCATTTAATAATATCAGTAAAAACTTTATCTTAAAAATTTACAATGGTGCATTCTGTTTGCAAATTTTAATTACCTTAAAATTTTTTCTTTGATTAGCCCAAAGAGAAAGAGACAGATATATTTTTGTCCATTCAGATGAAATTTCGTTATTTTTTGTCTCTTTTTCTTTCTTTTAAGCGTGATGGTTTTAATCATGGTTTGAAAAACAATTTAAAATACTATTTACAAACATTATGTGAGCTTGTTCTTTAAAAGTAGCAGCGAACTTCGGTTGTGTCCACGAAACTTATAAAATTGAGGCTATAAAAATATAATATTGTGGCTTAGCCATAAAAAGTATACAGATGATCTCTGCAATAGTATATTTGATTTTTAATAAATCCCGGTTACAAAGAGAGAGAAATTTGATTTCCAGTATAGTAAACCAACAAAAGTTTGGTACATGGTCTGCCGATAGCTTTAATCAATTTTTATTTAATGAAGTTATTTTTAATGAAAGTTTTTATTAATGAAGTTTTGCTCTATTCTAAAAAATATTTCTACAGATCTAATAAAGCATTTTAGTTATAAAATTATCTATACCTTTGGAATGCATCAATTATACTTTTGTTTTTACTCAGGACTGGATTTATCTTGCTGATCACATTCAATTTCATAAGAAAAAGTTTATTTTCTTTCATCTATCTTGACAACCCATTCTCTCGTTATTTTTTCAGTATTATCAGTAAAAGTAATAGTAAAGTAAGTAGAAAAACTGTATATTTTTATATGAAAACCGATTTAGATTTTAAAATTTGTTTTCGTTTCAAATTAAGCAGTTTTACATTTAAATTCTTTAAAAATTCTGCTTCTTTAAAGTAAACTGAACAGAGTCTTGAATGAAATATGGAAAAATTATCTGATCTTTTGCAGGCGTGCAGCATTGATTTCCATACGATAGTATGTGTTAAAAACTAGGAAATGAAATTCCTTTGGAATGTGTGGAAGAATTAGTGCATTCTGCAATGCATTACCAATTATTTTAATTACAAAATTGAGAATTAAATTAAGACATTATTCCCCTTCAAAATTATTATATGAACATGAAAAAAAATATATTACTTATTATCGCGAAAAAAAAAATGAGAGTAATGCGAAAAAAAAAACACAGGGACAATTTGAAAGTCAAGGACAGGGTGACGTACTGCAGCGTACTGCCCATCTCCTCGATCGGTCTTTTCCGTGTATTCTATTTACCATGACAAAATCCATCCCATATGAGATGAGACTGGACTTCCCCTGCCCTCAATCCCCCTTACTGCGTTGACAGCCGAAGAAAGACATGGGCGTGTTTAGAAAGGTGGAATGAAAATGCAAGCGAAGAACAGAAATCCGGAAAAAATTTTACTGAAGAAGAGCCTTAAGGCTGATCGTCACTCATTTTTAAAATCCTGTTTCGCTCAGATAGCAGATCAGTGCTTACCCCCCCCCCCCGTGCTGTCAAAGAGGCATTACCGTTAAATGCCCTGAAGTACAACAACCTGTATCGCCAGTCTGTTGACAGAATTTTTGACTCTGTGGTCAGGGGAAAGTGACCGCAGCTCTCTCCCCCTTTAGAGGAAGGTGATCTATTTTCGTTATTAGGGTGAGAAGGATTTTGCAGAGAATTTTGAACTCTGAGTATTGTTATGTGTGCAACTTGGACTTTCAACAGGCAGTTTGAAACATTCAGAATAATTTCGACTTTTATACCGGCATAAATTTATTAAATACCAGCTCTTTAGCAAATACTTGATGAAATAAAATTTGGCAATAAAAAATGATTCAATGTAGTTTTTCTGGCTAAAATTATTTAGATGTACCTCTTGCTAAAAGGCGTTATTATAAATAGTAAAATAAGTTTTATTAGACTGTTGACATGTTTCATGATTTAGATGTTTTAGCTTACTTTATATTATCTTTATTGTATCTTCAAATTTTAAAATACATATACATTAAACAAAATTGTTTCTGAAAATTTTCCAAATTTAATTAGATAATGTGCAATATTTTTTTAATTTTTCTTTAGATTGCGTAAAGCAACATTAATTTACTACTGAAGAACCAATACACACTTGATTGTATAATTACTGCATTGTGTATTTTAAACAAACAAACACAAAGTATTGTTATAGATAAAAATGATTAAACATCATCATGTAATTGAAATGGAGGGAGAGTGAAGATTTTAGTAAGTCTGTAAGTTGCATATTCTTTTTTTCAATATAAGATATCTAAACATGTTCCATAAATTTATTAAATACGTTAAAATTCGATATTTTCTTGGGATTTTGTGCCTATTTTATAAACGATAATATATAGCCATCAGTATTTCGCATTGGATAAAACAATGAAATTCTTTTGTGAAATTGTGAATGTAGTAACTTCCGCTCTTAAAAAAAGGACAAAAAAGGGGGGGGGGGAAAGACGTCAAAGAATTTTAACAAAATATTTTTGATTATTGAAATTATTTCATGCATTGGCATTTATTTTAGCATTTTCATAATGAAATTAAACTAGAGTGCAAAATGAATATAAATTATACCAAAAATACTCCAAGTGGTGTTTTCTAATAGAGCTTTATTTAGCAAAAACATAGTATGAGATTTACAATAATGCGGCCATTACTACAATATTTAAAATTTATTATTATCCTTTTTTAGTTTTGATCATCTGTCAATAAAATTAACACTAATAAAAAATATTAAAATTTCCGAAGCGCAATACATAATACTAATTTTTAGTTATTTCTGCCATTGTCATCTATACAATTAAAGGATACAATATTCAATATAAATACATTATATATGCAGCAATATACCGGGTGTCCTAAAAAGGACTGACTGATTTTAAAAATCAATAACTTACAAACGGTGACAGATATTTAAAAAATTCTTGCAGGAGAGTAATGTGCGATGTCAGGAGTTTTTTTACTGCGATTCCCAGTTTTAGTTTGAATTATCATCAATAGATGGCGCTGCGAGCAATAGACGCTCAATCGAGACCAAAATTGAAATCAGGAGGTTACATGTATGGAGTGGGTCTCATTCACCAATGCAATCTTTTTGTTAGGATCCGATTCTGAACTCAGTCGTTATATTTTCGATGAAATGTGTTGTTGCTATGGAAATAATGAATTCTTCGATATAACCACAGCATTCAGAATTGGGCATAAATTTAATAAGCAATATGACAGTGAGCAGACGATTTTATATTTATGAAGCTTTATTTTCCTGGATTAACTTACTTTTTATTGTCTGATTTAAAGAATATTTTGTGCATTGCATCTTAAAACTAGGACAAGAGATTCAGTATTTTTTTTCTCTTTTTGTTGTTGTTAAAAATTTCATAAATTTTGTTAAATTCCAAGAAATTTTAGATCTTTTAAGGAAGTTTGTCAGTAGATTTTTATGCATGTTGAAACAAGTTTAAAAGAATCTTGGAAATGCTTCATACTTTGTAAGAAAGAATATTTATAATACTGGAGTACTACCGCTTGGATCAAAGCATAATAGCGACTAGAAGTGGTTTCCAAAAATAAATTTAACGTAAGGAATGCTCCGCATCCGAATACAATTAAACAATTGTATTAGAAATTTGTAAAGAGCGGTAGTGCTGCCGACGGTTTGGTAAACAACGTTGGACAACATAAATCGGCCATGACTGAATCTAACGTGGATGTTATTAAAAATGTTATTAATCACGATTCGAAAATATCGGAAATGCATAACTCGAATAAAAAACTCTTTTCTGCAATTCACGCTCATACTTGGTAGCGCTTACGAATTCTTTTGTGTTGCCCTGTATATGATCTATAACATTATACACACACGTAGTATGCAAAAATGTTTTTAAAACCGTTTACCATAACTGAAAGCGCACTTCCAGCAATTATCGCTTATAGACAGTGTGCCGAATACAGTACTGCAACCGAAATCTTTTGCTTGTCCCTGTAAATGAACGATAAATGTTATGTACATCATACTATACAACAAGTATAAATTAGTAAACCTCAGTAATGTATATCAGTTTCATTATATTAGAAATGCTGTAACATAATTAAAATACGCTTCAAACAGTTTTTCCCCGTAGGCTATTATGTAACCGAATTTTTTTGCGTAGCCTTGTAAATGTATGATAAATGCTTTACACTCCATATTCTGCAGAAAGCATGTTTTAGTGTACGTCATAAATGTAAATCAATTTCATTGTGTTTGTAACGGTGTAACATCGTTAATATTTTTTAATTATATTATAAAAATTAATACACAGTAAACGATTTTCCCATGTACCATCATGTAATGAAATTATTTTGGGTGACCTTGTAAACGAATTAAAAGTTCTACACATACAATATTCGATAGTAAGCATTTTGTAGTACACTTCAGTACTATATATATATATAAATAGTGTAACATCATTGAAATACACTGCAAATAATTTATCCCATAGACCATACTAAAACGGCATTCTTTTAAGTGCCCCTGTAAACGAACCATAATGGCTGCAAACTTCATTTTCAATACAGAGCATGCCATGGTAAACCTCAATATTAAAAGTTCTACATACACAATCTTCGATCGTAAGCATCTTGTAGTGCACTTCAGATACATACATGACAATTCAAATATATTTACACAAGTTAGAGCACAAGCAGACGGCCAGATAAACCGAGTGCATAAACACTTTTCAAATGTGTTCGAAAATTTTAGAAAGAATAAATTTGATTGATAAAGAAGACACTCATTTTTTAAAAAAATTATTCTTCTTGGAATATAACAAGTTTTAAAATTTTCGATATTTTGAACATTGTCGTTACACATTTCGATTTGGAAGAAATCGTTTCCGTGGAAACAATACTATTACTATTGTTGCTCTGACTCCTACAATATTGAAATCATACCGTGTCAGTTCAGAATCGGGCCCTAAAAAATATTGTATTGGTGAACGAGACCTACTCCATACAGGTAACCTCCTGATTTCAATTTTGGCCTCGATTGAGCGCCTATTGCTCGCAGCGCCATCTATTGATGATAATTCAAACTAAAACCGGGAATCGCAGTAAAAAAACTCCTGACATCGCACATTACTCTCCTGCAAGAATTTTTTAAATATCTGTCACCGTTTGTAAGTTATTGATTTTTAAAATCAGTCAGTCCTTTTTAGGACACCCGGTATATGTATGATTCACCAAAAAAAAATACGATAGTATAATACTATTAATGTATGTACATATGAGAAAAAGAAAATCATTAAATAAAAATTTGTGTTGTGCAAGACCCCCCCCCCCCCCTCCCCTCTTTCTCCCACCAAAAATATCCATAACAATATTAACTGAAACAGAAAAATAGTATATTTGGCGTTGCATATTCAAATTTTCATTTTCAAAATTATACAATTGTAAATATAGACACAAAAACAACATATAAGAAACTGCTACAATTTCTATATTATATCTGTAATATATACTAGTTACATTCTGAATGTAAATAATATCTGAATTTTCCTTTTTTTATACAGGACATATAAAGAGCAGTATTTATGTAAATTGAAACTTAGCAACTAAACAAGATTTTAAAAATCGTTAATTATTCCAAATTTTCCATAGTAGAGTTTTTCCATTCATTAGGAAGACTCATAGTTATCTCCCACATATTTTAGTAAATTATTATTATTATTCTTATAATTTGTTTTGATCATATTTCCATAAAACTCACACTATTAAACATATTCAAAATTGCGAATTCTTCCATTGCCATCTTTACAATTATACAATATTCAATATATAGATACAATATATATGAAGCATAATATTATTAAAAAATTCAGCAAAAAATGCATGGGTAATTAAAGCAGGGTATCGATCTCAGGATTTCATGGCCTTATTTACGTATAAGGAAAATTCTCATAATTTTCTCGTAGAAGATTTTCCTGAAAGATTACATAAAAATCAAATCGATTAATTTAATGAGATATGGGGTAAAAAAAAAAAAAGTTCTGAGACCTTTTTTTATTGTCCCGCGTTATACAACAATTCATAAGCTAACGAAATCCATTTTTATTTATTTATTCTTTTATTTTTTAAAGTTTTTCATCTGTTATTAAAACATTTTTTGAAACAAAATCCATCTAGATATATCAAAAAATATTGGATACTTTTAAAGATCGCATATAGGTAAAAATATTTTCTAAAAAATAAATTAGTAACCGGTTCATTTATAACCTACTTTCTAATAAAATTAAGGTCATTTTCTAAAAATAGTCATACAATTTTTTAATACTGCAACATTTTTTTGTAAAACAAGAAATAAAAAATGAAGAAAAAAACTGATAATCCACTGAAAAATGCAAGCAATATAATGTACAAATAAATAATAGATTACTAGTAAAAATAAATCATAGATAACGATAAGTAGCTATACATTACGATTTTACTCAAAATTAATTTGAATGTTTTATTGATGGAGGCATTTCGATATTTTGTGTTTTAGGGTTCAAGAACAAGCAAAAACGTCTATATGAAAAATTGTAGATGCGTAAATATTTATTTAACTAAATTTTCTGAAACTGTCAAGCCATGCAGTTCCTAGTTGCTGTGGCGGAGGATTTTGCCCCTAAATCAAAGTTCGTTTCGATAGATTTTCATTTAAAAATATATAAAATCCTACAAATTCGAGCGTGTACGCTGTCGAAGGTAGCAGTACCCCCCAGCATTAGGTTCGTTTAGAAAGTTTTTTTTTTTTTTTTTTTTTTTTTTTTTTTTTTTTTTTTTTTAAATATAAAATGAAAACAGATCGGAGCGTACATAGCACCGGAGTACGCTGCCGAAGGCAGTGGGGCCCTCGACTCTAGGGTCATTTGGATATATTTTCGTTAAAAAATATAAATTCATATCAATCCGAGGATGTCGAAGGCAGTCGTGTCCACTGTCAAAGTGTGAATCCATTGTCGTGTGTGAATCCACTGTTGAAGGCAGTGTGGCCCAACATTAGGTTCGTTTGGAAAGATTTTCATTTAAAAATATAAATAACTGAACACTAATTTTAGATATATTTGAGGTTATTATCGCGAGCCTAGGCAACAGCGGGCCTATATATATATATATATATTCAATAAAAAATAAATAAATATCAGAGAATAATTTTAATATATATGCAAATTAAAAAGATGAAATCATCCTATAAAAATGAAAGCAATATTGCTGATCTCAGAGTAGTAGCCTCATCTAACAAGATTTCAACACCTAACAAGGAAAAAAAACTTGTGGAGAGAGAAAAATAGGTTGTTCTAGACATATTACGCGGTATAGTGAAGTGACATTTTCTGAGTTTGTCGTGCTATTTTCTAAATGCACCTAATTGTTTCAAATATATGCTCACATTATGCGAATACTACCGGTCTGCGGCTGAAATTTCCAGGCCCGACCCGATCTGCAGAAAAAAAATTTCCCCGACACGGCTCGTTATAAAAGTTAAAAGTTCGGCCCGATCCTGACCCGGTATAATGACTAAAAGTCAAATACAGTCACATCTATTAAAAAATGCTACACCTCCCAAATTTATTTCTGCCTATGCCCAGTTAAACTACCATATTGATTTATTTTAATGAATCTCTACTTGTTTGTAAATGTCTGAGTTATCATTAAAATCTTTAGTCCATGTTCCATGGCTTGGAGACTTAAAAATCTGAAAAATGCTATACAGCAAAATCATCTCAACACGAAATCACATAGGAGAAAAGGAAAATCCGTTATAGACAGGTACTCTGTTTATCATGTACATCGTCTACTATAAATGTATTATACTCTTTTTTTCACGAATTATTATATATTTTCTATCTTGCATGGATCAACACATTTTTTCCGTAGATAGGATTCCGTCATAGACAGGTTCCTCTTCATAAGTTTTACTACACTATAATTTTTTGCCTACATATATATGTCATATTCTTAAAAAATTTCAATTGTAAAATAATGTCGATATAAAAATATATATTTTTTACAAAAAATATTGGAGCAGGCCAAATTTTATGGATTTTTACACAGGGCAGGCCGGGCTAATTGATATTCATATGGTTTCGCGGTTTGGGTCGGGACCAGGCATGAAATTTCGTCTTATACAGACCTCTAGTAAGCCCTGAAAAAAGAAGTCTGATCCGGCCCGGACGTAAAAAGAAACGCTTCGTCAAAAAGTAAGGCCCGAGAAACCCTTCCCCGAAAAGAGCAAAGACTAGGCCCGGCCATCCCGAGTCTCGCTAATAAAAATAGACCTGAACCCGGCTCGCGCACTGGGCCGGGCCGGGTTCCGGCTTCACACCCATGCAGATCTCTAGCGGATACACTGTGCTATTCCCATACATGCTATACCGTTTTCTGATTGTCCTGTGCTGTTATTAGTGTTTAGAATAAGTAATATACAAAAATAAATGCAGCTTATTTGAAAATTAATCTAAATATAATAACCAACGATACCATTTAAAATTATATTTCGCATTATGCTCAAGTAATATTCATTTGCCAAATACAAATATGCAATTTCCAAATAGTATATAGCATAGTAATAACGCTTGACGGCAGTGTTTTAAAAAACTGTAAAATGAATTTGTTTCGTGATTGCATTATTAGTAACGAAGAAACTACATATAATTACTTTGACACGGGTGAAAATTTTTAATTCATCTTTTAATAAAAAAAAAAAAATGTGAAAAAACATACAGAGGCTAAAATTAAAATTTGTGCTTAAAAAAATGTAATAAGAATTAACGTAATAATAAAAATAATTAATTTTTATGTTGATGTTAAATACCATTTGATGTATTATTTCGAGTATAATAACTCGCCTACCTTATATAAATTCTAAAAGTGAATGTAATTACGTAAAACAGTTACAAATTATGTTACAAAAGTTACAAATTATGTAAAATTAACTACATTAATTTGTTTTATTGTTGCATTAGCAAACAATAAAACAAAGTGTGAAAAATATATTTGAAAATTATTAAAATAAACTACATAAAAATTTAAAATAATCAAATTAAAAACATGGAAATAAACTGTGCTTATGAAAAACAGAATTCTGGATAAGAAATACACTATACTAGCTTGAACAGCCCTAAAACATCTCCCCCTACCTAACTCATCACTCAAATCGAACAAAGAGATCGGGGAATCCTTTCATATCGGGTGATAAATTGCCTGGCGGGGGGAAGGAACAGAACTGATCAAAATAGAAATATGTGTTTTATATTAATTATAGCTTCTTCTAGAATAAATTAAAAAAAAAAATTATATCAATGTATAGATCAGAAACACTAGTTTTTTCCGCGTTTTTTAAAATTTCCAAACAACCTATTAAAACTGCCAGAAATTCCAATTTACTGAGGCATAGTAATTATTTTCATCATACTCCGATTATTCCACATGAAATCAAGTATTTAAAATTATTTAAAAAAAAAATTGAAAACTGGGTAAAGAGAGACAAGTTTTAAGAACTGCATGCAAAAAACAAAATTTTAAAAACTCAATTTGTTCATGAGAAATCCTTAGAAAAGTGAGGAAAATTATCCCCATTGGATTAACATGGAGAACGGAAAAAGAAAATTTAACTGATGAGCAGCCTTAAGAGATATAGCTGCTCAGTTACAATGACTTTAAATAAAAGTGCATGAATACATACTTTCCCAGTTGTGTGTATAAAATCTATAAAATTAGACAAATCTTATTTTTACAAAGCAATTTTTTTTTTTTTTTTTTGCCTAAGATACGAACTTTTCATCCCCACCCACTTTATTATTATATTAAATTCGTAAAATAACACCGATCAAAAATAGTTGAAATAACATGATCAGATCCTAACATTACAGAAATTGTAACACTGACATAACCAAAAAAGACAGAAAACACTTACCTGATATATTTTTTGGGACGACTTTACCTATGCTTGACCCAGCCAAATATCGCGATAAAACAGGTTTAAAAAAGCGATAAAGTCTTGGCGATGGTCAGAGCGATAACTTGCTTTGGGTGGTTGAATAATGCTAGCCAATAAATACGCCAGCAGTAAGTACGTCATTGAATTTCTGTTTCCAGGAGTGGAGGTTGAATAAAGGAAACATCTGTTCGACGGGTAATAGTGAATGAACGTATCAGGTTCTACGGAAAAGGTTGTGTTTGAGATCTAAGGGTGGTTTTGGTTCCTGAATGATAATAGACTGCTAGAAATAAGAGATCCTTTAAAGGGTCACATTTTTAGCCACGATTATTTTACTAAGACAAAAATTTCATTTTATTTTGAAATGTGATTCTTAGTGAAGTTAACACTTAAAAGTTATTTTATATTAAAGTTATTATGATAAAAATGGGTTACGGTTTTAAGCAATCAATATTCAGAAATGATTTTCATTTAGTTTACTCACTGTTTTCTGGGCAATTTTCACTTATTTTCTTTAAAATTTATGTGTTTTCTTAGCTATTATTTTTGTTTGTTGAAAATGCATTACTAAAATAAACAAGTTGGAAATTGTACGTCAAACGTTACAAACGAGGTGCGTTCGTACGCACGTTTTAGAATTAAATTCATGATATCCCGTGCGTAGAACGGGTTAAACAGCTAGTTAAGTATATATTTTATGACACTGTTCATACAAATATCTTAACTAGTTATATAAATATTCAGATATATATGTATCAGCTAGTTATATAAATATTCAGATCTTGATGATTTTTAATTCTGTGAAATGAATTATATCGTCTGCAGATTCATTTCTGTCATAAAATAAGTATCTCGGTCGCTTGACGATTTAACATCCATCAGAAGCTCCCATAACAAAAAAGCACCGATTTAAAAAAAAAAAAATCAAATTTCTTAATAAATAATTTTTATTAATATCTCCTAAAGTTTTGATTCGATTTTAATAAAATTTGAAATGTCTCGACAAAATTCTGCAAAGATAATATATTTTAAATTCCAAACCATTTGGTTGGGTAGTTTTTGCGTTGTTATATGCGGACAGACAGACAGACAGACGGACGGACCAAACGACGACTATAGGTGCTACGTATTTATATAATTACGAACGCACCTTCAAAAATACAGAAAATTGTTGACTGAATCAGTTTTTTTTTTTTTTTTCTACTTTTCTCAATACAAACTGATCTATGTGAAATCAATTTATACTAATAAAAGGAAGTTTCGCTCTTTGTGTGTGCGATGGCTCACGAAATCTGCCGCACGTTACAAATATGAAAAGTTGGTGGTGGGTTGACCAAGGCAGGTCTTTATGCATCTGTCGCTTTTTTTAAGATCCGAGCTCCTTGGAGCCCATTGTAGTTTTTGTGCCCTAAATTATTAATATAACGTCCCTTTTTATCCGATCTTCGTTTTTGGGATCCTTTTCCTCATTGGGATCCATTTCCTCATTTAGTCCCCCCCTCCCCATTTTTACGTTCCCGTTAAGGAGACAGATCACCTTTAAAATGGTCAAAAATTCAATTTCAAGATTTTGATGTCAGTAAATAGTGCATTTTATTCTGAGTACAAAGGTACCAACGTTTTTCAGAGGCGATAATTATTGACGAAGAAATAAAGTAAAACGCAATCGTCATTCTTTGTTTTTGAATGGGGAGTGAAAACTTTAAATCCATTTAATTCACAACAATGATTTTCAAACTTGCGCGCACGATTTCTCCAAAAATAATTTAGATAGAACTTCAAAAATTTTCAAACTTATTAATGTTGCAACAATGAACAAAATGAACTAGAATCTTTTAATTTGATCAATAAATTAAAAAATAATTAACTGTAGGAGAAATCGTGCGCGCAAGTTTGAAAATCATTATTGTGAATTAAATGCATTTAAAGTTTTCACTCTCCATTCAAAAACCAAGAATGACGATTGCGTTTTACTTTATATCTTCGTCAATAATTATCGCCTCTTAAAAACATTGGTACCTTTCTACCAGTAGCACTTTTTTCTCACCAGTAGCACTTTTTTCTTCTCACCAATTAGCAGCTTTTATTTTGCATGTGAATAAATTGGAAACAATGCTTTGATGTTATATTTTTGTTTGTGGTACTTAAAAAATAATAATAAAGTTAGTGAAAGGCATGTATTTTAAATGTTTGTTTTTAAATGAAAGTTATATGTTTTAAATGAAATGGGTAAAAAGTATTTATTTTAAATGAAATGAATGCAATACGAATAATGGTGATGGGAACAATATTTGACAATTTATCACCTGCACCTGGCTAACATAAAAGTACCAAAAATTATTTCCATTTAATTGCCATTTCCTTTCTCTACTGCATCATGTGAGAGAGGCTTTTCACCTTATATATAAACATATATATCCTTGTGAGAAGAATATTCTGTAATTACTTTTTTTTTGTGTGTGTGAGTTTGCACTTAGAGACCTTCCTTTTAAGTACGGTGTGTGTGTGTGTGTGTGGGGGGGGGGGGACGACGAATAACTCCTTTCAGATCATTTACAAATTTTATAAGATGCACAAAATATTCTGTTAAGATGAATACATAACGTGAAAAACTAACATAGAGAGGGGAAAAAATTAGCATTCAGCTGTTATAAATGAAATATAAAATTAAGTTATAAATGAAATATTTTTAAAAAGGAAATAAAAATAAATAAATGATAGTTTGATATAAATAAATATTGATGTACGTAATAAAAATAATTTATAGAATTAAAATAAAAAATAACCGGGTTACCATGTAAGGCATAAAATTGTTATTTTGTTGCAATCGCGCCAACGTGTATATATGTTGCGTATATGACATATGTGCCTTAACACATCAAAAGACCAAAAATTTCTTAAAAATATGTTGCCACCTATGTTCATTTTTGAAAAGTAAAATCTTGAGATTAATTCTAAGCAAGTTTGATGTCAATGAGTTTATTTTTTGGAAAACATGATTTTTTTTACTGAAACGTCCCAGAATTAGGACGATAGGCATAAATGGGTTAAATCTTGTGGACGTACTGTTATTAATTCAATTTGAGTAGACTGTTTCTGCAACAAAATTTCTTTAAAAGAGAAAATAAATTTAAATAACATTAAATAAATAATTATATTACTTATAAATGTCCGATTAAATAAAATAGAAAAAGGAAATTTTTTCTGCTATTCATTATTTAAATAAATTTCAAAAAATTAAGCAGATTTTAAAACATTTGTACTACAAGATAATATTGCACAAACCATTATTATTGTGTAAATATTTATCAAGAATGCTTTTAACTGTGACATTAATAACAAAAAAAAAAAAAAAAAAAAAAAAAAAAAAAAGAGATACCTTTACTAGAAATTCTATTTCTTATAAGAACACTCTCTAATTTATCAAACAACTCTATTCAATTTTTTTTTTTAATTTCTCGAAGCTTCAAAATTTACTTTTAACAAATAATATAGTATTTATACCTTAAATAGAGTGTGATGCGTTCAATTTATCTTAAAATAATGAAAGATTTCATAATTGTAAATTTTACTTTATGATTGATTTTACATCAAAGTTTGATGCAGTTCCCCCCCCCCCCCCCGCTCTCTTGTGTACAGCTTTTTTTATTATAGTTTTGAGAAAAATAAAATGATGTAACAAAAAAATTAATCCAGTTACTTAAATTCAAACTAAACTTTTAATATATTTTTTTTTTTTTATGTTCTCCTGTTGAAGTTTACCTTAATGGTGAGCTTGTTTTGTTTGCAAATTACACATTTTAAATCTGAATATATATATAGATATATATACCAATGGGACCCGTGCGAGAATTTCGCACTGCAATCCAAATTTTTTAGCATTGTAATATTTTTTTTTTATAGATTTAAACTTCTAAAGAAACATTAAGAATAAAAGTACCTGTAAACTACATTGGTACAGATGTAGCAAACGCACCGGGGTTTCTTTTTGTCGCCAAAATGGTGATTTTTTGCCTTGCGGGGTAACATATATATTTTACTTCACAATGGAGTACCGTAGCGAAACTTTTATGCGTAAAAAGATAATGATATAGGCATTGTGGCTCGACGTGTATCGTGTATATTGGCCATAGCATGAGTAACGAATTATAGTAAACTTATTATTCTGTTAAAATATAAAAGTGAATTATGTATATACATTTTTAAAAAATAAAGAAAAACATTTTATCACAAACATCAACAACTTTTTTTCTTCTATTTATTCCCTTATTCCAAAGATATCGTTTTATCGTCTGCTGCCATAGCAACATGAATTAAATTTCATTAAAAAAAATTGCTCAGTGGTAGAAAAATATTTTTCTAAATCGAATGGTTATTGAACAACTCAACACTTTAACAGGGGAATTTTTATTTGTTATTTAGATATTTTAAAATTGTTTGTTGTCATTGCGTTTTTATTCTGAGTTACAGCTAGTTTATTTATTTTTTAAATAAAAGCCGTGTGTGGCAATCTATATTCGGCCTTATAGCAGAATTTTCCCCTCTTGTTGATAGCTTCGTTTTAATTTGAAATTAAGACTACATCTGAGGTGCTGTCTTAGACACCATATAACATGACATTTGAAATAAGAATTTATTTTCTCAACTGGAATTCAACAGATTTTCTTTGTAAATATATAATGTATTTGTATTGATGCAATAAATAATTTTTGTTTAAATTTTTTTTTATTTCATTTTCTTTTATTCATTCTGTATATTAAAGGATTGATCTGTAATGTTATATTTAAATAAAGAAATAAACATGTTTATTATAAATAGTAACATTTATGATATATTAAAACTTCATACTTGACAGCTCAAAAAAAAAAAAATGCATGATTTTTTGCCTTGCGGGGTAACCTGGTGACTTTTGCTTTGTATGGCAACTCAGTATTTTATAATAAAATGAAATGTGTATGTAAATAAATTAAAAATAAAATGATATAAAATTAATTAATAAATAAAATATTTAAAATGTGTAGTAAAAATAATGTGTTAAATAAAACTGTGTGTAATAATAAAATTAAATGTGCGTGTTTTAAAGTAAAATTATAATACAATTTTATTATAAAATAAAACTAACATGTTTTTGCAAGCTAGGCCTGACAGGTATTCAAAAATGGGATTTTCTCGCCAAAATAGCACCACAAAAAAGTTGCGCCAACCTCGTTGCGTCTGCTATATCTGTTCCTTAACATTAATTAGTCAAGCCAGAATATCAGCTCATTTATTGCATCAAACTTACAAAAAGGCACGTGCGAGAAAAAAAAATTACAATTGTATTTAAAAAAAAAAAACACGTATTGAAAAAAAAAAAAAAACATGGGACAATCCATGGTGTCTTTTTCTCCTAAACATTGCAATTTAAATTTTGTTTTTTTAATCATAAATATAGAATAAACACGTGCAGAGATGTCATACTTTATCTTTTTTTGTGCAATTCTTTTTATAATCATTGTTGAGCAGGATATAATCCGGAATTTTATTTTTGTGGCAAGACTAATTTGAAGAAAACCTTTCATTTCATTTATGAAAACAATGCTGATTTAATTTTTAAATATCAGCAAATTTTAATCAAAAAACATGTTTTAGGAAAATGTAAGTGTACTATGTCAGAATCCTGTTCAAATTCCTTCCATATGATATCTCATTTGTCGTTCTGTGTTTCGTATTTTCTTAGTAAAAGGGATGTTGACAGGAGAAATAATATACATAATTTTTTAATGCAAAGGGTTTGCTTTGCATTGAGTTGCCCCGCAGCTAGTTTAAAAATTAAAATAGGAGAAAGGTGGGAGAGTTGATACTGAATAAGTATGAAAGTAAAAAGTTAAAAAAAAAAACCACTCTTTTAAAAGCATTCAATGTTTACCATTAAAATCATGCTTAATTTTAGGACTGCTATTCATGTTGTTTCAAAAACTTGTTACAATACATTAATTTGACATGCCTCCAACTATGGAAAATTCACCAGTTTTATTTATACTTAATAGAAAGTGCAAATTATACTGAATTTATTAAAAAATATATTTTTGCTTTCTTTTTTAAGAAAACAGAAAAGGTGATAAAAGCATTTTTTTTAAACTATGCATCCAGGATTTCTAAATTGTTTTTTCAATATATAATAATTTACCTAATATTAAACAATTATTTGATAAAAGCGTATTTAAAAAATTACTATTATTTTTTTTTCTATCTTTTAGTGTTTAAAATATTTATTGCTGCAGTTTCACAGCCAGTTGACATATTTTAGTGAGCATGGTTTCGTACATCTCTGTTGTTGTTGTAACCATAAGGAATATTTGGTGATTTATCACTGGCAGCTAATGGAAAAATACCTTAAAATTCATTTATTATTTTACAATTAAGGTGAACAACAACAACAACAACAAAATATATATCAGGTTTGAAAAGTTTAGTACTATTATAGTTTTTATAAACAAATATTTACTTGTTAGAGGGGTACTGCCCTCCCTATGCTTATACACGTGTCTTAATTTAAAAGAAAAAAGTACCATGGCCCTAATATTCTGCTGCAACCAACCTAGCATAACTCTCCCTCCATTTACATATTTGTATTTCATACATTCTTTGCAAAATTTAAAACATATTTTTTCTTCAGCAAAAGAATCTTTAAAAAAATATATATCTATGCATATAAATAGCTGTCAACTATTCCACTTTTTTGTTACCGCTATTCCGAATAGAAGTCTTTGCCTAATCTTGACATGATTTAATCGCAGAATTTTGCATTAAAATAAGGTCAATATTACTATCCGGATTTAGTGGTAACACAAATAAGGATTAGTTGGCAGCTATGCATCTATATATAAAATCTAATGAATGAACAAATAGCAAAAACATTTATAAAAAAAAATTCAGAAAATCTTACTTGCTAAGCATTTTTTTTATCAACCAACAATGTACAACATACACAAATGTCCTGGTAAGTTCTAGTGCACAATATTTAAAAGCTCTGGCTGATATTTAAGTATTCACTGAAAATAAAGAAGTACAAGAGCAGAGCTCCGTCATAAATTAAGCGCTGATTGCTAGATATCTGGTATTCACTTATAAAATTCATGTAAAATAAATATTCTAATAATATTGAACACTTGGTGCAATTCAAATCCATCAAAGCAAAATAATCTGATGATTTGAAACTATAAACAAGCATCTTTGAATGCACAAGTGTACAAATCTTAAAATTAAAAATAATGCCAAGGGGCCATTCAAGTATTATGTAAGCAGTAAGGAGGGGGCTCAGGGTATGATATTTTTGCTGACAGGGAAGAGTATAGAGGGAGGTCACAACAACTCTTATGAAAGCATTAGACAACGAAGCAGCTAAATCACAGCAACAAGAAAAGAAGCATGATGGGAAATGAGCATTCTGCGGTCCGCTCGGAACTTCAAACACATAACATTTCTATGATTCCTGTTAAAAATTTTCGTTATGATGCCTAATTAAGTTAGGGCCTATTGTTAAGTTTTATTGTTCAATGTGATAAATAACAATATATTAAAGCCATTTCGCATTCTTTGGATACCACAACCGCTATATATGCCTATTTATATAAATTTGTAAGATTAATAGTGTAAATTACTGGTAACTGTTTTTTCTTGGCAAACAGTGTTGATGTGCAAAATGTCAAAATCATACATAAGCAAAAAAAAAATGAGGGGGGGGGGGTCTACTATTTGCTTATTTTTTCTTACAAGGGAAGGACGGGGTATAAAATTACTAAAAATATGCTTACGGGTATACTTGAACAACCCACTATGGTCACTTGAGGGATCACATCACTGTACAACTTATGTTTTATTCATGTTCGATGCAAAATATCTCTTCCCCGTCAGAACCACCAGTAAAAGGGAAAAGGTTGCTAGAATTTACCAGAAAATTCATATCGTCAAAATTTGACGACTTTTCAATTTTTCTTAACAGGAAAATTTTCCCTTTTTTTTTTGCAGACAAAAGCATTAGTTTTAAGCTTAAATTGATTATTTTTTAAAGATTTGTGCGATAAATGGGCCATATCAATGTATATTTTAACTATTAATACTAGCTAACCCCCGACTGGTGTTGCCGGGCCCATGATAATAAATTTAAAAAGAAACATCAAGTTTTTATTATTTTATATCTTTAACTGGATTTTGTATGACATTATATTTTTAAATGAAAAATTCGTGATATTTAGTGATAAAAGAGCTCATTTTCTTGTTTATGTAGGGTCGTTTCATAGTTTTAAAATAAAAAGTTATTTCTGTCCAAACTCTTTGAAATCTTTAATGGTGATAAATAAATGGTTTTACAGCCCATGTAAAAATTTCGTGAAAAAATATTGATATTTAGTGATAAAAGAGCTCATTTTCTTGTTTATGTAGGGTCGTTTCATAGTTTTAAAATAAAAAGTTATTTCTGTCCAAACTCTTTGAAATCTTTAATGGTGATAAATAAATGGTTTTACAGCCCATGTAAAAATTTCGTGAAAAAATATTGATATTTAGTGATAAAAGAGCTCATTTTCTTGTTTATGTAGGGTCGTTTCATAGTTTTAAAATAAAAAGTTATTTCTGTCCAAACTCTTTGAAATCTTTAATGGTGATAAATAAATGATTTTACAGCCCATGTAAAAATTTCGTGAAAAAATATTGATATTTAGTGATAAAAGAGCTCATTTTCTTGTTTATGTAGGGTCGTTTCATAGTTTTAAAATAAAAAGTTATTTCTGTCCAAACTCTTTGAAATCTTTAATGGTGATAAATAAATGGTTTTACAGCCCATGTAAAAATTTCGTGAAAAAATATTGTTATCTAGTTGTAAAATAAATGTTTTCTTCTCGTTTTTTTCTTTGTTTTCATGTCGGCTCCTTTAACATAGCAATGAAAAAATAGTTTTCATTTTCAAAACTCTGTGACATTTCAATCAGTTATAAATATAACTGTATCCAAGCTCACTGTAAAATTTTGTCTGAAATTATAATTTAAAATGCAAAATTCGCGAAAAAATATTAATATTTAGTGATAAAAGCACCCATTTTCTTGTTTACGTATGGTCGTTTCATGGTTTTAAAATAAAAAGTTCTTTCTTAGTCCAAACTCTTTGGAATCTTTATTGTGATAAATAAACGGTTTTACAGCCGCTGTAAAAATTTTGTGAAAATATATTGTTATCTAGTTGTAAAATAAATGTTTTCTTCTCGCTTTTTTGTTTGTTTATTTCTGCATCGGTTCCTTTAACATAGCAATAAAGAAATTGTTCTCATCTTTCGAACTATCTGACATTTCAATCTGTTATATATAACTTTATCCAAGCTCTCTTTAAAATTTTACAAAAATATATGCATATTTAGTATTGGAACAATGAGTTCTTAAAAAACAGCTTTAGCTTTCAATCTCAGAGCAAAAATATATTAGAAGATTTATCTTAATGCAATGTTGAGGTGACTCCATCTGTTTTCAATCAACCCTTTTCAATTCCCCTAGGCTAAACGGGTGAGGGCTAATCTATCAGGTTTCCCCTTTCTGGGGGGAGAAGCCTTCAAAAAAAAACGTTGGTGCATGCGCAAAGAGATGATATTTGTGTGGAAAATTTGACAGAATGTGCCTTTCATTTTAAATATAAAGATAAGCTAACTAAATATATTGTTGATCACTTTACATAATTTATCATTACAATAGATACTAGACATTAAAAAAATGTATGCATGGCTTTTTTTCTGTGAGATGTGTGTTGGGGGCGAGTGGGTGCATTCTCCTAAACATTGTGTAAATCTAAGGAGACAAAAAAATTAAAAGATACTTCCTCATTATAGTTTCCTACACAATTACGATTATCCCACAGTTGTAATGATTTTGCCAATCTTATACAATAGACTCCTTTAAATCCGCATAGCTTAAAACCAGAGGTTATGCAGATTTTAGAATTTTGCAGATTTCTGGTCACTGTTTTGTTTACATTTTTTAAACAATAATTTGATTTTAATAATGCACTGAAAATTATAATGAATGTTTACAATAAAATAAAATAGTTAAGAAAATTAAAAATATGAAAAGTAAAGGTCAAGTAAGTAATTATTAATGCATAACTAAATATGTATAATGATGAGATATTTTTTTCTTTAATTATTCAGTGAAACTCGCCTAATAAATGTACACTCATAATTAACATAAAAATCTGAATCGGACTGAAGCCCCATGAGTTTTGTCACAAATTTTAATGCAATCTTTTTTTATTAAGTATCATAAACGTCTTAAGTAATATTAACAAAAATGGGATAAATCATTACAATAACAATAAATGCTTACTTTTGGTTAAGCTTTCTCCCTGCTAGATCAGTTGCTGGTGAACACAGCTTTTCCCATTTTACAGTCGAAAAAGCATTGCTTGCGTATACAGTTCAAATTATGCATCAATATACAACAAGCAATGCTTATCCAACTATGCCACAGTGTAGCAGTAGTTCTCACCAGAACATGGCAGCTAAATAGCTTCAGATGTGGTCAATTCTTCAGAGGATGGCTCTTGGGAATGCCATGTCAGTGCTACAGACTTGCACAAAAATATAGCGGTGTGGAGAGTCCTCTCACTTGTAGGTCAGTAGATGGAAGAGAAATGCCAATTTCGTGGCAATTAGACCATGTGGTATCTTGTGAAATAAAAGTTGCTCATGTGGGTGAATCAAGTTCCTTCAATCATAGTGATATCTACAGTCGTCCAGGATACAACAACAAAATTGGCTCTAAAAAGAGAGAAGATTTCATGTTTTAAAAGTTTGGTTGAAGTAAAAATTAGGCTAGAAATATTTTAATAAAATTTTCAGTTTAATAATATACACAATATGAAGTATAGATAATGATAATTTGTGGGCTTTTCCAAAATATTGTTCATTAAGTTAAAAATGTCATAAAATATACATTTATATTGGCAGGCACAGATGTCATATATGCACCACATTAGCGTGACCCCCCCACCCCCCCCCAATTTGGCGAAAAAAATAAATTGTTGTTTATTTGCTTTTAATTCTATAAATTATTTTTATTAGGTATACAGGGGTCGATGCAGGTTTTTTTTCTTGGGACCCATTTTGTGGAAAGTGAAGGTTATTTTTGTGGAATTAATTATAGTTTTGTGAAAAGTAACATTTTGCAAAGAAAGTTTAAATCCAATTAATTGAATTCAAACCAGGCATTTATAAACAAAAACTTTTTAAAATCCTTTTGCTGAGGTATTCCTCTCTGGTGAATTTGTTTGTTTACAAATTACACATTTTAAAACATCACAAAATAAATAAATAATAAGTTTTTATCGAATAGAATTTTGTGAAGGGCCCCTTTTTATAAAATTGATTTTTGTGAAGGGGGCCATTTTATCAAATTCATTTTTGTGAAGGGGCCCCAAATTTTCCCTGGATCGACCCCTGGTATATCAATATTTATTGGAACAGATGTCATATGCACCACATTAGCACAATTCCCCCCCCCCCCCAGCCAATTTGGCGAAAACTTTGTTCTTGAATATTAACGTTACAATGTACAATAACATTTATAACACTAATGTTATAATATATATTAATGTTTTAACGTTATTTTATTTTTAAATGAAACAAAATCACGTGCTATTATTGCATGCTATTTGTAACTAATATTCAAAAACAAAGTGATGTTACAATGTACAATAACATTTATAACACTAATGTTATAATATATATTAATGTTATAACGTTATTTTATTTTTAAATGAAACAAAATCACGTGCTATTATTGCATGCTATTTGTAACTAATATTCAAAAACAAAGTTTTCGCCAAATTGGCAGGGGGAAAAAATCGCGCCAATGTGGTGTGTATATAACATCTGTGCCTTTATATTTTACAGATTTATTTAAAATTGACTCACTCAAAAAAATTTCACTTTTAAATATTAATGATGAATCATAAAATGGTTTCCTAATCTATTATTAAAATAATAATTATTTTTAAAAATCTAAAAATTAAAATGGATTTGTTTTTTACATTGGTAAGTTCACAGCACTACTGTCAATCTGCAGATAAAGAATTTTATCATCTATCTCTCAGACATCATTACAGAAGCATAAAATTTCAAATAACAGAAGTTGCATAATGCAACATTGTATCAGTTTAAAAAATATATCACTAGAATATTCACTAAATTTTGTTTTCTTAATTAAAATATAGTAGAAACCTAAACAGACTCAATAACATTTATCAGGATATAACAATCATCTTATAACTGATAAAATATAAATATTTGTAAAATACAGTAGAAAATGTTACATAAGACTAAATGAAATACAGCAAACTATGTCTAAAACAGAATTGACCAGGACCGAGAAAATTTTCCATCATAGAGAATATCCTACCTCAGACAGCGTATAACCAACACATCCTACAAGAAAGCCTCCACACAGGGTGCCTGACGTCACAGCTAGTCGTCTATCATTACTACGCAGGAGATTCAATGGCTATCTTCGGTGTTTATTATTATTATTATTAAAAGAAAAATATGTATATTTCTAATAGAATGCAATGAATTGACGTTTATTAAGCTTTTTTTTAACTAGTCAATAAGTGACTGGTTTTAAAATAAGCGATATTGCGGAAAGGGATGAGCTTATTAAAAAAAAAAAAAAAAAAGTAGACCAAAGAAAACTATGAGGCAACTATATATTCTAAGATAAGTCGAATTCTTACATCAACTATTTATTTTTTATTGATATGTCTTATGTACTTAATGGCAGTATATTCTATATATATATATATATATATATATATTATTTTATAACCAGGGATTGATATTTTTTATTTTATTAGGTTTTTAAATGTCTAATTTGCAGACAAAACAAGTACACCAAAAAGGAAAATTTTAGCAGAAAGACTTAAAGAAGTTATTATTAATAAAGCTTGGTTCGAATTGGAATAACAGAATTTCGTGTTTCCTTAAAAATGTAATTTTTCAAAGAAATAACTTTTACTTTTCACAAAACGGGCACCAAGGAAAAAAAAAAAAAACCTGGATCAACTCATGATTAATTTATTTATTCATCAGCTTTAAGGTTTTTTTTTAAACCTTTTTATAGAACCAATATTCATTTCTAATATCTATCATTTTCATAAATTCAATAAAACTACAAAAAAGCATCTAAAGAATTTTCCTTTAAATATATAAATATATACGTGTACTTCAATTTAATTAATTATATTAACTTATATATCAATCTATGTTCACAAAGCAGACATATGAGTTTTAGCTCTTTCTAATTGAAATTGAATATAAAATTATAAATGAGCATTTCTATTGAATAAGCATCATTTTTCATGCTTTTAATAGAAATTGTTTATAGAAGATTTGTGAAAAGTTCTATTTTTAAGGTAAAGAGTTTTGTGAAGGGTTCTGTTTTGGTATGAAAACTTTTGTGAAGGGTCCTGTTTTAAGATGAAAACTTTTGTGAAGGGTCCTGTTTTAAGATGAAAACTTTTGTGAAGGGTCCTTTTAAAGACCCAAAATTTTCCTAAACATATCCCTGTATTTATTGTATAATTTGATATTTCACAGCTATATATATACATATATATATATATATATATTCACAGTATGCTTCTTAAAAATTAAATTTATGCTTTAAAATGAACATCATTTTTTAAAATTAAAATATACTAATCTTGAAATGAACAACTACTGAAGTAAGTATATAGTATAAATGTCGCTGTGAAACAGAAACTCAATATTTTAAGGTAAATAAATTTCTTTTGAGAAGTATTTTTTACCAATAAAATCAAATTTATGTAAATAACACATGTAAAATTTTTATGCATGTACAGGTAAAAACGATTTTCTGTCAGAAAGTGTTTATATTTGACTACAGTTTTAATAATCGATAAGAATTAATCCTTTTCTATAATACAAGCTACAAAACATCCTAATATGCAATTTACTCAACGCAATATAGTATTTGTTTACATACGAAACCTTTTTTTTTGTTGTTGTTTGTTTGTTTCTGTGAGACAGTATAGAAAAGATTGAAATTACCGATGTTGCTATAATGTGATATTGTTTTTCATTTGATTTAGTATCTCAAAACAAAAATTCTCAAACTAATTAACAGTAAAACAACTAATTTTTTATTTACATTGATTATCAGTTAATTTCTTATTACTGTCAAAAAAAAAAAAAAAAAAAAAAAAAAAAAAGTTAGTGACGAAAAATATTTGTTATTCGTGAACGTAAGTGGGCGAGACCTCTTAACATTTTGATATTAAAAGATATTTCTTATTGAAAAATTTTCATGCAAAAATAAATAAATAAATATAAAATAAACAAAATTAATTAATTAAATAAATAATATAAATGATTTGCTTAATTTTTATGATAATTTAATAAATAAACACACATGGCAACGATATTATTTTAGCTTTTAACAAAACTAACGTTAAAATTTTTAATTTTTCCTAAAGAAAAACGCAACGTAGAATTCAAGCTGATGAATAAATAATTTAAAATAACAATTCTTGTAGTAATAATATTTTAAAATTACTGTATTATTTATAAAATAGATTAGAAATACTGCCATAAAATAACTTAAACACAGCAATTTGATATAAATAGTTGAGTAAAAAATGGGACTCACCTTTGAATATTTATTTGACTGGACATTGTCGCTTTCTATGTCTGAAATCCTCTTGGTTTTTTTTGTTATCCATAAAACTGGAGAAATCCTGTCTTTTTATAGCTTGTATCCAATTGTTTTTTAAACCTTGATGCCTCTACCAAGTGCACACTACACATTTATCATTCCTTTTATTTTTTAAAATAAATGTATTAGTAATAGGTCTATTTTAATGCTAACACGTGTTAAATATCTTTTAGTCACGTACAAGATGTTCGCATTCACAAAGTTGTTCTGCGGGTTATATCACTCTAGAGTAACCTGTTTGAAAATCCTAGTAGGACTAGTGACCATGACGTCACAATCCAGTTTGTGGGGAGTAGAGCTACTAAATATATAGGCTGACTCGTCAGGCATTTTTATTCCCCCTGGACTGGTTCACGTAATGTGTTTCAATGGCGTTGAATTGGTTTCCGTCTATTTTTTAACTTTAAAGGCTTAATTATGGGTAGTTGTTCTGCTATTAATTGTACGAATCACTCAAGAAAGGATCCCTGCAGGCTTCAATTTCCTCGTAAACATGAAAAATTGCCAAATTTAACTATTAATTGTAGATTTTATTCTTCCCGAAATTTTTTGTTCGCCAGCTTGGCGGTAACGGCGATTTCAAGGACGTAGCGCCATCTAGTTCATTTTCGGGAAAACAATGTTTATTTCCGACTTTTTTTTTATTTTCAAAAGCACAAAATTAAACTGAAATTTTATGGAAAATTTGAGAATATTAATATATAATTAAAATTTATGAGAGTTTTCGAAAGAACTATAATATAAAATAGAATATTTTAAAGGAAATTTATTTTAAAAAGAACAGATTTCTTTTCTTTTTTTTTTCTTTTTCTTTTTTTTTTTTTTTTACATATTCATTTTTACCAAATAAATGAGTTTTATTTTGAATTTCGAAAAAAAAAATCCTTAAATTTGTTTAAAGATAATTTTATTATTAATATTTCATCAAAATACAGTTATATTTAAGAAAATATATAAATAAATATTTTAAACAATTTTCATAATTAAATGTTATTAAGAAATGGAGTATATTTTTATTGTAACTTTAAGATATAAATTTGTTTAAGATAACGAAGGATATCTGGATACTGTGAAAGATCATTACATTTTCCTATTGGAAAGAACAGTTCTCATATTATTAAAGTGATGAAAACTTGCTACACATGAAAACTTTTTAAAAATTATTTTAAATAGAAGTTTTTAAATATTTATCACAAAGTAAAAGATGAAATTATATTTTTAATATTATTTTTCTTCAATTATACTTTTACATCATCAATTAATTATAATATTTTTTCATTACACTATTAAGTGAAGAACACTCAGATACATACACTCAAAAAAAAAAATCATTATTTTTTGGAAAAAAGTACACTTGAAGAATAAATTTTAATTGTTACACTAAGGTAAGAAATTGCTGCTGATATTCTGATAATAATAATAATAATAATAATAATAATAATAATAATAATAATAATAATTTTTCTATGGACAAATAAAATAAAACTTTTAGAAATATGTAAGAAATAATTAGATAAATTATGCAAAGAAAAAAAAATTGTGGGGGGGGGGGGGTAAAGTTTCGAAAGGGGGAGGTGCGCTTCTAGACTTCAATTACTCTATACTACAATACCGGGTCACTCCATGAATTCAACACTGCTTATATAATTAATTAGTGAAATGAATGTTCATTGTAAAACCAAAGGTTTTCTTATTAAAAGTAAATAACTTTATTGCTAATTTTATTGAACAATAAATAACATACAGGCTACAATTTGCAATGAAAATCAATGATCAAGAGTACGTATTTTATTCGAAACTTTCATTCCCTATCGTACTTTTTGATAAATTCTGCAAAGCAAATAAGACGGCGATAAATGCGCCAAATGGGTCCTACAGGAAAATCTAGCGCCAACGCTTTCCCACTTAGGAATATTAATGTCGGTTGATGCGCCAGCTCTTTAGTATAGAAGCCTTAAATGTTACTAAGACATTGGGAAAAAACTTTACGCTGAGAAAAATGACACTTTCAAATCTGAGTAAATCGATGTTTTTTTTTTTTATGAAACATTTTATTTCAAATAGGACGACCCAATGCTTTCAATTCTGAAATACCAGAAATACTCAGAATATTGAAACATGGACATACTCAAAACTGAGTACATGATGTTTTATTCTTGAGTGTGTGCATATTTTCAGAAATGAGTATATACTGTTATGAATTTTGTATATATCTATAAATATTCCATTTGTTTAAATTTATTTTATTTTATTATTGTGAAAATTGCAGTATTATTAATGTATTTCCTATTGAGCATCATGTAACTCAATGCTAAAGGCCTCAGGTGGTTTGCAAGGAAAACAACCTTACAGCATCGGTTTTTATAATGGAGTCTATGGAAAAATCGCCAAGGAATGGGTTTATCGCCAAGTTGGCGATGGTTTTGGCGACATATCGCCAAATGTCGCCAAGTTGGTGACGGATTTGGCGACTTTTTGTGCAACCCCCCCCCCCCCTTATACCTGTACATTGGGATCCTTTCTCGCTTAGGTTCTCTATCGAAAGTTAAAGCACTTTCTGGTAATTTCTAGCATCTGAAGGCCCTGGAATAATCTGGAAAGATCTCTGAAGTCTATATAAGGGACCTCCATCAGTTCAGTTCAGTTAGCTGTCTGTCAACTGCGATTGAATTCATACGAGAGGCTTTGCATTGAGAGCTGTGTTACTCGGATCGATTTTGTCGTTGATACGTCGTATTGAACGCATTGTTTCTGTGTGAAATTTTGCTGCGCTTTTATTGGATTTGAAGATTACTGAATATCTTGTAATTTTCAGAAGATATTTGTGATCGTATTGTACTGTTTATAGTGAATAAAGCCTTTTTTTTATTGTTCTTATATATTGGCATCAGTCCTTTCGAACCCCGAGCTCACAACATTTGGTGTCAGGAGTGGGGTTGAATGCCGATTACCAGAGCAATGGAGGCGCAACTGACTAAATTATTGGAGAAATTAGGAGAGATGGATGAGAAAATGACTGCCAACCTTGGCGAGTTGGAAGAAGAAATGAAGAAGGAAATGACTGAGAATCAGGCTGAAATGAAGGAAATGTCGGAAGAATTAAAAAAGGACATTGTTCCGTATCTATTGGCGATGGAACATCCCCCCCTCTCTTTTGTTTTCTGGCAACCCGCTAATGTAACCTTGTGTGTGAAGTAGATGTGCTCGGAACTCGGTGGCGACAAGCCGCCGTTACTGTCTTTCTCTTTACCGTATTTATTAATAAAATAAATACTATAGTATGATATACAGTCCATTTTTTATCTAAGTTCGCACAACTAGTACGAAATCTCCGCACATTTTTGGTCCGTCGAGCCGGAGGTAATCAGCGCATCTTCAGTATTTAATAAAAACTTCTGATTTCTTTATCTTCAACAAGAAGATCAACAGTATGTCGGAGGCAGCAGTTACGACTCTAAATCGAAAGCGCGGCAACATCAAGTCTCAGCTCACCAAAATATCCAAAGCGATTAACGAAGATACTTTTGAAATATCTGAATGGCAGTCTCATTTGGAGTATTTAACTAGAATACAAGAAAAGTTCGAAGTGATCAAGGAGGATTATTATAAAATCGTGAAAGAGGACGATTTTGAACAAACAGAGGAGCAACTTTCTCTGCTGGATGAGGACATTAGAACATTAGAGGTAAGTCTTAAAACCTCTATTAAGAAATTTTATTGTGAATCTAATATTGACATTAGAACATTAGAGGTAAGTCTTAAAACCTCTATTAAGAAATTTTATTGTGAATCTAATATTAGCGCTCCTTCAAGTAATGATATAACTGTTAGTAATCATAAATCAATTATAAAACTGCCCAAAATTCCATTACCGGTTTTTACTGGGAAAATTGAGGAATGGAGCATTTTTAAAACTGCTTTTAATACGCTCATTACTGAAAATTCTGATTTGAACGAAAATGAAAAGCTTTTCTATCTTCGTGGTGCTTTATTGGGCGAACCGAGGCTAACGAAAAAGACAGGCTACCGCGATTCATTTCACTTATCTTTTTTTACAGACCGCCAGAGTGACGTGATGCTCTTTTCGTACACCTGCATTGGTGGATTCGACCACCACGTGACTCCCGCGGTCTGTAAAAAAAGGTACGCGTAAAGCACCGCGGTAGCCTGTATTTTTCGTTAGCCTCGGGGCGAACCCAAAAGCATACAAACCCCAGACGATAGTTATACGTCTCTCTTTAGTGCATTAGAACAACGGTATGAGAACAAAAGAAGAATAGTAGATTGTCATATAAAAAATATTCTCAACTTGTACCCAATCAAACATGAATCCGCAAAAGATCTTCGAAATTTATTAGATAGTGTTAGAAAGAACTTAAGAGCCCTTAAAGTTTTAGACTATGAAAGAGATACATTCTCTAACGCCATATTATTAAATATACTTTTAGACAAACTTGATCGAGACACTCGTAAACAATATGAGCTCACGTTAAAAGATAACGAAGTTCCTAACTTTGACGAATTTCTCGAATTCTTAGAACGAAGATGTCAAATCTTAAATATCATCAGTGCTAGTTCTTCTTCAAAATTCAATTCTAACTCGGACCGTTCTAAGTCTTTATTCATGAAATCTGATAAAACACAGAATAAAAGGTGCAGTCTATGCTCTGAAATCCACCCGTTGTACCATTGCGAAAAATATAAGACTATGAAATTAGCAGATAGAATAAATATTGTCAAGAAAAACAAACTTTGCTTTAACTGCCTGAATTCCTCACATTTATTATCATCGTGTGATTCAAAAAATACTTGCTTTGTTTGCAAATCAAAATTTCATCATACTTCCCTACATAAATATTCAGCGCCACAAGCTGATCATTACGAGGTCAAATCAAGCGTCCCAGACACAGCGACGGCTTTTACGCAACGAGAGAATTCAGAAGACGATACTCCCAAACATTCTTTTTTTTCTCATGGAAACAATAAATCCGTTTTGATAAACACGGCGATAATTTATATTACAGATTCTAATGGGGTTAAAAGACCGTTACGTGGCATTTTAGACTCTGCGTCAGAAAGTAATTTTATCTCATTTCACGCGGCAACTTTGTTGGGATTAAAGAAAGAAAAAATTCGTATACCGATTGCGGGTTTGAATGATTCAACAATAAATATAAAGGCAAAAACTGCAGTTTGCTTATCTAATAAAAGCGGGGATTCTCAATGGAATATTGATTGTCTAATCACTCCGAAAATAACAAATTTCAGTCCGTCTAGAAAGATAAGCATTTCTAATTTGAGCATTCCACAAATAAAATTGGCGGACCCTGAATTCTTCATTCTGGGTGCCGAACTGTTTTTCGAATTTTTAAATGCTGATCAAATAAAACTGAAAGATAATTTAATTCTGCAATCAACTTGTTTTGGATATCTGGTATCTGGTAGTGTTTATGATAATAATATAAGGCATAATGAAACCCATTGTTTTCTAACAAAAAATCTAGAAGCACTCAATAAGACCTTGACCTCATTTTGGGAAATAGAGAATGTTGATGATTTAAAGCCATGCAGCAGTGATGAATTAACATATTGTAATCAACATTTTGATAAAACGCATTTCAGAAAGGAGGATGGGAGATACGTAGTTGAAATGCCGTTCAAACCAGAAATTTCTGAAACTAATTTAGGAAATTCTAAAAAAATCGCATCTAAAAGATTAGATTATTTGTGGCAACGCTTAGAGCGTGATCCAACAATGAAAAATTTGTACATAGATTTTCTAAATGAATATAAGTATTTGAAGCACATGCATGAAATAGAGGAAAATAGTGATTTTGAAGACGGTTTTTATTTACCTCATCACGGAATCCTGAGACCATCAAACAAAACTACCAAACTGCGCGTCGTTTTTGACGCAAGTGCAAAATCCACAACTGAAAAATCTTTAAATGATATGTTATATAAGGGAGGGGTGCTTCAGGAAGATCTCTTTTCAATATTAGTAAGATTTAGAAAGCACATTTACGCATTCACGACGGATATAAAACAAATGTTCAGAATGATAGAAATTAACCCGTCGCAGCATAAATTCCTAAAAATTCTCTGGAAGGACAGTAAGTCACCGCCTGTCAAAGTTTTCCAACTCTCAACCGTTACCTACGGGACCGCCTGCGCCCCATATCTAGCAACCAAAACTTTGCAACAACTTGCTTTGGATGAAAAAAGGGACTTCCCATTGGCTTCGAATATTTTATTAAATGATTTCTATATGGATGATTCCTTGTCTGGTGCTTCAGATTTAACCCAAATGCAATTAATTCAGCAAGAATTAACGCAACTTCTCCAAAGAGGAGGCATGAGCTTGCACAAATGGTGCTCCAATGGAGTACAGTCTAAGGATCAGGAAATATTTCCCCTTGACAGAAATTCCGAGGAAATAGTGACAAAAACGTTAGGAATGCTATGGAATAGCTTCAGTGATACATTTACCTACAAGGTAAACATAAGTGAAAAACAAAACTTTACTAAAAGAGATGTCCTTTCACAAATAGCTCGTATCTATGACCCCCTTGGTCTACTTGGACCGGTGATAGCAAAGGCAAAAATCTTCATGCAACAACTGTGACTACTCGATGTTGATTGGAACGAAATACTACCTCCACACGTTTCTCAGCAATGGGAAAACTTCATCGCAACATTACCGGAATTAGAGGCAATTAAAGTGCCAAGGTGTTTCTTAAAGATGAACGTTAAATCTGTGGTGCTGAACGGTTACGCAGATGCTTCTTCTAAGGCGTACGGTGCAGTCATATATATTCAAACTATCTCCAACACTAATGAACGATCTAGTCAACTTCTTTGCAGCAAGTCCCGTATTGCTCCGACGAAAGTAATGACTATTCCTAGACTGGAATTATCTGCATGTCTTCTTCTGACAAAATTGACTAACAAGGTCTTAAAGGCCTTAAAACAACCTTTCGACTCCGTCCAGTTGTTCTCTGATTCAACTATAGCACTAGCGTGGATTGAAACTTCTCCAAATTTGTTAAAGACATTTGTGTGCAACAGAGTGTCGCAAATCCAGCAGTTATCAAAAAACTATAAGTGGTCTTACATTCCATCCGAGAGCAATCCAGCTGACATGGTTTCTAGGGGACTTGACGTAAAAGCTCTTGCTGCTAGTGAACTGTGGTGGTAAGGTCTACAACTTTCAACTGTTAGTGAACAATCTTTAGACACTATTCGTAATCCAGATATTCTGTGTGACAATTTTTATGTAAATGAACTGAAACTTCCTGCAAAAATGACTCTTTTGAACATTAATGACTCTAATTTCATGAATGATTTATTTAATTTAACTAATAACTTTTTGAAATTAATTAGAATTCTAGCCTTTATTTATAGATTTATTAGAAATTGTAAAGAGTGCGATAAATTAAAGGGTCCTCTTTCTGCCAACGAGATCCAGAAATCGGAAATTTACTTATTGAAATACATTCAGGTAAAGTATTTTACACATGAAATTGATGCCTTGAAAAAAGGTTCCTCAGTCCCTCCTGCAAGTAAGTTAAAATTTCTGAATCCTTTTTTAGATTGTAATGAACTAATCAGAGTAGGTGGGAGACTCTCACATGCGAACATAAATTATAAAAGTAAATATCCCATAGTTTTGCCAGCAAAGGATAGGTTAACTAAACTTATTTTTCAATACTATCATCTTCGTGATTTTCATGTAGGACCCCAGGCTCTTTTGAATACTGTACGTCTAAAATATTGGCCACTCAGCGGCAGAAACATTGCACGTAAGGTTGTGCATGAATGTGTACAATGCTTCAAAGTTAAGCCCATAATGGCTAACCAGCTGATGGGGGATCTCCCTCCTGAGAGAGTAATACCTAGCTCTCCATTTTCTAATGTCGGATTAGATCTATGTGGACCCTTTGAAATAAAATACAAGGGCCAGAGAAAGGGTATCCTCCAAAAAATCTATGTAACTATATTTGTATGTATGGTCACTAAGGCTGTACACTTGGATTTCGTTTCAGACTTAACATCTGAAGCAATAATTGCTACTTTAAAGCGATTTTTCTCTCGTCGTGGGAAAAGTTCAACAATTTTTAGCGACAACGCTACAAATTTTGTTGGGGCTTCAGCAGAACTTAAGCGTCTACGAAAACTTATGAATAGCGAAGAGATATCTAATCTTTTGGCATCAGAGGGCATCTGCTGGAAATTTTCTCCTCCTAGAGCACCCAACTTCGGTGGCCTTTGGGAAGCGGGAGTTAAGGCATTTAAATATCATTTTAAGAGAGTAGTGGGTCCAGCTCATTTAACGTTAGAGGAATTTCTAACGGTAATTGCGCAAATCGAGGGCATTTTTAAAAGATCTGTATCTAAAATTAGTATTTTGCCCATGATAGATAATGAAATTAATGCTCAGTAACTATTTAATATATTTTTATTATTATTATTATTCTTAATTGTATAATTATTGTGATGGTTTTTTAATTGCTTATAATTGTATCATGTTGTTTTCTTTATTATCTGTGTTACATTTGTTATATATTGAAATACTTGTATTATTTCAACGCCGGGCGGGATGTTCCGTATCTATTGACGATGGAACATTCCCCCCCCCCCCTCTCTTTTGTTTTCTGGCAACCCGTTAATGTAACCTTGTGTGTGAAGTAGATGTGCTCGGAACTCGGTGGCGACAAGCCGCCGTTACTGTCTTTCTCTTTACCGTATTTATTAACAAAATAAATACTATAGTATGATATACAGTCCATTTTTTATCTAAGTTCGCACAACTAGTACGAAATCTCCGCACAGACATGTCAACCAACCTTGGCGACTTAAAAGATGAAATGAAGAAGGATATGTCAACCAACCTTGGTGAGTTAAAAGATGAAATGAAGAAGGATATGTCAACCAACCTTGGCGAGTTAAAAGATGAAATGAAGAAGGATATGTCAAACAACCTTGGTGAGTTGAAAGGATTAATAGAGGATAAAATAACATCTTTAAATGAAATAATTGACTGCGTGGAAAACAAATTCGAAGAGAAATTTCAAGAAATAGAAGAAAAAGTAGAAGAAAAAGTAGAAAAAGTAGAAGAAAAAGTTCAAAAGATCGCCAAGACCGTTGAAGAAAGCATAGAGAATGTAAAAAAAGAGTTGGAAAAAGTCAAGAAACAAAAGATAACTGCCGGAAACTATGCCGAAGATATCAAGTATCCCGATATGCTTCCTCGGGCCTTTATTAAGCTCTCGACCTATGACGGAAAATCCTCATGGCCAGTTTTTAAGACACAATTTGGGATCGTAGCGGACGCCAATGGATGGGATTCCCAGACAAAGGCTTGCCAGTTAGCTGCTTCTCTACGAGCTGATGCTGCCGACATCCTACAGACTTTGCCTGCAAATGAACCGCTAGATTTTGAAACGCTCGTCAGTGCCTTACAATTGCGCTTTGGCGAGAAATGCATGAAGGAATATAGCAGACTCCAGCTCAAATCTCGACAGAAGAAATCCACTGAATCCCTGCAAGAGCTTGCTACGGATGTCGAGAGACTTTCACATCTTGCTTATCCCGACTGTCCGACTGAAATTAGACAAAGCTTAGCTCTGCAGCATTTTATTGATGGTGTGCGTGACTCTGAGATCCAGAAAGCACTCCGGATTGCAGATCTTAGTGACTTAAAAGGGGCTTTAGTTTATGCCCTGAAATTCGAGGCAGCCCAGCAAGCTACAAGGAAAGATCGACACTTTGTGCGAGTAGCCAACATGCCTGAGACGTCGGATAGAGCTGTGGAGCATTTACAGCAGCAGGTGAAGGACATGATGAGGCAGATGAACTCCTTGATGGACAACAAAACTGGCAGAAAGATCAAGTGCTGGAAATGCGGTGGAGAAGGCCATATTCAAAGAAACTGCCTAAAACGACCCAGCACAGAAGGTAATAGCTCCCCACGAACGGCGGAGCAGGAAAACTAATTAATGGCCATCTCGCGGGGCGGAGGTTGCCAGATTTTGAGAAGCCCCATTATCAAGTGTGTCAAATTTCTGCAAGAAGTTGCGGCAAGAACGGAGTTTTTATAGTCGGGCGTGTGAATGATTTGCCCTGTAATATGATCATCGATACAGGAGCCAATGTGACCATCATTCGGAAAGATCTAGCTCACCGGCTAAAGGAAAAACTCCTCTGGACCCCGCCCCGTGTTATCCTCCAAACCGTGACCGGGGATAAGATCGACATACATGGAAGAATGAAATTGAAAATAAAGTTTGGGAACGCCGCTTACCATCATACAGTCTATGTGGCCGATATTTCAGACCCTTTCATACTCGGACTGGACTTTTTAAAAGAGCATGGATTTACACTGGATTTTAAGAATAATGAGTTACGCTCTGCTCAAGAAGATGTCACTATTTTCAAACTTGGAAATGAGTCCGGGTCTATTCAACGGATCACAGCCAAGGCAGATGTTATCATCCCTCCTCGGACCGAAATGATGATACCTGGATTAACTGGAAACGAAAGAATTTTCCAGTATGGCTTGACTGGATATCCTGAGAAGAGCCCAAAGGGAGTGCTAATGGCATCAGCGCTGGTAGATCTGTCGAGAGATGTACTACCTGTGAGAATTGCGAACGTAAGTGAAAAATCTAGAATTATCCAGAAGGGTGAAGTGCTTGCAACCTGTGCCCCAGTCACCTGTGTTTGCAAAGACCCGAGCTTGACGTTGTCGGAGCCGTCTACAAGTTTAACACCTGAAATTGGACGAAATGAGAATTTATCTCCTGAGCAGAGACATGCCGCAGAAAGACTGTTCCAGGAATTTAAGGATGTGTTTTCACAAAACGAGAATGATATAGGTCGCACTTCTCTGACACGTCATAGAATTGATACTGCCGACCATCCACCGATTAAACAGCATCCAAGACGCTTGCCGTTCGTAAAACAAGAAGAGGTTTCTAAGCTCTTACGAGAGATGCAGGATAGTGACATCCTCGAACCGTCATCAAGTCCGTGGGCCTCTCCCATCGTGTTGGTCCGAAAGAAAGATGGCTCCACAAGATTTTGTGTGGATTATCGTAAACTTAACGATATCACGAAGAAGGACAGCTATCCTCTACCAAGAATAGACGACACGTTAGATACTCTTTCAGGACATAAATGGTTTTCCACACTGGATTTGAAGAGTGTATATTGGCAAGTAGAGATCCATCCTGATGACAAAGAGAAGACCGCATTTACTACTGGACAAGGACTTTGGCAATTTAAAGTTATGCCGTTCGGGCTCTGCAATGCCCCAGCAACGTTCGAGCGCCTCATGGAGACAGTGTTAAAAGGCCTGACTTTTGAAGCTTGTGTCATCTACCTAGATGATGTCATCATTGGTGGGCGCACGTTTGAAGAACATCTAGTGAATATTCGAAAAGTGTTAACGAAGCTAAGAGCGGCGAATTTAAAGCTGAACCCTTTGAAATGCAAGTTCTTCCAACGGGAAGTAAATTATTTAGGACACATCATCTCAGCTGAAGGTGTTCGAACAGATCCTGAAAAAGTGTCCGCAGTAAAGAACTGGAAGCGTCCGGAAAATGTCCATCAGTTGCGAAGCTTTCTGGGACTATGCACTTATTACAGAAAGTTTGTCCAGGGGTTCTCCAACATCGCAAGACCATTGCATAGGCTTACTGAAAGCAAGCAGAAGTTTTTATGGACACAAGAATGCGACAATTCCTTCCAGCGGCTGAAAGAAGCTCTCACATCCTCTCCAGTCCTTACCTATCCAGACCCCGACAAACAATTCATTGTGGACACGGATGCCAGTCACGAAAGTGTCGGCGCTGTACTTTCTCAAGAAATAGATGGCCAAGAACGAGTCGTAGCATACTGGAGCAAATGTTTATCGAAACCAGAGCGGAATTATTGCGTCACTCGTAAGGAGTTATTAGCTATAGTGAAAGCCATAGAACACTTCCATCACTATCTCTATGGCAGGAAATTTCTCCTTCGTACTGATCACGCATCCCTAACATGGCTGATGAATTTTAAGAACCCAGAGGGTCAAGTAGCCAGATGGATACAACGACTCCAGGAATACGACTTTGACATCAGGCATCACAAAGGCTCATCGCATGGAAACGCCGATGCCATATCAAGAAGACCGTGTCCCGAGAGCTGTCGCTATTGTTCCAGAGCGGAGAACAAGTATAATCCCGAACATGTCATACGCCAGACGAAGACTTCACTATCAACGCCACCAGATCCCTGGAGTGATGAGAAGATTCGAGAAGATCAAATGGCAGACTCTGACTTCAAACCAATCTTGGAGTTATTAGAATCTTCTAGCACGAAGCCCAGTTGGAAAGACATCTCGACTTATAGTCCTACGACGAAGCAATATTGGCCTCTTTGGAACTCACTCCACGTCAGGAATGGTGTCCTGTACCGAAAATTCGAATCGGAAGATGGGAAGACATCTCGGTGGCAGTTGGTACTTCCTCGATCTCGAATCCCAGAGGTCCTCGAAGAATTACATGGCAGTCCCACCGGAGGCCATTTTGGAGTCATGAAAACATTACACAGAGTCCGTTTTTCCCCAGAAGAAGCGTCTTCTGGGGGAAAAACGAGAGCTGACGTCGAACAATGGTGCAGATCTTGCGATGCATGTGCAGCTCGGAAAGGACCAAAGAAACGTAGCCGAGGAAGACTACATCTCTACAATGTAGGAGCACCTTTCAAACGCATCGCCCTTGACATCCTAGGTCCTCTGCCAAGAAGTGCTGATGGCAACAAATACCTCCTTTTTTCATGGACTATTTCACGAAATGGCCTGAAATCTATGCCATCCCTGATCAAGAAGCTTCTACGGTTGCGGATGCCTTGGTACACCAGTGGATATCAAGGTATGGAGTCCCCCTTCAAATGCATTCTGACCAGGGGAGAAATTTCATCTCTGCTGTGATTGAGGGTCTCTGTCAACTTCTCGGAATGGACAAAACTAGGACGACGCATTTACATCCACAATCGGATGGCATGGTTGAGATATTTAATCGTACCATCCTCAACAATCTCTCACTGCTAGTCTCAAGAAACCAACAAGACTGGGACCAAACACTTCTCTTGTTTCTTCTCGCCTATCGCAGCGCCGTCCATGAAACAACCGGCTATTCCCCGTCTCAGATGCTTTTCGGTCGTGATCTTCGTCTACCTTGTGATCTGATTTTTGGTCGCCCTCCAGATGCGCCTTCATCGCCAGAGGGATACGTGCAGAATCTCCAGGCACGATTTGAAGACGTCCACAACTTGGCTCGAGAGCGGATCAATATACAGACGGAGAAGATGAAGACCAGGTACGACACGAAAGCCACGGGACATCAATTCAAAGAAGGTGACAAGGTTTGGTTTTATAATCCGACTCGACGTAAAGGACTTTCTCCCAAACTGCAATCGCACTGGGACGGTCCTTATACAGTCCTAAACAGACTGAACGATGTCGTAATTCGGATCCGAAAGTCACCAAGTTCGAAGCCTAGAGTCGTTCATTACGACAGGCTAGCTCCATACTATGGCCATAGTACATAGTTCATATGGTATAGTGCATTGATTGTAAATAGTGTAATGTAAATAATGTAAATTAGTATGACCATGGTCTTGTATATAAGTTAATGTAATTATTTATTTTGCTTAGCATTATCATTATTATTATTATTTAAATACTTGTATGTAATAATGTCTATGCTTTAATTTCACTTTTTTTAAAATAAGTGTATTTTTGTATAATTCAGCATTATGCATGTGTTTAATTGTTATTTTTCATGTAAACTTTAAGTGTTTTGAATAGTATAGTATTTGTTGGCAACGGGTTTGCTTTCCGATCAAAGGTTGAACTGCCCGGGACGTGCAGTCCTTGAGAGGGGGGCATTGTTATGAATTTTGTATATATCTGTAAATATTCCATTTGTTTAAATTTATTTTATTTTATTATTGTGAAAATTGCAGTATTATTAATGTATTTCCTATTGAGCATCATGTAACTCAATGCTAAAGGCCCCAGGTGGTTTGCAAGGAAAACAACCTTACAGCATCGGTTTTTATAATGGAGTCTATGGAAAAATCGCCAAGGAATGGGTTTATCGCCATGTTGGCGATGGTTTTGGCGACTTATTTTTGTTGCCAAATTTGGCGATATATCGCCAAATGTCGCCAAGCTGGCGACGGATTTGGCGACTTTTTGTGCAGTATTACATTCAATGGTTATTTCGTAATATTTTTTTTGGTAATCAGGGAAATACTTTAGGACCATCCTGTGTATCTTGATTTGAGTATTTGATCTAACTTTCAAACTGATATATCTCAGAAATTTACTAATGTGACTTAGCACTTTCTTGCCTCCGACCCTTTCATATAATTGATATTCTGTTTTCAAAGCGAAAATTCAAGCATTTATTTTTAAATAATGAGTTTAACTACATCTTTATTCGAATACTGTTTTTATTATTCAAAACACACAATCAAAAATATGAGAACATATATGTTATTAAGACCTTCCTACAGGAGAATTTCCTGTAATTAATTAAAAAAGATTATAAATTTTCGAAATGAATCTATCATTATTTTGGATATCTAAGATTGATTTCAACAAGTGTTCTGATGATTTTATTTCATCCTTTCTGTTTGAAAAATCTGCAATGATTATTGTTATTTTTTATTATTATTCAATGGCATTTTTTCTTGTTTCGCTGGTAAGAAAAAATAATAAGATTTGTAAAAGAAATCCCGAAAAGTAATATGTTTTTTTCCCGATCATTAAACGAAAATGAAATATGAAGATTCCTTTTCTATCTTTCTTTTCTTTTAAGATTATAAAGACAATTACTTTTTCCAATCTCAAAATGTGTTTCAGGTTATTGAAAAACGTTATAGTTGTAAGATGTCTTTCAATTTTGCAAGAAAATTGTACCAGATATGAGAATTGAATATATATATATATATATATATCTTTTATATAATATAAATATATATATCTTTTAAAAGTTTGTGAAATTATTTCTTGAATAACCTGAGCTTAAAAAAGACACATTTAACACTGTATAAAAAATAATATAATGTACATCTGAATAAAATAAATTAGGTATTAAACTTAGAGCAACATATATATACATTTAAATAAAAGTAAATTATTATTTTTAGGTGCATTCGTAATTATATAAATACGTAGCACCTATAGTCGTCGTAAGGCCCGTCCGTCCATCTTTCCGTCTGCTCGCATATAACAGCGCAAAAACTACCCAACCGAATGGTTTGAAATGTAATATATATAATCTTTGCAGAAATTTGTCGAATCATTTCAACTTTTATGAAAATCGAATCAGAACTTAAAAATATACCAATAAAAATATTTATTGATTAATTTGAGTTTTTTTAAAAATCGGTACTTCCTTGTTATAGCAGCTTCCGAGGATTAATCGTCAAGCGACCGAGATGTATCGCCAAGTTATCCAACATGTATGGCGTTATAGTCATATATGACGTATATTACATTTTATAACCACTATGACCAAGTTGTAGTCACATTTTTCATTCTATTAAATCCTATCATATGTAATTAATTCAATAATATCCCATGATAGGTAATTATTCTAGGTTGCCATGGTGATTACGTCCTATTTAAGATGGAGTGCTATTATTTCCGTATTACTGAATTTAAAAACAAAATCTGTATACTAATATTGTTTAATTATAGCAATCATGTAATCTACCGACAGTTTTTTGGATACATGTTTCAGGAGAAATAGATATTAAATGGAAAAATAATCTAAATATGGATTTCAAGTTCTGAAATTTTCAAAGCTAGGCTTAAGTTTCCCATTGGAATTTCCACTAAATGTCAGCAAAAAAATAAAATGTTGCCAACTTAAAATGTACTTATTTTATTACGGAAATTAATCATATCATAATAATTGACGATATAATTCATTTCACTGAAACTAGTTATAGTACGAACGCACCTCATTTGTCACGTAATTCAGCTAGAAAACTCACAACACTACTAAAAACGTACTTCTTGCAATTGCTATACATAAACGTCAATGCATCCATTTTAATTCTTTTGCGTAGTCCTATGTATGAATTATTTATATTCTACAAATATCTCTCAGTACTAAATATAGTTTTTTCTGGAAAATGCATAACACAATTAAAAATCTCCTTTCATGCCGATACACAATAATGCTTACAGATCCCGACTAAGCTTAGATGGGAACTGGGGCAAAGATATGGTTGGAGGCCCGTATAACATGCTTTTATGTCCAATTTGTAAACATTTTGAGAAAAAATACCCGAGTTTTGGCTTTAGAGGAGTGATGGGGCTCTTTTAGTGTTGGGAACCGGGACAGCTGTCCCGTTTGCCATTGCATTAATCAGGTCCCGGATGCTTACAAATTCTTTTGTGCAACCCTGTATACGATCCACAGAATTTATACACATCACGCAATATCCTGCAATCTAGTTAAAGGTACATACCACAATTCCACAATTCCGCTGAACATACAATTCCAGCAATTATTGCTCGTAGACGGTACTGTAAGCGAATTCTTTTCTGTACTCCTGTAAATGGACGGAAGCAATTAGACATATCAAATTCTACAGTAAACAGCTTGTAGTGAACCACAGTAAGCACATCAATTCCATGATTGATATTTCAAATAGTGTAATATTTAAATGAAATGAAAACTATTTTCCCCGTTAGACCATAATGTAACGGAATTGTTTTTGTGTCCTGTAATTGAATGATAAATGCTAAGCACTCCATATTTTATATAAAGCATGTTGTAGTGCACCTCAGAAATTCATATCAATTTAATTTTGTTTGAAGAAGTGTAACATATTTAAAAGACACTGCAAACAATTAAATCCGTAGACTATAATGTCATGAAATTCTTTTATGTGTCCTTGTAAACAAACTGTAAATACTACCCACTCCATTTTCCATGCAGATCATTCTATAGTAAACCGCAATAACATAGACTATGTTCGGGGTAATCCAAATTTATTTACGAGAATTATAGAACAGACAGACAAACTGAAGTTATAAAGACTTTTCAATTATGTAAAATTAATAATATTTATATTTATAATTCTGCTCCGCCGCGGAATTCGCGGAGCGCAGCGTTTTGCGTGATGGTCCTTTGCTACATCCCTTTTATACCGAGACACTTGCGGAAGCCAGGTAGAAAGGGTAGAAATTTAAAAGTAATAAAAAAAATTAACAATTAAGAAATATTAAGTATTCATAAATTAGTTCCTACCAACGTTTTCAAAATGGAAATTAAAACAGTTATTTACACGTTAGTATTACCGTATATACTCATATATAAATCGATCTCTTGAACCATTAAGCGAAATATGAGTAAAAATTGAATATTCGTCTATAAATAGAATAACATTTCTGCTACGGTGTTGAAAAAAAAATTGAAACGGAGGAGGAGAAATTTTTTATTAGACAAATACACTTTTTTTAAATTCAGTAAATTGTCTTAAAATGTGTATTTCTAATTAAAATAATGTTTTATTTATCCTTCATTTTGAAAAATGAATCATTATTTAAAACTGAGGAGGGTAATCTGTTTCAAAGTCATATAATTACAATTTAACGATTCTTAAATGAAAAAAAAAATACTAATTAAACTTTTAATGTCATTCAAATGTTATTTACAAACATAAATAATTTTTTTGACGGGTAAGCTATACATAGAATCCGAATCCGAAAATGTGTAAAATGCCGATGGAAAAGTAATATTGAATTCCCAATTTCATGAGCTGTTTAAAAATTATGTTAAACCAAGCAATTTCAGGTTTGTTTATATTGCTGATTTATAAGTTTTAAATTTTCATTATTTTATTAACAAAAAGCGAAAATGAAAGAATCACAATAACTGAAAAAACTGAGCATGTATGATTAATCGTAATTTTTTTAAAAACTGTTTGTGAGGAAACGCTTTGAAAAAAAAAAAAATATTTGTAACATTTGTTCAGGATATCCAAATTAGAGTCCTGCATCGGGTCGGGTTACCCGGTTATACTCGCACCCGACCCAACCCGCAGTTCAGGTAGGATTAGGTTGGCGCTATATTTTGTCGTTGCGATTCGGGTCGGACCCGCAACACGTTTTTGTTGCGGGTCGGGTTGACTTTCATTGTTTCGGTTTCAGGTCGGATTTGGGTTGGGTTTTGACACTTGCGGGTCGGGTTCGGGTTGACCCGCTTTTCCAAAAGAATGTCCACAATATTTTTGCAGGTTAAAAATAGGTATACAATAACTAATAACACCTCCATAATGGACACTCCCGAAAAGAGACCTTTTACACTACTTTTAACGCTACTTGGAAATGAGGAAAAAATTTCATTCTTCCTATCACTTGATCATTCATAAACTCGCTTTTTTTTATTTACAAATGTGTTCTGTGCACTAATTTGTGAATGTCAGCGACATATCTCAGTTGCAGTGCCATAGATTTTTCCATTGACATGTTTAAACAAACCAAAGTGATATTGCTCACGAAAACAACAAATTGTATTGCGGTTAACATTTATCTACTAACGCATTATTGTATCTAATGTTTTAATACCGGTTCAAATCATAATTTCATAACTAAAAAAATTGTGTTTTTTGATTCAAAGACTCTTTACATTTTTCTTTCCTTAGGTTTTATATACACTACTGTCCAAAAATTAAGGGGCAGTGACCAGACGCTTTCACTTTTTACTCGGATTGTCGAATATCTACTGAAAGTTTTAACAAATTGTTCTTGAAATTCGAGGATGTAAAGCACATGTTTGACTTCAAGAACAGTAGAAACAGTATACTGCAATTTAAAAAATTAATTAATATATTGAATATTTGATGAGATATGGGCATTTGTATGGAATAATTTATAACTGCATATGCGCGAACTATACCAAAGATTTTTTTCATGATCTGACAGTCAATTCTATAGAGTAATATTCTATTCTAATGATGTTATGTTTTTGGAGAAGGTGGAGTATTGATTGATATTCTATTCTAATGATGTTATGTTTTTGGAGAAGGTGGAGTATTGATTGATATTCTATTCTAATGATGTTATGTTTTTGGAGAAGGTGGAGCATTGATTATTTGAGTTCTTTACAAAATAGAAAAAAATGGAGTTCATATTCAATTGGTTCAAATTCAATAATACCAAAAAAATTCAATATATTAATTAATTAGTCTAATTCTATAGTTTCATGGTAAACAGGAGACCAAAAAATTCTTATGTAGAGATTTTTTAAAAGAAAGGAGTCTTTCTTGGTTTTCTTCTTTATTGTCACAAACACATAAAAAAACATGAACTTGACAAAACACAAAAAAAACTTCACAGTTGACATCCACGAACATATACAATGGAACTTCTGGTTTCACATTCTATTAACTAATGCAAAAATATTCTTAGAAATAAACCTATTTCAAATTACTTTCATCTAACATGAAAGCCTTAAATTAAATTATAAATTATTAAGTTCCCAGCCAACATAATACTGGGGAAATACAGTACAATAGAATAAAACAAGGACAATCCATGCCCTGCAAGCACCTTCCACCATCCAACTCAACAGACTGACTGATGTGAGAATTCTGAATCAAAATTGTTCTTAGAATTACATAGTGGCGCCATCTGTTGTCAAACAGAGCTACTATTAACTGTACTGAACATACTCCCACCCATCAAGAAGTTATTCTTGATGCAAAGGAAGTAAACAAAGTTTTAAAATTGGTCTCTTAAAGACACCCCTAGAAGTTTTAACAGTCACTACACGGACTATTCCATCCTTACCTGGATGAATTTCAATAATTTTGCCCAATGGCCAAACAGACGGAGGAACATTATCCTCTTTCAAAATTACTATATCATTCACTTTAAAATTTTCTGTATGCACTCTCCATTTTTTTCTATTTTGTAAAGAACTCAAATAATCAATACTCCACCTTCTCCAAAAACATAATTTTAATTTTTGCACAATATCCCAACGAGACCGTAAAGACAAATTTTCCTCATTTAAAGGTTCAGCTGGGGAAGTAATAACATCACCAATTAAAAAATGAGATGGAGTCAATATATTTATACTGTCTGAATTGTTATCACTATCAATTGCTACTAATGGTCTGGAATTTAAGATAGATTCAATTTGAGTCAAATATGTATAAAGTTCTTCAAATGTTAAATTAGTACTTCCAATTACACGTTTCATATGAAATTTTACCGAACGAACAGCGGCTTCCCAAAGTCCACCAAAATGCGGACTCACTGGAGGAATCATATGCCACTCAATATTTCTTTGAGACAGAAAATAACAAATTTCTTCATTTATTTCAATTTAAGAAATAAATTTATATAAATCTGAGAGTTGCCTTTTAGCACCTACAAATGTTGTGGCATTATCACTATAAATATGCTGAGGAGCTCCTCTTCTAGAGCAAAATCTATTTAATGAAGCAATAAATGCCTCAGAGGTTAAATCACTTACCAGCTCCAAATGTAGAGCTTTAGTTGCAAAACAAACAAATAAAGCAATATAGCATTTGGTAGTTTTAGCTCCTCTACCTCGATATTTCAAAATATTAATAGGCCCTGCATAATCGATTCCGCATGCAGAAAATGGCCTGTTAGGAGTAACTCTGTTAAGAGGAAGATCTCCCATTAACTGTTTGGAAGAGGCTGCTCTATACCTACAGCAAGTAACACATTTATGAATACAATTTTTAATTATCCTTTTGGCACGTATTATCCAATAACTCTGTCTAATGATGCCCATAAGTAAATTTAACCCAGCATGAAAATGCATAACATGAAAATATTTAACAATTAATACACTTAATTTATGCTGAGTTGGCAAAATGACTGGGTGTTTTGCATTGTACTGGAGAGGTGAATTTCGCAGCCTACCTCCCACCCTTAGCAAACCGTCACTATCAATAAAAGGACAAAGTGAGAAAAGAGAACTTTTTTTAGAAACTGATCTATTTGATCGAATACAACTAATTTCATCAGCGAAATATAGCTGCTGAACATAAGAAATAATCAAATTACCTGAATGTCTTCTTTCGATTGTTGATAATGGAAGAAATTTACCTTTATTCAAAGGACTAGTGTTCATTTTGCCAACTTTCTGTTTGTAATTTTTCACAAACCTAATACAAAAAGCTAAAACATCAATAATTTTGGTGAAAGAAGAATAAATTTCAAAATATAATTCAAACAGAGAATTATTTAAAGTTATTGGAAAACAAAATTTAGAGTTCTTTTTCTCTTTATTTACAGTGTCTAAATCAGTCTTAATCTGAGGTTGAGGCCAATGTTCTTGATTCAAAGAAAGCCAATTTGGGCCATCCCACCAAAGGGAACAATTAGGAAGATCCCTGGGAGATAACCCTCTAGACGCAATGTCAGCAGGATTTTCCCTTCCTGGAACATACCTCCAACAGTCAGATGGGACTGAATCTAGAATTTCAGAAGTTCTATTGGCCACATAAGGCTTCCAACACTTAGGATGAGATGACAGCCATGAAAGTACTACCTGGGAGTCAGTCCATGCGTAGAACTTAATAACGAACGTATTCAAAATAGTCACAAGTGTAGAATATAGTCTGGAAAGTAGTAAAGCACCATTGAGCTCAAGCCTAGGAATAGAAACTGGTTTAAGTGGCGCTACCTTGCTTTTTGCAACTAATAGGGTCACCTTTGACTTTATTTCACCAGGTTGTACTACATATATCACTGCAGCATATGCCGATTCTGAAGCATCGCTAAATCCATGCAATATGATCTCTTTACTGGAAACTTGGATCCATCGGGGAATTCGAATAGAACAAACTTGTTCAAATTCCTTTTGGAATTTTTTCCAATTTGTTTGGAAAATTTCAGGAAGCGCAGTATCCCAATCTAACTTCATTAACCACAATTGCTGGTAAAACATTTTTATAGAGACAGTGCATGGTGCCAAAAATCCTAACGGATCAAATAATTTGGCAGATTGTGAAAGAAATTTTCTTTTAGTTATGTTATCATCAAATTGTAAATTAACGTTAAAGATAAAAATATCATTTGAAGAATCCCAGCTAAGCCCTAAGGCTTTGGAACAATCATCAGGATGGATTTTTAAATTTGTAGACTCAAGAGAATTTGCAGATAAATGAGTTAATACATCAGAAGAATTAGATCTCCACTTTCGCAAATGAAAACCTCTATTTTCTAAAGCCAGTGAAAGCTTTTCAATCACTCTAATAGCTTCTTCACTTGAGATTGAACCTGACATACAATCATCAACATAGAAGCTCTCTTGAATTATTGCAGCTATTGCAGGATCGTCTTTCTCTATGTCCTTTGCAACTTGATATAAGCAGCAAGTAGCCAAGAATGGAGCTGAAGATGTCCCATAAGTAATAGTTCGCAGCCAATATTCCTTTAAAGCTGAGTATGCTGATTCTCGCCAAACAATACGTTGTAAATCTTGATCTTCTGGTGCAATCAAAACTTGTCTATACATCTGCTGAATATCAGCAGTGAAAGCAACAGGATTTGTTCGAAATCTTATCAGAATAGTAAAAAGATTTGGTTGTGGAATTTGTCCAACAGCCAAAACAGAATTTAAAGAATTACCATTAGATGGTTTGCATGAACCATCAAACACCACACGTAACTTTGTTGAAATAGAGTCACTTTTTATAACAGAATGATGCGGAAGGTAATATACTTTGTTGCTTGTAGAATTTGAATTTTTGTCCACAAGTGTCATATGACCAAGATCTTCATATTGCTTCATAAAATTTCTGTACTCATTTTCAAAATTTTTATCAAACTGAAATTTTCTCTCCATAGCAAACAAACGTGAGACTGCCATGGACTTAGAATCTCCTAATGACATCACATCTTTATAAATTGGTAACTTAACTTCAAATCTATTCTCTGGAGTTACCTTGTAAGTTGAGCAAAAATGTTGCTCACAAAAATTTTCTTCATCAGACAACTGTGGAATTTTAATGTTTATTTCTTCAGTTTGCCAAAATTTTTGCAATAATAGATCAACATTTAATTCGCTTGCAACACTAAAAAAATGAGATTTGATACTAGAAGAATATTTACATTTAGGTTCCAATTTTCCAGCTACCACCCAACCAAACATAGTATTTTGGGCAATTGGCTCATTCTCAGTACTCACAATTCTACCATATCTTAAAATAGTAAAGAAACAGTCAGATCCCAAAATAACATCACATTCTTGCGGTTTCATGAAATCTTCATCTGCTAAGGTAATACTTTTAAGATACTCCATTTTTTTCGTATCAAGTAATTCAGCTGGTAACTGAGATGTTACTTTAGGCAGTATATAAGCCTGAACCTTTAAGGACTCATTAGAAAGCTTAGACCCAACTGTAAGAATCACTGAACCTCGAGTTTATCCAGCTGATACTCCAGCAATTCCATTTAGAACAATTCTGTCATTTTTTCTTTTTAACCCTAAAGTTCTTATAACATTTTCACTTACAAAGGTACATTCTGAACCAGAATCCAGCAAAGCTCCGAAAGAATAGGCTTTATTTTCATTATTATATAATAGAACTCTAGCAGTAGGAAGAAACGAAACACATTTGGAATTATTGAAAGAAGCACTAGAATTAATTTGTAATTCATGAGATGTTGACTCGTGTACAACTTCCCTACTTGAAAGATGGTTTTTATTCTCAGATGAATGAGGAAATAATTTAGTTTCAGTCTGAATAGTGCAGGCATTATTACCCTTACTCTCTTCATGTAAGAGAGTATTGTGTCTACTTTCACACTTAAAACATTTTAAATGAGAATTGGGACATTCCTTAACTTTATGAGAATTTAAACACAAAAAACAACAGTTATTACGTTTAACAAAGTTTTTTCGGGCAAAAACATCCATAGATTTAAATTTCATACATTTGTACAGTGGATGCATTCCTTGACACTTTAAGCACACCTTTGATTGTTTATTATTTGAAGTGTACTTAGAACCAACAAAATTTGAGCTTTTGGAATGTTTAATATCACTTTCATTGTTAGAGATGAGCTCTAAAGAAGAACATCTTACACTTAAAAAATCAAAAAATTCTTTCAAAGTGGGAAATTCATTTTCTGTACTTTCAATGGACCAAAGTCTTCGACTTTCAGGATCAAGTTTTTGGAATAACAAATATATTAACCATGGATCTCTATTTGTAGCTTCATCACCAACAGCTTTCAAACCCCTAATAACTTCATCACTAGTATTAAGCAAATTTCTTATATTTATGCTATTAGGTTGAAGAACTGATTTCTGGTCTAAAAATAATTTAATCAAAGAATTGACAATCTGTTTCTTTTTATCATACCGGTCTAACAATTTTTCCCAAGCTTCTTGGTACGATTCATTAGAAAGGGAAATGTGCTTAATTAATGAAGCTGGTTCTTCAGAAAGTAACCCTTTTAAATACTGAAATTTCTGAATACCACTCAAAGCTACTTGGGAATGGACAGTGGAAACAAACATATCCTTAAAATTTGTCCATTCTGAAAATTTTCCAGAAAATACTGGAATATTTAATTTGGGTAATCTAATATTACATTGATTTGGAACAACAACAGAAGGACCTTGAACAGGATTTTGTGTTACAGTATTAATAACTTCTGAAGAATTCAAAGAATCTAGTTTGTTTTGATATTTAGTTTTTAACTGAAAATACCTTTCTTCAAATTCTGATAATTCAGAATCATCATCATTCAAATTAGAATCTAATCTTAAGAACTCTTTAAGTAAATCATCTAATCTTTGTAATCTAATCAAAATTTCATTCTTTGTATTCACATTATCAAAACTATTCTCTAATCTAGTTACAGAGCCTTTAACTCTACCTCTCTCAATTTTAATTTGAACAGCTTTCTTTTCATAATCTTCCATTTTATACAATAACTTATAAGCAGATGGATTTTCAAAATAAAATTAACTTCAAAACAAAACTAATCAAAAATTACTTCAAAATCAAAAGTAATCAAAATTGCTTCAAAACAATAATAATCAAATTAAGTTCAAAACCAGAACTAAATTAAATTCAAAAACAGAACTACTATACAATATTCAATCACTTAAGAATACTGTTTCATACAAGCAATAGTGGAATGTTCTGTTCTACAATCTGCATAAACTTAAAAATAATCTTCAAATTCTTCAATGCAATATAATAATTCACTATAATAATTAAATATTCAAATTTTTCAATTAAATAAATCATAATATTCTTGAGAACAATAAATAAAAAATCATAATGTTCTTCAGAACAATTTTCTTTTCAAGAAAATCCAAGCAATATAATTCTAGAATACTTTCTTATTCTATCATTTTCAATAAACCAAAACTTAATTGTTCTCATATTGCAAAATAATATATGCTGAATACACTTTCATATTTAACTGTATTTGCAAACCAAATTTCAGCATCAAAGAACAGTATAAACAAAGGTACTCACATCATAGATCATATCTCGCCATAGTGCCTCCAAAAAATTCTTATGTAGAGATTTTTTAAAAGAAAGGAGTCTTTCTTGGTTTTCTTCTTTATTGTCACAAACACATAAAAAAACATGAACTTGACAAAACACAAAAAAACTTCACAGTTGACATCCACGAATATATACAATGGAACTTCTGGTTTCACATTCTATTAACTAATGCAAAAATATTCTTAGAAATAACCCTATTTCAAATTACTTTCATCTAACATGAAAGCCTTAAATTAAATTATAAATTATTAAGTTCCCAGCCAACATTATACTGGGGAAATACAGTACAATAGAATAAAACAAGGACAATCCATGCCCTGCAAGCACCTTCCACCATCCAACTCAACAGACTGACTGATGTGAGAATTCTGAATCAAAATTGTTCTTAGAATTACATAGTGGCGCCATCTGTTGTCAAACAGAGCTACTATTAACTGTACTGAACAGTAACGCATATAAAAAGACCAGTAAAATATCATGAAAACTCAGAAAGATATCAGCAGTACAGTGAGCTAATTGACAAATTCGGGGGGAAATCCCATTGGATTATATGGGATTTCCGAATAAATGGTGATTTGGAATGTATTTTGAAGGTTTTTTGCTCATTTCATTTCTCATTTGAAATTTCGAATTTTTTAGAGACAGTTCATTTACATCTTAAAAGTAACCACCATATCAAATTACAAGTTTTTAGTTATCCAAGCTTCTATAACAACTATATCATAGAAATTGCAATTTTAGAACGTTTTCTGTTTCTGCACGCTTTAAAATTTCTTAATTTAAAAAAATGTTCTGTGAGTGAATTTATGTCTGTAAAATAACAGCCATGTAGAATTTCACGTTTCTATCCTTAACAATTTCAGATAAATCGCAGTTTAGAAGGTTTTTAAACGTTTCTCGCTTATTTCACGCTTTTAAATTTCTAAATTTGTTTAGAAACCGTTTTTAGCGAGCAGTGAAATCTTAAAAATAACTATCATGCCAAATTTCAAGTTTCTTAGCCCAGTAGCTTCGCAAAAATCACAATTTTAGAACGTATTTTGTTTCTGCATCCTTTTAAATTTCGAATTTTGTAAAACCGTTGTGTACAAACATTTGCGTCTTAAAAATAACAGGCATGTCAAATTATAAGTTTCTATTTCTAACAATTCTGAATAAGCCTTAATTTAGAACCTTTTCCTCTTATTTCACACCTCCAAGTTTCGAATTTTTAATCAACTGTTTATACCGCTCATCTGCCTCTTAGAAGTAATCACTATCATAGTTGCCAACCTCCCGATTTTTTGAATACCAGTAAAATCATACAAAAATTTTAGATTTATTAAATAGCAGAAATTACACGATTCAATAAAACAAATATTTTTTCATAAAAATACTGGTGTGAAAAAAATCGGGAGATTGGCAACTATGCACTATACTAAATTTAAAGTTTCTAACCCGAATAAACTATCTAAATCGTAATTTAGAAAGTTTTTTGAACGTTTTCCGCTCATTTTTTCCTTTTAACCCCTTAACTGTGCACCCCGAACTGAGTTCGGGCAAGAACAGTTTGCTTGTTTTGTTACTAAAAGCTTTTGCACACCAGTAATTATTTAACGCAACCTTCGCTTTATTAATCGGTAGACCATTTTCTATTACAGAAAGCAAATATTTTAGTACGGAAAAAGTGGTGTATTGTGCCTATTTTTAGTTTATTGTGTCAAAATACCTCCCACAGTTAAGGGGTTAAATTTCAATTTTTTAAAAAAATGTTCTTAGCGAGCATTTATCTTTTAAAAGTAACCACCATGCCAAATTCCAAGCTTCTATACCAACTGTATCGCATAAATTGCAATTTTAGAACGTTTTTTGCTCCTTCATCCTTTTAAATTTCGAATGTTTAGAAAACTGTTTTGAGCTAGTATTTACGTCTTTAGAGTAACAGCCATGGGAAATATCAAGTTCCTATCCTCAACAGTTCCAAATAGATCGAAATTTGGAAGTTTTTAGAATGTTTTTCACTCCTTTCACACTTTTAATATTCGCATTTTTTTAAACCGTTCTTCCCTTTGCGGCGCAGAGCATTTCCATTGCTTAACTATTGAAATTAATGAATGACACCAGAATTTGAAAACGAACTTTCTTGTAAATAAGAAAAAGCTATATTTCACGCAACTAATAAAGCGTATTTTTTTTACCAAAATTCTGGTACCAGTGAGGGTTTTGGGAATTAAAATTAAGTGGTTTCATAGACATACCACCGCGCCTCAAGGGGTTAACGAGCATTCACATCTTAAAAGTAGCCACCAAGACAAATTCCAGGCTTCTATACCAACTGTACAATGTAAATCGCAATTTTACAACGTTTCTTGCTCCTGCATCCTTTTAAATTTCGAATTTTTAGTAAAATGTTCTGGGTGAGCATTTGCATCTTAAAAGTAGTCGCCATGTCAAATTTCAAGTTTCTATCTTTCATTTCCATAGAAATCGTAATTTCGAACGCTTTTCGCTCATTTCAATCTTTTAAATTTCAAATATTTTTAGAAACCATTCTTAGCGAGCATTTGTGCATTTTAAAAGTAACCGGTATTCGAAATTTCAAGTTTAAAGTCCTTTTAGTATCAGAAAAATCGCAATTTAGAACGTTTGTTTTCTCTTGCACTATTTTAAATTTTGAATTTTAGGAAACTGTGCGTACATTTGCGTCTTAAAACTAGCAGCCATGTCAAATTTCAAGTGTCTATCCTTAGCAATTGCATAGAAATCGTAATTTAGAACCTTTTTAGAACGCTTTTCTCTCATTTCATCCTTTGAAATTTCGAATTTGTTAGAAACTGTTCTTAGAGAGCATTTATATCTTATAATTAACTACCATGCCAAATTTCACGTTTTTAGCCCCTTCAACATAAAAAAAATTGCAATTTTACAACATTTTCGCTTCCACAACCCCTCTGGGGGTAGTGGCACCGACATAAAATATAGCCTATGTTGGAACAACTGCCACCACCAATTTGCTTTTGAAATTGGTTCGGCAGTTTCAGAGATTACCTCCTACAAACAAACAAATGCTTACTTCTTTATAATATGAATATAGATTTAAAGTTTCTAGCCCTAACAATATCAATTAAGTCGTAATTTAGAACATTTTTTAGAACATTTCCCGCTCATTTCACCCTTTTAAATTTCGAATTTTTTAGAAACCGTTCTTTGGGATCATGTGTACCTTAAAACTAACTACCATGTCAATTTTCAAGTTATTAGCCCCAACAAGTTTCACAGAATTCGCAATTTTAGAATATTTTTTGTTTCGCACTCTTTTACGTTTCGAATTTATTAGAAATTGCTCTGTTACATTTACATCTTAAAAGTAATGTCAAATTTAAAATTTATAATCCTAACAGTTCCAAACAAATTGTTTTTAGAACGTTTTCCGGTCATTTAACCCTTTTAAATTTTCAACCTATTAGAAATATTTCATAGCGAGTATTTACATATTAATAGTATACTGCCTAATAGTTATACGTAATAGTATATTGAACTCTCCTAGGGCGTTCAATAGATAACGAGCCAACGGTCGTTGAACAGTAAAGATTTATTCCAACTTAATAATATTTACCTTAATTGATGTGGCATTCATACCAGCAAGATACCAAGTCCTGGGTTGTTCCGAGAACCATTTGTAAACCATTTCCTTCACTCAATCGTCCAACTGCAAACGTTGGAAAAATGTATTGCATTCATTTTTTTGAATGAAATTAATTTTTAACCGTCTTCAAGCAAAGCAGGTTATCCCTATACGATAGTTTGGTGATAAAGGGATCTTTTTTCTTTCAGAATTGCACATACTTATGAAGAGTGATATTTGCATATTGATATACTTACACAAACGCACTTCTGTATATATATATTTGACCATGTGCTTGTGAAATTATGCTTAGGAATATGGGTAAATAATTTATGTAAGTAATGTATAACTTTTCTTTATCTTTCTTTTTTTTAATTTTATTTATTTATTTATTGTTTTCTTCTCTTATTCAAATTGTTAGTATGATTTATAATATTCCATTTTCAGATGTCTTCTTGTTTTTCAATCTTGTTTCAACGATTGTTCGGGCAGCGATATGACATGATTTTTGGCATTAAGCTGGTGTCATATACAGAAAACAATCGTTCTTTGCTTATAAATGTAGTTTCCCTGCCCTTGAAAAAGTGAAATACATTATAAGCTTTTATTTATGTTTATACTCTTGTTTCTTTTTTTTTCAGTTGAATTAATAATATTTCATTTATTAGGACTACATAATTTAATTTGTAATTTGACACTGCTATATGGTATTGTGATTTCATTGTGTATGGTCAGTTTCTTATGTTTCAATGGTTAAATTATATATATATATATATATATATATATATATATATATATAACCATTAGAAGACAACACAGAAACATCATGCACACAAATGGGGTAAAAATAATAATAAAATGTATATATACAGAAGTGTATGAGTGTGTGTGTGTGTGTAAGTATATCACTATGCAAATATTACTTTTTATAAGTACAATTCTGAAAAAAAAAGATCATTTTATCACTTAATTATTGTGCATGGATAACTTCTTTTGCTTATATATATATATATATGCGGTTAAAACTTAATTTCGTCCAAAAAAAAAAAAAAAATCAATGCAATTCATAACATTAAGTTTCTCAACAGTTTAATAATTAAAAGATTGAAACTCCTTTTTCTTGTTAGTTATTTCAATGAAACATGAAATGATTTGATAAAAAAAAAAAGAGTAAACCATTGCTCGCTCTTTTAACACGAAAATAATGATCTTCATAAAGATTTTTTTAACAGGAAATTAGTCTAAAAGCAAACTTATCCTATTTTACTTTGAGCTCGTCTTCTCTTTTTTAAATCTAAAAAGCCTTTTAAATAAATATCTTATGTAAAGGAAAGGGAAATTCTAAATTTAATTAAAGTACAGAGACAGAGAGAGGTGTAAAATGTTTCTCAAACTTATTTAAATGAAGTCGTACAAAAAGTAGTAAAAACAGAAGTAAAATATTTGCATGTGTTTCAATCTTGTTTTAGAAGTTGCTATCTCTTCGGCGTGTAAATATATCTCATGTATGTTTCACCAATGAATAATATATATAAGCAAGTAGAATTTTAGATGATAAAGATTTCATTTTCGCGCAGTCTTCACGAAGATAGTCGTGTTTTCCTAAAGTTTAAGAAAAGATTTAAAATTAAAATAAGGATTTAAGACCTTATTGTTTCACTCTGCAAACAGAGACAATTATTTTTATATTTGTCTTATTATAGAATATATATATATATATATATATATATATATATATATATATATATGTATGTATGTGTGTGTTGTGTATGTGTGTATAAAGATAAAGTATCTTATTAGCAGGTGACCAAAATGTAAAAATCCTGTGACCCAAATACAACTCTTACTGTTCGCACTGTCGTCATGTGACTTGAAAAATAAGTTGTATCCACTTCACTGTAAAGTCTATATGATCCACTTTGTGACGAAATGCACATTTCTGAAAGATTGGTCACGAAGTGACAGACATCTGAACATCACAATATGACGAAATAAAGATACCAACTTTTGATCACCAATGTAACGGTGACCATTCGTGACGTCTGTGACGTCACATCTACTAGATGTGCTAGTAGGATCTATATATTAGAGGCTTTCAATAAATAAAGAGCCAAAGCCTAGTTACTTTAAAATATATTTTAATTATTTTGTTTAATTAAAATCCATTTTAATACCTTCCATATGCATGCGTATGTCTATGTATAAATCTTCAAATAAAAAGGTTCTATTTTATCTATTTGCCATTACTAGATTCAACAGGCTATGTACATCAATGTGACACATGTTGACGCAGATTGTGAAAAAACTACTCTGGACAGTCTTTTTAGGAATAAGCATCCCAAAAATGTATGGAATCAGTATAAAGTTTGAAAAAGTTTTCGCAAGCGTAATTTTTATAGACCTGTGTTATCTTTATCACTTAAACCAAAAAGAATTAGAGAAATTACTGAAAATAAGTTTACTTCTTTTTCAGCTTTAGAAAAAATCATATTCATTATTGACTTTGCAATTTGGCATATGTGTTTTTTTTCGAGCATTGTTTTCGGGATTTTTAGGTAGATTTCGTAAGAAATACTACCTATTACATCTCACCTAAGTTGGAAATTTTGAAAAAATTTTGCAGATCTGCGCCGATCATGACTCCCAGAACCCAAAAACACCTCCAGTTCGAAACTTTATATGTATATCTATCTATCTATCTATCTATCTATCTATGTCACTTTTTTCTGACCACGATAACTGGAAAAATTCTGCATAAATCTCTTCCAAACTGATACATAAAATCAAGGGCCATAAAATCTCGGTCAAGTTCGTTAATGGGCAAAATCGAACCAAAGGGGGGGAAATGGGGGGCATTTTTGTGAAAACAGAAAAAAACCCATAATTTCTTAATTATGATACGTATCGAATCCGTTTAAAGTTATTATTACTTCTAGGAAAAGGGCCGAAAATTTATGTATGACAGATTTTTGATATAAATAAAAATGGCCCCAAGGGGGGGGGGGGGAAAGGGGGTTTTTTAGAAGAAAAAAAATCATAGCTTCGTCAATTCACAAGATACCAAATCCGCGTAAATTTATCATTAATCCTCTTAATATTATCTAAAACTTTTATATTGAGAAGTTTTTTATAGGACCAACCGTTATAGCCAAAAAAAAAGTTAAAAAAACAAAAAAAATCCCTGCCGGCTCCGCCTGCAAACAAGTTATTTTTCGAAGTAGGCGGCTCCAACTCCCGCATCTTTTCGAAACTGATACATAAAATCAAGGGGCATAAAATCTCGGGCAAGTTCGTTAATGGGCAAAATCGAACCAAGGGGGGGGGATGGGGGGCTTTTTGTGAAAACAGAAAAAAACCGTTAATTTCTTAATTATGATACGTATCGAATCCGTTTAAAGTTATTATTACTTCTAGTAAAAGGGCCGAAAATTTATGTAGGACAGATTTTTGATATAAATAAAAATGGCCCCAAGGGGGGGAAAAAGGAGGGTTTTTAGAAGAAAAAAAAATCATAGCTTCGTCAATTCACAAGATATCAAATCCGCGTAAATTTATCATTAATCCTCTTAATATTATCTAAAACTTTTATATTGACAAGTTTTTTATAGGACCAACCGTTATAGCAAAAAAAAATTAAAAACAAAAAAAATCCCTGCCGGCTCCGCCTGCAAACAAGTTATTTTTCGAAGTAGGCGGCTCCAACTCCCGCATCTTTTCGAAACTGATAAATAAAATCAAGGGGCATAAAATCTCGGTCAAGTTCGTTAATGGGCAAAATCGAACCAAGGGGGGGGGGATGGGGGGGGGGGGGGCTTTTGTGAAAACAGAAAAAACCCCATAATTTCTTAATTATGATACGTATCGAATCCGTTTGAAGTTATTATTACTTCTAGGAAAAGGGCCGAAAATTTATGTATGACAGATTTTTGATATAATTAAAAATTGCTTTAAGGGGGGGTGGCGGGGGGGAGGGGGGTTTTAGAAGAAAAAAATTCATAACTTCGGCAATTCCCAAGATTTCAAATCCGCTTAAATTTATTATAAATCCTTTTAATATTATCTAAAACTTTTATATTGACAAGTTTTTTATAGGACCAACCGTTACAGCAAAAAAAAATTAAAAACAAAAAAATCCCTGCCGGCTCCGCCTGCAAACAAGTTATTTTTCAAAGTAGGCGGCTCCAACTCCCGCATCTTTTCGAAACTGATACATAAAATCAAGGGGCATAAAATCTCGGTCAAGTTCGTTAATGGGCAAAATCGAACCAACGGGGGGGGGGGGGTGGGGGGTGGGGGGGGATGGGGGGCTTTTTGTGAAAACAGAAAAAAACCCTTAATTTCTTAATTATGATACGTATCGAATCCGTTTGAAGTTATTATTACTTCTAGGAGAAGGGCCGAAAATTTATGTAGGACAGATTTTTGATATAATTAAAAATTGCCTTAAGGGGGAGGAAAGGGGGGTTTTAGAAGAAAAAAATTCATAACTTCGTCAATTTCCAAGATTTCAAATCCGCTTAAATTTATTATAAATTCTCTTAATATTATGTAAAACTTTTATATTGACAAGTTTTCTATAAAATCAACTCTTATAAAAAAAAAAAAATAAAATAAAAATAAAATAATAATCCCTGCTGGCTCCGCTTGCAAACAAGTTACGTTTCGAAGTAATCGTTTCCAACTGCCGCATCATCACAAAAAGGTCATTTCTTCCGCAATTCCCGACAAACAGGTGCCCCACGTTCTGCATCTTCGAAATCTACCTGTGCCTGTAGGCCGAGCCGTCAGGGATTTTTCTTTTGTTTTAGAGTGCCTTTTTTTTTCAATTTACTCCTCTTAAGATATGTGGTCTTACCCCAAGAATATGAGGATCGGAAAACAAGCTGTAAAAATCCCTTTATAAATGTTAGCAACAGTTTCATTGTGGGAAACAAATCCTTATTAAATATGCTACACGGAATAATATGAAAAGTTCTGGTTTAAAATACATTCATATGTATGTATTATAAAAACTAGCCAACATTGAAACAAAAATTGATAAAATTAACTTATCAATGCAGAAACTACACAAATCCCGGTATCGAGATACTGTAATACTGCTATTTCTTCTTCTGCGACCCCTATTTAAAAAATTATATTCATACCCGAAGTAGACACAATTCCCAGTCCAAAGATACTTCTCGCAAATCTATACGACAATTTGGTGATAAAATAGCATTGAGTGTTCTTTCGTTTTTTTTTCTCCAAAAATGTACCACAGTGGAAAGAATTTCATCAGTTTCCAAGTTACCCAATAGATGTATCAGCAACCCCAACAGTTGTTCTCTAACCCATGTTTCCTGAGTTACAGAACAACTATTGGGGAGAAAAATTATCTGATGATAACTTTTTAGATTGCCCATTAACAACATCAAAAATCATTTTTATGCAAAAATGAAAAAATGAAATTGTGCGATGTTTTGAAATTAAAAAATTTGCAAAAAAGCGAAATTTATTATTTAGGTCGCTGTGAGTGATTACACAAATTGAATATGACGTGAATATGGTATCAATGCTACTCATGAACTTGTTTATGCTTTATGATGTAGATAGAATATCAAATTTTATAACAAAACTGTTTTCATCCTTTTGAAGTAAATTTTATTAATGTTTATTGAAAGAGTCATGATTATTTTCTACGTTAAAGGATTTTTTGAAATTTTCTCTGTAAAAATTACCTTTGTCAACCCCTCCGAGAATTTAAAAGGCTTTTGAGCATTATGTTTATTTCTTATTATTTTAATGTTTATTTAGAATAATCTGCTTTTGTATAACTTTCTTTGCCGAATTTTTGAATTCAGTGAGCAGAAACAAAAATTTCTACAAACAGATAGATATAAGATTTATTTTGTTGTATATGTTTTTTAAAGATAACTTACTCTTGTTTGTTGTTCTGTAATATTTATGTAAGATTTTCCGATAATCTTCATTTTTACATGATTTACTTTTAAGGCTATAAGACATTTATTATAGTAATGAAATAAACCATAAAAATGTAAAATGAAACTAAAAATAAGGTTATAAAAATGCCAGGAAATGAAGCCTACTAAATAAGATAAAAATTTAATGTTTCTTCTATGTTTTATTTTTCTTTTTCAAAATACTCTAAAATGTTCTTTTAAAATCTTCAAAAAATTTATTTTAAGAATCTGACTTCTATACACAGGGCATTTTATGTTGAATAAATTGTTACCAATTTTTGAGAGCGGAACAATTATATACCCAGATATAAAACAAAATGCAGAGAGTACTCTATGATTAAAAAAATTATTAATTAACCGTTCAGTGAATTTTGCATCAAATATGATGCATGCAAATGAATGCTGTATATTTCCTCAGGTCCTATTCATCTGTATAATGTGAGCTTTGTTCCACTTTTGTAACAAGCAGGTGTGTCAGATGATACTAATATAATCGACTTCATGGTAATATTATGCTAAATATTTTACAGTCCGTTTTAAAATTAAAAATAAAATTAACAAGAACGAAAAATCATGCGTCAAGCATAGATTATGTAACACTTTCCAACACTTACAAAATATTTTTACAAATCTTTACCGTTTAATAAGGAGAAAGCTGATATTTAAGTATATAGTTTGGAAAACTCATAACATATTTAAAAACACCATTTCAGGAATTACTAACAATATTCGTTTAAATATTCGAACTCTTTTGTGCAGCCCTGTATATGATCTATAGGTTTGTATATACAATACATGGAATACTAAATTTTAGTTCTGCTAGGAAACGTGTAGCACAGTTTAAAATTTCCCTTCTTAAATTTCCCCAATAAACGGAAATGTCCTCAAGAACTTCTGTGCTGTCCTGTATGCGATCTATACAATTTATAAACACCAAGTAATAGACAAAAATTGAGATGAATTTAAAAACGCGTTCAGCAACTGAAAAAGCACTTCTAGAAATTAATATTAACAAGCAGTACTACTTTAACCGAATTCTTTTGTGCGTCCCTATAAATGAACGATGAATGCTATACACCACAGTATTCTATAGTAAGCCTCTCGTAATCCTAATTAGTGATATATATCAATTTAAATATGTTTGAAAATGTGTAACACCATTAAAATAAACTGCAAATGATTTTTCTGCATATACCGCAATGTAACGGAATTCTTTTGAGTGTTCATGTAAATGAACGATGAATGCTATACTCACAATATTCTATAGTAAGCCTCTTTTAGTGCACCTCAGTGATATGTATCTATTTCAATATGTTTGAAATCGTGTAACACCATTAACCCTCTGAGCGTTTTGAAAAAGGGTAAAATTGTAATGTTGTTTTCTCTGCATTTGGTTTTAAATGCTAAAAAAATATGATTCTTTCAGAATTATAAATAAAACTTAATTACAAATATGAATATAACCCTTGAGAGTATTAATCATTCTTCAATGTTTTGAAAATTCATTAAATCTATAGAATTATATTATCTTAAACATTGCGTATATTGCAGTGAAACCTGGAGCTTAGTGAACGGAATATTACGTTCCACACGCTTAGAGGGTTAAAATAAATCACAAATTATTTTTCCCCATAGACCGTAATGTAACGGAATTCTTTTGAGTGTCTCTGTAAAAAAACTATAAGTGCTACACACTTCATATTTAAAACCGAGCATGTCATAGTAAACCTGAATAACATATATCAATTGCATGGCAATACATATATATTTACTTGAGTTAGAGCATGGGCAGACAGACGGCAGACAGACAGACAGACAAACCAAATTCATAAACACTTTTCAACTATGTTGGATATTGTTAAAAAAATTTAGTTAAAACTAAACAAGAATGAAAAATCATGCGTCAAACATAGATTAGGAAACAGTTTCCATCACATTCTGTTACAAAACGTCCACCGTTTAATAAGGTGAATAATAAACAATTTGGAAAATGCATAACACTTTTGAAAACCCAATTTCAGAAATTACCATCTATAGTCTGAAAACTATACGAATCCCTGTTCATGATGTATAGATTTGTATATATACTATAAAAATTTATATAATATATCAAAAATTTAGTTCAGTTAGGTCACAACACATAACGCTGTTGAAAATTATCCTTCAGCATTTCCGTCAATAAGCGGAAGTGTACTTGAATTCTTTTGTTCAGCCCTATATATGATCTATAAAATTTAGAAACACCAAGTAATTTGAAAAAAAAGTACTTAATTTTAAAGAAACATACACTCTAAAAACGACATTTTCAAAACTGAGCAAAAAATTCTCAAATCTGAGTATGTCACATAGTCCAAATGGCCCTTAATTAAAATTACTCAAGTTTGAAACATGTATATACTCATTACTGAAAACATGCACACACTCAAGAATAAAACATCATATACTCATATTTGAGTATGTCAATGTTTCAAAAATGAGTTTGAACTGATTTTAATCATTTTTGAGTATGTCCATGTTTTAAAAATGAGTATGAACTGACCTCTATGTGATCAAATTTGAGTATGTCCATGTTTCGAAAATGAGTATGAACTGACCTCTATGTGATCAAATTTGAGTATGTCCATGTTTCGAAAATGAGTATGAACTGACCTCTATGTGATCAAATTTGAGTATGTCCATGTTTCAAAAATGAGTATGAACTGACCTCTATGTGATCAAATTTGAGTTTGTCCATGCTTCAAAAATGAGTATGAACTGACCTCTATGTGATCAAATTTGAGTTTGTCCATGTTTCAAAAATGAGTATGAACTGACCTCTATGTGATCAAATTTGAGTTTGTCCATGTTTCAAAAATGAGTATGAACTGACCTCTATGTGATCAAATTTGAGTTTGTCCATGTTTCAAAAATGAGTATGAACTGACCTCTATGTGATCAAATTTGAGTATGTCCATGTTTCAAAAATGAGTATGAACTGACCTCTATGTGATCAAATTTGAGTTTGTCCATGTTTCAGTATTCTGAGTATTTCTGGTATTTCAGAACTGAAAGCATTGGGTCGTCCTATTTGAAGCAAAAAGTTTCAAAACAAAATGAAAACATTGAGTTACTCAGATTTGAAAGTGTCCTTTTTCTCAGTGTACTGTAATTAAAAGCGCACTTCCAGCAATTATTGTTCGTAGATAGTACTGTAACGGAATTCCCACGTGTGTCTCTGTAAATGAACTATAAATGCTATGCACACCATATTCTATAGTAAGCATCTTTTAGTGGACCTCAGTGATGTTCTAAATATTGTTTAGCTGGAAAATGGTTATTCTAAATGATGGACCCATTTTCAAAAAAATGTATTTATTAAAGTACAAATCCAAAATGAACAATCTTTATACCAATGAAAAGAGGAAGTTTCAAAGTTTTTTTTAAGATATTATAAATGTTCAATGTGTCCACCGTTTGCTGCATGGCAAACAGCTACACGATGGCCAAACTCGTCCCACACACGAGATAGCGTATCTGCTGCCTCACTCACAACTGACAGTGAAACGAAATCGCGGCCTATTGCCACGCGACCTCTACCGGCCGCCTCTGGAACCACCGTCGCTTTGAAAGCCGTGCACTCAGTAACAGCAGATACGTTTTCTCGTGTGAGGGACGAGTTTGGCTATCGCGTAGATGTTTTCCGTGCAGCAAATGGTGGACACATTGACCATTTAAAATGTCTTAACATTTTTTTGAAACTCTCTCTTTTCATTGGTATAAAGATTGTTCATTTTGGATTTGTACTTTAATAAATACAATTTTCTGAAAATGGGTCTAGCATTTAGAAAGACCCCGTATAACTCAATTACAAACACTCTTAGTGAATTCACATTCATACACAGTAATGCTTACGAATTATTTTCCGTAGCTCTGTATATGATCTATAGAATTTATAGACACCACATATTACGCAAAAATTGAGTTAAACTTAAAAACACATTCCACAATTGAAAACACACTTCCAGCATTTATTGCGCATAGTCAGTATTGCAACTGAAATCTTTGGCGTGTCCCTGTAAATTAACAATAATAGTTATGCTTGTCGTGCTCTACAATAAGCATCTTGTAGTGCGCCTCAATAATGTACATAAATTTCATTTTGTTTCAAATGGTGTAACACCATTGTAATATACCACAAACGATTTTATCCCATAGACTATAATGTAACAGAATACTCTTGAGTGTTTCTGTAAACGAACTATAAATGCTAAACAATTCATTTTCAATACTGAGTATACCACGGTAAACTTCAATAACGTATATCAATTACACGACAATCCGAATATATTTACGCGCGTTAGAGCACGGACAGGAATTCATAAACACTTTTCAACTATGTTAAAATATGTTAAAAATAGTTAAAATAAACGCTCTTTTATTAGTGCACGTAAAACGAATAAAAGTAAAAATTGTTTTTTTTTAATCTTAAAAATCACACTGAAATTCATGACTGCAATTCATGTAAGTTCCAAAAATAATTCCGTTACAATTAGTTAATTCGACGTGGGCTTCGATAATTGAAAATTCACAGCTTTGATTTACTCATGATAGAATGCGCGAACTAGTGAATTTATTAAAAAAAATAATTTTTGGCCTGTTTCTTTTTAACCTTTTTCAACGTAGTAGAAAAGTGTTTATGAATTCGGTTTGTCTATGTCCGCGCTCTAACTGGCGTAAATATATTCGGAATTCCATGTTATTGATCTAGGTCATTAAGATTTACCGAGGCTAACGAAAAAGATAGGCTACCGCGGTGCATTCCACTTATCTTTTTTTTTACAGACCGATAGAGTGACGTATTGTTTTTTTTGTACATCTGTATTGGTGCATTCGAGCATCACGTGACTCCCGCAGTCTGTTAAAAAAGATTTGCGTAAAGCACCGCGGTAGCCTTTCTTTTTCGTTAGCCTCGGATTTACCATGGCATGTTCGGTATTGAAAACGAAGTTCGCAACATTTATAAATCGTTTACAGGAACCTTCAAACAAATTCGGTTGCATTATTAGGAACTTCCTTCCTTTATCCCGTCGACTACTTTCCATACAGAAAACTATTGTCAAATTATTCGCCAAACTGTAGCGCTCAATAAACAAATGGAAGAATATTGCTATTGGAACCTTAAAAAAATAAAAAAACCCAAGAAAGTAGGAAAAGCCCCATTCGTTAAAGTATCATTCATCAGTAACTTTAAACAATAAAATTTACAATATATTAATGAAAACAGAAACAAAAATAATCTTAGATATTTATTTATTTACATTATTTTTCTTAATTATCCCTCTCGATTGTTGGCTAAATGTTTGTGACGTCAGTTGAAATTGATCTATTGTACGTAACAACGCATCGCAAAATTTTTTCAATGCTTTTTCTCTTTTAATATCATGGTGTTGAAGATGATTTTTATTTTAATTAATGAACTAACAAATAAATCAGTAAAACATGATTAACAAGTGGGTAAGTGTGATCGAAGATCGCACAAAGGGTTTCGTATAATATTCCTTTCAAAACACTTTATCCTTTCTTTAAGAAATCCAAATAAATTTCATTTAGCAAAAAAAAAAAAAAAAAAAAAAGGTATGTTTTTTATAAAGTAAAAATTAACCGGTCTATTTTTTCGAATATCTAAACCAGCCCGATAGCGGGCGAATCCTGCTATTATAATCTGTCATAATAATATCTGTCATGTGGACTAAATGCGATACTAAAAAAAATAATTTCAAATTAAACATGTACACCTTCAAAATGTTAAAATATGCGAATAATTTCCATAATCGGGTTTTTATCATGACTCAATACGTTCCTCAAACTCATATATTTACTATTCTCTATTACTTATATTGATACTAGCTTTGTATTATTCTCAAACATTTGATAAATCCGTTAAACTTCCGATATGACGTCAGATTTTCTTTTTAATTCTTTAATGACGTGATATTAATCTGCTTTGTGTACATACACTACACATACTCATACTCCTTGTATTATTGAGATATCTTTCCGTTTTATTACCACTATGACGTCAATCAATTTTATTTCATATTAATCTTTTTTTCAGTTGGTGAAACTTTTTATTTCATTTTCATTTTTCACGTGGATATCGTCTGATAGAAAATTAATTATTGTAGAAAGAATTTTATTGTGGATTAAAATTGTGGATTGATTATTGTGGATTTAATTGTTGGCAACTGCTATAACAAAAATGTTTAAATTTAATAGGAAAAGGCTCTTAGAATTTTAGTTTTTTTATCTTTATTTATTAAAATAATACGATTTTTTCAAATTTTAATATTTTGAGCTTCATATCAGGTATTCAGTTATATATACTCAAAGTTTCAACTCTGTAAGTTCTGAGAACGCCTCTGTGACGGACAGTGATGGAAAATGAGATAACAAGCACGTGTTATGCATTGACGTCAAGTGAATGTGATGCCACGATCATGCATTTTTTTCATTAAATCCTATAGTTAGGCGATAGTTTTTTTAAAATGGAAAGCGGTCAACGGGATAATGGAGAAGTATCCATTATTATCTAGGAAGGAAAATCGTTTGCAGCGTATTTTAATGATGTTACACTTTCAGACATATTGAAATATATATACATCACTTAGGTGCGCTACAAGAAGCATCCTATAGAATATGGTGTATATAGCATTTATCGTTTATTGACAGGGAAACACAAAAAATTCGATTACTGTACTTCTATGAGCAATAATTGTTGAAAATGTAGTTTCATTTGTGGTATGCATTTGTAAATTTCACTAATTTTTTTTTATATTACTTCGTGTGTATAAATTCTGTAGATTAAATACAGGACTGCACAAAAAAATGGAGTACATTACCACTTATTGACAGAAACTGCTGAAGGGGAATATTCAACTGTGTTATGCATTTCCTAACCGAACTAATTTTTTGCATACTATGTAGTATACATACAAATTTATAGATGATATACAGGGCTGCACAAAACAATTCGGATATATTTCCAACCATAGATAGTAATTGCTGAAATTAGGTTTTCAATTGAGTTATGCGTTTTCCAAACCGTTTACTTAGACATTATCTTTCGCTTTTTTAAATGTTGAAGTTTTGTTACAGTATTCTGAGTGTGCTGGAAACTATTTCATAATTTGTGCTTGATGCATGATTTTCCTTCTTTGTTCAAGCTCAACTTAAATGCGTGGATATATTGCATTTTCATGCGCTTTCCTAGATTAAAATAAACTAGAGAAAAATATTAATTCATAGTTTTGTATTGCTGTAAGAATCTAGGTAAATCAAAGATTGTTTCCATATTTATAAAAATAAATACAGGCGATTTAGGAAAACATTACAACATGCAATTTTAATAAAACTAGATGGAACCTGTAAAAATTTGGCGGAAAAAAATACTAAAACAATATCAGTAAAATAAGCCTCTTTATTATTTAGGAAGGAGTGCGTATGAAACAGTCTTTCAAATATTTTATTTTAAAAGTATTTTACCCCAGTGAAATACAGTACTATTTCCGATGCAAACTCCAAAGAAACAATCCGTACACTGTAAAAAATGACCAATGTTTCTTATTTTAGGAAAATATGCTATAACCACGAACGAAAATATAATATAATCTTCTGAGTTATCCGAAATTTCAAATAGCATGTTACATTGTCTTTTGAATCCCCAGAAACCCATACATTTTCAAAATTTAAAGAATAATTTATAAAAACAAATTATTTTTAGCTGCCCGAATTTTTCAGAAACGTTTCCGAAAGGTTTTTGTAGTGTATTAATGAGTGTCCTCAGCCTGGAATACCTGTTTTTCGAATGCTATCAATTCTGAAGTAAACATTTTCATGCTAAAAAAAATGTTTAACAGACAAACATGCAAAATTAACAGCGTTAACAATAACATTAAAATTAAGATTATTTCTTTACTCTTTCATGTATAAATTAACTTATGCGGCTGAAAACGTGTACTTGAGAATGGATAACATTCGAAAAACAGGTATTCCAGCCTGAGGACACTAATTAATACACTATAAAAACCCTTCGGAAACGTTTCTGAAAAATTCGGGCAGCTAAAAATAATTTGTTTTTATAAATTATTCTTTAAATTTCGAAAATGTATGGGTTTCTGGGGATTCAAAAGACAATGTAACATGCTATTTGAAATTTCGGATAACTCAGAATATTATATTATATTTTCGTTCGTGGTTATAGCATATTTTCATAAAATAAGAAACATTGGTCATTTTTTACAGTGTAAGCAACTGTGCAATACAAATCAGTTCCACATTACTGCCATATTTATTCCCCACGGCAAGGAAAATTTCATGGACCTATGAAGTATCATACAAATAGTATATTCCTACATACATATCATATTCAGTAAAAATAGTAAATAAAGCACACATCTCCCCCCCCCCCCCCGTGATAATGCATCGGAATGAGCTCCTATGGAATGTGCATTTCATCTGCCCGAAGGCACCGTCAAAATTCGACGTTAAAAAAGTTTTAAAATGTCCTCTTTAATCATTGTTCGTTTCAAATCCATATCTTTTAAAACGAATCCATTGTTTTAAGCTAATCAATTTTTATGTAAAGATGGATAATTTTTTTTACAATAATAAATCTATGTGCAGATGAGGAAAATTTTTAATGTTTTCAAGTATATTTTTTTTTGTATGGTTTCTTCGGTCCCTTTACATAATCAGGATGATTATGCCTTTTCCATCGTAGTCGGGTTTTTTTCCCTCTTATCCCTCTTCAGGCATCCCGGGCCATCCCGTGATCCCGTGATTTCATCACTGGGTAAAGTTACGACGAAAAATATTAATATGCTAGTGATGCTATTAATATGTATATATGTTATATGCTAATATATGCTATTAACATCCTATTAATATTGGAAAGTGTGTCATGATTTATAGTTGCCGTATGAGTTTTCTTCTTGATTTTTAAGTATTACAAAGACACGTAACTATACAAACTCATTAAAAGCCAAAGTTTTATAAAGTTAACATTTCAACAATAGAAATTAATACTGCAAAGAAGTTATTTTGCATAATTTAACAATGTAAAACTTTTATTCTTAATCCGCTTATAAGTTGATTTTTAATTACAATCGAAATGTAATCCCATTAACAGATTAAATTTCACCACTAATATTTTTCAAGGAAACTTCCATTTAAAGATTTAAAGCCAATTTCACTCAATTTATCTCCTTTACTAATTGATAATAATTTATTAGGAAAGTTGTTTAAGAGTATAATGCAGATATTTAATTCTAAAGTTCTAGGGAATTCGTAATGTTACAGATTATCTTGATTTATGTAGAGACAGATTTACTAATTTGAAGGCCTCCTTGAATATATATATTTTTAACGTGTCTGAAAATTACACATATGGGCATTTAGGGTAGATAATGGACGCAAAAAAGCATAAGAAACCAGGGTCGCAATCCACTTATTCCATCAAAAATACAGGGAGTCGCTCTCCATGCCTATACTAGATTTTCTTTCATAGGAATAATGATACTATTTCAGCAAAATTTTCAGCAAACTGTCTTTTCTATGGAAGAAAAATGACGACAACAAAGAAAGTACTGGAAGTGTACTATAATTCAGCAAACGATACTACATATATTATGCGCTATATTCTGAATTATGAAGCGTCTGGATTAATGTAGTTTGGACGAGGAATGTAGCCATTTACAGAGCTTTTCTTATTGCTAATATATGTCACAGAACGCAAAGTAAGTCAGTTGAAAATATCTTTACAATATCTTAATCATTGTTAAAGTGAGTGTTGTATTTAGTCATTTTTCTCTGGGAGGGAATTTTGCAGCCCTGGGGAGGGGGGCGGGGAGGGAAGGTGAAAAATTTGTGTTTCGGTGTGAGGAAGTGGGAATTACACTTTTTAACCATTACTAAATACATAATCTCAAACTTTCTGTGGGGACATTTTGATGTTTCGACAGTTGGAGACATCCCGGGCCACCCTTTGAATTCATCACTGGATAAAGTTATGATGAAAAATTTGATTTTGGTTTGAAGTAAACCTTCGTGTATATTGACTGAAAACGTGGATTGCGTTTCATATACAAACATTATTTGTACTGATCTACAGTGCTGCCATTGGGATAATTTTTTTTTAATTTAGTTTTCTAGATTGCCACTAGTTTTGTGAGAAAGTAAAATTAATCTTTTTTAATGACACATTACATACTTCTAAAACAAAGCGAATTACACAATTTTATAAAAGTGGGTGCCAATCAGGTAACATGAATTAATAAAAGGAAAAGTGCCCAGTTAAACTGATGGCATTGAGCTCACAGGCTATTCACACTAATTGTATATTATACTCTTAAAGAATAATGCCCCTCGAAAAAGAAAGAGATCGACAATAAATTAAGGGGGGATTATCCCCCCGTTTTCCCCCTTTATACTTAACCAATGAACCCCCAAAACTAATCAGAGAAGCGCCTTACCACTATGAATCTATATACAAAATTTGAAGCAAATTGGGTAATTCTGCAGGAAAAACACATTTATCTAAATTAAGGGGCGTTCCCCTTTTATACTTAACCAATGAACCTCCAAAACTAATCAGGGAAGCGCGTTATCCCAATGTACCTATAAACAAAATTTGAAGCAAAACGGATATTTCTATCAAGAGTTATCGCGTTACATACATACGTGCGTACATACATACGTACCGTTACATACAGAACCGGCGGGCACATTAGCTCTCAGGCTTTGATAGCCTGTGAGCTAAAAAAGGTAGTTTACTTGCAATACTTCTGATCGATCGTACTTACGTCTGTCGCTAAACGTTTGTACTAATAATTTTGAGATACTCTACACATTCAGTTTATTACAGCTTCCTTTAGCAATGGTTAAATCATGGTATCGTGGAGTATTTTAGCAGTGTTTTTAGTTGGGCGGGATTTTTTATTCAGATTGGTACTATTTTTTTTAAATAATTACTTTATTTAATACTAGCTAACCCGCCCGGCGTTGCACGGGCCAAAAATATTAATAATCTGTTCTATACGAAACTTAAACCAAACCCCGTCGTAATCGGGTCCATAGAGCCAGATATACTCCTATAGTTCCACTTTCCACCGCCAGGGGTGCAGTCTGTTCTGTAAGAGGCCTTTTTAGAACACGTGACCCAACAAAATTTCCTACTAGAATTGAAATTTAACTACGGGTAAACATTGCCAAAATAGCGGAAATCGCGAAAAAGGGTTACGTAATCGATCGGTTTCTAAAGGGTTAATGTAGATATTTTTTAAAACCCAACCGTGCATTTTGAAGAAAATGAACGTGTCTATGATCTGGAGTCTACTATTTGTCCGTACTTGCATCTCCCGAGTCGATGCCGATTTTTAAATCTGGACCAAAAAAAGGAAGTTCGCGTGAGTGAGTTTTGGAAAGGATTATTTTTCGGAAGGTTAAAATTATTTTTTTTCAAAACGGATACCAGATTTTAAAAAACAACGGGATATAGATTAGGCACGGTATTTTTAGTTTTTTGTATCTTGTTTATAAACGCCAATTCGGATTTTCAAAGATAGGAGAAATAGTTAAAAAGCAAAAGTGACTTACAGTTAAAAAAGTTTTCGAAAGGGTTAACGTGATTTATTTTTTAAACAAAAGGTTTCTGCCTAAACCCGATAGAACGTAGATGCCTTTAGGTGTGTTTGCTTTTTGTTTGGTTATTTTAGAAAGCCGATGCCAGGTTTAATATATAGCAGAAAATCGGAATTCGCAAAAGAGAGTCCTGCGCACGAATTTTTTTAAGGGTTAATATTCGTATTTTTCAAAAACAAATACAGATGTCGAAAAAGAAACAAATGTAGATATTGCCTGGTATTTTTAGTTTTCCGTACCTGTCTTTGAATCGCCGATGCGAACTTTTAAAAAATTGCCAAAATCGCAAAAATCGCAAAACAGCATACAGAAAATATACTTTTTCGAAGGGTTAATTTTTGCATTTTTTAAAACCAAAGGTGGCTTTAAAAAGGACAAAGTTCTTTAATTTGGTCACCTTTGTTTTTCCGTATCTTTTGTATTCCGGCAGATGCAAGGCTCGGAAAACGGGAGAAAATAAAAAACATGAATTCGATGCCTTTTGATTATTTTTTTTGAAAGGGTTAAATGTAAAATTTTTTCAAACCAACTAGATCGTTTGAGACGTAAAAGTATGTTCTTTTAGAATATGTAGACGGTTTTTCCGTATTTTTAGCCGTTTGCCCATAGCGAATTTAGAAATACTTAAAAAAACGGAATGTTTCTTCTGTTCCGGAAGATACGGAAATTGGTTTCTGCACATGCGTCAGCTTGCTTCAGAATAATGACTTTTTTATTTGTGATCTTTGATCAGTTTTTAATTGATAACTACTTTAATTTTCAAAATATTAAAATTCTGACGTAATGGTGCACCAGGAGAGGGTTTGGACTACCTAAATCTAAATTTGCAGACTTCTAGGTGGGCTAGATTTTCCTAACCATCTCCAACAGACACACACACAGACACACACACAGAGCGAAACTTTGTTTTATTAGTATAGATGTCATTAAATGAAATGAGTATTTCTTTTTGAATAAAAAAGCAGTATTCTGATTTAAAATAAATAAATAAATAAATAAATAAAAAATAAACCAGCCTAACTGGCAACATTGCACTTTATTAAAACTTTTGTTTTTGCCATTTGGCATCTCACAGTTTAATTTATATTGTTGATATAGAAGCATACTTCGTTCTTTGCATGGTCTGTACTAGAGCTATATCATTAGCTAATATTGACCATTGGTCATCTTTTATATCATGTATCACGTTAAGTTTTTTTAAGTGGTGTGATCCAATAATCAATTTTGCTATATAGCTAGTAAATAAGGACAATGGGGTCATCACTGATTGAAATATTTGTATATATATATCCTATATACAGGGTTATTCTAAATGATGGACCCATTTTCAAAAAATTGTATTTATTAAAGTACAAATCCAAAATGAACAATCTTTATACCAATGAAATAGGAAGTTTCAAAGTTTTTTGTAAGACATAAATGTTCAATGTGTCCACCGTTTGCTGCACGACAAACATCTACGCGATAGCCAAACTCGTCCCACACACGAGAAAGCGTATCTGCTGTTACTGAGTGCACTGCTTTCAAAGCAGTGATGGTTCCAGAGGTGGCCGGTAGAGATTGCTGGGCAATAGGCCGCGATTTCGTATCACTGTCAGTTGTGACTGAGATGGCTACTGTTGAGCACAAGGTTTTCTGCGTTCTTGAGTTCGCAAGAATTGAGCAAACGGTGGACACATTGAACATTTATAATGTCTTAAAAAACTTTGAAACTTCCTCTTTTCATTGGTATAAAGATTGTTGGATTTGTAGTTTAATAAACACAATTTTTTGAAAATGGGTCCATCATTAAGAATAACGCTGTATATACAGTATGCCCACTAAAGTCCCTTGCCACCCTCTTAATTTCGGAACGGCTGCTGCTATACTCATAAAAGTAGTGTTTAGGTATAGTAAAGTAGCCATGCGCTACTCAATGAAACCACCTACGGCACCACCTGGTGGAATGTTGCGGAGTTAGCATTCCTACCTTGAAAACGAAAAGAGATAGCTAAAAAAAGTGATTTAAAAAGTTGTAGAACATCATCGATTTAGTACGAAAAGACACATTGTGGACATTAATGCGAATAGACTGGTTAAAACACGCATTTGTCTTTTCGTGATTTCCTACACTGTGACGTGACAAAACGATCTTAAAAAAAAAAAAGCAACTAGTTATAATACTATACCTTTATTTTAGATTTTCAAACTTCTCACAATCAGATGCAATGCATATTTGGATGCTTGTTTGAATTTCACGTTGCACACGTTGGAGCATAGATGGTGACACGTTGGCACAAGCGTCCGTAATAGCGTCGTTTAATGTCCTGAAATGTTTGTGGAGGGGTCGCACAGACCTGCTGTTTCATAACTGGTTGTTTCTTTCTTTCTAAGATCGTTTTGTCACGTCCCAGTGTAGGAAATCACAAAAAACAAATACGTGTTTTAACCGTTCTATTCTTCGTATTAATGTCCACAAGGTGTCTTTTCGTACTAAATCGATGGTACTCTACAACTTTGTAAATCACTTTTTTTCTCTATCTCATTCCGATTTCAAGATAGGAGTGCTAACTCCGCAGCAATCCGCCAGGTGGCGCTGAAGGCGGTTTCATTGTGTAGCGCATGGCTACTTCACTATACCTAGACCCCTTTTATGAATATAGCAGCAGCCGTTCCGAAGTTAAGAGGGTGGCAAGGGACTTTAGTGGGCATACTGTATATACATACATTGGTGTCCAAAAAGTAAGGGTCAGTTAACGTACATTTTCTTCTTTTACACGGTTTTTCAAATATCTACTTAAATTCTTGGCAAATTGTTCTAGAAATTCGAGGATGTAAAGCACATGTTTGAACTCAAGAACAGTAGAAGCAGTATATTGCAATTAAAAATTAATATATTGCAATTAAAAATTAATATATTGAATATTTGATGAGATATGGGCATTTGTATGAAATAATTTATAACCACGAATGCGCGAACTATACCAAAGATTTTTTTTTTCATGATTTGGTAATCAATTTTATAGAGTAATTCATATAAAAATACCAGTCAAATATCGTGAAAACTCAGAAAGTTACGATCAATGCAGTGAGCTAATTGATAAATTCGTACGAATTTGTAATCGATTTTTCAATTTCTTTCCGATGGGTTAGAATTATAAAAGATTTTCCGCGATCTTTAGAAAGAGCAAAAGATATCTTTCCTATTCCCTTTTTTGAGAATTTGGCTAATTTTACTCAACTATACGAAGCTAAAATGCATGGAACCCGATTATAGAATGTTTCCAGTTTTCGCCAATATTGAATTTGAATGGGAATTTCAAAAAATTAGCTAAATTCATTTATGGTTACATATTTTTGTGTGATTTTGACGCTGAGGGGTATGACTATATAGTGCTAAGCGTATGAGGGTTCGAACAATGGTTACAACAATGAAAGAAAATTTGAACAAAACCACGTGCAATAAAACGCATGAAATAAATCCGCTTATGGAGAAATTTGGCGCTAGCCCCTTTTATGGAAATTCACGAGTTTATCACATAATAAATCGACATACAATTATAAATTTAATATTTTCGGATTTTTTTTTCCTTTGCATCTACTATAAGACTTTACTTTGTGCCAAACTTTAATATTCTATTCTAGATCAACGAGAAGTATACTATAGATTTTACTCTAAAAACCTATAGGGTACTTCCGTTTACCTAGAACCTCAAAATTTCGCGCTCAGAAAGTCTAAGCCTATTCAAAGCAAAAAAAAAAAAAAAAAAAAAACTCGAAAATCTTTAATTTATATTTCTATATATATTTATTACGTGAATTTTCCATAACGTTGTTTTAAGGCCGTAACCTTTTGTTGCATTAACTTAGAAGCTCGAAATTTTACACAACAATGGGACCTGTAGACCTTATTATTTCATATTAATTTCAATTTGATACCCTCAGCCGTTTCTGAGAAAAATGTCTTGACAGACAGACGGACAACAAAGCGACCCTATAAGGGTACGGTTTTTTTCTTTTGAGGTACGGAATGCTAAAAATGACATATCTAAATGGAGTATATCCAATTATCCGATAATTGTGTAGAGAAAGTCTTTTAACGTTGAATGCGTTCATAACAAAGCGATTCATTTTCGTTAAGAACGCGTATCTAACCAAATTAACTGCCTTAACTAAGATTATCAACAGAGCAAAAAACTTTTAAAATCATTTTTGCCGTGGAGATAATTTCCAGCAAGCCAGAAACAACCATTTTGTGATATAATTTGCGATATAATATTTTGGAAATAACTCTGTTTTTCCATTTCAGATATCACTACTAAAAGTAATGGTTGTGTAAAACTCCACTTCTAAACTAAAATCGGTCTTTATTGTTTCATAAGCAAATGACGCATAGGGCCTTTCTTAATTCTATTCTCAGTACGCGAACGAAGTGCGTATTGTTCACCATGGTTTTCCAAACTTTTTCAAGTGGCTTGTTTATGTTAGGAATGAAATTTTAAATGCTGACAACTCCAATTAGAAACATTTTAGAAGGTGTCCCATCTCTTAAAAATTAATTCTTTTAACGATCTTTCTAAAAATATAACTTTTAAGCAATTTCATTTGAAAAATAATTTTGAGAAAAAAATAGCCGACTAGCATATGAAACGGTAAGCGGTCAGCCCTGTATCTGTAGGAAAGTCACATGATTTGCGCTATTATACACATGACGATGCTTCATACATCACTATATATATAATGGCTTCATCCAAATTTTTTAATACAATTTAAACTCGCTTCTCACGAACGAATTTCGCACAAATCTTCAGAATAAGCTTCTGCTACGGTCAGATTTATGTTTTCGTATAATAGGATTTTTTACGCCTATAGATCCCCTAGTGGAAAAATGCATAACTAAAATTTTGAAATGTATTTGTTTTGTTGTCTCATACGGCAACGGTACTCGAAGTTAAAAAAACCTAAATATTATAGATTTAACTATAATGTTCTTTTACACCACAACGCACCCTAGGGAGAAATAGGATAACCAAATAAAATTGATTTTTCATGTTTGACCATATTAAATCTGTACTCAAATTTAAAAAAAGTACAGATTCAACACAATTTGTTTTGATTTATAGCACACCCTTGCGGAAAATAATACAACTAAATTTAAATAAAATTGATTTTAAGTTTAAAAAAAAAAAAGAAATATACAGAATAAGCGTTGACCAGCATATATGCTACACAGAGCATTAGAGGGTTATATAAGAATTATTGAAGTAATAATTTTCATTATTTGACATTTGAGCTGAGGTGGAAAATTGTTTTTAATACGGCAATAAATTAGGTCTGCTGAAACCAGTTTGGTTCCGAACTGAAAACTGAAAACTGGAAAAATGTGTTATTTCAAAAAAATATAAACTGGAACTGAGCCGAAAACCGTTACTTTTAACCATTATCCTCCAAAATAGTGGCTATAACATTTAACGATTGTATAGGCACCGTACCACTATTAAAATAACAGTCTTATTTTCTTAAGATATAATATACATATTTTTCATAAACGCAGAAATTTACTGTATTTAGTCCCACATACATATAAACATGCATGAAAAATGGAAAACAAAATGAATAAATACTGATCCTATAAAGATACTTTTCATAAAAATCAACTATAAAAAATATTTTTTTATTTTCTATATTTGAAACTATTTTAAAATTCCAAAAGTGTAGAGAAAGTAGAAAGTCAACGCTTTGTTTCAAACTCGATTTTCGCTTAAACGTCGCCGTATAAAAGGGAAATTTTTTCGCTTAATTGAATAAATGTAAACTGTGTTAAAAAGAATTTATTGTTTTGACAACGCGTCGAGTGAAAAGTATCAGTTTCTCAAGAACGCCAACACTCTTTAGTTTTTAACACTCTTTAGCTGCGATGAAAAGTGATTTCCTTGAAAATATATAAAATTTAGTAGGAATGAGAAATAGGATATGAGTTTAAAACTTATTTTTAAGTACAATTAAACAATTTTCCGACAGGTAGTTGCCTAATCCTGCTTATTTGAAGTTAATTGAAATTTTTTTTTTTTTTTATAATAAAGTAGGTAGAAATAAATAAGTTGAAAATCGTGCGTCAAACGTGACAAATGAGATGCGTTCGTACTATAACTAGTTTCAGTGAAATGAATTATATCGTCTGTTATTATGATATGATTAATTTCCGTAATAAAATAAATACATTTTAAGTTGGAAACATTGAAACATTTTATCATTTGTTGACATTTACTGAAAATTTCAAAAAGAAAGTTAAGCCTTGCTTTGAAAATTTCAGAATTTAAAATTCCTATTTAGACTCTATTTGCATTTAATATATATTTCTCCGGAAACATCTATTCAAAAAATTGTCGGTAGCTTATATTGGTATAATTTAAAAAAAATTAGTATACAAATTTGGTTTTTAAATTCAGTAATACGGAAATAATATGATTCATCTTAAATATGACGTAATCAAGATGACAACCACCGCCCCCTGAATACTAGGTCTGCGCGCTGACAAAAATGGCGGCTGTCGCGGGCGGATTTATTTTTTCAGTATTTGAACGGTCCCTCGAACTTCAACCCCAATAATTTCTAAAAGTTTTCTTCGCCTAGTTTTCTGAGATCAATTAAGTCAAAAAGAAACTTTTAGATATTATTCGTGTGGAAGTTCGAGGGACCGTACAAACGCTGAAAAAAATATCGGACTGCGACCGCCGCCATTTTTGTCAGCACTCAGACCTAGTATTCAGGGGGTGGTGTGACAACCTAGAATCATTTTCTATCATGGGATATCATTGAATTAACTAGCCGCCACTGGCGACCAGTGTTGTCTCCCTTAAATGTTTTCTAAGCATTGCAGCTTTCTGCTTTTATTCATAATTTAATTTACTTGCTTGATTCTTCTCCAAATCGGAAGATTCTAATAGAGAAATCAATAACTTTTTGCTATCATGGCAGCATTTCGTATATTTTTTGTTGTTATGCATTTCATCTTTCTTGACAAAAAACGACTAACTCACTTAGGCGTTTGTGTTTCATGCCCGTTTGCTAATCGGTTTCAACACCTTCGCTAACGCAGAGATTTTTAATCCTATTATTGCACAGATCACGCTGATCCAATGAGAATTTTGGTTCAGGGTTTGTACTGAAGCCGGGTACATTTTTTCCGTCGTGTTTGTCGAAATGAGAATGCCTTCTCTCTTATTACGTATGCTACGCTTACAGAACCGATTTTTTTTTCGCCGTGTTTGTCGAAATGAGCATGCCTTTTTTCTTATTAGGTATGCCACGCTTACAGGAACGATTTTTTCTCCGCCGTGTTTTTCGAAATGAGCATGCCTTTACTATTATTACATATCCACACGATTTTTTTTTTCAACACCAGGCAACACAGAAAAATTCATCAAGGAGATCTTGATTTGCGAATGATTACCTTCACGGTTTAATATTTTTATGACTCACGGTGAACGGATCTCTTGTGTTTGTTTACTTTAATGGATGAAGAAATTGGGCAGTCAACCTAATTTCAACTGAAGTTATTTCAGAATCTATACATATTTGAATGTAACTTATCTCTCAAACAAACAATTTTTTTGAACGATGTTTCTAAAAATGTAACTTTTATGCAATTTTATTTGAAAAAATAATTTTTAATTAAAATGGCCACCTGACAATATGAAAAGAGAACTGTTCAGCCCGTATTTATTTTCCCCATTCACCTGACTTTCGCTTTTATTGAATTAATTACGTATGATAGGATTTAGTAGAATGAAGAAAACTTTTATTAATATCATTTTAAGTTTTGATTCGATTTTCATAAAATTTGAAATCACTCGACAAATTTATGAAACGGTTATATATATATTAAATTTCAAACCATTCGGTTGGGTAGTTTTTGCGCTGTTATATGTTGACGGACGAGCGGATGGACCAAACGACGACTATAGGTTATACGTATTTATATAATTACGAACGCACCTAAAAGCGGAACAGCTTTTTAACACTGATAAATGCTTGAATTAAATTAGAGACTTATCATATAAAATTTATCATATAAATTTATCAAATTTATCATGTAAAATTTATCATATCATACTAATTTATCATATAAAAAATTTCTTAATTTAATGACAGAAACTTTGCGATTAAATAAGGCCAGCAATTTAAGGTGGCAAATAACTGACAAGCAAAAAGGTTGAAGACCCCTAAAATAAACTATTGATTTCGAGAGAATAATTTTTTAGTTCTCTCTGTTAGGTGTGGCCTTCACCGGAAAGATAACTAATCGGATGTGCCAATCCCAAAACCTTCTTCTATCTCAGTCATGTTAATACTTCAAAATTCGCTATCACATTGCCAATAAAATCAACATTTTTCGTCATTCTGTTGTACGTTAGCTTCTTTCAAATCTTTGGGTTACCAGGATGCAATCAACTGAACTATACTAAACTACGAAAAGTCCTTTTGGCCTGTACCGACAGAAACATATAGCCTCCCTATTCGTTGGTTTTACGATTTTAGCTAATTTTACTGGAAAACACGAAGCTAAAATGCGTGGAACCCAGTTAAAGAAGATTCATTCCCAGTTCTCGTCAACATTGAATTTGAATGAGAATATCGCTAAATTACTCCTCTGCAACTAAGTTGGCTTCATTTATGGCAACCTATTTTGTTGCCAAATTTGGCTATATTTCACCAACTGTCTCCAAACTTGGCGATCATTTGACGTTGGCGAATATAAATATATAGTGTTAAGCATACAAGAATAGGAACAATGGTTACAACAATGAAAGAAAATTTGCCGAAACCATGGAACCAATGGAACAAAAATAGCAATCGCAGCGCTCCCTTTTGCTGAAATATCCCCAAGTTCAAGTAGGGCCTGCTGGCAATAGCCAAAAACATAGAAAAAAATTTGGTTTAATTATAGGCATAACATCATACACTTTTCGATGATAAAATAGTGAAAATCGAACAAAAATCGCGATCGCAGAACCCCCCCTTTCGTCGAAATATCCCCGAATTCAACCTGAACCTGCAGGTTTTAGTCAAAAACATAGAAAAAAAATTGGTTCAAATATTTGCATAATTTCATACACTTTTCGATGATACAATAGTGAAAATGGAACAAAAATATCGATCACAGCGCCCCCTTTCGTCGAAATATCCCCAAATTCAAGTAGGACCTGTTGGCCATAGCCAACAACATAGAAAAAAACTGGTTCAATTTGAAGCATAACTTCATACACTTTTCGATGATACAATGAGGACGGACCGACAGACAGACAGACATTTTGTAAAAACATGTTTTTCGGAATCTCTGATCCCTAAATCGTATAAATCCGTCGAAAACTGGAAGTCGAAAAAAATTTCGATTACAGTACCAATTCCATTATAGATAGAAGAAAGTAAAAAAAACAGATCGGTGCTAGATTAGCTTTCCATCAAGCTGTTAGAAACTTGAAAGCTTACTTTTACCTTTCTCGTGAGTTGGGTGAAATCCATAGAAAGTAGCTGAATAAGTGATTTCAAAAACTGCATCAGTCCAAGATTTAAGAATTTCCAGGAGTCAGTAAAAACTGTGCTACACACAAGTACTAGATATCATAAGAACTTTTCGGTGCTCACTATATCTATTACATATTTAAAGAGTAGTTGTCACCCTTGACTTTGTTCATGTAATATAAAAAAAAATCAATCCATTAATTAATCAAAAATGTACACTCCCGATAATTAAAAACATATACAATAACCAACTCTTTATCCCGTTTTAAAGTAGACAAAATTATTTATGTTTTTGTATTACGATAATTTAAATTTCTTTCATGCTCTTGAAATTTCATACGGTTTCTTGAAGATTAGTGTCTTGAATAAATTTCCTTCCTTGTTCTTTTATTGTACCATTTTTATTTATTCAATTTTACATCATTGCGTTCATTGGTACTGATTTAATTTATGTTTTGATGTCAAAGAATATTGTTTAAAGTGATTATGTTAGAAAATATTTTTGAGGACATTTAACAGGTCACTTCAGACATGACTTTGAGGGGATTAGAGTAATCGAAAAAAATCAACATACAACATTATGCTTCTGTTCGAAAAGGCTTCATATTTTGAACAAAATGAAAGATATGTGCTATTTAAAAGACAATTAAAACATTGTAATGCATAACAGTTCAAATTTAAACAGTACAAAATGAAAAATGTCTTTTAATCTGACATATTTATGGTATTTTTATTTTATAATTGCACACACTTCATAGATGTAGATTTATCAACAATGTCAAAATGTTTATCAAGCCCCAAAGACTCTTAAAAGCCGAAATATTTATTTGTTAAGCAATAGTTGTTGCTTTCAATCGCGAAAGAAATATGTTATTGATGTATAAACACTGCGATTATGGATAAACATTGTAATATCTATGACTGTGTTGTAATTTAGGATTATAGAAGATTCGAAATTTGGCAAGAATATACTCCAATGGGGGACAAAGATTATCTCGCAGAGACATTTTGAAATATATATTTAGACAATTTAAAAATTAAAGAAGTTTTAATATATCAGAGTAATATCTATACTAATTAAAAAAAAGTTTCGCTCAGCGTATGTGTGTGTCTGTCTGTGTTTGTGTATGCGATGGCTAAGATAATCTAGCGCACCTAGAAGTCTGAAAAGTTAGGTTAGGATAGTTCAAAACCTGTCCTGGTGCACCTGAGAATCAGAATTTTAATATTTTGAAAATTAGCCGAAATATATATTAATTAATACTCATTAAACATAGTTTCCAAAATGCAATCTTTTTCAGAAAATGTTGCAAAAGAAATACCAAAACAACAAAATGGGGTGTATCGCCTTTTTGTGTTGTGACTGAAAGTGACCAAAGCCAAATGTGGTGTGGGTCACTGTGTTACAAGGGTCAAAAAAGATTTTGGGTTTACACGAAAAAGGTCGAGCTATATATACCAGACTCACTTTTAGGAGCCTACGCTAGTCCCGCGAAGAAACGATCAAGCTAATGTTAAGTCTATGGGAAGGTTCTTGCGCGATTTCTCGCTCGCATTTTAATATTTTTAAATGATTTTTTTGCATAGGATAGCTGAGGTCAATCTCTAACGTTGTTAGCTTTTACTTTTTTAATTTTGGTTACAGTTTTTTTATAAGCGGACATTTCCAATTTTGGAACCGGTTGGAACCGGTTCCAAAATTGATAAAAAAAAATCATTTAAAAATATTAAAATGCGAGCGAGAAATCGCGCAAGAACTTTCCTATAGACTTAATATTAGCGTGCGCGTTTTTTCGCGTGACTGATGTAGGCCCTTAACTACGCCTTTTCGAAACACGTCTAAATAACAAAAAGTATTAAGTCCACCAACATGAATATTTGCAGATCTAGATTTAAAAAAAAACTTCGATTCCGAAAAATCAAAATCAAAATAAATTCATCGGTAACTACTCCAGATATTAATGAACAGATAATTAACTTTCCTTTTGAAATTATAATGATATTATCTTGCAAAAACACTTGCTTTTATTTCGAAGGCTATCGTTTTCACACTCAAAATGAAACAAACCACAAAAGAAAATGGAGAATTACAGAATTTTCGGGCTCTATAAAAAGTTTAAAACTATATAAGATATGTATTTGAAAATTGGTATATATACGCAAAATGATATAGTGATTAAGAATTTAAAAAAAATCGAAAAAATCGACACGTAACTTTTTTTGTACAAAAAAATTATTTATTTCTGAAAATGATTCTTTTTTCATGTGAAAAGACATGTGGCCTTAACTTCCCGGTGGAAGGAACAGTTGCCGGATCAGTGCTATAAAGGAATTATAAGGGTTGAGAATTTTAAAGTATATAGAATTTTTTAAAAATATTTTAGATATGATTTTGAAAATTCGTATATATGCACAGAATGATAAGCTGATTAAGATTTTCTAAATATCGAAAAAATCGGCCGGTAAGTTTTTATTTTATCAAAAATTTCATTTGCTTTCTATTAGGAAAGATTAAAAAATAAAAATAAACAATGCTTAGAATAACTAAAGCTTAATTCACAAATTTTAATGTTTGTTCGAATTTTAACAGTACATAAGATAGGGATTTGAAAATTGGTATATATATGGAAAATCATATTTTATTAAAGAAATTCGAAAAGCAGGAAAAATCGACCGGTAAATTTTTATTTTATCAAAAACCTGATTTTTTTTTATGGAAAAAGAAATTTTTTGTGCATGGGGCAGCAAATTGACATTTCATTTTTCACCTCTTTAGTCCTTGGTTACCACTATTTCAGAATATTAATTTCCAGGGGGGGGGGGAGAGGGATTTATTTTCTCGGATTCTATGGGCCCAATCACTGCAGGGTTTGGATGATTCGACTTGGTTTTCGATCTCATTACAAGTTTTAGTTTCATCTTCCACCGCCAGGGACGCATTATTTTCTCAAGTTTTATAGACCCTATTTCGACGGGAATTGGTTCATTCAACTCCTTTGTTATAACGGATGCCCGTGTCGCATATTCATGTAGAACAAATTTCGACCCCGTGCGGTGGAAGATGGAACTAAAGGATGTTGCAGTGCGTGAGCAACACGCCTGCTATATTTTGCCGCAGGCAGCGGGAACACGTGTCGGAGGTTCTTTAAGATCAAAATGCGCCCCTGTCGGTGGAAGGTGAAAATAAAGGATTTTCCGTTGCATGCACAGAACTTTTAAATAAATAATTTCATGTAAAATCATGTTAAAGATATAAAATTATACAAACTTTAGGTTTGTTTAAATTTATTATCATGGTCCCGGGTAACGCTGGGCTGGTTAGCTAGTAATAAATAAGGTATCGGAACAGGACAACCAATTAATTCCGAGATTTATTTACAGGTTTTTCTCTTGCGCTTTTCCAGAATCTAGGTGCCATTAAAAATTAAGGGGGCGGAGGTAGAATTTCTTGCTTAATTAGTGGCATTGGTTCTTATTTAAATTTAACGTGAACGATCACGCATGCAAACCCTAGTCTCCATTTAAAACATAAACGCTCACATTTTTTACATCGATTTAATATATTTATTATAATTTAATATATCTACTATATATATAAAACACAAACGGAAATTTCGTTCCGTTCCCTTATAATTCGAGTTCCGCTGAATGGATTTTGATGGAGTTTTGTTAGATAATTACTTTGTTTGATAGATAATTATAATTTAATTTATTTATTAAGTTTTAGTCAAAGGAGGATTATGGAAGATTATTGTGCAAAATGTTGCTAAATTTATTTAATTACGAACGATAAAGTCCGCAATTATGAGTTGATTGTGAGAAATAAATTCCATTCCACACAACAGTTTTACTCTTTAACAGCTCTAAAAGAAAACACGTGCTCTGTTTATATGCCCGAAGGATTTATATGAATGATCATGAAATTAGTTGTCCCTTGCGGGACAATACATTTTTGTAGAAAATATTGGGACGTCTCGGAAAAATAGGAGCATGTGGCCATGGGAATTGTGACCATATGGCTGATAAGTTCCCGGTCTAATAAAGAAAACACAACTTTTTAACAAAACTTTATAACTTTATGACTTTATAACTTTATAACTTTAATAAATAACATAACTTTAGTAATAAATAATAATTTAATAATAATAATAATAATAATAATTTAATAATAATAATAATAATTTAATAATAATAATAATAATAATTTAATTATAATAATAATAATAATAATAATTTTATAATAATTTTATAATAATAATTTAATAAATGAATAATAATAATAATTTAATAATAAATAACAATTTTATAAACGAAAAAGCTCCAAACAGTGCTTAGAATCATTGACTCGTTGTTGTTTTTGGTCAAAAGTCAACACGCGCGGCAGCCACTTTGACAACAGCTTTTTCATAAACAAACGTTCATTCAAAATAAAACCTACACGTTCCTTGGATATCTTCAGGGTCTGAGCTATCTCCTGCAACTTCACTTTATGGTTTCCCAAAATGATTTTGTGGACTTTTTTTATGTTTTCCGGAGTAACCACCTCTTTTGCGTGGTGCATCACTGGTGTCCGTACGACCACGTTTAAATTCAGCAAACCAGTCAATAATGGTTGATTTACCTAGTGCAGTGTCCGGATATCGTTTATCAATTCAAGCTTTTGTTTGAACGGTGTTTTTCCCATCAAATAACAATTCTTGAAATTCTTGTTTATCCATTTTTTTGTTTATCAACAAAGTCGTTCAACTGAAATCATTCTACCATTTTATCCACACGGCGAATCATCATGACATTTTTTCTGCTACCTTTTAAAGGTTAGTATTTACTAAAAAAAGCATCAGTTCGGCGATTGCAACGCCATCTGTGTGCCAGACCGGGAACTTATCAGCCGATGTGTTAACGTCATATCGACTAGTTGTGCTGTTATGGACCTTGTAATTTGAAAGTCCACAGCTTAAAAAACATTTATCTGTAGTTTTCAGATATTCTTAATGTGTAATATTCTGTATGTTGAAAATGCATGTTATTAAACATTATAATATAATACTTTTAATTGAAGTAATGAATTAGCTAATGAAAAGCTACAAAATTTATTGGAACTTACTGCGTCTATTTCATCACTTCCTATCTTTTACAAAAAATTTTAAGACATTTTTAAATTACGTTGTTTTATTTTTTACGAATAAATACGTCTAGAGCTATTTCTTTTTATCGCCACCGGAACAAAATTTAGAAAGTTTCACTCATTTCATTATGTTACAGAAGTATTGTTGAAGAATAAAAGTTTAAAAATTCTTCTCCATGAGTCAAAACTGAAAATTTCTTTGAAATAGTTATTGTTTCTTATTTATGTACTAAAAATGGTGAAGAGAGCTTGGCTTTAGAGCAAAAAACACTAAATTTTATTGTCAAGATACGTTTTTAAAATAAATAATAATAAATCTAAATAAATATTTTGTTAATATGAATGTGTGACACTGGTTGATAAATAGGCAATATTTTTATAAAGAAAAATACAATTTTAAAATACTATATATTTTGCGAGTTTTTAACTTACTTTTTTGGTTACTGTTTAAAAAGTCTCGGTACCTCACAAAAAAGTACTACGTTATAAAGTCTTAAAAAAACATTTTAATGTAAAAAAAAAAAAAAACTTTCGAATTTTTTTTATCAAATTTCTATCTATCTATCTATCTATATTATAAAGGACAAACGTGTCTGTGCGTAACGCTGACGTCATTTTGCGAATGGTAACAGTTGACGATGAAATTTCGGTTTTGCGATTTTTGCTATCGCAATTTTTTTAAATACTAAACATCTCACATTTTTAATTTTTACACCGTTGTATAGGAGTAAAAATCTACTTTGAAATGCAATTTGTTTGAAAACTGTATCTTAATTCGCTGATTTATTATGGTTAAAAAAAAAAAAATTGGTATTTTTCACTTTTTTCGTGTTTAATGGTTGCCATTGGTAATTTTTTTCACCTCTTGGCGACCGCATATTATCGTTGATTAAAGAATTGAAATTAGTATTATTGGTTAGACATTTAATACAGACACGTTGAAAAGTAAAAAGAATAAAACTTTGACTGATTTTATATAAAATGCAAAATAATAATAATAATAATAATAATAATAATAATAATAATAATAATAATAATAAACGTTTTGATGAGCGATAATTTTATAAATCAAAATAATTTAATTTAAAAACCAAAGGAATGTTTGCGATGCATAAAAATATTTTTCAATGTAAAAATTGTAACTCAAAACAATATTTGGCTATATATCGTTTTCGACAAGATTATCACGTTCAAAAATTAATTTATGGTGAAGTTTCGCTTGCTGTTTTAAATGAAAATTCTAAGGTTTATTTTATTGGCGCCCCAGTTCTGGCAAAACATTTTTACTTAATGAGTTTTTAAAATGATGAGATCATATAATATGGTTGCGTTTTCAGATTTATATACGTTGTTATTTAATATGAAAAATCTATTATAATTAGAAAATAAATGGTTTTTCGCCTATGTTCTGTAACCCGGGTAGCCCGGGTTCGATTCCCTAGTTACTTTAAAATGCTATTTTTATTTAAAGTTTTAATTTATTTTCCCTGAAATTTATATGCTATGAGTAGTAACATAATCCTCAAATCTAAGGATTTCTATTTTATATTTAACTCGTACTACGATTTCCAAAGAATACTTTCTGTGTTATATTTCTATTGTAAATGCTGTACAATTTTATGATGATTTTGTTTGAAAATAATGGTACAAATAAAATAGTCTCCAAACTTACCACTGCATAATGTTCAATTAAAAAAAAGGATTCAAACAGTTTCGTAAACGTGTAAAAGAACCTTTAGCATTTGGAAGATAAAGCACATTAAGTAAGTCACACAATGAGATAAACGTATTTAGAGATTCTGCCGAATAGGGCTCATCCAATGAACTCTTCGACTACACTGAGAAAAATGATACTTTCAAATCTGAGTAAATCGATGTTTTCATTTTGTTATGAAACTTTTTGTTGCAGATAGGACGACCCAATGCTTTCAATTCTGAAATACCAGAAATACTCAGAATATTGAAACATGGACATATTCAAAACTGAGCACATAGAGGTCAGTTCATACTCAATTATGAAACATGGTCATACTCAAAAATGATTAGAATAAGTTCAAACTTAATTTTGAAACATGGGAATACTGAAAAATGAGCACATAGTACTCAGTTCATACTCATTTTTAAAACAGGGACAGACTGAAATATGAGCACATGATGTTTTATTCTTGAGTGAGTGCATGTTTTCAGAAAGGAGTATATACATGTTTCAAACTTGAGTAATTTTGATTCGGAGCTACTTTGACTATAAGACATACTCAGATATGAGTATTTTTTGCCCAGTTTTGAAAATGTCGTTTTTGAAGTGTAAGAGTTGAGTTCAAAGTGGACTATTTTTTTAGAGTCTATTCGTACCACTTTTTGAAAAATAATCTATGTCATACACTTATACTAGGATATTTTAAATAGAAATATAACCGCAATTTCTTTCTTTTTTCTTTTCTTTTCTTTTCTTTTTTCTTTTCTTTTCTTTTCTTTTTTTTCTTTTTTTTTTTTTTTTTTTTGTAATTTGTGATACGATTGAATATAAAAATAGCCGCCAGTCCTGGCCCGTAATTAAAAGGGTAATGGAATCAAGTTTCTCTATTCCATTGGGACTTTTCTTATTTTCTGAAAATTCTGCTTTGATGGTGGCAAATAGTGAACAGAGTAAATTGGTACTAATACTAATATTTGCTAAGAGAAAAATGTCAACTGAAACTTATTTCTGTGGAAAAAAAATTCGATATTGATATATATATATATATAACAAAAAAAAAAAATTGTGGTATATTTCTCTTTAAAAGTTTCGAACAAAATATTTTGCGATAATTATGAAAAATACGTTACAGTTTCGAGGAAAATGCAGGGGGAAATTTTTATTTAGAGATTTAAATTTTTATGAGACAACAAGGCTCAAAATATCAAGGTCTAACTATATTCTCAAACCTGTTGTGAACTAAAATGGAGAAAGGGTGTAAAAACTGTAAAAATGTACTGATACCTTGAATAGGAAAACACTTTAGTTTTGGAAAGAATACGTCGCACATCATTCTCCATTGTGATATGAAAGAATGTTCCTATAATATTAAAAAGTGAGTGTTTATAGAATTGTTTTCTCCAGTCCCTGTCTTATATACGTATATTTATGTAGATTACAAAAATTAAAATTCCGCGCTTCATTAAGTTTATTCTATGAAAATTTCCCTTCTAAATTTATAGTACAACGCTAATTTATTAAATTATTTCCTATATTAAATAATATTCCATTTATTTCATTTATTTAAATGTCTTTCAAAACAAAATGCGTATTTTAATATTTTATTTCCCTTCAAATTCTTTCTAAAAACATTTTACGTAATCATTTTTCTTCAAACTCTTTTATTTCTTAAATCTTAAAAAGCCGACATTTATTCTATTAAAATTCTCTATTTATATCTTTTTATTTTTTCTTATTTTATTCCAAAGCTAAATTCTCGCCTTTTTCACGAAGAGACCGTGTCTCTACATTTTTTTTCTCTACCACTAAAATATAGTTCCTCCCTGCTTCAAAGCCGTTATTGGCTATCCTACGCATCTGCAATGCGAATTTAACCTTCCGCTCCTTGGGTATTTAACACCGATCAAGAGAGACGGAGCTCAGATTTCTGTGATATTTGTATTCTTACAAAGTACGTGATGTTCTGAAGTGTGTCTATTGACTATTTAAAATGAGCAGTATAAGATCTATGTAATCTAGTTTGGAAGTATGACATGATTAGCCGTTAGAATTATAGCGGTGAAAGTGTTCAACGATATCAAGTATGAGTGGTGGATGCTTTATCACTGCATTATAGTTGAAGAAATAATAAAATTTCTTCGATGATGGAAAATTGTTCTTCTTTCTCCGGAAACTCCCAATGTTTATCCATCAAGGCAAATAAGTAACAGAACTACGACTGCATAGACTTCGATTAACATGGTGATCTTGGTCTTTCATCTAGGTGTAGCTGTAATTATCGAAATAGCGTCACACACACACACACACACACACACACACACACACACACACACACACACACACACACACACACATATATATATATATATATATATACAGCTGTAGTTTGTGTGTAATAAACATATATACAAAGGATGTGAATTATCACTTTACTAAACTAGTCGTTGGGCGCCACCGTAATACTTACCCATCATGGATATGTATAATGTAAAATATTAAAATAAAAAATGTGTAAACTACTTATAAAATGCATTGCAATTCAAATAAAATCGATGCTTGATGACGTCATAAACTTTAAAGGCTCGATTACTGAATTGCTTGAAAGAAACATCCTTATAACTCCAAAAATAATAATCCTATTAACTAGCGGTTTATTGCATCTGATTAAGCGTCAAATTTCCAATTAAAATATATCTTTGAAGTGAAATTTGGATGAAATACAGGGTCATGAAAAATCGAAGAGTGTGGAGAATAGAATTCCAAATATCTCGGCAACTCATTATCCGATCGACTTCATGCTTTATGCAAAATTGATGTTTTTTTATTGTCTTTTATATTCATTTCTTAAAATAACCAATTTTGAAAATTTTTATGTACCTTTTATCAGAACGAATATTTCGAGAGTCCGAAAAAAATAGTTCCGGTTAATCGAGGTTATTGAAATGAAATAGGCTTCTTCCCATTATTACATACTAAGTACATACCAAATTGCAAGTCTCTATCTCAATTTTTTCGGGAGATAGAGCGTTTACAGATACACAGACACACACACAGACACACATACACACAGACGGACGGCAATTTTTTTTTTCTAAAAATATGTTTTTCGGAATCTCCAGTGTCTGAAACGTAAATCCATCAAAAAAAAAAAAAAAATTCGATTTTCAAAACGATTACAAGACTTACCCTATACTACGTATGATGGATAAGTAATAGCGTACAACCAACAGGGTGAAAAAAATGTCCAGACTGGGGTTCGATCCCGGATCCCTTGGTGTAGCGCAACAAGTGCTTTACCAATTAAGCCATCCGGGAGACATCTGGTGTAGCATTCTCTCACTGCTATATGGCTAGGCTACAACCTTGCCGCACAAGATGAAATGTTCAATCATGAGCACAACTCCTAGTGGCATACATGAGACAAATCAAACCCAGTATGGGTGAATATTTATATGCTAATTAATTTTTCAGCAGAGCTGAAATTACGCTGTAAATTACTGAAATACAAAGGAGGTATCCTTTGTAAGGTATCTTTTGTAAATCCTTTGTATTTCAGTAATTTACAGCGTAATTTCAGCTCTGCTGAAATATTAATTAGCATATAAATAATTAGCATTAGCATCTCTATAATAAAACTGTAAGTCATGTGACTGTCCTCAACAGTTCCGGGATGCCGCATCGCTTTTTCATATGCCAAGCGGCCATTTTTATTCAAAATTATTTTTTCGAATAAACTGCATAAAAGTTACATTTTAAGAAAGATCGTTCAAAATAAAGGTACTTTTCGGTTAGCCGGGCGCCAGTGATATATGTACATATATAAATACATATGTATATGCATATATATGTATATATATACATACATACACATATATATACATATATGTATGTATATATATGTGTATATACATATATATGCATATACATATGTATTTATATATGTACATATATCACTGGCGCCCGGCTAACCGAAAAGTACCAAAATAAATTAATATTTGAGAGATGACTTGCGTTCAATTATGTATATATTCTGCAATAACTTCAGTCGAAAGATTCGCAGTTCAAATTCTCTATTCATAAAAGTAAACAAAAACAAGTTGGAAATTGTACGTCAAACGTTACAAACGAGGTGCGTTCGTACGCACGTTTTAGAATTAAATTCATGATATCCCGTGCGTAGAACGGGCTAAACAGCTAGTTAAGTATATATTTTATGACACTGTTCATACAAATATCTTAACTAGTTATATAAATATTCAGATATATATGTATCAGCTAGTTATATAAATATTCAGATCTTGATGATTTTTAATTCTGTGAAATGAATTATATCGTCTGCAGATTAATTTCTGTAATAAAATAAGTATCTCGGTCGCTTGACGATTTAACATCCATCGGAAGCTCCTCTAACAAAAAAGCACCGATTTAAAAAAAAAATCAAATTTCTTAATAAATATTTTTATTAATATCTCCTAAAGTTTTGATTCGATTTTAATAAAATTTGAAATGTCTCGACAAAATTCTGCAAAGATAATATATTTTAAATTGCAAACCATTTGGTTGGGTAGTTTTTGCGTTGTTATATGCGGACGGACAGACAGACGGACGGACAGACAGACAGACGGACGGACAGACGGACGGACCAAACGACGACTATAGGTGCTACGTATTTATATAATTACGAACGCACCTAAAAAGATTGATTCGTCGTGAACATTTAAAATATTAAATCATGGAGGTAATCATTCGCAAAGCAAGTTCTCCGCGAATGAATTTTTGGACCGCTGCCTCGCGTCAAAAAAATAATTCGCACCAGTGAGACAATCAAAGTTTACCATAATTATGTGCTATACAACTCAACTTTCGGACCTTTTCTTGACGTAAATTGAACTCATGTAATAATATTTAATGAATCAGATTTTTAGCATTTTTAAAATCGCTAATACAGCTTTTATTTATCGCGTGTACAAATTAGAAATGATACTTTGATTTTGAAATCAAATGTTTTGATTTATGATATTATTTCTTATTTATTTATTTATTTTCTCTTTTAAATGAAAAGTGTGAAGTATTTTAAATTTATGTAATATAAGCATTTTAGATTAAAGTTAAGTATTTTAAATGAAATGAGTGACAGGTTTATAATTTAAAATTAAATTAATTGTAGTATGAATGACGGTGATGGGAACGATATTTGGCGAATTATCATCTGCTCCCGGCTAACAAAAATACTCATAATTAAAAAAAAGAATAAAAATAAATAAATGATAGTTTGTTGTAAATAAATATTGATATACATATCAAAAATAATTTATAGAATTAAAATAAAAAATAAAAGTAAATAAACAACAATTTCCATAACAAAGTTTTCGCCAAATTGGCGGGGGAGGGGGGGGGGGGAATCGCGCCAACGTGCGTATGTGACATTTGTGCCCAAAAAATATGCGAAATGCTACCATGATCGCAAAAGTTCATGATTTGTCTATTAGAATCTTCCGATTTGGCGAAGGATTAAGGGAAAATTAAATTATGAATAAATGTAACGTGTTGCAATGTTTAACATACATTTAAGGGAGACCAAACTGGTCGCCAGTGGCGGCTAGTATAAATAAACATATATGTTGCTACAACATAGTTTGAAGGAGCCATGAGAGTTTTCAGCTTGAAAAATAAGCGCATTTTTGTAAACTTGTTTTAAAGTCTTAGGAACGGAAAAGAAATAGCTCGGGTTTTACAGAAACAAGCACATATTTTAAATTTCAGAAATTAAGAAAAATTAAGTAAATGATTCAGAACTTAGTTAACTTTGATTTTTGATTGAAAAATGCGCCTTTTGCACTCGCCTTTGCTCGATGTTGCGCCGCCCATAGCGTTCCGTGGTATACAAGATTTCTCTGAAACGTTTAATCTGAAACCAGTGAGACAAACATGTGACTTAGTCAAATTTTCTTCTCGGAATCCAAAACGGTATTGTATAAAATTTAGTCAAAATCGTTTGAGCCATTTCTTAGATAAAATGAGTTTGACACGTAGTGACCCAAAATGACCGTTAAATCAAATTTTCTCGAGCATGTGACCCAGTCTAATGGTCTTCTCGTAATCTAAAATGGTAATATACAAAATTTAGTCAAAATCGTTAAACCCGTTTTTCAGATAAAATTAGCTTTACCCGTGGTGACTCATTAATCGAATTTTCTCGAACATGTGACTTAGAACAATGGTCTTCTCGTAATCCAAAAGGGTAGGATACAAAATTTAGTCAAAATCATCCGAGCCGTTTTCTAGATAAAATTAGCTTGACCCTGACCGGTAGTGACCCAAAATGATCAACTAATCGAATTTTCTCGAACATGTGACCTAGCCCAATGGTCTTCTCGTAATCCAAAACGGTAGTATACAAAATTTAGTCAAAATCGTTTGAGCCGTTTTTTCGATAAAATTAGCTTGACCCTGACCCTGACCCGTTGTGACCCAAAATTACCAACTAATTGAATTTTGTCGAACATGTGACCCAGCCCAATGGTCCCTAAGACAGTAGGATACAAAATTTCGTCAAAATCGTTAGAGCCGTTTATAAGATAAAATTTACATATATATACACATAGACACAAGATTTTCTCGTATTATGTTATATGATTTAGATGTATTTGTAATGCAATTTTGAGATGCTTGAGAATTAGGTACACATATGTTTAAGTATTTACATTATTTACATATATTTTTGATCTAGAACGCCATCCTCAGTTTCTATATGGTACTATTTTCACTAATAGCATTTTAATGGTTCGAAAAAAAAATTATGAGTCAGCTTATTTCCTTCATTATAGTTCAGTTACTTGTATAATTCCAGTTACTAGGGTTGCAACAAAAGGAATTTTTTTTCTAATTAAACGGTTTTAACTATGGGGATCGTATGAAAATTTAAGATGAATAACTTTTAATATTACATTTCTAAAAAATAATGGCAGGATTATTTCAGTAACATAATGTTATTTCTTAATTACACTTATTTTGAACAATTTTACAATTTACATTGTATACTTATCCCCAGCAGGTAAAAAATTAAAGCACGGTTCGATCTTTTTAGAAACAACGTTTAAAAATAGAGATGGTGTTTGGAATATAGTTTGGTTATTTCAAGTTAGTAGACTATAAAATTTCTTTTCTCGATTTCTTTTCCTTGAAAATCACTGAACTAGTGATTTGATTGAACTTATCTGGGCATTTAGTGGCAGATAATGCTACACTTTATCTACGTTTGTGTAGAAAAAATCATTCTTTTAATCTTGCAGCATTGAAAAGAAATTAAAACTAATAAATATTTACGCTGAAAAAGAACTTTTTATTGTAGTGCAACCTTATTCGGAAATCAGTGTATATTTTTGATGCAATTCGATTCAAAATTATGTTTTGAAAGATCTGAAAAGAAATGTTAATCAAAAGTTCAATCGTTGTCTTATTTGGTTGACTAGAAACTTTGTTTTTCTACAAAAAAGCAAGAATCTCAATAGTTTTTCAATAAGAAATACAAAAACCCTTTTAAAAAAATAAAATGATAATTTTACTTAAAAAGCTTACGAATGTATATGAAGATTATATATGAAGATTGTATATGAAGATTGTATATGAAGTAAAAAGATTATACATTGACTGCTATAAGTATATATTTCAACCCTGAATGGATGAATAAGATAGAAGCGAATCAAACCTTTTTTATTAACTAAAAGATTTCGTTAAGCAGTTTGGTATTGTAAATCATACTTTATAAATGGACGTATTCGAAATATAGGGAGTTGACGTTAAAATGATGGTAGAACATTAATTTTTCTTTTGATAGGAACGGAACGATTTTCTATTATGTTTTATACTATATGTTTATTATGTTTTATACTATATACTATATGTTTATTATGTTTTATACTATATACTATATGTTTTATACTATAATTCGTTAAAAAGAAAAGTTTTCTCTAACAACTTAGAAAAGTTCCTTATCCTACTATAACATGATAATTCTAGGAAAAATAAAATCTCCTCTCAAAAAATGTTTCTAAATAGCATTCCACGATTCATTAGTCCCCCTCCTCCATTAACCCTTTTTATCCTGACGGTACTTATAAGTATCACTTTAACCCCTTCGCAACGAGCGTCTTTTACAGAATTTTTAATTTGTTACCACCGGTTTTTCAAATGAGAAATTTTCACCTGAATGAATCGCAAAAATGCTATGATTAGATAAGGAAAACTTTACAAAAAAAAAAAAAAAAAAAAAAAAAAATAATAATAATAACTGGTGGGAAAAATCGAGGATTCTGAGCATCTTATAAAGTAGCTGGAAAATTAATTCAGAATATAAAGGGTTAATTAAACTAATGTAAATAATTCGGTATTAGTTCTGCATGCATTTCTATTAAAATGATTACCATTTAGAAATTATCTGATTTACACAATAAAATCACAACAAAGGTGACATTAGATTCGAAATAGGGTTTTCTTTTAGAATATGAATGCAATTAATGAAAAAAAGTCCTTCCGGCTCAGCCTGTTGCTTCATTTTTTAACCCCTTGACTGTCAAGCAAAAGGGCAAAATGTTAATGTTGTTTTCTCTTAATTTTATTTTAAATGCTACAAAATTATGGTTATTCCAATATTATATTAAAAACTTAATTATATATTTGAGTGTAATCCTTGAAAGTTTTACTCAATACTCAATATATTAAGACTAATTTATATCCGTAGATTTATATTAATTTAAATAATGCTTGTATTGCAGTGAAACCTGGAGCTTAGTGAACGTATTAACACGATCTTGTCAGTGAGAAGGTTTAAGTGCAATCAGTGTAAAACAACAACAACAAAACTGCATTTATTTGCAGGCCGTTTATGATAAAATCACATCAAAAGTATCATTTGACTCGGGGAAATATGTTATTTTAGAATATGTATCTAACTTTTTAAATAGGGATCACCTACATAATAAAAAGTACTAACTTTAATAGTATCAACACTCACTTTCGACACTTTATTTGAGTTCCTTATATCAAATAAGCCCCAAAAAGGATATAGTTTATGTAATTTTATTTAATTTTTTTGGAGTTAGAAGAGGTCAAAATTTGAGGATGCTAATGTTTTCAATTTATATCTTTAATTTATATCTTCCCCAAAAATCATCCGATTTAAAATTTTTGTTTTTAATGAGATACATTGAAAGTACCCAGACATATGCTAGGCATTTTCTTTTACTCAAAAGCATAATTTTAATTACGAAAATTATAAATAAATTCATATTAAAAATATGAATTATGACACATCAATTTTTACATGAGCAGAATGGATATCGTCAAAAACATAGGGTGTGTAAGTTTACAGGTCATTCTAGTCATTTTTATCTTCGAGATATAGCAAAATATTATATTTTAAAAGTGGTTCCCAATCTTTTTTTGTCCATACCTCCACTTAAGAATATCTAAAATCTTCATGCCACTTCTCTTTCTGTAATATATAATTAATATTGTTTAAAGAATGAATTCCTGTTTACATTTCACTGATAAAATATACATTTATAGTTATTTGCACTTTGGATTCTAATTAGATTAATAAATTCTTCGTTTTGTTTGATTTTTGAGAAATTGAAATTATCCTTTTGAAATAAAAGGAATGGCAAACTGTTAAACATGCTAATAATCGTTGAAATAATTCTAATATTTTTTTATCTACCATCGGAATATTCTCCAGCATTAAAATAGCAACATGCTGTTTGCGAATAAATTATATGGAAAAAATAAATTGGATTATTTAAAATTATTAACACAAATGTATTGAGTTTTATCACTTCAGTTTCATCTGCAGGCTTTATTAAGATATAACCTAACCAGAGGGCCCGTGCGAAGATTTCGCACTGAAATCTAATATTTTTTAGGTACTTCTCTATTAACCCGTCGACCGCTTTTCATAACAAAAAACTACCGACAAACTGTAAGATTAAACGCCAAAAATGCAGTCCCCATTTACTTGATGTCAGAATCATTATGCGTGTTTGTTACGTCATCTAGTGGTTTTACATTCGACATTTGCGTGTATTTTTCATTATGTTTTACTGATTTAGTAGTTATTTTATTAATTAAAATAACAATTGTGTCCTTAAATTCTTATATTTTATTTATTTTTTGATATTCCAATGGCAACGTTCTCCCGTTTATTTGGCGATAGTTTTTTGTTATGAAAAGTGGTCGACGGGATAATAGAGAAGTATCATTTTTTATCAATATGTAATATTTATTAGATGCATGTTTAAACTTCTAAAGAAAAAGCAAGGATAAAAATATCTGCAAACAACATTTAGTTGTTAGTCAAGCCAGAATATCATCTAATTTATTCCATCAAAGTTAGACTAAAAACTGATCCAAGATTGCTAAAGACACGCGCGAGAGAAAAAATTAACAATCGTATTTTGACTGCATTAAAGGATGACGTCATCTGCTTCGGGAAAACCATGGGAATTAGAAATATAAATCTAAACATTTCAATTTCAATTTAGCTTTTTAATCATAAGTATAAAATAAACCCGTGCGGTGTTTTTTATAAAAATTGCTATGAGCATCATATAGATATAATGTGGTATTTTATTTTTTTGGCAACAATAAGTTCAGGAAAACCTTTCATTTCTTTCATGAAAACAATGCCGATTTAATTTTTCAATTTCAGCAAATTTTAATCAAAAACATGTTTTAACGATTTGTTAAGTGGGCTATGTCAGAAGCCGGTTCTAAAACCTTTCATATGGTATCTCATTCGTTGTTCTGCGTTTCATATTTTCTGAGTAAAAGGGATGTTGACAGGAGAAATAATATATAAGGATTATTATTAAATTGTTATCCTGATTTTTTTTTCAGCACTTGTTTGCAACTTTGATACATAAAATGATACTCTAATTTAATCAAGGAAATGGGGATTCAGTATCTATATATATATATAAAACGTTAAGGTACGTGGCGGAGAAAAAGTGGTTATTTTTCTTTTGCCGATAACAACGAGTGGTCTGTTTTCACTAATTTGCAAATATTAAGAAAAGTATTTAAGGTATCGATTTAACATTCACCACACATATAGAGAAAATTTTTCTGCATCCGAAAATTCAATTTTTGTAAAAATAGGCCGGTATTTTTTCTTAATTGTGGCAAAAAATTAGCTATTTCCTGGAAAGGACAGAAAATAAAGAGCGAAGTCAAACCAAAAAACGCGACATATTATTATAAATTAAAACATTAGCTCCATTGCTGTACCTTATGCAGTTTAACATCATTGTTTTCTACATTCTTTGAAACATCCAAATCGATATAATCTGGTTTGAATTTTATATTTAACTATAAAAGGAAAAAAAGAAAGAAAAAATAAAAGAAAAAAAAATGAAATTGGATACGAATTTTTGTACTTCCGTATTCATCGCATGCCAACGGATGATAGACAAAGAAATCAATAAAAATATAATGGCATATATGTATTCATTATATGTATGTATCTATTCATTAATGTGTACGCATGTATGTATTCACATGTATGTATGTTTGTATAGAGAAATTTCCGTAATCGGTTTCGGAGGCAATTGATGTATAGTGAGCATTGTTTGACGTGAGCGTGAGTTGAAGAACTGGGAACGAAAGACTATCTAAATACGTACTAATTCATACATACTATTTACACAAGTACTAATAATACAAACACCCTCTGGCGATGGAAGGTGGGACTAAAAATGTTTTAATCATTCGAGGTTCGATTGGAATATTCGACCAGCGAAGCGGGCGTAACCTGCTAGTTTTAAGTAATCTTTCTCAATATTTTTCTAGTAATTAACAATTTATGAATTCGGTTTGTCTGTCTGTCTGTCCGTGATCTAACTCACGCAAATAGACTCGGGTTGTCATGCAATTGATATATGTTACTGAGGTTTATTATGGCATGTTCGGTATTGAAAATGAAGTGTGTAGCACTTATAGTTTTTTTACAGGGACGCTCAAAAGAATTACATTACATAACGGTCTATGGGAAAAATCATTTGAGGTTTACTTTAATGATGTTACACAATTTCAAACATATTGAAATTGATATATATATATCACTGAACTGCACTACAAGAGGCTTACTATAGGGTTTGGTGTGCATAGTACTTATAGTTCCTGTACAGGGCCAGTCAAATAATTCCGTTACATTACGGTCTTTTGAAAAAAAAATCGTTTGGGGTTGATTTTAATAATGTTTCACTCTTTCAAACGCATTGTAATTTATATATATCACTAAGGTGCATTACAAGAGGCTTGCTATAGCATATTGTATGAATAGCATTCATCGTTAATTTACAGGGACAGACAAAAGAATTCGGAACTGTATGTTAACAATAATTGCTGGAATTGCGTTTTCAGTTGCTGAATGCGTTTTTAAATTTAACTCCGTTTTTTACCCTATTACTTTGTGTGTATAAATTCTATAGATCATATACAGGGCAGCACAAAAGTTCTCCCAGTACATTTCCGTTTATTGACGGAAATTCTAGAAGTGGAATTTTGAACTGCCCTACGCGTTTCCTAATAAAATAAAATTTAGCATTCTATGTAGTATATGTACAAATCTATAGATCATATACAGGGCTGCACAAATGAATTCGGGTATTTTTCCGAATTTTGTTAATAATTCTTGAAATTGGGTTTTAAATGAATTAAGTTTTTTCCAAATTGTTTACTGAGACATCATATTTCACCTTATTAAACGGTAAAGATTTTTAAACGTAGTTTGGAAGCGTTGGAAAGTTTTACATAATCTATGCTTGACGCATGATTCTTCGCATGATTCTTGTTTTTATAATTGCATAAATGTATTATATATTTCGTTCTTAAGAATTCTGGCATCTATATTATAAAACAAAAACATGTATGCCACTAACGCTAACGACATAAAGATGGTGGCAACAACCTGCACAGGTTTCGGTGCATTCGCTTTTATCGCACTTACATTAACTTCTAAGGAGTTCTTCTAAGTTACGGTACATTTTACAAAACCACTTTTTTAATGTACTATTGCAAGCAATTTTTGAAAAAGTATACAGTTAATAAAATAATAATATCTAAGCTATCAGAAAAATAAAATGTTTTTAATCGAAAACGTATTTCTAAGAAGATTCAGTAAATTGTCTTTATTGATTAAATATTTTAAATATATAACTAAAAGTAATCCTGCTCTTTTTTTTTTTTTACATACTTAGAAAATATTTTTTTTGTCTTTTAAGCCTTTCTATTTAAAAGATGCCTTTTTTTCGAATAAAAGGTGCTTTTGAGTTTAATTATGCACAAGAAAAAAAAATATATACCAAAGAAAGTTCTAATTTCTTTAAAATTATTCTTTGAATGTTATTTTCTTTGCAGTTTTTTTATTCGTAATTTTGTGAATTTAACTCGAGAGATATTTTCGTTTTAAATTTAGAAAATACTTATAAAACTTATACGAAATTTAAATGAAAATTTTATGTGTAACATTTAACCCTGATGTTGTGTCCATGTAAACAGTAAAAATTTCTAAATTTATTAGTTTTAATTTCAAGAATCAGCACTACATTTATTTTATGCTCTTCAGCAATAAAGTGCTATTTCTTTTAGTACGCATCTATAGCATCGTCATTAGAAATGCGTAGACCAATTAATATTATAAATGCATCCTAAAAAGTAGTACGGTACGCCCATGTCAAAACAATGGTAGTAACGATCTTTTATCGTTTCACGCTCATATATTCACTTCTAAATGTCGCATAATTTAGATTTTTGCATCAACGTATAGGAAAAAACGGTACTTTCAAATGAAATTTGTTTAAAAACTGCAAGTAAATTTACTGATTTTTCTTATGACTTAAATATTTTTCAAGCATGAATTTTTTATAAATGTATCTCAAAATTAAACATTTATTTGCTACAATAATGAAAAGTAACTAAGGAGAAACTGGTATAGTTACTACAATTGACAATTGACTATCCTTGCTTGTTCAGAGCAATTTAAAAAGAAAAAAAAAAGAAGTTATTTTTTGTTTTACATTTAAAAAATATAATCGATTAAATTTCTTTAATTGGGCTTATAACCTTTAAGTGGTGGTGAATATCATGGCTAATGAATATCATTAAATAAAAATAAAGATAAAAAAAAAAAAAAAAACTCTTGCGACAAAGGTAAACTCTTGTGATGTATTTGCTCAATACGCCATTTGGCTATGGACTGAAAAAAGTAAGCTGCGCCGCAGGCGCCCTGAGGGAGCGCCCTGCGCGTCAGACGATCACCGAACCTCCTGAGAGACTTATATCGCGCCAGCAGGTTTGTCTCCCTGCGGCGCTTCGGCCGGTCAGGGGACCGTCACCTATGGACCCTCTAACCTTGAACCCACGTGTCGACGACGTAGGCCGTTGCGATACGCGGTGAAACCACGGGGAGTCACCGTGAGACACTTGGAGACGGGCCGGCATCCCTGAACAGCTTCGGAGCTTGAAATACAAAAGAGAACAAGGACCTAGGCCTTAAGTCGGGATATTCCAACCCGTACTTGCTCTACCACAACTCGAGGGGTGTGAAAACCTACAAAGGTAGTCACGGTTCCCTCTCGTAGAGGACCCTATGGACTGATAAAGGAAGATTAACCATAAGATACAGTATCAATTTTAACTTTTTAAAATGTATTAAAAACTGCACTTTAGCACTTTACTGAAATCTCTTAACGAAAAGAGAAATTTTCATTTAATATTTTACCTGACATTAATGTCAAGTTAAGTTATATTTGTTAACATTTGTTTAAATTTACTTCGTTTATTTTATCATGTAAAGTAACAGTTTCAGATCTGGCGTCCTAATAATATGACATGCCTTTACGTTTATCACTATTATTTACTATTAACTATTATTTTGTCTTTACAAATTACTTTTGTTATTATCTGCATGCATTAATGATAATGCGGTGTGTCCTAAAAGTTCCCGTACTCCAACTTTAAGAACTCATTGTCCGCGGTTTTTTTTAAATATTAAATTTTATCGTCTGTTTATCATTGCATGAATTCTTGAGTTTTTATCGTTTGGTTCTTTTCGCGCTCAAATGGTGCGAGAATAAAGTTCTATGTTATTTTGTTCTTCATAGTAAAGTGAGTTTATCACGCATTCAGAGAATTTCTCTGCTTGAAACTTATTTTGAATGTAAATCGTATAGAAAGGTGCAAAGATGTTTTGCGAAATAAATATCAAAATGATGGATGCAAAGATACGCTATTTCGGCTCGTTCCACAATTTCGTAATACAGGTTCGGCGAAAACAAGCATAGGAGTGGAAGGCCGAAAGTTGTTACACCAGCCTTTCTGCAAAACACTCAACGGAGGAGGGTGTAAACTCCTCAAAAATCCATGAGGCGTTTGGCACAATAAATGGGCGTATCTCGTGGATCGACACATAAGGTTGTACGAGCTTTGCATTTTCATACTTATCGTGCAAAAATGGTAAAGGAAATAAAGCCACCGGACTTTGAAACACTGATTCATTATTGCCGGTGGGGGGGGGGGGGGGGGGGGGGGGGAGGGGGTTCCGGAGATTTATTCCCAACAACTCAAAATTTTAGATTTCTGCAAACATGCGCAAACGAGTTGGTAAAGATAACATACGAATTGAAAATTTTCCAACTGAGTGAAAAGGTGTACAGGCCGGGAGTCGAACACAAGACCTTTTGGCTTAAATTTCCAAATTTTGTCTGTTGAACTACCTGGACCGACAACCGGCCGACACATTTCACTTAGACAACCTTAATGGCAATAGGATCTTGTCTGCCATGTAGACAATTCCATTCGAACGTTTTTTCACCCACTTTGAAAAAATCAGCCTTCTAATGTTTAAGGTAAGACTTTTCGTTATTTAATTTATGAAGCAGTGTTAAACTTATTGTCTATTTTATACATTTGCCAGCATTTTCTAGACAACAGAAAAATGAGCAATTGACAATTTTAGAATTCATAGAATCAATTTATTTTCCTCGTTTATGCATACCTGAAACGTCTCCCGTATTTTGAATATCACTATGAAGTATTTGCTTTGTTTAATGATTCAAATTTGACGAAAATTACAATTCAGAGATAATGGCATTCAAAATAAAACAGACCTTGGACTGTATGAATGTGTTTCTTATCATGTCTTAGTCTGCCAATAAATATTAATGATTTTAGAAAGGCATGAAATTAGGGTTAGAGGTAGCATATAACAAATAAACTTATTTTAAAAAAATGCTATTCTTGCACTTGAATAGATATATCTGAAAAAATATACAATTGTGCCATTAACTTCTACGAAATTGCATGCAATATTTTTATTTTCATGCATTAAAAGCATAAAAAACAAACAAAAAAAAGTTTATCTGTCTCACCTTATCTCTCCAAAGCTAAAAAACTCAAGAAGTAAAACTTTAGTTCACTTCTTCATAATTAACCTATTCTCGGAGTGCAAAGCTAAAACACCAATTTGTGCAGCAAATGGCTATCGCCTTGGCTCTCGCAACTCATTTATCACGGAAAAATAAAGCGAAGACACTGGAATGTGCATTTACTTTGTTAAGATACTTTTTCTATTCTTTCATATTTGTACGCACTTCAGAGACCCGTTGTTTCCTTTCGACCAAATAAAACAAGATGTCTCTTTTGGGATACCTTATAGATTGCTCTGGGAAAAAAAGCATTCGATACCGTCGAAAAGAGGAGTGATGTTATTTCGCAGATCAAGTAAAGATTAACGAGCATTTGAGAGAAAACGGTAAAATTCTTTTTTTTTCGTGAGAAAAGAAAATTAAGTAATAGATACATTGTATGATATTCTCTTTATCTTCATTGAATGTTTTCCCTGAAGAAGAAGTGATATCGCATGAAAAATAAGCTATACACAGTCCGTCTAAGGAAAAAAAAAAGATACACCCATATTTTTAAACACCTAAATTGGAAATAGGAATCGTCAAAATATTAAAAATGTTTGTTTTTTTCAAATAGCAACACCCACTTTTGACACAATATTTGAGTTTCTTGGATCAAAACAACTCAGAAAAAGGTATAGTGCTTTTTAATAATCCTCATACAGTTAGACGGGATTTTAATTTGAGGATAGAAATGTTAAATCTTTAAATTATGTACTTATGGCAACTTTAAATTATGTCTTCCTAAAGAATCTATCGATTGAAATATCTCTTCTTAATGGGATATAATGAATGGATCCAAACATTCTCTAGGAATTTTTTTTTTTAAATTCGAAAACATACTTTAATTATGAAAATTATAAATAATTCAGTATTAAAAATTATGAATAATGACATACCTTAATAACCTACATTTATTACCACATTAATTACCTACTTATTACTACATTAACTACCTACCTTAAGTACATTAATATTTTACATAAAAATATTCAGCGTCGTCGAAAACTTGGCAATGGGCATTTACAGCTAATTCCTATTAGTTTCTACTGTAAGTTTTCGCGATATAGAGAAATTTTACTTTTCGACGTTTAAGGGGAAAGTCTCTTGATATTGTTTCCTTCCACAGAAGAGAAAATCTTAGACAGTAATTAAAGAAAATTCTATAGAAATTTATTTTAAATTAAGTTAATTTCTATGGAAAAGTTAATAATTTTTTTCTAGTTTACTATTAAGTGTTTCCGGTGCTTCTCTATACAAGATTTTAATTATATTTTTCCAAATTTATGGATAACCCCTTATATATTTTCCATTATATCTCTATGAAGATTTAAGAAACTAGTCGTTGGGGGCCACCGTAATACTTACCCATCATGGATATGCATAATGTAAAATATTAAAATAAAAATGTGTAAACTACTTATAAAATGCATTGCAATTCGAATAAAATCGTGGCTTGATGACGTCACAAACTCTAAAGGCTAGATTACTGAAATGCTTGAAAGAAACATCCTTATAACTCCAAAAATAATAATCCTATTAACTAGCGGTTTATTGCATCGGATTAAGCGTTAAATTTCCAATTAAAATATATCTTTGAAGTGAAATTTGGATGAAATACAGAGTCATGAAAAATCGAAGAGTGTGGAAAATGGGATTCCAAATATCTCGGCAACTCATTATCCGATCGACTTCATGCTTTATTCAAAATTTGTTTTTTTATTGTCTTTTATATTCATTTCTTAAAATAAACAATTTCGAAATTTTTTATATACCTTTCATCAGAACGAATATTTCGAGAGTCCGAAAAAAATTGTTCCGGTTAATCGAGGTTATTGAAATGAAATAGGCTTCTTCCTATTATTACATACTAAGTACATACCAAATTGCAAGTCTCTATCTCAATTTTTTCGGGAGATAGAGCGTTTACAGACACACAGACACACACACAGACACACAGACGGACGGCAAAATTTTTTTTCTAAAAATATGTTTTTCGGAATCTCCAGTGTCTGAAACGTGTAAATCCGTCAAAAATTTTTTTTCGATTTTCAAAACGATTACAAGACTTTCCCTATACTACGTATGATGGGTAAGTAAAAAGTACATAAACTATATTATTGTTTCTTTCTACAGAAGAGAAAATCTTAGACAGTAACTAAAGAAAATTCTATAGAATTTTCTTTTAAATTAATTTCTATGGAAAAGTTAATAATTTTTTTCTGTTTACTAGTAAGTGTTTCCGGTGCTTCTCTATACAAGATTTTAATTCTATTTTTCCAAATTTATGGATAACCCCTTATGTAATTTCCATTATAACTCTATGAAGATTTTTTAAAAAAGTACATAAACTATATACGTTTCCGGATTACCTTGATCCAAGGATATCAAATAAAGTGTCAAAATTAGCTGTTATCATTTGAAAAACTAAATTTGAAGCATTTTGTAATATATAAGACATCCCTTTATGATAAAATAAACCACATATAATTATAAAAAAAATTATACGAATACAAACGTTATTTTTCTTTTATATTTGCAATAATTAGAATTGAATCGGCCATTTCAAAAACCACATAAGTCACAGAATCAGAACTTTTCTGAAAAAAAAAAAAAAAAAAAACTGCATTATTCACAAGTAAACGAATTTTTATGGATTTTTCGGGGCTGATTATAGTATTTGGACTTCAAAGAATGTAACTATGGAATAATTTTTATAATTTATGAAGAATAAAAAGAAGAATAACAGAAAAACTTCTCCTCACTTATGTTGTTTTAGCAAGAAACAAGGTATTTAATTTGAACAAAACAGTCATATTAAACATATTATTAATCAAAATTAATGAAGATAATACTTATATAAGAACATTTTTATGTTTTTATATCATTATGGTGCATAATCATATTCTTCATCATTATCAATTGGATTATCTTCAAAATTGGAAGTTGGTCAGCTACATATATTTTGATAAAACGGCATATGCTTTTCTAGAATGCTATCCTGAACTCGTTTTAAATCCTCTAATTTTTTACTATTAATTGACACTTTCGATACATAGTCTTTGGCTGATGGAAGTGACACAGGGGTTGAAAGTTTTTTTCATCAAGGAATACGCTAACTTATGTGGTGACAGTGTTCGTACGGACTCCTGGAATTTTCAGGAAAATAACCAGTATTTTCTTACAGAAAAACTCGCCTTATATAACCGCGCGATTACACAAGGCGAGTTTTTCACAAGGCGAGATTACACAAGGCGAGAAAATACTGGTACATTCTCTGAAAATTCCAGGAGTTCGTACGAACCCTGTGGTTATTACCCAGATCATGGAATCACATTTAAGGAAGCATTTGCGACAAAAAAAGTATATTTGGAAAAAACTTGACTTATGTGGGTTTTTGAAATGACCGATTCAATTAAAATTATAGCCATCTATTGGAATTTTTTCCACGTATTGCACATCTATTTGGCTTAAACTTTGCGAAATATTTGAAAAATTTCATTCTTTTCGGTGTCTATTTTATTATACTATTTTGTTTAATTTAACTTTTTTTTTTTTTGTAAAGATGGAATTTTGTAATCAATTTTTCACTCACTTGTTTCACTTGTTAAATTAAAATTAAATTATGTAAGTACCGCAATTTATTTCTTTGCATATTCTGTTTGTCCTAAGTAATTAATTCTTTTATACAAACAACAATATTGTAATTTATTCGTATTTTTACTAAAATTAGTAAATTAAAGAAAATGTTGTTTATTTTTTGCCGTAAATTTGTAAATTATTTACTATCTTTCAAAATCTGTACTCAGTTAATTTAAAACAAAAGGGATAATTTTTACACCTCTCAAATTTGTACATAATTTAATGCTGACTTCTGTTAGTCCGGACGAAATATCACCTCCCGTGGAACTGTGCACTAACGGGAGTTCACTCTAGTTGAAATCCTTGTTTCACATTCATCTTTCATAATAATAATAATAATAATAATAATAATAAATTCATATTTAATACTTTGGAAATTTTTCCATAGAAAATTTCTCACGCCTTGCATTCATAATATTCAAATTTTAATTGCTTAATAGGCGTATAGCCAACATAGTGAAAAAAAAAGTCTATGGAAAAATTTCCAAAGTATTAAATATGAATTTATTGAATTATCGATGCTGTATTTTCTTTAATTTCGTGTTTGCCCCAGGGTGGGGGGGGGGCTCACGGAAAATATTCCATCTTGTGCTGCTTTTGTAGCCTTGCCAACATGTTATAGTGAGAAAGTTCCAGGTTGAGTACCGTTTCCAAGTAGTTCAGTTGGTAGAACGTCAATGCGCTATACTGATGACCCGGGTTCGTGTCCCGGCTTGGGTACTCTTTCACTATGTTGGCTTTACACCTATTACGCAATTAAAATTTGAATAAAATAATAATAATAATAATAAAAAGGGGGAGGAGACAAGTGCCCTCAGATTTCCCAACTATAACATAGTTACAATTTAACAGATCCTTTCTACTAATTGAAAAAAAGAAATAATCCGATTAAAAGTTTAATTACTTCTTTTTCATTTAAAATAAATACGATTATTTTAATAAACATTCCCTTAAAAACAAAAACAACAACAACAACAAATCAGCTTTGTAAGCATTCTCATTCTATTTTGCTGCAAGCTTGTTTCTTTTTTTTCAAAATCTAGAAACACTTTCAAATAAACAGCAGCTTATGTTAAGGAAAAGAAATTCTAAATTTAATTAAAGTAGAGAGAAAGTGTAAAACATTGCTCAAATTTATTTAAATGAACGCGTACGAGATGTAATAAAAGCAGTAACAAAATGTTTGTGTCTATCTTAATCTTGTTTAAAAGCGTCGCTATTTCTTTATGAGAAAAGTAATTTTCTAAACAGGTAAACATATCTTATGCTTTACGTACCACTGAATAATGTATTTAAAAGCTTGCAGTTCGGGATGTTAACGTTTTTTTTCCGGCGCTATTTCTTTATTAAAGTATTCCTGGATATTTCAGTACGATTTATAGAAATTTGTTAAAATACGTTTGTATTTTAATTTTATTGTTAAAATTTAAATAATCAAATGTTATTTCAATAAACGTCACATAAATATTTCCATACATATACAGAGTGTTTCGAAGTTAATGGAATAAACTTTAAAAGGTCGTAGAACACTCATAGTTGCCAACCTACCGATTTTTTCCATACCAGTATTTTTATGAAAAAATATTTGTTTTATTGAATCGTGCAATTTTTGCTATTTAATAAAGCTAAAATTTTTGTATCATTTTACTGGTATTCAAAAAATTGGGCGGTTGGCAACTGTGAACACTACTAAAAAATTATTTTTTTAAAGATAGATTGGAACTGAAACATTATCACATAAAAGTAAAAATTGGGAAATTCGGTTTGTGATCAGTAACCTCCAATTTTTTAGGGACTACTTTTTAAAGTTAATACCTACTAACCGACGATTAGAATGTAAAATAGTGATTTAAATTATAGATTATTTACACATTGTTGCTGCAAAGTAAGAAATAGGACAAAACAATTTCTCCAAAATTAAAATATTGTAAAACTTGTCTGCTGGGAAAAGAGGGGAGGGCAGATGGTGTAGGGCAGGGTGGGGAAAGGAAGGAAAAGATTCGTGAGGAGGGTGTGATGTTAAAATTCTGTAATCTTTTTTTATAAGTAGTGAATTTTAACAGTAGCAATAATCTCATGTTGCGTTCTTTGAGGTCGGAAACAAAAAAATTTGGAAAGAGTTAATTCGTACCATCGTCATGGAAAATGTAAATGAAGTGAAAAAATTGATGATATCGTTTTTAATAAAAAATCTTCTTTATTTGATCATTATAATTAGTATTAAACTAAGATTTCCTCTTGAAGACTCTAAAAATATTCCAGAAAAAATTAAATTAAAATATTGTAAAATGTGAAAAAATTGATGATATGAAAAAAAAAATATTGTAAAATGTGGAAAATTGATGATATGAAATAAAAAAAAAATTAAATATTGTAAAATGTGGAAAATTGATGATATGAAATAAAAAAAATTAAATATTGTAAAATATGGAAAAATTATGATATCGTTTTAAATAAAAAATCTTCTTTATTTGATCATTATAATTAGTATTAAACTAGGTTTTCCTCTTGAGACTCTAAAAATATTTCAGAAAAAAATTAATTAAAATATTGTAAAATGTGGAAAATTGATGATATGAAATAAAAAAAATTAAAATATTGTAAAATGTAGAAAAAATGATGATATACTTTTTAATAAAAAATCTTCTTTATTTGACCATTATAATTAGTATTAAATAGGTTTTCCTCTTGCGCCTCTAAATATATTGGAATGGAAAATGTAAATAAAATAATATAACAATAGAAAAACTCAAAAAGAGTTTAAAGTTCACCTTGTAGTTAAAATAGATAAAATACTTATTAAAATGACTAAAATGGTGCATGAAATTTATTTAAAACTATATATAAAAGAAGTTACTCGAATATACATGTAATTTAACATATGTTAAAGTATCTATATAACATCTGTTACGTATGGTTTTAAATAAATTTTATGCATCTTTTTAGTAATTTTAATAAGTATTTTATGTATGAAATAAGGTAAATGTAGAAAAAAAAATCTAAATGTTGGCGCAAAAGTTTAACAACGTCAGCATTGACAAATATTACAATAAAAAAAAAGAAAAGTGCCCAGTTAAACTGATGTCATTGAGCTCACAGGCTATTCACAAAAATTGTATATTATACTCTTATTTCAAAGAATAATGCCCTAAAAAAATCGATAAAAATTAAGGAGGGAGGATTAACCCCCTGTTCCCCTCTTTATACTTAACCAGTGAACCCCCAAAACTAACCATTGAAGCGCCTTATCATAATGAACCTATATACAAAATTTGAAGCAAATCAGATAATTCTGCATGAAAAAGCAATTTATCTAACTTAAGGGGGGGGGGAATCAGCCCCCCTTCCCCCTTTATAGTTAACCAATGAACCTCCAAATTAATCAGGGAAGCGCCTTATCACAATGAACCTATAACCAAAATTTTAAAGAAATCGGATATTTCTATCAAGAGTTATCGCGTTACGTACATACGTACATACATACATACAGAACGGGCGGGCACATTAGCTCTCAGGCTTTGATAGCCTGTGAGCTAAAAAGTACACCCGGAAACTAACTTAGGTAGAAGATAGGAATATTAATCTTAGTTACGTACAGTTTAATGAGAAGTGTAACTAAATAGTTACACTTCTCGTTGAACGCTAAACTTTGAATAACATCAGGAACGTAACTACTGTAGAGCAGTTGGAGGCAACTGCTCCAGTCGCATGAATCATAAGTGTGCAAAATTTAACGGTTGAAATAAAGATTTGTTATATACTTATTTTTATTAACATGTTATTATGGATGGATACTACTTGTTCCAATTGATGACAGTGATAGATAATCAAATGTTTTCAAAAGTTACTTACGAAGCATATCACACCATCATTTAAGTTTTTTGGTGACTATATTAATATGAGAGACGGTATTTTGTTAATTTTACGTGGAAAAGGGTCAAAAGGCCTTTGAGTAAGGTGATTGTAACTGAAACATTATGACATAGAAGTAAAAATTAGGAAATTTGGTTTGTGACCAGTAACCTCAAAATTTTTAAGTTTCTTTTGGCAATCTAAATAAATACGCATGCATGGTGTTTTATATGCATTATGTATGATAATATGCATCATGTATGTACTATTTCATCATGTACGCATTATGCATGATGGTTACTTTTCGACAGTCTTACAAGTAAGAAATCGAAATAGTGAAAATTTTGAACATATAGAGAACATAGAGTCATATCTACCCTATATATATAAAATCCTAATGAAACGAATTTGTGAAACGATTTTATGAAACGAATTTATGAAACGACTGATTATGTTTCAGGGCTATATTTAGTAAAATATTAACGCTTGATGGTGAAATTAATACCAATAGTCCATAAAAATCCGCGGATGTCAAAACTGGTAATAGAATTTTGAAATTGGAATTAGTTTTCGAGATATTAATTTTTTTCTAATTTTTTGACATTTCTGTATTGATGGCAACTAATTACTCAGTTTTTTTGTGACAAAAAAGGAGAAAAAATCGAAAAGGATCCCGATAGGGATTATTGATTTCTTTTAATTCGTCATTTTCAAATTGAAATTGAATTTATCTTTTATTTCAATCGATAATGAAGACAAGATTGTGATTAAATTATGTTTTTCAGGAAAATTTGAAAAAAAAAATCACATTTCTATCGTCAGGATTCAATCGTCTGTCAGCATTTAATTTAATTTATAAACTGAAAATATTTTGAATAAATTCGTCCAAATGACATCATTTATGTAAATACGTCATTTATGTTTATACAATTTATTTAATATAAAGAGGCCATTTATCTATTTTTATGTACAAAAAGAGGTAAATTGAAAGACAATTATAAATAAATTGTATATATACATATAAATACATGTATAAACAAGCATAAAAGTTCGTTGCTTTTCCAGTATATGGGGCCTTGACGAAACAGAGAAAATAGCCTTGGCGGAAAAGGCAACATACTTTCTGTCAACCTATTCACTTTGTCATTTCGTATTCAGAAGCATTTTTTCAATATTTATACAATTTGTTTAGCGTAAAATGTCATTTATCCTATTTTATATATAATCAGAAGTAATTTGTATAGAAAAAACAATAATAATATACGTATAATTAAAATACGCATATAAACAAAAAAATCGTCGAATTTGTTTCCATGGCTGTTTATGTCATTTGGCACCAAATCTCACTTTCTGATGCCCGAATTGCTCCAAGCTTTTTAAAAAAGGGTCAAGACGCCTATAATAGAAAAACATCAAAAGTTCATTGGGTTTGTTTTCATAACTTTTGGCAACAAATATATGTATATTAACGAATCTATCCGTTTTTAAAACTCGAATTACGCCAAACCTAAAAGCAAAGGATCCTATACTAGAAAAGTACTCGATTTTCTTATGGACAGTATTCAAGTGACATAACATGGTGTAAAATTATCGTAGATAGCAAATTTGTTTAAATATCTCATCAATTGATGCCGAATAAATGCAGGCATGCATGCACAAAATATTTAATTAATTTTGTATGATAAATAATTATTAGAAAATTCGTATATAGATATTAATTAAAATAAATAATTTACATATTTAAAATAACATGAAAATATGCATGATGGTGCACTAAAATAGAGAGAAAATTAAAACCTGTTACTGAAAATGTCTATAACATAGTACTTTTCAATACCGTGGTTCTTAATGTTATTCACAAGCAGATGGGATTTTTCTCATCCTTAAACGCAAAGGAAGAATAGAATACAGATCGTTGTTATAAAAGTCCGAGAGGTAGCCACAATTTAAACCTATCCATTTTATACAAGCTGGTTTTCAAGGTGTAATTGATTTTACTTATCAATCCCGAAAACAGTCGTCAGTTGTCGCAACAGCTGTGTATGAGGCCATGATAATAAAAAAAATGCCTCATTAAAACGTTAAAAGCATGGCAACCCAATTACAGATTTACCAATATTTTTAAAACAAAGCACGCTGTCATGTTTTTAGAGGCCTCGAAGTCTAAGCGGGGGTTGGCGAGCGTAGCTCGCAGGGGGTAGCCCCCCTAGTATATATATATATATATATTTTAATGTTGAAACGAGACATGCATTATTTTTTCAATACGGTTTATGAATATATACTTACTGTCAGATTTATGCATAAGCCAAATAGATACAGAAGGCCCGGTGCAGCAAGGGAAATTTTGAGAGCATTGTCTTTCATTTGGAAATAAGGCAAACTTTTAATGAAGAATTCATAATTATTTTGAATCATAAGCAGAGAAAAGGTTTTTCTTAGAAAATAATGATTATAATTAAATTATCGTCACATTATTACATGAAAATAAAATGTTAATAATCTCAAATGTTTGAAACTTCATGATATTTCTTAGAACTTAGTGCAAAATTTGATTTTTTTTTTACTGAAATGGAAATTATAACCAAAGCATTCAAAGAAAGAGAATCACTGTGTGACTTTATATATGTTTAAATGTTCTATTGGTGGAAATACGTCAATTTACACAGAAATAATTACATAACTTGCGTCAAAAAGCACTTCCAATTTTTTTAAGCGGTTCAAAATTTCATCTGATTTTATTGGACATTATCCTAAGATATGGCATTCTCTTTCTAATTATTAACAGGGTCTTACGGCAGTCAGAAATCTTACAATATTGTCAATGATATCGCAGAAAGAGGTGTGAAGCTTGAAGACGAATTCAATATATTTTAAATACAAGATGAAGAGTAAACTAATGCAAAACTGATCGCAAGTGTAAAAGATCACAGAAGTCATTTCCCATCTTGCGCAAGGAGTTTTTTTTATCAAAATCGTATTAACCTTTTATTATTGTAATTTAATGTAATAAAATTGTTTTGATAATAAGCTTTAAGTTTTATTTTAGTTGTTTTAAATCCTAGATATTTGTTTCAAATTTTAAGCAAAATTAAGTAAGGTATTAATTATTGTGAAAATTTAGAAATTGACAAACTTATTGAATTTTGCCATCTTTTTGCAGCACGTGTTAAATTTAAAGAAATTAAAAAATATTTTCACCAGTTACATACTAACGCAAAAGGAAAATAATTAGGGAGTGTCACTTATAAGAAAAAAATTAATTTTTCAGGTATATGTTAAGCTCTACCCTAGTGCAACCAGTTAAAACTCCATTGTGAGGATCCACTTACACTATGAAATCATTTTTATAAGCATCATGTTGTGCATGAAATTTTATCAGAGTTTTACTCAAGAGTACTTAAGTCCACTGTGCAGGGCCAGATTATGAAAATCCGGAGATCTGGGTCAAATGCAGACTTTGTGGTCTCTTTCACACTATGAATTCATTTTTATAAGCATCATGTTGTGTATGAAATTTTATCAGAGCTTTACTTAATCCATGCAATAAAATCTAGTTAATCACATGAAAACTGAAGCAGTAGGCTCCATGATGTAAAATTGAACCTATTCAGGATTTACTCATGTGCATTACACAACTTATTCGATAACTTTTAAATAAGTAAAATAAAAAAAAAAATTCAAAAAATTTTTTTTTTTTTTTTTTTGAAAATTGAGATAGTTGTAAAAAAACATTTCATATACTACATTTTTGAATGATAATGCATGATAAAAAGAAGGTCTTAGTAGTGAAAATAATGTTTTTCTCGAAATATTTATTTTTTTATTAATTTGCTGTTATAATGAATTCTTAATAAAACTGGGAAACATACTTTGAATAATGTACCATTTTCTATGTGAATTCAATATGTGTTTCTATATTTCAATCAGAACTGAAAATTTTAAGTCCACTGTGCAGGGCCAGATTATGAAAATCCAGAGATTTGGGTCAAATGCAGACTTTGTGGTCTCTTTCGCAGTACAAATTACATGCATAACTATATCTTATGTAATTTAAAGGACGTTCAGTCTGAGGGACGCTGAACAAATGTCCGGTTTGCCCATTGTGGCAATATGGAGCTGCTATTGTATTTTAAAAATGGGATTTAGAATGAAATATCAAAAAATGCTTTGATCTAGCACTATTTGTGCAAACATTGCCTTTATTTGGCGAGAGGAAGAGAGCAAAAATATTCTGAAGTTTGAGCTTAGTTACAGTATCGGTTGGGAGGCCTCTAAAAAGTATACTGTGCCCAAGGTCTCAAAGGGACTTAAGTGGGTTTTGACTCATAGAGACAATCTATGTATTATAAAGACATATTTGTTTAATAGTCATAGTTACAATCACAGGAACATTGTTTTCTCTTCTTTTTTTTTTCATTTTCATTTTTACTTTTTATTGAAATGCTTCAAGTCTTAGGCTGTCAAAATTGAAATTTTCTCGGCGATAGTACGTTTCCTTATTAGCATTCTATATTATCTTCGAAGGTCTGGGAATGGAGAATGGATGTTGATAAGTGACAAATTATACTGAGTCTATGGGCACGTATGAAACGTATATGTGCCTCCATATTTAGTAAGTATTAACAGATACTCCATACTTAAATAATTATATCTTATTTTATTGTTTTATTTACAATTACTGCGTTGTGTATCGCATCGTTAAAAGTCTTGAATTTCGAATAAATTAAGTATGAGATAGATCGAATACTTTGTGCGAATTTTAATTCATAAACAAAAACCAATTACAACGTTGTAACGCACAAATATGAAAATTGGCACAAAAAAACCGCATACGGCCGTTTCAAGGATGAATCGTTCCCCTTCCTCGGTTCAAGAGAAGAAAAAAAAGGATAAAAATGGGTTCTCCTTTTTTTTTTTCTTCTCTCGCACTGAGGAAGGGGATCGATGCATCCTTGAAACGGCCGTATGCGTTTTTTTTGTGCCAATTTTCATATTTGTGCGTTACAACGTTGTAATTGGTTTTAGTTTATAAATTAAGTATGGTTTAAAGTAAGTACATATATGATTTTTAGGCCTTAAAACAAAATTTGCTAGAACTTTTCCCGGAGACAAGAGGGCCCATTAATTTTTCTTGCTCCAGGGCTCTGAATATGTAGCTACGCCACTGAATAACATACATGTTATTCAATACAAAATGTAAAGGAAATTCACAAGCAATAAAATAATTTATATTTCATTACACAGCCGGCATAAAGTTTATCATTTCATTTACCCCTGCTGAAAATTTCTGATATTAGGTGTAATTCCCAACATTAGGTTCGTTTGAAAAGATTTTCTTTTATAATAATCTAAATGATACAGAAAATATAAAATCATACAAATTCGAAGATCGTTTGAAAACACTGACCGGAGCGTACGTAGTACGCCCAGGTGTATTCTGCCGAAGGAAATAGTGCCCCCATCTCTAGAATCGTTTGGATAAATTTTCGTTTAAAAGTATTATATCATCAAATTCGAGAGTGTACTCTGCCGAAGGTAGAGGGACACCCAACACGAAATCCTTTCATGAGAAAATTGTCTGAATTCAACATTTTTTAGGTATATTTAATGTTATTACTCCGAGACCGGGTAACGCCGGGAGTGTCAGCAAGTCTTTCATATTTTACATGTTACACATTAACTATGTAGACCAACAGTGTAGACAGACAACATCAACAATTACGAAATAGGCCAGATTTCTTTGAATTTAGCTCAGAGTTACAATGAATAATTAATGAATAATTAATTTACAGTGAATAATTAAAGAACAGTTTAGTAGCGCTCCATGTGAGTTATTCAAATGCAAAATTGAACCAACATATATATTTTTAATTAATAATTTCAAATACAAATTTGGTGTATTTCTTACCCAATAGAAACCGAGGTACTCCTACAAAATTCATCGTAAAAATATAGCATAACAGCGCCCTCTGTTGAATGAACAAAGTCAGAATTGTGTAAGCGTATTTTTTAATAATTATCTTACACATTAAATTTGGTGAAATTCTATTCCATAGATGCCAATATACAGCTATCGCGGGAATCGTGAAAAGCACCGCATATCAGCGACCCGTGTTGAAATACCAAAACCAGAGCTGAAACAACATAATTTTTAATAAATGTTTTACACATTAAATTTGGTAAAATTCAATCCCATAGAATTCGAGATGTAGCTATCACGGAAATCGTTAAAAACATAGTACAGCATCGCTAACCGTTAAGCAAGATGTTCCCAAAGCCCAATCTGCACCAATTTATGGCAAGGTCTAACTGAATACCAAGTGTGAAGAATGTTTATTCCTTAGGTGCTGAGATATAGTTATAGAGGAAATCGTGAAAATACAACACAGCAGCGCCAAATGTGCTATATACACAGAAACCTAATCGGTATTTATTTGTCAAGATCTAACCGATAAATAAGTTTTGATGAAATTGCATCCCATGGATGCCCGAGGTATATCTATGATGGAAATCGTGCAAAATCTAATGAGCAACTGTTCATGTCAAGGTGTAAAAGAATATGGGGTTTTATGAAATTCCGTGCATTAATTCTGGAGATATAGCTATCACGGAAATCGTGAACAAAGCTGCGCAACTTTTTGAGCGATATACACCCAAACCCAATCAGCACCAGATTTTGTCAAGGTCTAAAATAATGTAAAGTTTTAAGAAATTCCTTGGTTCTTGGGATAGAGCGTTATACGGTTCTAGATGCGGATAGATACGGTTCTTGGGATAAAGCGGCCACAAAATTTATGTCACATACAGACTAACATACATATAGATAGACATTTTCCAAAAATAGTCAAACTGTGTTCAGGACCTTCCGAAACGTGTAAATAAATCAAAAAACGGATTCGTCGAAAATTTTCGCGATTCCAATACATTTTGTTTATGTACATAGAAGAAGTAAAACAACTGAAATTCGTTTTCCGGCTTGGCAGCTGATGGGAATGAAGATTAAGCGGTGGGTAGGATAACTCTGGGCAGGGCTTAATTTCTAAGGGAAAAAAAACCGGAGCCCTAATATTCTGCAGTACTAATACCCGTAGCCGCCGTCACTCCAATCTGCATATTTATATTTCATACATTATTTTCAAAATTTAAAGCATTGTTTTTTATTTAGCAAAATAAAAAAATTAAATACATCTATCTGCGTATACTAATACCCGTATCCGCCGTCACTCCAATCTGCATATTTATATTTCCTACATTATTTTCAAAATTTAAAGCATTGTTTTTTATTTAGCAAAATAAAAAAATTAAATACATCTATCTGCGTATACTAATACCTGTATCCGCCGTCACTCCAATCTGCATATTTATATTTCATACATTATTTTCAAAATTTAAAGCATTGTTTTTTATTTAGCAAAATAAAAAAATTAAATACATCTATCTGCGTATACTAATACCCGTATCCGCCGTCACTCCAATCTGCATATTTATATTTCCTACATTATTTTCAAAATTTAAAGCATTGTTTTTTATTTAGCAAAATAAAAAAAATAAATACATCTATCTGCGTATACTAATACCCGTATCCGCCGTCACTCCAATCTGCATATTTATATTTCATACATTATTTTCAAAATTTAAAGCATTGTTTTTTATTTAGCAAAATAAAAAAATTAAATACATCTATCTGCGTATACTAATACCCGTATCCGCCGTCACTCCAATCTGCATATTTATATTTCCTACATTATTTTCAAAATTTAAAGCATTGTTTTTTATTTAGCAAAATAAAAAAATTAAATACATCTATCTGCGTATACTAATACCCGTATCCGCCGTCACTCCAATCTGCATATTTATATTTCATACATTATTTTCAAAATTTAAAGCATTGTTTTTTATTTAGCAAAATAAAAAAATTAAATACATCTATCTGCGTATACTAATACCCGTATCCGCCGTCACTCCAATCTGCATATTTATATTTCCTACATTATTTTCAAAATTTAAAGCATTGTTTTTTATTTAGCAAAATAAAAAAATTAAATACATCTATCTGCGTATACTAATACCCGTATCCGCCGTCACTCCAATCTGCATATTTATATTTCATACATTATTTTCAAAATTTAAAGCATTGTTTTTTATTTAGCAAAATAAAAAAATTAAATACATCTATCTGCGTATACTAATACCCGTATCCGCCGTCACTCCAATCTGCATATTTATATTTCCTACATTATTTTCAAAATTTAAAGCATTGTTTTTTATTTAGCAAAATAAAAAAATTAAATACATCTATCTGCGTATACTAATACCCGTATCCGCCGTCACTCCAATCTGCATATTTATATTTCCTACATTATTTTCAAAATTTAAAGCATTGTTTTTTATTTAGCAAAATAAAAAAATTAAATACATCTATCTGCGTATACTAATACCCGTATCCGCCGTCACTCCAATCTGCATATTTATATTTCATACATTATTTTCAAAATTTAAAGCATTGTTTTTTATTTAGCAAAATAAAAAAATTAAATACATCTATCTGCGTATACTAATACCCGTATCCGCCGTCACTCCAATCTGCATATTTATATTTCATACATTATTTTCAAAATTTAAAGCATTGTTTTTTATTTAGCAAAATAAAAAAATTAAATACATTTATCTGCGTATACTAATACCCGTATCCGCCGTCACTCCAATCTGCATATTTATATTTCATACATTATTTTCAAAATTTAAAGCATTGTTTTTTATTTAGCAAAATAAAAAAATTAAATACATTTATCTGCGTATACTAATACCCGTATCCGCCGTCACTCCAATCTGCATATTTATATTTCATACATTATTTTCAAAATTTAAAGCATTGTTTTTTATTTAGAAAAATAAAAAAATTAAATACATCTATCTGCGTATACTAATACCCGTATCCGCCGTCACTCCAATCTGCATATTTATATTTCATACATTATTTTCAAAATTTAAAGCATTGTTTTTTATTTAGCAAAATAAAAAAATTAAATACATCTATCTGCGTATACTAATACCCGTATCCGCCGTCACTCCAATCTGCATATTTATATTTCATACATTATTTTCAAAATTTAAAGCATTGTTTTTTATTTAGCAAAATAAAAAAATTAAATACATCTATCTGCGTATACTAATACCCGTATCCGCCGTCACTCCAATCTGCATATTTATATTTCATACATTATTTTCAAAATTTAAAGCATTGTTTTTTATTTAGCAAAATAAAAAAATTAAATACATCTATCTGCGTATACTAATACCCGTATCCGCCGTCACTCCAATCTGCATATTTATATTTCATACATTATTTTCAAAATTTAAAGCATTGTTTTTTATTTAGCAAAATAAAAAAATTAAATACATCTATCTGCGTATACTAATACCCGTATCCGCCGTCACTCCAATCTGCATATTTATATTTCATACATTATTTTCAAAATTTAAAGCATTGTTTTTTATTTAGCAAAATAAAAAAATTAAATACATCTATCTGCGTATACTTAGCTACAACTATTCCACTTTTTAGTTATTACTACTTCCAAATAGAAACCTTTGCCTAATCTTAATATTAATTAATCACAGAGTTCTGCGATTAAATAGGCTCAGGATTATAATTCTGAAATAGTGTTAACACAGAAAATGGATAGTTCGCAGCTATGCAGAATAGAAAAAGACTATTTCTGTTTACTTTTATTCTGATCCAAATAGCATTAAAATGATTTGAAATGGAAATAAATAAAATTTTTAATTTAAGAGAGATCAGCTCAAGCCTGCCCAAACCCGAAGACTGTTACAAAAATCGAGCCTGTTTCATCTCCATCTCTTACGTGAGCGACACATTACGTCACTGATAAGTGTTTTGATGCAAAAGATTGGATATGGGAAGGAAAGGAAAGGGTAATTTAGGATTCTTTTTACGGAAGCGATATTGCACTGGGCTCCGGAGCGTAGTGTTTATGAGCTCCGGTGAATTAATTTTTTATATTTAAATATTTACTAAAAACAGAGAAGTACCGGAGCTGAGCTCCAGCGGGGTCCGGCGGGCTCTGGCGCAAATTAAGACATGACTCTGGGTAAGTTTGACGTAGAACAATGAAACAAAAAAAACATTTTTTGATTAGTCCAATATTTACTGAAATGCGTAGTTGTTTTTAAAAAATATGCATTTTAAGGGAAATTGCACAAATTCGAAGTAAAATGTGAAATTTCAACCAAACATTTCGTTACACATAGTTACACAGAAAAAAGAGGTATCAATATTGTGAAAAAATCTTACGTATTTCACTAGAAAATTTGCAATGATTAATTTTTAAAGAGATTCTAAGCGATTGATTGAAATTGGTGGAAATGGAGTGTGCACCAACTTTGAAAATCCCGTTTTGAGGGAAAAATAGCGTTTAAAAGTTTAGTTACTCTTTCGTTACTGCGGTGCGTTCTACTTCGATATCTAAAAAATTACACTTTTGCTTTTCATATCGATTTTAACTAATAAAATATAATTTTAGTCTTTATAACGAGTACCTTCATCAAAATTTTTCATTCGAAATTTTGAAGTGGTCAAAATGGTGCTACCTCTGAATTCAAATCTTTGTTATTTAATCTTTATTAACACTTTACCGTCCACATGTCTCGTAAAAATACTTCTAATCGTAAAATGTTGAAATGATTGATTGACACCAGAATTAAAAAAAAAAATATTCGAAAATAAGCAAAATCTTTTCTTCATGTACTTCATAAAAGGGAATTTTTCATTCCAAAATTTTGATGGCAATGTAGCATTTAAGGATTAAAATTGAGTTACTTTACGTACGACACCACTGTAGTGTCACCGTACTGCATAGTGTTAACACTAGAACGCTGATGGTTTTTACTGACGCCTCTCCTTATTACTGATCATGCATTATTAAGGTGATGCATAAACAAATAAGCTCATATTACTAACCCTACACCATCTTGATTCAATATATAAACCATACAACAACATGATGCAATAAAAGTTACGTTTCTTACCGAACATGTATCGAAATGATACTTATTAATTCATATAAAAAAAATAAAAAAACATCTCACCCCAGACTGTTAGGAAGGCTCGACTGGTGAGCCTGCAGCCAGCTGAAGATGTCAAGGGGGGGGGGGGCGTACCTTTCAAACACAAAAATTCCTGGCCAATACATCACTGTGATGCAAGTCAGATTTGCAGGATTAAACAATGACAATATCTGAAAAGATACATTTATCTAAAAAGCTGGAATCCGTTAATATAAACATTCTTATGGTAAAACATGATGGGACTTCAGTTTGAAGTATTTGTTTAGAAGTTACAATAATGGCACGTCTGTCATTAGATGTGTAATGAATTCGTCTCTATTTATTCTTATAAAAAGAGGTACAGCATCTTTTAAGCAGATAACTTTTGAATTACTTTCTAAAAATAAACCAGATCAATTTGGCAAAGTTAGATTTAAACTCTGAAACGAAGATAAGAGAAGATCATGCATGTTATTAAAATTAAATTTGTCTTTGTTATTTATTAACATTGCGTGCAAATTTAGGTAGGTAAGAAATATACTTTGCTGCTAGTTTTGTGCATTAGCTTTAAGAAGTGGTTAAATGTGAAAAGAAAAAGAAAAATATATCATATTGTAATGGTGATCGCAGAGAGCTCACGGGCGCTTTATTTGGCCATCACTATTTTAAAATTGTTAATCTTCATATTCGTAGTTAAACTTTTACAACATTTGCAATATAAATCTACCACGAAGATTGTTGTTTGGAAATAGTGGTTGCCGAAACGCTACTTACGACTGTTTGTGATAGATATGAGAGAAGAAAATGTGTAGAAATTAAATATAAAAGAAAAGGAGAAAAAATAATTTTGTTTCTGAACAAAATTGGAAATTAATTTTAACAAGAAATAAAAATGATAGATTATAATAGAATAAAATTCCTATTTTGCAACTCATAATCTGAAAATAAAGCTCATTTACAATTACACAATTCCAGAAAAAAAAAGAAATGCGAATTTCTGTACAGAAAGTTTCTTTTGTCCCAAATCTCTTGACTCATTAATCACCAAGATATAAAACGAGAACACTCAAACATGAATTTATTTCTTTAAGATATTTCTTCTGTTCTTTCAAACTCGTGCGCACTTAGGAGACCTGTTATACCCCGTAGAACAAATAAAGCAAAATGTCTCTTTTGAGACATCTTGTAGGCTTGAATAGTACAAAGCATCTTATAATGTAAAAAAACGAGAAATGACATAGTTTCCGAGTCTTAGTTAAGATTAACAGCCATTTAAGAGGTGAACAAAATGGGAAATACTTAGTCCTATGTCAGAAGCACATTGTACATAAAGAGGACCTATGGTTAAATCAAATGTTGTGTTCTTTATATTCTTTCGACTCTTTTCACTAATCTAGAGTGATAAGGCACATAAAGAAAATATTCGCATTTAACGAATATGACATGGGACTTCAAAATGTTTCAGATTATTATTTTTACTTTCTTCTACCTTTACAAGAAGAAAATATTGGATTCATGAAAATTTTCGACTTCCGGTTTTCGACGGATTTATATGTTTTAGAAGGTCCTGAAAACGTTTTGACTGTGTTTAGAAAATGTCTGTGACTCTGTCTGTCTGTATGTGACAAAAATTTTGTGGTCGCTCTATCTCAAGAACTAATGCACTAAATTTAATAAAACTTTATATTCAAATAGTCCCTGATATAGATTGGTGCTGATTAGTTTTTGGTGAAAATCGCCCGACAGATGGCGCTACTATGCTGCATTTTTCACGATTTCTGCAATAGTTCTATCTCATGAACTAATGCACTCAGTTTCATCAAATTTCAGATTCAGTTAGACCATGACATAAATAGACGTTGATTACGTTTTGGTGTAGATATATTAAGAGGTGGCGCTGTTATGCCTTTCATGATTTTTACGATAGCTATATCTCAAAAACTAATGCACGAAATTTCACAAAACTTCATATTCTGTTAGACCTTGACATAAATATATGCCGCTTACGTTTTGCTGTAAATAGCCCAACAGGTGGCGCTGCGAAGCTATTTTTTACATTATTAACACGATAACTGTATCTCGAAAACTAATGCACGGATTTTCATCAAACTTCAGATTCAGTTAGACGTTGACATAAGTTTTGTTGAATAGGTTTTGATCTAAATCTTCCAACAGGTGGCGCTGCTATACTGCATTTTGCCGGATTTACGCGATTTTAGCAACAGTCATATCCCAAAAACTAATGCACGGAATTTAATAAAACTTTAGATTCAGTTAGACCTTGATATAAATTGGTGCTCATTATTTTTAGTGTATGCGAAAATTGTGTGAGTTGTGTGTTTTGGGATTGACACATCCGACTAGTTTAAATATGTAAAGTACTTTTGTGATTATTTGAACAATTATAAATAAAATGTTACTTGATAATTTGGAGATTTTGAAATGTGCTTGAAATGATTATGTTTATTGTAATAGTATCTAGATATTTGTTTTATGAAACTTGAATAATTATTTGCTTAGCATAATGTGATAAATAGTATTGCTGGAAGTTTAGTCGGATAAATTTCAAAGTTGGAGCATTTCTTCCATAAATGGTTTGTAACTACACTTAGATTACAAGAAATATACAATGGTACGATCTGCGGATATTGAAAACGACAGGAATATCGTAAAAGGGTTATTCACATTCTAAATACGGGTAAATATCTCTAATGTATAAAAACATGTAGTATTTTGATTTTGCAGTGTATTTCACATTACTCACTCCTTCCTCAGAAAGTACCTATTGTATTACGTTTGAACAAATAATAAAAAACCAGCTATTTCTGATTATAGAAAAAGATTTGCATCCAAAGCATTTAAGAAGATAGATAATCATCAGCGGCGATGAAATCCCATTATAATATCTAATGTCTAATTTTAATGAACTGAAACTTTTTTCAGAAAAATAAACTTTTTAATTCAGATATTTCTCAGTGCTTTAACATTCGTACTGCATGATCTTTTTAAAATAAGGATAAAATATATTGTGTGTGTGTGTGTGTTATTGTTTTTAATGTAATTATACATAATATACAAATAATCTATATTAAAAATGCTATAATTTTTAATACCAATGAAAAGACGGGTTTGGCTTATTTGTGGCAAAATTTGTTTTTGTAGATCTTTTATCAGCAGTTCATTGTTTATGTGAAAAGTCTAACGCGGCAATTGAACAGGTTTTACATTACTCATCATGTATGGAATAACGAAAAGCGTTGTCCAGAGTTTTCTCAAAGTCGAGTACACGAAGAAATTCTATGGCAAGGATGGCGAACTTATGACTCTTGTATCCAATGTGGCACGTAACGATAATTTCTCCGATACGCGAAACATTAAAATTTGGTAATCGTTATATAGATAAAAATAATTTTTCCTTTCCCTTTCCTTTTAAAACAAAGAAAGTATTTTTTAACATATGCAGATTAACATAAATAATACAATTATTTTTGCATAAATTAATATAATAAATATAGTATTTTTTCTGGGATGCTATGCAGCGTTTTCAACAAGTACACTCTGAAAACGACATTTTCAAAAAATACTCAAATCTGAGTATGTCTCATAGTCAAAATGGCTCCGAATCAAAATTACTCAAGTTTGAAACATTTCTGAAAACATGCACACACTCAAGAATAAAACATCATGTGCTCATATTTCAGTATGTCCATGTTCCAAAAATGAGTATGAACTGACTTCCATGTGCTTATTTTTGAGTATTTCCATGGTTCAAAAATGAGTTTGAACTGTTTCTAATCATTTTTGAGTATGTCCATGTTTCAAAAATGAGTATGAACTGACCTCTATATGCTCAGTTTTGAGTATGTCCATGTTTCAATATTCTGAGTATTTCTGGTATTTCAGAATTGAAAGCATTGTGTCGTCCTATTTGAAACAAAGTTTCATAACAAAATGAAAACATCGATTTACTCAGATTTGAAAGTGTCATTTTTCTCAGTGTAACTATTTTGACTTTGTATGAATTTAAGACTTAACTTCTACAAGGGAATTTTCATAAGACAGCCACTTTAATAAGATGGCAAGTACGTAATTTTGTTATGTGGGCCAAAATCTCATGAGATTTTTGGCTGCTGATATCTGATTTTTAAAAGTCTCGTATCACGCTCAGTTGGAATTTTGAATAACCACTGATATAGTGCAGAATAATAATTAGTAGATGGGCACAAACTGTATTGAAAAATAAATATGATATGGCAGTTATTATCAGACAAAACACAAATCGTAAGGTACAATAGTGACATTTTTTACAAATTTGCCACTTTACTTAAAAAAGAACGTTATTTGGAATGTTGTATGCACTATTTTCAAAGACATATCAAACCCACAATTAAATTACTAAGTATTGGTTTATATATAAATATCAATATTTAAATTAACGATGGGGAGAGTAGCGATGGTTAATAAAGCTACGTTTACCTTTTCCTCATTTTTTTCAATCCAGAAAATCTTCTTTATGAACAAACAGCAAGCAATGGCGACTTTTTAAAAACATGTGCTTTCCCAGTGGAAATAATACTGAAAATGACTGCATACTGCCATCTGGTGGAAATATGAGGAAGTTTATACACCGGGACTGTAGTGACCAAAAAAGTAAAGGGCACAACTTTAAACTAAACAAAAACAAATATTACATATTTCACTAACATAAAAATAATATTATTTATCTCAATGAGATTCATATTTATAATAAATGCATTGGTTTTTTAACTTTTTTAATAATTATTGTTTGTTGATGGTTTTAATGATCAAGTTAAGGGTTGAGGATAGGGTACAGTAGTGACTTTTGAGATATTTAATTTATATTGTAAAGATAAAAAAACAACCACAACAGATTTTCGCAGTAGAAGTAACATAATATTGTAGAACAATCACAGAGAAAGATTCTGACATTAAATGAGGATTTATATTGCAAAACAATGCCAAGTGATATACTGGGAACTGAGATTTTGGCCCATGTATATTACGAAAATAACAAAATACGAACCTGACATAAAGCATTCTCTTACTAAACGTACAACGGCAAAAGTCTCATTACTGAATTATTAATACATTGTTTATGCTACTTAAAATATTACAAGTTACATATTGCATTATTGTTATGTCAAAAATTACTAAAATAACAAGTTGGAAATTGTACGTCAAACGTAACAAATGAGGTGCGTTCGTACTATAGCTAGTTATATAAATATTCAGATCTTGATGATTTTTAATTCTGTGAAATGAATTGTATCGTCTGCAGATTCATTTCTGTAATTAAATAAGTATCTCGGTCGATTGACGATTAAACCTCGGAAGCTCCTATAACAGAAAAGCACCGATTTTTTTAAAAAAAATTCAAATTTCTTAATAAATGTTTTTATTAACATTTTCTAAAGTTTTGATTCGACTTTCATAAAACTTGAAATGTCTCGACAAAATTCTGCGAAGATTATATATATTAAATTTCAAACCATTCGGTTGGGTAGTTTTTGCGTTGTTATATGCGGACGCGGACGGACAGACAGACGGACGGACCAGACGACGACAATAGGTGCTAGTATTTATATAATTACGAACGCACCTAAAAATTCATAAAATTTCTCTTCTTACTACAGTATATGCGACTTTTGTTTGTTTATATATGTTTATATTTGTATAAGGAACACACACACACAAACTTTGATTTATATATACATATATATATATATATATACAGATTTAGTAAGACGATTTTGCTTTCTGTGAAATGTGATGTCATCACAAGACATAGTCATCATTCGCGATTAAATAACACTAAGCTAGACACTGTGTATTTCAGAACAAAACTGACAGGACATACATTGTCACTGGTGGAGTCACTTTCAGTATTTTCTGTGAATGATCCTATGCAAAAATGTTTCGTCTTGACGCCCTTAAACGTCAATATATATCTAGCAAACCCACCCGGTTTGGCCCGTGTTAATCAAGAGGGTCTACCGTGTAAAAAATAAATAAATACTTCGATCACAAGAGCGAAGTTCTGTGCATTTGCGCCCACAAATCGTTAAAACGACAATAAAAAATGATGTTACTTTGATGAAGTCATAGTAAAATCCCTCGCTGTTATAAATGAGAATGCAGGTTTTCTTAGGCGCGTTTAATAGAAAAATATACGGCTTCTTTGACAATACCTAAAGAAAGCAAAAATTTCAACAAAATGGCGTAGCGGTGAAATTCAATTTTGTATGCCAATATTTTAAAATGGAAACTTACATTTGTATCGCGACCTACGTTATACACGGCCTGTGCATGACGTTTAAAACGTCACATGGAGTGGATCATTTTTTGATGGCGATTTGTGCAAAACGGAGGGCTCGCCGCTTTGCACCAATCGACGTGCACCGGCCGTGTATAACGTAGGTCGCGTTTGTATTCAACTAAATTTAGAAAATGACATCATTTTCTAGACGCTTTCAATCGTGACGTCAGTTATGAAGTTTTGTTTCAAGAGAAAAAGAACCGACTTTAAAAAAAAACGGTTGCTATATTTCATTAACCTATTTAATATAAATCGTAGAAAATATTACAACTACATCTAACATATTAAAACAGTTACCTATAAGGTATAGCTATAAGATATAACTGTAGTATACAAACGGAAAAATAAATAAAACATAGTAACCGTTTTTAGAGTAAGTTTGACGTCATTCTGAAAGCGTTTTATAGAATGTGACGTCATATATAAGACATCGAGGCTAACGAAAAAGACAGGCTACCGCGGTGCATTCCACTTATCCTTTTTTACAGACCGCTAGAGTGACGTGATGCTCTTTTCGTACACATGAATTGGTTCATTCGAGCATCACGTGACTCCGGCGGTCTGTAAAAAAAGATACGCGTAAAGCACCGCGGTAGCCTTTCTTTTTCGTTAGCCTCGTAAGACATTATATTTAATTTTTTTTCCTGAATATTTTTCTTGAAATTGAAATGTATATGCATGTCCGTTTCAACCAATTGAAAACTCTTTGCAGTTTCTAAATATTTAATAGTGTTTATTAGTGAGATACCCAACATGTCTGAATAGAGGCAATTCAGTGATATGATTTATATACAGGGTGTCCATAATTAAACGACCCTACTTTAAAGTTGTCTACAGACGAAACTAATGGTCAGAAAATTGTGAAATTTTGTGAAGGACATAATAAAGGAATGGGAATTTGTTTAAGCGAAAAAAAAAATTAGTTCAAAATTTCGCCACCAGAGGGCGTTTTTTAATGAATAACACATTTAGCATACATTTCGGATAGTTTACATACTTTATGACAACAAAACATGTTCCACATGACGGCTATCATTTTCAGCTACCATCTGGAATAGTAAGATAGCATGTTCCACAGTTGACAGTAGTGTTTTCTGGGAAATGCTAAAAACATGTCGCGAAAAAAGTTTTGTTCAACATGTTTTGTTGAAATAAAATTTTTAATCTATCGTAAATGTATGCTAAATGTGTAATTCATTAAAAAAACGCCCTCTGGCGGCGAAATTTTGAACTAAATTTTTTTTCGCTTAAACAAATTCCCATTCCTTCATTATGTCCTTCACAAAATTTCACAATTTTCTGACCAATAGTTTCGTCTGTAGACAACTTTAAAGTAGGGTCGTTTAATTATGGACACCCTGTATATAAAACAAAGGTTATATATATTCGGTTCCAACGAAAATTTCTGAAAATCGTAAAATCTTAAATAGTTAATACTAAAAACAAAAACTATAAAATATTCAAAAAGATTTTCATAACTATTTTTGTATGGATTCAATGTCTTTGAAAAGTTAAAAATGAATCAATTTTTGAAGCTTTCTATGATTTTAAATCATAGATAAATAAATAAAATCTATGATTTTAATTTTCCTTGATCATCCTTAAAACTAATTGCTAAATTAAAGCTCCAATAAAGATATCAAAATATAAAGAAAATTGCAGATTTATATATATTTTCCTTTTAAACAATGAATCCATTCTGCAAAACGTCTCAATCCTATTTTGCTGCTTAACAGTGGAAAAAAAATAGAAACTCTTTTAAATGAATTAAAGCTTATGTGAAAAAAATTAACTTAATTTTAATTTACATACAAAAAAATTTTAAAACATTTCTGAGATGTACTTAAATAAATTCACACGAGATGTAAAAACAAAAACAACATTTTTGTACCTATTTTAAATTTGTTTAAAAGCATCGGCGTTTCTTTGTGAAAAAATCAATTTCCTAAATAAGTAAATATAGATATTTCGCAATTCATTATAATGAATAAGGTCTTTAAAAGCTTGGAGTCTTAAAGGATAAAGTTTTATGTTCGTTTAATCTTTATTAAAATGCCTGTGGATATTTCCATGGTTTTTATACGAATATATTTTGTGGTTCTTAATGTGAACCGTCATAAAACTGTATTTTGTATGAACTGAATACATAAATGAAATGTTCAAATTAACATATTTTCAGAAATTTGAATTTACAAAAGTTTTTATTTTTATATATGCATACAGTTAATAAGTTTATAAATGGACGCGTCTATTTATCGATACAATTTGTGTGGCCACACTCTTTTATGCGATCTATAATTTAATTATGTGGATGTGAGGCTAGAAATTAACAGTTACTTGTCTGGCGACAAGTATACTCGCCAATTTAGCTTTTTTTTTAAAATTGAAAATTAGAAATCATTCATATAAAATTTTTCATTAGTAACTTCTGATTTATTAAATTATGGAATGCCTGTTAAATAAAGCAAAAATTACTGTTTAAAAATACTCTAAATTGTCAACATTGTCAGTCAACAATATGTTAAGAGCCTACGCTAGTCACGCTAAGAAACGCTCAAGCTAATGTTAAGTCTATGGGAAGGTTCTTGGCAGAAGGTTCAGGTCGCTCGCATTTTAATATTTTAAAATGATGTTTTTTTGCATAGGATAGCTGAGGTCGATATCTAATGTTGTTAGTTTTTACTTTTTTGATTGTGGTTACACTTTTTTTTATAAGCGGACATTTTTAATTTTGGAACCGGTTATAAAAGTGAAAGTAACCTTATATAAAAAAAACTGGAACCAAAATTGAAAAAGTAACAACTAACAACGTTAGAGATTGACCTCAGCTTGCGCTTTTTTTTTCGACCTATAGCTTGAGCTTTTTTTTTTTTTGCTGTAAAACAGGAACAGTTTAAGGCAAGTTCCACAAATGCAAGCCTCAAGGTAGGTGTACTCATAAAGTTTTTTTCTCGCTGCTGTTCGAAGAGACATAGGCGATAGCTACCGTGTCACACGAATATCAGTAGAAATGATTGCGTTTGCAGTGGTGAAGGCATTTTGTGTTCTCGAACTAAGCAAAACGAAATCTGTCACCATTGTGCAACGGCATTTTCGAAAACGATTTGGAAAAGAACCTCTAACAAACAAACAAACAAAAAAACAGTCCTAGATGTTCTATTTGTGCCCCCTTAGTCAAATGACACACAACAAACCGTTAATCCATTTCTGTCCACTTTGCACAAACAGCCAGTAGTTTTAAAGTTTTTAACCAATCATAAATGCATTTTCTGATTAAAGGTTCTTTTCCAAACTGTGTTTAAAAATGCTGATGCACAATGGTGACAAATTCCGTTTTGCTCAATTCAAGAACACAAAATGCCTTCTCTACTGTAGACGCAGCCATTTCTACTGATATTCGGGTGACACGCTAGCTATTGCCTATGTCACTTCGCACAGCAGCGGGAAAAAAGCTTTATGGATACACCTATCTTATGGTTTGCGTTTGGGGAACGTTCCTTAAACAGTTCCCGTTTTACAGCATCTGTAATTTGTATACTTACTTATGAATCACCCTGTATATTTAGTTTCATGTTCTTACGTGAAATCTATTTCACTGCATTTCTTAAAAAAATTATGGTTTGCAACGTGTTTAACCTCGGTGAAATTAACCTACATTGTACGGAAATTTAGTGCGATGTAGACATGTATGGTCATGTTTCGTCTTCATTATTATTCGAATGACCGACTAAGCAGAATGCGAAAAGTAGGGAATAAGGAGTAGAAAGTCACAAGTTCATTACAAAGATTTTATTTCAATATCAATTTTAATTTTCAAGTTTAAAATATACATGTATGTACTTTTATATTCCAATATGTAGTTTTTTCATCTTAAACAATATTCTGGATATTCTTTTAAAAAACCTGTTACAAAATTGGACCCTCAAGAGTCAAAACCCAACACAAAATCGACCCGAACCCAAAACAATTAGAATCAACCCGAACTTCAACTAAGCAAATATTGCGAACACGACCCACTGTTCGGATAAAATCGGATTTATCCGACTTAATGCAAGACTGTAATCCATATTCATTCTAATTCTTATTGCTTTCAATATCACTTATTTTAAATCACATTAGACGATGATATATTAAATTTTTCGAGGCATTCCTGATGTAAAAAAAAAAAAAAACCTCTAGAAAATACGAGGTCTATTTAAAAACGTAAGGTATTGTTGTGTACCATAGCATATATTAAAATGTCGAAAGGACTGGTCAATTTTTACAAAAGTTAAAGCCTAAAAAGTTTTAAAAAAACCATGAAATAGACAGACAAACATATCATTTTTAGATTCTACTGATACTGAAAAAGGCCATCTGCAGATTGAGAGATTTCCAACAAAATAAAGTACGAAAATTGGATCATCCATTCAAGCGGTATGCATGAACATACATAGAAAAATATAGATATAAACAAATTGTATAAATTCAATCGTTGAAAGTCTGTGAAAAATACGAAATCGCGTTCGAGATATGCTGAAACGTTTAAATACATCAAAAACTGATAGAATAATCTATATACTTATTCAATATTCTCTTTTTATAAATAAAGGGTGAGCATAAGTATTGCCCTATCGTTAGGAATGAATATTTATGAAATATAGAATGGAAGAAAACGACAATGCCTCAATTATAAATACAAACTATTACGTACTTGTTGAAATCTCAACCCCCTCTTGTGCACTTTTAATGTACAAAACTGTTGCTATATGCACAAAACTGTCTCCAAATACAAATAAAAGAGCGTTACTTATAGTGGTTCACATTAATATTGGGACACTTGCATGTCTGAAATTTCTTTGAACAAATAGTTTTCCAATGTACTCTTACATATGTATTTCAAGATTTATTACTTGTAAAAAAATATATTCACAACTTTTATTTTTAAATAAAATAGTGTATACGAAAAATCCTGAAAATGAAGTCACATAAGAATTGGGACATTCGTAAATTTATGCAATTTTTTTAGCAGTCGATAAAATTTCCCTGTATTTTTTTTTTACTTAATGTAAAAATACGGCATTGTAATGGGGCTTAAAGTTTGTAGTCAACTGTTCTTTGGCGAAATATTTTTTAGTTTCCAGATCGAAATAAATATAGCAAGTTCTTACAAAATGAGTATAAATTCTAAGAAAAATCCATAATACAGCATTATAATACTGTTAAAAGTATTAAGAGCTTTGCAAAGGTTGTTTCTGCATAAATTTGAACTTTGTTTAATGCCATAAAACGATAGAAATCGCATAGAATACTCGACGTTCCTTTAAAATCTGGTCTATGTTCTAAGTTATCTCAGAGACATTGAGCATTTATTCTGAGGAAAATTAAGTAAATCCGAGAATTTTTTAGCAGTAAAACCTTCAACTGAATTTAGATAAAGTTTTGGAGTCAGAGTTTGCAAAGAAAGAATATCAGACACTTACCATCTAAGCATATGTGTATATTTTTTTAAAACTAACTTTTAAAAGAAAATTGTTTTATTAAAATGTTTAACAAAAAGTTGTGTTGTTTGTTTGCTGTAATCGTTTTTAAAAATTATTAAAGTTTTAGAAGTCTTCAAAAAGATATTCATAGTCGTATGCTGTTAAACATTTATATCCGGCTATTACTTTAAAAGGCACATTAATTTCAAAATATAGAGTAATTCCGGGTGAGATACCGCATATATTTTTTAATTTGTGTATAAAATCCTATGGTGCAGATAAACTAAAAAAAATCATGCTGTGCTATTTAACGTTAAATATATAACATGTGTACTGCGACAAAAAAAAGTGTAAAAAAGTAATTAATATATATTTAAAAAACTTTTCTGAAACATTACACTGCGGCGCGTCACCCGTACATTCAGGGTGAGACGTCGAACTTGTGCGGGAGTTATGCCACGCTTGTCTCAAGAACAGAATGAAATTATAAATAAAAAATATTCAAACAATTATTCATATCTGGAATTTAATTAACCATGTAAGAACAAAAAGAAGCTAAATGAGTACACTGAAATGTACTAGTAGGTTTAAATCAATATTACTCTGTCTATTTTGGTTACTACTAAAATTATCTACTTATTTTTCAAAGATTGGGTTTTAATTGTTATTTCAGCAACAACGTAACATCAATGTATTTGAGAGGAAAAGTAAAATAGTGTTTACATTGTTTTCTCGACCGGAATCTACACAAAAAGTGTCGAAAATAGTACAGTTTTCATGTAACCACATTTGACACATGATGCGACGAAGCCAATCACACTTCCGTTTAGTTTTGGAGTAGTTTTGTACACATTCCTTCCAAAGAACGTCTGCGTCACATGTGTGACTCAACTTTTCTTTATTATCATCTTGACTTACATATTTCTTCGACTTCTTTACTTTTTATTTTTCCCTTTTTCTACTAAGGCGTAGTAAACTTCATTACTGTTACTGTTTGAACATTCATCTATGTCTGATGAACTGAATTTTATTAATAGCGGCATCCCGTACAAAAGAAACTGCGGGATGTATACCGGATTGCAGTCCGGCATGTATCCCATTTTCTACGGTTCAGACGTATCACATCACAGTTGCCTGCCCTCGCAAAGGAAAATAGCATAACCATACACACAATACTCTATACAGACGCTACACTTAGTTTTGACTTCGAAATCATGCATGCATTTAGTATTTAGCGTATAAAAAGTATTTAAGCACAACGTGTTTAAAAGTTGGGATAGTGAAATCATGCCCTTACCTCAAAATAAGGATTGTACAGCTACAAGTAAACATCGAAATGGGATTCACGCTATACACTGGTTAAAGTACTCTCATTGCGCATCTATACTGTGCATATGACTGTCATCTATAGATAATTACAAGAAATACAATGGGTGCGGTATCTATCCCAGATGCGGCGACTCGCCCGGAGTTACTGAAAATTATTTTACAGTAATATTTGAAATAAAATTGAAATTGAAGTCAATGAATTTTTTTTAAAGGAAATCGATTTCTAGAAGCTTCTAATATTGGAATCCAAAACAATAGCTCATTCCACTCAGTAGTTTTTGAGTTACGCCTAAAAAACTATTTGTATTGCAATTTGTTTTGAAACGATCAAAAATGAATTTAAAATCAGGAGTTCCAAACTTTAAACATACATATATCCTAAATTACTTGATCGGAAGACTTATCGTTTGGTATACAAAGATAAAATTTAACAAAATAACCAAACATGATCTAAAAATTAGGTATTATTATTATTGAAAAGTTTCGAGTTACTTGATTGAATGACTTATCGTTTGGTATACAAAGATAAAATTTAACAAAATAACCAAACATGATTAAAAATTAGGTATTATTATTGAAAAGTGTCGAGTTACTTGATTGAATGACTTATCGTTTGGTATACAAAGATAAAATTTAACAAAATAACCAAACATGATCTAAAAATTAGGTATTATTATTGAAAAGTTTCGAGTTACTTGATCGAATGACTTATCGTTTGGTATACAAAGATAAAATTTAACAAAATAACCAAACATGATCTAAAAATTAGGTATTATTATTGAAAAGTTTCGAGTTGGATACAACCTTTACATGCAACCTCCTAAATAAAATTTAAGTATAGCATTAATTAGTAAACGTTATTATTTATCAATTGGTACAAGTCACATTTCCATACGCTGATTTGTGGCCAAGTTCATAAGGGAGGGGGGGGGGGGGCGTCGTGTATTTTTCACCCCCACCATGGTACTTCACACAATTACTGCTTATAGACCATAATATATTTGTATTGTTTTGCTTGTTCTTGTAAACTAATACTGAATTCTACCTGCACCTTTCTCAGTATTTAACATACCTTAGGGAAATTTAAGATAAATTAAGTACAAATAAATTTTAAAATATGTGTAAATATTTCCCTCTTTCCTAAATATTGGTTACAAACATATCGTTAGCTATTTGCTGAGAACAAGAAAAGATTAAAAAATATGTAGACTTTCTTATTTATATATTTTTTTATTAACATAAAGCAAAAAAATGCAAAATATTATCTTGTTATATGATTGTCTGGTGTATTTTTATTTTATTTTTTTCAAATTATATTTGATTAAATAAATACTTTATATGATATAATCAAAACAATTAAATATTTTTTCTCTTTGCAAGTTTTTTGTGAAGTTCCCCAGTTATATTTGGACTTTCTTTCAGACATTTTCAGTTGTTTTTCAGCATTTTATCAAATTCCATTTATCTTTTTGCTGAATTTAAGCTTAGCCTTAGCCTGCAGGTAAAAATAGAAATACCGGTAAAAGAGTAAATCTGTTCCGCAGATTTTCTCAAAAGTTAAACCAAAGATTTTATTTCTTTGTTGGCATCGTGTTATCCATTGATTTATTTTGCACATAAAGTTAAGATTTATTTTTTTAGGAAGTATTAAGTGACTTATTAAATCCCTGCAATCAGAAATATGTATATTATTATTACAGTTTCATATTTTATTTCTACTTTCTAAAAATATGAATGAAAAATTGTGAAATATATAGAAAAAAATATTATTTGCTTTTTTCAGATACAAACAAGTTGGAAATTGTACGTCAAACGTGACTATCGCTAGTTATATAAATATTCAGATCTTGATGATTTTTAATTCTGTGAAATGAATGATATCGTCTGCAGATTAATTTCTGTAATAAAATAAGTATCTCGGTCACTTGACGATTAAACCTCGGAATCTCCTATAACAAGAAAGCACCGATTAAAAAAAAATCAAATTTCTTAATAAATATTTTTATTAATATCTTCTAAAGTTTTGATTCGATTTTCATAAAATTTGAAATGTCTCGACAAAATTATGCAAAGATAATGTATCTTAAATTTCAAACTATTCGGTTGGATAGTTTTTGCGTTGTTATATGCGGATGGAAGGACAGACAGACAGACGCAAGGACCAGGCGACGACAATAGGTGCTACGTATTTATATAATTACGATCGCACCTAAAAAAGGTTAGACCAATGTAAAAATTACAAAATTCTTTTAATATTTAACACTTAAAGGTACTCGGTACTCTTTGAATTTTTTATAACTACCTTTGTGGTACTACTTTTTTTACTTTTTCTTACTTTCTCACTTCTTCTTTTAACTAAAACATTTTCACTTTCCTCTTATGCATATTATTAAGGAACGTAAACTCATTTTAACTTGCAAAAAAATAAATTTTTGATAACATTTATAATTAAATTTTTGTATTGCAAAATTCATCCTTAATTTTATTAAGTATATCATACTGAATACGACAAAAAATAATCAAGACATTTGAAAAATAATTGGTGAAGTTTTTAAATACAGAAAATTTTCAAAAAATAACTAACTAAGAAAAATCCATTTAAAGATTTTGTGCTTTGAATGAATTATGAAAAACTATTCAATTTTGCTTAATGCTACTTAAAATCTTTGCTGCTTATATAAATCGAAGTTGCAGATTTCAATTTTCACAATTTAACTTGTAATTTTCAGTTTAACTATAGATACTAGTGAAAGTTTGTTTTCTTTAGAGCCCTAGTATTACCGTCAGAGTATTCTTAATAGGCGAATTTTAATTATAATAGTACTGTACATGAAATTTATTACAAAAAAAGTATCCTATGCGTTAATCGTGTCTTTCGTCCATTCTTCGATCAAACGGTCCTCACAATATTTATGCGACAATTTTTGTCACAGTAGAAAAATCATTAATAAATAAAAAGAAAAGTGCCCAGTTAAACTGATGGCATTGAGTTCACAGGCTATTCACACTAATTGTACATTATACTTTTATTTCAAAGAAGAATGCCCTCAAAAAATAAAGAAATCCACAATAAATTAAGGTGGGGATTAGCCTCCCGTTGCCCCTTTTATACTTAACTAATTAACCTCCAAAACTAATCAGGGAAGCATCTAATCACAATGAACCTACATACAAAATTTGAAGCAAAATGGATAATGCTGCATGAAAAACCTATTTATCTAAATTAAGGGGGTGGATTAGCCCCCGTCCCCCCTTTATACTTAACCAATGAATCCCCAACACTAATCAGGGAAGCAGCGTATCACTATGAAAATATATACAAAAGTTGAAGCAAATCGGATATTTTTGTCAAGAGTTATCGCGTTACGTACATAGTACATACGTACATACAGAACCTCGTCATTCTTGACTAACATTTCTTGGCTAAGAATTTCATAAAAGTATCCTTTCTTGTTAAAAGTTGAAAAATTTAGAATTTTAATAAGACATCTGGATTCTTAAATTAATCTCTAAAATGACAATTATGAAATGGAATATAGAATACTTAGTTTTGGGATAATAATTTCATAGATATACTGTTGAACATATTGTTTCCAAATGTCAAGAAATTTCTTCCTCGCAGTCGCAATTTTCCACCAAGTAGTTTAGGAATTATGAAGATTTAAAATTTGGAACTCAATTTCACTTTTAATCTTTCCAAAACCCCAGCTTGAAATGCGGATAGTATTTTAAGCATAACTCCAAAACTAATTTGCGGCACGAACTGTAATTTAGATTCGCATATTTGAATCTTCTAGAAATCAAGTTTTATTAAAAAAAATTCATATGTTACTATGATAGGTCCTATTTTTTTTTCGAAAATTAATCAAAGAAATATATTTAAAATTAACATTTGAAACAATAGAAATTGTGATCTACGAACTTTTTAAAACTGAAAACTTGATTTTAGAAGCTTCAGATATGCGAATGCAAAATTACAGCTCATTTCGCCAAGCAGTTTTGACGTTATGGACCATTTTAGGTCAAATTAGAAAAAAGTTTAAAAAAAGTAAAACTCAATTTGTTTTCTTAGTTACTTTTTATTTGCAATATCTTTATAAGTACATTCAAGATTTTTTGGAATTATAGCCAATATTAATCAAAATATGGTATGTGTCATATATGGTCCTCTGGCCGATCCACTACCTTGAGTGATAAGCTTTTAAACACTCTGGATGCAGATGCTTCCGTCATTTTTGGCACAAGTATAATGCCTTGTTTTGAGATACTTTGCATCGATTTCGTTTGTCGGAATTGTGTTGAATAATTATGTGGCCAATGTAAAATCTTACTGAAGAAGATATTGTGGCTGCAATATAATGTTGCATTCTTTGCAATATAATGTTGCATTCTTTGCAATATAATGTTGCACATTGAGTACTGTAGTAAAGATTATGAAGACATTTTTATAAACATGCTTTTAAAAGACAGACATCGTCACACAACCCAAATAAAGCAATGCAACAAAGAATAATAATTGAAAGATATGGATCATAAACGACCCATAGTTATAGAATGAGTTAAAAAAGTGCCCGCAATGCAATCGGTTTTGCAATGATTACAAATGACATTAAAGTATTGAATAAACTGGTCTGATACTATAAAAGAATTTAAAAAAAAAACCTTCTTAATAAAACCATAAAAATAAGGAATGTGCTGGGTCTTTCGAAAAAACTTCGTCAGGCGAAAGGAGACATGCAACCGCTTTGAAGGCAGGAACAAGACTGAAAGAAAATGGGAGGCAAGAGCAAGACTGAAAGAAAATGGGAAAGATGGGCATGTTTAGGGAACTGCCAATAGGAAAGCAGAAGTCAACAGACAATCACAGAAGAGAATTACTTAGAATGCTGAACATAAGAAAAATTGTGAGGAAACTGAAAAAAAAAATAATAAAAAAAATAAAATAAAATACATAAAAAAAATGAAAGTAAAATGGCGATTAAATCTACAAAATATAAACAAACATAAAAGTTAATATCAAAATGAAAAAAAAATTATTATATGCACTGTAAAAAATGACCAATATTTCTTATTTTAAGAAAATATGCTATAACGACAAACGAAAATATAATATAATCTTCTGAGTTATCCGAAATCTCGAATAGCGTGTTCCATTGTCTTTTGAATCCCCTGAAACCAATGCATTTCCAAAATTTAAAGAATTATTTATAAAAACAAAGTATTTTTCGCTGCCCGTATTTTTCAGAAACGTTTCCGAAGGGTTTTTATAGTGTATTCATTAGTGTCCTCAGCCTAGAGTACCTGTTTTTTGAATGTCATCCATTCTTAAGTAAACGTATTCAGCCGCATAAGTTAAATTATACATAAAAGAGTAAAGAAATAATCTTAATTTTAATGTTATTGTTAACGCTGTTAATTTTACATGTGTGTCTGTTAAACATATTTTTTGAGCATGAAAATGTTTACTTGAGAATTGATAGCATTCGAAAAACAGGTATTCCAGGCTGAGGACACTAATTAATACACTATAAAAACCCTTCGGAAACGTTTCTGAAAAATACGGGCAGCGAAAAATACTTTGTTTTTAAGAATAATTCTTTAAAATTTGGAAATAGATTGGTTCCAGAGGATTCAAAAGACAGTGGAACACTCTATTCGGAATTTCGGATAACTCAGAAGATTATATTATATTTTCGTTCGTGGTTATAGTATATTTTCATAAAATAAGAAACATTGGTCATTTTTTACAGTGTGGTTGAGCTGAACAAGTTTTTCCAAGTTGCAGAGAGCATGGTGGAATCAGATTTTTCATAAACTATAACCTCGCGATTAAGATAAATATCTAAATTTTCAAGAAGTCCAATTCACAGGGGTTATTGGCATTAAAGATAATTTTAGCATTTTGAAAATCAAAACTATGGCCGGAATTCCAAGAGTGCTTGGAGAATCTATAATGTTCCTTGCAATGGTTGTCATCTTTCTTATATTGGTCAAACTAAAAAGAAATCTTGAAACCCGCTTAAAAGAACAGTCTTGTTATGTCACTAAGGAGGAAATTTCGAAATCTTCTATGGTCAAGCATTCATGGGATTCCGGCCATAGTTTTGATTTTGAAAATGCTAAAATTATCTTTAATGCCAATAGCCCCTCTGAATTGGACTTTCTTGAAAATTTATCTATTTATCTTAATCGCGAGGTTATAACTAATGAAAAATCTGATTCCACCATGCTCTTTGCAGCTTGGAAAAACATGTTCAGCTCAACCATATAATAATAATAATAATAATAATAATAATAATAATAATAATTATTATTTTATATATTTTTTCATTTTCGTATTAACTTTTATGTTTGTTTGTATTTTGTATATTTAATCTCCATTTTACTTTCCTTTTTTATGCATTTTATTTTATTTTTTTTCAATTTTTTTCAATTTTCTTCATAATTTTCCTTATTTTCTGCATTATAGGTGATTCTCTTCTGTGACTGGTTGATGTCTTCTGCTTTCCTATTGGCTGTTCCCTTAACTTGTCCCTATTTCCCTCACATTTTTTTTTGTCTTGCTCCTGCCTTCAAAATGGTTGCACCTGTTCTTTGCGCCGAACGAAGAAAGACAAAGTTCTTTCGATTACAACTGAATTTATTATTAGGAGTTACAAATTTTAAATCTTTATAATTCCTAAACTGCTTGACTGAATGATTTCTTGTTTTGGTTTCCGAAGGTAAAATTTATCGAAAAACTCAAATATAATGTAAAAATTAAGTGTTAGGATTAAAAAAGTTTAAAATTTGGTACAAATTCTATATGTTGACGACCTCTTACGAAAAGATTTAGTATAGCATTAATTAGTAGATGTTTTTACTAGTAGATTGGCGCCAGTCTCATTTTTATACATGATTTGAGGCAGAGTTAGCATGGAATGTCCTCATTTTTCTGACGAGAAAATAATTTATTTTCAAACGAATTCATTCGTAAATTCTGATGAGATTTCAAAATATTTGCAACAGAATTCCTTTGTCCCTGAACGGATAAAACTCAAAATTTATGTGGTGGCGTACATAAATTAATTTTAAGCGACCACATTCATTTAACTTTTGTATAAAATTATGAATTTTCAATACCCACAGCAAATTTTGACAAAATATTTTTAATGGTAATTTAAATTCATGTTAAAACACCCAGTTATAAGAGCATTTTGACAAGAACCTTTGTAGTTATAAATATTCAAAATGTCGAACTCCTAATATTAGGCTATTCTTACATATTTTTATTTATATTTTCTTAAAGCTCACACAAATGCATTGGTTTTGTAATTCTTGCTATTTCATAGCTTGAAAAAACGAATTTAAAAATTAATATTCAAGAAGTTATTACTGATAATTAATACAATACTTTTGTGCACCCGCTGCATAAATATTTTGCTGCATTCAATTCACATATTCTATTTATATCCGTGTGCATAAATTTTGGTTATTTTTCAAATTATTTGTTTAGTTGTGTTAAATAAATCATAACACATGTTTAAAAGATGATTAAATGAAATAAAGCGCATTTGAATTAATTACAATTTAAAAATTTCCAAGTAGAATTTGAGCTTTCTTTAATCCCTTATAGATAAAAAAGTAATTACGTACATTTTTTTTAAAATTACCACTACAAGAAAATTTACTATAATTGCGAGTATTATAATAAATATTCATAATTATAATAAATTTGTTTCATTTTGTTATTTGCGTAAAGTTAAAATTTTCTTGTAATTACAATGCATTACAAATAAAGTAACTGATACAGAAAATATGACCTTATACTGTGATATTTAAGATTTAATTGAAGGTATTCTTTTATTAACTTTGAAATTCCTATATTATTTTTAATTGTTTAAACATTATAATGGGTTTAAAGACAAAAATATGCAGTTTTCAACAAATATGTAAGTTTATATGTCTTACCGATCTCTTTTCATTTAATAACTTTTATTTATATTCTACTAGACATTTGTGATCACTTAATAGAGTATCAAGTTACGGATTTTAATTTGTAGATAACTTCTGAAATTTGCTCATTTTAAAATAATTAATAACTCTGAAACTAATCGAAAAAACATTGTGAAAACTTGAATTTTCATGATTTAGAGATTTAAAATATTTTATAATGTCGAATTTGGAGGTTTTTGGGAGTTGGAAAGTTTAAAGTTTCAGTTAACTATAAATTATCGATAGCATTCTAATCTAGTTTTAAAAATATCAGTTAACAGTAGGCGTTATCCCCAATCGAATGGTGCCGTTATATATGATGTGCTGTTAATTGTAGCGGAATTAGTAGGACATCATTTTTTAAATAGATTTTTGAATTGTGTAAAGAAAGTCGTTACCTTTAAATGTTCAATAACTGAATTATTTTAATCATTTTCATTACATTTGGATAATATATGTTACATTTTCTTTAATTAGATATGACCAATACAAAAATTGATAAAAGTATAATTAATAAATTGAAAAACAGATTAAAAAATTATGTTATAGAAGTTTTATTCACAGTTTATTATCTATTCATATATACGTAAAATAAATTTAAATTCAGAGATGGCATCCTATTACTACCTTATTCATTTCGGTACTTTTTCTTTATACAGACTTTGGCGTATTTTTTAAATCTTGGCGCAATTCGGGCATGAGAAAGTGAGATTTGTGAGATATAAACAGCTGTAAAAACAAACCCGATAGACTGTTATGATAGTTTATATATACAAGGTGATTATAAAAAACAATCCCGATATATGATCCCATAACTGTCATGTTGTGGGTTTTGGGGTCCTTTCTAAAACACAACTTACTTAAACTTAAAAAAGCACATTTATTACTCAATCTTCACTTGACAATTAAATATTTAAAAAAAAAATAAGTATACCCTGATTAGCTCCACTGAAATCTGTTGCCATGGAAAAGGGAGCAAATTATATTAAACTAAACAAAATATCAAAACTTAAAAATCCGCATAGGTTAATATAACAATGATAATTTTGAACTCATTATTTTAAGACAGTATTAAGTGTAGTAAGGGGCAACAGATTTCTAAATCAAGTAGCATACTGGATTGCATAAAGAACACCCAACTCCACTCCAACCCGATCAAGCTCAAATCTCCATACACATTAAATTAACAAAAGTGTAATCATCATATAATTTGGAAAAATGCAGATAACCTGAAATTCCTCCAATATGAGGACCAAAAGGAGAAGGAGTTAAATCCGTTAATAGAATAGGGATATGATGATGTACAAAATTTTAGAACAACTATGGAGATTGCGAACAAGATCAGATCGGTTAACCAGGAATCGTATAGTGGCTATATAATAACTGAAAAACTTTTTTTTTTTTTTTTTTTTTTTTGTTAAAAAACAACCATTTTGTTGTTTGTTTAGAATAATACTTCAAAGAAAGGATAAATAAAATTTAGATTAATCAATTAAGAAATTAGACTTAATTTTATTTTAGCATCAATTATCAGTATATCCATTACTGAGATAGGAACAATAATTACATCTAATAACCTAACGTAAGCCTCAATTAATTTTCAAATAAATTATTACTATGAATTTAAAATTTAAGAAATTAAAAAAAAATATTAATTTAGTAAGATCATAGCTTTCATAATCTTACTCACAGTAATTGAGTGGTCAAGCCTCACTTATAGGATTGCTGTAGATATAAGAATACTAAATAAAGATCATATAAAAAAAACATACTATATTTGAGAATAAGAGAAAACAGTCTTTATTTGAATAATTAAAATTTATAAAAACAGTGTAATTCTCAAAAAGAAATATAACTATGGTGACAAACAATATAAGTTGATCAATGTTGATTATTAAGTATCTTTAAGTCAAATATTAAGGTTCTCAAAACTAGAATAATATCAGAATTAGAAGGATGATCAACTCTATAAAAATTAGGTATTAATTATTTTCAATAAAATAATGTGATTCTAAACTTTATCAAAACATTTCTTCCAAGCTTAATAACACAAATAAGCAACCTATTGAGTTTATGGAAATAACACACTTAAAGTATACTCTTTGGATATATATATATACATATATATAAAACATCAATAATAAAAAAAAAAAAATGAAATCAACTCAGGAAGTTGTATTACTTACAAATATATATTAGGAATCTGATATTCATAGCAGGCACATCTTAGAGGAGTCCCAATTTGATTTGTTTAACTCATCAACATAGTCTGTCAACCCGTGGCCAATTACGTCGACAATCCGACGAAGATTCACTAATCTTTTTTTTTCTTTTGAAACACTCCAAAACGGCTCACTGTCTACAGTAATGAGTTTTTAATATGAGTATGATACTAATGGCAGGCACATCTTTGAGGATATCAATTCATGAGACAATATATATTCAGTCGAATTTTACTTCAATACCTCATCTTTAATCTTAGCAGTATATAAAAAAAAAGGATTTGCGACTTGCTTCACAAACCTATTTGTCTGTTTTGAAGATTGCTATTCTCCAACGATTTCGATAGAAAGGGTATAACCCGCCGACTGGGGTTTTAAAAACATCGCGCGTTCCTCGCAGGCGAAACCCCACTCTTCTTTCGTTGCTGCACTGACCGTATTGAAATTAACAACCCATTAGAAATATCAACAACTCCATAGTTTAGAAGTCAAGACAGTAAGTAGAGGGTCTCACTCCAAGTAATACGTTACTCGAGTATTCATTTACTAAAAATTGGTAGTCATAGCAATAAGTAATCTGCTTCATTCTAAGTACCGTCATAAAACACTGGTACTCGTACACAAGCCGTTCAAGATCCACAACCACAACACTCCGATCAAAAGCAACGAGTAACAAGTCAGTTTACGAGCCAAGTGATAATTCGTAATTTTTTTTTTTTTTACGAGCCAAACGACAAGTATCACGGCCAAGCAAAAAACTACTGTAAACATTCATTCTCCCGCGCTGCTTGAAAAACGGGACCGATCCACTCCGCCAGGGGTACGGGAATGGAAACAAAAGGGAAAATGGACTCTCCTTGAAGGCACCAGCCTGTCGTTCCACCCTGCCAGCCGCTTCATGGGGGAAGGCAGCCATGTTTCACCCCCATGGCGTGTGCTGAAGGGGGTCCTGTGAGCCTCTGTTGACCTGGGCGCCAGCTATCCGCCTGATAGCAGAGCCCATTGAAGCCTGTCGTAAGCTTACAAAGCCTAATTGCGTATATAGTACACTCATAAGATAACGTAATTCCTATACAGGGCGGACGGTCTTTCTTTTAACCAAAACTAGACTAGGTGACTACAACACATGATTCAAGGGTATGGGAGAAAACGTACACGACTGCCCAATACACTATGTGTGGTCTTTTACTGAGAAACCTCCCTCCCTGCTATTTATCTTTCGTATTTGAAAACAGGAAGCAAAGCTAGACTATAAACGTTGAATTTACTTTGCAAAAAGAAAAAGAAAGAAGAAAAAATAAAAACTGATTTTATTATTATTATTACAATTACTTTTATTTATTTAAATTTTTATTAGAAACAGAAGAAAAAAGAGTGCTTTTAAATAAATGTAGAGAAAGTGATTTAAATAATTAATGTAGATTAAAAAAAAATTGGTTGAAACCAACCGTAACAAGATTGCTCCCCCCGGCTAATTAAAAAAAAATTTTTTGAGAAAACAAATTATTTTTTTTTGAAAGGTAACTGGGTACCACATGGCATGCTGGGACCTCAACACTGAAAAAACTGACCCACAAACACAGATCATACATCGATCCGGGACGGGATCCAGAGAGTTCACCGCTGAAATACCACCCTGACAATATATTCCGGATATATACAACCAGAGCTCGCACATCCGTAGAAACCATTACCTAAAATATTACCTGAAACATGACCATAAAAGAGTACTACCAGAGGAGGGACCACAAGGCTGATTTTACCACTAAAATGACCAAGATATTCTCTGCACCTGTAAAAGAACACATGTTCCACCTGACTGTGAAACCTCATTTCCCTACTACTGTCATTCCTACGCATAACTGCATCCTACCTGAAATTTCTGGTAACAGAACTGTAAATAATACATAAATTGAATTTTGAGAAAAAAAAAATTAGCCGAAAAAGAAGAGAAGTGCCCACTGATTAATTGTCATTATACTGCTTATATACATAACTTCAATAATTGGCATCACAGTATATTACAACACTATCTATTAATGTAAATAAGTACTAGTAATATCATAGTTACAACACTGTAAATGTCAATGAAATTTGTAAAACACATATTAATTCTATTATACAAAAATACACAAGAGCAACTGGTGACACACAAAAAAAAATATATACATATACATCTGTAAGACACATATTATGGTATCACAGACCATGGTAGGGAGTTACGCACACATTTATAACATTTTTCTACAAGAAGCCATGTTGTTTTTGAGAAAAGTCCAATGATTCGGTTCACTGTGTAGATTTTACAAATGCACTTACAAGTAATGTGCATGGGAAAGAGTATCTCTGCCTCTGTGCTACTTATAGCACAAGCAGTTTCGGGCCCCTTGGGCACTACAGGGAAAACATTCCACCAAAACTTAAAAAGAAGGGTGGTGACGTATGTCACCAGGAAGGAAAACACACATTCCACAAAAATAGGAAGTAGAATAAAGAAAATAGTTAATTTTAGCACTTTTAGCCACACACAACAACATATAGGCATGTACATGAGACAGTATGTACAAGAAAAAGAAAAAGGGTCCACACTCCTTAAAGTTAAAAGTTCAAATAAACCCACAAATTGCATAGTAAATAATAAATCCATCTGATTAAAGTGCATTAATTAAAGTAAACCCACACTTAAAAGATTATATACAAAACACAGATGCATTTAAAAAAGGAAAACGCAGAACAATTTTGGCAAAAGGGTAACCAAACATACCCTCCTAAAAAAAATTTAAAGTAACAAAAATTACATTCGTTTTTTTTTTTTTTTTTTTTTTTTTTTTTTTGCAAAAATACACCCAAAATCTACGAAAACTGGGTGTGGACGGGTATATACCACATAATCTACCATAAAACAGACAAAAACCTTAAGTATAAGCATAAAAAGGGTTAAAAATGCCTACATGAAAGTATCAAAACACAACCAAAACAAACCTTTAATACGCTAGAAAAACTAAGTTCCGTTTTAAAATGCCCAAGAAAATAATTAAATATACATACACATTAACTAAACTATAAATAAATACAAATAAACAAGGTAAAATTGATAAAAATGCCTGAATAACGAAAAAAAATAGTTAGTATTTATAACTCGGACGGTCTCTTCTATCCCGTAGCGAATAGTCGGTTCTAGAAATCGATATTGAACGACTACTTCTATTCGATTTAGCAGCTGGACGAATCGATGAACGAGACCTGCGCGAATCGCTGTGCGCAGCAGCTGAACTGCTTTCTGCCGTGGCTGAATTTTTACCTACGCGCATCTCGCTGCCTTCTGCCGTTGCTAAATTTTTATTTACGCACATCTCGTTATTCTCTGCCGTTGCAACCTCCGGAGAAATGGGAGGTGGGGGAGAGGGATTTATGATTTCAGTCGCGTCGCTGTCTGTTTCCTCCACTTCTGGCGCTACCGGAGTTTCGCTATTGTTGACGTTCACTACTGCTGGTGCACGGTTACTATCATATGGTGCCCAGGGAATGAATCGGTTACGCTTGCATCTGCGTACAGGAGGAGAATCGCGCGGTTGGTGTGGTGAATCGATGGTCACGTTTTCAGTCGATCCCAGGCCAATTGTTTGTTTTGGTTCACTGGACCAGATGGGGAGTCTGTCTTTGAAGGAAGACAACCTGTCAACATGGACAACCTGACAATTTTTGGGATTAGCAACTAGCGCTATTTTAAAATTAACTTCATTTAGCTTCTCAATTATAGTAAAAGGACCATTATTTTGCTTGCTTAATTTTTTTGTATTACCAGGGGCGACTGTGGGTGTAAATAACCACACAAGATCTCCTATTTTAAAATTTTTATCAACAGCTGTCTTTTCACGGTATTTTTCCTGCTGCTCAGAAACTTTAATTAAATTACTATGTACTTCAGTGTATACTTTTTGAAGAGCTGGGATTAAGAGTTCACAAAAAGAGGGTGCATCATTATAATTAAAAGAAGGTGGTTGAGAAAAGAGATTATATGGTAGATTCATATTTCTGCCATACATAACTGCAGCTGGGCTAAGTTTAGTTGATGAGTGGACAGCTGAACGCATAGCTAGTAGCGCAAATTTTAGTTTAGTGTCCCAGTCAGATTGATTTTGGTTGACTATGTGACAAAGTGCATTTTTAAGAGTACGATTCTGTCTCTCCACTTGCGAGTTGCCAGCCGGGTGATAAGATGAGGTCTTAATATGTTTAATACCAAACATTTTATATACGTGCTCTATCGCATCTGAAATTAGATTCTTCGCATTGTCCGTCGTAATAAAACAGGGTGCTCCGTAGCGTGAGATGAAGTCAGCTAAAGTGTCCGCAATGACATCTGAAGTGGTTGAACTAACCGCATATGCTTCTGGCCACTTAGTAAATGAATCTATATATGCGACAATATACTTATTTCCCGAAAAAGTTTGTGGTAAGGGTCCAATGAGATCCAAATGAACCTTGTTCATGGGAAACTGGGGGGTCGGCATACGTTGCAGAGGGGCGAGCTGGTTCGCTCTATAAGCTCTCTTCTGCTGGCAACTAATACATGACTCCACTAGATGCTTGACATCTGACGACATTCCTGGCCAATAGAAGTGCTCACGAATGCGATCAATGGTCTTTTGAAAGGCTTGATGACAAGCCGCTAGGGACTCATGTGTTAGTGCAAAAACTTGAGTAACCAATTCTTTTGGCACGACTAACTTTACAGGTTTATTCAAAATAGCTGACTCCCTCGTATCCTCACAAACTAAAATGTCATCTCTAAAAAAAAATTTCATGTATTTAGGAGCAATTTCTACACCTTGGTCTAGTTTTCTTGCAATCTCGCAGCATTTCTTGTCTGATTTTTGTAATTCACCAATTTTTTCAAGTAGATTGGAATGAGGCATAAAAGTAACTTCCTTTTCGACTTGTATACAAAAATTACAATTAACAGTATCATTGGAGTTATCATTGTTGACATACCTCGAAAGGAAGTCTGCGACACTGTTACACTTACCTTTAACAAACTTGATTGTAAAATTAAAGTCTGAGAGAGTGCAGATCCATTTAGCCATGCGAGATGTAGGGTCGTGAATTTTTAACATAAATGTTAGAGGTGCATGGTCTGTATAGATGAAAAAATGGGTATTAGCAATGTAACATTTAAAGTGGGCAGTAGCCCAAACTAAAGCTAGTAATTCCCTTTCAGTGGTGGAGTAGCGGGTCTCAGCATCTTTCAATTTTCTGCTGGCAAAGGCAACAGGATGGAGCATGTTATTTTCATCTAATTGTGATAACACTGCCCCTAATGCTTCGCCACTGGCATCACTATATAAGTGGAATTCTTTCTCAAAATCAGGGAGTGCAAGACATGGTTTTGAAATAAGAGCCATTTTAAGGTCTTCAAATTCTTTCTGTGCATCTTCATTCCACGAAAATTTTCCTGTCTCTTTCGTTAAGTTGATTAGATTTTTAGCTCTCTTAGTAAAATCTGGTATAAATCTCCTATAAAAGGATAGAGTTCCAATGAATGACCTAACAGCCTTTCGGGTAGTTGGAGGTTTAAAATTTTCTATTACGGCAATATTTTTATTGATAGGTGATACTTGGCCACTACAAATCTCAAAACCTAGATATTGTATTTTATTCGAAAGGAAAGTGCATTTACTGGGCTTAAGTTTAAGTTTATGCAGTCTTAACCTATCAAAGACCATGTTAAGCTTCTCAAAATGAGAATTAACATCACAGGAGGCAATTACAATGTCGTCGATATAAACAAGAATTCCAAGATTGCCTAAATCACCGAAAATAGCATTCATAAGTCTTTGGAAACTGTTACCTGAATTTGAGAGCCCAAAACAGTTACGGGTCCACTCAAAAAGTCCCTTGTGGGTGATTATTGCAGTTTTATGCCTATCCTCTGGGCGAATAACCTGTTGAAAAAAACCACTAGTTAAATCTAGCGTTGAAAAAAATTTAGCCCCGCTTAAAGCATCAACCGAGTCGGTGATGTTAGGTATTGGATAAGCATCTTTAACAAGATTTTTATTTAGTCTTCTGTAGTCAACAGCAAGTCGATAGGAACCGTCTGATTTCCGAACCAGAATAACCGGAGAAGCAAATTCAGACATGGAAGGGGAAATTATGTCCGCCTGTAACAAAGTATTAAGTTGGTCTTCCATTTCTTGACGTAATTTGTAGGGGACTCTATAAGCTTTGCCTTTAACTGGTTTATTTGAAGTTAAGTTAATTTCATGCGGGATTGTATCACAGCCGGGTAAATCTAAGACCGATGCTGCAAATACATCTTTGTTTTTGTCTAGAAAATTTTGCATTTTAAGTTTTAATGGGGGTTCTAAATGATCTAAATTAATTTCAGAGCTCCAAGTGAGATCAGCGTGATCAAAGTCACCAATTGGAGGGGCCAAATTTATATTATAGGTTAATTTATTATCAGTTACGGGTATATTTGACTGGTCTACACATTTTTGAATTTTGGCAACAAAGGTTCCTTTATTTAAATGAATACTATTGTCTGAAAAATTTGCAAATGAGATATATAGGCCATGTTCTTTAGTGCAAATGGCTCTGGAGGTAAGGAGACCTTGATTTAAATTTTTCGCCAAAGGTTCTAACATAACAATATCATTCTCCTTAATAAAATTTTCCTTATAGCTTTTAACCTGAGCTAACATTTTTGACTGCGGGGGAATTGAAATTTTGCTACATAACACAGCGAAACTTATATTTTTATTTTTATTGGTTTTATCACTACTGCTATCTTCATTGCTCTCCTCCTCGACTTCAGGTACCTTATCCTCTATACTTACCAAATCTTCACTTTCATCAATATTACAAATTTCAGTAGTCTCTTCAGCTAAATTACCCTGAGTTACCTGACTCGCTGCTGAAAGAATGTTGCCGACACTTTGAATACTTGAAAAATTTTCAGTATTATTACCCTCAGAGCTACCGCCTGATGTTGTTTGCATGCAAAAGTTCTGCGCAACACTTTTAACTTCCTTATCTGACTCAGTTTGAATGATTATCTCAACATCTTTTCCCATATTAGTCAACTGCGGGTCCTGAACTACCATATTTTCACTACTATTACTCCCATTTTCAATATTAACTGAGTCATGAACTTTCTCACATGCACAATTTCCAGGAGGGCTATTGGCATTACTACTTTTTGAATTCTCTCTTACTTTGTTGACACATTTTATATTTATAGAATTATTTTCAACACAATCATTATTTATACAATTATTATTTGAATTTACACTATATACAGAGTTAGAAATATTTACAGAATTAGTAGCAAGACAAGTATTAGACCCTGAAGTATTACTTGGGGTTTCTACGCTTTGTTTACATTGGCCTGCAGCTGGCACTTTAAGAGCGACAGCATTTGTATCACAATTTATACTTGCCCGGTACTCTTTCAGAAATGGCATTCCCAAAATCATATTAAATTCCTCTGCTAATTTACCTTCCACTACATAGAATTCAGCTTGACATTGAACATTATCAAAAACAAATTTTAAAAATACTTTCTTATTTAGGTGAACTTTCTCACCGGTGACAGTCATAATGGGGATATTGCAATTCTCCGTTTCAAAATTCTCTAAATAGTTACAATCCGTACCACTCAGGAGATTAATTGCAGAACCAGTGTCACATAATGCATTCAGGCAAACTTTATTTATGTAAATTCTTGCAGTTGGTAATGTATACGATTGGGGCTGAAACATACTATACACAGTTGGGGGGTCCAGGGGCCTGTTGGGGATCGACTTGACCACATTTGATCCGGCCACTAATAGTTTAAAGCCTCACTTTCATTGTTAGCTACTGGGGTGTTATTTACCGCCTGCTCCTCATTTCTGTTCGCAGCTGTACTCCTATTGTTTTGGTAATAACCACCTCTTCTTCCCCTATATCCGCCTCGCTGATTGTGGTTCCCTCTAGGATTTTCACCTCTGTTTCTATAATTTTGCCCACGGCTCCTGAAATTTTGACCACCTCCCCTTCTAAAATTATAGTCGACAAAATTTAGTGGACAATCTCTGGCATAGTGGCCTTGTACGGAACACTTATAGCAGGTTACGGGTCTTACCTCTTGGTTTTTTTTCTGCATATCCCTAGCCCTAAGATCAACTAAACTGTCTATCTTTGCTGCTAAAACATCAATTTGTGATTTCAGCTGGTCTATCTCCTTCTTTTGTGAGCTATCTTGCTGAAAAACTGCAGCACAGGGTAGGTTTTGGGTTAAATTTGGGTTGAGAATTTCCTCGCGGTGGTTGTAAAAAGGGTTAATGCTTCTATAAGCTTTTTCTTCCAGAAGTGCAATTTTGAGAACTTCTTCTGGGGATTGTGGATTTCTCGCAATTACCCCCTTTCGCACTTCTGGTGTAAGATTGCTCAACAGCATGGAGTGTAGTAGAGCCGTTCGGCTTTTATCGACTACTTCACCCTGGATACCTTCAATTACAAGGGCTCTTAATGACATATCATATGCCTTGTCATAAAACTCCTGAACACTCATATTGGGTGGCTGTTTAAAATTTAGAAAGTGACTGAGTGCAACATCTGGTGTGGTCTGTGAAGTATAACTCTCTTTTAAGATTTTTAATAGCTCATCAGATGTTTTTGCTTTGTGAATTTTTATTCGCCTAGAAGCAGCTCCTGAAAGTCTAGCAAGTAAAACAAACTTCTTTTCCTCCTCAGTCCAGTCGAATAATTTTGAAAAACTCTCAAATTTCTCAGAAAAATCTGAGAAGCAGACTGAGCTGGCCTCTCCATTGAATGGGGGAATATTAGACAAATTATCCACTAAAGCATTTTTTCGCTGAATAGTGGCAATTGCTTCCGAGTGCTTATCAGCCATAGTTAGAGTTAGAAAATGACAAACAAACCAAAAAAAAATGAAAAAAGGGGGGGGAACAACTTAAAAATGAGAAAAAGAGAGGGGAAAGGAAAACCTTATAAATACATAAAACTTAAGTACAGGACTATGCTTTTTGTAAATAAGAAAAGGTTATGCTCACAAGACATAATTTTGACTGGGAATTGTCGCTTACTAGCACAGAGAGAGAGCCTAGACCTCTTTTTACACTTGAACATATAAATAAAATTTTAATTGCAAAAACACCCAGTTGCTCTTTGATACATAAATACATACAAGTAAAAAAAAATCAATAACCCAGAGACCGAATTGTTACGGCTCCATTTGTTGTGGGTTTTGGGGTTCTTTCTAAAACACAACTTACTTAAACTTAAAAAAGCACATTTATTACTCAATCTTCACTTGACAATTAAATATTTAAAAAAAAAAAATAAGTATACCCTGATTAGCTCCACTGAAATCTGTTGCCATGGAAAAGGGAGCAAATTATATTAAACTAAACAAAATATCAAAACTTAAAAATCCGCATAGGTTAATATAACAATGATAATTTTGAACTCATTATTTTAAGACAGTATTAAGTGTAGTAAGGGGCAACAGATTTCTAAATCAAGTAGCATACTGGATTGCATAAAGAACACCCAACTCCACTCCAACCCGATCAAGCTCAAATCTCCATACACATTAAATTAACAAAAGTGTAATCATCATATAATTTGGAAAAATGCAGATAACCTGAAATTCCTCCAATATGAGGACCAAAAGGAGAAGGAGTTAAATCCGTTAATAGAATAGGGATATGATGATGTACAAAATTTTAGAACAACTATGGAGATTGCGAACAAGATCAGATCGGTTAACCAGGAATCGTATAGTGGCTATATAATAACTGAAAAACTTTTTTTTTTTTTTTTTTTTTTTTTTTTAAAAACAACCATTTTGTTGTTTGTTTAGAATAATACTTCAAAGAAAGGATAAATAAAATTTAGATTAATCAATTAAGAAATTAGACTTAATTTTATTTTAGCATCAATTATCAGTATATCCATTACTGAGATAGGAACAATAATTACATCTAATAACCTAACGTAAGCCTCAATTAATTTTCAAATAAATTATTACTATGAATTTAAAATTTAAGAAATTAAAAAAAAATATTAATTTAGTAAGATCATAGCTTTCATAATCTTACTCACAGTAATTGAGTGGTCAAGCCTCACTTATAGGATTGCTGTAGATATAAGAATACTAAATAAAGATCATATAAAAAAAACATACTATATTTGAGAATAAGAGAAAACAGTCTTTATTTGAATAATTAAAATTTATAAAAACAGTGTAATTCTCAAAAAGAAATATAACTATGGTGACAAACAATATAAGTTGATCAATGTTGATTATTAAGTATCTTTAAGTCAAATATTAAGGTTCTCAAAACTAGAATAATATCAGAATTAGAAGGATGATCAACTCTATAAAAATTAGGTATTAATTATTTTCAATAAAATAATGTGATTCTAAACTTTATCAAAACATTTCTTCCAAGCTTAATAACACAAATAAGCAACCTATTGAGTTTATGGAAATAACACACTTAAAGTATACTCTTTGGATATATATATATATACATATATATAAAACATCAATAATAAAAAAAAAAAAATGAAATCAACTCAGGAAGTTGTATTACTTACAAATATATATTAGGAATCTGATATTCATAGCAGGCACATCTTAGAGGAGTCCCAATTTGATTTGTTTAACTCATCAACATAGTCTGTCAACCCGTGGCCAATTACGTCGACAATCCGACGAAGATTCACTAATCTTTTTTTTTCTTTTGAAACACTCCAAAACGGCTCACTGTCTACAGTAATGAGTTTTTAATATGAGTATGATACTAATGGCAGGCACATCTTTGAGGATATCAATTCATGAGACAATATATATTCAGTCGAATTTTACTTCAATACCTCATCTTTAATCTTAGCAGTATATAAAAAAAAAGGATTTGCGACTTGCTTCACAAACCTATTTGTCTGTTTTGAAGATTGCTATTCTCCAACGATTTCGATAGAAAGGGTATAACCCGCCGACTGGGGTTTTAAAAACATCGCGCGTTCCTCGCAGGCGAAACCCCACTCTTCTTTCGTTGCTGCACTGACCGTATTGAAATTAACAACCCATTAGAAATATCAACAACTCCATAGTTTAGAAGTCAAGACAGTAAGTAGAGGGTCTCACTCCAAGTAATACGTTACTCGAGTATTCATTTACTAAAAATTGGTAGTCATAGCAATAAGTAATCTGCTTCATTCTAAGTACCGTCATAAAACACTGGTACTCGTACACAAGCCGTTCAAGATCCACAACCACAACACTCCGATCAAAAGCAACGAGTAACAAGTCAGTTTACGAGCCAAGTGATAATTCGTAATTTTTTTTTTTTTTACGAGCCAAACGACAAGTATCACGGCCAAGCAAAAAACTACTGTAAACATTCATTCTCCCGCGCTGCTTGAAAAACGGGACCGATCCACTCCGCCAGGGGTACGGGAATGGAAACAAAAGGGAAAATGGACTCTCCTTGAAGGCACCAGCCTGTCGTTCCACCCTGCCAGCCGCTTCATGGGGGAAGGCAGCCATGTTTCACCCCCATGGCGTGTGCTGAAGGGGGTCCTGTGAGCCTCTGTTGACCTGGGCGCCAGCTATCCGCCTGATAGCAGAGCCCATTGAAGCCTGTCGTAAGCTTACAAAGCCTAATTGCGTATATAGTACACTCATAAGATAACGTAATTCCTATACAGGGCGGACGGTCTTTCTTTTAACCAAAACTAGACTAGGTGACTACAACACATGATTCAAGGGTATGGGAGAAAGCGTACACGACTGCCCAATACACTATGTGTGGTCTTTTACTGAGAAACCTCCCTCCCTGCTATTTATCTTTCGTATTTGAAAACAGGAAGCAAAGCTAGACTATAAACGTTGAATTTACTTTGCAAAAAGAAAAAGAAAGAAGAAAAAATAAAAACTGATTTTATTATTATTATTACAATTACTTTTATTTATTTAAATTTTTATTAGAAACAGAAGAAAAAAGAGTGCTTTTAAATAAATGTAGAGAAAGTGATTTAAATAATTAATGTAGATTAAAAAAAAATTGGTTGAAACCAACCGTAACAGTCATACCGTTCACAGAAACTGAATGAAATTCTGGCCTAAAGTATTTTGAGATATGCGCTCAAGAATCACTTGAAAAACAACAGTTAAATTCTAACAGTTACTGTTACAGTGACAAAATTTCGAAAATTTCAAATGGCAACACCTATTTTTTTTTATTGGAGCGTGATCTTCGTAGGGAAAAACCATAAAAAGCGTTGGGACGGTACCCGTAGCACGAAAATCGCCGACGCTAGACAGACTAAGAAGAAAAGTGAAAACAACCAATAAAGGACAGAGAAGCAACAGAAAGTAAAACATTTTATTGTTCAGTGCTATCCACCATCTGCCGCACGTAAAGTGTCGTCGTGTGTAAAATGGAAAATGTATGAAACACAATAAAATGTCTTGTTTTCTGTTGCTTCTCTGTCGTTATTGGTTGTTTTCACTATTCTTCTTAGTCTGTCAAGCGCCGGCGATTTTCGTGCTACAGGTACCGTTCCAACGCTTTTTATGGTTTTTCACTATGAAGATCACATTCCAATAAAAAAAAAGTAGATGTTGCCATTTCAAATTTTCGAAATTTGTCACTGTAACCGTAACTGTTAGAATTTAATTGTTGTCTTTCATATGATTCTTGAGCGCATATCTCAAAATACTTTAAACCAGAGTTTCATTCAGTTTCTGTGAACGGTATGATAGTTAGGGGTTCATATATCGGGTAGTTTTTTTATAATCACTCTGTATATCATGATTTTGACTCACCAATTTGATCGATGCGTTGCAGTCGTAAAAGCTGTTGATAAACATTCACAAAAACTGGAAAAAGTTTTCCCATTTTAAATCGCACCAGGTTTGGCGTGTGGTAGGAATTCACAGTTCATGCACCATTGAGTTGAAAGTAAAAAAAAAAAAAAAAAACTTTATTTACATTTAAACTACAAGGAGGACACATTCGAAACTAGGTGGTTAAGATTTGAAGAAAACAATAAAATTTAAAAGTCACGATTAACAACATGCATCACAAATTATTTCTTTATCGCATTGATACAATTTAGAACTAATAATGCGATACTTTATAAAAGAGTATTTTAAATATATATATATATATTACACTCTACAATTTCTATTTCTATTTTCTACTTTTTAGTGTTTAAAAATATTTCGTTGTTTCAGTTTCACAGGCAATTGGCATATTTTGACAAGAGTGGTTTGGCGCATAATTAACTCCGTTGTTCTTGTAGCTTGTATGCAGTTGTATGTAACCATAAAGCATATTTGGCGATTTATCGCTTGCGTCCGACTAATGAAAAAGTGCCTTCCAATTAATTTATTAATTGTAAATTAAGTTCTAAAAATGTTAAATGTTGTATTTCCATTGAAAACACACTTGTGTGCACAATTTTTACAATTATAGCATATCAGGAAGTGAGTGAAAAATCGATTACAAAATTCCATCTTTACATACAAAAAACAAGTTAAATTAAATAAAAGTGTGTAATAAAATACTTAAAAAAAAATAAGGATCGTGAAAAATTAAAATCCGATTTTTTTAATATAAATACTTTATATTTCCTTTATTAAACACACATGAATATTTTTTATAAAACACTATTATTTTCTTCTTCTACACAGAAAACGCAGGAATAAATAAATATAAATTGTATAATTTAAAAGGAAATAAATTGTATTACATATAAAGAAAATGAAATGCATAGAGCAATGTTAAATAATAAAAATATGCGAGTTGAATGTTTTTCAAAACTGATTGAAAAAGTGACTAAGCCAAGAGTCGAGCCCAGGACCTTTTTCTTAAAAAAAAAAATACTAATTCGCCAATTGGATGATCCCAGAACATCTGGCTTAAAATGCCAATTTGCCAATTTAAGAATTGAGTTAAAATAATAGGTAGGATTGAGTTAAAATAATAAAGAATAAAATTATTATTATTTTTTAAATTATAGCAAAATGCATAGTTCAATATAATGTATTGCTGACACAAAATACAGGGTAGCCATAAATAAACATAATTAAAGTGCACGTGTTTGAAGGGCTCTAAAAGATAAACTAGTTGGAATATTTAAAAAAGTAATAATCCTTTGCACTAACCATTTACACAGACATTATTTTATTTTCAAATACATAAACAAGCATTGTACACGTCTAAAAGCCTTAAAAACACCTTTAAAACTCTACAAAACTAGTCAATCTGTTAAAAATTGAAAAAAGCAAAATGGGGGTTTTCAACAGATTGACTGACGAAGCAGAAAACATAACATCAGTGACTGAGGATGCCTGGGAACGACAGGTGAAAATATTTTTACTGTTTTACAATTTTTAACAGATTGATTAGTTTTGTGTAGTTTTTAAAGGTGTTTTTTAAGGCTTTTAGACGTGTACAAAGCTTGTTCATGTGTTTGAAAATAAAATAATGTCTGTGTAAATGGGTAGTGCAAAGAATTATTATTCAGGGTTATTCTAAATGGTGAACCCATTTTCAAAAAATTGTATTTATTAAAGTACAAATCCAAAATGAACAATCTTTATACCAATGAAAAGAGGAAGTTTCAAAGTTTTTTTTAATACCGAATTTGGTACGAAATGACCGCTGCACTGCAATTTGCGACTCACTTCTTGCGAACACAAGAACGCAAAAAAACTTTTGCTCCACTTTAGCCATCTCACTCACAACTGACAGTGAAATGAAATCGCGGCCTATTGCCGCGCGACCTCTACCGGCCACCTCTGGAACCATCATCGCTTTGAAAGCCTTGCACTCAGTAACAGCAGATACGCTTTCTCGTGTGTGGGACAAGTTTGGCTATCGCGTAGATGTTTGCCGTGCAGCAAATGGTGGACACATTGAACATTTATAATGTCTTTAAAAAACTTTGAAACTTCCTCTTTTCATTGGTATAAATATTGTTCATTTTGGATTTGTACTTTAATAAATACAATTTTTTGAAAATGGGCCCATCATTTAGAATAACCAGAGCTGCCAAGTCTCCGGCTTTTTGGATACCAGTATTTCAGTACAGAAAATGTTGTTTTGTTTAACCGGAAGATTCTGCGATAAAAGAACAATATTTTCTCGAAGAAAATACTGGTGTACAAAAATCCGGAGACTTGGCAACTCTGGAATAACCCTGTATTAAAAATGACATTATGAATGATAATAGATAAAAAAGAAAACTATTTTTAAAAGTTTTGGCATTTATACTATTAAGAGTATGTGGAAACAAGTTAAGCAATAAACATGATTAAATATATAGAGAAATTTTCTAATGTTGAAACTTTAAATTCACCTTCGTATACAAATTACGAATAGAACAAATGTTTCCATATGCTTCCAAATGTTTAGCAGAGAACAAATGTTTTAATGTTTTTAATTTAACATGATTAGTTCGAAATTTTGGTAATAGATAGCACTTACATGTTCGGGATGTTTTATTAGAAAATATTAACAAAAATAATTAATTTTAAATCAATATCTTTTGAGGATACGGTATTCTTTCATCGCATCGCTTTAATTACTACCATTTTGATAAAAAACACTTTATTAACAGAGCGCGGCTTTTCTTGGGCTAAAAGTTTTGTGAGCATAAGGCATAAGTAAAATCTTCAACTAGAATCATGTGAAATTTGCAGTACAAAAGTTATTAAAGTTAGCTGGTAGGAAATTCTCTATTTTAATTTACTTTTTAAATTTTAGGTGCGTTTGTAATTATATAAATACGTAGTACCTATAATCGTCGTCTGGTCCGTCCATCTGTCCGCATGTCTGTCTGTCAGCGCAAAAACTACCTAACCGAATGGTTTGAAATTTAATGTGCATAATCGTTGAAGAATTTTGTCGAGTCATTTCAAATTTTATGAAAATCGAATCAAAACTTAGAGATAGTAATAAAAATATTTATTAAGTAATTTGAATTTTTAAAAAACCGGTACTTCCTTGTTATAGAAGCTTTTGTGGATTAATCGTCAATTGACCGAGATGTATCGCCAAGTTATCAGACGTGTATGACGTTATAGTCATATATGACGTATATGACATCGTATAACCTCTATGGCCAAGTTATAGTCACATTCTTCTTTCTATTAAATCCTATCATACGTAATTAATTCAATGATATCCCATGATAGGTAATGATTCTAGGTTGCCATGGTGATTACATCCTATTTAAGATGGAGTCCTATTAATACCGTATTACTGAATTTAAAAACCGAATTTGCATACTAAAATTGTTTAATTATAGCAATCATATAATCTACCGACAATTTTTTGGATAGATGTTTCCGGAGAAATAAACATTAAATGGAAAAAGACTCTAAATATCGATTTCAAGTTCTGAAATTTTCAAAGCTAGGCTTAAGTTTCCCTTGGAATTTTCCGTAAATATCAACAAAAGATAAAATGTTGCCAACTTAAAATGTACTTATTTTATTACGGAAATTAATCATATATAATAACAGACGATATAATTAATTTTTTCACTCAAATAATAACAGTATGGACTTTTCCATATTTTGTAATTGCAACTTGTTTGTTGAAGTAATAAACGATTTGTTTATTTTTCTGATACACAAAGTATTTAAATAATTATTTCTTACGTTTGACGTACAATTTCCAACTTGTTTATTTTAATGATATACAGCGCCGTCTATTGGAATTTTTTTTCCAGAACATGTTTCCGCATGCTCTAGTCTAAGCAGTGTAAATACCAAATCTTTTAAAAATATTCCAAATAGTTTAGCTTGCAGAGCGCTTCAAACACGTGCACTTTAATAACTGTACAATGCGAGAATATGTCATTATTTATATTTTATCTCCTATTTAGAAAATAAATTGAAAGTTATGTTTGATTTTCATTAAGAGAAAATTATTTATTCAGCGATAAAGAAGTTATAAAACATATGTATATTTTTACACTCATTTAAATACATCTAATGAAATTTATCGTCTTTTGTAATACTTTCAAGTAATTAAATTGCAATAATCGGTACTTCTCTATTATCCCGTCGACCACTTTTCATAACAAAAAACTATCGCCAAATTGTAAGATTAAACGCCAAAAATGCAGTCCCGTTTACTTGATGTCAGAAGCATTATACGTGTATGTTATATCATCAAGTGGTTTTTAATTCGACATTTGCGCGTATTTTTAATTATGTTTTACTGATTTATTAGTTATTTAATTAATTAAAATAACAATTGTGTCCTTAAATTCTCATATTTTATTTATTTATTTATTTTGATATTCCAATGGCAACGTTCTCCCGTTTATTTGGCGTTACAGTTTGACGATAGTTTTTTGTTATGAAAAGTGGTCGACGGGATAATAGAGAAGTACCCAATAATCATTTAAAAGCGCATCATGATGAAAAAATAAAAAATAAGATACACAAAACTGATTAATTCAAGCTTTTATAAAGATTCAGAATCTTTGTTTCTTCGTATCTTATCAATATTAAATATGAAGGTGGAAATTAATTGTAATTCTCTCAAGTTTAAATTTGATTATTTCTTCATTTGTGTATCAGAAAAGTAAACAAATCATTTAGCACTTTCAAGAATATTTAACGAACAAATTGCAATTACAAAATATGGAATTTAAAATATATTTATTGTTACTTTTGACTCTATTAGAGTCAAAAGTAACAATAAATAAGTTTCAAATTCCATATTTTGTAATTGCAATTTGTTCGTTAAAGTAATAAACGATTTAATAAATTATAACACCTTGTAATAGTATATTACTTTTAAATGCTAAAGGTGTAAAATTAACAACTATAATATAAATTAATAATAAATAAATTAATAAATAATTAATTAATCAGTTAAGTATTATTTATTAATAATTAATAATAAATATAATAAAAGTTATTTTAATTTATATTATAGTTGTTAATTTTACACCTTTAGCATTTAAAAGTAATATAATAAACGATTTGTTTTTTTTTCTGATACACAAAGTAATAAATAATCAAATTTCAACTTCAACGAATTACAATCAATTTCCGCCTTCATATTTAATATTGATATATATTTAATATTGATATATAATTAATATTGATATATAATTAATATTGATATATATAGACATTTCTTTTGTTTTAATTTTAAAACGCATTTCAGTATATACTAAATATTGGGTAATAAATTTTTACAGAAATGAAACGTGTTAGAGTGTCGAATTAGCAACATAAAATCTTAAACATAATAATAAAACATAAGTTTATTAATATTATGATTAAAAGCCTTGGTGTTCCTACCTTTAGAAAAATGAATATCTAAAAATGTTTTATTAAATGTTAGAATTAAAAAAGTGTTTGCAACTAAGAATTAATTTATTTAAAATCTATTTCTCTGGACGGAATCAGATATTTATGTTGTTATATATTGTATAGCATGAATGATTTTATAATTATGTAATGTCTAAATTTACACCGTTGATTATCGTAATTAACTAATCACTAAGAAACAATTGCGCGTAAGTTTACCTGTCTTCATAATCAAAATTAAACGAGGAGTTTGCATTTCAAAATTTTTAAAAGATTATTTTTGCATACACTGTAAAAAATGACCAATGTTTTTTATTTTATGAAAATACATTATAACCACGAACGAAAATATAATATAATCTTCTGAGTTATCCAAAATTCCGAATAGCGTGTTCCATTGTCTTTGGAATCCCCAGAAACCAATACATTTCCAAAATTTAAAGAATTATTCATTAAAAAAAAGTATTATTAGCTGCTCGTATTTTTCAGAAACGTTTCCGAAGGGTTTTTATAGAGTATTAATTAGTGACCCCAGCCTGTAATTACCTGTTTTTCGAATGCTATTAATTCTCAAGTAAACATTTTCATGCTCAAAAAATGTTTAACAGACAAACATGCAAAATTGATAGCGTTAAAAATAACATTAAAATTAAAATTATTTCTTTACTCTTTCATGTATAAATTAACTTGTGCGGCTGAAAACGTTTACTTGAGAATGGATGACATTCGAAAAACAGGTATTGCAGGCTGAAGACACTAATTAATTCACTATAAAAACCCTTCGAAAACGTTTCTGAAAAATACGGGCAGTGAAAAATACTTTGTTTTTATAAATAATTCTTTAAATTTTGGAAATGTATTGGTTTCTGGGTATTCAAAAGACAATGGAACAAGCTATTCGGAATTTCGGATTATAAGAAGATTATATAATATTTTCATTTGTGGTTATAGTATATTTTCATAAATTAAGAAACATTGGTCATTTTTTACAGTGTATGATATAAAAAGTCGACGGTTAACATGTTATATTTTTTCAATTTCTAATTCAGTTTCATTATGGTGACACTTGAAATTTTGGAACAGGTGTAGATCGAGTTTTTTTTTTATTTTATAGCTCTTTAAAATTCTTTCCAGAAAAATTCAGAAATATTTTATGAACCACACCAAGAGACTTCGATTTCAGATATCAAATGCAAAAAGAAATATTTAAAAAATATTGTAAGGCAAGCGAGAAATTTGTGGAGAACGCTATTATTGGTTTAACATAAGCTTGCTCATTTCATATAGTAGTGAATGTAAGAAGAGCCTACACTAGTTATGTGAAGACGCTCGCAAGCTAATGTGAAAGTTTTGGGAGTGTTCTCTGCGAAGTTTTCATTTGCATTTAAATATTTTTAAATAATGTTTTTGGCATAGAATAGCTGAGGTTGATCTAAAACGGACGTGTTTTTATTTTTTCGATTTTTGTTACATATTTGTTCTAAGAGGACAACTTTATATTTCAGAACCGGTTTCAAAAGTGAAAGCACCCTCATACAAAAAACTGCAACCGAAATCAAAATGGCCCAGTTTAGAGACCAACCTCAACTATCCTATGCAATGTATGTATATATATATATATATATATATATATATATATATATATTGCATAGGACACCTATATTGGTCATGGCTCCGTGTTGATAATATACAGGGTATTAAAAATGACTAACGGTTTTTAAAAACTTAATAACAAGTAAATGGAGACTATTGAGGTCATTCTTGCAAAAGACAAAAATGTTAAGTCAGAAATTCCTTTATTTCATCGTCTAGTTCCAAATATCGCCTATAGAAAGCGCTGCACAATCAAACTGTAATAATGTTCAAAATAACCTAGCAATTTCAAAACGCAAACCATTTTTTTGTAGGTTCAACAACTAAACAGGATGAAAGTTAGAATCTAACTCAACTTTGATATTAGAGTTGAGCTGATATTAGTTAAGAACTAAAATAACTTCTTAAAACACCATAAAAACTTTAAAAATGCGCTAGGCCTTTCGAAAGATCTGAGTCTTTCTTCGTCAGGCGCAAAAAGACGTGCGTCTACTATGAAAGCAGCAGCAAGACTGAAATGAGAGGTAAGGGAGAGGAAACAAGCTGATGCAACAGCCAATAGGAAAGTAGAAAACAACAGCCAATAGGAAAACAGAAGACAACAGCCAATCATGGAAAATTTTTCTGGAAAATTTAGCTTTTTATCTTAATCGTGAAGTTATTGTTAATGATAAATCCGATTCCACAATGCTCTTTGCTGCTTGGAAAAACCTCTTCAGTACTTCCATATAATTTATTTTGTATTAATTAATTTTAGTCTGTTTTTTATATATATTTATATATTTTGGTTACTTATTTAATTCTTAATTTTCATCTGTTTCCATTTTTAATGTATTTGTGTGCTTTATTTATTTTTATTTTATTTTTATTTTTATTTTTATTTTTATTTTATTTTTATTTATTTATTTATTTATTTATTTATTTATTTTAATTTTTTTTTAAATTATTCTATTTTATTTATTTATTTTTTATTTTTTATTTATTTATTAATTTTTTTACTTCCTTATTCCCCTTCTATTTTGTATTCTCTATTGTTTTGTTTTTACTCTTCTGTGATTGGCTGTTGTCTTCTGTTTTCCTATTGGCTGTTGTTTCCTACTTTCCTATTGGCTGTTGCATCAGCTTGTTTCCTCTCCCTTACCTCTCATTTCAGTCTTGCTGCTGCTTTCATAGTAGACGCACGTCTTTTTGCGCCTGACGAAGAAAGACTCAGATCTTTCGAAAGGCCTAGCGCATTTTTAAAGTTTTTATGGTGTTTTAAGAAGTTATTTTAGTTCTTAGTGTTTCACACCAGTTTCAACTTATTTTATTTGATATTAGTTAGTTTGACTATTCGGACTGTTTGAGACCGCACAGCGCCATCTATAGGTGATATTTGGAGTAAAAAGGAAGCTTAGTTAAGAAATTCCCGACTTCACATATTACTCTCTTGCAAGACTAAGTTGAATATCTGTCACCGTTTATATGTTATTGAACTTTGGAAATCGTCAGTTTATTTTAAGACATCCTGTAGCTGAATGTAAAATTCGTTGCATTGAAAATCGTTTCGTTGGGAGGTTGTAAACGGCAGAGAGATACCGAGTCGGAAAATAATCCCTTCAAAGAAGACGGATCCAAGAATTAGTACATAGGCATGACCAGCAGGAAATTTAATTACAGAAAAAAAAGATCATATAGCTGATATTAAGTATAATAGAAAAACTACAGCCCTGGCAAGATTATATCAAGAAGAAACCATCCAAATAAATTTCAATGAAAGTAAAATAATATTTTCCTCCAGGCTATACTATCCATCCATAATAAGAGAAACCATAGAGATACTAACACGCAAAAATACAATATGTAACGATGCGGCATCTTTTAATTTACCGAAACTGTGGCTCGAGTTACTCCATGGTCACGGATATGAAAGTAAACAACCAAGTAAAAATAAAAGATAACGTGCGTAATTTTTAAATAGTACATGAAAATAATAACTTCAAAGCCCATGCAAATATGAAATATTCTCATTTGTTTTTGAAAATGACTCGGAGTGATTCGAAACATGTAAAACAGCCTAATAAAAGTTATTTTAATTTGTATTATGTTGTTAATTTACATCTTTTAGCATTTAAAAGAAATATATTATTACAAGGTGTTATAATTTATTATATTGTTATAATCCCTTCCGATAAAATTTTGTGGGAATATTTGAGACATTGACAATATTCCACGCCTGTGAAATGAAAACTAAATCCCTTGTTCTAAACTACGGGGCATAGTCTGCCGTCTCGACTGGCCGGGAAGTATTATAAACAAGAACAACAGTGTTTTAAACATTCTGCTGTCGTGTGGTTTTAATGATAAGCCAATGTTCTTCTAAATAAGATATATGTTAAAAATAGAGAAAATTTATTCAATCTAATAAAATATCTCACTTTGGAATTTATCGCATTCCATGCATATTACTTACAAATTTCATAAACTCTAAAAACTTATTCCTTTAATGACTTTCTTTTAACTTTTCTCACAAGTGCATTTAAATTCGTCGTTATTTCAGCCATCAGAACTATGTTTAGAGAAAGAATTCTCTGCGTAAAAAGTACGTAAAATCAACGCATAAGCACGTAAAAAGTTTTCTCCAGATAGAAATAAAAAAAAAATTCTTTTTCTTCAATAAAAACTAATGTTATTTTCCGAAATGACCTGATGTATCCTATGCATGCATAAAAGAAAATGAATAACACTGCATGAAAATGAATAGAATACTGAATTTTGATATCGGGTTGTCTTTTCTATTTTAAAGCTTTAACCTTTAAGCGGTCTCTCTGTATTACTTACCCATCATACGTAGTATAGGGTAAGTCTTGTAATCGTTTTGAAAACATAATTTTTTTTGACGGATTTACACGTTTCAGACACTGAAGATTCCGAAAAACATATGTTTAGAAAAGATTTTTTGCCGTCCGTCTGTCTGTGTGTCTCTCTGTGTGTGTCTGTAAACGCTCTATCTCCCAAACAAATTGAGATAGAGACTTGAAATTTGGTATGCACTTAGTATGTAACAATGGGAAGAAGCTTATTGAATTTAAGTAACCTCGATTATCCGGAACTATTTTTTGTCGGACTCTCGAAATATTCGTTCTGATAAAAGGCATATAAATTTTTTTGAAATTGTTTATTTTAAGGAGTGACTATAAAAGACAATAAAAAACAGAAATTTTGCATAAAGAATGAAGTCTAATGAAGTTTGTAATTATATTTCCCACATTCTTCAATTTTTCCTGACTCTGTATTTCATTCAAATTTCAATTCAAAGATATATTTTAATTGGAAATGAGACGCTTAATTAGACGCTGTAAACCGTTAGTTAATATGATTATCATTTTTGGAGTCATAAGGATGTTTCTTTTACGTAATTCAGTAATAGAGAATTTAAAGTTTATGACGTCATCAAGCTACGATTTTATTCGAATTGCAATGCATTTTATAAATAGTTTACACATGTTTTATTTTCATATTTTATATTATGCATATGGGTAAGTATTACGTTGTCCCCCAACGACTAGTTTTTTCTCGCAAGTGTGCCGGCGAGCATCGTAATCTTTACGACAAAAGGGGTTTAGCTTAGTTACGACTTTTGTTACAACTAGAAGTTATTTCATAATATTAATAAAAGATGCAAGTTAAAAAAGCATTTATACATATCAACAGAGAAAATTAAATTTTAACAATAATTTCAAACAGAAAAAAAATCCAGAAATATATAAGTTTAAAGAAGGTAAGTACCAATTCTTAATGATGAAAGAATAAGATTATTTCGTAAAAAAAAAAATATGAAGTATGATTTAATGCAAGAAAACAAAGATAAAAAAAATCAATTATTAAAAAAGAAAAACCTTTTTTTTTCAAAATGTGATCAAATTTCATCTTCTATACTTTTCACAAAATTTCTTGTGCCAGAATTTTTTTTTTTTTACTATGTTCTTTTTAGTTTTTGAGTCTTAGCATTTTTTTTGTGCCATTTTGTACTTTTGTCTTGATCAATATAATTTTTTAGCCATCTATAGAAGGTGATATTTGGAATGAAAAATCCAACTTATTTTCTTAATTAAGAAATTTCCAAGTTTATACATTATTCTAATGCAAGCCTGACTTCAATAGCTGTCTCCGTTGACTTGTTATTGAATTTTGAAAGCCGCCAATCTATTTTCGGACACCGTTTACTTGAATGTAAAATCCATTGCACGGAAAATCTCTTCGTTGGTAGGTCGCAGGCGAGACAGAGATACGAGCCGGGAGATAATCCCTTTCGTTAAAATTTTGAGTGAATCTTTGATATCAATCTTCAGCATTTTGGTCTACACCTACGGGACCTTGTCTGTCTTCTCGACTGGCCGGGGAGAATTATAAACAACAGTAACAGTTTTTAAATATTCTGATGTCGTCAATTTTAAGGATAAACCAATGTCCTTCCAAAGATATTTGTTAAATAAATAGAGAAAATTTATTCATCTAATAAAATATATCACTTCGTAATTTATCGCATGCATGTTATTTTCAAATTTCATTAAAAAAAATTCTTTAATGACTTTCTTTTAACTTTTCTCACAAGTGCATTTAAATTCGTCCTTCTTTCTGCTACCAGAACTATGTTTAGAGAATTCTTTGCAGCACGTAAAAAGTTTTGTCCAGATAGAAAAGTTTTAAAGTTCTTTTTCTTGAATAAAAACTATAATTTTATTTTCAGAGAATTGATGTACCTTATGCATGCATAAAAGAAAACGAACAGAAAACATGAATATAATACTAAATTTTGATGTTACGTTTTCTTTTCTGTTTTAAAGCTTAACCTGTCAGTGGTCGTGCTGTAATTTTTCTCGCAAGTGAGATAGCGATCGTCGTAATTTTTACGACAAAAAGGGTTTAGTTTAATTACGTTGTTACAAATACAAGATACTATTTCATAATATTAATAAAAGATGTAAGCTCGAAAAGCATTTAAACATATCAATAGAGAGAATTAAATGTGAACAATAATGGCAAACAGAAAAAATTATCAAGAAATATAAATCTAAAAAAGGTACGTACAAATTATTAATAATGAAACAATAAAATTATTTCATAAAAAAATATGAAGCATGACTTAATGCAAGAAGACAAAGTTAAAATAAAGTCTGTTTTGAAATTGTGATCCATATCCATGTTCTATACATTATGGAAAATGTTTTGCGCCAGAAAAAACTTTCAAATGTACTTTTTAGTTTTTGAGACTTAGCATTTTTTATTTGATGCTATTTTGTACTTTTATCTTCGTCAGTACAATTTTTTAAATGTTGAACTGATTCTTTTGGATCGTCGTTAGAAATGTATTGACTATATTCTCATTATTTTTAGTTTTGATAACATTCTACTAAGTATTTTTCGTTAGACATTTGTAAGACAAAATAATAACTCAGCGTAACATATACTATGAACATGCAGAAATGATTCTTTAAAAGGTGACATTTTTATTTAATATATCTACATGTATTATATATATATATAGTAAGCAAACGTGGTGCATTTTACGTAACTCGTTCAATATACGACAAAACGCAAGAATTAAAGTTTGATGTTTGAAATCATAGGAAAGGTAAGAATAGAGGAAATAGTTTTGATGCCGTATGTGAGAACTGTGAAATACATATCAGGTAAATCGCAACATTTCCTCAAGCGCGCATGCTGAAAAGTTAAAGATTTTTAAATAGGATTCAAAAGAATATAAAATAAGGACAATAATACAATGATAATGATGATTATGATTTTTGTTAACATTTCGAAGTGATTTATTTACATAGATAAATTTTAAACTAGAAAAAGAAATAATTTAATGCTGTCAAAATGCTTCAGCATATCCACACGAAAATGATTTTTGTTATCCCTTTTTTAGCACATTCCAACATAGTTGAAAAGTGTTTAGGACTTCGGTTTGTCTGTCCGTCTGTACCTGCAATTACTCTCGTAAATATTTTTGGATTTCTCTGTAATTTTTATACGTTATTAACGTTTACTATAGTATGATCACAATAATGAAGTGTTTAGAATTTATATTTTGTTTACAGGAACAGTCAAAAGTATTTCGGTCATTACGGTCATTACCTTCAAAGGGAAAAATTGTATCAAGTGCATTTTAATGATATTATACCATTTCAAACGTAATGAAATTGATATGCATTTATGAAGTTCACTAAAATATGCATTCTGTAAAATATGGGGGGTGAAAAACATTTTTAATTCATTTAAACGGCCACGAAGAATTTCGTTTCATAATGGTCTACGGGGAAAACAGTTTGCAGCGTATTTTAATTATCTTGTACTATTTGAAATGTAATGAAATTGATATACTTTACCGAGGTTTATTACATTATGCCTGACGTAGAGAATATGATCTGTAAACATTTATCGTTCATTTACAGGGACACACAAAAGATTTCGGATAAAGTATTGTATCCGAATTACTGTATATTAATATTAATTGCTGGAAGTGCTTTCTCCAGTTATGGTATATGGTTTTACGTTCTATCTATAATAGAAGAAAGTATTGTAATCAAAATTTTTTATGACTTCCTGTTTTTGACGGATTAACACGATCTTCGGGTCAGAGATTCCGAAAACCCATTTTTTTTTAAAATGTCGTCTTTGTATCATTCACTGTTAAAAATTTGCAGCAAACTGTCCAGTCATTTGACCGTTTTTATAGAAAACGGTTACATAACCGTAATTTAACGCTATTCTGACCATATTATTGCCCATCTTATGGTCAGGATAGAGTTAAATTACGGTTATGTAACCGTTTTCTATAAAAACGGTCAGATGACTGGACAGTTTGCTGCAAATTTTTAACAGTGTTGAAAAGTGGATGAAGTTATGCATTGAATTGAACCAAACTTCATATATATGTTTTTGGCTATGCAGGCTCCAGTTGAAACTGGAGATATTCCACCGGAAAAGGATGCTGTGATAACAATTTTGTGCGATTTTCTCAAATTTTTACAGTTTAACTGAAGAATTTAGGAATATATTTAGATAAAATTTTATATTTAGATGTAATGCCATAGGCCGAGGTTTGTATAAAATGGTGGAGAAAATCGGAATGAATGTTTCGTTGCAATAACGCATTTAGATGTGATTTTTGTTTTGTATCATCGGAAAGTTTTTGTTAGAATTGAACCATAATTCATACATACGTTTTTGACCATGGACGTCAAATCCCAGTTGCAAATGGGGATATTCCTCCAGGCGGGGGCAGCTGTAATAGCGGTTCGTGTGCGATTTGCTCGATTTTTTACAGTTTAAGTAAGCAATTTATGAATATTTTTCGACGGAATTTGATATTTAGACATAATGTAATAGGCCAAGGTTGGCATGAAATTTTGGAGAGAATCGGCTTGAAGGTAGCGTTGTGATAACGAATTTTGTTCGGGACGGGGCGATAGCTGTTGGAAAAATAAAATCATACTGAATCACTCAATTGTACATCTAGATTTATTTTGCATATTTGTATTAAGCAAAATTTTGCATGATTTTTGATATATTACCTGTTGAGTAGATTTCATTATGATTTTTTCTTCCGCCACCCTCCAGCCATGGTTTTGAAACATTTATTGACAAAAATTGTAAAGTGTAATTTAAAAAAAAATACTCTTTTTGTAGTATTAATATGTATGAGATAGAAGACAGTTTTAGGGATTGGCACATTCGATTAGTTAAGTTTAACTAAATTTTTGCATACTGCGTGGCGTGTATAAATGTTATAGAATAGATCATATACAGGGCTACACAAAATAATTCGTAAGCATCACTAAGTATGAGCGTGAAATGCTTAAAAGTGGTTTTTAATGTTGTTATATGCCTTTTCCAGCTGAACTATATTTTGTATTCTAATAGATGTTTGGAGAATATAAATAAAATCATATACAGGGCTACGCCAAGAACTGGATACATGGCCGTCTATGGATGATAATTTCTGGAAATGTGATTTGTGTAGTTTTAAGCATGATTTAGCCTAAATTAAATTTTAGCTTATTATGTGGAGTGTATAAAAATCTGTAGGGATCTACAAATATTAGATGTTACTCTATTTCGAAACGAAACTGATATGCGTCATTAAGGTGAGCAACAACTCGTTTATATAAAGTATAGTATAAGCAACAATTATTATTCTTATTATTATTACAGATATTTACAAAATAATTCAAGTATGTTTACGTCTATTGGTAGAAATTGTTGATGGTGAATTTTCAACGTATTATGTGTTTTCATTTTAAACTAAATTTTAGCACACTGTGTAGAATATATGCAATGTATATAAACAGTATAGAAATAGTATACAATACAGTATATACGAATCAACAGATCAAATAAAGGACTGCACAAAAGAACAGAGGTACTTTTTCTGCTATAGACATTTTTGCTGAGATTCGGTTTTCAAATGTGTTATGTGTTCTCTGTAATGTTTACTTAGGTATCTTATTAACCTTATCAAACAGCGAAATTTTGTTAAAGTATTCTGGGAGTGTTGGAAAGTGGTTCATAATCTAAATATTGAATAGTAAACTCTTCGGGTAAAAAAGAAAAAAGAAATAAGTCCTTCCGATTTGGTCTTAAGAGTAGGTTTATTTATTTTTTTAACACTTTCCAACATAGTTGAAAAGTTTCTATGACTTCGGTTTGTCTGCCCGCCTATCTGTCTGTCCGTGCTCTAAGTTGCGTTAATATACTCGGATTGTAATGTAATTGCTATAAGTTTTTGAGGCTGACTGTAGCATGTTCGGTATTGAAAATGAAGTGGGTACCATTTATAGTTAGCTTACAGGGTTGTTCGAAAGTATTCCGTTACATGACGGTCGTTGGGAGAAAGTCCTTTTCAGTGCCTTTTAATGATGTTACACTATTTCGAAACGAAACTGATATGCGTCATTGAGGTTTGTAAACAACTCTTTTATATAGAGTATAGTATAAGCAGCAATTATAGTTTGTTTACAGCGACAATCAAAATTATTCCGTTACATTACGGTCAATAGGGAAAAATATATCAGTGCAGTTTGGTGTGGTCGCACTGTTTCAAAAATAATGGAATTGCTATGCATCATTAAGGTAAATGGCAACATACTTTACATAGAGTATAGACTGAGTAACATTTACAGTTCGTTTTTTGGAAGACATAAAAGAATTCTAATACAATATGATTTATGGTGAAAAATTATTTGCAGTGTATTTTAACGATGTTACACTATTTCAAACATAGTGAAATTTATATACATTACTGAAGTGCACTACATCATGTTTTCTGTAGATTATTGAGTACGCAGAATTTATCGTTTATTTACAGAGATACTCAAAAGAATTCGGATACAGGACAGACAATGAGCCATAACTGTAGGATGTGCGTTTTCAGCTAACAAATGCATTTTAATATACTTCACTAATTTTTAGTGTATTACTAGGCATGTATATTATATACAGGGATGCAAAAAAGAATTTGCACACATTACCGGCTATCTCTAGCAATTTCTGAAAAGAAATTTTTATTGAGTTGTGTTTTTTTTATGTTTATTTAGATACCCCATTTCATTGCATGAACAAAAATGAAATATCTTAACGATATTCTTATAGTGTTGCGAAGTGTTTCATAATCTATGCCATGGTGCATGATTTTTTGTTCTTGTATTTTTTTTTAAGTTACGTACTTTTAACACAAAAAAAGTGGTTTTAATACAAATTAAACAAATTTGTTTCGGTTATTCAAAGTTCGCTATTTTAGTGAGAAAGGTGCAGGGAACTTTTAAATTTCGCTTACCAAATGTAATTGTATAAGAGGCAATTATATCAAATGTATTAAACAATTCTTGAAATCATAGTTTAAAAATCGGCCACAATCTGTAACATATTTCCGACGCTCAATTGATGAAAGAGAGGAAAACATTTAAGACATGCCTCCTAAAATGTTTTTGTGTCCATGAAATCGAATTATAAGATCTACATAATTGGTTAACAAACTCATCTAAGATACTGGCAAAATGAATACACTGGCCCAATTAGATTTGTATTGGTCCAGTATTTCGGACGTTATCCTGATTACAGGTTTTGCATATATTTTGCGCTTGGGTGTCCTTGTAAACGAGCTATAAGAGCTACATTCATGCCTTAGGAACTCTTCTAAAGTACTGGCAAGATCAACATATTGTTCCAATTACGTTCAAATGGTTTAAGTATTTCGCCCGTTATCAAGATGAAATTTGCATAATATACAGACATATATTCTATAAACGAAATGATTGCAATAGGTCGCCTTCTAAAGAAATCAACCTAATATAAAATAAAAGTAAAAATAAAATAAAGAAAGAAACACTCAACTTTTGTTTGTTTAATAACGTGTAAATTGATGTCATATCACTGAATATTACATGTATTTGTAAAAGTTAAGGTTTATTGTGCATGATTACTGTCAATCCGGCTTATATCTGAGGGAAAAAGATGAAAACTCACAAATCTCAGATACATGGACAGCAACGATTACTTAGTAAATAAATATATCTTGTGTTTTAATAACTACTCTCTCACTGTGTTAATTGTAACCTGAACATAATTAATACACCGGAAATATTGCATTTGTTTCATTAAATTAGGAAACGTATTATGTTTTAACTACTAGGAATTACGAATATTCCCAAAGTGCATTATTGTTTTCAGAATGAGACAAAATGGTTTGATTAATTTACTTTGCATTCTCCAGACACGCTGTCATGTGATACGTTCAATTATTAGATCTATTAGGTAAATAAAAATGTAGCAATGTTTGGGATGTTATGCTTAACAGTTGTTAGTAACATTCTCTCTGTTACGTTTGTTGCATATTGTATTTTTTTTCCATTAGGAAATCACTTCCTTTAATGCGAGAAGTTCTATTCGTAAAATGTTTAAAGTTATACATACATGCATGTTAATACGAAAATTCACGTACCTGCATGACCTTGATGACTAAAGTAAAATTTGCATTAAAATAATTTTTTTAAAGAGGAAAACACGAAAAAGAAAACAACATACGTAAATTCTAAGAAGAACCGATAAATAAGAAAAAGCAAATAAAAAAAAAAAGGAACGTTTGAAAAATTCGTTACCTGCTAAACATATAGAGTTCAAATAAGTTGAAACTATTATCTTCAAAATAGTCTCCTTCTACACATTTTATATAGATATCCTTAGTGCTGTTATACCTACATTCTATTCACATATACTGATTTTATAATCTCCGATATACAGTCAAAATATTTCCTACTGCTGCAAAAAGTTGATCACTTGAGGCCTGCCAACTCTAGGTTCGTTTGGATAGATTTTTATTTTAAAATATAAAATCATACAAATTCGAGGATGTATGCTGCTAAAGTTAGTGGGGCTTGTCATTTGAAATTACATATGGTTAGAAATTATCATCTTTCTCTTAATTGAAATATTATTTTTCTAATTCTTTGATTAACTTATTTTAAAGTTTATTTAAACTTTTTATTTTCAAATTTTAAATATATGAAAGAACTAATTATTTCTATCGCTAGCCCCTTCCACTCCAATATTCTAATCTTTAATCATAACGCGAAATCAACCACGTTTATCCAAAACAATAAAAGAAGAGTTCTGTCAATTTGGTTACGGATAGAAGACAGGTCCAAGTGCACGTAAGGGATAGTTTTTGGATTTTAATCTTAATTTTTTTTATTTTCTTGTGAATGGAAAAATTCGCGTACTTCTCCGATTTTTCCTTTGTTCGCCGGCGATTTTGAATCCCTTATAAAAGCAATCCAAATTCAATATTTTAGTCCAGTATAGTAAAAGTTGTCTTCTTTTCAATAAATTTTATTCGGAATTCGTGCAGTGATTTTTAAAATTTTCGCGATTTTTTAAATGTCCCGTTTCGACGAAAATGAGAAGTTGTTTTTAAAAATCGGTTTCTTTTTAATACCTTACACATTCGATTTTATATTTCATGAACCTATATGGAGTAAACTTCTGGGAATATACAAAAAACTATATATATGATTTAATTTTTTATAAATAATTATTAAAAAAATTAAGTCACCGATAATTTTCTGAAACGTAACGAAATTCCAATGAAGAAAAATTCCCAAAGTTGGTTTTCTAAGTAGCCCTTTATTGACAAAATAACGTTGCTATGACGGCACATGTGATGTCTCGGTCGGGAGCTTTTTTTTTACGATGCGTGGAAAGAAGTTCGTTTGGAAAAATAAATCATCGTAGTAAGATATACTTTGAGTAATTTCAGGACACGGTATATTTTAGGAAAGTTTCCAGAGCCCGTCTCGATGTCGTTATATGACATTCAAAGATAAGAAACAAAAAGAAAATCTGGATTACGGAAGTTTCATTTTTAGGGAGTTTAATACACTGATAAACAAAAAATGACTTTTTATTATTTTCTTAAATTTAAAGCTAATATTCCAATTATATACACTCTTGAATAAATAAAAATGATACTAGAAATTTTTACTTGGTTCTTATTTTTTTTTAAACGAAGGATATGTATTTATAGGTTATTACGATATATTACAATTTAGGAGATCGTAAAATAATGCATAATAATAATACATAAATGTTAAATTTACCAGCAGTATGCTTGTACACTGTTTATACACATTTTCCACATATTTTACATACATTTTACGCAGCTGAACACAATTTGAGTGTATTCATTTGAGTACATTAGTACCTATTTTTGCGTTTATATTTATGTTCAGTATCTTCTCTCTTGATGAACCCACAGTAATCGGCAAGCATTGCTGCAATACATTACGATCGATAACGAAACTCCATAGCGGAAATTTGTTGGTGGAATCGTTCCCCATGCTCAACACAAGTAATAGTTTCTTTTCCCCCTGAAGCATATCCTACAGGAATGGAGTTTTATTTCCAATGTGAAGGACTACTGCTTTTAGACTCACCTTAGATGCATCAATAAAAAATCTCCATTTCTCTGGTTTATGGCATAGATCTAAAGATGCCATAAGACTTGGAATGTCGTTGCAAAAGTATATTTCACCATATTTTTCATAAAAACGTATGAACTATTTATGCCTGTCACGGTATATAGAAATACGTACATCATTAGCCAATACATTCCACTCCTGAAGTTTTTATCCTAGAAATTCGGCTTTATTCTTGCTTAATCCCAAATCACGCACAAAAAGTCATTCAATTCTACTTGCGTTATCATATGAGACTTCAAATATTTCTGTGGTGGAATGTAATCTATTTCTGTTTCACTTTCATGACTACAAGATGGCATGCATTCTTCATCCACTGAAAGACTGTAGTTTACAGGCGGCTGTGGCACAGGAAGCACATCACTGTGAGGTACTAGCCTCATAACAGAATCAATGTTGGGATACTGAATATGCTTCTGCTTCTTAAAATTGATTCATTTTGGTGTTGGAGTCATACAAAAATATTAATCTTCTAAATTATCTCTAGGTTCTCTTCAGATCATTATCATGGAGAAAGGCATTGAAGTCATTTTTCCCTTAATCCACTCTAAAAGTCGGGTAAAACAGCGCAAACAACGGAAGTGTGGTGTCCATGGCTTATCCTGATCGTCAATTTCGCATCCAAGAAAATGTTTATAGGTAATTTTAATTAAAGATGTTTCTAATGCGAGTAGCGCTCATAAATTTTCCACAAATATTGCAAAAACTATTACTGGCAGTAACACACTTATGAGACATTTAAAAAGCACCCGTTCGTCAGCTAATTAAATGATACAATATCCAAGTCAGCAAAAATTCTCCACTTAAAATCATTGTACTTCAACACAAGTAATAGTTTCTTTTCCCCCTGAAGTATATCCTACAGGAATGGAGTTTTATTTCCTATGTGAAGGAGTACTGCTTTTAGACTCACCTTAGACGCATCAATAAAAAATCTCCATTTCTCTGGTTTATGGCATAGATCTAAGGATGCAATAAGACTTGGAATGTCGTTGCAAAAGTATATTTCACCATCTTTTTCATAAAAACGTATGAAGTTTTTATGCCTGTCACGGTATATAGAAATACGTACATCACTAGCCAACACATTCCACTCCTGAAGTTTTTATCCTAGAAATTCGGCTTTATTCTTGCTTAATCCCAAATCACGCACAAAAAGTCATTCAATTCTACTTGCGTTATCATATGAGACTTCAAATATTTCTGTGGTGGAATGTAATCTATTTCTGTTTCACTTTCATGACTACAAGATGGCATGCATTCTTCATCCACTGAAAGACTGTAGTTTACAGGCGGCTGTGGCACAGGAAGCACATCACTGTGAGGTACTAGCCTCATAACAGAATCAATGTTGGGATACTGAATATGCTTCTGCTTCTTAAAATTGATTCATTTTGGTGTTGGAGTCATACAAAAATATTAATCTTCTAAATTATCTCTAGGTTCTCTTCAGATCATTGGTATGGAGAAAGGCATTGAAGTCATTTTTCCCTTAATCCACTCTAAAAGTCGTGTAAAACAGCGCAAACAACGGAAGTGTGGTGTCCATGGCTTATCCTGATCGCCAATTTCGCATCCAAGAAAATGTTTATAGGTAATTTTAATTAAAGATGTTTCTACTGCGAGTAGGGGTCATAAATTTTCCACAAATATAGCAAAAACTATTACTGGCAGAAACACACTTATGAGACATTTTAAAAGCACCCGTTCGTCAGCTAATTAAATGATACAATGATCAATGTTTTATAAAGGACAAAAAAAAATCTTCATGCCACCACAATGTCTGACGAAAACCTCATATTGGCGCTTAGATGCATTATAAGTAGCAGATAATTGTTCACTTTCAGGGTCATTAGACTGTAGAAACAAAGTACTTTAAAAGGCAATAAAATAACATAATGAGATATATTTAAACACAAATATCTCCGAAACGGAAACCAAATGTACCTTTTTTTGAATATTTCCTAAATTCCCAAGGGTATGGTTACTTAAATCTGTTAAAATTTTCCAAGAAAAAATTTCTTGTTTATTTCTTTTTAATCTTGTTTATCTATGTCTATTGCAATGGGAATTTCTCCTACAATAAACGCTTTAAATGCAATAACATGTTTCGCGCATTGTTCCTGAAATGTAGATGGTTGATTATGTAGCAATCGTATACAATTTCTGCGTCAGGATTTTAGGTACAAAAACTTTGTCGCATTTACGGGTCATCATATATAAGCAAATTGACTGTATAATGCAAATGCATTTCCTAAAAACCTTTCGTAATCTATACATCCTAAATTGGTCGCTGCATTTTAATTATTGTTGAAAATCTCAGTATACCTTAGGAGCAATATTGATACAAACTACAGCAAATCTGTGCATATTTTTTGGAATGTTCAGTTTGAAATGTCAGTTTATTAAGGTCTTTAAATTAGTAATAAATATAATGTAAATTGTTAACTGAAATTCAGCTTGGTGCGGAATTTTAGATTAACAAATTATTTTTATTCTTTAAGCTGTCTACAGGATTAAATGCATTTTATGTATTATACGCATTTTTAAAAATAAAATCCTTTTAAGTAATAAAAGAAAAATGAGGAAAATATTTTAAAAATTGAAACACATAGAACACTTAAAAATCTCAAGTAATTAAAATTTAAAAACAATTTTCTACAAATATAATTTTTTTTTCTAAATATTTATTGAATTCATGATACAGAACACTTCTTTGAAGAATTTATTTTTCAAATAATATAAATAAAGAAAGGAAAAGATTTTTAAAGTCCCCTTTAACTCTTCCCTTTTCAAATTTAAGTTACAGACAAATTTTAAACCGTGAATAATTAAAAAAAGTTAAATTATGCAATGTTTCTAAGAAAGTTATTTGAGAAAGAAAAGCCTTGAGCTATATTTCTCATATTTTCACTCTTAAAATTGAATGGAAGCATTTCAACAATTCTTCACCATTTATCAGTTTTACAGTTACAATAATGCGAAAAAAGGATGAGAGTTGTTTTAAACATCTTTTCTTTTTCCCGCATTATACGTAAACCAAGTTAAAATCGACCGATATTTTCTGATCTAAATAACACTTGAAGAAAAGGAGGATTAAGTTTCAAAATAAATTTTTAAATCAAAAGCATAAAACTTGTTATGTTTAGGCAACTGCTGCATTTGATTTTATTAAAATAAAAAATTCTCTCATAGCAGTTGTAAGTTTTAAAATTGAATGTTGGAGTATTTTATAAACTACTAGGTTACCCACCCGGCGTTGCTCGGGCCCTGGATAATAAAGTTTAACAAACCTAAAGTTTGTACGATTTTATATCTTTAACCTGATATTGTATAAAATTATTTATTTAAAAGTGCTTTGCACGGCAACTGAAAATCCTTTATTTCCACTTTCCGCTGATACGGGCACATTCTGATTAAAACGAACCTCTGACACGTATTCCCGCTGTCTGCAGCACCGTATAGTAGGCATGCAGCTCAAGCGCTGCAAACTCTTTTAGTTCCACCTTCCGCCGTCAGGGGATGCACCCTGTTCCAAAGAAACCACCTTCCGAACAAAACTCCATGTCCCCGCTACCTCCGGCACCGTATAGCAAGCGTGCTGCGCACGCGCTCAAAATCCTTTAGTTCCGCTTTTCACCGCCAGGAGGCGCAATTAGTTCCATACGAACATCCAACACGGGTACCCGTTGTATGAAGGGAGTTGAATGAACCAATTTCCGTCGAAATCAGGCCCATAGAACTCTAGAAAATAATGCGCTCTCTGGCGGTGGAAGGCGGAACTAAAATCTGTAACACTAACGAAAACCAATTCGAATCATCCAAAGATCGTTATGATCGTGCCCATAGAATCCGAGATAAGAATGCACAGTTAGATAAAGAAACTTGTAGGATTGCCCGCCAGGGGGCACTTGGTCAAGTGCTCAAGAACAATTCATTTACTTTGATTGTTGCTATCCACTTAATAGGTATATACGGGTTGTGTACTTTTATTAGGAACATAAATTTAATTTTTACAAAACTCATTATTTGAAATTTCCTGTATTATTTTTACATAACATTTATAAAACGCCACGTTAGATGCTAAAAATATTAAATTTCTTACGTGGAATTTGTTTTGTGCAAATCAGAGCAAGGCGTTAATACCCCCCCTCCTCATACCCAAAAATATGACGAATATTTTGTTCAAGAAAACCACCTTCACCTAACGCGATCATTAAAAAAATAATTACATTTTTCTGATAATTAGAACATAACGAAGACGCTACGCTAAAATAGCCGGCAGATGACACCCCTTCCAATCCTCAATTTCAAATCTATATCTTAATTAGTTATCTAAATTTTTGTTCAATAGTAAAAATTGGCAATTATTTCCCTTCATTTTCGCAAACTAAATGGAGGGATCGGCCAGAAAAACAGATCTCTTTGTAATTCAGTTTTTAATGAAAGCAGATCCCTGTCTGAAACTTTCTTGGATCGTTTTCACTGACGCCGGCAGTTTTTTGCATAAATTAAGAAAAATTACCGGCCAAACTTTTTCAAAAATCGCATAGTCGGATGCAGAATTTTTTTACATATGCTCAGAAATTTTCAAATAGAAATCTTAACTAGTTTTCTTAAAATTCGCTAATTAGTAAATTAATTTCGAATTCGTTCATTTCCGCTGGCAAATCCACAAAACCAGCTCTTTTCTTTAGCCATTTTGATTTAAAAGAGGACATTTTCGATGCGATGCTTAATGATATTCTAATTAATATCGTAAGTAATTATCAAAATATTAAAATTCTGAGACTCAGGGGCACATGGTCAGACCTTGGACTATCCGCACCTAAATTTTCAGACTTCTAGGTGAGCTAGATTTTGCTAGCCATCGCAGACAAACAAACACACACACAGAGCGAAACTTTATTTTATTAATATAGATTATCATTTTATAACTAATATTATTTTATAAACTATTATATTTTAAGATTTAGATCTAGACATTTTAAGATAAAACTTATATGGTTCTGCGTCAATTCGTCGCGCACAATTCATCGCGGAACAATTCATCGCGCACAATTCGTCGCAGCGTCAATTCATCGCAGCGTCAATTCGTCGCGAGCTCAATTCGTCGAGGCTCAATGCCGCGACGAATTGACGCCGCCATGAATTGACGCTGCGACGAATTGACGCTGCGACGAATTGTGCGCGATGAATTGTTCCGCGATGAATTGTGCGTTTTCACTGCAACGAATTGACGTCGCGACGAATTGAGCGCGACGAATTGAGCTCGCGGCGAATTGACTCTGCGATGAATTGACGCTGCGACGAATTGTGCGTGACGAATTGTTCCGCGATGAATTGTGCGAGATGAATTGACGCGACACCAACTTATATATGTTAAATAAAATGCGAAAGATATTTTTTTTTAATGGAACTTTATGGAAAATTAAGTTATAAAAGTTAAAAGCATCATTTTATTCATCATAATTTTGGGCGGATTGTTACTAAAAGTCAAATTTACTCAAAATAAATTTCATTGTAACTGTGTACTTCATTGTAACAGTAAATTACAACACAGAAACTTTTTTATAATGCTTAAAATAACGTTCCTGAGGTTTTAAACGATAATATATTTCATGTAAAATATACTGTAAAGAATACATAATGTCATATATTTAGTTTAAAATATACAAAAATCAAAAGAATACGTATAGTATATATAGGAATGTCTTTTTATTTTAACATAACTTGTGAATAATGAGAGTTCCATCTAAGTAACTTAATGATGTACTATATACTTCCCGAACATATACCTATCTACATTATAAACTCGTGGGTAACACAGAGAAAAGCGGGCATTGTCTATAAATGATCAAAGTGCGGATTTTGTTGACTTAGAAACTTCCAAATACTGCTTTAAAAGTAATACAAACATACAGTGAAAATGAGAAAAAGGAATTTAGAATTCTTATAAGCGACTTTAAAGCACTATTGACTAATCTTTCCTATTAGTTCAGTGCTTACAACGTAACTTTGATTTGCAGTACAGAACTTGTTTTGAAACATAGCATATTAATAAGCTTAACATAGCATATATGTTTAAAATGCCAGTTACTTGCAAATCCTTGCAGAGCAGTGGGAATGCAGTACAACCCTCGATAGCTGTACTATCTCGGGAAGAGAAAAAAAATCGAGATAAAGTATTTTCGAGTAATCAAAGTTTTTAAAAAATTAAAAAGGGAATTCCACAAATTATTTATTTGCGGATAAAAATATGGTGTTAGAAAAATGCGCACAATCTAAAAATATTTAAAAATACTCTTTTCAAATTATATTATACAAATAACGTTATTTGTCGTAATATAGTATACAATTTATTGTAAAAATACACATTTTCAGAGATAAGTCCTTAAGTGAAGTTTGCCGTCTCACAAAGTCTTTTTCAACTGTACAGTTAATTTTCAAAGTAATACCAAAAGTAATACCAAATTCAAAGTAATACCAAAGTAATACCAAATGATGCACTACCAATATGTTCTGATGATTCAAGAAATGTCTGCGATAGTTCCATTGATTTCTTGGTCACTTAAGGGGTTATATCTACTTGAAAACTTTTGAAATATGCTTTTTTTATTGCATTTTCTTAAAGTACAATTAGTAAAGAATATTCAGTTAAATTTTCTAGTCGATCTGATGAAAATGAAGAAAGCTACGCTGCTTTAATTTGCTTTGATCTATCATACATAAATCATAACATGAATCTTTAACCTTGATTATCTCAAAACATAGTTTTGAGATAACCACGTTTAAAAAAATCGGCTATGACGATAACTCGAATAAATTTATACCAATCTTTTTCAAATTTTCATCAGTTTTAGAAAAAATATTATCTAGAGTGTAATTTCTCCTTTCGACAATCTGATAAATTTTTTTAATTTTTTTTATTAACAATCAAAGTTCAAAATATTTTGCGAAAATCGGTACCTTAAATTTGAACGGCCGCCAAATTGTTCAAAATGAGTTTTTCCAAAAACTGAACGATTGCTGTCTAGCTTTAAGTGTTCGGAGTAAAGACATTATGCTTTTTATAATTTCAGATAACATTTGATAGAGTTACGAAGTTACTATGGTAACAGTAAACGAAAACCAGAACGACACCATCTTAGCAGAGCGGATCTGCGACGGACACTCAACTTTATTTCGTCATTACGAAAATCCATTTATTTAGTTTCTGAGGTTTCTTAAGATAAAGAACGCTTTTCGGAATCGCTAGTAACTCGGGAGATGTTATTGTATATTTCCGTTCGTGGTTACATCACATTTTCCTAGATTAAGAAACATCTGCCCTTTATACAGCGCACGCGCGAGGAATAAAAATATCAATCATACATTTTTCACGTTATCAACTGCTCTAGAGCATTAGAGCATTTTGGAAACATTTAAACTTCAGTTTAATCTCTAATATAATAATGCATGTATCTTTTAGGCTACACGTGAAATTCCACTGTTTCTATCTTTTTCTTCTAAAAGTTTCAATGAAAATTTTGATTTTTAATCAAATATGTAAAATAATTCCATGATGATACGCCATACTTTATATATTTTGTTCTATTTATTATTATTATTTCATAATTCATAGTTGATCATCATATAATACAGTATTTTATTTTTAAGGTAACACTGATTTTGAGAAAAACCTTTCATTTCACTTATGTAAACAATGCTTGCACTTTTTTTCATGAATTTTAAATTAACTACAATTTTGTAATCAACCAACATCTTTTAATCCTTTCAGGGGCACAGTACTTATGATTCTAAAATGTTGAAATCATTGAATCACACCTGGATTTAACAACAAATTTATTCCCAAATAAGTAAAAGAGTTTCTTCACGTATATTATAAAAGCAGAATTTGATTAGAAAGTTCCGGTGTCATTGTGGCGTTTGGGAATTAAAATTAAGTGGTGTATATTATATCCCTCCGCCCTTCAAAGGGTTAATAAAAAGTGACTGTACTATGTCAGAAGTGGGTTCGAAAAACTTTCGATTGATACCTCATTAATCGTTGTACATCTTGTATGTGCATAGAAAAAAAGATGTTGACAACAGAAATAATATACGCAAAAATAATGTGATATGTACAAAATAAGCATTTTCTTGATAAATACTTCCATAGTTTATATTTTTAGGCAGAAACAAAGTTCCTTCTTCACGAAACATGATGCAATTTCAAAGAAAGCTTTCTAAGTATTCATGTACGCTTACACGGACAGTTTGTTGTGAAGAACCAAATGTCGTTTAAAAAGTATTTCAGTTATGTATTTCATATGCAGAAAGGTATTTTTTGTGGGAAAGAAAATTTTGCTTAGCTACAAGAAGTGCATCATAAAATATTGAATGTGATCCGTTTCTTTAGTCATGTTCTATGAAATAATGATAATATTGGAAAACACTACCAATATTATAAACCAGATTTTAAATTCAAGAAGCTCAAGTGCTTCTTTCAATTTTAGAAATGGCTGAATGTGATTTTATATGAGAATCCTTCCTGAAAAAGTATATATTTTTGTATATTTTGGAATAGGACTCAATAGATTTATTACCACAAATAATTAATTAAAAATCAATGCACGTAAAAATTAAGAATTAAAGGAACTTTGGAGTTACTATGCTTTAGAAATAATAATAATAATAATGATAAAACTATAAATAAGTGATGTCATATATGAGCAGACTTTTAAATTTTTAAATATTTGTATCTACTTTAAATAATTAATTTTTATTTTTATATTGCATTAAAAATTAATTAGAATCATCATCGTCCAAAACCTTTACAATACATACATAAATAGATAACTAGACTAAATACACTGGTTTCCAAAAAAATAAGGAAAAATCACAAAAATAGCTATAACTCGTTCAAAAAGGAAGCAATTCGTATGAAATTTGAATATATTGTTAAATAAAAGATGCTGAATAAAAATACCAAATTCAAATAAGTGGCGCTGCAATCGCATTGCGTCATCTGTGAGGAACATAAAAATGCACGTTAGAGAGTAAGGCTGCAGTTTTCGCTGTGATAGTGATATTAAAAATCTGGGACATCCAATTCATTACAATTACCTTGAGGCATTAATTGACCGCAGAACTGCGATTTAGAGTTATTGGGAGATGGGAAGCAGGACAAAGTTAGACAGAGGTGGCTAGATGGCTAAATGTGAGTCCTTCTGTGGTTCATAGGCTTTGGCAACAATTTCAAACCACTGTTTTGGGCTCAAGAAGGTTCAGCCAAGGATGGACAAGGGTTTCGACAAGCGCCGATGATCGATATTTGCGATTATGTGTACGAAGGAATAGAATCGCAACCCCATCTCATCTTAGATCGTCCCTTGCTGCAGCCACTGGAAGGTTGGTGTCAATGTCTACTGTGCGTAGAAGGCTTCAGGAAGGTGAACTTTACGCGAGGCGACCAGCAATTTGTGTGCCTCTCACCTCACGTTACCAGAGGGAACGTTTGATGTGGGTACGTCAACATGTCTACTGGACGGCTCAACAATGAAGGTGTGTTCTCTTCACGGATGAGTCATGGTTTAGCCTCTAAACCGATAGTACGCGTTGTTTGATTTGGAGAGAACAGGGAACACGTTATTATCCATCAAACATTCATGAAAGAGATTCATACGGAGGAGGCAATGTCTGCGTTTGAGGTGGTATCCTTTGGGTGGACGCACAGACCTCCATGACTTTCCACGTGGGAACGTGAATGCCTACATCTATAGAGATGACATCCTTGATGCTTATGTGCGCTCTTATGCCGGTGTAATAGGTAATGATTTCCTTTTACAGGACGACAACACTAGCCAGCCCAGGGCTCGTATCGTGGAAGATTATCTTCAGCACCAGACAATTGAGCGCATGGAATGGCCAGCTTGATCACCGAACTTGAATCACATCGAGCATGTTTGGGGTGCTTTAGGAAGACGTGTTGCTGCTCTCAATCCCCCTCCTCAGATCCTTGCCACGCTTACAACTGCTTTGCTAGAGCAATGGCTTGCACTTCCCAGCGACCTAATCGACAGTGTAATTGACAATATGACACATCGCTGTATGTGCAGTATTGCTACTAGAGTTGATCATACGGCATATTAAAGGTAATTTTCCTATACCAAACTGACAAATTGATTTTGCTAATTTTATAATCATGCTATTTTTTTAAACACCATAATTGTCTGGTAATTTCTTTTTATGTTATTTTATACCTTACTATGCGTTGTATATTGTGGCTGAGTTTCATTAAAAGCTACATGTAATATTTTGAGTTATCGCTATTTTTGTGATTTTTCCTTAATTTTTGAAAACCAGTGTATTAGGATCTTTTTGTTTTAATAAAATTTATATTAGTAGATTTTGAAATTGCCTTAAAATTCCAAATGCCGTTTAAAAAGTATTTTAGTTACATATTTTATATGTAGAAAAGTATTTCTCGTGGAGAACGAAAATTATGCATACCTACAGGAAGTACATCATACAGTATTGAATATGATTAGTCTTTTCAGTTGTGTTCTATGACATGAAGATACTGGAAAACACTACCAATATTATAAACCTGATTTTAAATTCAAGAAGCTCAAGTGCTTCTTTCAATTTTAGAAATGGATGATTGTGATTATATATGAGAATCGTTCTGATAAAAAGTATATTTATTGTGTATTTTAGAATAGTACACAATAGATTAATTAACATAAAAAATTAATTAAAAATCAATGCGCGTAAAAATTAAGAATTAAAAGAACTTTGGAGTTACTATGCTTTAGAAATAGTAAAAAAAAAAAAAAAAAAACTAAATAAGTGATATGATATATGAGTAGACATTTAAATGATTAAATATTTGTATCACTTTAAATAATTTATTTTTATTTTTATATTGGATTAAGAAGTAATCATAAATGATTTATCGTCCAAAACCTTTAGAATACATACATAAATAAATAACTAGACTAAAAGTTAGGGTATGTTTTATTTTAATAAAATTTATATTAGTAGACTTTGATATTGCCTTAAAATTCCAAGTGCCGTTTAAAAACTATTTTAGTTATATGTTTTATATATAGAAAGGTATTTCTTGTGGAAAACGAAAATTTTGCATAGTTACAGGAAATTCTACCCAACAGTATTGAATTTTATTAGTCTTTTCAATTGTGCTCTATGATATGAAGATACTGGAAAACACTACCATTATTATAAACCTGATTTTAAATTCCAGAAGCGTAAAAGCTTTCTTGAATTATAGAAATGGCTGAATGTGGTTTTATGAGAACGCACGAAAAAGAATGCTTTTGTACATTTTAAAATAGTAGTGGCAGATTGATTCTCATAAATAACACAAATATTTTGTGACTGTAAAACTATGGATAAGCAGAATTAAATGACTTTTAATTCTTTGAAATTAAAGTTTATAAATATTTCATAATTTTCATAAATATTATATAGGTATAAATGTAAGATGTATATGACGAGATATTTCATTAAATAGTGTACATCAATTACGTGATGGCAGAAGTTGTTTGCTTGCGGTGGCCAGCCAGGAAAAATATTACACTGCCAATGAATTAAAGATGAAGCATCCCAAACGATAACATATTGAGTGACGTTGGAGTTGAAAAATACTATTTTACAGGCATACCAGCGTACATTGCTTAATGATCAACCACAATTAAATGATCAACCACAATTAGTAACAGTGCAGTCATACCAGCATAGAATCGAGCGAATTCCTGTCGAAAATTTCAGTGTGTTTTCTCCGAAAAAGAATGAAACAATTTGAGTTCAACTTCTTTATTAACATTCTCATTACACAAAATGGAGCATTCTCAAATTAGTCAGCACGACATTTAATAACATACATCTTTACGACGAAATTCTAAAAAATCAGTAGACATTCTTCTGATGTTGTGGCTATTTTCAGCAAACGATATCACTAAAAAAGTTATCTTCGGAAGTCGTGTAGTTGGTTTTAAACTCTTTCGTGGATGACTACAAAATGATGTTATCCAATCAAAGCCTCGAATTCCGAAATGACGGCGGATTAAACAAAATGGAGTAAAGCGGTTCCCAAAACGCGCGAAGAAAAAAAATTCTAGAATGTTCTGATCGAAATAGAACGTTTAGAATTCGAATACATTGAAAGCATTGTAAGAGAAAAACATTACAAGCGTCGAAAAAGAAAATTTATTGGCACATTGCCAAAATGTCAAATAAAATACTGGCGAGTAGAAAATACAGATTTATTGAAAAAAATAACAGTAGCATTTTTAATGACGAAAAATTGTAAAATAAAGTGACAAAAATTTTAAATTTCTTCTTCTCTAAACTGCTATAAAGTTTACTTTAAAAGATTAATAATACATAATTAGGATAAATATGAAAATAATCAAAATTTAAACATGCCAATGTTTTATTATTAAATTTGTAGTAATATTGCAGTGCCCTGTTACCTTTTAGAATACAGAAATATCATTAAAGTATTGCCTTTTTTTATTGCAGTTGTGAATTAAATCTCTTTTTGCACTGTTAAAAATTTGCAGCAAACTGTCCAGTCATTTAACCGTTTTTAAGGAAAACGGTTACATAACCGTAATTTAACTGTGTTTTGACTATATTATTGCCCATTTTATTGTCAAAATAGTGTTAAATTACGGTTATGTAACCGGTTTCTATAAAAACTGTCAAATGACTGGTCAGTTTTCTGTAAATTTTTAACAGTGTGGCTTCGAATGAAATACCATGAATTTCTGATTGAAATAAGTGGATTTTGATCTTGGTTTCTCATACATTTATTTATTTAATTAATTAATTTATTTTTTAAATCATGATCTATGTTATCCCCACCTTTTCAGTTTTGACGAAAAATTCAGATACAACCTGTATATGCATACACTACTTTATACAAAACTTAAGTAATTGTTAACGGTAAATCATTTTTCCTTTTTCTACCCTATTCTAATTTTTTGTTGCTATATCTTACAATAGTTTAAAAAACATTATAAATAATACTTCTTATACATTCTTTGAAAATATCTTATTATCATCATCAACAAAATATTTTTTATCAAAAAATCAACTAGTTAACGCACAGAAATGAAATATCTTATATCGGGAATAACGACAGGTTTAATTAGTTATAATATGATTATGAAAATAAGTAAATTGCCAAAAATCTCATGTAACATAGAAAATATCCTTTGAAAAATCTCAAACATGATAAATGAAAAAATATTTTAGCAAAAACATAATTAGTGTTTCATTCCAGCATATAAAAGTAAATATATTTTTTCAAAAGTTCTAATAACACGAAACAAAAGTAAATAAGTTTTTTTTTCTAAATTTTATCTAAATCAACGTGTTTTTGGTAATTATTTTTAATTATTTATCATCTTAAAGACAAGTACGGTTTGAAAGAAGATATATTATATTTCCAATCTGCTAATTATATTTTTCATAGGATAACTTTTTTGACATCTATAGAGCTGAAAAAAATATCAGGCAGAAAGAATCTGAATCTTGGTTCATTAATGCAGCATAAAATGTTAAATTAAAATCCATAATCCTGGTTCAATATTTCACTGCTATATGAAACAAAAACAAAACCTGAATCCTGGTCAAATCCTTTATAATATTTCCCATAAATTTGGTTTAGAGAAAAATCTGAAACTTGGTTCAAGGTTTTAAAATAAAGATTGATCGTTTTGAGAAAAACCTGAATCATGTCTCAATTTTGCGGAATAAATTTGGCTTAGAAAAAAAAATCATTGTTCAACCTTTCACCATAAAAATGGTTAAAAAATTCATTGATATAATACTACTTGTGAAAGCAAAACTAAACTGGTGAAACTTAGCACCAACTTTTTCAATATCTTGGTTGCAGCTAAATTGGCACCAATCTCTTGGTGAAGCGTCGAACCTTATTTTTAATAGTGTACACTACAATGTATTTCTATTTCAAATTTCTTAATATTTCTTTAATAAATATAAACCCATTTATATTGAATAAAATAGAGGTAATGTTGTAATTTCAATGAAATAAATAAATAAAAAAAGAGTAATGGAACTCAAAGAGAATCATTTGAAGAAGAACAATAGTTAAGGAACTATGGAATTTTACTTTAGAAAATTTCTTTTAAAGATTATGAAACACATGAAGCAGGAATTCATCATAAGATTTTATTTTGACTTACGGAAAATTTTATAATTAATTTGCTCCAAAATGTATCTTGGAAAAAAAGTCAAAAAATTAATTTAAAGAAATATTTAAAATTGACGAAAGAAATCTCAAATCATAGTTTGAATGCTGCGTGATACTATACAATCTTTACTTTTTTAATATTCCTAATAATGGATATTTTTATGAAAATAATTATGTCTGACGTATGTTTAACAACATACATTTTAAATAATACAGACGTTTCTTGAGAGGAGACAGTGACCTGTAAAATGAGTCGATGAACCAAAAATTAAAAAAAAATTGTCAAAACTTAAATATATTATAAATATTATAATTAAAATATAGTGAAAACCTACATGAGCTATCCAAAATACCTAAATGTTACAATGCATTTTATGCATGCCAATTCTTCTTCATTTAATTAATTAATTGGTATCAGTTTTTAAATACTTAATACTGCATTATAAATAATAAGGAATCATTTAACAATCATACTTTAAAAGCTTTTAATTTTGATAATTAGTAAAAAAAGAAGTAACAAATAAATGACCAATAGTTACTTAATTTTACCAAAACAATGTTTATTATTGTATGTTATACACAACTATTTCATAAACGAAATTTTTTATACTATAAAGCTATATTTGTAACTAAAATTTAAAAATTGTGGTAAATTAAATTTTATTTAATTCTAAAATGATTTATCACACCGGTCTGGCCACTTCCAAACTTTGGAACCACTGATTACCATTGTGCTTACTTCAACTTCTTTATCTATCTTAATAGTAACAAAATTACCTGGAAAAAAGGAACCCTCATACTCAACAATTATATAGCTGCTGAACTTAATATTACTGTTAGGCTTTTCAATTAACATTTTATCAGATAAACTAGTGTTAATACCTCCAAAAGTCCATCCTTTTATTTGACCATGTAAAGTTGAGTAAGGAATATTATATGTCCTTCTGACTGACGTTATGGCAGACGTCATTGGCGCTTGCTATAATGCTTGTCGACTAGCTTTAACATCTTTGACAGCATCTAGGACTTTTGAGAAGCTCCCTTAAGCATTTTGTTAAATAGAAATTACATTAGGAAAAAAAAAGTGAAAATAGTACTAAAATTGTATTACATAATCCATGTTTATTCCTTCATAAAATTTCCTTTCAAAAAATTGGATGAAATATAATGAAAGACAGTAATTTGGACCATTTAAATTGAGCTCGAATTTCTAGGAAAATTGGAAAAGTGCACTGTTCCATTGCCCCCTACCCCTAGGTTTTAAAACATAGATCACCTTAATTATTTTTTGCTTAAATATATACTGCTATACGTAAAATTTTAGATTATTCTTTTTTTATAAAGAGATGATTTTTCACAGTTTGATTATTTAAAGTAGGCAATTAAGTAATTAGACCAAAAAATACCCCTCTAATAAACAATATGTACAAATACCTAAATACCGTATTTACTCGCGTATTTTGCGCACTTTTCACCATTTCTTCGGTTCTAAAAGTGAAAGGCGCAAAAAATATGCGAGTTTTTATTTTTTTATTTTACAGTATTAATTTTTCTCGAGAAGCATCTTAAAATACAATGAGAGATCGTCTTCTACAAGATGATTATAACATTTTGATAAATGAATAATTAAGATTAACAACATGTATAAGAGTTTCAAAAGTTCGTAGATAAACTTTTGAAGCGTTGCAATATAAACATTTATTTTTTTTTGTTAGTTTTCTAGAGCATTCTACAATAAAATAAGGAAAAAAAAACCTTTTTTTTCTTTGAAGTATGAAAACACCTTAGTATCTTCTATGATATGTATTTTACAGATTCGCGGCCACGAAATTAACGTTTAATTATTTTTATTAGTGATATTGTTCACGCTAATGTAAAATAAGCGTTTTATTCACTCCGAATTCCCCCATCTGCCTTTTTACTGTTTTATTCAACAAACAAATCAACATTTAAATATCACAGTAATCTTGATCCTAATTTTGATCTAATGCTCTAATAAGAATGCGAATCTTTGTTTTTTTTTTTACCTAAATTTTCTTTTAAAAGTACGGGGTGCGTAAAATACGAGGGGTGCAAAATTACGCGAGTAAATATGGTATACAATTCAACATTCAATTATTCATAGTTTCTGCGTTAAAACATCATTTTAATTTAATATAAGAAAATACTACATAAACTTACCTTAACAGATTTGCTGAAAGCCTCTCGGAATTCAAAGGATCCAATTAACCGCTAACAGGTCTATCAAAAAATCAGATACTAAACTGGGATGAAAATTTCTAGAACAACTCTAGCTCAAAATGTGTCGTATTTTCCCGCTTTTGCTTCCGGTAGATGAAACAGACCTTCAATTCATAATTTCGAAGTTGTTATATGACATTCAAAGATAAAAAACGAAAAGAAAATCTTGATTTTTGGATTATTCCCCGCATTTTGAAAGTATTTTTAGAGTTTAATAATTAACTATGTCGACTGCAATGGTAATTTCTCCTACAAGAAAGACTTTAAGTGCAATAACATGTTTCGCGTATTGTTTCTGAAATTCAGATGGTTGATTATGTAGCAATCATATACGATTTTTGCGTTAGGATTTTAGGTGCAAAAACTTTGTCATATTTACGGGTCATCATATCCAGGCAAACTGGCCTTATAATGCAAATGAATTTTCTCAAAATCTTTCGTAATCTATACATCCTAAATTGGTCGCTGCGTTTTAATTATTGTTGAAAATATCCAATATTTCTTAGGAGAAATCTTGATACAAACTGCAGCCAATCTGTGTATAATTTTTAGAAGGTTCAGTTTGAAATGTTAGTTTATTAAGGTCTTTTAATTAGTTATAATGCTAATGTAAATTGTTAATTGAAATTCAGCTTTGTGCCACATTTTTGATTAACAAATTATTTTTATTTTTTAAGCTGTTGGCAGGATTAAATGCATTTTATACGGATTTTAAAAATAAAATTCTTTTAAGTAATGAAATGAAAAAAATGAGGAAAATATCTGGAAAATTGGAACGCATAGAGCACTTAAAAACCCCAAGTAATAAATATTTTAAAAACTATTTTCTATGAATTCGTGATACTGAACACTTCTTTGAAGATTTTATTCTTCAAATAACATAAATAAAGAGAAAAAAAGATTTTTAGAGTCCACCGTCTCCTTTAACTCGTTTTTTCTTAAAACATAAGTTACAGGCAAATTTTAATCCGTGAATAATTAAAAGTTAAACTCTGCAATATTTCTAAAAAGGTTATTTAAAAACGCATTGAGATATATTTCTCACATTTTCATTCTTAAAATTGAATGGAAGCATTTGAACAATTGTTCACCATTTATCACCTTTAAAGTTACAAGAATGCGAAAAAGGATGAAAGTTGTTTTAAACATCTTTCCTTTTTTTCGCATGATACGTAAATCGAGTTAAAATCGACCGATATTTTCTGATCTAAATAACACATGATGAAAAGAAGAATAAAGCTTCAAAATAAATTTTTAAATCAAAAGCATTAAACTTGTTATGTTTAGGCAACTGCTGCATTTGATTTTATTAAAATAAAAAAATCTCTTATAGTAGTTTTAATAATTTAGCAGATTTAAAATATAGTTAATAGCAGTTTTAAATTTGAATGTTAGAGTATTTTATAAACTATGATCAATTTTTATGATTTAGATCTAGACTTTTTATGATAAAACTTAAATGTGTTAAATAAAATGCAAAGATTAAAAATAAAATAAAAAAATGACTATTATGGAAGAATTTGAAGTTATAAAAGCTATAAACATTATTTTATTCATCATAATTTTTGTCGGGTTTTTAATAAAGTCAAATTTACTCAAAATAAGATTCATTGTAACTGTGTATTTCATTGTAACAGTAAACTACAACACAGCAACTTTTTTATAATGCTTAAAATAAAATTCCTGAGGAATTAAGCGATAATGTATTTCATATAAAATATACTGGAAAGGCATACATAATATCATATATTTAGTTAAAAAATATACTGTTGTGCATATGGGCATTTATAATATACTGCAAAGGAATACATAACATCATATATTTAGTTAAAAAATACACCGCTGAGATAAGGACATTTGAATGAAATAATTTATAACTTGGGCATGCGCCAACTATACCAAAGATTTTTTTTCATGATTTGGTAGTCAATTCTATAGAGTAAAGCATTTAAAAAGACCAGTCAAATATCGTGCAAACTCAGAAAGATACCAGCAATAGAGTGAGCTAATTGACAAATTCGGGGGGGGGGGAACTCCATTGGATTATATGGGATTTCCCCCGGAATTTGTCGATTAGTTCATTGTATTGCTGGCATATTTCTGAGTTTTCATGACATTTGACAGACCTTTTTATATGAGTTACTCTATAGAATTGACTACGAAATCATGAAAAAAAAAATCTTTGGTATAATTCGCGCATGCGCAAGTATAAATTATTTCATACAAATACCCATATCTCATCAAACATTCAATATTAATTTTTTAATTGCAGTATATTGTTTCTACTGTTCTTGAAGTTCCAACATGTGCTTTACATCCTCGAATTTCAAGGACAATTAGTCAATAATTTCAGTAAATATTCGACAAACCATGTAAAAAGCGAAAGCTTCCGGTCACTCCCCCTTAACTTTCGGACAGCTGTGTATATACAAATCAAAAGAATGCGTATAGTATATATAGGAATGTCTTTTTAGTTCGACATAATTTGTGAATAATAAGAGTTCCATCTAAGTAACTTAGATAATGATGTACTATATACTTCCCGAACATATATCTCCCTACATTATAAACTCACGAATAATGCAAAGAAAAGTGGGCATTGCCTATAAATGACCAAAGTGCGGATGTTGTTGACTTAAAAACTTCCAAAAACTGTTAAAAACACGTAGTGAAAATGATAAAAAGGAATTTAAAATTTCTTATAAGCGACTTTAAAGCAATAATAAATCATCTTTTCTACTGGTTCAGTGCTTACCGATTAACTTTGATTTGCAGTACAGAATTTGCTTTGAAACATAGCATATTAATAAACATAACATAGCATATGTTTCAAATGCCAGTTACTTGTAAATCCTTCCAGAGCAGTCAGAATGCAGTACAACCCTGGCTATCTGTAATATCTAGGGAAGAGACAAAAATCGATATAAAATATTTTTGAGTTATCAAAGTTTTCAAAAACTAAAAAGGGAATCCCACAAACTAATTTTTGGGGGATAAAAATTTGATGCATTAATACGCACATTCTAAAAATATTTAAAAATACTCCTTTCAAATTTTGTTGTACAAGTAACGTGTTTTGCAAATTTATTGTAAAAATACACATTTTTAGAGGTAAGTATTTAAGTGAAAGTTGCCGTTTTACAAAGTATTTTTCAACTGTACATTTTTTCTCCAAAGTAAGCAATGACATCAAATGTTTCAGAACCAATATTTTTCGATGATTCAAGAAAAGTCAATTTTTCCAAAAAACCGATCGATTACACTTTAGCTTTAAGTGTTCAGAGTAAAGACATTATGCTCTTTAGCTCACAGACTATCAAAGCCTGAGAGTTAATGTGCCCGCCGTTTCTGTACGTACGTACGTATGTATGTTTGTACGTAAGCACGTATGTACGTAACGCGATAACACTTGATAGAAATAACCGTTTTGCTTCAAATTTTGTTTATAGGTTCATTGTGATAAGGCACTTTCCTGATTAGTTATGGGGGTTCATTGGTTAAGTATAAAAGGGGGAAAGGGGGGACTAATCCCCTCTTAATTTATTGAAGATTTCTTTCGTTTTCAAGGGGCATTTTTCTTTTAAATAAGAGTGTAATATACAATTAGTGTGAATAGCCTGTGAGCTCAATGCTAATCCCCCCCCCCCTATATTTCGATAAAGGGGTTTTTAATGCAGAATTATCCTATTTTCTTCAAATTTTGTACATTGGTTCATTTTTGTAAGGCGCTTCCCTGATTAGTTTTGTGGATTCATTGGTTAAGTATAAAGGGGTACGGGGGGGAGGGGCTAATTCCTCCTTAATTTAGATAAATGGGCTTTTCATGCAGAATTATCTGATAAGCTTAAAATTTTGTATATATGTTCATTGTAATAAGGCACTTCCCTGATTAGTTTTGGTGTTTATTTGTTAATTATAAGGGGGGGGAACGGGGGATGGTCCCCTTAATATATTGTCGATTTCTTTATTTTTCGAAGGGCTTATTTCAAATCCTTTGAAATAAGAGTATAATATACAATTAGTGTGAATTGCCTGTGAGCTCAATGCCATCTGTTTAACTTGGCAGTTTTCTTTTTTATTATAACTTCAGATAACATTTGACAGAGTTACGAAGTTGCTATGATCACCGTAAACGCCTACCAAAACGACATCATCTCCGGGGAGCGGATCTTCGAGGGACACCCAACTTTATTTCGTCATTACAAAAATCAATTTTTTTTTAAAACTGTAATAAACAAAATACAAAATGAATTTTTAAAATATCTTGTTTCATTTTCTTAAGACAGAATTCCCTAAAATACACGTCTTATTTTTGACCTTGCAGACAGGTATCACCCCTTAAACGGTAACTTTTTCGATATCTCGTTGGTGTAGTTCTTCATTTTCATCGATGGAAAATTCTGCATTTATGCTCGCAACAATTTATCAATCATATCATATCATATCTATCATGCCACCTATTTTAAATTCATTATTTACTTTCAAGAAATCTTCAAATGAAATGGCAGTGTTAAATGACTTTCGTACTGATGCCTACTGTTCTGGATTTATTTGACCCAGATCACGCGATAATTGGTACTACAACCAATATTGTCAACAGAAAAACGTCAACTGACTTATATTTGTGGAAAAACAAATTGATATAATAAGGGTTTTGAAAAGAAAAATCGAGTTAACGTTGAAAAATATGTAAGAATTTCGATGAAAATGTAGAGAAAACTTTTTATTTCGAGGTTCTAAGTGTTAGGAGAAAAGGAGGTCCGAAAAATAAAAGTTTGGCTATATTCATAAACCTGTTGTGAATTAAAATGGTTAAGGGATGTAAAAATTGTAAAAATTTACTGATACCTTGAAAATAAAATTACTTTTTTGAAAGAATACGACGTATTGCATTCAGCATTGTCATATTAAAGAATGTTTATATAATGTTATAAAATTGAGTGTTTCTTAAATTTTTGTTTTCAGCAAATTTAATATATGTAATTTTTTTGAAAACACGAAAATGCAAGAAAACGACCTAAAATATTTAAAAATGAATTCAGAATATAAAACAGTTTTCAAAATATTTAATATTTCCTTGCAAAATAGTAAAAAAAAATACACTAACAGAATAAAAAGGTTCAAAAATGAAAACTGTGCAAAAATATAAAATGTTCTGTACATCTGAATCTTGGTAATGATACATACCACACATATGCTTCAATTAGAAAAAAATAAAATCTGCTTTCTAATTTTTAAAAATTATTCACAACTGAAAATCATTAGCCTAGTATAAAATTGTATAATAAGTCAATAATGTATAATTAGATGCTGCACTTTTTATTTATTTATTGAAATTTATTAAAAACTAGAAATGATGAACATTCGAACAAATTTTGTCATTTTAAATTTCAACTTTTACTTCGAATATCCATCACACAATGAAGAACAATAGGGCTCCGTATGTAATTAAACGTAATTAGATTTTTATTTGCACAAGGTTAAGTAATTTTTTATTAATTTATTTGTTAACAATAACTTGAGATTTCATATAACATTAATATTCAGAAAAACATCATAGAAATATTTTGATAAATAATAAAATCTTCTTATCCATCCTTTATTTGTATTGTAAACAATTTTAATTACGAATACCGTACCAAATGATGATATTTTTACGTAATCTTTAGAATAGATGTAATTAATTAGATATTTGGCAATAGTAAATAATTAAAAAAATAGCACAGATGTTCATATTTATTTTAGTTGTTAATTGGCTGTAAAAAATATCTAGTACATTTAAATTAATATTAAGGATAAAAAAGTAAATCAATTCATTAATTACTATAACTTTATTACAAGAATAGGAAACATGTTTAATTAATTAAAAGTATCCGTGTATGAATGCACTTCTGTTTTTAAAATGTTTTTATTCAATTTTGAAACTTTATTGAAAGACATAATACAATATGCATTTTTAATTTTGAGTAAACCTTACTCTCAATTTTGCGCTAAAAAATATGTGCTATTTTTTCTTTTGTACAAAAGATAATTTGATATTCCACTGTTACCAGACTCAGAATAATTAATTTAATACTATAAGAAATAAAACACCCACAATGATGTGCTGCTTTTTTAATTATACCTAGATCCTTAAAATTTTATAAAACAATTACAAAAGAAAAATTCAGGTAAATTTTTCGGCTAATTATAACTGGATGATTAAGAAAAGATTGGAAAAATTTTAAGGGGTGGTAGAAAACAAGATTACAACAAAAATTGTTGTATATGAAGATATGTTCACACTCAAAATTATGGGGTGTCTCAATGCAATCCGAACATGACTATTGTTCATATCTTTAAGAAGATTAAAGGTATTTCAAAGAAACTTACAACTTACCTTACTTTGCGTGAAATGCAGTAGCCTCATGAACAGTGAAAGAAGTGTGAAGTATTTCCGTATGTGAAACCGTGTTACTATAAATTGCATTTGAAAATATGGAGCGTCTAGTTCAGCGCAGTTTGGATTGGGATGTCGTCTTTATATTTTTTCTTGTGATATCTTTAACATTTCCCAGAACAAAGTCAAATCCGTTACAAATTTCGTTAAAATAACTTCGTTATGTTGCTGATGCTATGTTAGCTGACTGAAAAGTGATAGAAGTGTGAAGTATTTTATTAAGTGAAACCGTATTACTGGCAATTACATTCTTGAAAGTATGGAGCGTCTAGTTCAGTACAATTTGTATGTGGATGGTACCTTTTTATCACTTCCCGTGATATATTTACATTCTTGCACAATTTTAAAAATATCTTCATCATTGTTAAAGTTATGAACAAAAAAATCCGAATGCGGAATGAAGTGAGATATTTTGAATGAACTCTCAGCCCTTTTTGACTGAATAAGTAGATTGCGACCAATGATGTACGCTAATGGCGCCCGGTGCATGTAAAATCTGTCGTGGGTGCAAAGTCCTCCAAGTTCCCTGGGAATTATACCCCTGGGGGTGTCTAGTCAGGTGAAGGTCTCGTCACCTGATCAAGGTTCTAAATTACGAGACCAACCCGTATAGCGATGGCATGACGTATAGGTGTGATGCCAAGCCCAAGTCCATACAAAAAGAATAATATCAATTAGCAGCAAAAATGGGAACAAAACAAAGACCTCCACATAGCCGTCCTGCCAGCAATGGCCAGCTGCTACGCGCACCGGTGCCAGGCACTAAACCCGTTTAAGCTAAAGAAACCTGGCAGGTAGGGGCGTGGTCGCCGGTATATAAAAAAGTGGATTGCGATCCTAGTTTCTCATAAAAATTGTTTGTTGTAGTGTGCTATACCACCCTTTAAGTTAGTCTAACATATTTTTATACAGAATATTAGTTCATGTGGCGATAGACAGAGAGAAATGACAAAATATGTTAAGAAAAACACTTTTTGAACAGTAAATCAAGATTGCAATCTATATATTTAGACAAAAATAGAGAGTATAACATTTTAAGTTGTTCCTGAATTTCCATTATAACTTTATGTATAGTGAAGACAATGTAATAAAATTTTTAACAGAAATCCAAGAAGTGATGGAAGCCGACAGTATTTTGGTTAGAGACACCGTACATGCTATCAGCTATATTTCGAAATTAGGAGCATCAAGGCCACTCTATTTTGTACATCAATGTTGTTCCTTTCCAGTACTTGCTAGCACACTAACAGTGGTTGCGAGCTCATTTCAGAAAATATAAGGAGAATCTGCTACAAAATCTTCATTATTGTCAAAATTATTAATGAATATTCGGTTTGAGTTTGGAAAAACATTCCCTGTAATATTGATTAATAAGTGGATTGTTATCCTGGTTTCCTACAAAAAGTGTTTGTCTGGACGTGGACAAGCAAGTCTCTCAATTTGTCGTCACATCAATTGAACACATTTAGTATAATTAATTTATATATTTTTATCCAAAACTATAAAACCTATGCTCTGCTTTTTTTACATCCCAGAAGATATTATATAAACACCGATCGTCAGCATCTGTGACATATACTTATGCCAAGGGTAGCGAATCTATTGTACGCGTTCCTCAAAGTGCCACGCTACGACAACTACTAGGGCATGCGAAAAATTTAAAATTTAATGATCTTATATAGATAAAATTCATTTTGCTTTTTGTTATAACAAATAAAATTTTGTTTAACACGTACAGACTATCGCAAATAATGCAGCTAATTTTGCATGAATTATCACATCAAAAAAAATTTTTTTTTTTTTTTAGTGCTAATGTAATCGACACCCAACTATTTTGCCTTTTTTATGTGGATTTCAAAAGCTTTATTTCTTCAATTTCATTTCATAATGTATCACTGCAATAAAACGACGAATGAACTGAATTTTGCTATGCATATTATTAAAAGTAACAACATATGAACCAGGTGTCCATGAAACGTACAAAAGCAAAAAGCATTTTTTATGCAACTTGCATTATTAAAAGTTAGATGTTACATTAATGATACGTTAAAAATTAATAAAATAAAAATACGTAATTTTTTCTTTATGACAGTATGTGCCACTTAAATGAATTTAATTTCCGAATCGGAATTTTATTAAATTAATGGTTCATTCCAATATACAGGAAATCACATTTTGATTTTTGTTCTTAGTTATTTAGTCCATGCGATAGATTCTAAAGACTACTGTTTTGTAAAAGCAGTCAATAATGCAATATATTTGTTTGTAATCGTTCGGCATGTTACAACATTATTGATACTGCTTGTGAATTTTGGCACGGCGCGGCGTACGTAAAAATGCTCTCCATCGGCAGTTTACACACATGTGTTCAGTAAAGGCCTAGAAGAACAGCTCCGATGATAATACAGCAATGTCTCTTTGCACACTGCCTTATGAATATTTAAAACCATTATTGCTGCGAACTGAATCTTATGCTTCCATTTGTTGGCGCGAACAGAACTAAAGCGGAAATATTTTGATGTACAGTTCTGGAAATCCAAAACTGTGTACCACTCTACTAATTCTTTGACAATTAATCATATAAAAAAGATATAGGTATCAATCGACAGGCAATTATGACTTTACTAAATAATGCTGTACATAAATTTTGCTTATTAGGTCATTTACATATTAAAAATTATAAACTAAATTTCATTTTTTAAAAGGTAACATCTACTTTTGACACATTTTTGAGTTTATTGCATCAAACCAGCCTGGAAAAATATACATTTTATCATTTTATGCATTTTGTAAAAATATTTATAGTCATAAAAGATCAAATCTTGCGAATGACAATGTTAAATCAAAGTGAAAAACATTATTTCATATCTCCCCAAAAAATCATCTGTTTGCAATGTTTTTTTAAATTAAAAAACATATTTTTTTTAATCGTTTATTACAGAAATCGCATAACTGACAAAATCTTAGATAAAGGAATTATCACTGGTTTCCTTAAACTGATTGATAAACATTTTGATTGCTACAAACCCCTCCAAAAATATCATTCTTTAGAAATCCCAGAAAAATATCTTCTGTTCTTATCGATTGGTCCATGGCGAAATCAACATTACAAAGACCAGAAAATGTGTACAAAAGTTTCTTTGTATAAGATTAGTTTTATTACATTTAGACTTTCTATAAAAATTTTCCGTTTAAAAATTGATTGATACAAGTAATTTCTCCTATACGACCTTAATTTTATTTTTCTAAATTTAGGGACAAACTCCTAACACAGTTTTTGATAACGCTATGAATATTTGATTAAAAAGTGCATAAACTATGTATTTTTAATAACTGCTTTAATCCAAGGCATTCAAAACTAGTGTCAAAAAGTACGTATTTCTATTCGAAAAACGCTAGTTGATACAATTTTTAATGTGTACGAAATCTTTCAAAGCATAATTTAAGAATAGCTCTTATTAGTAGACTTTATGTCAATTGATTGGTAGCTGTATATTCTTATATATAATTATCTGCAACAGGTTTAGTAGGGGAAGATGTTTTATGATGCCAGTAATAGTCCTTGTATAAGGTACAGTAAAACAAGATTTGCACTGGCATTTAAACATTCTTTCTTCGATTACCTGCATTTTTTTCCCGATGGCTATTAAACAATATTAGTAATTTTATACATCTTTTTAAAATGATTCTAATTTGGTATGAAGAATAGTAAGAACTAAAAGAAAAGAATTCGTGTGATTAAATCAATTTCGTCTTTTTCTAAGAAAAAAAGCAAAGTTATTTTGAGGTGTGATTGAATATTTTGCTTGACGCACGCGTAGGAACGTGATCACTATCTTTAAAAAATGAAACTTTTATACATGACATCGAAATTTCACATTTCAATTAACAATTCTAAAAAATGGAACTGATATATTTTTTCTTTGGAAAATTGTTTGTAGAAATTTTCAGCAAATTTGAAGGCTATCAGTTAGTATACTTTATTTTACCCTTCCTGTAATTCTCTTTGAGTAATGCACTTTTACAGACATGCTAGGATATAGGGATATATATGCAAAGGAATATTTTGGGAAGGATGTTTAACTTATTTTTATTGTTATAAGATTTCACAGTATTCACAAATGGAATAAAAAAAAAAAAAAAACATATATTCACATCATTAGTAACAGAATTTAATAGCTGACAGATAATTTAAAACTACGTTAATCCTGGTAACTGACAACTGGTAACAGGATTTAAATGCCAATGATAAGATATTTGTTAAATAAGATTTCTTATTTTAGTATATTTTCCATTTTTCAACCAAGATAGTGTTAACTATTTTTTATTCTGTCAGCCTCTTAATAAATGTCACTTTGTAGGTTTTTTCCTTTATTTTTTTAGTGTGATGCGTTGTATCATTATTGCAGAAAATTCCGTCAAAAATATATAGTTAAGAGTCAAAACAAGTATTTATACATAATTTACTTTTCAAATGAAAAATATATTATTTTTGCAAACTTTTAAAACACCTTCATAAGACAGGAAATGTGAAATATTCAGATTTAGCACAAAAAAAAGAAAGAAAAAAAAAGCATAATACAAAACAGATTTTCCATAGTCGTGCAAACTCTGATAAGTATAAAAAAAAAATGAAAAAGCAGATTTTTTTTTTATTTCCTCTTTTTATTACATCACCGCTTTTAATTTCTGAAACTGGAAGAAATCGTACTCCATAATATGTTTCATTTACTTAAAACAAGGCTTCAAATCCAGAATTATAATTGTTTTTACATTTCTAGACTAGAAAGTAAATTATCAAGTATCATTTATATTAAAAAAAAATCAAATAAATAAATTTTCTCATGGATTATTTTAAAAATTTAACTAGAAGAGACGTAATACAAAGGAGATGTGCATTCTTATGAAAGTATTTTTTTTAAAACATAATAGTTAGTGGTCTAAAGATCATTAATGTTGTTCGTGTAAAATACAATTTTTGAAGATATTTGAAAAAAATAAATTTAATAACAGACAGGTGAAGAAAGGGTATTGAGGGTGATATAAAAATAGTAGTTATAATGATTTTTTTTTTTTTTTTTGCTGTGCAAGAATTTGTTTTGCATGCCCATTAATTCCAGTGGAGGCAGGGGGAGGATAATTTAATATAATAAAAACTAATTATGAATCAATTAATATAATTTTTAGGTATGATTAAATAAGATAAAAGATATTTTGAAATGTGACATTTGAACATTGTGACATAAAAATGAGATTTGGCGCCATTTACTAATGTTTTTACAGCACTTTTTTGCTGTGCTCATATAACGCACTCGGCGCTAATGGGTTAAAGTTGAAAATCTAAAAATCTAAAATTTTGATAGAAGTACAAAGTTTAATCTCACATATTTTATTTCTTGGTTATATTTTAGACAGACTCTTAAAAGCCCTAAATATACAAAAATGTGTTTTGATCTATGCTTTTAAGCAAAATAAAATAAAAGCTAATATGTATACTTTTATATATTAATCTGTGTTCAAATTATCCGGGAAAAAAAGAACATAAAAATGCATTGAATAAATTTATTATTATCGATTTATCGATAAATATCGATATGCCAGTTTATGAAATGATGTACCAAAACAGTTTTGGTCCCATTATGAGTAAAAATATCTGAAAACGGCTTTGTTAAGGTCGGTGTGTTCAATTAAATTTAAAAACACCTTCCTGCTGTTTTTAATATGCTAAATATTAGCAAACAATGGTCTATTAATGGATTTCTAGGCAGGCCAGTTTGCTGTCTATGAAAAATATTCGCTATATTTATATCCTTATATTAAAGAATAACAACACTTTTATTAAACTTTCAAAATACCTTTCTCAATATTGATGCAAATATATTGTAGCTCGACTTCAAAGCAGAGAAATGTAAAAATATATATTAGTAATAAATCTTAAGGCCTTTGTTTTCTTTTTCAATGTCCTCCTCTTCGGAAGTAATCGCGAGTTTTCAAATTTTAAAAATACCTTTTTATAATTAAGCAAAATAAGTTGTTTGTTAATTATCTAATATTATTGCACTTGTGTATCTCAACGGACATTTTAATTAATCCTAAAAATGTAAACTGTAGTAGGCAAGGTACAAATTTCTTAATTAACAAAAGTAAAAGTGCTGTGTTACAGAGAGAACATCGGAATTTCTATGTAGATTTTTCTAACTATCTGCAGTGGAAAGTTAGCTATCACGATTAAGTCCAACTTTCACGTTTGCATTGCCGAACAGTTGATGTCGGTTAAGGGGTTTTCGAATTGCAGACAACTTTACGCCCAGTCTATTTGTGAGTGCAGTTTCTTGTATTAAATTCAGCCGTTGGGAAAAGTTCAGATGTAGTATTAACTACAAAATAAAAGAACAATGACAATGAAAAGGATAGATGTAAAGTTAAGAAAAGAGATTATAACAAATTTGTAATTAAAAAAAGTAAAGCGAAGGAGATTAAGGATAAAGTCTAAATATTGGGAAGAAAGTGAAATGGTATAGCTGTAGTTATAACTAATTACTAGTAAGGAAGTTGAAAAAGTAAAAAAAATAGGGTTCGGAATATGTTCGCGAAACAACACATAAATGCCAGGTGGTGAAAAGGCGGACAAATCATAAAAAAGGCACTCAAAAGATCCATACATTTTTTTTTTTTTTGGGGGGGGGGGGGGTGTATAGGTTAGATGTTAAGTTTTAATTAAGAAATTATGTATTTATAATGCGGAAAAATTACAAAGTATAAATAAAAGAGAGTACAAAAGCATGTTACTTCACATTTACTTTAATTAAACTGATAAATTTTTATTTAATATTTTTTAATTACTTTTTCCGGTAAGTGTTCAAACAACATTTTTATGCAAAAAGGAAGAGGGCATAAGCGTTTGAGTCAGTGCTGTCTATAGTTGAAATTTAAAGTCGCAGTGACTTTAAAATTTTTATGTTTCGCGTACCCCTTGAAGAATTAAATATATATACGTGACATACCTCTTTATTTTTAGGGTTCCGTACTTAAAAAGTAAAATTGGAACCATTATAAGAAGATATGTGTCTGCCTGTCCGTCTGTCAGAGGCCTCTTTCTGGCAAACTATGGGACGTGGAAAGTTCAAACTTGGGAAAGTTATAAAGCCTTTTTATCCACATATTTTACAGATTATTAGCCATTCACAAATATGTTTAGGAAAAATTTACGGGCTAATTAAGTTAATTGAAAAAAAAAAGTTTTATTTTTGTATATAAAGTGGGTTATCGTGTGAAAAATCTCGTAATATCGAAATAAAAATATGTAGGTATTATATTTTAGGATTATAGGTATATTTCATTATTTATATATTATATAAATAGGTATTATTTTTTCAGAGATATCGTCAAAAATGCACCTAAAAATATCTTAACCCCCCCTCTATTTCCTAATCTATTGAAACTAAAATTATGAAAAAAATTAGGGGTAGTAGAAGTTTATTTAAACCTTGCATGAAAACTATTGCGATTTTCCTAGGTAAATAGTTTTCTGAGAAAAACGCATTTTTCTGTTATACACAAACTTACTTTCCGGGTGGTCATCGGGGGATTGACGGGCATTGGAGGTATGTATCAAGATGAATCATCGAAGGATATTTGATAATGATTTTCGAATAAAAAATTATCGGTAATTAGCCGAGATATTAACTAAGTTACTTGAAAAAAACCTCTCTTTTTATGTATCGTGTAGGGTATCGTTTAAAAGATCTCGTAACATCAAACTCAAAAATTTATTTGTTTTAATTTTAGGTATAATATTTTCAGAGATATCATCGAAAATACACTGGAAAAATATGCCCCCCCCCGCCTTCTATTTCCGAACTGAAACGAAAATTATGAAAAAAATAGGGGTAGTAAAAGTTTATTAATTATTAAATAGTAATTAATACATTTACTGTACGGAACCCTTTGAGCACGAGTTATACTCGGAATTGACCGATTTATTTTTACTCGTGAAAGTCATGAATATAAAAATAAAAACAAAAAATCTTTAAAATGGATTGATATAAATAAGCATGCTTTTATTTTACATATAATGCAAGTTTTAACACCGTCGAAACGAGCGCTGTTTTACTATACCACAATTTACGAATAATAGTTTTTGCTTCATTTAATCAAAGAAATTCTGACGAAAAAGACGAAAAGAGATAGCAAGTTTTTTAATGCGGCGGGTGCGTTTGTATACCCTTGCTATTTGTAGAATTTTCTCTGTTGATTTACTGAGGTACTGTTATAAGTCATATTTAAAATCTAGTGTGTTGTTACCAGGGGTTTACAAATTTGATAAAATCTGAAAAAATTGTAATAGCTCAGCAAAAAATCAGCAAAAAATTGTAGTCGCTAGTAAAAAATACTTCCCGCCCCCATCATTGATTTAAATAAAACCATAAAAGTTTTTTAGGATTTAATTGAGAAAAAAATAATAACAAGCATAGTTTAGAATAGTACATAATTTTGATACATAATATAAACTAAGTTTTCTAATGAAACTTAACGTAATAATGTATCTCTAAAAAAAGGAAAAATACTGTAAAGGCTGTTAACTAGCATATTCCAGAAATTCTGATTTCTGAATGCTTCAAATGTTAGAATAGTTGAGTGCTATAATTTTTTGCCTGTCGAAGTCAGCATTTTTATAACATTGTATACAATTTCACATGCCACAGAGATTAGATTGACACTATTCATTATTGCTTAATTGAAACATCCCCTCTTCCCCACAGTCTAACCACAAGACTTGCTGGAGGGCTAGAGCGGAAATGAATGGTGTTTTCTAAACTTGAGATCCAAAATGCCTTTTAAACTTGGTTCTTCCATTAAAAGTACAAGAGAAGAGGAAGATCACTGCTTGAAGCGTACGAGCAGGGGTGGAAAAGAGAAAAAATACCGTTTGTGCTTAGGTTGTATTTTTAGGTGAATTTTTGTAGTTAAAAAAAAACGCCAGATTCAATAACTTGGTCGTTAGATAAAAAAAACTTGGTTGCCAGTGACAACCTGGCGACCGCATTTGTCAAGCCCTGGCTGTTACATATATATTTAAAACGATCAATGAGACTAACACATGTAGAAGCAGCGTGTCGTGTGCTCCTTATTGACACAGACGCATCGCAAGTTGTTTGTTGACACTAAATCCTTTTTGCATACCACGGAGAGGTACATGAACCCCACTTTGAGAAACACTGTAGTCTAGTGTATAGTTCCTCTTCTGTCTTCTTGGATATAATTTTGTCATATTCAGTATTTTGTATTTATATATAACCTGGAAATTCAACAATTTTGGATGAATGAAAATAATTTAGCAGTTTTATATTTATCTTCTTCAGAAATTTTATGTAAATGAACGATTACTGCTATGCACACTATTTTCTGTAAGAAAATATTACAATGCAACTGTATTATAATACATATCGACTTTATTATAATACATAACAATTATCGGCCATAGTCCATAATGTATACGAATTCTTTTTATTCTCCCTCTAAACGAACTCTAAATGAACTACATGCGCTCTATTTTGAATGGGGAGCATACTATAGCAAAACTCAATAACATATACATTTCTTGGCATTTCAAATATATTTACGAAAGTTAGAAAGGAGATAGACAGACAGACTAACCGAAGTTTGAACATTTTCAACTAAATTGGAAAGGATAAAAAAATAAGAGATTAAGTTAAGTTAATATTTGTTATAAAAATATATTCCGCATATACTTTAATGTCGTCACATTTTTACTCTTAAAACCGATTGCAAATATTTCAAGAATTGTTCATTATGTATCAGCAATAACGTTACAATATTGCGTAAAAGCATAAAAAACGAAACATCCTTTAATTTATTCTTGAAACATTTTTTGCTTCTTTTCTAACCTTATAAGCGTAGGTCAAATTAAAACCGACAGTTATTATTTGATTCAGAAAAACACTTGAAGAAAAGAACGATAAAGTTTCAAAATATGTTTCTAATAAATTTATTTTTAGGAAACTGCTGCATTTAATTTTTTAAGTAAAAATTTCTGTCACAATAATTGTAAGATTTATTTCTGAGTATTTTATAGTATTATTATAACTTTTTAAGAATTTGGCCTAGGTTATGTATGATAGTACTTACCTATGTTAAATAAAGGATAAAGGATGCGGATATTAAATGAAAATAAATAAAATGGGTATTTTTTCAGAGTTTATTTAAACAGAAGTTTTTGAAATTTTTCAATAAAACTTTTAAAATTAATTAATGTCATCGAAATTTTAGGTAGATTTGTTAAAAATTCAAATTAATTGTAAATAATATTAAACTGAATTACAAATTACAACACAGCAACTTTTTTTTACAATGCCTAATATAAATCAGATTTAAAACGGTAAGTAAATGATATGCCACATTAACCTGCACTGTAAAAATTACATAACATATGATATATTTAGGTCATGTAAAAATACACAGGAAAGGAGTATTACACGGTTCATAGAAATGTCACTTTATCTCGAAATAGCTATAAAATGGAGCAAGCTACAGCTAAGCAACATCTGTAAGTGCCTGAATCACTCATTAGATTGCACCAGCACTGTAACTTCCCAAGTAAGTCCTCAGGAATGTCATCCACGGAGGTTGTTCCCTAAACGTACACAGAAGTAGAATTCTGGGAAAATCCTTAAAATACCTTTATTTTAGTATCAGGAGAAATTTGGGGTGACGTGGAGCTCCCGAGGAGGATTTCAGGAGCATTGATGCTATGGAATATATAGTACATACTTTGCAGTATGTATAACATGACATGCATGTATAATTTAAGGATACGATCTAAAACCAGCCGCGTTTAATTAGAAAAGTGATCAGGTTTTGACACAGCTTGAAGTAGCCTGTTGATGGAAGACATCATTTCTTCATTTCGTTTGAGCGGTGGTGAAATAGTACGCATATAAATATAAGTCATTATAATATCGAGATAAGATTGAATTTTGTAATTTATTAGTTAACTTTACCTGAATCCTGATTTGCAATACAAAACATTAGTGAACAGCTTAACATCCAGGGATGCAAACACAAACTGCTTAATAAAACCTTCTCTGTTTAATTGTGTACAATTCTTCTCTATACAGGAGCTGAACTCCCTTTAGAGTGGATTTCCAAGGAAGTCCATTTTTCCCCCGTACTAACCGAACTCCGCATTAAGTATCTAAATGGTTTAAAATAATTCCTTTCCTTGACTAAATTGAATTCAATTTTTAACAGAAATTACATAGGTTACCAACTTAAGGCTAAAACAAACAACATTTTATTTAATTTAGAATATTTAATTAACAAACAAATTAGTGACAATTTGTTAATGCAAAAGAATAAAAAAGACAAACAAAATGTTCCAAGAAATTGCCGTACTTACACAATTTAACTTTAATTAAAGTAATCTCTCCTTTTCTTTGCGTTACTTGAACAAATGATTTTTTTTCACCATCATCATTTTCCAGTTTTGCGACACATTCAAATATTTCGTCTGTTGTATCACATTTCGATCGGTAATATCTGCGAACAGCCATTAGCAATACTTGAATTTCTAAGGTTTCTGCTGGTAGAAAGTTTTCTTACTCGTCATCAGGCTCTGACTATCGCACGGGCATCCGGGGTCCATGCCCTGGGCATGAAATTTCTGAGAAGCACGAAAATTTCATAATTTCATCTAAATTTCCATTAAAAAAATCATAATTGTGCCAACGTTTTTATTTCTTTTAGAACTTTTGTTTGCACTCAGTATCAGTTTGGTTTTATCATTTAATATCAATAACATCATTAATAAGTAGACTTCTTATTATTTTTTAGTAAATGATGTACTGCATTTATCAAGCCATTCAATTTCATCATATTGCATATTTATTCGAAAAGTGCGTCATATGAAAAAATGTTATATTTGAGATATTAATACGATGAAATGACAAAAATATATCTCAATCTATGGTTAAAAGCACATTTCAATAAACAATAGAAAAAAAATATTTTTATTCCTGGAACCGTTTTTCAGTTTTCCAGAAGACACTTTTCAAATAAACGTGCAATATGTAAAAAAAAAAAAAAAAAAAAAAAAAAAGACTAGTATCAGTAAATCCACCAATCTAAGGAGGCAGAAAAAATTGAAAGTGCACTAGGCACAAAAATTTGCTAGTCGGGGTCTGCTCTTCATCAGTGTCACTGACAACTTCTTGATTTCTAAACAATCAATGATATCAAAGTTGCTTTTGAAGAAATATTGTACAAAAGCATGTTTCGATTCTGATCTGTCAGTTTGTGAAAAAATGTCCGCATTAATTTACCACATTAATTTCAAGTAGAAAATTATGGTGAAAACGAAATTGTCTTCATTAACCAACGATACGTTTTAAGCGGAGACGCATTAACGAGAGTCCACTATATATACATATTTCTAGAAAATATTATTATTAATGAAAGTATAAACTCTTTACAAAATAGACGTTTTTTAAAAAAACTATTACATTTTACTTAATGCTCTAACAAAAGAATGAAACAATGTAAATACAAACCATTAAATTTTACAATCCTAAATTCGATTTTTATACAAGTTTATATTGAAAAAAAATGCAGAATGCCTGATGAAAAAAGATGCATTTTTTCTCATTTCTTTTTATTCTCTTAACTTTGTCTTTTTCCTGAGCTATATTACTAACTTGTGACATATGGTATATCAAATAATGATTTATCTTTTTTTTTTCTCGTCTTAACTCAATAAGACAACTGTAAAAAGTGTAAAATATTTTCAGCTGCTTTAAGTGCTTTTTGAATAAATATCGTTACTTAGAATATACAGAAAGTATGAATTTATATTAACACTAGCAAGCTACGCCTGCTATGCTGGCCAATTTCTCTTAACGAACCTTTAATCAAACAAAATATTGACATTTCATAATTCATTTTTATATTTTAACAGAATAATAAGACTACTATTAATTTGTGACTCGTGCTATAGCCAATATACACGTCAGGACACATCGCCCTTATCATTATCTTTTTATGCGTGAAGTTTTCGCTATAGTACTCCATTCTGAAATTTGGTAATTTTTGAAATTCAATATTTGAAAAATGGCATAATAATTAGATTTGAAATTTATATCAAGAAATATACAATTGTTTATCTTGCAAACTCAGTTTGTCTAACAATTTTCTGACAAATACTTTTCGAGCTATTATTTTTTTCACTAACTTCAAATGTTTCATTTTCCGAGATTAATCTGTGGCAAAGATTAGCGAATAACCCAGTCGTCAGCAACGCATAGCTTTATATTAAAGAGGATGTTGGAACCGGGATTGTCACCATCACTTTTGAAATCGGTTCTGTAGTTCCAGAGATTCCATAGAAATTGTATTTTAGAATGATTTTAGAACGCTTTTTGCTCATTTCACCCTTTTAAATTTCGATTTTTTTAAAAATTTATTCTTAGAGAGCATTTACATCTGATAAGTAACTACAATACCAAATTTCAAATTTCTAGTCCCTTCAGTATAAAAAATGTCGCAATTTTTGAACATTTTTCACTCCTGCACCCCATTGGAGTTAGTGGCACCGACATAAAATATAGTCTATGTTGGAGTAGGGTTTGTCACCATCAATTTGCCACCATTACTTTTGAAATCGGTTCTGTGGTTCCAGAGATTCCACATAAATTGTAATTTAGAATGTTTTTAGAATGCTTTTCTGTCATTTCACCCTTTTAAAATTCAATTTTTTAAAAAATTTGTTCTTAGGGAGCATTACATCTTATAAGTAACTACAATGCCAAATTTCACATTTCTAGCCCCTTCAGTATAAAAAAAAATGCAATTTTAGAACGTTTTTCGCTTCTGCATCCCCCTGGGAATAGTGGCACCGACATAAAATATAGCCTATGTTGGAGAAGGGAGTGTCACCATCAATTTGCCACCATCACTTTTGAAATTGGTTCTGTAGTTCCAGAGATTCCATAGAAATTCTAATTTAGAATGTTTTTAGAACGCTTTTTGCTCATTTCAACCTTTTTAAATTTCGATTTTTTTTTTAAATTTTGTTCTTAGAGAGCATTTACATCTTGTAAGTAACTACAATGCCAAATTTCAAATTTCTAGCTCCTTCAGAATAAAAATAAATGCAATTTTAGAACGTTTTTCGCTCTTGCACCACCCTGGGATTAGTAGCACCGACGTAAAATACAGCTTATGTTGGAGTAGAGATTGTCATCAAAACTTTACCACCATCACTTTTGAAAACAGTTTTGTAGTTCCAGAAATTCCATAGAAATTGTAATTTAGAATGTTTTTAGAACGCGTTTCGCTCATCGCACCGTTTTAAATTTCGCATTTTTTAGAATTTGTTCTTAGAGCGCATTTACATGTTATAAGTAACTACCATGCCAAATTTCATGTTTCTAGCTCCTTCAGTATAAAATATCGAAATTTTAGAATGTTTTTCGCTCTTGCACCCCCTCTGGGAGTAGTGGAACCGACATAAATTATAGTCTATGTTACAGCAGGGACTGTCACCATCAATTTGCCATCATTACTTTTGAAAATGGATCTGTAGTTCCAGAAATTCCATTACCCTTTTACATTTCGACTTTTTTTTAGAATTTGTTCTTAGAGAGCATTTACATCTTGTAAGTAACTACCATGCTAAATTTCATGTTTCTAACACCTTCAGTGTAATAAAAAATTAAATTTTAGAACGTTTTTTGCTCCTGTAACCCCCCCCCCTGGGAGTAGTTGAACCGACATAAATTATAGTCTATGTTGGAGCAGGGACTATCACTATCAATTTGCCACTATCACTTTTGAAAACGGTTCTGTAGTTCCAGAGATTCCATAGAAATTGTAATTTAGAACGTTTTTAGAACGCTTTTCGCTCATCTCACACCTTTTAAATTTCGATTTTTTTTAGAATTTGAGAGAGCATTTACATCTTATAAGTAACTACCATGCCAAATTTCATGTTTCTAGCTCCTTCAGTATAAAAAAAATCGAAATTTTAGAACGTTTTTCGCTCCTGCACCCCTCTGGGGGTAGTGGCACCGACATAAAATATAGCCTATGTTGGAGCAGGGATTGTCACCATCAATTTGCCACCATCACTTTTGAAATCGCTTCAGAAGTTCCAGAGATTACCCCCTACAAACAAACAAACAAACAATCTTTACTACTGTCCAATAATGCTTAAAGTGATAAAAAAAAACATAACACAGAATATTTAAAATACCTTTTTTTAATGTAGATAACATATGTTTCATTCACAACTATCGGTGACATCTTCAGATCTTAATGATAAATACAAAATTCTCGCATATTTTGAAAATAGTAAAACATATACCACGAGATCGCTTGTCCAAAGTTAGTAGGTGCTTAATTTGGCCAAAACTGGGAAACGTGAAAAAATTATTACTTATTTTAATTTTTATTGCTTTTCCATTTATCGATCATCGCGTGCCAAATTTTAGCAAATTCAAATGAAACGGTTTCGTTACAAATGCAATCTTTTTGCAAATATATTTCTATAGATTCGCGGATAATGGATGAGAAATAAGCTCTTGATTGAAAAATTATTTTACTACTAGCCACCACTGGCGACCAGTTTGGTCTCCCTTAAATGTATGTTAAGCATTGTAACACATTACTTTCATTCTTAATTTATTTTTTTTTCCTTAATCCGTCTCCAAATCGGAGGATTCTAACAGACCAGTCAAGAACTTTTGTAATCACGGTAGCATTTCGCATACTTTTTTGTTGTTATGTATTTCTATTTTTCTTGATAAAAGCTGCCCATCCCATTTAAGCATTTATGCTTCATGCCCGTTTGCTTATCAGTTGCAATATGTTCGCTAATGCAGATATTCTTAAACATATTAAGTAATTTTCCGTAATTGGGCCCATTGCCAATTAACGTATTTTAGTTAATACGATTTGATGCAATGAAATCCATTTTGTGAAAGTCTTTAATGATATCCACATTTACACTGAACCATACTGTTGCTAATATTTTATTTTGTTTCTCGCTAACTTTGACTGTAGACTCGATTACGGAAGATTAGAAAATCTATTATTATTCTCATCTAAAACATCTTGAATAATGTGCCATAATCGGTCTGTATATTATTACACGTAATTTTCGAGTATGGTTTGATGAAACATTGAACTTTTGGAAGTGAGTTTTGATAATCACATGCCCTTTAAATTATATTTGCTGTCAGCACTTTTGACCCGTGGCGTATAATCTGATTAAAATTCGTGAACCTCCTTCTAGATGCTGATCTTTGTTCGACTGTTTCTCTGCTCCCTTTTCTTGATATAGTTCAGGAGTTTTCATACTTGCGTAAATCCCTAACTTCGGCATTTCTGCTTAATGTTTACAAACTATTAAGATCAGTAACTGGTAAATACGCCACACAAACATTGGCGCCTATAATTTTAATTACAACAACCCGTTTTTTCTCTGTATATTGTAACTGTATAGTTAATATTATGTAGTAGAAATATAAAAGACAATTGAAGTCGCTTTTATTGATATAGTAGCTATAGATATGCATATTATATTCATAGGTATATAGTATGTTATTAGAATATATATATCATATTCATTCCGGCGGATATAAAATACCGTCAATAAAACTACCATCGTCAATATCTAAGCCGAACGCCATCAATATGATTTTATGTGTTTTATAAATGTACACTAAATTATTTTTTGTATTATTTTACTTTGATTTTATATTATTTATCATTTTTAATGATAGGTCCCTTTGGGTACAGTCGTCGCAGACGCAATGGATATCATTTTGGCGATATAATTATTGGCTGAATAAATTAACCTTTGTGTGTGTTTTATAATAAAATTTTGTGCTTTTTATTATAAAATAAACTATTGCATAATAAAAAAAAAGAATCATGCTGTTTTAGCAATCTGTAACAGGTACCTGAAAATGGGGGTTTCTCGCCAAAATGGCGCAAAACAAAAATCGTGCCAACACCGGTGCGTCTGCGACGGCTGTTAAAATTTAAAATACATGCCGTTCACACTTTTAGTTTAAAATAGAAAATAGAAAAATAAGAAATATATCATAAATCATTTTATTTCAAAATCAAAGTATCGTTTCTAATTTGCACACGCGAAAAATAAAATATGGTATTGGCGATTTAAAAATGCTATTGGCGAGATTTGCGCCCAAATAACAGAAAAGTACTTAATAATATTATGCATTTTCATAAATTACTGTCTTCCTGCCACGTATAATACATAAATACCAAATTAACTGATCAATTCAAAATTTGATTAATTAAATAGTATTACATGAGTTGTATTTGTTTACATTCAACTTACGTCAAGAAAAGATTCGGAAAGAAGTTAAATTGTATATGCACTTCATCAAACGGAATTATGGTAAACTTTAATTGTCTCACAGGTCCTGGTACGAATTATTTTTTTGACACCAGGCAGCGATCCAAAAAATCATTCACCGGAAACTTACTTTACGAACGATTATCTCCATGGTTTAATGGCTTAATATTTTAAACCTTCACGACGAATGAATCTTTTTTTTTTGTTGTTGTTTACTTTCATGGATAGAGAATTTGAACTGCGAAGCTAATTTCAACTGAAGTTATTGCAGAATATATACATAATTGAACGTACACTCTAAAAAAATCCGTGAAAATACAAGAGATTTTCCGTAAAATTTTACGGAGAAGTTTCATTTTTCCAAAACAACAGTATAATTTCCGTAAATGACATTAGTTCCATAAAGGAGATTTCAAATCCGTAGATATGCAGAAAGTTTTCCGTAAATTTGATGGATTTTGTTCAAAACAGTACAATGTCCGTATTTCCCCATTTTCGTAAATAACGTTCAGAGGTTTGTATACAGATATCGTCTTGTTTGAAATGCGAATTAAGATTGTTGTATTTATTAGGGTCCAGGATCTTCTAGGATCCAGGCCTGGACCAGTCCTACCCGTGGGGCTATTTTCTGTCATTAGACACGGGCCAATCCTGGAGCTCATTCTAACCGGGCCCGTGTCTGGACGCTAATTTTTTGTAAAAATAATAATGATATTTTTTATTTTTTAGTGAAATCTTTAGAAATTTAATTTATTTATGTAAATTGAAGAAAAATATTTTTTTAAATCTACTTTTTTTTCTGTATAATGCTTCAAATTATGACTTTTTTCACTGTTATTTTAAAATTTTATTTTAATTTTATTAACGTGAGGCAATATTAGGTTATTAAAGGTTTCGTAAAATAATATCTTTGCAAATTATTGGTATTGAAAAAAACTGATTTGTCTTATAAATTTGAGAATTAAACTAAAATTTATTATTTTATAAATTATAATTTTAGAAAGTTTATATATTTTTCTTTAAATTTATAAAAATAATTAATGATTTTTTCTTTACTTTTATAAAAATGAAGTTTATAATTTTATAAAGTTTATAATATATTTAGTTAGTTTATAATTTTATAAATTAAACTAAATTAATTTAGACTAAATTAATAAATCCAAATTTAAACATACCTATCCCAAGGTCATTAATTTCAAAATTTTCGCTATTTTTTTTTTATATATATTTTTAAATATTTTTAAGGATTTATAAAATAATATTTTTGCAAATTATCGGTAGGTAGGTGTTAAACTAAGCTGATTTGTCTTATAAATTTGTGAATTAAACAAAAATTTATTATTTTATAAATTATAATTTTACGAAGTTCATATCTTTGACTTTAAATTTATAAAAAATAATTAATAACTTTTTGTTTACTTTTATAAAAATGAAGTTTATAATTTATTTCGTTAGTTTATAATTTTATAAATTAAACTAAATTAATTTAAACTAAATTATCAAGTCCAAATTTAAACTTACCTATCTTAAGGTCATTAATTTCAAAATTTTCTCTAAAAATCTATTTTTTTGTTTTGATTTTTAAAAATTATTCAGTTTAACAGAATCGTACACAAAAGCTCTCAGCAAAGATTAAATATAATAATTTAATTTATTATAAAATTGTTTATTCACATAAGTTTTTAAAATAAGAGATAAAGAAAATTTACTTTAATAGCATGTAATAGATACGTCTACTTAAGATAATATTGTTTTTACTGGAATTGATAAATAGATCAACAGACATAATTTAAAAAAGTATATGTACTATTGCAAAAAGAAACAATCATTCGTCTTAATGCAATGTTTTACGCATATAATACATAAAAAGTTAAAATTTATCTGTTATAAAGCATCAAATAATAAAGCAAGATATTACAAATTATGAAAATAAAATATTGAAAAAATACATCTATGAAACCTTCCTTTTTGCATTCTTTAGAATAAATAACAACAATTGAGGAAACGAAGTGTCCGCTCGTAGCGTAACGGTACAGCCCGCCAGTTTAGTACACAGAGCTTTCCGCGTTCGAACCCCGTCCTAGCAAATGTTGGTTATTTGCTAAATACTCGCACAGAAGTGAAAGAAAAAATTAAAAAGTGTTATGAGATGTTCCATGAGAAATATATATATATTTTTGTCCTATAAAATTTATTTTAACGATATAAAAATATCTAAAAAATACGGAAGATATCTGTTAAAAAACGGAAATATAAAAACGGATATTTCAGAAATCACGGAAAATTTCCTGGAATTTACGGAATTTTTTTATCCGTTAAAATACGGAAATAGTACTGGCGTCTCGATTACCAGTACAATTTCCGTTTTTTTCAGGAAATTTTTTTTACAGTATAAGTTATCTCTCAAATATTAATTTATTTTGAACGATCTTTCTAAAAATGTAACTTTTATACAGTTTTATTCGAAAAAAATTTTGAATAAAAATGGCCGCCTGGCATATGAAAAAGCGATGCGGGCATCCCGGAACTGTTGATGACAGTCACATGACTTACGGTTTTACTATAGAGATTATTGAAATGTATCTGCAACTGCTCCTTACTATATTATATATATTTTGGCCAAATTAAGCACCTACAAACTTTGGACATGCGATCTCGTGGTATATACTATTTTCAAAATATGCGAGAATTTTTTATTTATCATTAAGATCTGAAGATGTCACCGATAGTTGTGAATGAAACATATGTTATCTACATTAAAAAAAGGTATTTTAAATATTCTGTGTTGTGTTTTTTTATCACTTTAAGCATTATTGGACATTAATTTAAAGTTAACAAGTGATTGTATTATATTATTTATAATCTTTACTACTTTATAATATTAGTATAGATTATATGACAATGTGTTAATAATGTTTATTATTTCTGTTATAAATGACAACTACGCATAGTTTTATGTAAAATAACTTGAGAAATTAATCATGCGGAAAACTTTTTATTTAGATAAGTAGATAATCTACCTTTTGTCCGAAAATTTGGAGCATTCTGCATATATGGCCTTTTTATACTCTGAGAATAGAAGGCGCATCAAAAAGTTTCAGTTTTAGTTCTACAACACACGGTGGGATATTTGATTCTAACTGCCCAAAATTATTTTCGCTTTATTGAATTTAATTTTTTATTCAAATAAATTATGCATTATACTTATTTTAATAAAATTTAAGAAGTTTTAAATCAAAGTTTCTTCGGAAATAATTAAATTAAATTAATTGATTAGAGACATTAAAAGGGAATTTTTTATTTAATCCTTATTATGTATCATTCAATTAGATAAAGCATTATTTAAAGCTTCATGACAAGTAATAAATAAATTAATCTAATTAATTAATAACTCTTTATTGAAAATCTTAATAAGATTTTGTTATGTAATGGATATTTAAGTGATAGAATAATTTTTCTATTATCACAAGAGAAAATTATAAAAAACATATATTTTCGAATACTATATTAAAAATTCAGGTACAAGGCAAATATTAGACAGGTTTAATGAAAAAGGCTTAGAAATGTAAGCAAACAAGTTGTTATTTAAAAGTTTTTCATACTGGCTTACTTGAAAATACAGATACTTTTCTTCTTTTTTCTCCAGATATTAACAATTTGATGTCTTTTGCCAATTTAGCTTTCTTTGAAAAAAATGATCAGTTTTATGTTTTATTTTAGTTAATATGCTAGTTAAGAAAGCGCTTGAGGTCAACAATATTTTACTGAGAATGTCCTAGTAACATGATGTTCTTATGAATTACCTTGCATACATAAATCGATAGGCATGGAAATGTTTATTTGTTGTCCCAGCAGCTTCTTTTAATACTTTTTCAATGGGCAGAAGGGCATTTTGTGTAATAGCTGAACCTTATGAGGAGAGTGGTACTCATAAGACACTATGTATTAAATTCTACATGACATTTTGAAGCATCCAAAGTGATTGTGGAAAAATTTTCTATGACAGTTTCTTAACCATAGGCAAAACATTTTAAGCAAAACTCATCTTTTTGTAAAATTTGGAAATGTGACGCTGACGTATAAAGATGTAGAAGTATATTTGTTGGACGGACTTAATTCCTGATTACTTTGTTAAAAGAAAATGTTATTAAAACTGAAAAAATCAACTAGTTAATTTTATGCTTTATAACATGAAAACAACTCTAAAAACTAGGAAAGTAGAAATACGCAGAAAAAGCAAAATTTTTCGAAAAGCTAATTCTCCAGTCTAAACTATTTAATTATGTCAAATATTCAGTTTACCATTTCTGGATAATATAACTTTTTCCATTTCAAGAATGAAAAGTTATAAAAAAAATCAGCTTTTTGCTACATTAAATATAAAATATGGTGGGTATATTCCGCCATATCTTTCTTTTCTCCCGAAATTATTTGAATTAATTATAGAAGAAAGCAAAATTTAATAATCTAAGGATTATTATTTATCACTGTATATTTTTTATTAATTAGTATTTTATGCATGTGTAAAACATTTATTATTTTATGTACTAAAAAAATATGTTAGTTTATTTTATTATTGCTGTACTGTATCTGGGAATCAGACCACCTCAGTATAGTTTTATTATCCCACCGAAGACTACCAGACAACAGTTTACGACTTAGAGAAGATGGAATGACAGATGTTATGATTCAAATGTATTGCAGTTCAAAGGGTCACTCGCCGTGGGTGGTCACACCACGTGACCAATCGGGAACCCAGATGGGACCCGATAGGCGTATTTCGTCACCAGCAACGGTACTGGGTGCACCACTAGCTAGAGAGAACGGGAGCGTGCCAACTTCATCCAGTAGAGAACTGTCAGCCACTCAGAGATGACTTCTAATTAATTAGGGGATTGTAAGCCCTCTTGAATTTATTAGTTCGAGTACAGATAACAGATAGGTTTTTACTGGCATTCTGATATGAGATTTTAACTTCGGATGTGGTCTAAGATTTACGTATTATTATCGTTTTGAACGTGATCCAGTTAGGACTGATATTATTGTTTTAGCTTTGGTCAAAGAATGACCACATTTCTGACTTAGTCTTAATAAGAGTAATTTAGATAAGTTAAGTATACTATGCTTTAAAAGTTTTCGAAGATGTTCCATAGAATTCTGTCTTCAACAATGTTCCGAGATTATTATATAAAAAGTGTTCTCCGGACATTTTAATTGAAATGCAGGCATATATTACTGTCCGGAAGAATTGTGTCATCTTCGCTTCCTAACGTTTGGAGATGTCCTCCCCATTCCGTTTGAGTACAGTATTACCGAGGTTGCAGTTCGCATGAACTTTGTGTACCTTCGAGGTACTTGTGTATTACCAATTTCTCAACGAATTATAATAATAGATGATCCTACAACAATTATCAATATGAAAGATTTTACAGTTTTTTTCTGTGTTTTTTAAATGTTTATTGTATTGTATTGATTAGGTCATCATCTGCTTTGTGAGATAGTTGTTTTTAATATTATTATTATTATGAAAATAATGCGTAAAACTGCGCACACAAACAGTGTGCTTATAATTAAGGTTAATAGTTATAATTTGAACATAATGCATCTCCCAATAAGAGAATTATCGATGTGTGTGTGTGTTTATCTTAATTTTTTAATTAGTTTTGTATAGTAATTTTCTTAATGTTTACTTTTTATGTGTAATTGTAGAAATGTAAATAATAACATTATTTGTTAAATTAATTTTCATTTTTTTATTTAAATGGACAATGTTTTTATTTAAAATCGAGTAGTTTTTTTTTCTCTTAGTTTATTATTATATGTTTAAATGGTTTGTATAATTCGAATCTGTTATGCTTTGTTCAGTTGGTCCATACACGGAATAGCTTCTAGTACACAACGCAGACTTTAATTTCAGTAATTATTAATAGGGTTAAATTTAATTTTCATGTTAATTTGTTCTATTACTATTAGGTCAAGAGTACACGATTACTTATCTCATTATTTTATTAGATGATCCAGCATAATTAACAGCCAAGTAGATTGGTGCTAGGCTTATCCTTACCTTATTTTTCCTACGTCGGTAGTTCATTAATTGGGCTTTGGTAACCTACTAAATTTGCCTAGAACGTACCAGCAAAATAACTGCTGAGATGGGAAAAAAATATGCCCATATATTTGAGAAAATAAAGTCAATATTTTGTTCAGAATCATTCATAATATAAAATTATATTTTATTCAATTTCAAATAATAGAATAAATAACTATAACAATAACTATATTCGAAAGATTCTTTCACAAGTAAGAAGTACCACCTTTCTACTAGCCTATTGGCTATAAAATGATTTTTGTATCAACACCATATGTAGGGTACATCATGTAAAGTATTAAAGCTGTATCATGTAAATAATATACGATGGGATAAATTTTGAAAATTTGAATTTTGGCCAGCCAGAATAGGTAAATATAACACAATGCAAAACGAAAAAAAAGCAGAATGCTCTTGTGCATGCAGTGAACATTAAGCTTTAGAAGGCAACGTGCTATGAAACACCAATGTGTTGATATCAAGAGTTGTTTCGGTTATGTTTTTGTGAACATGTTTACTTTTCAAATGCACGATAAATAAGAAGCTGACGCAACGCATTTCGAAAGAAATAAACTTTGCCCATTCCCCTGAGTAAAGAGAGATAAATAGTGACGAAACATGCAGCTTTTGTGAAAAGCCAACAGTAACAGGCTACCTTTTACCAGTTACCTTTCGCCCCCAGACACTTGCCACTCGCTTTGACATACCGGTTTGAAACACCCGTGCAAATAAGTTTTAAAGCTCTTCGGCGAAATAATTTTAGCCTCGTTCCTAGTGCTTGTTCTATTTGGGACGAATGAGGACATTTAAATTTGAACGATCGCCGAGCGTGTATTACAAACCAGGATTCCATTGTATAAGCCATCTATATTTATTTCTCTTTACTCTGAGTTCTCATTCAGCGCAAAAAGTTCAGCCGCTACCGTTAGACGTGCAGCCGCTACTTGTGCATAAGTAAGTCTTCCTTCTACTTTCATAGAAGTAGGATGTACAATAGCTAGTACGTACTCATAAATTGTAGAGTAATTGTAGCAGTGTGTCGGGAGAAGTAAATGATCTACTCTAGAGACAGGAACAATGGCGTTGTTTATGCTCCAACAGCTAACAGAAAATCTAGACTACAAGGAAAGGGCAGCTGACGTCACTTTGCGTAAAATTACTTTGGGATACCTGCCCATCTTTTTGACTCCTACTGTACAGCAGATCTCATTTGTCTACAAATAAGTGAGCTAGGATCTGATTAGTGATAACTTTTCCGCGCGGAATGGAAGATTAAGTAGTATGTAGGGATATACACAAGTACGCAAAAGAACCAATAAAGCTCCCTCAGTTAACCATTTAGAGGGCAATGGCGGGTTTCTTAATATATAGTGAGAAAATATTATCCTAAAAAATGTTAAAGGGTAAATAAATGTCAATCTCTAGAGGTTTGTTTTTGAAAGGACGAGGAGACAGAGAAAAATCTAACTGGAGAAGGTTCTAAAAAAATCATACACTCAAGATTAAGACATAAAATAAGGATTTATTCCGAATTTACTTTTCACAAGACAAATATTCTATCTTGTCAAAATTCCCAAAAAATATACGAAAAAATATTTATAAAATAAAGAGAAATTTTCATATTTTAGTACAAAACCGTATAAATATGCAAAACATTTTTTTCCACAGCTATGCAAACTCTGTTTCGTTGAACATGCGGGATTTTTATTTTTATTTCAACTTCTCCAAGCACAGCAGCTTTTAATTTGCAAAATTGGAAGAAATCTTACGCCACATTGTTTCATTTACGTAAAACAAGCTTTCTCAACCAGGAATGGAATTGTTGTTACATTTCTGAACTTGAAACTTAATCACAAAGTTTCATAAAAAGAAAAACAATTTTCTCATGGATTCCTTTATAAATTTTTATTATTTTTTTCTTCACTAGAAGCGGAATGAAAAATAAATTTATTGTACTTTTATAAAAATATTTCTCTATAACATAATAGATATCTCTCTAAAGTTAGTTAGCATTGTTTGAACTATTGTTGTTCGTACTATTTTTCAAGATATTCGAAAAATTTAAACTTAATAACAGACATATTTTTAAAATTGTAAATGACAGTTAATAACGAAAGACTGTTTGTTGTACTACGGCACATATTTTTCATTTTGTCATCCGTGATTAAACGTGAGATTCTAAACTTTTGAAAGAAGTAGAAAATTTAACCTTAACATTGGTTATTGTTTTGTTATCATATAATACCTAAATATAAAACTTACTTTGATCTATTGTTTTAAGAAAGTAAAAATAAAAGCAAAATCATAATAAGACAAAAAAATTTTTGTAGATTAATCTTTGTTTAAATCGTCAACTGAAAATAAAACACCATAAAAACAAACTGAATACATTTTATTTAAAACATTGAAATATCAGTTTATGAAAAGATGTATCAAAACTATTTTTACGTCCCATTACCAGTAAATATACGTAAAAACTGCGATGTTGATCCTTTAATAATTAAAATTATTTCCGAACATAAAAATATATCAATTATTGTCATGTTATTTTATTGGACACTTTTGATATTATAATATAAAGGGATTCAAAGCGCCCATAATAATATACCGGGTCTCCTAAAATGGACTGACTGATTTTAAAATTCAATAACTTTGAAACGGTGACAGATATTTAAAAAAATCTTGCAGGAGAGTAATGTAAGATGTGAGGAGTTTTTAACTGCGATTCCTGATTTTAGTTCGAATTATCAGCAATAGATGGCGCTGTGATCAATAGACATCCAATCGAGACACAAGCAGCAATCACCCAGCATTGATTTGAAGGAAAGAGGTCCAATACATGGAGTGGGTCTCATTCACCAATAAAATCTTATTCAGAATTTGACCCTAAGAACAAGATTGTATTAGCGAATGAGACCCACTCCATGTATTGAACCTCCTACCTTGGCATCAATGCTGGGTGATTTTAGTTTTCCCCTGGATTGCACTCCTATTTCTCGCAGTGCCATCTATTGCTGGTAATTTGAACTAAAATCAGGAATCGCAGAAAAAAAAAAAAAAAAAAAAAAAAAAAAAAAAAAAAAACTCTGAACATCTTACATTACTTTTTTGAAAGAGTTTCTTAAATATCTGTCACGGTTTGGAAGTTATTGAATTTTAAAATCAGTCACTCATTTTAGGACACCCGGTATATAACTATGTTTATAATAAATAGGCACGAATTTCGCAAGAAATGCATCAAAGAATACAGTGGATATCAAAGTGAAGCATTAGGAATATATATTGGATTTTTCAGAAATACTTTTAAAAACGTTTTCTAGTGAAACAACTGTACAAAACTTACCATAAATCATCGATTTCCAAAGTGAGCACTATCGTTCTCCTAGAGCGAAAGAATGATCTTGTGTGGCGATCAACAGTTAAAATTTAAGGGGAGGAAGGCTATTTTGTATAATTTTGGGCGATAGGCTTAATTTGAGGAAAAATTTACAAACGAAGAAAAATTCTTGAAAATATAATTTTGTGAATTATAATTAATTGTAATTAATTAAAACATGAACAAAAAGAATAATTAAATATGATTGTATTGAACCCTTTTAATTATCAATAACTATTCTTGTTTTTTATGAATTTGTACAAGCAAGATGTTTATCGGCTCTGTCGTGTAAATTTTCATGTCTTCCCTGATTGTGTCAGTGTTTCATAAACGTTTCATGGAACGTAATAAGACATTGATTTTCGGAACTATATCAGTCTTTGCGCAAAGAAAGCTAATTAAAACAAATTGAGAAAATAATGCCATGTTTATTGTTTTCATATACTGTTTTCCCTTAATTATAATGATGTAATGAAGCAATATTAGTTTCTTCAGACAGACACCTGTCTAAGATATATCTCTTGATTGTCGCTCACTACTGGTGAGGAATTAATCTCGCCATGTATTGCTGAAGAGTTAGCTGTCATTTACTGTTCTTCATAAATCTGTAAATGATACACTGAAGAGATTTCGTAAAGTAACAAAAAAAGGTTTAAAGCAGGATAGATGAAATGGCTCAACATGTCGAAAATATGTACTGTGCAGTTTTGGAAGTTCATTTATTTTTCGCAGTAAGTGGATGAATCTATAAAGAATTATTGCTAACGTACGTACGTTTTTTAAAAGAGGAGAAAATTTGTCAAAAACTATTGTTTACAAGAAAAATACGGAGCGATACGAAAGAAGAGTTCTTTTTTACTGTGTGCAGACTTGTTTGAAGAAAAAGGGACATCTTTAGCAAGCATAAAGACAGCAGTAACGGACAGAGCTCTTACATTGCTTGGATGTCATCGAGAATTCATATCGTTCCTGCAAATGATTATTCCAAACATTACTGCTGCACATCGTATGATTCATTGGCAGTATTTTGACAGCAATATACAGAGAAAATTTTCACCAAAGCCTGCAATTCTGTATTGCTTCGGTAAATAAATTTTAATCTAAAGCGTTAAAAAATTGAATATTTTCAAATCGTTGCGATGAAAATGACGAGTACTAAAAAAAATTTGTTGCTACACACATAAATTCGTTGGTTATGTAAGATTCGTGCTTAAAAAGTTTTTGGTAATTCTTTTTTAAAATTTATTAAACTCAAAACAAAAATTGCATATCTAACAAATTTATTCGAAAAATTCAAAGAAATTAACCTGCCGCTTCAAGGCAATAGTTTAAATCTCATTAAAGCCAAAAGCATTATTACATACATCGTGGGTAAGCTCAAAATGTGCAAACAAAATATCGACAAGTCAGAACATTCACATTTTCCAAAATTAAAAAATAAATTATCTCAGAAATAAGGATCTCATTTTATAATGGAAAGATCTCGAGATTCTTTACAAAGATTTTCTTCTCGTTTTGAAGACAATGTCTAGCTTTAAATATCAATTTGGATCTTTGATCACTTTTCATTTACAGAAGAGACTTTTCTGTTCAATAAGTTGCAAGACCAACTTATTGAACAGACATTTAGTGAAGAGCTAAAAATTAAATGTAAGCAATGTTATCAAAACTTGGTTACAAATCTAAATACTTACGTTTTATCCAAAATTATGAAAGATAGCTCGAAAATTCTGAAATGCTTTTCCATCTTCTTATTTAGTTGAGAAAGGTTTCAGTGTTTTCCATTTTCTTTGGGAAAGAGAAGAAACTTGCTAGAAATCATTGAACGCGGTGATTTGTGATTGCTACAATGGAATCATACATGTTATTAATTGTTGCTAAACATTAGATTCTTCCATTGCATTATTTATTTTCATATTTTTATATACTAGCTTTAAAAGTATTCGTTTCATCAGTCGCAACGCGTAATCAGTTTTCTCTTAAAATTACCTAATGTAGCATTTTGCTTCAAAAATAAATTATTAATTTTTAAGTATACAATTATTTTTATAATTGATTTCATAATGTAGCTGTTATAGTAATTATGTAATTAATTAATAATCCATTAGTGTAATTTATTAATAATAAATGATTACAATTATTTCATTGGCCGAAAAAATGTCAGAACTTCAGCAATAATAGAGGACGATTAAAAAATACGATGCTTCCTAGGTGGTGTGATTGCCCAAAAAATTTGGGAACCACTGCTGTAAATAAGAGATAGCGTACATTCATAGATAATGTAAACTGTTGTATTATAATACAACGGTACAAGCTTGCTACATGGCGTCCTCTATTATAAAGCGGTTGAGGTTTGAATGTTGTATTAAAAAAAGTTCATTTCCAGCCCTTTCTGATATGACAAGTTTTAACAAAGAAAGTTGTCTTAAGAGACTTTAATTTCAAAATTATGGGTGTGTCTCACATTATTAGTTATAATAATTTTATTCAAAATACCTTTCTCATTATTGATGCAAATTCATTTTAGCTCATATGAGGCATTTTTCAAGCTAAAGCAGTGAAAATTCATACTTAGGATAAATGAAGCATAAAAAATGATTGAAAAATTAAAAGTGTGGAGATTGCATTGAAAGTTTCAAAACTGAAGCAAATATATAACAGGCTGCCAAAACAATTAAAGTTGATTTTAAATGTAAACAAACAAACAAAAAAAAACCCTTTACAAAGTAACTTTGATGAAATTTCATTGTACGAATTTGAAAATTCTAGTGATGACTTTTATTATTTTATTAATTTATCAAAATGACTAACACTTGAGCCAATAGCTGTGAACCTGGAAGCAACATTAACCATCCAAATTTTGAGTAATAGAACATGAACAAAAATAATTCAATTTACAATCCCATGCATAATTGGAATTGCCAGATTTTAGAAGTAGCAAATATGGAGTTCGGTAAAAAATGGCCTCAATTTTCATAGTTGAATTGTAAAGTAACCTAAATATTTTCGTGTTATTTATTTAATTTAAATTAATTGCAGTGAATTTTAATATCCTCAAACAACACTTGACAAAAATTGCAATTTTTAACTTTTGTGTTAAAACTCTCGATAAGCAAAATGAGTTATTAGCTATTATTGAGACACTCTGAATCCTTCAATACTAACCAATCAGAATATTGATCAATATCGGTTTTTATAATCTTTGGCAATAGGAATAATTTGATTCGTAAAATTACTGTGCTGAGTTTTTGCGAATAAGAAAACGCAAATGGCTAAACGGGGAATATTTTTAACAACTTTATTTTAAAATAGCTTCAGAAATTCTTGACATATCATACTATGATTTAGTTCTTGCTATAACTTTCTTTTATTGACTTATAAACAATTTGTACATTAGTTCATAATGTTCTACAATCTGAAAACAGCAAGAATTTCTTGCAAAATATTTTCGCATTATATTTTAATTACGACTGGGAAAGATTTCTGGAATAATTCCAACTGTCTGTACATTAATTACTTTGATTAAACGAAGTCATATTAAATCAACTGAAGATTGCTGAATATGCTGATTGTAGGAATTTTGGATATATTTACTTATATTTATTGATCTCATCATAAAACTGATCCACTACCCCCGTATTATATAAACTGGTGTCCAGAAATTAAGGGGCAGTGACCAATTTCAGACGTTTCGTCGAATATCTACTGAAACTAGTGAGAAAATGCCCGAAATGCCGTTGAACTTTGAGGATGTAAATAACATGTTTGACTTCATGTTTTTCAGTGAAGATTTTGTCGCGAGGACAATTAGGGGGGGGGGGGCAAGAATAATTTTAATACTAAAATAATATTTTCGATCGCTCAAGTAACAGAAAATGCTAAAAATGCTCTGTCACTGTAGTAAATGACTATGTAGGTCCTGTTCAACATTTGTGTGCATTTGTGTAAGCATAGCACGTATATTCGTGAAGATGTTAACGTTTCTGTGAAAAATTCAAAAGTTTTTTTTTTTGATTGCATGCAAAGTTTTCAGCCGAATTTAACGCCCTTTCCAAAAACTTGACAACAAATCGTAGAAATAGTATACTGTAATTAAAATATTAAAATATTGAATATTTTATGAGATATAGGTATTTCTATGAAATAAATTTTAATTGGGCTTGTGCGAACTACAGCAAAGATTTTTTGTCATGATTTGATAGTCAATACTATAGGGCAACTCATTTAAAAAGACCAGTGAAATATCGTGAAAACTCAAAAAGTTACAGCAATAATTGATAAATTGAGGAGGAAATACCATAGGATTAGATGGGATTTAACATTTATTTTCTATTCAGAAAATGTTAATCATTTGAAATAGCGATATAAGATCAGAGATTAGCTATTACGATTAGATGCCATGAAAACTATTCAAATGTAAATGCAATTTTTGAACTTCTATTAGTATTCTACTTCCATATTTTTCCGGTGCAGATCAACTACAGTTTCAATATAAAAAGTAAAATAAAAACACTGGATTCGATCTGTTCTTATATGTTGTTCAGTTTTCTTGTATATAGTTATTTTTCAATGTTCTTGGGTGAGAAATTTGCATACCCAATAGTCAACATTATGGGTGATTATAAAAAAACTATCCCGACATTTGGGCCCCTAACTATCATACCATTCACAGAAACTGAATGAAATTTTGGCAAAATGTATTTTGAGGTATGCGCTCAAGAATGATATGGAAAACAACAGTGTCACTCAAACAATTACGGTTACAGTGCGAAAATTTCGAGAAAATCAAATGGCAACACCCAGTTTTTTGTATTGGAATGTGATCTCCATTGTGAAAAACCCTAAATAGCGTTGGAACGGCAACTGCAGCATGAAAATCCCCGGAACTAGGCAAGGGAAAAGTAAAAAGGACTTTGCCGTGCACCAGAGCATTAATTTTCGTTTCATTTACGTCACACGTCACACCGTTTCTTTGGCTGATATCCCAGCCTGATTAGTTCTCCTCAAAACGAGAAGAGGAAACCAAGAAACTCAAATTTCGGGTTCTACGTAAGACCCAGTCATGACTGACGTCGTCACGCTAGGTGAAAGAAAAGGCACTGCAAAATGCGAGCCGCGTATGTTCCTTTCTGCCATTCCGAACAAGATGCCGATTTCAGGGAAAGAACGTGAAGAAATCGTAAAGATTTATTACCTGAATGGACAAAATGCCGCAGAGACATTGCGTGTTTACCGCAGAGACCATGGATTACGGCGAGGCCCGTGCACTGTCAAAGCTGTACGGGACTTGATACATAAATTTGAAGAAACTGGAGCACATGCGATCGACCTCGGTCTGGACGATCCTCCGTTCCTGTGGAAGATGTTGCAGAAGTCCATCAGACGATAAGCACAGTTCGTCCCTCAACTGCACGCGGTGTTTCATGTGTTCTGGATCTGCCGAATTCAACTGTACGCAGGATTCTGCGCTCTGTTCTAAACATGTTTCCGTATCGATTCCAGCGTGTCCAGATGTTGGAAGCGGGAGACTATCAATTACGGCTGGATTTTGCAAATCAATTTTTTATCCGGTACGATGAAGATAGCAGCTGGCCTTTACGCATTCTGTGGACAGATGAGGCGCATTTCTCGTTAACTGGTAACGTGAATTCGAAAAATTGTGTGCACTGGGCAGAGAATAATCCACATGATGTGCATGCACGTCCATTACACGAGGAAAAAGTGACTGTGTGGTGTGGTATAACGAGTACGTTCTTCCTCGGCCCTTACTTTTTTGAAGAGGTTACTGCCGGTGATCTGCAAACGTGTACAGTAACGAGTGCTCGCTATCTGGACTATTAACTCATTACGCGATTCCCGCATTGCAACGGCAAAATGCTCTATCTGAAGTTGTGTGGATGCAAGATGGCGCTCCTCCACATGTAGGGTCTTCAGTCAAACGTGTCTTAACTCAACAGTTTGGTGACAGACTTATCTCCCGTCATTTCTCGTTTCCGTGGCCACCAAGGTCTCTTGATCTGACACCAATAGATTTCTGGCTGTGGGGATATCTGAAATCCAAAGTGTATCAGTTTCGTCCTCAAACTGCATCTGATATGAAAGATGCCATCAGAACTGCGAATCAAGAGATTCCTATTGCCATGATACGTGCTGTAGTGCTATCCACCATCAGCCGCATGCAAAGTGTCATCGTGTGTGAAGGAGGTCATGTGGAAAATTTGTGAAACACAATAAAATGCTTTATTTTATGCTGCTTCTCTGTCCTTATTGGTTGTCCTCACTTTTAGCCTATCTACCGCCGGTGATTTTCATGCTACAGTTGCCGTTCCAACGCTATTTAGGGTTTTTCACAATGGAGATCGCATTCCAATACAAAAAACTGGGTGTTGCCATTTGATTTTTTCGAAATTTTCTCACTGAAACCGTAACTGTTTGAGTGACACTGTTGTTTTCCATATCAATCTTGAGCGCATACCTCAAAATACCTTTTGCCAAAATTTCATTCAGTTTCTGTGAATGGTATGATAGTTAGGGGCCCAAATGTCCGGATAGTTTTTTATAATCACCCTGTATATATATATATATATATATATATATATATATATATATATATATATGCATTGAAAAATATACAATGCACATGGATACAAAAAATCTCTAATAACAAACTAAAACATTATATACAAGGTGTGCACTCTCAGCGGTGTTCAATGCGATATTCTTAAACAATTAGTCATAGATATATAGTTCCAGTTGAAAAAATGTTTTAAAGGAGGTAAAGAAGTATTTTAAAAGGGATTTGGGCCAATAGAAACCTTTCTTAAAAAGTTACGAAATTTAATTTTTTATACGATTTCCCGGTCTTAGAAGTAAAAATTTTCTGTTACACTAACAAGTAAGACAAAGAAATTTCTATTCATCTAACACTAAAATTGACCGAGTTATAAAACTTTGAATTGCATGTCACCAATTTTCTGCATCTGAACACAGATGAGTTTCGCCATGCTTCGAGGGATCGTACACAAAGTGCTTAAAGTATTAGTAGAATTTATTTCGCGTGCATCTTTACCTTAACTGAAGTAGTCACATCGTACAAGTATTACGATAGTGTTAATTTTTATTAATTAAGTTTCCGAATGGTTAAAATAATTGCATTTTAACATATGTTTTATTTTGTAAAGAATTGAGACTGTTGCTTTTCATCATTTCTTTTGACAAAAATTCTTATATTTTTACTATAAGTTGTATAGTTTGCTTTAATATGTCAGAATGAAAATGGATTTCAAATTTATATTGTAATGTTAATTTTACTCTCGTCTCAACTGTTATTTTTTTTAAATATCTAACGAATATTTATATTTCTAGTAAATTTAAGAATGATCCCTAATCCGGATCAAAAAAGATGCCTCAACTTTAAAAAGCTATTTCTCGATCAGTTTTAATAGTTGAAGAATGGAACTTTTTTTTGTCTTACTTGTAATTGGAAATTTTTACTAAATATCACTTATAGGACCGGGGGACCGTATAAAAATTAAATTTCATAACTTTTTCAGAAATATTTTTATTTAGGAAGTCGCCATTGGACACCGTTAGAGTGGACATCTTGTATAACTATGCACACAAAACCCACTTGTTGGTGAAGAACGACCCTTATAGTTCATAGTCAGCATCAGGATCATCAGTATCAATTAGAATGGAAAAAGGGTAATGGGAAGGAAAATAAGGCGAAGTGTTTTAAGAAATGTATTGATCAACATCTGGGAAGTCGGAAAGTTTTGGTGTAGTTTTTTTTCGGGTCCTTTTATGTTTTTTGGGTCGCTGAACATGAATCCGAGGTTTTCCAACAAATTTGTTTCCGGGAAATACGTTTTTTTTTACAAAAAGCGTGTAAAAAAACGGACTTTTCTCCGTTTTTTCAAAATAATTCCAAAATCGTGCATTTTACGTGAAAGTCAGCAATATATGAATTAAAGAGAATAAAATTTCTTATATTTTATGTACTGAAAGTTTTTTTTCTGTCAATGGTTTAGCCGTGAGAGTGCCACAAAAAAGGGAGTTAAAAACAAAAAACTGTAAAAAAATGGAAATTACGGTAGTGTATGTAACATGGAAACTAACCATTTTACGCAAACGGTAACCATTAATGATACTAAAGATTATATGTTTGACTATATTTTATTCATTTTATTTAAATAAAAAATACCTATCCTCCACCTTTAAAATTTTGAAACATTTGAGCAGTTGCACCTTCTCGCATGAGTCGAAGGTGCTCCTCCGCCGGAGTGCTCATACTGTAAGTGGCGGTAAAATTGAGAGGTGTAAAAGACAAAAAAGGTGTAAAAAACAGGAATTACGACCCTGTACGTCGATGTAACATGTAAATTTATCATTTTAAACAAACGTTCACTGTTAATGATACTAAAAACTATATGATTGACAACATTTTACAATGAAGTTGCCTGATAATAAATACGGCGACTCATTATGAATCATTATTTAATTATAAATTATTACGTACATTAGTAACAAACATTAGTGTATTTACATGAAGTCAAAAAGCAAAATTCTTATTTCCGCAATCTTTTATTTGAAGGTCCCTGCTGTTCATCGATATTTACAACATAGAAAATAGACGTATGGAATTAGTGGATTTTTTATTTACTTCCAATATTATAGAATAAATGTTTTCTTAATGGTAAATATTTCATACCTTGTGGCATAGCTTGTTCCGCTTCCATTGGGTCCACGGATTCAATGGGTGGGCAATCCATCTTCAGCTCGGTTTCAGGGTATAACTCGTCTTCCTCATCTTGATTCACCACTGAGATTTTGTTGCAGTTGAGGCACATGTTGGAACAGCAAAGACCTGCCTTCTTGCACCCACAATTTTGTTGGCAGTTCTTTTTGCACTTACACGATACAAGCTTCAACAACGCAGGAGGAGAAGGGGGTAGTAAAGTAAATACAGGCTCAAGGCCAAGATTTGTTTTTTTGTCATCCCCACTCTTCAGCATTTTTTTCAACTCCTAGCCATTGCTGCACATGGTGATATAATCTTAAAGAGTGCTGTCGTGCTGCAGCTGCAGATGATGGTAAACAGCAATATTTGAATTGTATTTAAATGCTGACTTCTTGTACGAAATATACCTTAGGTGATTCAGCGAAGGTACATTCGTCCCACTATAACCGTACAGCAAGACCAGGAAACGTTCTTTAGCAGCTGCAATCATCTCTTGAGTAGCGTTGGAGTCTTTAAATACATTAACAGCGTCAGCAACATCTGAATTCTTCACAAGAGTTTTGAGGAACTTCATTTTTCCTTGCATAAATGGTGCTCACGTTGTATCACACTCGCTCATAGCATGTAGGAAGAGGATGTTTTCCGCAACCGTTGAACTCACAACATTAATTGGAGAAAATATCAGTGGAGAAACAGTGTTCTTTCCAGGTTTTAAAAAGAAAACGTTTTCAGCCCTGCAGAGAGCTATCAAAATGACCAAGAGGTCTACATCCTCCCCAAATATAATTACCGCCTCATTTGATGGAGCTAAGGACAAAGTCGTGTTTATAATCAAGGTGTCTGCGTCTTATTTTGCTTGCTTGCATATAATATTTGCTGATGAGAACTTATCACTCATCATAGATATTAACCGACCCTTGTTTTTTGGGTTAGCAAGAAACTTTTCTTTACAAATGGTAGGTATCATTGTACCGTCAAACAATATATCCGTTGAAGAATGTTTCCTTGCTCGTCTCATACGCTCAGCAGTTTTTTTACCACCTTGTAAGTCATCAGGGTAGCCATCAAAGACAACTACTGCCTGCGGTTGGTACCGTGACTGTACGTACTCAACATATTTATCGCAGATTGTTGAAAAAGGCTGATTCTTAGGCCAAATAACCGAATGCAATAACCCCCCCCCCATCAATGACGAATTGAATTCTGCCGCTGAACCGCTTGTTTGTTAGGGGTTTTAATACCTTGTAGAGAGTAGATTTGGTTCCTTTTCTTAAACCATTGTCGAATAGGGATAAGGAATAAGGGCCTAGATCATACGTCTAAAACTCCTCAAGGTCTTCATCCGAATACTTTGCAACCGAAATTCATTGGAACATTTTAGTATCATTAATCGTCAACGTTTGCTTAAAATGGTTAATTTTCATATTGCATCGATACAGGGCCATAATTCCCGTTTTTTACAGTTTTTTATCTTTTATCCACTCCCAATGTTACCGCCTCTTAGAATACGAGCTCTCCGGAGGAGTAGCACCCTCGACTCATGAGAGTAGCTGGATCTGCCCCACTGCTCCCACCTTCCCCTGGTGTCGGATCCGCACTTTTCCTCTACCTCAAATGCATAAAATATAGTCAAACATATAATCTTTAGTAACATTAATAGTTAAGATTTGCGTAAAATGATTAGTTTCTATGTTACATTGACATACAGTACCGTAATTCCCGTTTTTTTACAGTTTTTTGTTTTTAACATCCATTTTTGAGGCACCTCACGGATAAACTATTGATCAGAGAAAAAAACTTTCAGTTCATAAAATGTAGGAAATTTTATTCTCTTTAATTCATATATTACCGACTTTCACGTAAAATGCATAATTTTGGAATTATTTTGAAAGAACGGAGAAAAGTCCGTTTTTTTACAGGTTTTTTGTAAAAAAACGTATTTCCCGGAAAAAATTTTGTTGGAAAACCTCGGATTCGTTTTCAGCGACTCCAAAAACATAAAGGGACCGACAAAAAAAAAAAAAAAAACTACACCAAAACTTTCCTTTATTTTCTATCACATGACTGGACTATAGTATAAATTTCCTTAAAGAGTGAGTATTTTGAAAAATTAATTGGGGCCATTGGTCGAGCGGTACTGAAGATGTTTTACGACGTTTATATGTTTGTGTTAGTGACATTCAAGGATATAGTGATCTCGGGTTGATTACGAACCGCAGCCGCCGTTTATCACGAACAGACCCCATTTACCATACGCGAAAGAGAACATATTGGCTGTTTATATTTTATAATAGCTAAATGCATTGCCAGGCTTACGTGCAACTTTTACTGTCAAAACACGATATATAAACTCTTTGTGAATGCTATTTATTTCGAGTGTACATCCTCCTTTTTTTAAATAAATTTATTTTCAATGTTCATTAGCTATTTTACGTATAATAGCACATCAATCAAATGCAAGCTACATGTGAGACATACTTTAGTACACTAATAAACATGTAATTTATATTTTAATATCATTTTCATTAAGATTATGTGTTATTATAGAAATAATGTAATTAAAAAAGTAATTAATTAATTCCTTATCTCCTCCAACCTTTTCCTTTATTTTATTATTTTATTTTTATAAGGAATTTTTTCAACGATTTTAGAATAAAATAGGACTTAAATGCAAGATTACCAAATACATGAAGTAAAAAATTTATCAACTTTGTTGCATAAGAAACTTATGAAAACATTTTTAGTTGGATACATTTTATATTTTTTTTTATTTTGCAATAACAATGATATTCCTTCCATTTTAAAATCAGCTGAATTTCTGTTTCTTAACCGCATTAAAATTTATACTCAAAAGTATGTTTCTATAAGCTAACGTACGAGTATTGAATATTGATTTAGATATTCAAATTATGAAAAATTTATGTATTCAAATAAGAATCTGAACGTGCCATGCATGGAAAGTAATCATAAGAAAATTCATGCATAAAATCTAGAAATATCTGATCATAAAGTAATAGATGGCGTATGCACCAAATATTGCAGATATAAATATTACATGGTTGCTTTCGTTTGGATTGATTTATTTTATCGAAAGAGTATGCCTGGGATGTCAGATATTTTAGTGCGTAAAATTATAAAATTGATTTATGATTTAAACTGTATTATGATATAAATTTTCAAATTATTATGAGAGATTATTTGTATAATTATTGCATTTAATTGTAAATTTTATAGTATGTTCTTTTTTGATAATTTTGATTATTTCAATGCCATTGATCATCATGCTATTTAATATACAGATAAATTAATTTTAGCTTAAAAATATCATGGATTTTGATATTTATACTGGCTTTATTATTGAATCGGAAGAAACGTACTACATTATTTGTAAATAATGTTTTCTATATCTTCTTATTTTAACGATTCAAATTTATTTATTTAATTGGGTCTAGATAACTTGAAAATGAGAATGTATGCAATAGATCTATCTTTATTGGGGAAATAATATTTTTTAAATTGTCAACATAAAATTCTATTAGTATACATAAATGTTATTGGTTTATCAATGCAACTACAGTTATTTATCATATCTATACTAATAACATTTAATGCTGGCAGTGTGTGATAAAATATTATTTTAACAATAAATATAGATATTTTGCATAAATTATCATTTTCTTTTGAAGTTATTGACACCAAAGAAATAAAGAAATCTGCATCTTTACGATAATACAATGTAGAAAACATTACATACAGATATTGTGGTTTATTTCTTCCAATTAAAGATTAAAGCTAGTATAAACATTAAAATCTATGACATTTACAAGACGAAATTAATTTACCTTTAAGTTAAATAGCATGATGATCAATTACATCTTAAGTAAAATAAAAGGATTATCGTCTTAAATAAAGTCTTATCGTCCAATTTTCTAATAAAAGGTTTATAGCCCTTTTATAACAAATATATAAATAAATAAAAAATAGGTTTCATGTAAAAATAGAGTAAGCTTATGAGTTCGCGACTTACATGAGTTACAGCTGAAAGCCACTGAATTCTTTGCGTACTAAGAGTAATATGGAAAATAAATCAGAGTCCATGTATTAGTTTAAACAAAAGAGACGGCAATGTTATATGAAGAAATTTTTGATAAATTCTGCAAAATATATTAATCTGCCCAAGTGTTCTTTCACCAGTTTCTTGATAAAACATGCGATGTAAAAATATGCAAATATTATGTGTCTGAGATACTTAGCACTAATTAGGCATGAAAAAAGTTGTGTTGATTTACAGTGAAAAGTACACGTATGTCCAAAAGTTCAGCAACAAACGTTAATTTTCGATCTCGAAAGTTAATTGTAAGTACTCAAAAGAAAATGATATAAACGGCAGGTGTAGCAAGTATGCTATCAACAAGATGATGTTGACTTTGGGAGGAGAATTCCGTGTAATTATGTCGAAGATTCGTTCTATTGAAATTACTGATTGCAGGGAAATTATGCGTAGCACATTTTTGTTGTGTTGGCAATAACTGATTAGCGTCTATTCCTGGGATCGAAACTGGATGTTTTGTAGGAAATGGAAAGTCAAAAGAGTTTAGCAAAGTTTCTTTAATGAAAATGATGTCACAAAAATGACAATTTTTCCACAAACATCATCTCACACATGTATATGATGCGGCACTTTGAGAAATAACACAGGGTGACATCCTTCTTGATAAATCAAAGAAATGTTGACGACAATTAGTTTTCATTTTCGGGCGTGGACGAAGAATTTTAATATCTCCTAAGACGGCACAGGGGGCGAGAGCAACCTTTTTGGAAGTTAACTGCTGGTGATCAGAGGCGAAGTGTGTCTCCAGATATGAAAGCGTGCGCTAGAGAAACATGCCAAGTGATTTACTTTTTGAGCCAAGATAATTGCATTTTTTTGCTTGGGAGCTGTAATCATTACAGATACATCATATCAAATTCATTACTGACGTCAGTGGTAAGGAAATCTTTTTTGGCGAAGAGTGCACTTTGGCTAAAAGAGAGTGATTTAGAATTTTTCTGTTTATTGTTTTGGGAAAATGCTAAGAAAGATAGTTTGGAAGAATGTTGTTAGGGCGCCAGCCAAACGAAATAAGCATCTGGATGCATTATGGAGTCAAAACTGACCACGAGAAAGGAAACATTTTATTCCTTGTATAATTTCATTTACATTGATATGTGGGAGACCGAATAAAGTACGTTAATGATAATTTTAAAACAATATGTATGATTTTGACTAAAAGTTTTTCGTTGAAAGAGAAGGACAAAAGAGTGCGCGTTTTAACAGCCGGGAATGTATATGAATTACGATAATGCAGAAAGGGGAAAATATATTTAATAAAATACTTAAAATGTAGATTTCTTTAATTTTTGAAACGGATATATATGGTATCTTTACCATATAGGCGCTACTTCAACATCATATCCAGTGTGATGTCTCTTTCACGTCACAAATGGTCACAAGTGTCAAATTCAGTACATTGAACTAAAATGTGATAATATTTCATTTGTCTAATTATTATTCCCAGGAGACCGTCATTTGGTTATCCGACTGAAAAGTCACCATGACTGCTGCTTTGTGACTAATACTTTACAATAATGTCACCTTTTGATTCTCATGTGACAGTTTTCTAGAGAGTCCATTGTAGAGTCATCATGATAGTTATTTTGTGGTGAATCCTTAAGGGACAGAAAAATGAAGTCATCTGGTGATTTGTCTTAAAAAATCATTTATGGAGACTTCACAGTAGAGTCTCTAAAAGTCGGCCATCATAGACTCAACATGTGACTTAAATGTGACTTTTTGTGACTTATTGCGATGACGATCAGATGAGAAACACAAGGTGACTTCATTTTAACGCATTCTGCTGACTCGTCACAAAGCAACTGTCACAATGACGTCTGATTGGAGCCACCAAATGACGATGACTATAGAGTAAAAATGAGACGAATGAAATATATCAGGTTTCGGATCATTGTATTAACTGTGACGCTTGTGATTATTTGTGATGTCAAAGTGACGTAACATTGAATTTACTGTGCTGTAGGGATGTACCTATCTGCTACATCTTATGTTTATATCAAGTTCTTTTAAGTACTCAGAATAAACTTTATTGTCCGAAAATTAGCATTTGTGTTTGTTACTTAACTTTTGGACACTTAAGTATTTATGGCTGAAGTGCGTGCAAAATCAGTCTTTGATGTGATTTAAAAGTAATCGCAGTGTTATGGCGTTTAGAACTCCGCAAATTATTAGTATGTTAACAAAGACAAGATTTTGACATTTTAGAATCAGTTTTCAAAACAGTAGTAGATTCGTACTAGACAGCAATAGATTCATAGTACATTCGTAGTACATTCGTAGAAGTTGAACTCATGTTTATTTACGAACTCACATATTGTGATTTATATCTGTTTACATTTATAAATCATACGAACGGAAAATTATATATTTCGATTTCCTCACGAAAACAAAACAATTTCGATAAGCAAACAAAATGCAGAACATTCGAAAAACATTAGTACGGGAATTTGGAAAGACCTTAATATATAATAACAATAGATTCAAAAAATTGTTTCTTTTAGTTTTTTGTGATTTGAATGATCCAAGATTCCCAAGAAAATTTCGTTCCGTAAACTAGCGAAATGAAAATCATGCGAATATTTGTGATCTCTGAAACTCGCTACTTCTCGTAAAAGATTTTTCGTTTTATTTTATTCCGTTCAATGTTTTAGCTTATGCACTCTCATAATTTTATTTTACTAGATTAAGAATAATATTTCCTTGTTTATTCTTACCTAGATAAATAAAGTTTTGTTATTTATAATCAGACATTTTGGTGCAACATTTCCTCTAGCTTTTGTTTTAAAGCTGATTACATTGTATATTGAGCTTGCAAATAATTTAATCCAAAAATAAGTTAAAATATTCATAAATAATCACAATTTCCACAATTTAAATCAGAATGGGCCATTTGACTATAAAGCCATTATTACGGGAAAATAGCTAGGTATAAAGATCTACAGTAGCATTAAAAGAAAATTCGTATTTTTTAATTAAATAACTTAGACGTTACAACATTTAATAATTAAAAAAAAAACTTTATAAAGAATTTTAAAATATTAAATAGATACACAGGAGATGCAGAATTAAACTTCGAGCTGGGAAGCTAAATATATTAAGATGGGAAACCTGGACCGGGTTGTACAGTCAGACCCTTTTAATGTGTTTGGGTTTTCGGGACACATAATTTTTCAGATCCTCCAAATCACAATGACAAGTGAGCTAAAATATTAGCACCTTTTATGTTCCTCACAGTTTTCTATTAAAAGGAAAATTTGCACAAACACTTCCGGAACCTCGTTTCTTGAAAAAAAGTTCTTAGAATTTGAATCCAAGTCCAAATTTTAAAACAGCAGTAGATTTTAAATTTCAGCACTGAATGAAATACAGAGACACGTAATAAATTCACACAAAAATATATTATATTGTTAAAAGTATTTCTCCCATGTTCACTAAAGATGACTTTAAAATCTACACTAGAATTATAAAGAAGTATCGTGTGTTTGTGTGTTTGTTTTTAATCTGTGGAAAACGGAGCCGATTTCAAAAATAATGATAGCAAAATGTTAGTGATCAACTTTGCTCCAATATAGACAATAATCTATGTTTGTACAACAACCCTTAAGCGAGTGCAGAAGCAAAAGTATTCTAAAATTGCAATGTCTGTGATACTTTTGGGCCTAAAAATTTGAAATTTGGCATGGTAGTTATTTTTAAGATGTAAATGTTTCCAAATAACGCTTTCTAAAATATTCGAAACTTAAAAGTGGGAAATGAGCGGAAAACGTTCTAAAAACGTTCTATATTTGATTATTGTGGAAGTGTTAAGACTAGAAACTTAAAACTTGACATGATTGGCACTTCTAAGATTTAAATACTCACAACAGAAAAAATTCTAAACAATTCGAAATTTGCAGGAACAAGAAATGTTATAGAATTGCAATTTCTGTGATACTGTTGGTGCTAAAAACGGAAAATATGTCATGGTGGTTACTTTTAAAATATAGATGCTCTCTAAGAACGGTTTCTAAAAAAATCCAAATAAAGAATAGTGAAATAAGCGGAAAACATTCTAAGAAGACGAGAAACTTAAAACTTGTCCCTTTTAAAATTTAATACTCGTAACAGAAAATTTTCTAAACAATTCGAAATGCAAAATGGTGCAGAAACAAGAAACGTTCTTGAATTTCGATTTCTCTGATACTGCTGGCGCTAGAAACGTAAAATATCGCATGCTGGTTACTTTTAAAATTTAAATGCTCTCTAAGAACGGTTTCTAAAATATTCCAAATTTAAAAAGGTGAAATCAGCAGAAATCATTCTAAAAACGTTCTAAATTACGTTTTATTTTGAATTGTTAGGGCTATAAACGTGAAATATATAATCGAACTAGATTTATGCCCCCCCCCAAACAATTGACAGACTTCATGGAATTTAAATGCAATGTAATGGGTTTGCTACGAGGCTAGTAATTAATAAAGAAGGATATTTTAAAAATCTAACAAAGATTATTTCACGAGAATCTATATTTTTTAATTTTAGGCATTTAACGTTATGACACATCATCATACAAAATAACGTTATCGAGATTTGCATTTTGGATTGATTAAATCTCTGAGATGTGTTCCTCATTTAGTAGTAATTTTAGGGAATAACTGAATAAATGATTTCATCTTAAATATTCTTCAAATATTACGCCTTGTAGAAAAGTGACATTAGGTTTCAGACTAAAACTCTGGAGTTTCTTTGTGTTCAGCAAAATCTGGGGGACCTAAGCATGTGCTTTCTGCGCCATATTGAGATCTTGCAAGCATGTATGGCTCGCAAGTGTGAAAAAGAAAGTTACATAAAAAATAAAATGAATATTGAGAAACGAAGGACAGAAAATAAAATTGGTAAAAAATTCTGCATAAAATGTTTATTGTTGCTAAAAGATAAGTGTATTTTAAGAAATATAACTATTTATCTAATTTATTACAGTTGTTAATACATTATCCCGTTACAAACAAAATTCACATGAATTAGGGATAATTCTAAAAATTACAGTGTGTTACAGACACATTAAATGCAAAACATGTCGATTATCCGAAAATCACGAATATACGCTAGCAAAACCACATAATCCCGAATTAAATAATACATATTCCGAATTACATTATTTAGATTTGTTTTTCAATAAATCTTACGAACTATTGTGTCACTCAGGTAATGAAGTGGCAAAAATTGAAATCTAAAGTTTCTCTTTATGGGTAATGGGAGAGAAAGAATAATAAGTTTAAAATTCAGAAGATGAAAAATGTGTTATTCAGATTATGGAAAATACAATCCTATTCTTTATAATCTTGAAATACCATTCCGAGTGAATAGTCACAGATCTACGGAAAACGTTCGAAACATACACTGTTACAAATCTGCAGAAAACATTCGATACATACAATGTTAAAAATCTGCAGCAAACTGTCCAGTTATTCAATATTGTTAAAAATATGCAGCAATCTGTCCAGTCAATCGATCGTTTTTAAAGATAACGATTACTTGACCATATTATTGATCAAATTATGGTCAGATTACATATAAATTACTATTATGTAACCGTTTTCTATAAAAAAAATAAAGGTCGAATGACGGGACAGTTTGTTTTTAATATTTTTTTTAACAGTAAACCCTTTTTGTAAATAATGGTTATTTAACCATATTACGAAGCTTTGTCATTGGTCATACTGGAAATACTTCTCAGATTTCTAAATGACCAAACTAACTCAAACGATGCCATATCAGTTGAAAAGTATTTATGTAAGTGATGAAATGTCTTTTTTTTAACCATAATACAGCAGTATACAAAATGTGGAATTTAAACTTATGTGAAAGAGCTGCCTCAGCCGTAGGAACAAAACAACAGTGATGTGAGTTGGAAAAAATTACGATTCATAGAAAACAGAAAAATCATGGCTGTGCACATGCTACGACATGGGAGAGATTTCACAATCCCTGACGCAGATAAAGTTTTAATAAATGAGAGACTTTTCAAATAAAACGTGCTTTATTACTGATAGAAAACAAAAGATTTAGAATAGATTTGCATCATACATTTATTCATTTAGAGAGGAACTAGATATACTATGTTCAAGTTAGCCGTTATAATTTTAGTTTAAATCTAAGTTAACCGTACCGTAGTTATCTGTAAAACAAAATGCAACACTTGTGTACCCATCCAATGATATATTCGTTAGCCGAGTGTGTAAAACAGTGAAAAAAAAATTCCGATAGCCAAAGCAAAAGGTATTCTTTATCCGAGGTGTTGCTGTATTTATTTATTTATTACTTCTAAATTTAAGACATAACAAATTTAAAATTACATATTAAATAATTACAACTTCTTTTAAAGTTGTAGTATTTTTTACACATGTGTCGAGATTACAAATTTTACAAATGTAGATTTCTCATTCTTTAAAGAAATTCAAATCCACGCGTAAAATCATTAAAAAATAACTTTATGTGCTTCATTGTAAAGAGCCTCTGAAAGCTTATAGATTATATGGAAAAGAGGAAATGCATTTCAAAAGACTGTGAGTATTGCGAAAGTTGGATTACGCTTTATTTCATTTTCAGTCACTTGCGGCGATATAAAATTCAAGAGATTCTTCTATTCAGAAAAGTATTAAGACTAAATAAGGCTCTTCTAAGTTCTCAAAGACTTATCTTAAAATGCAGAAATAGGTTTATCTAATGTCAGAGCATCGTATTCATAAATTTTATAAATTATCTCTTAAGATAATGCTTTGTAAGCTATAAAAATACAGTATGTATAGATAAAAAATACAGTAAGTATAGATAAAAAAAGGAAAGTTAATACTAAATGTTTAAATATTAGAGAGAGGAATTCAAAAGTAATTTTAAGCTCTCTGCATTGTTCATTGAATTGCATCAGCAAATTATTTTATAAATAATTATATTTAAACAGTATTATTCAGTAAAGTCAAGCTTAGCAAATTGCTTTAATAAACTGGAAATATTCTCTGAAAAAATATCTTCACATTAAAAAAAATATATATATAGAAGATTCATTCAAACTTTCCGCAATCATAAATTACAATTTAATTAACTTATATCAATTTCTGTCGTAGCTGTTCTGGAGGTTTTTCATAGTTGAGGAATTGATAAAATATAAGGTGCTTCCTCTCCCCCCAAAAATAAGCCTCTAGTAAATTTTCAAAAAAAAAAAAAAAAAAAAAAAAAAACGAATTAAAAAACGTATTTCCTTGATTCTAAATTAGAATGTATCATAATAAGATACAACTGTCTGTATTTCACAACTCCTCCTCCTAGAATATGAGGAGCCAATAATTAAATTAACACCATTTATCTGCATGGATCGACCGATGTCATATAAGCTCTCAAAATCTTAAAATTTGAATTAGTTTCCGAGATATTAATTTGCTTGTAACTTTTAACGAAGTTTCAATAAAGATGGCACATAAATTACTCCATTTTTATGAATAAAAGGAAGGAAAAGGATAAATGATGAGATTTTGTCTGCTATCCGAAGTGATGAAAAAAGCCTTTACTTTTGTTTTGTTTGAATAAATCGATTTAGCGATTTTTAGTTTATATTACCTTAAAACAATACAATGTAGAGAATATGCATATGACTTACTTCCATATTTTTTACTAAAATTATTATCAAAAACCTGAAAGATTTTAATATTATTTATCCTTATGAAAGCATGGAGTCTGAACAAACATGTAGGACATATTCTCAGATTTTGTCCAAACCATAACCCATAGTACAGAACTTAACGGTAGTCTCTTTGGCGAATTCGCTTAAAGGAGTTAGACAAGCCAAAAAAATTTGTTTGGAAATAATGGTAAGATCTCAGATCTCATAATTTTACCCAAAATCCTCTCGACGTAGGAATGTTATTGCCCGTATGTCATCATTTTCGTATAAAGGCTATATACTATAATTGCATCAGAATTACGTAACTTGCTAATTGAATTTTTAATAATTCTCAGTTCATTTACATTATAAGCATATTTTTTTGCTTACAGTTAGTAAAATTATTATTTTAAATATTTTCTAAATTTAGAATTAAATGAGATTTTTTTTCAAAATTCGAAAGATCTCATGCAATAGAAATGGGATACATCTGATTGCTACGCCAGCCTTGTAACTATTTTAAAATTGCTACACCTCTTCTTGCTTCGCAGGCGTAGCGGTGGGTCCGTCGCTATTCGTTACGGTCAATGTGTTACCATTACGAATCTTCTGAATCACTCGGTTGATATTAGAATCGATTAGCGCGTACTGATCATCAAACTACTCACAAAGCATTCTTCTCTCTTCTTTAAGCGATTTTTTGATCGAAAAATAAAATTGTAACAACAGTACAAATGTAGCAACACTGTTTCGAAGAGAACACAATGTTGTCGTGCCCTCGTCGGCTCGTTTCTGCACATTACTACGGAACTCCGTTCGCTACATCTATTTAGCCACTTGCGTTACACAATCCAGTGTTTAATTTGGTGGTATTCAAAAGTCTACCGTGCTTTTCTAACTAACATTCGGTTTACACTAAAAACACTAACGTTCAACACACAATATCATAGTACAATGGACAGACGTATGTTTCGTGAGTAACTTGGACTCACATCCTCAGTGTCAATAAAATAAAATTAAACATTATTGTATCCCTCCAAAGACATGAAATTGAATCGAGAAACCCAAATGAAAACAACAACACACCGACAGACTCATCACGCATGAGCCACCAATGAGATTAAGCCTGAAGTGATTCACTATGACACAGTAACTCAACCCAGAAAGGTGAGATGTAAGGTACGCTTGAAAAATCATTGACCAGGGAGTTATCAAATTTATGAATATAAACTCATAATCATAACATTCGGTTTATTTAAATTCTCATTAACGATAGTTTTTGGAATAGCTTGCTCAAAGGCATTAGCCAGTAACCGAGTTTAGAGGTCCATTTCTCATAGAACAGCCGTACAGTTGTTCGAAATGCATTCGTAGCTCGAATAATTTTATAAAAAAATATATCATTTGGAATATTTTGTTAAATTTACTAATACTTTTTGAATACTTTATTATATGATATTTCTTATATATCATCAAATATGTTTATTTAAATTTAATAATTTTACATTTTTAGAGACAAAATCCTATTTCATCCACAACCGTCATTCTTGTCGTTTAAAAAAAAAAATAGTAATTCACTTTTGGACGACTGCCAAAAACTAATAGATATTTTTAGAAGTGTATAGAGATGGTGGCAACGTCTATATAACGATAATGATATTCACTTCAAAACTATTTTTATTTCTCAACATATTCACCACCAATATTTATGCTCTTTTATCACCGTTTTATCAGCGCCCCAACACCATCTGCATAACATTCTTTGAGTTGCTGTCTCAGCCACATTAGTTCTTCAAGTTGAACACAGGAGACAATTCAAAAATTTGGTTGGCAACTTCTTCAACACCCACCATACAGCTTCGACTTAGCCCTAAACGTTGTTAATCTGTTTAGTCCACTTAAAAGCCATCTTGGAAGCAAGATGATGTTCACAGAGGATGAAAAGGTTCAACTTGAAGTCCTAATGTGGTTGAGACAGCAACCCAAAAATGTTATGCAGTTGTTGTTGGGGTACTGATAAAACGGTGATAAAAGTGCGTAAATATTGGTGGAGAATATATTGAGAAATAAAAGTAGTTTTGAAATGAATATCATTGTAAGTTATTATTTAATTATCTTTTGTGACTTACTTAATGACTTTCCCTCGTACTAACGTAGAAGACGAATTTAACGTAGAATAAGTAGTTTATTTTAATATTTAATAATATAAAATTACAGAAAATATATTGCAGTTCTGTTTTCTAAATATAGTGATTTAATATATATAAACTACTAGGTTTTTTTGTTAAATAATTGAAGTTGCTGACATTGGTTTAGTAAAGATTAAGCCTTTAAATATTTATTTGAAATAAATCTTTCTAGAATAATAGTTTCTTTAATTTAGTGATAAAATTATTTAAAATAAACATTTATTATTATTTTTTTTTGATTGAATGTGTACACTCAAATTAATCGTAAACGCAATTTACGGTCTTAAGTTTAAAAACAAAAATATCGTAAACACAAAATTATGCTTTTATATATACATATAGAATGATTTAGAAAAGAGTATTATTGTGTAACTTGCACTGAATTGTTGCTTCGTGAGTGATGATGGCCTGTTTGAAAAGATAGGGAAACAAAAAAAACTTTTGTAAAATTTACTTTTTGGTAGTTGCGATAATTTGGCAGGAATGGCTAGTTTTTATATTACGCATTTTTTACCTTTATCAAAATTAAGGGACATTCAGTTACAGTATCATGCACCGATTTTATTCTTTAAATCTTTCATAAAATACATTAAAAACCTTTCTATTACGTTTGAAATTCTGAGATATGTATTTCAGTGGTGTAGTCGTAAAAAAACCCCAGAGGATATACGCTATAGGCAGACGGTATACACCAGAGAATATATGCTATAGCTACAGAAGGTATACGGCACATGCTACCGAATAACCCCCACAACTTTCTTGATGTATCAAAGTCAATGGTTACCTGACAATGAATTAAACATAATTATTGTCAGTATAAATTACAACATGCTATTACTTTTTTAATAAACATTCACTTTAAAGATTTTTATGTAAAATGGTTAAGACATGTAATACTGAGATCTAATGTATTTTTTTTTTTTGTTTTTGGAAAAGCATGATATTTTCTGTAAGAGCCACACATTATATATATAAAATCTCTAAAATAAAATGAAGAGAATTGTATCTATACTCTATACCCAAGAGAACATTAAACGCACCGAACATAGAGATTAAATGGATAATGTTTAAAACCATTGTTCATCGGGTCAGGTATTATTAATCATACGATATAAAATAAATGATATATTCAATTCCTTTTCTATCTTTATTGAAATGTAAGGACATAAAACATGAATATTTATCTTATGTTTAATGTAACATTTTAAAAAGGGAATTTACTGAGTGTATTGTTCTCTTAATACCTTGGATATTTAATGGCTGCTATAAAATCTTTCGCTTTTCATTATGCGAAGTAACTTCTCTGTATTTATTATGCGTTTTATTAAGACTTAAAGAGATTGATAGTTATCAGAATGAATTTGTTAACAATCATTCCTCATTTAGTTATAAAGTTATATAAAATAAAGAATTAAAAGTCTAAGGTCATAGAATGGTCTATCTTAGATAAGCTCTATGTTTATGATATCTTTGAATGCAATATTCAATCTTTTCAATCAATTAAAAAAAGCCATTACTTTACTTAATTTTTATTTATATTTATATATTTCTTTTTCTGACAAAAAGACATTTTATACAAAGTGGACATTTTAAATTACTCGTATACAGCGTGTAATTGTTAATTTCTAAACCCTTAGTTTTATAGGTATAGTTCTTTTTAAAACATTGTTCAAATGTAGTTCTTCATCATATAAAAACACAATTATGTCAAAATAATAATTTGTTTAACAGTTACGAAATTAAAATTTTTATACGGTTCCTGGATACTCAAATACGAAAAAAAGCGAATTTACGAACTTTTAATATCGGAAAACACTTAATTCGGTTTATAACTCGGTAAGTTTTGTTCGCAAAATAAAGGAATATTTTTTTCCATTACGTGTTAGAACAAGGTGTAAGTTATATTATATGACGAAGAACAATATTTAGAACCTGTTTTTTGGAACTGGAACTATGCCTCTCAAACTAACGGTTTATTAATTAACTATTGGACAACGATAAAAGAGGTTAAGGTGTTTTATACAAAACGATATTTAAGAAAACATTTAAGTAATTTTCTAAAAAAAACAAAGAGAAAATTGCTTGACTGTGTAACATAAAATGCAACTATTAGCGAATGAGAGCTTATTTTGCATAAATACATTTATGATGGTAGCCATTTCTTTTGAAATATATACTGAAAAATAAATTAATACAATTACACTGTACAACAAATTTGAACGGTTTTTCTGTCCTTTAGATGAAACTATGTTATTCTGTATAAATAAAAGGTGCTGGATCCATATATCAAAACCAAAATGGTCCATCACGTACCATTTTTGTAGAAGACCCACTTCTCATATTTACACAAATTAGTCACAGAGAAATGTAACAGAGGCTCGATTATAGAAAACACAAACACTAAAGTGATTTTGTTGGCCGTAGGCATCTGTTGGTGTGTCCCCGATAGCAGACCAGCAATGTCCAGCTAGCATATTTCCATTCCATCGTCCACTGAAACGCTTGTAAAACTTAGAGATGTCCTGATAAAAGCTTTCTCCATGCTCATTACTAATTGCGCCTAGGTTTTGAGGAAAGAAGTCCAGATGGGAATCCAAAAATTGTAGTTTTAATGACATATTGCAACCTATAACACGAAAGCATTGCAACATGTCACCTACAAGATGTTCATAGCTTTCATCTTTCTGATTTCCAAGCAAACGTGAGCACACTGATTTGTATGCCAGCCAGGCAGCTTTTTCTGCTTGTGAGAGTTTATTTTCAAAGTCTTCATCATGAAAGACTGATTTAATTTGTGGACCAATAAAAACTCTTTCTTTTACCTTTGCCTCCATAAATTTTTGGAATTTGTTCCTGAGATATAAGAAAGCTACCCCTTCTCTGTCCAAAGTTTTTACAAATATTTTCATCAAACCGAGTTTAATATGCAATGGTGGAAGAAAGACACATTGAGGATTCACAAGTGGTTTATATGACATGTTTTGGTGGCTTGAATTACGTTTTTTCTTGGAGGCCACTGTTTACGGATGTAGTGATTTTTTCTGTAATAGCTGTCCTATTCGCAGAGAAAGCAGCAGAATTTAATGTATCACTGTTGCATGCCTATTAATATCCTAATGACTCACAAATGTAGTGTACTCAATTAACTTCAGTATAGCACTCATAAGTTTGTAAGTTTCCATTGTATTTGTAGAACATGCTACACAAACACATGGACAAACATTACCTATATATAGGAGCACTACTTTGAGACTACGTTTGGACGAGTCAATAAACAGGCGCCACTCTGCTGGATTATGTTTATGTCTCAATGCCTGAAATAGGCCATTCACATCACAGAAATATACGATGTCTTCTTTCTCCACAAAATGGTCTACAAAAGGGCTTTGTCGTCTTCTAAATGAACCTTAGTTTTACACCTTTCTCCAATAGATTCCAACCTTGAAGCCTAGAACCCAGTAATTCTGAGTTTGTTTGAGAGAGTTTTAAGTCCCGTACAACATCGCGGAGCTCTATCTGTGTGATTTCATGATGTGAACATGTCATACACTGTAAAATATCTTCAGATTTTGCTGCATAGTCACTCCACTGCTTTTATAGAATATCTCTATTTTGACCAATGAAAATGCTTTATAATATAGTAAAGTAACCGTTTTCTCTAAAAGCGGCGGAGTGTATCTGCAGCAAAAGCTGAAGATTTTTAACAGTGTAGATGTAGATGGTTGAAAGCAGGGCTACAATAGATACCGGGCTTGCTCATTCATTATCATGACGTCACGAAAGGTGGCTGGCCGCGACGAAGGACTTACAGCGATTGGCACAAAACGAGGGGCGCGTCGCTTTGTAACAATCGCTGGTCGCGGTCAGCTACTATTTGTGACGTTTTGAGAATGAATGAGCAAGCCCGGTATCTAGTGTTGCCTTGTTGAAAGTGCGGATCTTGATGGTTTGGGTCATCGGAGGTGTGTTCCTCTGAATCAACAGTAGATTTATCTGGAGCTGTAGGTTTAGGAAGATCTTCAGAAAGAGGATCTGGTCGCATAGCGGAGTGTAAGTTTGGATACTGAATACAATGTTTGGATTTTGGAGAGAACCCCTTGACTTCTGTTAAACAAACTTACCAATCCGTTACGTGATTGATCGGTTCACGCCAAACTATAGGTACTGCAAATTTCAATCTACTGCGTTTTCCTCGTAACCAGTTTCTCAGATTCCTGGAACATGAATTGCAGCATATATGTGGAGACCAGGACTTATCCTGGTCCGCAACTCTATATCCGAAGTACAGTTCATAAACCTTTCTAACTAATGGTGACAAGCTACGTTGTTTAGTCTTCAATGTAAGTTCGCCAAACACATAACAAAATAAGTTCGGCTTATTTTTACACTGACGAGACATTATAATGTACTGAACGCAATATAATCTTGTCGTTAAAACACTTGTACACTTCACACTTAACGTCACTAGAATTTTCCAACCAGCAGTACTTTAATCAGCAACATAAAATAGTGGAAGGAAACATCTGAAAATAAACAATAACTCTCTGATTTCTCAGAACTGCTCTCAGTCAGTCGGCGTGTCCTTTATATATGTTTGGCGAAGGGGGAAAATGCCCTCGGCAGAAAAGTCGCCAAACTTCTAGTGAATTCTCTGATATCTCGCTTCCTAATGCAGCTAGATCCTCGAAACTTCGAGAAATTTTTTCGCCAAAAATATCACCAAAGTCGCTAAGCTCACCAAAATGATCGCCAGGTTGGCGACCGTTTCACTGTCAATGAAAGCGCCTTTCCTTTGCCTGTAAGTTGTTTTTTCGCTTTCAGCTACAATATAGATTTCCATTGCTAAATGTGTGTACATCTATACCTGCAGTAGAAAAGTTCAATTGAATAAGCAGATTATTAATAAATTAAATTAAATCATACAAATTTTTCGAAGACGACAAAGTCCTTTTGTAGACTATTTTGCGGAGAAAGAAAACATCGTGTATTGCTGTGATGTGAATGACTTATTTCAGGCATTGGGACATGAACGTAATCCAGCAGAGTGGCGCCTGTTTATTGACTCGTCCAAACGTAGTCTCAAGGCAGTGCTCTTATATATAGGCAATGTTTGTCCGTCTGTTATTGTTGCATATTCTACAAATACAATGGAAACTTACGAAGTTATGAGTGCTATACTGAAGTTAAATGAGTGCACTACTTTCAAATGGCACACTTATAGAGATTTGAAAGTCATTGGGATATTAATAGGCATGCAACAAGGATACACTAAATTCTGCTCCTTTCTCTGCGAATGGGACAACCGTGACAGAAAAAATCACTACATCCGTAAACAGTGTCCTCGAAGACAAAACTGCAATCATGCCACCAAAACATATCATATAAACCACTTGTGAATTCGAAATAATGTGTCTTTCTTCCACCATTGTACATTAAACTCGGTTTGATGAAAATGTTTGTAAAATCTTTGGACAGAGAAGGAAGCATACAAATTCATCGAGAAAATACGTAAAAAACTAAAATGTGGATTTTTGGGGAAATGGTGCGTGGTTATCAAAAAATAGTTACAGATTCGTTATTTTCAGCCAAAAATATACAAGAAATAAGTATTTTAATTTAAAGGACATTTCTCATATTGTACAGTGTTGTCAAATATAGAAATTGCCATGTTCGTAAAATTTTCTTTCTTTTTTTTTTCCTTTCCCGACCGTGTGTAAAACCACTTGTTCTTACAATAAACTCTAATATAAGAATAAAGGGGAAAAAATGCAGTAATATAGGAATTTATGTAACAATGCTGTTACGTGTAATACAAAAATGTAAACTATTTGACTTCATTTTTTATGCTTTAAGGTTTAAGACGCAACGTTTTGTGAAATTTTAACATCACTGTAAAACAATTGGTGTAAAGTTCCTGAGAAGACCTGTGGCAACTATTCTGCCAGAGGTTTTCACAGGAATTTCACCAAAGAAATGCCAGGAAACCTACACAAGTCAGTTACACACAAAACGTATAGAACTTTACTCTATAAAAAAAAATCCTGAAAAAAAACGGAAATTGTACCGGTAATCGAGACGCCAGTACTAATTCCGTATCTTATCGGAAAAAAAAATTCCGTAAATTCCAAGAAATTTTCAGTAATTTATCGTTTTTAAATTTCCGTTTTATAACAGATATACTTTCGAAGATATGCTTTTTTTATACTTCCGTATTTTTTGGAAATTTTTATGTCGTAACCAAGGGATAGATACATTTCTGCTTTTTTTCTTTTAATTCCTGAGTTTTCAGTACACTAAATAACCAATCCTTGCCACCAGCAAAATCGAACCCGGAATCTTCCGTTTATGAAACTGACGGTCTAGACCACTGCGGTATGACTTGTCACTCCGCTTTCTTAAATGTTGTAATTCTTTTACTCGCTTTATGATGCATCTGTAGATGGATTTTTTCAGAGTTCCAATGTTTTTAATATTTTTTTTTCATAATTTTCAATATTTTGCTGTATTCTTTGTTGCCTTATAACAGATAAATTTTATTTTTTATGCATTATATGCGTAAAACATTGTATTAAGAGTAATGATTGCTTCTTTTAGCAATAGTACCAGCATTTTCCTTTTTCGAAGATATACTTTTTTTTAATTATTTGCCTGATTATCTATGAATTCCGATAAAAACAAGAATTATCTTAAGCAGATGTGTTTGTTACATGCTATTAAAATAATTTTTTTCTCTTATTTTAAAAAAACTTATGTAAATAAATAATTTTATAATAAATTATATTATTATATTTTGCGTACGGTTCTGCTAAACTGAATAGTTTTTAAAATAATAATAAAAAATAGATTTTTAGAGAAAATTTGAAATTAATGAACTTCGGATAATTAAGAATAAATCTGGACTTATTAATTTAATTTAAATTAATTTATAAAAATATAAACTAACGAAATAAATTAAAAAATATATAAAATTATAAACTTCATTTTTTATAAAAGTAAAGAAAAATATTAACTAATTTTATAAATTTAAGGAAAAATTGATAAACTTTGTAAAATCATAATTTATAAAATAATAAATTTTAGTGTAATTCATAAATTTATAAGCCAAATCAGTTTAGTTTAATACCAATTTCCATAGAGATAATTTGCAGAGATATTATGTTATGAAACCTTTAAGTAACTCAATCTTGAATTCACATTAAAAAAAGTTAAAATATTTTTTAAAAAATTAGTGAAAATTGAAAATCATAATTTTGAAGCACTATCAAGAAAAAATAAGTAGATTTAAAAAAATATTTTTCTGTAAATTATAAAAATAAAATTAATTTCTAAATATTTCATTAAAAAATAAATATTACTATTCTTTTCACAAAAAATTGACATGGCCGCGTTTAGAATGGGTCAGCGGATCGAGCCGGGCCAGGCCTGTATCCTAGAAGAACTCTAGTAAATACAACAATCTTGATTCGCATTTCAAAGAAGGCAATTTCTCTACACAACCTTTAAACGTCATTTACGGAAATTGCACTGTTTTGGAAGAAATATGGACATTGTACTGTTTTGAAAGAAATGCGGAAAAAATCTATTAAATTTACAGAAAACTTTTTGTATATTTACTGATTTGAAATCTCTTTAACGGAACTAATGTCATTTACGGTAATTGTACTGAAGTTTTGGAAAAATGAAACTTCTCTGTAAAATTTTACAGAAAATGTATTGTATTTTCACGGATTGTATTTACAGTGTACACAGATCACCGATGATTTCTCTTTTACAATAATTCCGAAAAGTTACACAAGTTCAAAAGTATACCTGAGAAAACTAAGGAATGTTACACAAAAAACATATGGAACGTTTCACAGTTGATCAGTAAATTCCACTTTCTCAAGTATTCCGGAAAGTTACACAATATTGTTGAAGATGTTACACCAGATTTCTCGGTATTCTCGGATCAGCAGAAATAATCCGAGAAAACCCAGGAATGTTACACAGTAAACGTCAGAATATTACAGAGATTTTTTACAGTGTAGTGTGCATAGCGGGTTTTTATTTTGTCAAACTACACTTTTTGAAGTTAAAAAAAATGTATCATATATATTTATCGCACATTCTATAGTTGTTTAAAAAAATGTATTTAACTTTTTGTTTTTTTCCTATTACAATGTACAGATTATGCCATAAAATCTAGATCTAAACTGTGTTATTAAACAATAAAACCAAAATAAATTAGAAATCCTAGATGTGATATAAAAGTTATATTCTATGGATAAAAAGAATGTAATTAATGTCGCTAAACTATTTAATAACATCTTTATTGTATTTATTCTCCTTAACAACAATAACAACAAAAACAAACTATCAATAATTTCGCATAAAAAGATGTGAAAATTTAATAGGAAATAGGGACATGCTCAATATTATTTATAATTCATTTATATATTGATTAAGATTATAGATAAGGCGAATCTTTATAGTATTTTATATAATATCAAATTTATATTAAATAACACAAAGAAAAAAAAAGTAAGATATTATTTCATTCAAAACATTTTTTTTTTACTTTTGTTAAAGTTTATGTCAAAAGCTTTAGTATGAAAAAAAGACTCTTTCAGAATATACTTAAAAAAAAAAAAACTAAATTAGTGAAAAAATAATCTTACTGGATTTGAGAGACTTTCGGTTAAAAAATTATGTATGCCTTATACATGCATTTTTTTTTCAGTAAAATAATATACGAGATGCGTTTTTTGTTATTATGTTTTAATTTTAATGAAGTGAGATGCAAGGAACTATACATAAATGAAAAAAAAAATGTATACATAAAAAAAGTATAGTGATGAATACAATAAATTTCTCTAGATTAAAAAAAAATATATATATTCGAATGATAAAACTAAAAATCATTTCAACATACTAGTCTTATCCAATATGTTATTTAGGAAGAAAACTATCATGTTTTTATAGCAAATAAAAATCGACTTACTTTAGCATAGTCCTGAAAGTAGTTGAAATATGTTCACTAACAATCTGAAAATGAAATTCGTTCTTGGAAAAAATCATAAAAAGTCGTATTTCTGTTCTCAGTTCTTTTGACTGAATTAAATGATTTTCGATTTTAAAATATGTATATTTTTTTGGTTGTGGTAAAAAAAGAAATCTAGTGATAACACGAGAATGCAATGTATTTCAATTACATTAGTTTTTTTTTATTTATTTCATTGAATCTGAATCTAACAAAAATGTAATTTTTACTTAGGATTTTTTTAAAGAAATATTTCGAAAAATCAATTGATTAAGGCTTATGATCGTCTTATTCAGAAGAAGGGGAAAATCCTGTTTTAGCCTCATTTATTTATTTAATATATTGATTTTTAAATCTAATTTATTAAATTATTTCCATTTCGAAAATAATCACTATATGTAAAAATGCAAAAATTTTAATAATGTAAAATAATACAAAGAAATTTGATTTATTTTCCTCTTATTTTTCATTAAAAAAACTATCTTAATAAAAGTCTTATTTTTCGTAAATCTTCCGGTACAAATGTTTCTTCTAGCATGTGTCATTTTTTACCATTGTCTGATCATAAATACGTTTCAAGACTTCAAACTTTTTTATTAATGGTAAATATGACTTGTGTTGATATTATTTACGTATGTGCATGACATTATTAGAAAACACATATCATTAACGAATTAATAACATTAAAATGATACCTCACAAATTATATTTTAACTGTAACTTCGAACTCTAGCTTATAGCTTTCTATTAAAGAAATAACATAAATCTTGATTGAGTTTTTTCCCCAGTCAGAGTATTCTCATGCTGATGACACTTTGATGTGATTTGCTTACCTCTTAATTTTAATTTTGAACATTTAGGCATTTATTGTACTTCAAGTTAATTTCAACTTTATGCCTTGTCTTGTCGTAGTTCTATTTCTAAAGAATTTATTTCTTACTGATGTTTCATTTCTTATAAATATGTCATCTACTGTATGTCATTTTTACAATAATCTGGGCTTAATGAATGCCTAGATTTCAAATATATTTAGTAAATATAAATCTAACTCGTGAGGATATTACGAATGTATGTGTATCAAATTCTGACTAAGCGGAAAATACTTTTCAATAACGAAAGAAAAACATTCAAATAATACCTCATCAAGAAATATTTAAATAATATCCTCATTCAAATAATATTAAACTAATATTCCATTGATTATAGATTTGAATTACAAATCAGCATATAAACCTAATCCTCAAGAAAGCTTTTTCACAGACAGAATATTTATTCACTTCAAATAAATTTACTAAGCGCATTGCTAACTAATACAGGCTGCGCACGATAAATTGACAGTAACTTTGCATCTTCTTATTTCACGTGTTTGTTATTAATTTTGGAAAAGTATTTCGCTAAAATTATGGTTTAACATTGTTGTTTGTATGATAAAAGTGTTGAATGAGAAACGCTAAGTACAATGATCATGTCGAAGAAGTATGGAATTAAAGCAAATATAACGTTTGAACAGCGCGCGGGCCAAACTTATTCTAAAGCAATTACAATTTTATCTATTTTTAGATTTTTCGCTAATATTATTTTCTCACATATTACACATTATTATGGCATCATCAGACATTGAATATATATGATTCATTGATGATATATGATCATTGATGATATATGATTGGTTAGACAATCCAATCCCCGGATTAAAAAGGTCCGATAAATTCGTTTTAAAAACTCTAATAGATTTTTTACGTGCAGTATGTTTTCTTAGATCTCCCAACAACTGCTCCAAAGTGTATTTTTGATACTTTTCGTATTAAATTAGTTTCCTAATAAATTCGTCTAAAATATTTATTTGAAATACAATGCAGCATCCATTATCCGAATTAATAGGTGACTGAGGGTGTTAGGATAAACGGGATTTCGGATAACCAATCATTTTCGAAAAACATACTAGGGCTATATGAGCATAAGGAAAAAAATAAACAGTGATATTAAGCACACATATGTGTGTATTTTGTACTACAATGTTTACAACAAGAAGAAGGGAACAAACTATCAAAGGATAACGGGATAAAAAAAATCTTCAGGAAATCAAAAGTACAGTATTGTAGGTCTAAATTTGAAGAAAAGTAGTCCAACATTTTCTTTTGCTTCAGAGAGGACACTCTTTTTCTTGCTACTAAATCTCTTATACGTTTTAATGAAAGCAGTTCAAAAGAATCACACCTATTTCAAGGCTGTCTCTAGGAACCGAAAAGCTTCCTCAGTGAGTGGACCTGTTTCAACTTGTTCTTCGTCACTGAAGTCCTCCTCGTCGTAATGATCTTCTGAAGGGCTTTGCTCTTTCATGAGAGTAGCAAGGATTTCTTCGTCCGTCGATAGTTGGTGCACTCTCAGAAATAATACCCAATTTTGACGATTCCGCAATCTTCAGGCCTCATTTCGTTATTTTTGACAATCATTTCGTCATAGAGTCACGTGGTTTTTGACGAAACGCGAATTCTCAAATATCTTGACGAAAAGTGTTTCCACGCTGTCAAAAATAAAACTCTCACTTTGTCTCAATAGTTGACAATTCCGCAATTCTTGAGCTACACTTCATCATTTATGACAATCATTTTGTCTCAAAATTAAGTGATTTTTAATGAAATGGAAAATCTCAAATATTTGAAAAAATGTTTCCCCATTCCCGGCCAGATTATTTTTGTTGTTACAAAATCGTTAAAAAAAAATACATGAAAGTACCAAATTTACAATATGTTAATGAAAACAGAAACAAAAATATTTTATCCTTGGAGGCCGCTATAACATGAAATTACTAAATTTCTACTTTATTTTTCATATCTGATAAGTTGCGCCTATTCTTTTTGTAACTTTAACATTTTTGTAGCGATATTATGCATTTCTATTGCATATTCAAAGATAAATCTTTCTAAAATTACAAAATTTCGTTAAAAACGCTTAAAAAACTCTTCTAAAGTCACAGAATTTCGTTAAAAATGGTTAGAATAGTAAAATGCGAGCATCATTTGGTCCATTTTCGACCGAAAGCAACAACCATTTTCCTAATGGTTTAAAAAAAATCAAAATTTTAGGAGCTCTTTTTTATTTAAGAAATATATTCATTTAACATTCAAATTTAAAATATACATAACTGATCTCTTTCCCCTCTATAAACAGTAGCGTGCTAAAGTCTTATCTGAAATTGATGAACTCTTCTCCAATGTACACTTTAAAATTTATTATTTCTGACCAACAAATTAACTAGACCATATTCTAATTATTAATTGAACAAAGGAAATTTCTCTAATAACTTATATTAATCAAGCCGTACTCTAATTATTTATTAACCATAGAAAAACCATAATAATAATAATAATCTAGCCTTATTTATTAAAACATGCAGAAATTATAACAGCACCGATAAAAATAGTTCTCAAAATGTAAACACACATCAACATCTCATAGATACATTTAAAATCAAATTTATTTGAGGTCCTGCTGGCGTAGGACACAGAACAGTGGTCTCTCACATCGAAGATAGCGCGTTCGAAACCCGTTGCAGACTTGAGAAATGTTTCTTACTTTTTAATTCTGTCAATTACAGATGCTTCAAAAATTGTCAATAGAGGTCGGCACCACCAATCTTTTTTTGTACTTTCTTTCGAACAAGCAATTTGACGAAATCAATTTCCTCAGTTTTTTGAGGAAAGAAATTTACTTGATTTGACGAAATATTTACTCGGAGCATTTCCCAGGAAACAGTTTCATCAAAAACGAAGAAAATTTCGTGATATTTGAGTATCCATTTCTAACAGTGTGGCCACCACCATCACGTTCGAGCCATTCTTGAATGTTTTCCTGGTCACAATCTTCAAATACTGAAGAGTCTTTAATCAACTCAACCAGTTCTGATACAAATTCACTGTTTAGTGGCTCTTCAGGTGCACTGGTAGAGTCATATGATGGAAGAAGCTTATTCCAACGATTAGAACCATGCGCATCAATGCCTTTCTGCAATAACGTTTCAAGGCTTCAATAACTCCCTGGTCTATTGGTTGGAGGACTAAAGTTACGTTCGAAGGCAAACAATAACTTTAAATTTATCGTTTTCTCTTACAAGTGAAGGATTTAATGGATGACTTGGGGCGTTATCAATAAACAACAAAACATCTTCAGAATTCCCAGTTGCACGCTAATGCTTTTTAACTTCAGGAAACAATACGTTGTCGTACCATTCTAAAAAAGGCACAAATCTATAAATCCATCCAACATATTTTTTTTATAAATATAAATGTACATCAAAGAATTTTTTTTTTGGTTTATGACATCTTAAATTACACCTCTCCCACATCAGCAATTTCTATTTTTTGGTGGTAAAGAGGGGAGGTTTTACAAGTTATTGTCATGTATGTAAATTGCAAATGAAATATATACTTCAGTAAATGAAAATATTCCTTTGTCTATGTAAATAAATGAAAGCCGTTCAGTACTGAATGAGTTCGGTAAATAGCTGTGCAGTATGTTATTTGATTTGAAAATGAAATTGTTATTTTGTCAATACCCTATGTATTCACGTACGAGTATGAAAACCATGAATATGTGTACGTTTATATAACGTGGCGGGGAAAGTCGATTGTTTGCGATGGACTACAGTTTGAAAACGTTGTCTTTTTGCCCAAAATCTACTGCATTTCGTTCAGTTATTTGTAACAAATTCTTGATATATCATCCAAATATGTTACGTGGAATAATTCTTTACATTTTTTATTTAACAAACAAGAAAGAAAATGAAAGAAAATAAAAATAAACAAAATAAAAAGATAAAAAGAAAGAAAATAAAAAGATAAAAAGACTATTATCAAACACAAATTTAAGAATATAAATTTGTTTGAATCTTACAACTCACAAGAAATCTTAACATATAAACAATTAATAAATTGATGGCGAAAAAGTGATTGATATCCTATCTAACTTAAATTAAATTAGCTGCAAAGTATATAAATTACCTATTTTAAAACACATAAATAGAGAGGGTAAAATTAACCGACTGATTCTTACAAACCAATAATGCATCTGTCAGAAATGACTATCTGTTAAAGCGTGTATTTTAACTTAAATGCTTATTGAAATCGTGCTTGACAGTGTTGGAGGTTTTCGTGTATTTATTCTCCAAAAGGGTTCCATCCGGCGATGATAATCCCATTATTTTATTTTTTTGCTGCTTTGATATTAATATTTAGCAGTGGGTATTTTGCACACGTGATAATAAATATGACTACCGTTCGCTCTACTTTTTTCTAAAAGTTTTAGAAATGTCGCGTTGAAAGACATTCCTTGTGAGTAATAATATTAATTAAAATTTATTCAAAACAACTCTCACTTCAATAGTTAACTTCTAACAACCAAGAAATATGGTAATTTAGGGTTACTCTGCTGAGCTAATCAGAAAATTTTCGAATCTACTTTATCATGGTCTCTCCTAGATTCTCGGAGAATTTAATTGTCACTCTCTTATCTTTTAGCTAAACTACTTTCAGTGTTGGAAGATTTAGTTGAAAATAAAAGATTTTAAACAGAGAGGGTAAAATTAACCGACTTATTCTTACTAACCAATAATGCATCTGTCAGAAATGACTATCTGTCAAAGCGTGTATTTTAACTTAAATGCTTATTGAAATCGTGCTTGACAGTGTTGGAGGTTTTCGTGTATTTATTCTCCAAAAGGGTTCCATCCGGCGATGATAATCCCATTATTTTATTTTTTTGCTGCTTTGATATTAATATTTAGCAGTGGGTATTTTGCACACGTGATAATAAATATGACTACCGTTCGCTCTACTTTTTTCTAAAAGTTTTAGAAATGTCGCGTTGAAAGACATTCCTTGTGAGTAATAATATTAATTAAAATTTATTCAAAACAACTCTCACTTCAATATTTAACTTCTAACAATCAAGAAATATGCTAATTTAGGGTTACTCTGCTGAGCTAATCAGAAAATTTTCGAATCTACCTTATCATGGTCTCTCCTAGATTCTCGGAGAATTTAATTGTCACTCTCTTATTTTTTAGCTAAACTACTTTCAGCGATGGAAGATTTAGTTGAAAATAAAAGATTTTATAGAGACAATTATCAACCTTTTCACCGAAAGCCAAAAACCATTAAATTTTCAAAATCGTTTAATAATTCTGTAATTTTATTGAATAATTTTGAGTTAATTTCGGGCATGATTTGGATTTTAAAATTTGACATAGCAATAAAAATAAGATATAATTAATGCTACTAGTTTAGTAAAATAGATTGACTACTAATTAGACTGAATATGCATTTAATCCAAATAAACATATGCATTATCTAGTTATAAAAGTTATTTAGCATAGGTGATCTTCTGGATTCGAAAAATACACTCATGTCCAAAATTAAGGTCACAAACATAAAATATGTGAAAACTAATGAACTGATTCACTGTGTTGTCCCGAAATTTGGCACAGACGTATATTACAATGGGAGAAAGAATATAGGAACATAACAATATGGAAAATATTTTAATTATGAATTAAGAAACAGGGTATATCAAAATGTGTTAAATCATGCATCAGAGATAAAAGATTTATCTCGAGAAAAGTCTGTCTAATATGGAGTGTGACCACCGTGCACTGCTATACAAGCCTCAAAACGAGCTCTCGTACTGTTTATGAGGGTGTCAATAAATGTTTGTGGCAATAAAGCCCATTCTTCCAAAAGTGTGGCTTTTAACTCCTGGCGGCTCCTGGGAGGGGGTTACGCTGTGCAATGGCTTTTCCTAGACCATCCCAAACATGTTCAATACGATTGAGGTCCGGAGACCTGGAAGACCAATTCATACTTCGAATATCCTCTTTTTCAAGAAAATCATCAACAATGTGAACTCTGTGTGGCTTAGCATTATCGTCCATAAACATGAACTCTGGGCCTACAGCACCCCGGAACAACATCACATAGGCTTCAAGGCCCTCATCCCTATAGCGATTTACGTTGACAGTACCCGCATCGAAGACGTGCAGTGGTATACGACTGCCCAACATTATGCCGCCACAAAAAAGGATTCCTTTACCACCAAATCAGTCGATTTCTTTTACGTAGGAGGGATGATAGCGAGCTCCACGTTCTCTCCAGATGAAAATTTGATGAGAATCACTCTGTGTGGTAAATCTCGACTCATAACTGAAAAGAACACGCCCCCATTCTTGTGGTGTCCAAGACGGATGTCTTCGACTCCACAACAACCATGTTCTCCGGTTGGATGCAGTGAAAGGGAGACACACGACTGGACGTCGGTTGTAAAGTGTCCTCTCTGCTACACGTCTGTAAACTGATTGCCTGGAAATTTTTATTCCCAACGCAGCAGTAAGGTCAAGAGCAAGCTCAGGAGCCGTTGAAATCCTATGTCGTGTGCTTTATGCCAAGTAGCGATCCTGTGCAGGTGTCGTTGCCCTGTGGCGGTCTTGGCCAGCCTTCCTGGTGACAGTACCACTTGTTTGGAATTGATTCCACATCGTAACCCCCCCCCCCTCCCTTCCAGAGCACTCCAGGAGTTAAAAGCTGCGCTTTTTGAAGAATGGGCTTTATTGCCACAAATATTTATTGGCACCCTCATAAACAGTATGAGAGCTCGTTGTGAGGCTTGTATAGCAGTGCACGGTGGTCAAACTCCATACTAAACAGACTTTTCCCGAGATAAATGCTTTATCTCTGATTCATGATTCAACACTTTTTGATATACCCTGTTTCTTAAATCACAATTAAAATACTTTCCATATTGCTATGTTGCTATATTATTTCTCCCATTGTAATATACCTCCATGCCAAATTTCGTCGCAACACAGTGAATAGTTCAGCAGTTTTCGAAGATTTTATGTTTGTGACTTTAATTTTGGACATGAGTGTATGTGATAATTATAAATTTTATTCATGATGATATTTATTTGCTTGTGTGTATATGTGAAATGGGAGTTTATTTGAAAATAAATTTTATATTGCGATAAAACGATTGTAATATCTTCGCAGTCATTCTCACATATAGTACTGAACTCTCATCTTATAGTTTTTTTTAATGAGTGCATTTCTCGGTAAAATCTTTGCACAGATCAGATTATCTAACTTAAATTATTTGCTAAATTACTTTTAACACATTACATTTATACTATCCCTAATTTTCTTACCTTTGAATATTATTCTCTCAAATATTGACAGACTACCACTAGGGCGTTTTGTAATAGCAGTATTTCTGAAGAAAAGAGAATCATTCGCACTAGGTTTTTACAACATTTGTAACACAAATTATCTTTCATGTAGGTTTCTAAAAAACTTTTAAGATAAATCTAAAAAGAAGAATGCCCTTTGAAAAAGTGGGAGGCTTGTATTAACCTTTTTAAGGGCAAAATAATTTTGTTGCTAAAATGTTAAAATGATTAACAGCCACCAGAATTTACGAATATAAATAAATATTTTTGAATAATATTTATAAATAAAATGAATACTTTTCTTCATAATTTTATTCGCTTTGTAAAAGAGCAATTTTTTTTTTTAAAGTACTGGTACAACCTCGATAGTCAGGAATTAAAATTAAGTGAGAAATATACTTCGCACTACCTCACAGTGTCCCGAAACGACGAATTTCCATGACAGGTGAAACGTGTAAGCATTTTCCCAAAGTGTGTCAGCTATGATGAATTGTTCTATATGTCCCACAGCAGGAGAAACCACATATGTTTTTCCCTTACACGCCATCTAGTCCCGTTTTAGAAGTAAATGTATAGTAAAAGTAGGAAAACAGGTGAAAACCAAAAATGAGTAACTGATGAAAAAAAACTGTTATGTAAGTCTAATTTTTGATATTTTTGTAAATTATTTTTTTCGTCTAATGAGCAATATTCTGAGCCTAAATTTATTTTATAATTAATTGGGTTTTGCTACTTATGAGTGTTTTTTGAAATTTTTATAATTTTCATCATTTTTGTCTTGCAAACTCAGGATCCCGCTATATTCCAGAAAGGCTCCACTGTACGTTGTTTACATTGCTCCACTGTAAGTATTTGAGGATTAAGAAACTGTGTGATTTCTTGCTACCAGGTGCGACATTGACAGACAACAGTTCATTGAATGAAAGTCGAAGTAAAAAAAATATTCTTTTGCACCAACCACTTTAAAAAATCTGATAATATTTGAATAAAACTCGGAAAAAGTATTATGGTTGCAATTATTTTGTACTGTCAATAGAACCAATTGATTCTATGTGAAAAAAATACACAAGAAGAGCATACTGAAACATAAGTTTGGGCACATCATGTGCGGTCAATGTCTGCAAAAAAAAAAAAAAAGCCACTTCGTCATAGTGTGTGCTTGTGTAAGCGTTAATACAATTCTGCAGATTAATGTTTTCAAATCTTTTGCCTCCAATTTAGTTATAATTGAAGAAACAACTTTCCGCTGAGTTTTCTTTCATTTTTCTATGATAGGAATAGCTGTTAGGTATTTCTTACACAATGCATAATTTTGAAACATTTTTCACGGCGTCACCACGGTATACTCTCCTTTTTCTGCTTTCAATTCATTGGAGAATTTTTTCCTTTCTTCTCTGTTCGTTTATTCTTTGCTTAAGTCATTATACTTATGCGAAGCTTCTAAATATTCAGTGATTCGTTTGTGCTCAGTAAAATAAAGAAGGAGTAAAATTAGTGATTAAAATTAATTCAAAAATAACACTCGTTTTAATAGTTAACTTCCTTATAACAGAAAAATTCGCGGTACTTTTCGGTTAGCCGGGCGCCAGTGATATATGTACATATATAAATATATATGTATATACATACATATATATATTCATACATATATGTGTATATATAAGTCTATGTATACCTATGCATATGTGTAGATATATGTGTATATGAATATGTGTATATATACATGTATAAATACCACTGGCGCCCGGCTAACCGAAAAGTACCAAATTCGCTAATTTTAGGTAACTCTTCGGAACAAATCGGAAAAATTGCGAATCTCCTTTGTCATAATCTTTTTTTGTTATTTGTAAATTCAGTTTACACTATCTTATATTTTAGTTAAATTGCTTGTAGTTTTGCAAAATTTAGTTGAATAATGTTTTAATAGTTAGGAAATCACTATTTTAACTGAATGCGAAAAATAAATTAAATAAAAGCATTTAATTATTGAGAATTCTTATTACATATTATGTGATATTCGATATGATTGGCATTTTTAAACTTTTGACACACGCTGTGTTTAATGCAGTTATCTTAGTATTTTATTGTTTGGCAAATTAGCAAGAAGAGGAATTTATGCAATTTTAAGAAAAACACATAAATTTTTTTGTTTTAAGACTTTTTAGCGAAAATTAAAAGATGTAAGGAAATTCGGGGATGGTAATAGTTCATTGTAATAGAGTGTGTAATTTTGTGTATATTTTCGTTTGTGTCTGTAAAGATTTTTTATTCTTATTTTAAACGAATAGCTCATTTTTAAAACGCCTGTTATAAATATAGACTCCTAATGGAAAAAAAAATATTAAATTAAGTCGTAGATTTGTTTTAGAAGCTTCAGGGACAGAAAATACGTTTCCAAAAATTTTACAAAATTTCATTTCTTATACTACCCTCGGATCCTATATTTGTTTGAAAAATATTGGGCGGATGGAAAAGTTTCTAGTATCACCGGGTTGTGATAAATATTTTTATATAGGATGAATTCAGAAATTCACAAATCCTCATCCCTATCTATGAATCTTTAAAAATGCAACAGTATTTTATCACGTATAGATTGCAAAATACAGGTTGCCATTAAAAAGACGAGGGTCTTCCTGAACATGGCAAATCACTCACATCAAAGTGATCATTGAAACGGCAGAATCATTATTTTGACGTGCTTTCTCCAATTGCATTTTAATCGTAAACGCGCACAAATGTTTCGAGTTTCTGCACCTATCTTTGCAATAAATTGAATATATCAGAAGTTTTCTTTTATTTATTTATTTATTTTTTTTTTCCATCTTAATTTTTTTTCTTTAGTTCTAAAATAGCATAAATTTCCTTAATTCTAAACAGTGGAATGCGCATTGAGTAGCAAAACACCCTAAATTACAAATGACAGATGAACAATCTTGCCACACAAAGAAAATGTTTCGAAATTATTCATCAACTCCATAGATATTTTTTCAAGTACTGGAAATCAAATATAAACTCAAATATAATTTAATGATTCTATAGACTATACAGGGTGTTTCATAAAAAATGGGAAAAATTTTAAGAGGTGATAGTACACATCCAAACAAACAACTTTCATCAAAGAATGCATGGTCGGAAATAAAACGCAAAGGTGCTGGTGCATTTAGAAACTTGATACACGCAAATGTTAAAACTCCATTCCTGTTGAGAGTTATCGGGTTAAGAAATACACTAATAGCATATAAATGTGATATGGAGAAGAAGAAGAACGCGTATGCAAAATGTCGCGTCGATTAATACATAAAAGCCGCCGATCCGAGTGTGCAACTGTCAATCGCGGTATGAACATATCGGAAGATATTGCCCTTTACTAATAGGGAAAAGGCTGATATGCATTTTATCTACGGAACTGCAAATGCAAATGTCTCTAGCGCTCAACGATTGTACGGAGAGTGGTTTCCCAACAGGCGGTTGCAGGTCGTGCAAAGACGGACGGAACGTTAGTTATGGAAGAAGCCGTTCTGGATATGGTGACTGATCAGCCAAGTACTAATACACGAGCAGTGGCTAGGCAATTACATGTATAACCCTCCACGACATGGCGAGTACTGAAGGATGAACGTTTGCATCCTTATCATGTTCAACAAGTCCAGGAACTGACTCAAAGGGATTATCCTTGTGGAAGTTGTCAGCTGTTTCTGCAACAGAACGCCATAAATTCAGATTTTGGGGCAACTGTGCTTTTCACGGATGAAAGTACCTTCACATTTGAAAGTGCATTTAACACCCACAATCAACATGTATGGGCGAATGTAAATCCACATGCCACTTATTCACATGCTCATCAGCGACGCTTTTCTATCAATGTTTGGGCAGGAATAGTAGGAGACCACCTACTCAGACCTTATCTTATGCCAGAACGCCTTGACGGAAAAAATACTTCATGTTTTTGCAATAGTTGCTGACAGACATGTTGAACGCCGTTACTCCACGCATCCGGCAGATAATGTGGTTCCAGCGAGATAGAGCACAAGCCAATTATGTACGAGACATGCGAAACTACCTGGATATAACATTTCCTAACATATGGATTCGGCGAGGTGGTCCTTTAGCTAGGCCACCGCGCTTGCCAGGTCTTTCACGTCTCGATTTCTGTTTGTGGGGCCAGATGAAGGATCTTATGTATGAAACCTCCATTGAATCTGCAGAAGACCTCGCCGCCAGACATTCTGCCGCTGCAGGGAAAGTGCGCGATATGCCTGTTATTTTTCAGAAAGTTTGCCAACCGTTTCTTCGCCTTTGTACCGCATGAATAGACACTGTCGGCCACTGTTTTGAACACTTACTGTAATCACATGTCATTAAACTTGCTTTTGTCACTTGTTTTTTGTGTGTTTTTGACTCGTATAACATCATCACCTTTGGCGCCCTCTAGCACATTTGCGTTTTAATTCCGACCATGCATACACGACCATGCATTCTTTGATGAAAGTTGTTTGTTTGGATGTGTGCTACCACCTCTTAAAGTTTTGCCCATCTTTTAAGAAACACCCTGTATAATGCAGCCTTCAGATTTTATGAATAATATAGCTTAAATATTATATATGTTAGTAGTGACTATATTTAAACATAGAAAATGGGATAGTTCTACACAATTTTTAATTTATTATATTCTAGTTATTCCAGAGAAGTTATGAAAGTTAGGACACTATTTGGAAAAGAGACTCGTGTGGTCATAACTAATTTTCAAATTGTATGATAAAATTTAATTACATTTGATTATATTTATTTTCGTTAAAATGTCAAAATATTCCATTTATGAAAATACAATAGAAATTTTTTTTGGAATTGCGAACAAAGTATATAATTTGAAATAATTAATGGAAATTCAGACTATCCTTTGTCTGATTGAACAATGCTTTGAAATTTTGTTTCTATTCCAATATTTTATGAACGATACGTTGATAAAGAATATGCTATTATCTGATTGAACAATGGTTTAAAAATTTGTTGCGATCGTAATATCTTTTTTAAGGTACAAATTGGAAGAATATATAGACAGCCACAGGAACACATACTCACATTGATAATCTGAATTTCAAAACATTTTTCAAGTAACGGACTACACTTTACTTATTTTAACAACGAATAACTTCGATATACACACTTTAAACATTAAAATATTATAAATTAAAAACTTTTGAATCATTTGATGTGTTGTTTGAAAATAGCTTCTATTGACATATTGAGAATTTTAAATTAGGTAATACTGAACCATCTTTAAAATTCAATAGAATCCAAGTTATTTAAAAAATTTTAGACCCAGTTTGGATCGATGAACAAACTGGAAAGATTAATAAATTGAACTCTTACACAATGTTTCGTCATCATGTTAGATTTTCCCTAATTTTTCAACGATACTGAATTGTACTTTAATCAAAAATCGCCCATGGGTAGTAAGCGATATATTCGATTATATTTTGTGGGGTTTTGTAAAAGAATAATAAGTTTTGTAAAATTTTTTGGGGGTATAAAACTTACTCTTATCTAATGTAGCAGCATATTTAACCTTCTTTGGTATACAAGAATATTTTCATTTATTAGAGTTTGGAAATACTTTTGAATATAAGACGAGTCTGGACGTGTACATCGAATCTAAAATATTAATCAATAAACATTTTTCTTGTTGCACACTAAAATATGTTTGGAGTTTAGTAATGTTATTAAATGTTACGCCATTAAATAGATTAAATAGAGTTTCAAAACACATTTTTCACATATTGGTTTAAATTTTATTACATTTTAAGCTCAACCCTGTAAAAGAGTCATATTTTAAATTGGAAGTATGTTAAACTCCATTTTAATATTATAATATTTAAATGTCATATCTCTGAGGATTTTTATAATATTAGAATACGGGCGGGAAGGACAGACACTTTAATAGGTAGATGAACCCATAGATGAAGAAGTAAAATAAGTTCGCGTTTTTCCAGTAGTACACTAGAATGAATTTTGTGTGTATTAAAGACGTACAAATCTGTAAAATGTGCATGAAATTAAAAGCATTATAACGAAATGAATAGCCTGTAAAAGAAACCGTTTAGTCGTTTAATTGTATATGCTACATAGGCTAATTTAAATTCGGTTTTCTATTGATAAAAGAACGTCATGCATGAATTTAACAAAAGGATGCAGATGATATCCTGCATGAATTGAATGCAGATGATGCAGGAATGCCTTTCATTGTATTGTGGATCACATGATCTTACATATAGTCGCTTAAAACATACTAATTTGTGAATTCTGTAGAGTCTTTATGAAAGTTTTCATGCATTAAAACTTTCGTATATTTTAATGTTTCAACTTATCGTTGGCACTTTAGGGATTCATTGATTAGACTTAAAGCAAATTCATCGTCAGCGGAACGAAATTACTGAAATCTATCACAATAAGCTGAAGTCATTTTAAATTTTCTGAAAATTGTCTTAAGTTTATCTTTAGATATATTAAGTGTTGTAACTATGAAGATTGTCTGTTTTTTTTTTTTTTTTTGACAAAATTCTGATTACTTGGTTTGGAAATGTATTTTCTATGTATATACAAAAATCCATTTAAAGTGATAGATGATCCACATTTTTATGAGCAATTTTGGTTAAATTTTATGATTACTGATATTTAGAAAAAATTGCATTTACTTTAATTATGCAAATGGTTAGATTTTTATGTTTATTATTTTTCCGCATATAGACATATTTTAAAACTAACCGAATTGTGTGCCAACAATTTTTATATACTTAAAATTATACTTCACTGTTATGTGTAAATTAAATATGTTATATCAAGGAAACTTAATTATATTATTTTAAAATGCAATGAATGCTTTTATCCAAAAATAATATGTACTCAAAAGCAATTATTGTACATTCAAATATGTTTATTTAAAAATTATTCAGTATATTATTTGTTTTTAATTTATTTGAAAGTTTGTTTGTTTTTAAATAAAGGCAACAGAAGAACTTCGGATTGAGGAAAATGGGTCCTCAAAATAATTATTTAAAAAATAATCATCTAAAATTCACCAGCAGTTAATTAAAAAAGAATAATTTGATTATTATTAATCCATAAAACTGAAATTTTATTGGTAAAATTTCGGATCTTTTGTGAAATAAAATCTATCAGTACTATTTGTCTCAAAACTAATTTTCGGGTGGTTTCGGAAAATTTAAATTGATACGGGTGTTTTATTTTTTGTTGAATCTTCATAAAACGTAATAAAATAGTTCTTTATGCATGTTAGCATAAAACAAAGTGATAAGTTTTATACATTATTTTTTAAAAACTTGAACATTTTGCAGACTTGCGTTTTTTGACAAAAGTTTGCTGAAAAACACACACGTTTATCGAAAAACACCTTTTCCTCTTATGATTATAATTGTTAATAAAAAATATCTACCAACTTTTCTTATAACTGTATAACGCTAGTATAATATAAAAAAAAAGTTGGAGTCCGAGACAAAAATTGTTGCGCCTAGAACTTTTTTCTAGTGAATAATTAGTTAATATATTTTAATTAATATTTTAACTATATTTTGTATTTTATTGTCAATTTAGAATTTTTTCTTGATAAACAGCACTGTATTAAAATTTCTAGTTTCAAAACATCTGATTTATAAATAAAAAAAAATTCTTATAGTCCACTATCGCTTTAGTAGTCGAGTAAACGAAAAATATTTTATTTGTCTTGAGTTAATATTCCTATCACAAAATTTAAATTAAAAAAAGTAAAACTTTTGTTAGTTTAGTAACTAAAAAAAGTAGCAACTTTTTTTAGTCACAATAAAAAAAGTTGTGACTTTTTTTACAAAACTGTCGCGCATGGATTATTTTTTTAAATATTTAATTTGAATGTTCTATACAATCGTTGAACTATTTCACAAATTGAATATTGAGTAAAAAAAATATCCTCACCATTTGTATTTGTAGAAATCATTTGTCATTTTTAAAATGTACTTTACTACAATACAAAGCTTTTAATAATAAAATCTCCATCTGTTTGTTTGTATGAAGTCTTGTGAAAATGAAACGCAGATTAACATTTCGTCATTTTTCTCGAGGGTTATATACTAGTATTAATGTAAAAAGTCATTAAATTTATCATAATGCTTATGAAATAATATTATCAATGCAGATTATATGAGAAACAAAGTACATTTTTAAAATTATTTGATTTGGATGTAATTTTAATATAACATTGCAGTTTTTTAAATGAAAATGAGTGTTTTTTGCGATGTAATATGTTACAGGTAAAAGTAATTCGTCATTTGAATATTCGGGCCTTATGCGTTTGCAGCTTTTGAAGATTATTGTTTGAAAATTAAGATCACCTTTTTGGCTAACACTATTTCTAAACAAAAATATTTGTCATAGATTTCTGTTGCAAATGTTCTAGAAATAAACTAAAAAGATTTATTTCCGAAATGCTGGTAGCCAAAGATTAATTCTAAAATAGTGTTAGCACAAGCTTTTTCGGGTTTGACCGGACAGACGAATACAAATGGTTAAATTCTGAGCTGGAGGAATGAAAAATTTCTGAGCTGGCACTATTATAGAAAATATTTCAGCTTCATAAATCAAAATACCTTCTTTTTTGTTAACAATGATATCATTTTCTCCCGTTAAACTACTTTTAAGTTCTTTGAGAACATTTTTAAACACAATCTGTTCAAATTAAAAATATTATTTCTTTAAAAAATTTAACCAATAAAAATTTAATAATCCACAATATTTCCCCCTTTCTCCGCTTTTTCTCACAACATTAGACTAATTCACTTACCACCATATGATGTTATTTCAAAAGTTTAATTAAAAATGAAGAGAATCAGTATGTTGGAAATTAATTTAGGTCTGAAATTTCGGGAGTTATTGCAAGTTCCTCGAATCCTTGTGAATAATTGATGTTAGCTTTCAGTTCGTCATGATCTCGGAGGAATAGATGTGAAACATGTATACATACAAACATGCATACACTCAAATTTAATACAGTATATTCCGTCATCATATTATTAATAATCATAGAAATGAAAGTATTCAAAAATCATTCGACAAGACTACGTATTTATTAATATAATATTTCGTTGAAAGGTTATTTGAAATATGTTGAATCAGATTAAGCATACACTTCAATATTATTCAATAGGTTCTATCTTATTTTCTCGTTGTTTTGTATAAGTAGATTTCACCAAACTAGATTTAATTTAAGCTTGTTAGTTTAAGAAAATACTGCTGGAAATATATTAATTACAGTATGTGTGACGAAACATAATAGCCTTAAATAACAGAAGCAAAATACTATTTACTTGATTTTACTTTAAAAAGATTATTAAAACTTCTAAAATTAAATGCGTTAGAATAGTAACAGAGTCATTTTAGACGTGAATTCAGTTGACGAAGATACAAAGAAGCAAATTTTAAAATATGAAATTATAAAATATTCCTATACAACAAATGCTAAGAAATTGCAAAATAGTGAAACATAAAGACCTAGGAGAGAGTCATCATTTATGATGAATAACAAAAAATATTTAAAAACAAATTTAATAAGAAGCTTTTCTCATCATATTCACTAAAAAAACATTTAAAATATAAAACTTTTTTGTCGTTTTTTTTAAATAATTATTTTCACTTATAGAGGAAATAATGTTCGTTATAAAGATTGGAAGAAATTTACGCTAATACTTTTTAAGTAATTCTTATCCTTATTTAGATATAGTACCGATATTTACCTCAGCATTTTTGTTATTATTTGTTAAATATAATTGCATTAAAATATTCTTTTACGAAATAGTTTAACTATTGGAATTGTTTTTATTTTTTATTAATACTAGGGAATCGAACCTGGGCTTTCCGGGTTACAGAACATAGGTTAAATTCACTTTTCTATAACTCTAGAATAGATTTTGTTGTATTTAATATATATTTTTTAGATTGTCCATTAACAAAACCAACAAACATTTTTATAGTAAAAATATCATAATGTATCGAAACACGAAGAAATCACCAAAGGTTTCGCTACTTACTGCAGTGTTTTTTATTTTACTATTTTCAATTGTTTCTGCTCATTGTTCTATTACATGTCTGTTAAATTTTTGTTTCATTTATATTATATTAAGTTCTGTTTCTTTCTTTATTGATGAAGTTTTAATTTCGTTCTGGAACACAGCCGAAACAAATTCTGAACTATTTATATTGTTTTAAGTGGAAACGGATTAATCTTTCGTAATCGGGCTGCACACGAAAGAGAAAAAAATTAAAAGTAATTTATGTTTTAAAAATATTTTAAAAACCGTAAAGTATCAATGATTGAGCACAATGACGTCAGCGTTACGCACGAACACGTTTGTCTTTTATAATGTAGATATTCATTTAAATTATATTTTTTATCCTTTCATAAAAATTCAAACAGAAAATCAATAATTTAAATAGCAATGATCTTTCAGATTTTCGAAGTCAAAACAGAGTAGCTCGTTATATGTTGGTTATACTATCTACACTAATAAAATAAAGTTTCGCACTGTGTGTGTGTCTGTATGTGTGTGTGTGCCTGTTGGCGATGGCTAGGAATATCTAGTCCACCTAGAAGCCTGAAAATTTAGATATAGGTAGTCCAAACCCTCTCCTGGTGCACATGTGCCTCAGAATTTTAATATTTTGAAAATTAGAATAGTTATTAATTCTAAAAAGATCAAATCAAAGATCAATACTATCAAAAGTCAAAAACAAAAAAGCACTTTTCAAAATCCACGCGCGCATGCTCCGAAGCCTTTTTATTATAACTTCCGTAAAGAGAAGAAGCAAATCGCCAGTCAGTCCATTTATTTTTCTATTTTCCTAAATTCGCCACGGGCGAACAGCCGTAAATACAGAAAAAACAAGTCTACATATTCTCAAAGAACGTACATTTAGGTCTCGAACTATTCGGTCGGTTTGAAAAATTTTCACATTTAACCCTTTCAAAAAAAATAAAAAAGCATCGAATTCATGTTTTTTATTTTCTCCCATTTTCCGAACTTTGCATCTGTCGGACTACAAGAGATACGGAAAAACCGAGTACACCAAATTAAAGATCTGACTTTTTCCTTTCCAAAACCACTTTTGGTATGAAAGTTAACCCTTCGTAAAAGTATATTTTCTGTACGCTGTTTCGTGATTTTTGGGATTTTGCCGATTTTTAAAAATTCGTATTGGCGGTTCCGAGCAAGTTACGAAAAACTAAAAATACCAGACAATATTTATAGTCCAGTCAAATAGTCAGAAAAAAGAGCCGATAGATGCAAAAATTCAGGTAGAAGATTTTATGTTTTTAAACTATTTTTGGGGATGCTAATAACAGAAATTAATGGTTTCCCAACAAAATATCTCGAGGCTAAACTTTTTTTAGCCAAAAAACCAAGAAATTTTTGGACTTTTTTCAGTTTTTTGCTTATAGCTTAAAAACTATAAACTTTTTGTGTACAATACTTAGTTACAAAAAGAAAGAACATTAAATTCTCTACAAAATTTTTTATAAAAACCTTTTTTTAAAACCATTACTAAGCGTACTACGGTGTTTTGAAAATTACACTTTTTTTTCAACTTCACAGAAATTGGGCTAATTTTTCGCCTCTTATCCCCAAAAAATTTCTTTTGTCATTTACTGTGGAAATGAAGAGTATCTATTCACGAATAAGAAAGAGGGGAAACTTTCAAGGGAGGGCGAAGGGCAAGTAAGAAAAGGAGAGGGCGGGGGATAATTAAAAGGAATGCCGATCGAAGATAGCGGCCACGTGACGTTTCCCATCTGGTTCCATTCAGACGCAGGTGTTCACCTCTCTTCAAAGGCTCAACCCTCCCTCTACGCCGGTCTGGTAAAGTGCAGAAAGAGTTCGTCGATCTAGAATGCACACTTCTACTGAAGTCATAGTTTCAGCAGAAATGTTAAACAGAGTTCCTCAGGACAAATTTCTGGCCAATGACAGCAACAAAAACCGCTTCATTTCATTACTGAAAACAGAGTTTCAAAATTACAAAATTCAAGCTGACCAGGCAGAAGAAGACGTTAATGTCATGATTGTTACCTCAGCCATTTCGAAAACTCAAACTCCTGAAAATGTCGTAATTTTTGGAGAAGATATTGACCTTCTCGTGATCATGACGGGCTTGGGAAACCAACGCAAAAATCTGTTTTTTCAAAAACCCGGAAGAGGTAACATCGAAACCAACTGGTTTTCTACAATGTCGTACAAATACTACTACAAAATGTTCTTTTTACTCATGCAATCAGCGGATGCGATACAACATCCGCTCTTTTCGGACAAGGAAAATCAAAGTTTTGCAATACGTTGAAAAAACATGAGCAGCTTGAGGAAATAGTCTGTGTGTTTAATACATCAGAGACGACCCGTCAAGAAATCATCAAGGTTGGGGAAGAATTCATTATCGCACTGTACAGTGGATGCATAGACACCACACAGACATTGAATACCTTGAGGTTTCATTTATTTGCGAAATCTGTCCCAAAATGTGCATCTTGCAAGGCTACCACCAACGCAAGAGGCCGCACAACATCATTTCCTCTGATGTTATCATCAGGTGCAAGCTTGGCTGGGAAACAACATCCCTCCTGAAGAATGGGGGTGGGTTCGCAGGTCTGACGGTCTCTTATAGCCAGTTCAAATGTGCCAAAACCCAGCACCTGAATCCTTGCTGCATGTTGTTTCATATAGCTGTAAAAAGGGGTGCAGTAAGGCATGCTCTTGTCGAAAATCAGGACTGAAGTGCTCGGCAATTTGCAAAAACAGTAACGGGGTGAACTTCGAAAATGTGGATGACATTATTTACCCAGAAGAAGAGGATGATGAAGCTGATGTCTGAGAAACTGTCGACCAAGCTAACAACGACGATGACTTCTACGACTATGTTGATGATGTCGCAAGAAGCTCGAAGGAGATCAAAGCTGTTGAAGGACAAGCAACCTGCTCGTGTGCTCCACCAGCTGAGGTTGAAGAACCAGACCCATCAACCAGCAAGCGCTCCAGACGTTACTAAGTATAATAAAAATGTTACTGTACGTATTTTTTACTTAGATTCATGTAAATACCTACTACTAATGTTCTCCACTTAAGTTCTGAATAGAAAATATTTTACAATCTTGTCAATTTTTTTTACAATGTTAAATTTGCAATTAATCATTATAGATATCATGGAAACACCTGTAATACAAACAAGTGTCGTTAAAGAGGATAAAATGAATGAAAAATGGTGTCAAAAGATGGTTTTTACGTTTTTCCAAAAAGTTGAAAAAAAAGTGTCATTTTCAAAAAGCCGTAGCGCGCTTAATAATGGGTTTAGAAAAATGTATTATGACAAAATATGTAGAAAATTTAATGCTCTTTCTTTTTATAATTAAGTATGGTACACAAAAAGTTTATAGTTTTTGAGTTATAATCAAAAAACGGAAAAAGTCTAAATATTTCATGGTTTTTTGGCTCTAAAAAGTTTAGCCTCCAGATATTTTGTTGGGAAATCATTAATTCCTGTTATTAGCATCCCCATAAACAGTTTAAAAACATAAAATCTTCTACCTGAATTTTTGCATCTATTTATGACTATTTGACTGGACTATTACATTCGTGTCCTTTTTGACATTTGCAATTGTTTTCGAAAAATGTGAATATTAACCCTTTGAAAAAAAATTCGTGCGCAGGACTCACTTTTGCAAATTATGATTTTCAATAGTGATAGTAGATATTCAATCTACTATAAAATCACGCATTGGCTCTCTAAAATAACCAAACTAAAAACAAACAAACCTAAGGCCATCTACGTTTTATAGGGTTCAGGTATAAACCTTTAGTTTAATAAAAATTAACGTTAACACTTTCGAAAACATTTTTTACCGCAGGTCAATTTTGCTTTTTTATTGATTTCTACTATCTTTAAAAATTCAAATCTGCGTTTATAAACAAGATACGAAAAATAAAATCACTGCACCTAATCTACGTTTCTTTTCTTTTTAAAACCTGATATTCGTTTCGAAAAAAAAAATTTAACCATCCGAAAAATTTGTTTCCAAAACTCACTCACGCGATTTTCGTTTTTTGGCCCAGGTATAAAAATCGGCATCAAGTTTAAAAATGCTAATACGGACAAACAGAAGATACCAGATCATAGACACGTTCATTTTCTTCAAAACGCACAGTTGGATTACGAAAAATATCTACATTAACCCTTTCGAAACTGGTCGTTCACATAACACACTTTCGCGATTGCCCCTGTTTTGGCAATGTTTACCAGTGGTTAAATTTCATTTCTACTAGGAAATCTGGTTGGGTCGAGTGTTCTGAAAAGGCCTCTTCCAGAACAGATTGCGTTCCCTGGCGGTGGAAGGTGGAACTACATGAGTATCTCTGGTTATATTTGCCCGATTACGACGGGGTTTAGTTCATTCGACATGATATCTATAGCCTTAAATATTTTAGTTGCATTTTATACAGCCCGGGTGTGCTTTCCGATCTCGGGTTCTATGGGCCCGATTACGAAGGGGATTGCTTCATTCGACTTGATTTCGATAGTCTTCAGATTTCAGTCATGTTCGTATACAACAGATTGTTATTATCACAGACCGGGCAACGCCGGGCGGGTAAGGTAGTATTTAAATATTTTAATTTGTTATTATGGGAAAAGTCTGATATACATATTTGATGTTATTATAACAAGTCTGTGAGTAACAATGTTTTCATATAGACGGTGGCAACGACTTCGTCAATCTATTTCACATTTTTCGCAAATTTATTAGCTTCTAACGATCGCACAATTCCAATTTTCACGCCGTAGACTAGGGAAAAATATACTTTAAAGCTCTTAAGTATTGCTTTCAGCCTATGTAGGCCATCGCAGGAAATGCACTTTAAAAACCAATTTGTCTCAAAATTGTTTTTTATGGTTTTTAAAACAATTTTAAAACATGAATTTTATTACAATATAAAACAATACAAATAATATAAATAATGCAATTTTAAAACAATATAAATAATACAGCATTTGTTTCCAACTAATATTCTATAACGAAATTATTACTTAATCAATCAATCAATCAATAAAATTATATAAATAAAATACACTTTTAACAGATATGTTATCGAACTACGCGTTTAAATAATGAAATAAACATAATTAAAAAAATACTGCTGTAAGTAGCAAAATCTTTGGCGATTTTTCCGGATATTAACTCCAGACTTGAGGCCAATAAGAAAGTATTCCTTTTAATAAATTTCAAAACTTTATTTGAATAATTGGCAATTTCATATAATAATGGTTTTTTGTGTTCTTAGTTGGCAACAACGACAACAACAACAACAACAACAAATATACTATATATATATATATTATTGTAAGAAATCTATTAGTGTTTTCAATTCAAAAAGCTTTTCATATATCTTTTTGTACACAAAAAGGTACACTTTGAAACATACACTATTGGCATGTTCCGTATCCCAGAAAGACGGGTTATCTCCTGGTTACTATACTGGTTAAAAAAAATGTATTCTAATTATTTTAATAACTAACTATGTGGCAACCCAATGTATTGCTTTTGAATTGCTTGAGATCATTCGATTCTTTGGAGGAAAATGAAATCTAACTTTATCGTAAATTTATAAGGCAGTTATAATATCAATTTTATTAAATACAATCTTTCAAACAATAAATTATATTTACAATTTAAGTCAAAGGTTTTCTCAATGAAAATGCGCATTTTTTATAAATTTGCTTACAAAAAGCTTTTCGTTCTTCCAAGATTTGGCTTCTAATTTCGGAGCTGGTGGAAATGCCGTCATTTGGGTGAACCTATAACAAAAATGACCGTCTTTTCACGAATTTATTCAAAAGTATTTTATATTTATGAATTAAAACAAATGCTTGCAAAAATATAATTTGTCTCGCTAAAACATTTTATTTTTAACACCCTTGTGTAAAGATTTAACTTCTATCTTAAGGAAATAGTTGAAAATCTGTTTTAGTTCTTTAAATTAATGCTTTCTAAAAAGGGAGCAATAATTCTCTAGTTAAATGTAAGAAGATTTCGTTTTTTTTCCTTACCTGCTTGGTTGAATATAAATTTTATAAAAGCTACAATAATTTCTTTATGTCAATTTGTCGATACTCTTTTTAGGTGCGTTCGTAATTATATAAATACGTAGCACCTATAGTCGTCGCTTGGTCCGTCCGTCTGTCCGTCCGTCTGTCTGTCTGTCCGTCTGTCTGTCTGTCCGCATATAACAACGCAAAAACTACCCAACCAAATGGTTTGCAATTTAAAATATATTATCTTTGCAGAATTTTGTCGAGACATTTCAAATTTTATTAAAATCGAATCAAAACTTTAGGAGATATTAATAAAAATATTTATTAAGAAATTTGAATTTTTTTTTTAAATCGGTGCTTTTTTGTTATAGGAGCTTCCGAAGTTTAATCGTCAAGCGTCCGAGATACTTATTTTATGACAGAAATTAATCTGCAGACGATATAATTCATTTCACAGAATTAAAAATCATCAAGATCTGAATATTTATATAACTAGCGGATACATATATATCTGAATATTTATATAACTAGTTAAGATATTTGTATGAACAGTGTCATAAAATATATACTTAACTAGCTGTTTAACCCGTTCTACGCACGGGATATCATGAATTTAATTCTAAAACGTGCGTACGAACGCACCTCGTTTGTAACGTTTGACGTACAATTTCCAACTTGTTTTACTTTTTAAAATAAATTGATTCCCGAAGCTTAAATACGTGAAAATAAGTTTTGTTTCTTCAAATTTTATTGAAAATGTAATTTAATCACGATATTGTTTCGTGAAATGCGAACGGGCTGTAATTTTTTTAATATAATAGATAGATGAAGTTTTAATTTCGTTATGGGAAAATAGTCGGGGACAAATGGTGAAATATTTATTTTTTTTTTATGTGCAAGTGGGTTACTATTCTACCGTAATGAAGCCGGCACGTGATATAGATAGATTAAAAAAATTCATGCTTGAAAATTATTTTTAATACCATAGTAAATCAGTCAATTAAGATATAGTTTTCAAAACAACCTGCATTTGAAAGTAACAACTTTTCCTATATGACGGTGTAAAAATTAAAAAGGTGCGATGTTTAGATGTTTAAAAAATTGCAGTAGTGAAAATAGAAAAAGATAAATTTAATCATCAGTCGTTGCCAACCTCAAAACACGTCGGACACCTTTGTCCTTTATAATACCTATACACGTACAAAGAATAAAGTTCAGTACTTCTAAAAATTGGTATTTGAAAAAATCAGTTGTATCCTTCATGGAATAGATGATATTACTCTGATACAGTTTATTCGTACATAAAATATACTAATTAAGGCAATTAAGTTATTTAAAAATGGAAAGTTATTGATGAAACTTAACCTCTTTCATGAAATAAAAGTATTATTGTCAGGAACATACACTGGTGTGCAAAACTTAAGCACAAAATGCTAATTTCTGAACACGTGGGTACTCAAAAGGTAATTCTATAAAGAGCAAGTGTAGGAAAAAGGTACTAGCCTAACAGCACGGCCAGTCGACGTGAAGTCCCCTTGACGTCAGACATTGTTAGAACTGTCACAATCGCTAGGGTGAATCAAAATATGGGATATTTCACTGTCTTTTTTATTACTCTCAAATGATTGTTAACACTGAAAAGTCACTGTGACTGTCGCTTTGTGATGGGTCACCAGGTGACATTACAATGAAGTCACCTTGTGATTCTCAAGTCACTGTCAGTTGAAGACTAAACATTGAAGTCCTTGTGAGCATTGCTTTGTGATGAGTCGACAAATAATGTCCCAATGAAGTCGCATGGTGAATTTCCGGTGATCGACACTCTATTTTGAAGTCATCATTGCACTGCTTTGTGAAAAGTCACCAGATGATTTCATTTTCTGTCACTTGGAAACTCGTCACAGAACAGCTATCATGATGACTTTACAATGGAGTGTCAATATGACAGTCCCATGAGAGTCACAAGACGACTTCATTGTAAAGTCACCTGGTGACTCGTCAAAAAGCAGCAGTCATGGTGACTGTTCAGTAGAGTGACCAGATGAGAGTAAAAATGATACGAATGAAAGATATCACATTTCTGTTCATTGTAGTGACTTTGACAATTGTGAACATTTGTGATATCAAGAAGACTTCACATCGACTGTCTGTTCTGTTAGGGTAGCACCTATTTTCTACATTTACTGTTTATAGAATTTCCTTTTGAGTACTCACGTGTTCAGAAATTAGCATTTTATGTTTGTTGCTTATGTTTTGCACACTAGTGTATATACATGCTACTGAAATACGCAAGAACAGATTGATTGAATATCGAAGTATATAAACTTTTATTTTTCAATCGATATGTATTTCTCTTAAATTTCTCTTTTGGCTATTTATTAGAAAACTTGGATTAAATGTAAAATTAAAGCAGTATCTAATTACTATGTTTCAATAATTACAAAATTTCACAAAATTATTTTTCAAAGTTAGTTTTGTGCAACAAATATTTCAAAAAGGTATTTCATAAAATTTATTGAATTATGCCCCCCCCCCATCCCCCCAATGTTTCGTTTGTTATATGAATGAAAAATAAATGCATTGTATTTTATATTTTATTACTCAACAATTGAAATATTTTCTCCTTTATCACTTTTCCTTAAATTGTAAATATATATTTTTTTAAAATTAACGATCTTTACAAATCGGAATTACATGGACATTTCTACCCTACAATTACAAAAATTTTATTTGACAGAATAATTCCTGAGATTATCATTTAATTTTCTTAGATTTCAATCCGATATAATACAGACTGAATTTTATACAATGGTAGACTGTACTCTTATTGTATCTCCTTTCATGAAATATTTTAATGCTGATATGAACCATTTACACTTTGTTCTGAAAGCAAATATCTAAAAATATGAACAGCAAAGAGTAATTAATTAATACTAACTAGCAACATATGCTAATGAATTTCAAAATTCTCACATGGATTATAAAGGGAATGTAAACTTGAATTTTACCGTTAACGATTCAAAGAAAGACTAACTTAGAGCTTAATTTTTCAGGTTCTGAAATGAAATACTACTGCGGATAAATTAACCAATGTAATAGTTTCTTGCTGCAGAACAATTTGTAAAATACATGAAATAAACAAAAATTAGTTTTCAAAATGAGAAATTTATAAACATTTGCGACATTTAATAAAATACTGAACACGTTAAAAGAGTTATTTTTTTCATTTCATATTATAAATAATATTTATTTACTACTTACCCATCATACGTAGTATAGGGTAAGTCTTGTAATAGTATTGAAAATCGAAAAAAAATTGACGGATTTACACGTTTCAGAAACTGGAGATTCCGAAAAACATATTTTTAGAAAAAAAAAATTTGCCGTCCGTCTGTCTGTGTGCCTGTGTGTCTGTATGTGTGTCTGTAAACGCTCTATCTTCCGAACAAATTGAGATAGAAACTTGAAATTTGGTGTGTACTTAGTATGTAATAATGGGAAGAAGTTTATTAAATTTCAGTAACCTCGATAATCCGAAACTATTTTTTTCAGACTCTCGAAATATTCGTTCTGATAAAAGGTATATAAAATGTTCGAAATTGTTTAATTTAAGGAGTGAATATAAATGACAATAAAAATCATAAATTTTGCATAAAAAATGAAGTCGATCGGATAATTAGTTGCCGAGATATTTGTAATCCAATTTCCACACTCTTCGATTTTTCATGACCCCGTATTTCATTCAAATTTCAATTCAAAGATATATTTTAATTGGAAATGAGACGCTTAATCCGACGCAGTAAAACGTTAGTTAATATGATTATCAATTTTGAAGTTATAAGGATGTTTCTATTACGCAATTCAGTAGTAAAGCATTTAAAGTTTATGACGTCGTCAAGCCACGATTTTATTCGAATTGCAATACATTTTATAAATAGTTTACGCATGTTTTATCTTCATATTTTATATTATGCATATCCATGATGGGTAAGTATTACGGTGGCCCCCAACGACTAGTTTTTTAATTTATATTGGTTTACAAGCTATTAATAATGTTAAAATAGCAATAAAAATGAAAACAAAACTTTAACTACGTAATTAAAGTAATTGTTCTTTTTAAAATATCTGTAATCATAACGTTTCGTATTTCTTAGTAATGGGAAAAAAATTGAACATTCAGAATTTTAAATAGATAAAATTCATCATCAAAAATGCACTCAAAAATTAAGAAATGTTCATTAAAAGAACAAAATCTATCACCATAATTCGGAACTTAGTATTAGCCAATATAATAGCACAATATTCGAAACTTAAAAATGACACAACTTTCATGTGATCAATCTTAGTTGTTTTGCTTCTCTGAATATTCATTTTTTTTATCTATAAAGTAAAAAATTTCGATTTGTAGGCAAGGATTTTAAATTTCAGAGAAAAGAAAGCGTTATCGTTTTAAATGACGTTATGTGTGACAGGAATAATGCATGTAAACTCATTTGTGACATAAATAATAAATATATTGATGAATCCATTTTCACCTTAGCTTGAACATTTTATATGAATAATTCAAAATTAATTCAGTCAAAATTAAAACTACTAAAAGGTGTTTTAATACGTTGTAATACAGGAAATACAATACAAAATAAAACACAACATTGTCTAAAACCTAGTACTTTCAAGTACACCTGTACTCGTCCTCAGGGTTGAAAACAGAAATACGAAATCAGAAAACATTTTGAACATTCGAAAGAGGTGATTTGAGACCTATAGCTACAAAGGCTGCTGTCTCAAATGACCAGGGCTTAACAAATGCGGTCGCCAGGTCGCCACTGGCGACTAAATTTTTTTTTATGTGGTGACCAAATAATTTAATCTGAACTGTTGTTGTTTGTTTGTTTGTTTATTTGAGAATAACTATTGTTTTTTTGTACAAAAATTGAACTAAGAAATGAGTACAAACGGTGTTTCTCTCTCCCCTACCCCTACTAGTGTGCAACATGCAGTGATATTCCTCTTTTCTTGTACTTTTAATGGAAGAACCAAGTTTAAATGACATTTTTTATCTCATGCCCAAAAGACGCCATTCTTTTCCGCTCTAGTCAGGCAGCATGTCATGCAATTAGAATGTGCGTATATGTGTGTGTGGAGGGGGGGGGGCAAGTTTCAATGAAACAATAAGAGATAGTGTTAATAGAGTCTCTGTGGCATCTAAAATTGGATACAATGCGAGACAAATATATATAAATTTGGTAATCTTCAATACAAAACTTGGTTTATATAAAGTTTGAGTACTATTCTAAACTATGTAATTAATAATTGCAAAACTATGCTTAGTATTGTTATTTTCATAATTCATTAAAAAAACTTATGTGCATTTTGAAAATTAATGACTAAGAAGAGGGGGGGAGGGACTTTTACTGACGACTATAATTTTTTGCTGGTTACCAGATTTTATCAAATTTTTAAAGCCCTGCAAATGACCCATATATATTTTTATTTTCAGAAACACATATAAGACTTCGACAATTACACAAATCTTCTTGATGAAGACGGGATAGTGGATACCATGTCTGGACGCCAGCCGTGAGGCGTGTACACAGGGAATTAGACGTCACTGAAGAAAACAGCTAGTGGCTGAGTGGTGTCTTAACCACTAAGCCACGGAGCGCCCACGAAATGAGATAAACTGTTTTTTTCGAATCAAAATACGCTGGACTGTTCCAAAATAAAATGTAGGGTAGGTGGTTGGTTGGTGGGTGAAGACTGTACCTCTAACTTGGTAAATTAATCCAAATTTTAGAGATAATGTATGATAAATGTTTAGCATGCATTTCATTTGCAGTAGTCCAGCGGATTTTGATTCGAAAAGAAACAGTTTCTCTGATTTCGTATTTCAGATTTCGAGTACGGGTGTACTTGAAAGTATTAGGTTTCAGACAATTGTTTTATTTTGTATTTTATTTTATGTAATACAGCGTATTAAAACACCTTTTAGTAATTTAAATTTTGACTGTATTAATTTTCGATTATTCATGTAACAGGAATAATGCATTTACATTTATAAAATTTAAACTTCCTACTACGATTGCGTTATGTTAATGTTACTTTCCTTCATCTTTCATTAGTTAGGTACTGAGATACTGAGATTATGGACACAAGCGTAGAGATACATATATTCATTTAACTCTTTATATATATATATATATATACATATATTCATTTAACTCTTTATATATATATATAAATATCGTTATAAAATAAATTAATGCATATTGAAATACAGACAAAATGAGACCCTAATCTCGGAAGACAAAAATGCTGTCATCGAGAAAAAAAAGAATTTTCAAACTAAATGCGCTTTTCGATTTTAACACTAAGGTATTTTATTACAATTGCTTTATAATAATGCTATTTTCACATATTTTGCAGCTCGCCTATGCTTAGATTAAGGCCCACAAAATGATGGAGTTTGTTTACGAAATGCAGCGAACACAACTTTAGTTTCTTGTTAGTGTATCTCCTCAAATTCGCACCAAATTATGTCAAAGATTTTATGTTTGCCCACATTGGTTGATTTTAAGTTGTCATATTTTAAATTTGTCCACATTGATTGATTGTAAGTTGTCATATTTTAAGTTTGTCCACATTGTTTGATTTTAAGTTGTCATATTTTAAGTTTGCTCACATTGATTGATTTTAAGTTGTCATATTTTAAGTTTGCTCACATTGATTGATTTTAAGTTGTCATATTTTAAGTTTGCCTATATGCTTCATTCTTCTAGGAAAACCATTAAAACCCATTCAATAGTTTTTAAGCTGATTCCTGAACAAGTAAAGAAACAGGAATTGCTGTTTTACGTATATGTTTAGTTCATTAACAGGCCCACACAACAGCATCCATCAATTATATCGTCTATGGGCAGTCAAAATCAAACGACTCAGAAGAAAAGGAAGAATAAAATACAAAAAAAAAAATTACCTTTTTAATTATCCTACATGAAACATTGACAATTTAAGTTAATCAAGACATAACGACAGAAAATATATTATTTAAAAAGATATAACAATATACAACAAAATGCTTCCGATATAAAAATATACAATTATTATTGAATTCGGTGCACTTAAGATGAATACGACAAGATAAGAAATCTGAATTGGTTACTATGTTTTGTAATATACCAATACATGCACGTTTTAATATATCTATCGCTCTATCTATTATGTAACTTGCGTGTTTTAACATTAGACTTAGTAAATAATTTCAATCTGAAACAGTGAATGTAAAGAAATTTATCAAAGGCAATAACTGTAGTCATGATAAAATTAAAATTATGTGTGTGATATTTTTTAAAAATATTTCTGTTAAATTTAGGATTGAGATATGTAAATAAGAAAAATAAAAGAGAAAGAGAGAAGTTTATATTTTATAGTGACAAAATTACCTCAGTGAAACACGAAATAGAAGCAATTTGATTGGGAATTATGTATTCATTCAATTTATGTTTTTTTTTTTTTTTTTTTTTTTTTTTTTTTTTTTAAGAAAAACTTAGGAAGCTGTTTAAGTATTGAAAATGTAAAAAAAAAACTTTAAAAATTACTGCATTAAAACCCAATTTTGTCATCATACGTGTATTTGTATTCTTCGGTAAATTTTATTATCGGATACTACACGGGTAAGATTTGGCGAAGTAATTTAGGAATTATGCAGATATAATGTTTGTAATTCCTAATATTAAATTACTGTTTACTTTCCTCTATCTATAAATGAAGAAAGTATTGTATTCGTGAAAATTTCCGGCCTCCAGTTTTCGGCGGATTTATGCCTTTTTAGAAGGTCTAAAAGTTAACTACGTGCGTGGTTAAAATAATTTATATATAGTTTTTACTATATATAATATCACGTACTAACAGAAAAAAATATAAATTATTCATCCATTTAAATGGTTTTAAATCTTCATTTAAATCGGGTATGCGTAAAAAATGTGCTCAAAAATGTATTATCCCTCTTCGAAAAACTACATGTAATCATAGTTAGAAAGCGTAGATATCCACAAACATAACACCACAAGACAGTTATCGAAATTTCACTCAATGTTAATCGGATCTATCTCGGTAGTTTACCTGTTCTAAAAATGGACTTGTTTTAAGTATAATGAACGGGTTCCTAAAGGTATAATTTTTTAACAATACCGATATACTGAAACGTTCGAAAATATTTTTCAAGGTAAATTGAATTTTCAATGAGTATAAACTCAGTGAAATTTGGATTTCTAAACCGAATCTGAAATTATCAGTTCTAAACATATTTTGTAATGGTCGCAGATAAGGTTATATGAATGAGATTTAAGTGAAAAGTACCACCAGAAATCATTTGAAATTTAATGGATAATTCATATGCATATACATACACACAAACACATTATATATCTACCCTATATATATAAAATCCTAATGAAACAAATTTGTGAAACGATTTTATGAAACGAATTTATGAAACGATTTTATGAAACGACTGATTAAACGACTGATTATGTTTCAGGGCTATTTTTAATAAAATATTAAACGCTTGATGGTGAAATTAATACCAATTGTCCATAAAAATCCACGGAGGTCAAAACTGGTAATAGAATTTTGAAATTGGAATTAGTTTTCGAGATATTAATTTTTTTCTAATTTTAATGACATTTCTATAATGATGGCAACTAATTATTCAGTTTTTTTTGTGACAAAAAAGGGAAAAAATTCGAAAAGGATCCCGATAGGGATTATTGATTTCTTTTTATTCGTCATTTTCAAATTGAAATTGTATTTATCTTTTATTTCAATCGATAATGAAGACAAGATTGTGATTAAATTATGTTTTTCAGGAAAATTTGAAAAAAAAAATCACTTTTCTGTCGTCAGGATTCAATCGTCTGTCAGCATTTAATTTAATTTATAAACTGAAAATATTTTGAATAAATTCGTCCAAGTGAAGTCATTTATGTAAACGCAAAAGAATTGAGGGGAAAGGATTTATTAGTAATTATTATTTATTGATATCATTTTGTTATTTTTTTGTAAAATTTAATTAAACGAATTTATAAAATCACTAATTCAGATATTTGAAACGAATATATAAAATAATAATTGTCCAACTGAACGCAATGAGAAAAAAATATCCTGCTTGGTTTTCTTTCCAATTTTAATGAGAATATGACATCAATTATGGTAAAATGACATTTACTCCTTTCTTTCTTTTATTGGCAGCAAGGAAAAAAATGCTCCCTATATATCAGAGAAATGCTATTAAAGTTTAAAACAAATGAATATTTTAGTAGCATTAATTTTTTAATAATGAATTATATGGTTACACATAAATTACAAAGAGAAGAAAAAACTACAAATAATTAAATTACTATAGTCGAAACACACTTAAGGTGTAAATTACGTTATATATTAAAATGATTTTTGTTTCTTTTCCAATTTAGGGGTCTTTGCGAGATATAGAAAGTAACCTTGGTGATGAATTGAAATTCGGCAACATGTTTTCTAACAATCTATTCGCTTTTTGATATACACAAGCAATTATTTCGATATTTATACAATTTATTTAATATAAAGAAGCCATTTATCTATTTTTATGTACAAAAAGAGGTAAATTGAAAGACAATTATAAATAAATTGTATATATACATATAAATACATGTATAAACAAGCATAAAAGTTCGGTGCTTTTCCAGTATATGGGGCCTTGACGAAACAGAGAAAATAGCCTTGGCGGAAAAGGAAATTTGGCAACATACTTTCTGTCAATCTATTGTCATTTCGTATACAGAAGCATTTTTTCAATATTTATACAATTTGTTTAGCGTAAAATGTCATTTATCCTATTTTATATATAATCAGAAGTAATCTGTATAGAAAAAACAATAATAATATACGTATAATTAAAATACGCATATAAACAAAAAAAAAATCGTCGAATTTGTTTCCATGGCTGTTTATGTCATTTGGCACCAAATCTCACTTTCTGATGCCCGAATTGCGCCAAGCTTTTTAAAAAAGCGTCAAGACCCCTATAATAGAAAAGCACCAAAAGTTCATTGGGTTTGTTTTCATAACTTTTGGCAACAAATCTATGTATATTAACGAATCTATTCCGTTTTGAAGCTCGAATTTCGCCAAACCTAAAAGCAAAGGATCCTATGCTGGAAAAGTACCCGATTTTCCTATGGACAATATTCAAGTGACATAACACGGTGTAAAATTATCGCAGATAGCAAATTTGTTTAAATATCTTATCAATTGATGCCGATTAAATGCAGGCATGCATGCACAAAATATTTAATTAATTTTGTATGATAAATAATTATTAGAAAATTCGTATATACATATTAATTAAAAAATAATTTACATATTTAAAATAACATGAAAATATGCATGATGGTGCACTAAAATAGAGAGAAAATTAAAACCTGTTACTGAAAATGTCTATAACATAGTACTTTTCAATACCGTGGTTCTTAATGTTATTCACAAGCAGATGAAATTTTTCTCATCCTTAAACGCAAAGGAAGAATAGAATACAGATCGTTGTTATAAAAGTCCGAGAGGTAGCCACAATTTAAACCTAACCATTCTATACAAGCTGGTTTTCAAGTTGTAATTGATTTTACTTATCATTCCCGAAAACAGTCGTCAGTTGTCGCAACAGCTGTGTATGAGGCCATGATAATCAAAAAATGCCACCATTAAAACGTTAAAAGCATGGCAACCCAATTACAGATTTACCAATATTTTTAAAACAAAGCACGCTGTCATGTTTTTAGAGGCCTCGAAGTCTGAGCGGGGGTTGGCGAGCTTAGCTCGCCGGGGGTAGGCCCCCTAGTATATATATAATACCTTTGAAATCAGAATACATCAAACAAGTTCTTGCAAGAGATTTAACCACATCTCCTGTTTAAAGGTAGGTACTTATAAAATGTATACATAATACTATTAAGTTGATAAAAATTTAACAAATTCAAACACTAATTTACCGAAGCTCCATATATATATATATGTGTGTGTGTGTGTGTGTCGTTTCCGGAACAGAGGTGATTTAATTTAATATACATGGTAAGATATGATTATCCATTTCATTAATATAAAAATAATTATTTTTAAAATGAACTGGAATATACGTAAATTATATTTAAACACTCATTATTATAATGATAATTTCACAAATTTGAAATATGATATATATAGATAATTTGCAGTGAAACTCAAACATAATATAAATGCCAAAACATTTTTATAGCTTCGAAAATTATACAGAAGTTATAACAGATTTTTCGTTACTTATGATGCACTAATTTATATTTAATTTCTGTAGCGCTATAATGTTTGAAAAACTAAAATTATTTTAATAAATCTGCACATTATCATGAAAAAAAATGGAGTAATAGTTACATAATACTATTCGTTTATATACTTATCTGTAAATATATAAGTATATAAACAAATATAACCAAGCGTACGTATAATCAGATATATTAATATTTCATAAAGATTTATTAAAATAATTTATAAAAATATAAGTGTATATCAATGAAAGATTACGTTTTTCTACTTTAGGCGGAAAAGGAAATAAAGAATAAATGTACTCGCAACAAAATTATTACAATAACAAATGGAAACGGAGTTCCTAGCATAAAAGTTTATTGAACACATATGGAACAAAACGCATTTAGCCACCAATAACTTATTAAATGGCACTTATTTCAAAATAAATAATAAATAATGTCATACTAGACTAACTGCGTCATAACTTATTTTTCAAATTTTGTAATAAGGCAGACTTCTCAAATGTTGTAGCATTATTTTTAACAATCCGTGTGACAGGTGTATTGGTAAGCTGTGGGTGTTTTGTACTAGTTATATGTATGCGGTATTTGATCGGTTTAAATAATATTAATTTTTTGTTTAGCTGGGAAATTAGATACATATATATTTATATGAATTGTATGTTTTTAACATTTTTGGCCACAGGGGATACATTTTTATTAATTATTTGCAGAATCGCAATTGAGCTTGTCTTTCTCTTTTTCCATTTTTGCGCTTATGCTGCACTTCTGTAAAAAGGTTTAGAAAGATGAAGCTTAAAAATGTTATGCAAGTCCATTATTTCTTTAGCATTTACACCTTTTTATAGGGTCAAAATGACGGAACTTTTACCCTTTCCAGGTGATAAAAGTTTAATTGCGCCACAACGTTTCCAAAATTTTTATTGTTACTTAAAGGGTAACAGGGTTCTTGCTCCGTTCCCCTGTACCCACGTACCAACTTTCCAGCTATAGAACATGTCATTAATACCACTATTAAATATTAATTGTTTTAAGAAACGTAAAAGTGATTAAATAGCTATGAAATATAAACATTTTATTGCAATAAATAATAGAACGGTCTGAATTTAAACCGCTAATTCAATAAATACATTTTGTATCTATTGATATAATAATGCGAAGTATGTAATCCAATGCTACCTACTACTAGAGACTGCCCACAGATTACAATACAAGTTTGATGTTATCCTTTTTACAGCAATTGCATCAATGATAAGCTGTGTATGTTCAAGTTAATAAAATAAATGAATGGTGCATTTAAAGAATAAAATGTTCTTTAAAAGATTCGCAATTTTTTTAAAGTCAATCACAATATATATATATATATATATATATATATATATATATATATATATATATATATATATATATATATATATATATATATATATATATAATACAGAGAATTCTTAAAATACTTCGAATACCAATGAACTTTGAATATTATGTAATAATTTTCATAAGAGCAGGCTCTTAATTATTAATTGCAACGTAATAATAACATTTATCATTATTTTAAAGCAACACATAAAGTAATTCAAACGGATTATAGAATGTTAATGCTTTCTATGTATTTTATGGAATTTATATGTTTTAAAATAATTAAATTTTTATACACTGCTCCAGAAATATGTATAAGTTCAGTTTGTCCGTTTGTTTTCCTATTCATTTTGCCGTGTTCTCTGTTTAAGAAAAAAATATGGTTTGAAGAATGTATGAAAATATTGGTGAGAGAGATGACCTACCATCATGTCTCAATTTCTTGGGACAGAAGTTATTTATCAAATAAAACTAAACAAGATTATCCTTTGAAATTGAACCTGACATTTACAAAGCACTAAATAAAAACAATTATATACTATGAAAAAAGTTTTAAATTAACTTTACAGATTCAGCAAGGGTTACAGTCTAGCACTGTGACAATATACGGACATGACTTGTGGACTATATTATTTACCTGAAAAAATTATATTGTTTTATGATTTCATTATTTGCATGCATTGGTTTGTTATACAACACTTCGTTTCCATTATAAATATTTTTTTTTCAATTGCAATTAATCTTTTAATTAAAATTTTATGACATCGTTTTGTATGCTTCTAGATGAAAGACCCATATAAATTTTAATGAAAATAAACATTTTAAGCTTAATCTAGTGTAATAACGTTACCAGAGATTACTGGAGGTCCCATTACCTGTGATTTATTCTGTTTGCTGATTCAGATAGCAGACCAGGTGCTATGATCATGAAGGTTAGCTGGGTGAATTAGTTCAGCCATATTCGTCCGGGATTACTCAGTTGGTTGAGTATTGGCAGCTTCAGCCAAGGGATACCGGGTTCGAGTTCTGGCTTGGACTTTTCTGTCCAGTTGGGAAGATTACATCTCATATGATTTATTTACCAAGTCGAATAATTGTGTCATAATTAATCTAGTGTAATTTAAAGCTCAATTAAATTGCAGTGATTATTTGAAAATTGTTTACGACTTCAGTTTGTGTCTTTGTATCATAGTTATTGCAGTAATTTTCGTAAAACTCCTGGAATAAAAAACATAATTGCGTTTGTTAGTTTGTTTTAGTTGCGTTTGTTTTTTCACTTGCAATAACCTGGTAAACTGTATATGAGTTATATATCTCTTATGCCGTATAACTCTTTCATGAAGAAATGATTCTACTCAACTTCTAATGATTCAGTTAATAAAATAGTTTGGGGAAACTACAAACGTAATAAAAGTCAGGCAGCCGCTTGTCGATATCAGTAAACTTTTCTTGTCAAAATGTAAAAATAATTTTTTGTCTATCAACTACTTTAGGCTTGAGCTTTATTTATAATAGGGTTTTTATATCTAGTTATTATTTCATTTTGAAAGTGTTTTAGAGAAATTGCAAAAGTCTATACGCTCAAAAATCCATGAATATCTAAACTCTCCTTTTCTGTCGAATCATATATTCAAGTTTATTGCCTGGTAAATAGTATAGCAATTAGTAACAAAATTTTCTACGCTAGATTATTATAATCTTTGATCATGTTCTTTTTATTTTTTTTCTCTTTTAATACTGTCTAATATAATAAAAAATCCGATTTAACTATGTGTCATGCAAGTTGTCAGTTTTCCAATATAGTGAAAAAGTGACCGGTCTGAGATTTAAACCCATGACCTTGGATTAAGCTGCCATTGCTCTTCCAATTAAGCTAGCCTGGAAAAATCCGGCGAACAAAATTCACCCATACAACCATTTAGCAAAGACATGCGTTATTTGAAATAGCTTGACAGAATGAACCATAGGTAAAGGAACTCTAATAAGTGTTGGTTATTTTAAGATTGCACTGAAACAGTAATATACTATTTTATTATTTTCATTCTTATTCTTTGCATTCAAATATTATGAATGTGGTCATTTTTCAACCAGTACTCAAAGAGAAATTTATATCATATTCATACTTATTATAGGTCGTAATCAAAGAGTTATATATTTATCATATTCTGTTCTGCTGCATTTAATACTGTAAAGAGTCATTTATTTAATTAGCACTCAAAGAGAAATTATTATATCTATACTTAAATTAATTTTGTTTGAATTTTTGCACTCAAAGAGCTACATACCATTTCATATCTATACTGCTTGTATCTGAATTTATAGATGAGGTTCTGACCTATATACAATAAGTTAAATAATAATTTAACATATACTTAAGATGTCAGTACTTCAAGAATTTATATATAGATAAAGCATATTATTCTTACATAAAAAATTAATGGCATTCCATCTGTTGCTTCTGAAAACAAAATTAATTATTTTTATTCTGTTATGACTCGTTTAATCTTTTATTTTTCAAATATTTTCATCTAAAAGTTTAATTGTTATCTCAAATTTCACTGCTTACTTGTACTAAAAAATTATACTTAATTTGTAATTTCATATAAGACTAATGAAATGTCAAATCGCAGGCTTTTACAAAGCTTAGAGGTATAACAATTTCAGCATGCCCGCATGGGGGCTGCTTTGTCAAATATGTATTTCTTTTTTTATTTCTTTTTTAATAAACTTCCAAGCAGGGCTTGCAGAGGCTAAAGCCATTTGGTAGGCCTCCCTTCTTGGTTGAATCTGAATCTAATAAGAGTTGGATACGTAATTACACTTTATTATTAACGTAATTAACACAATGAACAATCATAGTGATCACTGTGTTCAAATCACAGCCTGGACACATTTTCAAACACTTACACACGAAATCAAAGAAAATCCAGCATCGATGCTGGATTTTCTTTGATTTCATGTTTACCCCAGGGTTGGTGGCTCACGGAAAATATTCCATCTTCTGTTGCGTTTGTAGCCTTGCCAACATGCTATAGTGAGAAAGTTCCAGGCTGAGTTCGTTCCCAAGTGATTCAGTTGGTAGAAGGCCAATGCGCTATACTGATGATCCGGGTTCGAGTCCCGGCTTGGGTACTTTTTCACTATGTTGGCTATACACCTATTAAGCAATTAAAATTTGATTATTATAAATGCAAGGGCTGTGAAATTTTCTATGGAAAAATTTCCAAAGTATTAAATATGAATTTAGCAATTTTTAGGATACCATTAATTCTCAATTAACCAATTTCATTTGCGTAATTGCATTTATACATGCAATAATCACAAAACAATATTATTTTTTATGTTAATGTTAATGCTTTTAATTTATCATGTTTGTCTGTAAAACATGTTTGTTGAACATGAAAATGCTTATTTGGGAATTGATAGCATCCAAAAAACCCAGATTTCGATTTGAAAAAATGATTAATACGCCAAAAAAACTACTTGAAAACGTTTCCGAAAATCATTGGCTGCAAAAGAAACTTTATTTTTATAAATGCTTCTTTTAATCTTGAAAATATATTGGTTTCTGAGATTTCTAAAGATAATGCACGCTTTTCGGAATCGTTGGTAACTTGGTAGAGATTATTGTGTATTTTCGTTCGTGATTATATTATATTTTCCAAGATTAACAAGCATTTTTTATCAGCGTGATAACCAATTAAATAAGTCACCTGTTACATTAGCTGCTTGCGAGTGTAATATTAATTAACTTATTTATTTTGTCAAAGTAGGATCATTATAGATTTTACATGGCTCATTACTGATACACTGACCTTGTTTATGCGATTTTACGATATTCCGAAATATATGCTAATTAGATAGAATGCCTTAAAATATTTTTCAAAATTTTAGATGAAAAAATAAATATTGGTGAAACACTGCTTAAAGTGTAATACATATTTCGAAAATTTTAAAATCATTATTTTTCAAAATTTATTATGTTTAACTTTTATTTGGTGTTTGCTTCCAAATCAAAATTTTTTATATTATTTTTAAACTGCCTTTTATGACTCCAATTTTCTAAAACGTAGTGTAGTTCAACTAAAAGATAAAGTAAATTTAAATTTTCAACCTACTAGGAAATATTGTGGTGCTGAACGCTCGAAAATGTTCTGATTTCTTGAGAAGGAGTAGCATAAAATTAGCATATTCGTCCGTTGTTAGGAAGTTAAATATTTGAACCGAGAGTTATTTTTGATTCAATTTTAATTAGTAATTTTACTGAGTTTGGAAGAGTTGCTGAAAGTTTAGAAGTTTTGTATAAGTATATTGACTTTAAGAAAGATTAAACGAACTGTTTAGAACGAAGAAATAAAAATTCCTTTCAATGAAGTGAAAGCAGAGAGATCAACATCGCGATCGGAAATTCAGGATACAGCTATTCCGCATGTCAAAAGATGAAAACAAAACACCGAAGAATGTTGTATCTTCAATTATAATTTAGATGGTGACAAGGAATTAAAAAGTCTCATTGTTAACAATTAATATGTGGGAGTTTTCTTATGCATTTTTAATAAACATAACATTTTAAGTTTTATACTAAAATTTTGCAAAAACATCTACTATCTCGGACTTATTGTTTTTAAATATTTTTTTAAACTATAGATTTGTTAGCGCTAGGAAGAATATATATATAAACAAGAACGAAAAATCATGCATCAAGCGTAGATTATGCAACACTTTTCAATACATTCAGAATACTGTAATAAAATTTCACCTTTTAATAAAGTGAAAGATATTATCTAAGTAAACAGTTTGGAAGTTCTATGTTTTATATATACAAACCTATAGATCATATTGTACAAAAAAACATCGAATACTTTTCCACTATAGATGGTAATTGCTGAAACTGGGTTTACAAGTCTTGTAAACCCAGTTTCAGCAATTACTATCTATAGTGGAAAAGTATTCGAAATTTTTTTGCACAATATGGTCTATAGATTTGTATACGTATAACATAGAATGCAAAATTCGTATTCAATTAGGAAACGTGTAACACAGATAAAAATTCCTCTTCAGCAATTTCCGTATTTAAACGAAACCGTACTCAAGATATCTTGTACACACCTTTATATCCTATTTATACATACCAAGTAAATTGCGAAAAATTAGTTAAATTTAAAAACGTGTACGACAACTGAAAACGCACTTCGAGAAGTTATTGTCCATAGATAGTTTTATAGCCGGATTCTTTTGTGCGTCCCTGTAAATGAGCGACGAATGCTATGCACACATATTCTACCGTAAGCATTTTGTAGTGTACGCCAGTGAGGTATATCAATTTAAATATGTTTGAAATAGTGCAACGTTATTTAAATACTCCGCAAATAATTTCCCTTTAGATATCGTAATGTAACGGAATTCTTTTGAGTATCTCTGATTACGAACTATAAATGCTACACGCTTCGTTTTAAATGCCGAACATACCACAGTAAACCTCATAAACGTACATCAATTGCACGACAATACGTGTATATTTACCCGAGTTAGATCACGGACAGAAAGACGGCAGACAGACAGATAGTTAGACAAACCGGATTCATTAACACTTTTCATAATTAGATGAAGATATTTTGACAGTCTGTCAAATTACTACACTTAAAGATTTGCACGATCCATCTGATCGGCTTAACCCCTTAACTGCCCCGGTCGTATATATACGTCCTTGCAAATCCCAGCATGTACTATATGAATGGCGAACTTGCATGACCGCGAGCCAATTTTCACCAGCAGAGCCGTGTTTTGAACACGTATAACAAGTGCACTTTCTTACTGTTATATCAGAAAACTAATCGTCGCGATATTTAATTGCAAAATTAGGTGATTAAATAATGTATTGAAGATCACGTCAGATTTCGTCGGCAGTTAAGGGGTTAAAAATTAAAGAAGCGGTCCCTCGCGGTCCATCTGACTACGATGAAATCTAAAGTACATCTGCTATTGTTTTCCCGATGAAGATGTTTTGCTCGTCAAAATTTGATCATTCGAATACTTGGGCTCCAATCCAAAAGTTTAGATAACGAACTCTTGCGAACACATAAATTGTACTTATTTTTAAGCATAAATGAATTTTTGTATTCCTAGATGAAATTTTCAAATTCCAAATCTTTCGTGAACATAATAAAACTCTTGTAACTCTTCCGAGTTATTCGTGATTCCGAAAAGCGTGATTTATCTTTAGAGAGATAAAAAGAAAAATATATAAATTTTGGAGATTTGAAAAAACGTTTATAACGTTGAAAGTGTTAAAAAGATACTTTAACTTAAATGTGCTAGTAAAGAGCAGCATACCTATAATGGGCCGGCTTCGATAAATGAAAGAAAAAGTTTTTATATCACATCCACTAGAAGAAAGTGACAGGCGATTGCCACTGTAAAAAAGTCAAATGTTTCTTACTCTACGAAAATATAATATATAACCACGATGAAAAAAATACAATAACCTCTTCCGAGTTACCCGTGACTCCACAAAGCGTGATTTATCTTTAGAGAGATAAAAAAAAAGAGGACAATATATTTTCGAGATTTAAAGACACATTTATAAAAACAAAGTTACTGTTGTGACCACTGATTTTCGAGTAGTTTTTTATACTGTACTGATCAGTTTTCTCAAACAGGAATATCAATTTTTAGGATACTATTAATTCTCAATTAACGAATTTCATTTGCGTAATTGCATATATACATGCAATAATAACGAAATAATATTATTTTTTATGTTAATGTTAATGCTTTTAATTTATCATGTTTGTATGTAAAACATGTTTGATGAACATGAAAACGATTATTTCGGAATTGATAGCATCCGAAAAAACCATATTCCGATATGAGAAAAACGATTAATACGCTTTAAAAACTACTTGGAAACGTTTCCGAAAATCAGTGGTAGCAAAAGAAAATTCACTTTTATAAATGCTTATTTTAATCTTGAAAATATATTGGTTTCTGAGATTTCTAAAGATAAAGGGCGCTTTTCGGAATCGTTGGTAACTTGGTAGAAATATTGTGTATTTTCGTTCGTGATTATATTATATTTTCCAAGATTAACAAGCATTTTTTTTTTCAGCGTGCACTGTAAAAAATGACCAATGTTTCTTATTTTATGAGAATATGCTATAACCACGAACGAAAATATAATATAATCTTCTGAGTTATCCGAAATTTCAAATAGCATGTTACATTGTCTTTTGAATCCCCAGAAACGAATACATTTTCAAAATTTAAAGAATAATTTATAAAAACAAATTATTTTTAGCTGCCCGAATTTTTCAGAAACGTTTCCGAAGGGATTTTATAGTGTATTAATTAGTGTCCTCAGGCTGGAATACCTGTTTTTCGAATGTTATCCATTCTTAAGTACACGTTTTCAGCCGCATAAGTTAATTTATACATGAAAGAGTAAAGAAATAATCTTAATTTTAATGTTAGTGTTAACGCTGTTAATTTTGCATGTTTGTCTGTTAAACATTTTTTTTGAGCATGAAAATGTTTACTTCAGAATTGATAGCATTTGAAAAACAGGTATTCCAGGCTGAATACACTAGTTAATACACTATAAAAACCTTTCGGAAACGTTTCTGAAAAATTCGGGCAGCAAAAAATAACTTGTTTTTATAAATGATTCTTTAAATTTTGAAAATGTATTCGTTTCTGGGGATTCAAAAGACAATGTAACATGCTATTTGAAATTTCGGATATCTCAGAAGATTATAATATATTTTCGTTCGTGGTTATAGCATATTTTTATAAAATAAGAAACATTGTTCATTTTTTTCAGTGTGATAACCAATTAAATAAGTCACCTGTTACATTAGCTGCTTGCGAGTGTAATATTAATTATTAACTTATTTATTTTGTCAAAGTAGGATCATTATAGATTTTACATGGCTCATTACTGATACATTGACCTTTTTTATGCGATTTTACGATATTCCAAAATATATGCTAATTAGATAGAATGCCTTAAAATATTTTTCAAAATTTTAGATGAAAAAAGGAATGATGGTAAAACATCGCTTAAAGTATAATACATATTTCGAAAATTTTAAAATCATTATTTTTCAAAATTTATTATGTTTAATTTTTATTTGGTGTTTGCTTTCAAATCAAGAATTTTTATATTATTTTTAAACTGCCTTTTATGACTCCACTTTTCTAAAACTAAGTGTAGTTCAACTAAAAGATAACGTAAATTTAAATTTTCAACCGACTAGGAAATATTGTGGTGCTGAACGCTCGAAAATGTTCTGATTTCTTGAGAAGGAATAGCATAAAATTAGCATATTCGTCCGTTGTTAGGAAGTTAAATATTTGAACCGAGAGTTATTTTTGATTCAATTTTAATTAGTAATTTTACTGAGTTTGGAAGAGTTGCTGAAAGTTTAGAAGTTTTGTATAAGTATATTGACTTTAAGAAAGATTAAACGAACTGTTTAGAACGAAGAAATAAAAATTCCTTTCAATGAAGTGAAAGCAGAGAGATCAACATCGCGATCGGAAATTCAGGATACAGCTATTCCGCATGTCAAAAGATGAAAACAAAACACCGAAGAATGTTGTATCTTCAATTAAAATTTAGATGGTGACACGGAATTAAAATCTTGTTGTTAACAGTATGTGGGAGTTTTAGTCATAAAAGAAATTTACTATTTTTAAAAGGGTTTAATAGATTGATTTTAAATGACAGAGTGCTGTACGTGTAAAAACAAAAACTTTTCTGAAGATTATGTTCATTTTCAGAGCAAATAAATATTTCGTATGCTAATTGAGAATTCTAGCTATTTCCAAAGAGCCAGGCCTATTGTAAAATCACCCATACCTGCCAACCTCGCACTATTTTTCCGTAAAATATGGTTTAATTTGACCCAGGTTAAACATGTTTCAAACCAGAAATTTTTTAAAGAAATGAATTCAAATAGCTTCCTTGTGAAAATATGAGATTAAATATATATTGTTACATCTAATAACTTTTCTGGTTAGAAACATCTTAAATCTGGATCAAATTAATTCACATTTTACGGAAGTTTAGTTAAAGTATGCATCATCTGATTTTTCCCCAATCAGTTTGATATTTTTTAGACTTATTGAAAAGAGTCAAAGCAGCTTTAGGCTAATTATGTTTATGCATAATTTTAGTATTAAACTTACAATACTTATAAAAATATATTAAAAAAGCTGTCTTATTGACAGATTTGATTATAACGTGCCTGAGTGTCCAAGTTTAGTGAATACTTCCTTTTTAAATACAAACACTTTACTACGCACAGCGTACAACCAACAGAGTGAAAAAATGTCCAAACTGAGGATCGAACCCGGATACCTAGGTATAGCGCACCAAGTGCTTTACTATTTAAGCCAGCAGGGCGACTTCCAATCTAGCATTCTGTCATTCTTATATGGTAAGGCTACAACTTCTGCAGCACAAGATGGAACGTCAATAGTTGTTTGTAGCCTTACCATATAAGAGTGACAGAATGCTATATTGGATGTCATCCTGGTGGCTTAAATGGTAAAGCATTTGGTGCGCTATACCAAGATATCTGGGTTCGATCCCCGGTTGGAATTTTTTTTTTCACCCTGTTGTTTTTACGCTGTGTGTAGCAAAGTAATAATTCACATTCTTTGTATTCATTCATTCCCAGCGTATTTTCAGCTCTGCTGAAAATTTAATTACTTTCTTTTTGTTTAAGGGTGTATTTTTTCCAAACACACCATGTTAAAGTATGAATAAAATCTGTAGATAAGATAGATTTCTAATGTTTTCCCAGTACTACGTAGACAACATGGGCTGCTGAACAAATTTCTAAAATTTTTCCAGCTTTGAGAAAACGAGTTGCTGAGTAAAAATAATTATAATAAATATATAAGAAAATTGCTGCAGTCATGACATCTGTTAATGACTTTTTTGATGTTTTCACGGCATTACGTAGAGAAGATAGATTTCTTGAAGGAAAATGACTGTAAAAAATAAAAAGAAGAAGAAGAAGAAAACTGGTTTATTGACAGATTTGATTTATGCGTTTGCATGATAATTTAGATTAATAAACATTTTTATTTATTTTATAGCTAAAATTTGTTGCCCAGTATTTTTAAACGATTTTTTTAACATAGGAGATCTGAGTTCGATAGCTAACCGGGTACATTCATTTTTATTTTTATTTTGGTTGCAGTTTTTTTTCTGAGGATATTTTTAATTTCGGAACCGGTTCATAAAGTGAACCGGTTCCGAAATTAAAAAAGCCTCATCTCTATGAAGAACCTCATAAAAAAAAGCTGCAACGAAAATCGAAAAAGTAAAAAGGTATTTTGTTAGACATCGACCTCACATACCCTAAAAAAAAAAAAAAAAAAAAAAAAAAAAACTTTTAAAAGTATAGAAATGCAAATAAGAAAATTGAAAAGCCCACTGTCATTCGTTTAACATTAGCTTGCAAGTGCCTTCGAGTGCCTTCGCATGATGTCTTCGCTCTTAAGAGATGCTCTTAAGAAGTGGATGTGACGTCACAATGACTTGAAAGTTAAGAGCCTACATCCGTCATGCGAAAAAAACGCGCAAGCTAATGCTAAGTCTATGGAAAGGTTACTTTAAAATTTCATGCTTGCATTTTAATATTTTTAAATGATTATTTTTTCATAGGATATCTGATGTTGTTCTCTAACGTTGTTAGTTTTTACTTTTTCGATTTTAGTTCCAGTTTTGTATATAAGGGTACTTTCTTTTTCAGAATCAGTTCCAACTGGCTCCAAAATTGAAAATGTTTTTTTATATAAAATCTTTAACCAAAATCAAAAAAAGTAAAAACTAACATCGTTAGAGATCGACCTGAGCAATCCTATGCAGTAAAAAAAAAGAAAAACCTTTTAAAAATATTAAAAAGCGTGCAAGAAATTTGAAAATAACCTTCCCATAGACTTAACATTAACTTGAGAGTTTCTTCTACACTAGTCACGTGAAGAAACCACGTGAAGTAAACCAATAGCACCGTTATTTTCAAATTTCTCGCTTGCATTTTAATATTAATATTAATATTTTTAAAATTTTTATTTTATTTCATTTTAATTAAATTAAATTAAATTTTATTGCATCGGACAGCTCAGGTTGATCTCTAATCTCACTTTCGGAACCGATTCTCAAAATAAAAATAACCTATTTAAGGAAAAAATGTACTAACTAACAACGTTAGAGATCAACCCCAGCTATCCTGTGTAAAAAAAAAAAATAAGTTTAAGCGAAAAATTTGTAAAGAATGCTCTCATAGGCTTAACATTAACTTGCGAGTTTCTTCGTGTGACTAGTGTAGGCTCTGAAGGCCGTTGTGAAAAGCGAATCCAAAATTACAGCTAATTCTATGAAGTAGTTTTTGAGTATCTTCATAATTTCTAAACTACTTAACCCAGTGACTTCACGTTTGGCATCCTGAGGTAAAACGTATCACGAAAATCCAAATATGGTGTCAAAATTAAGCGTTCGTACTGAAAATTTTAGAGTTTGGCACAATTTTAATAAAAAACCAATCCCTAAGTCTTTTTTTGGATGTTCTCTCTTTTTCAGGCCGGCTGTTACATAATATCTATAACTCTAGCTTACTAGAAAATGAGTGTAAGATTGATTGCAAACGTCTATCTATACATACATATAAACTATGTCAAGTTAAATAAAAATATGTAAAAAGTATTGAAATCGCTTCAGCATTTACGAAGAAACAGGTACGCCATTGTCAGCTGTTTTATGTATGATTTCGTAACTTTTATAGTCACCTTATCAGAAATGTTCATGGATATTTATCATCAATATACAAATGTTCATTGAAAAAAAATCATTAAAAGATAAAAGTTCAATTGTTTTTTAAGATATAGCCATAAATCTAATATTATTTACCATTATGGTTACCTCAAGAGGAAGGACTTTAGAATATATATTAAACAGATGATACGAATTGTATAAAAAATAAAATATTAAAATTGATGAACACAACTTTTCCTTAGATAAATACCAAAATGTTCAAATTTATCATAATATTATAAATGTTTACGTGGATGATAATAAATACATGAAATTCGTTCTAAAAAACTCAATGGATTTAAATAAAAGCTGCGAAAGTTTAAACTTGCGTTCTATTGAAGATATAGTATATACTAGGGTAACAAAAGGGTAAAGTTTCTATAAATCCACCTTCAAGAAACGTAAATGTATTTGAAAACCTTTGAGATAAGAAAAGAATTTGCGGTTATAAGATTGTCATTCTTTGTCTGATGTGCATGAAGTTATAAATCCTTTCATATATATTTTATCATAAGCTGGATTTAGAAATACTCAATAAAATTTAAAATTCAAAAACTATAAAGTCACATAACGTAGGGAAAAGTGATTGAATCTAACATTTTATAAAATACTTTTTAAGTCATTTTTATGGCATAAAAAGTGAAAAAGTAGCATTTTTGAATTAAATATTTAGAACGCATAAACATATACGTATATAGGTATATCTATACATATTTAAGTTACGTTTACTTTGTCTGTTTGTCAACTCCAATATCTATCTACTTGAAAATGTATATCTGTATAATGACCCTATAGTTCTATGCATCTGATCCTCGATTTTCACAAGAGACTTTTATTTAAAAAGCATTATGTGGCCAGGTAATATTGATCAACATTTCACTGTAAAAATAAATCCGCACAAGTAAATTTAACACATCTATGTAAACAAAAAAAGATAAAGTATTTTTACTAATGATAAAACTACATACGTTTAAACGGCAAGTGAGTAATTAAATAAGATTATTTCTGACATAGCTGAAAAGTGTTGTAAAAAATTAAATAAAATGATACCTTTTATTTTATATTTTTTCATAACTACGCAATACTTGTAGTCTTTTTTAATTAAAGACTTATCGTTTAAATGCATGTAGATTTTTTTATCATGGTTGAAAGTGTTTATTACTTTGGCTTATCTGTCCATTGGTCCATCTGTCTACGTGCAAAATTTCGTAAATATATTTGGAATGTCACATAATTAATATATGTTATTGAGTTACACTACAGTATGTTCCCTATTGAAAATTATGTAAGTATTTATAGTTCATTCGTAATATCAGGGATTTTCAAAATATTTTATTTACGATACACAGGCCTTCAAAATTTGCGTTTGCGAAAGCTTTTTCAAAACATTATGCTGATTCTATACATTATTAGGATGACCTGAAATGTTTCCTATCACGTGCAGTGTTTTCACAATCTGAATTAACATGTGTTACGTTGAGTTATATAGACAAATCAATAAAATTTTATAAGAAAATTTATACATAGCTATGTGTATACATGTAAAATACATTAAAAGCAATTGGAATTCATTTACATTTCTTTGTCAAAGTTTTAATATTACCTTTTTCTTCTGATAATGAAGTAGCGGTTTTTCGCTTTTCTTTTATGTATTAATTCTGCATTTTTACGATTAAACATTCAGAAATAATCAGTGATCGTATGTTCCATTAGGTGTTTCTTCCCATTGTGTAAAATAAGAGTTTTAAGATTTATTTTAGTATAGCCAATAAAAAGTCTCCATTCCTGGTCTTTATATTTAATGCCAAATATGTTAATATCCTTTCAATCAACTTCCAGTCTTTATTTTCCATAAAGTAACAGATAAACATCTATTCCTATGCTCTCGTTATATATACAGTAGTAGATGTTTTTGAAGTTAATAAGTTTTTATGTTACTCTAGAGACTAAAATTTCATGAGATCGCTTAGACAACCCCAAATTTCTAATTAAATCATAATATTTATGTTTACGGAATAGTTGAGGGGTATCATTTGCCTATATTTCACTTAAAATAATCATCAGAAGTATTACTTGAATAAGTATTAGACGACTCTTCTAATAAGTTTTAAAAGAAGGTCAGACATTTGTGACCATGTAGAGCAGGCATGTCAAACACGTGGCCCGCGGGCCACGACTGGCCCGCCGACAACTTCTCTGTGGCCCGCGAAGCCTTTGGCAATTTACCTGCGTTTACAGAATAATTCAATTTAGAAGATTAGAAGAAGTTAGATTGAACTTCTGTGTTTACAGAAGTTCAATTTAGTTGTTAGAACACGGATGCTGAAAATACACTTTGCACGAACATACTTGCACAAATTGTGGTCTCACAGATGGCAACATAGTAAATATATGAGTAAATATATGTATATCAGTGTTACCAGTTTGACGGGCTTTTTTAATTATTCAAAATGCTATCACTATTTTTAATAGTAATATTTGTCTTATTTATTATGTTATTAAATAAGGGAAATTTCCTTCAGAATGTGTTAGCATTCTGAAGACTACAGAAACATTCCTGCACATCTGGCAACAGTGATGTATAGACAGATATAACTCAATTTTACATTTTAGATCAAAACAATTTTTGGATACAAAGACTACCAATCTGAACGTAACAAAGCGCGGTATCTTGAGTCTGAAAATTTAAATATTCGTAAATTTTTTAAAGTATTTTACTTATATTTTTTATTTATTTATGTTGAAAACTAATTTTACTTTATTTTACTACTCTCTTAGATTTTACACCACTTTGCAACGAAATAATATGCTGTATTTATTAAATACTAAGAAATGTATTATAAAATTACTAAAATTCAGCGCTAATTAAGACCAGTTAAATTTTTGAAAAAATCAAAATATAAAATTAAATAGCTTTAACCCGTTGGGGACAAGCGACACGTATACGTGACGCATAGGATGCTCAGAATCCTTCGTTATTCCCACCAGTTAATTTTTATTGTAAGCTTTGCCTTATTTAATCATAGCATTTCTGCGATTCAATTAAGCACAAATTTTTGTTTTTAAAAACCGGTGGTAAAAGATTAAAAATTCTGTAAAGGACGCTCGTCGCGAAGGGGTTAAATGAGTTGCTTTGAAAGTGGCACAAATTATTACTTTTGTGCTTGACACAAAAACCCCGAATATGCCCTCCAGGTTCTTCACTTGGGCTTTAGTCGAACATATAAATTTTGGATTTTAGCTCTTTAATAATTTTCGTTACTTAGGTTAATAATTGTGATCTTTCTGAAATCCTACGTGATCTTTCTTTCTTTCATTTTTTATTGATATACACACATTTTATTGACATACTCTCACACAACACATGTTTTATATAATATATATATATATATATATGTTAAATCTCTTTACCTTATGAATAAATATATGATAAACTGAAGATGGACATCGCATATTTTATAAAGGTGATTTGCAACACAATTATGTTAAAAGGAAAATTGAAATTTTATGTTTAGTATGTAGACACTGTTGGCGTTTGGAAAGAATGTAGCATTAAGAGGTACTGCATCACACACAAAGTATAAAGAAAAGTCACAAAAATCTGGCTAAACATCGAAAAGATAAACTGTCAGATTTGTAACTGATACTTCTTAAAAGAAAATCAAAGAGGTTTCACCAAGCTTATTGAATGAAATACATTTGCTTTAAAAAAACTAATTGTTGTCTTTATTACATTAAATGTCCCGCGAGTCGAAATCACTCAAAACGAAATTGAACAAATGGTGTCTAGAGCAGTTCAAGAAATTTGAAAATACTATAAGGATAAGTATGCTAGAAATGTTTATCTATAACGGATTGATTTCTAACAAAGCGAATATGTTATTAAAATCTTGGTGTTTGTAAACTTATATTCGTATTTTAACTGCTATTTTCAAACTCTTAAAAAATGTTACAATTTTCATTTTAAATCGACAAATTATGAATATGGATTATTAAAAGTCCACCACTAGACAAAGTACTTGGCGTTTTCATTTGAAATTACAAAGCACCCGCGTAAACTTCAACGTCAAGGCAAATTTCACAATGCTATCTTGTTATTAGATAGTATTAGCGTTTTCAAATTGAATTTATTATTTTGATAAAACAATTTTCAAAAAGAAAATGTATTTCAATTTAAATATTGCCATGTCAACTTACTTCAAAAATCATCGAAGTGGAAATGTTTAGAAGATACTAAAAATATATTCAAAAATTAATTTAAACAAAAAAAGATTTTTGAATTTGAAGAAATATGAAAGTTAGTTTAATCTATTTACTTCAGCTTCAATGATTGATGTTGAAATTTTTCTTCAGAATTCATTACTGCGGTTAATCAAAATTCAGTGCGATTTCATATTAAAGCGAAAATATATGAATATGGACAAGGGTGTAAAAACTAGGAGCCAATGGACCGATTGTCACCCTTAAATTTTTAGTATTCTTCGCCTAATAAAAGTACTAATAAAATTTAGGCGCAGTATACTAATAAAATGTAGACGAAAAAATCTAATAAAATTTAGTGGTGACAATCGGTTTATTGACGTCCAGTTTTTACATTCCCTGGATATGGGGTTTCCAAATTTCTGTAATTATTCATCAATCGACCGATTTTTTAACTATAGTGTGCAATTGGCATATTTTAGCTATATCCCTCTTTTTTACATCTTTGCATAGCTACCAGCTTTTATTTTTCAAATCAAATAAACTAAATTTGAACCAGAAAATGTATTTAATAAATCAAACTAAATAAGTAGCGCATGGGTCCAAGATACATTTTTATTAAGTAACTTTTCTGTTTCAAAATATGCTTATTTTTATTTTTTTACTCTAAGAAAACAAGGAAGATTAGCAACTATGCTTTTGATCAGATCAGGATTAACAAACCAGCGTGTACAATCAATTTTTGGAATAAATACAATTTAGAAAATTCAATTACATTTTATAGATTTCGTTGGTGAAAAGAAAATTTGAATATTCTTTCGAAAAATAAGATAAAATAAACTATGTGTAATAATGCCTTTGAAACTTCTGAATATTTCTTTAACATGACTGTGTTTGTACATGCAAATTTTATCCTGTGCAATGGTATTATCTACATTTTTTTAATGTGGCCCGCGGCTTTGTATATAATGCTTAATTTGGCCCGCGGTAGTAAACGAGTTTGACATGCCTGATGTAGAGGAAGTAGTAAGCCGTGGAAGATTTGGTTACATAAATGGTTTACATATTTGGTTAAGATTTATTACCAGTAACATCAAATGAGTGAAAAAAAGTGTCGTATTTAGGATCTATGAATGCGAATAAGATATCAAATCTGAATACTTTTTTTTAAATCTTTGGATAATCTTCTTAAATCCTAATACACGAACATAACAGAATAAGTTCATGGTCTACCCTTGTTCCCGAATTGCACCCCAAAATAGGTGAAATAAATGTTTCTGACGGAATGTGTAACAGTATGAACGCATTTAAATTTGTATTATAACACTTCTTTTGTTAAAAAGGTTTATCCATTTAATTTAAATTAGGCGTTGTAATTAGAAGAAGCTGATTTTAACGTCGCTTACACATAATAAAAGTCAAGAGTGTGCAAAAATGGTGTCTGATACACTACTTTTATTGTAATTTTTAAATCCAGCACCAAAAGTTACATTAAGAACAGCTAAAATTATCAAAAAGTTTTTCATTGTAGTCCTTTGTTATGGGACTGTCTATTGTTTAAAGTACCGTTTTAATGATATTACGCTAATTCAAACATGACGAAACTAATATGCATTGATCTATAGATCATATATAGAGGGTTACTCAAAATAAACAGAATTAATTAACTTCTACGCACTGGAATTGTTGGGAGTGAATTTACAACTGCGGTAACGGATTTCAGCTGAATTAAATTTTACTATACTGTGTAATGTGAGTATAATATAAATAAATACATATAAAGGGTCTTCATCTAAATACGTGGCGCTATATTGCCGTCTACAGATGATAATTGCCAGAAAAGCGTTTAAAGCTGTATTATGCGAAATTGTAGCTGAATTCAAATTTAAAGCCCTATTTGATATGTATAAAAATCTATAGATCAGCACAAAACAATTCGAATACATTACTGTATATAACCGATAGTTGGGGAAAGTGAATTTTCTAATATGCCATGTGTTTTCTAAATTGTTTATTTCGAGATTTTCTTTTGTCCTATGGAAAAGTGAAGTTGCGTTCCAATATACTGTTATAGTCATGAAATGCTTCATAATTTATGCAGGCCGCATGATTTTTGTTCTTTCAATATTTTAATAACGTGAAAGACATTACGTTTCTTACAAGTGTATCTACACAAGGACGGGAATTTGATAAATTTCTTATTCATTTTTAGATATTTTTTAATATAGCTTTTTTGAGAAGAGGCTTAATGCATATTTAGAGGCTGTAATGTTGACAAAATACACAATGCAATTTCTGCCTTTGTTTCACCCAGTTAAACTCAAGTTTCTCATTTTTTCTATCCTATGAAATTCGTAAAAGTATACAGCGAAGTACATCTATAACAGTTATTTTCAACTGCTATACCACGGCATACTGCTGCACCTTGAGACGATCTTATTTATGCAGTGCGAAAATTTAAAGATCATTTATTATGTTATTATTTTTTGAACATTTTCAAATAGTACAAATAACACTAAAAAATTAATATAATAAAATAAAAGGAATAAGATAATTTTTTAAATTACTTGTTATGTTTTCAAAGTTAAATTTGTGTGAATGAGTTTTCCTGTAATGGGGCTATCAAAGAAAGAAAAATAGGCACGGCTGGTGACCTTTGCAGAGTATTTAAAACAAAAATTGAAGTAAATCTAGGTACCAATCGATTTCAAGTTACGATTTAAAAGTCAATCCGAAATTTAACTATATAAATAAGCTGTCAAATATCAAGACACCAGATTTTTTTCGTTATAAAAATGTATCCTCTCTAGCTTCATGTCAAGCGCCACGGATAAAATAAAATCTAAAATAATTTTTTGTACAGAATTACAAAGATTTATTCACACAAAAATGTATTGCCGTTAAAGGATTTGCAATTGCAATTTGCCAAAATAAAAATTAGAGACGCATATTAAGAGGTCGTCTTTCTTCAACCCGAAACAAGGTTCCAGCAGCAAGTTTTTCCCATTGCATTTGAACTCTTAAAAATCTATCAACGCAAACTCTGCTTTAACGGTAGTTCGGGAGACATTTGCTGTTGATTAAATTGACGAAAATTGTATACAGCCAAAGACATAACAATTTTCATGTTCCACCGATTGTGGTTTTCCTGCATTCAGGATTGAAATCCATTTACCATCTCAGTATGTGTTTTTCAAAATTGTTCATATTTAAACTGATATATCTAAATGTCGATGAAAGATAAAGATATGAAACTTTGTGCAGTGATTTACATAAATTATATATAGTGCATTCCTTTTTATAATTGTCTCCGGATTTTTTCATTTTAAGGAAAAAGTTTCAAAATATGAGTCTCCTATTAAAAGGCACTATTTAAAAAAAGCAATTTAAATTGAATAACATATATTTTAAAGCAGATGTTTTTGTAAATAAATGTAAGACAAATTAATACTTATTGTTTTAAGATATAAAATGAAAAAAAGTATATTCATTGAAAAGATATATTAAATTTAGTACTTTTCCAGTATAGGGGCCTTGGCGAGATACAGAAAATGGTCTTGGCGAAAGAAGAAAATTTGGTAACATATTTTCTGGCAACCTATTCACTGTTTTATATCCTACACAAGCAATTCTTTTCATTATTTATGCAATTTATTTAATATAGAGAAGCCATTTATCTATTTGTATATACAAACAGAAGTAAACTGTATATAAAAACCAATATATATTTACAATTGCGTATGTATATATATATATATATACATAACCATTAATGAAACATTACTGTAACACCAACAAAAACTATGAAATTATGAATTAGTATGTAATAATTAATTGACAACGATAGTGTACCTCAACACTCTGAATATAGATACCATATACTTATTTAAAAAAAGAAGAAATTAAATTAAAAATTGAAAGAATGAAATTGTGGAATTTAGACAGAATTTTCAAATATAATATTTATATACATATATAAACAAGTATAAAAGTTCATTAGGTTTGTTTTCATAGTTGTTTATATCATTTGGCAACAAATGTCACTTTCTGAATCCCGAATTGCGCCAAGCTTTTAAAAAAACGCCAAGACGCCTATGCTAGAAAAGTATCTCAAATTTTAAACACGACTAAATAAAATGTAACAATTTTATTTTTTTTTAAATTTAAATTTAATTTTCTTTATGATTTTATGTATAAAAAGTAATTTATTGATAGACACTTTAAAACAATAGGTAAAAATTATTCATCAATTAAAAATTATAATTTTGTATCTCGTACCTATTTAAAACTTAAAGAAAACCGACATCTGCTGTCAGCACATAAGGAGAGATTTAAAGGAATTTTTGGACCGCTGATTATGAAGACTGATGGCAGATCCGCTTAATTTAAAGTTTGCGTGCTCTTTTAGCTATATGATGTCATCAAGAACATACATGCAAGAAGTCTCTTTAAAAATTTCTAGTCTGGTAAGAAGTAACGCTTTTTAAATTGCGTAATATATTGTAAAGGGAATAAAAGACATACGCGGTTATAATACACAACGCATAAAAATTAGGTGATTTTAATGAATTTAACGATATAATATAGTGTTATTAAAATAATTAATTAAAACGAATTAATTAGTCCGTAGTTTAAAATTTGTAATGCACGAAAATAAAAACAAAATAAATATGAATTAAAAATATTCAATGACTTATGTTCCACACGTACAATATTAAAAAGTAAATTTTTCAATAAGTAAACTAATAAATAAAACAGTAACATGTACTCTAAAAAAAAAAAAAAATCTGTGAATTGAATGAATTTTTTCGGTGATTACATTTTGTTAAAACTCCGTTTTGTATTGCCCATCCCCTCCCTCGCAAATACATACATTTTCCAATCCAACCTAAAACTTCTATGGATTCTTTCAATCTAAAGCTGCATTTTCGTTAAATCACAGGGGTGGGCAATTGTGCTGTTTAGTACTTTTTCCCATTAGAAACGCAATTTTTACGTATGTTTTTTTATTCTCAAAACACAACAGATTCGAAAACCTAATCTCAAAATTTACTGACATTCTGAAGTCAAAAGACGGAAATGTTTTCAAATAACAGAAGAATCTCTTCCAATCACAATGCAACTTGCTGCCTGAACTTTTACGTTTTTTTGTTTTTGTTTTTGAGAGTGTACTTTTCAATTTTGGTAGATTTTTCTTCTAAAAACACAAAATATTCGAAAACTAAATCTCAAAATTTCCTGACATTCTGCAGTCAATTGTGGAGTGGGCAATTGTGCTGTTTAGTACATTTCCCCATTAGAAACGCAATTTTTACGTATGTTTTTTTATTTTCAAAACACAACAGATTCGAAAACCTAATCTCAAAATTTACTGACATTCTGCAGTCAAAAGACGGAAATGTTTTCAAATAACAGAAGAATATTTTCCAATCACAAGGCAACTTGCTGCCTGAACTTGTACGTTTTTTTGTTTTTTGTTTTTGAGAGTGTGCTTTTCCCTTTTGGTAGATTTTTCTTCTCAAAACACAAAATATCCGAAAACTAAATCTCAAAATTTTCTGACATTCTGCAGTCAAAACACGGCAATGTTTTCAAATAGAAGAAAAATCTCTTTCAATCACAGGGCAACTTGCTGCCTGAACTTTTACGTCATTTGTTTGTTTTTGAGTCTGCTTTTCACTTTTGGTAGATCATGCGATCTGCATAAATTATAGCCTTACATTGTTTAAAAACTTTAATTTATTACGTTGTTCAAATTAAATTAAATTCAAATTAATACGTATTATGAAAAGTAATATTTCTAGTCAAAGGAAAAATAATTTTTTAAAGACTTATGCCATGAAAAAACAAACCCGAAAAAAAAGATGAAATATCTTAAAAATTAAACCTTTAATATATATATATATATATATATAGTTATTTTACTTCAAGTTTCTTTTTTTATTTAAACTAAAAAAATGTATAACATTGAAATCGAAAATCATTCAATTCAATAAAAAATACACAGAACTGAAATATGTCTTTTTATAAATTTCTTAGTTGAATGCATTTCATCTTTAGATGGTTAGCGGGCGTATTTCTATGATTATATACAAATTTATACAAATCTATGTCGATTTTTACTTGCCACAAAATCAGGATAACGTTGTCCCTAAATTAACTATTGGATAGCAATGGAATGATTTGAAAAATGTATCTCTATCATTCAAATCTATTCTCTGAAGAAACATTATCCATTGAGCTTCAGTGTAATCATCTGATTTTTTCTTTTTCAAAACTGATTTATTTAGAACTCTCTTTCCATATGCAAAAAAAAAAAAAAAAAAAAAAAAAAAAAAAATAAATAAAATTTTTATATTGATATATTCTTTATAGGTTTAACATTTTTCTTCACTTTGGAAGAGATTTTTTAATAATTAAACTCTTAATTTAGCTTTATAACATTACTATAAAAGAAAAGGATTTCAGACAGTATTGAATGAAAAGTAATCTATTTGTATTGTTTACAGATTTAATATTTAAAAAAAATCATGTGTAATGATATTTTATCGAATAACAGTTAAAATATCACATTAAAAATGTAACGTGAACCAATTTAAAACTTTCGCCTTTGTATCTTTGATAAGATAAAATGCAATTATATCAGAAAAGATCCAGTGTTTTCAGAGCCCGAGCACGAAACCGGAAGTACTTAGTAGAAAATTGTAAATAACATTTGAAATTGTTTCAGGATTAAATTTCTTATTTTAATATTCTTCTTACATATAAATATGTTTTAATCCTGAATACCCCCTCATGACAACGTTCCGTGATTTTCAGATCCCTGAAAATCTGTTTAAAATAGCAAATTAATTTTTTATGACCCCCCGCATGTAGAAATCTGCAAAAGTTACAATTCTTATTCTTTTAAAATACCAACATTCAACTATGGCAGAGAGACATGAGTTTTTTTTCTCCCAGTATTTTTGGAAAAAACTTCAAACAGATCAAATATAGACAAAGGATATCCCACGGTTTCTTTATGTTACTAACGCTGACCGTGCAAATATTTCAGAATCAGATAAAATAATTCTACTTATGTCCCATCAATACCAATTGAATTGCCTTTAAAACTGATTTTTTAAAGAATTGTAAGATACTTTACGAAACTTAGACTACATTCTTGTTTCTCAAATAGCAAGTTTTTTTTTTCCAATTTGTGAAGAAATAAAAATGTTACTGTGAGGCCGAAGTCACCCGAGTACGAAAACCCGTTTCGGATCTGGGATCGGACTCGGTCTGAGACCATCTTGTCTCTAATTTACATATAGAGGCAGTAAGTGGATTATTTGAACCAACACCATTTGGAAGTGAAATCCAGAGTAGTTTTGATCAAATAATAAGTATAACACTGTAATTTCCATCCAAATTCTTATTTTATTTAAAACATATTCATCACTATATTACACTATAATATCATTACTATTTAATATGATACATTACAAAATAATATTAGCAATATGTTATACATTGTTTTATGAATGCGGAAATGGTTCCGGTTCTAATAACGCTTCAGAGAGAGTTTTTTAATATATTTTTAATACTTAGTGGGCTCATCTATGCTCTGAAATTGAATTTAACATACAGGGTGATTTTTTTTTAAAGTTGTGAAAGTAAAACACTATAACAAAAGAACCACCGATCCAAATGACCTAAAATTTCACCAGTATGCTCCCAAAGCAATGGGAATTTTTTTAGCATGGTTAAAAAAAACTTAAAATCGCACCGACAGATGGCGCTGTAAGGTAGCAGAAACAAAGAATATCGTCTGTGGGAGGAAAACAATGGACGGTACTTTGAGAAACCATCTTCCCTAGACCCTCTGTCGTCATTGGACCTTTTCTTAAATTCTTAAGTGTCCTAATTCTCCTAAGAGCAGTTGCTGCGCTGTCATTATTCTGATAATACAGTTTCACTAACAACGCAAAAAAAGGTGATTTTTTTTTAAAGTTGTGAAAGTAAAACCCTATAACAAAAGAACCACTGATCCAAATGACCTAAAATTTCACCAGTATGGTCCCAAAGCAATGGAAATTTTTTTGGCGTTGTTAAAAAAACTTAAAATCGCACCGACAGATGGCGCTGTACATGCAGTAAAGTCGGGTTCATTGGCGTAAAAACGGGAAATAGGCGCATCTCGTGTTCATTATTCTACGGAAATCCTCGCAATGACTGTTGCATTGACAGACCGTGCGTTGTTAGTGAAACTGTATTATCAGAATAATGACAGCGCAGCAACTGCTCTTAGGAGATTTAGAACACTTAAGAATTTAAGAAAAGGTCCAATGACGACAGAGGGTCTAGGGAAGAGGGTTTCTCAAAGTACCGTCCATTGTTTTCCTCCCACAGACGATATTCTTTGTTTCTGCTACCTTACAGCGCCATCTGTCGGTGCGATTTTAAGTTTTTTTTAACCATGCTACAAAAATCCCCATTGCTTTGGGAGCATACTGGTGAAATTTCAGGTCATTTGGATCAGTGGTTCTTTTGTTATAGTGTTTTACTTTCACAACTTTAAAAAAAATCACCCTGTAGATGCAAAATTATGGGTATAGATGTGTACTGAAGAAAATACCAATTGATAAATAAACAATGATTAAAAAGATTTTTTAAAAAATATAAATAACTAATACAGAAGCGAGATTTTTGCGTTCACTGTGTTTACAAAAAAAAAACTTTTCCAGTTTGGAGTGTAGGTAACCGAATTTTGCATAACCCGCAGTTCGGTTTAGGTCGGGTTGACGCAGTTTATTTCACTGTGGGTTGGGTTCGAAACTGGTTGACGTTAAATGTTTCGAGTTCGGGTCAGTTTCCGGTTGAGTTTTGATTAGTTCGGGTCGGGTTGGGGTTGACTCGATTTTTTAAAGGAAAGTCCTCAATATTTTTCAATTGAAAAAACTATATATTTGAATACCACTGATTGTATATATGTTTATTTTTATACAAAAAGATGAAATTGGTATTAGATATATGATTGTAGACTACTTTTCAACAATTGTATTAAAGTATGGATTAATTTTCCTTTACTTCAGATTCGAGTTTGAATATTTCGGTTTTGAATTGCGTTAGGTTTGGGCCGGTTTTCGGTTTGACGAAATTTTTTTGTTGGGTTGGGTCCGGTTTCCAGTGAACTTTAATTAGACTTTTCGGGTCGGGTTTGCAAGATTCTAGTTCAATTGCAAAACGTTCGGATGCAAAAATATTTCTCAATTTGGAGGCATCTAAATCAAAACTAATGAACAAAATGAGACCGTATTTTTTGAGACCAAAATGAGACCTTAGACTTTTTACGGCATGGTGAATTCAGTAAAAAAGAGTATGAAAAGTAAATATTTTTTTTCATACTTTGTTCTGTCTGACAGTTGTGGTCGAAAAAAAACAATTATTTTCATAATGGCTTAGTAAAATCGTATTTTAGGTAGATTTCGTAAGAAATACTACCTATTACATTCTCACCTAAGTTGGAATTTTTGAACAATTTTTGCAGATCTACGCCGATCATGACTCCCAGAACCCAAACCACCCCCAGTTCAAAACATTATCTATCTATCTATCTATCTATCTATCTGTCTATCTGTCTATCTGTTCTATCTGTCTGTCTGTCTGTCTGTCTGTTTTTATGGACACGATAACTGCAATAATTATGCACAGAGCTCTTTGAAACTGATACATAAAATCTCGGTCAAGTTCGTTAATTGGCAAAATCGAGCCAAGGGGGGGGGGGCTTTTTGTGAAAACAGAACCCCCCCCCATAATTTCTTGATTATGATACGTATCGAATCCGTTTGAAGTTATTATTACTTCTAGGAGAAGGACCGAAAATTTATGTATGACAGATTTTTGATATAATTAAAAATGGCCCCAAGGGGGGGGGTAGCAGAAAAAAATTCATAACTTCGTCAATTCCCAAGATTTTAAATCCCCTTAATATTAACTAAAACTTTTATATTGACATGTTTTTCATAGGACCAACTCTTATAACAAAATAAATAAATAAAAAAAAAATCCCTGCTGGTTCCGCCTGCAAACAAGTTAGGTTTCGAAGTAGACGGTTCCAACTGACGCATCATGGCAAAAAGATCATTTCTTCCGGAATTCTCAACAAACAGGTGCCCCACGGTCTGCGTCTTCGAAATCTACCTGTGCCTGTAGGCCGAGCCGTCAGGGATTTTTTTATTGTGCGCACGTGACAGCAGTGGTGCCCTTTTATAAGATTTTTGAATACCACTATTTCCGAATAGAAATCTTTGATTTATTTAATCACGGAATGTTAGTCATTAAATAAAGCGATTAGCATTATTATTCGAAAATACTGGTATTCAAAAATTCGCTAATTTGGCAAAACTGCGTGACAGCTGTTGCAATAATATCCTTTGAAAAGTTATTCGGGGAATTTAGGAGACTAATGCATTCGAATAACTGACGAATAGTGCTCAATATGCGTCCAATGCCGCCGTGCCGAAGTATAGTAAAGATTTGGTACTTAATTTTTTGTACTAATTGTTTTCATGGAAATCATCTTCTATTGTCTTCAAAAGACTAAATGTATAATGCATTTTCCTTTTGTTCATTAGTGTTAGGTACAATTGTCTCTAAAGCAGGACAGTTACTTTATAACTGTGTAAGCTTTTTGGGATAAATCAAGGCTACAATCTTATTAATGGAAATCCTCTACTAATTCTTTATGACTTCATTTCGAATCAACTTAAAACAACTGATTCATTCTCACATAGCTAAAATCAGGAGTACATTTACACAGCTATCTATCTGGAAATAACTGCAACTAAGTTTCCTTTCAAGGTAAGTTTTCATTACTCAAAACAATCATTTTCATCATCAAAAATTTTCCATTTTATAGCCAACAACCTATGTAATAAAAAGTATAAATCGTAAAGCACATAGGAACGCTTCCAATTTCACCAAGCCCACTCACACAAAAGAAAGTTAAATAATCCATAAGAATAGATTTGCTTAGTCACGAACATTTTCTAAGGTTACAAAAACTAGACGTTCACCTACGGGAAAACATTTGCCTTTAAGGAGTCTTGTACCTTTTAAACTCGCCGAATCAACAAAACTTTCAAACTTTGAATTAGTGTATCTTCAAAACTTTTTTGGTATAAGCATGAAATTTTGACTATCGATTAAATAGATTATGCTTTTTAATATAATACCATTAGAAATTGACTAGCCTTTTACAGAATTTGAGCATTGTTGAAAATAAAGTTGCTCTTTTTTTTATTTTGTAAGTCTTTGCGCGCATGATATCTTGAGAACGTATGACTGGATTGTTATGAAATTTAATCTAGATAATAGGCACATAAGTATTTTAAAAATGATCTACTCTTAGGTCAAATATATTTCATTAATCATGTAAAAAAATATTTTTGTAAAAAATTTCAAAATTTTACATTTTTAAATTAATAAAAATAGTCATACATAGTCAATCTTATCATTGTAAATATTTAAAAGTAGATCATTTTAAACACACATATGCGATTATTATCAAAATCAAATATCATAGCAATCCAGTCATACGTTCTCAAGATATCATGCGCGCAATGACTTACAGAGTAAAAAAAGATCAATTTTAATTTCAACAATGCTCAAATTCAGTAAAATATTAGTCGGTTTCCAATAGTATTATGTTAAAAAGCACAGTCTATTTAATTAATAATCAAAACTTTATGTTTATACATATAAAGGTTTTGGAAATACACTAATTAAAACTTTGATTGTTTTTCTCGATTTTCGTCGCGCTTAAAAGGTACAAGACCCCTTAATTTCACAGTAGCGAATGTACTGTTACAAATATACCTTATTGTTTGTTTGTTTGTTTGTTTATTGAGAGCATACATCTGGCTTGAGTGCTTGACATCAAAGGCCGCTTATAAGTCATCGTCACTATACAAGGACGAGATAGCCACAAGAAAATTTACAATACCAGAGAATGACAACCGACAACTCCACAAAGTGTGTGCAATGGAACTGGCGGGAGTTGAATACGCCGACCTGACTCCGACGCCATTAGTGGAATGGTGTCTTAATCACTCGGTCACGGAGGCCCCATATACCTTATTAAATTTCTGATGTAAATTTTAAATGAAAATGAAAGCAAAGTTTAAATTTGCTTCCACAACAGAAGACAGTGCAAGCTAAAAAATATGTGATATATGTGAACATGTTTATAGTTTGAACATTTATAGTTTGCCTTTTTCTCGAATCTTTTAGTCTTTGCTCAAATTAGTCAACAACAGAAAAGTGAACATAGGAATGTCTTTAATAGTCACAAACGCAATTGTATCTAGCAAGGATACTATTTTCAACTTTTACGTAACTTTATTGCAATAAGTTTTATAGAAGTTAAAAATTCGAAATATAATTTTTAAGTTTTAAAATGTTAATTTGATTCATCAATTACTAGATCTAATTTAGTTTTGTCGTATCTATTTAGTTATATTATTCATTTAATGTGCTTTATTAAAATATATATGAGTATTTTTAGATTTATATGGATTGAAATTTGTATTCTTAGTATGATAAATAATCATTAAATGTAAATAAATGTCTTCTTTATGTTCAGTCAGGCATTCTAATAGCTGCTAACGTATACGGTTTTACCATACCACTAAAATTTAATAGTAAATTTTGCCTAATTTAATCGCCGAAACGTAACGATTTTTAACGATTAAATAAGTCAAAAATTTCTTTTAAATTTCAGTAGTAACAGAAAACCGTACAAGGTGGCAACTATGCATTTTTAATAATGCATTTAAAATTAAACATTTTGGGCATCATTATGTAGCTTTTACCAAACGCAAACATTCCACATTAGTCATAATGATTATTACAAGAAATTCTGTTGCATTTGCGAATATGTAAATGAAACTAAATCTGAATTTTATCGGAAAATATATTAGTTAAATTTAATGGAAACAGGATCCATTAACTGAATAGAACATAAATTGGAATTATTGAAATATAAACTATATAGAGCAATTAACTACTTATTCAAATGTATATAAGGGATAACGTACTGCAAAAGAGTAACTTTAAATATATAAATCAAACAATATATATATTAATTTCTTTTCCAAAGTTTCTAAAACCTCTTTTAATATTTATTTAAAATAGTTTGAATTCTAAATAAACTTTATTCACAGAAAATGAATTTATAAATAAAAATTCAAATAAAAATAAAATAAATGAATGAATTGAAATACCGAATTCTAGCTTTATAACTTATCTTATTTGAGGCTTATCATTTCACATTTTATACATCCGTATAACTACATGAAAATAATTGTTAGCAAACGATTTCTGATAACAATCATGCTCTTTAAGTCTTAATACAACATACAATAAACGCAGAACTGGAATGTCACATGACGATGAGTAAAGATTTTATAGCAGTCGTTAAATATCTGAGTTATTAAAAGAACAATGCACTCGGCAAATTCTATTTTTAAAATTGCACATTGCTAGAAGATAGGTATTCAAGTTTAATGTCCATACATTTCATTTCATGTAGATATAAATGTATTATTTATTTTACATTACAGAGTTATGAATATCACAATTGTTTTAAACATTACTTCTTTAATATCTATGCTTTGATCATTTAATCTTCCTACTTCTATGTGCTATTATTTTCAGTATACCATTTAGCTATTTTAAACATTTAACCTGTGATCTTTGTATGAAATATCACGATTTTCCGAAAAGCAGTTAATATATTTATTTTATCATTTATATTTTATTCATTTTAAATTAAAATCATTTAAGTGAAAATGCATGAACAAACGAGTACTGTTTTGCAAACCATGGTTTTCATTATAAGTAAATGTATTTAATTTAATCACATATAACATAAAATATTTTTTTATATCAACATACAGTGGTGGACATAATTATAAGACACCTACCTAATTTGACATACAGTGAAAGAAAAGATTCAGAGCTTAAAAATGCTTTATCAAATACGACAAAAACATAAATTTATTCTGTTGTCACACGTAATTGTTTTACAGAAATTATATTTTTATAGAGTTTAATAAAAAAAATAAAAATACCATGGACAAAATTATAAGACATCCTTACATTTTAATTAAAACACCTGCTTTTTTTCGAAATATGCAAATTTTCTGCACGCTGTTATGACGTCAGTAGTTAACTAAAGCAGACGATAACCGACTTCACACGCATTTACAAACATGCCACGAGGTACAGAATTAAAAGAAAGTGAAATTCGCGAAATTTGGAGATTAAATGGAACTGGTGCTTCAGTTAATAATATTTCAAAAGTTATTAAACGCTCTAGATGTGCAATTTCAAATGTTTTGAAAAGAGGAAGTAATGGATCGGTGATTAAAAGATCTGGAAGTACTTCTTGCTTGTCCTAGAGAGATAGACGCCATGTGCTTTCGCTTGCTACACAAAATAAGATGACCACTACAGGCATTAAAAATGCTTTGAAACTGAATTGTTCAAGGAGAACCATTCACAGGATGTTGCATAATGCTTCCTATGTGAAATTTAAAAAATTGAAGAAAAAACCACCGCTTCTAAGGCGGCACAAAATGGACCGTTTAAACTTCGCTAAACAAATTATGGCCTGGACCTCCAAATGGTATTCTGTGTTATTTTCTGAGGAAAAAAAAAGTTTAACCTGGATAGTCCTGACGGGTTTCACAATTATTGGGATGATTTACGGAAATCTCCGGATGTACAAATGAGCCGCCAAATGGGTGGAGGCTCAATAATGGCTTGGGCTGTTTTTTTGGCTCAATGAAAAACCGATATCGTTTTTGTGCATTCAAGAATAAATTCCGAAAAGTATACGAATCTTCTTAAAGATGAACTAGCCATATACGGTGAACTTCTTTGTGGCGAAAACTACACTTTCCAGCACGATAACGCGTCGATTCATACATCACACGTAACAAAAAAGTGGTTTCAGAGCAAAGTATCAACGTTCTTCCGTGGCCTTCTCGCTCCCCAGACTTAAATCCCATCGAAAACTGGTGGGGGATCTTAGCTCGTGATGTTTACCGAAATGGGAGGCAGTTTACATGTGTCGAAGACCTAAAGAATGCTATAAAATGTGCTGGGGCATTCTGTACGTCGTGGCATGTTTGTAAATGCGTGAAGTTGGTTATCGTCTGCTTTAGTTAACTGCTGACGTCATAACAGCGTGCAGAAAATTTGCATATTTCGAAAAAAGCAGGTGTTTTAATTAATATGTAAGGGTGTCTTATAATTTTGTCCATGGTATTTTTAATTTTTTTCATTAAACTCTATAAAAATATCATTTCTGTAAAACAATTAAAGGTGATAACAGAATAAATTTATGTTTTTGTCGTATTTGATAAAGCATTTTTAAGCTCTGAATCTTTTCTTTCACTGTATATCAAATTATGCAGGTGTCTTATAATTATGTCCACCACTGTATTTCTTCATTCTAATCAAATTTTAATTGCTTAATAGGCGTATAGCCAACATAGTGAAAAAGTACCCAAGCCGGGACATCAGTACAGTGCATTGACGTTCTACCAACTGAACCACTTGGGAACGATACTCAGCCTGGAACCTTCTGACTATAACATGTTGGCAAGGCTACAAACACAGCACAAGATGGAATATTTTCCGTTAGCCACCAACCCTGGGGCAAACACGAAATCAAAGAAAATCCAGCATCGATAATTGAATAAATTCATATTAAATACTTTGGAAAATTCTCACGCCTTGCATTCATACTAATCAAATTTTAATTGCTTAATAGGCGTATAGCCAACATAGTGAAAAAGTACCCAAGCCGAGACTCGAACCCGGATCATCAGTACAGCGCATTGACGTTCTACCAACTGAACAACTTGGGAACGATACTCAGCCTGGATCCTTCTTACTATAACATGTTGGCAAGGCTAATAACGCAGCACAAGATGGAATATTTTCCGTCTATACTGATGACCCGGGTTCGAGTCCCGTCTTGGGTACTTTTTCACTATGTTGGCTATACGTCTATTAAGCAATTAAAATTTGATTAGTATGAATGCAAGGCGTGAGAAATTTTCGATGGAAAATTTTCCAACGTATTTAATATGAATATATTTCTTCATTTAATGAAAAATATTGTGTGTAACGAATCAGTTTCCAGAATTACACGTGACGACCTCTTGTGAATTAAAATTAATCAAAATAATCCCTCAGATATATAGATTTAACAAATCATAACAATATAATACATTATAACACCTTGTAATAATATATTTCATTTAAATGCTAAAAGGTGTAAACTAAAATATCTTGAATATCTTGAAATAAAAATTATTTTACTGTATATTATGCGCAAAGAACAGAATACATTGTCGTTTACGGTTGGTAATTGCTAGAAGTGAGTTTTAAGTTACCTTATGCGTTTTTTTTTACCTTTTAGCTTAATATGTGGTGTATAGAAAAGACTTTAGATAAAATCCAGGGCTGTACAAAAGATTTCGAGTGCATTTCCATCGATTGGCGAAAATTGGTATATGTGAATTTTCTAGCTGAACTAAATTTATTATGCTATGTAGTATATATTAGTACTCCCGATGCGATACGTATTTCAGTTATGCGTTTAACCGGTATACGTATATACGTATAATACGTATTTAACAAATACGTATACCTTAAAATATACGTTTAAACGTATACGGATACATATAAGCGTATATCGGTTAAACGTATGATTCAAGTATACGTTTAATTCAAGTATACGTATATTTCAAGCATCGTATTTACTTTTAATGCCAATGGATCTCATCCGAGGCTACCGCGGTGCTTTATGCGTATCTTTTTTTACAAACCGCTGGAGTCAGTTGATGCTCGAATGCACCAATGCAGGTGTACGAAAAGAGCATCACGTCACTCTAGCGGTCTGTAAAAAAAGATAAGTGGAATGCACCGCGGTAGCCTGTCTTTTTCGTTAGCCTCGATCTCATCAGTGTTACGTCACTGAACGGAGAACAAGTTGGGAATCGGTGGCGTTACCTTAGCAATCTGTATACTATGTTTCATACATAGAATTTTGTTATTTTTCCCTATACACGATTATTGTAAATATATAACGAAAGTAAAAAGACTTTTTGTGCAAATAAGAAGAATATACACGTTTCAGATTTATTGTTAATCCTTATTAAGTATATTTAAAAAAATATAATTTAAAATTATATATAAAATTATATAAATTATATATATATATATATTAAAAAATTATATAAAAATATAATAAAAAACATAATTTAAAATTTAAAAAATATATAATTTAAAAAGTATAATTTAAAAAATATATATTTATTTTTGTGTGCGTATACTCAAATTGCGCCCGGGAGGTCAAATGTTGTTCTTTCCACGGTGCTAATGTTTTCTACTCTGTGTTAATGTATAACGCAATTTCATTTTTTAACCATGACATTCGTGGTATTTTTTACACAAAGTGTATGTGCATTACAAAATATTGCTTTTTAAGAATTGTTGATAATCTTGGCAAATTTCTTTTTTTGTGTTAGTACCTAAAAATTTCGATTACTTATAGCCTGACAAATAATCGTCACTGCATTTTTCAGAACGCAATCACACAAGCTTAAAATGACTTGCCTTCTCTTTTCTTTTTTAATGTAAAACGTATTTTCAAAATATTTTTATATAGAAAAAAGTATTCTGAAATAAAATAAAAGTATGTTTAGTTAGTTATTTGTTACGGCCGATTATCTGCACTAGGGATATAGGCCGGTAGGGAGAGTGCCCTCCGTGGGGTGCTTTAAAATAAAAATAAGATTATGAAACTTCCCAGGAGTTTTGATTGATCAATGTCAGTATAAAATATAAAGTCAATGTCAGTTTCTGTTCTGCTATACTAATGTTTCGGGCGAAATGTCCACGCTATAAATCAAAATAAGCTATGTGCGTTTGTTACAGATATACGAAAGATAAATCATTTCATAGTAAATCATTTCATAATTAATAGTTTAGATTTGAAAGGGGGGGGGGACAAAATCTAAACTGAAAAAAAATATTCCGTTTTATTTTTTTGGAAGTACCGACTGCACAGGACACAGCGGCTGTTTTTTAAAGTCTCTTATCTGCAGACCAGCAGGAGAAAGGCCTAATTTTTTAAGCAATGAACGAAAACCGTTTAAACGTTTATACGTTTAACTGCTGGTGTAAGATCCGTATATACGATGTACCGTATATGCTGTTTCGTATACTACGCATAACCGCCTTGGTCGTATCATACGTATCCAAAATCTGCATCCCGTATAATACGTATTATACGTATACTCGTATAAACGTTTAATAGGAAGCACTAGTATATATCCAAATCTAGAGATCATATATAGGGCTGCGCAAAATAATGCGACTATTTGTTTCACAATTGAAGGTAATTTCGAAAGCTGTAATTTTCAGTGTGTTATATGTTTTCTAAACTTCTTACTTACATATTTTCTTTCATTTTGTTTAACTGTCAAATTTTATAATCTATGCATAACGCATGATTTTTCGTTCTTGTTTTTTTTTTTTTCAAAATGATGTCACTATCGTTTGTTGGAGACTTTTATTTTTTACGCTCTCTGGAAAAAAAAACTCAAGCGAGATATTTTTAATCAAGTTATTATTTTTTCTTTTACATTTTAATGAAATTGGCTAAAATCATTATTAAAATTTACATAAAAAAATAGAAAATGACATCAACAAACATCTGTTAATGTGATTTTCCCCACAAAATAGAATTATCAAGTTATCACCATTAGAGAAATTATATTAAAAATAAAAAAAAACTATATTTTTCAGAAATTAGTTTAAATTTCTAAATTTCGAGAGTTATTATCATATTTTCGGATTCATGCGAATAACTGGCGTCAGCTTTACGGAGAATTTTGCAATATTCTAGGAGAAGTAGATGTGAAATACAAGCGCACAGTCAGCTTTTAATATATTAGATTGCGTGTATTGATTGACATGCAAGAAATGTATGTCCTGAAATAATAAAATTACTTGCAATTCATTTAAATAGTAAAGCTTAAAACTCATAAATAAATAAATAAATAAATGCCGCAAAAAGATCCTAAACCTCAGAGATTAGCTATGTCAGCATTACGTTTGATGAACAGTCCCAGATACAGTAGAAACCATGTTTAATAAAATTTATTATTAAAAATTGTTAAATATAAATTTATTTCATAATTTGATTAAAATAAACGATATTTATCTCTTTCAACTATTTTTGAGCTTGTCTATCTAATACGAGAAAACATTTTTATTTGCCGCACCTAATACTTTTGAAATTGCTTGCAAAGCATTCTCCTAAGCGATAATTCATAAAATGTATGAATAAAATGCTCTGACATTAAGTAAGCCTATTTCTGCAACTGAAGATAAATCTTTAAGAACTTAGAAGAGCATTATTTCTTTATAATACTTTCCTAAATAGCTGCATCTCTTGAATTTTAAATCGCCACAAGTCACTGAAAATAAAATAAAGCATAATCCACGTTTATCTCTCGCAATATTCACAGCATTTTGAAAAGTGTTTCCTCTCTTCCATGTAATCTTTGAGCTTTCAAAAATTTCCCTGTTTACAATAAAGCACATAAAAATACTTTTTAACGATTTTATGCCTAGTTTGTATTTCCTGTTAGAATGACAAATGCAAATTTCATAAATAATTAATCCCTTCTTATATGCAGTAATAAATGATGCAAATTTAAATATAAATTTTAACTTAATTTTTTTTGCGTATTTGAAAGAAAATGCTACATAATATTTCAAAATATAAAATAAATACAATTTATAGTTATCAACGAAATCAGAAAAGGTTTCATTTCAAGCTTTTTTTTTTTTTAGTGTCTGTTTAATTATGAAATAAATATGGATTAGGTTGGGTAATATTACCCTGATTACCATATGTTTTTTTTAAAATCATCTTTTCTACTTTTAACACTCCTAGCATATTTAAAGCAAGCACACATATAGTAATATTACACAGAAGAAACGTTTGTTTGTTTGTAGGAGGTAATCTCTGGACTACCGAACCGATTTTAAAAATAATGGTGATAGTGTCTGCTCCAACAAAGGTATGTCGGTTTTATATTTCATGTCGGTCCCTGTCCCCAAATTATTGCCAAAGCTAAAAACGTTTTAAAATAATGATTTATTTGAAACTATTAGGGCTAAAAACTTCAAAATTTACATTGTGGTTGCTTTTATATAGTAAATAAATAATCACTAACAACGTAATTTTAAACATTCGAGTTTTAAACAAGTGCTCTAGAAAGGTATCTTCTAAAATCATAATTGCTCAAAAACTACCGAAATGATGACAACAATTTTTTTCAGTATTTATAATTTAAACTTTAGGTTATTTTTGAAGTGAAAACTTCTTTAGGCGCGTTGGGCATTTTTTGAGATGGGAAAAAAACCATTGAATTCGCGACACCGTTACCGTTACTGTTACCGACACCAAATTCAATTATGTTGCCAATTCATACAATGAAGCGTAAGTATCAAAAGGAAATAGTTCACGTGCAGAAAACGAAATGATTGGTATTATGAATAAAAATAATTCAGAAAATTATTTCAAGATAAATTTAGCACGCGCGGTGAAAACAGATAAAAGTGACTCAACTCGCGAGACCAAATCAAAAGATGAAAATGAAATAACAAAACACGGAAAATATTATAATTTAACTAGCACGAGAAAAGAAATAGACGGAAGTAATATAAAAAATTAAAATTAAAATAAGGAAATATTTCACGAAAGTTTTAAGAAACGTGGTTACTGATTCGGAAATGAAGTGAAATCATTTTATAGAAAAGAAAAGTTTGTTGATAGAAATTATAGATACCGCAAACAATACGTGCAGTATGAAGATAGAAAAAAGCATAATGTTCACGAATACCGTAAACAAGACAGGCAGCAAAGAAGTCATAATTTTTGGAGTGATAGGAAGCGGAAATCCTATTTTGCAGAAAAATGTTATTACAAAAGATATGAAACTACATCTCATGGAAGAAATGATGAATGTATTGAGAGTTGTTAAAATTGTGGATGAAAATTCATAAGTTTCATTGGTATTCATTTCAAAGAATACCAATTAATTAAATTTCATATTTTATGTATTTGTAAATTTACGTTTTAAGCAATAGATTGCAATTTTTGTATATAAAATAATATGCATTATTTTTCATGTACAATAGTGCTTTAAATGAAAATTGTAATATAATTTTTGTAGTAGTAGTTTATAATAATGAATAAAAAAAAACACTTCATTTAAAAGTATTTCCTGCACAATAAAACATTTCCTGACGATTCAAAAAATACACACGTAATTGTTCAAGTTTTCACTTCTGTCGGTACTCCCGGAGTGCCATTGTTTTTTTTTTTTATCTCGGAGATTGCTGCCTCTCAGGGCGTGCAAAACTGAAAAACGTTCTAAAATTACTATTTCTTAGGACTTGTTTGGGTTAGTAACTTGAAATTTAACATGGTTTTAACTTTTAAAAAGTTAACGCTCCCAATGAACGTTCTTTTAAAATTTTGTAATACAAATGTACGATATCAACATAAAACGTTTCCAATTACTCTAAAGACTTCCGAACCGATTTCAAAATTCATTTTACCATTTATAATAGGTAATATCCCTACTTTAAAAAGATCTTCTTAAAAAATATATCTGTACCCTTGCACCCAAGCAAGTACAAGAACAGTGTTTTTTTTTTCTATATGTATGATTTTTAAAAACTTTTAGGGGTAGAAACTTTAAATTTGAAATGGTTATTACATTTAAGACACAAATGCGCACTAAGAACAGTTTTTAAAAATTAAAAATGTAAAAGGGTGAAATGAGCGGAAAATGTTCGAAAATCACGATTACTGTGAAATCGCAAAATCAGTATCACATTATTCTTCCACTGTAGAATAGATGGAAGACGGAATTCACAAATAGACATAATTTTATCTGTTTTTCGTAAGGTGGGAGGGAGAGGGGATAAAGATGGGTTGGAAAGAAGATTTTATTATTTTAATTACTAGTAGTTTTATTATTGGTAGTGACGTAATTTTCACTTCATATTAATGCGCATACAAAGTATATTTTAACAATGTTTTTAATGATTATGTTCTATTTCTATGCATGCAAAACCTCAGGCCTTGCTACTGTAATAATAAAATTGATGAATATTTAATAAAATCAATTGTACTTACAAGTGTATGATGAGAGTTCTGTTTTTAACAGAGAGAAATAGAAAAATATAATGCACACCATTTTATTTAAACGGCAAAAAATCCAGGAATTTGAATTTTTTTTTTTTTGTTTTATTCACTCTTCCATAGACTATCCGTCTATAGAAGAATGGAATTGGCTGGATATTCAAAATGACTGGAATTTGAAATAATTTACATGGAAGTGAAGATGATATGATTCATGAAGATTTTATTTCACAAGATTTGCGTTTGTTTATTATACAAATATTATAAGTTAGGATTAAATGAATTTTTTTTTCAGTCATTGTGGCAGTATACACACAAGTGCAAATTATTTTATGAAGGTATCCATAATACACAAAGCCCCACCAGTGGCTGAGAGGTTCTGCTCTCGAAGCTGGTAGACGGGAGGTGCTGGGTTCGATCCCAATCGCGCCCGTCGGCCTAATCGTTCGGAGTTTTCGTGGTTTTCTTCGAGCCGTGGATTTATCCATGCGTAAATACGGGTTAGGTTCCCTTAAAAAGACCCCCACTAAGGGCACTCTCCCCGGGCCTAGATCCCAAGTGTAGATAATTGGCCGTCAATAATCAACCCAACCCAACCCAACCCAACCCATAATACACAAACTACAGCACTTAAAGTTTCAATTATTTCTCACATTTTACTTACTACTTCTATATTATTAATGTAAACTTTTTTGGCAATATCAACATATTACATATAGTAAAATCCTGACTTAACGCTATTCGATTTAATGATTTCCCCAACACAAGGATACATTTTAATGGTCTGCATTCATCTATAATTATTTATTTGTTATGTGATTTTCGTTTTAACGATAGTTTTTTTTGGTTTAAAGATAATTTTAATAAATTTCAAATATATTAAACTCTTTTCTAGTAAACAGAAATGTGATTCTCCCCCCCCCCACTATTGTTATTTCTTGAAACAAAGAAAAATTCAGAAAGCTGTTTACAAAGTTATAGTATGATTAGCGGGTTCTAGATATTGATGATTATTTATATAATGCCTTCAAAACTATTGAAAAAGTTATGTCACATTGGTTGAATTCTTATAGCCTTCTGACCATCCTCGTTCATTTTTTTTCAAATTAATTGAATTTATTATATAATCGTGTCATTTGCTTACAAACAATTCGTATTTAGACTCTATAAAATATACATGTCATCAGGAATATGATTTTCATTGTTATATAGATGACCTTCACACATTTTTTTAGACGGTGTTCATGGGACTTACAGAACTATTTTACATAAAAAATTTGTATTTTACATGTCCAATTTCGTCACCTTTATTCTGAAGTACGTTTCTACACCATAATGTCTATGACAATAACTTTTTTGTAGTTTTGGAAGAGGTATTTTGGTCCATTCCTCTTGAACAGTTTTTCAATGTCCACGAAGGCTTGTAGGTCGACGTTTAGATAACGCGGTTTTTAAAAGTCCATAAGCGCAAAAATCCATGGGAGATTTAAATGGTATATCAGTGAAGCCCTGATACCCGTTTCTCGTTCTATTTTTTTCCGGAAATTAACAGTGGATTGTGATGTGTGGCTGCCTGATTTATCTTGATGCAGTTGAACAGATTGATGACACTGGGTGTAAAGAGATGGTATTTCATGTTTGAAGATTGGGAGTAAAATATGTTTTTGATAGTATTGCAGTTTTTTTTATATTAACAATTTCTCCTATCTCTTAACTTTTTATTTGCCATTAGATGTAAGTAGCATACAATAGGGTACCTAACGGTTTTCCTTTATTGACAAATGTATAGAGGGGCGGAAAAATTGGAATATCCCACAAAAGTTTTGGGGCCATCTGGGCTATCCAAAAACCACACTTTTTGTAACAGGAAAATTCTTTTCTACGTGGGAAAAGGCATTTTCTAGGACCATCTGAATCAACTCCGAATTTTGGTGGCAGGGTAAAAACGGGTACTAATCAGAAATTAAATTTTTACACTTCCAATATCAAAAAACTTTATTGTAAATAGATTTTGAATCAAATTTTAAAACATATATGCATTTTTTAAGGTCAGCAACATTTTCATGTTTTCAAGCTATTTTTAATGTTGTCATCTAATGACTTTCACAGCTTTTACTTCTCGCATCCGCTATACTCCTTATGTGCCCACTGCCCACTATTTGCAGACTGAGCATTGTATCCATCCTTCGCAACTTGTTAAGTGAGGAAACAATTCAATGCAGAATTCAAAGCAAAACCATGGTTACCCGGTTTTGCCCCAACATATGACCGAAAATCAACAGGGTCGTTCTCATGGATAGCTGAACGTACTCACTTCTACTTGACAAACATCTATCAAACATCATATGAAAGTTATAGAAAACAGTGGTTTACTCACATAAATCAATCCGTCAGGCTGGATTTATTTAAAGAGCAGTTAAAGTGGCGAAAAATTAAAATTTTTGAGGTGAATTTCTTTCCAATAGCACTGCAGGAACACAGAGATTAACTTACTTAAAAATCCAGTGGCACACTACTAGGGGAAGTTAAGGGATATAGTTAAGACAGATATGCTGTCCACAGGGCAGCACCCATCAGCGAAAAAACAGGGTATAGTCCAGTAAATTTAGACCAAAAAAAGCTTCTGCCTAGAAAGTTTTGGAGAAGTTTTTTTTTCTTTCTTCCTTTATGTTTTTGGGGGTGCTGAACACGAATTTCAACTTTGCCACCTCGTATCTGGTCTGCTTAAAAAATTATAAGCTAAAAACCATGAAAAAATTGGAAGTTTTTTCGGTTTTTCCCTTGTATTCTGGAAAGGGTTAAGTTTTTTTGAAAAACTTATTTCACAAAACTAAACTAGAGAACATTTCCTACATTTTTCATACACAATGTTTGTTTCTAAGATGAATAGTTTTGGCATACGAGTAAAAGGAATTTTAGCGATATAATTGAAATTCCATCATCGGAGGGCGAAAATGCGATCCAGTCACTGTGCATCCATTTTAATCACTAATTGAAGCTGTTTAGTTATTTCTGGTTGCATTTCGAATATGTTTACATTTTCTTACCAAGCTTTAAACCTTTTATAGCACTAAAAAAATAAATTGAAATCAGATGATTAGGAAAGATATAAAAACACAATCACTCTGCATAGATGAGAGAACCAAGTTTTATTTGTCTAGTAATAGTAATCTCATTTAAGTACAACTATAAGTATTGTAAGTTTAATATAATAATAACATATGTGGAAGATTATAAACAGGAAAAAAGAGGAATGTAGTGTTGTAGACGAAAAGGCTGAATGTATAGGTTTTGTGAATAAAAAACGGGTGGTAGGGTGTCCTTGAAACCCCAAAAAACATTACTGAAATAAGCACTAAATTTGTTGGGCGTCATAGACGATCTCGCAAAACGGCATCTAATGAGGTTGTTTTTAATGAGACTATGGTACCAGCGGTTTCTCAGGGAAAATTTTTCGCAAACGACAAGAAAAAAACCGTTTAATAGCCTTGCTGATATGTAGATTTGGCTCTGAAAATATGGCTTGTAAGTAGACAAAAGAAGATGCCGACACACTCGTTATCGGTTCTGCGTCAATTTCTCGCGCACAATTCATCGCGGAACAATTTATCGCGGCGACAACTCATCGCAGCGTCAATTTGTTGCGGCGTCAATTTGTCGCGGCGTCAATTTGTCGCGGCGTCAATTTGTCGTGGTGTCAGTTCGTCGCAACATCAATTCGTCGCAACGAAAATATATTTGAAGGTCATGATGATAATAGTAAAACTAATTTAGTAAAATTATTTAATGATGTAAATTGTTAGTTATAATTCTCTATATATAAAAAACAAATTATCATTAAATAATTTTACTACATTATCTTTAATTTTATCATCATAGGCTTCGAAAACATTTTCGTTGCGACGAATTGACACCACGATTAATTGACACTGCGATGAGTTGTCGCCACGACTAATTGTTCCACGATGAATTGTGCGCGAGGAATTGACGCGACACCCTTATTATCAACACTGCTCTCAAGTTGGAACCTAACCATGAGAACGTGATAGTCATTGGTGAAGATGTAGACCTTCTGGTAATCTTAATTGGACTTTGCAATTTTCCCAAAGTTTAATTCTTGAAACCAGGAAAAGGGAAAATTCCCCAGAAGATCTATTCACCTTATTGTGCAGTAGACAAATTAATTGCCAAACACATCCTATTTCTACATGCCACGAGTGGATGCGATACCACTTCTGCATTGTACAGTCAAGGAAAAACAAAATACCTTCAAATTTTGAAGAAATTTTCCGACCTGCAACAGGGGGTAGATATATTTAATAACCCTAGTGCTGTAGCCGATGATGTTGTTAAAGCAGGGCTGTTGTTTCTGGTACACCTGTACGGATTCAGAGGGAAAGCAACACCTTCCCTAAACAGCCTGAGATACAGTTGCTACATAAAATCTGCTTTAAAATATGCAAATATAGCATCGCTTCCTGCAACAGAAGATGCAGCTCGATATCGCTATCTGCCACTTTACCACCAAGTACAGTTATGGCTAGGTAACTGCTAAAATGCCTAGGAATGGGGCTGGAATAAAACCAAGAGAGGCGTCATACCCATAAAAACTGTCAAATCTCCGGCACCAGAAACTGTTCTGCGAAAAATATCCTGCAAATGCAAAACAAACTGTAGTGGAATGTGTGGCTGTAAGAAAACAGGTTTGTTTTGTTCGCTCCTCTGCCTGAATTGTGATGGCCAATGTGACAATCTCAGCTCCTTCATCGCCGAAGATGACTTGGAAACAGAAGTTGACGACCCAATACAGGATATTTTAAGTCAAGTGGAGACACAACCTGAGCCATCAAGTGATGATGAAGAAGAAGAAGATACTGATGAACCTTTTATTGAAGAACATCAAACAGGTCCTTCAAAGTGACCAAAACGACATTAATTGGAAAACAACACTACATTCCTCTTTTTTCCTGTTTATAATCTTCCACATATGTTATTATTATATTTAACTTACAATACTTATAATTGTACTTAAATCAGATTACTAGAAAAATAAAAATTGGTTCTCTCATCTATGCAGTGATTGTGTTTTTATATCTTTCCTAATCATCTGATTTCAATTTATTTTCTTAGTTCTATAAAAGGTTTAAAAACATGGTAAGAAAATGTAAACATATTCGCAATGCAACCAGAAATAACTAAACAACTTCAAATTGGTGATTAAAATGGAGGCATAGTGACTGGATCGCGTTTTCGCCCTCCGATGATGGAATTTCAATTGTATCGCCAAAATTCCTTTTACTCGTATGCCAAAACTATTCATCTTAGAAACAAACATTGTATATGAAAAATGTAGGAAATGTTCTCTAGTTTAATTTGGTGCAATAACAGTTTCCGAAATACAAGGGAAAAACCGAAAAAACTCCGTTTTTTCATGGTTTTTCGCTTATATTTTTTAAAACAGACCAGATACGAGGTGGCAAAGTTGAAATTCGTATTCAGCACCCCCAAAAACATAAAAGAAGAAAGAAATAAAAACTTCTCCAAAACTTTCCAGGCAGAAGCCTAGATTGACTGGACTAGTACCCGGACTGACTTGCCTATCAAGTTTTACTGTACTCTCCCCTTTATGAAAAGCTAGAAACAATCATAAATCCTTTGCTAAAACGTTCTTTAGATGCATTGAACCATGTTTTAAGATTCACCTCTAATAAATGGATCTCTTTTTATTACAATCATTTAAGTAGATCCAAGCTTCATCTATTGTAACAACAGTTTTTCATTTTTCTCCTGATAAATAAATGCTTCTCATAAATAATTCTGCATCGTGTTCTACGTTCAGCGATATGTTGTGGAGAATGACGATGATTGACCTTTATAAAAATTCAAATCAGTGTTAATGGTTTTGTTAGCAGTTGACACCGAGCATTTATAACGATTTAGTCACAGTCCTTTGACTTGGATGATCTTCTTTTTGTCTTTTACCATAAAAGATCTTGCCTTTGAAGTATTCGAAATATTCCTTTTCTTCTGGGATACATGTTTGAAACAATTTTGTCCACTTGAAGCCAGACATTCACATTTTTCCCGTCTTATTGTCAATATTACCTATTGTGGCTTTAGATATAGAAAAAAACATTCATTTTACAGCGTTTTTTCATAGCCGAATACGAATAATTCTCTTCGGGAAATGCAGACATATAGCTTTCCATCCATCATTTCTATAAAAGCGCCATTTCGCATGTAAACAAAAAATTAAGTTGCCAGACAAGAAGTTATAGTTTAAGAAAAATATGTGCTGTGACAAATAATTTCTCTATACAGATGATTTTTCATTACACAAAAACAAACTCGTCTAAAAATGCGAGAACAGACTCTATAACTGCATATTTTCAATCATTAATTATTTAATAATATTGTTTTCTTTTTCCAAGTGCGGAAATTGCCAATTAAAGGGATTTTTTTTTCAGATGTAAGTGGTGGTTTATTAACTCTAATATCAGTTGACTTCAACAACAATCCATAAAAGTCAGAAGAAAATTTATAACAGGGCAATTAGTTTAAATACGTCTTGAAAATGTGCTTGACTGATTTAAGATGTTGGATTTCACGCTACTAGACGTTTAACCGGCATCCCGATTCCGAGTGTAGACAAAGACTCGGAAAGCTCATACAATCCCATGTCTTTTGTTTGATAGCACCTATCAGCTCTGACTTGGTGTGTCCTGAACAAGATACAGTTCTTAATATGAATTTCCCTGAGAAAGAGGGAAGTGTCTCTCATGCATATTTATGGATTTTCCTTTATTCACATTATTATTATTTGCTAGCATAGTAATTCTATGTGTTTATAATTTTTTTGTATGTATTTTATTTTATTTATGTTATGTTTTTTTCGTGTAGTTCAGTTGAGTTACTGACAGAGAAAAGATGTATTTAGAACTTTTCTCTAAAGAGTCAGAAATAATGCGGTCTTATTCGGAAGTTTAACTTATTTCACAGAAATCATTCCGGGACTATGTTAATCCCGTTTTCTAGAATATTCCTGCCCTGTGAAAAGGCATTGCTAATTACTGATTAACAACTAATTTATATTATTACATTGCGTAGTATTTTTAATTGCGTTTAAAACAGTCACGTAAAAGACTTCATTTCACAAAGACTCAGAATCTGTGAATTTACAAGTGATCGATCCTATCTTAATTAAGGATATTTAACTTATGTTTAAGACAATGTGATGCAGGGTTAAATTTTACTTTTGTCAGTTTCTAATATACAAATATTACTTGCATATTAAAATCATGGTTGGAGTGTATAAGGTTTAACTCTTTATTGTATTTAACATTAAATGAATTATTATTTTTTTAGTTATAAATAAGATTAATATTGGTTAACTGATAATTGAGTAAATTTATTTCTGAATTATAAATAATAAATGTAATGATTTATCTGATAATGTTAAGATATATGATTATAAACTAACTTATTCAAATGATTATGAAACTGTTTATGATGTTGTGTGAAACATAGCTTTTTTCTGTACTTTTTAAATTTCATTTTAAATGTTTTCCTTTTGCGTATGTATATAATGTAGATAAAATATGTTAATTTGTAATTAATATTGTGCTTCTTATTCTTTTTGTATTAAGAGTGTATTCTTTTAGGTATAGGAAATGTAGCGATCCAGACTACAAAGTTTTGCTCATTTATTTAATTTAATTTGTTTCTGTAACTTTAATTTCGTTGGTTAGCCTTGGACGATCACTTTTGCTTGGTAGGGTCTTGATCTTCGCTTTTATTTTTTTAGCTAATACAGTGACTAATTAATGTTATTTATTATAGATTATACCATCGAGTCCTCAGAGCTATGGTGCTGCAGTATACGGTTTTGGATAAATTACATACTTTCCTAATTTCTGTATCTAATCAAAAAACAATTGGGGTTCAGTCCTTTGTAGAAATGTTAACTTTATGCAGATTTACTAAGAGAGTCTGGAAAATTCAAGCCTATATGGACTACATTTAAGGAAAAGGTAAAGAACTTGTCAAAAAATATTTCTTCAAAGTAAAAGGTACATAAAAGTAAAGGTTAATGTGCTAAATATTAATTAACCCGCCACCTCCGATTGTCACCTTCACTTGACACGTCTTTGAAAGGACCTCTAAGCTTAGACTTTGAGTGAATATGTACCGTGAGAGGTATGTACCCTTTATTGGGATCTAGAAGAGTTTACCTATTCATAGAAATAGTTCCATATCTCTCGAATTTCCCAACTCTGATATTCCTATGATAACATTTCAAAGTTTTGTATCTGCTCCAAACAAACATAGGACTTATACAACGACTTGGCGTGTTCTTCTTTTTTGAGATAAAAATGTTAAAAAAGCAGTAAGTCTCACATTTTGTTTTTGCTTGAATGTAAAAGTTAACTAAATATAGAACTTATATTTGTAGGATTTCGAATGTTAGATTAATTATTGTTGCTAAGATACGATTTTTAATTTGTACGACACTTACTTGATAATATCTACTTATTGATAAAATTTGTTTTTTATTGTTCTATTTTAGTTGAAAAAACACAATACAACTTATGAGTTTCAAAAGACAATATTTACGAGTTTACTTAAGGGCGTTTTGATAATTTAACGATGATTTTCAAAAAACCCTATCCAATCGTTAAATTGTGGTTTGACTGTATTATATTCAATGACTTAGTGAAAGCACGAATGGTTTCGTATAGCTGTCGAAAATCTTCCATGTATAATGCGCACCCCAAATTAAAAATGCTTAATTTTGGAAAGAAAGTGTGCATTATAGTAAATGCGGTATTTATTTTTTTTTCAAATTCTTCCCAACAATTCAAGGAACTACTTTTTTCTTTAACTATATTTAAGATCTGAATTGAACACAAAAGACGATTTTAAATTATAAAGTAAGAGACGTTTCAAAACTTTTTAAGGACATTTAGTACTACTAAAACAGGGTACATGGATTTTAATCAAGTGATTTTTTATAAAATCAGTGATTTACATTAACATTTTTATTTGAATTATTGATTGAAAGAAATTTTATTCAAATGTATTTTGAGAAAATATCATATAATGGGATTCATGTTCTGTATTTAAAAAATTTGTAAATATACAATACAGGCCCCTTTTTTACACATAAAAAAATACATTCTTGTAATGCATTTCTTATCCACGAATATTATACTTGTGTTTAGCGTATGACTCAATTAGAATCATAGGGATATAATTGAGAAACCTGCATCTCTGACAAATTCCTATCCAATTTTATTATATGTTTTGTTTGATTCCGGTATTATTACTGCAGTAAAATAAATACACTACACTGTAAAAAATCCGCGTAATGTTACTGACGTTTACTGTGTAACATTCCTGGGTTTTCTCGGGTTATTTCTGCTGATCCGAGAATACCGAGAAATCTGGTGTAACATCTTCCACAATGTTGTGTATCTTTTCGGAATACTTGAGAAAGTGGAATTTACTGATCAACTGTGAAACGTTCCATATGTTTTGTTTGTAACATTCTTTAGTTTTCTCAGATATACTTTTGAAATTTTGTGTAACTTTTCAGAATTATTGTAAAAGGGTGATCGGTGATCTGTGTAAAGTTCCATATGTTTGTGTGTAACTGATTTGTGTAAGTTTCTTGGCATTTCTTTGGTGAACTTCCTGGGAAAACCTGTGGCAGAAGGGTACCACAGGTTTTCTCAGGAACTTTACACCAAATTTTTTACAGTGTAGAATACTGCCAGTTCTACGATACCTAATATGACTTTCTGCCATTGATATACCGTATCTTTCCGTGTATGCAGCGCATTATTTTCCTTCAAAATTTCCCTTAAAAATCAAGATGCACGTGATGCATGAATATTTAAGATTTGAACTCTCTGTGTTGCACTTCGGATGTTCACATATTCGAATGCTCATAACGAAAAAAAGGCAAATTTAAATCTATATTTCATGAATTTGCACATAAAAAAACGAATTTACCGAATAAATAACCAATTTTAGCTTACATATAGTGACGTTTCACACTATTTCAATGATTTCAAACAATTTTTATATCACAGAGACGAAAATATTTGAATTCAGGAACTGGTAAATAATATTTGAATTGTATTTCACATTCAAAAATTTGAATCTCAAGTTAAAATGTATGTTCTAAGTATTGATATTAACCTTTTGTTATATTTTTCTTGAACTTTTACTTGAAATCATGTGAACTTATAGCGCAATTACCCTGCTTACACGAATTAAGTTTAATAGACCTTATTATATTCTACATGAATACGAATACTACATTTAAATTTTTACAGTTTTAACAGAATTTGCAAGAATATAAACTTTAATTTTATCTAAACATATTTTATTTCAAATAGCCTAGCTTATGAAAACGATACATATTACCAAATATTGGACAAAATTTTGACATGAACTTAGATAATGGTCACATACCTATTTTAACATAACTTAGATGATAAATGGTATTTCACTCATTTCTTTCAGAAATATACAAATAAAAATATGGATTTATCAAGTAAATATCCAATATTAGCTTGCACTTAGTGATTTTTTACACCATTTCAATTATTTCAAGTTTTTTTATATCACAAAAACGAGAAATATTTGAATACAAACACTGATAAATAATATACGAACTGTGTTTTCTATTCAAAAATTCAAATCTCAAGTTAAAATTTATGTTCTATCACTTATCAACTATATATCTCAACATAATTTTTTCCATTGAAACATCGTAGAAATTAAATAACGTTAAATCAAAATAATAAATTGTAAGTATCCAAAAATATTAACACAAAAACTATTAATCAAAAATTAAAAGTTTTTATAAAGTTAAAAAGAATAGTTTCTACAAAGTTGAAAAAAAAAATTGAAATTTGAAAAAATTATTTTTTTACCAAATTAAAAAAAAAGTTTTTACAAAGTTAAATAAAAGTTTTTACAAGGTTAAAAAAAAGTTTTTACAAAGTTTAAACAAAAATTAACAAAAAAATACAACAAAATAAAATTAACCCTTTTTCATGCTAGGTGGCGCTAGAATCGGATTCGGAGGTGGGTGCACGGGAGGAAGCATGGGAGGCGGAGGCACGGAAGGCGGAGGGACGGGAGGAGAGTGGATTGGAGGAGGGTGGATGGGAGGAGGGTGGATGGGAAGAGGGTAGACGGTCCACTCTCCTCCTGTCCTCAAACTCTTGTTTTCCTACTACTCACATGTTACAGATGTTTACCCCGAAGATTATTGATTAAGTTAGGAACAATAAAATTACTCCTATGTACTTCAAGACCTGCTGATATCCCTCGCAATGAAATTCACACATCATATTTAATTTATCAACATCATCTCACTTTAATACAAGATTACAGAAGTTTGTAATATGTAATAAATATCAATCGATTTATGTTGAATAAAAAACTTTTTAAACTGTTTTATTCCATTCATCGGAAAATACTGCTATTCATTTTGACTAACAAAACCCTTTCCTCTGAACCACACTGGTATTTAATATGTTTGGTTAAGCATTATAAGTATAAAGTAATAGAATTTTTAAAACATTATCAATATTTTTTAATGTAAATTTATTGTTTTGTTTAATGAAAGAGTTGTGATTTGTCCCCTTCAGAAACTTCACATATTTGAAATTATAAAGAATATGTTTTATAATTTTTTAATATCTGAAATATATAATTTGTTGCTCCTAAATAAATGTATTAATTAGCTGAATTTTACAAAATTCTTTTTGTATTTCATTAAAGTAAATAATTACATTGATAGAAAAACAGAAGACTGGGTAAATTAATTTTCTTAAATACGTAAAAAATTCTTTTTTGTAAGGCATTTCGATGAACTTTTAATGATTTCATTAACTGCTTAAATGTTCGTTTAATGAAAACCCATTGTGCAATTTTAATTTAATTCTAATTCAGAATATAACTTTTTTTTACAAATTTTCGTTAAATAAAAAATTAGTTTAAGCAGGGTATTTTAGGATTAATTATCATTCTTGCAGAAAAGCCGAAACAAAACTCTAAATAATTCTTGATTTTTTTAAAAATCGTTTTATATGTTTGTCATGATATATTCGTATTGTGCTTACGTATGTCTTCTACAATAGAAAACAATTGTATGTTAATTTAAAACACTTCTATTAGTTGCAAGAAAAATATATTCATTAAAAGTAACATGCGATCCAACCGGGGCTTTCAGATCACACGACGTTGGTAAAAAACCTTTTTATTTGAAACATAAAAGATATATTTTACATTTAATATATTTTTTTGATTGCGCACTAACAATACCAAAAAGCATTTTTATATGAAATATATCAAATGTGTATTCAAATAATGTTTTGGAATGTATAAAAAAAACGGTATTTTCGTATTAGCCGCATGCAAGTGCTTAACAGCCAAACAAATAGCGAAAGGTTTCACTATTTAAAGAAATCGTTTTGTTTCTTATTAAAGGTATGTGAAATAACTTTAGTGTTTAACAGAGTAGTTCGATTACATTTCTAATAAATTTGTGATTTATTTATATTTTCTCATATTTATTTATTCATGAAGTTTTAATTTCGTTTTGGAATATTAGTCGGAAATAAATGTTGAACTATTCATATTGTTTTAAGTGTAATCTTGTCCATCTTCCGCAAGCGAGTTGCACACGATAATGTTACAGTTTATTTTTTAAATTCATGCTTAAAAATTATTTCAAAACCCATAAAATATCAGTAAATTGAAATACAGTTTTCAAACAAATTGCATTTAAAAGTACATTTTTCTCCTATTTGAAGTAAAATCGTGCAAAGTTAATAAATTTGAAAAAAAAAGTGAAATACAGGTCATTGCTATAGTCAATATTGACGTCAGCGTTACCCAAGGACATGCGTTTCTTTATAATATAGGTATAGCTGGAATAGACATTTAAAAAATTAACATACATTTTAATTAAAAATATCATTTTTTAATCAAAATATCGACACAAGAGAAGTACTAAAAATAATTTTGACTGATAATCTCAAACTACACTGCATTCCAGATTGTATTGTTTTTTTTATTTAAATAATAATAGTTTTTACATAAAATATTAAGGCTTATGGTCAATAAAACATTTTTTTAAAATAAATTTAGCAAAAGTTTTTATTGATACTATTATTAATGTACTGTCATCTCATATTAATGTCGTATAATGTCATTGAAATTCAAAAGGCATTTCATAAGAAGATAAAAAAAAACCCAGAAATTTCATGTGATTGCGGCTAAACGTATTTTAGTTATATCAAGAACAAAGAATTTGAAGTACTACATATTAGAAATTGCTTAAATTATTAAAATTTGAAGGTTATAAGAAAGCCCCTCTAACTTTTCTTTAGACAAGTTCCAAAATGCCCAAATGTATCGTATAAATATCAGATTAATGTTTAAGACAACACAAATAAAGACTTTCTAAAAAACATTAGGTGAAAGTAAATGAAAGCACCAAAAGCTTATACTTGCCTCTTATTCAAAATATATACACCAAGGTGACAAAATGATAAAGTTTCTATAAATTCGTTCTCAAGAACCATATAAGTTTTCAAAATTTTTGAGATCAGAAAAGATTTTGGGCGAAAAGGTTGTCATACTTTGTCTGATGCGCATGAACTTATGGATCCTTTAATATATTTTATCATAAACTAGATTTAGACATAACGCAATAAAATTTAAAATTCAAGGAATATCAAGACATATAGAATAAGGCAAAATGAGTGTATCTAACATTTTATAAAATCTCTTTTTTATGGTTTTAAAAAACGAAAAAATAAGATTTTTTACATGAAACATTTAATATAACGCATAAGCATACTTAAATATACCTAAACGGATGTAAGTTGTGCTTATATTTGTCTATTTACCATTCTTGCTATCTGTCTACATGCTATCTATAGGATGTAGATTGACTGTACGTGCATTACCTTTAATTTACTTAGTACACTGTTAAAAATTTGCAGCAAACTGTCCAGTCATTTGACCGTTTTTCTAGAAAATGGTTACATAACCGTAATTTAACTATATTCTGACCATAAAATGAGCAATAATACGGTCAGAATATAGTTAAATTACGGTTATATAACAGTTTTCTACAAAAACGTTTAAATGACTGGACAGTTTGCTGCAAATTTTTAACAGTGTAGATTATTGTATCAAAAGTACTGTGTGAAGTGTAATTCCGTATTTCGAATAAACATCTGACTTTGAAAAGAAATATAAAGAAATAAATTTAATTCACACATCTGAAACAATATGAAATAATTTTTTAAAGGTAAATAATACATAATTTTAAGTAGGAAATATTTAATTCAACAAGATTACGTAGTTTTATTTGTTACGAATTCTTCATAACTTTCAAAAAAGTAAAAGTAAAAAATTGAATTATACTGAAGGCATTTTTATATTTCCATTGAGTTTCATATTTATTTGTTATAAAGATGGAAACTAATATTTCGTTTTTTAATAGTACATCTAAACTGCATTGATACATGCTAATGTGATAAATTTGCATCGTTATCTAATTAATTTTTATATATTTTTTGTTTAAAAAAAATTACGGTATTTTTTTTTTCAGAAGCGGTTGTTTACTTAATAGTTTTACAGTTAGAAGTATATCCAAACTATATTGCGAAAATTTTGCACTTGTTCTAACCTGTTTTGATTGCGTTTGACAATAAAAATAAAAGTGCCCATTAAATTGATGGGATTGAGCTCACAAGATGTTCACACTAATTGTATATTATACTCTAATTTCAAAGAATAAGGCCTCCCCAAAAATAAACACTTCGACAATAAACCTGTATACCGAATTTGAAGCAAATCGGATAATTCTGCATGAAATACCCATTTAGTTAAATTAAGAGTGGGATTAACTCCCCTTCGTTTCCCTCTTTATACTTAAATAATGAACCTCCAAATCTAATCAGGAAAGCGCCTTAACAGAATAAACCTGTAAACCAAATTTGAACAAAATTAGTTATTTCTGCAGGAAAAACCCATTTATCTAAATTAAGGGGAAGATTGGCCCCCGTTCCCACCTTTATACTTAACCAATGATACCCCAAAACTAATCAGGGAAGCGCCTTATCACTATGAAATTATATACAAAATTTGAATCAAATCGGATAATTCGGCATGAAAAACCTATTTATCTAAATTAAGAATAGGGGGGATTAAACCACCGTTCTCTTCCTTTATACTTAACAAATGAACCCCCAAACTAATCAGAGAAGCGCCTTATCAGAATGAACCTATATACAAAATTTGAAGCAAATCGTATAATTCTGCAGGAAAAACCCATTTATCTAAATTAAAAGGGGCGATTAGACATCTATTACATCTTTTATACTTAACCAATTGACAGCCAAAACTGATCAGGGAAGCGCATTATCAGAGTGAACCTATATACAAAATTTGAAGCAAATTGGATAATTCTGCATGAAAAACACAATTATCTAAATTAAGAGAAGATTAGCCCCCATCCCCCCTTTATACTTGACCAATGAACCCCGAAAACTAATCAGGGAAGCTCATTATCACAATGAACCTATATAAAAAACTTGAAGCAAATCGGATAATTTTGCATGGAAAACCCATTTATCTAAATTAGGGGGATTAGCCCCCGTACCCCCCTTTATACTTCACCAATGAACCCTAAAACGAATAAGAGAAGCGCCTTATCAGAATGAACCTATATACAAAATTTGAAGCAAATCGGATATTTCTATCAAGAGTTATCGCGTTATGTACATATACGTAGGTACATAGAGAACCTGCGAGCACATTTGCCCTCAGGCTGTGATAGCCTGTGAGCTAAAAAACAAATTATTACAAAGAGTAATTATTTCCGATTCAAGAACAAATAATTTTTATGGAACATATACAAAGAAATAAACTTTTACAACTTAAATAAATAAATGTATTAAAAATTAAAGCATTTGAAATCCAATACACATTTAAAGTTATAGCTATGTTCTTTTTAGTTACTGTAGAAAAAGAATCTATCGTTGGAATAGAAAACCATTCGGTTCAATCAAAAGTACTGAGAAATGATATGTGACTTTTTATAACTTTATTCATAATAAAAAATATTGGAAAAAATTTGGTTTTGAGATTGCTAGCGGATATATTTCTAGGATTTTTATAATGCTATGTAAAAATATGCCGTTTTTTATTTGCTATCAAATTATGATAGGATAGTCTCTAAATTAAATATTGGATAGAAAAGACATGCTAGAAAATTTTTCTTTCTAACATTCAATTTTATTCCAGGAAAACTTTGTGCAGAGAATTTCAATGTAATTATCATTTTTTTCTGTACCAGTAGATTGAAGTAGATTTCTTGGAGTCTCAATGTATTAATAATTATACATAATGATAAAAAAATACATACTGCATAAATGTATAGATGCTTTTCTATTTGGTAAAAAAAACTTTTCAAATTTTGTAAAAATATTTCTTTATTTGTTCAATGTGCGTATATTTCGACCATAATTTGTAATAGAATCTTTCACTTTATTTAATCACAGAAAAAATATTACAAATTCTGCGATTTAAATATTAATTATAATATTTTAATTTGAAACAGAAGTGCCATACAATTTGCAAGTTTTAAGGAGTGTACGTACCTTGTTAGTTTAACTTTTTGTGTACAATGAAAGTATTTGTGTATTACAGTGAAAGTTTCTTATTTTTAATATTGAATTTATAAATAACTTGAAACTGTAGGAAAAAAGTTATAGGATGTTTATCTTTTTAATATTTAGGAAATTTAGCCATATACTAGGTATATTGTATGACACTGTATTTTTACATACTTAATTGCCCTTACAGTGTCATACAATATACTATATAAATTCAGTACTGGAATCCATGGCAAGTACTTCTGATAACACACAAGGAATAATGGATTATCTTATCTTAAGCGAAGCGAGGGGATTGGATAAGGAAGACGTTACGAGTTGTAATTTTCCAACTGGACGAAAAATGTCCGGGCCAGGATTCGATCCTGGGATCCCTTGGCTGAAGCTGCCACGCTCTACCAACTGAGCTATCCCGGTCGAATCTGGTGGGCATAATTCATCCATAATTCATGCCCACCAGATTCGACCGGGATAGCTCAGTTGGTAGAGCGTGGCAGCTTCGGCCAAGGGATCCCATGTTCGAATCCTGGCCCGGACATTTTTCGTCCAGTTGGAAAATTACAACTCGTATGATTTCTTTACCAATTTGAATAATTGTGATAAAATTAATCTAGTGTAAGGAAGACATTAGTAAAAGAAACTTTTCCCTGACCAAGGTTGCGGATGCAACAGAAAGTACTGGGTTTTTTTAAATAAATGTGTATTTCAGAGTTTATATCTTTTTAATGTCACCTTTTAAACAAGAAATGAACTATTTTAGTTCATGTTACATATTTTATGATTAACTCAAGCTTAATTTTGCATTTCGCTCTAAGATTTTTAATCTTCACTTACTGCTGCACGTAGTGCATAAGTTACAGTTCTAGCTTTTAAAAACTATGGAAGTAGCATATTTTTCTACATAGAGTTTTGCTTTCAAACCTTTTATCTCTACAACATGTTTAGTAAACTAATCAGAAAAACCATTTAATAATGCTTTTAATTTGTCAGAAGAATATAGATACAGATATTTCAAATTATGGGGGAAAATAACAAATTCAGAAATACAATCTCTTTTAAATAATATGGAAAATTATTTTCTTTTATCAAATACAGTTTAAAATTTTTATTTTTATCTTCACAAGATGCATCTACTTTTTACATATCTAACAGGTTTAAAAATTTCACCAGTTGCAGCTCTTAACTGAACATCTGCAGGAAACATTTTGGAATTTGAAAAATTTAGGGAGAACGTTTAATAGACACTGCAGAAATGGCTAAACCGGTATCCAACTCCCTCTCAGCTCTCGCTTTGTTTTAAAATAAAACAGACAATTTTATGAGAGTTATACCTGTATCATAAACCACAGATAAAATATCAACAGTATTTAATGTATTTATTATTTTCTGAGAATTGTTATTTTTACTTTTACAAACTTTACTCAAATTACGTCTTTTTTTACATAAATTGCAAATTGTATTAACACATCTACACGAATTAGCTAAATGTGATGCATTACCACATCCATAATATTTCAATTTAATTTTTTTACATCAGAATTTCCATAATTTGTATGATTGTTGATATTCCGTTTTTGAGAACTGTTTTGAAATTTCTTTGATAGTACATTTTTAGTACACGCAACATTATTTACAATCATACTTTTATATTTCAATTCTGAACTATTTATTAGTTTCAACATTTTGTAAAGCCATAGCTTTTCAAACAGCTTTATCAAAATTTCAATCCTTACCTTGAGTGATTAATTTACTCTGAATATTTTCATCTTTAAAAACTCTAAGAAACTGCTCTAATAGATTCTTGTTCTATGTTTCACCCGAAAATGAACAATAAATCGTCATTTTTTTAACTTAGCAGAAAAATCTTGAATTGACTGATTTTCAAATCGAGAATATATTCGAAATTTAATTCTCTCGCAACATTTGTTTGGGGCGTGGCTTAGATGTTTAAGCAGAAGATGAACAATCTCGTCGTATTTCAATGATTCCAAAGCTTTAGGAAAAGATAAATCGCATAATAAATTATACAAGTTTGGTCCTATACAAGAAATGTATTCCCTAAATTCTGTATTTGACAAACTTGTTACAGAAAAAAAAGTATTAGGTCATCAAATTAGCAGAATATTAGACCATAATCAAATCGTTAACAGAACATCGTAGAGCTATTTTGTTCCTCGCATCATTTTTTAAAAATAATTCACGTCAGAACACATCCATTTGCTCTTGTCGCCATTAAACTATATTAAATATTAGATATTAAAATAACAACAAATTTCAGTAAGGTAGCATTGGTGTAAGTCCAATAATATACTTTTACTTGCAGAACGAAAACATGGGACGCAACACAATCACAACATTCTGAAAAACTATTTACATCTACATGAAAAAAAGATCTTTTAAATGGCTGGCGTATGAATACTTATTTGTTAATTTTGGTGCTGCCATCTACATACTTTTAACTTAAACACAAACTCTACAGTACCGCTAAATTCTTAAGAGGTGTTTAAGTGGCCATTAACTCTACTTAAAAACACTTGGATAGACACTGTAGAATCGTAAACTCTAATAAAGAAACTTAATCTGACGTTATAAAGACATTTTTGCCCTCATAAATTTACCAACGTTTAAAAGGTTATGCAGAGCATTTCAAACGTCCGGAGTATAAATGACAAAGTGAGAGGCCACTATAGGGAGTTACTTTTCAAAGTGTAAAATAGATAATCTCTTACATGGACCTGTGAAATGCAGCGGGAATAGCAGACAAACTGTCTGACTGATTCCATTTTCTGGCGAAAACTTCTCCGTAAGAAGCAATAGATCTCAAGCCCAGATCCATGTATGTCTGCACTGCCTGTTCAGTGCCCTATCCCGCATCCCTCCTGATAATTTACGTCTCGAAACGAGATACCGAAATCTAGAACTCTGTCAATCTGGAACTACCCATAACTGTGTAAATATTCATTGTAAGCAGGAAATAAACGTGCTTATAACAAATTAGCCATGTTTGCGTTTCTACTGCGTTACATTATGTCTTAATTAAAGTCTTAAACACATTACTAATATTTAGAGGGAAAAGACTTAATTGTATTTTTATTTTCAAATATATTTCATAATAAACTCATTAAATTGCATATTTTTTTAAATAATATTAATTTTCCATCTAATGTGATGACATGTAAATTCAAGATATTATTCAAGATGTTATTTTATTCAGTACTATCCGAAACACTTTTCTACTTCAGTTTATCTATAGGATCAAATTAGAATCTTTACTGTAAAGCAAACCACTTTCATTGTAGTCAAAAAGTTACACTAACAAAGTACGTACCTCCTTAGAATTTGTAAAGAGTATGGAACCATTATTTCAAATTAAAATTTTCTATTTAAAATTTAAATTGCAGAATACGTAATCACCTTATTTCATCCGAGAATTTGTAAAATTTTTCTGCGACTAAATAAGGTGAAAAATTCTATTAAAAACTATGGTCAACTGCACGGACCCTGAACTAATAAAATATTTTTACAAAATCTGACAAGTTTTTATTGCCATATAGAAAAAAATATATACATTTATGCAGTCTCTGTTTTTTATCATTATGCATAATTTTCCATACAGTGAGATATATTTCCATACTATTTAAATCAATTGGTAGAGCAAAAAAAAAAAAAAAAAAAATTACATTGAAAATTTCTGGACAAGGTTGTTCTGGAGTATAATTAAATAATAGAGATATGTTTTCCGAACATGCTTTTTCTATACAATATTTAATTTGGAGAGTATCTTATCATGATTTGATAAAAGGTAAAAATTGGCATATTTTTACATAGCATTATAAGTAATGCTAGAAATATATCGATAGCAATCTGAAAATCAAATTTCTCCCAATAATTCTTTATGTGCAGAAAGTTATAAAAAGTCTTTCATTTCTCAGTACTTTTGATAGAATTGAATGATTTTCCATTCCAACGATGGATTATTTTCCCTAATGTAACTAGAAAAGCATAGATACAGCCTAACTCTGTATAGGATTTCAAATGCTTTAATGCTTCATAAATTTAATTTTTTTTTAAATTCTGAAAGTTTATTTCATTGTATCTATTATGTAAAAAAGTATTTTCCTTGATTCAGAAACAATAGGTTTTTGTAATACTGTGTTGTTTATCCAACGTAATCAAAACAATAAATTTAATAACTCAAGATTAGAATTTTTATATTGATCTATCACAAGAAACAAATTCTAATACCGCATTCAATTTCTTATGTTAGTTATTTTCTTATTCTTTATTCTTTCACATAATTTGTTTAAATCATTTGTACACAAATATTTCTCGTAGTATTACAAGATAAATAATTTCTTTTTGTTATATATTAAATTATTAATGTGTATTTTCAATAATAAAGTTAACTTGCTGTTATTCAATGTTTCTTCATGTAAATAAAATAATATGTTATATGAATAAATATAAAGGTGTTGAATACGTTGTTAAATACAAAAAATGCAATAAAATACAAAATAAAATATAAAATTGTATCTAAAACCTAATACTTTCAAATACACTCGTACTCGTCATCATGGTTAAAAACATAAAAAATGAAATCAGACAAAATATCTCTTTTTGAATGAATGTCCGTTGAAAGATTCCAAAATGAAATGTAAAGTAGGTGGTTGGTTGGTGGGTTAAGTTAAGACTGTACCTCTAACTTAGTTTATTGATCCAAATTCTAGGAATAATGTAGGATAAATTATCGTTACAAATGTCATTGTTTCTGCATATACAGTGGTGGACATAATTATAAGAAACCTACCTAATTTGACATACAGTGAAAGAAAAGATTTAGAGTTTAAAAATGCTTTATCAAATACGACAAAAACATAAATTTATTTTGTTATCAAACGTAATTGTTTTACAGAAATTATATTTTTATAGAGTTTATTAAAAAGAAAATTAAAAATACCATGGACAAAATTATAAGACACCCTAACATTTTAATTAAAACACCTGCTTTTTTTTTAAATATGCAAATTTTCTGCACGCTGTTATGACGTTAGCAGTTAACTAAAGCAGACGATAACCGACTTCACGCATTCAAAAACATGCCACGAGGTACAGAATGCTCCAGCAAGCACATTTTATAGCATTCATTAGGTCTTCGACACATGTAAACTGCCTCCTATATCGGTAAACCCCACGAGCTAAGATCCCCCACAAGTTTTCAAAGGGATTTAAGTCTGGGGAGCGAAAAGGCCACGGAAGAACATTGATACTTTGCTCTGAAAGCCACTTTTTTGTTACGTGTGATGTATGAATCGACGCGTTATCGTGCTGGAAAGTGTAGTTTTCGCCACAAAGAAGTTCACCGTATATGGCTAGTTTATCTTTAAGAAGATTCTTATACATTTCGGAATATTCATTCTTGAATGCGTGAAATCGATATCGGTTTTCCCTTGAGCCGAAAAACCAGCCCGAACACCACAAACTCCACTGAGCCTCCACCCATTTGGCGGCTCATTTGTACATCAGGAGACTTCCGTCAATCATGCCAATAATAGTGAAACCCGTCAGGACCAACCAGGTTAAACTTTTTTTCTTCAGAAAATAACACTGAGTACCATTTGGAAGTCCAGGCCATAGTTTGTTTAGCGAAGTTTAAACGGTCCACTTTGTGCCGCCTTAGAGAAGCGGTGGTTTTTCTTCATTCTTAAAAATTTCACATAGGAAGCATTATGCAACACCCTGCAAATGATTCTCCTTGAACAATTCAGTTTCAAAGCATTTTTAATGCCTGTAGTGGTCATCTTATTCTGTGTAGCGAGCGAAAGCACATGGCATCTGTCTCTCGAGGACAAGCAAGGAGTACGTCCAGATCTTTTAATCACCGATTCATTACTTCCTCTTTTCAAAACTGAAGCACCAGTTTATTTAATCTCCAAATTTCGCGAATTTCACTTTCTTTAATTCTGTACATCGTGACATGTTTGTAAATGCGTGAAATCGGTTATCGTCTCCTTTAGTTAACTGCTGACGTCATAACAGCGTGCAGAAAATTTCCATATTTCGAAAAAAAGCAGGTGTTTTACGTAAAATGTTAGGGTGTCTTATAATTTTGTCTATGGTATTTTTAATTTTTTTATTAAACACTATAAAAATATCATTTCTGTAAAACAATTACGTGTGATAACAGAATAAATTTATATTTTTGTCGTATTTGATAAATCATTTTTAAGTTCTAAATCTTTTCTTTCACTGTATGTCAAATTAGGTAGGTGTCTTATAATTATGTCCACCACTGTAATATCTAAAGCTTATCTGATTGATGAACTGTAATAACCAAACACTTTCTTGATCTTGGTCATATAACGTATATTAATATCATATCTTTTATTTAATCTTGATATTGGGGTGTGGGGGCGGTCAGGGTTTATATTTAAATATGTTCATTAAGACGTAACTTGAATTTTCGCATTGTATTATTGTACTAGCAGACTACGCCCGCTGCGCTGGTTGGTTTCCCCAAAAGAACCTTGAATCAAACGAAATATATCGGTGAATTTAACCTTGTATTTTAAAGTAATCTGCACCTTTACCTAGATATCCTATAATAACATAAAAACGGATACTTATTTCACTAAGTTATGTTTTTTAATACGGTTTATTATTACGTTTACAATTTATTACCTACCGTTTTCCATTGATTTATATGTTTTATAGCTACATATTTTAATAACGGAAATAAACCTATATTATTCACAACTAAATAGAAATGGCGCATCTAGTATTTGTCGAGAATTAAAAAAAAATCATGCACTCGTGACATCATAATTCACTTTTATATTTTAACAGAATAATACGGTTATTATAATTTGTGACTCGTACTGACATATTGCTGTTATTATTATTTTTTTACGCATGAAGTTTTCGCTATGGTAATGCATTGTGAAATTTGGTCATTTTTGAAATTCAATATTTGAAAAATGGCATAATCAGTGGATTTGAAATTTATATCAAGAAAAATACAATTTTTTACCTTTCTAACGCAGTTTGTCTAACAATTTTCTGACAAATACTTTTCAAGCAATTCATTTTTTCAAATATTTCATTTTCTGAGATTAATCTGTGGGAACGATCCCAGTCGTCAGCAACACATACCTTTTTATTAAAGAGGATGATCATCTCAATATAATCTATTTTCTTACTTTCTGTCATAATTTGTATTTAGTATATTATTTTAGTATTTAACAATGTATTAAACACATTTTAGTAACTTTGACTGAATTAATTCTGAATTATTCATATAACATGTCTTAGATAAGGTAAAATTGGATTTATCAATATACACTGGTTTGCAAAACTTAAGCAACAAACACAAAATGCTTAATTTCTGAACACGTGAGTATTCAAAACGAAATTCTATAAAGAGCAAGTGTAGAAAAGAGGTACTACTCTAACAGCACGGCTAGTCGATGTGAAGTCCCCTTGACGTCACACATGGTTAGAAGGGTCACAATCGCTACTGTGAATCAAATTATGAGATATTTCACTCTCAAATTATTGTTAACACTGAAAAGTCACTGTGACTGTCGCTTTGTGATGGGTCACCAGATGACATTAGAATGAAGTCACCTTTGGATTTTCTAATCACTGTCAGTTGAAGACTGAACTTTGAAGTCATTGTGAGCATTGTATTGTGATAAGTCGCCAAATAATGTCACAATGAAGTCGCATGGTGACTTTCCGGTGATCGACACTCTCTTGTGAAGTCATCATTGCACTCCTTTGTGAAAAGTCAACAGATGATTTCATTTTCTGCCACTTGGGAACTCGTCACAGAACAGCTATCATGATGAATTTACAATGAAGTTTCACAATGACAGTAACATGAGAGTCACAAGATGACTTCATTGTAAAGTCACCTGGTGACTCGTCAAAAATCAGCAGTCATGGTGACTGTTCAGTGGTGTGACCAAATGAGAGTAAAAGTGAGACGAATGAAAGATATCACATTTCTGTTCATTGTAGTGACTGTGACGATTGTGACCATTTGTGATGCCAAAAAGACTTCACATCGACTGTCTGTACTGTTAGGGTAGTACCTATTTTCTACATAAGCTGTTTATAGAATTTCCTTTTGAGTACTCATGTGTTCAGAAATTAGCATTTTGTGTTTGTTGCTTAAGTTTTGTACACTAGTGTATTTTTGTTTTATATCATAAATTAGTTTATAATAAAAGGACATAAGGCCACATAGGATCTCCCTTCTGATCGTTAACGTAATTTCTAAAGCTAATTATAATTTCAATTGCAAAAATATTTAAATTTTTATTCTTCATCGTACGAATATTCATTTATGTCCAAATAGTTGTTCTTTAAAATGTTACGAATTTAATTTTTTAGGTTATCCCTGGGTCCTATTCCTATGAGTTATATTTAAAAATTCTTTTTGCATGATCTCTAACAAGTAAAACAATAAAAATTCCTTATTTACCAAAATTTAACTAGTTATGACAGTTTGGATTTTATAATTTTTTGGCATTTTCTGACACTAAAAGCAAAAAACACGTTTATCGTTGCATAAAAATGCTGAAAATTCATAAAATGAAAATTATCATATCTCGATAAATTTTGATGGTGTAAAAATGGAATTTTTAATCTTTCAATTGTTAGAGAATGGAGGACGTTTTTATAAACATAACTCATAGTTCCTAGGAACAATATGAAAATTTAAAATTGGTATTTTTTTTAAATAACTATTTTTACACAAGTGCATTTTCGTACAATGAAGAACAAGATAATTGATTTTGTAATATTTAATTTGTAATTTGAACTATACATTTAAAATTAACGGTTTAAGAATTAGCTGTTGTTCAGAAATAAAAAGGTGCACCCTGTCTGTTTTTTCTTGTTTGTTTAAAAAATCTTTATTACTTTCTAATAAATTCTTTTTACTTCTGAATAAAATTTCTTTTTCTAAACAAAAAAAGGAATTCAACAATAATGAAAAAAAATAAACCATTGATTTGAAACATTGAATCCAAATTAGTGCTTATCATAGTTTAGGCTTGCGATTTCACGTTTGATATATATATCTTTATAACTACATGAAAAATGATTGTTAACAAATGGCTTCTGATAACGATCAAACGCTGTACGTCTTAACAAAACATATAATAAATAGAGATTTGGGATGTCTCATAACAATGAACATTTAGCTGACTTTATAGCAGTCATTAAATATCTAAGGTATTAAGGGAACAATGCACTTGATGATTTCTATTTTTTAAATGTTACGTTAAACATCAGATTAGATAGATATGCATGTTAAATGTCCTTACATTTTAATAAATATAGAAAATGAAATGAATATATCATTCAATTTATATAGTACAGTTACGAATGGATAATATAAAGAACAATGGATTTAGACATTATCCATTTAATCATGCTCGGTAAATATTTTGATTTTCCAAACATAATTTACTTTATAATATAGTTTCGCCATTGATACTAAACAGATGATTTCCGTTCAAAATATCATAATTTGCAAAAAAAGAAACTGTAAATTTATGTTCTTTTATGTTTTATTTATTACTTTCTTCTATCTTTATAAGAAGAATGTATTGAAATCATAAAAAAAATTTGACTTCCGGTTTTCGACGGATTTATACGTTTTAGAAGATCCTGAACACGATTTGACTGTTATTAGAAAATGTCTCTCCTTGATTCTGTCTGTCTGTATGGAACAAAAAGTTTGTGGGCACTCTCAAGAACTAATGTACGGCATTTAATAAAACTTTAGATTCAGTTAAACGCTGACATAAGTTGTTACTGATTAGGTTTTGGTGTAAACCGCCCAACAAGTGGAACTGCTATGTTGCATTTTTCACGATTTTTATAATAGCTATATCTCAAGAACTTATACTGAGAATTTCATCAAACTTCATATTTGTTAGACCTTGACATAGATAGACGCGGATTAGGTTTTGGTGTAAATAGCCACAGGTGGCAATTCTATGCTGCACTGTTTACTATTACCGCGATAGCTATGACTCAAGAACTAATGCACGGAATTTTTTCAAACTTCATGTTCTGTTAGACCTTGACAAAAATAGATGCGTATTGGGTTTAGGTGTATACCGCCCAACAGGTGTCGTGTCTATGCTCTTTTCTTTTTCAAGTTCCATGATAGCTATATCTGAAGCTCGAATACATTCTCATTTAATTTCTGTTGCAGACGATTTGATTTATATAGTAGAAAGTTTTGTGATGGCCCCAACATACTAGTTTTAATTTAAAATCGCATACATGAGTAACACATTATGCAAATAACTATTTTGTTACTGGTTAAGTCCGTGTACTCCTAACAATTTCCAAAGAGTATGGGACCACTATTTCAGAATAAAAATTCTTTGTTTATTATTTAAATCGCAGAGTTTGTTATCGCTTTATTTAATCGCAGAAATCGTAACATTTTTCTGCGATTAAATAATGCGAAAAATATTATAGAAAAATGTTTCTAGATTGATACTCACCCTGTTAAATGCTCTTAATTTAACTGAGACAACACAAGAAGTAAAACTCTCTATCGTGCGAAATAATTCGTCAGCGCGCAGCACTATTGTTCGTTTCTGGAGAACCTACGGTCAGCGTTGAGGAAGAAAAGACGACACTTTCTGAAGAATTCACCTATCATTTTGCATTACAATGCTTGAATGCTGCATACAGTCGCTGATGTGTTTGCTCGCGGGGTGTGGGACGTGCTCTACTATACCCTATATTCACCTGACTCAAGTCTCCGTGGCTCTGATCTCATCCCAAAAATGACGGAACCGCTCCATGACACTTATTTCCATATCGTTCCATATATTCTGTAATCTGTAGACCTCTCCGTTCGAAGAATCAACAGAATAGATCCTTCCAACGGCATATTACAGTTTCCAGAACGCTGTGAACAGGTATTTTATTTAAATTTGAACAGGTATTTCATTTTACATTTTATTTAAAAAAAGTCCTCGCAAATTAGTGAGAATGAAAGTTAATTAGAAATATGTATTTATCTTTATAAACGAGAGTTATCTTTCAAATTTCCAATAGTGAAATTTATTGTTGGCTTTACACACAAATTTTAAACTTTCTAAATATGACTAAATATGAACATCGATGACTTTCGTACAGTTACATTAGAAACATTAACCGTTTCAAAGTGAATTAATTTTAATTGTGACTTTTTATTTTAAATCCAATATTTAAAAGATATTTTTTAACTCTTTAAAGGGTGCGTGTCTGACCGATATACAAGGTGGGCGAAAAACCCTTGGCGCATTTTAAAATTCAATAAAAATCAAGTAAGTGACATACGAGAGTGCGGTTTGGACAAAAATATTTCTCATCATCGAAAGTTTTTTTTTTCAGAAAATTAAACAATTTAGCTCCAAAATTAATGCAGAATCAAAGCTGCAAAACTTCATCCAAGTCTCAAGATAAAACAGTTACAGACCATTTACTTTGTTCAATCTACAACCATATTTTAACGTGGGCAACTTTTGTAGCTCGAAACACATATAAACAGCAGTCGGTTTCATTTCATACGTTGAAATATGGTAGTATATTGAACAAAATAAATGATCTACCTATCTATCTATATATAACAGCTTATCTCGAATTTTATATATATATTATATGCTTAAACAAGACTTTCGATCATGTGAAGTATTTTCGTCCAAACCGCCAAATACGTCATTTTTTATTGGATTTTAAAATTTGCCATGGACATTTTTGACCCACTCTGTATTTACGGAATAAATACTGAGCAATCTCACCTTTCTAAAATAATGTCACCTATATCTTCTGTCTACTTGTCACTGTATTTATGTATTAAACAAGAGTAGCATTCGATAAATGATTTTGTGGTTTTTCAGAAGAAAATATTTTTTTTAGAAATCATTGCGATCAACACTATATTCGCGTTTAGTTTGTTATTCTTTTTCATAAATCCCCTTCTTTTAATAAGCTTCAGAACTAATGTCGAAAATGGGGTCGACTATTATAGATGTAATTGATTTACAAGGAATTTGTGAACTATTATTGCATTGCAGATATAAGTAACTAAGAAAAAAATACCTCGCTGAAAAAATAATCATAACTCTTGAAAATAACAACTGACTCCAAAATTTCTTGTATGATTGGAATATTTTGAATATAGTTGTTGTATGAATGATGTCAGAAAAAAAAAATACAACAACAGTGTAATAGTCAACAGTCAAATTTGATATTATAATTAAACTACCTCAAGTAATATTTTTATCACTTTAATAAAAATTCTGCCTTCTTATATTTTTGGAATTTGAATGTTTTGAAGTTACAAATTCGCCAAATTGTAACAATTAAGTTCAATTGTTTTAACAAAAATTACCTGCTAATCATTATTAAGTAACTTTTATGGTGATAAAATATTATTCTATTTTTTAGTTTGATTCAACGAACAAGGTTAATATTTAAAATGTGTTTTAGCTTCCCTACCTATTATGAGAATACATTTATATTTATTTATTTACTATTTTTGGAAGTTCTTACAAAACAGTATAGCAAGAGATAATTCATAAAATTTATGAATAAGATGCTCTGACATTAAATAAGCCTATTTCTGCAATTTAAGATAAATCTTTAAGAACTTAGAAGAGCTTTATTCCTTTATAATGCTTTCCTAAATAGCAGCATCTCTTGAATTTTAAATCACCATGAGTTACCGAAAATGAAATAAAGCATAATCCACCTTTATCCCTCGAAATATTCACAGAATTTTGAAGAGAGTTTTCACTCTTCAGCATAATCTTTGAGTTTTCAAAGACTCCTTTGTTTACAATGAAAGGCATAAACTTTTTATAACAGTTTTAGGCGTAGATTTTATTTCCGATAGGAATGACAAATGTTGATTTTTAAAATAACATAGCTCAACAAAATTTACGTTTGTCAAAGTGTTTTAAAATAACATATTGATTACATTTTTGGGATGCTTTTTTCGGAAAACAAATTGTTCTATCACGTAATATATGTTGTATCACGTAATAATTGTTCTATCACGTGTTCTATCACATCAAACAAATTGTTCTCAATTGTTCTATCACGTACAGATATTTTCACAATCTGCATTCCCGTGTGTTACATTTATACAGCATGTTGAATCTATGGCCAATAAGGATAATAGAACAATTTTATTTAAAATTCATACTTATCTATGTTGTATTTCAATATATTTAAATTCATTTATTACTTACCTATCATACGTAGTATAGGGTAAAACTTGTAATTGTTTTGAAAATCGAATCTTTTTTTTGACGGATTTACACGATTCAGACGCTGGAGATTCCGAAAAACATATTTTTAGAACATTTTTTTTGCCGTCTGTCTGTCTGTGTGTCTGTAAACGCTCTATCTCCCGAACAAATAATTGAGATAGAGACTTGAAATTTGGTATGTGCTTAGTATAAAATAATTCTTAATAAAATAAAACAATGCTTTGTATAAAATAAATTAGTATAAAAGAGGCTTATTAAATTTCAGTAACCTCGATTATCCGGAACTATTTTTTTCGGACTCTTGAAATATTTGTTCTGATAAAAGGCATATAAAAATTTTCGAAATTGTTTTTTTAGGAGTGAATATAGAAGACAATATTTTGCATTAAGAATGAAGTCGATGGGATAATTAGTTGCCGAGCTATTTGTAATCACATTTTCCACACTTCGATTTTTCATGACCCTGTATTTCATTCAAATTTCAATTCAAAGATATATTTTAATTAGTAAAAAGACGCTTAATCCGACGCAGGAAACTGTTAGTTAATAGGATTATCATTTTTAGAGTTATAAGGATATTTCTCTTATGCAATTCAGTAATAGAGCATTTAAAGTTGATGACGTCATCAAGCCAGGATTTATTCGAATTGCAATGCATTTTATAAATAGTTTACACATGTTTTATTTTCATATTTGATATTATGCATATGCATGATGGGTAAGTATTACGGTGGCCCCAACGACTAGTTTTTCTTAGTGAAAGGTCTTATACTGCCTTTAACTTTTGGTAACTTTCACATTTTAGTTTTGTTATACCGTGTCTCTGAATTGGCAATCACATATTCCACTGAACCTGCTGCAATAATTACAGAGGTTGTCCGTACATTTTTTAGACAATTTTAATGGTACTTACAGAACTAAATTAAATAAATTATTTGTGTTATAAATGTTCCGTTTGGTATCCCTTATTCTAAACTACCTTTCAACACCATAATTTCCATGACAATAATGACATTTGTAGTTTTGGTAACGTTGGCCCATTCTTCTTGAACAATTTTCCAAAGTCCATGAAGAGTTGTCGGGTATGGGTCGACGTTTGGATAACGCGCTTTTTAAAAGTCCAAAAACACCAAAATCCATGGTTGATACATAAAGAGATTTACAAAAGTACATCATTGAAAGGTATCGTACTGATAACCGTTTCTCGTTCCATTTTTGCCAGGAAATGAACAGTGGATTGTGATGTGTGGCTGCTTTCTTTATCTTGATGCCGTTCAACAGATTAATGGCACTGGGGTTAAAAAACTGGTATTTTATGTTTGAACATTTGGAGTAAAATATACTGTTAAAATGTTTGTGGTGGGTTGAACCAATTTTTGGTGCTGCAATAGCTGCAACCATAAGATGATGAAATCTCGTTCTAACATTTGGAACTCCGGTTGAACCATACCATCAAATGTTCGTACTAGATTTCACTGTCTTATGGTTGCAGCTGCCGCAATACCAAAAGATGGTTAAACCCAGCACAACATTTTTAACAGTGTATGTTTCTGATAGTATGTAAAGCTGATATTAATAGTGGTCCCCTGTCTCCTTATTTTTAATATGCCGTTATATGAAAAGCCAGTAACAATCAAAAATCCTTTGCTAAAACTTTCCTTAGATAATTGAAAAGGGTTTTAAGATTTTGTCTCGTCTTTGATGATAATAAATGAATCTGTTTTTATCCTAATCATTTAAACATACCAAAGCTTTATCTATTTTAACAACATTTTCACGTTTCCCCGGATAACTGCTTTTCAAAGCATTCTGCATCATGCTCTACGTCTGGCGATATGTTGTGGAGAAAGATGATGAACATTTTGTTTTTGACATTTTAAAAATTCAAATCAGTGTTATTGATTTTGTTAACAGATGACACTGGTTATTTTAAAGATTTAAAAACAATCATTTGAATTGGAGGATTTTCGTTTACCTTAACAGATCTTACCATTGCAATATTTGAAGAATTCCTTTTTGTTCTTGTGCCCATATTTGGAAAAAAATTCCACTTGAAGCGAGACATTCACGTTTTTTCGCTGTCTTATTGACAACATTACCTACTGTGGCTTTATATATAGAGAAACATGCCTTTCGCAGCGTTTCTTAATAACCGAATGCGAATAATTCTTGTCGAAACGTACAGATATATAGCCTTCCATCCATCGGTCCTTTAAAAGCGCAAGCCCCACCAGTGGCTGAGAGGTTGTGCTCTCGAAGCTGGTAGACGGGAGGTGCTGGGTTCGATCCCAATCGCGCCCGTCGGCCTAATCGTTCGGAGTTTTCGTGGTTTTCTTCGAGCCGTGGATTTATCCATGCGTAAATACGGGTTAGGTTCCCTTAGAAAGACCCCCACGAAGGGCACTCCCCCCGGGCCTATATCCCAAGTGCAGATAATTGGCCGTCAACAATCAACCAACCAACCTTTAAAAGCGCAATTTTTCATGTAAACAAAAATTTCATTTGACTGACGAGAATTCATACTTTCAAAAACCTATTTGCTGTAAAAATTAATTTCTCTATGCGGAAGATTTTTTTTTACACCAAAACAAAGTCGTCTAAAAAATGTTCCAACAGCCTCTGTATAAATACAACTTTGTTCCTATTATGTAGGCGAACAGTTTTAAAATGAATGTTTGTTCTGGAACATTATAGACATTAAAGAGAGCAAATTGTCAGGTTTAGAAATTGAAGCCGTGACATCCATAATCACCCAAGTCCAGCTGAATAGATATTGAGAAAATCAAGAAAAACTGAATATTTCTTGGAAATTTGAACTTGCAAATAAAATTTTTCTCATAGTTACACTTTTCTGAATTACAAATGTCACTAAGTATTAAAAAAAGAAGTATTACAAATAATTTGTCTATAATAAAATAATGAAAATACTGTACTTGTGTTTATTATGGAACTCATTAGTCTGTTAAATTGGTTTGAGATACTATATCTCTGATTTGGAAAAGGAATATACTTATTTTTAAGTAATAATGCCTGGAAATGAAATAATAAACAGTCACTGTGTATAAACTCAGTCTCTATTTTCACAATAATGTAATACAACAAACATATCTTTCCCTCACTTATTAATCAGAATCCCACACTTCACTTCCTGATTCCTCAGCACTGGGAATCTGATATGTACCATACCGGCTCAGAAACATTTTCTTTAACTGTTTCTTCTTTACACAAATTTTAAGTGGTTTTACAGTTATAAGAAACACGTAAAACCAAACAGAAAACCCGAATCGTTTTATCATAATCTGAAAATCTCCTGTCATTAAAAGGGATTGACAATTCTGACACATTAATATTTGTTAGTACTTTCATATTTAACTTTTAAAAGTTCACAGGAATCTGGCGACTTGTCGCTCAACTACGGTTGTGTGCCTTACCGAGAGCGTATCTATGCGTTCAAGGTGAAAGTCTTCGCACTTTTCTGGACTCACTATCGATATCTTCCTTTTCCTTTCCATTGGTGTAGAGCTAGTGTTCGTCTTGTAGAAATGTATAATATCCGGATACTTTGGTAAAGTAAAATAATTTCCGGTGAACCTTAGGGCTAGGTCTCGGGTACGGCACTCTTGTGGGTGTCCACTCTACCCTACTCTCGAGGGAGGAGCCGGATATGTGATCCCGAAACAATGCAGTTTTACCCTATTGTCCTGGTTATTGCTGTCGGAACGACCAGAAATTCACCTTATGGATTTGGATTTGGGTTGGTGGGTGCGTGCGAGTATAGCCCTCTTTGCCCAGTAGTATGTTACCTGGTTGTGATATTGTGTAAAGCAGGCCCTCCTGGCGCCAGCGCATAAGTGCTCCTGTGAGCCTATATCTGGAAAGTGGTTTTACAGTTTTACAGTCGTTTTCTTTAACATTCTGAAGAGACATTAACTTTAAATGATTACTAGTATTATAAATCAGACATTTAATATATGTTTTTCTATTAATATGTTCTTTGTGTTATATTGCATTTAATATGTGTTTTAAATGACTGATTTTTAAATAAGCAAAACGTGTTATTTTTTTTTGTAGAATCATTTTTCTATCATTAAACTCAAATTTTCAGATTTAAAATATTTTGTACTAGAATGGGGCTTTTCAGAAAAATACAAGTCAGAAGCAACTTACCTTTTGAAAACTCATTAGTACTTACTAACCTAGTTGCAGTTGATACATATACTAGATTGTCACCAATAATATTTTTAGTATTAATTCGTTTGACCTGGTTACTTGTAAAACCAATCTGGGATAAATTTATCATTTCCTTCAATTTGACTTCATGATTCGAAAAGCATATAAGATTCTTGAGAGTCCTCTCAGAGTTCTTCGGCACTCCTTCTTCTGGAGCACAACTACTCTCTCATACTCGAAGTATACTTTCAAGAAGGCACGATTTCACTAGAGGCCTGAGAAAATCCGCAAACTTTTATTTGGTTCGCCCAAGATATGAAGCCGCGCGTTCCAAAACAACACAAGTACCTTTTTATGGTCCTATATAAGTTATATATATCGTTGTAATCGTCTAACTGGGCTCTGTCGTTTGAAATTCAAAACAAAACAAGTTCCCGTATCTTCCGCATGTTACTGACGTGTTGAGTTTCATTAGCACACAAGTCCATAGACATGCGTTGTTCTGGAAAGAAAACAGCCGATACGAGTTTAGTGTGACTGTGAATCATAATAGTACAACGTTCCACTGTCGCCGCATCAAGCTTTCCACAGGCGATCTGTTGGTATAGTTTCATGAGCTAGTTTATTGTCATATGAAGTGTTGGTAATTCCCGGTCTTTTATTAATAGCAATATGAGTGATGTTTCTGATGATGATAGGCCTGTGCCTAAAATATTTGATGATAAAAACTTGGAGAGAGCATATAGAGCTGAAATTCCCCTGAAAGCTGCTAAAGCCAGGGATATTGAAAAATACCTGTCCTAAATTTTACCTGCCTAGCAACCTTACTTTTAGAGACTTCGACGTTAAAGAAAATGTTAATTTCAAAAAGTGTTTTAATTAGATTCATTCCGGATTTTTATTTATTTGATTTAACCTTTAAAGGCATGGGCGGCATTCTGAGTGCGCCACTCAGTGAAAACACAGTAGTTTATTCTAAAATTATTACCTGACTAACATTTACGCTTCATTTACATTCTTCCCAATGTCCCTTTAATGTTCAACCAATGTTCATAATTGAAGTTCGCAATTGTTTCAGCTCTGTTTCATTATTTTTATTGGTTAGTCCCCACTGATGTATGGAATATGCCGTCCATGTATTCCATATTATTACTTAATTAATATAATTTTTTTATAAATGTGATGTATTACTTTTATACTACTACTAAACATTAGACACTATTTTTCTTTAGCATTAAAAGTCTATATTTAGGCTATAAAATGTGATGACGCATGGAGTACCCGTGTCTTTATGTTACTACAAACCGTACGTGTTACATTAATTTCAATTAATCTTTTTTTAATTTCATACTTATTACTTTTACTACTGCTTGACATTGTATTGAACAAGGATATCACCGATGGCGCATAGAGTGCGCCGCTCGTGTCTTTACCTTACTACAAACCCACAGTGTATTTAAATGTTAAAGACTGTTAATATAGACTTATTTACTGATAGTGAAAGCATTCTTAGAGGGAAAAACAAAATAACTGAACTTAAAGGCAAACCTGATTTCGCTATCTAGTAAATGTATATTTACTCAATTGTTAATTTAATCATTGCATATAGAAAAACTGTCATACAGTAATGTATATGATGCAATCATTATTGAGAGAAGGATTGGGGATAACAAAATACGTACGGCGTTGAACAAATGTGTGAAATGTAAAAGGTACAAATCAGAACAAATGTCATGGGAATCCATACCTCTACCAGCTGTTCGCGTAGACAATTGTGCTGTATTTACCGTTAAAGGATTGATTTAGCACGGCCTTTATTTCTGAAAATAATGAAAAAGGTTTGGAATGCATTGTTCACCTGCAGCAGTGTACAGGACTATTTATTTAGAACTTGTCTTCTCATTATCAGCGGAATATTCACTTTCAGCTCTGAGACGTTTAGCTTGGAGATGAGAGTCTGAAATAATTTATTCTGACAACGGGGGGGATTTCAGAGGTGCGTTTAACGAGTTTTCAAAATTCGAATTGAATGCGATAGAGAAGGACACGAATACACAAAGAATATTCTGGAAATTTAACCATCCTACCGCCTTCTGGATGGAAGGTTTGCGGGAAAGATTAGTTTGCATCATAAAAGAGCATCTTAGACGCACATTGGAAAAAAAAACGATGGAATAACTTGAAACTATATTTTGTGATTGTGAATTAATTGTCAACTATCGACTGCTAACATATGTAATAGAAAATTATAAAGATTTAATTCTCTTAACACCTTCAATATTTCTAAAAGAAAATCGTTATTCTGATGTGACCGATATAGAACAGGTTGACATGTAATTAGGTATCGCGCGAAGCTTTTTTCGGGATTTAAAAAGTCGTTTCAGAAGTGAATATTTAGGGCAGTTAGTAAAGAAACATACTTAAAGTAAAATTACTCGAGAACCTGAAACTGAATAAGTTGCCATAATAGGAAAAGCGGCTATCGTGGCTAACGGCTATCGTCTTCGGCAAAAGTTGTCGAAAAAATCCATGGTCGTGATAGGAATGTTTGGACAGTTACACTTGAAACGTAGTCAGAAATTTTTATAAGACCTATTCAACGTATTTATGCGTTTCAGATTAAAGCTAAGGAGATTTCTTCGTCTGTAGGTTTTGACCTCATAGGTAAGAAGGTATATTATGACCTGCATAACGTCGTAATCCATCATATTGTGAGAAAACCTTAAAAAGAAAACGTACTTCACCAGGTCGTATAATTTAGGTTCCGAAGTAACTTGATCTTTTTCATTAAGGAATTTATGCTTTTGAGTCGTTTGCTAGGGACTCAAAATTGGGCGTAAGAGAGGATATTGCGTAATCTTTATAGTGTCTGTTCTAGTTTTTGACAGAAATAAGAATATTCTATCAGTAGAGATGTAGATTCTGTTCTGTGTGGTAAAGAAATATGTAATCCATTTTAATAAGTAATATGCTTGGATTTTTTAAAAATAAATGTCATTGTGCCATTATCTCAAGTGGGTAGTTTCTGCATTTTTCAAGCAAACGATATATCGGGTAGATCTGTAATAACTGAGCAAAGTATTTTTTGATAATTTTTTAGCAAACGTTCTTAGTTGAACGTGTTTATTTTAACAAAGCTAGAGGTCCTTGACTGAAAAATTTTTCACTCAGTTAACTCGGTTCGGAGACCATATTACCCGAATGAACATGCCCATTTGTTTGATAATTTCTCTTGAAATATGTAATATGTAGAATCTTTAAATGCGAGATTATATTAACATTTATTATCAAGGTTATTTTTAAATTGTTATACACTTGCTTACTTACATTTGACATGTTATACACGCATTTATTGTACAATTTTTCCGTGAAAAAGAAGGTTCAAATTATCATTTTTTAAAAGATTCTTTTTCAACTGAATAAATAACTATATATTATTCATCTGATTATAAACAAGGGTTTTGTATAAAAATGTCTAGTTTTGTTTTATAAAAGAAAATCGTAAGATCATGCAACTGAAAAGCGGAATTGAAAGCAAAAAGCGAAAATATCTTTTGTTGAAATATATTGTAAGGTTCAGAGATTACAAATCTTTACATATTTTTTTTTATTCTGCTGGTTTTATGAACAAACTTTCGTGAGAATCATGAATCATTGTAATCGCTAAAAACAAAACAAAACAATATTTGAAATTTATTGTTATATGTATTAAGGTCTTTCCATATCGGCACTCCGAATGTTTTCCTAATGGTCTACGTTTTCTTTGTTTATCAAAAACGATTTGCGTTCTCAGAGGGTTCAAAATAATTCCGCTTCCATAGGTAAATAGATTTACGTGTATAAATCATGCAGAAACATTTGTGAATTGTGAACTATTGAGTAAATATTATAGTTTTAAAGGTTTAACTTAAAATTTTGAAACTTTACCTTCGTTAAAAAGACAATAATACTAATCATATTTCCGAGTATTAAGAGCCTACGCTAGTCAGCCGACATGCAAGCTAATGTTAACCAACAGAAGCATTCAACGCGATGGCACTCGCAAGATAATGTTAAACAATGTCAGCGTTCATTACAAATTAGTTGTTTTAATTTAAATATTGTGAATGTTTTTTTTGTATAGGATAACTAGGTTAATGTCTAACCAGTTGGTTTTGTACCTTTGGGATTTTAGTTGTCGTCTTTTTAACTGAGGATGCTTTCAATTTCTGAACTGATTCCGAATTTGAATACACAGGTGCGTACAGGTTCAACACAATTTTTGAACAGAATTTATCGTCACTTTTTTACAATTGCATTTATAGCATATACATATTTCATTAACTTTAGTGAAATGCAATTTGCATAGATATTTTATCCAATGCAAATGTAACATAAGAGAGAAATTACTTATCGATATCACCGAGGTATATTTCATTTTGTGTTTGCATCTACTCCTTTAAATTTTACTTTGTTAGAGGTTTACTGAAGACAGCAAACGTAAGAGATATAGTATTATCATGAAAGACTTAGTTAAAGAAATCATAAAGTAAAAAGTTCCTTAAAATAAATGAGATAAATAGAGTGCAATTCGAAAAATAAAATGGATCTACAGAAAAATTTCATAAATTTAAGTATAGATTTGAGGTATTTTAATACACAGAAAATATTTCAATGGAAACGCACACAACAACTGTAATATCGAGTTTGTTTAGCTAAACTATATAATTTATTGAAAAATCTATTGAAAAAGCTATTATCATTCGAAAACACAATCGCCTTATAATGGTGAACAATTTCTTCAATCTAAGTTAATTTTTTAAGTAACTTTTTCAATCTTCCTTAAAATTATGCAAATTTAAAAGCTATTTGATTTTTACATTTTACTTTAAGCAACGGTAATAGTAAAAGTATATAAAGTCAATTAAGTTCCAAAGATAGGTTATTCCAGCACATAATTCATATAAAAAAATAAAACAATTTGTCAATTCATCAGTGTTAAACGGAGCAGAGAATGCAAAACTAAAATTATCGCTTTCATAAGTTAAGCTTTCTGGTCTCGATAAAACAGATTTTATTTATTTAATTTAAATCTTTCATGCATAAAGAATCGTTTAGCACTAGTGCAAAAATTTTAAATTTTTTCTTTGTAATATTTTGCCTCCACCCTTGCAACTGCTAACAACCTTCTAGAGTTTTAATTTTTACATATAATGGTTGCGGTGATCATATTTGATCCCTAATCTTAGTCCAAAATATGGTGTAGCGTTTATCTGCGTAATTAGCATTTATATTTAGTTTCCCTACATGCGCATATATGTATTAAATGTTTCTTTCTTGATTAATGTATAAATATACATTTGAAACAGAGAAATAACAGTATCTTTTTGCTTGAAAATTTTAATAACCACTAATCTATAAACTTGTATTTAGGTTTTAAATTTTTTTGTTTTATTTAAAACAAAACAAAACAAAAATACGGTTTCTTTGAAACTCTGCTTAAACAGTAGGCAAACAATATGACTTTAAAATTTGTTTTTCGTATAAAATACGCATATGTGTGTAGGTATTCGAGTAAGAATGCTAAAAAGTATAAAACATTAAAGAAAATTCCATTACAATATATATATATATATATATATATATATATATATATATATATAAAGTTCCATTTATAAATTTTCTTGTCTACTTCATATTAACTTTAAAATTTTCAAATATCTTAAAAAATCATATTCTTATCGACTTACAATAAAGAGCTTTAGATCACTACGAATTATGTTCTGATGAAATGCTTTTAAAAAACTGCAATAAATCTCTTTTATATTTGATCTGTAGTGAAGAAAAAAACAATAAAATTAAGAAAATTATCGATGAAAAAAAAATATTTTTCCTTTTGCCTTTTATTTTCAACGAAAGTGAAACTTTGCGATTTAGTTTCTTATTTTAGAAATGTAAAAATAATTACATTTCTATGCTAGATACATTGTTTTAACTAAGTGAAACATGTCATGGCGTAAGATTTCTTCCAATTTCAGAAATTAAAAACCATTACACAACAAAATTGACGAGGTAAATTGAAACCCCACCTCGTCCAATGAATTAGTTTTCGAAAAGAATTGTTTTTTAATGTGTCGTTTTGCTCTGAATTCATAATTTTATCTTTCTTTATAAAATATTTTTACAATAAATTTTCCAATCATGAATCGTAATTACAAAGAAATAAAATCTCCATTTTTGCTTTTTGAAACATGCGAAAACCTCTCTTCATATCAATATTTATTTTCTTCCTTTTTACCATAAAATACCGAAAAACATTTATTAAGAACTATCAGACGTGTACGGAGTTGCTGGTACTAATATTAGTGACCTCCAGTTTATATATATTAAAAAACCGAAGTAGACTAAAAAATACAGATATCTATGAAAATGGGTTTTGTGCGTTTAGGACCCCATAAATCCGTAAAATGACAATCACTATCACGTTGGCTCTTCACTATAACGGGTGTCGTGAGCCTTGCGTGCATAAAGTATTAATACAGTAATCACTACAATGGTGCCTTCCCTATGATGAGGTACTGCAAGCTTAGCCGATAAATCGTTAATATGCCGATCACTTTAATGTGTTTCCTTTCTATAACGGTAATCGTCAGCTAACATGGAAATTAACTATAACGCAAAATTCAATATAAATAAAATGTGTTTAATTAAGGAATCGAAAATCCTTGGTGCATTAGGATTTATTGTGCATTAGGATAATTATTGTGCATGAGTGTATTAGGATACGCCAATAAATTGAAGACTGTGAAAAGGTTATTTTACTTTATGTACGTATCCGCGCTCCAAGTATAATTAAAAATATACAAATGCTAAAATTGTATACGAGTTATAAAAGTAATGGAGTTAATTATACTCCAAACCACGCACGTTAAAATATGCCAACTGGTCTTTACGAGAGGGAACTGTGACTACATCTGTAGGTTTTCAGATCCCTCGAGTTCTGGTACAGCAAGTACGGCTCGGTACATCCCGACTTAAGGCCTCGGGCTTCGTTCCCTTCTGGGTTTCCAGCTCCGAAGCTGTTGGGGGACGCCGGCCCGTCTCCAAGTGTCTCGTGGTGACTCCTCTACTGGGTTTCACCGCGTATCGCAACGACTTACGTCATTGACACGTGGGTTTAAGGTTAGAAGGTCTGCAGGTGGCGGTCCTCTGGCCGGCCGAAGCGCTGCAGGGCTACAAGCCTGGCTACAAGCAGGCTAAACACTTATGTCCACAGGCTACAAGCATGTAGGCGCGATAAAAGTCCCTCAGGACTTGGGTTCGGTGGTCGTCTACGCGCAGGGCGCTCCTTCAGGGCGCCTGCGGCGCAGCTTATTTTTTTTATCCAACCAAGTTTACAGTTTTTATATATTAAAATTTTAAAATTAATGTTCTAAAAAAATATGAATTGTACCATATGAATTTTTTAACAGAAATCGATTTCTTAAAACTTGAAACATGCGAATGAATCCAAAATTACGGCTTTTTCACCCAAGTAGATGTTTAGTTATGCTTAAAAATATGACCGCATTGCAGTTTGTTTTGCAATTATTAAAGAAATTTATCAGTAGGAGTTTCATACTTTACATAACTTTTAAATTAGATCACTGAATGACATCCTGTTTCGCAGAGTTTGAGAATATTATTGAAATGTTCACCTTGGAACAGTTTATGTATATGTGGACCAACGAAAATTACCTAGTTAATTTTGTCTTCACTAAAACGTGGAAAGTCCTATTCAAATGCTAAACTGCTTCCCTAGTCTTATCCATAGCCTTTGCAAAGTTTTTCTACAGACCCAGTTTTACACGCAGATCACGGAGCATTATTTTGCTGAATTCGAAAAGTGCATCATCTATAACATTAGGTTTTCCAGATTGAATTGATTGGCAAATCTTTTTGCTTGTAGTAACATGCCTTGGAACGGCTATCTATACAGACACAAGAGTCAACACAATTTGGTGTAGCCTTGTTGTAGTACAAATAATATGACAATAACCTTGAGATCACCGGAAATCCACCATTTAAACTTGCACTAGTTTACTCTCCAAAACCGCTTCTATATGTTCAAATACATTTCTTTCATGTAAGCTACATAACCAAAGAAAAGCGATGAGAACAAGTTAATATTATACAGAAGGACAGCCTTTAGACTTAAATTTCAAGAATTGTGAACAATCTTCAATCATCAGTTTTGTTGTCAATTTTCAGATCTGCCATAAGACTCTCTATATTACAGAAAAATATCAAATTATTTTTACTTTTCAGAAACGGAAGGAATGATATATGGCAAGTTACTGAACTCAATCACATTTACCGTCTGGTGAAGACAATTCTACTGCTGCAGTCTAGACGCCAACAGTTTTACTTAAAGTTTAGGTGATTCTAGATTTCTAACTACATCATTCAGATCACATTGCATTTTTATGGTGCTGTATAGACTCCTCATTACACCGAGAATCAGGATCTTTTGATCTACTCTGTTTTGAAGGTGATGGAATATCATTGTAATCACTACTGTCCTCGTCACTTACTGTATAAGTCTGAGGTGTGATCGGAAAGGCAGTCCGACTTCGTGAGGCACATGCTTTGTAGCCGACACGTTATGTTAGGATATGTCAAGGAAGACTTTTTCTACTTGGAAATATTATGTTTGAATAGAGTTGTCGTACGAAAATAACAATCATTTATATGGTTTGGTGGTTATCTCTAGATCATGGGTATAGCAAAACTCCCTGGTGATGTTTTTATGATTCAATCAGGAGTGAAGACTCGAGACGCAAGATATGCTACATATATGAGGAGCCCAGGGCTTGTTCTGGTCTCCGATTTTACAACCAAAGTACAGACTGTAAGTCTTGTTAATCATTGACGTTACTGGTCGCTTTTGTGATTTCAAAGCTACCTGTCCAAAATATAGCAAAACTGTCAGCAGAGTTTACGCATTTGAGAAGCATTTTGAATCACATGAATTAAACTTAACTCGAGTACTATTATGACACTGTTGTATCACTGTTTTCAGCTCACAAAAACAACACCGATGGTACAGACAGTGAGTTTCAATTTCTCACCGCAGCCACATTTTCCGCTGCTTCATTCCCTACAGTAGTAATTGTGATAATATTCAAAAGAAACATATTAAACTTCATAGCTTGGCTTTTCCGCTTGGTCTGAATCTCATTCTTTGATTTTATTGATTCTCAAGGAGAATGCTGTTATACGAAGTTGTGTAAGTCGTTTAAATTCCAATTAATTATATAAGAAATATAATTTATTTTTTAAAACTTACATAAATATTGTGTGATACCATACTTTAAAATAGTGTTTTGAAATTTCAAAATTTCCATCTAAAAATTTAAAAGCAAACTTTTCTATTTTTTACTGTTTTTGTATTCTCTGTATATTATTTATACACAAGTGCTTAACAGAATAAAGTTAAAAATAATGATAAATGATGATAATATAAAATTCTCAAATAATCATAAAGTTTACAAGTGCTATGAAATGGAAAAGGCACTTTAATTTACTTTAAAATATTGAATACAGCAGACACCTAAATATAACACCGTTAATGATTTTGACCTTATACATTATTTTTAAACGTTATCCTCCTTTTCCTCAAGTTTTGAATGGCTCTGAAAAACAACAATCGACTGTAACTTGATTTGTGTTTAATACCAGAAAAAGAGACGAAGTTTAAATCTAGTTTTATCCCATTTCACATTTTTCTAACTTTAAGTGTGATAAATGGTGAACACTTCTTACAGTGCGTCGATTCAGTTTAAGATTATAAATTTGAAAATACAAAATTATCTTTGAGAAATTGTTTTATACAAATAAATTTCAGAAGTTTTAGATAAGTTAACCTCTGTAAGTTTAAAAATTTTTAATGATAATATGATGATTTTTATAAAGGGATAAAATATAAACATTCAAATTAAACTTTTAAACGAATGGTAAATGTTAATTTATATTGTACTCAAAGAAACTGTTTTTAAGTTTACAATCACAATAAAATAGAGAAACAGCTTTTTTATTCAAAATATTAAACGCAAAAGTTGTTTAAAAATAAAAAATATGAATAATTTTAATTTTGATATTTCATTTATACCATTATCCTTCTTTTATTCAAGTTTTCTCAAGGTCTGGTAATAGCAGTCTATTTTAACGAAATATACATTTAATGACAGAAATATGCATGGCGTTTAAAAAACTTTTATCCCCTTCGCTTAATTGTAACTTTATTTCTGATAAATGTCAAACAGTTCTTTAAAATGCTTAAATACTATTTTGAGAGAAAAATCGTGACAAAATCAAAGTGTGCGTCGAAAAATGTTTAACTATATATATATATATATATATATATATATATATATATATATATGTCAGAATGGCAACAGTACATCCAAGCAGAGTTCTAGCGCGGTGGACAACAGCGCCGCCTTCTTTTGATAAGAACAGACGACAGCGCCACCAAGGCTTCAGCGGAAAAACTTCCCGCCAGCAGGAGAAGACGAGTTGATTTGGAAGGAACAATACGTAGTGACTGTAGCTAAACGAAGTATAACAGAAGTGTAATAGAGAAGATGTATTGGAACGACGATTAGAGCTTATTATTATATTTTTGTACATAGTAGTGTAAATAGTTTAATATAACATCTTAATTAATTTAAAGTGTCTTCTTTTATTGAAAGTAATCACCTTTATTTATTAAATAACTCTTCATATTTACATGGGGAGCTCGCCGGTGGAATTCTGAGTAAACGGAACACACCTAGACAAATGCGACGCCACTTGGAATTCTAGCAGAATGTTTTCCTAAACCAGCATTCAAGATGACGAAAGCCAGATAATTTGTTTTTTGTTTACGCATTATTTACAGTGCTAAAATGACGACGCAGAAATTGTTCTACGATAAAGGAAAAGAAAAAATAAAGAGAGACTGAAGCAGCCTTTGTTCTTATATGACGTGCCAACGGAGAATTATGTTTTCTTCATTCTATCTAAAGGATATATTTTGCGATGAGTTCATTTTTTTTTCTTCTCTTTCTTTTGTATATTTCAAAATTAATCATGAAACTAGTGGAGATAGCTGAACTGGAAACTGTTTTAAAGAATGAAAAGACAAATAAGATTAAACTTTTATATCGATTTTTATATGATAATGACGGAGATCGTTCGAATAGGAAAAGAATACGGGAATTTACCGGTTTTAATCTTGTCACAGATTCGGATGAGTTTAAAAAGAAAGTCGATAAAATTAAAGCCGAATTTTCTTTGAATGATTTAATTACTTTATGCAATCTACTCTGTGTTGATAGCGAGGGAAATTTAGTTGAGATTGCTACACGTTTAATTACGTATCTTTCAGACTTAACATAGCTACAAGCTAATATCTTACAAAATGAAAGTGACGTAGAATCTGACTTTGAGTTAAATCCTGATAATGTTGAAAATAATCAAAGTAATGTACCGGTTTCGAGTGTTTTAAGCACTCACGAAGAATTTTCTCATTCTGCTAACAAGCATTTTCCAGTTCAAAATGTGTTACCAAGTACTACTGTAAATTTTCATGATATCGAAACTGTTCTTGCGCCGTTCGACGGCAGTTCTTTTCAAAGTATTCGTAAATGGTTTACCGATTTTGAAGATGTAGCTAATATTTTTAATTTGTCTGAACTGCATAAATTTTTGTTCGCCAAAAGATCCTTAAGAGGTAAAGCGCTATTATTAGTTCAAGCAGAGAGTCACATAAATTCATGGAATAAGTTGAAAGAGTTGCTTCTTTCCGAATTTGGGGAATTATATAATTCTGCTGAGTTACATGAAATTTTAAATGCGCGAAAATTAAATGAAAATGAGTCATTGGATGAATATTTTCTAATCATGAAGTAGTTGGGTTCACGCGGTAATATCGAAGATTCTGCTCTTATGCAATACATAATTAAAGGTATTCCTGGTACTGTTTTTCAGAAATCTATCCTTTATGAATGTAAAACTATCATGGAATTTAAACAAAAGTTAAAAATTTACGACAAAATTCGGCATGATTTTCTCAAGAATAAGCGCCATTTTCAAGATGAAAACCCGAAACACAATGAAAAATTTGCTCCTAAATTTACATCTAAACCTGATAATGCTGAGTCATCATTTAATTCCCAGAATTCCAAAAATCGTACTGTTAAGTTCTGTTACAATTGTGGCCAAAAAAATCACGTGAGTATAGACTGTAGAAATAATGATAAAGGTCCCCTCTGTTTTTCTTGTAATGTGTATGGTCACAAATCATTTCAGTGTGATAAAACAAAAGATGTAAAAAATTCGAATGATTGTTCTCAAGTGAATGTTGTAACGAGTTCTCAAAATTTAATTCTTAAAGATGTTAAGCTGTATTCATTAAATTTACTTTCGTTAATTGATACTGGTAGCCAACGCACAATTTTGAAAAGAAGTAATTATAATAAAATTAAAGATTTTGTAAAATTAGAAGCAACAGATATGCGTTTAACTGGATTTGGTAAAAATTCATACATCCCATTTGGTTCTTTTCAAGCAGAAATCGAAATCTATGATTCTAAATTTCAAACCTCTGTTTTTGTGATTGATGATAATTCCATTGATTTTGATATGATTATTGGTACTGACGTAATTAATCAAGGTATTCTAATTATTTCTGGCAATGTTGTAAAAATAAATAAATATGAAAATGATTCTAACAATTCTTTGGTTCATGTTATTAATTCAAGTGATGTAATGGTAACTTCTAAATTTAACCCTTATTCTGCCACACTCCAAAATAGTTCCTCGCGAATTCAAAACAAGAACAAAAATTTGCCATTTAACTATCCTATCACAGAAATTCAAGAATTACGCTCAGAAAATCAAAATTTGATTGCCCAGGTTAAAGAAGCCGAAATAAACTATAAAATGTTAGAAACAGAAGTACTTGAATTAAAAGAAGCATTTTTGTCGGAAAAAGCAAAAACAAGAATTACGATAACATCCTTAGAATCTCAATTGTGTGAGATGGAAATTAAATTAGAACAAGAAGTAGCAGAAAGGCAAGAGATCGCCAGATCACACAGAAAATTAGAGAGGCGCCTTCACGATATAAAATCCCAATTAGATGAAGAAAGAAAATGTTCTGAAGGATATAAAGTACGTTTAGAGAAAGCCAAACATCGTTCTAAACAATTAGAAAAGCAGTTGAAGAATCTGAAGACGACTGTTTCAAAATAAAAGATTCCAAAAGAAGAATTCAAAGAGAGTTAGATAATTCCCAGGAAGAATTCGAAAATTTGATGCAAGAATTTATTACACTTAAGAAACAAATTAAGCGAAGTAACAATTCTAAAAACCTCAAGAATGATTCAGATTACGCAGATTTTGAAAATAAAGAAAAAATGGCATGTTTCTCCAAAAATGAAAACAAAACGAATTTAGAAGTAAAAAATGAAGAGCATTTGAGAAAAATTAAGAAAATGTCAAGTAATAAGAAATTGATTACTAATATTTCTAAAATTAAAGCTGTCTATAAACCATCAGATGACTTTGAAGATGAATCAGACAAAAATTCTTTTGAAGATTTTGTAGTTAACAAATGGAAACTAAAATTTAATAAAGAGAAGCCTGGTGATAGAAACTCTCTCCTGAAAAAAAGTAGAAATAAATTTGATGTAAATTCTGAAGATGACACCGAAATTTCCGTAGATGACAATTTTACCGATTTTGACAAGTATGGTATCGATCCAGACAAACCCCTTAATTCTGAAGATGATGTTTCATTCCGAAGAAATGACGAAGCTTTATCTAGTTGTGAATATGAATTGTGATGAAAGAAGAAAGAAGCCTAAGAACAAAAAAGAGAGACGTAAGACGAATAAGTAGATAAGACGTAAAAGAAAAAAAAAGAAAAGACGAATACAAAAAAAAAAAAGATGATGCAGAAGAAACATTTTGTAACGATGTTAATGTGGCGTTTAGTGCTGTCAATTCATATGATGAAACCGTGGTCAACCACGTAAAAGATGAAATTCAACGCTTTTTTTTTTTATTCTTATACTGTACATATTTTCTATATTTTTGTCTTATATTATTACACGACGTCTATCATTTTATTATTCAAGTATATTTTTGTGTTTTCCATCTTTGTCAAGAAATATTCTATTATTATTTTATTTTCAAGTGTATATGTATTAATATTTATTTCATTTCAATTTGGTTTACGAAGATCAGTTTATGAAAATTTTTAACATGTATACAGTAAGACGAAATTATGTATTCAGTTAAATTCATACGACGAATATGTGGTAATATTAAGATGATAAGGTGATTTTAAGATGAATGTTACGACTATAAGATGACGACGAATTTTTAAGACGATCCAAGACGGTCTGATGACGATGAAGACGAACAAACAAAGAAAAATCATCACCAATATTCATCTGTTGCTATATATATTTGTTTGAAAAAAAAAATGTTTGTTTTCCCTTGCTGTTGCTTTTTTTCCTTTTCAATTTTCAGTTCCTGGCAACGTCGCCATGAGGTCATGGCATGCAGAATGGCCGAGTGTCAGAATGGCAACAGTACATCCAAGCAGAGTTCTAGCGCGGTGGACAACAGCGCCGCCTTCTTTTGATAAGAACAGACGATAGCGCCGCCAAGGCTTCAGCGGAAAAACTTCCCGCCAGAAGGAGAAGACGAGTTGATTCGGAAGGAACAATACGTAGTGACTGTAGCTAAACGAAGTATAACAGAAGTGTAATAGAGAAGATGTATTGGAACGACGATTAGAGCTTATTAATATATTTTTGTACATAGTAGTGTAAATAGTTTAGTATAACATCTTAATTAATTTAAAGTGTCTTCTTTTATTGAAAGTAATCACCTTTATTTATTAAATAACTCTTCATATTTACATATATATATATAACCAAAAAAACTGTCGAGTATTATAACACATAATCTAGTTCAAAATTACGACAAATAACAATAACATATAAAACATTCAAATAAACCTTTTTAGAATATACTAGTGCTATGAAATAATAATAGGTTTTCTAAATAATACAACGGTTTTTGAAAAACCGCTAGTACTTTTGGAATTTAAAATTTATTTTAAAACTATATCCTTCTTTTCTACAAATTTTATCTAATTCTAAAAACATCAGTAAGTTTTTACTTGATTTTTACTTGAATAATTTAAATTATAAAATAATAATGATAATAATTTATATTCTAAAATTATAATAATGATTTGTATTATAGTATAAAAGTAGTATATAATAATAATAATTTATAATATAATAATAATAATAATAATAATAATAATAATAATAATTAATAAATTAATAAACAAAAATAAAAGTAATAAAAATAAATTAATTAATTAACAAAAAAATTTTTATCCCTTTCCGCATTATTGTAGTTTTAAAGCTGATAAATAGCGAACTCTGGGACCAAGTCTTTTAGGGTCCCTCAGCAATGGTTTATGTTGTGTCAACGCTTCGTTTAAAAAAACTTAATTTCTAAAAAAAGAAAAAAAAAGGAAAAAAGTAAAGAAACCACTCTACTTCTAAAAGGATAATAATACTCTGAAGTGATGAAAGAAAAAGTCATGTTTTAAGTGTCTATCTTTCACTTTTTTTCCTTTTGGGATTCCAAATTGTCCAATATAACGCTCTTTTGCAGTATTTTTACCCTCTTTTGCTCGAGACCAAAAGTTGAAAAACATCATTAATATAATACCCATTTCCCACCTCTGCCTCCCAATCGCAATCTCAAATTAAAGAAAAGACTTATTTTTCAGTTTGAGGTCGCAACGGTATACATCTACAGTATTCGTTTTCTTAGAAATTAAAGTGGACCCCGTACTGTCCTACTTTCAGATACAGTAGTTTAAGTAAGAACTGAGATCCAACCCGGCCGCCGTTGCCCGGGATCGTGATAACCTAAAATATATCTAAAATCAGTCTTGAGTGATTTTATATATTTAAACGAAAATCTTTCTAAACGTACTTAGTGTTTGGAAGCACCACTAACTTCGGCAGCGTAGACTCTCAAGTTTGCATATTTTAAAATAACGTGTATAAAATAAAATTGTATAAATATGTAATTAAATGCATCTGTATATAAATAAAAATGTATATTAGAATTATTTTAATTGTTTTATGCGGCTTGAATAGTTCTATTTTCTTGGAATGTTTATAAAGTATTTTTAAATTGTACGTAAAATATTTTTGAATACGTCTAAAAATAAGAAGGCTCAAGCTTTTGCTATTAAAATTTATTTTACATGTTTATCCTTTCTTTCTACTAGTTTTATCTATGTTTTAAAATAACAGTCCATTTTAACTTGATTTACGTATAATACTAGAAAATAGAAAAATGTTTAAGAAATATTTCTATTCTTATCCGCTTTATTGAAACTTTAAACCTGATAAATAGCGAAGAATTCTTAAAAAGCTTAGATTCTGATTTAATAATAAAAATTACTTAGTGGCTGAAAATGTTTTTTAAAAACATTTTGACTAAATTGACATCAGATAAGTGTTATCATACTAATCTATATCAAAAACATAATATAGTATTTATAATAATTTCTAAAATCCTCAAAATATCTTTTTTTTCAAGTTTACAAGTGTTAAATAACAAATAAGGAATAGAAAATGGGAAAGATGCTTATATAAAATATAATATGAATAGAAAATAAGATTTTTTTTATTTTGAAAGTTATTACATCATACTTTTAAAAATAACAATTTTTATTCTTATTCTTTTAAAATTTAAATCTAAAGTTGTATCTGGGTTTAAAAATTACAGTCAATTTTTTAATATAATTTACGTGTAATATCAGAAGAAGGAAAAAAAATAAAACTACTTTTATTCCTCTCCGCATTATTATTGCTATAAATTTGATAAGCGGTGAATAAATTTTAAAAGGATTAGATTCTGTTTTAAGAATTAAAATGGTGATATTCCAAAGTCAGTGTTTTGTTTAAAGCATTTTTGTAAATTTGACATTAGTTTATTGTTATCATACATACTCTAGACAAATGAATGATAAATGATATTGATAATAACTTGTAAATTATTCAAAGACAACCTTATACCGGTGCACTGAGACAAATGACACTTTCAAATCTGAGTAAATCGATGTTTTCATTTTGTTATGAAACTTTTTGTTTCAAATATGACAACCCAATGCTTTCAATTCTGAAATACCAGAAATGCTCAGAATACTGAAACATGAACATACTCAAAACTACGCACATAGAGGTAGTTCATATTCATTTTTGAAACATGGACATACTCAAAAATGATTAGTATCAGTTCAAACTGATTTTTGAAACATGGATATTCTCAAAAATCGGCACATAGAAGTCAGTTCATACACATTTTTGAAACATGGAAATACTCAAAAATGAGCATACAGAAGTCAGTTCATACTCATTTTTGAAACATGGACATACTCAAATATGAGCACATGATGTTTTATTCTTGTGTGTGTGCATGTTTTCAGAAATTAGTATATACAGGTTTCAAACTTGAGTAATTTTGATTCGGAGCCATTTTGATTATGCGACATACTCAGACTTGAGTATTTTTTCTCAGTTTTGAAAATGTCTCTTTAGAGTGTGCCATAAAAGTAGTAAAAAGTATTTTTAACATTAAAAATTTGATCAACGGGCTTCTAAATATAACAAAGGTAATGATTTGGCTTTTGAAACTTATTCTTTTCTTAAAGTTTTACCATGTTTTGAACGCAGCAGTCACTTTGAAATTAATTTTATGTATAATATCAGAAAGAAGAAAAAAAAATCAAGATATATTTATCCCTATTCGCAATATTGTAAACTTAAAGCTCATAAATAGTAATCAGTTCTTGAAATACGTAAATGCTATTTATGATTAAAAATGCGGGTAAAACAAAGTCTCTGTCGGAAAATGTTTTGTTCAAATAATTATCATAAATTTTGCGTAAGTTAACCTGTGGAAAGTTTATAATTTAATTCATGAACAAAAAGTTTTTATAACAAGTTTAAACAAAAGTTAAGTATAAAAGCATTTAAAAGCCTGATAAATCATAATATATAAATTATTCAAAGTAGGAATTTTAATGTTCGCAAGTGCTTAAAAATAAAAAAATGACGCTTTTCTACTTAAAAAAGGGGAAAATTCCCTTAAAATATAAATCCGAATTCTTTTGTTTTTAAAATATATTTTAACACCTTTTCTAGTTTTATCTGAATCTGAAAATAAAAGCATATTTTAATTTGATTTACGTTTAGTGTCAGAAATATGAAAGATGTTTTAAACTATTTTTTTCTTTTGTATTATTGTAACATTAAAGCTGATAAATAGCGAAAATTATTTTAAAAATAGAAGCTGTTTTGAGAGTAAAAATATAAGAATAACAATGTCAGTGTCGGAAAAAAAAGTTCAAAGTATTTAGAGAAATTTGACATCAGATGTGTATTATCATATAGAATTTTGATTAAAAACATTATAAATCATAACATAAAAATCTAAGAATAATAATACAAATTACCAATGCAAAGAAATAGAAAACTAACTCTTTTCTAACATTAAATATTAAATACAGCAACCGTCTAAAAATAACAATGTTGTTTTTTATGTTTTTAAAAATTTATTTTAAAATTTTATATTCCTTTTCATTAAATTTTTATTGGATCTGAAAATAGCATTGCAGTTAATTTTAACTTGAATTATGTACGATACCTGTAAAGTGAAAAATAAAATCTAAGCTTTTTTTCTCTCTTTCTTCATTATTGTAATCTGCAAATTTTATTATTTGAACGATGAATAGAAAGTTTCCTTAACAAGTTAAAATAAAAAAAATATTTATATTGAACTTTAATAATCATTGTAAATAATAATACGCAAAGAATCAGTTTTGAAGTTTACAAATAATATGAATCAGAAAAGACACATTTTTTTTCATTCAAAATGAAATGCAGCAGTCATTAAAAAATAACATCTTTAATGCTTTTGCATTTAAAATTTAAATCTTTATCCTTCTTTTCTTCATGTTTTATCTTAGTATGAAAATAACAATCGATTTTAACTTGATTTTATATGTAATACCAGAAAAGAAAAGAAATTTAAAACTACTTTTATCCCCTCCGCATCACTGTAACTTTACACCTTATAAATGGCAGACAATTCCTAAACAGCTTAACAGCTTAGATCCTATTTTAAAAATAAAAATGTGTTAATACCAAAGTAAGTGGACGAAAATGTTTTGCTTGAATTATTTTGAGAATTTCGACATCATCTAATTGTTTTCATACAGAATTTACACCAATAACGTGATAATAAGTTGTAAAATATCCAAAGTATTTTTAAGGAAGTTTACCAGTGCTTTAAAAATTGAAAAGAGGTTTTTTTTTACATTAAAAGTTAATACAATAATCTTCAAAATACAACAATATTAATGTTTTTGACTTTAAAATTTATTTCAAAACTTTATCTTTCTTTTATATATATATATATATATATTTGTAAACCATAGTCAAATTTAACTTGAATGTATATCAGAATGTATATCAGAAAGTAGAAAAATATCAAAATACTTTTATCTCCATCAAAAAGATTGTACATTTAAAGCTCATAAATAGTGATCAATTCTTGAAATAACTTAATGTTATTTGTCTCTGTCAGAAAATATTTTGTTCAAATAATTTTCATAAATTTTGCGTAAGTTAACTTCTGGAAATTTTATAATGTGAATCATGAACCAACGGTTTTTATACCAAGTTAAAATAAAAGATAAACATAAAAAAAATTAAAAAGTATGATAAATAATAATACATAAATTACTCAAAGTATGAATTTTAACATTATCAAGTGCTATGAAGTAGAAAATGTACTTTTTTTACTTAAAGAAAATAAATACGGAAGTTGCCTTACAATAATAAGACCAATCGTTTTTTTAAATTAATTTTAAAACTTTATCTTTCTTTTTTAGTGTTTTATCTTTCTTTTTTAAAGTTTTATCTTTATTGGAAAATAAGAATAGATTTAAAATTGATTTACGTTTCATACCAGAAAAGGGAAAAAAATTACTTTTATTCCTCTACGCATTACTGTAACATTTAATATGCTAAACGACGAACACTACTTTAAAAGATTAGATTCTGTTTTAAGAATATAAATATAAGAATTACAAAGACTGTGTCGGAAAAAGTCTTGTTCAAAGTATTTTGAGGAATATGACATCATTTGAGTATTATAAAGTGTTTACACTCCTTAGAATTTTCAAGGAGTCTGGCGTCACAAATTAAAAAAATTTCAAATTACAAAATTTTTATTTAATTTTTAAATAGCAGAATTCGTAATCACGCTGTTGAAACTCAGGTTTTGTGATAATTTTCTAATATTAAATAATCCGAAAATGTTTCTTAAAATTTCGTACGCATCCTGCTTTTATCATATAGAACAAAAAACATAAAAAAAGATAACATTAAAATCTAAGAAGAATTAAACAAATTACAAGTGCAACAAAGAAGAAAAGCACTTTTTTTCTTTTTAATTTAAATATTGAATACTGTAGGTGTCTAAAAATAACAAGGTTAACACTTTCGCTTTTTAAAATTATTTTTAAAACAGTATCCTTTTTCTCTTCAAATTTTTATTTGATTTGAAAATAGCAGAGCAGTTATTTTAAACTTATGTACAATGCCTAAAAAGAAAAATATCTAATCTCCTTTTATTCCTTTACGCATTCTTTTACTTTAAAGGCAATAAATATTGGCAAATTCTTGAAATGGTTAGATGCTTTTTGAAGAGTCAAAATAAATGTTAAATCCAATGTAAAATCTTTGTCAAAAATGTTTTGTTCAAATAATTTTCATAATTTTTAAATCAGTTAACATGTGTAAATTTTATAATTTGAATGATGATTAGGAAGGTTCCTTAACAAGTTAAAATAAAAGTATTTATATTAATATTTTAAAATCATGGTAAGTAATAATATATAAAGTACCCAAAGGAAATATTTTCACGTTTATTAGTGATATGAATCAGAAAATACACCTTTTTTTACAATAAAAATTAAATACAAAAGTCTTCTAAAAATAAAAAAAAAAGTTTTATACGTTTTCATTTAAAATTGAAATCTTTATCCTTCTTTTCTTCCTGTTTCATCTGGGTCTTAAAATAACAGTCGATTATAGCTTGATTAAAGTGTAATACCACAAAAGGAAAGAGGTTCAAAACTACCTCTATTACTCTCCACATTATTGTAACTTTAATCCTGATAAATGGTGATCAATTCTTAAAAAGTTTAGATTGTATTTTAAGAATTAAAATGCTGTATAATACCAAAGTCAGTGCTGGAAAGTATTTTGTTTAAAACATTTTGAGGAATTTGACATAATTTGATTGTAATAATATATAATGTTTTCGAATAACATGATAAAAGATATTGATAATAACTTGTAAAATATGTAGTGGACTAGCAACTCTCTTAGAAAGGGATTCTAGTGTTTTGAATGTGAATGTTTTGTCAACAATAACCTGTATGCGAAACAGCGACATCTGTACTTTATTTTACATAATTTTACCGAAGTGTGTTTGGAGATGTCGTAATCTGCGGTTAGAGCTTTTCTCTGTGTGTTTATGCAAATTTGCCTTCGTTGGTCAATCTGTGGAGTATAAAAGGAGAAGCCAAAGTTTGTATCGGCGGATTTTGGTCGAGTCGTACTGTTCCGGAGATTAAGGTCAGCGCCGAAATATTGGAGTTCCAACAAGTACTTAGGAAGAGTTTAATCTAGCCGAGTGAAACTTGCCTGTTGGGTAAGATTGACTTTAGTTTCAAGTTTGAATAAAGCTTATCAGCAGCCACAGATTTATAACTTTTAGACAGTGTTTAAAGATTTAAGTTAGTTTTTGTCTTACAGCCAAATCTTTGGCTGCAATTGGATTTGAGAGTGATTTGAACCGCCAGCGTTATGTACGTAAGGTAATTTTGAAATTTAGTAAATCTTATGTTTAGTTGAAGTGAATATTGGTTAAGGAATAATCTCTCTTAATCATCGCACATCATAGGCTAAATTTGCAAAGAGACTCTATCGCATCTCTTGACCGTTTAGTTATAAATAAAGAAATTTTATGTATAAATTTTAGTCATGACTGATCTTCAAAGTGGTGGCCTTTTCACTACGCTGCAATTATTGAAAGAAACTTTTTTCTGTATGTTTACCAGTGCTATAAAACTAGAAAAAAGTTTTTTCATAAAAAAAATAATACAACAGTCTTCTAAATATAACGATGTTAATGTTAGTACTTTTAAAATTTATTTAAAAACATTATCCTTCTTTTCTTCCATTTTTATTTGGTTTTGAAAACAGCAGTCAACTTTAACGTGATTTAGGTAAGTATGACAAAAAAGAAAAATGTCAAAATACTTCATCCCTATAAAAATATTGTAAATTTAAAGCTCATAAAGAGCGATCAGTTCTTGAAATTACTAAATGAGATATAAGAGTAAAAATGTGACATAACGAATTTCTTTGTCAGAAAAAGCTTTGTTCAAATAATTTTCATGAATTTTGTGTAAGTTAATCGCTGGAACTTTTATAATTTGAATCATGAACTTACAGTTATTATAACAACTTAAAATAAAACATTAATATAAAACTTTTAAAATTAAGATAAATGATTATATATAAATTACTCAAAGAATGAATTTTAATGTTCATAAGAACTATAAAATAGGACATGTACTTCTTTTACTTTAAAAAATAAATACGAAGTTGTCTTACATTAATAAACTTGATCGTTTTTGTTTTTAAAATTTATTTTAAAACTTTATCCTACATTTTAAAAAGTTTTATCTAGATATGAAAATAAAAATAGATATTATCTTGATTTACGTGTAATACCAGAAAAGAAAAGAAGTTAGAACTCTTTTTATCCCACTCCGCATTATTGTAACATTAAATCTGATAAATGGTGAAGACTTCTTTAAAAGATTAGATGCTTTTTTAAGAGTATAAATGTAGGAATAAGAAAGTCTGTTCCGGAAATTTCTGGTCAAAGTATTTTGAGGAATTTGACATGAACTGAGTATAACAAAGTCAGTACATTCCTTGGAAATATTAAGGAGTCCGGTGCAACTATTTCATATTAGAAAATTTCTTTTTAATATTTAAATAGGGGAATTCCTTTTCACTTCGTTGAATCGAAAGATTTGTTATTATTTTCTGATTTTAAATAAAGCGAAAATTGCTATTTAAATTTATTGGAAGAACTAACTGTTCGCAGCCTGGTAATATGGAAACTAGATCAAAAATATCATAAATGATAATTTGAAATTGAGGAAGAATTATAAAAAAAATAAATTTGAAGAAGAATTATAAAAATCACAAGTGTAATAACATTGAAAAAAAAAACATTTTTCGTTTGTACTTTAAATTTTAAATACAGTAGTCAAAGAAAAAAACAAGATAAACTATATTTTTTAATTTATTTTGAAAACTAAACCTTCTTTTCATAAAATTTTTATTGGATCTGAAGAAAGCAGTGCAGTTATTTTTAATTATTGTTATGTACAATGCCTGTAAACAGAAAAAAAATCTAATCTTGTTTTATTCCTTTCGTATTTTTATAATTTTAACGTAAAGAAATGGTGACAAATTTTTGAAATACATAGAAGATTTTTTAAGAGTAAAAAATATGAGAACACTAATATCAAGTCTTTGTCCGAAAATGTTTTGTTCAAATAATTTTCAAAAATTTTGCATCAATTAAATTCTGCAAATTTTATAATTTGAATGATGATTAGAAACGTTCCTTAACAAGTTAAAATAAAAGTATTTATATTATATTTTAAAAGTATTGTAAGTAATAATGTATAACGTACTCAAATGATCTAGTTTGAAGTTTACAAATAATAGGAATGAAAAATAACACTTTTTTACAATGAAAACAAAATACAGAAGTCGTTTAAAAATAACAAGTTTAATGCCTTTTTTCTTTTAAAATTTAAATCGTTATCCTTCTTTTCATCATGTTCGTTGTTCTTAATCTGTAAATTCTACATTAGTGCGAATTCGCTCATACCAGAATTTTAAATGTCGTCGACTAATTAAAACAACCTTTCATTCATTTGCATTTTTTCTTAAAAATATTAAATTTTTGATAAAAATATATATCACAATCTGATTCCTCATATTTTCTATAGGATTCATATATTATATTTCAGTTCTATATTGTCAACAAAGTTATACGTTGTTGAAGGTACGGAATCTCAAATCGCACTTGTGTCGAATGCGCGGGTGCTGAACCAAAGTGTGGAATCCCTGGGTGCTGAACCAAAGTATGGAGTGCGCGGTGCTGAACCAAAATATGGAGTGCGCGGGTTTTGAATCAAAGTGTGGAGTGCATAGGTGCTGAACCAAAGTGTGAAATCCACGGGTGCTGAACCAAAATGTTGAGTGCGCGTGTGCTGAACGATGGTGGAGAGTGCGCGTATGCTGAAACAAAGTGTGGAGTGCGCGTGTGCTGAACCAAAGTGTGGAGTTCACGGGATAACTTGATTTGAGTGTAATATCAGAAAAAAGAATGACTAATTTTATCTGTTTTCCGTATTATTATAACTTGAAACTGATAAATGGAGAACAATCTTAAAACAAATTTGTATTCACTCTCAAGTGTAAAATAGTAAAATATAAAATTCTATGTCGCGAAATATTTTGTGCAAATAATTTTTAGCAATGTGATATCAATTGTGTATTACGTATAAATTGTGTATTACAGAATCTAGAACAAAAACATGATAAATGAAAGGCTCGGCTTAAAAACACACTGTAGAAATGTTCGATATACTATAAGAGTGATTTTGTGTGAAATTTCAGTCTTTTAAGGAAAACATTCTGTTTTGAATGCAAGTCGTAAATTTTTCAGAAATAAACGAAAAAGTTTCTTTAACCTTACTCGTTAAATGTGAAAAATGGAAGAGTTCATTTCAAGATAGATAAACGGAAAAGTTGATAGTTAAATTTATGTAATTGATGTTTTGTACCTTACCAAGTCACTGGATGTGACCAGTTGGTGTAGGGTACAGAGCACTAATCCTCTAACGACGAGTATCAAGGTTCGCATCGGGAGGAAGGAAAGGCGATAAAAGTTGGTGTGGTAATATTCAACACAAATACAAATACTTGTTCAGTGTAAATATGCGTCAATATATATAATTATTTTTTAGATTTTTTTTTTGTAAATATTGCGCTATTGCTCACATTTAATAAAAAAAAGGAAATTTCCCGTTTTGAAGAGCGGAGACTTTTTATCTTGAAAAGGGGGGGGGGGGGTACAAAAAAAGAGAATAGACGGAAACTTTATTATCAGTACATTTTCCGTTTTTTCACGGGTTTTTTTCTTTACAGCGCACGATAATTAAATTTTTTATTATTTTCTGATTGTCATGTAAAATTTTGTATCTGCCTTCTGACAACATTGAAAAGTAAAAGGTTTATTTTTTGCTCATTACATGCAGTTATAATCAATTGTAAATTTTAGATATGGATAAAAATAAAACAAAAACAAAACTCTTTACACGTAATACAATGAAATAAAATTCATCAGAAAAAAAAATCTTGCACAAAATCTTGTCAGAAGGACCATTCTTAACAAATCAGCTACTTTTTGAGGATGTCATCACTATAGCATTGTTTGTAGTTTTCTTTAGAAAACATGAATCTTGAATATTTAAAAATTTGAATTTTACGAGTCACTTTGATGTACATCCAACCCTTCAAAAAATATAAACTTGTAACTTTAAATCTGATAAATAATAACAATTCTTAAAAAGCTTAGATGCTGTTTTAAAAGAAAAAAAATGTGAAAATACCAAGTATGCATCAGAAAATGCTTTGCTCAGAAAATGTTGAAAATATGACATGAGTCGAGTATTATTGTACATAATCTAAACCAAATTATGAGCAATTACAATAACTTATAAAATATTTAGAGAATCTATTTTAGAATTTATCAGTACAGTCAAACAGAAATGATATTTTTATTTACTTAAAATATTTAATAAAAAGGCGTCTAAAATGAAGTTATTTTAAAAGCAGATTTTAAAACATTATCCATATTTTCATCAAGATTTATAAGTTCTGATAATAGCAGTCAGTTTTAATTTAATTTACGTATAATATTGAAAAAAAAAATCAAAATATTTTTATCTTTTACTGCATTGTTGCCAGATTAGATCCAATAAATTATGACCAATTTTTCAAATAATTGTGATAAATCCAAAGTTTCTATGACACAATGTTTTATTAAAACAATTTTCATATATTTTACATAAGTTAACCCCTGCAAATTTTTATAATTTCAATCATGAACAAATAATGACTGAATCAATAAAAAATCATGTTAAACGTTGAAAATAAAAATTTTAAAACTTTTAAATTTACAAATGCTATGAAATAGAAAATAGACTTTTTAAATTAACATAAATAAGTACGAAATTCACCTAAAAAAACAAGCTTAATCCTTTTACTGTTAAAATTTCTTTTAAAATGTTATCCTTCTTTTCTATAAGTTTTATCTAGACCTAAAAATAAAAGAACATTTTAACTTGATACCAGAAAAAGGAAAAAAATTTACAACTAATTTCATCCATTTCCGCATTTTAGAACTTCTAGAGCAGCTAAAGGTGGTCAATTCTTGAAATATTTGGCCATTTTTTTAAGAATTAAAATGTGAGAAAGGCAATGCCAAGTCTTTGTCAGAAAATGTTTTATTCAAATAATTTTCAGAAAATGTGCGTCAGTTGAAACTGAAACTTAGTAAATTTTATAATTTGAATGATTAACAAAGTATACAAACTATAATTACCAAACAAGTGAAGAATGATTAACAAACAAATTTATATTAAAGTTTTTTATATTAAACCTATAAACTCATGGTAAGTAATAATGTATATTGCATTGGAAGAATCTATTTTAAAGCTTACAAATAATGTGAAATAGAAAAATCACATTTGTTATATTAAAAACTAAATACAGAAGTCTTCTCAAAATAAGAAGATTAATACTTTTGCATTTAAAATTTAAATTTTTATCCTTCTTTTCTTCATGTTGTATCTGAGACTGGAAATGACAGTGGATTTTAACTTGTTTACATGAAAAGGAAATACTATAAAAGGAAAGTACTTCAAAATTCATTTTATCCCTTTCCGCATTTTTATAACTTTAATGCTGATAAGTAATTCACAGTTACTGGAATACTTATATTTCTTTTTATGAGTAAAAATTTATGCAAACGAAAGTTATAATTTGTTTAGATAATTTTCAAACTTTTACATGAGTTAACATCTGTAATATTTGAAATTTGGATGATGAATAAACAGTTTTCTTAAAAAGTTAAAATAAAAGTTTTCATATTAAACTCATAAAATCATGATAAATGATAATAGTCATGAAGTTCTCAAATAATCTATTTTAAAGTTCATTTAATAGAAAAGTCGATCTTTTTTACTCCAAAAAATTAAAACTAGAAGTCACCTAACAATAATATTGTCAATGCTTTTGCTTTTAAAATTTATTTTAAAACTTTATCATTCTTATCTGGTTCTAAAAACATCCGTCAATTTTTGAAAAAGGAAAAAAAATCAAACTTCTTTCCAGCATTATTGAAACTTTGAAACTCATAAATAGTGATCAATTCTTGAATTACCTAAATTCCACTTTAGCATAAAAATGTGAGAAAATAAAATCTGTATCAGAAAATGTTTTGTTCAAATAATTTTTCAGAACGTTTACCTAAGTTAACATCTAAAAATTTGAATTATGAAAAAACTCTTTTCATAAGATTTTAAGATAAATGTTTAATATATAAACTTTTAAAATCAGGGTAAATGATAATCCACAACGTACTCAAAGTATGAATTTTAAAGTTTGCATGAATTATAAATGGAAAAGGCACTTGTTTTCCTTAAAAAAATAAATATAGATACCGCTTAAAAATTTTTGAATGTTTTTTTCTTACAAAATTTAATCTTTTATCCTTTTTCTGCATGTTGTATCTGGGTTTTATGTAATTTTTAGAGTAAAAACGTAAGAATATAAAAGTGTAACTTGGACACTTTTGATAAAATAATTTTGAGAAATATTACATTACTTGAGTGTTATCATACATAATCTAAACTAAACACGCGATAAATGAAAATAACTTATAAATTATTGAAAGAATTTATATTAAAGTATGCTTCATTTCTATGAAGTATAAGAGCTTTTAACTGTAAACGATTAAGTGCAGCAGTCGCTAAGAGTAATACGCTTAATGCATTTGAAATTTCTTATAAAATTTTATCCTTAAAAAAAAAAAAAAAAAAAAAAAAAAAAAAAAAAAAAAACCAAAAAAAAAAAAAAAACTTTATCTGGATTTGAAAGCAACTGGAGCCTACTCAGTCCGGTGATTAGCATACAGGCCACGTGAGGAGTTGGAACCAATTTTCGCGTCTTCGTTGCGAGAGTGGTCTAGGCGGTGTGACTATGCACGGTTTTTCTTGCTTGAGAACAATAATTATGGTCATTTCCATTCAAAGGTCCTCTCAGAAGATATCTCTCTAATAGAAATAAATCCAAAACTGACTTTTGCATAAGAAAAAAAAACTTCCCCTCTTCCAATAACACTAACTGCCGATTTTTTAACTTGATTTAGGTATAACACAAGAAAAAGAAAATATTTAAATATACTCTGGCCTCCAAAAGTTAAGGTACAACCAGTTTTTTAACGCTCACTATTAAAAAAATGAAAATAAAGGCAAAAGATATATTTTCTATGAATGATCATAAGTAACTTCAATAAAATCTTATGAAAACTTTATACCCATCTCAATTATTTTAATGTATTGTATACTTATATATTTGTGAGGAGGAACTACGAATGCCTCACTTTGGGAATTTGCGTGAATTTTGGTACTAAAATAGTTGTTGGTACTAAAATAGTGTTGTCCATGTCTAGTAGATGTCGTTTACTTGATTCGTTAAGATGGCGGGCAATCTGATGGATGGAAAAGGGGTTATTACAAGTCGGTGCTTCTGGACGTTTTAATGTGTATCGTAGTGTTTTTCAAAGGCTGTGAGATCAATTTGAATCCAAAAATTCAGTATCCAGAAGACTTGTTCAAGACCGTTCATGGGTTACAAGCCCTGTACAAGATCGCTTTCTAGCTCTTTTGGCCCGAAAGAGGAGCATCACTATTGTGGTTCAGTTCCTTTCAGATCATCGTAAAGCAACGGGGATGACAGTACCTGCGATTACGATGTATAGACGTGTTTACAATTAAGGACGCAAGACTACACGTTCTGTGTGGCCTCTTTTAATCGAAAACACAGAAGTGCCCGTTTATGTTGGCCAAGTGAGGACGTTACCTGGAACACACAATAATGGGCTTCTGTACTGTTTACAGATGAGTCCCGGTTTGCTTTGGAGAATGATTCAGTTCGTGTGCTGATCTGGAGAGAGCAAGACTACCTATGTAACATTGTTGAAAGACACAGCTATAGAGGAGGTGAAATCATGGTTTGGGCTGGAATCTCTCTTTTAGTCACAATAACTTCCATGTGTGCCATGGAAGATTTCTGACTGCTGTGAAATATCGGTACAAGAGCCTTGCTCCGTTTGTCACACCGTATGGTGGTGCTATTGGTGATGAATTAATCTGAATGGTTGATAATACCCGATCGAATTGAGCTAGATTTGTTGATGAATATCTAGAGGATCAAGGTTTGGAGCGAATGGAATGGTCAGCACAATATTCGGACATTTATTCTATAGAGCATTTTTTGGACTATCTCAGCAGACATATGGCTGCCGTAAGTCCTCCTTCAATGTCGTTATATGAGTTGGAACAAGCGTTACTCCATGCACTGAGAAAAATTACACTTTCAAATCTGAGTAAATCAGTGTTTTCATTTTGTTATGAAATTCAAATATGACGACCCAATACTTTCAGTTCTGAAATACCAGAAATACTCAAAATATTGAAGCATGGACATACTCAAAACTGAGTACATGAAGGTCAGTTCATACTCATTTTAAAAATATGGACAGACTCAAGAATGATTAGAATCAGTTCAAATTCATTTTTGAAACATGGAAATACTCAGTAATGAGCACATAGAAGTGGATTTCAAACTAATTTTTGAAACATGGACATACTGAAATACGAACGCATGATGTTTTATTCTTGAGTGTGTGCATGTTATCAGAAATGAGCATAAACATGTTTCAAACTTGAATAATTTTGATTCGGGGCCATTTTGACTATGCGATATACTCAGATTTGAGTATTTTTTGCTCAGTTTTGACAATATTGTTTTTAGAGTGTGTATGGAGTTGTTTCCCATTCCAGTGTCCGACAACTTAATTAACAGTATGGAAAGTCGATGCCACAAATTCATTACAAGCAGCGCCAGACACATGCCGTATTAAAATCCGTTTATTTAATTTTTTTTTCACAAAAAACTGCTATAAATTTTTTTATCAAACAGAGGACTTTTGCAAAAAAAGCAATTCTTTATTTGTAATTCTTGCTTGATGTTAAAATTAATTAAAATTCGATAAATAACTGTTTAAAGCACAATTCTTCTAAATTTCATGTTTTTATCTTCATTTTCTAAAAAACTAGACACAAAAGACTGGTTTGTACCTTAACTTTTGGAGGACAGTGATAATTGAAACTTGGTAGAAAAAGTAAACAATTCTTGAAATGCTTAGATTCAGTATGAAGAATATAATTGTGAGAAATCAGAAATCTCTGTCCAGAAATGTATTTTTCTATTATTTATAAAACATTTTCATGAGTTAATCTCTGTAAATGTAATATTTTGAATGATCACCAAACAGTTTATTAACAGCTTAAAACAAAAAATAATTACATTAAACTTTTAAAATTCTGATAAATGTTAATGATTTATAGAATCTGTTTTAATAGTAAGCTGTTTTACAAGAAATACGATAAATAACTGTTTAAAGCACAATTCTTCTAAATTTCATGTTTTTATCTTCATTTTCTAAAAAACTAGACACAAAAGACTGGTTTGTACCTTAACTTTTGGAGGACAGTGATAATTGAAACTTGGTAGAAAAAGTAAACAATTCTTGAAATGCTTAGATTCAGTATGAAGAATATAATTGTGAGAAATCAGAAATCTCTGTCCAGAAATGTATTTTTCTATTATTTATAAAACATTTTCATGAGTTAATCTCTGTAAATGTAATATTTTGAATGATCACCAAACAGTTTATTAACAGCTTAAAACAAAAAATAATTACATTAAACTTTTAAAATTCTGATAAATGTTAATGATTTATAGAATCTGTTTTAATAGTAAGCTGTTTTACAAGAAACAGGAAATAAAAAAGAGACTTTTTCACTTAAAAAAATATATATATATAGAAGTCGCTTAAAAATGACAAGGTTAAATCTTTTGCTTTGGAAATTTTATTTTAAAAATTTATCCTTCTTTTCTTCAAGTTTTATCTAGGTCTCGGAATAACAGTCAACTTTAACTTGATTTACGTATGAAAAGGAAATAAGTTTAAAACAACTTTTATCCCTTTCCGCATTATTGTAACTTTAAAGCTGTTAAATGGTGGGCTACTCTTGAATTTCTTAGAAGTAGTTTTAAGACCAAAAATGTGAGGATATCAAAGTTTCTCTTGGAAAATGTTTTCTAACGAGTATATTTCAGACATTTTACGCAATTTAACTTGTGTTTTTTTCTTTCCAATTGTAGTAATAGTTAAACATTTTTATCAGTAAGATAAAATTTATATAAAACTTTTTTTTTTAATTTAAGAAATGTTTTTAAAAACAAGTTTAAATTAAAGACATGTGTAGCATAATATATTTTAAAGAATTTATCATCAGAAATATTGAAAAAAATTATTACAATAAATAATATTGTAACTCAATATAGACTCGTGACTGGCTTTCTGGGGTCGTATATGTTATTTCAAAATTCTGTAGATTTCACGTTTTTTAGTACTTTACTACAACTATTTCGAATAATACTTTTTGGCTTATTTAATAGTAAAAATACCACTATTAAATAGAGTACTTTAAGATTAAGTAAGCCGAAAATTATTATGTGAAAATAATTGTAATATGGAGCTTACAAAACTAAATCCCGAGAGAACTCATTTAAAGATAACATATAGTTCCCAGCAAAAGCCAGCCAAAATACAACCAGCTACTGTGAAAATACATTTTTATTTTACGTTTCTACGTTCTTAATGCTTATACTTTTGTCTTCTACATATTTTTTCCGGTATTATTTTTTCAACATAAGTTTAATTTTTTTGTAATATGTTGCATGATTGAAATTAAAAACATATAAATAATGTAAGATTTTGTATTTTTATTTGAATGCATCATTTCATGACTATCTTTAGTGACTGTCTTCATGACTATCTTCATGACTATCTTCATATCGACTACCTTCATGAAAATCTTTAGCTGCAAAAGTATTATTTATTTTCAAGCAATTCTCGTTTAGTTCTATTATTTGATTTCTTAACAATATTAAATAACCTTCGTTTTATTCGATATGTAACTGATATATTTCATTTGGAAATTATATACGATCTGTGATAAATATTTCAATTCCTAAAATATTTACTGTACGATAAAAATAATTAACGGAAGTCTGCGATATAAATATTATATTTACTTTAAAGTCATACAATTTTAGCATAACAGATTGCATATATGTTGAATCTGCAAAATTTGTGCTTTCAAAATGCATTTTGGGTTAAAATTGGAAATATTATTTGATATCTAAATATTTCATACATAATATTTTCACTACTCTATTATAGGGTTCATTATATATATATATATATATATATATATATATATATATATATATATTTACGCTCTATGGAGTTTAATGATTTAAGATCGTTTTTGCAGCAACAATTATTGGCCATAGACGTACACTTAGTCACACACACATATACCCGTGTACCAGATGGTCCTGAAACTTAGCAATGTATGCCGAAATATCGCCAAATACAGCAAACAAATATTCAAAATTCGTGACAACTTGTATCAAATTCAATAAAATGTCTATTTGAACGTTTTGTTTTGCATGGAGCCAGCAAATTAACTACAAGCAAACTTTCATAAATGCATTTTTAATTACATTTTCTGAAACCACAATTAGTAAAGAATATTCAGTTGCATTTTCTAGTCGATCTGATAATAATTAAGAAAGTTACGTCGCTTTAATTTATTTTGTTCTATCACACATAAAGCATAACTTGAATCTTTAAACGTGATAATCCCAAAACTGTGTGCGATAACTCGCAAAAATTCCAACCAATCTTCTTCAAATTTTGACCATTTTTTAAGAACAATATTATCTAGAGTGTAATCGTTTCTTTTTGCAACCTGATGATTTTTTTCTATTTTCTTATAAACGTCTCAAAATACTTTGTGAAAGTCGGTACCTTAACTGTGAATGGCTGCCATTTTGTTTAAAATAAAGTTTTGTTTAAAACACAACAATTACTCTCTAGATTTAAGTGCTCGGTGTAAAGATATTATGCTTTTTATGATTTCAGATAACATTTGGCAGAGTTACGGTTATCACCGTGAACAGCTACCAGAACAACACCATCTCCGAGGAGCGGGTCTTCTGGTGACAACCAACTTTATTTCGTTATTATAAAAAATAATTTTCTTTTATTTAATGTGTAATAAACAAAATACAAAAAGGTTGTTTAAAATATCTTGTTTCATTTTCCTGAAAACTATTCCCAAATATCCATGATTTTTTGTACCTTCAAGTAGGTATAATCTCTTAAGCAAATAAATTAAGTGTGATTCATAGAAAAAAAATTAAAGTTACTGTGATCTAAACAGGGTTGTTAATAAATATATAAAAATCTGATACAGTCTGATTCATAGAACTAAAAGTAAATAAAAAAGGAGTTGCATTTGATCTTTTTCGATGCATGGTATGTTATAATTCTATATAAATTGAGTTAAAAGGCATGTAAATTTATAAAAGTAATAAAATTTTTCAATTGCCCCACATATCTTGATTTCGATCCCTTAAAAATTACATTTGTTCAATGACATTCAGATAAGAGTTTGTATTTCACCTCATTAAAATGTAATAAAACATATAATTAATTTAATAACGTTATAATGCACCCGTAATCCAAAATAAGAAGTAATACAGAATAAAAATATTATGAGGCATTTAAAACACTTCTGACTGGATAAATAATAGCGGAAATCTGTTGTTTATTTTTTACACTTTCAAACATTGTTGAAAAGTGTTTTAAAATATATACATATATAATTTAATTATATATGTATACACACACACACACACACACACATATATATATAGATGCATATTCATCATATATATGTATACACACACACACACACATATATATATATAGATGCATATTCATCATATATATATATACTATAGTCATATATAATTTATATATATATGACTTCGGCTCGTCTGTCTGTCTGTTTGCTGTATACGGGTCTCTCAGTCTGGCCGTGCTCTAAATGTATTTAGATTTCCACGATATTGATATCTGGTATTGAGGAAAAAACTGACAGGTTATTGAGGTAATTTAATATAGCATGTTCCCTATTGATCATTAAGTATGGAGTATTTAAAGTTCATTTACAGGGCCACACAAATGTATTACGTTACATTATAATCTATAGGGAAAAATCAATCGCGGGGCATTTGAATGATATTACGATACTTCAAACACAATTAAATTGATATACACAATTGAGGAGGGCTACAACATGCTTTCTGTAAGGTATGGAAAAAGTATTTATAGTTCGTATACAAAGAAAAAATCCATTATATTATGGTCAATAGTGAAAAATTGTTTCCAACTTATTTCATTGGTGTTATATTACTTCAAACATAATGAAGTTTCTATGCATCGAAGAGGTGCATTACATCGTTCTTTCTATAGATTTTAGCGTGCGTAGCAATTAATCGTTCATGAACATTGACACACAAAAAAATTCTATCAGATGACTGACTACGAGTGATAATTGCTGAAAATGTGTTTTCAGATGTTGTATGAATGTTTAAAGATAACTAAACTATGATTGATAATTGCTGGAAATGTGTTTTCAGATGTTGTATGAATTTTTAAATATAACGAAACTTTAATGTATTACATGATGCGTATAAATTATTTAGATGATACGCAGAGCTGGACAAAATAATTCATAAGCACTACCGTCTGTGAGCGTGATCTGCCTAAAGTGTGAATGTAACTAACATATGCATGTCTCAACTGAATTATAATGTAGTATACTAAAGGATTCTTGAAATAAAAAAAATCATATATAGGGCTGCGCAAAAGAAATTGCATACATTTCTGTCTACGGGTGTTGAGTCTTGGAAGTGTAATTTAGTAGTGTTACGTGTTTTCCAGCTGAATTAAATTTTAGTATATTATGAGGTAAGTATAAATTCAATAGATACAGGTTTATACAAAAGAATTCGGATTAATGTATATGGAGGAGTTTTCATGAAAGTCTACTTTCAACTGTTTTACGCATTTTCCAGCTTAACCAAATTTTACTATATTATATGGTGTTAGTGTAGTATAATATAAATAAATTCATTTACACGGGTGGAAAAAAAAGATATGTATAAATGGACATCTACGCATTCTAATTTCCATAAAAGCGTTTTAGTTGCTTCATGTGTTTTCTAGTTAAATTAATTTTTATTTTCATATGTAGTATGTATAAAAATATCTAGATCATTTACAGGGGTTATACAAAACAGTTGGCATATAGTACCGGTGGTGGACAGCAGTTATTGGAAATGGATTTGTAACTGCAATTTCTTTTCAATTTGTGTATTCAGGTATCTCGTTTCAATGTGCAATTTTATATTTGCTTTGGATTAGACATTCAGTTTCAAATTTGTCCTAATTTGAATCTTGTACTAAGTTGGCAATACTGTCTGGAATACCATCTGAAGCTTATTAAGACAAATGACTTCATTTTAAGATAACAGTTTGGTACTGTAATTTTGAAGGTATTGTATGTTTTTATCATTTTGGATTTACAATATATATATACAGTGCAAAAAGCACACCTGTTAAAATATTTCAGTTTCTTTCATTCATAACAGACTATATAATACTTATGATTCGGAAGCATATATATATATATATATATATATATATATATATATAACTCCTTCTTAATATGCTACTATCCACTGAAAGACTTTTGAACATTAAATAATTTTATATGTCTATGGTGATGTGTATAATTTCAATCTTAAAACAGCCCTCAATAATTTGATTTGAATGATGTATTTTTAGATCTGAAAATCTTCTGGAATCAATTTCTTTAAAATTGGGAGTGTCTTGGTCAGATTAGCAGGTTATTTTTGTTGTAATTGTTTGTTGCATAGAGTGTGGAGACAGTTTCCAGAAGTAGCTTTGAAAAGAAAAGAGCAATAAAAAATTTATATTATTTTTTAGAAATATATTTATTAATTGAAATATCGTCTTTGATTACTTATTAAAACATTTGAAACACTTCTACAATTCGAAATGTAACAAATTGTTGAAGGCGTTATTAGCTAATGATTGTAATTATATTTATTGAACATTTATTGTAATCTTGTATATTAACTTTAAGAATTTACTTGTTAAGATCTCGATATCGTAATGTAATGAAATATCATGTAAAGAACCACATTTTCTTTGCATTTCCTTTCATAATTAATTGGCTGTCAGCAGATTTTAAATGATAATTTTAAAAGTTTCCGCTTACTGTAAGAATTTTTCAACCTTTAATTTTAGTTTCCTTGGAGGTAACTTAATTTTAAATAGTTTGTTTTCTACTTTTTAACGAAGTCTACTTACACGTAACTTTTAAAGTTCAGAAAAGATCTCACTTTTAATAAAATTAATGATTGAAATGCACCCAAAAATGACACCCCTGGCAAAAGTGAACTTCAGAGTAATCGAATATTATGCTAATTTCTTGCTTCTTTGCTAAACACATAGGGAAGTTTTAGAGTGTGCATTATCACGAATCTTCAACACAGTTTATCCCTCAAGTGTCATTATGTGTTTTCAGCTGTGTTGAAACTAATTTAAGAGTTATTAAATAATCTATAACCTTTTAAAAAATATAAAAAAGTGTAAAAAAAAATTGTTTCAACAGAAAAATATAACCTTTATAACGTTTCTTGTTTATTTGAGAAATTTCATATAATTTTAATTCACCGTCGAATATTATTAACAAAACAGAATTTTAATCAAATTAAAACACTTTTCAATTGTGACCAGATCATAGAATAGCAATAAATCTGTTTATTAGTGATTTTAATCAAAGTTGATACAATTATGAACGTAGGTCAAAATCTCAATGCGATTTTCCAAGCCATACATAAATCCACAATAGGACAAAAAGAAAAGGAAAACAGAAAGTGCTACACGTGCAATTTATCATGAAAAGATCCACCAAGTGATATGATTGAGTTTTATAATTTCTTTATTGATCGTAAAATGAGATATTCTGGACAGTATTTAATGGCGATTTAGAAAAGATACGATTTTGTATTCGAATATTATATGCAGCCATTAAATAATACATAAAAATTTGTTATTATTTAAAATAACGTTTTGCGATAAATAAATTGCAACATAAACACTATACATACACGTACATTGTCTATCAAATGTGTTTGAAACTGTTAATTTGCGAACTCATTAGTGACGCTATAAGAGTTTTCCTATAGAAAACTTTCATGTCGGTTCATTTTTAATGTATCTCTTCTAATTAGACATGAATAGTACTTTAGGAACTATTTATTTAGATTCGAAATTCTACACCAAAAAATTAATTTTTAAAGAACTAAAACCGCAAAATTACATAGAAAAATGCATTTTTTAAATTACGTGTATCGTTGATTTTTTTACTTTGAGATTTTACATTGAGAATTAACAGAAAATTCGCAGAGTGAATTACTTTAAATATTATGAAAAACTATTCTATAATAACAACAAAAAAATCTAATGTGATTTTTATCAAAATTGTGGAAAATAATATTTGATTTGTGTTCTTTTAATATCATTGCAGAAATCAATTTAAGTTGATTAATATGTTTTACTAATGAGTCTTGACAATAATGGCATATCGCAATATTTTTGTGACTTTTTTTATACTTTCGATGACGATTTTTTGATTGAATATATATTAAATTATTTAACGATTTCATTTTTACATAAGCTAAAGCTACCAGTAGTAGACACTGTGCCAGTAATGGACATTTTTAAATTTCAACTAAAAAATGGGCTGTAAAAGTCGGGAAGAAAATCGCTCCATCTTGGGGTTGCTGCCTTCTAGTGTTAACCATTCTATCTACAGAGATTTCAAGTCAACAGTTTCGGAATGAGGGAATTTCAACTCAAACAATGCAACCTTGCGGCCATTTTATCGTGATTTCTTGTAGTTTGGAATAAGGTAAGCGAATTTTTGTTTTTTTGTTTCTTTGCGCTTAACATTAAACAAATTTTGTGTACCTTTTGTTTTTATTATGACTGAAATTCCTTCGCAAATATTGTGTTTAATTTTGAATTTTTGAACAACTTGATACATTTTTTATGGATGTCCACTATTGATACCGAGACACATTAATCAGTAGTTATCAGTCTTCTGAAAAGCCGGAATCTTAGTTTCAAGATACGACGCGACGTTCCGAATAATGCGGAGAACAGAACTGTATTGAAAGAACCTATTTTGTGTATAACCGACCCGGGCGCAAATAGTTTAATGCATTTTTGTGAAGGATTCCGACAATTTCCTCTCGAGTAGCTTAGAATTTAACAGCAACAAGAGATGTATCAAAGCAGAAAATTTCAGTGTACGTAGAAGGCGTGGGGGGAGGGATGTCACGCACCCCCAAATAAATCTTTGCAAGAGTAAAAAGTAAAAAATAATGTACTAAGAAAAGAAAATATAAAAAGTTTTTTTTTATTGTTATTGAATAGATAACGGAATGATTGCGATTTTATTGCGTGTTAGTTTTGGTTTAAAGGTTTTAAATTATATTTCATTACAAGTGCTAACTTTATTTGAAGACAAGTGGGACAATTATTTCTCATTGTCACCCCTACCCTAACAAAAATCCTGCGTGTGCAGGTGATTGAATCGATTCGAGGAGGTCCATAGCTAAATGTCAGAAAAGCTTAGTCACTTGATACTTGAGGATTCAAGCATAGTGTTTAACACCGATCAGACAGCTTTCTTTCTAAATTCTGATGTCCGTAAAGTTTTTATTTTAAAGGGGAACAAATACGTTTACTTACGTTTTACTATTTTCGAATTATAATCTTAGGCTTATTTAATGGCAGAAAAATTAGGCAAAGGTTACTATTCGGAAATAGTGGTAGCTAATTTCAAGAGAGTTTTCGAACGCTGAAAAAAAATCCTACTACGATTGTACCTCTTTTTCCGAGTCTGTGCATGGGCTTAGTGTACCAGTGCCAGTTACTGGGCTAGACCTTTTTAAACTAACTACAAAATGCTGTGGTTAAAATTGCATTTACGCATCAAAGTCTTAATACAGTAAAATGCTGTGACGAAAGCCTTGTTATTGATATGTGCCATGCTACAAAGGTTAAATTTTAAAACTTTTTTGATACTCCTCTTTTTTCAGTGTTTGATGAAAATTTGTTATTTTTCAATTGTATTAATCAAATTCTCTTGTTTTCATCGTAATAACTAATTAATGTAACAAAAAGTGTCTTTTTGTTAACAAATTATGCATTTTAATCCTTTTTTATTTGACTTTTTTCAAGAATTAAAATGTTCCCACTGTTGGAAAAGACATGTCTCCACTCCTGGCGCAATTTAAGCTCTAAAAAAAATCATTTTGGGTGGAAAATGTTTAATTAAGCATCTTTTACAGCACATTCGTGTGCAGAGTTATCGAACTCTCGGCGTTGTCGCAGTTACTGAAACAAGATTTGTATATTTAAAATAGGTGAAAAATGTTCTTTAATATACACTACTGGTACTATTATCTTATAATCGAAAATTTGTTTTTACGCATGCAAATATGCATACATTTATTGTGTTATTATAGTTGTATGTTAGATATAAACTTTATGTTTTTATACTTTATTATTTACAGGTACGTATTTTATAATTTAACTTAGTGAGTGGCCAATAAGGTAATGTTTGAAAAAAAGTCTTGTCGACAGTGTTAGGTATGAGGGAGATAAATCACACATAGTGCACGAAAATTCATAAAAGTGCAATTGCTTATGCATGCCTTTTATTAGTGATCGGTGACTTTTCAGGAACAAAAAAGTTTTCGCTGCTGTTGCAGAGAAAGTGTTAAAATCACTGTAGTTTGAAGCCTCCATTTGATAAAATTCTACTTCATGGCATGGAATTTCCTCGCATATTGTTTTTGTCATTTTATTTATCCACCATGCAATGATATTGTAAGCCATCTGACAAGTTTCTTCAGAGGCTTTAAACATGTGACCACCTAGCAAAAGGGCAAAATTGTAATGTTGTTTCTCTCAATTTTTAAAAAATGCTAGAAAAGAGGATTTTTCAAACTTGTCGCAAAAAACTGAATTACGTATATAAATATAATCCTTCATAGTATTAATCCTTACTCAATGCTTTAAAACTGCATTATGAATGCATAATTACATTAATTTAAATAATGCTTATATTGCAGTGAAACTTACAGCTTAGTGATATAATATATCAGTTAGCAACGTGAAAAGGTTAAAGTACAATGATTTTAGACCATTCCATGCCACAGTAGCGGTAATTTTTTTTTTGTCAACAATATTAAAGTCACCGCCCACAAAATAACGTACGCATCTTCAATTTTCCATTATGAAAATACTGTTACACCACGTGTCATTTATCTAGCTCATACCTGGCAACATGTACGAGTCTTTTTTTCGAACAATACCTTCTAAGCCACCTTGCAAAAACTAAAAAAACAATAGCGATGGAACTATCAGTCATGTTTCAAAATTACTGAATACTTTTGAACTGGAATTTAGTGTGTTTGAAATATTTTATGTTATGTTATACATTTTTAGTTGGAATGTTTCTCTTGTTTAAAAAGTACAACCAATATCCTTCTATATTTAAACAAAGTAATCTGGAACTGAGCCAAAAACGATTTAGAAATGGACCAATCAAATTCTGCGTAAATATTCCTTGTTATTCGCATCGCTTTTTTACTAGGGACTTTTTTGAGGAGCTATTATTTTTTTTTTCTAGCTATCCTACGGATTCGAAAATCTGACTACCAAATGCAAAATATAACAAGCTTTCAGAAATTAAAAAAATTATCACGGTAGGACAATAAAAACTCAAAAAATCCTTAAAAATTGAGTAAAAAATCTTTTATTGAAAAAGTCATTTTTTTATATTGTTGCCAATTTCTAAATAAGCGCAAAGGATTATGTTTTATCTCAAATAAAAAATGTATTTGTGCGAGATTATTAAAAACAAAAATGAAAGTTTAAAATAATAATTAAATGGTCACGTGTTGAAAGCAGGAAATAAGGAAAATTACGTCATAAAAATTGTGTTTACACATGAATACTAAAAATAAAAAAGAGGAATTAAATGAAAAAGCATTATAACCAGTTAAATGAAAAAGCATTATAACCAGTTAAATGAAAAAGCATTATAACCTGATTACAGAAGAAAGTCGTCGTTCGTGATATCATAATCATCATCTTTTTAAAACAGGATATATTACCAGGTTTTAAGAGGCTGTGAAATCAGAACGGGGGTTGGTGAGTGTAGCGAGCAGGGGGAAGACCTCCCTAGTCTTATATACATATATAATTTTTCCACCTTATCAAAACTTATAAAAAATTCCTATTTGATTTATAACTTAGTTTGAATTGTTCATCGAAATATACTTTGTTATGGCTTTTTTGGCAAAATATAATTGTAAAGTCGCCATCCGAATCCAAAAAGCGCGGAATTAGATATTTTATATTTCGAAATATAGATTAAATGACGGTGTTACAGCGAACTGACAATACACTTATAGTACTTTGCGTGATATTATCGCATATCACACGAAGCCTATTGAAAATTCGTTAATATATTTTTATTATTAGCAAAAAAGTCTTATTTCTTTCAATACTTTTTTGTCGTCAACAAAAATGTGTAGACCAGTTTTAAACGCCAGCCAAGAAACTGTTTGGTATTTTTATCGCTCCTAATTTCCTTCTAAATACTATATAGTTTCGAATTTTAAATTATAGGATATTAAAAAATGTATTTTTGGACGAAAGATTTGAAAATTATATCTCAAGTTAGTGATTTTTTATGACTTTTAAATAATTTTCAAGCACGATTTTTTTAAAAATGTATCTCACTTAGAAGCCTTTGTTAACTATAATAATGTAAAATAACCAGTCGCAGAATTACCACAATTTTTGAACAATTGTTTGGAGCAAATTAAAAAGAAACAGATTAACCAAAATATCTGTTTAACCTTAATGCCCGTCGGAGATAAATTAACATCTGTCAGCTAAAAGACAGATTTTTATTTTACATTGAACAAAAAATTAATATCAAGTTAAGTTAAATTGGTTAAAAGATGCATTGCTTCAGGATATGTTCGGAATTGTAATTTTATTTTTTTCAAAAATATATGGTATATATATATATATTATTTTTTTCAAAAATATATGGTATATATATTATTTTTTTTCAAAAATAAAGTTTACACTATAAAAAAAGATAAATGTTTTTTAATGTAGAAAGGAGATTTACGAATATTTTCGTAATGCAATCACTTCTGCATTATCCACGATTCCAAAAAGCTTTCCTTTATATTGTAAAATCTCAACAAAGAGATTTCTGATATTTAAAAAAGTATTCCATAAACAAAAGTTTCTTTTCCTGCCCATAATTTTCTGAAATGTTTCCGGGTAGTGTGTACAGATTATTAATCAGTTTTCTCTACCTGATTTCTATACATATACAGGATATCGTTTTTTCTAGCTACTATCAATTGTCAAGTAATCATTCTCAGCTGCGTAATAGAATTGATATAAGAAAGAGTAATAAAAAAATGTTCATGCCACGCTGTTAATTTAGCATGTCTTTCTGTTTAACAACTCTTTGTTGAACACGAAAATGTTTACTTGGGAACTGATAACATCCGGAATACCAGTATGTCGTGTGGTTTACAGATTGATAAAACTGATTGTTACATTGTAAAAACTACTCGGAAACGTTTTATGGGCAAGAAAAGGTTCTGTAAATCTAAAAAATCTGTTTATTTTGGGGGTTTTCAAATATAAAGAAACGCTTTTCAGAAAAGTAGATGACTTCTAGAGCGGTTACATTATATTTTTGTAAAACCTTTGGCTAGACCAAGAAAAATTTCTTTTGTTTTACAGTGCAAAATGAAATTTTTGCCTCTGGTGAATTATTGTTATTATTATTTACATTGATAGCAAATGAATACGTATTTTTGTAAATATTCTAACACCACCAACAACAAGTAAAATAATAAGTCTTTCATTTTAGTTTTAAATTTTAACAAATTCCGACTGGATTGACATGCCCTGCATTTTTTGACGTGAATAAATAAGTTGAGATATTAATTTCGAGTATAAACATTACATGTTGTAGTGTGTTTAAAAATGTTAACCGGCAAAGTGATAAGCTGTATATGTACATTTAATCTTTATCGTTTGTTTGATATGTTTGGAAAATAAAAAACAATGACGCATTTTGAAAATAATTTACGTTTACTTAATTCGCTTATCTAGATATCTATACAAAAAGAATGAATTCTTTATAGAAAATCTGGCGCCGGCTATTTTAAAATGCAGAAAAATGTATTTTTCCTTTTTTCATATGAGGGCTATAAAATCACATTCAACCACATCCAAAATTTCAAGGAACTTTTATGCATCTTGGACTTAAAATCTGGTTTATAATATTGGTAGTGTTTTCCTGTATCTTTATTTTATAGAGTATGACTAAAAAATTTATCATTCAATATTCTGCAATATATTCTCTATAGATATGTAAAATTTTCTTTTTTCGCTAAAAATGCCCTTCGACATATGAATATGTAACTAAAATGTCTTTTTAAACGACATTTGCTTCCTCACAAAAAACTATCCATGTAAGCTACTATGCATACATGAATACTTAGAATGCTTTTTCTCAAATTGCATCATATTTCATGAAGAAGATGCTTTATTTCTGTCTAATAATAAGTTTTTCTATGCAAATATTTAGCAGAAAAAAGAGTTTACTGTGTACGGATTATTGTACAACCAATTACTAAATGAAACCTACACGCAAGGTATGGAGTTCCTATCGAGAGCTTAAAACTGTGACAGTTCATACTATCTTTATATTAAAACGCATTAATAAACAGGTACGATTATGCATTAAAGTATTAATTTGCTTATGCTATCTTGCGCAGTAGCTACGCTTTTTACATTTTTAAATCACTTTCTGATTTTAAAAGTAATTAAAGTGATTTGAATTTCTTTTTACAATGTATTTTAGAAATACAGTATTTAAATTACTTCTTAAAATATTTATTTAGATTAATGTTCTGAACTTATACTTTATTTTGTACAACCAACACATAAAATACAAATGACCAGTAGTAGAGAGTGGTAACAATATCAAAAGTAAAAGATTTTTTTAAAAGATAGCATACCAGGCATCTGGAACTAATGATTAAATTATCATGAATTATGCAAACTGAAAAAAGTCAAAATTGCGAAGAAATATATATGTATGATTCTTGACGAAGCAAATGAAAATTTTAAAATTGAAAATCATGATGTGAAATTCTGTCGCTCGAAGTTCTGTGAATTTCCTTTAATTCAACTTTGTTTGAGATACGAAACTCCATCAAATTTATGTCTTTGTATGTACCATGAAAATATAAGACATTTGTTGACACCAGTCAGTGTTTTACCAAGCAAAACATTTGACTTGGTAAGCCTAATTATCTGTGATTATTGCTGTGAAGAGTGTTTACCTGTTATGAATGCGAAAACTTAAAAAAGCTGCATATCACTGCTATGCTAAGTGAAACAGATTTAGACATGAAAGGAAATTGAATTATTTCAATGGTTAAGTAATAAAACAAAAACAGTATCATGACAAAGAATCTCTTCATCTTTAAAAGAAGCTATTGAGAAATTGAACAAAACACTTCCACAGATTTTACGACACGTTTATGCAAAACGTCAACAAGGACTGTTACACATTAAAACTAGTAAAAACGAAACCTAATTATAACGTAAATTTTTCGCGAAATTTTCGGTAATAGGTCTTGTAGGCTGAATAATGACAAATATTTAACTGAACGAATCCAGCTCAATAAAAGATTTCTTTTTCAAAGTGTGCTTTTTAAGACTTTCCAACACAGTTGAAAATTGTTTATGATTTCGGTTTATCTGTCTGTCTGCTTTCTGTCCGTTCTCTAACTCTCGTAAATGTACTCGGATTGCCATTATGTAATTGATGTGTACTATGATGTTGAAAATTAAGTCTACTTCGATGTTGAAAATTAAGTGTTTAAAAATTATAGCTCGTTTAGAGAGACACACAAAATAACTACGTTACATTAAAAATAGGTGTTCACTTGTTAATGTCTATACATATACTACTTATACATTTTACCAATTTTTTCAGACATTATTTATAAAGAAGCATGGTTAAAAATTTCCATTAAAAACGTCCTTCATTTAAAAAAATTAAAAACAGTCTCCAATAAAAATCTCCACCATCTAACAAAAGCGCTTTCACCCCCGCCAGGGTATCATCAGTTGTGATTTCTAACCAACTTCCTCTCCATTATATACATAACTGCTGGCTGAAGAGCTCCCCCTATTGGCTTTCAATATTCTCTCTCTCTCTCTTTCTCTCTCCAACTCTTTCCCTCTTCCAACATTTTTCTCCAGCGGCAATCGAGTAATGAGTGTACCATGTCATTGCAATCGCCTTTGGATGCATTTATTTCTATTGATTCTCGTATTAACGCGCTATGTAAGTTTTCATAGTTATCTATTTTCTGTATTTGTAGGGTATCAAGTTTTATTGGGGTTTTAGCGTTTAATCTTGCAAGAGCTGTTGACTGTTTATTTAGTTTTATATCTCGGATATGTTCTTTCTTTCTTTTTTCTATTTTCCTCTTCGTCATTCCTATGTAAGTAACTTTTTCATTTCTGCTGTTTAGACAATTTATTTTGCATATTCCTGCTGTTTGTATTTCTTCATTTTTTTCTATTTCATTTCTTATTGATTTGAAGAGGGATGGATTGAAGAAGGATGGATGGGAGGAGAGATGGGGGTTAGTGGGACTATTTTTCCTAATTTTTATAATTCTCGTTTTATTTTCAAAGATACACCTTTTATATATGGAATAAGGGTAGTGTATGTTAGATTCCTCTGTGCTGAAGAGAATCTTCGATATTCGTATGACAAGAATATCCAGTTTACAATAGAAAAAGAAATAAAGCATTCGATCAACTACTTAGATGTAAAGATAACTCATGATATAACTAAAATAAGTTCTACAGTATATAGAAAACCCACAGCAAACTTAAATATAATCTCCTATAAAGACGGTATTCCACTACCATACAGATTAGCAGCCATGAATGCATATATAAATAAAGCTCTACATGTTGGTTCAACAGAAAAATCACTAAAGGAAGAATTTAAAATCATTGAAAACATAGGTTTTAAGGCAGGACATCCGAGGAAAACTATACTTAAACTAATTGAAAGAGTAAGAGAAAGAATTGACCATATACAACCAGCACAGAGGAATCTAACATACACTCCCCCTATTCCCTATATAAAAGGTGTATCTTTGAAAATAAAACGAGAATTAGAAAAAATAGGAACAATAGTCCTACTAACCCCCAATCCATCCCTCTTCAAATCAATAAGAAATGAAATAGAAAAATATGAAGAAATACAAACAGCAGGAATATACAAAATACATTGTCTAAACAGCAGAAATGAAAAAGTTACTTACATAGGAATGACAAGAGGAAAATAGAAGAAAGAACGAAAGAACATATCCGAGATATAAAACTAAATAAACAGTCAACAGCTCTTGCAAGATTAAACGCTGAAACCCCAATAAAACTTGATACCCTACAAATACAGAAAATAGCTAACTATGAAAACTTACATAGCGCGTTAATACGAGAATCAATAGAAATAAATGCATCCAAAGACGATTGCAATGACATGGTACACTCATTACTCGATTGCCGCTGGAGAAAAATGTTGGAAGAGGGGGAGAGAGAAGAGAGAGAGAGAGAGAGAGAGAGAGAGAGAGAGAGAGAGAGAGAGAATATTGAAAGCCAATAGGGGGAGCTCTTCAGCCAGCAGTCATGTATATAATGGAGAGGAAGTTGGTTAGATATCACAACTGATGATGCCCTGGCGGCGGGTGAAAGCGCTTTTGTTAGATGGTGGAGATTTTTATTGGATACTGTTTTTAATTTTTTTAAATGAAGGACGTTTTTAATGGAAATTTTTAACCCTGCTTCTTTATAAATAATGTCTGAAAAAAATTGGTAAAATGTATAAGTAGTAACTACGTTACCTTACGGTGTAAGGGAAACAATCGTTTTCGATGCATTTTAATGATGTTAACAGACTTCAAACACAATGAAATTGATATGCCTCACTGGAGTGGACTAAAACATACTTCTTTCGCAGGAGTATAGAATAAGTAGCATACATAGATCGTTTACAGGGACGTACATAATAATTATATTACATTATGATATATTGGGAATAATCGTTTGCGATCGTTTTAATGATGTTATGATACTTCAAACATACTGAAATTAAATGGATCACTGAGGTGTACTACAACATGTTTTATATAGATTAAGGAGTGCATAGTATTTATTTTCATTTACAGAGACGCACAAAAAAATTTGGTTATAGGACATATTATAATCGATTTTATTTTATGATCGATTTTACTATCGATAATTTATTATCGATTTTATTTTTAAGAAATTTCTTAATAATATTCTGTTAGTGTTGGTAAGTGTTACATAATCTACGACTGATGCATGTTTTTTTGTACTTGTTTTAAGAATAGCGCAGAGCACTGGAGAATTTATGTTTCAGTACATTGTTATTAGAAAACCCCAGAAACGTACATGATTTTAAATTTCTTAAGACATGTAAAAATGTATTTAATTATGTTATATAAAATAAATATTGTTCTTGCTGTATATTGAAGCATCATTTAAGAAACCATTAAATCATAAATTGATTTAATAATATAATGGTTAACGTTTTTTAGAAGTTCATAATGAGTTATCTACCCTATATATGAAAAATACTAATGTAATGATTTTATGAAACGATTTTATGTAACGATTTTATGAAACGATTTTATGAACGAATTTATGAACTGTTTTTGAAACCTTTAAATGCGGTATTTTTAGAACGCTGACGGTAAAGTAATTTCATTATTTTGTTACAGACATCTACAACATGTTTTTCGTTATGTTATTTGAAACTACAAAACTTGAATATGTTACTAAGAATATGTCTCCATTGAAAATGTCGGATGTAACCTTTATAGATCTTTTACAGGGCAATACAAAAAAATTCAGATGCTTTACACTTTACCGACAATTATTGTTGGTAGAGCTATTTTCAATTACCTTTAACTTGCTTCATGTATCTCTATGTATAACAATGTTTTCAACTAACTTTGCGAACGTATTTTAAGCTCACTTATCACGAAATAATTTCGCTCAAATCTTCAGAAGAAGTTTCTGCTTTTGGGAAATTTATGTTTTGATAAAAAAATTCACACGATAGGTATTTTTACGCTGGAAGCGCACCAGGAGGAAAATTGCCTAACTAAAATTTTAAAATGGATTTTTTTTATGTTTTCTTATTTGGTAACCATGCTCTAAGTTAATGCTAGAGAGAACATATTCAAGTCCTTTTATACTGATAACGCTTCCAAGCAAGCGATAGAATTATTAACCGAATTACAAAAAATATTTTTTTATGCATTGTATAACAGTCGTACGCAAAGGTAGGAAGTACTGATTTAACATAATATTCTTTTGCGTTTATAGCGATACCAGGTAGGAATTAGGGTAACTAGTTTTAAACAAAATTATTTTTTCACGTTTTTCTATATGAAGGCATTTACGATGATTACTTCGAATTTAAACTCATTTGTAATGCAAACAAATTTTAAATTATGAATAAGGAAATAACTAGAAACTAACAATTAATTTCTGACACTAAACAATCAAGTAAGTTTTTGTATAAAACAGCCAAACGGTAGACATATGTGATTAATCGGTCAGCCAGCCTATCCGTTCATACATAATTTAAATCTCTTAAAATGCTCTTAAATTAAAATAAAATTGTTATTGGGATAGTTTACAGTGTGTTTCCACGAATGAATGAATTAGAAAAAAATTGTAACACGGAGTCTGCTGAAAGTCAGGAGGGGTGTGCACAAATGGTACAGGGAACTGAGCACCCTAATTAAACTATAAAATTAGCAAAATGAAGAAAAACTATAATACAATGTATTGTAGAAGCAGTTTAATCATCTGCTGAATATACTAATATGTTGTTTTTACCTTTAAATCACTTTTAGAAATACAGACGAACCTTTGTGTAACAATAGAGCTGCTTTGTGACTTTATTTATTTAATAAAACTTTTAGTGGGCTGAAGCTGAATTTCTCTATAAGCTCTACTTCCCAAATTTTTCATTCTACAGAACTTGTTTTTCTCTGAATTGTGCAGTTTCAATATAGAGGTCCAGTTGCATGAAACTATTTGAATCTTTTTGATTAATATCCTTGTGAATAGTTAACAATATGATTATGAGTTATTATTTTGAATAAAATATATATGAATTACAAGTATTAGATAAAATTATCTTATAGTAATATTATCTTATTATTGACTTAAAGGTGTTTAGAATATTATAAAATAATATATATATATATAAAGCTGTTAGGAATTTTTAAAAGGATAATTAGTAGTTATTTTTACTTTTTATTTCTAATTTGAAAATATCTTATATACAATCCAGTCAATATAAAGGTTTAAAAAAATTAAATTCCGTTTTCGGCCTAAAGCTTGCCCAAATACTTTACAGCGTTATACAGCTATATGTCTTGTATTTTTAGCTTATAAATATAGCCTTATACATCTAGCCTGGGTAAGGTTACACCCTAAGTTACATTGTTTTCTAATCTTTATTAATACAGTGTAATAAGAGACATCCCTGGTTTACTAAGAACTGTTACAGTAATTTTCTTGAGTATGTGTGTGCAGTAATCTGCAATTTCCTTTTCTTGAAATATCAAAATTTGAATAAAATGTTGGAACAAAGACGGGTCTACAGATATGACACTCAGACTTAAGTGGCAATTCTATTGCACAAAATTCATATCTCCAGAAACGTATAAGGTAAGAATGAGTAGTTTGTGTTTGAATGAGCACAATGTTTTTCGACAGTTGCGGTGTTGTTATGTACAGTGAATTTGTCTCCCAAAATCAGATTGTCAATACACATATTGTGAATATTTCTGCAGTGTTTGAGGACGAACATACGGTGAAAACAGTTGAGTTTGCGGCACACAAAATTTCCATTCCTCCATAACAACAACGTACCCTCTCTTTAAACACTCCGTGTTCCTTAATTTCTTGTCCATCACGAAGGAAGCGGTTTGGGCGAAGTGAGTGTACAAGGTTTTCATGGTTTTCATCGTACGAAAATGATAATTCAGGTCGCTTACCTTTCAAAAGTCCTACCCTAAGGCACCCCTCTATCGCAATATGGTCAATTTAGACAGATGCTTAACAAAAATCCCATCCTATCTCTCTTGTTTCACCACAACATATTATTGCTACCATTCCGTCCTATTCACCAAATTTAGCATCTGCCAATTTTTTTTTTCTTTTAGAAAATACAGCTACAGCTAAAAGGCTACCCAAATTCACACTATTATCAAGATGGAGAAATAATTGCTAAAGATTATGGATCCACTTGCTTAAAATGACTTTCAAATCACATTCTAGTAGTGTCAGAAACTCCGGGACCCGTGCATTTATGCGAAAGGTGATTATTTCGAAGAAGATATTGTTTAATACCAGGTAATATACTTTTAGGTAGATTTCGTAAGAAATACTACCTATGACATTCTCTCTTATGTTAGAATTTCTGGAAATTTTTTGCAGATGTACGCCGATCTTGACTCCCAGAACCCAAAACCACCCCCAGTTAAAAAATTTATCTATCTATCTATCTATATCACTTTTTTTTATAGAATCGATAACTTCAATAATTTCTGCACAAATCTCTTCAAAACTGATACATAAAATCAAGGGGCATAAAATATCGGTTAAGTTCGTTAATGGGCAAAATTGAACCAAGGGGGGGGGGGATTGCGGGGCTTTTTGTGAAAACAGAAAAAAACCCATAACTTCTTAATTATGATACGTATCGAATCGGTTTGAAGTTATTATTACAATTACTATGAAGTTATTATTACTATTAAAAGGGCCGAAAATTTATATTTGACAGATTTTTGATATAATTCAAAATGGCCTCAAGGCCTCATTTCGAAGTGGGCGGTCCGAAATTCCGAATCATGGCAAAAAGGTAATTTCTTCTGCAATTCCCCATAAACAGGCGCCCCACGGTCTGCGTCTTCGAAATCTACCTGTGCCTGTAGGCCGAGTCGTCAGGGATTTTTTTAAACAGAATTAGTCCAGAAAAGTAGTTTTGACGCACCTATTTATATATCATTATTTTCGGATAAATGGAAGATTTTCTCCTTTGATGAACTTAGAAATTTTTATAAAAAATTCTTTTATTACTTATGTAAAATAAAAACATACAACAATAACTCTTGCCGTTTTTATTACCTTGCATTTTATTTTTAGCGAATGTAAAATATTCTCGTTCATAATGTAAGGACATTTAAGCTAGTTTCATATTAGGAGTATAAAGGATGAAAATCATTACATTAAAATAAATTTATTATGAATTAAATGCTAAGCAACTCTGAAATTATTATACATTTCTATAAATTATAACTAATACGAATATGAAAAAAGTTACTATTGCTGTAACAAAAGGAGAGAATGTGATTTTCTATGTTGAATTACACATGTTTATTGTCAGAATTTGATTGCAAATAATATGTATTTTTTCAATTGTTTGAAGTTATTATAATAACAAATTGATGATATTACATTATATTTTAGCGATTATGAAAAATTGCAAAAGCTTCCAAATTCGTATGACGAGAGAAATTCTTTTTTTGTTTCGTTAGAATTATAAAATATAACTTTATTTTTCTCTATTTATGGAATATAACATCTCTATTTATATCTTATTATTTTACATATCTCTATTTATGGTATATAACATCTCTATTTATATCTTATTATCATTTATATCTCTATTTATGGTAATATAACAGTCACACAAATACATTCCACATGAGAAATAAATTCCATTGAATTACATGATTTCACAAAATAGTTTCACAGTTGAACTTATAAATTTCAACATATTATGAAATATTAATTTTTAAATATAGTTTTAACGTTTTGTGCTATTTTCAACTGTAATGTTTGTTCGAGTATTATTGTAAAATTATATACGCAGGGTTGTAGTATAGAAGTAAAAAATGATACGAATTTAATAATAGAAATAACCTAACTCTTTTAATGCGTGGATGCAAGTTACTGAAACATCGGTAAAATAAAAAAATATATATTTAATCATAATCATGTTTTAAAAAAATAAAAAGTTTGGTGGTTCATTATAATATGGAAAATTGTTTTACAAAACTATCTGCAACTTTAAAAAATCCTTATCAAAGTGTTTTCATTCTAGGAAAATGAGATACAAAAAAATAAAAATGAAAATACAGAAAATCGCAGATAGTTTAATCATTATCGCCCTACTATAGTTTTCATTCCTAAATTATTTCGATGAGTTTTGAAACAGTTTTGTTCCAATGCGTTTCCATTGTTTTTTAAAGTTTGATGTAAGGTAAGTACGTTCTAGATGTACGTGCATAGTTCGTAAGATAAGTCCTTCCAGAGTTGTGTCTACAGATGCCATGGATGGAAAAATTTCATTAAAAATCTATTGTTTAATACAACTGCTATTTGACACTTTCATGTGCTGTATAAATATCATGAAACAACAAATTGAATTCAAACTTCAAACAACAGAATAAAAAAATTAAAAAAATTATGGTATTTCGTGCGATTTATTTTAGCTTAAATACTGCTTATAAACACTGTAGCATTGAATCCATCAATTTTTAAGTTTCCCTGATGTTTATACGGTCTACAACCCCACTCAAGTTGCAGTTGTTGGAAATAGAAGCTTTATTAATGAATTTACCCTACATATGAGGGGGTTAGAATGACAGTGGAGTAAGTCAATATTTAGTAATTTGAGAAAGGAAGGGTTTTGTGAAACTTGTCGCATAGCCGTTGCATTAAGTGGTCCAACTTGTTTTGCCTCCTAGCGACTCTCTAAGTGAACTATGACTTATTTGATTGTAGCACTGAACAGAAATTAATATACGTTCAGAGAAAATGTGGTTATCTAGGTGTTTCAAATTTTTGACTTATCGTACTGTCATTCTAACTCCCTCATATGGCACCACTTTTCTATAAGTTTACATTTGAATCAAGGACTTACCCTTAATCGCACTTACCCACATTAGTTTACAGGATAGACACAATTAAAATAGGAGTATTTAGGGTGGTTTGTAAAAAAACCACTGGGCCAAATGTAAAAAGAATAAGAAACAAACAAACAAACAAACAAACAAAACAATAAATTACTATTTAGATCACAGTGAATAGTTTTAATGCATAAACAAATAGCTCAGATTTTCAGCACTGGAGGCAAAGTATCACTTCAGGTTTATTTTGGACAATAAAATGGGCATAAGAACTATCATTTTTGGAATTGTTTGTTTCCATGTCTTGTAGCATTACATTTGACACTAATAGAAGAAATCTGAACTATATTTTAATATATTCTCTATGGTCAAAATAGTAATTTCTTGCACATGGCCCAGTGAATTACATACAACCAAGTCTTAACGGATCTATTTTTATTATGACCACCTTGTATTTCAGTGATAAATGAATTTATATTTACCTTACTCCAAAATATTTTGGTGGTTTCTTTGATATTTCTTTCCACAATTATTTTCTATTGCAGTTTTCATTACATTATACAGCAAGAATTTAGAATGTTTTGGTGTTTGTAAATTTTGTTTATTATTAAAATAATAAAATCTTATAAAAGATTATTGTTTTTCTGAAAACAGTAATCAGGAAATTTAATCCAGTCATTAAATTTACATTAATAAATTGCCTTTTAAATAAACGAGGAAAATTTATAAGCATTTTTCCTTCCAGTTTCATCAGCTGAATTATTTAAGTAAAAATGGTACGGTAGCTAATTTTTTAAATTTTTTATCTTTACATTACTTTTATTTATTTATTTATTTATTATTATATTTTTTATTTAGGGGTCCGGGGGAAGGGTTAGGGGTGATAAAGATTACGCCACTTCTTACTTTTCATGTTTTTTATCATTTACATAGCATTTAAATGTTAATTGTTATAAGCAATTGCACATCAAAGACTTACAGAGGTTTGTGTCTGTGCGCACATGCATGCTATTAATGCTACACAATTAAAAGTAGTTGGGTGTGCTAATACCAAAACTTTCTTCTATCTCATACATGTTAATACTTCAAAATTCGCTATCACAGCCTCAATAAAATCAGTATATTTCGTAATTCTGTGGTACGTCAGCTGCTTGCGAATTGTCGGGTTACCTGGATGCGAGCATCCTTCGTTGCACTAGCATACTATGTACAACACAACTAAGAAAAGTCCTTTCGTCCAGTACAGATAGGAATAGATAGCCTCCCTATTCCTTAGTTTTTTTCGCTATTTTTACTGGAAACACGAAGATGAAATGAGTGGTACCCGATTACAGAAGATTCATTCCCAGTTCTTGTCAAAATTGAATTTGAATGAGAATGTTGCCAAATTAGTCAGTTATAGTAAAGTTGGCTTCATTTATACCAATTTATTTTTGTCGCCAAATTTGGCGATATTTCGCCTATTTTCACAAAATTTGGCGGCAATTAGCGAAATATCGCCAAGCCTGGCGATAATTTGACGCTAGCGAGTATGAATATATATTGTTACACATATGAGTTGGAACGATGGTTACAGCAATGAAAGAAAATTTTCGAGAAAGCATATTCACTAAAACTCATAAATTAAACCCTTTTATGGAGGAATCCTGCTGTCTTGTTTAAAAATGTCAGCCACCCTGAAATTTCAAACTGCTATATCTTTTTAAGTTAGAGGCAAAAGAAAAATTTCTCCGGAATCTTTGGATCAAGGCCGAACATTTAACGGAATTTTTTTTTTAGGTTTTTTAATTTTTAGTACATCAGTTTGAATTTGAAAATTTTAAATGGATATCAAGCCCTTCTGGCGGATTATCCCCAAATGCAATTGGAACCTGCAGGCCATAGTCAAAAACATACACAAAAATTTTGGTTCAATTCTCTACGTCTCTGACGTTTCTCATAACGTCATACACTTTTCGATGATATAATAATGAAAGTGAAACAAAAATCGCTCACACAACGCCCCCTTTCGTCGGTATAATCCCCAAATTCAATTGGGACCTGCTGGATATAACCAAAAACCTATAATTGAAATTTTGGTTCAATTCTAGGCATAACTTCAGACACTTTTCGATGATACAAAGAGGACATACACACGGACAGACAGACATTTTGTAAAAACGTGTTTTTCGGAATAATTGACCCCTATAACGTGTAAATCCGCCGAATTTCGGAAATCGAACAAAATTTCGATTACAGTACTTTTTTCTATTATAGATAGAAGAAAGTAAAAATATTTCAATGGTTCAAAAGCATTTTTGAATAGAATTTTATGTTTTAAAATTAGCCATATATTGCACATCTATACCTGCGAGATTGTGCAGTTCTACTTTTGGGGAGATATCAACAATACCTTCCGAGTATATGTGATATTCTGTTCTGAAAAAAAAATATTCGTAAGGATCCGAGCATGTCACAACAGCTCTCAAAGTTTCAAAATTTGAATTAATTTCTGATGTAATAATTTTAAAAGTTTTCTTAAAATTACAGTAATAATGGCAATTTGGTTATTAAATTGTTCTCTGAATACAGAAATAAATAAATAAAAATACAGATTATTAATGGAATTTTCTCTTTAAATTTTAAAGGAAAAAAAATCTTCATTTGAATAGATTGTTTTAAGTATGTTTTCAAGGACTCCCGAAAGTAGAACAATTACGTGGATGAAATTTCGATCATTTTCAAATCAAAGCAAGTATTTTAATTCACAGAACTAAAATATATTTCAATATATGCGTGAAAGTTACGTTTTTGTATTATACCAAATGCAAAGTCAGAAACAAAAATCGTTAAAGAACGAAATGCTTTTGACAAATTACGTCATATTTACATATGACGCCTGCAAATCGTTCACATACATTGAAAAAAAAAGAATTTATAATATAATTGAATCTTAATAAAGGAAATCCCAGTACATGTAATTTTTACCAGAGAATTCAACCCAGGCTACGCTGGTTACAGAACGTAATACTCGGTGTACATAGCATGGGTGAAAATCATTTTTAATTGAAAATTCGAGTAGAATTCTTACAATTAATATCAGTACAAAAACCCTTAACGGGTTAAAAGTTGTGACGCAGCACTTTCTTTTGGCTTTATGAATTTTAAATATGGGTCTTAAAAGCAATGATATCAAATTTAAGTGACGCTATGTTAATAATTATTTTTTTAAATCATAATTTTCTTTTTAGTTTTATTTATATTCACAGGTGCAATTATTATCTTAATATGAAAAAATATATAAAATTTATTCGCTGATGCTTTTTCATTCACATCTCTTATGAATTCAAAATATGGGTTTTAAAAGAAATGATATCAAAATTTGAGTGACACCTTGGCGTTAATTTAATAGGACTCTTTTAAAATTCAATTTAAATTATTTTTGGTTTGTCTTCTAAAGTATATTTACACATACAAACAATACTTTTAATTTTTCAATACACTTTTAAATATATTACTTTCACTGAGCCTATATTATGTATTGAAATGTATTTATTTCAATAAATTGATTTATCTTCTGTGCCACGCTATCCAAAATCATAAGTAAAATTTATGTAAATGATTATTTTGCGTCATATTATCCACTTGAATACATTTCCCTTTGTTTGGATACTATGACGCAAAATAATCATTTACATAAATTTTACTTATGATTTTGGATAGCGTGGCACAGAAGATAAATCAATTTATTGAAATAAATACATTTCAATACATAATATAGGCTCAGTGAAAGTAATATATTTAAAAGTTTATTGAAAAATTAAAAGTATTGTTTGTATGTGTAAATATACTTTAGAAGACAAACCAAAAATAATTTAAATTGAATTTTAAAAGAGTCCTATTAAATTAACGCCAAGGTGTCACTCAAATTTTGATATCATTTCTTTTAAAACCCATATTTTGAATTCATAAGAGATGTGAATGAAAAAGCATCAGCGAATAAATTTTATATATTTTTTCATATTAAGATAATAATTGCACCTGTGAATATAAATAAAACTAAAAAGAAAATTATGATTTAAAAAAATAATTATTAACATAGCGTCACTTAAATTTGATATCATTGCTTTTAAGACCCATATTTAAAATTCATAAAGCCAAAAGAAAGTGCTGCGTCACAACTTTTAACCCGTTAAGGGTTTTTGTACTGATATCATTACTTTTTTAAGGTTATTGATGAGAATGTCAATTAGTCGAAATTAAGCATAGGGTATAAATTAATCATTAAAATAAAATTTTAAAGAAATGCTAAAAAAGACCCCTTGGACCCCAATAAAATATGAGGCTGGTGGCCCAGGGAGAGGAATCCAAGACTCAACTTTTAAATTATACAGCGAGAGAGTAACACAATTAGAAGGATGAAAATGCATGGCAAAACCCGTTTGTTCCATCTTCCTCCGCCAAAGGACGCAACCTTTTCTATACAAACATAGCTGAAAATTTTCGGGCCGTCGATTCCGAGTCAAATGAGCCATACGTCGTCGTGATCGGTCCCATAGAACCCGATAGGAAAGTGCCCCCTGGTGGTGAAACTTGGAACTAAAATCGATATATCCTATCGATGTCGAGTCGAATGAATCACACTGCATTGTGATGGGACCCATAGAACTCGAGATAGCTGCAAAATCCGTTAGTTCCATCTTCCACCACCAGGGGGCGGACTCTGTTCCATACAAACATAGCTGAAATCTTTGAGGCTGTCGATTTCGAGTCGAATGAGCCATACCTCGTCGTGATGGGGCACATAGAACACAAGATAGGAAAGCACACTCTGGTGGTGAAACTTGTAACTAAAATCGATATATCCTGCCGATGTCGAGTCGAACGAATCAAACTGCATTGTGATGGGACCCATAGAACTCGAGTTAGATGCAAAATCCGTTAGTTCCATATTCCACCACCAGGGAGCGCACTCTGTTCCATACAAACATGGCTGAAATCTTTGAGGCTGTCGATTTCGAGTCGAATGAGCCATACCGCGTCGTGATGGGGCGCATATGATCCGAGATAGGAAAGCGCCCCCTGGTGGTGAAACTTGTAACTAAAATCTATATATCCTGTCGATGTCCAGTTTAATAAATCAAACTGCATTGTGATGGGACCCATAGAACTCGAGTTAGCTGCAAAATCCATTAGTTCCATCTTCCACCACCAGGGGACGCACTCTGTTCTATACAAACATAGCTGAAATCTTTCAGGCTGTCGATTTCGAATCGAATGAGCCATACCTCACCGTAATCGGGCCCATAGAACACGAGATAGGATAGCACCCCTGGTGGTGAAACTTGGAACTAAAACCGATGTATCCTATCGATGTCGAGCCAAATGAATCAAACTGCATTGTGATGGGACCCATAGAACTCAAGTTAGCTGCAAAATCTGTTAGTTCCATGTTCCACCACCAGGGGGCGCACTCTGTTCTATACAAACAGCTGAAATTTTTGAGGCTGTCGATTTCGAGTTGAGTGAGCCATACCTTGTCATGATCGGGGCCATAGAACCTAAGATGGGAATGCGCCCCCTGGTGGTCAAACTTGAAACAAGTTGAATGAATCAAACCATGTTGTGATGGGACCCATAGAACTTGAGTTATCTCCAAAATCCATTAATTTCCCCTTCCACTGCCAGGGGCGCTCTCTGTTCTATATGAACATAACTGCCCCTGGTGGTGAAACTAAAATCAGTAAGTTCTATCGATGTCGAGTCGAATGAGCCAAACTGCATCATGATTAGAAATGCACAACCTGTGGCCCGTGATGGATAACTGGTGGCCCACAGAGACCATACATGCCAACCTATCCAAAAATTTCGAATTTCCTTAATAATTCGTGAGAAAAATTTGCAAATTTTGTCCATAAATCGTAGGAAAATATGAATTTCATCGATCAGGCGCATAAAATCATGAATTGCATCGACTGGATGCGAATTTTGTCAAATGGGCATGGAAAAATCACAAATTTCACCATTTTGTCGCTAGAAAAAAAAACGCAAATTTCAATAATCGGTCAACAGAAACCAGAGATGCCAAAATCAGTAATTCCGGAGTTGCAAATTTCGTCAATCACTCAAAAAAAAAAAAAATCTTGAATTTTGTAAATCAATTGAAAAAACCTGCGAATTTTGTCGATAAGGCACTTAAAATCGTGAATTTCATGGATCGAGCAGCGAATTTCCTCGAATGGCGTGGAAAGATCGAGAATTTCAACGAACAGTTGCAGGAAAAATTTGCAAATTGTCCATAGATCATAGGAAAACATTATGAATTTTGTCTATCGGTTCTGCAAAATTATGAATTTTGTCGATAGGCATGGAAAATCGCAAATTTCGACAACTGGGCTTGGAAAAATCAAGAATTCCATCGAATGTTTGTGAAAAAATTGTAAATTTCAACGAACGGTAAAAAAAAAAAAATAATTTGCGAATTTCGCCATTGTCTAGAGAAGAAAAATTGTGAATTTCATTAATTGGCCGATGGAAAGCATATCAGTTGAAAATCATGAATTTTGTCAATCAGGCACAGTAAAAACATGAATTTTGTGGATCGGGAGAAGGGAAATCATAAATTTTGTTGAACACATGCATAAAAATCATGAATTTTGTTTATCAGGCATGTAAAAATCATTTTCGTCAAACGGATGCATAAAAATCAAGAAAGTCATCAATTGGGTGCGTAAAAATCTTGAATTTCATCGATCAGGCGTGTAAAAAATCATGAATTTCATCGATAAAGTGCATAAAAATATAGGACAAAATTGCCATTCGCCGATCGGCGAGTAATACTGAAAATTTGCCGACTGACTTTACTGCCACCACTGGTCAAACTTAATAGTTCCAATTGCGATGATTCAATGGAAAAAGATTTTTTCCCCACTGTCGCTCGACAAATTTCAAAACCATTTGGCGAATTTCACGATTTTTTCAAAGAAATTATTTGACGGATTGTGATTTTTTTTCTTCTCGAAGCCATTCGACGATATTCGAAATTTTTTTCCCCTGAAACCAGTTGATAAATTTTGTGATTTTTCCACTATCAATGAATTTTATGATTTTTCTGCTATCGATTGATGAATTTCGTGATTTATCGACTATCGATTAATGAATTTCACGACTTTTTCCATAAACGAACAAATTGTGCACTTTTTTTCCACTGCCATTCGACGAATTTTGCAATTCTGTTCCGCGATTGTTAGACAAATTTCACTATTTTTCTCCCGAGATCATTTGACGAATTTTGTGATTTTTAATTTTACTGACTGATTGATTTATATTTAATAATAAAAGTTAAAATGTTTTGATTTAAAAACAAGATGGCTAACTGAGGGTGAATCCCAAAACTTAGCCGCATCATCAATGAGTTAGCTAATCAAGCATTTAGCTCTTACAGTTTGTTAAAAAGGTGCACACAAAAGCAAAAAATATGAATTTTTTTTAATCCTTACCATCACTGTTGAAATCCTGAACCAATTAGAATCTAATTGTGACAGTGTATTTATCTTGCAAATATCATTGAGGAGTTTTTTATACAGGGACACGCAAAATCAAAACATCATCATGATAACATTCAAATTACTAAGCCAATTCAAACCTAATTATGCCAAAGTATCAATCGATGAATTCATTAATCAAATATGTTGGGCAAAATCCTAGAACAAGCAAAACATCCGATTTGGCTATTTTTTTTACGCACGTCAACCAAAAAAACGGCAACTTCCAAATTCTACCCAATCAGAACGCATGCTTTTTAAGCTTAAGCAAGCAGATACTTACACACTGCTTACGGCAAGCTTTTTCACAAAATAAACAAATTTTATTTCGTTTTACAATTATTTACAAAGTTTCAGCAAGTTTTTCTTCACGATTTTTCTATTTTTACAAACTTTTAGCAATATTTCGTCTGGATATTTCAATTTTTACATACAAGCATTTAGCAATTTTTTCCTCCAGATTTTTCTATTTTTAATAATTTTTAGCTATTTTTTCCTCCTTGCTAAAACTTTGTAAATTGTCATAAAACGGAATAAAATCAATGTTTACTTCGTGAAAAAATTTTCATAGAAACTGTGTAAGTAGTGAATTCTCTGCTACAAAGAACACAGGTTATGATTGGGGAGAATCTAGAGAATTCTGATTTTTCAAATGCACGAAACTCATTCAAGCACCAGTTAGTAACATGTATATGTACTCTTTGCGTACATTAACAGAAAAAAATATCCTGGATGCATGAAACTCCCTGTGCAGCAATCTCTAGAATGCATGAAATTCATCCAAACAGCGGTTAATAATTGATATATATATATATATGTGTGAGTACGCTTCGCGTACATTAACTGAAAAAAAAAATCCTGGATGCACAAAACTTGCATTTCTCTGACTTCGGTTTTTCGAAATAGATAAAATGCTTCAGGGATTCAATCCAGCATCGCTGAAATGTTACATAATCACAGAAGATCACTAATTATAATTAAAATATAAATAAAATGCTGAAGTGATTACAAATTAATCACTGAAGCATTTTATCTATACTTCAAAACATATTTGTTTTGTTTCTCATTTCCAAAATAATTTTCATTCATATTTACTTATTATAAGCATGTTATTTAATTTTACTGACTGATTGATTTATATTTAATAATAAAAGTTAAAATGTTTTGATTTAAAAACAAGATGGCTAACTGAGGGTGAATCCCTAAACTTAGCCGCATCATCAATGAGTTAGCTAATCAAGCATTTAGCTCTTACAGTTTGTTTAAAAGGTACACACAAAAGCAAAAAATATGAATTTTTTTTTAATCCTTACCATCACTGTTGAAATGCTGAACCAATTTGAATCTAATTGTGACAGTGTATTTATCTTGCAAATATCATTGAGGAGTTTTTTATACAGGGACATGCAAAATCAAAACGTCATCATGATAAGATTCAAATTACTAAGCCAATTCAAACCTAATTAAGCCAAAGTATCAATCGATGAATTCATTAATCAAATATATTGGGCAAAATCCTAGAACAAGCAAAACATCCGATTTGGCTATTTTTTTTACGCACGTCAACCAAAAAATCGGCAACCTCCAAATTCTACCCAATCAGAACGAATGCTTTTTAAGCTTAAGCAAGCAGATACTTACACACTGCTTACGGCAAGCTTTATTATACAATTTTAACATAAATTTTATTTCGTTTTACAATTATTTACAAAGTTTCAGCAAGTTTTTCTTCACGATTTTCTATTTTTACAAACTTTTAGCAATATTTCGTCTAGATATTTCAATTTTTACATACAAACATTTAGCAATTTTTTCCTCCAGATTTTTCTATTTTTAATAATTTTTAGCTATTTTTTCCTCCTTGCTAAAACTTTGTAAATTGTCACAAAACGGAATAAAATCAATGTTTACTTCGTGAAAAAATTTTCATAGAAACTGTGTAAGTAGTGAATTCTCTGTTACAAAGAACACAGGTTACGATTGGGGAGAATCTAGAGATTTCTGATTTTTCAAAAGCACGAAACTCATTCAAGCACCAGTTAGTAACATATATATGTACACTTTGCGTACATAACAGAAAAAAAAAATCCTGGATGCATGAAACTCCCTGTGCAGCAATCTCTAGAATGCATGAAATTCATTCAAACAGCAGTTAATAATTTATATATATATATGTGTATGCTTCGCGTACATTAACTGAAAAAAAAAATCCTGGATGCACAAAAATTGCTATATTCCGCACTCCCTAGAATGCATGAAATCCATTCAAGCTGCGGTCAGTAATGTTCGCACAAAAATCGGTTTACAGCAATCTCTAAAGTGCTTAAAATACATCTTATCATATAAAATCAACAAAAATGCACTTACCGTTATTTCTCATCCTTCGTTTTTTTTTTAATATTTCACAGGATTTATCCTTTATGACATAAAACATATTTCATAAACATAATTCAACAAATCTGACACACAACAAACCAACCCACAGACAATAGAACTCTATTATAGAATATTCTAATCTGTCAACCAACCAATCAAATCTAATTCCCTCAAAAACCAGCTCAATTTTCAGAACCATGCATTCTGCTCATGCTAGAACCAAGCACAGAAGGCGTGGGAAAAACGTAAGAAATAAACCGGTAACAAGAAAACTCATTTATCGCTTCGCTAAATTCGATGACGCCAAGCGTCTCGCTTGTTCTAGGATTTAACCTATTTTTCTTAATTATCTGTCTTAGTTTGTGAATAAATTTTTGTAATGTCAGTTGAAACTGATCTCTCGTACATAACGATGCATCACATTTTTTTAATGTTTTTTTTTTCTACACCATGATGTTGCTATTTAACAACATTATTTTAATTTTAAAAAGAAAACAAACAACTAATAAATCAGTAAATATGAACGTTTTGCACTCCTGAACCCCCCCCCCCCCCAAAAAAAAAAAAATATATATATATATATATATATTGTTTTAATTTCAGGGTAACTGAAGAAAAAAAAAATCCTTCTATAGCGTTTCTATTTTTCCATGCGCTGTGAAGATTTTTTAACGGGTTCAAAAACAAATTTCACAAATACTTCTAACTTAATTAACAAATATTTCAAAAATATATTTTTAATTCCATGTTGTTTATGTATGAAGAAAGAAACAAAAGTTTGGTAAACTTCTATCTCTGTTTAAATAGTCTATTTCAAGAATAAAAACATTCGGTAGAATGCATAGCTTTGACAATACATAAACAAAAATGAAGAATACAGTACCTTTTTTTTTTTTTTTTTTCAATTTCTTCTAATTTGGTGCAAGATACTACTGAATACTTTGCTACAAGATTTGTTTAAAGATATTACCCTCTCTCATGATTTTTAGGTTTCCAATGCCACGTCTACCATTGCCCCGAGAACTGACGACTGATTTCGTGATTTATTAAGTAAAATCTATATTTAACATTTGAAAATAAACTTTCACTAGAAAAAAAAAAACAAAAAAAAACAATGGTAGAACTTTGCATTTCTCTGACTTAGGAAAATAAATATTAGAAGATAAATACATATTTCTTTATTATCTGTTTTTAAAATGCAAATTTAAGAAATGAAATTGAAAAAAAAAAGGTACTGTATTCTTCATTTGTTTATATAGCTGATCAAATATACGCATTTCACTGAATGTTTGGATTCTTATACTATGAAACAGAAGCTTACAAACGTGTTTTTTATCGTACATAAACAACATGGAATTAAAAATATATTCATGAAGTATTTGTTAATAGAAGTTAGAAGTATTTGTGAAATTTGATTTTCAACACTTCAAAAAATGTTCATAGCAGCGAACCGCATCGCACACGAAGAAAACAAACTGATGATTGATTCATTTTGAATGATTCCTTGTTACGCAAATTAATTGATAAAAAAAATCTTAATCTTTTTTTTCCTTTAAAAAATCACAAATTAAATATAAATAACAATTAAATTGTATATGTATAATTATAAAATATTTCAATATTTTAATCAAGGAATCTAAATATTTTTCGACTTAATGAAGATTTTGATATAAGAAATTCTTTATTATAACAAAAAAGAAAAATATACAAACAATAATTTAATTTAATACATATATTACATAGAGATATATATTACATATTAAAAATTGCATTAACAACTGTTTTCGTATTAAAAAAAAATCTAAATAGTTCTTCAGCCAGATATGATTGCGAAATCGCCTTTAACTATAACCGTGATACCCATGAATATCCTGACCGCGCAGGAATAAAAAAGGGTGAAAAGGCCGAAAATCTTTAATGTTAGTCTACCAGAAAAAGCATAAGAAAAGAGTCCGATTTTGAAGCTGGATTATATAAAAAACAAGAGTTTTCCTACGTTAGCTCAAAATCTTACTCTCTTCATCTAAAAGCGATTAATATAATATATTAATTTAAAAAAAATCGTTCGATCCATTTTCGAGATAACACCTCTGTGCCCATTACACCATTACATTTTCCATTTTCGCTTAAAAATTGGTTTCCAGATCTCAAAATCTACTGCATGTAGAAATCTATAAATTTCAGGATAGAGTTAGGCCATAGATATAAGACTAATGTGAAAAAATCGAAACGGTATGCCTCATATTTACTGAGATATTAAATGTCGGCGTTTCGATTTTCCTTTGATGTCCTGCTAGCTGTATATATGAGAGTGACGGAATCTTCGGTTTTGGGCTTACGGTTTTCGGTTTTTCGCTGCGTCACTCAAGAGACTACCGTCTCTTATGATATGTATATATATATATATTAGATTGCTATACTGTAAAAAATGACCAATGTTTCTTATTTTATGAAAATATACTATATCCACGGACGAAAGTATAATATAATCTTCTGAGTTATCCAAAATTCCGAATAGCGTGTTCCATTGTCTTTTGAATCCTCAAAAACCAATACATTTCCAAAATTTAAAGAACTATTTATAAAAACAAAGTATTTTTCGCTGCCCTTATTTTTCAGAAACGTTTCCGAAGGATTTTTATAGTGTATTAATTAGTGTCCTCAGCCTGGTATACCTGTTTTTCGAATGCTATCAATTCTCAAGTAAACATTTTCATGCTAAAAAAATATGTTTAACAGACAAACATGCAAAATTAACAGGGTTAAAAATAACATTAAAATTAAGATTCTTTCTTTACTCTTTCAGGTATAAATTAACTTATGCGTTAATTAATTATGCTGAAAAAGTTATGTATTATACACTGCTCAAAACAATTAAAGGATATTGCAGTTTTAGGTGGATTTTGTATCTGGGAAACTTTTTAGCTGATTGATACATGGTCGACAGACATAGTAGGTTATATGAGAATAAATTACACATGTTTGGCAGAAAAAAATGCATTTTATTGCGCATTTGTGTACAAAAGGAAAAAAACACAATTTGTGCATATGAGAAAAAAAGAATAAGAAAAGGTGTTTTCTTCAAAGAAAATCATTTTCAGTAGGGGGTTTCCACGGGCGGCCAGCAACGTTGAACACCTTTGAGGCATGGACTCAATGAGGCTATTAATGACGAGTTGGGGTATTCTGCCCCACTCTTCCAGAAGAGCTCTTTCCAGTTCTTGGAGAGTTTGTGGGGGTTGTTGGCGGCCAGAAACTCGCCTTACTAGAGCGTCCCAAACGTGCTCGATTGGATTCATGTCTGGAGAACACGCTGGCCATTCCATTCGAACGATTCCTTCCTCGAAAAGGAAATCCTCCACCAGGTTTGCACGATGTGGCCTGCAGTTATCGTCCATTAAAATGAAGTTATCTCCGATTGCTGCAGCGTAAGGGACTACAATAGGTCTGAGGATCTCATCCCTATATCGGCGACCAGTCAGAGCTCCATCTCGAATGATGTAGAGGTCAGTGCGCCCGTCAATGGAGATGCCACCATACACCAACACTCCTCCACCGCCAAATCTGACACTTTCGTGCACGAACGCAGGATTATTCCTACTGCCACGGTCCCTCCAGATGAAAATACGCCTATTATCCGGATGCACAGAAAAACGGGACTCGTCAGAAAACAGAATATTGCTCCATTCATTTCTCCTCCAGTTGACATGCTCGGTTGCCCACTTCCTGCGGTCGCGACGATGCCTTGATGTTAATCTAACACATACCATCGGTCGGCGAGCATACAGACCTACAGCATGGAGCCGGTTTCGGACAGTCTGAGTTGAAATCGTGGTGCCTGTAGCCGATCGAAGGTGTTGTTGGAGAAGAGTAGCGTTCATGTTTCGGTGTCTCCGAGCTGTTAACGCTAAATACCGATCTTCATTGGGCGTTGTTGCCCGTTTACGACCTTGCCCTGGTCTTCGGCCTGCACATCCACTCTCCAAAAAACGGTTCCAGATCCTGGAAATGACACTTTGTGACATTCCAATGGCTTGCGCTACTTCGGCTTGAGTTTGGCCCCCTTCTAACCTACCAACAATTCTCCAAGCTTCTGAATCTGTCAAATGACTTCGATGAGACATCGTACTCATCGAAACAAAGCAATCACTGAATGCCGATCATCCTTGTCTTCATTCTCTTTTATCCAGTTGAAAGTCAAATTTCATTCGCTGCCGCTGAAGCGACGTTTTTGACGTCGAACTCAAAATTTAAATACTCCACAGTTTGAAAACCAGAAAAATTTGCATTTGTGATTCTCTTCTTCTATTTTCGGCAAAAAAAATTTCGTTTATATCTTTATTTTTTATAAAACTTCAAATATCCTTTAATTGTTTTGAGCAGTGTATTATATTTTCGTTCGTGGTTATAATGTATTTTCATAAAATAAGAAACATTGGTCATTTTGTACAGTGTATGAAAGATACCAGTTAGATATTAAAATAATAAAGATTTGAATTTTATTAAAAAACACATGATTAAACGAAATAAACAGCCTATATCTTAATAATGAATTTTATACAAAGTTAGAAATTAGTTCCACTTATTTTGCACTTTACGAAAGAAAATATACTTTTTTGGTTAGGGACAATACTTGTCTAAAGCTGCTGAAGTTTGCCACTTAATTTTGGTTTTTTATTTATATTGCTGTAAAAGTTACTTTTTATTGTTGTAATAAATAATGTTTACTGTTGAGATAGATTTTAAAAAAAAGTCATGTTCGATAGCGGTATAAGCGAAAGCGCAGGTCGTTGCTATCATCTTTATTACGTCAGATGTACTTACAGACATATATACATTTGACATTTTCATTTGAGAATTCGGGTAGAATTCTTACAATATATATATATATATATATATATTAAATTGCTATGAAAGATATCAGTTACATATTAAAATAATAAAGATTTGAATTTTATTAAAAAACACATGATTAAATGAAATAAACAGCCTACATCTTAATCTCGTTAATAATGAATTTTATACAAAGTTAAAAATTAGTTCCCCTGATTTTGCACTTTACGAAAGAAAATATACTTTTTTGGTTAGGAGAGTAAAACTGCTCAAGTTTGCCACTCAATTTTGGGTTTTTATTTATATTGCTGTAAAAGTTACTTTATATTGTTGTAATAAATAATGTTTACTGTTGAGATAGATGAAAAATAAATCATGTTCGATAGCGCTATAAGCGAAAGCGCAGGTAGTTGCTACCATCTTTATAACGTCATATTTACTTACAGACATATTTACATTTGACATTTTTATTTGAATATTCGGGTAGAATTCTTACCATATATATATTAAATTGCTATGAAAAATATGAGTTACATATTAAAATAATAAAGATTTGAATTTTATTAAAAAACACCTGATTAAATGAAATAAACAGCCTATATCTTAATCTCGTTAATAATGAATTTTATACAAAGTTAGAAATTAGTTCCCCTGATTTTGCACTTTACGAAAGAAAATATACATTTTTGGTTAGGAGAGTAAAACTGCTCAAGTTTGCCACTCAATTTTGAGTTTTTATTTATATTGCTGTAAAAGTTACTTTATATTGTTGTAATAAATAATGTTTACTGTTGAGATAGATGAAAAAAAAATCATGTTCGATAGCGCTATAAGCGAAAGCGCAGGTAGTTGCTACCATCTTTATAACGTCATATTTACTTACAGACATATTTACATTTGACATTTTTATTTGAAAATTCGGGTAGAATTCTTACCATATATATATATTAAATTGCTATGAAAAATATCAGTTACATATTAAAATAATAAAGATTTGAATTTTATTAAAAAACACATGATTAAATGAAATAAACAGCCTATATCTTAATCTCGTTAATAATGAATTTTATACAAAGTTAGAAATTAGTTCCCCTGATTTTGCACTTTACGAAAGAAAATATACATTTTTGGTTAGGAGAGTAAAACTGCTCAAGTTTGCCACTCAATTTTGGGTTTTTATTTATATTGCTGTAAAAGTTACTTTATATTGTTGTAATAAATAATGTTTACTGTTGAGATAGATGAAAAAAAATCATGTTCGATAGCGCTATAAGCGAAAGCGCAGGTAGTTGCTACCATCTTTATAACGTCATATTTACTTACAGACATATTTACATTTGACATTTTTATTTGAAAATTCGGGTAGAATTCTTACCATATATATATTAAATTGCTATGAAAAATATCAGTTACATATTAAAATAATAAAGATTTGAATTTTATTAAAAAACACATGATTAAATGAAATAAACAGCCTATATCTTAATCTCGTTAATAATGAATTTTATACAAAGTTAGAAATTAGTTCCCCTGATTTTGCACTTTACGAAAGAAAATATACTTTTTTGGTTAGGAGAGTAAAACTGCTCAAGTTTGCCACTCAATTTTGAGTTTTTATTTATATTGCTGTAAAAGTTACTTTATATTGTTGTAATAAATAATGTTTACTGTTGAGATAGATGAAAAAAAAATCATGTTCGATAGCGCTATAAGCGAAAGCGCAGGTAGTTGCTACCATTTTTATAACGTCATATTTACTTACAGACATATTTACATTTGACATTTTTATTTGAAAATTCGGGTAGAATTCTTACCATATATATATTAAATTGCTATGAAAAATATCAGTTACATATTAAAATAATAAAGATTTGAATTTTATTAAAAAACCCATGATTAAATGAAATAAACAGCCTATATCTTAATCTCGTTAATAATGAATTTTATACAAAGTTAGAAATTAGTTCCCCTGATTTTGCACTTTACGAAAAAAATATACATTTTTGGTTAGGAGAGTAAAACTGCTCAAGTTTGTCACTCAATTTTGGGTTTTTATTTATATTGCTGTAAAAGTTACTTTATATTGTTGTAATAAATAATGTTTACTGTTGAGATAGATGAAAAAAAAATCATGTTCGATAGCGCTATAAGCGAAAGCGCAGGTAGTTGCTACCATCTTTATAACGTCATATTTACTTACAGACATATTTACATTTGACATTTTTATTTGAAAATTCGGGTAGAATTCTTACCATATATATATATTAAATTGCTATGAAAAATATCAGTTACATATTAAAATAATAAAGATTTGAATTTTATTAAAAAACACATGATTAAATGAAATAAACAGCCTATATCTTAATCTCGTTAATAATGAATTTTATACAAAGTTAGAAATTAGTTCCCCTGATTTTGCACTTTACGAAAGAAAATATACATTTTTGGTTAGGAGAGTAAAACTGCTCAAGTTTGCCACTCAATTTTGGGTTTTTATTTATATTGCTGTAAAAGTTACTTTATATTGTTGTAATAAATAATGTTTACTGTTGAGATAGATGAAAAAAAATCATGTTCGATAGCGCTATAAGCGAAAGCGCAGGTAGTTGCTACCATCTTTATAACGTCATATTTACTTACAGACATATTTACATTTGACATTTTTATTTGAAAATTCGGGTAGAATTCTTACCATATATATATTAAATTGCTATGAAAAATATCAGTTACATATTAAAATAATAAAGATTTGAATTTTATTAAAAAACACATGATTAAATGAAATAAACAGCCTATATCTTAATCTCGTTAATAATGAATTTTATACAAAGTTAGAAATTAGTTCCCCTGATTTTGCACTTTACGAAAGAAAATATACTTTTTTGGTTAGGAGAGTAAAACTGCTCAAGTTTGCCACTCAATTTTGAGTTTTTATTTATATTGCTGTAAAAGTTACTTTATATTGTTGTAATAAATAATGTTTACTGTTGAGATAGATGAAAAAAAAATCATGTTCGATAGCGCTATAAGCGAAAGCGCAGGTAGTTGCTACCATTTTTATAACGTCATATTTACTTACAGACATATTTACATTTGACATTTTTATTTGAAAATTCGGGTAGAATTCTTACCATATATATATTAAATTGCTATGAAAAATATCAGTTACATATTAAAATAATAAAGATTTGAATTTTATTAAAAAACCCATGATTAAATGAAATAAAAAGCCTATATCTTAATCTCGTTAATAATGAATTTTATACAAAGTTAGAAATTAGTTCCCCTGATTTTGCACTTTACGAAAAAAATATACATTTTTGGTTAGGAGAGTAAAACTGCTCAAGTTTGTTACTCAATTTTGGGTTTTTATTTATATTGCTGTAAAAGTTACTTTATATTGTTGTAATAAATAATGTTTACTGTTGAGATAGATGAAAAAAAAATCATGTTCGATAGCGCTATAAGCGAAAGCGCAGGTAGTTGCTACCATCTTTATAACGTCATATTTACTTACAGACATATTTACATTTGACATTTTTATTTGAAAATTCGGGTAGAATTCTTACCATATATATATATTAAATTGCTATGAAAAATATCAGTTACATATTAAAATAATAAAGATTTGAATTTTATTAAAAAACACATGATTAAATGAAATAAACAGCCTATATCTTAATCTCGTTAATAATGAATTTTATACAAAGTTAGAAATTAGTTCCCCTGATTTTGCACTTTACGAAAGAAAATATACATTTTTGGTTAGGAGAGTAAAACTGCTCAAGTTTGCCACTCAATTTTGGGTTTTTATTTATATTGCTGTAAAAGTTACTTTATATTGTTGTAATAAATAATGTTTACTGTTGAGATAGATGAAAAAAAATCATGTTCGATAGCGCTATAAGCGAAAGCGCAGGTAGTTGCTACCATCTTTATAACGTCATATTTACTTACAGACATATTTACATTTGACATTTTTATTTGAAAATTCGGGTAGAATTCTTACCATATATATATTAAATTGCTATGAAAAATATCAGTTACATATTAAAATAATAAAGATTTGAATTTTATTAAAAAACACATGATTAAATGAAATAAACAGCCTATATCTTAATCTCGTTAATAATGAATTTTATACAAAGTTAGAAATTAGTTCCCCTGATTTTGCACTTTACGAAAGAAAATATACTTTTTTGGTTAGGAGAGTAAAACTGCTCAAGTTTGCCACTCAATTTTGAGTTTTTATTTATATTGCTGTAAAAGTTACTTTATATTGTTGTAATAAATAATGTTTACTGTTGAGATAGATGAAAAAAAAATCATGTTCGATAGCGCTATAAGCGAAAGCGCAGGTAGTTGCTACCATTTTTATAACGTCATATTTACTTACAGACATATTTACATTTGACATTTTTATTTGAAAATTCGGGTAGAATTCTTACCATATATATATTAAATTGCTATGAAAAATATCAGTTACATATTAAAATAATAAAGATTTGAATTTTATTAAAAAACCCATGATTAAATGAAATAAACAGCCTATATCTTAATCTCGTTAATAATGAATTTTATACAAAGTTAGAAATTAGTTCCCCTGATTTTGCACTTTACGAAAAAAATATACATTTTTGGTTAGGAGAGTAAAACTGCTCAAGTTTGTCACTCAATTTTGGGTTTTTATTTATATTGCTGTAAAAGTTACTTTATATTGTTGTAATAAATAATGTTTACTGTTGAGATAGATGAAAAAAAAATCATGTTCGATAGCGCTATAAGCGAAAGCGCAGGTAGTTGCTACCATCTTTATAACGTCATATTTACTTACAGACATATTTACATTTGACATTTTTATTTGAAAATTCGGGTAGAATTCTTACCATATATATATATTAAATTGCTATGAAAAATATCAGTTACATATTAAAATAATAAAGATTTGAATTTTATTAAAAAACACATGATTGAATGAAATAAACAGCCTATATCTTAATCTCGTTAATAATGAATTTTATACAAAGTTAGAAATTAGTTCCCCTGATTTTGCACTTTACGAAAGAAAATATACATTTTTGGTTAGGAGAGTAAAACTGCTCAAGTTTGCCACTCAATTTTGGGTTTTTATTTATATTGCTGTAAAAGTTACTTTATATTGTTGTAATAAATAATGTTTACTGTTGAGATAGATGAAAAAAAAAATCATGTTCGATAGCGCTATAAGCGAAAGCGCAGGTAGTTGCTACCATCTTTATAATGTCATATTTACTTACAGACATATTTACATTTGACATTTTTATTTGAAAATTCGGGTAGAATTCTTACCATATATATATTAAATTGCTATGAAAAATATCAGTTACATATTAAAATAATAAAAATTTGAATTTTATTAAAAAACACATGATTAAATGAAATAAACAGCCTATATCTTAATCTCGTTAATAATGAATTTTATGCTAGAAATTATGTTAGAAATTAGTTCCACTGATTTTGCACTTTACGAAATAAAATATACTTTTTTGGTTAGAGGAGAAAAGCTGCCTCGTTTCACTCAATTTTGCGTTTTTATTTATATTGTTGTAAATGTTACTTTATATTGTTGTAATAAATAATGTTTACTGTTGAGATATATTAAAAAGAAATCATGTTCGATAGCGCTATAAGCGAATGCGCAGGTCGTTGCTACCATCTTTATTAAGTCCGATTTATTTAAGGATATATTTTTGTTTCTTAATATGTATTGTAAATATCATTTTATTTTTGTTATAAAAAATTATTAAATTAATATTCAAAACTTTCTAATGTAGAATAAAACTAGATTTCCTTTTCCCTTTCAAATTGACAAGTCTCATGCAATGCAAATACACACCTGATTGTCGTTGGGATCGTTAAAAAAAGGGTAAATGGGACATACCATGCATTTGTATGTCCCATATTTATTTAACTAATATATCTACTATTAGTCAACTACTATTAGTCTACTATTAGTTATTTAACTAAATTATCTACTATTAGTCTACTACTATTAGTCTACTATTAGTTATTTAACTAAATTATCTACTATTACTATAAAAAACTACTATTAGTCCCATTTAGTTTATTTAATTATTATTTGCAAGCAAATTACTTGTGGTAAAATTAATGAATTCATTACACGACAGCGCGACTAGAAAATTCAGTATGATGCTGACCAAACAATTAAACTATTATGTAAGCAAACTATTATGCAAGCAAACAATTATTTCTTCATTATGAAAATAATAATATGCTTTGGTAATGTTCGTATAACAATTAATACATAAATTTTACTTCGCATATTAATAAAATTAGGGATTATTCTTACTGAAGTAATCATTTTGAAGTTATAATTTACGGTATGAGCACGTAATTAGCATTATCAAGACTATTTATTTAATTAATATTTTCTGTCCTTCATATATCTAATACATGCGAGTTTTAAATGTTTTCCCTACCGGATCACCATATTATTGATTGAATTTATTTATCTATTCTAATAAAATAAAGTTTGGCTCTCTGTGTGTGTGTGTGTTTGTTTGTTTGTCTGCGATTACTAGCAAAATCTAGCACACCTAGAAATCTGAAAATTTAGGTGTGAATAGTCCAAGGTCTGGTTTGGTAAACCTGAGTCTCAGAATTTTAATATTTTGATAATTACTGAAGATATTAATTAGAATCTCATTAAACATCGCTTCGAAAATGCCATCTTTTTTATCAAAATGGTTTAAGAAAAGCAGTCCTGTTCTGTATTTACAAGCAGAAATGAAGGAATTCGAAATTATTTTACTAATTAGCGAATTTTAAGAAAACTAATTAAGATATCGATTTGAAAATTTATGAGCATATGTAAAGTAATTTTCTGCATCCGAAAAAAAATTCGGCCGGTAATTAAAAAAAAAAATTGCAAATAACTGCCAAAAATCTGACGGCGCCAGTGAAGAAAAAGAAATCCGAGAAAGCTTCAGACAGGGATCAACTTTCATTAAAAACTGAACTACAAAGAGATCTGTTTCTCTGGCCGATCCCTCCATTTAGTTTGCCAAAACGGTGCCGGAGGCAGCGGGGACACGTGTCGGAGATTTGTTTGGAAGGTGGTTTGTTTGGAGACAGAGTGTGCTCCCTGGCGGCGGAAGGTGAAACTAAAAGATTTTGCAGCGTGTGTGCTGCACGCCTACTATACGGTGCCGCAGGCGGCAGGAACACGTGTCGCAGGTTCGTTTATAACAGAATGCACCCCTATCGGCTGAAAGTAGAAATAAAAGATTTTCCTCGCGAGCACAGCACCTTTAAATAAATAATTTCCTACTAAATCGAGTTAAAGATATAAAATCATACAAAATTTAGGATTTTTTTTTTATCACGGTTCCGGGCAACGCCGGGCGGGTCAGTTAGTATACAATAGTCTCCCCATTTTGAAATTCAAATAATCGGAATAAATATTTCTATAGATTATATGTTTAAATACGTGTAATCAATATGTAGTACTCTTTAAATGCCAATTATATGTGGAGTTTCAATTTATTCTTTCCTTGTGAGCATTATAAGGCTAAATGAGACAAATTAAATCTATGAAAGTCTCACCATTTTGAATTTTAGATAATCTTAAACGGTGTTTCTATATATTAAACGTATTATACGAATAATCAATACATAGTCCCTTTCTATTACGTAATAGATGTTTCAGTTTTTTCCTTAATGAGCATTATAAGGCTCATATAAACTAATTATACATAAAACAGTTTCCACATTGTTACTGTATCATTTACAGTTATTTATATGTTAATGCTTACATAGTACTCTTTATATATAATACATCTGAGTTTAAAATTTTCAGCTGAATTATGAGCATTAACTGACTGATTGCAACTAATTATATTCAATAATGTATCACCATTTTGAATTTCAGATAATCCGAAACGGTGTTTCTATACAGTCCCTGGCCAAATTATTAGACGCAGTTGTTTTTATTAGAATATTTGGTATGTAACGACCCTAAAAACTAATTCAGCGTGGTAATATAGTTTTAATTCATTAAAATAATATATGCCACATATTTTCCTAATTTCAGAAACTGCTTTTGTTGACATGTCGAATTATAATACTGTCTCAAGGTCAGCCGAACTAAAACACGTCATGATAGGCTTCAATTTCGTGGCTATGTGCGACAATCATGGAGGTGTTTGTGGCATTGTAAAATCAGTTGTTAGATGTTTATTTGCATGTGAATATATTATTTTTAATTGTGAATATATTATTTTTAATAGTCAATAAATAATTTATAGTAATTAAAATATGGGTAGAAAAACAGATTTGTCAACAGAAAAGAAAGGCGAAATAAAAGCGCTTTTAAATATTAAAAAATATTCGAATAGAGAAATTTCAAGAAAATTGAATGTTTCTGAAGCAAGTGTATAAGGCGGGTGAAGACGAAACTTGGGCTTGGACAAACATTGAGCCCAAAAAGAAAGAATAAATGGGGAAGAAAATCTGCATGTACACAAAGGATAGAACTACGCTTAAAGAAGATCTGCGTGGAAAATCGATTTGTTACTGCAAAACAGATCAGATGGAAGCTCGAAGAGTCTGATGTTGTTATGTCAGAACGATCTGTACGCAGAAAACTAACAGCTATGAATTTCAAGGCCTTTAGACCAACTAAAAAACCAAAATTAACCGAAGCAATAAAAGCTAAGCCACTGAAGTGGGCTAGAGAGCATAAATACAAGACATTGGAGTTCTGGAAATCGGTAATTATAAAGATATTCTTATTTTATTATATACTTAAAACAATTAACAAAGTCTGTCTTTAACCATTAGATAAATTCTTCATGTTAAAAATTATTTATTTCAGGTTTGCTTCAGTGACGAAAGCACTTTTGAAATTTTAGCAAACAAATCCCAGTTTGTGCGTCGTCGTCCTGGCGAAAAGTTTCATCATGATTGTGTCGTGCCAACTGTCAAGCACCCAACAATGGTCATGGTTTGGTCTGTCATAAGTGGCAAAGGCACTGGACGTCTTTACATAGTCAAAGGGACTATGAAACAAGAGCAATACAAAGAGGTGTTGCAAAATCGGTTGATTCCACAACTAAAAGCATGGTTTCCAAATAGAGAACCTTTTATATTTATGCAAGATGGAGCTCCTTGACACACAGAACGATCAGTAAAGGTTTATTTACAACAAGAAAAAATTCCTGTATTGGACTGGCCCGGTTATTCACCAGATATGAATCCCATTGGAAATGTTTGGGATCTGATGAAGAGGAAGTTGACCAAAGAGGTCATAACGGACAAAACCCAATTGATAGAAAAACTTATCCATGTCTGGAATCATCACCCACACATGCAAGAAACTATTCAATTTTGCATTAACAATATGCCACGACGAATAGAGGCATTGATTGCCTCCAAAGGAGGCTCCACGAAATATCTATATTTTCGAATTTTAAGTAAAAGGTTTTTCAAGTTCAATAATTTTAATTTGACTTACAAAAATAAAAAATTTAATGTCTTTGGCGTGCTTTATATTCATTCTTACCGTACAATTAATGTTTATTCTGAATTTTAATTATTTATACATTAATATCATCTCTATGAAGCTAGTAATATGATTTTACACAAAAAAACGTGCGTCTAATAATTTGGCCAGGGACTGTATATTAAACGTATTATGCGTATAATTAATACATAGTCCCATTTCTAATACCTAATAGATGTCATGATATATTTGTATAATAATTATTGTAACCATAATCATGTTAACTGTAACCATATTAACTGTATAACCTGTAACCATGTAACTGTATAACACCAGACCAGGCTCGTACTGTATCTGTTGATGATTGGTTCTACAATGTGAATGTTATGTATGCTGCATCTTTATTTATACTTAAATAATATCTTTTAATATAATAATTATGAAGTTGCATTTATTGTGTCCTAAAACACACGATATTGAAATCTGAAACTGACAATAGATGTGTTTTCAGTTTTTTCCTTAATGAGCATTATAAGTCTGATATAAACTAATTATATGCAAAACAGTCTCCACATTGTTACTGTATCATTTACACTTATTTATATGTTAATGCTTACATAGTACTCTTTATATATCTAATACATCTGAGTTTAAAAATTTCACCTTTCTTATGAGTGACTGCAACTATTTATATGCAATAATGTCTCACCATTTTGAAATTCAAATAATCGGAGTTGATGTTATTATACGTTAGAGAAATTGTACGTGTTATTCATGTTCGAGCGCGCGCGCGTTGTTACCACTCTTATTTTATTTCTAGCTTTTGATAAATGACTGCTTGATTTTTTTGTTGAACGTATACTATTAATTCTACAAGTTTAAAGCGTGTTAACAAAAAATATTTTACAGATTTTAAAATAATTTTTTCTACAGAAATTTTAAATTTTTATTCTACAGATTTTAAAAGAGAATGAAAATAAAATTAAAATAACAAGGAAATTTATTTCTATCATTACTTTTTAATTTAAACCTTGGTAGGAAAAAATGCTTATAAAAGTATAGAGAGCAAAATTTAATAGCTTTTTTTTCTGGGCTTCAATCCGATTGTGATAAGCTAATTAAAAAAATGAAAACAGAAACGATAGTTTAAGTTATTTAATTTTATCGTTACATTTATGTTTTTTTTAAACATTTTCATTGATATTCACACATTTTTTGCATCCTGAAATATGCATAAGAATCCTATTCATATTGCTAAACATATAACTTTATATATTATTTTTTCTGGTATTTTTCATATTAATTAAAATTATATTTTATGAATAAAATAAGAACGTTCTTTGAGAAAATTAAATGATACAAAGTACTAACAATTTACTAATTGGAACATACTAAGCACTGCTACCCGTTTATTTCACTAATAGATATAATTAAAACTGCTGAGATAAAATAAATGAGTGCACCACATGGCAGCGTGACTGTAGAATTTAAATTTGATCCAGTAAAGTATTTCGTGGACATTATCAAAATAATAATACGCATGGGGAATCTCAATATTTGGTAATAATTAGCACATAATAATTTTGATAATTAATAAAACTAAGCATATTTTCACTGCAGTAATTATGGTCAGATTACAATTTAAAGTACGGAGAAATTGATTATATTAGCATCAAGGCATATTTATTCGCTAAATATGTCGTTGATTTCATGTATCTAATAGATGCTAGCTCTCAATTTTTATTTTTTTTTGTCTTAGAATTTTAAGACTGCCTGAAACTAATTATTATAAAAGGTGCATGAAAAATCGTAATAGAAACGTTAGGAAGTTATAGAACACTAATTGACAAACAAAAAATTCGCCACACAATGCGAGAAATGTCATGTTCATTATTTAAGTGTTGTAGCGCTGGATTAGAGCTTCTTTTTTGTGATAAATGGCAGGTTAACGTGATAAATTCTTGAAAATATTTGCTGGATTTTCTTTATTTAATACTATGGACAAAGGAAAACTTAAATTGAAAAAACACACACACACACACGCTAACACCAGAAAATTTATAACTAAAACCTTAAATTGGACTAATTCAAAGCATCATTCTGTGTACACCACTATCAATCTTTAAACCTAATGGAAATTTTGTATCATTTTATTTACGAAAAGTTTTTCAGATCTTTTGGTATAGTCTTATTAGTGCAATTTTGGCACAACTAATGGAAGTCTGAACCATCCCCCGCTGTTCTTGAGCGCAATTTGATTATCAAATATAGACGTTTATTTTACAATTTCCTTATTTCATCTTGTATAATTGTCAGCCACATTAGCATTTAGACTAGCAAACATATCATGTATAAACCAAAGCAGCTATAGTTTACTCGATATTATGTAGTAAACAGGTTTTTCTACACAATCATAAAGCGCCATCTACGGCTCTACTACCTGTGTCGGTAATTATTGCTAGTCTAGGTATAATCCATCATACCATAATATTTTTATCATCAGTTTTAATACATACTGTTAGCAATAAAGTCTCAAAATTTTGAAACCCAGATGGTCCGAATTCATGTAACGAAAGTTTACGTGTATATGTATTCGTTTTTCCTGTATTCCTTCGTCGTAAATCTACTTTTTCTACTTTTTTACAAGTTGTTGTTTGAATTATTTGTCCGAAAAATATGTCATTAAACAAAATCAAGTAAGCAATTTATTAACTACACTACTATTGAAAATATATAAAACACTGAATTAAAAAATATTTTTAAAAAATCGAGAGTAATATTTTACAAATAGTAACAAAAATAGAACATGAGATTTTTCCTGGAAAATATAGTAGTATTATAATCTTTTTTCAGTTACTTGTTTTCACCCGTAATATTAACTAATAATAACCTTGTTTAGGTGCGTTCGTAATTATATAAATACGTAGCACCTATAGTCGTCGTCGGGTCCGTCCGTCTGTCTGCATATAACAGCGCAAAAAATACCCAATCGACTGGTTTGAATATATATAATTGTTGCAAAATTTTCTCGAATCATTTCAAATTTTATGAAAAAATTTAAAAAGATATTTTAAAAATTTTCTTCTTCATTCTATTAAATCCTATCATACGTAATTAATTCAATGATATCCCATGATAGGTAATGATTCTAGGTTTCCATGGTGATTATGTCGTATTATTTCCGCTTTACGGAATTTAAAAACTGAATTTGTGTACTAAAATTGTTTAATTATAGCAATCATATAATCTACCAACAGATTTTTCGATAGATGTTTCCGGAGCAATAGATATTAAATGGAAAACGAGTCTAAATATGGATTTCAAGTTCTGAAATTATCAAAGCTAGGCTTATGTTTCCCATTGGCATTTTCAGTAAATGTCAACAAACGATAAAATGTTGCCAACTCAAAATGTACTTATTTTATTACGAAAATTAATCATATCATAATAACAGATGATATAATTCATTTCACTGAAATAATAACAGTATAAACGCACCTCATTTGTCACGTTTGATGTCCAATTTCCAACTTGTTTAAATTTTTTAGTCCCCTTAAAATAGCTAAGCTGTTTCATTTTCTATTCTAAAAGTTATTTATATCCATAAGTAAATTACTTCACAATGCTAATTATTGCCATATATAAATATCTACCGCTATCGCCGTGATCATTTTATATTACATTTGACATGTTTCCGCTTAAAAGAACTTTAAAGTATTAAAAAAGAACAATAAATTTCTAAGATCAAAATTCTATATTCCATTCATGTTCCATCAAGTCTTGATAATATTCTTTTACAGATGAATAAGATGTATCCTTTTTGTCTGAAATAAAATTATAATTTTTACTCAAGAAAAAGAATTTTAAATATTTTCTATCTGAATAACACTTTTATTCGTGCAATAAAGAAAAAGAATTTCATAAGTGTGTTCTGGCAGCGGAAAAAAGGAGCTGACTGTAAATGCACTTGTAAGAAAATTTAAAAAGAAAAGTCGGTCGCTAAAAGTAAATTTATGAAATACTTTGAGAACTCTAACAAAATTTGTAACTTGGAGTGCGATGAATTTCACGAGGAGAGACATTCATCATAAATTCTTATAGTAGATAAAGATAAATAATCTTATATTAAAAAAAAAATATATATATTTAAAAAAATTAATGCGTTTGCTATATGTAGTGAATTAGGTTCTCATCTTAACTAACCAAACCATAAAATATTTGAGATACAATATTTCTGGTTACTCTATTAGAATTTAAAAAAAATACTCATTCTAAAACGCAATTTATAACTAAAATGTTTTATTTAGGACTAATTAAAAGTGTAATTCTGCGAAAAACAATGTCATTATTTACATATAATTGAAAATTGGTATCACTTTCTTTACGAAAAGATCTTTTGGTATATTCTTCGCACAAATTTTGTACAATCAATGGAAGACTAACCTACCCTCCCCCCTCCTTCCGTACTACCATTTCTGTTACGACCATGCATTGTTTGATGAATTTTGTTAGTTTATGTATATTATATCATCCCAAAACATTTGTATCATCATTTGTGATACACCATGTTAGCAATACAGGCCTCACCATTCTGAAATACAGATAGTCTGAATCAATGATACAGTAGCTTGCGCTTATTTATATCTGTAATATATTCGTTATTCCTTCGTCAGAATTCTAATTTTGTACTTTTTTACAACTTGCTGTTTGAATTATTTTCCGCGAAAAATTTCTCATTAAAAAAAATAAGTTAATCAACTTATTAACTACATTACTAATGGAAACAAATAAAACAAGTGGGTAAGTGTGATCGTAGATCGCACAAAGGGTTTCGTTTAATATTCCTTTCAAACGCTTTATCCTTTCTTTAATAAATCCAAATAAATTTCATTTAGCAAAAAAAGAAAAAAAAAAAAAAAGAATTCTCCCTATTATACTCTGCCATAATAATATCTGTCATGTGGACTAAATGCGATATTAAAAAAAATAATTTCAAAATTAAACATATTGTACACTTTCAAAATGTTAAAATATGCGAATATTTCCATAATCGGGTTTTTATCATGATTCAATACGTTCCTCAAACTCATATATTTACTATTTTCTATTACTCATATTCATACTCGCTTTGTATAATTCTCAAACATTTGAGAAATCCGTTAAACTTCCGATATGACGTCAGATTAATTTTCTTTTTACTTCTCTAATGACGTGATATTAATCTGCTCTCTGTACATACACATACTCATACTCCTTGTATTATTGAGAAATCTTTGAAAATTTCCGTTTTATTACCAATATGCGTCAATCATTTTTATTTCATATTAATCTTTTTTTCAATTGGTGAAACTTTTTATTTCATTTTCATTTTTCACGTGAAAATATAATCTTTTCTTTCAATAGAAAATTAATTATTGCAGAAAGAATTTTATTGTGGATTTTTAATTGTTGACAACTGCTACAGCCATGGAAAAAATTATAAGGACAAGCGAAAAGTCGCCAAATGTAGGAGCCACTTGGGTAGAAATTTATGCAAATATTTGTATGATAAAAAAGGCTTGAAACGGAACATTTCTAAACAATGTTTAAGTTGAAAATTTAGAAAATCATTAAAAGGCATGAGTTTAAAAAGTTTTAATAGCTTTCTGCTCCGAAAAAATTATAAAGACACCTATTTCTTTTGAAATCGCAAACAAAATTTTTGCATATTTGGTAATATCATAGGATTGTTTAAAGTAGCCTAAAACTGTTGCGCAATAAGATTGTTCAGTTTCTCTCATTCTTTATCATGCCAAAGAGCACACAACTATCTAAATTTGAAAAAAGGAAAAATCATTGCTTACATAACATGAGGAATGTGTGGAAGGGAAATTGCAAGGAATATAAACACATCTATAACAGCAATTTATAATTTCTTGAAGAATCCAATAGATTATGGAAGGAAGAAGCGTACTAGGCCTGTTTCTCTGACTGTACGCCAGAAACGTGGAATTGCGCGTCGAGCTCGCTTAAAAATTCTACTAAAATTAAAACAGAAATGAATCTACCACGCACTAGCCGAGCATTGCGTAATATTATGGAAAATAATCCCAATGTTAGACATGCTAAACGACGGTTACGTCCACCACTTACAAAACTACGTAAGAAGATTCGATTAGAATTTGCTAAGAAACACGTTTCTTTTGGATCTCGCTGGAAAGATGTAGTGTTAATAAAATTATTTGAAGGACTAGATGATTTTTGCCATCATTGGTAAGACTTGCGAAAATATAAACCTGTTTTAACCAAACGCCAATTCGGAGGAGGTTCTGTGATGGTGTGGGTAGGTTTTGCAGCCAATGGAACAACACCAATCGTGTCCATTCAAGGACGCATGAATTCAGAATCATTTGTGGATATGCTATCTGAAAAATTATTGCCTGAAACACCCCTTATCACTGGTGGTGATTATTTGTTTCAACAAGACAATGCAAGTTGCCATGTGTCTAGTGCATCACGTTCGTGGTTCGAGGCCAATTCAGTCCAACTTTTGTATTGGCCACCAAGAAACCCTCATTTAAAACCCACAGAAAGTCTGTGCGGAATTTTACCTAGAGAAGTATATAAGATTGGCACGCAATATGTAAATACAGATGATTTGACATCATCCATAGAATTAGCGTAGAAAAACATTTCTAAACAAACTATAACTGTACTTTCTGAGTCAATTACTGAACGATTAATAAGGATCATTGAAAAGAAAGGTGATTTTTTAGAATATTAATTTATGTTCAGATATATTTTATTATGTCCTTATAATTTTTTCCGTGTTTCATGTCATATATTTCTATTAATATGTGATTTATAAATTTTATTGTAATTTAATTTCGTATTAAAAGGTTCCCAATGTTTCCTAATAATGAGTAGTAAATTATGTTTTCAGCTGATGATTACTTTAATAAATATTACTCATTTTTCAACGTGTCCTTATAATTTTTTCTATGGCTGTATAACTAAAACTGATTAAATTTAATAGGAAAAGGCTGTTAAAATTTTGTTTTTTTATCTATATTTATTAAAATAATACGATTGTTCCAAATTTTAATATTTTGAGCTTCATAGCAGGTATTCAGTTATATATACACAAAGTTTCAACTCTGTAAGTTATATAGGTCCTGCGAACGGCTCTGTGATAGACAGACAACGCAGCGGTGGTAATAGGGTTTCGTGAGATGAACGAAACCCTAAAAATGATTTTTTAAAAATTAAACAAATAATGAGAGATTTATTTTATAATTAGTAAAAAAAATGGGATATGTAAAATTTCCTAAAAAATGTTTCAATATTAACTTTTGTTTTACACGTAATTAATTGTTTTCAGCTTCCAATTAATAATAACCAAAAATAACTCCTATTTTTAAATTTTGAGTACTCTGAAAATAATCAAATGGTTTCATTTTCTAATCTATAATTTATTTATCTCTATAAGTAAATTATTTCACAATGCTAATTATTGTCATAAGTAAATATCCACCCCTATTGTTGTGATCACTTTATATCATCTTTGATAAAATTCCGCTTTAAAGAAATTTAAACAGAAAAATAAACTTCCAAGATCAAAATTCTATATTCCATTCGTGTTCCATCAAGTTTTGATATTATTTTTTTTTATAGATGAATAAGATGTATTCTTTTCGTCTGAAATAAAATTAGACTTTTTACTTTAGAAAAAGAATTTTAAATATTTTCTATCTGATTACAATTTCTATATGTGCAATAAAGAAAAAAGAATTTCCCGAGTCTGCTCTGGGAACGGAAAAGGATCTGAGTTTAAATGCACTTGTAAGAAATTTTAAAAAGAAAACTCGGTCGCTAAAAGTAAATTTATGGAATACTTTGTAAGCCCTAACAAAATTTGAAATTGACATACATGGACTATGATAAATTTCACGCGAGGAGAGAGACATTCATCATATATTCTTTGTGAAAGTGAAGATTAAAATCTCATATTAGAAGAATATTTATAGTTGTAAAAAAATGTAATGTGTATGCTCTATGTAGTAAATTTGTTTCTCATTTTAGATTTTAAAAAAAATCGTAAAATATTTGAGAAAAAATATTTCGGGTTAATATATTATTTCTACATATAATTTTTAAATCGTTTGGCTGACACCATGAATTTGCACAAGAGGCAGCTCTGTTGGTGTTTTCGTTTATCTGAAAAAAAAACGCATTTATTAGCAATGCATTCGTTCCGATTTCCATCAAAGAAAAAATGCTGTAAAAGCCTGTACAAAAGCCTGTATATGTTCCGTTCTGGATATTGTAACGAAAAGCACATGTGAGTATTGGTATAGGCGATTTAAAGATAACAATTTTCATCCTAGTGATTAGGAACAAAGTGGAGCCTAGACAGACGTAGATTACAGACAAGGAATTGCAAAATTGTTCGGATGCAGATTCGTTTCAAACGGAAAAGAAATTTTCTGAACCCTCAATTTGAATCAGTCAACAATTTTCTACAACTCACATAGACTTTTATAAAGTGCTTCAAAATCGCTTTAATCCTTTCAGGGGCAAAGTACTTTCAGTACAAAAAAGTTGAAATAAATGACTGGCATCGGAATTGACGCAGAAATTTATTTCCAAATAAGAAAAAGGCAAAAAACCACATACTTATTAAATAGGAAAGATTTTAGCAAATTTCTGGTGCCATTGTGGCGTTTGGGAATTAAAATTAAGTGGTTTCGTAAACGTACCACTGCTCCTGAAAGGGTTCAAACTTATTAGTACATTGAATATATTAAAGTTGTGAGGATTCAATTGTATTTATTTACATATTTTGCATTTCTGAGACTTTAGTTTAAAAATACCAGTAATTGAAGAGGAAGAAATGTTTTATGTACGATTTTTATGGTGTCTCCAGCCTGGTACAGTAGCAATTTCTGACAATCCTTTGTAAAAAATCTTAAATTTTGTCTTAGCATTTGTCGAAAAGGTTTTTCTGAATAATAATAAAAAAGATAAAAGTTATGTGTATACATCTATACAATGGTATATCATTAATAAAATTTATTTTGTACTCATTGCAAGCTAATCCAGAAATTACAGGACATTGTTTTAAATTAGTAAAACGAAAGTTTCATAAATTACAGCAGGTATATCATAACAACAATCTGTAATATCAATCAAATAGAATATGAGTTCAATTATTGAGTTACGTAATGGTGGCAGTCTGCGATTTTATGGAAATACAAAGTAACAATGTCCCCTGACATCAATGAAACAGACAATAAGTCGAAAAACATGAAAAAAAATATAGCAACTAGTGTTTAGAAGCCATACAAAAGTAAACAACACATCGTTGACGACGGAAATGTCCTTATTGAAAGAAATAGGACTTAGTAGCTGAAAATAATTTTTTAGTTAATTATTAGTATGATTAATTAAGTTCTAAAATATTTTATAGGTAATCATTTGATAAAAAAATAAACCATTTTAAATGATGCTAAATGATGTTTTGTAGAAAAAATTAATAAAAATATTACGATATTGAAGAACTGTCTCTTGTTAAAACACCTATTTTATAAATTACACCATTGCTGTAGGAATATGTATATTTTGCTTTATATAGTTACTAGCTGCGTAGCAACAATTGTGTTGCATTTTAAATGCATGAGATTTTTCGATTGTTTATTGGAAAATAAATCTAGTTTCATTATACATCTCAAGTTTCTAGCATTTACCTCTGAAGAGTAGGACCTTAAGAGTAGTCTTAAGAGTATACCACTAAGTTTTTAACCTCATTAGTATCACAGTAATCGCAATTTAAAACGTTTTGTTTTCCTACACTTTTTTACATTTTCAAATTTTTAGAAATTATTCTGTTGCGAGTTTTAAAAGCGACAGCTATGACAAATTTCAAGTTTCTAGCTCTAACAGGTCCAAGTAAATCGTAATTTAGAAAGTTTTCTAAACATTTTCCGCTCATTTCAACCTTTTAAAATTTGAACTTTTTATAAAACGCTTATAGCGAGTATTTACATCTTAAAAGTAACCACCACACCAAAATGGCAACTCTCTAGCACCAACAATATTACATAAATCGTTATTTAGAGCGTTTTTGTTTCTGCACCCTCTTAGGGATTGTTGTAAAAAAATAAAATATAGACTATGTTGGAAAAGATATGGTCACCAGCATTTTGCTACCATTATTTAAGAAATCGCCTTGGTAGTTCCAGAGATTACCCCTACAAACAAACATACAAATGTTACTTTTTTATAATTATTAGTATAGATATATAATATAAGCCGAATATATGTATGAAACTGAGCAACAGAAATATTAGTTTTAAGGTTAAAACTAACAATAAATACTTTTTAAATGGTAGCTTAAATAAATGAAGTTTGTTAATTTAATTCTCCTTCAAAGTACTTGAACGTTATGTTTGCTTCTTTGAAACACAATGAAGGAACAATGTGATTTAAATTTAAAATAATTGTAAATAATTTATACTCTCATATTTGATGTTGGTAGGATATAAAAAGTCGAAGAGGATGCTTTATAAAAAGCTTTAGTGCTTTAATTAATCACCTTGTGTATCTGCAGATATACTTGTTTACCATAATAATATGTTTTCAAACAATATACTGTAATTCACTTTCTTGAAAATATTAAAATAGCTTACAAATTCAATTAGAAGTGTTTCAATAAATACAAAAAATGTAATCGTTTCAACTATTTTAATCTCTGAATAAATATATTTATTTTTTGTTAGAAATTAAACAAAACTATTAATTTACTTGTCTTATGGATGTACAAAATGAAATAATGCCAGTTGCACATTTTCAATTTGTGTTAAGAATAAATTTAATTAAGTAGAGCTCTTTATTCTATTTGCAAAAGCATACTATTAATATCTCTATTTTATATGCATTTCACCACTATTTATTTAATTACATATATTTCAATTAAAGTTTTACATTTAAGTCAAATAAATAATAATTATTTCATAATTAATCTATAAATTTTTAAATAAATATGAATTTGTATTTTTGTACAGTAAATATGTATATGCATTAAATAAAGTAAGTACAGCTGTTTTTCCAGAAAAAGGCCGGTTTCAGATTATCATATTTGATGACTGTTTAAATATTTGTAAACCGCTTAGTATATCTTGCATTGTTACATCCAAATTAAATAAACCCAAGTGTTACATGAACAAGTAAGTAATAATGCAGTTTAATAATTACTTTTATATTGCACTTTTTTATTTTAAATTAAGGCCCATGCCTAGCACGGGTATAGTGAAAAATTTTCTTCTAAATAATACAATGTTACTCTCATGAACTTACTTTTATTATAGGTGAAAAATGGGGCTGAATCCTTTATGGATTATATCTCAATTACTTAAATAACTTATTTTATTACGAGTGTTTACAATCGTAATCTGATTTTAAAGAATTTGTTGCAATTTAAGTGATTACAAATAACCCAAAAGCTGATAAATTCAATTAAAAGGTTTTAATAAATGCGAAAAATATGTTTGTTTGAACCATGTTTAACTCTGAATATATATTTTTCTTTTGATAGAAATAAAACAAAACTATCAATTTACTTTCCTAATTCGGACATAAAATGAAAGTAATGGCTTGCTCACGTGCTACTTTGTGTCACGAATAAATAAAATTAAACTGTGTGTTTTATTATATTACCAAAGTAATTTTTTTATGTGCGATATCTTTTTGGGAGTATTTTATAATATGTCGGTTGGTTAGATTGATTAACATTTATTTCAGTTTAAAAATCCTTATATTTATGAAACTTTTCTTTACGTATTTTATTTAGTAACGTAAGACTAAAATATTAATATTGTGTAGCGAATGTTTGTGGACATGGAATAAAATAAATACAGAATGCTTCAAAAATCTTGTAAAAGGTTCTTTGGCATATAGAACAAGACTAAATTTGTAAAATAATCGTACAATGCTTGGTCATAATTCAAACGATTAAGGGCAACATGGAGCTTTCTGATTGGAGTAAAGGACGAGTATATTACAACATACAGAAATGTTCTAAAAAGTTGAATTAAAAAATTGTGAAAAACTACCTTAACACTTTCAAGGCATAGACTGTCGTTATCCAGCTATAGAAAGTTTCAACAGTTTATTCTTTTTATGGCCTTCCCAGTTTTCGCCAATTTTACGTATTTTCAAGAAGTAATTGTATTTGTAAAACACTGGGAGCCGTAGAAAATACTAACACCTATCTCAGAAGCACATAAAGAGAGTATAATCCTAAAATTTTAGATAAGAAACTGTCTAGGATCTAATTACAGGATCCTAGACAGTTTCCTATCTTTAATTATTTGAGTTAAACTCAAATTAAAGGAAAACAAATTTGAATTTTATTGTTATAAATATATATAAATTTTCTTAAATTAAAAGTTAACTGTATTAATAAAAGAGGAAAATTATATGATGTTATACAAAAATAAGGTACTTTTCAGTTTATATACCATACATTTTTCTTGTTTGTAACTAAGTGACAGTATAGTAAACTCATAATATTTTCGCTGCTTAATGTATTTATTATACAATCTGCTAAACATTATCTAGTGACACCAAAATTTATTTTTATTTTCACTTGTATTTGAATTATTTTTTTTTAAACTTCTAAAACTGTTCATACCAGAACTTGCGTAATTTGGAGGATGCGGAATCGTTACAGATGGTGTCTTTACCCGTGAAAACTCCAATAGCATTTTGAATAACAGGAGGGAAATAAAGAATTTAAAATAAAAACCTCGCAAAGTAGAATACCAAAAGTTCTATAAGACATAAACAAACAACAATAAAATTAAATGTCAACGATTCGTGAATTGCTTCGATGCCAGCGCTGTCTAGGCGTAATAACTGTGCAAAGCTTTTCCTTGTACGAGAACAATAATTACGGTCATTTTCCCTTCAAAAGTCTTCTCTAGAGATATCTCTGTAATAGAAATATGGCACAAACTGACCTATGCTTGAGAAAAGCTCTCAATTCTATCTCTAAAAGTTAGTCGATTTTTTAACTTGATTTAGGTATAATATTAGAAAAAAGAAATAAGTTTAAAACTACTCTTCCTCTTGTCCGTATTATTTTAAATATACAGTTCAAACATGATGGAAATGGTAAATAATTCTTGAAATGCTTAGATGTAGTATGAAGACTAAAATTGTGAGAAATCAGAAATCTCTGTCAAGAAATTATTTGTTTCGATTATTTACCAAATATTTTCATAAGTTAATCTCTATAAATATAATATTTTGAATGATCACCAAACAGTTTTTTAACAGGATAAAATTAAAATGATTACATTAAACTTTTAAAATCTTGATAAATATTAGTGATTTGTAAAATACTTAAAGAACCTGTTTTGAAAGTAATTTATTTTACAAGAGCTAAGAAATAAAAAAGGGACTTTTTCGCTTAAAATAATAAATATAGAAGTCGCTTAAAAATAACAAGGTTAAAGATTTTTCCTTTGAAATTTTATTTTAAAACTTGATCCTTTTTTTCTTCAAGTTTTATCTAGGTCTCAAAATAAAAGTCGATTTTAACTTGATTTACGTATGAAAAGGAAAGAAGTTTAAAACAACTTTTATCCCTTTCCGCATTATTGTAACTTTAAAGCTGATAAATCGTGGACAACTCTTGAATTGCATAAAAGTAATTTTAAGACCAAAAATGTAAGAATATCAAAGTTTCTGTTAGAAAATGTTTTTTTTTTTGAGTAACTTTTAGACATTTCACAAAATTTAACCCGTGTATTATTAATATTTTTTTTGTTGAAATTGTAGTGATTGTTGAACTATTTTTTAAATAAAAGAAAATTTATATCAAACTTCCATTTTTTAACTAAGAAATGTCTTTAAAAATAAGTTTATTTAAAGGTCTAGCACGATATCCTTGTAGCGAAATCGCCAATAGAAATATTGAAAAACTAAACATTAAATAATATCCTAATTCAACATATGCTCGTGATTGGCTTTTTAAGGTCTAACATGTTTTTTCAGAATTCCTAAGGTTTTACTTTTGTAAGAACTTTACTACAACTATTTCAAATATTAATCTTCTACTTATTTAATAGATGTATTAGTCGAAACATTTACGATTGAATTAGCCGGAAATTATTATTAGAAAATATTTTTACTAAAGAACTTACAAAAGCAAATCCAGCGTTAACTCTTTGAAATATAATATATAGTGCCCAAAAAGCCAGTCCATAGTCGGTATTATCAAAGTACATTTTAATAACCTAAAAGATTTACATTAAGAGAAAAATAATTAAAAGTAGTTTGAAATATAAAAAATATATTTACTTCAAATCATACATTTTTAGAATTATAGATTACATATATGTTCAACCTGCAAGTTTGTGTTTTCAAAATGCACTTATGATTAAAATTAAAAATATTTTATGCTTAAATATTTTATACATAACATTTAACTACTGTAATATAAAGTTCAATAAATATATTTTTTTCTTTTACAGTCTATGAAGTTTAGTATTCCATGGTCGTATATAGTAACATTTCCAGCAATAATTACAGGTTATAAACATACACTTACTCACATTCACACACCCCTGTGTACCAATTAGTCGTGAAACGTTGGAATACTTGCCAAAATATTGCCATATATAACATAAAAATACCCTAAAAGCTTGACAACTTGGAAAAAATTCATTAATGTGACGAAATTCTCAATGAAACGAGTATTTGAACATTTTTTTTTTTTGGGGGGGGGGGGGGGGGGTATATATCTACCTAAAATTTTCAAACAATGGATTTTTTTATAGCATTTTCTGAAATTTCAGTTAGTAAAAACATTCAGTTACATTTCTAGTCGATCTGATAAAATATTACAAAGTTACTCCGATTTAATTTATTTTGTTCTATCATATTTAAATTATATCTTGAATCTTTAAACATGATTATCTGAAAAATGTTTTTAAAGTCGGCGATCACGATAACTAGAATAAATCTCAACCAATCGTCTTCACATTTCGACCAATTCTTAACAGGAATAATATCTAGAGTGTAAAAGTTCATTTTGGTGATTTGATGATTTTCTACTTTTTTTTACAAGCAATCAAAGTACAAAATGTTTTGTGAAAATCGGTAACTTAACTTTGAGTGGTCGACATTTTGTTCAAAATCATTTTTTTGCGAAAACCGAACGATTACTCTCTAGTGTTACGAGCTCAGAGTAAAGATACTATGCTTTTTATAATTTCAAATACCATTTGACTGAGTTATGGTGATCTCAGTGAACGGCTCCCAGAACAACACCATGGTATGAATTTTTCAACGTAAGTAAATTTTAATGTATTACAAGATGTGTATAAAATCTCATATTATATACAGGTCTGTACAAAAAAATTCGCAAACATTACCGTCTTAAGAGCGTAATTTGCCTAAAATGTGTTTGTAACTGTGTTATGCCTTTCTCAGCTGAATTATTTTACAGTATACTAAAAGATGCTTGCAAAATTTAGATAAATTCATATACAGGCTGCGCGAAAAGTCTTATAGATACAGGTTTACCAAAAAATTTTTATTAATATATTTTGGCGAGATTTCCCCAAAATGCATTTATTACGCGTTTTTCAGCCTAAATAAATCTTACTATATTATATAGCGTTACTATAGGATAATATAAATAAATTCGTATACTTTTTAGTTTTATATGTGGTATGTCTAAAAATATATAGATCATATACACGGTTATGCAAAAGTATTCAGATACATTACCGCTTATGGTCAGTAGTTGCTGGAAATGAACTGGAACTATGTTATGTGTTTTTTTTAGTTGTGTGTTCAGATATCTCATTGCATTGTATAAAAAATAAAACTAATTATCAACTTTCCCAATGCGGTGCAAAGTGTTTCATAATGGATGCCTGATGCATGATGTTTCGTGCTTGTTTGTTTTTGCTACAGAATGCATTTAAATGTTGACCTGAAAACATCATGCATACATGCTTCCAGCCTCTCATTCATTCCGATTGTATTGCCAGAAATGCCAAAACATAACCAGAAATAATACCAGAATTACAAATTCAGAAACAATAACTTAAGAAATATCCAACTGAGAAATACTAAAACAAAATCAGAAATATCAATTCATAATAAAATTTATTTACACACGTCTTTTTTTCTGTTTATAATTTAAAAAAAATCAAATTGCGTATTATGCATTTGCTGTCCCGAAATTTTGTTTAATGTTTAACTGTTAGACAAATATTAAAATGCATATTATTAAAATTTTATATTTACTCCGTATTAGACATTCAGTTTCAAATTTGTCCTAATGTGTATCTTAAACCCTAAGATGGAAACAGTGTCTCACATGCTGTACTTGTGATACTTGTGACTTAATGATATTTTTTGGTTTTATCATTTTCTATTCAATACTTTTAAAGAGAAAAAAAAACCCTTGCGCAAATACTTCAGATTTTTCCGTTTTATATCAAGCAATCTAATACTTTTGCTTAGGAAATATGTAAATACAATACCTTTTTAATAAGCTACTATGCACTGAAAGACTTTTGGCCACCTTTGCAAATCAAGGTGTTATGTCATTAAATAATTCTAAATATGTCTATGCTGATGTGAATAATTTGAATCCTAAAACAGCCCTCAAGAATTGTATCAGAATGATGCATTTTCAGACCTACAAATCTTCTGGAATGCATCGCTTTAAAATTGGGAATGTTTTGATCAGATTAGTAGCGTTTGTTGTTGTAATAGTTTGTTACACATAGTATGAAGAAGAGTTTGCAGAAGAAGAAGTTACAGACATTTGAAATTAAAGGAGCAAACGAAAAATTTATATTCGTTTTTTCAAAAATATATTTATTACTTAAAAAAGAGTCTTCAATTATTTATTACAATATTTGAAACACTTTTAGAGTTCAAAATATTACAAACGGATGAAAGTTTTAGTAACAAACGATTGTCATTACATTTATTGGATATTCTTTGTAACATTTGTTTATTAATTATAATAAATTAGTTGTTAAGATCGAGATACTGTAACGTAATGTAATATCATAGAAAGAAGCAACTTTTGTTTGCATTTTGTTTTCAATTTTAATTGGCTGTCAGTGCATTTTAATTGAACATTTTAAAAGTATCCGCGTACTATAAGAATTTTTCAACTTTTAATTTTACATTGCCTTCGGGGTAACTTAATTTTAAATGGTTTGTTTTCTTCTTTTTAACGAAGTCTATTTACACTAAAGTTTTAAATATCAGAAATTGTCTCACTTTTAATAAAATTAATTATTAAAATGAACCCCTAAATGACACCCCTGGCTAACGTAAATTTCATAGTAATCGAAAATTATGCCAATTTCTTTATTGTCTTCTCAACACATAAAAAAGTTTTAGAATGTACATTACCACGAGTCTTCTACATGGTTTATCCTTTGTCATGTTTTGAGCTCCGTTAAAACTAATTTTACAATTATTAAATAATCTATATCTCTTTTTTAGAATGTATAAATAAGTAAAAACAAAACATGTTTTAACAGAAAAATATGCCTTTATAATGTTATTTGTTTATTTGAGAAATTTTGTAAAATTTTATAATTCGTCAAATATTATTAACAAAACAGACTTTTCATCAAATTAAAACACTATACGTGATCATATCATAGGATAACAATAAATCAGCTTATTAGCGATTTTAACCAAAATTAACGTACGTCAAAAACCTTATTTTCCCAGCCTTGCATACATGATTGCACAAGGGGGCAAAAAGGAAAACAGAATATGTTTCTGTCTTTAATGGTCATTTAGAAAAGATACATGTTATCCAGTCAATAAAATAATACACACAAAAAAAAATTCTTATTTAAAACAATCTTTTGCGATAAATATCTTTATCAGTTTTGTTTGGTAATTTGTAACATAAACACTATACATAATAATACGTTTGCTATCAAATGTGTTTGAAACTGCTAGATTGAGAACTCATTAGTGTTGCTAAAAGAGTCTTCCCATAGAAAAGGTTCGTGTCGGTTCCATTTAATCTGTTTGTACTAATTACATGTGAATGGTACTTTAGGGACTATTGAGTTACATTTGAAATTCTACATCAACAAATTCATTTTCATAGAACTGCAACCGTAAATTTCCATATTAAAAATGCATGTTTTAAACTGCGTATATCATTGTATTTTTTACATTGCAAAAAACTTAATTAAAAGAAATTTTGCAGAGTGAATTACTTTAAATATTATGAAAAACGTATTTAAACATATTAAAACGCAGTTTGCTGATTCCATTCCATATTACAACAAAATTTCCATCCATATTACTACAATGGATTACTTTCATTGTTGCAGAGAAAAAAGAAACAATGAAAAACATTCAGACACGTGGCTTTTTGGATGTATACTTTTTAATTTGCAGATTTTTGCGATTTTTGCACGTGTACGTTGTTTTTAAAAGTGAATAAAACTTTGCATTTACTTGACACCACGAGAATAATATCTATTGGGCGTTAGTGAAAGTCCTTAGTGAAAAGTCCTCAGTGAAAGTAATATGACTTTGTAGCTAAAAATAACTTTTTTAGCTAATTCTTAGTAAGATTAATTACATTCTAAAGTATTTTATAGGTAATCATTTTATAAAAGACAAACCATTTTAAATGATGCTGAATGATGCTCTGTAGAAAACGTTTAATAAAAATATTACAATACTGAAGAACTCTCTCTTGTTAAAACACCTATTTTCTAAATTACACCAGTGCTGTAGGAATATGTATATTTTGCTTTATTTAATAACGAGCTTCGTAGCAACCCATTATGTTGCATTTAAAATGCATGAGGTTCTTCAATGGTTTGGTGGAAAATAAATCTAGTTTTATTATACATTTCAAGTTTCTAGCCCCAACAATTCCAAATAAAGCCTGTTGGATTCTCTATTCCATTCTTTCGAATTCGAATCAAAACTAATCTATTTTTATAAATATATTCTAATATCTTACCTGTGTGGTTCAGTGTAAACTAATGTAAACAAAATCAATCTGCATTTACGGAACAAATGACATTTAATTACAATAAAACACATAAAAGAATATTAGCGCCAAGTATTCGACGCAACAAATCTAGAAATCTACATATCAACAGAACAATTATTTCGCTTCAGTTCACATGAAAATATGAGTTCAAACTACGTCTGCGCTGGCTAAATAACTATTTCATAAATTAGCTTTAACATCCCGCCCGGCGTTGGACGGCTGTCCAACATTATTATAAAATGGCAAAGGCACTACTCTAGTAATGTTTCTACATAGTATACCTGTGGATGTCTTCAGATCGATGACGCGAACAAGTCCATCATCACCTTTATAGGTTTTCAAAATTCGAGCTAATTTCCAGTCTATAAACTTGTCATTTCCATCTTTTAAAAAGACCAGCTGACCAACTTCAAGATTTTGTGAAGGGTTTTTCTATTTACTGCGGACTTTGAGTTCATTCAAGTATTCACGGCTCTAGGGCTGCCAAAACTTCATTTTTAATCTTTGAATCAGTGTCCACCTAGAAGAAAATGGTAAAGAATCTAAAACATCATTACTTTCATGAATACTTGAGAGAGGACCTCCAATAAGGAAGTGACCAGGTGTTAGTGGTTGTAAACCATTAATATCTGCAAACAAGGGCGTTAACGGACGTGAATTCATAACTGCTTCAATTTGTGTCACGAGTGTTGTCAGTTCTTCAAAATTCAAGAGAGAAGATTTAGTTATCGTCAACAGGATTCGCTTCATTGTTTTGATATTCGATTCCCACAGTCCGCCGAAATGTGGAGACGCAGGGGGTATAAAATTCCATTGTATTCCTTCTTCTGCACTAAATCGCTGAATTTCATCCGAAGCACAAATTTGATAAAAGGATTTCAAAAGAGCCCTTAAAATTTGTGGCATTATCACTCCATATAATGGAAGGTTTAGATCGTCGAGCAACAAATCTTCTTAAACAGGCTAAAAATGCTTCTGTGGTCAAGTCTGAAACAACTTCCAAATGAACGGTTTTGGTCGAAAAGCAGATGAATATAGTAATGTATGCCTTTAGTGTTATTTTTGATCTTTTTAAGTTAGGCTTTGTTATAATAGGACCGGCTAAATCCACGCCAGTCTTCTCAAATGGTCTAGAGGGTATAATTCTATCACGGGGCAAGTCACCCATCATTTGTTGAATAGTTTGAGGCTTTGTTCGAAGACAAGTCATACATCTATTCATAATTCGTCTTACTTGGCTCTGAAAAGATGGTATCCAATAAAACTGTCTTAATAAAGAAAGAGTGGTCTGAGTACCCGAATGTAGAAACTTTTTATGATAATATTCAATCAATAGGTCGGTGAAATAGTGAGACTTTGGTAACAGTATTTGGTGTTTCTGAGATTCTGATACATTAGAAAACTTCAGTCTTCCACCGATCCTTAACAGTTCATCTGTATCTAAAAACACATTTAAATTCAAGATCTTACTGTTGTTTGGTAGAGGGCGTTTTCCTTTTAAACATCGAATTTCCGTTTGAAATGTGGAATTTTTTACAATCTTTATTAGTTTTTTCGTTGCTTTTTGTAACTCAGAAGTATCTAAATAATCATGTTTCTTAATTTTTAGTTCTGGTTTACAGTTATTCAGAAATCTCAAGCACCATGCAGTAACTCTTATAAATTTCATAAAAGAAGAATATCGATTAATTAAATCAGTGTTTCCTTCATTTTTATCTACAATTGTTGATTACACAGCAGTGTTTTCTTTAGTTCTAACTGATCCTTAACTTCAGAAATATCTAATTTATCAAATGGTTTTTCGAATTTTGGCCAAAGAGATCTGTCCTGTTTTAACCATTGGGGACCTTGCCACCAAAGATTATTATCCTTCAATTCTGAAACTTTCAAACCTCTAGTAACGAGATCGGCGGGATTATATTGTCCAGGACAATGAAACCAAATAAGTGGATCACTAAGATCTTTTATGTCATTTATTCGGTTTCTGACGAACATTTTAAATCTCTCTGACTCTCCTCTAATCTAGTAGAAATTAATAGTCGAATTAGTCCAAAAGTAGCAAGTTGCAGGAAAAGATAAGTTTTTAGCAATTTTATGAGAAAGCCTAGCAGACAAAAGGGCTCCCAATAATTCTAAGCGAGGTATAGAAACAGTTTTTAATGGGGCCACTCTACTTCATGCAGCAATAAAGCTGGTAACAACGTTCTTGTTTATTAATATTGCTCTAAGGTACACTACTGTACCATATGCTTTCTTTGAAGCGTCGGAAAAACTGTGTAACTCAAAATAATCAACTTCTTCGATGGCAATATCTGCCAAATAATATCTGGGAACATTAATACTATTCAGTTCTTTAATTTCCTCGAACCATTCATTCCACAAAATATCCAATTGTTTGGGTAGATTTTCATCCCAGTCAAGTCCTAAACGCCAAACTTCTTGGATTAAACATTTATTTCTAATAGTATAAGGACTAATAAAACCAATTGGGTCGAAAATACGACCAACAGTCTGCAATAGATAACGTTTAGTACTAAGTTTTTCCGACAGGAATTTTTCTAAGTTTTGAGTTTTAAATGAAAACTTATCACTGTTTGGATCCCAAGCAACCCCTAAAACCTTGGAAGGTATCAAATGCTGATTACTAAGATTTAAGGTATCTGTTACTTCATCAACATGTAAACCATGTGCTTCCCATTTGTCACGTAATTCTAATGAGTTTGTTTTCCATTTCCTAAAAGTCATACTGGCATCTTGAAATATTTTAAAGGCTTCTTTACTTAATTTAAATGCGTAATCAACATCACTTTCACTAGTAATCAGGTCATCAACGTATAACGATGAATTTAAAATAACAAAAGATTCAGGAAATGTTGTTACATACCTTTGTAAGTGATGTTTGATAGTAGCTGCCAGAAGGAAGGGGCTTGACTTCACACCGAAGAGAACTCTTGTTAATCTGAAGATCTTAAATTGCTTACCTGGATCTTCAACCCATGGCTCATCATCCCAAAAAAATCTTGTAAATTCCCTGTCTTGTTCATCGATCTCGATCTGCAAAAATGCTTGTCGTATGTCAGCAGTAATTGCTACAGGAAATTTTCTAAATTTGATTAAAAGGCTGAGCAGTTCAGGGATAAGATTTAATCCAGTATATAAACAATCGTTTAGTGAAAGTTCACCTTTACCATGGGCGCTTGCGTCGAATACGATTCTGACTTTGCTAGTTGACTTATCCTCACGAATTACTTCTCTGTGGGGTAAGTAAAATGTGTTTGCTTCCGATGTGTTGTTCTCAACAGGTTCAATAATATTCTCTTTTAAATAACTATCTAAAATAGCTTTATATTCCGAGAATAACAAAGGATCGTTTGTAAAATTTGTTCTCAACTTCAAAAATCGTCTATATGCCACTTCGCGATTATTATTAAGAGACATTTTCAAATTAGACTTCCATGGAAATTTAACTCTGTACCGATTATCTTTAAAAACTATGCTTGATTGAAATTCAGTCATAATTTCTTCATCTACATTACTAACATCTTTAGTTTCAGATTCAATTCCTAAGCTTTCTAATTGCCAAAAATTTCTGATTTGATCCGATATATCCTTTTCTTCAACTACAATTTTCATGCTAAACAATTCGTTGGCTGACCCCATGTAACCCTGTAAACACCAGCCAAAAAGGGTTTATATATCCGATGTACGAATATTGTATATTCGTAGATCGGTGGATTAGTAAAAATCTAATACCGGTGTCCTGTCATCAAGACTATCTGTTAGATGTCTGGTGACTTTCTGTCCAACATGGTTTATTAGTGAGAAATTGCAGACTCAGGAATTGGCCGGAGTGGCTCAGTGGTTAGAGCGACACCCCGGAACGCTGTGGACTCAGGTTCGATTCCTGGCTCTCGCTAATTTTTCACTCCATGCTGGATAATTGTATTTATTGTATGTATGTCTATATTATAATATTTGTATATCTTTAATATGATTTAAATTTCAAATAATTGTAAATAATTTATACTCTCATATTTGATATTGATAGGACTTAAAGAGAAGGCGAAGAGAATTCTTTATAAAAAGCTGTATTGCTTTAATTAATCCCATTGTGTATCTGCAGATATACATTTTTACTATAATAATATGTTTTCAAACAATATATTGTAATTTACGTTCTTGAAAATATTAAAATAGCTTACAAATTCAATTAGAAGTGTTTCAATAAATATAAAATGAAAAATGTAATCCTTTCAACTATTTTAATCTCTGAATAAGCATATATTTTTTTGATAGAAATTAAACAAAACTATTCATTTAATTGTCTTATGGAGGTACAAAATGAAATCATGACAGTTGCACATTTTCATTTTGTGTCAAGAATAAATTTAACTATGTAGCGCTCTTTATTCTATTTGCAAAAGCATACTATTAATATCTCTATTTTGTATGCATTTCATCACTATTTATTTAATTACATATATTTCAATTAAATTTTTACATTTAACTGAAAGAAATAATAATTATTGCATATTTAATCTATAAATTTTTAAATAAACTTGAATTTGTATTGTTGTACCAGTAAATATGTATATGCATTAAATAAAGTGTATACAGCTGATTTTCTAGAAAAAAAGGCGGGTTTCAGATTGTCATATTTAATGACTGTTTAAATAGTTGTAAACCGCTTAGTAAATCTTGCATTGTTACATCCAAATTAAATAAACGCAAGTGTTACATGAACAAGTAAGTAATAATGCAGTTTTAATAATTACTTTTACATTGCACATTTTTATTTTAAATAAATGCCTATGCCTCGCAGGGATATAGGTGAAAAAATTTGCTTCTAAATCATAGAATGTTACTCTCATGAACTTACTTTTATTTAAGGTGAAAAATGGTGCTGAATCCTTTATTAAATATTTATTGATTCATATTTCAATTACTTAATTAACTAATTGTATTATGCGTGTTTACAATCGGAATCTGGTTGTAAACAATTTATTGCAATTTAGGTGATTACAAATATTACAAAAGCTGATAAAATCAATTAAAAGTTTTTAAATAAATGCGAAAAATTCAACCAGGTTTATCTTTGAATATATATTTTTCTTTTGTTAGAAATTCAACAAAACTATCAATTTACTTTCATAATTCGGAAATAAAATGGAAATAATGGCTCGCTCACGTGCTACTTTGTGTCACGAATAAATAAAATTAAACAGTGTGTTTTATTATATTAGCAAAATATATTTTTTATGAGAGTATTTTATAATATGTTGGTTGGTTAGATTGATTAAAATTTATTTGTGTTTAAAAATCCTTATATTTATGAAATTTTCCTTTCCGTGTTTTATTTAGTAAAATAAGAGTAAAATATTAATGTTGTGTAGCGAATGTTTGTGGACATAGAATAAAATAAATACAGGATGCTTCAAAATTTTTGTACAATTTTCGTTGGTATACAGAACAAGCCTAAATTAGTAATATAATCGTACAATTATTGGTCCTAATTGAAACAATTAAGGGCAATTGGAAACTTTGTGATTGTGGTATATATTGTGTACAGTGCAATATACAGAAATTTTCTAAAACGTTCAATTAAAAAATTGTGAAAAACTACCGTAACATTTTCAAGGCATAGACTGTCGTTATCAAGCTATAGACAGTTTCAGCAAGTTATAGACAGTTTCAATAGTTTTATTCCTTTTATGGCCTTCCCGGTTTTCACCAATTTCACGCATTGTCAAAGAGTAACTGTATTTTTAAACACAGAGAGCCGTAAAAGATACTAACACCTATCTGTATCTCAGAAGCACTTATAGAGAGTATCATGCTAAAATTAAAGATAGGAAAGCGTTTAGGATCTAATTACAAAAGGAAAACAAAATAAAAATTTATTTTTATAAATACATATATTTTTTTTTAATTAAAAGTTAATTGTGTGAATAAAAGAGGAAAACTATAATATGTTATACAAAAATAAGGTACTTTTCAGTTGATAGACCATTATTTGTTTATATAATTTACCAAATATTTTCATGAGTTAATCTCTCTAAATTTAATATATTTTGAATGATCACCAAACACTTTTTTTTAACAGGTTAAAATTAAAATAATTACAGTAAACATTTAAAATATTGATAAATATTAATGATTTGTAAAATATTTAAGGAACCTGTTTTGAAACTAATCTGTTTTACAAGAGCTAAGAAATAAAAACGAGACTTTTTCGCTTAAAAAATAAATATAGAAGTCGCCTAAAAATAACAAGGTTAAAGCTTTTTCTTTTGAAATTTTCTTTTAAAACTTTATCCTTCTTTTCTTCAAGTTTTATCTAGGACTCAAAATAAAAGTCGATTTTAACTTGATTTACGTATGAAAAGGAAAGAAGTTTAAAACAACTTTTATCCCTTTCCGCATTATTGTAACTTTAAAGCTGATAAATGGTGGACAACTCTTGAATTGCATAGAAGTAGTTTTAAGACCAAAAATGTAAGAATATCAAAGTTTCTGTTGGAAAATCTTTTTTTTTTTTGAGTAATTTTTAGACATTTTACAAAATTTAACCCGTGTATTATTATTATTATTTGTTGTTGAAATTGTAGTGATTGTTGAACTATTTTTTCAATAAGAGAAAATTTATATTAAACTTCCATTTTTTAACTAAGAAATGTCTTTAAAAATAAGTTTATTTAAAGGTCTAGCACGATATCCTTGTATCGAAATCGTCAATAGAAATATTGAAAAACCAAACATTAAATAATATCTTAATTCAACATATGGTCGTGATTGGCTTTTTAAGGTGTAACATGTGTTTTCAGAATTCCTAAGGTTTTATTTTTGTAATAACTTTACTACAACTATTTAAAATATTAATCTTCTACTTATTTAATAGATGTATTAGTCGAAACATTTACGATTAAATTAGCCGGAAATTATTATTAGAAAATAATTTTACTAAAGAGTTTAATAACGGAAATCTAGCCAGAACTCTTTTAAAGATAGTATATATTGCTTCCAAAAGCCAGTCCAAAGCCGGTATTGTCAGAGTACATATTTATAACTTAAAAGATTTACTTTAAGAGAAAAATAATTAACAGTAGTCAGAAATATAAAAAAACTATTTATTTTAAATCATACATTTTTATAATTAAAGATTACATACATGTTTTATCTTCAAGTTCGAGTTTTTAAAATGCACTTTGGATTAAAATTAGAAATATTTTATGCTTAAATATTTCACATATAGCATTTAACTACTGTAATATAAAGTGCAATAGATATATTTTTTTCTTTTAGAGTCTATGAAGTTTAGTATTCCATGGTCGTATATAGTAACATTTCCAGCAATAATTAGTGGTCATAGACAAACACGTACTCACATTCACACACCCCTGTGTACTAGTTAACCGTGAAACTTAGCAAAATTTGCCAAAATATTGCCAAAAATATCCAAAATACACAATTTATATAACATATCCAAAAAGCATGACAACTTGGAACAAACTCGTTAATGTGACGTTCTCAATGAAACGAATATTTAAACATATTTTTTAGGTGATATATCTACCTGCAAACTACATTTTCTGAAATAACAATTAGTAATCAATATTGAATTACGTTTATAGACGATTTGATAAAATTTAAGAAAGTTACGTCGCTTTAATTTACTTTGTTCTATCATACATAAATTTTAACTTGAATCTTTAAACGTGATCGTCTGAAAAATGTTTTTAAAGTCGGTGATCACGATAACTCGAACGAAACTCAACCAATCTTCTTCAAATTTCAGCCAATTGTTAACAGGAATAATATATAGGGTGTAAACGTTCATTTCCGTGATCTGATGATTTTTCTATTTTTTTTATAAACAATTAAAGTACAAAATATTTTGTGACTCACTTTGAAGTCGACATTTTGTTCAAAATCATTTTTCTTGAAAACTTAATGTTTACCCTCTGGTGTTAATTCCTCGAATTAAAGACACTATACTCTTTATAGTTTCAAATAATATTTGATTGAGTTATGGTCATTGTGAACGGATCCCGAAACAACACTATTGTATTAATTTTTAAACATAACTAAATTTTAATGATTTACATGACATATAAATTCCTCAGTTCATATTCAGGTCTGGACAAAAGAATTTGCAAGCATTACCGTCTATGAACGTAATTTGCCTAAAATGTGTTTGGAACTGTGTTATGCCTTTCTCAGTTGAATTACTTTATACTATACTAAAAGATGCTTTCAAAATATAAATAAATTCATATAGAGGGTTGCGCAAAAGAAATTGGATACGTAGCTGTCTACGGGTGGTTAGTGCAGTAAGTTTATTTTTAGTAGTGTTACGTGTTCCCCGGCAGAATTATATTTTAGTATATTTTGAGATAAGTTTAAGTTTTATAGATACAGTTTTACCGAAAAATTTGGATTAATGTATATGGGCGAGATTTCCTGAAAATACATTTATAACAGTCTTACGCGTTTTTAAGCTTAAACAAATCTTACTATATTATATGGCGTTAGTATACAGGTTGGCTACCAAATAGTGTTACACTCCAAAAAATAAGAATTAATTTTAATCGTTTGGTAAAATAATTTATTTCTCCATTTCAGCTTGTGGCAATTTCCTGTTGGTGCAGACGATTTTTTACATAAAGGAAATATTTTAAATTATTTTAAAGGTGGAGGCCAAAATAAGGATGATTAAACATCTCTTTGATCGCGAACTTTCCGCAGGTTAAATCTTTAAGCAATTGAAATGCGTTGGTTTTAATAGAACATTTATATATAGAACTTATAAATCGATTATTGGATACTAATAGCTGTAAAGATCGACCTAGGTCTGGTCGTCCACTCCTAGTTCACACAAAAGAGCGCATCAAAAGAATTTGTGAAAAGGTGCGAAGAAATCCACAACGTTCTGGAAATGAAATGACTGCAGAAGAGAAATTGAGTCGCAGAACTATGCAAGTTCAAGGTTTGACTGCTGCACAAAAAATAAAAAAATGACAAAGACCCAAGAAATTGCTAAAGCACCATGGTAGGAAAAGCGTTGATAGAATAATATTTTCTGATGAAAAGCTATTTTGCACTGAGCAGTGTTATAATGCTAAAAATGATGTCGTATATTCAGCAACCTTCGAGGATATACCTGAAAACCATCGAACTGTTAAACGCTTTCAGAAGAAGAATTGTGTTATGGTTTGGGCTGCATTGTCAAGAAATCGAACATTGCCTTTGAAATTCATCGATAAAGGGAGAAAAATCAATGCGGTATATTTTAAACAAGACATAATGGCTACACATTTATTGCCAGATGATGACAGGTTGTATCCCAAAAAGAATTGAATATTTCAGCAATTTTATGCACCTTCTCACCGAGCTAAATCAATACAGCCTTGGCTCCATGTCAATTCTCCGAACTTATCATGCAAGAAGGTTGGTCAACGTTTTCACCGGATCGAAATCTTTTAGATTATTGCGTCTGTGAGAATTTAGAGGGTAAATAGCAAACAACACAGAAGTTTGAACTCTCTCAAAGTTTCCATATTGCGTGAATGGGACCGATTACCTCTTAAAAAGATTGGTGCCGCAGTCGAACAATGGCAGAGGCAATTATCTTTGGTAATTGATAAAGATGGCGAATCATTTATGTAAAATTACTTCCAGGTAAACTTTCATCTTTGATGTTCATCATATTAGTGTATTTATCATATTCTATTTGATATTTGTAAAATAGATTAATGAATATTTGTAACATTATTTAGTAGCTACCCTGTAGTATAATATAAATAAATTCGCATATACGGGTGCAGAAAAAAATACAGATAAATTATTATCTAACGATACAAAATCACATAAAAACGTTTTAGTTGTTTTATATATTTTCTAATTAAATTAATTTTTAGTTTTATGTGTGGTATGTCATAAAATATATAGAACATACACAGGGCTATTCAAAACTATTCGCATACATTACCGCTTATGGTCTGTAGTTGCTGGAAATGGACTTGTGTGTGTGTTGGACACATGTGTCAATGGAACACAATGGAACTGTGTTACGTGGTTTTTTAATTGTGTGTTCAGATATCTCATTGCATTGTATGAAAAAAAAAAAACATTTTTTATCAACGTTCCCAATGCGTTGGAAAGTGTTTCATAATCGGTGCTTGATGCATGATGGTTCGTTCTTGTTTGTTTTTGCTACATAATACAATTAAATGTTTGCCTGAAAACATCATGGCATACATGCTGTCAGCCTCTCTTTTATCCCGATTGCATTGCCAGAAATACCATAACATAACCAGAAATAATACCAGAGTTACAAATTCAGAAAAACTAACTTCAGAAATATCCAACTGAGAAATACTAAAACAAAAATCAGAAATATCATTTCAAAGTAAAATTTATTTACAACTACTGTTTTTTCTGTTTTTAATTTAAAAAATCAAATTGTGTATTACGCAATTGCTGTCCCGATTTTTTTTAAATGTTTAACTATTATACGAATATCAAAATGCATATTATTAAAATTTTATATTTACTCTGTATTAGACATTCAGTTAAAAATTTGTCCTAATTTGAGTCTTAAGCATTAAGTTAACAATAGCGTCTCGTATCCCGTTTGAAGCTTAATAATACATGTGACTTAATGATATTTTTCAGTTTTATCATTTTCGATTCAAATTTTATAGTTACTCTGTATTAAACATTCAGTTTCAAATTTTTCCTAATTTGATTCCTAATTTGAGTCTTCATTCCGATTGCATTGTCAGAAATACCAAAACATAAGCAGAAATAGGGTCTTAAGGTTTAGTTTAGGGTCTTAAGACCCTAAACTAGATTAAGACCTAGCTTAAGCTAGCTTTGTATTAGACATTCAGTTTCAAATTTATCCTAATTTGAGTCTTAAGCTAGCTTAATTTGACAAGCTTATCCTAAATTGGAAATATCGTCCCGCATGCCGTCTGAAGCTTATTAATATATGTGACTTAACGATATTTTTTTGGTTTTATCAATTACGATTCAATACTTCTAAAGTGAAAAAAATTCTATCGCACAAATACTTCAGATATTTTTAATTTTTTATCCTGCAATATAATACTTTTGCTTAGGAAGCATATACACATATAATACCTTTTTAATAAGTTACTATGCACTGAAAGACTTTTAAACACCTTTACAAACCACGGTGTTATGTCATTAAATAATTCTAAACGAGCAGGGAAGACCGAGCTATGCTCGGTCAAAATTATATTTGAGTTCAAATATCATGACCCATGACCAAAATGACCCACTAATTGAATATTCTCGAACATGTGACTTAACTCAACAGTCTTCTCGTGCCCGAAAACCATAGGATTCAAAATTTAGTGTAAATTGAACCGATTTTTAGATCTTGACCCACAATGACCCAGAAATGACCCACTAATCGAATTTTCTCGAACATGTGACCCAGCCTAATGATTTTCGCGTGCCCGAAACTCGTAGGATAAAAAATTTAATCAAAATCGTTTGAGCCGTTTTTTAGATAAAACTTATTTGACCCGCTTTGACCCAAAAATGACCCACTAATCGAAAGTTCTCGAACATGTAACCCAGCCCAATAGTCTTCTCGTGCCCGAAAACAGTCGGATACAAAATTTCGTCAAAATCGTTTGAACCGTTTTTATAGATACAATTAGCTTGACCATGACCCAAAATGACCCAAAATGACCCACTAATTGAATTTTCTCGAACATGTGACCTAGCCCAACAGTCTTCTCGTGCCCGAAAACCATTGGATGCAAAATTTAGTGTAAATTGAGCCGCTTTTTAGATCTTGACCCACAATGACCCAGAAATGACCCACTAATCGAATTTTCTCGGACATGCGACCTAGCCCAATGCTTTTATCGTGCTCGAAACTCGTAGGACACAAAATTTAATCAAAATCGTTAGAGCCTTTTTTAGATAAAATTAATTTGACCCGCTTTGACCCAAAAATGACCCACTAATCGAAAGTTCTCGAACATGTGATCCAGCCCAATAGTCTTCTCGTGCCCGAAAATAGTCGGATACAAAATTTCGTCAACATCGTTTGAACCGTTTTTTAGATACAATTAGCTTGACCATGACCCAAAATGACCCAAAATGACCCACTAATTGAATTTTCTCGAACATGTGACCTAGCCCAACAGTCTTTTCGTGCCCGAAAACCATTGGATGCAAAATTTAGTGTAAATTGAGCCGCTTTTTTAGATCTTGACCCACAATGACCCAGAAATGACCCACTAATCGAATTTTCTCGGACATGTGACCTAGCCCAATGATTTTATCGTGCTCGAAACTCGTAGGACACAAAATTTAATCAAAATCGTTAGAGCCATTTTTTAGATAAAATTAATTTTACCCGCGTTGACCCACAAATGACCCACTAATCGAAAGTTCTCGAACATGTGACCCAGCCCAATAGTCTTCTCGTGCCCGAAAATGGTCGGATACAAAATTTCATCAAAATCGTTTAAACCGTTTTTTAGATACAATTAGCTTGACCATGACCCAAAATGACCCTAAATGACCCACTAATCGAATTTTCTCGAACATGTGACCTAGCCCAATGGTTTTCTGGTGCCCCAAAACGGTAGAATACAAAATTTCGTCAAAATCGTTAGAGCCGTTTTTAAGATAAAATTTGCATATATATATATATATATATATATATATATATATATATATATATATATATATATATATAACCACACACAAGATTTGCTCGTATTAGAATATATGATATGATATGTCTATGCTGATGTGTATAATTTCTTAAAACAGCCCTCAAGAATTTAATCAGAATGATGTATTTTCAGGTATAGAAATTTAATGGAAAGCATCGCTTTAAAATTGGAAATGTTTTGATCAGATTAGTAGGGTTTATATTGTAATAGTTTGTTGCATAGAGTATGAAGCCAGTTTGCAGAATTACAGGGTCATTCATAATTCCCTCCGGGGTTTCGAAACGTTATAGTAAAAAAACGAAGACGAATATGAAAAAAAGAAACATATGAAATTATTCGGAAACTATTCAAGTTCTACTTACATACATTACAGGTGTTCTATGTGTGAACCCTTGGTCACACGGCATACATCCATGCGATAGTTCAGTTCCTGCCATACTCCGTTTCTTTAAATTTCCGGTACCACACATGAATTGTTTTGTCAGTTGGTCCCTGTTTTCGATATTTACTACGAAAGGCCCGTTGAACTGACACCACTGATTCAGATTTAAAGAAACGGAGTATGGCAGGAACTGGACTATCGCATGGATGTATGCCGTGTGACCAAGGGTTCACACATAGAACACCTCTAATGTATGTAAGTAAAACTTGAATAGTTTCGGAATAATTTCATATGTTTCTTTTTTTCATATTCGTCTTCGTTTTTTTACTATAACGTTTCGAAACCCCGGAGGGAATTATGAATGACCCTGTATATTTGAAAAGAAAGGAGCAATAGAAAAATTCATATTATGTTTTCAGAAATATATTTATTACTTAAAAAAGTCTTCAATTATTTATTACAATATTTGAAACATTTTAGAGTTCGAAAGATAATAAACGGATGAAAGTTTTATTAGCTAATGATTGTCATTACATTTATTGAATATTCATTGTAACATTTGTTTATTAATTATAATAAATTAGTTGTTAAGATCGAGATATCGTAACGTAACGTAATGTCATAAAAAGAAACAACTTTTCTTTGCATTTTTTTCAATACTAATTGACAGTCAATACATTTTAAATGAACATTTTAAAAGTGCCCGCTTACTATAAGAATGTTTCAACTTTTATTTTCTGTTTCCTTTGGGGTAACTTAACTTTAAATAGTTTGTTTTCTGCTGTTTAACGCAGTCTATTTACACTAAAGTTTTAAATTTCAGAAAGTATCTCACTTTTAATAAATTAATGATTAAAATGAAACCAAAAATGACACCCCGAACTAAAGTAAACTTTAGAGTAATCGAAAATTATGCCAATTTATTGTTTCTCCTCTCAACACATAGGAAAGTTTTAGAATGTACATTATCATGAGCATTCTACATGGTTTATCCCTCGTTACGCTTTGAGCTGCGATAACACTAATTTAACAATTATTAAATAATCTATAGTCTTTTTAAAAAATATAAAAAAGTGAAAACAAAACCTGTTTTAACAGAAAAATATACCTTTAAAATGTTTTTTGTTTATTTGAGAACTTTTATGTAATTTTAATTCGTGAAATATTATTAACAAAACAGAATTTGCATCAAATTAGAACAGTATATGTGAAGTGTGATCATATCATAGGATAACAAGAAATCACTTTATTAGAGATTTTAACCAAAATGTACTTTTTTCAGAGAAAAAAGGAATAATGAAAAATATTCAGACACGTGGCTTTTTGGACGTATACTTTTTAATTTGCAGATTTTTACGATTTTCGCGCATGTACGTTGTTTTTAAATGTGAATGAAACTTCACGACGTTACTGTGATGCCACGAGTGCCTATCGGGTTTAAACTAACAAAATGTCAATGATTTGCAAAAACGACAAACCATTTTAGAAATCGTGTCTCTTTTTGGTAATGTAAACAATGAGCTGTGTATTGAGCCATTCATTTTTGAGATACATTGATAAAAAAAAAAAAAAAAAAAAAAAACTTTCGCGCATTGAATATTATAACTCTTGTAATATTAACATTTAAATTTTGTGTATTTTAATAATTCATATCCAAATCATCGTGTTTAGTTTTGTTAATGTGAAAAAAATGTAAACAAAAAATGAGCTGTGGGGTGAATGATTCATGTTTATCTTTCGTGTTCTGAATATTTTAACTACAGTAGTATTAATATTTAATTTCTTTTGTGTTTAAGCGTTTATATAAAATCATAGTGTTTAAATTTGCTATGAACAAACAAAGGGCAGTGTGGTAAGCATTCATTTTTTAGATTCATTGAGAGTTTGTTTGAAATGATCTGGCAACGACAGCAATGATAGATTAGTTTGTTTTGAAATGTTTTTCGATGTTTATATGCTTTAGCAAAATTTTCTTGTTTATAGCGAACAGAGAAATCTCACGTTTTCCATATTTTTTTTATTAATACATGGCAGATGTTGAGACGCCTCGAAAAGAGACGGCGTTTAAATATAGGCAACATGTCACGTCCACAGAAGTAGGATCAGAGATGAAAGAATGAACATCACTATGCAACAATTAGTTGCTGCGAATTGACATGCCGTTGCACATAATGTTGAGCATCACTATTTGGTCCTATGAATATAAAATGTCAGTTTTACGAAGCATTGCATTTTGAAGTTGAAAAACCATCAGATGGTATGTTTAACTCTTGTTTTCATATAGGACGTGTGAAATTAATGCATAGACAACGATTACCTGCCTCTTTACAGAACAAAGTATGTAATCTACAGGATCCAGATTACAAAAATGTTCAAGAAAACATCCGACAATACAAAAGCTCAATTTCTATTATCAAAAACAACATAAAAGTTGACAGTCAGTCGCGGGGAAAATATTTGTAAATTTAGTGTTTCGGTTGTGGAAAATTATCGCGAAATTTGTCAACCAGCCGTGTTAAAAAAAAAAAAATGAAAATTTCATTAGTTGCCTGCTTAAAAAAATATCGCGAAATTCATCCAGCGGTTGTATGAAAAAAAAAAAATGCTATTAAATTCCCACTCGGCAGCACTTTTGTTCTAGAGTCATCACTAAATCTATATCTGTTTTCGAACATGGTGTCACAACATCTGCCATGTATTTGATCAACATCTGCCATGTAACTGAAAAATATATATTTTAACAGAAAAAAATATATTTTAACAGAAAAATATACCTTTATTATTAACGAAACAGAATTTTCATCAAATCAGAACACTTTACGTGGAGTGTGATCATATCATAGGATAGTGATAAGTTTATTAGCGATTTTTACCAAAATTGAACGTATGTCAAAAACCTGAGTTTCCAAGCTTTACATACAAAACTGCACAAGAGGACAAAAATTTAAACAGAAAATGTTTGATGTTCAATATATTATGAAATAATAAACCGTGTAAATGTGATATGATTAAGTTATGTAATTTCTTTGTTGATCGTAAAATGATATATTCTGAGCTGTCTTTAATGATGATTTAGAAAAGATAAGATTTTTTATTCTACAATTTTATCCAGTCCTAAAATAATACAAGAAAATATTGTTTATTATTTAAAATAACATTTTGCGATAAATATGTTTATCAGTTTTGTTTGGTAATTTGCAACATAAACACTTTACATAGTAATACTTTTGCTATCAAATGTGTTTGAAACTGCTAATTTGAGAACTCATTAGTGTTGCTAAAAGAGTCTTCCCATAGAGAAGTTTCTTGTTGGTTATATTTAATGCGTCTGTACTAATTACACATGAATGGTACTTTAGGGAATATTTAGTAAGATTTGAAATTCTACATCAACAAATTCATTTTCAAAGAACTGAAACCGCAAATTTCCATATTAAAAATGCATATTTTAACTTGCGTATATCCTTGTCTGTTCTTTAAATGCACGATTGAATCTACTGTTCAAAAAAATTTCTTGTACCTATATTTAGTTATTATTAATTAGTTCTATTTTTGAAACATTAGAAACTATATGCGTCTTTTAACATTTTCAATTGTAATTAAAAATATTACACATTCAATTGTAATTTTAAAAAATCCAAATTCACTTCAAAGCTATTCAATTACAATACTTATACGTCTTTCAAATGAACGAAGTTTATTTTTTGTGATTCATATATATATATATACCGGTTGGTTATAATATAAGTATCTCTATTTGGAGCTGCCTGTAGCTTGAAGGAATAATCGAAATGAAACCAAAATCGGTGCACTTACTATTCGAGAAGGAAGAAGAAGAATGGAACAATAAAAAAGTTAATTACATTAATCTCCGACATATGCCACTTTTGAGTGTGAAATGTAGTGCAATACTATGTATTATGGAGGTGTCGCAAACCTCAGTGACTTTACCGCATATCACAACATGCGCGAAACATCACTCCTGATGCTTTACATTCCACAGTTGAGCACGTCACCTGGTTTGTGTCCTCCAGCACAATGACCACGTGGAACCTGAACATGATCGGCACTGCCGTGCGAAAGCGTAAACACGTGCAATGTGATATTTTCCAATAAATTAGGTGTGACATCTGGTTTGACGCTTTAATTCTTTGTTCTTGTATTACACATTACATTTCACACTCAGTCGGTGATTATGCAATTATTTTTTTATTGTTCCATTCTTCTTCGCCTTTGTCGAATAGTAAGTTTACCGATTTTTGTTTCATTCGGGTTAAACCTTCGTGCTGCAGACAAATCCAAATATATAGACTTGTATTATAATCACCCTGTATATATATATATGTATATATATTGCAATTTTAATTATGTTGTTTTCTTGTAGCCTTAAGACTGTTCTTAAATCTTCAATAACAACTTTCTGATACATTTCTGTTTTTTTTTTCTGCTTTCATTCGCCAGCATTGGCCTTACTTGGCCCAAATTGGCTGTTATACAGCGAAGTATTTTAAGTATAACCGTAGAATTTTAACGTGTTTTTAACTAATTTTAAAGACATTATATTGAGTTAGAATTTACTAAATAAAATAATTCCTCAATAATAATGTAATAGCTATTGGAGTAACACAGACATGAGCTAGTGATTTGTAGTCGGAATTGGAAATATGTCAAGTAAATTTTAAAAAGCATATTCAATTGCATCGTTTGGTTTACACTGGCCTTTAAAACTTTTGTTATAATTTGTATTGCTTTAAATAATTAAATATTGTATTTTTAGGAAAACAGATTCTTAATTATAAATTTTGTTAATTAATTTTAATTACTACTGATATGCAAAAATTTAATTTTTTTCTCAGAAATAAAAGCCTCTAAAATGCCATTTAACACATAAAAATACTATTTCTCACTGTTAGGAAAAATATATGCATGAATAAATCTTTCGAATAGCCACAAGTATTTCTATAATTCTTTTTAAGAAGTTTTATTTTGAAAACAATTCTTTATTATTATTATTATTCTCTCTCTTTTCTACATTTACAAGTACAAACATCTCTTCAAATATTACCTCCTTTCCAATTCCTCTTTGCACATTGATCATTGCATGATTTAATCTCTTCATACGAGTATAAACTTATATAGAACAAGTTGCGAAATGGTTTAGCAGCAGATAAAAAAACTTAAAAACATTTAAAAATAAGTCATTTTTAAAAGTCATCAGAACCCGTTGATTATAACTAAACATGGATGTCTCAGGTATTATATTAAAAATTTTAATGTAATAAATATGTACAAATTATTTTTTTTCTTTTAATCTATTAAAAAATAAATAGCAATATGTAAGAATAATGTTTCCTGTTTTATCTGTGGTGAGGTGATTTGTTATTTTTTAATTAGTTATTTATAACTTTTAAATTGTTATGTTGAATTATGCAATATAGAGTTTCAAAACACTATCTTGGGTCTAATTTAATGCATTCTCTTCAACATGGATATGTTTTCTTTTGGATAAATTACCTTCATAGTTGCCTTCTAGCAGTTATAAAAACTTATTTATTTGACAATAGCTAGAAGTTTATGAATTTTTTAGTAGAAAACAGCATCTAAATTAAATTAATATAAATTTAATGTTAATTACAAGTAAATCACATTTTCTTCTAAAAGCGGTATGTTTTAAGTGGTTATAGCAAACAAACAAAATCTGGATTTTTTTAAATTTAGCAACACTGACAAATTTCTAAACTCAATTTTATTCCCATAAAAATAATTTCATTCTCATAAACATAGAAAATGTGAAGATTTCATGCTTCAGAAAGTGCTGCTATACATGGTGATTTGAGCTGATTTTGGTGACATGAAAGTCGTTATGAGAGAGCAATCGATTATAACTCAAGGTAAATTGGATTTATAGAAAGTAAATCATGATGCATTTAAACAGTAATGTTTGCTAATTTCAGGCATTTCCGAGTAATAATGATTTTCTGAATGTGTCAGAAAGTTTCGAACACCATAAAAAATTGCTGCAAACTATCTAGTCATTCAACCTTTTTTATAAATATCGGCTCGACCATATTATGAAGTTAGAGATAAAGTTACGATTGAGTAACAGTTATTAACACTTTCCAACATAGTTAAAAAGTGTTTATGAATTCGATTTGTCTGTCTGCCGTCTGCCGTCTGTCTGTCTGTCTGTGCTCTAACTCACGTAAATTTACTCGGATCGTCATGCAATTGATGTATGTTCTTGAGACTTACTGTGGCATGTTCGGTATTGAAAATGAAGTAGGCAGCACTTATAGTTTTTTTTACAGCGACACTCAACAGAATTCCGTTACATTGCGGTCTATGGGGAAAAATCCTTTGCGGTTTTTTTTAATGATGTTACACAATTTCAAACATATTGAAATTGATATATATTTCCGGAGTGCACTACAAGAGACTAATTATAGAATATGGTGTGCATAACACTTATAGTTCTTTTACAGGGATACTTAAAAGAATTTCGTTACATTAGGCCTATGAAAAAAAATCGTTTACAGTTTATTTTAATAATGTTTCACTATTTCAAACATATTGAAATTGATATTCATCACTAATGTCGATTACAAGAGGCTTACTACAGAATATAGTGTGTTTAGCTTTCATCGTTCATTTACAGGGACACACAAAATAATTCTGTTTAAGTACTGCTTATTAATAATAATTGTTGGGAATGCTTTTTCAGTTGCTGAACGCGTTTTTAAATTTAACTCATTTTTTGTCTTTTACTTGGTGTATATAAATTGTATAGGTTGTATACAGGGCAGCACAAAAGTTCTCGAGTACATTTCCGTTTATTGTTGGAAATTGCACAAGGGAAATTTTAAACTGTGCTACGCGTTTGCTAACTGAACTAAAATTTAGCATCCTATTTAGTATATATAAAAATCTATAGATCATATACAGGGCTGCACAAAAGAGCTGAGATATTTTTCCGAATATTGTTGGTAATTTCTGAAACTGGATTTTAAAATATGTTATGCATTTTCAAAATTGTTTAGTAAGATATCATCTTACACCCTACGGTAAAGATTTTCAAAATTATTTGGAAGTGTTGGAAAGTGTTCCATAATCTATGCTTGACGCATGATTTTTTGTTCTTGTTTATAAAACCGTTGAATGACTGGACAATTTGCTGTAATTTATTACAGTGCATTGTCCAAAGGAATTTTATTTTTATTTACTGATTTATTTTTAGATACGACATACCTAAAGAGTCACTTGACTATTGTGGCCGTACGAACTCTGTGGTATGTTGTCATACAAAATCTAACTTTAGTTAAAAAAGTTGGACATTCGATAATTTTTTAAATCTTGTTCATGAAAAGTTTAAACATTACGGTGTATGGACAGTAATAGCTTAAAGTGAGCTTTATTTATGATATTCTATTACGAACTAAATGCAAATGATATGTCTTTGAGGATGACTGTAGAATGTTTGCTATAGAAAAAGGTTCATGAAACATTCAAAGTTTTTTTCTATATAGCTACACAAACAGATTCGGGTAAATTACGTATATCGTCAATATATGATGGAAATACTCTTCCGCCATCCTTATGTGATTACGAACAGAATATAATTTTAATAAACAAATGGGATATAAAATTTAAATTTCGTATACTGGGCCCCGTAAAAATATCGAAACACATTACGTTCCAAGGGCGGATATATTTTGTACTAGGTTTTCCTGATGAACTAAATTTCACTATGATACGAGGTGAGCAGAGAACACTATCAATAATACCTACAGAGGGCCACTCAAAATTATTTGAGTATATTGTCATCTATAAACAGTCATATTTTTATATTTTTTTCAGTGATGTTATGTAACGTTTTAAAGTGAATACCTTCCATGTATACGCATTATTGTTACAGTAAACGTAATTTTATAGGCATTTTTAAATAATGAGTATAATGAACTGTAAATATAAAGGTCAATATTAGCAGCGGACGTGGTGATGACTTGTTGATATTGCACACAAATCTTCGCGTCAAACATTGGACTATTTTAGAAATCAATATACGGCACAATGAAGCTCAATTATAGATAATAGCTCATATTACTTGGCACATGTTTTGTATTTCTAACGTAGAAATTACAAGTTAATATATCATCGCTACCATGCAGAACTATTGAATGTGCAAAAATGCATTTTTCATTACTTTTAAAAATGGGCTGATTGCCACCACTAAATTTTAATAATATTCTTCAGCAGGGTTGCCAGTTTGGCTTTTTTTAATTCAGAAATCCCGCATTGATACCAGAAATTTCAAGCAGAAATTTTTGCTTTATTTAATGACACACATTTCGTGAGTACATATAGTAAACTTTTTTCTCCCGAAATTTCCGGTAAGATACGATATCTCTCAATTAATAAGAAGGCCAAAACTGGCAACCCTGTTCTTCACAGAAATGTTATGTGCATTCTTACTTGGCGAAGAATTAATAAAATTTAATGGTGACAATCGTCCCATTTTTAAAAGTAATGGAAAATGCATTATTTCACATTCAATAGTTTGACATGGTAGCGACGATATGACGCTTTCGTATGCTCGTACAATGTTGGAAAGTATTTTATATTCTGTGCGGCGCGGCGCCGCTTTTTCTTTCTTTTTTTAATTTTTAACGAAAATCTCCTAAAACTTACAATTCATGGTTAGAAAAAATGAATAAAGTGGTTAGTTATTACACAAGGCAATTATCAAAAAATATTATGAAAGTACATTTATATTTAAGATAAATTATAAAATAATTTAATTATAAATTTAATACAATCTGTTTCATTAAATTCGGGTAATTATAAAGAATTTACCGAACTGTCCTTCTCACGTTTTGCTGTTTTATACACTATAAATTAAAGATCTGTATTTAATTACTCTTTGATGGCCTTTAATGTAGGTCAATATTTACACACAAATCCTTAATTAAAAAAGAAGCTCTGGTAAGATTTTTAAAATTTAAAATTGTTTACATTCAGATTAAGATAGCTTCGATTTATTTACCTAATAAAACATCTGTTGTCCTATTATAAGGCAATGTATTGTGAGAAGCGTCATTATAATGGTAAACATTCTTTCTGTATAATTAAATATCTAATTACCACTAATTGCTTACGGATCGCCATCTTTGTGATTAAGGTAAATAAAAGCTTATTGTTTGTTTGAATAATAAATTGAGAAATGCTATAATTATATTTTACTTTATTATTAAAGTATCGTTTCATAAAATTTATATGAATACTATGATATATGCCTATTTATTTGTTATTCAACTTTCTTTGCGCACTATAAAGGTAAAAAACTGCTTCCTAAAATTTCATAAAATTTCATTCTTAGTTAGACTTTAAAATAAGTTGCTGCTGATAATATTTTGGTGTATATTTTTAACAGATGACGTTGTTATGTATTGTTTTCACAATGAGCGAAATAAAAAATATGTTGGCACCCATGGGAAAAAATTGCACCAAACTTAATGCATAAGATGCTTATTATGAGAAACTATGCTGATTCAGTTTCGATTTGGATCTTTCGCAAAGAAAAATTGTTTCTCTTTTTATAGCAGTATTTTAGTTTTTATTGGGGAGAAATGTACCAAATTTTATATATTAGGTAGCAAAAAATGTGGTAAAAATTATTTTAAACATAAGTCAAAGCTTTTAAATGAACATTGCAATCATCAATTTGATTTCGATTATGAAACACATAACATAGGCCAATTTAGTGACAACATACAGTAATATTTTTCATAAAGTTAGGATTTTTGTTAAAACGACATAATTACAGTCAAAATGTTATGAAAACAGAAATCCATAACACATTTCTATATCTAAGCAAACACGGTATTAGGGTGGTCAGAGCGCAGAAAAATGCTATCATTTGAGAATAGACATGAACCATAGAACTCGTATTCAATAAAATTATATAAAATAAATAAAACAGATACTATAATAAATTTTTCAGCTTTTATTACTTTTCATTTAATATTTAAATACTATAAATTAAGAACACATTCATTTAAGCTATTTTCATACTAGGAGTATAAAAGAAGAAAAACATTATATTAAAGTTAAATTTAATACAAATTAAATGTTAAACTGCAAGGGAATTATTATATATTTCTATAAATTATAACTAATAAGCGTTTGAAAAAAAATGGGAAGAAATCTATTGCTGTAACAAATGAAGATAATAGGATTTTCTATGCTGAATTACACATGTTTATCGTCAGAATATGTTTCCACACAAAACGATATTTTTTCAATTGTTCGAAATTATTAGAATAACAAATTGATGATATTACATTATATTCCAGTGGTTATGAAAAATTGCTAACGCTTCCAAATTAGTATGACGCCAGATAACTTTGTTTCGTTATAATGATAAAATATTTGTTTTCTTTTTTATCTGTTTCCGGTATAAAATGAGATATATAACAGTCGAACAAATAATTTTTACGTGAGAAATATATTCTATTGAATTGCACGATTTATCAAATTCGTACAGGTATGCTTCAGATTTGAACTTATAATTTTTTGCATATTATGAACTATTAATTTATATTTTTAAATACAGTTTTAACGTTTTTGTGTTATTTAAAACTATAATGTTTGTTCGAGTTATTGTCAAATTTTATACGCGTGGTTGTAGTATAGAAGTGTAAAAATAATAATACAGATGTTACTAATAAAAATAGCATAACATTTTTAATGCTTGAATGTAAGTGATAGAATATATATATATATATATATATATATAATCATAATCAAGCTTTTAAAAAATAATAAGTTTGATGGTTGAATCTAATATAGAAAAATTGTTTTACAAAGCTGTATACAACCTTTAAAAAATCGTTATCAAAAATGTTCTATTCAAAGTGAGGTAAATGAGTTCAGAAGTACGTGAATAGTTCGCATACTATGTCCCACCAGAGTGGTGTGCAGAGGTGCCGTGTATGAAGAAATTTCATTAAAAAGCTTTGGTTTAATAGGACTGACATTTGACACTCTCGTTTACTGTATAACTATCATGACAATTTTTAAACTTCAAACAAACAATAAAAAAACAACAAAAAAAGAACATAATACGGTATTTCTTTTCACTTGAATTGCTACTTCCAAACACCATGGCATTGATCCTAACATTTTTTTTAACTTCCACTTGTGGTTATACAGTAGAAAAACACGACCAGGTTGCAATCGTTAGAAATGGAAGTTTTGTAATGAAATTGTCCTACACATGGCAGTAGTACACAAATGCATACACGTGACTCGATACACCACTTTCGTAGAGTTTTACATGTGGATCAAACACTTACCCACATTAAGTTACAGGACAGCCATAATTAAAATAAAAGTGTGTATGTAATAGGGGTGTTTAGTGTGTCGTTTGTAGAAAATCCATTGGACCAAACGCAACAAAACGCGATTTATATACTATTTATACCACAGAGAATAGATTAACACACACACACACACAAATAAAAACAGCTGAGATTTTCATCACAAGCTGCACTACAGGCTTATTTTGAACAAACAACAAAGTGGGATAAGAACTGAAAAGGAAAGAACGCTGCACGGGATTATCTAACGTTTTTGAAATCTTGATTCTATATCTTGAAACACTAGATTTGACAATAATAGTAGAAATTTGAACTATTTTTTAATATATCTTCTATGATAAAAATAGTAATTTATCATAGAAGTAATTTATCATACCAAACGCATGCGTTTGGTCCAGTGGATTTCTTACAGCCAAGCTCTTAGCAGATCCACCTTTATTAGGGTCACATTGTATTTCAGTGAGCAAATAATTATTTTTCCACTCCCTTCTCATCTCTCAAAAAATGTTGGTGGGTTCTTTGATATTTCCTTCTACAATTATTTTCTACTTCAATTTTCATTATATTACACAAAGTAAGAGTAAGAATTTAGAATGTATTGGTGTATACAAATTTTGTTTAACATAAGAAAAAAACCGATTGTTTATTTAAAAATAGTAATCAGAAAATATATTTCATTCTTTAAATTTATGTTAATAGATTGCCATTAAAATAAATAAATAAAAATTTACAAGCATTTTTCTTTCCAGTTTCATTTGTTGAATTATTTAAATGAAAATGGTAAGTGAGTTTATTTTATTTATTTTTATCTTTACATTACTTTTTTTTATGGTCGGGTGAGGAGGGAATGATGTGTGTCTAATATTTATGTAATTTTTTACTTTCTCTTTTTTTCATTTAAATAGCTTTTTAAATTCTAATTAATACATGCAATTGCATATCTGTGAGATGCAGATGTATGTATCTGTGCTCAAATCCATGCTTGTGTATGCAATATAAAAAAAGTATTTCAAGAGTTCCGAAGCATTTTTTCGTATATAAAGGAAATAGGAAACATAGAATTTCGTGAATTAAAAGTATATATGTATTCTACGTATACACCTCCGAGGTTGTGCGATTATACTTTCAACAACAATTTCCGAAAATATGTCGAATTGTGTTCTAACAAAAAAATCGTAACGATCCAAAGATGTTATAATAAGTCTCGAAGTTTCAAAATTTGAATAAAAGACGCACATAATATTTTTAAAACTTTTATCGAAATTCCATTAATGATGGCAATTTGGTTATTCAGTTGTTGCGTGAAAAAATAAAGATATAGGTAAAAAATGCGGCTAATTAATAACATTTTTTCTTTAAATTTTAGCAGATTTTTTTTAAATAATTTGAATAGGTTGTTTTAAGAATATTTTCAATGACTTCTAAAAATAGAACACATTTGCGGGTGAAATTTAGATTTTTTTCAAGTGCGTTTTTTAACTTATAAAACTAAAATATTTTTTTATAAATGCATGAAAGTTACGTTTTTTAATTCCACTAAATCCAAAGTCAGAAACAAAAATCGTCAAGGAACGAAATGATTTTGACAAATGACACCAGATTTACAACGACGTCTGAGATTCATCCATATTCTTTAAAAAAACTAATTTATGATATAATTGAATAAAAAGGAAGCAAATTCAAGTGTGTAATTTCTATTTAATTTTCACCAGGTTATCTTGATTACAGAACATACTACTCGATGCGCAGAAGCGCAGAACATAGGGAAAATCGGTTTCAATTTAAAACTCTAATAGAATAGATAAAATGCTTATTAAAATTACTAATAAAAAGAAAAGTGCCCAGTTAAACTGATGGCATTCAGCTCACAGGCTATTCACATTAATTGTATATCACAATAAATTATACTCACATAATTATATAATTCTGCATGAAAAATCCATTTACCCAAATTAAGGGGTATTAGCCCCCGTTTCCCCCCTTTATACTTAATCAAGGAACCCCCAAAACTAATCAGGGAACCACCTTATCAGAATGAACATATATACAAAATTTGAAGCAAATCGGATATTTCTATCAAGAGTTATCGCGTTACGTACATACATGAGTACGTACATACAGAACTTGTTAGCACATTAACTATCAGACTTTGATAGACTGTGAGCTAATAAGGTGTGCATACAATTTATTTAAAATGATATGTAAAAGATGCTATATACATACTTTAACACCGAGATCTTTCAATAACCAAGAGATCATTTAATACATTATTTTTTTTTAGATTGCCCACCAAGTATCTTTATATAAAATATAAAATATATTTGTTATGTATTAAAATAATAAAGATTTGAATTTAACTAAACTATGCATGATTAAATGAAACAAGTAGCCCCTATCTTTTTCTTATTCACAATCTTTATGCAGTTTCAAAGGAATTAGTTCCACTGGTTTTGCATTTTACGAAAAATAACATATGTTTTTAGCTTAGTTAGAAAATCTGCCTCTTTCCTTTCAATTTATTATATTCATTAAATTACTGCAATTGTTACTTTATATTATTGTAACTAAAAATGTTCACTGTTGAAATAAATTTTAAAAAATCATGTTCGAAATTTATTTAAAAAAAACATAGAAAAAAGAGTAAATTACAGTTTTTAAAGAAATTATATATGAAAGTGTTTTTTTTTTATTCGATGGCGTATAAAATTAAAGTTAAGGATTTTGCAAAAGAATATACAGCTCTATAAGCAAAAGTCTTTGCTGCCATTTTTGTGACGTCAACTTTAGTGACGGACATATTTTTGTTTCATAATATGTATTATAAATGTTATTTCGACATTGTTATAAAAAATTATTAAAATTGATTTCACAAAACTTTCTAATGCCGAATAAAATTAGATTTCTTTTGTCCCCACAAATTGTCAAATCTCATGCAACGCAAATGCACAACTTGTTGTCGTTGTTACAGTTTCTACATCATAATAAGTGGAACATGTCAAATATTTATTTAATTTTATTTAACTAATTATTGCAAATAAGTTTCTTGATAAGTTAAATAAATGAATTCATTACACGACAACGTGTCTAGAAACTCCAGAATCAAGCTGATCGAACAATTAGAAAAGCAAACTATTATGTAAGCGAACAATCATGTCTTCATTATCAAAATAACAATATGCTTAGGTAATCTTCGTAATTGCTAACAATTAATACAGAAATCTTCTTCGCATATTAATAAAACTAAGCAATATTTTCACTGCAGTAATCATTTTGAAGTTATAATTTACATTATATAGCATGTAATTAACAATATTAATACTAATTTATTTGTTAAATATATAGTGCTCTTCAACTACCTAATACATGTGAGTTGTAAATATTTTTCCCAAGTGACACTGGTTGAATTTAATTATATATAATAAAGTCTCACCATTTTGAAATTTAAATAATCCGACTCGATGTTTTCATAGATTACATGTGTAAATACGTGCAATCAATGCGTAGTACTATTAAAATGTTAATTATACATTGAATTTTAAATTTATACTTTTGTCGTGAGTTTTATAACACTGATGCAGGCAATTTAAATATAAGAAATCCCCCCCCATTTTGAAATCCAGATAATCCGAATTGATGGTTCTATAGATTAAACGTATTTATACGTGTAATCAATACATAATAATTTTTAAATAACTATTATACGTTAGTTTTCAGTTTTTACCTTCTGTATGAGCATTATAACACTGATTAAAAATAATTACATACAAAACAGTCCCACCATTTCTGAATTCCGATAAGCAGAAACATCGTAACTGTAGAATTTACACGTATTTATATGGTCATCAACGCGCAGTACTCTTATCTTCATATATCTAATATGCATGGGAGTTTCAAATTTTGTCTTTTATTGTGAGCAGTACAAGACTTATTTCAACTAACTGTATACAATAAAATCTCATCATTTTGAAATTCAGACAATCTGAAATGATGTTAATGTACACTGTTAAAAATTTGCAGCAAACTGTCCAGTCATTTGACCGTTTTTGTAGAAAACGGTTACATAACCGTAATTTAACTATATTCTGACCATAAAATGAGCAATAATATGGTCAGACTATATTTAAATTATGGTTATGTAACCGTTATTTACAAAAACGGTCAAATGACTGGACAGTTTGCTGCAAATTTTTAACAGTGTAGGTTACAGTACGTGTGATTTATTCGTGTTCGTTATTACCACTCTGCTTATGTTTTTTGCTAACTTTTCACAAATGGCTGCTTGATTTATTTTGTTGGGATGAAATACCATTATTTCCACAAGCTTAAAGTGTGTTAATGTTTATATAGATTTTAAAAGCGAATGCAATTCCATCTAAAATAACCAGAAAATATATTTTTATCATTAATTCACAGTTAAAATCTTCGTAGAAAATCAAGCCTGTAAAAGTAAACAGAGCAAAATTTACAAGGAATTCTCCCTTCCTCTGCACGTTAATCTGATAAAAATAAATTATTTAAAAAAAAAATAGAAACGCAATTTGAGGTTATTTAATTTCTTCTTTACGTTTAAGTTTTTTCAATATCCTCGTTGAACTTCACCCATCCTTTGTATACTGAAATATGTATAAATATCGTATACGTATGTTTAAATGTATTATTTTAAATAATAGTGTCGGATTCCACTTCTCCGTCCACACAACTTCGAAATAAATCCGGTCTTTTGATGTGCTGCCACCACCGATATGAATACGTGATATCGGACACAATACGTGATGTATATTCAAGAAAAACCTAACTCTTTCTATTACACTTAAACAAACACTTTATTAACAATATTTACACTTAAACTCGGAGGTAAAGTATCCGGTTTAATATTAAATCAAAATAATTATAGAAACGCTTTACGTGTACCGTTAGACTACGTTGCTTCACTCAGAACTGAGATTTCTCTTAATCTCACACACGCTATCTCTCTTCCTTTAGAGATATGCCGTTCCCTACACGTGCTCAGAGCTGCTCTCTGAAAAACCAACCTTCACACTTCGCTGCCACGCTACCACTCCCTTCCTCTCTGGTCATTCTCCAGAGCACCTTTTTGTCTACGGGGCTACTGCTCTGTTTCCAAGGGTCGCTTGACAACCGTTCCTCCCTCTTGACTGATCTGTCTTCTTAAATAAAAGGGTGCAATATCTTTTTTTTATCTATGAAAGACCACATTGCAATGGATATACTGCTTTCATTCTGTTCCACCTTCCTTCCTCTTGTATTCTGAGTAGCTCCCCTTCGGATTAAGATTTTCTAAAGGACGCATCTAACGGTACACAATAGATACAGTATGCTAATCCCTTAAGAATAGCTTTCAACTCTTGCAACTGTAAGAGAAGAACCTGACACCCCCCACCTTAGCGGAAAATATGCCTTTTAGGGGCTAATTTTCCTCAAACTATGTAATGTCTGAGAAGAGTTCAACAGTTCCTTGATAAGTTTCTTCATTACTACAATTACATAAATATTTCAAGGTGTCTGAAAATTTAACTACTGACATCTCTAATGAAGCATATACTAATGTGATAACTACAAAAAAAAAATTACACAATATACTAATACACTGTTATAAACACAAGATGCAAATACAATTATAAATACACAAAAAAATAAAGTTACACTAGTATTATGTCATTTCAATGTCAGTCCTTAGGCTGATGTTGCTGGAGGCGGAACTTGTTCCTTCCAGTGCTTCCTCGTTAACTTAATTGGTACATCCCTTTCCGCAATGCACCCGCTTGAATGGCTAACTTCTGCCTCTGATGTCCCAATTAAATCTTCCTCTAACCAATCAAGCACTTGCCTGTCCAAGTCCTCTTTGTACGTAATAAAGACATTGTACAATTTCTGCCTTATCTTATCCCTCTCCGGCTTACGACCAATCCGATTTTTCTCCATTTCTACCAGTTCGATAGGACCCATAAATAATTCCTTATTTTTCCTTAAGATTGATTTTATGTCCCCAACTTGAACATTTGTTAATCCTTTTATCTCAAATCCCTTCCTGTCTTTATTTTCCGGTTGTTCTCGGTCTAACAACAGATCTTTCCTACAGTCTTCAAACTCCCCGTCACTATCCAAGACAATATCGACTACTTTATTTTTAGCCATAAATGCTCTCATTTCATCTTGATACACCAGTCTCTTCGGAGGCGTGGGTTCGAATCCCACCGCTGCCACCATTGTCGGATTCCACTTCTCCGTCCACACAACTTCGAAATAAATCCGGTCTTTTGATGTGCTGCCACCACCGATATGAATACGTGATATCGGACACAATACGTGATGTATATTCAAGAAAAACCTAACTCTTTCTATTACACTTAAACAAACACTTTATTAACAATATTTACACTTAAACTCGGAGGTAAAGTATCCGGTTTAATATTAAATCAAAATAATTATAGAAACGCTTTACGTGTACCGTTAGACTACGTTGCTTCACTCAGAACCGAGATTTCTCTTAATCTCACACACGCTATCTCTCTTCCTTTAGAGATATGCCGTTCCCTACACGTGCTCAGAGCTGCTCTCTGAAAAACCAACCTTCACACTTCGCTGCCACGCTACCACTCCCTTCCTCTCTGATCATTCTCCAGAGCACCTTTTTGTCTACGGGGCTACTGCTCTGTTTCCAAGGGTCGCTTGACAACCGTTCCTCCCTCTTGACTGATCTGTCTTCTTAAATAAAAGGGTGCAATATCTTTTTTTTTATCTATGAAAGACCACATTGCAATGGATATACTGCTTTCATTCTGTTCCACCTTCCTTCCTCTTGTATTCTGAGTAGCTCCCCTTCGGATTAAGATTTTCTAAAGGACGCCTCTAACGGTACACAATAGATACAATATGCTAATCCCTTAAGAATAGCTTTCAACTCTTGCAACTGTAAGAGAAGAACCTGACAAATAGTTTAATAAAATCTGGTATTTTTCATATTAATATAAGTTTATTATTTATGAATAAAATAAGTACATTTTTGGTCAAACTAGATGAAACAAAGTTACTAATACTTTACAAAGTGGAACATACTAAGCATTGCTACCAGTTTATTTAACTAATAGTTATATGCAAATTTGTTGAGATAAAATAAATTAATTTTCCACATGACAGCGGGTTTGTAGAATTGATCCAGTAAACTATTTCGACCCCATTATGAAAATAATAATGTGCATAGGGAATCTTCACAATATGTAATAATTAACACATAGTAATTTTACAAATTAATAAAACTAAGCATACTTTCACTGCAGTAATTATGTTCAAGTTATAATTTATAGTACGGAGATATTTATTATATTAATATCAAGACGTATTTCTTCGCTAAATATGTCGTTTTTTTCATTTATCTAATAGATGTTACGTCTCAGTTTTTCTTTTCCTCCTTAGCATTATAAGACTGCCTGGGAGTAAATATACAGGGTACATAAAAATATTGACAGAAAAGTAAGGGAGCTATAGAACACTAATTGACAAACAAAAATCGCCACACTATGCATCATCATAATTTCAGTATTGTTGCGCGAGTTAGAACTTCTTTATAGTGGTAAATGACAATTTTACGCGATAAATTATCGGAAATATTTGCTGAATTTGCTTTATGTAGTACTGTGAAAAAAGGAAAACTTAAATTACAAAAATATACTCACCATTAAACGAATTTATAATTAAAATGTTTTGTTTGGGACTAATTAAAAGTGCTATTCTGCGTACAACACTGTCATTCTTTAGACATAATTGAAAATTGGTATAACTTTCTTTACGATAAGATCTTTTGTTATATTCTTAGTACAAATTCTGCACAACCAATGTAAGACTAAGCTACCCACCCCCTTCCGCTCTATTACGACTTATGTTACGACCATGCATTGTTTGGGGATTTTTACTAGTCTAGGTATATTCTATCATCCCATAACATTTGTATCATCAGTTTTGATGCACCATGTATGCAATGAAGCCTCACCATTCTGAACTACAGATAGTCTGAATCAATGTTACAGTAGTTTATGCGCATTTATACCTATAATATAGTCGTTATGTCTGTATTCCTTCATCGGATACCTATTTTTCTACTTTATTAAAACTAGTTGTTTGAATTATTTTCTGCAGAAAATATGTCATTAAACAAAATCAAGTTATTGAATTTATTATCTACATTGCTATTGGAAACAAATAAAAAAATATTTTTAAATATTAAGACAAACAATGAGAGAAATACTTTTTAATTAGTAACAAAAATGGAATTTGAAAATTTTTCTAAAACATATTTCAATATTAATATCTTTTTTACATTTAATTAATTGTTTTCAACGTTCAGTTAATAATAACCAATAATAACCTTTTTTTTTAAAACTCTGAGCCCTTTGAAAATAATCAGACTGTTTAATTTTCTAATCTAGAATTTATTTATCTCTATAAGTAAATTATTTCACGATGTTAATTATTGCCATATGTAAATATCCACCCCTATTGTTGTGATCACTTTATATTATCTTTGCTAAAATTCCGCTTTAAAGAACTTTAAAATATTAAAACAGAAATATAAACTCCAAGATCAAAATTGTATATTCCATTCATGATCCATCAAGTTTTGATAATATTCTTTTACAGATGAATAAGATGTATCCTTTTCGTCTGAAATGAAATTATAGTTTTTACTCTAGAAAAGAAATTTTAAATATTTTCTATCTGAATAACACTTTTTACGTGCAATAAAGAAAAAAGAATTTACTCAGTGTGCTGTGGTAGCGAAAATAGAACCTGGGTTTAAACACACTTGTATGAAAATTTTAAAATAAAAGTCTGCCGCTAAAAGTAAATTTTTGAAATACTATGAGAGCTCTAACAATATTTTTGAAATTGACATACATGAACTATGAAAAATTTCACGAGGAGAGAAACATTCATCGTATATTCTTCTAGTAGGTGAAGATTAAAAATTTTATATTAGAAGAATATATATATATTTTAAAAAATGTAATGCGTACGTTATATGTAGTAAATTTGGTTCTCATTGTAGCTAGAAATTTACAAAATATTTGATCGAAAATATTTCTGGTTAATGTATTATTTGTACAGATAAGTTTTAAATCGTTTGTTCTGTGGCTAACAACACAAGATTTATTCGTGTTTACGATATGACCGTAACAGGTCCAGATAAACAAATAAGAAGCAAACGTTGGTTGTGTAGTCAAACTTCCGTGAATGTTGTCAAGTCAAATATATGGTAAGCAAAAATGCATTTATTTTTACTGCATTCGCTCCGAGTTCCATCAAGGAAAATTGCTGCAAAATAACGTAAATCAATAGGTTCAGTTCCGGAAGACAAACCGAAAAGCACACGTGCATATTGTTTCAGACTTTTTAAAGCTAGCAAAGATTATGAACAAAGTGGAGCACAGACGAAGATTACAAACAAGAAATTTCATAATTGTTTAGATGCATATTCGTTACAAACGTGAATACAATTTTCAGAAAAAAACTCAATGTGATTCAGCATACCCCTTTCTACTACTTACAGCCATGCTTTAAAAGTGCGTACAAAATCTTTTTAAAACTTATTTGTACATTTAATACATTAATGTTATGACCAGAGCTGCGAACTTGTACGGTTTTCTGTTACCACTAAAATTTAGTTGAATATTTGCTTTATTTAATTGTTAAAAATAACTAGATTTCGGCATAATTTCAAATTAGGCAAATATTATTATTTAATTTTAGTAGTAAGAAAAAAAAACTCTTAGAAGTTTGAAGCCATGTATGAGGATCCAATTATATTTATTCATTCATTTGCATATTTTTCCTTAATGTTTAAGTTTAAATATAGCAGTTATTGAAAAGGAAGAAAGGTTTCATGTATAGATTTTTTTTGGCGTCCCATGGGTTACTTCTGACAATTCTTAAGAAAAAAGAAAATTAAACTTAAGCCCATTATATTACTCAAGTCAAAAACAAATTTTTCAATAAAATAAGGTATAAAATTTATGTTTATACCCTTATTTCATGGTTAATTAAAAATATGCTTTTTTCTACTCATTGCAAGCTAATCTCGAATTTACAAGACGCTGTTTCAAATTAGGAAAACGAAAGTTTTACAAATTACAGCAAGAAACCGTAATAACAATTCAGAATAGCAATAAATTAAAATATGAGTTAAATGATTGTGTTAAATAATGGGGGGAGGCTTTGGTTGTGTGGAAACATTGCGTGATGATATCCCACGACATGAGTGAAATAGCTACTAAATAGAAAAGACCCTCTTAAAACATGAAATAAAAATAGCAACTGGCTTTTGGCAGCCGTATGAAAATGTATAAGAAGTTGTTGGTGACGCAAAAGTCTTTAATGAAAGAAATATGTATTTGTAACTAAAATAACTTTTTTAGCTAAATTTTAGTAAGATTAATTAAATTCTAAAATATTTTATAGGTAATCATGTTATAAAAGATAAAACATTATCAATCTTGTTGAATAATTCTTTGTATGAAAATATTAATAAAACTATTATGATATTGAAGAACGGATGTTTTTCAAAGTACCTTTATTATATATTTTATTAATGGTATAAGATTATATATATTTTGCTTTATTTAATTATATATATTATAAACTGAATGTATCTTTGATATTGAACAATGTAAATATTAATTTTAAAATTAAAACTAACAATAAATACGTTTTAAATGGCAGCTTAAATAAATGAAGATTGGTAATTTAATTTTCTTTCAAAATAACTGAATGTTTTGCTTGCTTCTTTGAAACACAATGAAGGAACAATACGATTTAAATATGAAATAATTGTAAGTAATTTATACTCTCATATTTGATCTTCAAATTATATAAAGACGCAAAGACGCTCTTTGTACAAAGCTTTAGTGATTTATTTTATCACATTGTGTATCTTCAAATATGTGTGTTTACTATAATAATCTGTTTTCAAACAATTTATTGCAATTTAGTTTCTTGGAAATATTACAATGGCTTATAAATTCAATTAGAAGTGCTTCAATAAATATGAAAAATAAATTTATTTCAACTATGTTAATCTCTGAATAAGTAGTTTTCTTTTGTTAGAAATTAAACAAAACTATCAATTTACTTGTCTAATTCATGTATTAAATGAAAATCATGACACGTGCATATTTTCATTTTTTATCAAGAAGGAATTAAATAAAATAGCGCTCTTTAAATTATTTGCAAAAGCATATTATTAATACCTACTATTTTGTATGCATTTCATCATTATTTATTTAATTACACATTTTTCAGTACCATTATGACATTTAATTGAAATAAATAATAATTGTTTCATAGATAATCTATGGATTTTTAAACAAATGGGAATTTGTAATGTTGTAGAGAAAATATTAGTATGCATTAAATAAAGTAAATACAACTGTTGTACTTGAAAAAGTAGTTTTCCAGATTATCATATTTAATAACTGTTTAAACAGTTGTAAATCGCTTAGTACATCTTGCATTGTTAAATCTTAATTAAACGAATGCAAGTGTTACACGAGAAAGTAATCTATAATACAGTTTAATAATTACTTTTACAATGAACATCGTTTTATTTTAAGTTAAATGTCTATGACTAGTGCGGATATTAATGAAAACGTTATTTCTGTATAATCGAAAATTATATAAAATGCTATTCTCATGTACTTACATTCATTAAGGTTGGAAAATGAAGCTGGATCCTTTATTAAATCTTTGTTGATTTATATTTCAAATACTTAATTATTTAATTTTATTATGTTTGTTTGCAATCTTAATCTGTTTGCTGACAATTTATTGGAATGTAGTTGCTGAAGAATGTTACAAAAGCTGTTAAATTCAATTAAAAGCGTTTCAGTAAATGCGAAAAATACATTTGTTTCACCCACGTTTATCTCTGACTATATATATATTTCTTGTTTTAGAAATTAAACGAAATTATTAATTTAATTTCCTAATTCGGATAAAAATAAAAAACAAAATGGCTCACCAGCGTTCTACTTTGTGTCATGAATAAAATAGATAAACAATGCATATTATTATATTAGCAAAAATATTTTTTATGTGCAATATATAACACATGTGCATTTTATAACATATCAGTTGATTATAGGGATTAAAATGTTTCGAGTTTAAAAATCCTTATATTTCTGAACATTTTCTTTCCGTATATTATTTAGTAAATTAAGAGTAAAATGTCGTAATAATTTTGTGCAACGAATGTGTATGCATATAAAATACAATAAATAAAATGGAATAACAAAAATGCTTAAAAATTCTCGTAAAAAACTATATGGAATACGCCTGGTTTAGCAAAATTCATCGTACAATGCTTGGTCATAAATAAAGAGATGAAGGGTAACAGAGAACATTCTGATTGTGGTAAACAATGTGTATTTGTTAAAACGTCACTTTGTTAGAACGTTTAATTATAAATCGTGAAAAACTATATTTAGGTATATTTTGAGCACTGAGCGTGTTTTTAATAAGGTATAACATTTTGAAGGCATAGACTGCAGTTATCAAAGTATAGACAATTTCAACAGATTTAATTTTTTCATCAAAGATTGAAAAGTATAAGATGTTACACAAAAATAAGCCACTTTTCAGTTTATAGCCCATACTTTTATTTTGTTTGTTACTAATTGACAATATAAGAAATGAATAATATTTTCGCTGCGTAGTTTATTGTATATCGTCCTAAAACATAATCTAATAACAGGAAATCTGCTCTTCGTTTTTATTTGTATTTTAATTTTTTATTTTTTATTTTAAACATCTTAAACAGTTCCCATCAAAACTTGGGTAGTTTAAAGTATGTGGAATCGTTACAGATGGTATCTTTACCCGTGTAAACTTCCATAGCAGTTTGGGTAAAACTAAGCTAAGCCACCAAAGGCGTACGTACTTCACCGCCGAATCAAAGTTCTGAAGAACCCTTGCGGGTGATCCGCCAGGAGGGCCTAGTTTACCCAGGACCTCACAGGCAGGCCCTTCAGCCAAGGGAATCACCGCCACCTGTGTACCACTTCCCTGTACCCAAATTATTGACGACAGATGTCTTTGCGATTTGCGATGATACCAAATCTCTTGGGACACTATTACATCACACATGCGGATGTATCGGGGTCCGCCCGACACCTTCAGAGTCGGAAACCCAAAAAGGAACCGCTCCCTAGGCCTTATGCCGAGTTTCCCCAGAACGCCTTGCTTTACCACCGCCTTCGATTTTAGAACTCCTACAACGAAAACTACTGGATTCATCAGAAGCGGTGAAGAAATATGTACTTTTCACCTGTCGGGAGGTCGAGGAAAACACACTCCTTTGACGCATAGACACGTCCCAGCTTAGGCTGTAGGCCGCAGGGTCGGGATTTACCGGCCCCAGGCCCAAGAACTTCAACTCACTTTACCTCTCAGCGACGTGACCCAAAGACTCCTAGAAGTCTGCTCGCCGTGCACAGTTACCGGTAAAAGGGAACTGTAGGCGCCACTCACGGTCCCAGACCGTCGTGGAAAGCTCCCTGGCACGTGCCAGAGAAGCGGGGTTTAGTAGCCTGAAAATTATTTGATAGAATCCTAATAAAATTATATATTTCTGAAAAGAAAAAAAAGGAAATATTGTAAACTCTAAATTAACCGTCATGTTCGGGAAATTATGATTGCCGAACGTTTCAAATGTTCGAATAGTTCAGTGCTGCAAAATATATATCTGATGAGGGGGCATCGATAAAATAGTAAAGCCGGAAAACGACTTTTTGCCTTTTTTTAGCTTATCGAATTGAGTTAAAAATTTCTGATTTTATTATTTTAAAATTTTCATTTGATGAACTCACTTAGTTTTGCCAAATTAAAAATAAAAGTTTATTTTTTGTTTGTTTGCTTAATATTTTGTAACTTTGCAGCATGTATAAAGAGGCATCTTACAAGAAATTTTATTAAACATTGTGACGTTCACAAAATAACTCGAGAGTTATTATGTAATGTGTATTGCTAAAGAGAAAAGAAAAACATTTTACCGCGCCGGGATTATATAATCGGAATCAGCCACCGGCTGCAGTTTATTTTGATACAACGATCCACGATAAGAATTTACGAATAATAATAATAAAAAATACTTTTCCCTTTTGAAGTGCACTGAATGATTTTTTATTTCCATTTACTGCATATAATAATTCAAACAATGTAATTATAAAATACTCTTGAGTAACAACCTAGTACTAGACACTTGTCTTCAAGACAGACTGACACCAAATTATTGTCCAACGTGTTTGATGCACACAGGCGCTAGGCGCCAAGCATTTTATGCGAGGATTAAATATTTAAAAAATACATGTTACTATTTTTATTAAAATGAATTATTCTTGAAATTTTAATTACGTTTTATGCATTTACTTCAAATGAATTACTTATAATAACTTATGTTTTTTATTCTTTAAAATGAATGTGACAAGTTAACCAGTTTTTAATTCTGAACGCAAAAATCTGATTACAAAAAAGCGAAAGCCTTTTTTATCATTGCGTCGAATCTTTTAGACGCCACATAGGTTAGATTGACAATATTTCTTACTGTTTTATTGAAATTTCCCTCCTCTCTTCACATTCTAATCACGCGACATGATATCCGACTAGAGCGGAAAAGAGTGGCGTTTTATGTGCATGAATTGAAAAATGCTTTTTAAACTTGGCGTTTTAGTTAAACGTAGGAGATAAGAGAGAGATCACTGCTTGCTGCCCACAAGAGTAGGGATGTTGGAGAAACAAAGTGTCGTTTGTGCTCTTTTTTTTTTTTTAAAGTCATATTAAATAACTTAGTCACCAGATAAAAAAAAAGGTGGTCACCAGTGGCGACCTGGCGACCGCATTTGTCGAGCCCTGGTAATGTACATAAGTGGTATTTATTGCTTGATTAGGTATGGCATACAAAATTATCGAAAATATCACACTTTGCCTGTTTCGGCGTAAAATATACTCTAGATGTTTTAGAATAAAATAATGCAAACTAATGCTATGATTAGGTCAAAAGATATGTACGTGTACTGTCTGTGGTTGCCTAAGAACTTTAAATCCATTTAACACAGGTGGTATTTTTTCAAGATTTGTAATATTGAAAATGCTATATCTAAATTTCTATACTAAAAGGTAAAATTGTGAGACTTTGTTTAGTTATTTCTAGAAATATATTGATTAAATAATTGTCGAGATTTATTATTTTCAGAGAAATTTTTTAAAATATGATTCTCGTAGTAAAAAGTACTTATAAAATTAACTCCTCCCTCCTAAAAATTTGATCGTTTTTCAATATTGTTGTAAATGTTGAGGACAAATTAATAAGTCTTGTTTTCTGTTCTGAAAAAAGTATGGAAAAGTGTTATTCTTTCAGAATATATATGCGTTTTAAATATGCCCAAAATTAATAATAATTAATAGTTTAAAAAATAAGTTTAAGTTTTTTTAATTACAATTGAAAATGATATATATAAACATATCAAGCACAAAAATGAGAAAAAAGTATTTATATAAAAACTTATATATATAATATTGTGTCCTGGCAATCTTAAGTGGAAAAAGCTCTGAACGCCCCTTTTGCTAGTATGTATTATTAAAGAATAAATAAGCAAGCATCTTCAAGCTAGATGGATGACTACATTATCTTTCTACATGAGTCTGTGTCTGGAGTACTTAAATTAAATTGAGAGAGCAATTTACTTTCCATTATATTAATAATTATGCGCTTGGGGAATTTTGTAATTGCTTATAGTTGGAAAATCTAAAATCTCCTTCGCAGATTAATGAAACCAACTTAAATTTTCAGTGATGAGTTTGTTGATTAAGTAGTCGTTAGTAAATTATAAAGCAATATAATCCAGAAATGTTCATTAACTAAAAATCGTTTATTTTTGTTATCGCTTCAATTTATATATTTTTATTTTTTATTGGGTTTTTGCAATTACAGGTCAAATTTAATTATTTTGCATATCGCATCTGGTAATGTAACTAAAAATTCAAAATTCCCAAATTAAAAATAGAAAGTTATATGATCATCAGTATTAATGGATAACGTTAATAAAAATGTTTAGATATGTGTTCTTTTAGCCTTTGGTGTGCTGTAATCTCTCTTGGTATGGTCTGGTTCTTTGGCAATGTGTTTTACATATTGAACATGAAATAATAAGTTGGTATTTTTGACTATACTGCTTTAATAACACAGTGACAACACATCAGTAAACACGAACTTTTACATCAGCCCTATTTCGTGAAATTTTATTTTATTTTCTCAGCAATGAAATGTACTATTGTCATAGAGTTGTTTATCGATATTGTTTTTCCAAAGTTTATTCAACAAATAAACACCTAAACGATTTTGTTTCACGCATTTTTCTTATATTAAAAGCTTTTTCGTAAATTTTCATTATTTCATAAGGTTTTGTTCAAAATTTTAGAAATTATGAATTGAATGCAACTGAGAAAAGGTAATAGCAACTTCCTCAAGTATTTTATCGAGGGGATTTTCTGAGATTCACTTTAATGCAGATTAAAAGTTAGCTTTAAGGGGGCACGAAGGTCAAAATTTTAATTTAATTATTTATAGGGTTTATTTAATGAATTCGCTTCCTGCAGTGTATCTTTCTATAAAAATTACTTTTAAGTCGAAATGTTTTTGAAAATTTTGAAATTAGGTTTTAATAAAATTAAACATTTAAATTTTAAACTCATGAACTACGATATAAATTGTGAACCACTTGCCTAATTTAATTACTTTTTTCACTATTGTGTGCGGAAATGATTTCTTGTTAATTTGCATTCGGGATTTATAAAAATATTACTTACAAAAAATTACTTACAAAATTTATAATAAATTTAAAAGTAAAAAAAGAGGATTTTTGAGAGGGATTTTTACTTATATATGGAACATATGAATATATGTTCAAAATTTTCTCATGGAATTAAAAATCATGAAGAGAATTTATTAAACACTTATTTAATCACATATATCTGCAACTGAATAAGATAAATAATACTTTTCAAAAATACCAGTGACCAAAAATCGTTGCAGTTTGCAACTCTGTAATTCACAATATATTCATGTATGGAAGCAGCCACTATCAAAATAGCAAAATATTAACTAAGGTATAAAACATTCTCTATCAAACACGCAGAAGCAAAAAACACATTAAAAATTATTAATACGTTCTTAACGCAACTTGGATTATTATAAATTAGATGTTTCATTAATGATAAGCTAAAAATCGCTAAACGAAATCATAGAATTTTATTTCTTATTACAGAACTTGCCTTAAATGAATATTTTTATTTCAAAATTTCATTAAATTTGTAGAGAAGATATTGCCCTACAAAATATTAAATGATTAATGTTATCATAAATAAATGTGGCACTACAAAGAGAGGGCAGATGATCGCCTAGACGATTGTTGTGAGGACGGCATAAAAAGGCTGTGCCCCGGTTCCCGTATTTTTAATGTTCTCCGAAATAGCCGTTGTCCGCAATTAAGAATTACAAATAAAAAAGGAAAAGAATAAAAGTAACATAAACAGGAACGAAGATAAAAACAATACGGGAGTCAAAATCAGTATTACAGAAACATCTAATTTCGTAAAAAATTAAAGGTAAACACCATCAAATGTGTAGGGATAATACAAAATAAAGATTAATTTGCATATCAAAGTTAATAAGAAAGCCATGATAGTTTAAATAAACTTAACATAATAAATTTTTTATTAAAGCAAAATTATCACATCTCCAAAAACATATGGCTGCAAAGGAAAATATGCATACCTGAAAAATAAAGCTCAAGTTTTGCTTAAATTAATGTTCCGAAAACTTTCTTAAGATAAATATTAAAAAGAACATATTTTGAAATGCAATATTTCATGCTACAAAAATAAATGGTAAGAAACAGGTTAGATTTCAAATTCATAATGTATTTAGATTCAATGTCTTTATAAAATATATTAACTATAAAAATCACAGAATCAGTATTCATTTACTTGGAGGAACGTGGCATACAACTTATTTATAATAAATTCAATTGCTACAAAAAAGTCTTAGCATCAAACTGTAATACCTGTTGAAATAAGATATATAATACAGTTTAATTGTACTAGTTATCAAAAACATTTCTTTATACAGAATACTATCCTTATTTCTTGGACAGTCATGGTATGGGGTGAGAGACGAAAGGTTAAGATAAAAAATCATAATAATAGATTAAAAAAAAACTGCCTAATGAAATATTAATTAAAATATGGTAACACATACGTAGTTAAGTAACATTTTATTTATCAATTTTGATTATAATTTTAAAGTTGAAATTACAACAGAAAAATAGTATAGAAAATGAAGAAAGGGACCGATGGGGAGAAATTCTGAAATTGAATAAAAATGTTACAAAGCATGTGACCGGCATCTCGCCGGACCTTTTTCCAAGGCTAATTTTCTACATTTTTTACACGAGAAAACACATCTTCTACTGACAACTCCAAAAGTGTTAGTGCAGATCTGTAGATATCAAGACAAGGAATAGCCATCCCTCTTTCTTGGTGGTGTGTAATAATATTTCTTCAATTCTATTGTGTAGTATGCCCCTTGACAGCCGATTGAAAACTACGTGGAACTTCTGATAGAGTCGTTCAGAGCAGCATAGCTCTGTTGTATTTCACCGCAGAACCTGTAATGTTGCTAATGGCACAGATGCAATAAAATGTAGACATCATGTCCCCGGCGTTGCGTTTTGGGCTGATGTAATTAAAAGCTAATATCCAGAGGGAATAAATTTAAATGAATATTAAAGCAATTGAGCTACAGCAGAATGAGTAGTGAATTTGGAATACTCATGAAAAAATCTTTATGAAAAAGTTACACATCATAGAAATATGTTAACAGTTGAATAAATTAGTTGTTAAATAAAAGTTATAGAAAAATATCTAAGGGAATGCCTGAATCCACAGTGAAATACATAGGAAAAATATAAATGGCCGTTTTTGTGTGTTTAGAACAAAATTAATGGCTTATAACAACATAAAAAACGTATTTTGCTTTTTGTTTTCAGTTATATATTGTACGAAAGCAATTAATTCTATTAACTAGTATTTTGTATAAGAAAATGTCTTTGTATGTAAAAGTCTTGAACGTCACATTGCTGATAGATATTGCTTTTAAATTTTTGGCACACTCAGGTATAAAGGTTTTTCATCCGTGGCCTAAATATTAGATTTGGTCACTAATTTTAAAGGGCAACTGTGTTTCGTATAATTGTCAACAAACTGTCAACTGGAAATTTCAATCTAAATCACAATGTCCTTTTTATTGAAAAATTTGTTAAACTTTTATTAATTTTCAACATCTTATTATAAACATCTTATAAACAAACTTAATTATAAACATCTTATTTTAATCGTTTTTGGGTGTGATCATAGCTAAAAGTAAAACAAATTTGTAATGTTATTAACAAGATATTAATTTTCTGCTCTGTTCCAACGATTGTACACATATTCCAACCAGGACATCCACATTTTTCAGCTGGCCAATGTGAAACAGTCAACGTATAATAAAACAAGTTGAATATGTCATCTTATTTGGTCGTGGACAATGTATGTGCTAATGAAATAGAAAAGTTTTCACTAAATTCCTGGAAAAAAATCATAGGTATCTTGGGAAGAAAAACTTCGCTGAATAGAAAAAAATACATTTTAAATAAAAATACAATAATCCTACATTCAAGGGTTTGAAATAATATCGTTTAGAAAAATTCATTAAATGGAAGCTCGCGTAGTAAAGACTTCACTCTAACGGTATGATTCTGTGAACTACGATCTTTTCAGTTATTTAGACCGAGGATGTATTACATACGCTTCAAAAATACACTATCGCTCATGCGAGGCAGCGTATTACTGCTAATTTTACTCTTTATTACTGTTAATTTTACGGTATAATACTGGCAGCTGGAGTGCTAGTATTATACCGTAAAATCAACAATTTTTTAAAAAGTGTATAATGAATACTTTCTGTATATCAAAATATTTTTTATACTTGTTGTAATGCAATTATGATAAGTTGTTTATGGTTTAAAAATTTGTTTTGAATCATGTTATTTTTCATACATTTGTTTATTTAGTCGTATTGACATTTAACACATGGGCTGATAAGTTACCGGTCTAATAAAGAAAACACAACTTTTTAACATAACTTTATAACTTTATAACTTTAATAAATAACATAACTTTAATATTAAATAATAATAATTTAATAATAATAATAATAATTTAATAATATCAATTGAATAATAATAATTTAATAAATAAATAATAATAATTTAATAATAAAATAATAATAATTTAATAAATAAATAATAATAATTTCATATCGAAAAAGCTCAAACAGTGCTCAGAATTATCGAATCGTTGTTGTTTTTGGTCAAAAGTCAACACGCGCGGCACACACTTTGACAACAGCTTTTTCATAGACAAATGTTCATTCAAAATAAAACCTACACATTGCTTGGATATCTTCAGAGTCTGAGCTATCTCCTGCAATTTCACTTTACGGTTCCCCAAAACGATTTTGTGGACTTTTTTTTATGTTTACCGGATTAACCACCTCTTTAGCGTGGTGCATCACTGCTGTCCGTACAACGACGTTTAAATTCAGCAAATCAGTCAATAATGGTTCATTTACGTGGTGCAGTGCGGGGCCATCGTGAAAACAACTTTCCTCTTTCAACGGGCCTGATTCAAGTCGTGGATGACGTCACAGAAGAGATCTGAGTAGCAGACAAGTAAGGTTGAAAACGCGTATGTGTGCATCTAAAACAGTGCTATAAAATCTAGTTTTGTAATATTTTCTGTCTTATTTTAGATGCGTTTGAATTATACATACAATAAATGAACAATAAAGGTTCAGCAAGACTTAATTTTATGATTGTTAATAAAAGGATTGTTATTACATAAACAGATTCATAAATAAAAATTTGAAATTTTTCTAAGCAATTGGAACAAAAATTCAATTTAGATTTTATAATGTATGAATAATTTAAAATGCACATTCTGTTACTAGGTATTACAACTAAAAAATCACTATCTTTCAAACACTCTTATCTGACAAAACATGGTATTTTAATTGCAAATTATAATGTGCATTTTATATTTTTATGAATATTTCTTTTAAAGGATAAGAGAAAATGTCATCATTTCCAAATTCCACACACATTTTTACATCGATTATAAATTTAATATTTACTTAAAAGGGAAAATTCATTTAAACAGAAAAATCCTCATCCATCTAGTAAATATACAGATTCTCAAGTTGTTATTTCAATAAATTAATATTCAATATTTATAAAAAGAAAAGTATTCTACTCAAGAACATCAAGCAGAATATGTACTTTCAAATAATTTACAACAATTATGACATCTAATATTCTCTCAGAGAAAATAATCTCACTTAAATATACAATATTAAGTAAGTGGAACTATCAAACTTATTCATGAAACTTACATACTGGTTAATGTAGATAATTTTCTTTTGTTACAAGGGATTTTTCTATTGTCATTTTTTACTTTTGTATTTAGCAATATATTAGCAATTCCTGACAAACACAGTCTAAATAGATATGAAAGTTCATTTCCACATTTGAATTTAATTGTGAAATCCAGACCTAAAATTTCCGTCTTTTCAGTAGTGAGTTGCATAATAAGCTTTTTGGGCTCTGGAAATTTTAGGAAAGTATTTGCATATTTCTGATTAATTAAAAAAATCATCGTTAGTGAATGGTTTACTATTAAAGGAGGAAATTCCATTAAAAAACAAACATACTATAGTGTGCTCTCTTTTCATATTAATTTTCATATAAGCAGCAATTTTCATCCATCTTATTAAATAGGAGGAATGAGACAAGTTCCATTCTTCCACACCACTTTATTTTATCTTAAACTACTTGTATAAAAAACTATACTGCTTTTACGCTTAGTTTAAAACCTGGATAATAACACATAAACAATCCTCAACACACAAACAAAAATATAATAAGCTATTTTTTAAAAAAAACTTTTACTTTTCACTTAATAACGCACAAGGGGATAAAAATACTGCATCGACCTCAGATACATATAAATATTTATTTAAATTAAAATTATATTTTAATAATTGAAAGCACGATTAGTTTTACAAATCCTTTACGAAAAGCGTTTGATTTTTTATAAAAAGATATGCATAAGAACTCAATATTGTTAATTAATGTTTTCAATGTTTTCAATTTACGTAAATTATATTTTAAAGAGAAATTCTTAATAAAATCAGAACAAAAAAGGTTTTCGTATTACTGTTTTATCTATTTGATGATTCTAAACTATATTTATTACTCTAAGTGAAAATAAAAGCATAATGAAGTCAGAAAAAAATAATGGTTAATTATCGTCTGTTGACATTCTGTGTTTACTTTTATGTGCGTATGCGCCATTGCGATTGTTTTAATAAAGTGATATTAAATGTTTAAAATAGTAGTAATAGTATTAATAGTATTATAATAGTAGAATATGCACGGTCATCCCAGCGAAACCCAATTTATTTCACCACAACAGAAAGTGTAAGCGATTACCTTTATTAAAGTATTAAGTACAATATAACTTTAACAACATTCGAATTATTGAATTGAAAAACGGTATAGATATATATTTTGCGTTTTAAATAATGAGATAAAAAAAGGGTACTTACTTAAATTCTTTATCCAAATAATTCAGATAGTATACTTTAAAAAAATTCGCATTTTAGAAACCATTTTTATATAAAATTTATCTGAAATTACAAAGCAAAACATATGGCGAAAATTCAACCAGACCAGAAGAATCAGATCCTATCTGTGACGTCAGGTCACGTGTTTGAAAGCTCAAATCAGGCCCGTAGAAAGATGAAAGTTGTTTTCACGATGGCCCCGTGCAGTGTCCGGGTAACGCTTATCAAGCCAAGCTTCTGTTTGAAAGGTGTTTTTTCCCATCAAATAACAATTCTTGAAATTCTTGTTTATCCATTTTTTTGTTTATCAACAAAGTCGTTCAACTAAAACAACTCTAACGTTTTATCCACATGGCGAATCGTCATGACATTTTTTCTTTTACCTTTTAAAGGTTAGTAGTATTTACTAAAAAAAGCATCGGTTCGGCGATTGCAACGCCATCTGTGTTCCAGACCGGGAACTTATCAGCCCATGTGTTATTTGGATACCCTTAAAGAAACGTTAGAAGGAGAAATATATTCACCATATAAATAATACAATGTTTTTTTGTAATGCATGTTCTAGTTCTTTTTAATGTATTTTTTCTCCCAATATATCGAAGAAAAGATTTAATAAAGTTGATGTTAATAAAATAAAATAACATTCTTGTAATTTTAGTAAAAACATTTCAAAATTAATCTATTAAAAAGTCTTCTCTATATTTCTTCCACTCTCGTTTAAAATATTTTACACACTGTGCAAATATTTTCATTTTTCGGTTATTTTATTATATAAATATTTAGCAAGAATGGATTTAACATTAATTCTTTTAGATTCCGAAGCTTAATTAGTTACTTAATAACTTTCATTGGAACATTTCTTTCAATTAATAAAGAACACAATTGAAACACTAACATACAATTTAATCTACAAACTAAAATTACTAATAGAAGCTTACGAAATAAAAATGTTAATCAATTAAGAGGGATTATGTTGCCTTTGTAAACATCAGTTTGAAAGAGAATTTACTAGAGAATTTTTAAGCTATTTAACAAATAAACTAGCTTGTTCACAAAATAAATTTCAATTAATAAAGATTAAATATTGCAAAAGTTTGACTTTTATGGGCTTTATTTATTAACTGATTTATTTTATAGATTGCCGATGATCTTTCTCTTCAGTCAGAAAATTCAAAATTTAAGAGAAATTGAAATAGAAATTGAATGCATTGTTTGTAACGAGTCAATTCAAAAATTCCTGTATATTTGCTATATACAGGATGTCCTCTCTCTCTTAAACTGCTTTAACAAAATAAAATGGGTGAAAAATTCCTGAAGTTGGACAATTTTGTATAGTTCGTTCTCAACCCACATATACAATCCAAAATACATTGAGTCTTAACTCATCTTGAACCCTGGATGATATTTCATAATTTCACTAATAATGAAGACGCTATAGCGATATTTAAAATTAAGAAAGAAGTGATAAAGATGTTACAAACACAACCCCTTTGTAAGATTTATAACTGAGGCATGGAAAGGAAGGAGAATTGAAGAAAACCTTTATTTGTTTCTTTCTATAAATATGGACTCTGGGACATATTAATCAGCCGTTTCATCATAACCGAACATCAGCCCGCGCGCACGATGTTTTGGTGCAGAGTATTGCAGGTACACCCAATTTAGTCCAGAAAAGTGTTTTCCTGCAAAAGGTTTGAGCACTTTCTGCAAAATCTCGTTCTGATAGTATTGTAGATTGAGCCACTCAAAACCTTTTCCGCACCCTGTATATTGCACACCCTCTCTTTCTCTATCAATTTATGTTTCTATTAAAACAACAAAAAATCTTAAATAATTATTTTTTTTCACTTAACTTGTTTTTTGTATTTAAAGTTGGAATTTTTAAATCGATTTTTCACTCGCTTCCTGATATGCTAGAAGTAAACAAGTATTGTATAAAGGGAATAAAAAAGAAATATTTCGGCAAAAGACAGAAACCACTTACTTAATACCATCACACTTTCTTATTTCATTTTCACAAAATCTTTCATAAGAGAAACGAACGAATTATTTGACATTTAAACATTAAAAATTTCATTTTATGTATTAATATTTGATGTTGTTAATAGTATCAGATTTTAAATGCAAAATAATAAATATGTATACATAAATTTACTGTTAAGTGTAATTTAATCTTTAACAAAAGATTAGCTCGTGTGAAAAGTATTTGAAAAGACGTATTTTTAGTGATAGTAAAATTAAATGTTTAAATTGTAGGCATTGAAATATTGCAATACCGTGGGATCCCACGGACTCCTCCTCAATCCATCCACTGGCACCGCGGATCCCGAAAATGTCTCTGAGTCAAAACACGAAAAAAAAAAAAAAAAAAAAAAAAAAAAATTTCTGGTTTTTCAGAATTGAACGTTCTCTAACGAATATCTTATACACAAGGAACGAAAACTCAATCTGCACAAAATTAGTTATATATAGTTTTAAATACAACAATAAAACAAAATACTTCTAATTTCTAAATTGACTGCAGTTTATTGTTTAGGACTAATTACACTATTTTATATTATTTTACAGGGTTTTGTATTCGATTTTTCAACCATTTCCTAATATGCTTGATTTATAGAACTTATTTTTCATATGTGTATTTCCGATAAGAATACAATATTTTACTATTTTTTAAAATTAATTATAAATTAATAAATTAATTTTAATGCATTTTGCCATTACCCGCCCGTAGTAGATGAATCGTCACATATTCTTTATGGTTACTACTGTTTAAGAGTTACTAAAACAACGGAGTTAGTTATAGTCGCAGAAATTCTCCAAATGGCTATGAAACTGGAACAGTTGAATATTTTAAACACTAAAAAATAGAAAATAAAATTAATAGTATAATATTAAATTATGATTATGCGTTGAGTAAACAATTTAATTATACTGAATATATGGTTTAAAGTTTAAATAATGATTTTTTTTCTTTACTGCTGCTACATCTTTCAAATGAAACACAGCAAAATTTATGATTATTTTAAGAAATTAAATCAAAGCGGTAAATTTTCAATAATCGAGGGCCACGAAAAATAACGATATTTTTTTCGAACTACATGAATTTCAGTTATGACATTAAGGTTGATTTTAAAGGTAAAATTGAATGCTTCTAAAAGAGTTTTTTTAATTACTCTAATTTAGACTTTCAAATTGGGGCCTTCCCTGAAATGAATTGAGATAATTTTTATTAAAACTAATGAGCTAATTCCAAATAAGTAATCAGATTTTTTTCTATCATGTGTGATTTTAAAAAACTCTATGCTCAAGTTTCAATTGATGTTACATTATTCAATAGCAAACATGTTCTTTTTCAAAAAATACAGGATAAAAGAAACAACCTTTATTTGAAAAATATTTAAAAAAAAATTCTAGCTGTTTCATGAAGCTTACCTGTTAATATAGAATCACAAAAGACGGGAAGAATTCACGCTTCAGACAGGTTTCTGTTTTAGAAGATGCACAGTCAATTTAATCGTTTCTTTTCGCCAGGACTTTGAAAATTCCTCGATGATAATATTATGACACAAAATTAAGTATTCAGTTAAAGATCGATGACCTTTCGGAGAAATTAATATTTAATACGTTAAAAATTTCACAAAAATGTACTAAAATTACATTATATATATATATATATATATATATATATATATATATATATCTGCGTATAATGAAAAGAAGCTGAGTTTCTATTTGCGAATTTAAGCCAAAAAATTATTAAAAGGCTATAGTTTATTTAAAGGACAAAATAAGTTACGTTGTGATATTATTAGAAAATGCCATAATCCTATTTCATTTCACCATTTGGCGATTTTTAAAAAGATGCAACATTAGCGATTTCTAAATTTTGTATTTAGATTTATCATAATATAAACCCCTATAAGCAAATGGTAAAATGTTACCATTCTTAATTTTTAAATAGTTTAACATAGGAAAAGTAATAAACTTAGAGATAAAAACGTCACTGAAAAATAGATTGCATTTATATGAAAGTAACAACAAACCGAATGTAATATTTGATTCGTTCAAAAAAATTTGTACAAAAGAATAATACATAGAGAATTAGTAAATTTAACCACAGACAAACAAATAAATTTTTTTTAATTATTGCATTTATAAGGGAAATATAAATATTTTATGTGATAAATTTGATAAGATAATAATAAAAAAAATAATAGGAGCAATAAGAAAGAACGTTTTTATACACATTTCAGCAAAATTACATAAAAAGTTAACGACCAATTTGAAGTTGAAAAAACAGAAAAGAAAATACATGAGATTTGTTAATGCCGCGATCATTGTACCGCATGTATTTTGCGAACATGAAAGCCAAACAATAAACATCACTGGATGCAGCATCCTCGTTGTCTTGAAATCCCCAAGAATACACGAAATTCGTTACTGTCGCGATCACTATACCGCTTGTATGATCGCTTCGAGAACATAACTCCCCCCGCCCCACAAAAAAATTACTGGATGCAGCAACCTCGTTACTGTCGCGATTACTGTACCGTATGTATAATCGCTTCGCAAACATAAAAAAAAAAAAAAAAAAAAAAAAAAAAAAAAAAAAAAAAAAGCAACATCACTGGATGTAGCAATCTTATTGCATTGGAATCACAAATAATACAGGAAATTCGTTACTGCCGCGGTCGCTACACCACACGTATGATCGCTTCGCAAGCCAAAAAAAAAAAAAAAAAAAAAAAAATATATATATATCGTATCCAGGAAAAAAGTCAAGTTTTAAATAAAAAAGCAGACGATGATATTTATTTAGTACTTTTTCTCTTTTAATATCATGACGTAACTGTTTAAGGACGCAATTGTTATTTAATTGTATTTAAAAAAAAAAGAAAAAGAAAAACCCATGTTTTAAATAAAATAAGCAAAAGATGACATTTTTTGCAATGATTTTTCTCTTTTAATACCATGACGTCACCGTTTCAGGACCAAATTATTATTTTAATTGACAAAAAACTAATAAATTATTAAACACAATTAAAAATACAGATAAACATCGAATAAAGAATCACTTGATGACGTAAAAAACGTATTATCACAAAAATCTCAGCCTTTACACTAATAAAAGGCAATATTTGGCTGACTATCGAAGATTTGGAAAGATTTTTCAAACGGTGGAATCAAACAGGAATCAACCTTAGGAAATCATCAAAGAATACATAAAAATTTGAGATATTTTTAATTGAATAAAAATTATTAATAAATCACCATTAATCGATATGTATAAAATGCCTTTTTCTGAAAGATTAAAGATTTAGTTTTCAGTATTGAAGATTAAAAACTTTTTCGCCTTTCATAAATTTTTATTTCAGTCAAAAACATATAAATAATTTTATTCAAGAGCTTCTATTCAGACATGTTGTGTCTTTTACTGACAAACATCATTAAATATTTAGAAACGTGCTCGCGTAGGCTTTTATGAATATTATTCCTTTTGATTTCAGAAAAGGAGATAAAATACGTATGTCTTATCTGATATTTTAATAATTCAATCAAATGACATTTTATATCAGAATTCATCCTAAATCGAATTACAAAAATATATTTTAGATATTTGAAATTATATCTATATGGTGTATATATAAGTTACGTTTTCATAAGTTTAAATGTTTGTTTACAGTAACTATAAAATACCGAAAAAAAAATCTCCCTAATTATATTTATTAATATAATTAGGGATTAGGGGCCCTAATTATATTTTAGAAGATCTTCCAGAATCTACAATATTTTCTAATTGAGAACAAATGATTAAAGTACTTAAAGCAAGAGCAAAATGACAAGAAAAACTCCTATTAAAAAACACGTATTTTCCAATTCAGAAATAAAAAAAAAAAACCTTCTTTTAATATTATAATGTATTAGTCATGCTAGGAGTATTTTTAGATTTTTAGATTTCGCTGCAAAACAAAAAGTTTTTTATTCACAACATCCTTTAAATTTGCCTTTCGTTTTGTAAGAAAGTCGACCCACTTGCTCATTTTGAAAGGTAGATTATACATTGGCGGAGAATATACCGTATTGTAGCAAATATGGTGAAATCAAATAGTTTGGAAAACTATTCCTTTTTATTGGATGAACTAATGAATTTAAAGTGATTTTGCAAGCTGCAAATAACGCCGATATTGTTTCCATTAAGGATTAATTGGGACAGCAAGTATATCCGCTACAAGTCTGTGCTTGATTCGAATTATTGATGTAACTGAACTTGGATCATCTTATAGATATTGGTTATATGGACCTGTTCGATACGGCAAGGGTTTTACTGTTTTAAAATTTAGCACTCATTTATATGTTAAACTGTCAAATAAATAGTGGGATGGTTATAAAGGAGAGAGTGATGTTTTAATATCAGGTGCAGAATTATTTCATGCTAATTTTACTGGTAATTTTTTAAACATTTGGACTGATAGATATTGTTTGAACGCTGCAATGAAAGGTAAGTGCATCAAAATCCGGCCTAAACGTGTTTTTATCACGTCAAATTTTAAATTATCTGATGTATTTAAAGGAGAAATCTTATATCTCTTGAATGTCGTTTCGATTTTTTATATTTTGATTTTAGATAAATTTTGTATAGAAATGAGCTGTTTTTAAGCCTTCTGATGGATTTTTAAAGACTCTTAAACAGAATGTTTTGCAGACGATACCGGCACAATATACGACGAAGACCAAAACTTGGCATAGAAAGAAAATATCTTACCGACAGCGGGTTCGGAAGATGCTTTGAAATAGTAGAAACAAATTTAAAAACAAGATACTGTAAAAGTAACTTTTCGTGATATAGAGGACTTTGATTTATCTGTCTATGGTGAAAGTCCTGCTACTGCATCAGAGGCGAATTCAACGTATTTTAGATGCGGTGCGAAAGTTCATTCATTGAAAAATTCATCAGCACAAAATTACTTTGCAATATGTAAATGGTGCAAAATCAATTAAATTGCATATTATTAAACTGGTATTATTGTTTGTTTTGATTGGGTTTTAGAAGATGCAGAAAGTCGTCGAAAACTTAAGATAACTTCAGGTACAAATTCAATAAATGGAAAAGTTCCTTTTTTTAACGTCTGGCTTAGATCGTCATTATCAGGATAATGTTTCAACTGAAAGATGTAAAGATAATAGACGTGCTCGTATTATTTATTTGGTAGCAAAAAACCCTGGTATATTTCGTTATTATTTGTCTATTGAAATAAGAAAAATATCAAATTGGTGAATAACATAATTCTGGTGAATTATTTGCCGATAAAAACATTTATTATTAAACTTATGAAGCAATAGGATTAATGTCTATAAAAACATATATATACATAAATATGCAGTAAAATTCAAAAACTCATAAAAAATTAGAAAATAACATTTAAAAAAGAAGCCACAAACATCTATAAAAAAATAATTTGCCTATTGATGTGTCTGTAAACAATGCAATACCAGGATTACCAGAGATAAAATATTTCGTTCATACATTAATTAGAAAGCATTGGAGAATCTAAAGTTTGGAGGAAGACGGTATATTTTGTGATATCTTTTTTAAATGTATATAACTTTAACTATGCAACAAAATGCCATTCAAACCTTTTACTTGGAGATAAAAAAATAACATAACATATAAATTTTCTATTTTTCTTTTAAAGTTTGTTTCAAATTTCAGAATTATCAAATTATTATTGCAAATAATATAATAATGCGAATTCCGAGTTCCCCTTTATGATTTTTCTATTTAACTACATAAACAGAACTTTTGAGGAAACAGAACTTCTTATTTCCAACCACCAATACATCAATTCTTAAATGATTAACTTTCTTTTTTATTTATACTCATACCTACATTTTATAAATTCTGCATGTCGTTTCTTTGCACGTATACGCATATGAAAATAAAGATATCCGTAGAGTTTAATTTCTGTGTCAAACATTTATAGCTGATATTTTTTATCTTGCTGAACTATTGGTGTTTTCTAATGGTGAACTGGTGTTTTCTAATCTTTCATTTAAAAGCTTGTGGTCACAATTGGATATATGAAAGTTTAAAAAAATTACAGAAACTGCATTTCTTTTTTTTTTAATTAATTATATTAAATACGCCTACAAATTTATAAAAATATTGGATATTTTTTAATTTTATGAATTTTTAAATTGTGCACTGTGCACAATTAATAATTTGGGCCATTTTTTATGATATTCTGTATTCTTCTTTAATAACTAAAATGTAATTTTTTGCTGAAAAAAAAATCAAGCTATCTTATTAATCAGATATAACTGCTAACTTTATCAAAACAATTGTGAATTTTTATTTTTATTTAAGATTTTTGAATGCGCCATCCTTTTCTTCTATTTAAAACATATTTTTAAGGAAATGTAAGCAAAACAATTTCTTGTATTAAAATGAAAAAAAATCATCCCAAGCACAATCTGGAATTTCCAAAATACTATTTAAAAATATTATATATTTATCATTAATGAAATACACAAATACATAATTTATTTATTTTAAATTCATTTTCATATTACGCATTCTTGCATGGTGTTTGAAAACACATATATCATTGCTCTATGCGTTATACTCGACTTTAGGGGAGATAGTAAAGAAAGATAACAACATTTTGTATAGTCACAATGCCTCTTTAATTACCACTTACATTTTATGCGGCGCTAAATAGTACTTACTATTTTTTCGCCACTTAAATACCTGTTAATTTTAATTAGGACTAAGAACCAACATGATTTCTTTTTTGAACATTATCAAATCGTTTAGCCTATTCCAGTCTACAAGATATCCCAAAAGGGACATTTTATTTTATTCTTCTACGGAATACAACAGGTCTCTTAAGCATGCAAAAGACTGAAAGAATAGAAGAAATATCTTAAAGAAATAAATTCACATTTGAGTGTCTTCGTTTTATTTCTTAGTGATTAACGAGTCGAGAGAATTTGGGTAAAAGAAACTTTCTGAACTAAAATTTCTGTTTCAGTTTTGTTTTCTTAGAATTCTTTAATTATAAAAATGTACATTAGATGAGTTTGTGTTGTCTGCTTTTTAATTTCAGAAGGTAAACATTTTATTTTCACTACGTAAATTCATAGTTCTGAAATCATACTTAAATTAGAGGTGCTTAGTTGGCGATGAAAAAAATCGACTGGTTGAAATGCAACAAAATGTGGTGTAAATACTATTTAAAATACATGTGAAGTAGATTTAATACGGAAGCAACTAGCTTAAATTTTCACCACTAGGGTAAAAGTATTATCTGATAATATTTTTGGACAAGAAACAAGCACAGGATTTCAAAAGGAACTTTTCAAGTAATTCTCTAACATTTTGTAGAATATTTAGTATTCTGCATAATGTCAAATCATATCATTTTTCATGATATGAGTCTTAAAATGCAATATACGAATAAAATAGGAATACCATGTTAAACATATCTGTATTTTCCCAGAAACGATGATTCTCATTTGTTCTATTCATGATTATGTTTATCGGCGTTACTTAAATGTAATCTTAAAAATCATTTAACAAAAAACGTTGAAAGTATCGATGTGTATGAAACAAATGAATTGCAGATATAAAAGAATGGTTTATATTATTAAGACTATCACATTAATTCATTTATTATATTAACATGAATGAGGAAAATATTTTGTTCAAAAAGAGCAATATGCAAGAGTCGGATGCATATGTTAAAGTTTTGTTAAAGTTCTGTTAAAAGCTTTATGTCTATTTGATTTTCATTATTAATTTATTTTATATAAAATTTCAACATTTTTTTCCCAACAGCTAAATAAGACTCCAGAAGAAATAATTAAGAAATGAAGCCGAAATGAAACCGAATATTTCTGTGTGAAATTATTAATATTCGCAAATCGGAAAATCTGGAAACTATACTTTCCAATTATAGATATGTGAGCAACAGATATTAAGAAACCAAGTCTAGCCATTTCATTCACTATAAATTTTTGTTAATAAATTCTCCAATTAACTTTAAAAACAGCAAGACGTCAAGAAAATATTGCTGTTGAACATATAATTAATAAAGGATCAGTTGAGCAGTTGTTATTTCATGGGCTTCTTGGTTGACTCCAACTTTCTGTCCTGTATAGGAGTAGCTGTATTTTTAAAACTCATGTGAGAAGTCTAACAATATCTATATCAAAACTACTTAAGAGTGATTAGAAATCTATCTATATCTATATCTATCTATCTATCTATCTATCTATCTATCTATATATATATATATATACCGGGTGGTTATAAAATAAGTATCTCTATTTGGAGCTGTCTGTAGCTTGAAGGAATAACCGAAATGAAACCAAAATCGGTGCACTTACTATTCAAGAAGGGAGTAGAAGAATGCAACAATAAAAATAATTAATTGCAATAATCGCCGACAGATGGCGCTTTTGAGTGTGAAATGTAATGTGTAATATTATGTACCGTGGAGTTTTCGCAAACCTCAATTACTTTACTGCATATCAAAACATGAGCGAAACATCACTCCTGATGCTTTACATTCCGCAGTTGAGCAAGTCGCGCACCACCTGGATTGCGTCCTCGAGCACAATGGCCGTGTGGAACCTGAACATGATCGCAACGCCTTGCGAAAGCGTAACCACATTCACTGTGACATTTTCGAATAAATTAGGTGTGTCATCTGGTTTGACGCCTTAATTCTTTGTTCTTGTATTACACATTACATTTCGCACTCAGTAGCGCCATCTGTCGGTGATTATTGCAATTATTTTTTTATTATTATTCCATTCTTCTTCCCCCTTTATGAGTAGTAAGTGTACCGATTTTGGCTTCATTCGGGTTACTCCTTCGAGCTACAGACAGCTCCAAATGGGTATACTTATATTATAACCACCCTGTATATATATATATATAGACCTGTTTTTCCCAATATTTCACTTTGCAGCCGCAACTACTTTACGCAGACCACTGGTGTTTGTGTGAGGTAGTAGCCTCGAGTCTTCCAACGTGCACTATGGGGGTTGCATGTCGGTAGCTGTGGGGGTGTGGGAGATGTGGTGGTTGAAAGTGGTCGACCTAGGGCATTTCCATATTTCAACTAAAGTGTTCTAAAAAATGTTTGGAATCTTCTTCAACGGAAATTTGTTCATTCAACTTAACATGAACTAATTAAGATATAGATAACTAAGTAAGATTATTCCACGTCCCCTAGCGGTGGAAATTGAAACTAAACCATATTGAGGCGCGTGACGCATGATATACAATACTACAGGGAGCGGGGACAAGTGACGGAGTTTCGTTCAGAAAGAGGTTTGTTTGTTTAGAACAAAATATTCTCCGTAGATGTCTGTTTTTATCGAAACAGCAAAAGGAAGTTGCTGATTTCCGGGCAACGCCGGACGGATTAGCCTGTATAAATATAAATAAAGATTGAATAACATCTAGGATAATACTAAATATTAGAAATATAATAAACTAATTAAAAAAATTATATAATAATTACATAGGAAAAAAAAGAATAAAACTAAAATGTGATACAAAAACTAAAATATGATAAATGAATAAAGAAAAGTTAAAACTACAGGAGACTTTTCAGTTTTAGACATACACTTTTTATTTTTGCTACAAGTAACAGGGTGGATTTGAAAGTGCTAAATGGTCGTAGTTCACCCAAAACGTAGTTATCTGAGGCGCGATTTTCCATAAGATATTATTGAATAATTTGTTCAGGCTCTTTCTCAACACTATAGTAGTAGATAATAAAAATTACGATTCAACTAATTTTAATGTCCTACAACTATGATAAATGTCATTTATTTATTATCTTTTCTATAAAAAGTAACTTTAATAAAATGAATTGTGCTTGAAAAGAGTTTTCAATTACCAATCTTAACCAGAAGGACGATTGGGATCACTTCGAAAATTTTAAACAAATTGACCTGTAATATATGTCTACGGTTGCTTGTTTTTTTCATCATTTTAAAAATGATTCTGAAAAATTTTTATGAACCTTTCAATAAATAAATCTGCAGTTGTTATAATGTCAAACAAATTTTTCCAAAACCCATTTTGATTTCTGCAGTCGTAATTTGTTTTCTCTCTCCATCTTTATATTTAGATGAAAATTTCAATTTCATTTCTTTTCTTTACATTGTTTATCGAAAAATTCTTTTCACTCGTCAGTAATCAGTTTGAGATCCTGCATATTTAATAATTCTTTAACAATTTCTTTATTTTCTTCCACGTTAAGATAATGAACCAAAATAATATTTACCATTTTGTGTGTTTTATCTGAAGTTTCTTCGTTACTGAAGGAGACACAATTTCATACATGCTATTTTGAGTCATTTCATTAATAATTCTTTCAAAGTCTTTAGAATTAGCCTAATTTCTGAGAGAATGTTACATTCTTCCTTCCAAAATTGTCTTCGGGTTATGTTGATAATTTCAAATATTTCAAAGCACTTGATGAAAATTGCCCTTGTGTAAAGATGTTTAAAATTTTAGATCATTAGTTGATTTCTAGGTTGAATCTGATATGTAGTTTTAAAAGGAAGCAAAATAAATTTGATATTATTTTTCTAGTATTTCTCCTGGTATACTCGGTAGATGGCAATTTTTGTAGGCAGATTGTTTTGCTCAAGTTAGTCTTTGACAGTTGGTACAAAGACTTCGCGAATCCAGTCAAGTTCTTGCGATCCAGACATTGCTGTTGGATTGCCACAGAATACCGTTTTGGAATTAGAGATATTTAAGTTTTTAATGACCCATTATTTTCTGAGTGGTAAATTCACATTGGTTTTACCTTGCACTCTGCACTTGTTTTTATTGCTAAAAGCAATATTAACCTATCATTATTTTATGGCCAGTAAATATTTTCTTTCTTTTTGATAAATGACTTGTTGGGCATTTTCTACTAAACTAACATAGTTTTTTCACGACTGTAAATTTGTTGAGGTAGGTATTCTCATTTTTCTAAAATTTTTGCAAAGCTAATGGCAAATATTTGTTATTAGCTTTGTGCTGACAAAACCACAGGAAATATCTATGTAGCTATGTCAGTATTAGCTCTCTCTATATGTCTAATTTTATTGGAGTTGTGTCATAGGATAATCAAGAGTCGTTAACCAAGAAATTTGGTTTGTACAGCCACTTGCCGTTAACGATATACGTCGTTAACCAAGGTACTGCTCTATAAAATAACATATATAAATAAAAGATAAATATAAATTAAATTATAAAATATGTCTGTATATTTTTTCTAAAGTTTCACAAAAATATTTTTCTATGAAACTTTTTTACAAAAACACATTCTTGATTACATTTTGTTTGCGGAAATAAAATAATTCAAATTATCAAATACAAATCTCAGAGAAAAAGCTGACATTTATTATTTTTTTCTATTTATCTGTAATGTTTCAGAAAATTCCAAAATGTAAGCTTTGCTAGCATTTTTTTATGGTTGTAATTTAACTGTGAATGCCAATAATCAAACAACTTCTTTAATCATTAAGAATCATCATTTAATAATCAAACATAGAATTTGTTAACTAGCATTATTTTATAGTAATATGAAAATTCGGAACTTGTCTAACACTAAAATCCTTGATCTATTATAGCTTATTTTATTTTTAAATTTTCAAGATATTAAGAAAATAAAGTGTAAAAGTACTGTATACTATGTCTTTTTGTATGCCACTGAAGATTTTCTTCACTGAGAATAAGTTTTTGTAACTATAGTAGCTTTGATTCATCGACTAGCTATCACTTTTAGATATAATGGAATACGCCGAGAGAAAGCAGCTATGATTGCTCAACATCAATTATACACGAGTTTCGAGTCTTAAGTATCCTAAAGAAACACTTTTATACCTGCGCAGATTCCCACAATTGAAAATCTTTTTTTTTTCTATCTTTAAACATAAATTACAGAACATATGTAAAAACTTAGGGCTGGACGATATCAAATATTTAATATCGCGATATATCATCGAGTTAATATCGATATTGGTGATATATTGCGATAAATAGCTTAAAATGTGTGATGATAGAAATATTGCTAATTTCGAAAGACAAATGGTATAGTAAGAGCAATTTAAATATCAACATATGTAGAAAGCAACGAATCATATATATATATATATATATATATATATATATAGTTGTAGGATTTCAGTGTAAATACTTCATTTCCTTTATGACGTACGCGCATGATCATCAAATTAACTGACGCTGTAGTACTATTATTATCCATGATTTAAATGCACGAGTTATAAATATTTTGGATCGCGAGATCAAGATTTGAACATCTTCAAATTGGAAAAGGACCAGTCTTCTAATTTTTGTTGTGAAGCAAGCATCGAAATGAATCCGATAAAGCCGATAAAGAATGAATCCGATAAAGCCGATAAAGGCGCTGTTAGTCCTAGTTGGACTATGGGAAAATAAATATATTGTATAGGTTGGACCAGAAGTGTATTAGCTGAAAAGAAATTGCTAGTAAAGTATTGTAGAATTATATTTCTAAAACTGTATTAAAGTTCATATTTTGTTATTCATTGCCTATTTGTTCATATAATTCCAGTAAATAACTATTTACATATCTTATCATCTTATCTTATATATATATATATATATATATATGTATATGTATGTATAAGAGAAAAGCAAAGAAACTAACAAAAGAAGAAGAAATAAAATTATGCGCAGATTCCCACAATTGAAAATCTTTTTTTTCTATCTTTAAACTTAAATTACAGAAAATATGTAATAACTAACTATATTGCTTTAGCGTTCAATTATATACGTATATTTTGGCATTGAACAATGAACAGGATATAAAATTTTATTCTGTTACTTCAACGTAAAATAAGAAAAAAATATGAATGAGATATTTTTCCCATAGAAGTATATTGCGATAGAGTTGTAATATAAATTTAGAGTTAACCTAGAATCCCAGAGATACAGGTTCAATTTCCGTCCTCCTCTATACTGCTAAATAATTCCCACATCTTACAACATGGTATATATTGGAGAAACAAATCTTAGCAGGTTGGTCATGGAATGCAAATTTTGTTTTAAACGAAATAAATTCTCATGAAATGAGAACATGCTTTCATATATTTTTTCAAACATTTCGAATATACAAGGTGGATGCACCTGAACCTTGTTTTTACAGGTTTTCAAGAAATCATTGCAGACTGTTACAGAAATCACGTTACAAATTCGAAACGGAGCTTTACAATCTACACATTTCAGATTTTGTACTCTCTGCGCTTAGTACGTGTTCGTCAAGCAGTACTTTCTATACGGAGGTCACGTGAAGTATTCGGACGACTTGGGGTATTTCGCGCTTTCTGCACTCAGTGCAACTTTTATTATGTATTATTACATAAATAATATTTATTGACATGTTAGTTTATAACTTTTCTAAATTAATCAGATAATTAAACGGAAAAAATTACTCACACATTTATTGGCTTTCACATGGCTAAGACACCATTGCATAGTTGATTATGTTAGAAATTTAATAAATATTTGTCTAAAAAATTCTATTCTACGAATTTCTATTCTAGAATAACTGATAAGTGTTAATAATTAATTACTATTACCTTTTTAATAACCTGTTTTGTAAAAAGGTCATTTCATAATATTCTCTTTTTAATAAAAATCTATTAGTTATTTTCCATATAAGATTTCTACAGAAATTTCATTTAGTATATACACTTTTCACATGAAAGGAAATAGAGTTTTATTTATAGCGGATTTTAATCATATTAATTCTACTTTAATTTCTTTACAAATAAAATGGATGATCAACATCTAACATAGATTATACAAAGAGTAAAAAAGAAAGGCACTTTTCTTTATTCAAAAATCTTTCTACGCTTAAAATACTGTTAATTCTTTAGAGTGTGATATTAAAACGTCGGAATCTTTTTTTTTTCGTTTTTAAGTATTTACGGTCGCTCTTACTGAGCTACTTTTACTCAATCTATTTGAAAATTATGGTTAACGGTCTTACGTAAAATTGCTCTCATAATTTATTGCACGAAATTTAGTTATCTGCGTAGTTTCTAGGAAGGTACAGTTAATTATTCAAGATACTTTTAAAGCTAGAAAATTTTATTGACTCTTAAATTTCTCTCCTTAAATAAAGCTTCAGCTTCGCGAACTTGTTACAACTAGAAATTTTTAAATTTTATTGGTGTAGTTCCGCATGATTGGTTTTTATGAAGAAATTGAAATTTTATTTCAATAAAATATATGTTAGGCCATTGATTTTGAAATTTAATACTTTTTTACAGATTAGATTTTGAAATAAATGATAATTTTATAGCTGTTATAAAAGGTTTAAGAAAAGTAATTGTTTTCTAAAAAATGATTTACATAAATTTTTAATTGCATCGTAACAGAATGTGTAATTTGAGGAAAAAAGTTTTACATGATATGCTATATTATGGCCACCTGACGAATAGGAGGTTACATTTCTTCTGTAGACAAAAGAGCTACCATGCATGGATTTCACGAGTTTAAGTGTTTGTATTAATTAGTGTTATATTAGCAAAGCGAGATATCTCTTATTGTTAGAATGCAATACGACATAACGTGAAATTACACAAATGTTTTATGCGAGTAGATAATATAAAAAGTAAACTATGGACATTGAAAGAAGTGGAATTAATTCTACAAGCGTAGGTTTCAGAGAATGCAGGAGAGCATTGAATATGTCTAAGTATACAACGGTTTTTGCAATTGTTGTGTGCCATTCACGCACAGTCAACCCTCATTTTTTCTCTCTTTCATTTAGTGTCCTAAGATATGCCTTCTTTTTATGTTGGCTGCCTTACTTTTATGCTCTGAATTTGCATTTACGTTTGTATTCTCACAGATTTCTGAATAAAAATCCTTTATTTGTCTTCCATCTAAATATATCTCTGCACAGAATACAATAAGAACCAATCTGCCCCTCCATTTGTGCTTGTAGACTATGATGATAACATTGATTCGTTCTGGATGGTCGATCATTGCGAATTAACCAACAAGATTTCTATTAAGCACATTAAATTGTATGATTTTAAGAATAAGTCATCGAAATATCACATTTAGGGGACTTCGGGGATTCAGCTTAAATCCTGAATCCATTTTACTTATCCATCATATGTAGTATAGGGTAAATCTTGTAATCGTTTTGAAAATCAAAACAAAAATTGACGGATTTACACGTTTCAGACACTAGAGATTCCGAAAAACATATTTTTAGAAGAAAAAAAAATTGCCGTCCGTCTGTCTGTGTATCAGTGTGTGTCTGCGTGTGTGTCTGTAAACTCTCTATCTCCCGAACAAATTGAGATAGAGAATTGAAATTTGTATGTACTTAGTATGTAATAATGGAAAGAAGCTTATTGAATTTCAGTAACCTCGATTATTCGGAACTATTTTTTTCGGACTCTCGAAATATTCGTTCTGATAAAAGGTATATAAAAATTTTCGAACTTGTTTATTTTAAGGAGTGAATATAAAATACAATAAAAAAAACATAAATTTTGTATAAATAATAAAGTCAATCGAATAATTAGTCGCCGAGATATTTGTAATTCTATTTCCCACACTCTTCGATTTTTCATAACCCTGTATTTCATTCAAATTTCAATTCAAAAATATATTTTAATTGGAAATGAGACGCTTAATCCGACGCAGTAAACTCTCAGTTACAATGATTATCATTTTTGGAGTTATAAGGATGTTTCGCTTACGAAATTCAGTAATAGAACATTTAAAGTTTATGACGTCATCAAGCCAGGATTTTATTCGAATTGCAATGTATTTTATAAATAGTTTACACATGTTTTATTTTCATATTTAATATTATGCATATCTATGATGGGTTAGTATTACGATGGCCACCAACGACTAGTTTTCATTTGAAGAGCTGTTGTTCAGCTGTGTTCATCGAATATCACTTAATTCATTCATTACTTAGAATTCATCGTAATTTTTGTCAAATCGTTCACTGGAAAATTTCTCAAACTATGAGGCATCAATATATATTTGATAATGGTAAAACATAATACATTTGTCTTAAAGAATTGAACCTATCATTAGTATTTTCAAACTATTACAGTGATTATTATCAGTATAACGAACGTAAAAAGTTCATATTTCTCAAATGATCATCGTGTGTAATATAAAACTACCTCTACTCGGTCCGTTTTTTCCATAAAACGAATCTATGAATCTAAACGTCATAACCTATCCTGATAAAGTTTAAATTCGCATGGAATTTTTCACCTAGAAAACACGGAATTGTGAATCATTAAAGAAATCGAATTCCAATAATCAAAGAATTCACTACTATACAGAGGTAAAGCCACACATTGGTGAAAAGGAAACGCTATTTATATACATGTGACTATGCTGAATAAGCTAAGGTTGGTGAAAAAAAAACTATTACTTTATTCTTGAGATAATTAAACGACGTAATGCTCAGAAATAAATACAGAAAAGAACTATTGACTGAATTTAAAATTGTACATACATCAAAATCATTTCTTAAAGTATCGCTTTCCAAGCATTAAAAATTAAATCTACTTTGAAAACGAAATATTTTGAATTTGAGATGGAAATAAATCAAGGAAAACGTGTAAAAAAAGTTTGAGTTAGAATATTGCAATGAGTAAACAAAATTAAAAACTGAAAAATGCTTTAAGAATGGCACGTAGTACATACCAAATGCTTGTGAATACTTATAGAATAAAACTGAATTATACTTCACGGCAATTCCAGCGACTTCTGGTAATTTACAATTCAAGAGATGTAACTATTCAGAAAAGTTTTACAAAGGGAATAAAGGCACTGGAATTCTAAAAGATTAATCTTTAAACCAGAAAACGTAGAAATAAATGCATTTTGCATGTGAAACGTTATATTAAAGAAGTATTACGAGTTATGACGCAAATTGAATTTTACAAAATAATCTAACAAAGGTTATGAAGTAATTAACATTAAATTCTTAAAATATTTTGGAAAATATAATATTAAGTAATCTTAATATGTTCACTCTTAAATATATAATTAAAAATCTAGATGATGTTGCTGAAACTATTTAAACTTAATAAATCATAATATAATAAATTAAAGTTCAGAAAAATAAATTTATATTTATTATCATTAATCTATTTTAATTTTTGGAAAGGATCAAACAAAAAATTAATTCGATTATTAAATTAATATAATAAATACCTTTTTTATCGTATCAATCTCCGAATAAATTGATAAACTGATTTTTTTACAATACATATATAATACTATACATTAATACATACTATATAATCTTATATAATACTATATAGTAAAAAATAAATTTATACGTAATAATACGTAACAATACCTAATAAGTAAGTAATATTTTTTTAATATGTCGTATTTATAATTCATAATATATTATTTGCACTTCATAAGGATGATCATAATACTATCACCGCTACTACTATTACCGATATAATATGTACATAACATGTTAAAAAATTATGTCTAAGAAAAATGAATAACAGTATTTGAATAACTGCATAGATTTTGCATAAAAAACGTTAAGAGCCAGTATAGGAAAAGGTATTGGATTTCTTTATGTGGTCAAATGATATAGTTTGTCCGGTATATATTTGACAGTTATGGGTTGTCGTGATAAATGTGGCATTTTATACATAGTTTCCCTCTTTGGTTTCAGATGCATCCACACTGCAAAATGAAATGTCGGAAATTCAGACACATACGTGTCTAAAGCGGATTGTTCAAAAAAGAGACACATTAAAGTTTCTTAATTTTTAAGACACTCGAAATGTCCTAAATATTGTCATTTTTTTTTTTTTACCCGGGCAAATAACTAAGAAAAAAATTGCAAAAAAGTGAAGTGCTGCCATCTATGAAATCACCTTTAATTTGGATTACGGGTGAATAATCTAAGATTTCTTTTCTTTCCACGCCAAGTTTGAACCGGAGACCTAAAGGTTACAAGTCCAAAGTGCCATCAATACAAGTGAGTGAGTACTTTTAAATGGAAGTAATGGAATGTGTCAGATGCGTGTTGATATTTTTATTGGATTGATTCATTTGTTGCAGAGAAAATTGGAAATTTTGAACGGGATTTTGGAGAGATTTGATCAATTTTATATGGTGGTTATGACTGTATAACTTTATTATTTATGTAGGGGAGGAGATATGAATTATACATATTTCACATCCATAAATCTACCATGGAAATTATTTTTTTAGTTCTTTTTTATGTTTATGTTTAAAAAATTATCTCAAACGGGTGGTTCAAGGCAGTTTTAAATTCTGGCGAACGGGCGACGTCATCTAGCCCCTCCCCCACCACAGAGTTTTAAAATTTAAATGTAATTAAAACGGTAAGGGGCTTACTTTTTTCTGCCTACGACAATGAGTGCAAGCAATTTTTCAAGGACTTTATATTTTTCTGAAAAGAAATTGATTTCTTACTTACTACACCAAAATAAAGTTAGTTAAGGCGGTTCTGAAAATCTTGGCTCAACAATGCCATTTTTTTTAACTCGCGAAAACTCATTTTTAAACGCAAAGGCATAAGATTGACAGGCGACTATTGAAGCGATTTAGGATCAAAATGAGTTTTCCATTTTTGATAAGTAAATTACTTATCGATTTATAAGCGATAAGTAAATATAAGAGTACAAGAGATAATTTTATCTCTTCTTGCACTCTCGCTCTGGAAATTTGGTTCAAAATGCCAACTTTGATATTATTTTCTAAAAGATATTTTGCCTTTACCAAAAAATCGTCAGAAAGTAGCTTCTCCGGATTTAAGAAGAAACAGCCTTAATAATAATTACTTGTTCACTGCTTTCTCTCCCTTCGAAATAGCGCCTTCTATTCACAATTTTTGCAATTAATTTTTTTTAATTAGTTCCATGATTTAAGGCTGCTCTCTTATCCAAAGGGGCTACTTTCTGACACATTTTTAAATTAATTTTTGTTCGGAAACACATGAAATTGGCAAGTGTTCTTATTCGGAAACTGTGTCATCGAAATGAATTTTCCATTTTTGAATAAAGGCAATAGATTTTTCAGAAAATATTGTCAAAGTCGACGTTTTGAACAGAGATCCCGACACACCAGAGCAAGAAAGGGGAAAATCGTGTCTTCAAGTGATACGACTCGGTTATAACTCGACAAGTAATTTATTTATCAAAAAATTCTAAACTCATTTCGATTCCAAATCACTTCAATAGTCAGGACTGCCAATTTTATGGCTTTGCGTTTAAAAGTGAGTCAGAAAATGTGTCAGAAAGTTTTGCACTATTGAGCAGGTCATTTGCGAACAACCTTAATGTGCAATTTCGACACTCAATCCATGATCCAATCAGAGCCAGCGCAATCATCGGGAAAACGGAACGGCTGCCTAAGGCCATGCATCAGTTGATTTTTGTTAGAGGTATTCGAGGTTTTTTATATAATTAGAAATAAAGTTAAAATGCGTAAAATAATATCAATTTGTCTTTAAATGTTTTTTAGCGAAAAGAAATTAAATCAAATTTATTTCTTAGAGCCAAAGTTTATTAAATTGTAAGGGGATGTATAGGTGTGAGGATCCTGAAAGAAACCTGAAACGCTAAAAATAAATATTAAAAATATTCGAAAGGATAGAAGATTTTTAGAAATTAAAAAATAATTATGCACATTACATGTCAAAGAAATTGCATGCTTTTTTCATAGACTTTATTCTCTGTATTAAAAATTATTCTATGATATATACAAATTTTAAAGAGGATTTTTATTAGTCGAATATTGCAGTCAGGGAGGTTTGTCTAAGTGATTTGCCAGGACCCCGCGCGACATTGTGCTGGCCTTGTGTTTAATCAAAATTTAGTGGATGGAAAAGTATTTTAAAAAAACAGACATTGGTTCGAAAACATTCTCTGATATTGGCGGCATATACACTATACAGTGGCCCAAATTGTATCACAATTCACTGCGCATATCACACAATTATATTAAATTCAGACATTTAAGTGTCTGACATTCTAAATGTCTTAATTTCAGATATATCATCATTTTTCAGACATTTTTCTTAGTTATTTTATACCCTGATCATAGTAAGATACTTATGTGTCTTAAATTCAGACATCTATGTTGTCTGAACTTTCACATCCAGATAGTTAAGTGTCTGACTTGCTTTTTCAGAAGCATATGTTTCCGAATTCAAGACGCCTCTATTTACAGTGAATGTCGTTGATGATGCAAGTTGTCAGTCGAAGTAATGGGTTGATTTATTTTTTCTTTTTATTAAATATTAGAAAGACCAATATACTGTCCTTAATAGGTTCAAATTGTACTAGTATTTCGGACGATATAGTGCTGATACGTTTTGCATACTATTTTCTTTTGTTCGTTTTTGTAAACGAGCTATAAAAGCTACATGCTTGTCTAACGAACTCATCAAAGATACTTGCACAATGATTGCACTGTCCTAATTAGAAATGGATCAGTGTTTTGGACGTTATCGCGATGAGCAATTTTGCATGTTTTGTTTTTGTGTGTGTCTCTGTAAACTCAATATCACGGATATATACTTGATTAGCGAACTCATTTAAGGTACAGAGACGATCAAAATATTGTCCAAATTAGGTTCAAATTGATTCAGTGTGTCAGACGTTATCGTGATGACAAGATATGCATTACATATTGACAGATAGATATACTACCCGTGGAACATAAATTAACATACAAGATAGGATATTTACAGGAAAATCTGTAATTGCAGCAATGCTAGCGTCACTAGTGAGAAGGGGGAAAAACTAACAAGCTTCCGAAACTTACCTATATATATAAAATATTTTTATGCTCTATGCTTTTAACATCTATACTTTTATCTTCGAGGCAGACGATTCTCTTCACTTTGACCATTGGTGCGTTGTTTAACTTTCTTTTAACCTTTACACGGGGGCTCGGACAGCATCTGTCCGAGAATACATGCAAACATGGGCAGATGCTGTCTGAACCCCCGTGTAAAGGTTAAAACGACTTCATTTTTATTATTTCTTTTATTAGTATTTAAGTAAAAGTTCTTTTAAAATATTTTTTGCTATGTCTAAATAAATTTAGTACGTTAAAATATGCCAGGCAGAATCATGTCTGCATACGAATCGCAATTCAAAACTTTCGTTTTTTTATTTTTCTATAAAGTTGAAAACGTAAACATGTAACATTTAAAAACAGAAAGATCATAAAAAGATAGCCGTTCAAAAGCAGAAATATTCAGTGTATGAGAAGTTTCTACTCTCTTGTCACTATAGACACTGCGATCGTCATCACGTTAGCATTACTCTCTATGATAGTGTAGGTCTATCTTGTATGTTAATCTGTGCTGGGGAAAATGTATGGAATCAGCATCCACCTTTCCGAAGAGGAATTGTAAAACTCTTAAGTTGTCGACACTTTCTTTGCTATTAAAGATTCACATGTCTAAAATACATAGACTGAAATAAATATAAAAGGGCTAGAATAATTATTTCATATAATTTTATTTCTCCAAATGCTGTTAGAAAAAAATGTGTAATCATGTCCTATCTGAAAAAAACAGTTTAGCATATTTTCTCAAAACAAATAATTAATACCTTGTATTTCGATAATAACAGCGGCAATGACCGACTCTGTCTATCTTGCTTTTTTTCAACCACGATATAGTAGTTCTTTAACAAATAAATAAATAAATAAATATGTGTGTGAAATAAATAAATAAAATCAGAGCATAAATTTTATATGCATGCACATGCACAATTTGTTGCTTTTATGATCCTACTCTGATTATTATTTTGTCTATCATAAGAAAAACTATTTGTGTAATTCAATCGATACTACTGTACTTATTTTGAAATTTCAATAGGTAATATGAAAAGGTAATATTGGCAAACTATTAAGTGAAGTGAAAGTGAAGTGAAAAAACTCAGTATATTTTACGCTAGATAGAATGCATGCCGAAGATGTTGATAACAAGCATATAACACAATTTTTTTATAGCCAATATTATATGTAATAGAATCAAAATATCATTTTCATGAAACCAAATTTATTTTTTCAAAGTTTGAAAATAATACTTTAAGTACACTCTTTAAGTGCTAACAATACTACAGCAACCAAAGAAATACAAAAAAACAACAACAACAAAAAAAAAAACAGATAATACAGTACACAAAATTTTATTCATACAGTGTAGATCATTATATTTTTTAGTGTTTCAAAGGGTTATTTCACTATATAAAAAGTTTGACTTTCTCTTGAATATGTGTAAACAATAGGGAATAATAATTTTTTAGATAGAAATATTTTTCTAATTCTTATTTTTAAGGAAATTGAATGCTTAAGATAACATAATATTGATAATAATGTTATATATGTTGAAAGACAAATTATATCCTTTAACATTTAACTAAAGCTTGTAAATTATAATTTTGTGAAATACATACATAATGAGTAATGCTACTTACGCCGGCCGCCCAAAAAATCATCGATATTTGATAATTTGTTTATCAAAAATCTATACATTAGAATAAGGTTCATTTTGAAGCTATTTAAATTAACGACATTAACCCCTTAACTGTGGGAGTTTTTTTGACACCACAAACTAAAAATAGGCACAATACACCACTTTTTCCGTACTAAAATATTTGCTTTGTGTAATCGAAAATGGTCTGCCGATTAATAAAGCAAAGGTTGCGTTTAAAAATTACTGGTGTGCAAAAGCTTTTAGTAACAAAACAAGCAAACTGTTGGTGCCTGAACTGAGTTCGGGCTACACAGGTAAGGGGTTAATATATATATATATATATATATATATATATATATATAAATCGAAATGACTACGCTGGAGCTGTATTGGCATTTTGAAGCCAAAAAGTTGGTTTCCAGCATAACCTTAACAATTCACATCAGATCGCCTCAAAATTTAACCACATATTACGTATTAAAACTTCACTGACAGAAGAACACAAGATTATTATGATTGATCACATATTTTTATTTTAAACAATGTTACAACGTGAAATTTTTATACAAAAAGTCGTTCCCATTTTTTGCATCTGTGATGCATTCCGTGAACGTATACATTTTTGTCATCACCTTGTTGTCATCTCTCCAGCGCTGGGATCTTGAGTTTTAAAAATAATACAAAATATTTCAGTGGTGTTAATAATTGATACAATAAACACCTTTAAACCAATTTTTCTTCCGACATATAGTTTTCTTAAAAAATTAAAATGAAGTGATTTTTGAGCGTCGTAATCGTTAACCCTTTATGCCTTTTCAATTTTGTAGCAATACTATTCATTAAATCCTTCGTTAGCAGATGCAAGTAAGTCTATGTAGCATGTATCTACTAGTGGACGCATTTTCTAATTTCTCATTTGCATTTTTTTTTAATAATACAAAGTATTTTAGTGGTATTAATGATCGATACAATAAACATATTCAACAAATTTTCCTTCCGACGTATAGTTTTTTCAAACAAATAAAAAATAAGTGATTTTTCAGGCGTCGTAATCGTTAACCCTTTATGTCTTTTCAATTATGAAGCAGTACTGTTCATTAAATCCTTCGCTCCCAGATGCAATTAACACTACGTAGCATTTATTTACTATTGGACACATTTTCTAATTTCTCGCTTGCATTTTAATATTTTAAAATTATTATTATTATTATTATTATTTTTTGTAACGGATAACTAAAGTTGATAGCTAACCGAGTTAGTTTTTACTTTTGCGATTATTGCGGCAGATTTATTTTTATAAAGTTACTTTCACTTTCGGTACCGGTTCCAAAAAGAAAAGTAATCTCATTGAAAAAACCAAGTTGGAAATTGTACGTCAAATGTGACGAATGAGGTGCGTTCGTACTATATCTAGTTATATAAATATTCAGATCTTGATGATTCTTAATTCTGCGAAATGAATTATAATGTCTGCAGATAAATTTCTGTAATAAAATAAGTATCTAGGTCGCTTGACGATTAAATCTCGGAAGCTCCTATAACAAAAAGCACCCATTAAAAAAAATCAAATTTCTTAATAAATATTTTTATTGATATCGTCTAAAGTTCTGATTGGATTTTCATAAAATTTGAAATGTCTTGACAAAATTCCGCAAAAATAATATATCTTAAATTTCAAACCATTCGGTTGGGTAGTTTTTGCGTTGTTATATACGGACAGACGGACAGACAGACGGACAGATAGACGGACGGACCAGACGACGACAATAGGTGCTACGTATTTATAAGAATTTGATGAATATAATATGAAATTAAAAAAATATATATTTATTTATCTTAACCATTCTGCAGAATAAATTCTGGAAACAAGATATATATATATATATATTTTTTTTTTTTTTCAAGCACATTTCGGGTTTTAGCATACACTCCTTTTTACAATTTTTAAAAATGAAAAAAAAATTAATATTTTAATTTTTTTGAATTTATGAACTAAGAAACAATAAATACAAAAAAGTGCAATCGGATTTTTGTAACAAATTACCATTCTGATTTGATTTCTAAAAATGGCAGAATTTAACAAAAAAACTTTGAGACAACCTAATATTTTTCATGCTTATTCCCTGGATATTCCTTTAACTTATCGATTCATTTATATTTTTATTCCAAAATAGCACAAATCGAATTTTATAAAATGATGGATGAAACATTTTGTTTAATCTTCTTATACAACAACTTAATGCAGTCTTCAAACACATATCACAATGCAATAAGATAAGAATTTCTTAAAACGTAAATCACAAAGCATAATTAGAGCCAACTAGAAAATATATGCTAATGAGTTTTTCAATTCTCTTATGAATGAGAAGCGAACATACATTTGCATCCTCTAGTTAACAATTCAAATAAAGCCGAATTTACAATTTAACTTTTAAAATATAGAGATGAAGTGTTACAGTAGATAAATTAACCAAGGTAATTTCATCTGCAAGTCAAACGATTTATAAATTAGATCAAATAAATAATAAAAGGATTTTTGAAAGTGCGATGATCATAAAAATTAGTGTTATTTATTCATATATTGAAAGTATTATTCAACCTTTCTTTCGTAATGTGTGCAACGTAAAGTCCGGATTAATTATGTTCAGATTTATATTTAATGTCCAAATCCTCTTCCAAAAATTTTCGAATGAGGATGCATACGGTGATTTCAATAGAATACATTAACTTGAATTCTCCAGTTAACAATTCAAATAAAGCCGAATTCACAATTTTACTTTTAAAATATAGAGATTAAGTGTTGCGGTAGGTAAATTAACCAAGGTAATCGTATCTCAAAGTCAAACGATTTATAAATTAGAACTAATAAGACTACAAGGAGTTTTAAAAAGTGTGATTATAATAAAAATTAGTGTTATTTCTTGAAATATTGGAAGTATTATTCGGCTTATCTTTCGTAATGTTCAAGACTTATATTTAGTGCAAAAAGCCTCTTTTTCGAATGATACCTTATTCCTTACCTGTGCATTTGGTATGTGCATAGAAAAATGGATGTTGACATCGAGACCCTTTTATCATAATAGTAAACCTCAAAGTCCCGAGAAAGTCAAAAGTGTATGGAAGAAAGTGTTCGCGGTAGATGTTAACATATTAACTGACTATCTTCGGTAGATATATGCCATCTTGTACATATTTTCAGCAATAGTTAGTAAATAGAAGCATAGGAAAACAATGGAGTTAAAAAATCATTGTGTTTTTCAAGATTCTAAAAAAATATTTTTCGAATTCCATTAAAATGAATACGTAATAAATAGTTTATTTCGCATAATTACTATGTACTCTTCAAAAATATTTTTGAAAATGAATATTTAAATGCATATTTAATTAATATTGCATTAACTATTAATTAATCTTTCGTAATCGGTTCAATAGGAAAAATTATCGAACACAAATTACCGAACGTCAAAAATTAGAGATGCTGCAAGAATGGTTCCAAGTGTATAAGAGGTACAAGAATAAAGTTAATTATGAGTCAAATCATGCTGGCAAAGATACGTCAATTGGATGTAGACTCGATTATAGACATTTCTAGGATTATAGAAATTTTATTATATAAATACAATTTTTCTATCACCGAAATATTGAAGGTTGCTTCAAAGGTAGCTCAACTGAAATGATCCTCCATCTTTCCTAAAAATAAATTAAATGATAGGCATGGAAACAAAAAAATAATTAATGAATATATTTTCAAAAAAAAGATAAATAATAATAAAAAAAACAACAACAACCAGTTTAATACTGTAACACTAAATTCTATCTGCGTTACAAACTTAAAAAGCCTATAATGAAGTAATTTATATATTCTATATTATAAGAGAATAAAAAAAATATTTTCAGAATTGTAAGTTGCATATATAGTAGAAAACTTTTGAGAGAGTTTTTGAGAAAGTTAAAAGTGAGGCGAAATTATATGAATTTAACGTCATCATAATAACTAATCATAATAAAATCATAATAACTAGTTAAAAAGGTGTTGCCTGTTTCATAAATAAATATGACGCCGCTTTTCATTTTAAAACCATGTAAAATTAGATAAAAATTTATCAAAACATTTAAATCATTTCTCACTTGCTTTCTTTTATGTGGCAACAGCTTTCATTTATTCAAAAATATTTTATTTGAAGGATAATAATTATTCTACATTTTAATAACGAAAGTTAGAGATTAATACAAATTCACACGCTTAAATGAGATAAATAGCAGACCGTATTTAATGGGGGTTATAATACATTCATATAAAAAGTTTTAAAGCAATTCATTCAGTCCTTTTGATGACTTTGGTTGCTTACGGAATGTACGAAGCCATTTAAGCAAATCAATGTTATTGGCTATATCTAAACTCATTAATTTTTTCCGTTACAGTTTTGTTTATAAGTGTTTTTAATTAACAATATTTTTTATGAAAACGAAGTGTTTTAACGAAATGTGAGTGTACTATGGCAGTGTGGTCAAAAACTTCTCGAATGATACCTCATTCATTGTTGTTCGTTTTCCATGTTTACAGAAATGGAATGGTGACAACAGAAACAATGCATATGATTTTTGATTTACGTTGGTACATCGGTTATTCCTTCTTTATATAAAAATTAACGTTTAAATTAAGACGAATTAAAATGATAATACAAGAGTAACTAAAAGTATTTGCCTATTTAATGTACATTCTCAGTAGAATATTGAGGTAGAATACTAAATAAATTTTTCACGACACAAAATGTTCAGAAATATACTTTTATCAGAGAAATTGGTGAGGTATATCTACGAATCATTTTTGTAAAACATTCTTAAAATGATATTAAAGAAAACTTACTGTCCTACAAAAATTCAATAAAACAGTAATTTAAACGTTGTAATATTTTTGAATTAAATATTTTTAAGTTTGAATTTAAAGTTTGACTGTAACTAGAAATAGAATAATAGCTACATAATAAATTTCATTACAACGAAAACATGTACTTTTTTTTACCATAAAAAAAATTTACATATTCACATGCAAATTCGCTTACACATGCATTTAGATACACACACATGGACATATGCACATACTAGCTTTAACTCTATCACTTGTCCTGGACGCACATACATATTTTTAATTATTAGCAAATAAATCGTATGCGTTTCTGGTACATATGACTTGCATAAATTGTACACAAATGATGATATTCGTTCATTATTCTTTTCAGTTGAATATTATTATAATTTAGCGAAAAAGGTTGAAGTAGTAACCATAAATACGAGGGGCAGTCAAAACGTTCCCGGAATTTCGTTGTAACTGTTTATTACCACAGTATAGGTACACATTTACTTAATCGCATTCAAAGTAAGATTCGTCAGAACACACACACTTGCTCCACCGCTAGTGCTTTTGCTGGAAACAACGACAAAAGTGGTGTTTTGGTATCTTCCCAAGTTCAATCGTCGTGTTTGTTTTGATGTCTTCTACAAATTGTGTCAAAACGGTTACCTTTGAGATCCATTTTGATCTTGGGGAAGAGCCAGAAATCCGAGGGTGCCAAATCTGGTGAGTAGCGAGACTGGTGGAGTAGTGGAATGTTCTTTTCTGCGAGCCATGTCTGCACAACGATCGACGTGTGGGAGTGAGCATTGTCGTAATGCAGTGACCATCCTCCTTGGATAACGTTTTCTTGCGATTGTCTCCCTCAGTCTTTTCAAAACTTGCACTTACAAAGGGCCGTTAACAGTTTGTCCAGCTGGTACAAATTCATGGTGCACCACACCTTCGTTATCAGAAAATGCAATGAGCATCAGATTTGTTTTCGATTTGACAGGACTTGATTTCTTTGGTCGAGGAGATGATGTTGTGTGTAAACAAATAAATTTATTATATCATGGTATTAAAGAGTTATACCGAAATTCCGTGAACTTTTTGACTGCCCGTTGTATAACTCTTCTAGGAAAGAGATGGGCTTCGCAGGCGTCAGGCTTCCTCATGAATTTACAAAAGTGTACAACCACAGAGGAATTGTTTTTTTACAAAACCATGATTACTTCATATAAATTATACAACCATTGTGAAATCATTGTAAAACAGATAAGACAGTTACCGAAAGTGATTTTATACGTTAAAAACTGTTGTAAGAGACGAAATAAAAATTTCCCGACCAGTAAGTATTTCAAGAGGATAGAGGATTTTGAATGGATTTTGAATCAGTATATATTTTTTACGGCACAAAAAATTAATGAGTTATATAAAAAACTACTTCTTAAAAAAATTAGTTCTTTATATTCATATTTCGAGTTTTAAAAAATGTGAACAACAAAGAGTGAAAAATGAAAAGATTTCGTAAACTTAGGATATATTTTGAAGCTACCTATCTGGAACAAAGAAACACTACTATGAATAATACTAAAAAATATATTTACTCATATTTGTATACTATAAGAATAGAAACTATAGAATAATTTTTTTCATATATTTCTGTCTCTTTTATCATTGTTAGCAGAGCTACTTAAAATATTATATTCAATGTTGGCCAAAATAAGCTGAGTATTTCATAATATTAAAATATGATTTGCATTCTTTTATGTGTAATATTACATATAAAATAATTTCATCGTGTGTACTTTTATCAATATCTTTTGAAGATATCCCAAGAAAATATCTAACAAGAAATATGCTGAATTGCTGTATACTTAAAATTTATTTTGCATATTAGGCTATGTATCATCAGAAATATTCAGATTATTTTTCTTATTAAAGCTGGCGGATTCGGTATACTAGTACAAATATTTTGTTTGCATATTATTTCTGCTTACTTGGTAACTGATTTAAAAAATAAACTTATAAGGCGATGCTAAATAATCGATAGAGGAAACATATAAAGCTTTACAAACAGTATAAAAACATGCAAACGCAAATCTTGGTGCAAACAAAAATTCACTAAAAAATTAAAATGCATAATTAAAATGCTAAACAAAGTACATAAATATAAATTTTTTATATAATATACTATAATTGTTCTAATTGCGGTTTTCAATACAATTTTCATTATAACAATTATGTGTTGCATTATTCTATGCTAAATAACATATTTGATTTTTTTAATACGAAGTCAATGGTCGCATGAAGGCAATCCAAATACAAAAATGAAATAGAAATAAAACTAAATACGAATACAAAATGACTTTAAATACGCATGGCTTTACATAACTACTAAAATTTCTTGGTCATTAAGATTGTTAGACTCATGTTAAGACTTTTCTTCAAAGAAAAACAACGATGTCATGACTGGCAGCGCCAAAGTTTATGGCAACCCCCCTTTTTTTTTTCCTCTGGAGAGACGCAGGGAGATGTTGGCGGGAGGCCAAGGTGTTAAGACGTGTGTGTACGGTGGGCACGGTATGAAAATAAAATATAGTTGGTAAAAGAACGAATATTAATATAGTTTAACTACTGCTACTGATATTCTTTATGTATATGTGTGCTCTATGTTTTCCTGTGATGTGTCGTCTTATCGAATAAACTTGTGTTTAATCGTGAAAAATAGTTGCATCCCTGTGTTATGATGAAAGCAAAAGAACAAATGGTATTAATAAAATATCGGTTCTAAATTATAAAAGGCTACGAATGTGAAAGAACCAGAAGTAAAGGGTTTTAAAGGTGTATGACACGCTCCCGTACTTCGAATCAGAGCTTGGATTGATGATTGAAGTAAGTTGCATGTTTTTTATGTTTATTACTGAAGCAAATAAGAAAGAACTTGAGTGAATAATGTTTGAGAAATATTTATGAAGATTTATATATATCATTATTGGTAGCATGAACTTTATTTGAAACGAGATAGTATAGATATTTTTAGAGTATATTTAGAGTATTAGTAAATAAGTGTTATTAAATAAGTGTTGAGAGTTAAAAGCAAAATGTTTAATATAAAAGGATTAAAAAAAGAAGACTTAGTTGTTGTTGCCACGGAATTGGGCCTAAAAGTAGAGAGTGAGCACAGGATAATTGATTTAAAAGGATTAATTGAGGGAAGTGATCAGTATTCAAAAGATAGCGAATTTGTAAAAGAATTTTTAAATACAACGGTGTCAGACCGCATAGAAAGAGAGAAGCGTGAGGCAGAAGTCGCGAAAGTTGATAAAGAAAAGTCAAAATCAGAACAAGAAACGTTATTAGAAATTGAAAGAACTAAGCTTGAACTAGTTAAAGCTCAGATAGAAATGGCTAAAATCCAGAACGAGTATAAAAATTCTGATACAGGGGTGGATGGACCTAAGCCTAATTCGTTAGAAACACTGATCAAAAGCGTCAAAACTTTGACTATTGCAGTCCCCAGCAGGCCTGAATCATGGAATTTATTTTTTACGTCGCTCGAGAAAGCATTCGAAATTAAAAATGTCGCAGAGGAATTAAAGGTCGAGATTTTGTTTAATTTGGTGGGTGAAAAAGCAGCGCATTTGTTAGTGTACGCAAACACAGAAGAAATGAAAGATTATCAAAAGGTTAAGGCGTTAATCTTAAAAGAATTTCAACCCACACCAGAGGCCTGTCTCGAAAACTTTATTTTTGCAAAACGATCGAGAAATGAGAATCATATGCAATTCGCGAGTAGACTTAGAGCCAATTGGGATTTCTATTGTGAATTGAGAAAAGTAAATGATTTTGACACGCTTAATGAGTTAATTGTCAGCGACAGATTATTAAGTTCACTAGATTCGGAGACGCGAAGCTATGTGGGGATAAACAATTAGATAATTGGTTAAAACCAAGGCAAATCGCGGAAGTATGTGACAATTGGTTTTCGTCAAAGGGTAGAACATTTTCGGAATTATATGATAAACCGTTAAAACCCCGCAATCATGACGAATCCGGAACTGGAAATTACAATAATGGAAAATATATACCACCCCATGTTAGAAATAATTTCACTTTTCGTAGTGATAGAAAATCAAACGCGTCAAAAGAATGTAGACTTTGTAAACAAACGACGCATTTGCGATTTTGCCCGAATAATAGAGAAAAAGATAAAATTGGAAGTTTGCAAAATAAAACGAAAAAAGATTCTTTTGTCGGAAAAAATAAACAAGATGATAAAATAGTTGCCAAGGTTGAATGTTTTGGAAACGAGCCAATAAGTACACAGCCACTTCAATTTGAACAGTTGTGCATTGGGGGAAAGGAGGTTAAATGTATTATTGATAGTGCAGCAGAAATACCTGTAATAAACTCTAATCAATTACTGGATTCATTTAGAAATAATGAAAATTCAAAAATTCAGCTAATATCGGCTTTTGGAGAAAAAATAATTGCTAATCTTATGACACTACCAGTAGCCCTGAAATCCGGAGAGTCAAGTTGCATATTTAATAACAATGTAGACGTACTGTTTGCCGTTACGGATAAATTATATGGGACATGTATTATAACACCGACAGTTTACGAAATCTTACAGTTAGCTAGTAACGAGGGGGGAAAGGAATGTTCTTTGGAAGATGATAGACAGAAATGTTCTTTGGCGCCAGTAAATGATACGCAATCAGATGAAATTGAAAGAAAAGAGGGGGAAGGCAACCAAACAGAGGGGGATGATATAAATATTGAAAATTTATGTTGGCGAGGCGAAAATCAAAAGAGAAGGAAGAGAGAATCGGAAAGAGAATTAATGATTAGTTGTATTGAAAAGAAGGATAATAATGGAGATTTGAATGCGGTTCAGAGATCGGACGCGAGTATATACAGGGAGCAACAGAAGAGTTGCGAAACATTACAGGGTGCTTTCAAAGACGCGGAAAAAGGTAAAAACGGGTTCGTTATAGTAGATAATTTACTTTATCATAAAGAAAGAGTCACGGGGGATTGTGTTACGCAATTAGTTGTACCAAAGGTAAGGAGGGGGGAAATTTTAAAATTTGCTCATGAATCAATTTTCGCTAATCATCTCGGTATGAAAAAACAAAAGAAATAATTCGTTATTCATTTTATTGGCCGAATATGTCACGATATGTAGAGGACTATTGTAAATCTTGTAAAGACTGTCAGTTACGGAGTAGAGAAAGGGCTAGCGATCAAATACCCATTGTCCCAATTGAGAGACCGGAACTTCCGTTCGACGTTGTAAATATTGATATAATTGGAAAAATTGAACCACCTTCAGCGCGTCGATATTAATATGTACTTACCTTAGTGGATCAGCATTCGCGGTGGCCGGAGGCGGTCCCGTTAAGAACAATTACGGCTAAAGCTACGTGCGATGCATTATTAGAAATATTTATGCGAACAGGGATACCGTGCGTAATAGCGAGTGACCAGGGCAGAAATTTCGTATCAGGTTTAATACAGGAGTTTCATGCTAGGCTAGGAGCGGCTCCTAGATTTGCAACGCCAGGACATCCGAAAAGCTCGGGATTAGTGGAGCGATATAACCAGGTTCTGAAACGCATGTTACACCATATAATTCGGAGCGATTCCAAAAATTGGGATAAACACATTCCTTATTTATTATTTGCCTATAGAGAAATTCCGAATAGTATCACTGGGGTATCGCCATTCAAATTAATGTACGGAAGGGAGGCAAGGGGCCCATTAGCAGTATTGAAATCTACATGGTCAGGAGAAATACCATTACCTATAAATCTTGGAAAGAGCGCGAACGAATATCTTCAGGAGCTAAAAATTAATTTGGAAAGGGCGGCGGAGCAAGCAGCAATAGTAGCGGAAGTTAAGCAGGGCTCGTATGCGAAGTACGCTAATCGGAGAGCGATTTACAAGGAATTTAGACCAGGGGACCAGGTATATCTATTAATCCCGGATTCCACGAACAAACTTTATGCTAGGTGGACGGGACCAGCCGAAATTGTAGCACGCTGTAAGCCTGATTCTTACAAAGTAAAATTAATAAACGGGAATGTTAAGAATATCCATGTAAATAAAATAAGAAAATTTATTCCTAGGGTACGGGCGGTGGGAGTAATCTTCGAAAATGAAGAAGAAATAGGAGAAGTCCATCCCACCCCTAGTGTGAATGATAATCCAAACTTGTTTAACATAGAAGAAGTAGATTTAAAGCACTTAGAAAATACAGAAAGAAAAGAGATGTTAGATCTACTATACAAATATAAAGATTTATTTTCAAAAAAGGTACAAATAGCTAAGGTAGGCGAGCACAAAATTAGATTAAACGGCGAAGAAATGAAAAAGCCATATGTTTATAGAATTCCAGAGGCGTTGAAGCCACAAGTAGACAAACAAATCGAAGAAATGCTAGAGTTAGGACTGATCGAAGAGAGTGATGCGGAGGCGCCACACCCGGTAGTGTGCGTGATGAAGAAAGAAGGGGGCCCTCCGACTGTGTGTGGACTTTAGAGCATTGAACGCAATCATAAAAACTGACGATTTTCCGACGGAAAACGCAACGGATCTTTTGTTCAATATTGGCAAGGCCAATGTAATAACTACAATCGACTTGCTAAAAGGATATTGGGCCATACCGCTGGAAGCAGAAAGTCAGGGTTTGGCATGTTTTAAGACTCACAGGGCTCAATATCGCTTCAAAGTGATGGCCTTTGGGCTCCGGAATGCAGCTGCGACCTTTCAGAGAGAAATGAATAAAGCGCTCTCAAAATACAAGAACTTTGCTAGAGCATACATCGACGATATCGCTGTTTTTTCGGAAACGTGGTCTGAACATATGACGCACCTTGACACGATATTTTCAAAATTACGAGAATTATGGTTTTCAGTCAAACTAAAGAAGTGTGACTTTGCAAAATGCCAGATTAAATATTTAGGACATGTCATCGGGTCCGGCAGCCATCGAACCGACCCAGATAAAGTGGAAGCCATCAGAAAATTAGCCGTCCCACAAACAAAAAGACAACTTAAGAGTGTCCTCGGTTTGTGCAATTATTACCGCGATTACCTGCCTAAGTATGCCGAAACAGCATACCCACTGACAGAACTTACTAAAAAGAACAGTCCCGAGAAATTGTGCTGGTCGGAGGAACATGACAAAGCGTTCAACGAACTAAAGAGGGGTCTCGTTGAGGCACCTAATCTTTATACACCCGTTGTGGGGTTAGCATTCACTATTGAATGTGACGCATCTGCAATAGGCATCGGTGCATGTCTATCTCAAAAGAAGGATGAGAGACTATATCCAGTCAGTTATGCCAGTCAAAAGCTCACCAAAACTTAACAGGCTTGGCCGACCATTGAACGGGAGGCCTATGCGGTTATCTGGAGTTTAAAGAAGTTCGAGACTTGGATATTTGGTTCGCCCGTGGAACTTATTACCGATCACAACCCACTGACTTTCGTCACCAAAAATGCTCCCCAGTCTTCCAAACTGCAGCGATGGGCACTGGCTTTGCAGAAATGTGACATTACTATCTCACACTGTCCTGGTGCTAAGTTGACGAACGCTGATGCACTGTCTAGACTGGAAACAACAGACTAATAAAACTGACTGTAGACTTTTTATGGACAATTAATGACTTTTAAGAAAGACTTTTGATAGTTCACTTTTATTTACGCGGCAGCTGTAATTCTATACCATCTATTTCATATTAATTTGTATTCTGTTTCTTATTGTTATTTGTATTTAGTATTATGAAACATTAATTGTATTTTTATATTGCAGTAGCTAGCAGCGAGAGTTTCCAGAAATGGGTCAGGATGTTTAAGTATTTTTTTTTGTATTTCTTTTTATATATATATTGTAGTTATTAATGTTCATTAGTAGTTTAATAGTAAAGGAGGAAGTGTATTGACAATGTCAGTCTGGATTTCAGATTGAAATAGTGGCATACCCCTTTTTCAATCTTAGGTGGGAGGTAGTCATGACTGGCAGCGCCAAAGTTTATGGCAACCCTTTTTTTTTTCGCGTATACTGGAGAGTAGGAGAGACGGAGGGAGATGTTGGCGGGAGGCCAAGGTGTTAAGACGTGTGTGTACGGTGGGCACGGTATGAAAATAAAATATAGTTGGTAAAAGAACGAATATTAATATAGTTTAACTGCTGCTACTGATATTCTTTATATATATGTGTGCACTATGTTTTCCTGTGATGTGTCGTCTTATCGAATAAACTTGTGTTTAATCGTGAAAAATAGTTGCATCCCTGTGTTATGATGAAAGCAAAAGAACAAATGGTATTAATAAAATATCGGTTCTAAATTATAAAAGGCTACGAATGTGAAAGAACCAGAAGTAAAGGGTTTTAAAGGTGTATGACAAACGACAACAACAAAACTTGCGCCTTTACCTAAAACTTTAAATGCGTTTTTCGTGCAGGCAACACAAAAGACAGACCAGGGTGCTTTCACCTCTCTTCTCTGTCACATGATGAAGGTAGGCTGAAAAGAATCAAAATCAAAAGAGTGTCATTGTCACTTTACTTGAATTATGGTTTTTTGCGAAACCTCTGTCTTGAAACTGGCCAACATCATCATTTTTACAATTTTAAACAGATTGACTTGAATATTGCAGAAAATATTCATTATAAAAGTTGCAAGGCAAATATTACTACTACTATCGTGTAACTATGGCAATTTCCATAACGAAATTGAAACATCATCAATAATTAAACAAAATAAAATAAAATAACTAAATCGCAAATTTAACAGGTTTGTAATGGAACTATTGAATACATAATTGATATTTTTTTCATATAGAAATGTTTTTTGTGGTTGTTAGGGGAACATATAAGAAATACATAAAATCTATTACAGTTTTCAACTAAAAAATATTTTAATCTATGTTATGTAACCTGGGGAAGCCCGGATTGAATGGTCTAATTCTAATAATTATTTAACACTAAAACTAAAATGTGTCTCGGATACCTAAAACTAGTGATGGGCATAACGATTATTTTGATTATTCGAATGAATCATTCGGGCATGCGCAGAAGTATATCTGTCAAGCTTAAAAATTTTTTTAATTCAATTGCTACCAGAAATTTTGAAGAAAAAGAAGTTTCTGATTTTAATTAGAATTGGTTTATGCGCCAGATAAAACTATAAAATATGTTTCGTTTACGGTTACTCATTTAAGTATAACGTACATTCAGTTTTTTTGTCACGAAATCTTTATGGAAAATATTTCATGTATCCCATACAGTAAAAGAAGAATTCATAGATGTTAAAATAATAGATATTAATATTAATAGATTTTAAAATATTTATTCATTTATAATCGTAATTATAAAAAAAATCACTGAAACTTTACCTGTTCTTTCATGAAACATTACAGCAAATGGATCGAAATAATGATAAAATTTGATTGTAAATGTACTTGAATATATATATTTTTTAACACATCAATAATTTAGAATAGGCATCAGTCACGAAATCTTATTGGAAAATATTTCATGTATCCCATACAGTAAATGAAGAACTAATAAATTTTAAAATAATAGATATTAATATTAATAGATTTTAAAATATTTATTCATTTATAATCGTAATTATAAAAAAAATTCACTGAAACTTTAACCTGTTCTTTCATGAAACATTACAGGAAATGGATCGAAATAATGATAAAATTTGATTGTAAATGTACTTGAATATATATATTTTTTTAACACATCAAAAATTTAGAATAGGTAGCATAATCTCCGTATCGAAAACTCCGTGCATGAATGTATATTTTAAGCAATAAAGTTATATCTTCGAGAAATAAATATTATTTAGATTTTATAGATCCCAGAAATAATGAAAAAATATCGAAACCAATCTTATAGAAATAACTTCATGCTCGGAAGTTATTTAATTATTTAATTGAGAACTATGGTAACTAATATGCTATGGGTTGCTTATCAGAATTTAAATAAAATAGAAGGGTAAAAATAATTTCTTAAAACACTTTCAATAAACGACACCAAAAACTTTTAATGATTTAAATATAATTATTTTATATAATAAAAGAAACATTCGACCTCTTACGGCTGTAAAAAATAAAAAGAAAGTATTATCCAATTTTATCCTTCTTGACACTATTCTCGTTTATCCTTCCGGGTATTAAGATATTTTTATAAGATCGTTTCCCACATTTTTTTTTCTTTATTTTTGTCGAGTCTTTAAAGACTTCTTTTTTTGGAAAATATAACAATGCTACTAAAAATATGCTTTCTCCTATGGAGTTTTCTTTTTTATACGGAAAAATACTATAAATGTAAGTACTTATGAAAGAATAAAACTTTAATGAAAATGACAAAATTGAAAATCTTTTTTTCAAGTGAAAAAAATTAAAAAGAGATATTATATGATTTCAGATAATAATAAATGTTTTTATGACAATACATATCATGAAATATCTTGTTAAAAAATTAATAAGGACAGCGCTTTGTTATATCTTGAAATTTCCCTTTTCCCGAGACAGACCTTAATTTATATTGACATAATTTAGAATAGTTTTCTAGACAAAATTATTGGAAATTTCAAAATAATACCTAGAAATGTAATAAAATGATTTTTTAAAATACTGTAAGATTTAAAAAATGTAAATGATTCAAATGGTGTTGTTTTATAAAGTATATATTCAAAAGAATAGACATTCTCTTGTGACTGTAATAATAAAGAGAAAGTATTACCCAATTTACTCTTTCTTGACATTATTCTTGTTTATCCTACCGCGCATGAAGTTATTTCTGTAAGATTGGTTTCGATATTTTTTCTTTATTTCTGGGATCTATAATTTTTTTTAAATAAAATTTCTTTCTAGAAGATATAACTTTGTTGCTTAAAATACACATTCATGCATGGAGGTTTCGGTATGGAGATTATAAATGCATATACTTATTAGAAAAAGAAAATTTTGATTGAAATATATATTGAATTATTATTTTATCAAGAGACTAGTCGCTTCTTGCTACCCAATTTTCTCTTTCTTGACATTATTCTCGTTTATCCTTCCGCGTATGAAGTTATTTCTATAAGATTGTTTTCGATATTTTTTCTTATATTCTTTCTTTATAAAATCTTTTTCTTTAAATAATATTTCTTTCTAGAAGATATAACTTTATTGCTTAAAATATACATTCATTCATGGAGGTTTTGATATGGAGATTATAAATGTATATACTTATTAGAAAAGAAAACTTTGATTGAAAGATATATTGAATTATTATTTTATTAAGAGACTAGCCACCTCTGGCGACCAGTTTGGTCTCCCTTAAATGTATGCTAAGCTTTGTATGATGCTACCTAATCTCTCTTTCTATCTGTCTTTCTGTCTCTCTGAGTCTCCTTTTTTATACTGTCTTAACGAAAAATGATGCACACCGAGCATGCTTGAGAAGCGATATATTCTGATTTCATAAAAGGACACATGATTTTATGAAAGTTTCTAATATAAAACGTGCTAAAGATAGCGTTTAACTAAACAATGAACCCTCTTCCTCGAATAAATATTATGTTACATTTACATCATTTAGGATAGATTATGAGACAAAAATATTTTAAAAGGTTTTAAAACTGAAAATTTGATATAGTGATGATGAACTGAAAAAATCCTTATAGTAAATTCAAAACAAATTTTCTTGCTATTTTGAAAATTTTGTTGCTTATTATAAATATTATTTTTACTTATCATACATATTATTATTAAAAAAGTTAAAATTTTTTTCCGGCACAAGTACACAAGTACAAGCTATTTCAAACTCTTAAATAATTATTTACAGATCAACCACAAAGTTCTAATGAGAGCATAATTCCCATTAGAATTCTTTCACATTAATTTTAATATCTACCCTACATATACAATATATATATATATATACAGTGGACTCTCTCTATCTGAACACTCTCTAATGTGAACACCCCGGTATTATGAACACTTTCTGATGGTCCGGCGAAACTCCATAGATTTAACAAAAGATGAACTCTCTGTATTCTGAACACCCTCTAATCTGAACACCCCACTATTATGAACGATACTTTTGATCCCCATTCTAACCCGCCTCTCCGTAAACTGAACGTGTGTTTGCAGTCGGAATGCGGGGAATTCCCGCATCATGGAAATTCAGGAAAATTGTTGCAGAAGAATAAAAGGGTTTGATGAACTCGATTTAAAAATAAAGAAACAAAATCATTTCTAGATTTTAAGATATATCCGATGATGAAATTTGTTTCAATAATTCAGATAAAATCTTCAGTTAACAAAACAAAAAAAAACATTCATTATAAACAACAACAACAACAAAAAAAATCGAAAGAATATTTTTGTTTTTACTGTACGTTTTCTCAACTAACTAGAACATTCTTATATATTTTTGATAAATAAAAAAGTGCAGATATGAAATTGTTTTCCATTTCAGAAAAAGGAAATCATGATAATCAAATTAAAGAAAATGATCAAAACAATCAATTTTTATGCAAAGATATACAAGATAAAATAATGTCAAAAACATGTCACATGATTTCCCCTCTCCCGAGCTGAGATAAAAATAGAAAGATTGTGCAACAGAAATGCCCACTCCCCAATGACAGATAAGAGACAACAGGTGTTAGAGGGAGTGGTTAAAAAAGGATTATGGTTACTTTACTGCATACCTGGTTGGCAGCATTATCGCTTCTGTTTCTTTCTTCCTTTTTGCTCAGCAAAAGAAATTTTTTTCGTTATTTTACTATCGTTGCAGGGAAAGAATCACAACACTTACGCAGATATGTCAGAAGTAAGTAAGAAGACGAAAAAACGGAAAGAACTGAAGCTTTAGGAAAATACGAAGCTGTTCAAAAATTAAAATAAAAAGTTAAGTCAAAGAAAAATTGCATCTGAATTTGGAATTTCAGTTGGTCAAGTCAATGCCATCAGCAAGAAAGAGAAAGAAATTATAGCCGCTTTTGAAGCAAATGAACCTTCCTCAAAGTGTAGAATTTTCGAAAAGAAAACGGGAAATGAGAATATAAACAATCACGTCTGGAAGTTTTTTTACCAAATGAGAACGAAGAATCTTCCTGTCACTGGACCCCTGTTAAAGCAGATTGCTCTGGATTTTGCAGAAAAGGAGAAAATCATGGAATTCAAGGCATCAGAAGGATGGCTGACTCGCTTCAAAAGTCAGTATAACATCGAATTAAAAATAATCAATGGTGAAGCTGCAGACGTAAATATCGACACTGTGGAGGAATGGAAAAGAAAGCTTCCGGATATAACGAAGGATTTCGATGCTGCTGACATTTTCAATGCCGACGAAACCGGCCTGTTTTTCTAAGCTCTTCCAAATAAAACCTTAGCAAAAAGAAGCGAGAAATGCGTGGGCGGAAAAATGTCAAAAGAAAGACTTACGATCATGCTCTGTGCCAGTTTTACGGGTGAGAAGCTCAAACCACTTGTGATCGGGAAATGTGAAAAACCACGGTGCTTCAAAAATGTGAAGATAGCATCACTGACTGTGCACTATAAATCAAATCGAAAAGCCTGGATGATATTCACAATTTTCTCACAATGGTTGGAGGGCATTAACGAGATGATAAAGAGAGAAGGAAGAAAAATTCTTCTTTTTTTGATAATGCCAGATCACATACAAATGTGCAGCTGAGCAACGTGAGCCTGAAATTCCTGGCACCGAACTGTACTTCTACAATCCAACCACTGGATCAAGGAGTAATCAAGACCTTTAAAGCTCACTACCGAATACATTTTTTGAAGAAAATGTCCGTGGTGATGGAGGAGGCAAATTCGGCAACCGAACTAACGAAGAAGGTATATGTCATGGATGCTGTCCATCGGATATCAATGGCTTGGAATGTAGTAACCCCCTACACCATCCAAAAATGCTTCTACAAAGCTGGATTCCCGTGTGAGAATGAGCAATCAAGGACACAGGACCAAGAAGCAACAGCTGTGAGTGACTTGAGGTCAATTCTTCAGGAGCTTCATACTGAAATTGAACCTGGAGCTTATCACGAAGCCGACGGAAGCCTTCCTGTTTGCGACAACATCGTTGAAGACGAAGAGGGTAGTGAATACGAAGCAGAGCCAGAAGAGACCGATGAAACAAGAAGTACGATTAACTTCGAGAAATATGGCCAAAGGATTCCAGACCTGTTGAACTATGCGGCTGAACATTACCCGGAAGCCTTTCCACTTCTTAAACAACTAGATAGCATGTACACTGCACGAGCATATACAATGCAAAATCAGACTAAACTTACTCACTTTTTTAAGTAATGTACCGATTATGTCTTCAAGTAATGTATTGTAAGTATGTAATTGTATATTTTGTAATTTTTTTAATATAACATTTAATTAACTTTTTTTAATTAACTTTTTTAATAGTTTCTAAATTCAGCACCCCCATCTCGGTAACTTGCATGGTTAATCAGGCTAAGTATTCTATACAGTCTATAAACTCAATACATAGTAGTATAGTAGTGCATTTCCCAATCTCCTTCTATAATGAACACCCCCATAATCTGAACACTTTTGGTCGGTCCCATGAGTGTTCAGAATAGAGAGAGTCCACTGTATATATATATATATATATATATACTATAATCTTAATGCAACGATTTTATGTAACGAATTAGTGTTACAATTTTATGAAATGTATTTGTGTAACAATTTTATGAAACGACTGCAATATGAATTCAAATAAAGAAAATCAATTTATGAAGCTTTTAAATTCGTTGATTGTAGAATAATTTTGCTAGACAGAGAGATAAACAGAGAGCAAACAGACAACAGACAAGCAAATAACAGACAAAGAACAGACAGACAGACAGCAGACTCACAGCCCCACTAAAAATAATCTGAAGATTATCTTCAGAAAATGCCACTTTCTTCAGAAATTCTGCAGATTTAACTTTACCTTTAAAAAATCTGCAGAATTTTTAAAGACATTTCGCAGATATTTTGAAGATTTGAAAGAAAGTGGGCCAAATATCTATAGATTTTCTACAGATATTTTTTTAAGATAATCTTCAGATTTTTTTTAGTGGGGAGTACACAGCATACAGACATACAGCAGACAGGGGAGTGACAGACAGACAGACAGACAATTAGAAGACATATAGACATCATACAGGCAGTAGGCAGACAGACAGCAGAGAGACAGTAGACAGTAGAGAGAAAGCAGACAGATGGACAGAAGCAGACGGGCAATAAAGAGCAAACAGACAACTGACAGACAGATAGAGAGACAGATAGACAATTGACAGACAGATAAATAGACAGATAGACAGACAGACAGACATATACAGAGACAGATAGCGAGATAGACAGAGAGATAGAGAGACAGTGAGATAGAGACATACATACCAAAAAAGTACCGGGGTTGGCGCACGAAGAGCGCAAGGGTGAGAATTCCCTAGTATCAATATAAAAGGGAATTTAACACCAATTTTACGATAACCAAAATAAACTTACGCGTTCGCAATGGATTTCGCATTTTACTAATACCCGTTTTAAAGTATTTCTGAACTTTAAAAAATAATTAGACTTTGTACATTTTCAATAATTTTTTTCTATTATTATCCAATTACAAAGTATGTCCTCTATTAATAAATTAAAAGTGTGACCTACAACCTAGAATCGGTAGTTATTAGGTATGAATTGCCTGTTACAGTTTTGCAATATAAATTGAAAATTTAAATTATAAATTGCAATTACATTTGCATGGAAGATAAGCAAATTTAATAAATTTTAAAATTCCGGAAAACGAATCTAAAATTTTAAATTATTCTTTATTAAAAAGAAATAGTTTACAGTACCACGAACTGTCGGTTAGAACGACAAGCAGTATCTGAAAAGTATTTCTTCACTTTAACAGTCATTTCTCAAGTTACGTAATTCATGTTTGTTTTCTCAGCATTTTTTTAAATCTCAATAATTTAGTTATAATGACAATTATTAGTGGGTTAAATTCTATAGAGTATTTTTAAGGTTTTTGGAAGTGCTATTTTATTTTATTATATACTATGAATAAAGTGATCTTTTGTTAACATGTTGCAAAACTCTTTTGTGTTTTCATTAAATTCTTCCATTTTGAATAAATTCGATATCTTTACGTTTTGTATAATTTAAAAATGCTTTTTCTATTTCTCACAAATACCTTACAAATTTAAATAAACAATTATTTTAAAGAATCAAAAACTTTTCTATTTTTAATGTAAGTTAAATAAAACAGATGCACCTCCGAAAATATGATATATTTTAACTCTTAGCATTGTTTTTAAAGTTTATACCACTTTTACGGTTATATACGCAGCTGAAAAATAACTGTCGATTTTAAGTAGAAATATGTGGCATACGAAAATAGGGAAAAAAGCTGAAATAGCATTTACATTTTTTTGCACGTTATTGTAACTTTAAATTTGATAAATGGCGAAAATATTTCGAAGTGACATTTGTTTTTTATGCGGAAAGGAAAATTAATATTTTTTCCATTTTTTTGACAAAATGGTAAAAATATTAATTTCACTAAAAAACGTTTCTTTAATATGAATGTCAGAAGTTTCCCAGAAATTTGATTACTACTTAATTTAAATTGCGCATACTTTTATAGTAGTCCAAAAATAAATTTTATCTTTACATTTTAATATTTTTTCGAAATCGAATACAATCCTTCGAACATTTATACTTTCGATAAAACTTTGCTATTTATGAAATATATTTCTCATTTATTAAAAGAAAGAGAAATTTTCGTTAGCAAATGCAATAATATTTTTGCTTGGTTAAAGAGGAAAAGAGGAGTAAAATCCTTGTTTGTAAGGATGAAAAAAGAATTTATAATAGAAGGGTGTAGATGCAAAAGTCACACTCTCCACTTAACCAAGTTTTTAGAAAAATGCAAAAAACAATTTATTATTAACAAACATGATATATTGGCACAAATATTTTTTTGTGATATATTTGTTGCCATAACAACTACTTGCACATAGTCCTAAACCTGCAATAATTTTGGTAAAGCTAGAATTTAAATTTAAATATGGAAAATGTGAGTTTTGCAGCAAACTTTTATGGTAATATTAGTTACAAACCAAAATAGTTATGAATTTAAAACAACAAGTACAACAACAACAATAAACAAAATCTGAACGTTCGTTTTCATTATGTTATTTTGGAGGGTAATAATCAACAAAAATCAAAACGCAAAAAACATTTATTAAAAAAAATTGTGCAAACATATTACTATTAGACATAGTTTAACATCTTCACTGTCTTTAAACTAATAGAAAAGTGTTTTTACACTATTGTTCCATATACACTATGATAAAGTTTTTGCTAGTGTAGTTAAAGTATTATATTAAAGTATTTATTAGTATACTACTATAATCCAATGATCCTTTGCAAGCCTCTCCTGATTGCTTCAATCGGACAACGTGAGTTTTGCTGCAAAACAGTTGCTGGATAATGTGAGTTATGCATCAAAACGAGATTTTCGATTTTTTTTAGCCTTAATTGGTTTATTATAGTCCAAAACACTATTACAGTCCGATTTGCCTTAAAAAGACGAACAAGGTAATATGAATAACTCAATACCTTAAAAAAGTGGATATCGTGACTTTTGTATTTGTATAAATCAATTCTTGTTTTCAAAATTTTGAGACTACTTTCGGCATCCTAGAATTTTGTCTAACCAAGTGGTTTTCAAACTTTTATGCTTCGAATGACGCTTTAGGAATTACATATACCTGGCGTACCCCCATTTTGTCCCCACTTGTAAGAGTCATAAATAGATAAATAGAAACGAAGAAATTAACTAATGGATACAAATAAAGGTACTTTTATTTTGCATTTAATGTAGCTTTACAGGTAGCAAGTTTTTTAATATGACACGTGCTTTCGTTTTCCCCTGAATATTTGTTCAGTTTTATGTGTTAAGTTGCTGAGGTGCAGTCACATTTCATCTTCTGAGTCTACTGTGTTATATTTTATTTTTAAAACAAGAATGCCTTTTCATGAACTCATTGAACTGCACCCAGTGTCGGCTCGTGACAGTCTTTTTTTTTTTTTTTGGGGGGGGGGGGGGAACTAAATGCATGTCTGCCTGAAACATATATTATTTTCATACCTTTTTTTACAAATCTTTTCCTTGTTTAATGGCAGAAAAAGAAACAGTTTATTGTTTCAATGGTATCCCCAGTTGTAAAACAACTTCTCTCCCGGTGTATCAGTAGTTGTATATCACATCATAGAGGAGCCATGAGAAAAAAAGTTTAAATGTAGCATATTAGCACTAGAAAACTAAAGAAAAGAAAAAGATTCGACTGAGAACTTCATCAGCCAATCCGAAATATGTAAGCCAGCCAATCAAGCTTAACTTGCGTAAAGCAGCCAATCAAATTTAACTTGCAGTATAAGAGTGTAAGGAGGAGGAAAAAGTAGAAAAATGAGTAGAAAATTATTAAAAAATGATAATTACGTAGAAAAATAAGTAAAGGGATGATGAGAATGATGTTCAATTGTTTCAAAAGGAGAATCGTTCGCAAATGGTAAAGCAACAAGGAACGTAAGTCTACCCCATTAAAAAAAATGCAGCTTAGATTGCCATACATTAATATTAGTTTAAATTACAGTTAATATAGGAAAAAATAAAGTAAATACATAGAATTTTTTTTTAATATTAAAGGCAAAAACAAAAAGTATTAGCGCAAAAAAGACTACTCCGGCAGAATAGTAGTATACCGAAGTCTTTTACGTTTACCAGGGCTATAAACTTTGTAATCAGGTAGTTTATAGACAATATCATTGGGAAATTACTGTAAAAAATTTTTGAGAGGAATTTAATGCGGTTAGCCAGTGAAACAGCTTTGTGGTAATTTCTGATACTTGAGTTACGTAGATATCTAGAGCCATTATGGATAATTCTAAGAGTTTTATTGTGGAAGCAAGATAGAAAGTTCATACTAGTTTTACAAGCGAAATATGCATAAGTAGCGATACGGAGTACGCATGCGTTATAGATAAGCATTTTGTTATGAAGAGAGAGTGAGAGGCTGCGTAGAAGAGGTGATAAAGCTTTAGAAATGCCGACGACTTTAGCACGAATATTAAGGATATGTTTTTTAAAGGTGAGGCGTTTGTCATGAACGTATGTTCCATGTATAATGTATGAGACCCAGGTCTTTAGCATTATCCGTCCAGGGGATGGTAGTATTGTTAATAGTGAGTCTATTAAAACTGGCAGAACTTTTTCACTGTAAATAAAATAATTTTTTAATAATAGTGGTAAGAAAATAATAAATTTAGCAGCCATGTATTTAGTGCCCCAAATAAAGCCAGTCACGAGCTGCCACTGACTGCACCATATAGTAGTATGGCTATTGGTACAAACTCTTTGCGTACCTCACTTCTAGAAATTCTGGCACTCAAATCTAATCAAAATCCTGGGACCAGAAATTTGGCTTATACATCAGTCTTGGTCATCCTTAGAACTATTCCTTTTACCACACTTTCGGCGAATATCACAAAAGAAAAGTAATTAATGATTGACAGCTGAATACAACTTATTTTATTGATTATTTATTTATTTATTTCTCTGAGTGATGGCAAGTTGTTATAATTGCCGAAACGTCAATGAGTCTTAATATGGAGATCTGAAAAGTTTGTGGTGTCTGTTTGTCTGTGTGTATATCTCGCGATAACTGCCACAAAAAGCTTCCTGTTTGTCTGTAACAAAATCTTATGTCACAATTTACATATAAAAATTTATTTTTTCCCTGCGAGATTTATATCTATTTTCGAAATCGAAAGTTTTTATAAATTTTGTTTGGAGAAAACAGTTTTGGTGTTTTTATAGAGTATTTAAAAAAATAGCTTTTAACTAATTAAATCCAAATCTATTTCGATACAAGAAGCATGACAAAATCCCCACCCAAAAATGCTTTTTAGAAAGTAAAATATTGTAATTTTAGTTTTCATATCCTCTTTTTGTGATTAGCTCGGTCATCCTTTTATGTACACTATGTACTTATACAGGATACTTTCTAAGATCAATTTAGTTACTGTATCCTCCACCAAATCGGAACAAACAAATAGCTACAGAAAGGATACTATTCCATCATGGAAGCATTTTATACATATTGCATTGTTGCATACATCAGCTTTTTAGTACAGGGCTTAAAAAAATTCTTCAGTTATTCACATTGTTAGTGTTGCTATAAAATGCTTATTTACAATTTAGTTCAAAACATTCACTTGTCTGTATAATGTATAAACATGCTGCGTAATCTTCAGCAAACGATTTCACTGCCAAATGACGTCTTTCAGCAAGTGTTATTTGTACTTTTTGCGACAGTTCTTCAATAGTATCTAGATAGTATCTAGTATTTTTTTCTATGCGGTATTTATATGATCTCGTTTATTATAAAAGTATTTGGTTCAAGATAGGTTTTATTATTTTGACATATTCATAATGATTGTTAAAAATATCATACGAGTTGAAGTTTTTCTAACTGAGGGAAAAAGTGCTTATGCCGATAATCGAACACTGAAACTATTTGGCCTTAATTGTCCATACTTTTCAATTGAGATTCCTGGTACGAAAACTGACAAGTACAATTCAATCAGACAGTTTTTTGTAAATAGCGTCTGGTCTGTCATGTAGATAGCCCAATAGAATAAGCCGCTGGCGTAGGAACTCCATTTAACGATGGAAATGAAGATGTACTTTATTATTTTAACACAGACACACAGATTGGTAAATAAATCATACAATTTGAAATTTACCCAACTGATTGAAAAATCTAACAACTCGTTTCCATCTTTAAATGGAGTTACTTTATCTGCGGCTTACCCCCCCCCCCCCCCAACACTGTGTTCTTTTACTCTTAGTTTTATAAATGGCAAACCAGATGCTGTTGGCAAGAAATCATCTGAGTGAATTGGGTCGGCCGGTCCAAGTAGCTTAATCGGAAGAGCATAGACAATTTAAGCCAAAGAGATTCTAGGTTCGCATCTAGGACGCTTTTTCCCTCAGTTGAAAAAAACTCTACTTGTACAAAATATTTTGTTTAGGTTAAAAAAAGTAATCCGGAAGATTCGTAGTTGTATTATTTGAAGTTAAACACTCTTTTCTTATTCATTTGCTATTCACGGATTTAAAGGTTCACTCTGGTTCGTTAAACTGAAAGAATAATTTCACTAGAAAATCTTTTATCTTTTCAAATAGTAATTAGTTAGTAGGAGCTTCTAAAGCGATTATTTTAAAGCATTTATTAGTAGTAATATCGTTTGACGTCTGTGCTCTTGTAACCTTAGAGGAATTTCAATTTCCTAGTTATAAGTAGCTTATGTTGTTTCGGTTTAAGTCAATATAATTATACAAAACTTTTTAACACAAAAATACTACTAACGCTTAAATAATTTGTTTTCTAATGAATTTGAAAATTACTCTACTTTCAAAATAGTGATTTGAAACAGTTAGAATATGATAATTCCTCATTACAGTTTGTTAAAATTTGAAAGGTTCATTTTGGCTAAATTTTTAAAATGAAACAAAAAGTTAATAGACATTGTAATACCTAGTTTTTTTATCAATTATTTTCATTATATGAGGTTTAAGATTGATTTAAAAAAAGAATCAGTGAAAAACATATTACACAATCATACATATTAGAATTATTCTAATTGATATTTACGGATTTATATTTTATTTTAGGTACTCCATAAGTTCACATTTATTGATTAAAAAACTATTAAGTTTAAGAGATAAAAAATAATTAGATTAAGAAAGAATTTGAATTTAAAATTTTTGTATTTTAAAAATATACTATATAATTTACAGGCCACTATGGGCTTTCAAACTAAAATTTTATTGTACGTTTATCGAAGGATGGAATTATAAAAATGCATTGTACTTACGGAGTCAGCAACATGTTCAAAAATATTAAACAGTTCTTTACCTTATAATTTTATAATGCAGTTTTATGTGCAAATCTGATACGTTATTGTCTGGATAGTATATATTTTTTAAAATATAGTAAAATAACTTAATAATTATGGCACTAAAACTAATATAAATATAAAGACATTTAAGAGAAAAGAGTACACACTTCATGTAAACGCAAACGAATTATATGTTTATCAGTTTTTTAACAACCAGGTTCTTCCTACAAAGGGTATATGAGATTTTAAATTAAGAAAAGCTGGCTAATTTAACAATACTATCTTTTTTACGTTAGTTTTTTAAATTACCATTAATTACATTTTCACTAAGGCAAAATAAATTGTAATATAATGTACATAATATGCCAAGTTCAGCCCTGAACTTTATAAAATCAAATCTGAAAAACGCTTTTTAAACTCATTCTAACAATTAAGTGTATCATATGACAAGTGTATCAATGTTTGAAAATTGAATATCGCAATTGGCAAAGGTCATAATGCTTACCTTTCCACGTTAAAACCTTTAAAGACATGGGCAGCGTACTGAATGCGCCACTCAGTGAAAAAACACTTGTGAGTTCTAAAATAATTATGTGATTAGCATTTGCGCTTCATTTATCCGCTCCCCAAACTCCCTTTAAACCAATGTTTAAAGTTGAAGTTCGCAATATTTTCTGTTATGTTTCATTATTTTTATTGGTAAGTCATCACTGATGTACGGAATATGCCACCAATGTATTTGTGTCATATATTGCATTGTTTGTCTTAGTTAAACTTTTCTTTTATAAATGCGATGTCTATTATTTTTATACTAAGATTAGTCATTAGACACTATTCTTCTTTAGCATTAAAAGTTGATATTTAGGCTTTAAAAGGCGTTGGCACATACACCACACGCACACGCTACAAACAGCTTGTTTTATATTAATTCTAATTAGATTAGTTTATTTTTTCCCAATTTCATACTTATTACTTTTATACTACTACTAGGCATTGCATTAAACAATGATACCTTGAAAAGTTATTTTTTAGGCTTGAAAAACCGATGGCGCATAGAGTGCGACGCCCATGTCTTTATGTGACTAGAAACGGCCAGTATCTTTATGTGGTTAGAAACGGATCGTGTCTTTATGTGGCTAGAAACGGCCCGTGTCTTTATGTGGCTAGAAACCGACCGTGTCTTTAAAGGTTAAATTTCACTCTGCAATATCCCTTCGTGTTTGAGACACTACCCTAGCCAAAGCGATCACCTAGATTTGTCTTATATTTTGCACGATTGCACATGAAGGAATACCGACGTCTGCTGCTTTTTTGTCAAGGTATTTTTTTAATCTAGTTACAAGTAATGCATCTTCATTTTCCACCCTTTTTAACACTTTCCAATATTATTAAAAAGTGTTTATGAATTCGGTTTGTCTGTCGTCTGTCCATGCTCTAACTCACTTAAATATTCTTAGATTGCCTTGAAATTTATATATGTTATTGGAGTTTACTATGGCATGATTGGTATTGAAAATGAGGTGTGTAGCATTTATGGTTATTTTACAGAGACACTCTAAAGAATTCCGTTATATTATGGTCTACTTGGAAAAATCGTTTGCGGCATATTTTAATGATGTTACATTATTTTAAACATATTCAAATTGATACATATGACTGAGGTGCACAACAAGGTGCTTACTGTAGAATATTGTATGAATACAATGTATTGTTCATTGACAGGGAGCCTCAAAAGAATTCCGTTACAATACGGCCTATGGTGAAAAATCATTTGCAGCGTATTTTCAGCACATTCGACACTGAGGTGCACTAAAAGGCAATTACTGTAGAATATTTTATTGCTAGAATGTATCATTCCTTTACAGGGATACTCAAATAAATACGGTTAAACTGCGATCTATGAAATATAATTGCTGGTAGCTCGTTTTCAGTTGTGGTACGCGTTTTTAAACTTAACTAACATTTTGCATATTTATTGAAAACTATAAATTTTATAGATCATATACACAGCTTCTCAAAAGATCTCACGTGCATTTCCGTTTGTTGACGGAAATTATTGAAGGGGAATTTTCAATTGTATTATGTATTTCCTAACTGAAGCAAATTTTAGCATACTGTGTAGTAGACATACAAATATATAGAGCAGTACAGGGCTGCACAAATGAAATCGGATATTTTGTTCGACTATTGTTAGTAATTGCTGAAATTAATTTTTTAATTGTGTTATGCCTTTTCTAAATTGTTTACTTAGTAATATGCGACGATTGATTTGTTACAGTATTCTGAATGTGTTGGAAAGTGTTTCATAATCCATGCTTGAATCATAATTTGTCGTTCTTCTTTAGTTTTATATTCATTGTAAAGTTCGTAATTTTTTAAAATTACTAATTTAAGTCATTTTCCGTTGAATCTTAATTGTTACTTATTATACATAGTACAATGTATTGGAACTAGAACACCCACAGTCAAAGACTGGACATTGATGTGGTACTTGAATCTGTTTTAATCGTATGGTTTCTCGAAAGTCATTTATAGCCAAATCTACGGCAAGTTTACGAAGAAGAAAATTTAGCAAATTGTTTTATCTAGCAGACGACAGAGTTGTTTGCTTCTGCCGTTGTCTGTCATATGTATGAACAGATTATGTGCATTCTACATAAATTAAGGTTTAAAGATTCTCGATCCTTCCTTTCAAATATATGTTGTCTGATAAGAAATATGATCTCTGCAATCGATCCTTTTTTTTTCGCTGATAGGTGATGGGGATGCGAAAATATTCATCACAGACTTAAAACTGATATCCAAGACTTACAGATGGGTGACAAAATAATACGAACACCCATGAAAAAGAGTGAAAGGACAATATCTAGAAAATATAGATGAAGAATTATCCCAAAACTTGAAGCATGTAAACAGCACTGTTGGTGTCATATATGTCCGTGAGCGTTTTTTCAAAAAAATCCATTGGGGACCGTCAACAAATCGAAGAAAAACGAATATCTTTTGAATAACTCTGTAAAAAGTAATGCCCCTTAAGCATTGAAACTTTAGAACATGATTAAGAGGCTTATTGTAATAAACTGTGTTCATTTTCATGAGTACAACATATATACCCGTAGATAAATCAAGGTTTTTATAAAAACAATCCCGAATTTCACCAAGTGCTTTGCTTATAATTTGCAGAGTTCTTAATATAAAAGAATGTTTTTTTTTCCGAAAATATGACTAACAGCATTGTACACAATACCCCGCAATCAGAAATAAAAAAATAATAAATATTGGATGAAAAAAAGGCCAGGTTTAAGAAATAATGTTTCACTGCGCATGCGCGAATGTTATCAAAATGTAATGTGCATAATATTTTACCCGAGCAACGTTTGTGAATGTCTCATAAACATAGCTTGAAAATTCTGAAAGTGGTCATCCCTAGAATAAGCTCGAAATTCGTTGTTCCCAAAAAGAAGCAAAATTATCAGGGGCTGTATCCAAATGATGACAAGTAGACAAATATTTTTTAAGAAATACTTCTGTACTTGTCATACTTTGGATCCAACCCCTTATATTTTTGCTTCATTTTGGTAACAACGGATTTCGAACTTATTCAATAGACGGTTACTTTCAGAATTTTGAAGTATTGTTTTTCAGACTTTCGTAAAAGTTGCTCTACACATTTGAGTAAAATATAATGCACATTATATTTTGATAACAATCGCGCCTGCGCAGTGAAACATTATTTAATAAATCTGCTCGTTTTTAATCCAATTTTTTTTTTCTGATTGCGGGGTATTGTGTACAATGTTGTTAGTCATATTTTCTGAAAAAAACATTCTTTTATATTAAGGACTCTGGAAATTATAGGCAAAACACTTGGTGAAATTCGGGATTGTTTTTATAAAAACCTTAATTTCTCTACGGGTATATATGTTGTACTCATGAAAATAAACACAGTTTATCACAATAAGCCTCTTAATCATGTACTAAAGTTTCAAAGCTTAAGTGACATTGCTTTTTATAGGGTTATCCAAAAGTTATTCGTTTTTCTACAATTTGTTGACAGTTCCCAATGGGGTTTTGGAAAAAAATGTTCACGGAAATACATGACGTCAACTGTGTGTGCTGTTACACGCGTGAAATTTCAGGATCACTCTTCAAATATTTTACTAGATATTGCTCTTTACACCTTTTTTATGAGTGTTCGTATTATTTTGTCACCCATTTGTATTATCTAATTATCTATATTTTTTTTCTTATTTTCATAGTATTTTTTAGGCCTGTAATTTAGAAATATTTAAATTTTCTAAACAACATGAATTCCCGTTTTTATTAGTGTTTAATGGACATATATACAAATAATGTGCTAACTGTGACAGCTGAGAAAAATATTCGCATTATTTTGAATGCATGATATAGTTTAGTTTTGCTAGGAAAAAGAGTGATACCAATGCTATAAAAATATCGTCTTGACAAAGAAAATATTTGTAATATAAAAACAATAATGTCTAATATATTCTTTGTAAAATTTCTAACATTGTTCAATTAGTAATTTGCACACTTATCAGTTCAAATTTAATTGTTATTTATTATACAGTATAGGATAGTCCCGACTTTGATCGTATGGGCTATGTGTCGACCTCCTTGGAAAAAAGTCTTACGCAAAATATCTAATCAAAAATCAGCAATAGTTGTCTTATTCGTCTACTATTCCACAATCGGGTTCATTGTCGACGTTTGAAACGAAATCGCTAAAATAGCTGAAATACGCGTTTAACTAATTTTTATCAGATTGGTTTGCTGTATTTTATTGTTGTAATTTCATTGTTATAATTTCATTATTGTAACTAATGTTGCGACTTTATTTTTGTAACTGTACACTCTAAAATCGACATTTTCAAAACTGAGCTAAAATACTCAAATATCAGCATGTTGCATAGTGAAAATGGCTCCAAATCAAAATTACTCAAGTTTGAAACATGTATATACTCATTTCTGAAAACCTGCACACACTCAAGAATGAAACATCATGTGCACATCTTTGAGTATGTCCATGTTTCAAAAATGAGTATGAACTGACTTCTATGGGCTCATTTTTGATTATGTGCATGTTTTAAAAATGAGTATAAACTGACCTCTATGTGCTCAGTCTTGAGTATATCATTGTGTCAATATTCTGAGTATTTCTGGTATTTCAGAATTGAAAGCATTGTGTCGTCGTATTTGAAACAAAAAGTTTTATAACAAAATGAAACCATCGATTTACTCAGATCTGAAAGTGTCATTTTTCTCAGTGTATTATTGCAATTTCTAAAATCGCTGACCATTTTTAAGTAGATTTGTTTTTCTGAACTTCGTGCTCCTACTTAAAACTGCTGATGAGATATGGCGAAATTACCTAAACATTTCGACCCCCTTCGGGAGGGAATTTTCAAAAATCCTTTCTTTATACTTTCCTAGGTCTTAACAGCAATCTACTGTACAAATATCTTGATCCTGACTTTAGTCGTTTCAGCTGGGCTTTGATGAGTCAGTCAGTCAGTCAGGTCTTTTTTTTTCTAATTTCATAGTATTTCATAGTAATTTTATTCATAGTAAGTTTGCAACTTTGATATATTTATATTTTCTTATCAATATGAATGCCTGTTTCGATTAGTGAGTAATGGACATATATCAAAATCATGTGCTACCTGTAGCAACCCAGGAGAATATTTGCAATATTGTGAATGCATAGTATTTTTTAGTTTTGATATGGAAAAAAATACGCGATACCAATGCCATGACATAGATTGACATATATTGCCATGACATAGAAAATATTTGTCGTATGGTAATAAATAATAATTTCTAATAATTGGACCTTTGTATTTGATATGTCGGATGAAATCTAAATAATCAGTTATATGGGAATTTATTTTTTTATGTCAATATATAACCAATATTGGGAATGCATTTCGTGCATGTAATAACATTAGTATTCCCCCTTATTACTTTTCTACATACTAATAGTAGCCGACAGGATTTTGCCGTGAAATCCATTTCCATAATAAAATAATTTCAAATAAAAATATCTGTTTAGCGAAATAATCACAGAATGTTTATTTAATGTATTCAAAATTTTTCAATTTTTGTTCTCTAGTTTCTTTTTATCTACTCCCTTCGTGTTATAGTAAGGAAAAAGTGTAACTGAGACATGCTTCTATTTGTTATAGAATTGATATCGAATTTTCTTCAGCTGTTATATTTTCAGATACGAAATAAAAAATTGAAAGATATAAAATTCAATCTATGTGACTGAAAAAGCACAACTTTCACTTTGCAGTTATATAAGTATGGTACATGTGTCTCTAGATCGTTTATCTATTATTTTTCAAAAAAAAACTGTAGCTCTGTTTTTTTTTTATTCCAGAGTTTTCAAATAATCGAATTGCAGGTAAAATAAATTTTTAGATAACTACAACAATTCATAACATTTTGTCTAACTTCAAAAATAATAAAATAATTATTTTAATCCCAAGACAAATATCTATTAAATTTTTTTAAAAATATTGTGTTTTGTTAAAGAAAATGAAAATAAAAATATGTTCGAGTAAACTGCACGTTGTTCATAACTCTTATGTGGGGGGAGGTTAATGCCTTTTTATTTAGAATAGCATTTATTGTACTTAATCAAGCGCCTCCTGGCGGCGACTTTTTCATTTATTGAAAACTCTTATTAATAATAAAAAAATGTATTGCTCTGATTTAGACAAAACAAATTCAATTTAAGAAATGTAACATTTTTAACCTTACCCGTAGCGTTTTGTAAACGTTACATATAGAGAATACCGGAAATTTCAAATAACGATTTTCGCAAAAATTAAATTTATGTCCGTAATAAAAGTACATAACCCCTATTCACTTGATGCATACCAACAATCAAAGTAAGTGATTTGTTGTTGTGCACTTGACCAATCGCCCCCTGGCTGGCAATCGGATTCTATGGGCCCGATCACAACGGGGTTTGGATAATTCGACTTGGTTTTCGATCGCGTTACAGATTTTAGTTCCACCTTCCACCACCAGAAGGCGCATTATTTTCAGGAGGTCTATGGGTCTGATTTCGACGGAATTGGTTCTTCAACTCCCTTGATATAATGGGTACCCTTGTCTGATGTTCGTATAGAACAAATTTGCGTCCCCTGGTGGTGGAAGGTGGAACTAAAGAATATGGTGCCGGAGGTAACAGGGACACGTGTCGGAGGTTCCTTCGGAAGGTGGTTTGTTTGGAACAGAGTGCGTCCCCTGGCCGCGGAAGGTGGAACAAAAGATTTTGCAACGCTTGTGCAGCACGCCTATTATCAGGGCTACACTACATACCGGGCTTGCTCATTCTTTATGATGACGTCACAAAAGGTGGCTGACTAGGAGGAAAGACATACAGAGATTGGCACAAAACGAAGGGCGCGTTGCTTTGGACCAATCGCTGGTCGCGGTCAGCCACCATTTGTGACGTTTTGAGAGTGAATGAGCAAGCCCGGTATCTAGTGTTGCCTTGCTATTATACGGTACCGCAGGCAGCGGGAACACGTGTCGCAGGTTCGTTTAGACCAGAATGCGCCACCTGTAAAGGAAAGGTGGAAATAAAGGCGCGCAGCAATTTTAAATGTATAATTTCATACAAAATCGAGTTGAAAATATAAAATCATACAAACTTATGGGTTGTTTAACTTTATTATCACGGGCGCGGGCAACGTTGGGCGGGTCAGCTAGTAATCTAGAAATGAATAAGTGAAATTTTTATTTTAAAACAAATTTCAAAACAGTACATATTATAAGCAACAAACACAGACAAAATTTTGTTGAATTTATAAATTGATTGTTTGGGTCAAATTTCATTGGGAAAAATAAAGATGAAACAGAATGGTGTAAAAATTGCTATTGTTCCAGCAGATTACTTTAATCTAAATGAAACTGCGGAATGAATAAATTAAATGACTGCATGACTGATTTAAATGTACGAAAAAATTATGTTAATTTTTGTTTTGTTTTGAAAAATTTCATTTACAAAGAAAGGCTATTTCAGATAATCAGTGATTTATGTATACTTTAATATCTTGTTTTATCAGCCCAGAGGACATTTAAGTCCTTTTACTGGCACCGAACATACACACACGCATAAATAATAATATAATATAACCAGGAGATTCTGAGTAATCGACACATTGAAAATCTAGTCTCAAGGGGTAGAAAAAGATTTAATATCCTGAAATATATCCCTGGCACTGATTGGGGGGCGGATGCCTCAACTGAAACCAACATCTGTATCACTAATTAGGTCCATTTTGGAATATGGATCTGAGGTTTATTTCTGTGCCTCCTCTAGCAATTTACTAAGGCTTGAACGAGTCCAACTGAGTGCTGCCCGTTTAATAGCTGGCTTACGTCAGAGTTGCCCGGGGGAATTGGCTCTTTATGAATGCGATTTACAGCCACTGAGTTTTAGACGAAGAATAAGATTAATGAAATACTTTAATAAACTCTGTAGCTATGGAACACATAACCGTACCTCTCTGCTTCTTCGTAACTGGACAAACAATCAAAGGCTGAAAAGAAACAGTCCCTTCTCTCTGGCAATCAAACAGGGTTTTATTGATACCAGCGTCGAGGATCACTCCCTAAAACTTTGTATTGACCCTTCTGAGGGACTGCCAAGAGTATACTTTAATACTGAGCTTCTTTCCTACACCAATAAACAACAAGACATCCCAGACTATCTTAGACAAATTGCATTAGAAACCATCAGTACTATTCCATCTAATGCCCTCCAAATTTTCACGGATGGTAGTAAAAATGATCATAATCATTGTGGCAGCGGCATATTTGTGAAAATGTCCTCATCCAATCTCGCCATAAAGATCAGAAATCCGGACCACTGCTCAGTTTTTCGATTGGAGCTACTTGCGATTGAGGAGGGCCTCAAAGCTGCCACTTCCTGTACCACTTATAAAGATATTTGGATTCTAACTGACAGTCGCAGTTCCATACAACACTTACAAAATTGGCCTCACGTTGGCGACAGGACTTCATTATCAGTAATTATCTCTACTGAGAGGACTTTCAAGCTGCCATGACATATTCTTTCAATGGATTCCTTCGCATGTTGGCATTGGCAGAAATGAAATGGCAGATACATTGGCTAAAAAAGGGTCTCTTTGACTACGAAAACTTCCATGACTTTTCTGGAGATCTGTTCAAGAGCCAAATATTCTCTCGACACATCTAGGCGTTCCCCTCCAGTTCATAACTGGTACTGTGGCAAAAAGCCTGGAGGAGCTATTGCTCTTGGGGGTAGTCGTGACCAGCAGTCTGCTATTTCAAGATTTTTGAGTGGACACTTGAGATGCCGTAGATTTGACAACGGTACCAAGATTTTTCCCATTTGCGGAAAAAGCAAGACTGTGCCATCCACCCCTGACCATCTCCTATCCTGTTTGGACTTGACTAGAAGTGAACTTTTGGAGTGCCCTTTCATCGTTTTGGACTTCCTCCAAATTTTGGGGCTCATGGACTTGGTCTAGCCTATTGGCTAGATCGTTTAGGATTAGAAACAACAACAACAAAAACAACATAATTATTATAGTAACTGACACTCATCATAAAAAAAATTAGACAACTTTTAACAGTTTCAAGCATTTTATTAAGTAGGTATGCTAGCTATATAAAAGCCATAGAGTTTCATTTCATAAAAAATCCTAGATGAAATAAATTAAGCAGCACATCTTATAAAAGAGCAATTTCAGTTATTATCACATCCTCATAACACGTATCTGGCTTTTCACGGCGTTCTAATTCATTTATCTGTGCGAGTTCAGTCCAACCATCGGGCGAGATTGTACCGAGGCTAAGGAAAAAGAAAGGCTACCGCGGTGTTTTACGCGTATCTTTTTTTTACAGACCGCCGGAGTCACGTTATGCTCGAATGCACCAATGCAGGTGTACGAAAAGAGCATCACGTCACTCTAGCGGTCTGCAAAAAAGATAAGTGGAATGAACCGTGGTAGCCTGTCTTTTTCGTTAGCCTCGAGAATGTACCATATGACGTATGTATCTGGCGTTTGCTCATGTGACTTCAGTCTGGTGCTGCCATCTGCGGGCGTTAAGTGGACGTTCCAATGTCACTCTAAATTACATGAATAATAATCAAACTTTTTATATGAAGCTGGGTCCTGTTTTAAACGAATAGGCTTGCGATGATAACATTCCATTCGTTTTTATGTCGTCGGATTTGTTGAAATACGTTTATGGAACGGGTTTTGTGTTAAGCGTTTTGTCGTATGTCGTACAAGGATAACTCATGTGAAATATATAAAAAAACGAAATATGAGAAATAAAGCTAAGTGAATTTTTGTTGATTTTATTTGATAAGATGTATTTTATGCATTCTAGAGATTGCTGTAAACCTTTTTTGTGCGCGTATACGTAAATTACTGACCGCTGCTTGAATGAATTTCATGCATTCTAGAGATTGCTGCACAACGAGTTTCATGCATCCAGGGTTTTTCTTCAGTTAATGTACACGAAGCGTACATATATAAGATACTAATTGCTGAATGAATGAGTTTCATGTATTCGAAAAATCAGGAATCTCGAGATTCTCCCCAATCATAATCTGTGTGCTTTGTGGCAGAGAGCTCAATACTTACACAGTTCCTATGAGAATTTCTTTCACAAAGTAAACATTAATTTCTTTTCTGTTTTGTAACAATTTACAAAGTTTAAGCAAGGAGGAAAAAATAGCTAGAAATTGGTAAAAATTGACATATCCGGAAGAAATATTGCTAAAAGGCATATAAAAATAGAAAAATACGGAGGACAATATTGCTAAAACTTGGTAAAAATCGTGAAGAAAATCTTGCTAAAATTTTGTAAATAGTCGCGAAACGAAATAAAAACAATGTTTACTTTGAAAAAGCTTGCTGTAGGAAGTACGCATTCTGATTGGGAAGAATTTAAATTCTACCGTTTAGCGCGCGTCAAAAAAATCGCCAAAATAGGGTGTCTCGCTTGTTCTAGGATTTTGCCATCCTGAATCCTGCCTTGAACGCTATACTAAACTTTTTATATATGAGAAGTAAAAACAGATTTATGATGAAAAACTCATAATTTAAAAGAAAATCATATTCGTGATGATATAAAATTAATCACTACAATTCTTGATAATTTTAGAAAAAAAATGTGGAATATTTTCAGGACAATTATTTCAAAAATCATGTCAGATATGAAATGCATTTGTTAATATATATATATTTTTCTATACATACAATTTAAAAAAGAGAATTTTAAAATTTCTTTTCTTTTCTTTTTTTCGTAAAATTTTATGATTAATATCATTCATTGAATTGTAAATTAAAAGTTAACATTCTCTGAAATTGAAAATTAATAATCCATTTTCACCTTCTAAGCATTCACTGGCAGTTTGAGATGCGTACTTAAATTTAACGTGATTTCCAAATTTTAACTTCATTTATATATTATTTTATTAGAGGTTTCGATGTTTGCTAAGGAATATGACGATTCTTCTTTTATATAACAAAATCACTTGTGGATTTCACTTTTGTAAAATGAAATTTATGCTTCATGTGTTATCTCCATTTAATCCAAGTATAGTAAACCAATGAAAAATCTGCGGTAAAGCTAAAGTTTATGAAAATAAATTCAATTTATTTCACATTCTGTTATTTAACTTTAGCCATGTTATTACAATTGTAAAAGGTATCTTTAATTTAAAACATGCATCCTGAATATCAAGATAGATCGTATAAAGATTAAATTAGGTTATTGTTTTGATTAAATGTTAAAAAAAAGATAGCTAAATAATTTAAGGAACACTAAAATGAACGTAAGGTTTTTTAAATAATCAGTTTTAAGGATGAATGAGATATTTTTTATTATCTAATTTTTGGTATAAAAACAGTTATACATGTTTTTCTTTCCAAAAAAGTGTTTTTTCTTTGTGAGGTTACAAAAGCTTTTAATGCTTATTTATCGAATTATAATGCTTATAATGATTGTTTTTCTTGCTGTAATTATTTGTCTCTTCCGTCATACATGTTGAATGGTAAAAATGTATTTTAAATTGCTGAGTAATAGAAGAAGAAGGCATGTGATAAAACCTGCAACTAATATCCGTTAACACTTTTAAGTATCCAAATCTCTCTAAAGTATTGTCAGGGACATTTATCGCTCATTTGTATATGCTTTTATTTAATTCAACTTTCATCAAGTATATAAAGATGGAATATTGTTGATAGAATATATATATCTATATTTTTAAATTATTTAAGTATATACATAATCGTACAGATGGATTTCTTCTTTTTGTACGGTACTAGAAAACTAGAAAACTGCCGACTAAGTATAATATTGTACTCATCGAAAAGGAATAACACCTGTTATACTCTTTGCCAAAATTATAAAAACATTAAGAAGTGTAAGGAATCATAAATTTTGTACAATTATTAATATTAATAAACATTATACAATATGTATTTACCATAAAAATCAAACAATCTTGATCGCTTCAATATATATATATAGATATATATATGTCACTCACCTCCTGACATTCTATATTTCTATAAACTAGTAAATCTGCAGATCAGGAACCTCAACGTCAGCTCTAAAAGTCATTCTTTTTTAATCTCACTTTTCATATTATTTAGCATCTTACAATCCGCAATTGAATTTTTTTATATTACATACATATTTATAGGCATATAAAATACTTCGTTGGTTTCAAAAATTAGAAGCGTTAAATTAAACACGGTTTATCCAATGATATTCTGAAATTCTTATGAACTTCTTATTCGTGTAACTTTTTTGATTAAAAAAACAAACAAAAAAAAACTTGTATTAAAATTAATTTTTTATTTATGTCAATATAATACAAAAATAATTTATTTTGATAATAAAATATTGCGGCAAAATTGTGCGAGTTAATTGAATTTTATTATTTTGATATTCTTTGAAATATGGTTGCTAAGCAACTAATAAATTAAAGGGCAAAGTAAAAAGAAAATGCATTTTAAAATTTGTAAAAAAATATGAAAATAAAAGGTTTTATATTTCCCGAACAGATGCAAAAAATGTTCCAATAATTTAAACAATTAATTTCTAAATTCTACTGAATGTATCAGCAAATTTTTGAAGCTATTGAATATATTTAAAACCTCCATATCTAAAATTTAGCATTAATAATTTTACATTTAAATCCATTATTTAAATATGCGATTTTTATTTCAGTTAAAAATGAAATTTGAAAATCGTCTGCATTCCCATAGGAAAGCATTATGACATAAACAGAAATGTTCAATATTTTTCGAACGAATGAACCAAATGTAACTAAAAAATATACAGCTAGTTCCGGGTACCTCACCAACATACCCACCAAATATCGACCTAATAGGATGATTTTTACGGCAGTTATGGCGGAACAGACAGACAAACAGACAGACAGACAGACAGACAGAAACCAAAAACTTTTCGCGTCTCCACAGTGAGCCTGAACTGACATTTCGGCAATTGGGTACATTTGTGTTTTCTAGATAATAATAAAAAATTCTTATATTTCCAGATCATAACTATAAATTAATAGATTGATTTTAATTTGATTTTGATTATACGGTGAAGAAATAATTTAGAAATTCCATGTAGATCAATGATTTTCTGGCAATTTTTTTTGAAAACTTCTTACCACATGACTCAACAAAACTCAGCAAGATACTTAGCAAAAAATAAATTTGTTTATAACAGTCGATTAGTTTTGCTTTTACATAGGGATGCGACGCCATATAAAAAGGTAAATTTTCATTATTTTAAATTCGGCGTATTTCTATGTTTAAGTAAATCTTGTTTTTCAATATATATATCTATATTTTTTAATTATTTAAGTATATACATAATAGTACAGATGAATTTTTTCTTTTTGTACGGTACTAGAAAACTAGAAAATTGCCGACTGAGTATAATATTGTATTCATCGAAAAGGAATAACACCTGTTATACTCTTTGCCAAAATTATAAAAACATTAAGAAGTGTAAAGAATCATAAATTTTGTTCAATTATTAATATTAATAAACATTATACAATATGTATTTACCATAAAAATCAAACAATCTTGATCACTTCAATATATATATATATATATATATATATATATATATATATATATATATATATATATATATACATATAACTTTTTAGAAACTGTTAAATGGTTATAGCTTATGGTCATAGCTTTAAGGAAACTACTTAAAAAAGTTACATACATACACAAATGGTACGCTGATATAAATATCATTTGTAAATTAAAATTAGGTAAATTTTATACTGTAAGTAATCTTTGAAAAATTTCTTTAAAAGCAAAATTATAGCTAGGTTGAGATTTTTATTTCACAGCCACAACTATGGTTTTTCTGTTATTTTAAAATTTAGAAACTATTATTATTACTATATATATATATATATATATATTATATAATTAAGAATCTTTTTATCCAAGAACTATCGAGTTCTAATGTAAAACATATACTTTAAACACTACTTTTACACACATTAAAAGGCTTATCTGTGTTACAATGAATAATACACGAAAAAGTGTAATAGGACTATACATAAAATATAATATTTATATCTGAATTTCTTAACGTACATCTATGCCGTTTTACAGCACTGTATGAACTTTCCAATTAAAAAAATATTTAATTGTTTAGCAGAAGGAGAGTAAATATCCGAAATGATCTTCTAAAATACATGACGTTCATATTGTCTTTATAAAAAACTACTTTAAAAACAACATTAAAAGAAAAAGAACTTCTAAACATAGTTTAAAACTCTTTAGTATAAACACGATCACGAAAGAGAAGGAAGATTTTAAGTATGTAATTTATGGTCAATAAACTTTTCAAGAAATAAAGGCACTTTGTGTAATTAACTTTTACATTCTTGATACTATGCAGGCACTCTTAGCTTAATTTACCAATTTATCAGAAGCATTATGATTGGTAATAAATTTAAATTTCAATCGTATTGGGCGAAAGTATACTTTGCCCAACTGGATCACAAAAAGGTTTTTAACATCAAATAAAAAATCTTGAATTAAACTTTTGCTGCTACAGTATTAAACATGGCAATTTAGAAGATAAAAGTTTTTTTGTAATGTAATTATTTATGAGTTGTTAATATTTAAAATTATCTCTCATTTCAACGTTTATATTCCATAGAATTCTAAATTAAAAGCGTATACTTGACTCACTGTGAAGAAAATAAAATATTTTTTTTTGTTATAGTTACAATTTTTTTGTTACATGTTCATGCAGTATTCATCTACACTATTGTACAAATAATTTTTGTTTATGTAAATGAGTTAAGCCGCTTGATCTGTTACGCGATAACTGCCGCAAAAAACATCCGATTAGGTTGATTGTTAGTGGGTATGTTGGCGAGGTACCTGGAATTATCTGTATAGTTTTTGGTTAAATTTTATTCATTCGTTCGAAAAATGTAGAACATTTTCTTTTAAGTCATAATGCTTTTCAATTGGAAGTCAGACGATTTTTTTAATTTTAACATTCGCCGAAAAGAAAATGTCGCATTGGGATCATTGTAAATGCTGAATTATGGATGCAAAATTTACGAAATGGAGATTATAAATTTTTCCGATCACCTAGAAAAAATGCAAATATATTTATTAGAATTTCGAAATTAATTGTATAGATTATTGGAAAATTTACGCATTAATTTGAAAGATGTAAACATTTTAATTTCTCACTTTTTACAAAAAAAATCAATGAATTTCTTTTTTTTCTTTCATTAAATCGTTGCCAAGCAATTATATTTCAAAGAATATCAACAAAAGAAAATGCAAGTGAATCGCATTATTTTGACACGTAATTTTATCAACAAAATAGCCAATTTTCGGGTGATTTAAATTTTGGATATGTTTTTTCTAATGAAATAGATGTGGATTTATTTTAATTACTAAAGAAAGATGACCAAATCGGTTAATAAAAATTATAAAAACGTTGAATATGTAAAGTGAATATAAGTGCCATAAGGAATTTCCATTTGTATAAGTATATTTAATACACGAAATTTTATTCAATTTCAGCAACATATGATATTTAGTGGTTGAAAAATAAGTATTCATTTAAGGATAGGATAAAATCTGTTGTACAAAGAGATGGTTAATCAAATGAAATTACAGTAGTAAATCAGTAAATGCATTCAAACATATATTCGAATAATGAAATATCACAATTACAGGAAATTGAGAATATAAAATTAAAGCAACAGCGGGGTGTTCAGGGGGGCAGAGCCTTCCTGAAGAAAGGTATTCTTATTCTGGAAAATACAGTAATAAGTAATTTATCCTATAATTTCACAAAATTGTGTTTAATGTGATACTTCTAAAATTTCCAGAAGTTTCGAGAAATCTTATATTCTTATAAATGTATAAATAACTTTAAAAAATTGAATTTTAGAATTTCAAATATTATGCCGATTATATTAAAAATTAGTGAGATTAATGAACAATGGTTTGTAGAGCTGACGTTGAGGTCTCTGATCTGTAGATTTACTAGTTACTTTTCGTATCTAGGAATCTCTGAGCTTCATTTGCAAAATTATAAGAAGTCTTCTGAAGGGCATTAACTTTAAATTTGAACTTACTGACAAGAGGAGTTCGGTAAGTAATACACAGATATATATTTTTTTCTTTTGGTGGTTTGAAGCTGATACCTATGTATAGACAATATGAAATTTGGGATGATATGCATAAAGAAAATTTTTCAACTGAGTGAATTTTTCAGTATTTTTTAGGGTTTTTGCACGCACGAGGTATTTTTTTCACTGAAGTTATCTTCTCCAATATAAAGTCACATGACTGTATATTGGTGTTCTTTCGTGAAACTGGTTGTTAATTAATGACATTTCTAAAATATTTTACGTCAAACTAGTTTTCGAATAGCTAATTATTAAACCATACATTTTAGAAGTATAGTTCCTATTACAAAAAATGTTCTTCTGATTTTTTTTTCATATTAAAAGAAAATCACTTCCAATTAGTTGTTTTTGTAAAAGTTGCAAAATAAAAAATTTTATACGATCATTTTGTCTTATATATTATTTTTATGTCTTATAAAACTTTCTCCATGTTCTAACAAGCAAAACAGAAAAGTTAGATGATTGAACCACCAACCTTACCAAGTTATGATATAAGATAGCATGGAGTATGGAGAAAGTTTTCTAAATATATTATTTAAGGATACATAGAAACAAAGGCCAATATCAAAATTTATGTTTCATAACTTCTACGAAAACAATACTACAAAGGAAACATAATACGACAACAAACGTAACGTAAATGGGTTTTTATATGATGAAAATAATATCTGAAGCTTTTTTGTAAATTTAACCACATGTCTAAAGTAATTGTACATGAATTAGTTATTGTATAACTATAAGAATGAGCACCATATATAGTGAAAAAAGAAATAGAGATGCCGTTAACTAAGAACAGCTTTAAAGTACGAATAATAAGAAAAGCGAGAAAATGATTTCGGTAAAATGATATATGGTATACTTATAAAAAGATTTAAAATGACTAAAAATTCAATCAGAGATAGCTTTTCATTTATGCTCACGAGCAAAAACTTCATACCCAATTTTTAATACTTTCCATCATAGTTGAAAAGTGCTTATGACTTCGGTTTGTCTGCCCGTCAGTCCGTACTGTAACTCTCGTACATAAATTCTGATTGCCCTGTAACTTTTATATGTTATTGTCGTTTACTATAGCACGGTCGCTATTGAAAATGAATTGTGCAGCATTTCAGTTCACTTACCGAGACAATAAAAAGTATTCCGTTACATTACGGTCAATGGAAAAAATCGTTTCAAGTCCATTCTGATTATGTTAACCATTTCAAAAAATAATGTAATTGATATGCATTTATGAAGTACACTAAAACAGGTTTTCTGTAGAATATGGTGTGCAAAGCATTTATTATACATTTACAGGTTCACACAAAAGAAAAAATCTGTTACATAATGGTCTACGGAGAAAAATCGGTTGCAGTGTGTTTTGAGGACGCTACATTCAAACATAATGAAATTTATACGCATTACTTAGGTGCACTATAAGGTGCTGACTGGAAAGTATGGTGTGCATTGCACTTATCGTTCATTCAAAGTACTTGCAGTCATAGTACTGACAATGAGCGATAATTGCTAGAATTGCGTTTTCAACATTGGTTTGCGTTTTTCTATTTAATTCAATATTTTCATAGTATGTGGTGGGTAAAAATTCTGTGGACCATATACACAAAGGAATTCGTAAGTATTACAGACTATAGTAGTAAATTGCTTAAGGATTGTTTTTAATTGTGTTACGCATTTTCTTGCTGAACTACATTTAGTAGACTAATATAAGTTTGTGGAATATAAATACATTTTTATATAGGGCTACGCAAGGAACAAGATACATGGTCGTTTATGGTTGGTAATTGCTAGAAGGGCGTTTTAACTCTTGCTATGCGTTTTTTACCTGGATAAAATTTTAGCTTAATATGGTCTGTGTACAAAAGTATTTAGATAATAAACAGTTCTGAACGGATGAATTCGAGTGCATTTCCATCTATTGGCGAAATTTGCTAAAAGAGAAATTTCTATGTGAACTAAATTTTATCAAAGTATGTATGCTAATTTATAGATGACATACATGATAGCACAAAGTAATCCAACTATTTTTTTTTTACTATGGAAGTTAATTTCTAAAATTGGATTTTTAAATGTATTAAATATTTTCTAAACTTTTTACTTACATATCCTCTATCATCTTATTTAACAGTAAAGCTTCGTAGTAGTTTTCGGGATGTTTGTGAAATGTTCCATAACCTTGATTTTCCGTTCTTGTTTGTATCTAGGTATGTTCTTAAAAAAAAAACAATGTGTGAAAACTATCAGAATGTATCACTTGCAAAACTTACTTTGTGAGTAAGAATGAAGTTTCACAATGCGATCGCTGCAATTATTTCTAAAAATATCAGCTGAAAGCCAATGTTTTCAAATTTATTTAACAAAACAAGGAAATGGTATTTTTAATGAAAGTTTATTTAGAATTTAAAATTATTAAAGGATTTTAACATAAAATAATAATAATAATAATAATAATAATAATAATAATAATAATAAATTCTTGCACTTATTTATTTCTTTGCAAAAATCAGCTGATGTAAAGGCGAATATTCTTTTCTAATGTATTTTTCAGCTGCAATTCTTTCTAAAAACATCATCTGAAAGCTAATGTTTTCAGATTTATCTACCAAAACAAGGAAAGGTTATTTTTAATGAAAAGTTTATTTAGCATTTAAAATTATTAAAGGATTTTAACATAAAATAATAATAATAATAATAATAATAATAATAATATTAATAAAATCTTGCACTTATTTATTTCTTTGCAAAAATCAGCTGATGTAAAGGCGTAAGTAAAGACTTTTCTAATGTATTTTTCAGCTGCAATTCTTTCTAAAAACATCAGCTGAAAGCTAATGTTTTCAGATTTATCTAACAAAACAAGGAGAAGGTATTTTTAATGAAAAGTTTATTTAGCGTTCAATATTATTCATGAGATAGCTAAATTCTATATTCGTAATAACTTGAGTAAATATTGCAGTACAATATTCAGATACTTTGTAAAACTGTGTCATTTGTATACTTGTTTCATTTGTCAAAATATGTTCTCTAAAATAATGATGACCGTGCTAATTAGCACACTAACGTATTATTAGTAGATAACAATATTTTTATGAAACGATTCATTTTTATTAATTGATATTTTGAAACATATTTTTGTTAACTTTCTAATTTAGATATATTTATCCCTAGGGTTTACAGAATCAGCACAATTTTGTTTTTTTTTAGGGGCAGCCGTAATTATATAAATACGTAGCCCCTATAGTCGTCGTCTGGTCCGTCCGTCCGTCTGTCCACAAATAACAGCTCAAAAACTACCCAACCGAATGGTTTCAAATTTAATCTATATTACCATCGCAGAATTTTGTCGAGTCATTTCAAATTTTATGAAAATCGAATCAAAACTTAAAAGATATTAATTAAAATTTTCTTTATTCTATTAAATCCTATCGCACGTAATCTATATAATAAAAGCACAAGTCATGTGACTGAGGAAAACAAATGCGGGCTAACTAGTCCTTTTTTCATATGCCAGGCGGCCATTTTTATTCAAAATTATTTTTTTAAATAAAATTGCATAAAAGTTACATTTTTAGAAAGATCGTTCACAAAAATTGCTTGTTTGAGAGATGAGTTACATTAAAAAATGTATAGATTCTGAGATAACTTCAGTGGAAATTAGGTTAACAGTCGAATATCTCAATCCATTAGAGAAAATAAATACAGGAGCTTCGTTTTTATGAGTCATAAAAATATTAAACCATGGAGGTAATCATTCGCAAAGCAAGATCTCCATGGTGAATTTTGCAGCTCTGTTTGGTGTAGAAAAAAAATTGCCATTTGTAAATGTGACATGCGTAATAAGAAAAATAAAAGGCATGCTCATTTCGCTCATGGCAGACGAAATAATTCATTTCACTGAAATAATTAGGATATTTTTTTTTACATTGTGAAACTAGCTTTTAAAACGGACGCACCTCACATATGTCACGTTTAACATACAATTTCTAACTTGTTAAATTCAGATTTAGCATATTTGCTTCTATTCACCCACAATCGAAAACTTTTAGAGTTAAGACAGGGTTTCTATGTTTGTTTTATGATCCATATGGTTTCTTACAATACCCTTTTCCGTTTGGCAGATTACTTCAAATTCACCATGTATATTTTTATTCGCGTTTTTTATTATTAATAGAAATAGTCTGAAGAGATATGCAGATATTACTCTGCCTTTGTCGGACATCATAGGAGGACCCCTTGTGACGACATTATACGTTTTTTGTAAATTAGCTATATTCATTGGGGGCATAAACATCTAGGGCTAACGAAACCTGTCACATAGGCTGCCACCAAGTAATATTAGAAACAAATTATATGTTGGATATTATAATTTACAATATTAAGCAACAGATTACAGTGTTAGATTTATTTCACCAAAAATGTGGCTTGGCACTTTCTTGCCCCGACCCCCTCATATAATAACAATAAAAAAACTTGTTTGCAAGGAACACGATTCTGCTTTATACGGAAAGAACTTTAATAGCAAGATTCTAATCGTTTTTCTGATTATGAAATTAGATTATTCAGTGTTTTTCATACGCAAAGGCACAAATCAATGAAAGTATTTGGTGGCGCATGATATTCTCAAGCCAGGCCTGAACTGTTTACTAAATACTTTTTATATGAGAAATAGGACAAGTTTACGACTATAAACTAATATTTTGCTTAGCTAAAATATATAATTAATCATAATAATTCTTGAGAGGTAGAAAAAATATGTAATTAAGTCAAAATTGGTAATTAAATATTGACTAAGACTTGGTAATTAATTAAAAAATTATGTTGGATATAAAATATGTTTATTTCTATACAATTAGTTTAACCAAATGATAGGCCTGAAATGTTTACTAAATACTTTTTATATGAGAAATAGGACGAGTTTACGAAGATGAACTAATATTTTGCTTAGGTATGATATATAATTAATCATTATAATTCTTGAGAGGTTTAGAGAAAAAATATGTAATTAATTCAAAATTGGTAATTAATTCGTGGCTAAGACTTGGTAATTAATTAAAAAATTATGTCGGATATAAAATATGTTTATTTCTATACAATTAGTTCAAACAACATACTTTTAAAATTGAACAGCTTTGCTTTTATTCGTAATATTTTCTGAATAATATCATAATTTGAATTCTAAATTATCAAAAATCCCTTGAAAATGAAATAACGTATAATGTATCTTGAAGTTGCTGTCATTTTAAGATGCGCATAATGTATTTAACTTAATCTCCAAGTTTTAACATCATTTTCTAATTGTTTAAAAACAACACAAAATGTCACAAAAACATATATGCATCATTTATTAAAAACTTTTACTTTAGGTGTTTTAAAAATATACAAAACTGCATTTCACATTAAAAACATAGCGCTTTTGAGCCGTCCTGGCTCATCATCAGGGTTAAAACATCACCACGCAGATACACACAAAAAAACACACAACTAGTCTGAAACACTGTAAAAACATCAATGTCTGCTGAAGACAAGGTCAAACCATTATAAACAGGGTGGGAAGCATAGGGAGGGATGTGCCAATCTTATTCATTCTTGAACTATCTGTAAAAGCTTATACCATACTTTAGGGATATTGTACGAAACTGAATCATTGCATGTTTTATTTTTCCTGGTTAAAATTTCTATTGATTTACTTATTATTGCTTCATAAAAAGAGGATGTGGGTTTAATAATTTTAGCGTTATCAAAATCTATTATAATCGACTGCTGTTGTTTTAATCTGAAAAGGGCCGTTTTACTTCTATTATACTTGACATCTGCAATATGTTCTTTTAACCGAATTTTAAATTTCCTTAAAGTCATACCAATGTAGTCTTTAACTTTATAAGATTTTATCCTATTTTCAACTATTTCCATAATAACTGGGATTCTATAAATTCCTGCTAAATCTTCAATCGGTATGGGATCAATCTTCTTATGTAGTAACGCATTCAATTTAACTGGAGGGGATGCTACCAAATTTATTTCATATTTCTTTAAATTATATTTTAATTTTTCAAAAAGTTTCGGAATATATTGGAACTTGTAAAATTTAGTTGGTTTTTCTGTTAATTCTTTTTGTTTTTTACCCTGATATTGATATTGACAAATTAACTTATTAATTAACCTCTCTGAAAAACCATTTTCATTTGCTATAATTTTAACTCTGTCAAGTTCCTCATTGATATAACTATCAGTACACACTGAAAATGCTCTATGGATGTAAAACCTATATTCAGCCAGTTTATAACTTAAAGGTGATGAAGCATCTCTGGAAATAGTATTATTTGACGTCATATTTTTCCTATAAACTGTCCGATCTATTGTTAAATTACTGTTTTTTATCAGCTCTACATCAAGAAAAGGTAAACGATTCTGTTTTTCTAACTCCAGGGTAAATTGTATTTTTGTATCAATTTTATTAAGTTTAACCACAAAGTCCTTCAATAAATCTATACCATGCTCCCATATAATAAAAATATCATCTGCATATCTACACCAATATGCAGGTCTTTCACTAAAATCATTCATAACCATATTTTCAATGGGTCTTAATTTAATCTCCGCGCATAAACCTGAAATGGGGGAGCCCATTGGAGCACTATCCTTTTGCTTATAATAAATATTATCAAACTGAAAAACGTTATTGTTTTTAATTAGATTAAACCCGGAAATAAGTGTATTTTTTGTGCTCACGCTAAAAGAATCATTACCATTAATAGCTTCTTTCACGAACAAACCTACATCATTCATATCCACAGATGGATATAACGATACTACATCCAAACTCGCAAAAATGCTGTTCTCAGTAATCTGAAAAAGTTTTACTTGCTTAATAAACTCCATTGTCGATGAAATGACGAACTCTGACTGAGGGAGGATAGTTTTTAATAAGACAACATATGCCTTTTCTAGATAATATGTAGGTCCTATACATTTAGTTACAATTGGCCGAAGAGGGTTTCCTTCTTTATGATCCTTTAAGCGTCCTATAATCCTTGGGGTAACTGCTGTTTTATTCATCCTAATCATGTGTACCATTTCATTTGGCCAACTTCCATTATTTACAATCTCTTGTGTTTTCCTTGCGATCAAATCAACTGGCTCCTTATTCAGAACACTTACATTTAAATCACTTATACAAATCCTCATTTTCTGTATGTAATCTTCTCTATTCATTATAGCTAATTTATTTGACTTATCTGTCTGCAATATAATTATATCATTATTTTCACGAAGTTTTTTAATAACTTCATTCCTGTCTTTAACCAATTTCATGCGTTTTAAATTACTTGACTTTCCTTAATCTAATAATAAAATTCCTGATAATTATTTCTACATCGCTTATAATTTCGCATGCAAAGATTTTAGTAAGAAATATACTTATATTTATTTTGGAACATTCTCCCACAGATAGTTCGCCTTGCTTTAAATACGTTTTGTTAAATATGATGGTGATATCAATGTACTAGCATTGTAAATGGGTTACTCAAGATTTGAAATTGATAAATATTGCTTGCTATTTGCATAAAAATGTCATTATTGTAGTCTATAGAATTGATAAGCAGATAAAAAGTTCATTCAAAATTTAGGATTAAGTCCATTTTATATTATATCTTAAGCTTTAAAAATTTCATTTGAAATGTAAATTACAGTCAGGAAATGATTTTATTTCATAATCAATTACTAATATTATTTTTCAATTAATATTAAAATTCAGCAGCAATTATTTTATTTTATACTAGCTGAATCGCCCAGCGTTGCCCGGGCCCGTGATAAAACATTAAATAACCCCCAAATTTGTATTATTTTATATATTTTATCCGATTTTGCATGAGTTTATATCTTTAATGACAAAATTGAAAAAAAAAAAACATTAACTTTTTTTTCACGTAGGAACGTTATATGGTCTTAAAAATTAGCTTTGTTGTCCAAACCCTTTGAAAATTTTAATAGTCATAAATATAACGGTGTTACAGCCCGTGTAAAAGTTACGTCAGAAATATTGTTATCTGGTTGTAAAATAAGTATGTTTTTTTTTCGCGTTGGGTCCGTTAACTTAAAAAAAATACTATTCGTCGTACGATCTCTCTGAAACTTTAGTCGTCTATAATTATAAATGTCTTCAAGTCCTCTTTAAAATTATGCAAAAATATATGCATTTGAAATAGTGAAAACGTTACCTCTAAGCCGAACGTGACCGCGAAAAACTTCCCGTTATATTGGGTTTTCTCCGAAAATATCTCAAATTTTATATTTTTAAAAATACTTGTTCTCGTCCGACCACTTCGAAATTGTTGTAGGTAATGTAAATCTGTTCTACCGAGATGTTCTAAAAAGATTGCGTCGAAATACGAACGTTTAGTACTCTTTTAGCGTAAGGAAAAAATCTTCCCATTAGGTGTGAAATGACCTGCGTTCGCCGGCGTTTTTGAGAGAGTTAAAATCAGTATGTAAAATATATATATATATATATATATATATACCGACTATTAGAAGAAGGTTTCAGCTCTAAGACCAAATGCTTGCTTTGTCTGTATCTCTAAAATTGTGCTATTGAAGGGCGTTGGCGTAAGGGAGAAAACATAAGCCCATGAAATCGACCCTTTTCCAAAAATGTTTTTCAAAGGGTTAACGTATATATATATTTAATACGGCATTGGAGACGTAAGAATGCGATCTTTCAGAATATTATTTTTATTTTTAGATAACTAAACGGTTTAGTCGATAGAATTTAAAACAAGATTGCTAAATAAACGTATTCTTCATGTAAATAGTGCTTCATTCTGGTGCGCTGTGCCAATCGGGTTCTGGGCATGCGCGAGTTCTGAAAGCCGGCTCGCAAAAATAAATAAATAAATAAATAAATAAAAATAGATCAGTTATTCACCAATTTTAATTAATATTTTTGTTAATTTTCAAAGAATTGAAATTCTGAGACTCAGGTGCACCAGGCCAAGCCTTGGACAATCCACACCTGAATTTTCAGACTTCTAGGTGGTCTAGATTTTGCTAGCGATTGCAGACAAACAAACACACAGAGCGAAACTTTCTTTTATTAGTATAAATAGCCAAGACTTTCCTTTCCTCAAAATCAAATTATTTGAATTATATTCTGAAAAATCAAGTTTAAATAGTACTTTAAAACAAAATACTCATTGAAAATACTTCTGTTATAGTAATTATTAAATGAAACATTATAACAGTACCTATAAAATTATATTTATATATGAATTACTTTATATAATGTAAATTTTATGCCGCTTTACAGCTCTTAAATTTATTCTCGGTAGAAAATTGAAATATAAAGTAAAAAGTATTAAAGCAAAGCGTAAGTTTTCTAAATGATCGTCTAAAAAATATTATCCTTAAATTATCTTAGTAAGAAAGCACCTCATAAAAACGTAACACTTGAAAACACCCTAAATAACATACTAGTTTGAAATTCCTTAGCATAAGTGTGATCCAAAAAGAAAAACCAAGTTTCAAAAATGTAATTTAGAGTCAATAAAAAGTTGTACCAACAAAGGCAGTTTGTGTAATTAACTTTTCCATTCTTGATTCTATGCAGACACTCTGAGCTTCATTTACCAAATTATAAGAAACATTCTGAGGGGCATTAAGTTTAAATAGTAAGTGCACTGGATGAAAGCAAACTTTGCACGAGAGGATCACCACAACGTTTTTAACATCAAATGAAAAATTCATGTATTAAAATTTCACTGCGTAATTGTAATAGATTATGTTTCATAGGTCAAGAGATTATCTAACATTTAAATTTTTTATTAGAAGATAATATTTAGAGTACTCCCATGTTCATAGTGTCTTCGACGCTTGTATGTATACAGTGTTTACCAAAAAGTTTAAAACACCATTTATTTTTCTATCTGCAGGAGATATGTAGGCAACGTTAATTGAAAATGTATTCAAAATTAGGTAGGAAATAAGATTATTGAAATAAAATGCCATTTCAAAATAATAATAATAATGATAATAATAATACAACCCCTTTTAGTCAGAAGTGGTCAATAAGAAACATTTTCCCATTTATTGATAAAATGTATCATTACATAAAACAGCTTAAATTCATTTTTTAAAATTGGAGAAGTTACGTTTACATAAGAACTGGCCATTGTAAACTGGGACCATTTATCAAATTAGAAACTTAAATCTCGCGACATTTTGCAAGAAAAAGGTAGCACAAACAATGATACCTATCCAATTGATCTTAAACAAAGCATAATCCGACGTTTGTAGAATTAAAAAAAAATAATCATTTTAACACAAAATATTAAACTTTGTGAAAACCGCAACATTTTTTCAGAAAATTGAAATTTCTTTGAAAATATAGAAAGGAAATCATTATTTTCTTTGACCGAAATAATGATATTTTATATTCGGAAAACATCAGCTGAAATATCATATACATATACAAGGTGTCCTCAAAAAGTTGAAACTCGCTGCAAAATTTTTTCTATTGGAGATACGTAGGAAATGCAAATTGCAAAAGTGTTCAAAATAAGAAAGAAATTAAAGTTATGGTGATGAAGTAGTCTTGTTATTATTTTTCAAAAATTTATGCTTTTTAAAAAATTATACCGTTTCTGTACCCTATAGGCTATATTTAGAAATATTTTCTATATGTTCTGACAAGTAAAACAGTAAAATAGATATTATTTTACGTCCAAAAGTAATCGATTTATGTCACTTTTTATTTTATGTAATTTAGGAGCTTTCCGACAGCAAAAAAAAATCGTCTCTCAAAACACCGTCACATAACCAATTTAAGCTCAAAATTTTAAGAAATCCTGCAATCAAAAGAAAAAAAATTACCATATAACAGAAAACTTCTTCAAATCACCGAGCTACCAGTACTTTTTGCGTTTTTTGCGAAATTGTGGAAGAGTGTGAAAAATAAATTTTGCATTGCAATGTTGGCATTATAAATGAACAATAAAAAGTCACATTTATCAATAATTTACAGTCATGAATCATTTCAACTATGGATTTCCGTCATAAAGCTTTTTCACAATATTGATAAATAATGTATTTCGCTATAAATAATATAGAATTACTTGAAAAATAAAATTAAAGGGAGAAAAAAACATAGAATCATATGATGCAATTTCTTAAAGAAAATTGTTAAAATGTATAATAATGAAAATACTTACAGCTTTATTTTAAAAGCAGTTTGGTAGAGAAAATATATTTTTACATTGCAAGAAAAGAGCAAAAAATTAAATGCAATTTTCCTCTTTTGAAATAGTAAATGTCATTATCCATACATAGAATTCGTTCGGCTACTTATGTGTGAGTATTCTAAATTTCAAAAATATGCTAGGCCAAACCACAGAATTCTTACGTAATATTGAGAGTAACAGCAACGTCCCCTACTGAATGTACTCCTGCGTAGCATTTATCGCTGATTTAGATGTTACAACAATGTGTTTAGTTACATTATGGTGTAGGAGCAGTAGTTCTTTATCATAGATTGTAATGTTGTTATAATGCTTCGTACATATATAAGAGTGTATAAGTTATATAAATACATTATTGAGATATTTCTCTTTTCGTAACCTCAGTTAACGAATTTAGAGTACTGTATAATCAAAATATGCAGAAACATTTCGATATAACATTGAAAATTTTAAAGTGTGCTGCTTTTTAAATAGCTAGACGTTCTCCCTAACCTTTTTTAAATATAAATTTAAAAATGTCAACTCCTTTTCAAAAGGCTATTTTCAATTTTCTCTTTGATAATTTAGCCATTAAAATGTATACTTTTTTTTTCTGTATTTTACCGACTGTACATGAACATTGAAAATATTTTGATTATTTTAGGATGGTTACTCATAGATCATTATTGTCAGCACTTATGTGAAAATCCTAGTTTTTCTCGTCCACTGTCTCTCAATTTTAACGGAAAAATTAAAGAAAAATTAAATACTGAAATTAAAATTAAATTCTTTAGTGAATACAATTTCTAGTATTTTACATGGAATGATTGCTTGTTTTCGTTGAACGTCACTTGTTTACCCCAATCATATATCATTGAATGAAATATTAATAGATATAGAAATTATTGAAATCTTGCAGACCTGCCCGAGGTCTTCCTACATTGAATAACAATATTACAAAAACCTAAAATTATCTTACCCTTTCAGAAGTTCATTTAAATATATCTCGCTACGCTGGTCAGTGTTTTCAAACGAACGTTTTTCGACGCGCCGGATAATAATAAAAAACTTTAAAACCCGGAGGTTACGTGCGTCGTGATAGCAATGGTATTTAGCCATAAAATGGTTACTTAAGAAACCAACACTGGAACTTTTCCCTCTTTTTTTTCGATTCGTTTCAGAAGAGAATTGTTAACTATTTCATATTTTTGATTTTTTTAAAGCGGTTAACAAAATACTCCTTCATACAGGGTAGAAAATATACGGTTGGATGGATACGTTTAAAGATCAAAAACATATTAGTTGATAAAAAATCAATTTCTGATGTTCGGCAAAATGGGGACTTGGAAAAACATCACGAAAAATAAAAAAATCGCTTTACGAATTTCGAATAAACTTTATTGAAAAAAAAGAGAATATTGTATTTACTATATCAGTCTAAAATATTGAATTTGCATTCCTTTTATGAGTGGTAAAAATAGCCGATAAACTGAAAAATAGGGAAAACTGCGAATTGATCCTTTCCAAAATTTGATCCTCAGGTACATTCAGTCCTGACTTTGTCTATCCGGAAACAAATTGGCACAATTCTACCTGCAACAGATTTATCTAGACATTATCATAAACAACAAACAGACAGACAGACACTCGCACACATACACATACAAAAACATTAATTTTTAAATATAAATGTATATGAAGAATTTTTTTTAATATCTAGGAAACAAATACTGTGTGAATTCAAGATTAAAAATAAAATTTTTAAGCATCTTATGTTATATCTATCTTATTACATCTGAAACAATCGGTATATTTTACAAATGTAAAACATTGTATTTAATTTAACATGCTTTTAGCTTATGAGTTCAGTTTTATCTAACAAAACATGGAAAATATGTTTTTTATGAAACATTTATATGGTTTTTCAAATATATTCGTGTTAGAGCTAAAATATATGTTCGGAATAACTTACGAAATTACTGAAGTATTATGTTCAGATACTTTTAAAAAATGTGCCATTTGTTAAATTGTTCCATTTGTCAAAATTATTCTCTGAAATAATGATGACCTTGCTAATTAGGAGACAAACTTATTGTTAGCAGATAAAAATATTTATTTAAAACAATCCATTTACATTAAATGATATTTCCGAACATAGTTTTATAAAAATTAAGTTATAATTTAGAAATATTTCACCCACTAACTAGCGCTAATTCTAATCAGTTCTTGAAAGTTCGTATATGTTTCAATTTTCTGTTTGTTATAATTATTGAGATTTACGACGTTGTCACAAATAGTAAAGTTTACATAAATCAGCCATTTGTTAAATTATAACTTATATTTATGTAAAATTTAAAAACAAAATTCAAAAGTTAATTTACGGCAAGTATTTAGGAACGGTTTTCTAAAACTGAATACTTATTCAATCTATTTATGTCCATTTGATAAATGAAGAGAATTGCAATAAATCGCGCTGATATTTTCATATACAAGGGGGCACGGGCAACATTTAAATAGACAACTCAGGAGTTATTTGCTTTTCTTGTGTCACAGAACTTTTCATGACCGAACCTGTTTTATTTGGACCACCCACCATACACATGTATTTTTCAATACTGTTTTTAAAACTCCAATTGTGTGAAATTAAAGTTAGGAAAACATTAACAAATAGTTTTAAAAAATATATACATTTACAACAAAATTTCACACTTTTTGACAGAATTTAAGGTATTAAATTTTTGTAATCAACCATCTTACCCTGCATTCACATTTTTAGTCTTCAGTATAACTAACTATTATTCATAAAGAAAAGAGCTGTTTAGTCATTATGTTATTATCTTAAAAAATTATTTATTAACTTTTCAATTGCTTTAAATTTTTAATGTATATAGTTTACAAAACACCTACATTTCTTTAGTTATTCCTGGTAACATATTATTGCTATTATATCTCAGCAACATTTTTTGAAAACATACATTGTTGCTATATGAAAGTTCATGGTAAGAATGTTCAACGTAAAATGTATTGAATAACAATATCGAGCAGAAAATCATTCACACTACATGCAAACGTTATACGCACTTAATTTGTATGTAAAACGCTACATTTCTTGCGTTGTCGTGGTTCGATTGAAAGTCTTTATTCTGGGTTATTGCTCTGTCTTGAATTGTCCATTATAGCAAACGTTTCATTAATGCAATCCTGTCATTTTTCTACTACTTCTTTTGGCCTTCTAAAATTCTCTCAGTGTTGGATAATGACGTCTTCCTGATGCTCTCTATAAAAACTCAAAGCACGAAAATCTATGGGAGAGGCGTTAGGTGATTTTACAGGTATTTCTTGAAATGGGACTCAATTTAATCCCATTTGTGATTATTTCTTCGCTAATATTCGGCTGTTAATTTAAAGATTTGTGAATATGCAACTCAACCTTATTGATGTCTTTCCAATATAAAACTAAATCTTCTTCAAACATGGGCTCTAGAGTATTATGCTGATAATTGAGTGCATTTACTTTAGAATTACTTGTTACATTTTGTGTTTTATGTTAGATTCTTAACAAAATTCATTAGAAATCTTTTTTGGAAGCTTTGCTTTACACTCTCAGAAAAAACTGTAAATTTATGAGCGGTTGCCCTTCAATTTTCACGGCAACAGCCTTATTGGATGAAAAACGGTCTGATCCACTAAATAAGCGGCCTTGTCCCTTAGATACTAAGAAAATTAAGAGCAATCCACATATTCTTACAATTCTAGCCCATATGTTATCAAAAATACGGTACGATCCCATACATTGTCCTCCGCTAGGGTGTAACCCTTCATTTTACTCGTGTTTCGAAAATTTTAACCCGCCAAACAACGATTCTGTGATGATTATCTAACGTGCTACGTGCTACGGAACAGTAAGTAAAGTGTTATGGTGTTTTAAAGTGCATTATATCTTGTACATTATAATGCTGTATTACTTTGCCCGTAAAATTACGGGCTGCACAAAATGATGGGCATGGATTTTTTTTTTTTTTTTTTTTTTTTTTTTTTTTTTTTTTTTACGGGGTATGACTGGAATCTCTGCTGCCGGCCTCTGCCCGTAATTTTACTGCAATTTTTTTAACAGTGTATATATAAAAATCCATTTTCTTCGTTGTTTTTTTTTCTCCTGTTGTTTGATAAAAATATGAGCTTTTATTAACGCAAGTCTTATCTAATGGCACAACAATTTTTCATTCATATGGAGACACCGTCCACGGAGATTCTATATACTTTAATAGGCCACCCGATATGTTTGGGAGCAAATTGACGGGACTTTATTAAGTAAAATTCTACAATTATGAAAAATTTAAGTCAGAACTACAGACAAGAGGCAAATCTATCCAATAAAGTTAATTTGTGGAAAAAATACAACATTTATGCGTAGAAATTAAATAAGAAAATGATTTTCATAAAGTGCGAACAATCTTCTGTAATACAGAAGAAATACCTTTTGTACGGAAAAAACACGCATGTTATACAAAATGTAACTCATTTGTGATATTACAGGTTCTCACAAATGTTATTTCTACATTTAGTTTATACAGCAACAGTCATATAAAATAGTGTTAATGACTGAAACGCATTTTTCATGTTTACTTCAAACAGTGCAAACACAAAGACTGTTTTAAAATTATGGAATATTAAAGATTAAATATTTAATATTATCACTAGCAAAATCAAGTAAGGTGTCAAGAACAGTGAAATACAAAATAAAGGATTACAGAGCCTGAATCAGATAAATACTGTCTTTAATGTGGGTGGAATTGATCTTCCAGGGAAAGGGACACAGAGAACATAGAAACACTTTCAAAATACTGCATTTTTTCTTTGATATATGTTAAAAAAACATTTCTAGCATTCATGATTGAAAGACAGAAAATTTTATTATGCAGAATTTTTAAATATATATCATAACATATTGTAATAGAAATTATCCCCAATGAAACACACGATAATTTGGAACTCCTGGGCAAATCTTTAAGGCCTGATAGAACACGCCTAGACAATCTCAAAACAGCGTACAAGGCATAGTCTTAACTGAGGCAGTGAAGCGCTACAGTTGGCTTTCGGATTGTGAAGAGAACACTGTTTACTACATATTTAGGATTTCCAGAGCACTCGCAACCTCAGCACCATGCATTAAATGCATATCCACCCTTTCCTGATTTGTAAAACCAACCATTCTTTTTGTAATCCACGGTAGAAATTATAATTTGTGCGAAAAACTAGTGCTTTGTGTGTTTAATGACAGCGTCTCTTCGCCGCTTGCGATACGCCCTTTTATTGTATAGCAAAAATAGCTTGTTTAGATGTGTTCTTTCACCCTTTAAATTCTGCCTATGCGTTCTGATTCACTCTCAACTTCTCTGATGAAAATTAGATCCCATTTAAGATACAGTCCCCACCCCGAGGGGAGTTTCAAATCACCCTGTATCTTCAATAATTTTTTTGTGTGTATTAGTTTCTGTATTTCTGTTACAATTTTATTTTCTCCACGATCAGTCTATACATTTATTTTTGTCGAACTCTTAACTTCTTAATACGAACTACTACTACTTTTTTTAAAAATTAGGACATGTCATGTTTATTTGCTCAAAACGTGCATTTCCACTGCTCGTTATTAGAAAATTCGTTATAAGATAAAATCCTATAACTATATAACATATAGCTTCAAAACTGTATCGGGCCAATAATATTTTATTGGCTAATACTTAGACAATACTGACAATACTTTTATCAAATATTGCCTCATTGAGTTGTTTACATTTTGTCACACTGTAAAAAAAAGACAAATATTATATATGTACATATATAGTAGAATATTGTTTCAGTTAATGTCACTTTAATAACTTTTTTAGTTTCACAAAAAAAATATATGTTTAAAAAATAGTATTACTTGCCATTATAAAATATTAATTTGAATAAATTAAAGATTAACGAATTTTTAAATTTAACGAATTTATTGTAGTATAAAAATATTAAGAATTTCAGGTTTACAAATGCTGAGTTAGTTGAAAAAAAAAACTCTATGAAAAAGTTAGAATTCCAAAAGAATTTTTTTTCATTATTTTTTCTACCCCATGGCCTTCAAACTTTCAACATATCTCTAAGCTGCTTTTCGTGAGTGGTGGTGGAATATTGTTCCCGTTTACAAACGCGGAAAAATATTGACAGCTAATCGCTTTCTTACTAACTGTTTTCAGTTTGCCTTACCCTTTCGTGTAGATAAATGTAGGAAGTCCAAAGTATTTCTGCAGTCGTCTTTATATGCTATTACAATTTGCGATAAATAGCTGTTCCTGTTTTCTAGTGAATTTCTAGTGTGAAAGAATTCACATTCAGAATAGGATTTCATGTTTTATTCTACTTATTGTTTCTGCATAGGAAGCGGTTGCAAGCAGCGCTTAAAACAAACACTTTTAAAGTTTTGACAAAATATGCCTTTCTTCGAAAGCAGGAAAATGCATCCTTACGATTTGGGCCTTTGTGGCTGCTATAGCAAGAGTAATTAAAATACAACACTATTACAGAATAGATTATTTTTATACAGAGTGTTCCAACATTCGACCGATAAATTAAGAGGGGTGATTGAAGGTATCAAGAGGATGACAAATTACCATAGAACATTATGGTTGCAAACCACGTTTTGTGGGAGAAAATAGAAAAAAGTATTTATGAAGGGTGTGACGTCGAGTGGAACAAAAAGGGCCAATTATAAATAGAAAAAAGCATTTATTTGACGTAAAGCATGATTACAATGCATTAAAGTTCAACGTTAGAAAAGAAACGAAGAGACATTTTTATAGAAATATGTTTTAACGCGTCCAGCAATTCTTCCTCAGTCGGTGTCGGTTGTGCAATGACCTTCGTGGCCGCAATTTCGAACAATTTCTACAAAAATATGTCGTCGTCTTCTTTCTGACGTTGAACTGCAATGTGTTATAATCATGCTATATGTCATTTAAATGTTTTTTTCTTCTTATAACTGGTCCTTCTTGTTCCAGTCAACGTCTCACACTTCATAACTATTTTTTGCAATTTTCTCCCACTAAACATAGTTTACTACAGCATGTTCTATAGTACGTTTTTATCCTCTTGATATTTTCTACCATCCCTCTTAATTTGTCGGTCGAATTTTGGAACACCCTGTATATTTGTTTCCATATAATGGTTTATTTTTTTCTAAATATCGTCCCTAATTTTCATGGTTCTTCAATCTGGACGTTCATTTTCGTTTTGTAGAATAACCTTAGGTAAAAGAAAAAAATACTTGACATTTTCATAATATATAAATATTACAAACTCCCAAAACATCTCAAGAGAAGCTATACGCGTAAATAAAAGAAAAGTAATATTTTATAGTCTTGTGTAATTATCACATTATCAGAAGCCAAAATATATTGCTGAATCAGCTTATAATACATTGAAATATATCGTATACTTAGCATAAAAACAGGAATCGCTAAAATTCAAAGGACGCCAAACCAAGAGTTGGTGAAATAAAATATTGTTTACTAGAAATGTTTTAATTTGCGCATTCTTTCAAAATGAACCGCCATCACGAAAATGGAATGGAAAAAATTATGTTGGAAGAAACACAAATCTGTGATCAATAATATTGGTGGAAAATGCGAACGCAAATCAATTGCATTCTAATTAGAAAAATAATGTGATCTTTAGAAGATAATATTAATAATGGACAAAACGGAAACAAATTCATATACTATTTTGAATTTTTTAGAAAAGGAAGAAATGATAGAAATATGATTACTAAAAAAAAATATTTATTGTGAAGTTTAATGCATTGTAATCATGCTTTACGTCAAGTAAATGCTTTTTTCCTCCCGGCAGTAACAAAAGCAATAATTAAAGCAACCTAGTTATGCCTTAGCGATTGGTGGATTTGCGTAGATAAAAATATGCATTATCATCTACATATTGGCTTAGGTTGGATCTAGAATTTAGTTAACGTCGAAGTTCCTGTTATAAGTGTAGAGATTAGAGAGTATTAGAGATCTTTTTAATTTTCCGACGTGCATGTGGGATAAAACATATAACCAGCTAGGTGGTCTAGTTCTCTAATAATAGATATTTACATGCAATGCTGCAATCAAACAATTTTTAATCTGTTTTATAACTAAAACTTCACTGTTATACTATTAATCATGATGCGGCTTATTTATGCTCTGATAACATAATTCAGACCGTTATACACATATATTTGTAATTTTATGTGTACTTTTTATTAATACTAGAGACATTTTGAAGAGAGATGAAGATGGACACCAACGGAGGACGCCTCTAGTCGGACAGCAGCAGAGGACGACTAGCGAAGTTAAGGACGTGTAAAAGACCAGTAGAGTCACACTAGCTAAACCCTTCCTTTTTTGGTGGTAGTAGGAGATGGCGGAGCAAAGACGAATGATTGTAAGTTGACAAAAATGAACATGTCAAATGCATGTTTTAGAATCAATTCTAAAGTGTAAAAGAAGAAACATTTCCGTAGGTTTCTTTAAGTTTAAAAAACTAGAATATGTTTTGTAAAAATCTATCATACATTAAAACAAAAGAATATATTTGGCGACTGATGACTGATTTAAATGAAGGACATATGATATGGTTTTACTTTATTGTCATAAATTTAATTTAAAAAGGGGTACTTCAGGTAATGCGTGATTTGTAATTACAGTTTTTCTATTATTATTTCCACCTGTTATAATTTTATGTACTTTGCTGTTATGTACCGTTACTGGCCCTGATCACATACATATGAAAAATAATATAATTATATTAACAATAAACAATTTGTTTGGGTCCTGATTTACACAAAGAATATTAACGAGGCATTTCTTTTTATGATTATTAAGTTTGATTTTTCATACATAATTTAGTTTTCTTCATACACAAAGGCACAAATCAAAGAAAGTGTCTGCTGGCGCAATATATCCTTAAATAAACCTTGAACTGTTCAGCAAATACTTTCTCATGTAAAAAGTCGAACAAATTTATGATGATAAACTCATATTTTAAAAGAAAATTGTATGAGTTATAATATGATACTAATCATTATAATCTTGAGAACATTTGAACAAAAATATGTAATGTTATTCGTCTTCATAATTATTTCAAAAATCAATAATGAAATACATTTGTTAAAATATATTTATTTCTATATATTCAGTTTAAATAAAAGATCTTTTAAAAATCATCTGTTGTTCTTTTCTTCGTAACATTTTCTGAATAATATCATCAGTTGAATTGTAAATTATAAAAATTCTCTGAAAATGAAATAAAGTATGATCCATCGTGAACTTCTGAGTATTCACTGAAATTTTGTGATGCATATTATATTTAATGTAGTCAACAAGTTTTAAATTCATTTTCTAGTATAAAGGTTTCAATGTTTGCAATGAAATATAAAAATTCTTCTTTTATCAAACAAGTACTTGTGGTTTTCACTTTTGCAAAACGATAAATTTAGGCACCTACAATTTTTTTTATATCTATTTAATCTACATGTAGTTGCGCAATACAAACTTGCAATACGACTGAAATTTTTTGAAAATAAATTTATTTAACATTCTGTTAGTTAACTCTAGCCATGTTATACCGCTGTAATTTCTTTATTCGAAATATGCTTCTTTAAAAGTGGAATAGACCAAGTAAAGAATAAATTAGATTAATGTTTTGATAAATGTTTAAAACAATATTTGAAGTAATATGAGACAGTAATGTTAACTTAAGTATTTTATAATAATCAGTTTAATACGAATGAAAAAATTGTATTTTCCAGTTTTTGGCGCAAAATCCTATAAAAAAAAGTTCTGATCATTATTTTATTTTTGCTTTCGAACTTTCAGAAGCTTCTAACGCTTATTTTTATCGATTTAAAATTTATATACATAATAATTGTTTTCTTTATTTTAATTGTCTCATTCACATTGTCACACCGTCGTATATTGATACACATTGATAGGCATCCACGTGGATTAAGAAAAAATATATTTAAAAATTGCTGAATAATAATATAAAAAGCTGCTTGGAGAAACTTCGCAGAAACATTTCTTTATTCTTATATTTAATAAAATTATTCTAAAAATATTGTGATGGATATTTATCATTATTTTTTAAAGCAGATAATCAAACAGTTGACTTAGTTCTAGAAAGAGTGAACGATCGATTGTGCATGATATTGTACTAATTAACAGGGGGTAACGTCTTTTACGGTTATGCCCCAAATATAAAGAGTGTAATAAGTCACATATTTTATAGAATGTGCGTATTAAAAAAATTTATACACTGTTAAAATTTTTGTTGTGTGTTGAACCAACTTTTGGTGCGGCAGCAGCTGCAACCATCAGATGGCGAAACCTCATTCCAACATTAGGAGCTATGGTACAAACGGAGCTCCAGAAGTTGGAACGAGATTTCACCATCTTATGGTTTCAGCTACTGCAGCACCAAAAATTGGTTCAACCAACCACAATAGTTCTAACAGTGTATTTTACTCCCAATCATCAAACCTGAAATACTAATTCTTTATCCCCAGTTTTATCAATCTGTAGAACTACATCAAGTTAAAGAAACATCTACACATCACAATCCACTGTTAATTTACTGCAGTACCTCTAATGAAAGCCCAAAAGTTGGTTAAACTTACCACAAAAATTTTTAACAGTGTACAACGCGTATTTACAATCCAAAATGAACTGTATTGCTCATTTATATAAAATAATATAATTATTTGTTTTAAAATGTTAAATAAACACTAAAATATTAAATAAAATCGCAATGAACATAATTATAGGTACATCTCTTATAATTTTGCATACAAAGTATTTTAGTTGAATATATATCATAACCTTTTTTTTTTTGGAAACAATCTGCCATACAATACGCCCAGTTTTGAACAGATTTTGTTAAATATGACGTGGGCATAGATTTCCACGCATTGTAAATCGGTTACTCAATATTTGTAATGCATGAATATTGCTTATCATTCGCGTAAACCATCAAACAAGGAACCTAATGGAAGTAGCATTAGAAGTTAGTTTCGTTCATATTTCGGTCGGGAATTGTGGGATTAGTATTCTAGTAAACCTTGGCAAAGTTTTGGCGTTTTTTCCCTTGTTTGATGTTTTTTATTTATTTTCAACTACGATTAGTTCTGTAAGCAGTCTCTTTTTAAGCACGTGTACCACGAGTGCTCTTAAGCCATTCAGCCTTCAAGTTTTCTTATTTATTTTAATTTTTTCTTAATTTTAAGTAAATAATGACGTGCAGTTTTATTTCCTGTCTCAGTTCAAGGCATAGGAAAGAACGTGGAATTACGTTTCACAAATAAGTGTTTATTTTATTATTTTCTGTATGTTTTCTTTTTTTTTTAATAAAAAAAAATTATTTTATTAATATCTGAAATTAATAACGTGTTTAATATATTTTAAATTATTTTTGTGTTATATTAACTTTTAAAAATGTTAATTGAAATATAATATGTAAATAATTTTAAACATAAGAAGTAAATCATAAAAAAAGTACACATTATAAACCCTTGTAAATCATCAAAAAAAAAAATATATATATATATAAAGCATTTGCTTTTCTACTAATAATGTGGTCTTTGCACAAGTAATTTAACGTAATTTACGGCGTATAATCTGCGGATCAAACAACAATTTTTACACACAGAAAATGTATTTTATAATTGAAGTCAAATATTTACAGCAATATAGTAAGTTACATTTTTTACAAAATAAAATTTCTGAGTCAAAATATGATTGTTTGATCCGCAGACCATACGCCGGAAACTGTGGTACATATTTTAATGACTTTTTACATTAATATTTCTTAACTTAAAAAACAATATATATCCATCTAAAATGAATATTATGTTGATCATATTTTGTAGCACTGTATTATGCTACAACAAATATATAAAATAACTGTATTACATTTTATATAATCAGCTAGATACGTCCGGAAATAGAGAATATAAATATATTTTAAAAAGTTAACTTGAATACAAATTTTGTTGCAAGGAGTATATAAAAAATTCACAACATTATATGAATCTATTAGAAATATTGTACCAATTCCATAGTCACATTTCTGGTAATAAAACAAAATTTTGTTCTAATAAGTAAGTTAAGATTATAAATTGTAATAATTAGTTGTAAAAGATAGTTCTAAAACGAGAAAGGAGCCAAACAGCGATAAACGCGCCATACTATCCTATTTTCCCGCTATGAATTCTGGGATTGATCCTCGGTATTAACGTTGTCCTTCCAATTATAGGTTCCTACTTCCATGGCATAAACAATGTTCACAATTGCGCTTCATACAATTGATACACGAATAAATAAAAGAAAACTGCCCAGTTAAACTGACGGCATTGAGCTCACAGGCTATTAACACTAACTGTAAATTATATTCTTATTTCAAAGAATTTGAAATAAGCCCTCGAAAAATGAAGAAATCGACAATATATTAAGAGGGGGGAACCATCCCCCGTTTCTCCTTCTTATAATTAACCAATGAACCCATAAAACTAATCGGAGAAGTGCCTTACCACAATGAACCTATATACAAAATTTGAAAAAATCGGATAATTCTGCATGAAAAATCCATTTATCTAAATTTAGGGGGGGGGAGTTAGCCCCCCGTCCCCCTTTATACTTAACCAAAGAACCCGCAAAACTAATCAGAGAAGCGCCTTATCACAATGAACATATATATAAAATTTGAAGAAAATCGGATAATTCTGCATGAAAAATCCATTTATCTAAATTAAGGGGGGGGGTTAGCCCCCCGTCCCCCCTTTATACTTAACCAAAGAACCCCCAAAACTAATCAGAGAAGCGCCTTATCACAATGAACATATATATAAAATTTGAAAAAATCGGATAATTCTGCTTAAAAAACCCATTTATCTATATCAAGGGGGGTTAGACCCCCCCGTTCCCCCCTTTATACTTTACCAGTGAACCCCCAAAACTAATCAGGGAAGTGCCTTACCACAATGAGCCTATATACAAAATTTGGAGTAAATTGGATAATTCTGCATGAAAAACCCATTTATCAAAATTAAGGGGGGGGGGTAGCCCCCTTTTCCCTCCTTTACACTTCACCAATGAACCCCCAAAACTAATCAGGGAAGCCCCTTACCACAATGAGCCCATATAGAAAGTTTGAAGAAAATCGGATAACTCTGCATGAAAAAAATCATTTATCTAAAATAAGGGGGGAGGATTAACCCCCCCCCCCGTTACCCCCTTTATACTTAACCTATGAACCCCCAAAACTAATCAGGAAAGAACCTTATCACAATGAACCTATATACAAAATTTGAAGAAAATTGGATAATTCTGCATGAAAAAACCATTTATCCAAATTACGGGGGGTTAGCCCCCCGTTCCCCCCTTTATAGTTAACCAATCAATCCCCAAAACTAATCAGGGAAGCGCCTTATCACAAGGAACCTATAAAAAAAAGTGGAAGAAAATCGGATAACTCTGCATGAAAAATTCATTTATCTAAATTAAGGGGGAGGATCCCCCCCCCCCGTTAGCCCCTTTATACTTAACCTATGAACCCCCAAAACTAATCAGGAAAGAACCTTATCACAATGAACCTATATACAAAATTTGAAGAAAATTGTACAATTCTGCATGAAAAAACCATTTATCTTAATTAAGGGGGGGTTAGCCACCCCGTTCCCCCCTTTATAGTTAAACAATCAATCCCCAAAACTAATCAGGGAAGCGCCTTATCACAAGGAACCTATAAACAAAATTGGAAGCAAAACGGTTATTTCTGTCAAGAGTTATCGCGTTACGTACGTACATACGTACATACATACATACATACATACAGAACGGGCGGGCACATAAGCTCTCAGGCTTTGATAGCCTGTGAGCTAAAAACTCATTCGAAAATCAGGATTAAGTCTATTTTATTATATAAGCAATCTTTAAAATTTTCGTTTGAAAGATAAATTACATCATGTAGTGCTTTTTATTTTATAATCAACGAATATTATTTCCCATTTTATAATAAAATTTAGAAACATTTATTTTGTTTTATATAAACAAGATTTATCTTCTTCTCAAAATCATACATTTGTACTCCATTGTGAAATGTTAGTTTAAATACAACTTAAAAATAAAATAATCATTAAAATACTTGTGTTGTATTAATTATTAAACAAAACATTGTAACAATACCTATAAAAATATAATTATATTTCAATTGTTTTCAGTTAGTGTAAATTTTCTGCCGCTTTATAGCACTGTAAATTTATTCCCAGTAGAAAACGGGAGAGAAAAGTAATAGCAAAAAAGGGAAAGGGTTTCTTACGGCCAATAAAAAGTAAATACCCGAAATTATCTTCTAACATACATATTATCTCAAATTTATCTTTTTTAGAAAGCACCTGATAATAATGTAGCAACCGTAAATTCTTGCTCAACAAGTTAATTTTCTTTAGTATAAGTACGATCGGAAAAGTGAAACTATATTTTGAGAAGGTTTCTTACGGCCAATAAAAATTTAAAGTAATAAAGGCACTTTGTGCAATTAACTTTTCCATTCTTGAAGATATGCAGAAACTCTCAGCTTCATTTGCCAAATTATAAGAAACGTTCTGAGTGTATTAAAGTAAAAATTTAAGCACACTGGGTGAAAGTAAATTTGAACGAGAGGATCATCGCAAGATTTTTAATATCAAATAAAAAGTCACGTATTAAATCTTTGCTGCGCAACTAAATAAATGGTGTTTTCACTCTCAGGAGACTTTCTTATGAGAGGATGATATTTAGAATTGTTTCATGTTTGTAACGTGTGTAATTTTTTCACGTATACAAGTTACATGTACCAAAAATTTTGAAATGAGTAACATTAGGAGTTACATGCATAAAAACCTACATAATTCTTAAACCACTTGACCGAATGTCTACCCGTTTTGTATCCTAAAATAAAATCTATTAAAGAAAGCAGATATGATGTCAAAATTTGGTGTGAGCATTTAAAATTTTAAATCTTGGAACAATTCCAATCTGTAGACCACAACTCATCAAATTGTAGGCATAAGATTAATGAACAGACTTTAATACTAATTGATCTGTACTAGTTACATTTTTATACCATGAATTGTGGCAAAGTTTGTATGGTGAATACTCTTCCCTCACGAGTGTACCTACAATCCTTATTAAAGTATAATAAAATTTTCAGGAAATTAGTTATAAATAAGTACACCTACAAGAAATAATCATGTTTTGTTCTGTTTCATTAAGAACAGTTTCCACTGCATTTTCCTTTTAGTCAATTTGTTTAGCATTTTTTAAGATATGGAATTTGAAAATAATTGAAAATGTACATAAGTTTATGGTAGTGTCTGGATATTCAATCATGAGTGTTTTGTTACGTGTTTTGTTACTTATGAACGCTTTTGCTGACACTTAACATTTATGTGTGAAAGTTGGAGTGAAAGAAGCGGATTGGGTTCGAGTTCTGCCTTTCGAGGAAATCAAGACTGAAGCTTCTCGCTTTTGAGATTTCGAATTCGCATTGCTGCCACATTCTCTGAGATATTCACGTCTGATGTTATCTGAGGAGTTCGTCTTTCGGTAAGAAATTCAATCTACGTACAGAACAAAGTGAATTACGAAATGAACGGACTTCCAGTTAGAAATATTTTGTGCATTTTTGAAGTTTTATTAATTACCATGATTTCAGCGATTTTTATCTTCTACACAGCAGTCTTCTGGGAATACAATTTTGAGCACCCATTTTTCTTACGTAAGTTGAGTATTAAAATTAGTAAATTTGCATTTAGTGTATTTAAGAGTTAACTGAATCTAAATGTGAGCATCATAGTAAACTTTTACACGCTCCACTGTAAGCCTATTTAGTTATTATTTTAATAAACGTGTTTTTTTTCCTCATAAATCTTGTCTCAATGGCTATCCCTTTAGTGGTCGGGCTTGAGGGTTTTTTTCCATATGTTATTTGGAAATACTTTGAAAATAGTTTTATGTGGATGCGGTTACCACGATTAAAACAATTTTTTCTAGGTATTACGTTAATTTATTATCTATTTGTATTTATGATTTGATTCTTATTATGTTTAATGCAGATCCGGATAATTCAATAGTGATGGTACTTCAATGTTATATAATGCTTAGAAAATTTTAAATTTATGTACTAAACAAAATTTCCAATTGAATAAATATATTTAAAATATTATCAGGTCTTTGGTGTTTCAATAGACATTATATATTGTTACCAGTGTCCAGTTGCCTCTTAAATATATTTTAAGGCACTAATATGCAACTTAGTTACTGAAAATGTGAACTATTCAGTGTAACTCAAAATATTATATTTGGAATGGATGATATTACATATTAAAAACATCTGTAAGGAGATCTAAAAAGCTAGTTCGTATAGGCAAAATATCATCTAAGCATGAAACATGATTTTATTTATTGTTGTTATTCTTTCTAAAAGACTCCATGCGATATTTCGTATACATGTTTGAAAGAACATTTGCTGGTGCTGGTTCAATTATTCCCTAGATACCTTCTCTATTGTTTCTTTTTATGTTAAAATTCTTATTCGTATTTCAAAAGGTATCAGTAGCACTTTTCACAAGAACTTCCAGCGAAAACTGTTTGGATGAAAAATTGTTTTCGTTACAGTTCGTTTTACAAATGGCAGTTCAATTTTTCATACGTTATTTTATTTCTTTCTGCAATTCCGAAGCTTTTCTTTCGTATCGAAATGGGAACGAGAATATTTCTCAAAGTAGATTTCGATTATGTTTGTAAGAGAATATTGTTTACATTTATTTTTTAAAGATTGGGAATTAAGTAAATAAATAATGTATTTTAAGAATATTTTCACTGCATAAGAAAATACCCTTGCACATAATCATGGAAAAATGCGTATGAATAAAATGTGAATATTTCACGATAAAATTATCAACCATTTTTTTTAATTTGGAAACAATTAATGAAGACCTAAATATTACTAAATATATTTTACAATATATACCTGACGTTAATTCTTAATGTATGAATTAAGACGTGTAATTAACTATATACTCTGTATATTTATATGAGGCTGACAAAATAAAAAAAATCTGTGAACGAGATTATTTATAATTTAACTTTCCTCTTTCTATTTTAAAATATAGTATGCACAGTCTGTCTCAAAAGTTTAGGCACACCCAAATAATGTCGTTTATTGAAAAACTGTACAAAATTAAACACAAACGTATTATTTACTTATTAGTTTTCTGCAAAATTATAAGAAATTCAAAATTCATAACAAAATGAATATATGAGTAGATTATTATAACTGTAAAAAAAAAAAAAAAAAAAAAAAAAAAAACGCATAATAAATTGCAAGTATACAGTGTGTCATAAGTTTAGGCACAACTGGAAAAATACATCATTTAACAGTTTTACATATTTATATTTATTAATAGTTGTACCATAACTTTAAAAAATCGTGTTTCTTTTGAATCAATTCGTTTTTGAAATATTATTGCTGTCAAAGAATACCATGCTTTTTCAATGACCTCTTTTTGTTTTTTTGTAGAGTCATCATGCTTTCAATTCTTGTATACTTCACGGGTTAGGTTAGTCAGAATGTTCTCAATTGAGTAAAACCTGGTCAATCTAAAACGTTAACATTTTGCGCGGAAAGCTATTGTTCAATGTGTTATGGATTGAACCATTGATATGCTGAAACTTCCCCTCTGAACACCTAAGATGTTATAAAATCGAAGTAGATGTTGTTCAAGTGTTTCTTGATACTTTGTCGAATTTTGTGTCCCTAGAGAACGGCCAGGGAAGTATGGCCATTAAAGCCAATCACTCCCCAAACACCAGAGACTTTTCGCCTTGTCGTCTACTGAAGAAAGTACGCGGCTGTTTTCTGAGATCGTGCCAGTAGCAATCCCAGCGTTAAAGACCATCCAAATTATTTAATTTCTTTAGGGACTGAACAATAACTTGTCAAATTGCAGGTGCCACTTCGTGTTTTTCAAAACATTTTTAAAAGTGTTTTTTAAATGTTTGTACAAATTGTTTTCATTCTCTTATGTGTCCTTGTATTTTGTTCCTTGAGACTTTGGCACCGATATAAAATTTAATTTCTTTTATGCACAGATTTTTTTTTGACATCAATCTTCCAATTTTTAGATCAATCTGAATACTTTTTACACGTGGCCACATGATATTGGTTTCCGATCAAAATTGTCATTTGTAGCACTTATTTAATATAGTCCTCGCTTTAAAAATTTGAAAATTGTAGAAATTTAAAAAAATGCTTACCTTTCCATTTCAACTTAAAAATCTCCCTGTTTTGTGAAATCTGTAGCCTTCAGTATCTTAAATATCCAACGGAATTTGAGTATTCACTATTTTACACTGTTAAAAGTATGCAGTAAACTGTCCAGTCATTTGCTTGTTTTTTATAGAATACAGTTTCAGAACCGTAATTTAACTCTATTCTGACCATATTATTGTCCATAGTATGGTCAGAATAGATTTAAATTTAAGTTAGGTAACCATTTTCTATAAAAACGGTCAAATGCCTGGACAGTTTGCTGCAAATTTTTAACAGTGTACCGCTCAGGGAAACTCGATGGTTGGATGAAACCAATCCAGCATTTGTTAAAATTTGAGAAATGTGCCTAAACTTTTAAGACAGTGGTTTTGTAAATAAATAAATAAATTGTAACATAAATAAATAAATAAAAATAAAATAAATTAATAAAAAAACCTCATTTTTAATAAAATAGTGGTGAAGTAACCATTATAATTATCTTCCATGTCTCATATCCATTACATTTTTAATATTTATTATATATTTCTCCTTTCAATTTTATTATCACATTTTAGTGTGTGCTTAAACTTTTGAGACAGACAATATATATAATATAGTACTTGTAATTGCAAGGTGATTAGTGATATATCACTACTAAATTATAATGTTCTGTAACTATAAAGAAAACATCTTATCAAATTTTACAAATGAACCCGATATTACTTCTGTAATGTCTGATATTAGAATATCTGACATTATTATTGAGTTATGTTATAATTTCAGCAATATTTACTTTCAAATATCGAAGTGTATTTATTTTCGTATATTTCTTTCTTTCTTGAGAAGATTTGGAAAGTCGCATTTAGTCTAAATAAAAATTTATTTTGCTCTATCTTCAAAAAGGTGTTAAATATGAGTTAAAATGTCTTCGAGGACTGCATGAATAATGAAAAACGCAATATAAAGATTGTGTGATATAGCGCTAAAAATGAGTAACATAAAGAAACAAAAATATTATTTTAAACGAAAATAACGACTCTCATCTGTCAATGCATAAATATATTGTAATTATTTAATATTTATCTCTCATAAAATGGCGGGGAAGATATTTTAAACTTTAATTTGAAGTACGGCCCCTTAAAATTGCCCAATTTTAACATTTAGCTAAATTTTCACGACCGACGGTCAGATGTGAAATTTATGCATTTATTTATTTTTATTCTTTCTTTCTTTCTTTCTTATTTATGTTTCATTTATTCATTTATTCATTAATTTAAATTAGTTTCGTTTATTTACTTACATTTTTTTTTTTGTGTGTGTGTGTGGGGGGGGGTCAACTATGCGTATTCGAATAGGAACCATAATGTAAATGTTTCTATTTATAATTATTTTCTATAAAATATAAAACTTTTATACAATATTTTAATAACTAATGATGTTTACTGACTAAACATTTAATAACTACAAAATGCTTAGTTGATTTTCTTTTAAAAATTGGTGAGGCTTAGATATTCTTTGCATAATTTTTTTTTGTTCGTTTTACAAATACACCGATTTATCTCTTTAAAGAATCGCATTTAAATTCTTTCTCTGAAGCAAATTCCTTCTTCATTCTGTAACAAATTATTTCAAATATGTGTTGGTTACTTCTTCGGCCTTTATTTTAAACTTTATTTAACAGCATTACCTTAATTTGTACCTCTCATTACTGCATACTTATATAAATTACTTAATTATAAACAAGAATTTCTATTTGTATTTAAGTCAAAATACTTACGCAAAATCTTCTAATTTCAAAAATGTTGTTTGGTAACAACGTTAAATTTTTCAATGAACATACATACAATTTCTCTTAGTTTTACTTATCAACAATCAAAGATTATGTTAAGTTTATGCTAATCTAAAAAAAAAGAAATACTTCAAGTGATTTCTCAGTGAAAATGCTTAAAACTTTCATATTTTAATTTGAATGAATGAATTCCTAAAGGAAAGTTGTTAGGGATGTGGAATGATTAAATGTTTTAAATTTACTTAAAATTTTAACTGATATGTTATGAGAGGGTGATTTCTATTGCGAAGGCACACTAGAAGTTTGGAATTAAATTAAACCTATTTTTATAGGGAATAATTTTTTTCACAATGATCTTAAATATTTAATGGGATTATATTAGATGTTCATCTAATATATCTCGTATTGTAATGTCTATGTGAAAGTTGGCGATGTAAAGATTTAAATACTCGATTAGCGCTTGTAACTGAGTTTATCATTATACATGTACAATCGTACACACCATCATACATATGTAATAATGGGAAAACTCAATAGATAGTGTATAACAATAGTTCAATATTTCTATGTTAATGTTACATTTCAATATAATTACAATATTTACAAAGTTCAGATAGGAACAGGACATTTGCTGGAATCTATCAGCCGTCGGAGGTGAGAGAGAATGACTGGACCATTTGTGCAAACCAACATCTATTTGAACTCAACTCTAATGTGAATTTTAACAATCAGTTCCCAAGCCAGAGCTCCTTAAAAACTATGAATCAGGATATCCGTTTGGGTTGGGTCTTTTAAATCAGCGCTTTTCCTTGGGAACTTGCTGAGCGCATCTTATTTTTAAGTTTGTGCCGTGGGAATCTCTAAGAACAATCACACATATATACATTTTTAAGTGAAAATGTGAAGCGGTAAAAAATAGATATACGTAGTTTTGTAAATGTCGCCATTTAGTATAACAAAGTGACATATTTCTTGCAGTAGATTAATTCCTCCTCTAGAAAAAAATCCGTGGTTTAGAATTATAAATATTAATGATTTTTCAGATCTTTCAAGCACGCTATGAAAAATTTGAAAGACATGAGCTTCTATAAGGATCCCAAAAATACATTAAACTATAGGTGCAAGTTCCGGGGAATAAGGAAAATGAGATAAAACTTCTCAATCTAATTCTAGTAAAACTAAAGATGTATATGCTTAAAGTGATAAAAGAGAACATATAAAGGCTTATAAAAACCTTTTAATATAAAGATCGATATGTTTCGAACGCACAAACGGCGACATTTTCAGGATAAAAAAATATAAGTAAAATCGTCAAAACTTTTTAAAAATAAACTTAATTGATTTTCTTATATAATTAGCTAAATCTAGTAGGGTTTTTTCAAGTAATTAATACAGCATATGGTCTGGCGTTATGATGTTGAATAATAAAGTTATATCCTTAACAAAATCTTTTAGGATACAACCCTTGTTTTGATTTGAATGGAATACGCTATCCTCCCTCCTTTGAAGTTTGATATTATATTAAGGTATCCATTTGTCATTTTGTTATAATTGTTCAATAATTGGTGTTTATTTCGCAAACGAGAAAACAAGAAAACAGAGATACTGGTTATCAACTGTCGTTGCATTTCAGAAAGCTGCTGTAAAACACATTTATCCAGATTTGTGAAGGACTCAAATGCGTATATTTTCGTCTTTGCAACATTTTACTGCTCAAAAATAGCGTTTCTGTCAATACCTTAAAAATTCAATGATAGGGATTGGCCCAGAACTATGCGTATATTTCATTAGAATCATTATTCAGAAGTTACAGTCTGTACAAAACAGGTCTTACATATTTTAATATATTTTCCATTTAAAATAATGAAAAAGTAATCTTCTAAGATTTTAATCAATTCTTATATAATACCTTTATTAAATTTTAAAGTTTTTAAAAAATATAAAATTCTTTAAATTTCAAAGGATTGTATAAAACATATTATGTACGTATATATATATATATATATATATATATATATATATATGTGACGATTTAACTGGAGTCACCATATTTTTGTAGACTCCTATTCAAGGCAAGGGAGGTTTCTCCGAGGAGATTTTCAGTCGAGCACCGAGACTTACTTCATTGTGTACGTATAAGCTACAGAGAAGAGGCAGTTCGTTCCAGTTCACACTTTATTCGAAAAATTTAAAGATTAATTGATTAAGCTTTACTCTATTGAAAACTCACTCCATGCACTGCTAAATTTAGGGTCGTGGCGAAACTTGATGATTTAAATTTAAATATAAGAAGACATCTTAGTTAGTACAGGCAGGTATTCTTTAAAAATCAATCGGCGGCCAAGGAGAACCTTCGAAGATTTAGGAAGTACATCACTAGTTGCATCCACCACCGAAATCCCGGAACATTCTGCTCTAAACGCGGGAAAAATCCGTATATCATTTCCCGAGCGCGCCAGAATACATTCTATCTAAAAAGCCTCTAGGCCAATTAACGCTCACGGCTTAACTTCTTCGGCGAATTAATATCGAAGTGAACTTACCGAAGCTGGCAAAAGCGCGCCAAAAAATGTTCTAGAACAATCTCGTGCCTTCTACTTCCTTCGAATAAATAAAAGCAGAGAGAAAAGGAGTACATATGTTTTTATCAAGTATGGCAATATGCCAAAATAATTTTTACATTGAGATTAAAATCTTTCAGAATTTGAAAAGTAATATTTTGTCAGGAATCGTAGGGAAATAAAAAATAAAGAAAAGAAATTCATAGGTTGTTATTTCAAAAGAGTAAAATATTTTTAGCTGGGAAATGGGTATTTTTTGAATTATTAGATTCTAGGATGCTTTTTATTTAAAGAAAATAAAAGTGCGTAAATTTAATAGAACATTCTATCAGTGCCATTTTTTTAAGAGAATGAATTTGGAATAAACTATATATTTCGCTAGATGTAATTTTGACAATCGAATACTGGAGCGAGAAAATAATTTAGAATAATGGGATTTACACAGAATTATAGTCTTAATGAAGTCAACGGCGAAAAAATTTTTTTTTTTTTTTTTTTTTTTTTTTAATTTGTTTCAATATCCCCCCCCCCCCAAAAAAAAAAAAAAACAAGCTTATCTGAATAGCAGTTCCCTAACAGCAGTTCAGATAAGAAAAAAAAATAGAGAATTTTCCTAAAATATAAAATTCTAAAAATTTTAAATCATCAAGAATCACAAACAAAGTAATTGTCTTAAATTTTGGAAGAATGGAAAATAAAATATTTTTAGAGTAAAGCATAACCTCAAATACATAAGTTTACAGCAACACTTACTTTTGCAAGTGTAAATAAATGGGATACATCAAGATAAACTAAGAAATAACTAACATAATAAATAATATTACCAACATAATATAATAATAATAAATAATAAATCAATATAATAAATAATATAATAAATAATAAAGTTGGAAATTAGTTACATTGAAAACTGAAGAATATTACCAATTGAAAAAACTGTATTCTTCAGAATACTATTGAAAAACTTAATCATACTAATACTGAATAACTGAATACTGAAGTTTCAATAGTCTTAAACAGTCACTGTTTGAACAACAACAGCAGTCAACAACAGTCTCAAAACAGTTCTGACTAAATTTCAGTCTTTCTCCATTGTGGTTTTGGGATTACCCCCACTCTAATCTGTGGTGCCACTCTTTTTGTGGTCACACTGAAGACCAGAGCTAATTCATTTCATTCGATAGCTATCCTTTTTGTCGCAATCAGTAAAATTTTTGAATTAATAAATGTCCATATTGCACAACATGGTATACATACTACTTTGAAATATCACAACCTTGGTACAAAAATTTTAATTCATCATATATTTTATAACTACATTTCATTGTAAGCAGTTTACTCAATTTGTAAATAAAACTCTAATACTCTAATAACTCTAATATTAACTCTAAATCTCTCTCAACATTTTTTCTAATATTTTCTCTTAATAAATAATAACATTAATAAATCTTTTCAAAATAAATAATATCAACAGACTTCAATAACTACTCTAACAATATAATATATTACAGTAAATATTACATTCAATATAAAATTCTTGGTTGAGGAAAAAAAAAATACATAGCAAAATATGTTTGTTTCCTTACTTGAAAGGATAAGGAAATAATTTTTTGCTAGCCGAAAACTATATAAAAAAAATTTAACTCTACATTATTTTCCAATACTAAATAATTTAGATGCCCAAATATTTAGATAGGATTCACTCAACCAACAATTGTGAACAATAATATCCCTTTCTGATACTCTTCTTTTGACTACTAAAAAATCTATGACATAATCGGATATAGCTAATTACCAAAATTTAAGTGTAGAATCCTCTACTTCTTTTTACACTTTTTAAGTAATAAGCAAAAATAATAATAATAATAATAATTGTTAGATAGATAGGTGACAGAGAATTGGAATATAAAACTATTATTTATACTATTGCAATCCTTAAATTTCAACTAATCTCTCTTAACATTTTACTACAACATCACAATATCAACTCTGACTAATACAGAATATCAGCATTCAAGAATAATTCAAGACCTTTATTGTATTAAACAAAATAAATATAGCTTCTGTGAATCCATTAAATAATATAACTTATATTTACTAAAACCTGTAATTATATATAAATTTTAATTTCATTTTTCAACATCAATTTGAAAATTCCTAAAATCATAATACACATCTTATGCCTGCATAAGGTGTCTACCTAACCTCAAAAACTTTCAAAAACAAGTAATATTCCTGTGTCGACCCAAGAACATACCTGATAATGTTGAAATTATGGTAATAAGCGATATTTAAAAGAATTTGAGTTTAATCTATTGTTTTTACTTTAGTTTGATTTTGTGAACCTGTATGTGAAGTTGTTTGTGCTGGTTTTTGTGTATCTTCATGAAATAATTTGAAGTCATCTGGAAAATAATATTGTCGCAATTTAGACACATGTACAATTACTGAGTTGGCTTTAGTTTCATAATTAAATCTGTCTATTTCATAAGTCACTTCTGAAAGTTTGTTTATAATTTTGTATGGACCTGAAAAAGTGGGTTCTAATTTCCTAGTATTGGGATATTTGAATTCTTCATAAATTACAAAATCATTTACTTTTAAAGGACACTCAACAAATTTTCTATCATATAACCTTTTATTTTTGAAATGAAATTCTTTAGTACGTTTTTTAGCAATTTTTAGTGCTTCTTGAACAGGTGGATAATAATTTTGATTTAAAGGAGAGTTATAAGGTAATTTGCCATAAAATAGATATGCTGGTGGGAAATTAGTTATGGAATGAGGAGTATTATTGTATTCTTGAATGACATGCTCTAATAATCGAGTCCATGGAATTTTAGATGAGATTGAGTTTACTTTACATTTTAATCTAGTGACTATTGTCTGGTTAACCCTTTCAACCTTCCCATTCGTTTGCGGATGATGTGAAGAGGTAAATCTTTGTTTAATGTTATGTGTCTTGAGGAATTTTTTGAATTGAGGTGACCGGAATGCCTTGTGCCGATCACTGAGTATTATTTGGGGAACCTGACTATTGAAAATTTGTTTTAAGCAATTAATATATGTGGCTGATGTAACATTTTTTGATGGAAAAGCCCAGACATATCTTGTGGCATGATCTATTATTATGTGTAAAAATTTCTTTGTCGAGTTATAATAATTAAATCCACCCACAGTATCAATAGAGAGGCACTCAAAAGGTTGATCTGTGGCTGGTAGGGCTTGTAGTAAGCCAAATCTTTTTGTTTTGGGTTTTTTATTTTTTTGACAAGTGTCACAATGTTTTACATATTGGGTTATATCTATTGTCATATTAGGCCAATAATAGTTTGGAGAAATTAAATTTTGCATTTTTTGTATACCTAGATGTCCATAATTCTCATGTGCAATATGTAATAATTTTTTTCTTAAAGCCATTGGTACTACCACTTTTCGAAATCCATGTTTTTTAAGTATGATTATTCCATTCTCTGATCGATATTTCCTATCATTTACATTTTCCTTATTCTGCATCTCTATTATTTCATCTTTATCTAACAATAAATTAATATGTTGGTTGAAAAAAGTTACAGGATTTCTGGACAACATGTCAGCTTCGACATTTGTTGACCCCTTTTCATACTTAATTTCATACTCAAACATGCTTAATTTTAAAGACCACCTAAATAATCTTCCTCTAGGATTTTTAACATTTTTTAACCAAACTAGAGATGCATGGTCAGTATGGATGGTAAATCTGACTCCATGAAAGTAATGATAAAATTTATCAAGAGTGTCAATAATTGCTAAACACTCTAACTCTGTAATGAAGTAATTCTGTTCATAACTCTTCAAATTCCTTGAATGGTAAGCAATTGGATGCAGAAACCCCTCTTTATCTGGTTGTTTAAGCACTGCACCTACTGCCATCTGTGAGGCGTCAACAAACATATGAAGTGGTAATTTTGCATCATAAATTTTAAGAATAGGTTTTTGGATTAAAGCATCTTTCAATTTATTGAAAGAATCTTGACATTCTGGAGTCCAATTCCATATTGTATCTTTTCTAAGTAATTTATTAAGAGGTTGTCGAATTTGAGCATATTTATCTATAAATTTATGATAAACATTTATTGATCCTAGGAAACTTTGCAATTGTTTAATATTTGTCGGGGGTTTTAATTTCTTTATAGTTTCAATATTTGCATTTGCAGGAGTTATAATTCCATCATAAATTTCATATCCTAAAAAGTTAATCTTAGTCTGAGCTAATTTACATTTGGATAATTTGAGTTTAATGTTTTCTAATTGACAAATTTTAAATATTTGATTTAAATGATCAAGATGTTCTTTTAGAGAGGAGGAGAAAATTATAATATCATTGAAATAGTGGCAAGCAAAATCTATTTTGTATTTATTTAGGATTCTTCTAATAGTTCTATTGAAAATCGGGGGTCCCGTTTTTATCCCGAATGGGAGGACTAACCATTCGAATAACCCAGAGCTAGTAGCAAAAGCTAATTTCTCAGTATCTGCGGGATGTATGGGTATGTGCCAGTAGCCGGAGGCTAAGTCCAAAGTTGAAAAATACTGAGCACCACTCAATTTATCCAAGATCCCATCGATACGAGGTAATGGTTCGGCATCATTTTTTACTATTGCATTTAATTTTCGATAATCAATACATAACCTAGTCTTTTTGCCTTCCTCTCTTTTCATAGCCAAAGTGACAGGAGCCGAATAAGGACTATTGCTCTCTTTAATTAATCCTGCTTCTAACAATCCTTGAATTTGATTTTGAATTTCTTTTTCCTCAGCTGGTGAAGTTCTATAAGGCCTCAAAGATATTGGTAGGTCAGATTTAAGATAAACGCGTTGTGGTTCAATATTAATTCTACCCACATCATATTTATGTTTAGCAAAAATATCCATGTAATTTTGAATTAATTCCCTTAAATCCCCATTTTGAATCAAATTTATCTCCCCCATTAGTTCACAATTAGAAATATTAACTTCGCGAGAAATTTGAGGAGTCATGAGTCTTCTATAATCTGGTTGCACTTCATAGTCATTATTTTCCTTATTTGACTGCATAATTATACTATTACTACAGTTCTCAAAATTTAGTTGTTCATCATGATAAAAATCCAAATCATTATGCTCTTCATTACTTTCAAAATTGTTATTTACTTGATAAAAATTAAACTTGTTATAATGATCATACTTATTTTCAAAATTACTACTGTCATTTTCACATTTTATACTTTCATTATTCACTTGTACTTTATTAACATCAACAATATGAAAATGCAAAGCTTTCTCATTTTGTATGGCTACACCTCTATTTACAACTCTTTTCCCTTGTTTGACAATACAATGTTTACAATTAATTGTTAAATCAAATTTTGAACATTCTCTTAACCCCAATATTGCATAATTTAGATCTATATTACATACTAGAAAATCTATCCATTTACTAATTTTCCCAACCCTGATGAGCACTCTGCACTTCTGATTAATTTCCATAAACCCTTTTGCCTAACCAATAATAGTAGTAGGAATTTTTTCAATTTTAGCATTAAGTTTTCTTACAAATTTCAATGGTAAAATGGCAATTGTTGAACCACTATCCACAATACAAGGTAAATTATAACTAGGGGTGTACCCATACACTATTAGTTGTCATTCATTACCAGGATTACCATTAAAAGTAGAAGCATTTTGAGTATCAGAGGGAGTAGTATTACTTATAAAAACACACTCTCTTTCCCAATGGTAAGCATTTCTGACCCCCTTATTGGTGCAAATTCTGCATGGTCTGCTTGGATAAAGGTTTTGAAAATGATTGTTTTGTACAGGATTCCTATAATTAGGAGATCTCTGATTAAATCGTCGTGCTGGCAGCCAATTCCGAGGAGCATATTCTTGCCTAGGTGGTCGGAAAGGCTGATAATTTTGCCGAAAAGATTGCATTGGGAAACGGGGAGCAGAAAAATTTGGCTGACGATATGGTTGATTGATTGGTTGTCGAGTACTGAGCGATGGAGAAACTTCAACAAATTGTTTCACAACTCTATACCAGTCAGTGGTATTTTCAGGATGATTGACATTGATGGAATTTTGATATTCTGGTCGTAATCCATCCGTCAATCCTTGTAACAGAATAGTTTCACATAATTTTAACTGCCTACCTATCTCTACTTTTTTTCTAAAATATGCTTCTAAATCACTCAATTTATCAAGTTTAAGTGTAGTAAATTCAGAAAATTTTGGACATTTTAAGTCAATGAATCTCTCTATTAAAATATTTACAATTTGTTCATAATTATCACAGTTTAAGCAATCATTAACATACACTTTAAGAGCTTCACCTTTAAGATATTGAGATATATGATTAAATTTCCATTCCTCATTCTTATTTTCTCTTCTACAAATTTGGTTGAAATATTCTAGCCACTGCTGAATCCCCATTCCCGAATCAGGGTCAAATGCAATCATCTTAATTTCATCCATATTCTTATTACTTTTACCAATATAAATATAAGAAGGTACTCTATTATCTATACAAAGCCCCGATCTAAGTATCATTTAAATAACAATAGAATTTTAAATAATCATAAACAATAAAATAAAACACATAAAAATATTCAAATATCATAAAGTCACAAAATAAAATATCAATCATGAAAAAATAACTTACACTGCCACGTCTTCTTTTTTTTATTTACTTGGCCGCAACTCATAAAATAAGTCTTTTCAAATTTCCATTTAATTCGATGATACACACTTCAAATCCGCTATACACACATATTTCAATCTTGATTACATCATACCAAAACATCGTTCCATCCGTCGCGACAGTTGCTGTCTGCACGCACCGGCAAAATGTTTGAACAAAAGCACAACTTGTAGCATATTCGCTAGACTCCAAAAAATGTCTCAAAATAATGTTCGTCTAATGTAAGAATACTGTCAACATCCTGTCGACTAAAAAAATTCAATATGTGACGATTTAACTGGAGTCACCATATTTTTGTAGACTCCTATTCAAGGCAAGGGAGGTTTCTCCGAGGAGATTTTCAGTCGAGCACCGAGACTTACTTCATTGTGTACGTATAAGCTACAGAGAAGAGGCAGTTCGTTCCAGTTCACACTTTATTCGAAAAATTTAAAGATTAATTGATTAAGCTTTACTCTATTGAAAACTCACTCCATGCACTGCTAAATTTAGGGTCGTGGCGAAACTTGATGATTTAAATTTAAATATAAGAAGACATCTTAGTTAGTACAGGCAGGTATTCTTTAAAAATCAATCGGCGGCCAAGGAGAACCTTCGAAGATTTAGGAAGTACATCACTAGTTGCATCCACCACCGAAATCCCGGAACATTCTGCTCTAAACGCGGGAAAAATCCGTATATCATTTCCCGAGCGCGCCAGAATACATTCTATCTAAAAAGCCTCTAGGCCAATCAACGCTCACGGCTTAACTTCTTCGGCGAATTAATATCGAAGTGAACTTACCGAAGCTGGCAAAAGCGCGCCAAAAAATGTTCTAGAACAATCTCGTGCCTTCTACTTCCTTCGAATAAATAAAAGCAGAGAGAAAAGGAGTACATATGTTTTTATCAAGTATGGCAATATGCCAAAATAATTTTTACATTGAGATTAAAATCTTTCAGAATTTGAAAAGTAATATTTTGTCAGGAATCGTAGGGAAATAAAAAATAAAGAAAAGAAATTCATAGGTTGTTATTTCAAAAGAGTAAAATATTTTTAGCTGGGAAATGGATATTTTTTGAATTATTAGATTCTAGGATGCTTTTTATTTAAAGAAAATAAAAGTGCGTAAATTTAATAGAACATTCTATCAGTGCCATTTTTTTAAGAGAATGAATTTGGAATAAACTATATATTTCGCTAGATGTAATTTTGACAATCGAATACTGGAGCGAGAAAATAATTTAGAATAATGGGATTTACACAGAATTATAGTCTTAATGAAGTCAACGGCGAAATTTTTTTTTTTTTTTTTTTTTTTTTTTTTTTTTTTTTTTTTTATATAATTTGTTTCATATATATAGGGTAGATGTGCCAGTAATGCACACCCTTAAGGAATTTCTTTAAAAATTATTTTTTAATTAATAGTTATAATTGCTATATTCCACATTTTTTAATATTATATTAATCCACCAACAATATTTAACCATGCTCATAGTCATATTTTCCAATGTGAATCGAAATTTAATTGTAAATAACAGAAATAAATCAAAACACCCTAAATTCCAGCAATGGATACCCCACAAAAAGTAATAGATAATTGATATTATGATTGTATTTAAAGCTAGAATTTAAAGAAAGCATATTAATGAAATAAAAAAAGGCTGAATTTTTATTGGTTATTTTTTTATAAACCAAAAATGCTGAAGGTGGCCCATTACTGGAAGGCGGTCAATTACAGGTAATCTCTGTGAGTTTAAAACACAGTAGAGAGCTTAAACTTTGAGATTTCCCATAGGCACACAATAATCACAATCAGTGACGAAAAGCATTTTTATTTATCAATTTATTCCATCATGAAAAGGATTGACAGGCCCTGTGATACTGCGCTAAATCGAATCAGGTGATATCTGCCGTATTATGATATAAAATAAGGAAAAGAGAAAATTTAGCTTTAAAAAATTTTAGTATAGCTCATTCTTTTACTGATGTCTACGTTCTAGGAATCAACAGAAAAGAACAATAACACTATCCAAGCTAGTTTAAACATATTTAAAACCCCGGGTTCCAGAATGCAAGAAAAGGAAAGCTGCAGCAAAACACGCCAAAAACCTTTCCAGAAATTTCTAGAAAACCGCGGAACACTCCAGATAAAAACAGACGATGATATTAAAACTATAAATTAAAGGAGACAATTTAGAAAGGAATTTTGAATAGGGAAAAATTATTGCTGGCGGAAAGCTAAAAGAAATAAAGACGTGTAGATAATAATTAGATTTTTGAAGGGAAAAAAGAAAAATGGATTATACCGTAGTATTTTCAGACGAAATAACAATAATTAATGGAATAGAATTTAGAATAATCTTTTGATATGTTAAAATTTTTTAAATATGTTTTAAATTTTATTTTTTGTAATTTAAATAATAAATTTCATCCTCAAGTCTGACTACGAAAATACTAATCTCTGACAAATGTATCACTTTCAATGAAATTTCACTAATTATTACAGATATTTTAACGATTTGAAAAAAAAATGCATTTTTCAACAGCTCACGGAGTTTTTATTATATTTATACTAACACATAGATAATATTGTGACAAAGTCTCTCTAATGAACTTGTAACGGGCGTGTTAAGGGTGTTCCCGGCAAGCTCAGCCATGGTGCAAGTTTAATATTTAAAACATGTTTATTTAAACTATGCGGGAAGGGATGTGGCAGAGTCACGTAGCAAGTTTTTTGGCTATATTAAACGGCCATCCACAAAATTCAATCAGTAACTTGATCTTCACTTTAAATGACTAAAATGTTTCACTAAAACAAAGTTCCATTTAAATATAGAAAACTGGTAGTATAGTCCACCACTAAATCCAGCGGCCACTCAACGCTTTCAGCTGAAACACAAGAAACATTAACAAAAAATTGTTACTATAATTAACTTTTGATACATTAGCAACACGTGATGCTGAATAGTTTTATTCAACTTCATATCTTACCAACGGCTAATCGTGGACTCAGTTAAACTTTCACCACTCCGTAATGCGTGTTACAAACACAATAGACGCTTATCAGAGGAGGCCTTAAGTCAGCGCACGGGGAAAGATCTTTCGTTTGAGATTTTATACTTTGCCGATTGACCAACGAAGCTAAAATTTGCATAAACGCATAGCTAAGCACAGAAATCGCAAACTCCGAAGGCTCAATGCATACTTTGAAAATTAGAGTAAAATATAGTACCCTTGTCGTTGTTGTGCGCACAGGTTAGATGATAACATCGCGTTCGCATTCAAAAGACTAGAATTCCTTTATAAGACACTTGCTAGTCTACAAGCAAGTGACACAATATTTATTTCTTTATTGCATACAAGCATAAAAATTATCATTATTCAGTGTCAAACAATCTTCATAATAAAATATGTTTATTTTAAAATACATATTTTCTTGAGGTAGAGAAATTTAGGTATTAACGAAAAAGGATAAAAACAAGTACGACAATATGACAGTTTTTTCAACTTTAAAATTTATAATGCAATTGAAAATTTCAACTTTTTATTTCATATGGAAAATCCGTTTTAAAAATAACTTTTGCGTAGTTGTGAATTAATTGATGGATTAGATACAAGAATTTTATAAAAAAAAAATACATAAATAACAAAAAAGATTATAGGAAGAACTTATCATATACGCATATTTTTTTATATATTTAATGAACTTATTCTTATAAATTGGTTTGAATGTTTTAATACAAGGACATATTTACAGATACTATTATAGTATTTTGTAGTTAAATGTTCAACACTGCGAAAGTGTTTATTTTTCAGTCTCTCTTATGAAATATAAAATAGATATTTTTATTTAATAATATATTTCTATAAAAAGAATAGAAAGGGAAATTTATCTTACTGTACAAAGTGAAGCACTTTCATGCACAAGAAAAACACTTATTGAAGTTAAGCTGCTTACATTTATGTCTTTTTTTCACGTCTTTCTTAAATAAGTTGAAATATCATAAAACTAATCTTAACTTATCCTATACAGAACATTTGTTGTTGTGTATCTACCGGTGCAGGCGAGAAATAATTTCACTGATAAAACATATAACGATAGATAAAAAAGAAGGAAAAACAGAGATAGAAGCAGCAGTAAAAACTCTTAGTCTCTCAGCATATTTAACATTATACTTGAGGGAAATGAATACCTTATTTCAGAACTTATCGGAATTTATAAAGAGTCTATTAAATTAAATTTACTATGAAACACACCTTTCTAAAATATTTATCCAGAAAACAAAATTCTTACAATCTTTTTCAATGTGACTGAATAAAAGTTATAGATGGTTGTGAAATAGTGTTATGTTTATAATAACAGAAATAAATCTACAAAACAGCTATCTACCTGGAAACCAAACGTTCGCTTATGTTGCTGAGTTATACAGTTGCGAAAATTCGAAATAACTACAGCACCGAACAATTTTATTTTTTCCTGTTATATTTGCTATTATGTATGGTTTTATCAATCGAAGAATATTTCCCCTTTCTATGCATGTTAAATTACTATAATAAGGTTTTTTTAAAACTTAACGAACGATATATTAGTATAAGATGTCCAAAATGTCCTGCACTATTTTGACCTCGTATAAATCTGTAAGTATTCATAAAAAAGTTGAGACTCTTTAATAGAGATGGAAGACATTCATCCAAAATATAGTTTTCAATATTTCCACTACAGAAATTATTTCGTGAATAAATTAATTTTAACTACGTTATTGACTTAAAAAATTAATCGTGTTGCATTTAGTCTACATCATTGTGACATAATCTTTGACATCTCAATCATATCATAATCACAGATTGAGACCAACTAATTATAATTAAAATATAGATAAAATGCTTAAATGATACAAATAGAAACAGCAAAAAGCTTCTAAAGGTTTTTATAAGCTTTTTGTTGTTTCTATTTGTATCACTTAAGCATTCCATCTATATCTCAATCATATCACTGCCTATAATGATCATGTGGTTCAAATTTTTCTCTTTAAAATCAGTTAAAGTTTCTGTATTGTTAAGGCCAACCAGATATCTTAAGTTACCCCGTAGTCAAAAATACCATGCATTCATCGGTGTGATCAGGTCTCCTAGATATTGAAAAGTATTGTTGTTATTATAAGTAGTAAGGTTATTACACTTTTCATTGTATATCGATACAGCTAAAATATAATTTTCAAATGTGATTTGAAGTCCAAATGTTACTGGTGTTTAATTTGTAATCTTCCTGTATCTCTGGCAAAAGTAATTCAATAAATATGTTTTTAAAACACATATAAAATACTTTCTTATTTCTATCTCACACGTATTGATTGATAAATATACTATACGAGATAAAATTTTCCAACGTAGTCAAAAGACACCCAGTCAAGGAACAGAAAACAATATCTCTGGCTTAATGTACCAACGCTCTACCTATGTTGATATCTTGGAGGTAAATGATCCGCACATATCACTGAGACAACTTATGGCATTAACAAAGATTTAGAGTAACGTAGACGAAATGTCGGATGTTAATTTCGAAAGATTTTCAAAGTAAATTGTGTCAACCAGATTCGCTCTGAATAGCTCAGTTGGTAGAGCGTTGGTATAGAAAATCAGTGTTCCTCGGTTTGATTACTGGCCCGAACACTTTTTCACTCTGTTGGAATTTTTCAACTCGCACCTTTAAATAGGGCATAAAATGTTTTAGGTTTCTTAAAATTTAAAGAAATTTTACTCTATAATGTAAGCAAATACTCTTTAATGTAATTAACTATTGAAATCAAAAGTAAACAAGAACAAAAAAAAAATGCCTCAAGCATAGATTAAGAAACACTTTACAACACATTAGGAATTTTGTAACAAAACTTCACCGTTTAATAGGGTGAAAGATGATGTCTAAGTAAACAGTTTGAAAACACAATTTCAGGAATTACTATTGATAGTCGGAAAAATATCCGAAATCTTTTGTACAGCTCTATAAATGTTTTATACTTTATTAAATGTGTTGCATAGAGTGCTAAAGTTTAGTTCAGATAGATACGCATACACACATAGCACAATTGAAAATTGATTTTCAGAAATTTCTGTCTATAAACGGAAATGTACCTGAGAAGCAGCTTTGTATATGATCTACAGAATTTGTACAAGTAATAGGAAAAAATAGTTAAAAAAAATTGCCTGATGGCTCGGCGTACAGGCACAGGTAGATTTCGAAGATGCAGACTGTGGGGCGCCTGTTTATTGGGAATTGTAGAAGAAATGACATTTTTGCCATAATGCGGCAGTTAGGATTGCCCACTTTGAAATCTACCTGTGTTTGTATGCGGATCCGGCAAAAAAAAATTAATTTAATTAATTTTTTTTTTTTTTTGCTGTAGGAGTTGGTTCTATAAAAAACTTGTCAATATCAAAGTTGTATTATAATATTAAGACGATTTATAATAAATTTAAGCGGATTTGATATCTTGTGAGTCGACGAAGTTACGAATTTTTTTCTTCTTAAGACCCTATCCCCCCTGAGGATATTTTAATTATATAAAAAATCTTTTATACATAAACTTTCGGCCCTTTTCCTAGAAGTAATAATAACTTTAAACGGATTCGATATGTATCATAATTAAGAATTTATGGGGGTTTTCTCTTTTCGCAAAAAGACCCCCTCATCCCCCCCCCCTCGGCCCAATTTTGCCCATTAACGAACTTTACCGAGATTTTATGTTCCTTGATTTTATGTATGAGTTTGGAAGAGATTTGTGCAGACTTATGGAAGTTATCGTGTCCATAAAAAATGATATAGATAGACAGATAGATAGATAGATAGACAAAGTTTTGAACTGGGAGAATGTAATAGGTAGTATTTCTTATGAAATATACCTGAAACGCATACTATAATTGAAAACGCACTTCTAGCATTTATTGTTCATAGACACTACTATAAACGAATTATTTTATGTATACCTGTATGCTAACTATAAATGCTCTGCACACCATATTCTATAGTAAGCCTCTTGTAGTGCACCTTAGTGACATATATCAATTTCAATATGTTTGAAATAGTGTAATATTATTAAAATACATGTCTGACGATTTTTGCCCATAGACTTTAATGCAACACAATTCCTTTGAGTGTGCTTGTAAAAGAAATATACTATACACTTCATTTTCACTACCGAACATGCCACAGTAAAACTCAATAACATATATCTATTGCATGACGATCCGAGCATATTTACGCGAGTTAGAGCACGGACAGATAGACAGACATACAGACAAACCTAATTCATAAACACTTTTAAACTATGCTGAAAAGTGATAAAAACTGAAATGGAAATAAAACTATATACGAATACAAAATGACTATAAATACGCATAGCTTTACATAACTAATGAATTCTAGGTCATTAAGATTTTCATTTTACTCTCATGTTAAGACCGAACTTGCCATAGTAATCCTCAATAGCACATATAAATTGCATGGTAATTTGAGTGTATTTAAGAGAGTGAGAGCACGGGCAGACAAACAGACAAATTGAATTAATAAACAATTTTCAACTATGTTAGAAATTGTTAAAAAGCCACGTTTTATACATGATATACCTTCCAATTCGATAAAAGATTAACGATAATGAAATGTAAACGAAAATGTTAACGGAAATGCAAAATATTTATCCTATAATAAAATTTTTCTTTTAAATATTTTTCTGAATAAAAGATATTTATTACTTTATGAAATATGATAATTGCTTGCTGATGATTGATATGCTTTGCAAATTGAATCATGGGAACAAAACGTATTCTTGTGATTCAGTGTAATATTCCTTTTTTACAAATTAAAAAAAACACTGTAAAAAAAAACGTTTGAAGAAATGTATTAAAATTGTTTTAGATATGTTATGTTATACATCCTTTCTTTTTAAGTCATAGATATTCAAAAAACAATGGAAAAGTGCGTAGTGCGTCAAGTTAATACTTATAAAACATGTTTTTTTTTTAAAAAGAAACTGTCTACGTTTCTATTTTCCTAAATAAATCCTTTTCTACAAACTTTTACTTCACATAAGAGAACTCTGCTCTTCATTTTGAAAAATATGACTAAAACATTTATTTTAAGCTTTTTTTTTTCTTTTTGCTTCAGTGATAAAAAATATCAGATTGCATAAAAAATATTACGGATTATGAAAAAAATATATATAAAATCCACAAAATTCAACTAATTAAAAAATGTAGTTTTCGGACATTATACACCCATATAACTTGTACAATATTGCACCTTGTATCTTGTACTTGTTTTACCAAAAAGAGTTTTTCATTTTACCGAATTGACAAAGAAATAAAAAACACTTCATAATAAGAGATTCTCATCCATACTGTTTAAGAAGATTTAATATGAGAGAATTTGTTAAATCAAATATTCATTTAAATATAATTCATTATGAATAAAGTTTTAAATATATATGAAACAAATTAAAAAATCACAGTTTCTTTAGAGAAACAATCTCAAATCTATGAAATTCCAATAACCTAAATAAATGGAAATTTCGAATATGATGATATCAAGTACCTCATATAATGTTTTAAAAAGTTACACTTAAAAATTACTTACAAAAATAATGTATCTCAGAAAAACATTTTGTCAAGAGATACGCTCATGAATATAATTTTAGAAACTTTAGGGCTTGCGAGTTCGTGGTATCGAAGCTTTATTTAAAGATAATTTAGGGCCAATAAAGTTTTCTAACAACAAAGGCACTTTGTGTAATTAACTTTCCCCGCCTTGACGTTACGCAGATATTCTAAGGCTCATTAAACAAATTATAAAAGTCTCTTTGAGTGGCGTTAAATATAAATTTGAAGCACACTGAGTGAAAGAGATGTTCGTATAAGTAGATTGCAAATATATATATTTTTTTATTTTAAGGAAGAAAACTGGAATTTAATAGTTTCCGCATAAAGTACAAGTGACGTTTTAAAAGTTGTAAATTTTTCATATAAATTAATTACTGTTATATAAAGTTAGTGTTTATGATTTCTATTTGTATATAAATGTACAATGTGCTTACATGTTCGCATTTTGCAAATGCCTGTATGATAACAGTAGTATTTCCTTATTTAAAGAGCAATATTTATTTCTTTGTCGATTCGGTACAATGAAAAACGCTTTTTGGTTTAGAGAAACAATATCAAATCTGTGAAATTCCACTAACCTAAATAAATGAAAATTTCGAATATGTTGAAATCAAGTACCTCATATAATGTTTTTAAAAGTTACACTTAAAAATTATTTACAAAATAATGTATCTCAGAAAAACATTTCGCCAGGAGATACGCTCATGAATATAATTTAAGAATCTTTAGTGTTTGCGAGTTCGTGGAATCGAAGCTTTATTTAAAGATAATTTAGGGCCAATAAAGTTTTCTAACAACAAAGGCACTTTGTGTAATTAACTTTCCCCGCCTTGACGTTACGCAGATATTCTAAGGCTCATTAAACAAATTATAAAAGTCTCTTTGAGTGGCGTTAAATATAAATTTGAAGAACACTGAGTGAAAGAGATGTTCGTATAAGTAGATTGCAAATATATATATATATATATTTTTTTTAAGGAAGAAAACTAGAATTTAAGTTGCCACATAAAGTACTAGTGACGTTTTCAAAGTTGTAAATTTTTCATATAAATTACTGTTATTTATAGTTAGTATTTATAATTTCTATTTGTATATAAATGTAGCTCTTACATGTTTGCATTTTGCAAATGCCTGTATGATAACAGTAGTATTTCGTTATTTAAAGAGCTATATTTATTTAAAAATTACTGTGAAAAATGCAATTCAATAATTTAATGATAATAGGATAATTTTGTTTTCCTTTCCATTATAGCGTTATAGGTTTCTATGAATTGGCATTACATTTGTTCGTCTTATTAATAGCCTATAAATGAGTAATCGATATTAATTAAACAAAGATTTTGTGAGTCTGTCTGTCTGCGTATGCCCTGAAGATGTGATGGAAAGGTTTAGCACTTACGACATTGAGCAAGGAGTTGCCCCAAGGGTACTCGAGAAACCCCCGGAGATTTTTTTTTATTATTTCAATTTAGATATTTTAAAACTAAGTTTTAAGTGACTTTTTACCGGATTTTGGTACTAGGTATTCCTTTTGCCATTCGAATCGTTGGTTGTAAATATCGCAAATTTCCAGTCTTTACATCGTAGAATAGAACAAAAATTACGCTTTCAAATAAAGATTATCCATAAACTGCAACGTATGTTACGAAATTTTAATGATTAATTGAAAATAAATTTAATAAAAAAAATTCTAAACATAAATGTTTTTTTTTTTTTACTTCAATAACTGAAAACTATTATTATATTTCTTTGCATAACACTGAGACACTATTAATGATACATAGTTTGTTTGTTTTTAATTTTTTTCAAAATACAAAACAAACCATTTAAGCTTTATCGCTTTAACTGCAATTTTTTCCTGCATTTTGGTACTAGGTATTCCTTTTGCCTTTCGGTTGTAAATTCCTTTTGCCTTTCGTTTGTAAATCTTTGGTTGTAAATATTGCATTTCCTGCATATATTGGCAATCGAAAATATGTACGCAGACAAAAATCATATGCTCCGACTACCCGACCATATACATTTGAGGTAGTCCAAAGTAACTTAGAATGACAAAGAAAGTATGAAAAATACAATAACTAATACAATGAAATAAAAATATAAATTATGTAACATCGTATCAAATAAAAAATTAACATGCGGTGTTTTATATTTGTCTTTAGAAGTTTTCAGAGAGACAACTATAACCTTACTGTACTTCACTTACATTACATCCATAATTCGAACAACGCGTCATTGGAAAGTTGGCAAATAATCTTTTATTTTTTTTATAATATCAGAAATCTGTCATAATATATTCCTTCTGGAAATATCATTTTCAGTCATGATTTAAATTGTTCAAGTGGTCTGCGTGCCGTTTCTTTGAGACATTTTGAATAAATTGCATTGTACTTAGATATCTGGGCCAAAATATCTCTTAATATTTTTCATTTGTGTTGAGTTCAAAAATCGAGCTAAAAAAGGACTTACTAAGCAATTAATTTTTTGAAAAATTTTGTAATTGTCAGTGTCTGTCGTTAAAGGCTTTATTAAATCTCTATTCAATTTGCGTTTAACTGCGAAAACTTCTTCTAAAGTTAATTTCAATAAGTCTGCAAATACGTTATTTAAATGAAGAATAATTAATATATTTAATATAACATGTTTTTATAATATGCTGTTGACACATCTTAGAAATAAAGTGAGCAATAAAAATGTTTTAATAAATTTTAAGTTATTACTATACTGTTTTAAATGTAAAAGTGACGTCAGATTTATTTATAAAACGTGATTATTTTTAAATATTAAAACGAAATGTTTTTTCAAAATAATAAAACTTACTAATGTTATTATAATGGCGAAAAAATGTCATAATTTTCACCAATTTTCCATTTCAGAAGTAAATTATTTTACTATACATTAAACATGGTATTCGTCTGAAAAAAACATTTGTATTATTATTGCAATCTTTGTTAAACTAACTGGAGCTTTAGTCTTATAAGGAACAAAAGGAAAACCGGACAAATACAAATTCATTTAATGCAGTTATCATATATATTATGTCTGATGTTGACATCTCTTTTTTTATGCACGTACTAAGCGCACAGCTATGAATGAATTATCATTCAAAAGATTTTTGAACAACCTTTTGACACTCACATTTCGTTTAAACCAGTTGTTTAAAAGCAAAAATGCAGTTAAATAAAATTTATAAAGGCAGCTGCTTTTCTTTTATTAAAATCCTTATTATTATCCTTAAATATTTAAAAAGGCAGCTGCTTTTCCTTTTGAAGTTTCATGAAACAACAACTGTTGTGCATTTTCCTGAGGCAGTGCATAATTTAATAAATTTAGTTACGAATTTGTTAAAAGTTAAGGTGTTGTTTAAGTGTGCTTGAGTACAGTGATTCGTTTACCTTTATTAAAGTATATTAGTTGTTTGATATCATTTGTTTGTGGCTTTCTGGTTTCTTGTATTTTCTTGAAATCAAATTCTGAGATCACACATTATTAACAAGGAACGTCACATGACACCTATTGATCCATAAAGTGTTGGCGTTTTATAACGTCATCGGATAACAGAATGTATATTGCTAGGTATTATACAAATTAATTAACATTAAATTTCATTTATCTTTAAAAATTATCGAAAATAATCCTGTATCTATCTTGTCTCGTAGTCAAATTAATGTAGATATCTTTCCGGTGCAATGTTGATTTCGACGCGGATTCACTTTCTAAAAAAAAGCACACACCCAGAAAAAAGTTTTGTCGAATCAACAAAAAATTGGTTGACCAAACAAAACTTTTTGTTTAAATATAGGTCAATGAAAATTTTGTTTGAATTAAAACAAAAAAAATTTTTTTTTGCAATTCCAAAAAAAATTTTTGTATCGTCAGCAAAAAATGTTTTGTTAATTCTAGTAAAATGGTTCAATTTTACTTGAATTTTGCTAAAACAACCAAAATGTACGCAACATAACATGTTTTGTAGTTTTAATCAATTCATTTTTCTGGGTGCAAAGTCTCTGTAAAAAAATTATTTTTAAAATATTCTCATACACACTCCAATAAACAAACAACAAATGAACAATAACTCCTATTACATTCTATAAAACTAGTCTGCCAGATTAATAATTATCAGAGAGTGTCAAGTGACATCCCCTGTCAACAGAATGTGAATTGCTGGGATACAAATTAATTATGATTAATGTTCATTTGACTTTAATAATTATCAAAATAGACCTGTCTTTGCTGTCTATTGTTTTTTAATCCATGTAGATTTGTTTCCTTTTCAACGTTGATTTCGGAGCGCTTTCAGTTCTTTAAAACAAATACAAAGTCCCTTTAACAAATGTATTCTTAAAATATTCCGAAACTCCAATAAACAAACAGTAAATGAACAATAACTCCGATTACATAAAATAAACACAGTCATTAAACGCAGTCATTTACGTTCGCTATCAGAAGACGGCAAGTGACATCCCCCCCATCAACAGAATATAAAACTTGTATCTTATTAAACAAACTAATTATGATTACTGTTCTTTTCTCATGTATAACACTGGTTTACAAATTAAAAAAAAATTATATACTTTTGATGAAACACCCATTTTCTTATTATACTACCTCTTACTAATGAAAGGCGGTATTTGAAATAAATCTATCACGTCACATTTTAAAAATTTTTACATTTTTAAATATTTACATTTTTAATTCTAAATATATCTATCACGTCACATTCAATTTAACAGCATTTTCAACTTTGATTCTATATTCTGTTTTCTTGTGTTTTTGTGAACTAAAGTGGTTTTGTTTTTGATAAAATGTTTAATAGAGTGTGTAAATTAAATTCTGGTCGTTTTTGTTACGTTTGTGGACAATTTTTATTTGCAAAAAAAGAAGACCGATATCGGAATTTTCTAAAACAGCATATGTGCATTATTTGGGATTCTCAGTGATTAATCAAGATGAAAAGTAGGTCCCACATGTTTTTTGTGAAAGCTCTAGGCTTACTCTTATATGCTGGGCTTCGGGAGAATAAAGTATGTTCAATTTGGATCACCAATGCTGTGGAGAGAATCTTCAAATCACGAAAAGGACTGTTATTTTTGTTTGACAAAAACTACAGGCTTTCTGTATAAACCTACTTTAATTCAAAAAATAAACATAAAATTCAATATCCTGACATTCCATCAGTCTCAAAACCAATATCACATTCGTAAACTTTGTCACATCTCCTATGTCCAGGTTTGTTAAGTGCGAGTTGTCAAGATAGTGACGATCTGTTTATAGAATATGAAAATGATGACGAAATCGTAATCGAAGATGATAAAACGCCACATTTAATAAACCAAAATGAGTTGAACGACCTTGTGCGAGACTTGCAACTATCTAGATCTAAGGCAGAGATTATTGCCTCTCGTCTACAACAGTGGAACTTATTGATACCAAATATTAAATTAACTTATTACCGAAATCGAAGTTAAATTTCAGCAGTTATTTCACCAAAAATGACGGTCGTCCATGGATTCTTAGGAAATCATAAAGATGAAAATTATGAAAAACATATTGCTATTTTATTAAAAAACTATCATGCAATGGGTGTGAACATATCTCTGAAGGTACATTTTCTCCATTTACACCTGGATTTTTTTCTCTGAAAACTTGGTCGCAGTGAGTGACGAGCAGGGCGAGCGTTTTCACCAAAACCTTAAACTTTTTGAAGACAGACACAAAGGTTTTTGGGACGAAAATATGTTAGGGAACTACAGCCGGTCTATTTTAAGAGAAACAGATCAAGAAAATTATAAAAAGAAGAGTAAAAGCAATAATTTCTATTTTTTTATATTTCATGTTATTATTTTTTTTACGTATTTAATAAATATTTTTTAAACTAGACGTGACAGATTTCTTTCAATAATTTTCCCGTACCCAGTGCACTAGAATCTATGAAAAAATACACATTTCGTCGAAAGTATATAAACCGTGTAAACCAGTGTAATTAGCGAAAATAGATCTGAATCTGTCGTATATCATAGTTTTGTTTAATTTTAAGCATTTTTATCGCATTCAGTTCTTTAAAACAAATACAAAGTCACTATAACACATTTCTTCTTATAACATTCTTAAAGTACCAAAAATAAACGATAAAAGAACAATAGCTTCGATTACATTCTATAAACCTAGTCAATTACACTCACTTATCAGAAGACATCATGTGACAACCTCAGTCAACAAAATGTGAATTGCTGGGTTATTTTACAAATTAATTATAATTAATTTACCGTTTATAATCTGTAAAAATAAATGTGTATTTGTCGCATATCGTAGCGTTTAATCCATGTAGATTTGTTTCTGTTGCAACGTTGTTATCGGCACTCTTTCAGTTCTTTAAAAAGAATACAAAGTGACTGTTACAAATTTTTTCTTATAACAGTCTCAAAGTACCCTAAACAAACGGTAAATGAATAATAGCTGCGATTACATTCTATAAACCTAGCCAATTACATTCACTTATCAGAAGACATCATGTGACAACCTCAGTCAACAAAATGTGAATTGCTGGGTTATTTTACAAATTAATTACAATTAATTTACCGTTTATAATCTGTAAAAATAAATATGTATTTGTCTCATATCGTAGCGTTTAATCCATGTAGATTTGTTTCTGTTGCAACGTTGTTATCGGCACTCTTTCAGTTCTTTAAAACAAATACAAAGTGACTGTTGCAAATTTTTTCTTATAACAGTCTAAAAGTACCCTAAACAAACGGTAAATGAATAATAGATGCGATAGCATTGTATAAACCCATTGCTCTGATTTTATACAATATAAATGCTGTTATTGTATAAACCCAGTCAATTACGTTTAGTTATCAGATGACTCAAAGTGACAACCCCCGTCAACAAAGCTTAGAAATCAAAACATGTCATTTATTGTCTCCCACCAATAATGCTGTAATTATAAGAGGATTCTCTGTTACTCAATTTTAGGAAACCATTTCTTGCTATAGGGGAGAGTGGTGTACCTTGGACATATGTGTACCTCGGACCTATGCTAATTCTAGCTTTACTTGTTTAGATAATTAAATAACAACATTTGTAGTTTAAATATATGCCACAAGAGGTCTCATTTAAGTTCTTGGCATTTGTTTAGAAGCTCAACTAATTGTACAATTTTTGAAAAAAGAAATTCTCCTTTCAAAAGTAAGTTTTTCTTAGATATTTCTATATTATTTTTATACTAAAACATATCTAATTATTTTTAAATGAGGGTTATGCATTATAAAGCAATGTTCTAGCTACTACACCATGTACTTTAAACAAAGTTAGGTCCAACCTTAACATCATTATTGGCAGTTTTGTTTTTAAGTGTCAAGTGCTGTACCTTGAACCTAATAAAAGTGGTGTACTTGGACTGGTCCAAGGTACACCACCTAAATATCATTTCAGATAATAAAATGCATATGTTGAAAAATCTTTTTAAAATTCAAGTAAAATGCTTTCTTTCAAATTAGTAATTTATTTAAAGTCTATTTACAAGTTAGGACTACTTTGTGATAAATTTTATATATGTATTTGGTTTATGTTAACCCCATAATTTTAACTATATTGATACAAAATCAGTTTTACAGGTGCATCTAAATATTTAAAATATGTTTATAGTAGCAACATGTTTTTTTTATTTTTATTTTAAATAGTTATGGTTTAATGATTACATCAGTTTTGCTTTCACCCTAGTTGTAAAAAAAGGGGAAAAAATAAAACAAAGTAAAACAGTACAACTTCCTACTAAGCCATCTAAAAAAAGGCCTTATTATTATTTAACAGAATCTGAAGACGAGGATATAGATGATTTATTTGAGGAATCTGGTTTTGCAGAGGAAGACTTTGGTGAACTGGAAGATTCAGATAATGTTCAGACAATATTCAGATTGGTGCTTTTGTGCTAGTGAAGTTTGCTGGTAAAAAAAGTATTAAATACTTTATTGCTGAAATTATTTAAATTACTGATAATGTATATGAAGTACAATATCTAAACTGAGATCCAAACTCTCAGAAGTTCAAAAGAGAAGATCCTACTGTTTATGAAGTTGACAAAAATGATATCAGTTCAAGCTGCCACATCCAATATTGCCTGGTGGATCTGAAAGGTAGCTCAAGAAGTTAACATTTGGAATTGAAAATTAAGTGTTATTATATAAAAAAGTTTTAATGTCTTTTGCATTTATAATAAGTGTAATTGCTCTGAGGTTTTATGTCTATTTAGACTTATCTTATTTTTTAAACCTAATAATAAATGAAATGTATCCTTTTATTGCTTTTAAGGGGAAAAATTTATATATGTAGCTTTTTGATTAATAAATGTGGATTTTTTCACTAAAAAACAAGTTTTTTTTCCACTTGTTAGTAATGGTACTAAGGTACACCACTAGTGGTGTACCTCGGTCCTATTTTCATTTTATTTTTAATACAAAAATTTTCATGGAAATCATTTATATAAAAAATTAAGACAAATATATGTTGTTTGTAACAACATAAAGTTTTATAAAATCTTTTCTTTTTTTAATTTTGGCGATTTGTTTTAAAACTAAAAATTAAAAAGTCAAAATAGGTCCGAGGTACACCACCTTCCCCTACGCAACAGCGTTCACAAAATTTCCGTCGTCAAAAATGAATTAAAATAAAAAATATATATACAAGGGAGATTTCCATGAAAAATTTATACTCAGATCAACAGAAATTTTGTTTACCTTATAGCTCCTTTCTGTGACTTTATTGTAATTGATTCCTGATTCAATAACGAAGAGGTGTATTTGTTATGAACGTGTTTGTGCATACTTTATTATTTCGAATTAATTTGATCAAAAGCTATAATGAGGTTGCCATAACATGAAATAGCTGTGGTATTTTTCATGGTATTTAAAAGCAAACACATTACTTGTTAAAACTTGGTGATAAAAAATCTTGTATAATGTTTGTAAAATAAAACAAATTACACAAAAGCAGTTTTTATTTCATTCAAAGAGGCGTAAAATAATACATTTATCTCTCACTAATCTGATCAACTACAACTTTTTAAAGAAGACTTTTGTCCAACTGTAAACTTTAAAAATAAATTGAGAAATAAGTCCTTACTTAATCTGTATTTTTATTAAAGGTACCGACAGATAATATCAAATTGTAAGGTATTCCGGAGATACATTGAACAGTCATGCCCTTTTCTCAGGCCGACATATATGACAGGATAAAGTTAATGCAAGAAAACAGAATTTAGTGAAATATTTCCCTTGAGATGTTGAAAGAAACAACTTTGACTTACAAAATATTTTTCCTGTTAAAATTATTTTTAAAACGGTTTTCATATTTTCTATACAAAATCACCGTTTTTCATAAAAGAACTAAAAATTGATCGTTAGTGTTTTTAAAGTTGAAAATGATATTTTTTAATATCAACAAACTTTAAAAGAAAAATTTCTAATTTTCAAATATTTATAAGGGTGTTTAGTTTGAGCTCAAGTAATTAGTTTTTACAAACATTAGCACTTTGAATACAAAACATTTCCACCGGTTGGAACATGATTGCCTTAAGCAACTTTTTTTTTCGTACTATTTTGGATGCCTCTAAATTCCCTACAATAATCTTCATAATAGATTTCTAGTAAAAATGTACCAAGAAGATTATTGTTTACAAATACTGGTAAAAAATAATAAAATAATAGCTACGTCTTGGCTACCATAAGTGGTACACATGCGTACCGTTGGTAGTTAACGGATTAGAGTTGGATTCAATTTTAATGTGATGACCTTTAGGTTAAAATAAAACATATATATTTATAACTAATTTGAAAAATTAAAAGGATATTTTTTAAATTCCTGAATCAATTACAACTGATATTTTAACTCACATTAGGATTTTTTTCCTTCTGCACATAGACAATATTAAAAAATGAGCATCAATTGTATAATTAATAGAAATTTTATGTAAAAGTAGTTTACTAAAATTCATAAATCCTGGTAGATATTTTAAATAATTTTTTTTAAAAGATTGAAAGTTTTTAAAACCACTTGTATGAAAGTGAGAAACAAGTACACTTTCTCTATTGTATAATTAGGACGAACGAAGCGAATCCTCTACTACGAAAAAATAAATACATTTTGGTAACACATTTTACAAAAGAACTACTGAATCCCTGTACTTGAAATTGAACATAGTAATTTATATTCAGGTCTGGATGTGTTATCACTGATCACTTTTGCAAAAATTCCCATTTCCTTTTTCGTATACATTATATGTACTGGGTGATCCAAGAGATACAAATGAAATAAAATTTCAAAAATTCCAAATCTAAGATAGTATCACGATGCAGTTTTCACTGAATTGTGATGAAATACATGGCATTTTTTTAGAATAAAAACCTTATCGTTATAATAATTAAAATGTAGCCTTTTAGTTGTTTTAGCAGTTTGGAGGGCGACACAACGCAATTCACTTCAAAACTGCGCTTACAAATGTTCTTTTTCAAGGACGTTATTAGTGAGAATAGCTGTCAATTATTTCAAGATACTATACAGCATATCAAAAGGATTTCTGTTCCAATTTCTATCACAGAATGGCTTTATTAGCGACAGGCAACAGTTTCCGGAACATTACAGTGTTTACTGTCGGTAAGAAATAAAGTTATTCTGGCACTGTTTTGTTTTATAAAAATTCCCTTATATTTCAATGTACTTATATGAAAATAGTATCATTCTTGAGTCTTGATATTTTCCTTATATTTCCATTTTCATTTCTTTTGTTATTTTTGGATAACACTGCATATATTAACTTAAAATATAGTCATGGTGATTCACTAACTCACTTACTAACGCTAAATTTTTGGAAAATCGTTATAGCTTACCGTTATATCTTAATACTGATGTGCCTGTTGTTGCTTTCTAATAATTTTTGTTTTAAAGATATTTTAATATACAGGTTGTCTCAAAAGGTCGTTTACAAACTTAACATGTAGGTCTGTCATACCATGATGAACAAGATTTACATAGGAACTTGTGTTCGAAAATGCAAACTGCGACCGGATGATCGCAGGTGTGGAGGGGAAGAAAGAAAGTATATCGAAAGAGGTATTAATATTACTTTTATTAAAGAACATGGTTTACTTTACACAAGATGTTCAAAATTCATTCCATTCGCCGCAATGCATGCTTCACAACGTCGACGCAAGAATTCACGGACCCGTTCAAAATGGGAAATTCCGGCTGTGCGAGCAGTTGTTGCAAATACCAGCGTGCGAATGCAACGCGTTGGGGATAATCGTCAACGCACAATACCTGTACTCTTTGTAAGTGGTAGGGGTGGTTCGTGTCCTCATGCAGTATGCGCATAATGCTGGAACGACGTACACCCAAGACGCGTTCGCTTGCTCGGAGACTTGTTTGCGGGTTCCTGTGAAATTCCCGTAGCACGGTTTCCTCTACGACAGGCGTGCGTGTAGTGCGTTCTTGACCGATGTAGCTACGTACTTGGAAAGCTCCTGCTTTACGCAATCTGCGGTGCAATTGTCCAAACAAAACATGACTTGACTGACGTCTGCTTGGGAAGCGCTGACGGTACATCCGCACCGCTGCTCGGGTATTTCCATCCGCGGCGCCATATACGTAATGCATATAGGCTAATTCTGCGTTACTAAACCGATTCATCCTTCTCCTGCAACGTCTTCGCCTGAAATGACTGCGCTTTCCACTGTCCCGTAAGTCTGCGCTCATCGCCCTCTAGCGGCCGCAGTTTGCATTTTTGGACACATGTTCCTATGTAAATCTTGTTTATCATGATATGACAGACCAGCATGTTAAGTTTGTAAACGAACTTTTGAGACACCCTGTACATGTCCAAAAACTATTTTACTTACTTGAATAGAAAGTTTGCTATGATTCATCTGTAAAAAATGTCGTCAGTAATGTCTTTCGAGATCACTGATAATATTTTTTAAAACGAACCATTATTACTTTTGACTTCTGATCCAAGTGGACCATGATTTTCTTCATAGATTGGATTTTCGACGTTACTGAAAGCTCCGTTTAGTAATTCTGTTTGAACCCAAAAATTAGAATGTAGCATAATCTTAGATGTAATCGATGTTCGGAATTTAATAATCTAATTACATTAAAAACAGTCAAAAATTTACACTAACCATTTGTATTTAAAAAGTCATACAAATATTTTAATAGTCCATACCCAAAACTATTTTACTTACTTGACTAGAAAGTTTGTTATGATTCATGAGTCAAAAATGTAGTCATTAATGTTTACAGTAACGCTCACAACAATGTTATTAAAGTTATGAAAAGGTATTGTAAACTGTGCTATTTCGATGCAATCATAACAAAATATTTTCTGAATGAAAAACCACGATAAAAATGTCGACACTGTTCTCACAAGAATCTTTTCGTATTTATCAATAGCAGGACTTCTGGGTACAATTACCTTTATTATTCACGTGTACCTGTATATTCCAGTTTATGTCACAAGGGTGATTATGTATAAACATGTATAAAAAAGTTTGGTACTTCTCCATTATCTCGTCGACCACTTTCCATGAAAAAACTATCGTGAAACTATAGTATTTAAAGGGGAAAATCTACAATCATGTTGTCACAATCACTTGACGTCAGATACGTTATTCGTGTTTGTTATGTGACCAAGTGATTTTTAATTAGACGTTTATAAATGTATTTTTAATGTTTGCGATTTATTAGTTATTTCTTTAATTAAACTAACAATTACGTCATTAAACGGCTACGTCATAATATTAAATGAGAAAAAAGCATTAAAAATATTGCGATACATAATTACTTTCAATAGAACGGACGTTACAAACATTTATCCACCATCCAAGACTGATAATGAGGAAAATAATGTCAATAAATAAATATTCAAAATAATTGTTTTACTGTTTTTATTAATATATTGTAAATTTTATTGCTTAAAGTTACTGATAGTTGACACTTTAGTGAGTGGGGCTTTTCAGAATGTCTTCTTTTTTTTTAACACTTTCCAACATAGTTGAAAAGTGTTTATGACTAAGGTTTCTCTGCCGTCTGGCCATCGGTCCGTGCTCTAACTCGCGTAAATATACTCGGGTTGCTCTGAAATTTTTATATTTTATTGTCGTTTACTATAACATGATCCTTATTTAAAATGAAGTTGTAGCACGTATATTTATTTTACAGGGATAATCAAAAGTATTCCGTTACATTACAGTCCGCGGGAAAACAATCGTTTTAAGTGCACTTGGTTGATGTTACGCCATTTGAAACATGGTGAAATTGATATACAATTATGAAGTGCACTAAAACATGCTTTTTGTAGAATATGAGATGCAAAGAATTTATTATTCAATTAAAGGGTCACACAAAAGTATTCTGTTGCACATTGTTCTACGGAAAAAATCATTTGCAGTGCAATTTAATGATGTTTCGCGATTTGAAACATGGTGAAATTGATATACAATTATGAAGTGCACTAAAACATGCTTTTTGTAGAATATCAGATGCAAAGAATTTATTATTCAATTAAAGGGTCACACAAAAGAATTCTGTTGCACATTGTTCTACGGAAAAAATCATTTGCAGTGCAATTTAATGATGTTTCACTATTTCTAAACACAATGAAATTTATATGATGAGGTTTTACTATAAATTGCTCACTTAAAAGTTTGGTGTGCATTGCGTTTATCGTTCAATTACAGGGACACACAAAAGTTATCGAGTACAATATACGTGTATTAACCCTCTGACTGTCCAGCAACAGGGCAAAATTGTAATGCTGTTTTCTCTGTATTTGATTTTAAAATGCTAAAATATATGATTATTCCAAATTTTATATATTAAACAAAAACTTAAATATATATGTGAGTTTAATCATTGAGCGTATTAATCATCAGTCAATGTATTAAAAGTGCGTTATATCCGTAGAATTATATTAATATAATTATATAATATAAGTAAATAATAATAAAATAGAATACTTTAAATAATGCTTGTAATGCGGTGAAACCTGGAGCTTAGTGAACATAATAACATGGGCGTGTCAGTGAGAGGGTGCATTAATTACAGTCTATGTGTGGTAAGTAAGTTTTCATCATTGTGTATAAAATTGGTTGATCATATATAGGGCTACACAAGGGGATTCGTAAGTATTATAGACTATGGGAATGAATTGCTTAGGGTATTTTTTAAGTGTGTTACGCATTTTTCTGCTGAACAATAGTTAGTAGACTTATTGTGGAAAATAGATTGTGGTTAGTAGATTGTGGAAAATAAGCATATTCATATACAGAGCTACAGAAAGAACAAGGTACATTGTCGTTTATGGTTGATAATTGCTGTAAGTTTGTGTTAAGTTGCCTTATGCGTTTTTTATCGGAATTAAATTTTATCTTAATTTGGGGTGTGTACAAAAGTCTTTAGATAATATACAGGGTTGTTCAAAAGATTTCGAGTGCATTTCCATGGATTGGTGAAAATTGCTAAATGTAAATTTTCTAAATGAACTAAATTTTATCATGCTATGTAGTATATATCTCAATCTATAGATCATATACAGGGCACCACATAATAATTCGACTACACTTTTGACTATGAAAGGTAATTGCTAAAACTGGGCATTTAAAGGTGTTGTATGTTTCCTATACTGTTTACTTACATATCTTTATTCTTAATTATTTAACGCTGAAATTTCGTTACAGTATTCAGGATGTGTTGGAAAGTGTTTCCTAATCTATGCTTGACGCTTGATTTTTCGTTCTTGTTTTAGATTCTAATGGAAAGAATCTTCCATTTATTTATTGGCATCACTGTTGGGCGATAGTTTTATTTTATGGAAAGTGGTTGAGGGGATAATGGAAAAGTACCAAAATATTAAATATTTTCATTTTAGCGAAAACTATGAAAAATAAATTTGTACTTCTGTGTGTTGTACATCAATAAATATATTTTCGAAAAAAAGGTGAACGAGCTTATAGCGAGTTAAAAATTTAAATTTTTAAATTAAAGTGCATGTTATTTTCAGAATATGCGATGTATGCGAAAATATTCCGTAGTTGCTTACTTTAGAGCCAGCCCCAAACAAATATAGTTTCAAAATAAATAGATTTTTATCGAAATATTTTTGATTAAAAATCAATCTATTTATGATACCGCAAATGTAAACAATTTTTTCTAGGAAACATAAATGAATCAAAATGAAAACGTAATTCACATTACTTCATACAGGTAAATTTATAAAAAAATATTATTTATTTTTAATTACTAATAATTACAATTCATTAATAAAGTTTCAGTTACAATAGACTTGCAGACCATAAATTAATAATTCTCTAAACGTTAGACGTAAAAGAAATAACAAATTAAATTTACAAACTTAAGTACAGATGAGTTTAAGTTCTTTAAAATATTTTTTTCTGTACGCATCGTAAACAAGCTGCGAAAGCCTAGGAAAGTTCTTTTTCGAGTTATGATCTTTAAAGATAATATGAAACAAAAATTTATCCCTATTCTTATTCTTTCGTTTTCCATTTGATCTGTAAAATCTATAGGGAAATATTCAAACACGGTTACATTACTTTTTGGACCATGACAATACCATTTCTAATATCTAAGCGTTTTCATAGTGATGTAGGATTGAGAAGATTTTGTTCTTATCTAATTTAAAAATAATCTTTTATTTGATGAAGCCGACCTAGAAAAAGATTTTGTAAAATATAGCACTTCTGATCCCCTTAAATCGCAAGTGAAATTTTATGTAACTTATTGAACACGTTTCGGAAGAGAATATAAGAAATGTTTATCAAAGGAATTACACGAAAGAAAGTTCTCGTTTCATAAAATAGTAAGAAAAACAATGGAAATTATTTTAGTTTCTGACTTAAGTTCAGGATATTCCATTTATTTTTTTGATGGAAAGTAGAACGACTGAAACAGTAGTTGATGAATAAAGAATATTTCCAATCTCCAGCGCTCTTCTTTTATGACCTGCTCACCGTAAAAAATATGTTCAAATAATGATTTTTTTTCTATTCTTTTGTTGAATAGAACTGTGTAGTGTGTATAGAACATTCGTCTACGCTGTGTTGTACTCGAAATTCTGTTCTAAGTGAAAAAAAAAAGGGACAACTTCGAACCACATCACCGTAAAAGACCAAAATATTCCAGCATTATGGACTGTGAGAATTAGTGCTCACCATAACTGTAAATTTCTCTCTTTCTCATTTTTTACGTAGTATTTATTTCTACATTATAAATACCTAATTTCTTAATTAAAACTTAATAGCTAAGCTACACCAAAAAACAAAATTTCTCTTTTGATTGCTTTTTTCGTTTATGTTTTGCCCCCGTTTTCACCACCTGGCAATTATGTGCTGCCTCACGACCATGTTCCGAACCCTATTTTAACTTTTTCAACTTCCTTACAAGTTAGTTATAACTACAGCTATACCATTTCACTTTCTTCCCAATATTTCGACTCTATCCTTAAGCTCTTTCGCTTTACTTTATTATTTCAAATTTATTATCATCTCTTTTCTTAATTTTACATCTATCCTTTTTATTGCAATTGTTCTCTTTTTGTAGTTATTACTACATATTAATTTTTCTCAACGACTCAATTTAATACAAGATACTCTACTCACTATAGACTGAGCGTTAGGTTGATTTCAACTTGAAAGCCCCTTAAGTGGCATCAACTGTTAGGCAACTGTTCTCTTATGACCTGCTCACCGTAAAAAATATGTTCAAATAATGATGTTCCTTCTATTCTTTTGCTGAATAGAACTGTGTATCGGACATTCGTCTACGCTGCGTCGTACTTGTAATTTTGTTCTAAGTGAAAAAAAAAGTTCCGTTAATAGTTGGTCACCCACTGCTGTCAATTAATTAACCATGAAAGAGAATAATAATAATGTATTACAGGATGTTTAAAAAAGAATCACCCGATTTGAAATACGTATATCATGACAAAATATTGAGCATAGATACTTAAGATTAATTTTACATTACATGGTAATCATTTTTTTTACAAACCAAATTAACCCTTCTTTGCATGAGCTTTTCTTTTACAATTGTGTTCTTTTATACATATATTAAATATTAGACACCAGAAATTTTAAGATAGATTTTTAACTTTGTTCAGCAACATAGTTCACGGGAAATTTAGTGGATTAATATTTCTATATAAATATAGTGGTGGCAAAGAAGTTGATTTATTTATTAAAAGTTAAATAAAAAGTGATGGAAATTTACATCACTATGCAATTAAGGGTTAAAGGTGATTTGTTTACACCTTTAAATTCACGGCATATCTATATTGTAGTCAAATTCGTCCCACAGTTTTGAGAGGATGTCTGGATCCATCACTTCCACGGCTGCTGTTGTGCGTATATTCAGTTCGGCTAATTTAGCTGGAAAGGGAGGCACTTAAATGCAGTCTTTTATAACCCCCACAAGCAGAAACAACACACTGAGACATCCGGCTATGTAGGAGGCCAGACAAGCCCTGAAGTTTTCGGACGACAGAAGAGCATTAGCGCTACCTATCGCCAACTGCATGAAACTCGAGATTTCGCTCTTTCTACCTCTCGATTAATCGATCAAAAGGGATTTAAAGCTGAATATTTATATAATTTTCTTAAGCGCATGATTCTTTTTCAAACACCCTGTAGAATATTTCTTAAAGCACGGCTCTCTAACCTTTCAGTAAACAGGGGGCACTTCAAAAGGTACTAAAGAAAGAAGTTTGCATTATTAACGTGATTGGAAACATGGCGCAATATTATATTACTACAGAGATACGCAAGCGTCTACATACATCATACACATATATCTGAAAGTTCCGTAAAGCCCTAATAAAGAAAACGCCTCCTGAAAACTAACTTGCAGAAAAAACTTACATCGTAGTAAATTTATCATTACATTTTCTTGATTGGGAGGAGGGGTACGAGAAAAATTTTAGAAGGAACAAAAACCCTAAAAACCTAATGACGCTAATAATAACAAAAAACATACCTACATTAATGATTTAAAGAGACAAAGTTTCCTTTTATTATACATTTTTATTATTAAAAAATATAAATAAGAGAAAACATTTTGAAGGCGCTGTGGCAGCCTCAGTCGCCACGTTGGACCGTCTTGTCTTAAGTAGTGTATAAGTTCTAGGAATCAAGCAGCAAAAACCGTACTTACAGACTTCATTTGAAAGGATATAATATTAACTGACAAATTACTTAGGATTGTTCAAAGACTTTTACAGTCACCTTATATCCAAAAAAAGGTAAAAAGATATTTGCATGAATTTAACCCTTTGCACTCGTTATGGATTATTGTTTGAACACAGTAATTTCCTTTTTGACTACTACTATTTCTAAACAAAAATTTCTTCATACATTTTAATTCCAAATGTTCTAGAAATCTATACTAGAAGTCTACTAAGTTATACTAAGTAATATTAAGTTTCGCTCTGTGTGTCTCTACACTGTAAAAAAATCGGTCGATTTACTAAAAAAAGTTTAGTTTTTCTGACTGATCTTTAGAAATTATTAAAAATTTTTTAGTATATTTGTATTCCACTGATTTTTTTTAGTAACCGATACTAAAAATCGGAATCATTGCTAGCTGTTTTCTAGTAATTTTTACAGATTTTCTTGTAACTGAGTAAGAATACAAACAATTTTTTAGTCTTTTAGTACCGAATTTTAGTGACGATTACTAAAAAAATCTGTGGAATACAAATATACTAAAAAATTTTTAGTAACCTGAGAATTTTTTTTTTTTAAAGTGTATGTGCATGTGTGTTTGTCTGCCTTTTGGCGATGGCAAGGAAAATCCAGCGAACCTAGAAGTCTGAAAATTTAAGTGAGGATAGATCAAAATATCTCCTGGTGCACCTGAAAATCAGAATTTTAATATTTTGAAATTTAGCCGAAATATTGATTAAAACTCATTAACCATCACTTCCAAAATGTCATCGTTTTCTGAAAATGGTGCAAAAGAAATGTGAAAATCGCAAAATGGAGGTCTGTGTTGGGAGGGTGAATGAAGATTTTAGGTTTACACGAAAAAGGCCGGGCTACCAGAATCACTTGTAACGACGCATTTTCGCAGCACGTCGAAATAACAAAAACTAACAGGTCCATCGACACGAAAATTTGCAGATGTAGATAAAAACAAATCGCAATTTCAAAAAATTTTATCCACAACTTTCGGAAATATTAGTATTAATTAGAAATTTTTAATTTTTCGAGCGATTTAATCTTGCAAAGAACCCACGTTGTTTGATGAAAATTTGAGGTGTCTGCGATAATGAATCCACAAAGAAAGAGGATACTAAGAGATTTTTTAAGGGACTCAAATTAACAGTTCTAATTAAACTACAATTTTAAAATTAACTCCGTCCAAATCCTCTCTGTTTCCGCATTACAAGTTTGTAAAAATTAAGATTATCCGACACTTATTAATTATTTTGCATTAATTTGATTGCAGTATAATAATTTATTTTAACGCCTTTTTTGAAGAGCAGGCACAGCAGACAAGATGTCTCTTATTTCTTAAATAAAGAAACATACAAATAAGTAATAAATGGTTGGAGTGGTGTTATTAGAGGCTGAATAAAATTATTTAAAAATGTAGATTTTTTTATTGGAAAACTATGCATCCGTACTTAAAACGGGCTAAGGATTAATATTTTCTAAAAATCGAAAAAATCGACCAATAAGTTTTTATTTTATAAAAATTCGGATTTTTATGAAAAATAAATAAAAGCTTATTTGACAGTGTGTGTGATAATTAAAGAAACGTTTGCGTCGGGTTTCTTGAACCAACTATTCGTTATATTTGCGAGTATGGGGAGGAGTGGGGTTAACGCCTTTTTATTTAATATCGCATTTATTGTACGTCACCGCGCGCCCCCTGGTGGCGGGTTTTTCATTAATTGAGAACTCTTATTAATAAAAACATTTGTATTGCTCTGATTTAGACCAAACGAATTCCATTTAAGCAATCCAACACCCGTAGCGTTTTATAAATATTATATATACAGAATACTGGAAATTTCAAATAAAGATTTTCTTCACTTGATGCATACCAACAATCAAAGTAAGTGATTTCTTGTTGTGCACTTAACCAAACGCCCCTGGCAATACTACAAGGTTTTTTCTCTAACTGTTCATTCTTATCTCGGGTTATATGGGCCCGATCACAACTGGGTTTGAATGATTCGACTTGATTTTCGATCATGTTACAGATTTTAGTTTCACCTTCCTCCGTCAGGAGCGCATTATTTTCTCGATTTCTTTGGGCCCAATTTCGACGGGAATTGGTTCATTTAATTCCATTGATACAACGGGTACCCTTGTTGGATGTTCATATAGAACAAATTGCGGCCCCTGGCGGTGAAACGTAGAACTAAAGGATTTTAGCACATATGCAGCACTTCTTCTATACATTGCCGGAGTCAACGGAGACGTGTGTCGGAGTTTCGTTCGGAAGGTGGTTTGTTTGAAATAGAGTGCGCCCCCTGGCGGCGGAAGGTGGAAATAAAGGATTTTCCGTCGCGTGAGCAGTACTTTTAAATAAATAATTTCATACAAAAAGGGGTTTAAGTATATAAAATCATACAAACTTTAGGTTTCTTTAATTCTATTTGCACGTGCCTGGGGCAACGCCGGTTGGGTCAGCTAGTGCGCTATAAAAATTTGTTTATGAATTATGGCAGCAAAGAGTAATTCTGAAACAGCGTTACCGACAGACATTCTAGGGTATCATCCGACAAACAAGTGAAAAGGGTTAAGAATGCTGCAAAATGCTTATATATTACCTTGTCATGAACTTCGCACCGTCTGCATGCAATGGACATATTTCAAAAGCAAAGAAAGTGGGTTTGATATAAATGTGGAACGTTGAAAACCACATGTGACCTGCTACTTCAAAGACAGAAAGGAATCTATTTTCTGTATCAAATTCTTATAAAAGTTGAATAATGAATTCCGTATGTCAATCCCGAACAACTCAAGGCACTGTACCAACCAAATCAAACAAACCTGACAAACGAGTTTGGACAGTTCAATGTGTTTAGTACAAAAAACACTGCGTTTAAACCTTAAGCAGCTGAATTAAATTTAATATTACAAAAGTTGTATTATGAAGCTTAAAAGCTCATCGTACACATTTGATCTTTCCTATGTTAAAATAGGTTTTTTTTCTAACAATTAAAAAGTTATTTAAAGCTGTGAACCTTTTCACATTGTATTATATAACAAAAATAATTTAAAATATTGTTTGCTTAAATAAAGAATGCTTTGCATAGATTTCTTGAAAATATTTAAAATGGTATTTTGAGGAAAGAGCTTTTGCTTAAGAGTACAGAATATTATTTTTAGCAGTTGTATTTCATGTTTGTACAGTTAATGCTGATGACAGCAGATGGAGCCCTTAAAAAATCATTTTAAAAGAAATAGTTTATGAATCTACGAGAGTATATTTGATAATTATAATAACACTATACATTTTTTGCGGATGAAATTAATTTAGAATCATGTTTAGTAATAAAAGAAATTGTAGATTTTTCAACTGATTTTGAAATTAAAATATGTACAGGAAATATAGGTTATGGGCCAAAATTAAAATATTTTAAGCGGTCTGATAACATAATTTAAAAACGGAATGTTCGAGACATGTACTTTTAAAAATAGATTTAAAAGTATAATTGATAAATGAAGAGTCTAGACTTCATTAGGGCAAATTCCAGAGGCAAAAACAATTCTTTTACGTTTTGCATTGAAACAGGATATGTAACGAGCCGATTTTGCTCAAATATTGCACACCAGTTGTCGATACCAATGCAATATTAACATATTGTCCGTGCCGTATCTTATAAGGGGAAGGCTATAGGGGCAATAACATTCTTTTCGATTTCAATTGAAATCATATAACTAACAGAACGTTTTTGTTTAACCTTTCTTTGCATGAGTTTTTCTTTTACAATTGTGTTTTTTTATACATGTATTAAATATTAGACACCAGAAATTTTAAGATAGATTTTAAAGTTTGTTCAGCAACATAGTTCACGGGAAATTTACTGGATTAATATTTCTATATAAATATAGTGGTGGCGAAGAAGTTGATTTATTTATTAAAAGTTAAATAAACAGTGATGAAAATTTTCATCACTATGCAATTAAGGGTTAAAATTTAAATTGAAATTCAAACTCGATGACTCTACAATGTTAAAGCACATTCAGCGTCAGTGACCTCATCAGGAACAGACTCCTGGGGCACAAACTTTCTGTTACGGTGTTGATTGAAATAAAAATTCTATTTTCGCTCAAATTTTGCACTCAAGTTCATTGTCGATGACAACGCATTTTAAAGATTTTTGAAGGCCATAATTTATGCAATGCAAGGTCTGGGTGCGACTCCTTTTTACGTTTATGATTGATATTTGTCGAAAATCACATTGTGTTAAAATGTATATTCAATGCACTAATTTTTTGAGTTAAAGCGCATTAATTAAATTCTTTATGTTATTCTGTTTTTATGTGTAGCCAAGGAAACAAATAAAGGTACCTGTAGAAATTGACAATTAAACATCTATTACCCCGTATGTAAAAAAAGCCAATATAATTGCATTTTCATTAGTTATTTCTATTTTAACGTTTTAAACTTTTAACCAATATATATTTACGACTAATTTTGAAATATGCAACAGAAAAAAAATTATTACAATTCTGTAAGGTAAATGTAAAGAAAATCTGTATGACATATTAAATGATGAATTTATTTTTAAATATTTCTTTACTGATCATTTAGCAGGGAGTTTAAAACCATTGTACGCGAGAGCCAACCTGAGAATGGTTCCACTGAGGGACAGAGTCAGATACCAGAATATACAGAGTGTCTTAAAAACATTAATCTTGGTTTTTATTCCTTAAATATTGATCATAGACATACATTATAAATTACAAATGTATGTAAAAAAATACAGAATTTTATGAAATCGATTAAAATTTTCAGGTGATTAAATTTGAAGAAATACAAAATTAAAATTTTTATAAGAATAAAAAATTCTCACTGCGTAAAATGTTCCCCATATACTAATAAGGTCAAACACAAAATTTCAGCCTTTCATCATAAAAAGCCACAGAGATATGAAAATGCATAAATGCTGACTTAAACCAATTTTCGCTGCCTGTGTATGAGTGCGGAAAGAGAAAAACCATGTCGGATGATTGCGTTTCAGGAGTCGTACAGAAATTACGAAAGAAAACAATGATTTCATAAACATTTACATTTTAATTTATCATTAACCCCAAGTCTGTTTAAACATATCTCTGAGATTTTTTATGATAAAATGCTGAAATTTTATACACGATCTCATTAGTGTATGGGAAACATTTTATTCACTGGGGAAGTTTTTGTACAGGGCCGTTTAAAAATTTTAATTTAGTATTTTTTCAAATTTAATTCCTTGAATATTTTAATCGATTTCATAAAATTCTGTACCTTTTTTTACGTAATTTTGTAATTTATATTATATGTCTATGGTCAATATAAGAAAGAAATTTAGAATAGTAGAATAAGAAATTCTCATTGCTTGGAAAATATTAATTTGTATGATTACATAGCCTGAAGTGTTCTAAACATTAGCATATAGTATTAAAAAAAATACTATATCACTCTCCAAAATTTATCTTTATAATATCATAACTTTTAACTTAATAAAACAGAAACAAATAAATAATTAATGAATCGTAGTTTTTATATAAATTTAAACATGATAGAGAAGCTTATCACCACATTCTTGAAAGTGCACAAGTCCCACAATATATTAAAATACCAAATTCTTTCTTTGTTATAAAAATAATGTTATATATCCTGCATTGTTTGGGCGTTAAATTTATATATAAACAATAAATAAATCATTAGATTACAACAAATAATAACCGTAATTTTCTTCAATTAATATACATAAGTTATCTTCAATATAAGATATACTGTTCAGAAAATGATGCGGTATCAAGTGGAAGAAATATATATATATATCCTAAAGTTAACATAAATTCGTTTTTGAAATAATAGCGTGTGTTAAAGTCTCATAAATCTTAAAATATTTTTCACCTCTCAGCATTTAGGAAAGAAATATTTGTATGAAATATACGTTTCTCGAATTTCGGAAAAATGGAAAGAAAGCTTTATGCAATTTCACCTTGCCATATTTCTAAATTGAGTCATTTCTTACTTTATTTAATATTTTGTTTATTTTATTTAAATATTTCTTTTTGGCTCATATTCTTTTAGAAGACTTACTCTTTGTTTTCTATATGCAATGCATAATGTCTTTGTTTAAGAAAAAAAAAACAGTTTCCTCTTCGTCAGCATAGTTTCGTTTGCACGGACACACAAAATATTTTTATTACATTATAGTCTATGGAGAAAAATCGTTTTTGGTGCATTTGAACGATGTTATGATGTAAAAAAAATATATCTGTATGTATTCCCAATTTTTGTAAGAATACATTACATAGATAGTCATTAAAAACAATGAGTCATTAAAAAATGGCTATCAGCTTTCATAAAAACCATCACTACACAATAATATTTTCGCCTCCGTTCCGGAGCATCCTCAGTTGAAAGTGGAGACACGTCTGTGCTGCCATTTATTAGGTCTTTGGGGATTGAGAGATTTCCTTTACTACGCTTTTTTGCCTTTAATTGTTTATACTACGCTTTTTCCCTTTATTTGTTTATCCTACATTTTTTTCTCCCTTTTATTTCACCTTCTTCCTCCTTTTTTCCCTTTTTTTCTTCAGTTTTTTCTGTTTTTCATTGTTCAGCATTCTCATTCTGAGAGGGTCAATAATGGAATGTGTCATATCGTTGCAAACATCTTGTGTTGATAAATTAATTTCCAAGTACTCTCTTATTAATGCATTATGCAATTTTTCATAGATGATTATTTTCTCTATTGTAATGGTTTCAAGTTTTATGGGGGTGTCGAATTATTTTAATACTATTCTTTTGTTGTTTGAAAGGTGTTGGAGTACTGTGTTTTTTAAATTGCTTATTTCGATATTTTTTAAGTGCATGAAAAATAATGAATTTTTTTAATAATATTATTTTCTTATTGGAAAGTGTTTCATAAACTATGCATGATGCATGATTTTTTGTTCTTCTTTTACATCATTTGTTTCTCTATGTGCTGAAAAATAACACATATAGAATTACCGTTTATATGATCACAGTTTTTTGTAAATAAAGTTCTCTAAACAGGAATAGTTAAATCTAATCAATCGGTGTATTCCGTGGAAGCATAGAGCTGTATAAAAATTAAAGCCATGAGTAGTAAAACGTCTAACGTTTTTATTTATTCTTATAGATGGCTCTATACATGTAAATTAGAATACAATGATATTTATGTTAAAATATGAATTGTGTATTGAAATTTGTTCAAAATCTCATTTTTTTGCAATTTTTTAAGTGCCTGCTTCATTTGCGGATTTTTTAAAAAAAATGATTTAACTCATAGAATTTAGCAATTTTCAATGATATTTCTTTCAACAATACTAATTATTTTTAAATAAGATATTATATTGACAAAGCTACGAAGAGTTCAATTAGAACCTACGGCTAAGGCCGATGTACATTTAGATGTACATTTAGAATGAAAATGCTTGACTACAATTACAGTAAGCGTAAGTAAATCTACTTTAAGATTTGAATGTAATTCTTTACATTTTACCGTGAATGATTAGCGCTATTTATGTTAAAATTTACTATGAAAGAAAAGTTTTCTTACATGAATAGAACGAACATGTGGTTTAAAGAACATTGTAGACATTACTGATGATCAAATATAATGCATGCACATCACTTTAGGTAGTTACTAAACACAAAATTATAGAGAAAAAAAAGTTTATCTCTTTTGTAAAATGAACATTTACAACAATAAAAAATTAAATTCCATTTTCATCTTAAAGTTACTTTGAAATGCAAAAATCGTACGTTTAATTCTTTACAGGAATTAATGTTTTTTATTTAAAATTTATGTACAGATGTAGGGTTAATTGGGTTAGTTGTGTACAAATTTTACTAATTTCAACTACTGACGGTCCACTGACCATGTAAAACAATGTAGAACTACCATATAACTGTATTTCCATGCCTATACTTGCATTACAATTAGTTATTGGTGCTGTGGGATGAAATTAAATACCCCAGATGTTTCTAATTACCCGAAAGATTATAAATTAATTGTGAACATGAATATTTGTTTTTACTCGACTAAATACACACTTATTCGGTGGTTAAAAACAGTCTGTAAAGCTAGCTTGGAAACTTAATCAACTCTACATTGTTGTGGGTTGCCTGCTCAATATCGCGAATACTTATGTAGCTTGTATGGCCATCGTAAAAAATAAAATCAGTCTTATAATAAATATGTACAATAGGTAGCTAAAATTTCAACTGTAGAAGCAGTTATGACTTCTTATGAGGATGACCTAATAGGAAACAAAAGATATAGAAACGCATTGTTTATAATTATATGATAGCACAAAAAGTGTGGGATAACACATTCTTTAAAAATGTGCTGGAGCAAAAAATATTGATAATATGTTAGAATAATTTTAACTTAACAATTATTCATTGCGAATAACGACTTACCTTCATTTATCTGAAACAAACGAAGAATATTAAAAGAAAGTTCTAAACTGCTTGTCATTTTGAACTGATAAGTAATTTGATAAGCGCGAGAAAGGGTGCCAACCGCGAAGCAAAAGCGGCGGGAACGCTTTTATTCTCTCAACAGGTGTATAAACCGTTGATTTCTACCTCAGTTTGGTATCAGTTACATGAGCCTTGTTCTGAATTACCCCATGTTCATAATGACCCCAACTGACCCTACTTTGGAAAATGGATTTTTATCACATTTTTATCAAAAACTGCTTTATTTTATTGATGAAGGCGTTATGAGGTAATTTATCATACGGTAAAGTCAAATACTAAAATTCTATTTATTCTTGAACTAAAGAAATATTATTTTATTGGGTTGTCCGGAAAGTTCGTGCCGGTTGGGAAAATTAATTCGTACCGGAAAATTCTGTTATTTAATTGTTAGACATTGATTCCGACACCTAATGTCTAATAATTAACGGTAATGTCTAATAATAAATTTGTGAATTAAACTAAAATTTATTATTTTATAAATTATAATTTTACAAAGTTCACAATTTTCTCTTTAAATTTATAAAAAATAATAACTTTTTGTTTACTTTATAAAATTATAAACTTTTCATAAAAGTTTATAATTTATTTTGTTATTGTTAGTTTATAATTTTTATAAATTAAACTAAATTATTAAGTCCGAATTGAAACTTACCTATCCTAAAGTTATTAATTTCAAAATTTTCTCTAAAAATCTATTTTTTCTTTTTGATATTTTAAAAATGATTCATTTTAACAGAACCATACATAAAAGCTCGCAGCAAAGCTTAAATATAATAATTTAATTTATCATAAATTTATTTATTCACATAAGTTTTTAAACTAAGAGATAAAAAAATTACTTTATTAGCATGTAATAAATGCGTCTGCTTAAGATAATTATAGTTTTTACTGGAATTGATAAATAAATCAACACACAAATTATTAAAAAAAGTATATGTACTATTGCAAAAAGAAACAATCATTACTGTTAATACAATATTTTACGCATATAATACATAAAAATTTAAATTTACATGTTATAAAGCATAAAATAATAAAAAAGAATATAGAACAATTTTGAAACGGAAATATTAAAAACAACGGAACTCTGAAAATATCCATCTAACTATGAGAACTTCAAGTTTTTGCATCATTAAAAGCATCTCAAATAAGGAACAACATTTGAATACGTGTCCTGTCCAACCGTAGCGTAGTGGTTTGGCCCGCTGGTTTAGTAAACGAGAGGTATTGGGTTCGATACTTATCGTGGGAAGTGGTGGTTGTTTATTAAAAACTCGCTCAGAAATGAACTGAGAAAAAAAGAAGCGTATCTGTCCCTTATAAGATGTTCCTTGAGGGATAACCTTTTTTTTTTTGGTCCTATAAAATTTATTTTAACGACATAAAAATTTCTAAAAAATACGGAAGATATCTGTTATAAAACGGAAATTTAAAAACGGATATTTCAGAAATCACGGAAAATTTTCTGGAATTTACGGAATTTTTTTCCGTTAAAATACGGAAATAGTACTGGCGTCTCGATTGCCAGTACAATTTCCGTTATATTCAGGAAATTTTTTTTACAGTGTATACTAATAAAAGAAAGTTGTTTGTCTGTGTGTGTGTGTGTGTGTCTGCCTGTGTGCGATGTCTAGCGCACCTAGGAGTCTGAAAATTTCGGTGAGGGAAGTCCAAGACCTGTCCTGGTGCATCGAAGTCGCAAAATTTTAAAATTTTGAAAATTTGCCTAAATATTAGATAAAAACTCTTTAAGCGTCAAAAACTCATTAAAATGCGCTTCGAAAATGACTATTTTTATCACAACTGCAAAAGAAATTACCGTTTTGATAATTCCAGACAACGAAATATTCTCATTTTTACCCATCCTCGAATATAAAAAAAACTATTCAGGGTATCGATTGGAAACTCAGACTATATACGTAGTTGTTTATTCTCATTCCCAAAAATACCAATTTGGTGAAAATCGAACTAAATATTTTCTTTATTTCGGCCAAAAACTGACGATACGCAAATGAAATTGACCCATACGGAAAAGAGGTTACTATAAATGGGAGTTTGTTAGATTAAAAATCAACTCCGAGTTTTGTGGATCTATTCAAATAAAGAAAACTATAACGTTTATCGATCGAATAGGGTTTTTGCATTTATTTTATTTGCAAAGGTGGGGAGGGGGGGGAGGCGTCTTTAAATAAATATCGCCTTTAGTGAACCGCGCCCCATAGCGTCGGGTTTACCGTTATTTGACACTTTTTATAATATATATCTAATTACCCGATTTCAACAGAAATAATTCCATTTAACAAATTTAACTTTTTTAGGTTTATACGTAGCGTTTATTTGCTATGATGTATAGATAATTACCACTATTTCCGAATAGTAACTTCAGCATTTTTTTAAAAAGTTCCAAGCGTTTGTACAATTTTCAGTCTTTGAACAAGTAGTCCGGTAGTCTTAATTAGTTGTTTGACAAAAAGCAGTCTCATCTCTTCTCCCCCTTCCCCCTTGAAGGGGTGAGGGGGATGAGATTGTCCCGTTTCCATAACTCAGCAACATACTTTACAATTTCAACGCAACTGATTCCAAACATTATAATTAACTTAATAATCACCCTCTATAAAATTAAAGTGAACTTATGAGTAGTATATACCACATTTTTCGACAAATAAGTTTGGATATTTTTTTATTTCATTTCAGAGTATCTCGCGTTCTACTGGCCCGATTACGAGGGGGTTTAGATTATTCGACTTGATATCGATAGCCTTAAATATTTTAGTTCCAATTTTTACCGCTAGGGGGTGCTTTAAGATCTCGCTTATAAGGGTCTTATAATATCTAAGGATCAGCTAGCATAATATAAATTAACAATATTTTTTTTTAAATAAATTGGTTCTTAAATTTATAAAATATTTTAAAAATCATAACCTCATGACGTTTACTATATTTTTTTTTAGTTTTATTAAATATAAAAGCAATTAAGTAAAAATTATTGAAATATTTTGAATAGTATTTTAAAATTACGTTTCTTGTAAAAAAGGGATTTACAACAACTATTTATCATAAAATATTCTTTTCAATGTAATTTAAATTGCCTTAGTGCAGAATGTTACGAGGAATACAAGCTTGATTTTTTCGATGGGAATGTAAGGTTAATAAAATATCTAGCTACGAAAGCACTTTTGTGAAATTCACTTTACCAATCTTGACACTATCTAGATAATATAAGGTTCGTTTAGAGAATTATAACAACCCATTCGAATGATTTTAAGTATAAATTTCATGTATATTAAGCACAATTATTTTTTTTTAATTTGTAAATTTTTAAAATGTTGTAATACGACTTTATGATTTTTACTGTAAAATTTATATTTTCCGATACAATATATTTAATGCCAATTCACTTAACCCTATTGGCAGAATTTCTAGCCAACATGGATATTGAAGGTTCGTATCCCTATTTTCGGAAAGTAATAGTTGCCAATATAAAAAATTATAACACCTTGTAATAGTGTCATAATACTATGCATCTCTAATAAGAGAAACCATAAAGATACTAACAGGCAAAAATACAATATGTAACGATGCGGCATCTTTTAACTTACCGAAATTGTGGCTAGAGTTATTTCATGGTTACAGATATGAAAATAAACAACCAAATGAAAAAAACGTGCATAATTTTTAAAAAGTACATAAAAATTAAATAATAGCATTTTAAATAATAACTTCAAAGACCGTGCAATTATGGAATATTCTCGTTTGTTTTTGAAAATGTCTCGGAGTGAGCCAAAACTTGTCAAACAACCTAATAAAAGTTATTTTACTGTGTATTTATCATGTTGTTAATTTACACCTTTTAGCATTTAAAAGAAATGTAATCGTTGCCTTTTTCAGTGACAGATTAAATATCGCGAAGATTAATATTTTAAAGTAGTAAAACTTTAAAACCTCAAGAATAATGTTTTTTATAATCTATCTCAGATACATAAAATGTAAAAGCAACAGAAGATCCCCTTTCTACTTATTTGTAACTACCCACTATTTTGAGTATTTTTTCTGCATAAAGTTTAATTACTAGTTTTGGTGTTGTTCAATGACCTTTTTAGCAACATTTGGCTTTGCTGTTTCCCATTGCCAACTTTTCTGCCAGGCAACTCCACTCAATACCTTCTACCCCCCCCCCTCCAAAAAAATGTTTAACATGGCCTCAAACATTAATAACAGATGGCAAAGAAAAGAGTTTTATGTGTTAAGTGAAAATAATTTTAAGAAACAATTCTCGAAACAAATAGGTTAAACGAAATTTATACAATGAAACTTGTTAAAATGAAACTTTTTTCACATGATCTTATTAAAAAAGGGATTTAGCGAAAATTCATTATTCGAAAACATTCTTTACAATGTAATATAAAACATTGTAGTACAGATTCCGGGAACAGAAGCTTTGTTTGCAAATAGTAATTTATAGTCAACAAAATTTCTAGCTAAGAAAGCATTTTGTTTAATTAACTTTACCAGGCTTAACTGCTCCCAGTTGATATAAGGATCGTTTAACTAATTATAATACTCTTTTTAAGGAGAATTTCCCATGCCGGTGTAATGCTCGATAAATTAAGACTATTTTTGCTGTTAATATTTTTCGGGATAGATTTGGCAACGGTTTTTCAAACGGAAATCATCAAAAGATTAGAAAAAATATTTAACGAAAAAAATCCCATTAAATTAATGTTATTCGGATTTTCTGGGAGCATAGAAAAGGATTCTTCATCTCCGATCCAGGACCCTTTGACTGGTAGACACTGCTGCATATTAATGGTGATTCTGAAATATAGAAAAGAAAATTTAGAAATTTAAATTAAATTTAGAAATTTGACAAAATAGACTCTTAATAATAAAAAAATATATATTATTGTTTTTTTTATTATTTTAGAGTAAAATTTTTGGATTATAGGCAAAGTATTATCTTGGACGTCACTTTGTGGAAAATAAATTTGCGGTTTTAAGGGGACCGTGGACCTTTATTTGATCAAAAATCATCCCAAAAATCTCAATTTATTTTTATGTGTATTATTATTTTACAGTTTGTACTGAACCATTTGAGAAAAACTTCATGCAGCTGCGATAATTTTTCGCATAGTTACAAGCGTTTGAATTATGTACACAATGAATTTTTCGGTGCTTTACTAAACTTTATACATGTTTGTTTTTTCAATACAGATTTTACACGTTCTTTAAATTTTTGAAATGCTCCATGCGTCTTAATTTTGGTTCAAGATTCATGAAATTGATAAGGACGAATCCTGATACTGTTTACAAAGAAACTGTGTAGGCATTTTATAATTAGACTTCGTTAAGATAATTAAATTTGATTTATAACTTATTAAAATGCTAAATTTTGATGAAAATCGGAATGGAATTTAGAAAAAATCTCTCAAAAATTAACTATTCGGGGGATTAAAAAACTGATACACAGATTTGTTTGTAATATAGTTTTAAGTGATCCAAATGCTAAATCGGGGAAATATCTTAAAAATTAAGACGCAAGGAGAATTTTAAAATTTGGTTTATAAATTTAAAATTATTTTAAAAATCTTAAAATTATATTAAGATTAGGAAATTTTCTTAAGGTATTCTATATACTTATGGTGAAATCTATATATGGACAAAATTTCATATATCTATGATGAAAAATAAAATAATTCAATTTTAACGTCCACTGTCCCCTTAAAGAGAATTTTAATGGTTTACTAGGCAACTACAGACTGGGTAATTTTTTGTAGCTTCATGCTTTTGTAGTCCATAGCTTTCGCACAATACTCACCAGTTCAAAAGACACCATTATGGGAAAATTATGTTTAAATATTTGAAAGGAGGTCTTGACGTTTCTATAGATGTACAAATAAAAGCAAATTGAAGCACATCTTTAACACTTTCCAACATAGTTGAGAAGTGTTTATGTATTGGGTTTGTCTGGCCGTGTTCTAACTCGCGTAAATATACGCGGATCGTCATGTAATTGATATACGCTATTTAGGTTTACCATAGCATGTTTGGTTTTGAAAATGAATGTGTAATATTTATAGTTCATTTACAGAGGCGTTGAAAAGTATTCAATTACATTATGGTCTACGGGGGGAAAATCATCTGCGATGTATTTTAATGGTCTTACACAATTTTAAACATAATGAAAATTATATAGATTATTGAGGTGCACTATAAGATGGTTACTAAAGAATATATTATAGAATAAGCACTTACAGTACTTGTACAGGGGAATTAAAAAAATCCATGACGGCTCGAACTACAAGCACAGGTAGATTTCGAAGACGCAGACCGTGGGGCGCCTGTTTGTTAGGAATTGCAGAAGAAATGACCTTTTCGCCATGATGTGGAAGTTGGGACCTCCCACTTCGAAATCTAAATGTGTATGTAGGCGGAGCCGGCAGGAATGTTTTTATTTTTAATTTGTTTTTTGCTGTAAGGGTCGGTCCTATAAAAAATTTGTCAATATAAAAGTTGTAGATAATATTAAGATGATTTATAGAATATCAAAAATCTACATACAGAAATTTTAGGACCTTTTCCTAGAAGTAATAATAACTTTAAACGGATTTGATACGTATCATATTTAAGAAGTTATGGGGTATTTTCTGTTTTCACAAAAAGCCCCCATTTCCCCCCCCCCCCTTGATTCGATTTTGCCCACTAACGAACTTGACCGAGATTTTATACCCCTTGATTTTTTGTATCAGTTTGGAAGAGATTTATGCAGAATTATTGAAGTTATCGTGTCCATAACAAAAGTGATATACATATATATATATATATAGTTTTTAACTGGGGGTGGTTTTGGGTTCTGGGAGTCATGATCGGCGTAGATCTGCAGAAATTTTTTCAGAAATTCCAACTTAGAGGAGAAAGCAATAGGTAGTATTTCTTACGAAATCTGCCTAAAAAAATCCGTTATATTGTGTTCTATGAAGAAAAACTGTTTGCGACGTATTTTAATAGTGTTAATTTGACGGATTCATTATTTCTATGGAATACGGAGAAATTTCAAACTTTTAGAAAAATGTGTATTTGAATGTGAATATAATCATTCTTTGACTGTTTGTTTTTAAATGTTAAATACTTGCAATTAAAATATACTTATATGGCATTGCTGAAACACGATTCATGTTAAAACTCCAAAAAGAAAATAACTCTAAAAATGTAAAATTTTAACGTATGATTTTAAATCAGTAAAGATAGTTAAATTTCTAAATACTAAACATTTAATATCATAAGGACTAAAACAAATTATTATGCATTTTTTCAATGCCATAAAAATGAGCTGAACGTATTTTAAGGACATTAATTTGCAGTTATGCAATGTTGTGCATTGAAATGAAAGCGATCAGCTCTTTTCTGTGGTGTTTGACTAGCATTTTGGATAATTTATGTCCACTATGTCCTTGAAGCAGAAAATAATAAGCTCAGACTATGCAACAGCAATAAAGGTTGTAGATGGCGTTTAGTTATAAGTACTATAGACAGCAGTCCCAATTTGCGCGGGTCCAAGACTGGTCCCGCTGAACCATTGCGCAGAACGCCAAAAGTCCGGATTTTTCATGATTCACATATTCTTGTATATTATATTTTTTCCATGTTGTCCCCTAGTCAGCAGCGAACTAAACTCCATGCAGTAAAATCTTGGAAAACAGAACTTGTGCATAACGGAATTTTTTTGTGTCCTTCCCCCCCCCCCCGAAAGTAATACCGTACAAATCTACCTGCTAAGACGAAAACCGATCTGAATCGAAGTATTTTCCCAGACTCTATCCATTCTGCTTTCACAGGTTTTAATGTACATATTTCAGTAAAACCTGCGAAAGGATCGTGTTTTTAATTTTCTCACAAACGTACAAATTTCATAGCACCTAGAAAAAAATAACGAACAATTATACATGCTAAGTCGGAGACCAATCCAAAACGGAATTTTACTTCAGTCTCTATTGATTATCCTTTCACAGGTTTTACTGTATAAGATGGTTGTGTTTGTTTAGTACAGTAAAAGGTGGTAAGACGGAATAGCCAAGTATTTGAGATATATGTCGCCTTAGACAGGTTTCCATTTAGCAGGTATAATTGTATGATATTACTTCCGTAGAGACCATGACATTCTTATATTGATGGCATGATTACGTTATAGACATGTTCTATTTCCATAGGATTTACTCATGTCCCGATTTAGAAGCCACTGTCCCGCTTCTTTTTGTCTCTTTGTCCCACTTTTTATGACAGTGGACCTATCAACACTAGTCAATACTAGTCATAAGTTAATTGCATTCTGGAAAAACCACCATTGTGGGTCAAGTTAAATTTCAAAGCATATGGCAGAGATGATGAAGAAGTTTTTAAATGCACCTGCTGAGTATTAACCCCTTCGCGACGAGCGTCCTTTACAGAATTTTTAATCCTTCACCACCGGCTTTTCAAAAGGGAAATTTTCGCCTAATTGAATCGCAGAAATGCTAAGATTTAATGAGGCAAATCTTACAATAAAATATAGCTGGTGAGAATAATCGATGATTCAGAGCATCTTATGCGTCACGTATGCGTGTCGCTCGTCCCCAAGGGGTTAACTAATGTTGAGGATTAACATTCAAACTTGCCAGGGATTAGAACAAAAATGATATTTATAAAGAATTATGTTTTATAGAATTCTTACTGAAATAATTCTAATCTTATCATTAATTATAATTCCTAACTTGTCTACTATGCTATAATTAGGCAATAACATTAATTTAACATGATTAATCATTAACATGATTAAAAAAATAATAATAACACTATTAAAAATATTTTAGGTTGATTCGATACCGATCGCTCTACATATTTTGTAATTTTCATTAAGATATATGTGTAATTTAATAAAACATTAAATCAGCTTATGAAATTATATTTTTGAACATTAAGCTTCATCTTATGTAGTCCCAGATAATCTGCGACTAAATAAGACTATGATTTCTTTTCGGAATTAGTAGTACTAAAAAATAAAATGACGTATATTGGTGAACACGTTTTGAAGGTGTTAAACTGAATAAGGAGGCATGTATAGAAAATTAATATGTGATGTTTTATAAATTTAACGTGTCAGTAAAGGAATCATACGGGGCTCGAAGCAGTTATCCCCTGTTTATGGGCATCAAGCTGCATCTCTTCAGCTACAAAATACAAAAATATATATATACATTAAAAATTTACAATTTTATGTATTAAGAGGAAAATTGTATACTTTAAAAATTTTCGTTACTTCTTTTACTTAGTTTTTAAATAATAAATACAAAGAAACGGTCCTTATCATATTGTAGTTATAAAAACGGAATTCAATTTGGATGTTTAGATTGAAATGGATTGAAAAAAAAAACATATCTGTCGATATCGAAATAGGAAACAGCCTGGAGCATTGCATAAACTAGTTCAGGATTGTTTATCTGATACTTTTCCGATAAATAAAATATATCCTTTTTTAAACTGGAAGTTTAATTTTACGTTTCTTTATGCACGTAAGAAAATATTAAAAACAAGCATTTTTCACACTTTTCAATATAGTTGAAAAGTGTTAATAATTTCGGTTTGACTACAGTCTGTTCTTGCATGCTTTAATTCTCTATCAAAGATTTTCACATAATTGGTATATAATATTGGAGTTTACTATGGGATGTGCCCTATTAAAATGGAGGTTGTAGCATTTATAATTCTGTTACAAGGATACATAAAAGAATTCCATTACAATATGATCTATTGGGAAGAATGTGTTTGCATTGTATTTTAGTGATGTTACATTATTTCAGACATAGTGAAATTGATAGACTTTACTGAGATGCAAATCAACATGTTTTCTATATTATATGGAAAGCGAATCATTTATAGTTCCTTTAAAAGGACACACAAAATAATTCTGTTACCTATTAAAATGGAGGTTGTAGCATTTATAATTCTGTTACAAGGATACATAAAAGAATTCCATTACAATATGATCTATGGGGAAGAATGTGTTTGCATTGTATTTTAGTGATGTTACATTACTTCAGACATAGTGAAACTGATAGACTTTACTGAGATGCAAATCAACATGTTTTCTATATTATATGGAAAGCGAATCATTTATAGTTCCTTTAAAAGGACACACAAAATAATTCTGTTACATTGTTGTCAATGAGCGATAAATGCTTTATCTCTGTTTGTAGTTGTGGTATGCTTTTTGTATCTTAAGGGTGTATTCAAATCCAAACTGCTTATTTTGAGACACATTTGTAAATTCATTTTTGCTCTAAAATGCATCCAATTCGCAGGTTCCTTTATTGAGAAACTTTATAATGTCCGTATTGTCTCGATTTTTTTTATAAAGGCAGAATATATTAAAAAAAAGGCCGTCAAAGTGGACATTTTGAACCGAATTTCCCGAAGCGATAGCGCTGGAAACAAAACAAAAATATCGTTCTGTGAAAAAAGTTGTTTATAAATCAATTTCTAATTAATTGAACGAAAATAAAAACATGGGGCCCTTATAAATGTCTTCATAAATCACGCAGCCAAGTTGCATGTTTTTATTTTAAAAAATGAGTCTGAGAATGTGTCTCAAAATTTTGAGTTGTTGAGCGTGGAAAAAAATTCTTTTGAATACCGCCTTAACTAAATTTTAGTATATTTTGTGGTGTGTGTAAATTTTGCAGTTCATATGTAGGGCTATAAAAAATAATTTGTAGGCATTACCGTCTATTGCTGTGAATTGCGTAAAGTATATTTAAGATGTGTTCTGAATTTTCCTATTCGGCTGAACTATATTTTAGTATACTAAAATATATTTATAGAAATTAAATAAATTTATGTAGTGGGGTGCGTAAAAGAAATTGGTTACATTGTCATATGGTGATTGTCAGAAATGCGCTTCAAGCAATTTATAGCTGAATTTTATCTTACTGAGTGGTTTGTATAAAAATTTACAGTGATATAAAGGGCTGCACAAAAGAATTCGAATACATTGTACTCTATAAACGGAAATTTCTGAATGTGAAATTTCATCTGTATTATACGTTTTCTGGCTACATTCAACTTTAGAATGCTACTTAGTAAATATACTCTATAGTTTATGCACAGGGCTGAACAAAAGAACTCGAATACCGTACCGATTATGAGAGGTAATTGATAAAATTGGGTTTTCTTCTATTCTTTTCATTTTCAACTTTCGCCGAATCAAACGATAAAGTTGCATTTAAATATTCTGGAAGTGTTATAAAGTGTTTCATAGTATACATGCGGGACGCTTGATTAATTTTTCTTTTGTTTATAGTAAAACCGACTTCTAGAGATTACCTATTATTAATATTATTTATTTATTTATTTATTTACATTTTGCTAGCAAGAGGAGGGTTTGGTGCATCGATGAGTTTTTGTGACAACACTTTGTTATTGTACGCATTCACTTTCAAACATATTGTCGGCAGCATCGCTCACGTTTGACGTGAAGTAGACGATTTTAATTACAAAATATTATGTGTCTCTTTAAAAACAAATATTATATAGTTTTAGAGGATTTTTTCAAATGTATGGTAGTGTGTATCTTAACAGAATATTAATATTTCGTGGCGATTGACAATTTTTTTATGAATGTTAGAATCTAGAAATTGAAACCAATTCCAGTAATGTTATGATTTGTACATATGTATAAAAAAGAAGGTAAATATGATGAAAATATCACTCCTTCTTTCGATCAATAACTTCGTTGTTGTCAAGGGTATGAACAAAATTCTGGTTTCGGAATGTGTCTAATTGTAGTTTTGACATAACAAGTGTTTTGCGATCCATTGGAAAATGCGTCTGTCTTGGCGAGTGCTAATATCCCTTTAAGTTTGTCGCTGAAATAATAGAAAACCTTTTAAATTATAATGTATACAACATAACTTTACTTTTTAAGAAGAGTCATGTTTCGTGTATAATTTCCCAACAGGGACACGCATAATGTTATATAGAATCGACGACTCCAGGTAAAATATAAGTGATGATGGTAACAACGTAGCGTAAACGGAATGTAAGTAACAATGAATAGTTCTTAAAAAACACTTTCTTGTGACAAACACCTCTCGCTAAGATACGAGTTGGCGTGCAGTAAGGTGAATCAACTAAAATGCAGTCACATAAAGTCAATATTATTATTATTATTAACTACTTAATTTTATTTATAGTTTCGATTTTCTAAACCATAACATGTTGTAAAAAGTTCTATTGTAAAGTAAAATTGTGTAGCATTATTTGTTTATTAATCGACTTTTCGTTCCATTTAAAGGGTTTGTATTTCTGAAAAGACTGTTATAAGTCTTTGAAAATACCGACACTAATACAATTAGTTACTATACAAACACATAATTATAGCAAACTAACAATTTCCATAAATTACGAGACCCGCTGTTTAATTACTATTATATTTCCTTACGTTAATTATTAAAGGAACTTTATTTTAGAAATATGTAAGCATTCCGCTTTGATATAATGAAATCCCATTAGTTTAGAATAATTAATTTTTGTTTATAAGTATATCCTTCAGAAAATTACATTTGCGCGTCGTATTGTGTTAAATGCAACACACTTCTAATAAAGTGTGAAAGAATACTTTAAAAGAAGGAATAAAGAAAATAATTATATTAATACTTAATTTCCAATCAATAAAAAATAAATTAAAATAATTTTCTCGCATGTACTATAGAGTAAATGAAAGACAAACAAGTTTTATGTTTCTGAATTTGAAAAATGGCTGCTTAAAACATAATCGTCAAAAAATGCATGCAAAAAAATCATTATTGGTGAATTACTGTAACGTGTATTTATAAGTTATTAAATGTGAATTTCCTTATAACTAATGTATAATCTAACATAATAAAAAAAATTCGGCCTTGTGTAATTGAAAGATAAGAAAGGTAGGCAGCAATGAAAAGTTTCTATATTGTTAAACATTTCATGAAATTACATGTGGTATTTTTTGTTGGAATACTATAGTGTAAACGGCAAGAGTTATATACCAAATTGCAGCTTAAACATTAGTGTATTTAGATCCAGTGCCATTTTGGCACTTACGGTATAAAGTAACTGTGTTTTACGCCATTTCAAGGCCTTTGAGATAATAATTGCCCACTATAAATAAATTTGGCCATCATGGTCCTTTAAAGGACTAATGCGTCTGATTGGTTCTTTTTCTGCACGTGTGTGTATTACAGAATACTATTTTGTCTTTACCATTCCGCTAGGAGCCGGTATAGTCAAGTTTTTCTGCTTGCCGTTGGAGTATGAAAAGCGTCACTTTTTTCTGTCTAGGGAGTACATCGATAATTTCTGCCTGCACACCGCTACAATTGGTGTGTTCGTACTACCTCTAGTATGTTCTGGTGCTGCGAGAACAGGAAGAAGACTTTCTTCTGCTCTCGTAATGGTAGGACATCCTACTGTGCTTGATAAAAAAGTTTATTTCTTTTCAAACGCGTCAGGTTTTTTTGCTTTATAATACATTTAAGAAGTGTGTTTCCTTGTTATTATGCGACAAAACATTAGAAATTATATTTCTTGGCGTTCAAAAATTTTCTAAAAATGTCTCTGATAATTCAAATTTTAAAATAATGTGCGCGTGTTAAAAGGTTGAAGCGTGTTTCTTTTAGGAGATTTAGGGAATTGACTAAAAAAAGAGCAGACAAATTAAAAAGTCCATTGTTTTATTTAGGTGAAATACGCATGAAGAATATATTTCTACATTAAATTAAATAAGATTAACCTTTTGAGAGGGGCTCTTTCAGAATTCATGTTTAAGCGTGACACTCCGTGTAGAGGTAAACTATTGAAGTATACATAATTTAAAGAAAAAAATACTGTACAAAATTTTAAAATTGCGCATTTTCACACTTTTATATTCTGCTGAACATATTTTTATACTTTGACATTTTATATGCATGCCCTGTGTCAAACAGTTAAAATTACTGACGAAATAAATTACCAAGTATATATGTTTTTTAACATAAATCGACTTATAGAATTTGATTAGGATTAAAAATGGACTCCGAAGATCAATTATAGAAAATTAACTTAAGTTTTAAAGATATTATATGATTTTAAGCTGAATGAAATTTTTATAAGCTTCTCCAAAAAATGTTGATAATGCAATTCGTTTAGTTGTCCACCTTTCTGCCTTTGCGCCATTTTTGCTGCCAAATATTGGGATTTTCTGTAAGAAATACATATACTTTTATTAAAATCATAGGGCGAAATGCACTTACGTGATATTTTTATGTTATACGGGAGCAGGTGATAAATCGCCAAATATTGTTCCTATCGCCATGTTTCTCTGCATTAATTTTATTTAAAATACAAAGAAAAGAAATTATATTAATATTATAAAGAAGAAACGTCTGTTTGTTACTGTCTTTCTGTCTTTGTTTTTAGGGGTAATCTCTGGAACTACCGAACCGATTTTAAAAGTAATGGTAGCAAAATAATAATAACAGTCTCTACCCAAACATAGGCTATAATTTATGTCACTACCACTATTATAAAATGGGTGCAGGAACAAAAAAGTTCTAAAATTGCGGTATTTGTAATTCTGGAGAAACTTTAAATATGGCAGGAAAAATGCTTGCTAAGGATGAATTTGAAAATTTTGGAATTTAAGATATCTGACTACGTTTAAAAAGTGGTTTTCGACCAAAATTGTCGAAATGGTTTTATTACATTTTATTAAAGACCAACTTTTTACCCTTCCAAAACTGTATTTATTTTTATTGTATGACAAATAGAACCGGAGTTGTAGCGGTTTTAAAACTACTCAACAGCTGTCACTGAAACCGGACGGTTGTTTAAAGGACCAGAAGTACTATTTAAAGGTACTAACTGGGAGGAGGAAGCAAAAATATGGTCTTCTAGAAATAAACAAAAGCTCAGTACTAAAAAAAAAAAAAGAGTATCGCTCATAAAAACAGTGAAGCTTAGATGCACATTACTTTGTAAATTCTTGTAGTAAAACATAAATCTAAACTTTAAATGCATTTTTTGGTGAAATTTCCATACGCAAAACATGCTTCCTCAAAAAGTCATCAGAATATCACTATGAAATTTAAATTGCATGTTCTTAATACTATTGTGAAGACAATTAACTACAGATTTATTTTTAGAATAAATATTGTTTGTTTTAAGGATGTTTTCGTGGAAAGTCATCGATGAATTTTAAGAAAATCAGCATGTAAAAAGGTGCGGGATGCTAATAAGTTTTGAAATATTTAAAATATCTAATAGATTTTAGTTCATTTCCTTCATCAATGTCATAAGTATGAAGTGCAAAAATAAAATTAAGATATATACAATATATTAGTCAGAAGCGCGTTTTGCGTATTGGGCCAAATTTCACTACATTTTACCAAAAAATCCCCCATTTACCAAAATTTCATCAATCAATCAAACATTTTTTACCCTTTTTTAGAGATTCTAATCATAATAAATCTTAATAAATCATCTTAATCAAAATAAGTTAAAAAAAAGTTTGAAATTGCACGTCAAACGTGACAAATGTGGTGCGTTCATACTATAGCTATTTATATAAATATTCAGATCTTGATGATTTTTAAATCTGTGAAATGAATTATATCGTCTGCAAATTAATTTCTGTCATAAAATAAGTATCTCGGTCGCTTGACGATTAAACTTCGAAAGCTCCTATAACAAGAAAGCACCGATTTAAAAAAAAAATCAAATTTCTTAATAAATGTTTTTATTAATATTTTCTAAAGTTTTGATTCGATTTTTATAAAATTTGAAATGTCTCGACAAAATTCTGGCAAGATAATATATCTTAGATTTCAAACCATTCGGTTGGGTAGTTTTTGCGTTGTTATATGCGGACGGACGGACAGACAGACGGACGGACCAGACGACGACAATAGGTGCTACGTATTTATAAAATTACGAACGCACCTAATAATTAAATAGCTTTATTGGAAAAAATTACTACATACTTAGTCAAGCACCTTAAAAATGTGGGATGAGCGGAACATGTTCTAAATTACGATTTATATAGAATTGTTACACCATACATTCCCCGATTTGACGATGTAAAAATCCAAATTTTTGGGATATGAAGAAGATAAAATGTTGCAATAATGACGAAATTCTTTCATCAGCTGTTGCCATCGTCAGTATGACGTCAGCGCTTTATAATATAGATAATATGTGAGTGTTTGACAAAATTGTTCTAATTTGTTTTTGTGCCAAACAAATGTAGAAGTACATGGCAGATTGAAATAAAGCACAATTTTAGCTCCAAGGAAATATTTTTTGAGGTAATCCCCACTGATCTCTGGATATTTTATGAAGCATATGTAATGTATACCATACTTTTCAGCAAGCGACTTACAGTACACCTCAGTAACGTACATAAACTTCATTATGTTTGAAATGTGTGAAATCGTTTAAATACGCAATCTGTATAACACGTTCAGAAAAACAACAAACATCAGATTTGAAACTGCTATTTCACTGCTATGATGATTCTAGGATAAACAAATTCGATGGCGAAGCATCCTTCAAGCTGAGTTTTTTTACCATGATTCTCCTATTTGAAAATATAAGCTTTCGAAGACGCACTTAATTTTCGGCAGTTGTGTATGTGTTTCACTTCATATTATTCACTGCTGAAGCTTGCTCGTAAATCGTATTTTCAACTTTACAAATTATTTTTCAAAAGAACAACACTTGCGAATTCCTTTATAGATTTTTAAAGGAAAAAAAAAACTTCGAAATCCTATGGTAAACATCTGATATTGAAGTACAATGTACTTGATAATGACTGCAGCAATTTTAATAATTATCTTTTAATAGGTTTGACAGTAACTGATCTGTAAATTGTTGTTTGGTCCCAAATAAAAATAAACAAGAACGAAGAATCATGTGTTAAGCATAAATACTTTACAACACATGCCAAAAACTACAATGAAACTTCACCATTAAATAAGGTGCAAGAAGATATGTAAGTAAACAATTTAGAAAGTACCCAAAGTATTAAAAAATCCAGTATTAGCAATCACTTTTCTTAGTCAAGAATGTAGCCTAATTATTTTCTGCTCTCCTGTATATAATTTACAGATTTGCATATATACTACAGAGCATGCTAAAATTCAGTTGTGTTAGAAAAATCACTTTTTGAAAATTTTGCCACTAGATGAAAATGCATTCGAATTCTTTTTCACAGCCTTGTATATTATCTAAAGACTTTTGTGTACACCACACATTAAGCTAAAATTTAATTCAGTTTTAAAAATGCATAACACAAATTAAAACACACTTCCAGAAATTACCAATTATAAACGGCAATATGTATCATTCTTTTTGTATCCCCGTATACGTATTTTTTATCATATTCTGTAAATTTCTATAAGTATACTAAATGTAGTTAAGCAGGAGAATGCATAAGACAATTAAAAACTACACTTACGTAACTTACTTCCATAGTCACCAATACTTACAATTTCCTTTGTGTAGCCCTCTATATGATCAATGAATTTTGTACACACTAAGCAAAAATTAGTTAAACTTAAAAACGCCAACCAAAGTTAAAAACCTATTTCCAACAGCTATCGCTCATAGACAGTACTGTAATCAAATTATTTTGTGTGTGCCTATAAATGAACGATAAATAAAATGCATACCATACTTTTCAGTAAGAACGTTATAGTGCACCTCATTGATTCACATACACTTCATTATGTTTGAAATAGTGAAACACTTAAAATATACTGGAAAAGTTTTTTATCTATAGACCATTATGTAACATAATTCTTTTTTGTGACCCTGTAAATAAAGAATAAATGTTTTTCACAATTTATTTTACTGAAAGCATGCTTTATTGTACTTTATAAATGTATATCCATTTCATTATATTTTAAATGCTGTAATATCATCAAAATGCATTTTAAACGATTTTTTCACATTATCCGTAATGTAAGGGAATAATTTCTACTGTCCCTGTAAACAGACTATAAATCATACTCACTTCATTTTCAATAACGATCGTTCTATAGTAAGCGTCAGTAACATATAAATATTGCAGGGCAATCCGGGTATATTTACGAAAGTAAGAGCATGGACAGACGAACAGACAAGCCGAAGTCATAAACTCATTTCAACTATGTTTGAAAGTGTTAAATATGCAATATGTACCCTTCTATAGTTCTAGATTTTTCTAAATTAACGTTATTAATAAGTTTATTAGCTGATATTAGTTTTTCATGTTATAATTAGTTCACAAGAAAAACAAAACGATTGAAATATTTCTAATTATATTACCAAAAAACTAAAAAAAAAATTATTGAAATCATTGAATCCCCAGAATCCCCATTGATACTCGATATTATCATAAAATTTAACAACAGTTGTTGCTCGTTTAACAGAATTGGGTTTATTTTTACGAGCGTAGAGTACAACCTCCCGATCCCATTGGAAAACGTACGTGGCAAAAATAATTTGCCATAAGAGCTTTCCCTTTTCTTGTTTGAATCTATTGTGGTTTGATGAGAGAAGTGGATTCATTAATTTTCGAGCATAACCTCGTAAATTAACTATCACCAATAAGCTCCATATTACTAGAGGAAAAGGTCTATATGCCGGCTACCACTTTTATTTTCAATCTAGATTCTACAATTTTGAAAATTAGTAGAGGTTTAAGTGACGGTAGGTTGGTCCATCTTAGATGGTACTTTGGTATGGTTCACATCCGTTTAAAAAAATAAAATCAGTTAAAAAACTATTTTCTGTTTATAAAGAGAAAATTCGAAAAGTGTGCAAATTTTGAGTTTAAAAAATGAAGTCTAAATACCTGCTACATCAGTTTTTTTCCAAAAGAATCACACTATTTTTGACGTTTTCTACCGTGACGAAAACTCAAAAACAGTTTTTGCACCACGCATGATCCTTACAGCTGGGACGCGACTGTACGGCCTGCTAAGCCTGTTGCTTAGCTTAAACCCTTCACCACAAATCCCGCCACCAGAGAGCGGGCTGCTGGCGACTGGAGCGCCGCGCGGCTCCCAGCCTCATTACTTAACAGACAAACCCTGTCCGTTATCAAACAAAAATAACAATTATTTGTCAAACATGTATCGTTTGGACAATCGGCATCGGTGCAATAACTATGGTCCTATATATCGCATTCTAAACATAGAACCCAGAGTTCCCTCTTCTTGTCCGCAGAGGAAGCATCCTCGCAGAAGACTAATTCCATCATCTTCCACTGTCGCATTTCTTTCGTTTTTTTTTTACCTTTTTAAATTCCAATTTCTGCCTTTTTTCCTGTATTTTCTTAGTTTGTCTTCTGTCATTTTTCTTCTTTCTCTGTCAGGGGCTCCGGTAACCAGCGTCACTGATGAAGACTGTGACCACGGTTGTTTTTTTCTGATTGCGAAAAGGAACTGGAACCCCTTCACGCGGAGCAAACAAAGTAAGGTCCAAATACCAGCTAGTCGGTATTTAGTCCACTCTGGGTGGCCGGTATTTGGACCACTGTTATGTTTAAGTTAAAACCGTTATTACTCATTCATATAATAAAATACCAATAAAATGCGTGCAGCATTTGGGAGCTAAATATGTCTAAAAACAATTTAATCGCCAACTCAAGCCAATATATGATCAGTATATATTATTTAAAATGAGAAACACATACATGAAAAACTTTTGATATCCCAGATTACATCTTGTCAACACTTTTGCTCTTACAGTTTGTAAATGAGACAGATTTCAGCGACGTACTGCTCATGCCTTTCTTCTCTCAATTAAAGATACAAATTCTGTCGCTAGGTTGCACTGAACTCAGTTCTCAGACCACATACTAGCCGGAATTTGGACCTTTTCCTCTATAACTTCTGAAATTAATTCCCTAATTAGTGTATTCATGCCTAAAAGGTTAATTCTCTAAATACACCTACATAAAAAAATAATACAAAATCTTTTTTCTGTGAAAAAACAAATCTGAGATTCATTTTTAACCTTAGAAACATATTTAGAACATGAATGCTTTAAATAATGTGTAAACCATGACAAGAAAAAAATTTACATTTTAACGATGTGACGCTAGAATTTATTTTAGATACATAGAACTTTAAATATGTTCTCTAACATTGTTTTTGTTTCTGTACTTATTCAAGACAACCTTATTTAAATAGTATAAACATTGAAAAAGAATGTTTAAATTAAAATGCTAAACAAAATCCAAGTAACAAGCAATTTTTATAGAAAATATACACAACATAGCATTCTAATACATCTCTTGGTTTAAGAAAAATATTCTTGAATAAACATTTAAAAATGTAATAAGTATACTCATTATATGTGTGTACATAATCTAAACATCTAAAGTCTAGTATAAAACTTGGCATTAAAACAAACCGGAAAGATTTTTGTTGGCTCTGCAGTAAAAAGCATAAAAAATCTTTTCCTCAATTTTCAAGAAATATATAAATAACAACAGAGTAAGTGGTTATAAAATAAATAACTACAAGAGGAACGAAAAAATAAATAGAATGGAATAAAATTTTATAGCGCCAATTTTAGAATTAGGAAAAACATTGTGACTATACCATGTAAAATACATTGCAAATCACGCATATCATGTAGCGTAAAGCGTAAAAAATAATTTTAATAAGGAATGAAATCATTTTTATAAACTTTAAAAATAAAACTCATTAAATCCTAGTAAATAAACACAGGCCGAAGGAAACAACCTGGATAGAATTGCATAATTTAGTGTTTGTTGAAATCTAAAATATTTCTATTAATATTTTAAATTAATAAAAATAAAATATAAAACCTTGTAACTATTTTATTCCATATTATAGTACTTTAGCAGTTAGTTAAATATAACTGAACTGTAATAAAAAACAGGTTTTCCTAAATTATAACTTTTAAAAAGTTAGTTTTCCTTATCGCTACTTATAAAGCGAACCACCAAAGTTTAATACTCTACTTTAAGTACAATTAAAATTTATCGTTAAGGGATTTAAAAATATTACCGTAACTTTGTTATTTAACCTTAGATATTCGGTATATCGAGACCGTAAAACATAGTGAAATCATGATTTATGAATTTAATTAGTTATTTATATATTGTTATTTATGACAAAATATAGGCTATAAATCGCACTTATAAATAAACAACGATAAATTTTACCATCAGAGATATATAATGGCGTGTGAAAATTAACGTAAATTTTACTAAATGAAATAATGTGTATACAATAATTTAAAGTTATACAAAATGCTTATTTTAAATAGCTGTCATTTTATAATAGTAATTTTAATAATTAATGAATGCACAAAAATATCATAAACATATCTTTTACTTTGACAAGCATAGAGGGTTGCCGCAAGGAGCACGCTACTACAGGCCAAATGCGAGAATACTTCTTTGTACACTACTGGCCATTAAAAATGCTACACCATGAAGGAATGCAAATAAAAGAATGATATTTATTGGACAAATACATTATAATGGGAAGGACAATTGATAACATTTTCAGAAAATTTGGAGGTATAGATCCTGAGAAAACACTACCCAAAGCAGTAATCTCTGGCCGCAATAACAGCATTTATCTGCCTAGCCATGGAGTCTAACAGAAATTGGATGTCATGTACGGGTACATCAGTCTATGCAGCTTCAACACTATGCCACAGTTCATCAACCGTAGTGACGGGCGTGTGGTGGCGGGCCAGTTGCTCAGAAGCCATTGACAGGACATTTTCAATTGGTGAAAAATCAGGAGAACGTGCCGGCCAGGTCAACAGTCGAATATGTTCTGTATCAAGGAAGATTAGGATAGTACGAGCAACATGCGGTCGGGCATTATCTGCTAAAACGTAGAGTTACGGAGGCATCGAAGATAAAGCAGAACCACGAGCCGTAACACATCAGAAATGTAACGGCTGCTGTTGAAATTGCCGGCAATGCGAACAAAAGGTTACCGAGGCGTGTATCCAATGGCACTTCATACCGTCACTCCAAGTGATATGACAGTATGACGATTCGAATGCAAGCTGGCAATGTGCGTTTTCCACGATGCCGCCAAATATGGATGCTGGCATCATGATGCTGTATATGAAGCAGGAATGGCATCTCACATCGTCTTTGATGAATCCAGGTTCTGTATGCAGTATCATGATCTAGCATCCATGTTTGGCAGCATCGTGGAAAACGCATATTGCCAGCTGAATTCGAATCGTCATACTGTCATATCACTTGGAGTGACGGTATGAAGTGCCATTGGATACACGTCTCGGTAACCTCTTGTTTGCATTGCCGGCAATTTCAACAGCAGCCGTTACATTTCTGATCTGTTAAGGCCCGTGGTTCTGCCTTATCTTCGATGCCTCCGCAACTCTGCGTTTTAGCAGGATAATGCACGACCGCATGTTGCTCGTACTATCCTGACCTTCCTTGATACAGAACATCTTCGACTGTTGACCTGGCCGGCACGTTCTTCTGATTTTTCACCATTTGAAAATGTCCTGTCAATGGCTTCTGAGCGACTGGCCCTCCACCACACGCCCGTCACTACGGTTGATGAACTGTGACATAGTGTTGAAGCTGCATGAACTGATGTACCCGTACATGACATCCAATCTCTGTTCGACTTCATGGCTAGGCAGATAAATGCTGTTATTGCGGCAAGAGGTTGCTGCTTTGGTAGTGTTTTCTCAGGATCTATACCTCCAAATTTTCTGAAAATGTAATCAATTGTCCTTCCCATTATAATGTATTTGTCCAAAAATTATCATTCTGTTATTTGCATTCCTTGATGGTGTAGCATTTTTAATGGCCAGTAGTGTATATTTGAAAAAATGTATTTTAAAAATACCTGTACACATGCTCACACTCGGCTCATACGCTTATAGAAATCCACAATCAAACTAAAGATTTTTTTAAACTTTGAAAAAAAATTATAAGTTGCGTAAAGTTAAAAAAAATTAATACAAAATATAATTATTAATTCTAATGAACAGTTTATTTATTTTATTTATTTTTTTTTGCTTAGTTTCCATGAATTACTAGAACAATACCTATTTTCCATAGCTCAGGTCTTTCAAAACCTGTCTATTGCTCATAGATGTAACTTTAAATGGCTGTAACTCGGGTTCTAATTCAGATACAGACACAATTAAAGCAAATTTCGATAGATAAGAAATCGGATTTTAACATTATTACAAAAATGAAAAATCGATATTTTCATTGAAAATGACGTTTCAAAGGAGTGTGGATACCATAAGTGGTATGAAGTCAATTGGTGTATAAATATTTTAATATCTTTTATTTTCTCCTTTGCTCTTACAATTAAATTTATAGGCGATAAGGTGAAATTTTATAATTTTGTTTGAGTTCATTTTTATTCTAAACAGCAAGTAATATTTTATATAGATAGAATTTTAAATATATTAAAGAGTAATATTTACGATATAAAACTTTCATGCTTTTCATACACATATTTATTGTAACAACAAGTTTATTTATCTGCGGCGAAACGATTTTCATAAAAACAGCCGCAATGTACTACGAAAGATTAAAATTCGCTACAAATATTCTTGCTGCATTTTTACATGTTTTATAGAAATTAGTTTCAGCAATTTTCATTTTTTTCTTTTGTTATACTTTTAAGTTATATTAAATGAAAATATTTTTAGAGTTTAAAGATGATACAAAAACGGACAAAGGATTTATTAAATTTTTAAAATTTTATTTTTAAGTTTAAATAAAAAGTCATTCAAATAAAGTTTTATTTACTGTGTAAATTTATATAGCAATAAAAGTGATACTTGTTTCAAAACACTTAATTATTCATTCGAAATAAATTAAAGCATTTCAAAATATTTACTGAAATTTGAAATGAAATCCATTATTTTTAAAAGTAATAAAATATGTTCTTTTTGCAGTTTTATGCACTATTTTACTCGTGGAAACTGGATTTCTGTCTAGCTATTTACACAATTGTCTTTCATACATGAGATTAATTATAAGAACAAAAAATCACGCATGCGTAATAGCTTATGAACCACTTTCCAACATTAACAGGATATTATAACGAAATTTCATTTTGCCTAGAATGAAATGAGATATCTTAAAAAGCAACTAAAAAAAACACTTAACATAGTAAAAACCCACTTTCAGCAATTGCTGTCTATATTCGAAAAAGTGTGCGAAGCCTTTCGTGTAACCCTGTACACGATCTATAGAATTTATACACACAACCTAATAAACTTAAATTTATATCAGTTTACAAATGCATACCACAGAGGAAAACACACTTCCAGCAATTATTGATCTTAGTCAGTCCTTTAACCGAATTCTGTTTCTGTAAATGCACGATAACTGGTTCGCACTCCATATTCTATAGAAATCTGTTGTATAGAAATGTTGATTTGTATCTCAGTAAAGTATATCCGTTTCACTATGTTTAAAGTATCATAATTGTTAGAAAATATTTTACCTAACATGTATTAGGCGTGAGAACGTTTTTACCTCCTATGTTTGGTTTCTAACTTAATCATATTTCTTCACAACATCTTATAGAAATAAATACGAATGACCTTACCGTTTGGTAGCTTCGTCACCTCTATATCTGAGTACTCCATTTTGAAACAGCATTGTTTGTCCTTGTGTGAATATCACTTTACTCGTGTATCCAATGAGAAAAGAAATTATATGCTTTCACTATATAGATGACCATGCTGTAAAAATATATTCCGTAGTGGCGTAGTGGTGCACTATGTAGAGAAATTCATCTTCACACATTAAAGGAAAAGAAAGAGATTTAATATAAGATAAAATGAGACTGAAGATTTTACACCCTCTTAGACTGGTGTTCTAGCAAGGAGTGAGCAAAAAACATATATACAAAATACACACGTCCTTTGCTCAAAAAATTGGTTACATTTAGAGGTTATATACGTTATAAACATCACTATCTAAAATTGACAAATTTTGCATCATTAAAGTCAAATTCAAGTGTTTATAAAATACAGAAAGTCTCATTAAAAAGAAGTCGAGCTAAACTGTCTTTGTCCGTCACTGCTCAACACAAATATTCTGCAGATGGCGAACGGAATAAACAGTCTTTTCTAACAGGCAATAAATTTGCATCATTACTGTCAGTTATCCAGATGTAGCGGACCAGAATGGTCCACATGTAAGTTCTATGAGATGTAACTTATTTCTTTATTTTTGGTTGAACACTTATCGTAATTAGGAGGCTTGCTTCCGCAACACGGGCAACAATAATATCATTAAAATCCACCGCAAATGATTTTTCCGCATAGATAATAATGTAATGCAATAATTTTGTGCGCCACTATAAACGAAATATAATTACTGTAAAACCTCGTTAACTCGGACTAATTGGGACCGGAGCCAGTCCGGGTTATCGAAAATCTGGGTTAACCGGAGATTGTGCAAAAAAGAAATTAAAATAAAACTTACTTACAGGAAATCAACTATTTATTGCCCAAATCATTGCATATTGTCAAATCCAAACATTGTTTTACAGAATTCAAAAACATCTAGTCTGAATTAAAAAAGGTCGTGATTTTCTGCTATTGCAGTTTCGAATATCGCTTGTGAGCGGCATGATCACGCATTCAATTGAGATTACTGAAGATCATTTGGTGTTGAATCTGTTTATCTCTCAAAATAGACCATCAATTCGATCTAATTGGTAACCATCAATTGATTTTAGCTGGGTTGCTGCCTTAGCATGGCACATAGTAGAAGAATTACCATCATCAGTCCCGGTTTTATCTGTATAATAAAGTTTATTTAGATGAGCAGGAGGCAATTATCTCTTCACCAGGTCAGTGCAACATAGCATCCGTCATTGTAAACTTACAACCAATTGCTAACGTCACTGACATCAACGTCGGTGCAGCCCTCAATTTTTTTAAACATGTCCATAAAATCTTTAAAAAATATTTTTTCGAAATAGAATGTGAATGAGCGAATAAATGCTGTTTTGGAAATTCGAAACTCGAGTAGACTTACCCAGAGTAGACGTATCGAGTAAATGTCCGGGTTATCCGGAGATCCGAGTTAAAAGGGTCCGAGTTAGCGAGGTTCCACTGTACGATTTATTCTATACACCTGAGAAAGCATTTTTAGTAATTCAAACGAACCGCAAACGATTTTCCCCATAGACCGTAATGTAATACATCGGTGTGTCCCTGTAAACGAACTATATATACTACACAGTTCACTTTCAATTCCAAATATGATGTAGTAAACCTGAATAACATCTAAAAATTCCATAGTAATCCGACTATATTAAAGCACGGGCAGACAGACGGAAGACAAATAAACCGAATTCCTAAACACTTTTCAAACATGTTGGAAAATGCTAAAATATGTAAAAATACATAGGCAACTTAAGAATACATATCAGAATTGAAGAATATGTTTTACGTTGTCGGGATCATATTAATCAGTAATATTCCTATTTACAATGCATATATTTGTTTCTAAAATTTAACAAAATCTAACGCCGTGTTATAACATCTGCCAAATACTTCACACAATTTCATCTGTAAATGAAGTAACTTAACCTAAGAAAAATCCTAAGAATTCTTTAAAAGTAAAATTAGAAAGGAATACATTTTTAATGTATTCTTTAGAAAGTCCATTTATTTTAACTGCCGACAAAGAAACAGAAAAAAATAACTTTTTTTTTCTTAATAAATGACAACATTATGTTGTTACAAAGAACTTGACTTTCATTTCGAACTGGAAATAGATGTAAAATGATTTTCAAATAGCTGTAATTATTTCTTTCTCATTTCATCTATATTCGGTCAAAGTTTGTTTTAATAATAGAACGTTTTGGGAATATTTTTAAATACACAACATATATATTTCAGAATAGGTTAATCAAAACTCTAATTTATAACAAGCAAATGTTGTATGATTCATTTGAAATTAAGCGAGACTTTTGTTGCGATTTATATACACAAATCAAATCAAGATATTTAAACAAGTTTTTATGGCTCAAGAAGGTATCCCTTGAATAAAAGTCCGTTTACGAAATAATAATAAACATTCCTAAGTATTAGTTTTTTGTCGAATCTGTTTTAAATCCGAAAAATATATTTAACACTCGATTACTATCCATATATCTGTAAAATACACAATGACTTTTCTATCTGACTGCAAAGGAGTCTTTGGAGGTCGGGAACGACACCCTCCTTCTTTCGGTACACACACACACACACACAACTATTTTCCTAACGCACAGTGGGCTTAACATCAGTATAGCGTTGTGTATAAAGTGTATTACGTTATGTACCTCACGGATACAACGACAGCAATAACGTAAGTGTTCGAGGATTCTAATTGAATATTAATATTAAAGATATTATGAAAGATAAATGTGCGCTGAGAAATGCAATTTATTTTACTAAAATTTTCTGATTTATTTTCAAATTTAAGAATTAAACCCTTTCGCAACGAGCGTCCTTTCAATTACTAGGCATAGATTTTTTTTTCTTTTTTTCCCTATCGAAGATCTGCGATTAAACACACAAGATTGCACAAAACATACAGGGTCGCACAAAACACACAGGGCCCTGTTATAGTAATTGCCATAATAACGATATATGGCTGCATAGCACACTAGACCCTTTATTTTGATCAGCGTATTAACAATTTATAGGCGCAAAACTCACAGGGCCCATTTACAATGATCGTCATATATCTTAGATTATTTCATTTGTGTTATTTCATCAGGAAACTGTCCCTTCACTCTGAATTAGCACAGACAGTATCAAGTGGGTCTTTGTCTGCAGATCACAAATCAAATTTGTTATTTATGTCTCAAAATCTTTATTTACATTACTTTTTTATTTGTATTAGTTATTTTCGTATAATTTAAAATAATGTATATTACTTATTTTCTCTTTGTATGTAAAACGCATTTAGTGGGCTTCGAGCACTGTTCGGGTCCCGTCCCCCACCCTGCCAGCGGCCGTCTACACAGGCAAAGACCGGTTTGTCTTTCAAATAATTAAATTATTGAATGCATTTGATAGTGAAAATTACGTTTTATTTAAAACATGCTATTTCATGCATTCAAGTATTTTTCAATGATACATGGAGTGTGTTGTGATAACTATACAAAAAGGATAATTTTAAGTCAAAAACTACGGCATGTTAACAAGACAAAAATTTACTTTTTTATTTAATTTGATTTTAAAGATTTTTTGAAATATTTTCTATATTTTCTATATAATTAAAGCATTCTTTTTCTTGTTTCCGTACTTTTCAAAGAAACTGAACAAGATTAAATACATTTTGATATTAATACATGATTTTTTACTTTAATTACATGGTTTTTATTTGCGAAAGTCGCGCCGTATACAGCAGATCACGTGATTGCGCATTTACAAGTTATGAACTTTAAAGTTTCCGCTGGTGAAAATGTTCTCAAATTTAAAATGAAATATCCAGAAAACTTAAATGTTTTATTACGATTACGGAAAATAGCGTAAATTCCATAGACTTGTCCATTCATAGTTCCTTTTTCCAGATTTTTTATGTTATGTTTGAGGGGGAAGGACGGAGGAACAATGATTTTTTATAACATTAATAGCACTTTTAATGCTTTCCAATGTAATTTTAAATAGATATTGTCTCTATATTTACAGCTATTTATTTTCTTCTTTGTAAAATAGAGCAACTTTGTGTGTTTTTAGAAACCACACGATATATATTGGGATTGTCTGGAATAGCTCTTAGGGATCAAAATTCCCAATTTAATTAAAAATACATTTTCATTTTTCATACATACTTCAGAAATAAGAACTTATGTAGTAAATGTTCGACATATACAAAAATGATATTTGCATATTTAAATAATATATTTTAATATTTTTTTTATTTGTCCTCATTATTGAAATATGTTCAATTGCTAATCTCAGTTAAAAAATATTCATAGAGTACGAAATATAAAATACTAAATATGCTGGATTTAACCTACTCAACAATATTATTCTGCACTTTCATTAATGAACCAATTACTTTTAACTTCTAACGCGAAATCTTAATTGAAAAAAAGATTTTAAATACTTCCCTGAATAATACGACTCGAAATACAAATATATTAATCAGATTGCTTTATAAAAGCAGTCTGTTTTATTTATTTCCACTTTAATTAAGGAAACGAACTTTTATAAAAACTAGAAAAAAGTGTTGTTTGGAAATTATTTAAAATGAGCTTTTTATGTATCTTTAAAATACAATTAGGGGAGAGGAGCCATATTTGGACCGCTGCACAGTGGGGCTTTTTGATGATCTAGGTGGACAAAATTCATTTTTCCGATTATCTCGGAATTTACAAGACCGCGTATACTGGTAGCTGAATGTCTCTTTTGTCGAGACCCGTATGAGTTTTGTCGAAAAAACCCGATGTGTTGATTAACTACGACCATAAAGAAGACAGTTGATTTGAGAGACTTTCAACAGTTGCATTATTTTTCTGTAAGTTCGAAAGCAAGTCGTGACTTTTCTGTTTTATTTGAAAGCAGGAGTTTACTGGACATATGTCACATGTTTGTCACACGTTTTAACCTATTGTTGTTTGAAAATAAGCGCCATCTTGTTCTCAAACTTCATCTTGACTTTTAATACAGTATTAAGCATCATTAAACAATAAGCATTTTTTAAAAATCAAAGTGCCATTCCTAAAGTATTGAAAACTTAAGACAGCTCCTGCGAAAGTTTGCGAATCATTAAGTTATATTAACTTGAAGTGTGCGTCTGAGTGTTTAATTCAAAACTTGCAAGCCAATTTTCACCACTTTTAATTATCCGATTGAGCTGAAACTTTGAATACATGTGTAGTTTCAATGACAATACAATATTATAATTTAAATAATAATAATAATATATATAATATAATAATAATAATAATAATAATATAAATATAAATAATAATAATAATAATATAAATATAAATAATAATAATAATAATAATAATAATAATAATAATAATAATAATAATATAAATAATTAAATAAGCCAAATATTTATCATTGTTTGATTATTTTATTACTGATAGATTCGAAAACCCAGCAAAAACCTAATTAAACTTCAACGCAATAATTTTGTCCACCTAGATCCTCAAAACGCCCCACTGTGCGCTGGCCGCTTTAATTGAAACACTGCTTTCCTTCCGTTCTTTTCAGTAAGAGACGCTCTTTATGGCTGAAATCCTACACAACAGACTGACACCATTTTTAGTTAAAAACAAGAACGAAAAATCATGCGTCAAGCATAGATTATGTAACACTTTCCAACGGTTCCAAAATAATTTTACAAATCATTACCGTTTAATAGGCTGAAATATAACATAGAAGTAAACAATTTGGAAAACGCATAACATATTTAAAAACGTAATTTCAGGAATTTCCAACATTTACTTCTAACATATACAATATTCGGAAAAAATATCCGAATACTTTTATTCAGCACTGTATAGGATCTATAGATTTGTATATATACTACATAGGATGCTAAATTTTAGTTCAGTTAAGAAACGCGTAGCACAGTTTAAAATTCTCCTTCTGGAGATTCTGTCAATAAACGGAAATATGTTCGCGAACTTTTGTGCTTCCCGGTATATGATCTACAGAATTTATACACACCACGTAATACACAAAAAGTAAGTTAAATTTAAAATCGCGTTCAGTAACTTAAAACACACTTCCATAAATTATTGTTAACAGACAGTTGAGAATTCTTTTGTGTGTCCCTGTAAATGAACAATGACTGCTATACACACGATATTCTGTAGTAAGCCTCTTGTAATGCACCTTAGAGATATATATAAATTTCAATGCGTTTAAAATAGTGAAACATTATTTAAATAAACCGCAGACGATTTTTTTCCATAGACGTAATGTAACGGAATTTTTTTTACTGTGACTATAAAGTTCCTGTAAAGTAACTATAAGTGCTATGCACACACTATTCCATATTAAACTTCTTGTAATGCACCTTAGTGATATATATCAATTACGGTGTGTTTGAAATTGTCCAACATCATTAAAATGAACCGCAAATGATTTTTCCCCATAGACCATAATGTAACGGAACTCTTTTGAATGTCCCTGTAAAAAATCTATAAGTGCTACACACTTCAGTTGAAATAGGGAACATGCTATAGATAACGGCAATAACATATAAAAATTGCAGAGCAATCCGAGCATATTTACGGGAGTTATAGCACGAAAAGACGGCAGACGGGCAGACGGCAGACGGCCATACGGCCATACAGCCGGACAAACCGAAGTCATAAACACTTTTCAACATGGTTGGAAAGTGTTAAAAAGCATCCACATTCCGCGGACTGTTTTCCGACAATCTCGATAAACCCGAATTTAGCTGTTTTGTTGCAAATTTTTGCTTCTAAACTTCAGAAAATTCATTAAAAATGAGGTAAGTTTTTATATTTTCATATACATATCTAAATCTATATGTATATTGTGCATATTTGGCACGCGGATTTGTTTGATTTAGTCTAGGTTCTTAGTATTGTGAATTAGGGTGTATCGATTTTTAATTTTTTTTTGGTTCCAAATTCCAAGTTGATAAAAAGTTGCTACTAGACACCACAACTTACAACGAAAAATTTTGGATTTTTAAAAAAATGTTTAGGTCTGCCGCACAAGGCCTAAAATTTATAAATTTTACTTAAAAATTAAATTTTTACAAAAAAAAAAAAACCTAAAACACTTTTTTTCTAAATTGCAAGTTAAAATTCCACTAACAATAAGCACAAAAAACGATAGAAAATGTATTTCAAAAACTTAGCACAACATTTAGGTCTCCCGCAAAAGGCCTAAAAGTCGTAAATTTCAGCCAATTTTAGAACATTTTTCAGTACTTTGATATTTGTCTTGTTGCTAGTTTAAAAATTAAATGTAACTAAAGCCTCGTTAGGCTTGATTGGAATTGTTGAAATAAGTGAAATAATAAATCACATTTCAATACGTCAAGCATCAACTTGAAGCGATGGTGTGGGGGAAGGCCAGACTGTCGCGCCGCGGTAACGCGACACCTATGAATCACCGCGCAGACTTGTCAGTAGTCGTCTGCCCGCGAGCGAGCATTACGGTTGTGTTTTAGTGCGATAGTCTTGTTGTAAGAATCAATTAAGTGAGTGTTGTTGTTGTTCATTATGAGTAAAAAACCGCATGTAACTAGACAAACTACCGACAGGCCGGTTATCGGGCAACCTATTGATGTGAGTGAGTTTAATGTTCTGCCAACCAAGATGGATGTTTTGAAGTATTTTGAGTGGGTACGCATTGAAATGAAACAAGAGGGAATACATCAGCCTGCAAAGAAGGTAATTGCGTTAAGAGTTGCTTTAAAACTTGAGGAAATATGGAAAAGAGCTTCAATTCCTGTTTGTGGCACCAAAAACACAATATTTATGGTTTTAAAACTGCATGAGCAGCTTGAGAAAATTAAAAAGTGTTCAGGGCCTAAAAGGAAGTACCCTAACTCCTACAAAGATGCAGTAACTAGCTTTCAGTCAAAAACTGAAACTGCATTGTTTGATATTTGTACTTGCAAATGTGACCTCAGCAACTGTTTTTGCTCTATTGACAAAAAAGTCCCGGCACTAGAACACGAGTTTTTGCTCGACCAACGTGGTCCTAGATTGATGTCAATTGCAGAGTGTGACAAAAACGAGACTAAAAAGCTTAAAAAGCGATTAGAAAGAAAATCTAGGTCACAAGCTTTAATGCAGGTAGTTGTAAAAAAGACTGAGGATGAAAACTTAAAATCTGTTGATAACATTGATTCTGGTGATAGTACAGATGATTCAATGTCTCACACATCATGTCAAGATAGTGATTTTGAAATAAATGTACTTGATACGAGTCAAAAAAGTGTTTCAAGTGTAGAAGTAAAACAAGAACTGCCACAACGCTTGTCTTTGTTTTCACGAGCTTGTGACCGCAGGGGCATTTCTAGTAGAGCTGGAGCTCAGTTAGCTACTGCACTTTTGCGAGACTTAAATGTCGTTACTGCGGCGAACCAAGAAGCAGTAATCGACAAATCAAAAGTAGCACGTGAAAGACTTAGGTCTCGTAAAGAAGTAAGCTCAACTCGAACCTCCAATCTGTTGGCCATTTACTTTGATGGTCGTAAAGATGAAACCATAACAAAAGAAATTGTAGCTGGTAAAATTGTCCGAAAATCTTTAAAGGAAGAACACATATCTATTGTTGGAGAACCTGGATCAAAGTATTTAGGTCATGTAACTCCCATAAATGGAACAGGAAAGGAAATAGTTACATCACTTGTAAAGTATTGTAAAGAAAAAACTGTCGATCTTAAAAAACTAAAAGCTATTGGTTGTGATGGTACGGCAGCAAACACAGGCACTTCAAATGGAGTTATCACCTTATTTGAAAATAAAATACAACAGCCACTGCCGGCAGTTGTGTGTCTACTACATTTGAATGAATTACCACTTAGAAAAATTATGGTTGCTCTTTATGGGCCAACCTCTGGACCAAACACATTTAGCGGGCCTATTGGTAAACAACTTCTAAGCTGCCAAAATCTGGATGTTGTCAATTTTGTTGCAATTGAAAGCGATAGGCCAGAAGTTGATCTTAAAGAGTTGAGCACAGACCAAAAGTATCTGTACGAAATATCCAAAGCCGTATCAACAGGTACATGTACAAAAGAGTTGGCCAGACGAAACCCCGGAAACATCTCGCACGCCAGGTGGCTTACCCTGGCAAATCGAATCCTTCGTTTGTATGTAGCCATGGATGATCCGACCCCTGAGCTAAGAAAGCTGGCAGAGTTCATAATGAAAGTCTACATACCATCATGGTTCTCAATTAAGTGCAATCCTAAAATCCCGCAGGGTTCCATTAATTTTTTTAAAATGATTCATTTCAGCAATTACTTGGAAGACGAGCTAAAACATGTCGTCCATGCAACGTTACAGAGAAACGCATTCATGGCTCATCCAGAGCATGTTTTAATAGCTATGTTGTTTGAAAACATATTAGAGTCTTGGCTTATAAGAGAATCCAGAAAGCTCGTGAAACAGAAAAGAAAGGGGTAAGGATATTTAAACCCCCTCAGATCAATTTTAATGCTAAAGACTATATAGATATGATTGACTGGCAAACCACTTCAGTAACCGAACCCCCTCTTGTTACCGATATGAGCCTAGAAGAGTTACAGTTAATTGCGGAAACGGGAAAAAGTGGAAGGGTTGAATTTACAATTCTTTCTCACACTCAAACTGTGGAACGAATTGTGAAAGAAGTCACAGAAGCTTCAAAGCGAGTGTGTGGGATGATCGAAAGAGATGGTTTCATTTCTGCCAGACTGGAAGACCGTAAAGAGCTACCTACGTTCCAGACCAAGAGCCAGTACAAAACCTCAGTGAAGGATTGAAATGTAAGTAAGTATTTTTTGTACTACTTTGATTTTTAATGTTTTTAAATAACATCTTTATCTTACTGTCTTCCATATAATATTTGAAATTCATTGGGGATCATTTCTATAATTTTGTAAAAATCTGTAGGCCTACGTAAATACTGTATATAACTTTCGTTTCAGGTTTTGAAGACAAGATGAAAGGACGAATATTTAAAACAAGTCAGTTAATTTGAAATAGAACAAGAAAACTGCGCTCATGTTCTATGAAAATAGATCAGCAACATTTTGTACTTATATACTACATTTTATTCCACGTTATAATATTTTATACATTTGTAATAAACAATAGTAATCACAAATAACGATAGAGGTTATTTCAACACCTTTATCAAACAATTTACATCGTTAAACTATCTTTTTTAAGGTATACAACATTTATATATTATTTATGTAGTATATATATATATATATATATATATATATATATATTGTGTCATTTTATGCCTCCTGTAACAAAAATACACTTAAGTCTGGTGTTTTTAATGAAAACAAAAGGTTCATTTACACTAAAAATTGCGAAAGTTTCGTCAAAATTAACAAACTTTAGGTCTTGTGCGGGAGACCTAAATGTTGTGCTAAGTTTTTGAAATATATTTTCTATCGTTTTTCATGCTTATTGTTAGTGGAATTTTAACTTGCAATTTAAAAAAAAGTGTTTGAGGTTTTTTTAAAAAAATTTGTAAAAATTTACTTTTTAAGTAAAATTTCTAAACTTTAGGCCTTGTGCGGGAGACCTAAACATTTTTTTAAAAATCCAAAATTTTTTGTGGTAAGTTGTGGTGTCTAGTAGCAACTTTTTATCAACTTGGAATTTGGAAACAAAAAAAAAGTTAAAAATCGATACACCCTATTGTGAATATCTTTTAAACAAAATGTCGAAGTTGCATTAATTGGACCAATTCGATTTGTTTAAATTGGACCAGGTGTACGACCATAAAATAGATCACCAACTGTTCAAGCCGCCAAATTTTAAAGGAAGCAGTAATTTGTCTCGTAACAGAGAAGTTTGTAAAAGTTAACATTTTCAGCTGCTTCTGCATTTATTCCTCACGAAAAGATAGACGGTAGAGATAGGTCCGTTGATTCTCCTGCTAGGGATATTTCGGTGTTTTATGATGTTTTATGATGGCTGATTATCTACATGAGAGGGACATTTCGAAATCTGAGTTAGTAATCATGAAACCTGCTAAAACTAAGAGAATAAAAAGTGTTTGAGGTTTTTTAAAAAAAATTTGTAAAAATTTACTTTTTAAGTAAAATTTCTAAAGTCTCTCGTAGAGTTCTCGTGCTCTCAAATAAGAGAATAAAGAAGAATGATGAAATAAACACAAATAAAGAATCTGGAAAAAGTACACCAGTGACAGCAAAAGTTGTCGAAAATGTAGGAAATGACAGCGGAAGTGTCTGTTGCGAAGCAATTAGCCCGCAAGAATGTTCCAGCTATAGAAGCTCAGAAAAAAGCCAAAGAATCCTTATAAATGTTATCTCCCTTGCCAAAATCACTTAAGGTAAAGTACAAATGGAGCCAAAAAACAGTTGTGTTAACATCTTCACCATATAGAGTAAATCTTGAAATGAAAAAAACAAGGAAAAAAAGAAGCTCTCAAATCACAAAACCAATTGGAACAGCAATTTTTTCTAAAAATAGGCTCAATGAAATTGAAAAGAAAAATAAGGAAGGGTAGAATTACAATCAAAAGATGAAGAAACCATCAATTGCTAAAAAAAGTAAAATGGTTCAGAAGGGAAAAAAAGAAGAAGCAGGGCAGTGGTAATTGATTTTGGCTAATTTACAAGGAGAATAAAATAGCAGAAACGATTCAGTGTTTGGATTTCCAAGCATGTTTTCATTTTCTGTGCTGTGGGGTTAAAAATGAACAATTGAATTCATGGGTAAACCTTGTATGTACAACCCTTCTTACATGGTATTCAAGTAACTGGCAACTTGTTTCATAATCTTAATTACATATAACTTTGATTAATATTCTGAATGCATTTTGATTAAAAACAATCTCTCTTAATCTACGATATGTGAATTCATTCCATTTCATTGTTGTTGATTTTGGTTCAGTGTTTCATTAATCGCAAATTTTGCTGTTACTACAGTTATTTATATTCCCAACTGATTAAGTAAGCCGAATATTTTTTAGTCCAATTTTAGGGACTGTGAGTCCAACTTAGGCGACCAGTTGTTGAATTTGGATATTTTTTGACAATTTATTTGAAATACAAATTAAACTTAAGATTTAAAAACAAAAACTTATTCTAAAGAAGTAATTAGTCAGTAGATGAATTCATTGACCACGTGTATTGATATTTTTCAGTGATTCCAAAAAGTAACTTAGTTATACCTGAAAGTAAAGGAAGGGGTCCAAATTCGGTTACTCTAGCCTATTATTAGAAGTCTTGTACTTGTAAGGAGAAAAATAATTCTTTCGAAAATTGTGAATTACATAGGTAATTACAGATCCAACAAATAAATTCAGTTTAAGACAACTGTCGATAATAAGCGTAAAATATCTTGATTTTTAAAAATGTTATTGCCACATAACAAAACATTGTTTTTATAGCTGCACTGAAAATGTACAAAGTGATAGGTTTCCCTACCTAAATACTGTCTAATGTAATTTTAAACATTTCGAAAAAAATAAGACTATACGTTTTTTTAAAAGGACCATATTACATATTGATATTAAGCTCGGTTCCCGTCAAGATCATCGAAAATGAAGCAGCATCAAACATGGTCAGTGCTTGGGAGGGTGACAACCTCTCTCGACTGTGGCTGCTGTGGGACCGTGTACGTTAATGGGTGCTGGTGCACGTAAAATCTGTTTGTGACTCCAATGTCCTTCAAGTTTGAAAACGATACCTCTGGGGGTGCCAATCCTTATGCAAATCTAGCCAGGGTGCCGGGAGTCAATCCAGGAATTGGTTCAAAATTAGGAGACCAGCTCTAGACGTCTAACCTCTCTTGAGGCTCTGGAACCCCTTCTTTCAGAGAAATGCCATGGCAGTTTCTCTAACACGACAACAACAACATATGATGCGAGAAACCGGATGACAAATCTTCGTAAACGTTTTTCAATGTGTTGATAGGATTCAAGCGAGTGTATTGCAAATAATTATGATTATTTATTTAACTTCAGTGAATTAGTATAATGAACTATCCATTGTGTGCGTTATGAGAGTCTTTTTACTGGTATGATAGTTGTTAATTTATAAATATAGTAGTTACTAAATGTAAACTATTGGAAGTAGTTAAAAATTTTAAATTTTATTTATAGAACATTTATGTCATGTTGAGTACTATTACCAGACTTATTGCACTCATGCACACACACATATGCATGATTCTGTATGTATCAACATATAATATACATGCAATCTTATAAAATTATATAAAATATTTTTAATATATAAAGAGACCAAATTCGTTCTTTTTTGACTATCACTTTTTCCAAACTATAATATTTGCGTTAGTTATCTACAAAATTTTGCAACAGAAATGTTATACCATGAATATATTTTTTGGAAAAAGTGGTATCCGAAATGGAGACAAGTGGAAGCCGTGCATGTACTAATGGTATTCAACAGTAAAGAATAAATCTTCTGGATATACTATCGTTTTATAAGTAAATATAAAAATGAAATATATCATTATCTCTGTAACTACAGACGAAATTTCAAATAAGACGGAATGTTTGAACATAATATAGAAATTTCAATATAAAATATCCTTGAAACCAAAATGTAAATAGATTTACTTCTAGAAATGATAAGGAATTCCTACATATTATTATCATGAGATACATTAAAGAAATATCGGTAAAAAAATAAAGTTTTCATTTGCTATGCAATATTTAATTTACAAACAACACGATATCATTCTTTTGTAAAATGTAAATTTCTTTTGACTTTGAAAAACTTCGAAAATAATTTTTGATTCGAACAAGTTACTGCGTATGAGATTGCTTGGAAGAAATGATATATTCATGTTTCTTTTTTGAGAAATTTTGATTGAAATAAATGATTTTCAATTTATATGGTTGTGCCTGATTTATTTAGTTTTGCCAAGGTAAGATTTATAGGTAATTTAGTTCAATATCAGATCTCCAAGTGCTTTCATCTGCAAAAGTTCGAATTTCTTATTGTTTTGAAATAAAATATTATAATATAACGTCTCCTTTGAAAAACAAAATGAGTGCGTTCCATTTTTTATATATTATTCGGTGAAAGTAACGGAATAAAAGTTCCGAATGTATGCAAGCTAATCAAAAATCCGGAGAAGTTGGTTTCCCGTATTAGTCATAAGAACAGCTATTAGAATTCCAACGAAATATCTTTCAAATATTTTCTTCTGTAGAAAATATGTAGTGATTTTTTCCAGCTTTTTGAGATTCATATAGTTTTTCGCAGATGGTAATATTTTAATTAGTAATTTTTTCAACGCTTATTTACAGTTTTTCTTCGAGAAAATTTTATAAAAAAATATTATTTTCAAATTATGTAGTTAAGGCCAATTTATTTAAGATCTATAGGTAATTTATCTCCTTAAAAGCAAAATTGTTATAAATGGCCTATCGAAGTTACAAGCTTAAAACATTAGCCATAAAAGAAGTATTATATCATGTGAGTGCCGTGTGAAAATCTATCACTACTCATAATTCGTGAAAATGCCTTGGAGTGCAATACACAATATGAAATTTGTTTGGTGATCTGCAAACATGTGAAGCGTATGTGCATGCTTTATCGGTTATCACATTGTATGAAAGCTCTATTTAACAGCACTTTAAATTTCTCTACGGATGTTACTAAAGGTTATCAATGGCTATTCTTAATTATACGCTTATACAATTGATTAGTTTATTTTATTATTGGAATCTTCTGATAGAGAGACATCAATGAATACAGAAAAATATTTTTGGTACGTGTTTTTGTTCTGGTAAAATTAAAAACGGAAGAACATGTAGGTCCATGCACAATACAATGGAAATTTAAATTTTAACATATGAACTAATGACGAAGCATTAAATATATTAAAGAAGATGATTTTTAAAATTAATTGAAAATTTACAGAATGAGTAATTATCACTGTTACCATCAGTTCCGTGTATCAGTTTATAGCGAAATATGCTTTATTTACTGATTTTCGTCATGTAATTAATTTAAAAATCGATTACCTTTAATCACATGATCATGCCATTATTTCTAAATCTTTATCTGAATTATTCACATCTTATACATGCCTACAGATGGATAAGCAGTTTTCATATAGTGTAACACATTGCGATGCATTTACAACAGTTATGAGTAGATATGGATTTTACCACGGCACTCACATGAGATATCACTTATTTTTATGGCTGAAAATTTAAGCTTATGGCTTGGCGAGACAATTTACAAAGAGTTTTTTTATGAGCTATCAGTTCTTTTTAGCAAGATAATCCGTTTATGTAGGGTGCGTGGTGCAAGAGTACGCGGTGTACAAGAGTACGCAGAGCGATTATCCAATCCCAAAACAGAATTTTGAGTTTAGCTACAGTTGTAAACGATGTAATGACATGCTAAGTGTACGGTGAAAAAAACTGCGTATTTCGGTGAAATTTGTAAAAATTTAGAAGAGAAAAGTAATTTATTTGGGCCTTCTCGTTATAATATTCATTGTTTTTGAAAACAGGATCGAGCATATTAAAGATTACAAATGTAATTGTTTTTTGTTTTCTCGATTAGGTTATTATTGGTCCATCAATAGATGGCATTATTAACGATTCAAAGGTATTTAGTGGCGATAGTGCAATAGTGCGCACTACCAAAGTGTGCAAGCGTGCGTACGCACTCTTGTTGTTATCTACTTTACTTATCATTTATAGCTATAAAATGAGTTTTAACAAGCAGCGTCGATGAAAGACCATTAGAATCTGAACTTGTTGAACCACATATATCAGTAGAACCACAGAGCACTGCAAATGAGGAGGAAATATAATTAATTGCTTGCAATAGACAATTATACTTCAGAAAAGCCAGATATAAAGAAAGGACGCATGCTCACTGTGAAATAAACCCAACTCCGATTTCGCAATATATAGTTTCAACTTCAACAACTTTATCTTACGTCAAATTAACAGAATTGTACCCGTATCAACAGTTATTTGTGCAGCGATTCTGTGGTAAGAGGTGCAAAAGATCTGGAATTTTAAGCAATTCACCGGAACAAACGCAGTTTGAAGATGACGCTGTGAAAAAAAAGACCAGAAACCTTTACCTAAAAAGAGTAAAAGTAAACCCAAAAAACCAAAAACTGCATCAAAGAAAATTGTGTGGATATGTCTAAGCTGCTCAGAAATCTTTTTAAAACCAACCGTAGAGGATTGGATTGAGTGCATTTCTTATAGAGACTCGTGGCTCGAATAGTGCAAGACTACGTAGGCAATGCTAACTATAAATGTGACTTTTGTCAATGAAGGATTTCCTTTTTTATTGCATACTTTTGCACACTTGAATGCGCACTGTTACCCTCATTGGTTGCACAAGAGTGCGCATTCAGAAGGATAATCTTTTTTCAAATAATACCGAAAGTGTTTCTTATAAGTTTATTAATGAAATTTTGTTTTGTTAGATTAATAATCTAAGAGTATAAATAAAGCATAATATTATTACTTAAATCTCTTCATTTATTGTTATTTAATGAAATAGCTAAAGTGCACAATCCTGCACCACCTTACCAAACTGCATTCAAGGAAATAAAAAAAAAATGTAAAAAAAAAAAAGAAAATAAAGGTTTCCTTTTAAATATTAATTGCGCATTATTATAAAAGAACAAAATTAAATACGTACGAAATACAAAATAGGTTTAATTGTGAAAAGAATATTACTGTTCTGAAAATTTCACTATAACTGTAAATTTCGAATATTAAAAGCGTGGGGCGACCTTTATCGTTTGCATTTTGTTAGTTCAAGCAGTTTACTCCAATGGGAGACATTACTCAAGTATTCCCAAATAACGATTTCCTATAATTCTGTAAATGGGGAAAATTCTAAAGAAAGTGTCATTAAAAATCACAAAGTTTGAATAGAATGAATGATTTTGAATTAAAATGATTCAGAGTAATTTATTTAGTTTCCCAAATATAAGATCTGTTTTTAATGTTCTCAGTGTAGGATTTCAAAGTGTTTTGATCTTCTAATGCTAAAATTTATTTTTTTTCATATGAAATATTATCAAATTTCTATATTTATAAAATTTAAAAACAAAAATGAGTGCATTCTCCCCCCCCCCTTATATTAAAGGAAAAAATAACAGAATAAAAATCCTGGAAAGCATTTACGTAAACCGATAGAGACCAAAATTTGTGTCAAACAGTTTTTCAAAATTTTTCGGATAAGCTGGATATATGTTTCACGCTGATCGAAGGTATTTCGAAAAATTAAAAAAATAAACAAAATAAAAATTCTGAAGGTTTTCATTGAAATAATGTGAGTATTACCATTATATCATCACCGCATATGGAGCAGCATTTAACCACTTGTATTTTGAACGACTGTATGAAATGGAATACTGGTCTGAACCATTGTCAGAATGAATTATTTGCAACTCCTCGGAGAAATTGTGGTTGAAAAAAAGGTGTTCTATTTATATGGTTGTGAGCCTGATTTATTTCGTTTCGCTAACATATGATATGTAAGTAGTTAATCTCGATATCGCATTGTAAAATCCGTTAATCTTCTAAAACTAAAATTTCTTTTTATTTTCTTTTGAGATGAAATGACATAAAATTACGAGTGCTTTAAAAAAATGAGTATTTACCTTTTTTTTTATATTTTAATGAAGAATGATAACGTAATAAAAATGCGGAATGTATCCAAAGTCATCAAAATTGCGAAAGTGTTGTTATCTCATACTTGTTATACAAACAATGAATAAAATTTAAGTGAATTTTTATTCAATCAAATGACTCTTATCTGAATTATTACACTCCCATACATACACGCGCTCGCACACATTGATTTGCAAACACACATATGTATATATTGATGTATGTGTACTTTATAGATTATGCATGGAAATTTTCAAAATTGCATTATAAAACACTTGTAATATAGCTTTATAAAATAAGTAAATATTAAGAATAATTCTATGAGAAAAAAAATCGTGAATATACTTTGTCTTTTGTAAATATTTCTAGATAGGAAATACATATCATTATCCATGTAACTACGGATGAAATTTTAAACAAAATAAGGCAAAATATTTAATCATTATATACGAATTTCATTATAATATATCTTTGAAACCAAAAAATTAAATCAGTTTATCGATACAAAATGAAAAAAAAAATCTTATATATTTTCATGTAATGAGATACATTAAAAAAGTATTTTGTGAAAAATATGGATTTGCTTTTCTATGCAATATTTAATTTACGAACAACATGCTTTCGTAGAATGAATTTTGTTTTACCTTCAAAAGATTTTAAGCAAACTTTGATGCGATCAAATTACGAGGTATGAGAATGAAATATGCACGTTTCTCTTCCAAAAATTTTTGATTAAAATAAATGAATTTCAATTTATATGGTTGACCTATATTTATTTCGTTTTGCTTAGATACGATAGATAGGAAATTTATTGCGGTATCTGATTTCAAAGTGATTTAATCTTCAAAAGCTAAACTTTTGTTTTCTTTTGAGGTGAAATATTATAGAACTGCATCTGCTTTGAAAAAAAAATGAGTGCGTTTCAGTTTTTTCTACATTAATAAAAGAAAATAAAAATTCTGAATATATACAAATTTATCAAAATTTTGGAGTAATTTGTTTTGTATATTTGTCATACAGACAAATAATGTAAATAGAATTTGAAATAATTTAATGCTTATTATCTGAATTACTACACCCACACAACTACATGCGCTGGCACACACACTCATATATATATGTGTGTGTGTGTTTATGTGTGTATTTATACATCTATATATATTATGCAGGATTTAAAAAAAAATACACTATAAAATATTTGCAATATAGACTAATGCTATGTGAAAGTAAAGGCAAAATTTCGCAGATGCACTTTATCTACTGTATTTCTAGAAATGAAAGATAGCATTATCTCTGTGACTACAAACGAAAATTTAAACAAAATAAGAGAGTACGAGAATGTTTGAACATCTCGTTCAAATTTCAATGTAACATATATGTGGAATCAGAAAAGTAAATCAATTTATGCATAAGATAAAAAGAATTTCCTACTTATTACTATCATGTGATATGTCAAAGAAGTATTTGGTAAGAAATATAGATTTCCTTATATTTAATTTATGAACAACACGATATCATGTTTTTGTAAAATGTAGTTTTTTTTTTTTTTTTTTTTTTTTGAAATCCTGCGGTAGTAATTTTTGATATGACGAAGTTACTAACAAGGGGAACCACTTTTGATGAAGCTTTAACCTAGCATTGAGGCCTGGTACATTTTGTAGCCTTATATGCCAAATTTAAAGAACCGATGAAATGTATCTACAAAAATCGTATTCATTTATTTTACAGCAGAATAACTGGAAATACAATTATTGAACCATTTAGCGGACTATTAACATAGAAGTTTTTTTTTTTTTTTTTTTAAATAAAAGTACTATATATTACAAATTAGTTAATATTAAGAATAAAATATTGACAAGCGGGGAAAATTCTACCATAAGGCAGAATATAGATTGCCACCCACGGCTTTTAATTTTCCTTTAATAAATCCTTGGACTGCACTCAGAGTTTGAAAAATATTTTGAAAGTTCCATGTCAAATTAAAAAAAAAAATCTTTAGTATCACGCGTAAAAATCTTCTGTATCTTCAGTAATCTTTATTACATTAAAACATTTTACGTACTATAATTTACGTACTATACGTACATATTACGTAGTACATTATGTACGTACATATATTACGTATATATTATGTATGTACATTACGTACGTACATATCACGTATGAACATTACGTACGTTATGTTCGTATATTACGTACGTTATGTACGTACATTACGTACGTATTATATTATACTGTATTTTACGTACTCTTTTATATATGGAGTGGCTGTGACTTCATAAACATGAATTTTACTGCAGACTGAAAGAATTAGCTGTGTGTGGCTGAAACAAATTAAAACGTTCCTCCAAGAACCTACGAATTTAATTTGAAATAATACAAGATTATAATTCATTTTTGGTGGTGCGAAATGGGTTTATTTTTTACCTTAGAATTTTCCCTGGGAATCCTGGACGAATGTCACAGTCGTCTTCTTTGTGCGAGTAGGGGTATGGATTCGTAGCACCATATTTGGTGAACTAACTCACTTTTGCTAGGAAATTAACCATTACAAAATAAATGTACACAAAATTATTTATAATGCAATTTTTGGAGACAAATTTTATCGGTTTTCTAACTTTGGTCTATACGGCTATAAAATGCACCAAGTCTCAATGCTAGGTACGAGCTTTACTAAGTGGTTCCCTTGTAAGTAATCAAGCTGCTTGAAAGAAATGAAATACTCCTATTTCTCGGCCGAAAAAGCTTGATTGAAATAAAGAATTTTCAATTTTTGTGGTTGAGCTTTATTTAATTAGTTATACAATGGTAAGGTTTATAGGTAATTTAGACCGGTATTCAATCGGAAGTACCCGAAATGTTGATAGGTTATGGGGTATCGCAAAATGGCGCATCGGGGACTGTTCGTCATCATTTTGAGTCGTATTTCATAGAGCTCATGTGGCTGTCTTTATTCAAAAAATGAAATGTTTACTGCAATGCTAAAATACATTTGTAATTTCATACCAACAGTTTAGTACACGTTATATTTTTTAAATGCTTAATTTTGTATCCACAATGTTTTTTTTTCTTTCCTTTTCTTTTTTTTTCTTCCAAATATTTCGATTCACGTGAATTTCATTTTGCGCCAATTATTATGCTTGGCGACAGTGGTGTTTGTAAAACGGAAAAGTACCATAAAATTATTAAGAGTAGTGTTTTGGTAGAAAAAACTTTAAACGATAACGGAACATAAATACGTTTGCACTTAAAGCAATATAAATAGTTCAACGTTTGTTTCCAACTAATATACCATAACAAAATTAAGACGACATAATAAATTACAAATTAGAACTACTATGTCTATATATATTTCCTTTTACTAATTAAGAAAGGTCTGTAATTTCTCCTCTGTTCTGTCATCTTATTTACATAAGATTAAAAATTTTTTGTTAAAAAGCCAGAGGATCTGAACGTAACGTTTCAGATAAGTTTTTCTTATTGTCGATGTATATATACATGTTTATATATACATTTCTTAGAGTACAAATCAACCAGTAAAAGTTATTGGTACAGATATTGCATTCATTTACAACATATTCCAAATCTGTTGCTAAAATCTCACAGGTCCATACATTAATCAGGTCCTGAACGTATCGTTTCACGTCAGGTTTCTTTATTGTCTATGATATGTATATTTTTAGCATTTTTTAAAAAAATTAAGTGAAAACCACGATTTTTACCTACCGTCCTAGGATGGGCATTTACACTAATGTATATATATTGATATGTGCGCATTTGTGTATGCATGTACGCATGGAATCATTTAAATTACATTGAAAAAAATGTATATATGTTATGTCAAATTATTCACAAAATTTTGTGGATGCATTTTAACTCCTATAGATAATTCTGGCAACGACATATATTTTATCTTTTTAACTAAAAATGAAACATCAAACAACCAAAGATAGAATGCTTGAACATTATTTACAACATTTTATATTACATATCTTTGAAGCGATAAGAGTAAATCATTTTATGTATAAGAAAGGGTAAGTATTTTTTACAAATTTACTATGATGAAATACATTGTAGAAGTACTGTTAAAAATAAAGCAATACTTTATTATGCGATAATTAATTACGAAGAACACTATGTTATACTTTTGGAAAATGTACATTTCTTTAAACTTTGAAAAACTTCGAAAGTAATTTTTGATATGAATATATTAATAAAAAAAAAAGATTGACTCGATAGAAAGAAATTTTCTCCTTCAAGAAATTTTAAATTGGAATAATTGATTTTCAATTTACATGGTTGAGCTCGATTTATTTTATATCTACTAATTTATCTCAGTATCAAATTTCGAAGTGCTTTAATCTTCAAAAGCCAATTTTTTAGAGCTAGTATAAAGCCCCGGTGCTTTGAAAACAAGATTTTGATGTATGCAAGAAAATCAAAATTATAGAGGAGTTGGTTTCACATATTTTTCATACAAACAACTAATAAAATTTCAATCAAATATTTCCTTGTATACAGGTGAAAAGTATGCAAACAGTAATTCTTTAGAACACTTTATTTTCTTAATTAAATATTTTCTTCGATAACGTAAATAATGGCAAGAAACATAAACGCTGAAAAATATCATGGGTTTGAGGCAGCATTAGACGATAGGTATAAGGCATAAAATTGCTTGGAGGAAATGAAGAATTCACGTTTCCCATCCGGGAATTTTGAATTGAAATAAATGATATACTATTTTTATAGATGAGCCCGATATGATTCATTTCGCAAAAGTAAGATGCATAGGTAATTTATATGGGGATCGGATTTCAAAGTGGTGTAATTTTCAAAAACTGAAATTTCTTTTCCGTTTGATATGAAATAAGACAAAATTATGTCTTCTTTGAAAAAAAATGAGGGCGGCTATCTTTTTTCTACATTGATTGAAAAAACTTCAGAATAAAAATTTCGGATGTATGCATGATAATCAAAATTGAGGGAGAGTTCGCTTCTCATATTTGTCATACAAAGAACTTATAAAACTTTTATGAAATTTCATTCTATCTAATGGCTTCTATCGGAATTATTACATGTACACAACTAGAAGCTATCTCTCACACGCACGCACACACGTGTACGTAAAGACTAAACTGTGTCAATACACTCTATGTGCTGTATGTAATTCTCCATATGGAGTATATTTTTATCTCTCTAAATACAAACGAAATATGAAACAAAATGAACTTTGTGAATAAATTTCAATGTAATATGCCTTATAATGCAAAAACTTAATTTATCTACAATAAATGATAAGAAATTTTTACATGTTACTGTCATGAGATGCTGTCATGTGTATTGGTAAAAAACAGATTTTCTTTCGCTTTGAAATATTTAACTTACGGACAACATGATATCATGCTTTTGTAAAATGTAAATTTTATTTCACTTTGAAAAACTTCGAAAGTAATTTTTGATGTTACTAGGTACGAGATTGCTTCGGAGAAATGAAATATTCACTTTTTTATTTCCAGAAATTTTGATTGAAATAAATGATTTTCAATCCAAATAGTTCAGCCCGATTTATTTCGTTTCGAAAAGAAGATTTATGGGTAATATATCCCTGTATCGGATTTCAAAGTGCTTTAATCTTCAAAAGCTTTAATTTATTTTTCTTTTGAGATGAAATGTTATAAAACTACTTCGGCTTTAAAAAGGAATGCGTGAAGAGATTTTTTTCTATATTAACATACAAAAATAACAGTATGAATTTCCCGATATACAATCTACTTTTGATTTTAGACTTTTAGTCGAATATGTAGAAAAATGCTTGATGAGGCGTCCTTGAATTTTGAGGATGTAAAGAATAAGTTTGAGCTCACATTTTACAAAGAATAATTTGTCAATAGGATTATTAGAAAGCCAATTATAAATTGATTAAAAAATAACATTTACGATCACATTGTAATAGAAAATGCTTGTAATGGCTTGTCACTGAAGCAAATGACAATGTGAGCGCTGCATAACTTTTGTATGCTTTAAATAATGTTTTTAGTTTATAGCGTGCAGAACTTTCAACCAAATTTAACCCAATTTCAGAAAACTTTACAAAAAGTAGTAGAAACTTTGTACTAGGATTAAAAATGACTATATTTACTATTTCATGAGATATGACCGTTCGTATGAAATAAATTTTAACTAAACATGTAATATATCAATTGTTTTTCATAATTTGGTAGTCAGCTATATAGGGTAATCTACTTATTACAAAATGCAAGAGCAGCAAGTATGGATAAACATGCCGGTTGCGACTACTTCACTTTTTCATATTCCAGGCAGCCATTTTTATTCAAAATTATTTTTTCGAATAAAACTGCCTAAAGGTAGCATTTTTAGAAAGATCGTTCAAAATAAATTAATGTTTGTGTGATGACTTACATTCAATTATATATATATATTCTGAGATAACTTTAGTTGATATTAGGTTTCTTGCTCCATGAAAGTACACAAACAAAAGATTTATTCATCGTGAACGTTTAAAATATTAAACCATGGAGGTAACCGTTCGGAAAGCGATCGCAAACCATATTTGCCACGGAGGAAGTTACCTTCCACCGTGATACTCGCAAAAATACTTCGTTCATTCATTGTGAACCTTTATCACCATCTATCGGTGATTAATATAAACAATTTTTTTTTCTGACATTGTAGTTAGAATTCTGAATGAATTTTTCTTATAAAATGTAATTAGAATATAACGAGCATGTAATTGTAAAGCCGTATACAACATATATTAATTTTATCAATGCAAATATAATTTTGTATTTTAACATATTAGAAAGTTTGTAGAGAAAATAAATTTGTAATTTAATAAGAGAATTTAAAAAAAAAATTACTTATTTAATAAAAGATGATTTTTAATGATCAAAATTTATTACAGGTTTCTATAGGCATGTTTAAAAAAATCAGGATTCAATTTCAGATAAACTTTTTAAATTTTAAGTTATATAATTATTATATTGGCAAATAAACTTTCTGTTGAGATTGCACTTTGTTCTGCATTTGATCAAAAATCGTTGTAAATAAAATGAATATTTTATATTAAATAAAATAAAAATTAAGAAACATAATTTAAAAAATATATACTGTCTACAGGGTGCTTTTTATTGGGCTTATCAAAAATTACACCTGGGCTTTAAAATTCGGTAATTCTTGAATTGTAACAAATGCGAAGATGAAACAAACACATGTTTTTAAGGAAGTTCTTGAATTTTATATGCAATAATGTTAACAATAGTTCAAATTGTAGACAAGATAGTGCCGACTGCCGCAACTTGTAAGTATAATCATGCTGAATCCAGAATGAAAATCCAGGTAAATGATCATTCATTTTTTCATTTCTGTTTTGCTTTTAAAACATGAAATTTTTTTTTTTTACCTTTGATGACAGCGTGAACATTATTACGTAGCGGTAGTGGAATGTCATACATTCACTAAAATTTGAACTATTTCAATAATTATTGCAATTTTCCTTATGAACTTGTCGATTAATTTCATTTTCAAATTTACTATAGATAAAAAATCGTTAAATTTTGGAGTTCGTGGGAAACTCTCTCTAAATATAATAAATTAACCATGCTATGTAACAGAGTGGGACAATGCAGTTCCTTAAAAAGAACTAGTATATATGATAAATTTCCTTTTTTACACCAGTACACTAAAATAATCAAATGAGCTAGATTGTGGCATAAATTAATAACTATGATAATTTGTTTAAGTTAAACTGGTTTTTAAAACCGTTAATTTAAAATATTATTTATAAAAGTTACGAATTAGAAACTGAAATAGTGATACTGAAAAGGGAAGGGCGTGAGCTTGGTAAGGGTATAAAAGACCCTATGTTTTGCTCCCCTCGCGTAGGGGAATTGGGGAGAAGATGATCAAAACAATCCGCGTATTACACCTCTTTATTCTGAGATTTAGCAGCCAGTAAAAATTTATCTGCAAAGCCTCGATAAATTATGAGATATAGCTTTGCTTCTTTGGGGGCGAAAGACTGAATTGAAAATTTTCTGTAACACACTGCTATATTTCGAAACTTACTCTCCTTGAAATTTTCACCTGTTTCTTCTCCCGGCTCCTATCTACGTTAGGAGATTGCGGAGGCAGATTTTGAAAAATCCCCGTATTCTACACTATATTCTGAAAGACATCATCCAACAAATTTTCCTCTGTAATGCCATGATAGGTCATGAGCTATATATATGTCCTCCCGGGAAAGTATTGGATCAGAATGAAAATATACTCCTATAGTTTATCTGTACAGCCTTGCAAGATCTTGAGATACGATTTTCCCTTCCGGGTAGTAAGGGGCACTAATTTAAAGAAATTCCCTATTCCGCTGTATGTTCTAAATTTCATCAACCATTAAAATTTCATCTGTATGGCTCTAACAGTTCGTAACATATAATTTTGTTCACGAAATGGGGCAAGGCACCAAATTGACAAAAAGTCTGTTTTCCAGTGGCAATAATTTGCAAGTCGCCATCCTTGAATTATTCATCTGAAAAGTCTTGATTTAATTTTTCACTGGTGGGTGTGGACAAGTGACTAATTATCATGAAAAAAATTTCATTCTTCTGATATTTTATGAAAATAATCTTTCAGTAAAATTTCATCCCTAAGTCTCTGATAGACCATGAGATAATTTTATTCATTCATTATTAAATTTGTCCCCTAGGGAGAAGAGTAGCAAAATAAAAAATAATCCCTTCATTTTTATTGTGAAAATCACCATCCTAAAAATTATCTTTAAGGTCTTGATAGATCCTGATAAATGATTTTGTCACCAAGGGGGTCAGAAAACCGATTAAACAAAAAACATTCTATTTCGCCTCTATGTTCTAAAATTCACTAGCTAGCAAAATTTAATTTATAACGCTCATGATAGGGCAAAAACTGTAGCTTGGATCCCTTCGAGGAAGGGCAGGTAGACCAAATTGGAAGGAAAATCGTTTTCATTTTGAGATTCTCTATCCTGAAAATCATTCCTGGAATCATGTAAAAGATCCCACGTGTCTGGTTCGATGCGGAGGAATTATTTCACGTGCTGTACATCACACATTAGAGGAAGGAAGTTAGACATGATCACGGAAGACATATATTCGGTTCGAACAATATCATTTGCAAAACAGTGTCATTCGATCTATAAAAAATCTATAATTCTATCTATTATAGTTTGATAGCGCACGCCTTATCTCTAGAAAAAGAGAGGCATGATTATTTAAGAAGTTCGTTTTAAATATATCAGGTTGTAACCATATCTTTTGCGTAACCATATCATTTGATTTAGTTGAATCTCGCATGTCGTACCTCTAAAAGTTGACACATACATTGAATTTAATTTAAATTTAATTTTAAATGTACCTGGTTCAAACCATATCTTTTGAGGAACCGTGTCATTTGGAATTAGTTTGATCACACATTCCGCATCTGCAGTGGTAAAACGAGAAATATGGAATAGCAAGATCATTTAAGACAGTGTCACGTCGTTCACTGCAAATTAATCCGGTTCGAACCGTTTACTTTTGCGGAATATTTATTTACATTCGTTTTCGTTTGCATACGCCACGTCACTATTAAGTAATGTTCTGGTCATCACATATTTACAACCAATTGTCGAAACATCGTACCTCTACAAATTAACACAAATATTGAATTTAATTTAAATTTAATTTTAAATGTGCCTGGTTTAAACCATATCTTTTGAGGAACCGTGTCATTTGGAATTAGTTCGATCACACATTCCGCATCTGCAGTGGTAAAACGAGAAATATGGAATAGCAAGATCATTTAAGACAGTGTCACGTCGTTCACTGCAAATTAATCCGGTCCGAACCGTTTACTTTTGCGGAATATTTATTTACACTTGTTTTCGTTTGCATACGCCACGTCACTATTAAGTAATGTTCTGGTCATCACATATTTACAACCAATTGTTGAAACATCGTACCTCTACAAATTAACACAAATATTGAATTTAATTTAAATTTAATTTTAAATGTGCCTGGTTCAAACCATATCTTTTGAGGAACCGTGTCATTTGGAATTAGTTCGATCACACATTCCGCATCTGCAGTGGTAAAACGAGAAATATGGAATAGCAAGATCATTTAAGACAGTGTCACGTCGTTCACTGCAAATTAATCCGGTTCGAACCGTTTACTTTTGCGGAATATTTATTTACATTCGTTTTCGTTTGCATACGCCACGTCACTATTAAGTAATGTTCTGGTCATCACATATTTACAACCAATTGTCGAAACATCGTACCTCTACAAATTAACACAAATATTGAATTTAATTTAAATTTAATTTTAAATGTGCCTGGTTTAAACCATATCTTTTGAGGAACCGTGTCATTTGGAATTAGTTCGATCACACATTCCGCATCTGCAGTGGTAAAACGAGAAATATGGAATAGCAAGATCATTTAAGACAGTGTCACGTCGTTCACTGCAAATTAATCCGGTCCGAACCGTTTACTTTTGCGGAATATTTATTTACACTTGTTTTCGTTTGCATACGCCACGTCACTATTAAGTAATGTTCTGGTCATCACATATTTACAACCAATTGTCGAAACATCGTACCTCTACAAATTAACACAAATATTGAATTTAATTTAAATTTAATTTTAAATGTGCCTGGTTCAAACCATATCTTTTGAGGAACCGTGTCATTTGGAATTAGTTCGATCACACATTCCGCATCTGCAGTGGTAAAACGAGAAATATGGAATAGCAAGATCATTTAAGACAGTGTCACGTCGTTCACTGCAAATTAATCCGGTTCGAACCGTTTACTTTTGCGGAATATTTATTTACATTCGTTTTCGTTTGCATACGCCACGTCACTATTAAGTAATGTTCTGGTCATCACATATTTGCAACCAATTGTCGAAACATCGTACCTCTACAAATTAACACAAATATTGAATTTAATTTAAATTTAATTTTAAATGTGCCTGGTTTAAACCATATCTTTTGAGGAACCGTGTCATTTGGAATTAGTTCGATCACACATTCCGCATCTGCAGTGGTAAAACGAGAAATATGGAATAGCAAGATCATTTAAGACAGTGTCACGTCGTTCACTGCAAATTAATCCGGTCCGAACCGTTTACTTTTGCGGAATATTTATTTACACTTGTTTTCGTTTGCATACGCCACGTCACTATTAAGTAATGTTCTGGTCATCACATATTTACAACCAATTGTCGAAACATCGTACCTCTACAAATTAACACAAATATTGAATTTAATTTAAATTTAATTTTAAATGTGCCTGGTTCAAACCATATCTTTTGAGGAACCGTGTCATTTGGAATTAGTTCGATCACACATTCCGCATCTGCAGTGGTAAAACGAGAAATATGGAATAGCAAGATCATTTAAGACAGTGTCACGTCGTTCACTGCAAATTAATCCGGTTCGAACCGTTTACTTTTGCGGAATATTTATTTACATTCGTTTTCGTTTGCATACGCCACGTCACTATTAAGTAATATTCTGGTCATCACATATTTACAACCAATTGTCGAAACATCGTACCTCTACAAATTAACACAAATATTGAATTTAATTTAAATTTAATTTTAAATGTGCCTGGTTTAAACCATATCTTTTGAGGAACCGTGTCATTTGGAATTAGTTCGATCACTCATTCCGCATCTGCAGTGGTAAAACGAGAAATATGGAATAGGAAGATCATTTAAGACAGTGTCACGTCGTTCACTGCAAATTAATCCGGTCCGAACCGTTTACTTTTGCGTAATATTTATTTACACTTGTTTTCGTTTGCATACGCCACGTCACTATTAAGTAATGTTCTGGTCATCACATATTTACAACCAATTGTCGAAACATCGTACCTCTACAAATTAACACAAATATTGAATTTAATTTAAATTTAATTTTAAATGTGCCTGGTTTAAACCATATCTTTTGAGGAACCGTGTCATTTGGAATTAGTTCGATCACACATTCCGCATCTGCAGTGGTAAAACGAGAAATATGGAATAGCAAGATCATTTAAGACAGTGTCACGTCGTTCACTGCAAATTAATCCGGTTCGAACCGTTTACTTTTGCGGAATATTTATTTACACTTGTTTTCGTTTGCATACGCCACGTCACTATTAAGTAATGTTCTGGTCATCACATATTTACAACCAATTGTCGAAACATCGTACCTCTACAAATTAACACAAATATTGAATTTAATTTAAATTTAATTTTAAATGTGCCTGGTTCAAACCATATCTTTTGAGGAACCGTGTCATTTGGAATTAGTTCGATCACACATTCCGCATCTGCAGTGGTAAAACGAGAAATATGGAATAGCAAGATCATTTAAGACAGTGTCACGTCGTTCACTGCAAATTAATCCGGTTCGAACCGTTTACTTTTGCGGAATATTTATTTACATTCGTTTTCGTTTGCATACGCCACGTCACTATTAAGTAATGTTCTGGTCATCACATATTTACAACCAATTGTCGAAACATCGTACCTCTACAAATTAACACAAATATTGAATTTAATTTAAATTTAATTTTAAATGTGCCTGGTTCAAACCATATCTTTTGAGGAACCGTGTCATTTGGAATTAGTTCGATCACACATTCCGCATCTGCAGTGGTAAAACGAGAAATATGGAATAGCAAGATCATTTAAGACAGTGTCACGTCGTTCACTGCAAATTAATCCGGTTCGAACCGTTTACTTTTGCGGAATATTTATTTACATTCGTTTTCGTTTGCATACGCCACGTCACTATTAAGTAATGTTCTGGTCATCACATATTTACAACCAATTGTCGAAACATCGTACCTCTACAAATTAACACAAATATTGAATTTAATTTAAATTTAATTTTAAATGTGCCTGGTTTAAACCATATCTTTTGACGAACCGTGTCATTTGGAATTAGTTCGATCGCGCATTACGCATCTGCAGTGGTAGAAAGAGAAATATGGAATAGCAAGATCGTTTAGGACAGTGTCGTGTCACGTCGTTCTCTGCAAATTAATCCTGTCCGAACCGTTTACTTTTGCGGAATATTTATTTACATTTGTTTTCGTTTGCATACGCCACGTCACTACTAGGTAAACTTTTGGCCATCACATATTTACAAACAATTATCAAAATATGAGCATTTTGGGTAAATGATTCAGTCAAGTCCAGTTTCGTTAATTAATAGTTCTGAAATGTGATAGGATTATTTTTATTAGCAATGAACGTTTAACGTTCCTTTTTCATATTGATTTTTAAGCTAATTACCATAGAAGTTAATTTTTTAACATTATTCATTAATTTAAAATTTGTCTCAAGGGACAGTTAATGAGCAGAATAATTTGTGTTAATTCTCTTCAAACGGATGAAAATCTAAGAATTGTTTGCAGAGAAAATACAAATAATTAGAATAAATGTTTCGTGATCTAAGTCTGAGAACATGCAATTTAATTTAACGAAAATGGTTTTGCTACTTAAAAAAGTCTAAACACTTTATTTGCAGACTAATTAGCGCTTTTAACAATACCGCTGATAAAGATAAATTTTACGCATAAATCCAAAGTAAATACATAATTATAATGCAATATTGACCGTAAAATGGAATGTTATTGTGGCATAATTTTTGTTAAAATAGTTTTATCAATTAGGAGAAAGCCTGTTAACTCATTTATGGTGAGTGAAACATTATTTAAGATTAAGTTGAATGCGATTTTTGTTCTATTATTTTTACTAATAAGTCATACAAAACATCATATACATTTTTAAAAATTTAATACAGTGACCTCTCAGATAAAGGAGACAGGGGACAAAAATTGGAGATGAGGTTAATGGGAAATATACTATTTTCTGATAAAATATATCAATTACATGTTTCGGCTTTTATCGATGAATAGTAAGCAGTACCGGCATTAGCTGGTTGCAAAGTACATAGCAAAATAATCCTAAAACTACTTGCAACGATTTTTTTATGTTTAATAAAAAGTTGTCTTGATAAACTTGATGATTATGAATATTTTAATGATTGCTATTTATATGCAATCTTCGTTTTGTATTAGTGATAAATAGTTAATTTACAATAAGCCCAATTGCAGTTCAAAATAGGATGGAGATTGATGGCAAGGTCAGATTGACGTACTCAAAAGTCATTGTATGTAAACATTGCTAGCAAAATTTAGTTTACATGATGCCTTTTACGTACAGAAACTTAATGTGTCATATTATTTTATATATATTAAAATTAATATCATTTTTACCAAATTAACTTTAAATATCAAAACGGATGTCAAAATTGTAATGACTTCGGTAATTTTTATAGTAAGTTTTACAAAATTAGCAAAAGAAAAATGATTTTTAAAGTAAGATTTTTTTTGTTCATTTAATTTACTTTAGTGCTGGTATAATTCATATATCGCGTATTTTGTAAAGATTTATGTTTAATTAATGTGTTTCATTAGTCTCATGATGAATCCCATTAGACTCCAGAGTCGAGGTTAAATAGAATAAAATATCATATCACAAACTATTTCAGAGGCTATTTCTGATTTACTTACCCATCATAGGTAGAATAGGGTAAGTCTTGTAATCGTTTTGAAAATCAAAAAAAAAAAAGAAAAAAAATGATGAATTTACACGTTTCAGACACCGGAGATTCCGAAAAACATATTTTTAGAATTTTTTTTCCCGTCTCTGTGTGTGTGTCTTTAAACGCTCTTTCTCCCAAACAAATTGAGATAGAGACTTCAAATTTGGTATGTACTTAGTATGTAATAATGGGAAGAAGCTTATTGAATTTCAGTAACCTCGATTATCCGGAACTATTTTTTTTATAACAATAAATCTTAACAATAAATTTCTATCTTTATTATATTAGCCCCATAATTAAAATTCAACGTCAAGTAACTTCCCATTAACTGAGATAAATCCAAAATGTTTTCATATAGTAATTTAGTGGAAAGTACCAATGATTTAGCTTTCTGATTGCTTACGTATTGTTTATTAAGTAAAACAAATCCAAAATGTCGCATATGATTCAGTAAAAAATATTATTCCTTTAGCTTATGTATTGCTTACTTTTGTTTATTAATTGTTTCTTAAGCTTTACTTGTAAATACGGAGTGATCATAAACTATTTCAACAAAGAAAACGGGGTGATAGTACATATCAACATGATTTTTATGGAAAACTAGAATCCAATAAACTTATCTACTATGTCTCGCTTCAAGCAAAACCTGGTAATTATGTTCAAAACTTTAACAACTAGGAAGATATTGTGACGATATTTTCAATATATCAATCTTGAGGAGTTTTCCGGCAGTAAACAAATCTTCTGTCCGTTATTAGTGTTGGAAATCAGTATAATAACTCGGTGAGATCAGGTGATAGAAGAATGGGATTTTTAGTATTACACTGTCCATAGTATGCAGAAAGGTTTTCTAACTATGACATATAGAATCCAGGTACCATGTAAAAACTTTAAAAATGTAAATTTTTGAAAGATAATGACATGACACAGTCATCGACATAATCCTAAAGCCAACCTTATTTTGAAAACTTTTGCAATTTAGATTGCCTACGTATCTCTAACTGGGGAAAAATTAAAGCGTGTTTCTGTATTTTGGGACACATAGAATAGACATGCTACAGTAAACTTGGAGATGCAGCCCTTATCGTCAAGCTTTTGTTGCTTTTACTTGTCAATTTCGTCTAACCGAACTTGTCCCAGCAAATATTACCAAGTTCTGTATTTCCAGTTATATTTTATAGACCAAAAATTTCAATCTGAGCATTCTATATTTTGCAATGATATATAAAGTTCTCTTAGCTACGAAGGACGTAAAGATGAATTTGAAATCAATACCGATTTATAAAGCGGAAGCACGGAAATTTCATGAACCACTGCTTTATTTGAATATTTTAAATAATCATTTATTTAACTTTTATTTATTTAGTTAGGGGTAAATCAATGTTTTTTCATTTTTAAAACACCTTTAAATGTTCGTTTTCATATCGGACATTGAATTTAATTACAAAGGGTGCTATTTTTTTTAAGTAATTGTTACTTTCATTGTCTGTCTCAAGACAAAATCAGCAAAAAGAATAATTTCAGTTATCAATTTATAATGATGTTTGTAGTGGTAACTTTTAAATATTATAATATTTTTACATATCAACTCGTTTTACCCAGAGATGTTAATTTCTGTTATATGAAGGGTGTAGATGCGAAATTCACACTCTCCACTGCAGAAAACTAATTATTATTAATAAACATGACATATTGGCACAATTTTATTTGTGTGATATATTTGTTGCCATAACTACTACTTGCACATATTCCTAAACCTGTAATAATTCTGGAACAGCTAGAATTTAAATTTAAATATGAAAAATGTGAGTTTTGCTGTAAACTTTAATGGGTAATGTTAGTTATAAACCAAAATAGTTATGAATTTAAAAAAAAAATCTGAAAAAATCTGCTTTTATTATGTTATTTTGGAGGATAATAAACAACAAAAATCAAAACACAAAAACATTTATTAAAAATAATTTTTGCAAAATTTTACTATTAGACATGGCTCAACTTCACTGTCATTAAACTAGTGGAATATTTTTTACACTACTTCTTACTTCTTTAAACATTAACGCAATTTACTTCTGTTTTGGGCTCACAAGTTGTTTCATCTTCACTGTTATTAGTAGTTGCCTCATCAATAATGTTTTGGAAAAAAACAAATTTCAATTTTTTTCCCCACCTATCACTATAGTGTTTCTTCAACAAATTATTAACGTCATCCTCCTTTTATTGTTTTATTGTATTTGATTTAGGGATAACTGATGTATTCTTGTTGAACATTGCCCTTCCTGGCTTTCATGAAGACTAGCTTTGTTAGAGACTTGTATGTTCCAAAGTTACATTTGTACGTATATGCAAGCCTCCCGGATTGGTTAAATTGGAGAATGTGAGTTTTGCTGCAATACAGTTGTTGGATAATGTGATTTATGCATCAAAACGAGATTTTCAGCATCTTGTTCAGCATTAATATGTTCATTATTTTCCAAATAACTATTACAGTTCCATTCGCCTTAAAAATACGAACACGGCGATATGAATAACTCAATACCTTAAAAATGTGGATAATGTGACTTTTGCAGCTGCACCATTCATATGGGCTTTTATAGCTTGAATAAAAACATATAATCCGAGTATGCACTTTATTATAATAATTTCCAGTTCAAACAACAGTGAAATAAGACATTTCGTCTTGCTATTCGGGTTCAGGTACAAAGATAATACAGTTCAAATTAGTAACGGTATAGAAATTGTTCGAAAACTTTAAGCATCATTTGTTTATTTAACCTTCAACTTCAGCATTTATTTTCATTTATTTATTCACTAAGCTGCAAAACAATTCATTTCATCTGGAAACGCCTTTTAATATATTTTTTTATGTTTGACATTAAATTTAATCACTAAGGAAGCTAATTTAGTAACTAATTATTAAGTTTCTTAGTCTTTCTCCAGACAGATTCAATAAAGAGGATAATTTGAGTTAATAATTTTTAAACGAATGCAAATCTAAACATTGTTAACAGACAAATACGAATAATTAGAATAAATGTTCTGCACTTAAAACTTGACTTTAAAAAAAAAAGAAGCCATTTAATTTAACGAAAATGCCTCGAGTGTTTCCAAAGAATTTTAGACAACTTATATATGGACTAATTAGAACTTTCAACAATGCCGCAGATTAAGAGTTGCTCCAATTAGAGATTTTAAGAAATCACAAAATTTCATGAGAATACCTAAAGTTTTAAACTGTAATGGCATATTTTACAGAAAGTATTTTGGTTTGTATTTATTAGCATACTTAAACTGCATTGTTTTAGCATCGCGGTTCTAATAAATTTTAATAATTAAATCTAACTGAAGAACTTTTCCTTGTAAATTTGGAAACAAGTAAACTCATACTTTTTGTAAATTATTTTATACATAAAAAGGTTAAATAATATATTCCTCTATAAAATTCGTTAACTATTTAAAATTTATTGTTTCATCCGATAAGCACTTTTATTTTTTTAAATTTCTATAATGTCAAGATTTTCATTTTTTTTGTTTCATATAGAAAAATGAAACAATTACTTATTTTTGAAGACTGAATTAATTAACTTATATATTTTTAAAAAAGGATGTGATGCATTAGCACATTAATTATTTCAATAAACCATAATAACATTTCATAAAATTGATAAAGAATACGAATTATATAACTTTTTAAGGAAATCTGAAATTTTAAATACTGATAATAGTTTCTAGTGTTTTATCACTTTAGAGAGTTTTTTGAATCGCAACAAGGAATTTAAATAGATAAGCACAAATCTTAAAAGTACATTTGATCTCAACGTCAAACAATATTTGTGGTCTCACTTCTCCCACATTGTTAGATCCATTTTATAGTTTTATGCCCTGTGTTTTTAGTGCATGCTACGAACTTTAACTCAACTGAAATATTTTAATGTTTTTTTTTTTTCAAATTTCACTTTAAAAGTTCAACGATTGCGGATTTTTAAACTGATTTTTTGATTTTTCAAATATTTCTTTCTCATGCTAGTTCGAACATTAGATAGAGTTAGCATTGCGAACTCTAGATTTAGTCGCAATTGGGATCTTATTTGCTTTTTGATACACTTGTGTGATAATAGTAACTGTAATATTTCATGTTTTTACTTAGTAATTAATTATTTATTATTGCAATTTACGCATGCAAATAGGTAATAAACAAATAAATAAAATATGAAACACATTTTTTATTTAAACGTTTATCTTCTTTAAGCACATATTTTCTTATAAAGACAATTATGCCAATAAAAAAATTATAAAAGGAAACAATTTGAATGGAAAATTTCAATATTCTGTGGAAATGTTTAAACAACCTTTAAAATATTCAAGACGCTCGAATATTTAGAATTTTTTTAAATTCTATTTCAGGCACGTATCGCTGATATATCCCCATACACGAATCTTTAATTTCTTAGGCATTCATATTAAAAAATATACTTTTCCCTAACCTATTTTTTAAAGAAAATGTGGAAATAAAATGTCAACTAATCTCGAAATCAACTGGATACTCCTTAATTTTGACTAAAATATATATCATTGTTCATTGGTTTTGCTTTCTTTTACGGTGCAGTACGGCTAAATAAATACAGCTCAGTGATTTGAATTACAAAATTCAAATTTATAAAACAATTATTAAGGAAACAATGCAGGTTGTATTTTAAAAATAAAAAGTTGTAATTAAAAAAATAATAACGTTACTCAGACACATGTAATTTTTTTTCGGATGGTACTATTTTATATATCAAGTACAAAGAAATAAAAATAAAAATGTTATTGGTGCAGCTTATGTTGAGATTGCTGAGATGGAGTTTTGTGATATATTTACACAAACTGTAAGTTAATTAATTGTAAATTCTATAATTGTCATTATAGTATAAAAAATTATAACCATTCAAGATATCAACAAGAAAAAAAGAAAAGAAATTTATCATCATTAATGAAGAGTATTTATCTGATTTAAAAATTATCTTTTATTTATCTTATATTTACCATATATTGTTCTATAATTGTAGTATATTATATTAGTTCTGATATAACGTTTAATACCATTGGAATATTTTTTTTATGCCAGTGGTCACAAGACGCACGATTTAAAGTGATTTTTTTAATATTGATATCTAAAAAAAAATTAAGATATTTTTTAGAATTTGTTAGATTTTTTAATATTCCGGGATGATCAGACCTAAAATACATTCTTTGCCTATATACTCGAATCAAAGTATAAAATACATTCAATGGAATGCATTTTTCGTTTGATTGATGCAAATACACACGTGCTCATTACATTAAATGTATTAAGCATGCATGGAAAATTTAAATGTACAAAAATTTTATTCGAAACAGCCAAAAGCTCGCTTAACAGGGAATGGGAATAAGGGAGTTTGATTTCCTACTATTGCTGCAGTACTTGATGGATAGCTTAATAAATCTGTGATGCGTTTATTCCCTTTTTTAATCATTATAGTACTTTTTGTATATGCTCGCTACAAATTAGTGGTTCTTTTGTATTCCGGTAACTTTAAACGTTTAAATTTGGGTCCAGTCGTCTCGATAAGTAATTCTTGTACATTGTTTTTTTCTGTAGGGTTAATCAAGCACAGAGGGTACAAAAGGTTTTTCTTCACATCTCGAGAATTTCATTGTACATATGCTAAACATTAAAGTTAGAAACAATTATACACTCAAGAACAATGTTGTTATTATTAAATTACTACTATTAGCTCACACTCTCTCTATATATATCTTGTTGGAATTTTCAATCGTTAATAAAATATTTTCTATTCATCCATTCAAGTTCAAATAATTTTTTTTAAACTTGTACTGGATGACAATTGAAGTTAATACAGTTTTTTCAAGTATTAATTCATTAATTAAATTTAATTAATTAATTTTAATTTTTATATGGGAGAAAACAATTTCTCCTATTGTTTTCATAAATGAAATGAAAGATTTATCTCAAATGAGCGATGCCAACAAAAAATAAAATACAGCAACGATGATTATAAAATAATGTTCAATAAAGATAACGTGGGACATTAATGCTGCACGGGTTTATTTTATATATTTATAATTAAAAAGTAGGAATTGACTTAATTTTTTTTATATTACTTGTTTTATCACTATATACGCTAGAAAATTGGATAAGAAGAAGTCTATACTTGATTTCTTTATAACATGAAAACTAACACGCAACCCTGCTTCGCTGGTATATTTTTCCAAACGAACCTAAAAGGATTAATACATTCCATTTTCCACCTCCAGGAATCTCATTCTATTTTAAATAGACCTCTTTTCGAACGAACCTCGTGTACGGGTCCGTGTATAACAGGCCGTATAGCAGGCGTGCTGCTGACGCGTTGCAAAATCTTTTAATACCACCTTCCACCGCCAGGGGTGTATTCTATTCTAAACGAAGGTACAGCACGGATCACCGCTGCCTACGACACGGAATAAGAGGCGTGCTGCACAAATGCTGCAAAAATAAATTAGTTCCGCTTTCTACCGCCAGGGAGTGCCATAACTATATACCTTTAACTTTAACTCGATATTTAAATTACGACCGAACTCTCCTCCCTCCCTCAAAATTTAACCAATGACCTTTAACATTAACAAATCTCGGTAACTTTTTAAACTGAAACAAAATAGCGCAAATGAAACTAAAAAAAAATTATGCATTTGAAACAAAAACAAAAAGGCGCATTTTTTTTTTGACTTTGCACTTCCTAGTCTGGGTCAGCTTTTTCCATAAATTAAGAAAAACTACCGGCCGATTTTTACAAAACTTGGATTTTTAGATGCAGAAAAATCGATACCTCAAATTATTTTCTTAATATTCTCAAATAATGAAAACAATTTAGCAGGTTTGATTTTCTAAACAAACCACTCGTTGACATCGGGAAAAGAGAAATATCCGCTTTTTCGTAGCCATGTACCTTAACGTTTTATATACAGGGTCATCGAAAAAGAATGCTGTGATTACAAATTTTTATTACGCAAATAAAGAAACACATAGAAACATACATTTACTATTAAAATATTAAGAAAAGTTCCAAATTTTATATCCATTTCAATACGTTTCGATACATGTACCATTAGACGCTCTATAGACGACGTCCATGCCGTCTTCCTCCATGACCTGTGAAACATCTCTAAAGTTACAGTTTCAGTTGCGACTATGATTCTTCATTTTACATGGCTGATATAAGTAATTCTTTCACTGTACTACAATGTTCTTAATGTATCCCCAGAAGAAGAAGTCCAGAGGCGTAAGGTCGAGACTTCGTGGAGGACACGGAATTGGACCATCACGTCCAATCCATGTCCCGGCATTATTTTTCGATGATCCTGTATATAAATTGCTTACGCTTTGTTAGGATCAAATTTACAAAGTCTGCAAAAAGGTGAAATGTCACATTTACATTTTAAAATTTCCATTGAAAAGTAAATTTTAAGAAAATATACATATTGTCTAAAAAGAAACTCATTAATTTTCTTAAGAGCATCTGAAACGTACGTCGAAGATGTAATTCCCTTCTCCTCCTATTTTTAAAGCATTTCAGGCAATATTCTTAAAACTTAAATCTAAAAAAGTGAAATCGTGCAAAATGCTTTCATATAAAGAGCTATAATTTTCAAGTAGTTTGTTTTCAAAGATTTAAGATTTACATCGCATTTATAAATGTTTAATGAAAATGCAATTAATGCAGAAAGAAGAAATGTTATATGTATATTCTTCGTTGAAGTGTTAAGAATTATGTATATTTTTGTACATAGAAAATTATTTTCGTCATTAAAAACAGCTAAACTGTAAAACAAGATTTAAATGGATACAAATGTGCATTGCCTGCTTCATATTAATCATTTGAAAGTAAATTTAAATAAAGGTGAGAAACGTGTTTAAAGGTTTTTTAAATTAGTTTAAATTAAATTTTTTTAGTAGAATATTTTATTTTTTGTACTTTTTGAAGTGTTTTTATATACTCAAAGAACTGTTGTAATGGAAAATATTAGGAGAGGGGTTATAAAAATCTGTTTATTTCAAATGGTTGTTTTTAAGTATAATTCATAAATATATAAATCTGTTGTAATTTCATTTCAGAACTTAATTTTTCTTTTGGTTAACAAACTAAAACTTGAATAATTTAGTCGACACTAATTATATAGAAAACAAAACTGTTGAATACAAAATAAGCATATGCATGTCTTGTGCTTTTAGATTCCATTCAATGAATTATTATAAATGTGTAGAATACCTTTAGCTTAAAATATTCGGTGGTATATAGCAAAAACATTTCTTGCACGATTGCAGCTAAATTTTCATAAAATATTCACATTGTCTTAGGAAGTAAAATTTTTGAAAGAAATAAATCAGTTACGCAGTCATTTGCATATGTCAGAATGAAGCTTTATACCAGATGCGCCATAAATTCGTTGATTATTTAAAAAAACGTTTTAATAAAGAAATAAATGATGCGAAAAAATTGCGATTTGCAGGAATCGGATTAGAGGAAGACCGGATTTTTTTAATAACAAAAAAGTTCTGGTTAAAAAAATCACCAATAGATGGCGTTGGTATGCATAATATCAAGCACCTGTATGCAAGTTAGGTTTATTGTAACACACCTTTCTTCGAAGCGTCTGACAATCTTTCTTATCCCAGCACATGAAACGGGTCAATTTCTCGTCTTGAGTCCTTTTGCCGTGCGGAAACTTTGCAATGCGCCAGCTGATGACTTCTCATTCTGGTAGATATATTAACGCAGCATACTGCTGGCATCGAATGAAGCATCTATGTGCATCGCGGTATTTTATCGACAGACTGATTTGCTCAAATCTGCTTCATATTAAACTTACCAGCTACATCTATTGGTAATTTTTTGAACCACCACTTCTTTTGATGTTAAAAAAAAAAATAAAAAAAAAAACTAAAAAATCGATCTTCCTCTAAACACATTCGTGCAAACCGCACTTTTTTAGCCTCATTTGTTCCTGTTTAATGAATTTTTAAAGTTTTATCGAATTTATGGTAATTAATACGTAATATATTTCAAATAAGAATAGTTACAGTCTACGTGTGATAAGTGCGTTTTCAACTTTGGTTTGCGTTTTCAAGTTTAACAATTTTTTTATAGCACGTGTGTGTTTATAAACTCGGTTCATCATATACAGGCATCATATACAAGTATTACAGACTATGGGAGTGAATTGCTTAAGAATAGTTTTTAATTGTTTTTACGCATTTTCAAGCTGAACTATATTTAATAGACTAATAGAAATTTGTGGAATATAAATAAATTCATATACAGGGCTACGCAAAATAGATACATTGTCGTTTACGTTTGGTAATTGCTGCGAGTGAGTTTTAAGTTGCCTTTTAGCTTAATAGGTGGTGTGTACAAAAGTCTTCAGATAATATACACGGGGCTGTACAAAAGATTTCGTGTGCATTTCCATCGATTGGCGAAAATTGCTAAATGTGAATATTCTAACTGAACTAAATTTTATCATACTATATATGCACATCTATTGATCATACACAGAGCTGCACAAAATAATTCAACTACTTTTTTGACCCTCGAAGTTAATTTCGAAAACTGTATTTTTCAATGTGTTATATGTTTTCTAAACTGTTTACTTAAATATTTTATTTCACCTTATTTAACGTTGAAGTTTCATTACAGTTTCTGGCTGTGTTGGAAAGCGTTTCATAATTTATGCTTGATGCATGATTTTCGTTCTTGTTTTAAAGTTTTGATTGATTTAATATATACGCGCGTCGTTCAGCAACATGTTTGTTAAAATTCATATTTTATCTATTTAAGCATTTGGTAGGGAAATTTAAATTTCGTTTGGTAATTTTTTGATGGACCATTACACGGATATAAATAAATGCTGAATTATCAAGCTAACTGAGCGGAACTCTTATGCGTCCACTCCAATGGTACTTTTGTGACTTTATTTCTCCTAAACTGTTCGGTGATACCCAGAGTGATATGCCATGGTCGCATGGTTCGTGTAAACAAATTTACAAAAATTGTGTCATTGAGAAATAATAACAGAACATAAGTGTTATAGACTTAATGTTAAATGTCACCAGCTAATCACAAATTTTAACATTACTTAATCTATCTATATTAATACCAGTTTGTGTGTTGATGTGTGTGTGTTCCTTATGCAAACCTACGATTTTTGACCAATTTGCATGGAACTTCATATTACGTGCGTTTTAGAACCCGGGTAAAATTACTGGCTACTTTATAAATTTCTTAGACCAATATTTATCCCCTTTTTAACCAATTGCCGTAATTTATCTTTATACAGATCACCTTTATTTATTTAGTTTTTATTATTATTATTATTTTTTTTAAATTCTAATGCAAGTTTTTCTTTCATTACATCACCCCGTAAAAACAACAATTTTAAATAAATGATAAAACATGTACTTTGTTTTTATAAGCAAATAAAAATTCAGACTCACTCCCTATATTTTTGCATCTGAAATTAACATGTTTCTGAGTACATAATGAACAATTTCGTGTAAAAAATTTTAAAACAGAAGGGCTTTAAAATGACGTAGTACTTTCATATGAATGAATTCTTATTTATAAAATCTACTATAACACAGACATTTCAACTTGAAGAAAAATATTTATGGGAAAAAATAATAAATAGAAAACAAAAATCCAAAATGTGACGTCATTTTCTATGAGACGCTTTTATTGTGACGTCAAACTGAATCTAAACAAACGATTGCTATGTTTTATTCATATTTCGTTTGTATGTTACGGATATATCTTATAGATATACCTGTATAGATCTTTAATACTTTAGATGCAGTGGCAAATTTTATTGCCACTTCAAGTCTAGAACGAAGCTAGATAGAAATATTGTTTACATTACCAATAATGAAAAAAATAAGGGCGAATTATGAACAACATCGTGCAGAGTAACATAAATCTTACAATGGAAAAACTAGTAAATAGTTCGTTGATGAAATATGCCACTAACTACAATTAATGTAAAAAAACAACATACCACTGGCTTATATCGAAAAGTAGCAAGAAATAAGGGTGAGTATAATACTGACAATTTTTTAAGCTTTATCAAATTGCGTTGATAACTACGCTGCCAACTGTGGTGCAAAAAAGCAGGACCTAGCAGCATCACTCGTGGGTGATAGCTAAATAGGAGTTATCTGTTCCATTAGTTCTCAAATTGTTCAGTTTGAGCGCTAGTATCAATAAAGGGGTTCGGTACAAGAAAGTGCCAAGCCACATTTTTGAACTTCTGAGATATTTCAATTTGAAAATTTGATACAATACTAAAATCAAATTATGTAACCTAAAGTGTTTTCGCCAATGTCTTAGTAACATCTTATATATTCTGAGTAACAATATGGCATTACTTTAATGATATTACTATTACATTTTTTGTAAATTAGCTATCTTCATTGGTGGCATAAACATCTGGGGCAAAAACGAAACCGGTCACATATGCTGCCACCAAGTGACATTAGAAACAAATTATATGTTGGATATTATAATTTACAATATTAAAAAACAGATTACAGTGTTAGATTCATTTCACCAAAAATGTGTTTTGGCCCTTTCTGTCCCCGGCACCCTCAATTGTCCCCAATTAATCCTACAGTTTACATTTACCCCAACTGACACTGCATGTTTTGTAGGTATATTTGTGCGTTATTTATAATATTTAAAAAATCAGAAATTAGTACTTAAGAAAGGATAAAAATAATGTATAAGTTTGATATCTTAGTTACCTACAGCAGGTCACTCTATTATGGATGAAACGTCTTTCAAATATAAGTTTTTGACTCTGGCGCCTAGCAATCCAATACTTCTGCTCTCTGAGAACCTAAAATCAAATTTAGTCGCCTTTTCTTCGGATATAGAGATTGAGAAGCGAAGGTCACTTTGAGAAAATGAAAAAAAAGTAATTAACCTCAACTGTTCCGAGTAGGCATGTAATGTACATTTTCTCTGAGAGCATTTTTCATATTGTCTCATTGTAGTATACTTACTTTTCCATTGCATTGAGCTCACGTTTTTTTCTGTTAAATATAGATTTCAATTAATTAAATAAAATAAGCATTAGACTTTAATTTCAAAAAGTATGTCTGTGTTGTATATATATAAACCCAACATAACGTTTTTTGCAATGATTTATAAAACGCTTCAACTGTGGGCATGTAACATCAAAATGTAATAAAATTTAATATATTATTATATTTATACACAGCAACTTTTTTGCTCAAGATGGTGCGTATAGTTGTGTCATAGTGCCGCATTCACGAATTCGAGAACATTACTTCTATGGCCTGTAATTGCTTAAAATATATATATGGTATTTTATTATTTGAAACCCTACGAAACAATATATATATAAGATTTTCGAAAAAAAAATCTCTATTTGCAAAATTTAAATATTTATATGTTAATTATACTATCTTAAAAATGCTCAATTAATACTAAACATTAATAGTAGGGTCGGCCAAAAGAAACCAGAGAACCCTAAACACTTTTATCTCCAAGTTATCCAAAATAAATAAATAAATAAATAAATAGCCCTTTTACTAAAAATCTTGTTTTTTTTTCAATTTATGTTAAAAAAGTAAGATTTGAAGTTAGTTTTCGTTTTCAAATTGTATAAAACTCTGAAAGTTTAAATACAACCACGTAATTTTGTTATCATTATTGACTCTTTTGAAAATTTTAACCTCAGAATATCAAATGGGAAGTCATTTGATGAAAGAGTTTATGATTTATGAAGGTTTAAAAGTTGGAACTCCGAATGACAATTCAGTTTTAATCGTTACAAAACAGATTTTAATGCGATTAGTTATATAAACATAACTTTAAAATTACTACGCGGAAATGAGTTTTAATTTTAGATTCGCACTTAAAAAGCTCCTAGTAATCTATTTCTGTTCAATAAATCATACTTTAAAATTCATATTTATTTCGAAATCTAATTAATATATAGATATAGTATATACATTATCGAAATCAATATGTATTGAATCTTATGAATGTTTTAACAGTAATTTATTTCTAAATGTTTCAAATATAGAATTTTAAAATTATAGCTGATTCCGCCAAGTAGTATTTGTGTTATGCTTAAAACAACTACCAGAATTGCAATCTGTTTTGCAATGAGTACAAATAAATTTAACATTAGGAATTCCAAACTTGAAACTTTCAAAATTCGTAAACTACTTGACCGATTGACTTCCCGCTTGGTATCCCAAGGTAAAACTTTCCAGAAAAACAAACACAGTGCGTCTCATAAATATAAAGACACTGATATTTTCGGAATAATATTTTAATAATTCATTATTTAGAAATATGTTTATGCATGTAACAAAAAGGATGTACCAAAAAACATTTTACAGTAAATTAAATTAGAATTAAATATCTTCAGCTCGAAAATTGATAAATAGAAACAAATTTGCTGTCTCATAAATATAAAGATATTTTACATACTTTTGAATTATCGTCCAATAATAGATCTGTTTTTATTAATGACAGCAACTATTCTATCTGGCATGCTGTTTATTAAGTTGTGTAAGCATTCTGGCTTTATACCAAACCAACTTCGTTCGATTTATTTTTGCAACTCAAGGACATTTGAAAACTGTCTTCCAGATGCATATACACTGCGAACGAGAATGCTGCAAAGATTCTCAACTGGATTTAAATCAGGTCTACGTGCGGTATAGACCATGACATGAACATTGTTATCGGAAAACCATTTTTTGTGAGTCTTGTTGAATGAATCGGTGCATTATCCTGTTGCTACAAATAATTCCGACAACCAAGAGTTTCAGCAATTGGCAACACGTGACTATCGAGCATTTCTACATATTATTTAGATTTCTCTTTACCTTCTAGAAAAGCAATATATGTAGTTCCATTAAAAGAGAAGGCACCCCAAACCATCACAGAACCTCCTCCTTTATTCCTACTGAAGAGGGTTCGAGGTTCCCGTCTTAAATCGTGCCAGTAGGAAATCCAACCATCTGGGTCATCCAAGTTAAATCTCCTTTCATCTGAAAAAATGACTTGCATACATTCATTCTTCCAATACATATGATCTTTAGCTCAGAGTAACCTCCGTTCTTTGTGTTCTTTTTTTCAGTAAAGAATATCTGTACATATGCCAGCACGCAATATTTTTGCTTTCTTTTATACAAAGATGTACTGTGGCCTTTGAGACCATACCATCAACTCGTTAGGAAAGTAGTCGGAGTGACATTTTTTGCGACGAAACAAATCGCATGATCTTGCTATAGAGTCTTTCACTAGTCTTTCTCCGTCTACCAGATCGTTATTTAAATTGTAAGCTTTTGATAAAACATTATAAACTACAGCTCTCTTTCTCCCAGTTTTTTTACATATTTGAGAAACTGTTAAGCCATTAAATTTAAATCCACGTATTTTGCAAATCTCATCTTTAGAAATTTCAATATTTAGCGACATCTTTGCAACTGAAACAAGTCAAACAATTCTGCTCGTTTGGTTAACTTAAAGCGTATTTCTGAGCGTGCACATTATTTCTGTATGCGCTCATTCGAAAAAAAGATTGCATATGAAGCAGTTTCAAATTTGTCTTTATATTTTTGAAACATCGTAATTTTTCATTTTTTTTATTATTCGAGTCGAATTTATTTTATTTAAATTTAAACACGATAACAGATTTAGTTCTGTGTTCTTAATATGTGGTATAAATTTATTTTCTTATTCTGAATTAATAAAATATCATTTCAAAGACATCTGTGGCTTTATATATATGAGACGTACTGTACGATGTCAAAATTAGGTGTTTTTCAAGTAGCACAAAATGGTTCGGCCATTGTTGGGTAATTGTTTGCTATTTACTATCATGTGTTGCTTCACAGCAATAAATTCCTGCCCTACCGTACCATTGGCCAATAAACCATTTGCCAACAAACGCCCAACAGTGGTCCAATCGTTAGCTGTTTTTAATTCAGTTCAGATAGGGTCTAATTTAAAAGGGTCTCTGAACCCATCATTTTGCCACAATTTCTCAACCCTATCATTTCCCAACGAATTCTACAAACTGACACAACGATGGACAAACAATCTGTGATACTTGAGTTCTTTTGGAAATTTCAGAGTTTTGTACAATCTTTGTATATAGACATTAACTTAAGTTTTCTTTTTTAACATAATGTGAAACAAAGACATAATTACCAGTCAAATGGCTATTTTTGTTTTTTCTGTGACAATTTCGAGATTAAAATGTATGGTTTCTTCTTTTTATTTTGACCGACTATACATAAAAGTTTGATAATTCATTTATTTATGGAAAAGGACGCTCTATTATCGATTACACATTAAAAAAAAATCGTCTACGCTGGTGCTTAGAAGTCCAATTATATTGTTCTAAGTAAAAAATCAAATTTAATCACTATTTCGTCTGATATGGAGATCCAGAAGTGAAGGTAACTTTGTAAAAAGGAAAATGAGAAAAAAATAATTAGTTTCATTTCTTCGGAGTAAGAAAAATGTACCCCTACATTTTCACTAATAGCCATTTGATATTGTCCCAGTGTAATATATTTTCGCTTTTACTACTGTTTCGCTTTCCATTCTCAATTCATTATGTTAAATATAGATTTGAACTGATTAAATGTAAAAACAAACAAGAACAAAAAATCATGCGTCAATCATAGATTATGTAACACTTTCCAACGCTTCCAAAATAATTTTACAAATCATTACCGTTTAATAAGCTGAAAGATAACATCTAAGTAAACAAATTGGAAAACGCATAACCTATTTAAAAAACGTAATTTCAAGAATTTCCAATATATACAACATTCGGAAAAATATCCGAATACTTTTAGTCAGCCCTATATATGATCTATAGATTTGTATATATACTACATACGATGCTAATTTTTAGTTCAGTTAGGAAACGCGTAGGAGAGTTTAAAATTCTCCTTCTGGAGTTTCTGTCAATAAACGGAAATGTGTTCGCGAACTTATGTGCTGCCCTGTATATGATCTACAGAATTTATGCACATCAAGTAATAGACAAAATGTGCGTTAAATTTAAAATCGCGTTCAGCAACTTAAAACGCACTTCCAGGAATTATTGTTATCAGACAGTAGAGAATTCTTTTGTGTGCCCCTGTAAATGAACGATGACTGCTATACACACAATATTTAATAGTAAGCCTCTTGTAATGCACCTTAGTGATATGTATAAATTTCAATGCGTTTAAAATACAGAAACATTATTTAATTAAACCGCAAACGATTTTTCTCCATAGACGTAATGTAACGGAATTCTTTTGACTGTCCCTGTAAAGTAACTATAAGTGCTATGCACACCCTATTCCATATTAAGTTTCTTGTAATTCACCTTAGTGATATACATACCAATTACAATGTGATTGAAATTGTGTAACACCATTAAAATAAACCGCAAATGATTTTTCCCCATAGACCGTAATGTAACGGAATTCGTTTGAGTGTCCCTGTAAAAACTATAAGTGCTACAGACTTCAGTTGAAATAGGGAACATGCTATAGATAATGACAATAACATATAAAAATTGCAGGGCAATCCGAGCATATTTACGTGAGTTAGAACATGGACAGACGGCAAACGGCCATACGGCCGTTCTTTTTAACACTTTTCAACTAGGTTGGAAAGTGTTAAAAAGAACGAAAAACCATGCGTCAAGCATAGATTATAAAACACTTTCCAACAAATCCAGAAAACTGTAATGAAAATTAACACTTAAAAAAGGTAAATGAAGATATGTAAGTAAACAGTTTAGAAAACATATACCACATTGAAAAATGCAGTTTTCGAAATTACCTTCATTTAAAAAAAGTAGTGGAATTATTTTGATCAACCCTGTATATGATCTGTAAATTTGGATATATAATACATAACATGATAAAATTTAATTCACTTAGAAAATTCACATTTAGCAATTTTCGTCAATCGATGGAAATGCGCTCGAAAAGTTTTGTACAACCTTGTATATTATCTCAACATTTTTGTACACATCACATATTAAGCTAAAATTTAATTCAGGTAAAAAAAGCATGGCAACTTATAACTCACTTTCAGGAATTACCAACATCAAACGACAATGTATTTTGTTCTTTGCGTAGCCCTGTATATGCATTTATTTTTATTCCACAAACTTATATTAGTCTACGAAATATAGTTCAGCAAGAAAATGCGTAACACAATTAAAAACTACCCTTAATCAATTTACTCCCATAGTCTGTAATACATACAAATTCCCTTGTGTAGACCAGTATATAATCAACCGAATTTATATACACCACGTAATATGAAAAAATTTAGTTAAACTTAAAAACGCAAACTAAACTTAAAAACGCACTTATCGAGCATAGACTGTAATTATGGCACGCATACTGTAACCGATATATTTTGTGTGTCTCTGTAAATGAACGATAAATACAATGCACACCATACTTTTAAGTGAGCAATTTGTAGTAATCCATATAAATTTTATTATGTTTCAAATAGTGAAGCTTCGTTAAATTACACTGCAAACTATTTTTTACCGTAGAACAATGTGCAATAAAATTCTTTTGCTTGATAATGAACGATAAACTCAATGCACACCATACTTTTAAGCGAGCAATTTATAGTGCACCTCAGTAATGCATATAATTTTCATTATGTTTGAAATATTGAAACATCATTAAATTACACTTCAAACGATTTTTCTCCGTTGAACAATGTGTAACAAAATACTTTTGTTTGTCCCTGTAAATGAATAATAAATGCTTTGCATCACATATTCTAGAAAAAGCACGTTTTAGTGCGTTTCATAATTATGTATTAGATTCATCATGTTTGAAATGGCGTAGCATCATTAAAATGCACTTGACACGATTATATCCCATTGAGTGTAATGTAACGGAATACTTTTGACTGTCCCTGTAATAAAAGTATAAGTGCTACACACTTCATTTGGAATAGGGAGCATGCTGTGGTAAATGAAAATAACATACAAAAATTTTAGGGCAATCCGAGTATATTTACACGAGTTAGAGCACGACCAGACGGCAGAGAAACCAAAGTCATAAACGCTTTTCAACTAGGTTGGAAAGTGTTAAAAAGATTATTCTTTGAATTCAAAAAGCAAAGCTAAAAAATCCTAATACAACGACTTTTTGAAACAATTTAAACATGAACATGCAGCAGGCACATGGTAATTTCAAATTAGTATGTTGTTATAATCACCAATATCATGCTTTATTTTTAAGATTCTGTACCGTTAGATTCTCAAAATCCAGTTCAGGTATGTTCCAAATTAAAGGAGTTTCTGTACCTTCCATTTCCCAACAATATCCCAACTCTATCATTCTCAATCTAACCATTTCCAAACATTTTCCACAAACGTCCAATGGTGAACCAGCAATCTGTACTACTTGAGTTGTTTTGGAAATTTCAAAGTTTGGTGCAATTTCTATAGAAATAAAATGTCTTAAGCTTACTTTATATCATAAAATACAAAAAGACATACTTCCCAGTCGAATGGCTATTTTCGTATTTCCTGTGACAATTCGAAGATTACCCATTAAGCGCCATTGCTCCCATTTTTGGAACATTGCTTTATGATTTTTTTCTATAAAGTGAGTATTTTATATATTGTTAAAAGGTTCCTGTTATTTGAATTTTGAATATAATAGACGACTTCTGAAAATTTTTTTTAAGTTTCATTAGAATTTTCTATTTTTTAAAATGTGTTAAAAAAAGCGAAAAATAGCTTTTTGGCCGTACCCGAAAGAAATATAAAAAATATCTGTATAATAAAAAATATATTTTTTAGTTAAAATATGTTTATAACAGTGTATTATATTAAACAACATGAATCCGGAATTGATATGTATAATAGATCAATCACAATTACCGAAAGCATAAGTTGTTCCCAAAAAATGGCAGCAATGGCTCCTAATGGGGGTAATGTTTTTGAAAACGTGTACATATGACTCCGTGCATTTATGGTATTTATTTTTCAGTTTATTAGCTATAAAAGGGATAATATCATTCTGAAACTAATATTTAAAGAAGATTTCTTATAAATTAGTCCAACTTTTACATTTATAATAAAAAAACAAAATGAAATTACCAGTTCTATAAGCATTTTCATTATCCATCTCTTTATTTTTCATCATTACATTGTTTTTTTCTGATTTTTTTACATGGAAGATTATTGAACAATTTTTTAGATTTGGATGATTTTTCGGCTGTTCCAGAAATCGTTTTTTTTGCCATCCGATTGCAGTATTGTAACATACGACAAAGATATCTTCCTCATATGTATGTCGCATAAATTATTTTCTATTACATATGTAATAGAAAATAACACAGGCCTACAAAATTTAACTTTTTGTCTGGGGTTTCATGAATTTATGTAAATAGTACGAAATCTGCTATGCTTATTTAAAAAATATCATCCATTTTTATGTATCACGTCAGGATTTTTTACAATTAAGTAACTAAGAATTTGGAATTTGAGAATATACAATTTACACAACATTCATTAAAAAATGTACAAAAAAAATCAGATAAATAAATAAAATCATATATACATATATAAATGTGTGTGCATATTTTATAAGGAATTGTATTCCAGTATATACAGTAAAATTACTTTTCTTTAACATAAAAAAAACGCTTATATCCTTTAGATTTTGAATCTGGTTTAGTGTCTCTTTTTAGCCCCCAGCAGTAATTTGCCAACATATTGACATTCTAGTGTCCTTGATAGCGTTTTTCCAGGCATTTTATGTCCTGGTGAAATCTCTCACCTTGTTCTTCACTCATTTCACCAAGATTTTCAGTAAAATATTCAAGATGGGAGTGCAGAAAATGTATTTTTAAACTCATGTTACAATGTAGTTTTTGAAAGTTTTGAAGCATTTTTTCAACGATCAATGCGTAGGTAGGATCTTTATAATTTCCTAAAAATTTCTGAGTAACGTCTTTTAAACTAATCCATGCATCTTTCTCGACTGATTTCATTTTTTCCTCACATTTTTCGTCCTTCATTAACCGTCTTATATCTTGGCAGACGAAGACACTTTCTTTGATTTTACCTTCCGATAAATGTGGAAAAACTTCATTTAAATATTGAAAACAATCCCCTGTTTATCTAAGGCTTACACGAATTGTTTCATTAAACCTAATTTAATGTGCAGGGGAGGCAAGAGGACTGCTTTTGGATCAACTACGTTCTGCTGAATCACATTTTTTGACCCTGGATTTAAATATTTTTTTGCAGGCCATTATTTTCTTATCCAGTGTTGGTGTTTAGCTCAGCTATAATATCTCGCATAAAAAACAGGGCATTTTGGTATTGCTGCCTTGCTGGCCTAATAAAATTGATAAAATTTTAAAATCCCCATAGATTTGCCATTTAAATTATTGATATTTTATTTTACTGAGAAGAAAATCAAGGTTTTCACATGATTCTTTAAAATTTACTGAATGAGCTACAGGAATTGAAGATAGAACATTACCATTATTAAGTAAGACACCTTTTGCAACACATGTGTGACAAACTATATGTGGTGCCCATTTCTTTTCCTGGTGACTAAGTTTCATACTGAAGTAAGCAATATATAGCTTTTTAACGAAATCGATTATGTTCCGCTGCCTTTTTTTGACTACGTATCCACCACAGATGTAACAAAATATGTTCGGGTTATTTATACAACCTCTTGATGTCGTATTGCTATAAGAAACTGACAAAACAAACGTAAGATATCAATAAATAAACAAAATAAACTTACGCTCTCACTACAAATGCGCGGGAAAAAATTTCGACTTCTCAGGCAAATATCAACACATAAAGTGCCGCAATTATATTTATATTTCACATCCTTTAGTGCAGTATTGTGTTTTAACATTTATTATTGTCATCTTACTAAGAAATTAATTTTTGTTTTTACTTAGAATGTATTTTATTTGATAAATATTACACATTAATTTTATAAGGAGGCACTCCTCCTTTTTTGTTTTGTGAAAAAACTGTGGGCGATAGCAAAAAACTACTGTCATATTTGTGATCAACGTGACTGATTTACTAAGAAAAAAGTGCAATATTACAAACCCCAGATTTGTGTTGACCTGTGTAATTTATGCGACGATTTATCCCATGTTATACTTGGTGGAGTAGAATTTTCCGTAAATTCCAAATCAACAGACAATCAAGAAATATCTGATTTAGAGTTTTAAAAAGACAAAGTATTAAAAGCAGACTTGATATTTCAGATGAAAGTTCAGACGAATCTTCAAATCGGAATATGGAAAAACTAAGCAAAATGAAAAAAAAAAGTTAACAAATCAATTTCAGAAAACGCAAAAAAATAATATAATGCTGCATAAAAAATGTTCAATTATTTTCATGTAAAATAGTAGGACAAAAATTATGTAAATGGCAAAAATAAAAAGATGGATAATGAAAATGCTTATGGAATCGGTAATTTTATGTTTTATTTTTATTATAAATGTAGATGTTGAACTAATTTATATGAATTATTCGTAAAATATCAGTTTCAGAATGATATTACCCCTTTTATAGCTAAAGAATAGTGAAATAACAACCATAAATGCACGGAGGCATAAGTAAAAATTTTGAAAAAATTTACCCCTATTAAGAGCCATTGCTCCCATTTTGCGAACATGCTATTTTTCCTAAACATTCGATTTTTTTTTCTTCAGAAATACTTTAAAGACTTCCTATTCATAAAGAAAAAAAAACTGTTCCATAAAAAAATAGTTTAATATATATAGCGGCGCTTAAACCGGTTAAAATGCATGGGCTATTATAGTTACTTCACAAAGTCGCACAAAAGAATTCTAGTATATTACAATTAATGGGTCGTAAGTTATTAAACTGAGTTTGAACGGTAATATATTATTTGAAACTTTACAAAACAGTATAATTGCGAAAACAATTCGAAGATATTCAAAGAGATTTTTCAATTTTTAATTTTAAATATTTATATCTTAATTATACCCACTCAAAAATTTTCAAATAAGATTTTAAAAAGAAGAATAATAGCACATAAAAGTTTGATAATTAAGTTGCATACAGGAAGAGAAACTCTTTTTCAGATGAAACATATTTTTAAAATATATAATCTACGCTGGCGCCTACCGATTCTTCTGATCTCTGAGTGCCGAAAATCAAATTTAGTCGCTATTTCTTCGGATATGGAGACAAAGAAGTAAAGGTCACTTTGAAAAAAGAAAAAAGATAGAGAAGTAATTGACCTGAATTCTTCCGAGTTAGAGAAATGTAGTCCTACATTTTCACTAAGAGCTTTTTCATATTGTCTCAGTGTAATATATATATATATATATATATATATATATATATATTAGCTTTTACTTCTCTTTTGCGTTCAGAACTCTTTCCTTGATATTAAACAATGATTTAAAGTGATTAAAACTAAAACATCTATTACACTTTGATTTCAAAGAGCATCTTAGAACTATAAAGTAGTACAATACTTAAAAGATACGTTATAAGGTCACAGACCTTAAAAAGTGATACACTTTATAGATATTAATATATTTGATTATACTAGCAGAATTTAAAGATGAAACATAAACTTTCATAAATTTTTCATAAACTTTTAGCATTCTATATTGTTCATTGAATTTATTTTGCAAATATTTCAGAAAATATGCTAACATAAATTTTATTTAGGTAATATACGAAATAGAAAAGTACGTTATCTAGAAAACCGTAACGTAAAAGACCAAACAGCGATTTCAAAGACATAAATATGATTTTTATAATAAAAATAATTTTACTCAGTTGGTAAAATACTATTTCTTTGTAGAATTGCTTGGGCATTATCCATTAGGATATTGTGCCGATTAACTTCTAATTTAATGGGTATATTAATTAAAACTTTATTATTATTTTAAATATACATATATATATATATATTAAATAATGTGTGTTCGTATATAAAAACATATGATAAAATCATTAAGACCTTTTAAGAAACGTGATCTGGTTATTTAATATTATTAACTAATTTAATGTAAAATTTCATGCAGGTTTTTGAGATTCATAAACAGCAAATTGATTTAGCAGTCTAAAAAAATAAAAATAGACTCCTCCTCCTTCCTTCTAGTATATTTAATGTCATCCAAAATTTTGTCATAAAAGATATGGGTACAATTTTTGTCAAACATTTATTAATATCTATAAATTTAGCATTGTCGTTATATTGTGTCTCCTGTAATGTATGATACTTTCATGTGTTTTTTAAACTATTTTTCTGTACTGTGTAATGTTTGAAACAGGTAAATACAGGAAGTTACTTGGGAGGTGGGAACATTTAATAGCGTTTTCGGTATTTCTTATGGTATAATTTGATTCGGCTTTCTAACAACTGTTTAGAATGAAATCTCTTCGAGAACGAGGTACCACTGTATGTACACACACACACATATATACTATACGAGCAGGGAAGACCGAGCTATGCTCTGTCAAAATTAAATTTGAGTTCAAATATCATGATGACCCATGACCAAAATGTCCCACTAATTGAATTTTCTCGAACATGTGACTTAGCCCAACAGTCTTCTCGTGCCCGAAAACCATTGGACGCAGAAATTAGTGTAAATTGAGCCGTTTTAGATCTTGACCCACAATGACGCAGAATTGACCCACTAATCGAATTTTCTCGAAGCCGCTTTTCGCGTACCCGAAACTCGTAGGATACAAAATTTAATCAAAAACGTTAGAGCCGTTTTTTAGATAAAATTAATTTGACACGCTTTGACCCAAAAATGACCCTCTAATCGAACGTTCTCGAACATGTGACCCAGCCCAATGGTCTTCTCGTGCCCGAAAATAGTCGGATATAAAATTTCGTCAAAATCGTTTGAACCGTTTTTCAGATACAATTAGCTTGACCATGACCCAAAATGACCCAAAATGACTCACTAATTGAATTTTCTCGAACATCTGACCTAGCCCAACAGTCTTCTCGTGCCTGAAAACCATTGGATGCAAAATTTAGTGTAAATTGAGCCGCTTTTTAGATCTTGACCCACAATTACCCAGAAATAACCCACTAATCGAATTTTCTCGGACATGTGACCTAGCTCAATGATTTTATCGTGCTCGAAACTCGTAGGACACAAAATTTAATCAAAATCGTTAGAGCCGTTTTTTAGATAAAATTAATTTGACCCGCGTTGACCCAAAAATGACCCACTAATCGAAAGTTCTCGAACATGTGACCCAGCCCAATAGTCTTCTCGTGCCCGAAAACCATTTGATGCAAAATTTAGTGTAAATTGAGCCGCTTTTTAGATCTTGACCCACAATGACCCAGAAATGACCCACTAATCAAATTTTCTCGAACATGTGACATAGCCCAAAGATTTTCGCGCGCCCGAAACTCGTAGGATACAAAATTTAATCAAAATCGTTAGAGCCGTTTTTTAGATAAAATTAATTTGACCCGCTTTGACCCAAAAATGACCCACTATTCGAAAGTTCTCGAACATGTGACCCAGCCCAATAGTCTTCTCGTGCCCGAAAATAGTCGGATGTAAAATTTCGTCAAAACCGTTTGAACCGTTTTTTAGATACAATTAGCTAGACCATGACCCAAAATGACCCAAAATGACCCACTAATCGAATTTTCTCGAACATGTGACCTAGCCCAATGGTTTTCTGGTGCCCCAAAATGGTAGGATACGAAATTTCGTGAAAATCGTTAGAGCCGTTTTTAAGATAAAATTTGCATATATATATATATATATATATATATATAACCACACACAAGATTTGCTCGTATTAGAATATAGGATATAGTCATGTACATATTAATACTAATTTTTATCAAGCACTATTTATACTATATCCGTATGCACATTAATTTACAGACGTAAAATATGTTTGCGTTTTATGAAATATGTTTGCGTTTTATGATCGTGTTTTTATTAAATTGCAATTATAGCGTGTTATTATTAGATTTAATTAATTTTTATTTACTCAAATATATCTGAGTATGTAAAATATTTTTAATAGTTCTTTTTCTATGTATAATTTTCACTTTTATGTCGTTTATCAATCAAATAGTGCACAAGTATACATATTAATAAAAGGCTATTTCTTCAAAATATTCCATCATAAGATATTGCATCTTAAGCCGTGACAGGAGTAATAAATTCTTTATAAATACTGTTTAAAAGTTCTTATTCTTCCCTTATCAATTATGAATGAGGTATTTTTGAAAACTATCTGAACACAATTTATGTTATCATATTCGACATAGTCATCATAAAGAATTCATAAGCTCATGATGCTATTACTAAAAATCGGTGTCACAGTTTTACCCTTAAAGGCTTTAAAAATGTTAGATAAAACTTCTTTTCTAGTCATCTTATGTATTATCCTATGGGTGAATTTTTTCGCTTTCTCTATAAGTTGAATAAAATTCATAAGAAAGTTAATATTTACTTGACTGATTCACAAAAACTTTTGAGCGATTTTTATTTTGACTCACAAAAATCTTAATTCGGACTTTTCTTTCTCTCTTTAAGTCATTTCATATATTTAGCTGATATAACATTAAATATTTATGAAAATCTCATACTGATATCACAAAGCAAAAACTTATATAATTGCTAAAAGTTTCATTTCAGAATTAGTATTACCTACTAGAACGGTGCGTAGGTTATTTTCCTTATTCTAGAATACTACTATTTAGAAATAGCAATTATCTAATAATTTAATAGCAGAAAATTATTATAATATGTGTGATTAAATAACGCGACGATTAATCTTCGGTGATTGTGTACACAAAAGTAAGGACCGTATGCTCCTTGGTATTTGTGCGTTTCAGTTTTCCTGACATACTAACTCATTTACATTGAGAAAAACATGCAATCATATGAAATGCGTAGAAAATCAGGAAAAATACAATTATACATGCAGACATTTACTAAAAATTTTATAACCAGTTGCCTTGCTGTAAAGTTATGGGAGATTACGTATAAAATGATAAGAACTATATTATATCACGTCATAATGAATAGACTAAATACTTATATATATATATATATATATATATATCAGGGATGAGATTTCTCCGCTTTTTTGCATACTAGTATAATCTTACAGAAAATGTGATTTTATTTAATCGGAATATTCTGCGGTTTAAGAAGACAGCGTTTTTTCTAAAATTATACTGGTATGCAAAAAAGCGGAGAAATCTCATCCCTGATATATATATATATATATATGTTCTTAAAATGAGGATTTCATGCTATTTCTGTAGCTACGTATAGAGTTTGGTGTTACAGGAAATCTGTAAGACATTGTCTATATTGCCATGTACAGTTATACCATGATTAACGAAATTTTCGGTAATGAAGATTTATTTCGTTGTTTTGATGCCTTAGCTAATGAATATGGATTCGGTTAATAAATGTTCTTTTGGATTCGCACGCTAATATAATGCAGCCACATTGCAATTAAAAACCATTTAAAAAAAGGATGTTCCATATTTTTATAGATGTTTTATTACAACTACTTTTACCAGTCTGATCCTGAGCGAATTTTGGAAGGATAATTAAACATTTCATACAAATCAAGTCATTGACATGATATAGAACAGAGTGCAAATGCCATGCAAGAATTATGGCCAGACAGCTGAAAGACAAAAATTGCTAAAGTTAAAGAGACATTTAAAATCAGACATTTGATAAAGTTAAAAAATCAACACATTAGTATCACATAATAAAATAATATACAGTGGACGTTTTAAGATTTATACAAGCTTCGCATCAGTTACATCAATCAAAAACTGATGTATGATATGTACTGATGGCGACCTTGTATACAGCTTGAAACGTCTACTGTAATTGATTTTATTATGTGATGTTCATGTGTTGTTTTTTAGTTTTATTAAATGTATTTTTAATTTTAAATCTCTGATTTAGTCGTATTATGTTCAGTTATTTTAAAAAAGACAAAAATGCTGTTTCCAGCGTTCAAGATGATGCTTCAGAACTTTCTGTGCAAAATGATGACATACGAGTAAATATAATCTTCTTGGACAAAGTATTATATTTTGAGATAAACGAAGAAAATGTAGGCGAATTAGTTGAAGGGCACACTAAAGATCTGACAACAGAAAACCTTGAAGAGTTGTAAGAGCAACTCGATGAGGAAATGGATAAGAAAAATAATGATTGCTTATCGGAGGAGGTGGATAACAAGAAGAAAAAAGAAAAAATAACAGCAGATGGCGTAGCATTACTGGGCATAGTTTTCAGTTTTTGTACACAAATAGATATCCCAACAAAGCTGAAATGAACTTGCCCCTTGGTTCAGGAAAATGTCTGAATAACTTAAAAGCATTTAAAAAAAAGAGAAGTTTTATCAACTCTGAACATTATTATTACATCTCCTCTCTCAAATCGGTACATTCAAGAGGCGACGTGAGCACGCGTCACTGCAGTATAGAGCAATTACCCTGAATAAGATAGGAAATTTCGGATTAGTAGTAGTAAAAATAATGTTTATGTAAAATAAAGATAGTCAATTTTTATACTTCTTTTTTTTCTTCTTATTTGAAAAGCTCTTTATCTAAAATTTTATCTAAAATTTTTTCTAAAACGTATAAATCCGTTGAAAACTGAAAGTCAAAAATTTTCATGAATCCAATACTTTCTTCTTGTAAAGATAGAAGAAAGTAAAAAGAAATGATGTAAATTCTTCTTTTAATATATTGAAAATGATAAAAATATTACACAGAAAAACCAGTTGCGGATATCGATCCCCCCAAACCTGCCCTTCAAGATCATCGTATATGTCATTAGAATTCCAACGACTAGTTTAGAAAACATCTGTCATATTAAACACTGAAAAAGTAACATGTTATTTAATGCTAGTATATAACACCCGTCAAAAATGACGGAATGATACGTTTCATTTTCATAAGACTTTATACAAACAAACAGCATTAAAATGTTATGAAATAATATCCAATCCTTTGGTATAAACAACGACATTCCCGAAGGAAATAAACTGTTTTTATTGAACTTCAATTTTTTAAAGATTTCATTATAAAAAGATTAAGATTCCGTAAAGATTAAGAATGATAAAATCTTCAAAACATTGGTTAGATCAACAAAGTTGTTTAAACACCCATTGCTGGGTTGTCACATCTCCGGGCCCCGCTTGCGCCCACTAGCGGACACCTAATTACATCGGGGCGGGGTCTTGCATACAAACCTCGTAAAAAACTGCTCTAATACTTCACCAATTCACCAGGCAGCACTGCAAAGCATATTTTTAAGCGACATTAAAAAATTCGAGTAATTTGGGCAATCCTCGTCATTTTGATCTTTTAAACTGCCCTGCTATATCAGAGTAAACATTTCATTATTCAAATTTCTATTTCACAACTGTATACAACTGTAATAAATTTCGATCATTAAAATAATTTATTTTATTTTATTTCTTAATTAAATCGCATCTATTAATTGTATTAATATGACTGATAATTTTTTTTTCACTACAATGTTACTATGTTAAAATTCAAAATTTTATCTGCATTGATATAACTTATACTTGTTGTACCACAGTATTACATTATATTCCTTATATTTTAATTATATTTGAGATAAAATATTCATTTTATTTACAATGCAAGCAAAATTGATAAAATACAGAACAAAGTGCAATTTCAACAGAAAGTTTATTTGCCAAAATAATAATTAAATAACTTAAATTTTAAAAAGTTTATCTCAAATTAAATTCTGATTTTTTATAAACATGCCTAAAGAAACCTGTGATAAATTTTGATCATCTTTTATTAAATAAGTATTTTTTTTTATTATCTTATTAAATTACAACGTTTCTACTATGCTAAAATACAAAATTTTATTTGCATAAATATAATTAATATATGTAGTATACGGAATTACAATTACATGTTCCTTATATTCTAATTATATTTTATAAGAAATACAGTGACCTCTCATTTATACGAGATGTTCAGTAATTACTTTTTGTACCACTATTTTAAAACAGTAAAATTCGATTTATAAATTCTGCGATTAAATAAGGAGAAAATTACTTTAAAAAGTAACTGGTGCTGAAAAATAATTACAGTGTATCGCGTATAAGTGAGAGGTCACTGTATTCATTGAGAATTAAAACTACAATTTCAGAAGAAAACAGTTCAACAGTTTCTATTCAGAACAGTCAGTTTCAGTTTCAGAACAGTTTCTATTAATCTCCGATAGATGGCGATAAAGGCTCACAACGAATGAAAGAAGTATTTTAGCGAGTATAAAGGAGGAAGATTAACTTCTTCCGCTTGCGATAGCTTTCCGAACGATTACCTTCATGGTTTAATATTTTAAACGTTCACGACGAATGAATCGTTTGTTTGTTTACTTTCATGTATATATAAACATGTGAATATAAACATAATTTAATGTAAGTCATCTCACAAACATTAATTTATTTTGAAAGACATGATTTCACGTAGGAGATATTATCGTTTAGTTGTTATATGTTAGAAATGTTAGAATAGGTTTTTCATTAAGCCTAACAGGGCGTTTAACTATGGTCAATTCGGAGACCAGAGTGATTGCGTCCGGAATGGTTACAGACACTTTCTTCCCTTCGGATTTTATTATAAGTAGATATCAAGAAGGTATACGGAACTATAATATAATGTCTTTCGAGTTCCCCATGATTCCAAAAGCCTTCCTTTACCTTCAGAAACCACGAAAACCAATACATTTCGGATATTTGAAAAAGTATTTCTGAAACAAAAGTTTCTATTAAAACGTTTCCGAATAGTTTTTACTCTTGTATTAATCAATTTTCTCAACCCAGTCACAATATATACACACAACATGTCAGACATCGAACCCGGGAACGTGCTTTTCAAGATCATGGTATATGTAATAAGAATCCCAACAATTAGTTTGAGGAAACATCTGTCATTTTTATCACTAAACAAGAACGAAATATCATAAGTCAAGCATAGTTTTTGTAACACTTTCCACTATTTCCAAAATAATTTGACAAATCTTTACCGTTTAATAAGGTTAAAGATAATATCTAAGTAAGCAATTTAAAAAACGCATATTATATTTAAAAAACCAATTTCTGGAATTACCAACTATATTCGGAAAACTATCCGAATTCTTTTGTGCAGCCCTGTATATGATGTATAGAATTGTATATATACTACAGAGAAGGGTAAATTTTAGATCAGTTAGGAAACGCGCAGCACAGTGTAAAATTCCCTTTCTGGTATTTCCATAATTAAACGGAAATGTTATCGAGAACTTTTGTGCTGCCCTATATCTATAGAATTTATGCACACCATATATTTGACAAAAAAATAGTTAAATTTAAAAACGTGTTCAGCAACTGAAAACGCACTTCCAGCAACTATTGTTAGCAGACATTACCGAATTCTATTGTGTGTCCCTGTAAATGAACGATGAATGCTATACACACAATATTCTATATAGTAAGCCTCTTGTAATGCACTTAAGTGATATATATCAATTTGAATATATGTGAAATAGTGAAGCCCTTTTTAAATAAACCGCAAACGATTTTTCTCCATAGACCATAATGTAACGGGCTTATTTTGAGTGTCCCTGTAAAGGATCTATAAGTGCTATGCATATCATATTCATTAGTAAGTATCTTGTTGTTCATCTCAGTGATATATATCAATTTCAATATGTTTGAAATTTTGTAACATCATTAAAAAAACCCGCAAATGATTTTTCCTCAATGACCGTAATGTAACGGAATTCTTTTGCGTGACCATGCAAAAAAAACTATAAGTGCTACACACTTCATTTTTACTTCCGAACATGCAATAATAAACCTTAATAACATATATTAATTGCATGAAAATCCGAATATATTTACACGAGTTAGAGCACGGACGAACAAACAGACAGACAGACAGATGGCAGACAGACAAGCAGACGGCACACAGACAAACAGAATGCAGACAGACAGACAAACCGAATTTATAAACACTTTTCATCTATGTTAGAAAGGGTTAAAAATGAGAAATGTTATTTGATCTAGAAAGAAGGTTTCCGATAATATAATATAACATCTTCCGTATTATCCACGGTTCCGAAAAGCATTTTTTTTTACCTTCAGAAACCGAGAGATTTCGGAAATTTAAAAAGTATTTCCGAAACATAAATTTCTTTTGCTACCCGTAATTTCCGAAAACCTTTACGAATAGTTTTTACTGCGTAATAATAAATTTTTCCTTAACCCGATATAAACACGTCATATAGTTTTTTTCAGATAGCAGCAACTCTCAAGTAAGAATTTTCATGTTCTGCGAACATATTCAACGGACAAATAGTGTAAATTATCAGCGTTAAATGAAGATTATTTTGTTACCCTTGCATGTATAAACTCTGTTACGCAGATGAAAATGTTTGCTGGTGAATTGATAACACGCGAAAAACTGATATTTCGTGTTGATACCGCTTTCAGAAAACTGATCAAAACATTGTAAAAGTTGCATAATTTCCCTGTCCACCGCCGATAGACGACTCCGATTATCATGCTGTTTGATTGGTTGTTAAACCGAAGGCTTTTCAAGTCATTTCCGGTTGAACTTGGTTTCTTATATAATATCTATTAATTTGTACATAATCCAATTAATTTATAAATATAATATAATAAATTATATAACATAATGTAATATAAAAAATAATGTATAATATTAATATATATATATAATTAATATAATAATGTTATACACGTATATATACATATATATGATATGAAATTAATATACTATTAATATATAATATAATATATAACATAATATAATATAATAAAGTATATAATCTAATTAATTTTTATATAATTTAATAACATCTATTAATTTCTTGCATAAGATTTTCTTATATCTTCATAATCCTCTCAAATACGGGAAATGAATTAAAAAGCTTTCGTTTTACAACCAATGAGAAAGAGTATCAAACCCAATTGTCGATCGGCGGTGGAGATGGAAATTATGCGTAAAAGTTTCTCGGAAACATTTTCAAAAATTGAGGGGAGCAAGAAAAAAAACCTTTGTTGCAGATATATATCATTAATACTGAAAAATCTATATTTCTAAAGTTTTTGAAGATAAAGGAATACTTTTCGGAAACGTGGAAGAGGTTATATTATACTTTCGAAATTTTTTTGTTAGATTCAAAAAATTTCTCCTTTACTACAGTGAAGAAGATTAAATGTTGTAAGCGAATATAATAAGGAAATATTTACTTTTTGCCTTTCATGTTTGAGCAAATAAATAAATTTTATGAAAGTATTTATTAAGAAGGAATAATATAAATATGTAGCCAACAATTTTAATTTATAATTTTAGCCATACCTTATATTACTTCTATTATATCTACAAAAACAAAGAATATATATCCCTTTGTTATTTTTCCATTTATTTTCTTTTTCTTTTGTGATATATAAGTAAAGATTACATAGTTCTCATAAAAGGAAGTTACATCTTTAATTCTAAAAAAAAAAGAATATTTTTTTCCTTTTGTCGATATGGCTTTCGTTTAAGAAAGAAAAGAAATTCCTTAGCTTTATTTTTTTCCGAAAAAAAAAAACGAGCTAAGATAAATTGTACTTTTACAGAAAAAAGATTGAAAAACTTCAAACTTTTATGAAGTGTAGTTTATCTTAGTTTAAAAAGGGTTTAATGAGATACATGAGAAATTTATTCACTTTCATTATTTCAATAACAGAATTTTTTTAATTCCATATATATATTTTTTAATCCATATTTATTTTTTATACATTTATTATTATAAATAATGTAGTTTTTTTAAATAAAAGAAGAAGCACTTCAAAAATTAATAATACATTAAAAAACAATTTCTGATATTACTATTTTTGTAATTAAAAAACAAATAAAACCTTAAAATCTATTAAGGAATAATTTATAAAAATAAAAGCAATAAAAAACATTGCAACTTTGATTGTTAATTCATATAACCTACTTTTTTTTAAAAACTTTTGTTCCTGTATAAATGTTTTGTTATTTCACATAGCTATCCCACTTTTTTAAATTTCAAAGCGGAAATCAAATTTAGTAGCTATTTCTTGGTATATGGAGATAAATGTGAAAGGGACAGTTGGAGAAATGAAAGAGAAAGCCGAAGTATGTGATCTTAATTTTTTACTGTAAGGAAATTCTAGACATATATTTTGATTCCATTTTAACCTTTGATATTTATTTTAACTTTAATATATAGATGTAAATTTCCTAAGTGTAATTTTCTGAAAATAATTTTCCAATATTTATTAGAAATAAAGGTTGATTAAAGTTGCACTTTCAAAATGCTGTAGAAAAAAAAAACACTGGTCAGAATGACGTGATATTTCATCTGAGTATACGTGAAGCAATGGGAATTTGTTTTACAAACGAAAAAAAAGTTCAAACGCTGCCCGATAGATGGCGCTCTACTCGTCATAAGATGCTAGTTGAAAGAAGTGACATGCTCTTGTGGCACTCTTTGTCAGTTATCGGGCCAAAGACGCTAAATCCTTTAATGTCCGAAATTTTTTCAATGCAATTGCTACACAGTCACCGTTCTTGTAAAAAGAGCTTGACAAGCACAGCCCGATCCTTCAGTGAGTCGTGACTACCTTCTCAGACGCAGAATAAAAGAAACTGTATGTTCCCCGCCTTTTTATCACAAGTGTAACGTGCGGTGTGCATGTCACGTCTTTTAATCAGCCTCTTATGACGAGTACAACGCCATCTATCAGTCAACTTTTGAACTTTTTTTTTCTTTCATAAAACAAATTGCCATTGCTTCACGTATACTCAGATGAAATATCAGGTCTTTCTGACAAGTGGTTCTTTTTTTACAGCCTTTTGCAAGTGCAACTTTAATTATAATCACACTGTACATTAGGATGCAAATTATTGTTAATCTATGACATTAAAATACGTAATAATTTCAACATTACACGGTAGAAAAATATACTTGTGTTTTAATATAGGAAAATATAATATAACTACGAAAAAATATATAACAATAACTCTTCCGCGATGCTAACGATACCGAAAAGCGTTCTTTATCTATAGAAACCTCAAAAATCAATATTTTTACGCGATTTAATGACGCATTTACAAAAACAAAGTTTTTTTGCTGCCATTTAATTTCGGAAACATTTCCTAGTAGTTTTATAGTGCATTAATCAGTTTTCTCAATCAGAATATCGGTTTTTCTGATGCCATCCAATCTTAAGTAAACATTTCCATGTATAACAAACGTGTTTTACAGACAACCATGCTAAATTAACAGCATTAACATTAATATTAAAATTCATGTTATTTTGTTACTATTGCATGTATAAATTCAATTACGCAGTTCAAAATGTTTACTTGAGAATGCATAGCATCCTAAAAACCGATATTCCGGGTTGAGAAAACTGATTAATACACTATGAAAATACATTATAAACGGGGAATTCGAAATTATTTATGTATACATAAACTGCCATTAGCTGATAGAACATATGGAGACTCAAAATATTTTCGATAGCCTACTTTGATAGGCAGTGATCAGTATTGTAAAATAGGCAGGAAAGGTTCGCAGACTTGATCTTGCACTTTCTGAAATAATTTTAGGATGGAGTGTAAATAGTTCTACTGCGCCTACAGATGCCAATAGTTTACAAAATTCAATTTGCGGTATGGAAATTGATTTTGGCAGGGATAACGATATAAATGGTACTTTACAGATCTTGTGGGATTTAGAAACTATTGGAATAAAATCAGAAAAGGAATAAACTGAAATAGAGAACCAGTTTTGAAAAATTATAATAAAACTGTTTTTTTTTTTCAAAACAATATGTATGAAGTACGGTTGCCCTGGAATGAAAGAGCTATTCAATTAACGGATAATAATGAGTTAGCAAGAAAAATACTATATAATTTAAATAAGAAATTTGAGGAATGTCCAGAAATTTATGAAAAACGCGATACTGTAATAAATAATTATGCAGAGAAGAGAATAACAGACGTTGTTAATTACAAGCCAAACTGAGTATTTCACTATAAGCCTCATCAAGCAGTAAAGATAAAACAACTACCAAACTTAGAGTTGTTTTCTATGTGTCTTCTCCTTCTTCTGACTCTATTTCTGACTCTGAGTTTTATTCGGAACTAAGCCTAGTTAGTCCATTTCTGGAATCTGTAACTATAAAGCATCACATCAGTAAATACAAATCAACATTTCCCCCCCAAAAAAATAACTTACTTAATGACTGTCTGTATGTCGATTATTTACTGGTGAGAATGAAGAATCTCATAGTTTAACATTATATACTAAAGCTAAGAGTAGTTGAAAGATGTTAATTTCAGTATGCGCAAGTGGGAGACGAATTCCCAATGCCCTCAAGTCTTGAATAACTCTTTGACTTAAAAGAAGAAACTATACATCAAAAACCTGCTTATTACAAGTTTCTGGGTTATACATAATAAAAAGAAGATTATTTTAAAGTTGAATTGTAGAATATTTTGAAATTTGATGATAAGCCTAATTGTCTAACCAAAAGAGAATTTTTAAAGATGAAAGAAAAATTGTATGAACCCATAGGAATTTTAAACAGTTTCATAGTAACTGCAGAAATCTTAGGCAATAAATTTGGAAAATCGGTCTAAATTGGTAAGATGAATTCAATGTTGATAGGTACAATAAATGGATTAATTTGTACAAACAGCTAAGTTCCATTGAATCTATAAAGATTGTTAGACATTATTGTCATGAACATTAAGAAAATGCACTTCAAGATTTACAATTACATTGATTCAATGACGCAAGTGATAAATCTTATGGATCTGTGATTTAAAAGATATAATGTCAACGAACAGATATTTACTGCTTTTATCATTTCGAAAGTTAACTTCACCAAGATTGGAATTAATGAGTATAATAATAGTAGCCAGAATAACTGCTTATCTTAAAGCACACATTTTCAACGAAAAGAAAAGTCTATGTTTCTGGACATACTTGACGATTGTCCTTCATTGAATAAGACGCGATACCCTGAAATGATAGGCATTTAGTCAAAACAAGATTGGAGAAAAGGAGTATAAAACAGATCCAAACTTGTGGTTTCATTATCCCAGTTCAGAAAAACCTGCCGACCCATTAAACAGGGGTCAAAAAGCAGAATTAATTTAGAAGAATGAAGCAAGGTTTAAAGGTTCCAAATGGTTGCAAGAAAAGGATATACTTTGGCCTCAAAGGACAAAAGAAATTTATGTAACAGGTATTGAAGTAAAGTAAAGAAAAAAAAAACAATTCTCCCAGCTATCTGTGTGATTCAATCAGAAGTCTCACAGTGGCACGGGCGAATAAGCTCGGTCCCCGTAAGATCACCGAAAGTGAAACAGCATCAACCATGGTCAGTGTTTGGGAGGGTAATAACCTCTCTCGGCTGCGGCTGCTGTGGGACCATGTACCTTAATGGAAGCTGGTTCACGTAAAATCTGTTCGTGCTCCAATGTCCTGTACGTTTAGAATAAGCGTTATCTCTGGAGGTGCCAATCCTGGTGTAGGTCTCAAAGTTAGTTGTAGGTTCAAAATTAAGAGACCAGCTCTTCTGGACGGGGCTTGTGAGTGCTTAAGCCATTTGGTAGGCCTCCCCATCCAGCTGACTCTGTAATTCAGGAAGAATATACAATATTTGAAATTGAAAAACATAGTAAAAGGTTTAGAGTGCTTCGTATTACCTCTTGGACATTGAGATTCGTGAATAATTGGAAGTGATGTGCAAGTACACTTTCAGGAACCTTGATTGCTGAAAAATAATGATATTCATGAAATATTGGATAAAAGATAAAAATACTTTCCAGATGAAAAAAAAACACTATTGAAGAAGAAATTAATGCCAAGAATTCTAAGTTTAAATTCTTCCTAAATGAAGATGAAATCATGCGATTAAGAGGAAGACTGCAGAATTCAAATCTCTGTTTTTCAAAAGCCCATCCAATTATCCTTCCAAGAAAAAGTCATTTTACCAATCTTCGAATCAGAAAAGCACATGAACAAATATCTTATGTTGGAGTTGCTGAAACACTCACACATTTAATAGAATGTTTATGGTTTATAAAAGGTAGGCAATATGTAAAACGAATAATAATGTGATGTGTCGCCTGTCCAAAATTCAAGCCTAAAACCATGTAACCAAGATACACTGTTTAAAAATTTCGTTTATTGACAGGTTGTCTTACGTGAATTTTGATAAGAAAGTTTCCGTTTTATTAGAAAAATGGAATCTGTTCCGTATATCTGTTGCTACTCAGCTAGAAAAAGTTTGCAAAAAAAGTGCACAAAATCCGAGCGTATTTGGCACCTCAACTTATGCATAAAAATTGCAAACTCAATTGCTCACAAAAAAGTGCATAAACTGTATCCCTAAATTGTACACTTTTTAGACTTTTAAGATTACAGAGTTTCAAATACGGAATTATTAATGTAAAAATCTATCATCCAATGGGATTGCAGTATTTTTGATCGCCACACATGCGCTTAAACTCCTTGGCGTCTGTATCGCGCCATTTATGGACTACAAAGACGGAACATTCCTCAAAAAACGGAAACATTCAGGCAACTCTGCTGCCAGTCCTTTTTGCGTAAATTGACGGAATTTTTTTTACAGTATACTGTTAAAAATAATCTGACATTCACGGGTATTTTTTTCCTGAATTTCCCAGCAAAAGTCTCTTTTCATGACAAAAGGTCATTTTCAGTTAAAATCAGAAAATTTCCTCATATTTCCTGAAAACAACGGAACGGAGGGAGAAAAAAGCAGCCAACGGAGATATTCCGTTATCTGCGGCATGTTTATTTTCAATGTTTCAAAAACTGACATGTTGCTGTACAGAAAAACTAAAAATTCAATAAATTAAAATTTCAAGTTTATTTAAAACAACAACAAGAAAATAGTGCTTTCGAATTTAAAAAAGCAAAAATTAATTGTTTCAATTCTTTTAATATTATTTGCAATTCATTTTTTAAAGTTATAAAAAAGTATTCGCACTTAAAATATATTCTAAACAAACAGGTTAATATATATATATATAATAGCTAAGTTAAGTGAAAAAAAATCGATTCTATTTAAAAAAGCAACAAACAAAAATAATGCTTTCGAATTAAACTCATTCCTTTAAAATTATTCGCAATTTATTTTTTAAAGTTATAAAAAAAAACGCTCACACTGAAAATATATTCTAAACGAACACATTTAAAAAACACATAATAGTTGATTAAAAATCGATTTTCGCAAAAAAGCAAAAAAAAAATTATCGAATTTAATTCAAAATATAATATTTATATTTTACATCTAACAATCAAATTAAGAATATATATAATTCATGTTTTTATCCTCTATTAATACTATAGTTTTCAACCATCATCTCATTACGAAATATCCCCGCAATTAACTTCAAAATTACCAGTTTTCTAAACCACAAATTGTTTAAGTCACAAGCTGCGATTTTAAGAAATCCCCTATCATTGTTTCCTACTCTTACTCCAGCAAGGACCCGCTGGTCTTATGGTAAAGCACTCGGCTCAAGCCACTAACGTCTCCAGTTCAATCCTCAGGTCTGGCAGAAAATGTTCTTCCATTTTATCAAATATTACATACTCCCGTAATAAACAATAGATGGCAGCACAAATAGAGATGACATTTTTTAAAACCGAGTTTGTTTATAACGGAAACATACCGATTCTTCAAACGGAGTTTTCACTTCCTTTATCTTTCAAAACGGAAAATGTACTAACGGAACGGAAAAAGTCCGGCAACTTTGCTGCCAGTAGTTTTACCGTGAATTGACGGATTTATTTTTAACAGTGTACTTGACTTTTTGTTCCAGATAAGGTTAGAGAAGTGCTATCATTTGCAGTGATTAACGTAGATTTTCTAGGTCCCCTAAAATCGTACGAAGATTTATATTGTTTTATTTACCTGTGCAGTGGTAAGAACAGTGCACTTAGAAATTGTTATGAATTTAACAACACCATAATTGTTAACTGTTCTTCGAAGATTATTTCCAGTGACAATGCTAAGACATTCAAGAGAGTTGTAAATGATTCACAACATATGTTTAATTCGATAAAGAACTCGTAAGTGCAAAATGAGTTTAATGACAAAATCATTGAATAGAAATTTATCGAAAATAGAGTAGCATGGGGGGGGGGGGGATTCTATAATTGACTAGCGCGTTTGAAGAAAATATGTTTCAAGAAAATCCTTGTGGAAGATTTTCATTGGAATATAGAGTGTTTGTGACTATCTTGTAGCAAGTAGAAGCTATCTTGAATTCTCACCCATTAAACCCTCATGTCGAGTGATGCAAAGATCCAAGTACTTTGCGTCCAATACCTTTCCTTGTAGGGAAAAGACTTAAAGCTTTGCCACCGGCAAAGATACGATACAAGACACTATGACAGTGAATTAACTCGCAAACATGGATATCGACTTGAACTTAGGGAAACAATTTTGGTCGAAAAGAAAACAATTTTATCTGATGGACTTAAAACCTACCCGTTATATAGTGAGCACCATAAGTATGGAAGTGATAAAACGAAAGTTAGTTCAAATTAAAGAAGATAATCAGCCAAGGCTCTTATGGAAGCTAGGCATTATTACAGAGTTTTATCATTGTAGAGATAGAAAAGTTTGTGCCGGCACATTTAAGACTTGCGAATGGAAGTTTTATTCGGCGAGTGGTGAAACACTTATATCCACCATAACTTGACAATTATATATATTAATAATTTATCTTTCTGAGCTGGATGATGCTGCAGTTAGTAATTCTATCGCAGAGTCTGTCGCGCAGACGACAAATCTGCGAATTGAACCGAAAGTAACTTTTATTTATTAAATAGTTCTATATATTTTTTTTTCAGTGAAAAGTTCAATCGACAATGGTCATTTGTAGAAACTGATTTCCTTTAAATTTGTTATAGTTTTTGTTTTAGCCAGTGTTCGCCTTATGTGCAATTAAATTTTGTTTCGACTAAAAATGTTTTCTTCATTTTGAATAATACTTACCAACAGTATCAGCCATAATTATGTAGGCTTTTGGAACTCACCAACGAGGTTAAGGAGTTTTTATGTTAATTTAAATAAGATATTTACTAAGTAAGGACACATTTTTTATTTCATGTTTACCCCGTCTCATTCATAACTTTTATTTATATGCTCCGACAAAGAAACACAATAGCTCTCAAAATTTCTATGATAATCGTAAATTCTGGAAGCCTGCTTAGCAAATAAGAGGCGAATTTGACCCCAACAGCTTACGTACGCCATTCAAAATCGAACATCTGGAACACCCACCAATAGGAAGAGTATAACGTTAGTTAACTAGCTCTTCTCCCGTACGCGTTGAAAAAGGAAAAAAAATAATACTGAAAAATGTGTAACATATTAGCACCAGCAGTATACTTATGAGAAGTAGAGCTGTTGCAAACCGTACGTATTCGTTACTGAATAATGGGTATTCTATCTGACTCAAATACCGAATCGTTACTATGGAATATGGCTCGTTGGTCGTCACTGCATCAATGCGCTGCAGAACTAATTGAAACAAACCTCAAACGGTGCGCTTCCATTTGCGTGGAGACGGATAATTTTGATGGGGAAAGATGAGAGCTTTTGTTTGGACTTCGGACATGGGTAATTATGCCTCAGTTCTTCCTGTGTCAGTATCGGATACGGGGATGGATATACGAGTGTTCATTTAGTTCTTTCGTTACTTTAGCACTGACGAAATAAAGACTCGTTCATTCGCCGAAAATGTACGTGTGAATTTTGGAGGGAAACTTCTTAATCACGCGTTCAATAGCAGAACAAACTGATGTTAGAAGAACGATTGCTATGAGATTGTTTGTTTTTCTAGGGATTACACTCTTTATCTCGCAGATAATGAAGTATTGCATGTATTTTTCAAATATAGACAGTAAAATTGATCACTTTGACCAAGAGCATAATAAAATGTCCATGCATGCATTAAAAAAAAGAAGTATGGATCCAAGCAGTAGCGAAACAAGTTGTGTTTGTTTTTCTTTTAAGACTTTAATAAAGTTGAATTAGCATTCATTCTGCATTTAATTTATTAAAATTGCTCATAATTTTGCTTTAAAAAGAACAGAAGTTTAGAGTAAAATAAAACATTAGTTTTAGCTGTACTTAAGAAATATTAAAGTATTTCTGTTAAATATAACTTTTTTAATTATTGATTTTTATTCGTAAACGTATAAAATCAACAGATGCTCTGTATCAGTAATTAAGAAATCATTTAACATCTCAAATTTTCCTTTAAATGCAAGGAATTTTTCAGGCGATACTGTCGAAATGGGTGTTTTGAACCATATTTCTGGACGCGACAGTAATTAAAGGATCGCCATAAGACAGCAGCTGATTATAACTATAACTGGAGATCTAATACATTTATGGAAAAATGAAAAATGCAACTCGATTCCCTATCAGTTAAATTGTCATGACGGACAATTTTATGATTTTTATGCATTAAAATGAGTCTACGAATGTGTCAGAAAGCTGGGCAATGTTGAGCGGAGGAAAATATATTTTTGAAACCGTTTAAATTCTAGTTTCCGTTACAGATAGATGCCATCGTCGCAAGTTTTACTGTTTTCAGTAAATAATGGGAATATCTATTAAAAATAATTAGTATTTTTATTCTACAATATATATAGTAAAACCTGGCGAGACAAAATTGCAAAAAGCCACAGTAATATTCCGTTTTAGATAGATTTTCAGTATTGGCAAATGAAATTGTGGTCTATTCTTTTCGTGGAAATGATACCTAGGAATATTTCCATTTAAGGTAGAATTCCATTTTAATAGGTTTTACTGTATTTATTATTATATTTTAATGGCTTTCTCTTTTACACAGATTTCCGTTAATAACAACCGGCAAACAAAGAGAACTGTTGAAAACCACTAGAGAGCAAGCACTACAGTGATGCCAACAAAACTATAGTCATTTGGATCACAGCCATGCTGTGATCAGGCGATTTCCGCCCCGCTCCCAGGTACTAACTGGTCAAGCTAGGCACTCATGCCGGGTAGGTAGGGGCCTGGTTAGCGGTATATATATATATATATATAAGTTAATTATAATCGAAAGACTCCCTTAAATACACCGAATATATGTGTAGTACTTACGATTAGTGTCAATATTCGTTTTCTAAATATTAGTAACAAAAATAACGAGTAACGAGTAGTGTAGTGAGTTTGAAAGTAACGAATAGTTACAGGTATTCATTTAGTCTTTATTTTTACAGCCCTAATGAGAAGGAACGTAATTCCTTTCATCTTTGACTTTTACCTTTCTTATGAAATATTTTATTAAAATGTTACAAAACCTTTTCTTTGGAAAATTCATTAAATATCACATTGTAATAATATTGATTAAACATTGATAAATTTATATATGAGGAAGTTAAATGCATCTTTTTAAAACTTGAAAAAATAAATAACTTTCTATTGTGTAAAGAAAGATTGAAAGTTTATTTCTGACACCTGTTGTTCAAACTCTTAATAACTGTTTCTCAAACAGAAATATATATGCTTTTATGGAACACACTAAAAGAAGTATTATTCTGAACATATTTCCAGAAAAATACTTAACGATTATTACGTATCAAAAGGATAAATTTCTGCGTTTAAAGTACTTTATTTAGTAATCCAGCAGAATTACTTTCACATTTACGTTTTCTTGGGTTGCCACCGTCTTTCAATTCTTATGAGTAAAAACAAATACTTATATTTGTTGTTGCTATCTAATAAGAAAAGATTCTTTTCTAAGAAATACTTTGGAAACAATTTACGAATGATTTTTTAGATTATAAAAACCCAGTTCATTTAGAAAAAGCCTAAGGTTTTATTAAATTTTTCTGAGTTTAAAAACATATTTTTTTTAAAAACAAAAACTTTTTAGATTTGCTGTTCCATTTTCCATTATAATGATTTATGATGGTCATAAACTGTTTTGAAGTATCCAAATAAAAATGAACATCATGATGCAATATAAAATATAATTTCATATTTCTCTATAGTAATTTATCATTTTTATCACTAGCTTAATTAATAAGGTTTTTTTTTTCTTTTCATATGAATCCAAATTTTGTAGTTCGATTATGACTATGAAAAATAATATATTCTATATTAAAGTTAATGAAGCTTTCATGAAATTAAAAAAAATAACTAAAATAAATATACCTATATATTTGTTTCGTAAAATAATATTTTAAACTCAATGATCATTGCAATGCTTTCATCGGAATATATACAAAGTTATATATCACACAAAATTTTTTATTAATTCTAATGTCTCTTTAATTTTACCTACTTATAATCATCCTTCTCTTTTTGTTTCAATTGTATAAACACCTGACTTATATCCAATAATCAGAAAAAAATATCCTTAACCTTCCCAGTCCCGTGAACTGATATATCCGTTCACTAAGCTCTATGTTGCACTGCAACAGAAGAATTATTTACATTAATATAATTCTATTAGAGTAATGCAGTTTTTAAACATTGAGCAATGATTAATACTATAAAAGATTATATTCATATAATTAAATGTAATTTTTATATCATGTTAGAGAAATCATATTTTTTTAGCATTTAAAAAATACTACAGCGATAACAACTTTACAATTTTGCCCTTTTGCTCGGCGGTCAGTGAGTTAAGTAATATTACACGTATATAAGTCATACAAACGATTACCACTAACCTTCATTAACCATTCTGTGGAATAGTCGAATTAATGAAATTTTGACGGTTGACTTACATCATGAAAGTAATTTTAGAAAAAGAGAAGACTCCAGACATTATAATACCAAAATTGCTCCAAGTAAAACGGAAATAACGATTCAACTTTAAATGATGTCCTTTCTCAATTTATATTACAAAAATGAGCTTAGTGGTTGCCTCCATACTAAAATTGTCCCAAAGTTTAAAATATTCACTACGAACACGTAATTTTGACATTTGGATTTTTCGGCACATTTTAGCTTAGAATACCAAACAGAAAGTCATTCTGTGGAATAGTTGACGAATTATGAAAAATTAGAGTTTAGAGCTCCTAATGTTAAATTCATTTGTATTCGTTGAAAATCAGATAGCAATATTTTTTCAAGCATAACCCAGGAGTTACTTGGCGAAATGAGTTCTAATTTCAGTCTCGCATATTTAAAGCCTTCAGAAATCTTCAAATATGCATCAGTTAAAATTCATATTTCTTTCGAAAATACTTAAAAAATATATATTCTTTCGAAATAAGTTTCCGAAAACATTCTCATGTGTAACCTATTATTTTTTTAAGAGACATTGGTCTCTAAAAGCTCCATATATGCGAATCCAAAATTACATTTCATTCCGTCAAATAGTTCTTGAGTTATGCTTAAAAAACTACCCGTATTGCAATCTGTTTGCTACGATTACAAATGAATTAAATATTAAAAGTTCCAAACTTTAAACCTTCATTATTCCTAAACTGCATCACCCAATGACTTCCTGTTTGGTATCCTTAGGTAACATATCCATTACAAGAGGGAACTGTGACTACCTCTGTAGGTTTTCACACCCTCCGAGTTCTGGTAGAGAAAGTGCAGTTCGGGAAAACCCGACTTAAGGCCTAGGACCTGGCTCCCTCTTGGGCGTCCAGCTCCAAAGTTGTTGGGGGACTCCTGCTCGTTCCCAAGTGTTTTCGTCGCGGTTTCCTCTGATATTGGGATCAACCGCGTATCGCAACGACCTATGTCGTCACCTCATGGGTTCAAAAGGATTAATGCGCAGATGACGGTGCTCCTACCTGTCGCAGCAAATACGGGAGGCCTCTACTGGTCGTGCTCGATATAAGTCCTTCAGGACTTGGGTGCGACTGTTGATGTGCTTGACGGGCGGCGAAGCTCAGTTTTACCAAAAATACAAACATGATATCAAAAATATGTACTCGTATTGAAAATATTACAGTTTGATACAATTTCGCTATGAATTCAATTCCAAAGCCTATTTTCTGAACAATAACTGAAAGAAGACATAGCTTTCAGTCGAATGGCTATTTTCGTTTATTTCTAGGCCAATTTGGGTGTTAAAATGTATGGAATGTTTTTTTTTGGCCGACTGCACATGGAAATGGATATCTACTTGTCTGAAAATTGTATTTAAAATAATTTTGATTTTTGAAATACCTTTTTAACTCTTTCTTCTTGATTTTTGATAATTTTTCAGTTAACTTCAATTTTATTTCTTTATTCATCTAAGTTAATGCACTTTATTGCACCTGCACTTAGTATTAAAATACATACAATTACATGTTCTAATTAGGTAAGGTCAGCATAATGCTTAAGAAGATACAAATACATTTTAGGCGATTGTAACATAACATACTTCATGGAGTATTACATAATAATAGAATAATTGTACATTTTTAAATGATAATTTTGCTAAAAAAAATTATATTTTTAACCTTCTGAGCGTCTGAGGTCTTTCTTGCATTTTCATAAAAATATTTGCAAAACTTAAAATACTAAAAATCTTCTTTTCCCGTTTGTTTCTAAAATACACTTCATATCTCTTTAATCCAAGGAAATTTGTCTAAAATTATTTTTCAGCTTTTTGACACAGTTTTAAAGTATATCCTAAAACGGAGATCATTTGTTAGAATGGTATTTAATCAACTTTAAGAATAATATACCTTATTTGATGGATTTGTATTAAAAAAATAATTTAAAAAAAAGTACAGTTGCAAGGAAGTGATGTATATGTTATCAAAGAGCGCGACAGTTTTCTTGACTTCTGTTTAATAAAGGTACTCTGAGTGATCGAGTGAGTTTTGCTTTCGATAGTTTTGATTTGTGTTAACATCGCGGGTAAAAGAAAAATCCATTCTGTCTTCCTATAACATTCAATTAAGGAAAATGGATCTCCCGAAATCATTGTCACGGGTATTTTGCAAAGATATGTTAATTAAGTTACTGTGGTTGTGTAGTGGCTATATATAGTGAGGTGTTAGCAAGAAACTTCGGATTTACAGTTGATGCCGCCGTAACAGATATTCTAACGACAATCAGACACACGTCGATGAGGAAGCCTTTTCCAGAACTTCTGGTATTGGAGTCTTTATTTAGAACGTGGAAAGCAAAATTACTGCATGGCTGAGAGCGTGTGTAATAAGCTGTTTGACATCTAACTAGTGTTTAGGCTCACGGAATCTATTTAGTTATACTGAGTTTGGATTCTGCTTCTAAAAATGAGAGTTTTAGAGAAATATTATGAATTAGAGTAAAGTCCTTGAAATTTTGCGAATTGGGAAAGGATTTATTCTCCTCTTAGGTTTTTCTTCTTGCGTTTAGTGAGAGCCATATAAGACATAATTATTCCTCCACGGCTTACCCATTCTTAATAAGCTATTGTTTTGTTGTTTTATAATGGTGCCATGTTCTTTATAGAAGTTAAAATCCTTGAAATGTTTGTTACAAGTGAAAACGACTATTTCTGTATTATTTTCAAAACTTACAGGACGGAGAGAAATATATATTTTACTATTTTCCCAACTCGTTTCTTTAATAGTAAATGATGACGAGATTCTGGTATACAACCAGAATTTTACCGCACTTAAAGTAGATTTCATGAGTCTGTTTTACGACACCCTCTACGGGCGGGATTAGGTCTTAGAATCCTTCTTAAAATATACAGTAAAATAATCGCTTAAAAAACAATTTGTAGAATTATGAATAAATGAAAAGCTAATATTGAAATAAAAAAAAGAGTTTCAAGAATTTTGACTCTAAATGCAAAACTCAATATTATATTGAGCTTTGTAAGATTCATAAAAGATGTTTTAGAAATATATTGTTAAAATGGCAGTGCTGTGACTTAAGCAATTGATGACAGTGACATCGAATAGTGATAAATTAGTATCATCACACCAAGCTTCATGCCATTTTAAAAGTACTATATACCGTAATTTCTGGCCTATAATCCGCGGATGAAACAATAAATTTTAGACCCAGAAAATGTAACTTGCTGGATCGCTGTACATATTTAACTTCAATTCTTAAATGATATTTCTGTGTTGAAATATGATTGTTTGATCCGTAGATTATAGGCCGGAAATTACGGTAGGTGCATTTTTTATATATTTTTATATCTTTACTTTTATTTCAATTAAGACGACAGTATTGTTAAATACCTATTATAGTGTTTGTACTTCAGTTAATAGTCTCTAGATGGCAGCACTATAATTTGTAAGAAAGGCTGTAGTACTGTTACGCCATTTGTATCCAGTAATTTATTGTAGATGTAAATAGTCTCTGAACATAATATTTATGATGTGAACGGGATGTTTCGATGTTTGTATATTAAACCGCTAGTTAAAATGTCTTATTTGGACCACTCACTTCTTTCTGTGCTTATTTTGATTTATTAATCTTAAATATATTATACATATAATAATAAAAAAACTATCTTTGTTTTTGTAAGGAAGGCACTGATTGTATTGTTATTTGAAAACATGCTTTCCGTACCAAAAAAAGGAACCTATGCTTTTGCCGAACTACCAACATTCTGCTATCAAAACACTTTTTAAATGAAAATAATGTTTAGCTTCTAAACTTTACAGTTGTAATACATTCCAATTTTATTTAAACCGCTTTTGCAAACATAAATAATGCAGTTTTATTTCCTTATCGCTTTTGATAATTCTGCTAACTAGTACACTGATATTTTTATTTTGATACTATGATAGGTTACAATTCTAAACACTTTCTATGAAAATAAGGTGATTTCCAGCCTTTTAAATGTTAAGTTTAAATGAAACGGGGAATCTTAGCAGTATTTTTTCTAGTCGCAACTATTGTACTCTCTCCTACTTATATTCAGAATATAGTTTCTTTCGTCGCATTTTTAAGTGTTGTAAAATAACATATGAACAAAATTTGAATTTTAGCATTCGGATAAAAGTTCATTTGTTCAGAAATAAAAGTTTTGTAAGGCAATTAATTTCATTGCATCAAGCTAATAGCTATTTTAAATGTGATATATAGAGGTATTTTTCTATATTTATTTTTTTTCGAGCACAACGCCAGTATTGTTAAATTCCTATAATAAAAAAAAAACTATCCTTTTGTAAGGAGGGTCCTGATTGTATTGTTAATTGAAAATATAGTTTCTGTACCCTCAAAACTTGTTCAACCTGTGTCTTAGCCGAACTGTTGTTATTCTGCTTTCAGAACACGTTTTAAATGAAAGAAATGTTTAATTTCTAAACTGTACAGTTGTAATACAATCAATTTTTACTTAAATCCGCTTTTGAAAATGCAAATTATTTAGTTTAATTTCCTTATAGCTTCTAATGATATTATTTTGACTAAGTAGCATACTTATATTTTTACCTTTTATCATAATAAGTTACAATCTAAAAAGATATTATGTCAGGTAACATTTGAATTAATATGCAACCTTTCATATTAAATGTGAAATATGGAGTGATTAGAAAACGAACTATTCTAAGCACTTTCTACGAAAGTGATAAGGAGATTTTCAGCATTTTAAATAATAAGTTTAAATGAAACAGGAAATCTTAACAATATATTTCTAGTCGAAAGTATTGTACTCTGTTCAGCTTGTATTCAGAATATATCCCCTTTCCTCACATTTATAAATCTCGTGAAATAACAGCTGAACTAAACTTGACATTCAGCATTGCGATAAAAGTATATTTGTGCAGAAATAAAAGTTTTGTAAGGAATCTGCTATTTACAAAAGACCTTATAATGTCATATTTTAGCACATTGGGACAAACTTGGATACTAATCTTAAAATAAATGATTTCGAATTGATTCCTAATGTATAGTTTATTCTGAGAAATATTTATTTTAAAAAAATGCTTTATTTTTATAATTTGTCTTTACATTCACATATCACAACAACATTAAAAGAGACAAAAATTCTGAAAATATATTCTATAGCATTTTAAATGAAATAATAATTAGTATTGCTTTAACACTATTTTAACTCGAGGGTTTTAGTATAAATGTTTCAAAATATTTCATATTTTTCATGCTTTTCTCAACTTTTTCGGGTCTGCCGTCATAATATAAGGACATGTATTCACATTTACAATTTTTCTGTAGACTTACATTTGTTATGAATGTAGTAATTAATGATAGTATATAATATGCCTTTACATTTTCTTTTATCACTTCTTTTATATTTCGGATCCCAATCGCACCCGTCGGCCTAATCGTTCGGAGTTTTCGTGGTTTTCTTCGAGCCGTGGATTTATCCATGCGTAAATACGGATTAGGTTCCCTTAGAAAGACCCCCACGAAGGGCATTCCCCCCGGGCCTATATCCCTAGTGTAGATAATTGGCCGTCACTAATCAACCCAACCCTCTTTTATATTTCGGCAATTAACAATATATCTATATATATTACGCTATCATACATGGCACAAAAATCGCGATTATTTGTTAATTGTTTAATGGCAATACCTGAATGAAACGCATCTCATTGGTTGGTGCTGCCATCTACTGGAATAAAAGCAAAACAAACAATGATTTATTGATTATAGAACTATTAAATTGTAATTATAATAAGTCAATATTAACAATTAAATAGATATATTTTTATACATTTCCATTTGAATTATTGATTTTTGTAAGCATTTAATATTTATAATTAAAAAATACAATTAGCAATATAAAATTAAAAAGAGATTTTTAGTAAAAAGGGAAAAGTAAGTGTAATAATTTTCCCTGGCCATTTCATTTTTTAAACGTAACTGTTATACTTTGAAATTTTAGCTCTTATTTAATTTTTTACAAGCTTTTAGTATAAATAAATATTATCCAGTCTTTTTTTAGGAGGTCCACTCCACTGTCATATTTTTCAATGACAGTCTGTCCGGGCAACGCCAGACGGGTCAGCTAGTAAAATAAAATTAACGTTCGCTTAAAGCTGTATGCACCGTTGCTGAGACTTTTATTTCAAATATATGTTTCATTCAAGTTGAAAATTTCCAACTGGACGAAAAATTTCCGGGCCAGGATTCGAACCTGGAATCGCTTGGCTGAAGCCGCCACGCTCTACCACTGAGCTATCCCGGTCGAATCTGGAGGGCATAATTCATCCAGTTAACCTTATTGATCAAAGCATCTGGTCTGATATTTTAATCAGCTTTGACTACATACTTTGCCAATTTGAAATATTTGTGTTAAAAGTAATCCATATGTTTCATTGTTTAAATTTAACAGTCCAATAATTTATGATATAATTTTTTTTAAATAATAGAAAGTAGTTATGTCTAAAACAACTTTCTTTTAATAGACATAACAACTATTAATAAATCCTGTTGTAATGCGACATTTTCAAAATGTTTTCAATACTTTTTCGAAAGCCTGTTGCCACGTTAATAAAACTCAAAGTAACTATATTCGTTAAATTTCAGTAACCTTAATTTTTGCTATTTGGGATAGCTAGTTTTATACGTGAAGTAAATCCCCTCCCCACAAAAAACAATTTACCCAAAAGGGTCTCTTAAAATACTTCTTATAGAATGCTACCGAGTTTGTATATATCAGTTACGAAAAAAGGGAAGCGGAAACATAAAACTTCAATCATTGTGAAACTCGAAGAGAAAACATAAAGTAAAAAGCAAAATAAAAAAAAATATTATTATTCCATGCTCTATGTGTAAATTTACAATTTTCAAAGTTAGATGTATTGAAATAAATATTCCAAAGTACGTCATTAAATGCAAATCAGTGAAATCTCATTAACATATATAAACATATTTCTAGAACATACTATTAGACAAAGAATGTGATAACAAGTGACCCAATAAGATTATTATTCACACATTGGAAGTGAAATTCATAAGAAGTGGGGATAGGGCATAGTACAAGTTTAATGTAAGGAATTGTAAAAAATTTCATTTCACATTTCGTCTAAATGTAGTGCAAAAAAAAAGACCATATGATATTGAAACCTTGTGGTGTTCACGTTGAATCATAAATTAGTAAAATATTGAGCATCGAACTAGTAAATTGCCAAACCATGATCTGATGGTAAAATGTTGAAACGAAAATTCTTAAAACTTTGGACAATAAACTAGTAAACAATGGAATGAATACGTGTCTTTAGTTATATTCTTAGAAAACAAATGTCAACAAGACTAAGACTTATGTTTAAAATGGAATTTGATACAATAAAGACATCTAATCCTGAACCGAGTTTCGAACCTCAGACTTCGTGACTTATATTCAGGGTTCTAACCACTGGGCAAGCAGACAAATGTCAAAAATCACTAATGAAGCATATTAAAATATATATAACAATTTCTTCTGATTCGCTGTAGAATATTATCATGACATGGTTATAAATTGAATGCTTGTTTAAATTACACACTAATTAGGAGTTTTGTAAATTTAAGTTAACCATGCATTGGTGTTTCTCTCTTTTGCACCATTAAATGGTTCAACGTTGAAAAGAGATTTTTTTATATGAATGATGGAATTTAACAACACCGCCCGCTAATGAAATCATCTACGAAACTATTTTCTAACTAAACGTATCTGAGTTAAGTTGTTTAAACTTCTTAGCCCCTTCAGCTTTAAATGTTTTACTAACAGTTATGTTTTCAGCACTATCTGGAATAATAAGAAATTTACAAAGTACAGATTGCTATTATTTAAAATGGGACATCCAACCCGGCCTACCTGGGATAGAAAATATAAGTGAAAACCATTTATTTTTTTTATTGAAAACACTAACGTAAATTTTTACATTTAATAAGTTTTTAGATTGCCCTTCAAATGAAATTTTGAAATTTATTAAAAGCGGTAATTTCGTATTGACCTCGTGCCAGAAGTAAATAGCCGAAGAAATCGCAAAAAAATCGTTATCTACAGCATTTTTTTTAATTCTGATAATTTCAGCGGTTTTAAGCGCTTATTTCGATTATATGTCTGTTAAATTTGTATTTTATTCTGATAATTACAGCGGTTTTAAGCGCTTATTTCGATTATATGTCTGTTAAATTTGTATTTTATTTATACTATTTTATTTATTGCTTAATGAAGTTTTAATGTTGTTGAGGAATATTAGCTGGAGAGAAATTCAAACGGATTAATATTTTGTAAGCGTCTGCAAGCGGTAAAGATAGATTTTAAAAAAATCATGCTTGAAATTTAATTTAAATGCTATAATAAATGAGTAAATTGCGTTACAGTTTTCAAACAAATTGCATTAGAACGTAGATTTGTTTTCCTATATAAGATGTAAAAATTGAAAATTAGATGATTGGAAAAAAAAAAAAATGCAGAAGCAAAAATTGCAAAACCGAAATTTTATCGTCAAGTGTTGCCATTCTATAAATGAAGTCAGCGTTACAAACGGACACGTTTGTTCTTTCTAATATAGATAGCTATGCAGTTTAATATGTAATCTCAGGAAGTTGAATCAGAATAGGTCGGTAAAATTATTTAACTAAGAGTAATGAAAATAAATTATTATTTTGTTTTATATTTTCGTGCGAAACTTAAAAATTTGTGTTTAGTACTCTAACTTGAATACTAGTCTCATATCTCGTAGGTTTTCAATTTTCATATAATTAAATTAGTTTAGCTAAAACTCAATAAGAAAAACTAATGATATACAGAATGTATCTGAAATGAAAATTAGAACTGTAAAATGTGGTAAGATATGCCATTAAAAATAAAAAAAAAACAGTTTCGAAATTCAGTTATTTAAACAGAAAATATGGATATCTCACATCAAGCTGAATCCGGATTTTTCTTCATAACTGTAACAATAATGAAATATAATTTATGTAAATCTTCAACAGACTTACTTTTGTTTTTTAGAAATGATTTCACTAGAAGTACTAGAAACGACCATAATCCAAGTCAGAAAACACTGAGCTAGATTCTTCAAAATTTGAAAGGAGACTGAAAGAGCATATGGTGTCGCTAAGCAATTAAAAGAGAAATCCCTACACTCCCCTTTTTATCATGACATTTCAGAGCAAGCGAAGTTAGTTTGTTGAAGATATCTCTAAAATATATTCATTATTGTTACAGTTTTAGCAAAAATCTAGGTTCGATTTTTGGTGATGCTTCTCGTGTTTTGGATGGAATAATTAGATACAAATCTGGTTCCTATACAATTTGTTTTGCCGTTACATGTATTAATACACCTTACAATTCAGAGTATCCTATTCAGACACAGCCTGTTTAGTACACCAAAATAAAAAAAATTTAAAAGAGATAATCCTTTATAGTATCACTTGAAAGAAAAGTTTTTGTTATAAGGTTTACTAAATCCTAAGCTAAAATAAAATGACTCTCTTTGAACGAAATATGAAAGTTGAATTATTGCTTACCTAATGCTAAATCAGCGTGTACATGGATCATATTCAAACTTTTGTTTAAAGTTAAACACGTTCGATGGTTGCAGGACATCTGAAAAATCCATTTAAACAGAAAACAACACCATCGTGCGCTAGTTTTCATAAAACTATTCTACTTTGTGTCACTTGAGTATGACAAGTTAGTGAAAAATGTATAATTTATCTGCAATTCCCAAGAGTTGACAGAAATCGCATTTTGCTATTTTACTGAACTGATTTTCCCTATTGCATTCCTATGAGAAAAGAACTTTTCCCCTTAATTAGTAATGCGTCCTAATTTATTTTTCCTTTTAAAAGGTGCAGTGCTCGTTTGGCGAACTACATATGTACAATTTAAATGACAGATGTCAATTTAAAAAAAAAAGATATATTTCTTCAGAACCATCGGGAATAGCAGGAATTGCAGATCAACGGCTGGCAACCGCTTGTCTAAACAAATTAATGCAACAGTTAAAGTGTCAATTTATCACTGCATGCTAACTGATAATGCAAATAAATTAGCATGGTGTTGTATAATGTTTTCTAACGGCCTCAAAAGTAGAGTTAGATAACTTGATCAAGGCCAAGGAAAGACCTCCTTCAAAAAAATTAAATTTTAAATTTTGAAATAAATATTTTCTGCTATATTTTTTGCAGCAATAGTTTTCAATGTTCTTCTCAAAATAAAAGTAAATAATTTTCAACCATTTCAACTTCACTTGATATAAATTTTACATTATACACATAAAAGCATATTATGTCTTTTCGGTGATATATTTCAGTTTAGCGACAAAGTGCGGGGCAAATATATATTGAAATACATGCGGCTTCATTTCATTAAAAAAAAATTTAAAAAAGACGGTATTTGTGGTTAACCTTCTATAACTAGAGCTCCTATAATACAGGCTGAATCATACCGCCATTTAATAACCCAGCGGACCAAAAACCAAGCTAACACCGGTTAGCTTACCGTACTAGTGGACGGCGAGTGACAGTAACGGGGACGGCGAACACCTGCTCAGGCGGTTTCCTAATGCTGAGCTAGGTCACAATACGGCGGTTATTTTGGGCAACAGAATGGATATGCGTCAGCTCCCCTTATAGCCTTATCTATAACAAGGTCTACTGCCAAATGACGTGTTTGAAAAAATATGAGTATTTTTAAGATATATTTTTTAAGCAGGATTATTTTTTAAATTCTTAAAGATATTCGCATTCACTTTAAAGGACATTGTAGCCATGATGGCAACACTTTGATGTCGACAGAATTACGAAAGATTAATCGATTATTTTAAAAAAAAGAAAAAAAGAAAAAAAGATTTTTTTACACATGATCTTACTAGCCATGGACAATAAATTGCTAATTGATGCCACTTTTTCTCTAGTTACTTTACATTTCTCTAGCAAACAAAATTTTCTTGATGAAATAGAAGAAAAAAATCAAAGTTCAAAAATTATTTTAAAAGTAAAAATTTTATTTTTTAAAAAAGGTAAATTAAGCTACAGCTTTCAAAGAAATGTCAATTTTAGCATTTTTTTTTATTGGATGATGTAAGAATTGAAACTATGCAACATGTATAAATGAAAAAAAATGAGCGATAAAAGCGAAAGCGATAAAAGCGAAAGCGATAGTGCTGGTCGATTCCATCGTCATTATGGGTTCAGCGTACCACATTACTTTTTAAGATACATTTTTAATATTAAGTGGTATACGAATTTATTCTGACGAAGCTGTAGTGCGTTCAGATATAGAACTGAACTAAATAGAACTTTATTGCCAAAAAACAGTAATGTGTTTTTTTAGCTCAAAAAATTTTTTTAGTAAAAAAGACGCAAGGCAAAATCTATATGTTATTGTAAAAAATACAAAATTGTTTCATGAATGAATTATTTAACAACGTAAAGAATTGATAAATATTACGATAAATCATCACTAAAAATATTTAAGGAAAAAAAATATTTTAAACATTTGTTATTACTAAATCTTTAACAAGAATGATTTATATGATTTAAATCGAATTGTATCCAGATACAATATTATTATCCGTGTATGATTTTTTATTAATATCATATGTGTTCTGCAATTTTCGAAAAAAGTATTTTTGAAATTGTTTTCCGCAAATATTGTTAGTTTTCTATTAAAATGTTTTATTTATGCAAAGTATTTATGCAAAAACACGCTGTTGTAATAAGTATTTCATATAAAAAAACTGTTGGTTTAAATTTCTTTTTCAAATGCCTACCAGAGACCTACTGATCGGCTTTTCTCATAAGTATTTCTCATAATATTATTTTCACTCTTTTTTAATGTTTTTATTTAATCAAAATAATATTTTTTTCCCAAAATGTTCTCGATTTTCCTTTGCGTGCATTCCATATAACTACAACATAGTTACAATCTATGTGACTACAACACAGCTACAATTTATTTAACTGTAAAACTTCAGTATGGTGCAAACCTTACATTACATTAAAAAAATTATACAATTTTTATAATTGTACATTAAATGAAATTCAAAAAGTCGTAATATGAAATATTGAATAAAAAATTCAACAACAGTTTGAAACTTAATTCGAAGCATTGCAAGTTTTGCATATTTAATAATCGAAATAACCACATCTTATTGCATGAAAACAAGCAAAACATTTGAAGAAGGAGATAAAATACATCAGAAACGTGATTTAAATTAACTTTTTTTAATGTTGTTTTCTGAAAAAGAAGTAAACATTGAGATTAAATAGTTCATTATAATAATTATAATACATAAAATGTTTTTCTTATTCGTCTATTTTATTCTTTGTTAATTTCAAAGCATGAAAAACTTTCAAATATATACCTATATATTTTAAGGAAATGAAAACATATATTTTTTAAAAACCTGCTGTATACGTTCAAAATATATTCTTTCAATGGGCGGTTTTACAAAAAATTCATTCTTGCAAATCTAACCGAAACATATTTTAAACATTATAATCATCAATGTAACATTTATGAATCATATTATTGTACATTGTACTACATTTTTATATACCTAAAGATTACTGAGTGTGGAATTGCATTATATAATGATGATTTATGTAAGGAATAATATTTAATTATTTCAGCATCAATTAATGAATGTATTTTTTTATTTACACACACACACACACATATATATATATATATATATTACTATAATTCGATAAGGTAAAGCTCCATTTCGATGAATACTTAAGATGATTATATTAAATGAAGCTTATGCAGTCGCCGTTATGATATCTATTGTTCTTGGTCAAAAACACTAGCAATTTTCCAAATAAAGAAGAACAAATCTTCATTATAGAAAAAAAAATCTATTAGTTTCGACTAATGTACTACAGTTGATAAACATCAGCCACAATTCCTTCATATAGCTGTACATTTTCACCACTGAAACGTTAGTAGTTGATCATGTCATGCTTTCAGACGAAGTACATATACAAAACGATGTTATATTCACATTCGAATATTCCGGTGACTTGCTTCGAGACAGCAACGTAGTTTTTAAGACAACAAATGTCACGAAAAATCTGGACTCTGTTCTCATGTTCGATGTTAAATACCAAGGAGCGTTAGGTTATTTACGCCAATGCGGATATGTGGAACTGCCAATCATAGCTTTGAAGCGGGGAACAACTATATTTTAAGGTCGGAAGTATAATGTACTGACACGGTCCTTCCGGAAAAGCGCGCAAATAATAGATTTTTGGAATAAAATAAGAAAAAGAAACTGGTATAAAACATTTAACTTTAATAGTATAAATATCGGAGTTTTAAGATTGAGTAATAAAAAGGGCTTTAAGAGAAATGATTATGGGAAATGTATTTTAGAAAGATTTTGAAAGGGAATGAAACATTAAAATACGCATTTTAAATAGAAAGGAATTTAAATAAACGAAATAAATGGAATATTGTTTAAGATAGGAAATAATTTAATTAATTAGGACTGTAGAAAAAATTTAGAATGGAAATTTTATGGAATAAATTTAATGAAGGGCAGAAATTCAATTTTCATAATATATATATATATATGTGTGTGTGTGTGTGTGTATGTGCGCATAAAAAAAAACATTTAGATAAATTTAAAGAAAGCACTATAAAGAAATCTTAATATATTTGAAAATATAAACTTTAATGTTAAAATACGAGAATAATGTAAGTAGAATAAAACAAGTTTTGAAAACTTTTTCATCCGTAGCGCTGCTCAAAACATATTGTTCTAAAAAGTAATACAAATTAATTTAATTCAAAATGTATTTTGCATTTACTCCCTATATTTCAAAAATCCCGATAAATAAATATTTTTTTGCATTAAAAAGGATACTTTTAATTTATGCGATTTTGTACATTAAGTAACATACAAACATTTTAAACTGAAATAACAATAAGTATGGTTAAGAGGAAAATATTGACCAAAATGTTATTGAGATATCCATGAATGGCACGTACATTTGATAATGTTTGTGTTTGCATTTGCAAATTTGATATCTCATTAGCGTCATTATTAGAGGTTTCCCACCGAACCATGTGAGAGCATTTTAAAATATGTCATCTGAACATATCTAAATGGGATTTTAATGACATTTTGATTTGCTTGCAAACAACATTATTTCAGAAAAATATTAAATAGCGTGAAGTCAGTTTCATTTAAATAAACTTAAACTTACTAATAATGTTGATACTAACATTAAAAATGCAAAATCCGATAGTAATATGTATACTTTAATTTCACTAAAAATATTATTTTCTGAACATAAGGAATTTAGAGTAAGAATCCCTAAAAATATGTAAGCATTCTTGTTAAATAAATTTAAAGTAAAAATAGTTTTTTTTTAATACAATTTTTTATAAGCACACATTTTTTTAAATCTTGAAAATCACGACCAATTTAATGATTGCAATTCATGATTGTTCCAAAACCTTTCTGTCATAACACGGTAAATTGGCGTGAGTACAGAACCTGATTATAGAAAATTAACCTGATTAAGGATTCGCCGGGTTTTTTTATTTATTATTTTATTTTTTTACGCTTGGTACCAAGCGTAAGCTAGTGAACGCATTTTAAAAATATATAATTTTTGCTCTATTTCTTTTTTAGGATATGGCAACAGGAAAGGAAAAATCATTATTTAAAGTATCTTTTTGCCATTTCTAAATTGATTTCGCAACGTATAATCATAAAATAATTAATATGAAACTATTAAGTCATTCATTTGATGGTGCAAAAGAAGACTAGTCGTTGGGGGCCACCGTAATACTTACCCATCATGGATACGCATAATATAAAATACTAAAATAAAACATGTGTAAACTATTCATAAAATGCAATCAATACGAATAATATCGTAGCTTGATGACATTATAAACTTTAAATACTCTGTTACTGAATTGCGTAAAAGAAACATCCTTTTAACTCCAAAATTGATAATTATATTAATTAACGATTTTTATTCGTTGGATTAAGCGTCTCATATCCAATTAAAATATTTCTTTGAATTGAAATTAGAACGAAATACAGGGTCACGAAAAATCGAAGAGTGTGGCAAATATGATCACAAATATCTCGGCAACTAATTATCCGATCGACTTCATTTTTTTATGCAAAATTTATGTTTTTTTATTGTCTTCTATATTCACTCATTAAAATAAATAATTTCGAAAATTTTTATATAACTTTTATCATAACGAATATTTTGAATCTGAAAAAAAATAGTTCCGGATAATCGAGGTTACTGAAATTCAATAAGCTTCTTTCCATTTTTACATACTAAGTACATACCAAATTTCAAGTCTCTATCTCAATTTTTTCGGGAGATAGAGCGATTACAGAAACACACACAGACACACAGACGGCAATTTTGTTTTTCTAAAAATATGTTTTTCCGAATCTCAAGTGTCTGAAACGTGTAAATCCGTCATTTTTTTTTCGATTTTCAAAACGATTACAAGATATACCCTTTATTACGTATGATGGGTAAGTAAAAAAGAAAGCTCCAAAACATGGTTCATTTAATTTTTCAAAAGCTCTGAACATAATGAATCGCCAATAATGTTTCAACTTGTCAACATTTTATGGGCAATAAGTAATATCCAATTGGAACAAATAGTTCTAAGCTCTGTCAATATACTGCTTTAGAGCATGGTGGTATCGGCCTGATATTCAAGTGATTAGTAAACTGTCTGCAAGTCAACAAGTTTCAGATTCGAATCATGGGTCGAGCTTTGATATATTTTTTATGCCGGGTTCAACTTTATCTAATGTCCCATTGTCCTTATTTATTTTTTGAAAAACATAATTGTACCTACTTTATGGTTCAATGTTTTACCAGTTACTAGTTCAGCGTAAAGAAATGTCTGTGAATCTGAAGCACAATATGTTGTAACAAGATTTTATATCTGTTGGTGTCACATTATTTGGTACCATGTTTTTGTGAAATTATGAAAATAATTTTTAAAAGTATCCTCTATATTTCTTGGTGAATTTTAAAGTCAATTTGTAAGCTAAAATTAAATTTAAATGAAATTTTAAATGAATGAAAAATTTAAATGAAATTTTCTTAATGAAATTTTATTATACTTGTGTGAAGTAAACTATATTGCAGAACTAAGGTCGGTTGGGGTAATTATGAACATGGAGTAATTTGGAACAAGCGCCACGAAAGCTCGTGTGAGAATAGCTGATACTAAAGTATAAATCAAAAGCTTATATGTAAAATAAATGCATTTTAATTTTAAACCTTTAATTTAAATAATCTTCAAAATGCTCCCTTCTATTATAAAAAGTATTTGTTTCCTATTCTGCATTTTTAAGAGCAGTGATTGAAGTTGGACTTGTATTTTTACCATTTCAATTGTTAAATTGCACTTTTTTTATTTTTTTTATCACGTTCCTTATATATAATATGCCGAATATCATCCAGACTCTATAACTAAATACTATATTCCCATCTTCAACACATTAACAATGAAGAAAAAAAAATTCAATACAAATAATAGATATGTTATTGGTTTTTTTTTTCAGGAAATGGAAGCAATTGTGACGAATGAAGAATCTTTCATAATCCTAATCCAGAACTAAACAATCACTGCAATAAGGGTTCTTTCCGTGATCAGAGTGCTTTTATTGCAAATGAGACGAAATTTCTCAAGCCGTTTGGTTTATGCATATTAGGTAACCAATTTCACAGATTTGTAAATACAATATTTAGAGATCTTTTAAATGATGGCACGATTGTAGTGTATATTGGTGATTTCGTGGTACCATCACTTGACAAATAAGAGGGACTCATAAACGTACAGTAAGTATTTAAAATAGCATCTGAATATGGTCTAGAAATAAATCTAATGAAGTGTCATTTTTTATAACGTAAGATAGAATTCCTAGGCTATATCATTAAAAATGAAACAATAAAGCCGTCTGAAACTAAAACATTAGCATTTCAGACATTTCCGGAACCAAAAAGTGAAAAACAAATACAATTTTTTCTGGGATTAACAGGATATTTCTGTAAGTTTCTGATAAATTATACTAAGTAGATAAACCGTTGAGTGACATAAGGTAAAGCTAGGATAGTCTGCGCACAATTCAAAAGAATAGCAATAAACAATCTAAGTATTAATTTTTTGCTAAACTATCTATGAATAATTTTTACTTCATTTGTTTTTTATGCATTTCTATTACTATTTTGTTGTTATGTTGCAATTTAATAGAACGATCGTAATAAAACCAAGAAAGCTATTTTGCGCAATCTCTCCTTACAGGGTTGGTGTGATTGCGCACATGGGTAGGAGAGATTGTTACTAATAATAACTACAATTAAATTGTTAACAATAATAATTACACTTAAATGACATTGCTGTAAGGTTTTTGTGAACAAATATTATTGTATTGGGAGTGAATATTTCAACCTAATGCTTAAAGAATAAAAAAAAAATAATTTTAAAAACGATTAAAAATTTTTAATTATAGGAAAAAAAAGTAAAGAATCAGAAAAATCAAGTCCAGATAAGATTACAAAATAATATTAAGTTACTTGATAACACGTTTAACTTAAAATTAGTCCATTTTCATTTTTTTTCATGCAAATTTACCAATAAGCTGCGTAATCTCTCCTAGCATGAAAAATAATGGGAATAGCGCGCCATCTCTCCTAAGTAGCAGATGCGCAAACTCTCCAATTTCGGTAGAACAGATTGCGCGGCCTTTTATTTAAACATGGCCGCTACTAAAACGAACCGTTGATGTTCACATTGTTAGCCTAGATTAGTAGCTTATGAGAAATCGTTTAAGTTTAAAATATTTTGTACTATTGACATTGTATAGAAATTTGATGAGTAGCTTTGAAAATTCAAGCACTGACTTTGGGAAAATAAAACAAAATAGCAATACTTTATCTTAGACGCTCAAAGCAATCAACGTGCACTTTCAAGTAGACACTGCACGACTATTGTTGTACAACTACCTGGAGTCGCTGCGCTCTTCTTCTACTCCTTCCCCCCGAACCTCTATGTGCGCAATCTCACCGACCGCGCCATCTCTCCTGGCTTTACTTTATTACGAAAGGATAACCATTTCAAATTTGGACTTGAACAACGGAACTCATTAGAAAAGCTAAAATAATGTTTTCAGAAGAACCAGTATAACAACTTTTTAAGCAGTGAGCACAAGTTGAATTGCATACAGATGAGAACTGTCATGGATTTGGCGCAGTATTGTTACAACGGGCTGTAGACTGACAACTCCGAGTAAGAAGCTGTCTCCACAACATGAAAAATTCTGTAGTTATGAGCTCGAGATGTTATCAGTGACAGAGCCGTTAAAAAAATTTACAAATTATATAGTGGGGCATAAGTTCAAGATAGTAACACATTGTTGAGCTTTTGAAAATACTCTTGATAATAATGACTCAGCACCGAAGGTAGCGAGGTGGGGCCTTTTCATTGAAGAGTTTGAATACGAAATTCAGCATACGCTGGCAATAACATCGAATGTGTCCGACGAGGTTTAGCCATTTACTGTATACATCTACTCAGACGTGGCGTGTGACGAGTGCGAAGTGTGCGGTGCACGCAGATACTTTGGGCCAAGGTACTTTTGAAGTTTTATAAAGATTAACACATTTGGATAAATCAATCTGTAAACCTTTCATATGTTTAAATATCATCACTTTTTAATTGGTATTTTTGTCAATATTTCCAAATCAAAGAAAAAAACTCATCATATTGAATGGTTTTTATAAATTTATAAACTAGATATAATCTTTTTTATCAAACGTGTCATTTATCACCTGAATTTTAGGGACAATTCGTTAAAATTTATAAAAATGCAATATTATTATTTTTGATAATATTAATCGTAGCACCACCTTACCCTTGCTATACGTGTGTGTACATGGATGCTTAAACCTTACTATATTTAATTTATAAGCAATACCAGCTGAATCTCATGCGTTAGTTTCTTTTTTTCAGCCTTTGTCTTTGGACTTAAAATGTCTTAATTATTTTTTCTTCTACAGTTTTCTGTGTAATGCCTTCTCTTCACATTTATTGTTGTCCCTCATGGTCTCTTCTAATCATTATTACCATTTTCTCTGCGGTCTCATATCTCATCTCTAGTTGGTAAGCATTCCATAACTTTTGATAACATCTCGTTGTTAATTCTTTTGACATGCCCGTTTCATGTCAACCTCTTTTCGTCTACACAATTAATGATGTTATTTTCTATTTCCATAATTTTTTTTTCACTTCTGCAATTTGCCAAGCGGGATACTCTAGCAGCTATATTCCAGTAATTCCCCTCTGTAACAAGAAGTTTCATGTCTTTCGCTGCTTTTATAATCCATGTTTCGGTACCATAGATCATGAAACTTTGTATCTGAGCATTAAAAAGAGCTATTTTTTATTCAATTACATTTCTACACCAAAGTATAGTGTTTTAACTTCCTATAATTTACCAAGTTTCGGATATTTTTTTTCTATTTCTATATTGAATGATCTATTATTCTAAATTATTGAACACAGATATTTCAGATATTTGAATGCATGTACTGTTTTTATTTGATTACCATTGATAATCAAATTTCATGTTTCTACAGAAGACATGTATTCTGTTTTCTTGCAGTTAAATTTGAAACCCCATATTTCATATATTTTCACCATTATCGTTACCAAACTGGTGATTAAAGCATTGAATATTTCGAACAAATCATCGATATTCGGCACCCCCCCCCCTCCCGCTTAGACGACTGCAACCAAAATTGAATAACCTATCATGAGGATTCTAAATTTGATGTTTCGTTGAACTCTGCGTACTTTAATATGGAGTTATATGCATCATATAAATCAAACAAATCATCGTTTTTCGGCATCCTCTCTTGTGTAATTTTTTTCAAAAACTGATCAGCACAATGTCACAAAAGGATAAAAATACACATGAAATTTCATATTATTTAACGCAGTAGTGGGTGAGTTTGCGTCACATACATACATCCAGAGAGACTGACACATACACTGACTCACGGACAAACATTTTTTAAAAACTGTCAAATCATGTTCACGACCTTCTAAAATCCATCAATCCATCAAAAACGAAAGTCGAAAATTTTCACAAATCCAGTACATTTTTTTTGTATACATAGAAAAAAGTAAAAAATTCTGCTTCAAGAATGATTTCTTATTTAATTTTGATTGTAGATATAGTGCAGCCGAGCAATATCTGTAGGAACCCATGAACATTTTCAATAATAGTCAAAATACTTTTGACAAAACAATTTGATCAATCAGATAATACAGAGATTAAGAACTTCCCTCACATACTTAATACAAAAACTTTCTAATAAAATTACTTTTCCGAAAAGTAATTCTGTTAATAAAATGAATTACAGAAAGTTTAATTTTGGGGGAAAAGGCTGAACAGGCATTTACATTTGAGAATTACGTATTTAATTTGTCAGTATTACTTAAATATAGAATATCATTTTTAGCTGAACTAATAGACTAGTCATTATTTTTTTACTCGGTCATGAATTTTAATAATGTTTATGTACCTTTAATTTAATAAAATATTCGCAAATTTAAAAAATAAAACAGATAAACTAGGAAAAATTTTAAAACTTATCATAGCATTAAGAAAATTGAGTATTTAGTTAATATATTTTAGTCTATTCCACCAGGGAATCTCCTAATCTGATAATCGCTCTGCTAAGATCTCTAAGTTTTTCGACAATTTGAATTTTTATAAATCTGTTTCACTTATTTTTCTTTCTACTTCATTTGGTGATTTTTTTATTGATTTAAATATTCCTTTTATTTTTTTAAACATTCCTTCTTTTTAAATACTGTAAAAAATACAAAAGTTGCTGAAAGATTCAGAAAGCGCTTTCATTGAAGTATGTCCTGTCAAAAAAAAAATTAAAAAAATAAATAAAATACTTTAATTTTTTTTAATGAAGATTTTCAAGATTATTTAGTTTATTGTGAAACAAATATTCTCCTCTTTAGGACTCTGTACCTCCGAAGAAAATATTTCTCCATTGCAAGGATTTTAACATTCAAAATGTTTTTTTCAAAGAAATTTGAAAATTAAGAATAATACGAAAATATATTGTTTTATTAGTGAATTGAACATACTGTCGGTTTCACATCCATGTTCTCTGTATACATCACACACATCGTGTAGTTTATTTTCATTAAAATCTCATTATTATGGTAATTGGTTTTATGGTATATTGGAAAAGTGTGAACAAATTCTACTACTTTCAAATAATGAGAGCTTTAAGGAGAACAGGATCCGTGGGAAACCTTATAAAACCACAATAAAGCTGCTGTCTCACTCAATATTAATTATGTCATATTTCAATTATAATTAGTTTGTGGTGCTGTGAGATGTAATCAAGTACTTAAAATTGCTTGTTCTCAAATACCGATGATGTTGATAATTACCCCCCAAACATTATGGAGTGATTGTGTACATCTATTTTCGTATCCGGATGGTATACTAAAAAAATTATTAAGTTCATACACAACATTTCTTCAAAAAACAATCATACACACATTTTTCTACCACTAATTGACCCTCCCGTCGTTACCTGAGCCTGAGATAATAATCGTCACTGTGCCTTATATACTTTTATATTTTTTATGAGACAATCATTCCAAGCGAAGTTAATGTTGGGGGCCCCGCAGCATTCGGAAGAATAAAAATTCGAATTTGTATAATTTTATATTTTCAACGGAAACCTATCCAAACGAACTAAGAGACTGTTATAATGATTGCTGATTTAATTTCTGATATTTAGATATATTAATCTTTAGAAATTGAACCAAACTTCCTGTGGAAACTTAAAGTTTCAATTGTACAAGCAGTTATGACTTCAAATGAGGCTTAATGGGACCTATTATGGAACTAATTTTATATAACCCTAGAAAACAATGTTCATAATTACCCCATATCACAAAAAGGTTACAGTATGCTGTAATTAAGAACATTGTTCTGTATGTCCTTTAAAATGCTTTGGAGCAAAAACTTATCGACATTCTGCTAAAGTAATTGTAGATTAAAAATTATTGATTAAACGATTAAGAACAACGACTTACTTTGATCTTTCATAGAAGCGATGCATACACTGTAAAAAAATTCTCAGGTTACTAAAAAATTTTAGTATATTTGTATTCCACAGATTTTTTAGTAACCGGTACTAAAAATCGGTACAAAAAGACTAAAAATTTTTTTGTATTCTTACTCAGTTACAAGATAATCTGAAAGAATTACTAGAAAACAGCTAGCAACATTACTAGAAAACAGCTAGCAATGATTCCGATTTTTAGTACCGGTTACTAAAAAAATCTGTGAAATACAAATATACTAAAAATTTTTAATAATTTCCAAAAAATCTGTTAGAAAACTAAACTTTTTTTAGTAGATCGACCCATTTTTTTACAGTGTAATAATAGACACTACAAAACTGTTATCCGCTTTGAACAGTCAAGAAACTTAATAAGCGCGAGAAAGGGTGCCAACCATGAAGCACAAACGGCGGGAACGCTCTCACTTTGTTAGGAGGGATATTAAGAGGGTCAAATCTGTCAGGTAAATATATTCAACCGAGATTGTAGTTTATTTCTCTTTTTTTCCTGTAAACAATCATTTCAAAACACATTCCTTCTAGATTTTTGCTTTACCTTTAGGATTTTTTAATAACGTATCCAAATAAACTAAAAGAAAAATACGGTTTCATTTTAATAGTAAAATAAAAGTTTTGTTAAAAAAATGATAAATTGTCCAATACAAGATATATATGTATTAACAATAAATTAGCATAATTAACAGCAAAGAATGTAAAATAAGGTACTTTTAACGTGTGTAAGCGACGAAAGTCCAAATTCGATCTAAAACAAGGAAGCTGGGCCATCAATTTATTTTTATGTCAAAGTTTTTAATTTCTAAACATTGCACAATTTAAATTTTTACATCGAAAAAAAAGATAAACATGTGTACTTTGAAATTAATTTTTTTTTTTTTAATTGTATCTTAATTTACAGATTTTTTAGGGTTAAAAATAAATTTCAAGCATTATATTTGTTTAACGATTTCTATCTCGTGCAGATGGATTTCCGCTGATTAACTCGTTTGTTCGTTACTAATTAACTATACAGACCCTCCAAAATGTCTCATAACTTTTTCTTTTTGACCTTAGCCTAACGTCTCAAAGAATTTTGCAAACTGGCTGGCAAAATCCCGAATTATTAAAAAGATCGGATATGGGCCAGTCAAAGTACCACGAAATTGGTCAATACGCGAAATGGCCAATTTCGGGGCTTTATCCGTAATATATACAGACTCTTTCGGAACGACTGGGCAAATCTTTAAGGTGTGATAGAACATCCCCAAACAAGCTCAAAACATCACACAATGCATGGTCATAACTCAAGCAGTGAAGAGCTTTCTGATTGTGGAGAGAACCATGTTTCCTACACAATATCTAACACATGATTGCTGATTTTATTTATGTGAATAGTGTTACAAACTAAGATGCTAATATGGATGAAAATTAGAAGAAGAAATAAAGAAACCGCAAAGTAAATAGCTCAAGAGAGTTGGGAGCTGTATATTAAAAAAAAGATAAGATTTGCTTCAGAGAAGTTGAGGTTGAAATCAAACGCATTTGCAAAAGGGGTGGCAGACACATCTAAACAAGCTATTTTCGCAGTATAAAGTATGTGCGTTTCACAAGAGGCAACCGCTGGATGGCGCTGTCTTTAAACACACAAATTGTTGGTTTTTCGCACACATCGTCATTTCTACCGTGGATTGCAAAAGAATGTCTGGTTTTACCAATCATGGAAAGAAGGAAATGCATTTCATGCATAGTACTGCGCTTGTGAGTGCTCTGGAAGTCCTAATTTGGCAATACATAGGGTTCTCTCCACAATCAGAATTCCCCCTGTAGCGTTTCACTGCTGAGTTATGACCATGCATTGTATGTATTTTGAGCTTGTCTAGACGTGTTTTATACCCACTTAAAGTTTCGCACAGGAGTTCCGAATCACCCTGTATAAATTGTTCAGTATTTGTTTCCGGCTGATATTCCATAACAAAATTAACACTTCATCCTTAAATAAATAGCATAATAAAATAAAACACGAATTTAAGAGATAGGTAATCGAACTACGTACTTAAAAGTTGAAATGATCGAATCAAAATGGTTGCTAAATGTGTATCAAGACTTCGAAGCAAGTATTGCTCATGAAGTAGCAGAATCTTTCGTGTCTTCTTCGGCTATTACCCTCTGGCATGCAGCTAATGTGAAAGTATTGCTTTTAATAAATTTCGAAATATTATTTGATTACATACAGTGCATGTAAAAACTTTAAGGGCAGCAAAACATTTTAATGCTTTTGATAAATTTCAAATCAGATGAAAAATGTTAACTATAATGTGTATCATAAAGTTGAAAAGCTAATATAAAAGTCGATAAAATTTATCTATAAGTATTTTATTACGGAAATAAAATAAATATACAAAAAAACACAATTACGCTTTTGTAAAAACTTAGGGCAGCAAAATAAAAACAATACAGTAATGATGAAACGAATACTTTATATGTTGTGCACCCACCATTGATCTTGCTGACCGCAAATAGTCTATCTTTCGTGGGTTTATTAAATTTTTGTACAGTTCGAGACTAGTTTTGTACCATTCATGTTGAATCTTAGATCTAAGTTCTGAATCTGAAGAAAAATGCCTTCCATTTTTGGTACAGTTCGAGACTAGTTTTGTACCATTCATGTTGAATCATAGATCTAAGTTCTGAATCTGAATAAAAATGCCTTCCATTTTTGTAAACTCCTCTTACTAGATCTCCCCGCAAATTCTCTATAAGAGATAGAACAGGACGTCTTGGTGGCCGTTGCAAAACTTTAATATTTTTCTTCTGGAACTAGAGTTTTGTCTTATAGCTTGTGTGGATACGCGCCTTATCTTGATGATAAGTTTATTTTTTTTCACCTGCTATAACTATTGCAACAAGTGCAAGATTGTCTGAAAGATTTTTTAGATATGATTTGAAGTAACTTTTTCTGATAGAAATGCAGATGTGACCATGATGTTAAACGAAAAACAACCTCATGTCTTAATGCATCTGACACCTAATTGATGTATTAAGGAAATTTATTTTTCTTTTCAAAAATCATGCCCATAACACTTACAGCCATCAGAACCATCTTAGTCGCAATGTTCTCATCGGAAAAAATAACCTGCAACCCTTTGAAGTCAAAATCACCAATTGTCTTACACAGGCGCACTGTAAAGGCTGGTATTTGTGTCTATTCAGTACAGAGAGAGTTTATACAATTTTACTGTGTATTGGAAATTACCAGATCGAGTAAATGTGCTGCAGATTGTTTTCTTGCACGCATTGAACCCAGTTATTCGTAATATTTCTTTACTTCAGTATTTTCCATTTAATACTAAATTTAAAAGTATCCTTTCATTTCTGGGGGGGGGGGGAGGATTTGGCTTTCTTCCAGCGTTTTCCCCCCACTTTAAAGCTTTTAACTTTAGAAACTTGTTGATGACGGTTTTAGGTCTTCCTATCTTTTTTTGCAATAGACAGACAACTGATTCCAGAAAATACAAAAGATTCAACAACAAAATTTTCATATTCAATTAGTTTACTTGCTTTTAGCATTATTATAAAATTAAGAAAACTCTTAATAGAAAACATCATCAAAGTCAGTATGACAAGAGTTTTAAACATGCAAATGAATAATAGTTATACGTAACATTTCTATCAGAAAAATAGTGGTTTCCTTAAAGTTTTTACACAGGTGAAAACAGTGTTTATTTTCATAATTATTATTTTCTCGCAATAAAAAGCTCACAAACACATTTTGTTGACGTATTTCAACTCGATGATCAGCATTCAATTCCCATTTCAATTACTCATTCCTGACAATACAAAAGATTCAACAACACCATTTTCATATTCAATTAGTTTAATTGCTTTTAGCATTATTATAAAATTAAGAAAACTCTTAATAGAAAACATCATCAAGCTCACTATGACAAGAGTTTTAAACATGAAAATGAATAATAGTTATACGTAACATTTCTATCAGAAAAATAGTTGTTTCCTTAATTTTTTTTTACACAGGCGAAAGCAGCGTTTATTTGCAACTCGATGATCAACATTCAATTCCCATTTCAAATACTCATTTTAAATTTATCAAAATATTTACAATTTTTTGCTGTTCTTAAAGTTTTACACGCACTGTAATTTATAAATTCCATTTAAAAATACTTTTTGGTGGTGTTAGTGGGCAATCTAAAAATATATATTAAAAATTAAAAAAATATTTTAGATTTTTTAATAAAAACACGGTTCTTAACCATGTTCTCTACATCGGGCACTATGTTCTGTAATTTAGAAAGCCTGGGTTAGATTTTGTGATCTTTTTTTTTTTTAAAAAAAAAGAAAAATATTGTATATTTTTTAATTTGTCGTGTAAAGAACTGGCTCAGTGTTCTGCATAGATCACTTCAGTTGCATGCTCTAAGTGGCAGCATAGCTTGCACACTCCTGTTAGAGGCATGTCGAGTTTAGTTCTCTCAATAGACTAATTTTCTTCTTAGCTAACAGTGTATTACGATTTTGAAAATGTCTGAGCTTATTAAAAGTCTTTAGTAATCTGTTTTACAACATGACTACACATATTCGGTAAAATAGGAACTTTCTTAATAAAGTATACTTTTTACACATGTGAAATAATTGCACAATTTTAGAATATAATTAAGTGTAAACTATTGTGGAATAATTACATATATTTTACCGTTAGTGTGACAAATTCCTAGTAGTGTTTCTTAACTCACATTTGTATTAAACATTCTTAGCTAGATATAATCTTTCATCAGAATATAAAATAGACAGAACATGCTAATATACATACGATATGCATAAAAAAATCATTCATAAAAGACATGCAAGATACATACAAAAACTTACCCAAATATACATTAATATGTATATAGAAGTATATATATATACATGCGTATATTTCCAGGTAAGTTTTATTTATTAAGATTTTTTTCTATATATATATATAGATATTATAATTATATATATATATATATATATATATATAAATTAATATATATATATATATATATATATATATATATTAATTTTATATAACAATTAATGTAAAATATGATTGCGTGCCATCTTTATATTCGGTTTTTAAATGTTCGATATCTAGATGTTTGGTCATTTTTGGTCATTTTTGTTATACGAACTTATAACTTATTTTTTTTTTATTTCACAGGCATAGTATATATCTAAATTTTCGTTTTTTGCTTACTTTTAAATATCTTTTGTTTCATATGGTATAAATAAAACTTTCTGAACTTGCACGAATATTTATTTTATATATAAAGGTGCTTTTGCTCAAAAATGTAATAGGATGAAATATTTCCTATTGTATTTAGTTCTTAAAATCTCTTAAATTGTATTTCTTCAATAAATCACAAGTAAAGCATTTTCTAAATTTATATTCTTTTGGATATTGATAGTTTTGAGGTTAAAAATTTCTCAACATTTCAAGGAAAATAGATGATAGTAATCACGAGAACTTCGCAAGAAAATGGTTTAGCCGTAAATTTACTCTAGAAAAGTATTTACTATTTTTTTCCATTTTTTCACTTGTTTATTTATTTTTTAGTTTTGTTCTCTTAAGAAGTATTTTCTGTGTGTATTTAATTGTACTTTTAATTAAATTTGCCCCATATAAAAAACATTTACAATCTATATTTACATTATAAAATTACTAAAATACGATTTGAGATTTTTTAAGTGCAAAATCACGCATTTTTTTGTAGATTTGTATACGTGTGTCATGACCGTGTTATATTACGTAAGTAATAATACGGAAATTGTTACGATTTTATTGTTAAACTAGCTGACCCGCCCGACGTTGCCCAGTCCCAGCTAAAAATGAACTGCAGAAAATCTGCAAAAAAATGCAGTTGGAAAACTGCGCTGATTTTACCAATTCAACTACAGAATTTTAGTTAGTTTTCAATACAAAAAAGTATAAAGCTACCTATTGCAGCCGTTGGGAGGAAAACAATTCCGGAAAATTTCGATATATTTTCACCGATCATGACCCCCAGACACCAAAACCACCCTCCGTTAAAATGTTGATTTATATATATAGATATATCCATATATATATATATATATATATATATATCTGATCTATGTCATACGATAACGCTCGTATTTATAAGTTAATTTACATGAAACTAATTGTGTGTATTAAGCTCACCAATGCCTCGACCGAGTTCGTTGGCCAGCTTGGTCCGCCATCTTGTTTCAAGATGGCGGCAACTGAAAATTTAAAAAAATAAAATAAATATACAAAAAAGTTAAAAATTCAAATTTATTTTTTAATTAAGTGAATATCAAGAAAATGATTACAGCAATGAAAGATTAGTGAGTTTTAGTGAACGCGATTTTTCGCAAATTATTTTCTTTCATTGTTGTAACAATTTTCCTATAAAACTATATATTCATATACGTTAGCGCCAAATTCTCGCCAAACATGGCGACATTTGGCGAAATATTGCCAAATTTGGCGACCAAAATAAGTTTTCATAAATGATGCCAATTTGGCTATAGCTCAATAATTTGGCGAATTTCTTATTCAAATTCAGTATTAACGAATCTTTTGTAAACGGTTTCTTTGCATTTTAGCTTGCTGTTTTCGAGTAACATTAGCTAAAATTTTAAAGCGAAAATATAAGAAAGCTACCTTTTCCTCCCGGTACAGGCCGGAAGGACTTTTTGAGTTCCATTCAACAATAAAATTACAGGAGTTTATGAACTACAGTAGCTTTGCAAAATTTTAATTTTATTTCTCTTTTTTTAGTGTGTCATCTATGAGCCATCTTAGAATATTTATTTGTTAGAATTTTAAAAGAATATTTCCCCCTCTTACCTGGATCACATTCGAACTGACGATCTTAAGTTTGGAAATCGAGCGTCTTACCCACTCGATATTCGAGTATTGGTGATTAGTGCATTGCATGTTATCATATAGGGAGGGTGGTCAGATAACCTGTAATTTTTTCGTAGGTAAATAATTTGACGGTGTGAAAGATGGGATTTGGAGTTGAATTTTTTGAAAGCTTTATGCTTGTGTGCTTCAAAATTAATTTATTATTTAAATGTGTGGAAAAAATATCTAAGCAAACTCGCGGATGACAAAATGCTATATTAAGCTAAATGTTGGAAACCGAATTCCTTTTACGAATGCCAAAAAATCGTCGCGGATCGCCAACAGATGGTACGAAATGCATTGAAAATCACAAAAACGACAAAAATTGTGCAGGACAAAATTGACTATAGTAAGCTAAAAATTTTAAACGGAATTATTTTTCAAATGTCAAACAATTGCAACGGATCGTGAAATAATGCTAAAAATTGCATCTAAATTCGGAAAAATATAAAAAAACGCAGAGAACGCAAAAATTCGCATTAGAATTCACGGAGGACAGATTTTTCTATAATTGGTTAAATGCTTGAAATAGAACTCATCTCAAAAAATCGCCGAGGATCGCAAAAATTCACATTGAAAATTGCATTAAACATCGCTAATAATTCAAAAGAACACATTTTACTATATAAGGTTAAAAGTTTGAAACAAATTTCCTTTTCAGTACGTCAGAAAATCGCCGCGGGACGCAAAAAGAGCTACAACACTTACGAAATTTACTATAGTTACAGAACGAAATTTACTATAATTAACAACGATTACTAATATCATCTGATGATGATCATCTAATGATTAATGCTGTATTTGAATTTTGCTGATAATGTCGTTGATAGTGTAACAAACTTTGAATTTTCCAGTGCTAACTTCTAATTTCAATATTATGTTTGGATTACTTGGTTAATTTTACCTTAGGATACCAAACGGGAAGTTATTCGCTCCAATAGTTTAGGCAATAGGCAGGTTTAAAGTTTGGAGCTCCTAATGTTAAATAAATTTTTAACCCATGCAAAACAGATTGCAACGCTTTTTAAGCTTAACTCGAAACCTATTTAGAAATATTAATGATATGTCCGGAAAAACGATGTTTATATTAAAAAATACATTTATTGTGCTTTTGTATAAATATTAAAATTATCTCAGCAAATCAATATATTCCAATAGAATCCTTAAGAATCAGTTGCGCGAGAGCTCAAAATGTAGACAACGCTAAAGTCACACAGAAGATAACGTTATCTTCTTTTAGCCACGTTTGTCAGTCAGAGCCTCATTCATCCGGTGTAAAAATGAAAAGTTCATACTTATTAAAGTACTAGCTGTTACCCGTGACTTCGTTCACGTATCATTAAAAGAAGAATAAATGCATTAATTAAGCAAAATATTTCACTCCCGATAGTTAGAAACGTAAATAATTAACTAACACTTTATCACATTCCATAGGAGACAATACAGTATTTCCATGTTATAGAGGCCTTGACATAACTAAGTTTTAAAAAAGTGAAATTTTGTGACAAATAATCACGAAAAGGAAACTGCAACCAATGAAAAAAGGCGGGCCAAAAAAAATCGTGGTAATCGGCGAATTATATAAAAACATATGTCAAGTTTACCTGGTAAATCATTTTACTTTTAACGCCTTTGTGAAACGTTTTAATAGCAATCCTTCAAAGATAATGGAAATAGTATATTATGTTTCATTAAATTCAATTCTTGTGAATACGGAGCAATTATTGTAGACCAAAATGCAAGGAGCTTAAATTTGCCTCCTTGATTTAATCTATAACTGAAAAAAAAATCTTTATTTCTAAATGAAAATATGTTGGCAGACGATTTTTGTTCTCCAGAACAAATTGATTCATGAAGTTTGAATATGTGAAAATACGTTTTTATTTTTCAAAAATTTTACTCTAATCAATTTTTTTTTCTTTCACCATCTATTCAAATTGAAAATAAATTCCTTTTTTTTTTCAGTTTTAATGAGAAAAAATACATTAATCCGTTTTATTTCTTCTTTTTTATCCACAAAAATGGAATAATTTAGTTGCCATTTTTAGAGAAACTTCGTTAAAATTTACAATAAAAATAAAAATAAAAATAAAAATAATAATAATATCTCGGAACTTAAATATTTTTTTTTAAATTCTGAGAGTTTATGACATTTTCGGATGAATGACAACCGGTGTTAAGTAAATCGCGTTGCGTTCGATAATCTGAAAAGAGTAGTTGCGAAATACAAACAGGCGGTCAGATTTTAATATAATAGATTCGTATTTATTTTTCTTTTCCTAATAACCATGGCGTGGTTTTTGGCAAAAAACTCTCATCTGTATGTAACGGATATTCATCCTTAAAAATCGGTATAGATAAAAAAAACATTTCAATTTTTCGTTTTAAATATGTCGTGAAATTAATCTACTTTCTATACTTACTGATCCTTTGTATTATTAACGCACGGAATTAATTCCCGCGCCTTGTAAAACACATTTAAAAATTCCCGTTTTATTTTAAATATAACGTCACATTTTCCTCAGATAAATCTCTTTTTAATGTCATAATTCTTGTTAATTTTCTTTTTCTGGCAATCAGGACGTACATTTCAGCGGAAACTCACATTTGTATGTAACTGGTACTCAAGCTAATTATTAATCAGTATCGATAAAAAATATTTCAGTTTTTCATCTTAAATATTACGTCCATTATCTATCTACTTTCATTATACATTGATATTCATGCTCCTTGTATTATTACGACTATTTGAAAATACATGTTTTATTTATGACGTCATATTTGTCCAAGCCGAGGAGGATCCTTTTCATAGTTCCATGGTCCAAGCGAAATCTATTTTTAAGAATATAATTATTGTTCATTTTTCCTTCTAATTATAACGCAGTTTTTTGACAGAAAAATATCTTTTTAATGTAACCGATATTCATTCTTCATGTATAATAACAAATACTCCAAATTTTTGTTTCAAACATCACGGAAATTCATTTTCTTTTGAATTCTTTTACATTTTCATTTTTCACGTGAAAATCGTTCAATTGAAAATTAATTGTTGAGGAAAAATTATTTTTCCGTGTTTTTATTTATTGGCAACGATCAAAGCCCTAGCAACGATAAAGTAAAATGGTTAAATTTTATGGGAAAATGTCCATTTATTCTCTATGAAAATAACGAAATTTTGAATTATTAAAAAACATATTTTAATAAAATGAACAAAACCCGGCCTATGTTCATTTGAAGGTTATAATCAACGTATATGCAAAAATACAGGATCATTAAATGCTCCATTTTGACGCTGGCTTCAGCCTAACATTTGCACACAATCAGATTTATAATATTATTAGGATTGTAGAAATGGTTTTGAAAAGTAAATTCCACATAATGTTTTTAATTTCAATAAGAGTATTTCATTTTCATAAAAATATGTATCACAAATATATAATAAGGTGTGTGTTCCTAATATGGCCATGCTAAAGTTTAGGAATTTTCCCTGATGACACTTAAAAAAATTAAAACCGTTTTATTTTTTTAATGTTCTCACGTTAATGCACTTTCATAAAAAAAACACTGCATTCTTCATGAAAATTGTTTTACTAGTCCAAAAAAACAGAATTCCAAAAGTCTATGTAAAAGAACATTTGCACGTGATATGGCCACCATTGTTCTATGTTTCGCAAATCGTGATTTTCTTCAATTTAAAAATGATATTGTACTAAATTAAATAGTTTTGGAGTAAAACAGATAAACATGATGTTCAATAATTCTTTTTGTTATTCTAGGGGATTTGAAACAGGATTTTTCATCAAAAATGAAGTTGCTTACAAAATTGACATTACTATTTAAGATTTCAATTAGATAAAAATGTAAAATCCTTGCCACTTGATGTGTCGACCTGGATGCCCATATCCGGAGCAGATCAGCTTTCTTAAAAATTGTTTGATTTTGAACAACTCGTAAAATATACACCATCAATGACAGCACCAATTGATAGAACATTAAAACTTGATCAGAGTATGATGATATTCATAAAAAATTTCGTTAACGTGCAAAAAAAGAGACTAATCACATGAAAGCAAGAAGAGATCACACCAAAAGCATAAATTAGGAAATTGGCGTCAAATTCCACAATCTAGCTGAATGGCAAGTAATCACATGATATACTAGGAGGCTCCTTCGCGGTATGCCCAGCCATTTAGTGAATTCTTTGGTTAGCTAACGTATAATAGGGGGATGGCCATATCAGGAACATGGCCATAACAAAAGAACCTACCTTATTTACTAAAATTGACATTACTATTTCAGTTTTCATTTAGATAAAAATGTAAAATCTTGCACTTGATGTGTCCACCTGGATGTCCATATCCGGAGCAGGTCAGCTTTCTTAAAAATCGTATGATTTTGAGCAACTCATAAAATATACACCATCAATGACAACACTAATTGATAGAACATTAAAACTTGATCAGAGTATGATGATATTCATAAAATAATCGTTTAAAAATGTGCATAAAAGAGAAGACTTATCACATGAAAACAAGAAGAGATCACACCAAAAGCATAAATTAGGAATTTGGCGTCAAATTCCACAATCTAGCTGAATGGCAAATAATCACATGATACACTAGGAGGCTCCTTCGCAGTATGCCCATGCTATTTAGTGAATTTTTTGGTTAGCTAACGTATAATAGGGGGATGACCATATCAGGAACATGGCCATAACAAAGGAACCTACCTTATTTCTTTTATTATACATATTACATTTATGGTATTTGGAAATACATAAATTCCAATATTTTTATGGCCCAAACAGAAACTTAAAACAATAAAAAATAATTTTTTTTTTTTTTTTTTTTTTTTTTTTTTTTTTTTTTTTTACGTTAAGTGATTTCCGAGTTTCATTCCTTATTTTTACACATAATTTTCTTCAGAATATTTAAATTTAAAAAAATCTAACATAATTTGTCAATCTTTGTAAAAAAAAAAACTTTGTTAGGAAAAAAGACATGTATTCATAAATTACTATAACTTTTATTTTGTCATCCTTGAAAAAATTGCATAAAAAAAACCTGAATTGCATGCATTTGTAAAACAATCCTCTAATTGTACAAATTGTATTCTCTAATTATTTTGTAAAAAGGTCATTGAGCGTATTTTGAGGAAATATTGTAAGAGGGTAACTTACACTTTAATGAAATGTTCAAAAAGTATATATTGTAAACCTTTTCAATAAAAGCACTTCAGACGAATTCATTTCGAAACATTAATATATTTTGCAATTAGTACTGTTTCTAATTAGAAAGCAAGATTTCTTTTAATATGTTTTAAGAAGAATAAAGCTATATTTTTATCTTTGCTGAAATTTAATGACCGTATAAATAATAGCATATCAATCTTAGAAAGGTTAGTAGCGAACGATATACAACTGCTTACATTTAAAAATAATAACTTTTATTGAAAGTAAAATCAATATTTCTGGATAAACTAAATGAATAATTAAAAAAAAAGAAATCGTGAGTCCGTTGACACATATTGACAGTTTTCACGAAAGGCAGTGAGTTTTCATAGTTATAAGAAAAAAATATATCTTCCTCTATTCATTATAACCTAATTACATGGTATACAGGAGTTTCCGTGCTATTTCAAGATTCATCATGTAAATGCTATAGTTATAGCTCGGATGAATGAAATTAGCGCTGCAGTTCACAGCCTTTCCAACAAATAAGAGTGAGATATCGTCGGGATAGCTCAGTAGGAAGAGTGTTGGTACGGCAAACCAAAGTACCCAGGTTCGAGTCCTGGTCCCGGCATATTTTCGCTCTGTTGGAAAAATTCTCAACAATGATACTCCAACCATTGGATATAATTTACCTAAGAACTTTTATTTTGTTTATTTTTATTTTATTTTTATTTTTATTTATTTATTTATTATTTTTTCCCCTTCCTATTATATTGTTTTTATTTTACTCTTCTGTGATTGGCTGTTGATTTCTACTTTCCTATTGGCTGTTGCTTCAGTTTGTTTCTTCTCCCTTATCTCTCATTTCAGTCTTGCTGCAGCTTTCATAGTAGAAGCACGTCTTTTTGCGCCTGACGAAGAAAGACTCAGATCTTTCGAAAGGTCTAGCGCATTTTAAAGTTTTTGATGGGGCTTTATGAAGATATTTTAGTTCTTATTGTTTCACACCAGTTTCAACTTATTTTATTTTATTTTATTTTATAATTTACCTAGTTGAATATACTTTCCTCTATTCATTATGACCTAATTACATGGCATACAGGAGTTTCCGTGCTATTTCAAGATTCATCATGTAAATGCTATAGTTATAGCTCAGATGAATGAAACTAGCTCTGCAGTTCACAGCCTTGTCCAACAAATAACAGTGAGATATGCCAATCCAGGATATCGTCGGAATAGCTCAGTAGGGAGAGCGTTGGTACGACAAACCAAAGTACCCGGTTCGAGTCCTGGTCCCGGCATATTTTCGCTCTGTTGGGAAAAATCTGAACTATGATACTTCAACCATTGGATATAATTTACCTAGTTCAATATACTTTCCTCTATTCATTAAGAATAAATCTTTTAGATTTCTGGCAAAAGAACTCAGTTTAGAAGTCCTCTGTTCAAATAGAAACTTTCTCAAATAAATGCAGTTAATTGTGTTGGTAACAAAGTAACTGATCATCAAAAGTTCTTAAATGGGGCACACACCATCACTTTTAGAGTTGTTTTCTTTACAACGTCTTCACAATTTTCATTTCCTGAGAATATTTCTCAGCCACTTTAGGTGAGGTGTCTGATCTGTTATCAGAGTTCCTAATTTTGAACTTTCCCTGCTCAAACCTGAGCAGTTATGCTTTTCAAAACTTCTTTGGAAAACATCCAGCTCCAAAACCGAGCTGTTACTCATTTCCAAACCTTTGACCTTTGATTACCTGACTCTCTCAGATCACACCATTCTCTTTTCACAATTAAATTCATGAGGGATTTCACACATCCTATCCGAAGGTAAGAAAATGATGTCATTCTCAAACTACATCACCATTGGTTGAAGAAGGGGGAGAAATTAGTATCCGTCATACCGGAGCAAGTTTCACTTTCGGATGGTGCTCTCAAAGTGATACTTTTTTCAGTTATACGTTTAAGCAATATACGTATAATACGTCAATATAAAATCCGTATACCTTAAACTATACGCTTAAACGTATTCGGGTACGTGTAAGCGTATATCGGTTAAACGTATAATTTATGTATACGCATAATTTAAATATACGTATATTTCAAGTATATGTATATTTGAAAAAAGGAATTACTTTTAATACCATTGGACCTCATCAGTCTACATGTGAACGGATAACAAGCTAGAAATGGTGGCGTGACCATAGCAAACTGCATAATATGTGTTTAGGTGCGTTCTTAATTATATAAATACGTAACACCTGTAGTCGTCGACTGGTTCATTTGTCTGTCCGCCTGTCCGTCCGTCTGCATATAACAGCGCAAAAACTACCCAAGCGAATGGTTTGAAATTTAATATATATTATAGTTGCAGAATTTTGTCGACTCATTTCAAAATTTAAGAAAATCGAATCAAAACATTAAAAGATATTACTAACCGTTTTCTGTATTCTATTATAGTCTATCGTACGTAATCTATATATTAAAAACGTAAGTCGTGTGACTCAGGTAAACAAATACGGGCAAACCACTTCCTTTTTTCATATGCCAGGCGGCAATTTTTTTTAAAATTATTTTTTCGAATTAAATTGCAGAAAAGTTGCATTTCTAGAAAAATCGTTCAAAAAAATTTATTGCTTGAGAGATGAGTTACATTAAAAAATGTATAGATTCTGAGATAACTTCAGTGAAAATTATGTTAACAGACAGAGTAACTGGATATCTCAATCCCTTAGATTAAATAAACACAGGATATTCGTTCATTATGAGTCATAAAATTATTAAACCGTGGAGTTAATCATGCGCAAAGCAAGATCTCCATGGGGAATTTTACAGTGCTGTATGTTGTAGAAAAAAATCGCATTTGTAAACGTGGCATATATGTAATAAGAAAAAATGGCATGCTCATTCAGCTCATAAGGATGATTTATTTACATTGTGAAACTTGTTATAGTACGAACGCACCTCATATGTCCCGTTTCACGTACAATTTCCAACTTTTTTTTCATATAATTCATTCATTTTTAAAGCAATTCAGACGATTTTCTAATTTTATCATTCGCTCAAATGAAAATGACACAATTGAAGAGTTGATTGTGGTTGCTACATTTTTTGCTATGCGATGTTTTAAATGAATCCAAGCGGTTTGAAAATCTATAAAATATTTTCTCGGACAATAGCTAATCTCTGTATAATATTTTACGGAATTTTGAGCATATTTTCAAAAAGTATAAAACATTTTTCTTTATCATTTTTACAATTTCAAAATAATACGTATGTCTGTTCTATTTTTTTTTTATGTGTTTTTATTGAACGGTTGTATTGCAACTGAATTTCATAGAATATCAGAAAGAGAAAATAAAATAAAATCCGGATAATTTGACATTCTTAGAAATTAGATTTTCTGAATCTTTGGAAAATCTTATATGCCTTGAAATATACAAATAATCCAACATTATTAATTGCGGGTTTCTGGATTTTGTATATTGGTTGAAGTCAGCTGAAAATTAAAATTGTGAGGCCCTTAATCTGGAGGTTTACTGTTATTAATCTATACTAATTTTATAAAGAAGTAACGTTTGTCTGTTTGTTTGTTTGTAAGGGGTAATCTCTGGAACTACCAAACCGATTTCAAAAGTAATGTTGGCGAATTGATGCCGACAGTCCCTGCTCCAATATTGGCTATATTTTATGTTGGTGCCTCTACCCTGAAGAGATGCAAGACCGAAAAGCTTTCTAAAATATAAAATAAAAATTACATCCTCCAGAATGATAAAAACATTAAATATATTTTAATGTCAAATCATATTAGAAGATACATATTTATATTTATTCTATTATAACATGTTAGAATCTAATAAAATAAGTTGAAACTGGTGTGAAACACTAAGAACTAAAATAACTTCTTAAAACACCATAAAAACTTTTAAAATGCGCATTTTTAAAGTTTTTATGGTGTTTTAAGAAGTTATTTTAGTTCTTATGTTAGAATCTCTCACCGGTACAAATTCACAGTAAGACAGCTCGATGGAAATTAGATATTCAAAAGGTAAGTGACAAAACAAAGTATATTTATTTGATTTATCATCGTACATTTCTAGTATTTATAATTTAAAATAAATAAATAAAGTAGCAACAATACAATTAGAGTGACAGTTAGAGCTGTTTATCGCTTCATAGTATCTAAATATAAGAGTACATGATGTAAGGGGCTACATATAATTGGCCATCTACTAAATCTTAGCCAATTTATTAGCTTTCTTTCACCGTGTTTCAGTTTCGAACAAGTTGTTCGTATAAATGTGTTAACGCAAGAACTGCTGAACATTGTTACCATTTATTTCGACTGATCTATCAAGTTCGCATACAAACCGTTTTAAAGAAGATGTAGAACTCAGCAGAGTTACACTAGTTTCACGAAATTGCGACCGTGGAGTACTACCGTAGGGCATTTATAAACGCGCCATTTGAACATTTTCTGGTACGGATTAAAATAGAAAATAATTTGCTTGTGTATTAGATATAGTGACGAATCTTGACTAAATTTCGCTCGTGGCAAGGGAGTTGACAGCCGCTCCCCACTTCACGAATATATTAAAAGTTCACATGAGTAAATAATTGCTTAAGGTTGTTAAAGCAAAACAAACGGTTCACACAAATGCATTTTTATGCACAGGTTCTGTTCTATAATATGACATATTATGTATAAGCTTTAATGCTATTTTTATTACTGTAACATAAATAAATAAAGAATTTACAAATTACAAAATATGTGTCGCAGATATCTGTTAATTAAACATTTACTTTACGAGCTTTATTTTATGCGGAAATTTCTAGCATAAGAGAGTTTACGAGCTAACTCATGGTCACTATCAATGTACTGACATTTTTAAATCGGTGTCCAAAATTTCTTTGGATAAGCATCCTTAAGCCTATAAGCTTGTGCAAGTCTATAAATGAATTTTGAAGCTTTATTTCCTTTTTAATCTCCCTCTAATGCCTTATATTTGAAGCTTTTGACATTTTGCAAATGTTTGCTAACTGTTAATTATTCAGTTTGTACAAGTAACTTTTGTTGACAGATTTTGGAAAAGATTCTCATGGAAAAATCACGCCAAGAAGATTTTGAATGGCTTCTAATCTGTTTCTTAAGTTTAGGAAGATTTTGTCCGCCACTTTATTATTTTGAACTTCTCCTCATCCTTAACAGAAATAGTCCTACTTTCGTCTTCATTAAATCCGCTAAAAACTCTTGTATTTATTTTTCTCTTTTGTTTTGTCTTTTGTCTCTTTTTCCTGCATTTTTCAGAAATACCAATAGAATTTGCGATTCCATAAGATCAGATACATATCTATGCGGATTTTATTAAGATCATTTTTGTGTTTTACAGACTGTACAATCGTCAAGTCTTACCTTTAAGCGAGTTTATTGACTAAACTGATTTTAGACTGTACTTTACACCAGAAACTTATCAACACAACGAATTCGAATTTAATAAAATAATTACTACTCAATAATAATCATATTAGAAACGACATGTATTTATAATTGTTCTATAGTAATATGTTAGCATCTCTCAGCGGTACAAATGCACAGTAAGACAGCTCGATTGAAATTAGATATTTAAAAGGTGAGTGATAAAACAAAGTATATTTCTTTGATTTATTATCGTACATTTTTATTATTTATAATTTATAATAAGTAAATAATATAGCAACAATACAATTTGGACATTTAGAGCTGTTTGTCGCTTTATAGCATCTAAATATAAGAGTACAGGATGTAAGGGGCTACATATAATTGGTCATCTACTAAATCTTAGACAATATCTTAGCTTTCTTTTAGCGTGTTTCAGTTTTGAACAGGTCGTTTTAGGGTAGCCAAGAAACGACTGTGGTTGTTTCAGGTGTTGCTAATAGGTCAGGTTTTATATCATTTAGTGCATTTGTAATCAGGGTGTAGTAGACGGTATACGGTGGTATAAGCCGTATAACATCTGGATTTAAAAAAAAACACAGAATATACTCTGATTCTTAAGTAAAACTGTAGCGGATGCTCTCTGGAATATACCCTCTGCCTACCAGCGGCTCTTTGATTTTTTATGACAACATCTCTGTTTGTGATTGTGATATCTTGTCACTTCACTATTTCAGTGAAAGGAATACCTGTTTTTTTTTAGAACACCCTATCTGTTGATGGAAGCAGTAAAATATTTTTCGAGGTAATTTGTGTAACTAAAATAAGTCTCTGCTTTTGGTAAGATGTCGGGCGCACTTACGCAAATAAGATATAATAATTGCGCTCTACAAGTTACAAAATATGCTAATACATTTACGGTTTTAGATTGAACATTTTTGCACTTTAAAGACACATTGGAACCTTTGTCGTGTTATGTCCTCCTAAAATTACTTTTTTCTAGACTGTCAATTTCTCTTTCTCTAGCTGTTTTCTAAATTTAACACTTGACGGTTCTTTCGTTTCTTGACCAGTCTCTTAGACATAACAAGTATAAAACATTTTCCTGCTTGCACTAGAAGCAACATATTGCGATGTTGCACGGTTGATATATATTTTTTTCCTAATTAATTGTGAAAAAACGTAGCCGGAAAATAGACCAAATTTTAGTAGTTTCACCTGGCAAGGTTAATGTAATACTTTCCAACAACTATTAATGCGACATTTAGTATAATGAAAAATAATTAACTTCAGCTAACTGATGCCTGTCCTGCCAGTCGTACGTTGCCAATATCTGATTTCATACAATAATAGTTCTTATATTACAGCTACTACCACGCATTTCATAATCTTCCAGGATTTGGCACGGAACGATATGGGAATTTAATCATGGAAGACCCGTATTTTTCCACAAGTAAAAATGTTGTAATTAAAAACGTGTGACAACATATTTCAATAAGCGATATTACAAATTTTTAACAGCAGAATTCTTTTAAAAACTCTGATAAAATATATTAATTATAAAATATAAAACTACCTTCTATAACCTTTTTAGGTAAATATTAAGGCATTCATAAATTAAAACTTCAAATCCGCAGTCCCTGTAATTATTTAATTACAAAACCTGAATTGCAAGTATTTGGAAATCGATCCACCAATTGTATAAACTATTATTTTTAATTAATCATTCAGCTCATTTTGCGGAAAGGGAAATGGAAGAGGTTAATTTTTTTTTAATGAAATGCTCAGAAAGTACAATGAGTAAATATCTTTATTAAAAGCAGTTCATACGAATTTATATCAAAATATTAATTTCTTTTGTAATTTCTCTTGTTTCTAATTAGAAAGTAGGATTTCATTTAATTTATTTCAAGAAGAATGAAGCCATAGCTTTAACTTTTCTGCAATTTAATTGTCTAAATATTTTCCAAAATAGTAAAATTATTTTGTTTTCTTACTAATTAACAATGGGCAAATTTTGTAATTAAGCTAGTGATCAACTTTACAGTGTATATATGTGTCATTTTAATGACATGAATTCATTACATGACATGAATTATCATGCACTCTGGATACAATTTGAATTTTTTAATAATATAAGATGATGTTCATTTAATATATGTTATATAAAAAATTTATTTCCTTCGCATCTATTTCGCATTAGCCCTTTAAATTAATCTAACTTCTGACACAGTCAGTATTTCCTTAATTCTTAATAATATTTATTCCTATTTGATATCCTTTTAAAAGTAATAACCCGTATATTAATAATTATCTTATTCCAAATCTTAATCTAAAACTTTAAGTTCATTCGTATCTTTTATCAACTCCCCAATCTATAAAATTCTGAGAGACGCTTTTTTCATTTCGAATGTTTTTAAAAGCCATTTTTTTTTAATTCCATGCTTTGCTTCGCGCGCTGGGTATTTTTCACTTCAAAATCAATGCGTGACTACGAGGAGATTCTTTCGTGTTAAATCTTCTCCCTCGCGCCTCATTCGCTGGGCTTGAATTTGCCTCTCACTCATTGGATCGTGCCCTCGTTACGTCGTCGTGAGTAACCCTGCGCGCGTTTAACAAAATGCGCTAGCAGGCATTTGGAGAGCAGATTTTTGTCGTGTTTGGAAGTGCGAACCAAATGGTTATCTGGTGCTGAAGTCACGTAGACTTTTCATAACAGCTCTTTACGATCTATTAAACGATGTAGTGAGCCATCGTCCAGCATGAGGGCTATAAGTTTATACAGGATACTGTGGGAACTGTTACTTGCATCGCTTTTGTTCATTAATAAAAGATTTATCCGGAAATTGGCTGCTCCTTATTGACGAAACTCTTGTGGTATCTCATCATTGCCTAACCTCCTCGCCATGATTATTGATTACGACTGCAATAATGCACCATCTTTAACAAACTGCCATTTTCTCGTGGAATAAAAAATCATCTTCGTAAAAACTTCACATATATATATATACCTTGTGTTAACATTTATTTAAATATGAAAACAAGACCCAAAATCAAAAGTTTAATGCATGAATCGTACCATATAGAATACAAACTTCATTATTTTCGAAGATTTGGTGGAAAGGTTTATTATCATAAGCTTACGTGGATGCCCAATTGAGGAAATCTCCCTTTTCTGAAATGTCATAGAACTAGCAGTTTAAATTGCATTTTCAGGTTAAACCTATTATTAAATTGTTGAATTGTTGCAAATATAGTCGTGTTTTGAATTACTGTCTTTACACTTTTCGAACAAATATCTTAATATTTAATATCAAAAACATGGAATGAAGAAAAGTTCAGATTATTTTTCAAGAATAGTGCTAACAAAACACGTAAAAGTTCGCAGTTATGCCAACACGAGTATACCCCTTTAAGACCTGACCTACACAATTGTGTAGGTGATCCTAAGGAAAAAGAAAAACAATTTCCTCTTTCCCTGCGATTTAAAGCCAAGCCTCCACCACACAATTGTGTGGATCCTCCTTGACGTAACCTGACAACGTACTTTTTCTTTTCAATCAAATATGATCCTATTAATTAAGTTTAAAAACTAAGCTTTTAATTTCTACAAAATTCTTCAGGTCTCAAAGGGATACTGGTAAGCGGTCAAAAATATTTGAATATTTAACACAAAATTTAATTTGCATAAGTAATTAAGGGATCAGGTACCTTTTAAAGTGAAAAATTACTTGTAAAAGTGACCCTAATTTGATTGCAATAACTCTATATTTAAATACCTTTTGTACATGAAATTTCAAACACTCATTAAAAGAGATATATTCTAACAGTAAATTTTATCAAAAAGACTGAAAATGTATAAAAAGTTTTAAAATTTAATTTGAAATGTAATGCTTTTGTAATAAATGAATTCACTTTCTGCAGTGAATTTCTCTTAATTGAATTTTAACCGTAAGACACATTTTTTTTATTGATTGTGTTGAATAGAAATAGAGTATGTTTTTAAAATTACATACACTTGAAATTTATAATGATTAGTTCTTGAGAAAAAATAAGTGTAAATACAAAAATGATTTTTTGTAAAATAAAAACAGTCATAATTTCTAAATTTCGTTATAATGAATATAATAGCAGATCATTTTGTGCATCTATTTTGTGCTTTATGCCTTTTACTTTGTACGTTATACCTTCAGTCAAAATTTTCTGAAATTCTATCCAACCATTTCTTCGAAATCGTGCGCGCAATGACCAAAATCACAGTTTTGAGAAAATTCACTTTAAAGATTAAACTATTTTTTGATCTTATAAAAATAGCCCAGACTATTTTGCACATAACTTCTCTTCTAAAGGGTATTTTTGTATGGCGTTTCTTTTAAAATGTTTCTTACGGATAAAGATTTTTATGCAAAGAAAAAATTATTTTTTTGTATTTTAAAAGGTACGTAAACCCTTAAAATTATCAAAGATATCACTAGTACTGTATGTCTATCTGACTATTCACTTCCCTATTAGGAAGTAGTATTTTCGTGAAATTATATTTAACTAGAATGTTGTAGTCATCACAAAACTTTTTTCTATATCATTCTAATAGATTATTATAAGTATCGGAGTTACATGTCAATATATTTACGAAGTGTTTGAAAATTCTTTAATTTGAACAGTGATATGAAAATTGTAAAGCACCAGAATGCCCACTGTTGGGTGATAGAATTTTAATTCTGGGTCATTATATATTTTTTTTTAATTTATTATTCTGAAGTAAAAAATATATTGCATTTCAAAACAACAGAAATTGAAATACAGTTAAAAGGTTCATTTAAAAATTATAGTAAACCATTGCCTCCTATTGAGTAATCAAAGCCAATGTTGAATTAATATGGTTTGTCATAAGCATCGTAGAAATTTTGAAGATGATGAACTTCGTAGATGCCGAGATATAGCTATCATGAAAATCATGGAAAATTGTGCAAGACGTAGTGCAGCACCGCCATCTCTTAAGAGATATACACCAAAACCCAATTAATACTAGCTTTTATAAGGGTCATTATTATGAATGTTGATGAGATTCTACCTCATGTTTACAATGATTCATCTATTACAATAATCATGTAAAAATAGAATAGCAGCACGACGGAGATACATACCGAAACCTAATAAGCATCGATTTATGTCAATAACCATATAAATATGTGCAATTTCGTGAAATTCCATGCATTCTTTCCTGAGATAAAGCAGCCACAAAATTTGTGGCACACAGACAAAAATCAAATACAAGCAAAATAGACATTTTCCAACTTGTCAACTCATATTCTGGACATTCTAAAACGCGGAAATTCATCAAAAATCAGAAGTTGAAAATTCGATGTCCTGAATACGATTGGACTATTTTTGGACAATGACTGTTTATCTGTGTGTGTGGGATACAAATTGCGTGCCCTCTTTCTTAAGAACTAATGGAGGAATTTCACAAAGCTTCATATTTTGTTAGACGTTCACGCAAATTAATGGTGATTGGTTTTTTGGGAATATCGTTCCTTAGTTAATGCTGTTATGTTGCTGATATATACCTTTCACGATTTCCGTGAAACGTATATATCAGATATCTATGGGTTAAAATTTCATCGGGCTTCACATTCAGTAGTACCTTGCCAAATGTCAGTGCTGATTAGTTTTTGGTGTATATAGCTCAACAGATTGCACTACTGAGCTGTGTTTTTTCCCATTTCTGTGACAGCTATATCTTGACATCTAATGGGGTGGAATTTCAATAAACATCCTATTCAGTTAGATCTTGAGATAAATCGATACTGATAAAATTTTGGTGTATACCTTCGAACAGGTTGCGCTGCTGTGTGTAGCAATTTTTGAAATACTTTTGATAGGTGTATTTCGGCATCTATGCAATATATATTCCCCACATTTAATATGTAACATACTTATGAAAATTATATGGATTTGATATTCGTTTTTATCTCTCAACAGGGAACGCTACTACGTCATGCTTTTTACGATGAACATAATAACATTATCCCATTATGTCTATTGGGTAGAAATGCACTAAATATTATATTTGAAATTATATTATAATATATTTAAAAATATATACGGTAATATAATTTTAAATTTTAATACCAGCTGGGAGCGTTGTGCTTTTTATTATCCACTTATCATTGTAACACCGTGTTAAATTGAAATAAATGCTCTATATATATTAATTGCTGGTGTGTAATTCAGATATTTATTTAATGTATTGGAATGATACAGAAGAAAGTTTTTTATGGCAGAGCATACTAATCTCACTCAATATAGAATTCTGAAACCCCAAAAGTTTGAGATATTTTTTCAGTTAAAATACTTTTAATTCTGTATCATGTTAAACAGCAACAACAAAAAATTGAGCTCACTTCAGAGATATACATAAAAAATTTGAAATTTCAAAGAAGAAATTTTAGTGGACATAAAAGTGTTTAAAACATAGTTTTCATAGCAATCACATAAGTAAAATTCAAAGCTCATTCCAAAAATGAGCCTTAATGTAATTTCTTTGGTGTGAATATTGCAAATAAATGCTCTCATATTCTAGTACCTTCTGTTTTAATGGAGATAAACATAAAATGTGGCATTAAAGAGTTAAAACAATGTGCAACTTGTTTATTATCCAAGTAATGCAAAACGATTTTTTCATTTTGTTAAATGTAGGAAATTTTTTTAAGGTTATCAGCGTGCCATATAAATTAGTATTTTACATGTAAGATTTTGTTTTTTTATTACGTTAAAATCCTCAAATAAATATGATTACAGTTTGCATATTTTTTACTACATATTAATTTACAGAGCATACAATTACATATTGGAATGTAATTTGGTTGAATATTACTAAAAGATTGGAAAAACGTATAGCCAAAAATTTTTGCTTTAAGTGCAATTTAATTTCAAAGATATTTAAAATTGTTTGCATTACTTAAACAATTAGTAAAAAAAAATTATGTATTTAAAGTACTCAATTTTGGTTTCTTGAATTTCTTTCGAAATAAAAGCAATTATTTTATGACGATTTGTTATTTTGAGCACATGTCATAATGTTGTGCTACATAATAAAATACTATGAAAGAAAATGAATTCTGAGCATTTATATTGTATTATAGTTAATGTGTAAAAAACAATTTTTTAAAATACCTATGCCATACCAAAACATTGGAAACTATATTTCATCTGTGAATACTTGCTAAATTCTACTTTAAATAAGTTTTTTCGACAACTGATGGAACATTTGTTACAAAAGGACACATATGACCAGGATTATTTTAAATCGAATCAATAAAAATGTTCGAAAATACTCGTACACTATGATGAAATACCCGAGGGATTGGAAGGTTTTCGCTGCATATCCCAAAAGAAATATCTTTTCAATTGCAATTCCTTGCTGAAACTATATTCTATCAACTACATTGAACTAGAAAAATATCCTATTTCTTTATACTGTATTTTATAAAAAGATTTCCTTCGCATTTCGAATAGTAAAGATCCAAAAATGTAAACAAAAATATTATATGAAAAAATTTGTTTGAATTTTTAAATGTAAAAGTTTCTTATTTCATATTTAAAGTACTTAAAAAATTATTCATTATTGTGCAAAGGATCAGGTTCCATAAGTCGAGTTTTTAGCCCACGAAAGAAGACTAAAATTCGATTTTGCTATACTGACTTAATTATTTCACATTTTAATATTAGAAGGTTTATCCTGTACGATTTCAACAATATTTTTTGCATTTTGCTCGTTTTTATATAACTTACACAAGCTCAAAGTTTGTATTATTCGTAGTTTTTGATGAAAAATACGCAATTTCTCCTAATTTTACCTCAATTTTTAGCTCACAGGCTATCAAAGCCTGAGAGCTAATGTGCCCGCCGGTTCTGTATGTACGTATGTACGTACGTAATGCGATAACTCTTGATAGAAATATCCGTTTTGCTTCAAATTTTGGTTATAGGTTTATAGTGATAAGGCGCTTCCCTGATTAGTTTTTGGGGGTTCATTGGTTAATTGTAAAGGGGGGAACGGGGGACTAATCCCCCTTAATTTATTTAAATGGGTTTTCTTACAGAATTATCGGATTTGATTCAAATTTTGTTTATAGGTACATTGGGATAAGGCGCTTCCCTGATTAATTTTGAGGGTTCATTTGTTAAGTATAAAGGAGGAAACGGGTATTACCCCCCCCCCTTAATTTATATAAATGAGTTTTTCATGCAGAATTATCCGATTTGATTCAAATTTTGTTTATAGGTACATTGGGATAAAGCGCTTCCCTGATTAGTTTTGGGGGTTCATTGGTAAAGTATAAAGGGGGAACGGAGGGGGAGTTAATCCCCCTGAATTTAGATAAATGGGTTTTTTATGCAGAATTACACAATTTTCTTCAAATTTTGTATATAGATTCATTGTGGTAAGGCGCTTCCCTAATTCGTTTTGGGGGTTCATTGGTTAAGTATAAAGGGGAAACGGGGGGCTAACCTCCCCCCCTTAATTTATTGTCGATCTCTTACTTTTTCGAGGGCCATTATTCTTTGAAATAAGAATATAATATACAATTAGTGTGAATATCCTGTGAGCTGAATGCCATCAGTTTAATTGGGCACTTTTCTTTTTTATTAATATATTTTTTAATATTTTACTCTGAGCGCAGCTTTTATTTTTACATATATAGTACAATTTGATGTATTTTATAATATATGTTAAGAAGAAAGTGTTGCACGATTGCGCTCATGTAAATAATTGAGGTAAAATTAGGAGAAATTGCGTATTTTTCATCAAAAACTACGAATAATACAAACTTTGAGCTTGTGTAAGTCATATAAATCCGATCAAAATGCAAAAACTATTGTTGAAATCATACAGGATAATCCTTCTAATATTAAAAAGTGAAATAATTAAGTCAGTATAACAAAATAGAGTTTTAGTTTATATCATGGGCCAAAAACATGGCTTATGAACCCTGATCCTTTAGGATTTTTGCCCTTGTTTTCTTTTTTTCATACTTAAAATATTTTTTTATTTTTAAATAATTAAAGTATAACATAGTAGCTATTTTGTTTATTTATATTAGTCAATAAAAAGTAAATGATACCATTCTATATCTATAATATAAGAGATTATTTATTCATAATCCCTTAGGTAAGTCAGCAATAAAATAAATATACGCGTACAAAAAAAAAAAAAAAAAAAAAAAAAAATAGATTATAACTTTTTTCTTAAATTATTATTTCCTGATAAGTGTTTCTTATGTATTTCTTGATTCATGATTTTTTTACGTATAGCAGTTAATAAAAAGTTAATGATATCTTTCTTTGTATATATCCTAAGAGAATATTTGTTTATAATACCTTAGTTAAGTCAGCAACAAAATAAGTTTATGCATAGAAAAAATAACTATTATTATGTTTTTACTTTACGTACATTTTTTTATGTACTTCATGACGTGTATTTTTAAAACAACACACACAAATAAAGGAACTTTTGATTGTAACCATCCTTTCAAGAATAATTTCAAATAAGAAATATAAATTAAAAAATTTATGCAACACGCTTTTATTGTTCAATTTCTTTGTTTTAATCATTCTTGTAACCCCCGTATAGTTAAAACTTGTTGCTGTATTTTAGAAAGCTTTGTTTGGCGGAATATAAATTTAATTTTTGCAAACATTGTTATAACCCTATTGTTGTAACACCTTATTTTTGTCGGCATCATTCTTGTTAAATTGTTTCTGTATAACATTTTCCGCCCGTGTGAAGAACACGTTTATGTCCCTAGATTCCGCATACGGCCTGAAAATTCTTGGTCGGTTCCATATCGATTGTACTAATAGATCGGCCGCCTTGACTATTTGCCGTATATCGATAATCAACTTGTATGGAAAAGTTGGAGAAAATTGGTTTGACGGAAGTGAGTCAAAAATCGATTACAAGATTTGACACAGACATAAAACAAAAAAATAAAATAAAATAAAAGCGTAGAATAATAAAATTAATTTTAATATTGAACCTTCCGCATTAGAATTGTGTGTGCATGTTGTACATTATATTACAATTTAGCTGCAAAGAATCGGAGTATTTTTAAAAAACCTACACCATACGAAAACGTTCAAAACTGTATTTAACTGAGAAAATCTTGATAAACTCTATTTAAAATCACTTTGTGCAAAAACTAATGGGAAATTTGTTACCATCAAACAGATATGACCAGGATTATTTTGAATCGAATCAATAAAAATGACATAAAATACTACACAGTATAATGAAATACCCGAAGGATTGTAAGGTTTTCGCTGAATATCCCAGAAGAAATATATTTTCAATTGCAATTCCTTGCCGAAACTATATTCTATCAACTACATTGAACTATTAAAGTATCCTATATATTCATTTTCTATTTTAGAAACCTATTTGCCTCTATCTACAAATTTCTCATACTAAAATATTTATAAATAAATAAAAACAAATGCATTATATGAATAAATCTCTGTGGATTCTCTAATCTAAAATATTAAATTAAATCCGCATACTTAGGATGAAAAAAAATTATTATCAAGAAATTATAAGAAATTTTTTTTCTAGTTTTCATGCTTACACATTAAACATTGTCTGTTTCAAATAAAAAATAAGCAACACTGCGTTCAGAAAAATAGGAAAAAGATTAATATATTGTATTCAGTAAAAAAATATAAAAAAATTCCACATTTATTTATATTATCTAAGGAATCAATAAATTAATCTTATATTTACGAAAAATGTCTTTCTGTATTTTCCAGTCACGCTTCAAAAGCCACTTACAGAAATTAAGGAACGTTTTGATATAGTATGACTGCCCGACTATGACATCTGTTGGCCTTGATCACAGATTTCTCAAGAGGCCTACATGTACATGCTATGTAGTTAGATGAAATAAATGTCATACATGTATCTTGTATATATGTATGTTTGAAAAAAAAAGTTTGACGAAGAAAAAGGTGATCATTTTAAGTAACACGATGTTTTAAAAAAATCTATATCTCTGTTTATAAATCACTTGATGAAGAGTTTGGTCTCAAATTGAAGATTTTTTTTTCATTAGAATCTTCTAGTTTTCGTTTTTTTCTGCGACGCTCGGTTTACTTGATATCTGGTATTTTATTTTGGCATGTTTGGTCGATTTAACATTGCGAAGTTGCTTCCTGTAAATTAGCAGTAGCGGTCTGTAGTCCAGTTCTTGGCGTTGTTCGTTTGTCGGTTTTTTTAATAGTTTGGATTGGCAGAGCAACCGCCTTGCTTGATTTTGAATGCAAACATAATTAAATATTTTAATGCCATCAAAAAAACATTTTTAAATGTCAGATTTATATATTATATTACAAGAATGTAATAACATGATAGATTAATTACAACATTGAAATTGATGTAAACGTTCCGACTTTAAGGTCTTTAGAATAATAAAATTAAAAAGTACCGTTATAGGGTCATATAACTTTTAAAAATTCAAAAAATTAATCTTCGGCTTTTGTTTTATTCTAAATCTTTAAACATGTCTGAAAAAATATACAAAATCCGCATTCAAAAATCTGCTTTATTTCTTGAGCTATAATCATTTATATACGATGAGTATAATTGAAATTAATGGGATAATGATGTTTTAAGATGCATTTTCTCATATTAGTTAATTTTGAGTTTGCGTGCTCTGTTACTTTCAAATCACAGCTGCCGTTTTAAGAAAATTAACCACTCGTACGTTCTTGCATAGCTTATATGTTAAAATAAAATAAAATAAAATAAAATGACACATTTTGTTTTTTTATTTTTGAATTTTTATGTTAAAAAAGTTTTAAACAATACTTTTTGTGTATCTTTGGATTTAAGTTAGAGGTAAGTGTACTATGAGTCAAGTTTAGTCGACAATTGTTTTCTATAAGCATAGTTTACATTTTTCTCCTGCGCGCAGCACTTAATGATTTCCATTCAGGGATTAGTGATTTGAATTTTGAAAATTTAAATTTAAATATTAATTTTGTATTTACTACAATTATTTTTCTGTGAAAGATACTTAAGAATTTATATTTTAGGCGGAAAGGAAAAAAAAAGCATATTGTTTGAGTTTTGGTTCTTTGAAAATAAGAATGATAGTTTAGACAAGTTCATATTTTCATGTGCCCCCTTAAGTCTGAATTGTCTTAACAGCTTGCAAAAGAGATCATACTTTTGAAGAAAAAATATTTTCATGCGCTTTTATTCACATATTACTCTTTTGTGGTATAGCATAAAACTGATTAAATAATTAATTTTTTCTGAAGTTTTTAACGTTATCTACAGACGTAAGGCCTATCGTTGGCCTATTCCCAGTATGCCCCTTTCTTAACCATGCCCATACGATAATTTAGGTTGAAAAGTTTTTATTTTGTGTTGCCACGTGGTGTAATTTCAAGTTATTTGAACTTGAATATTTTTAAAGCATTTATAAATGATAAATTATTGCATTAAAATAACTTGAATTTCTTAACTTTTTTTATCTATCTATCTATCTATCTATATCTATATCTATCTATATCTATCTATCTATCTCTCTCTCTCTCTCTCTCTATATATATATATATATATATATATATATATATAACTAATAAAATTGACTGACTTATTTTAATTCAATTCATGTTGATGTTCATAATGGTTAGTACATCTAAAAATATTACGAAAACTTTCGTTCAACATATTTATATTTTATTACCGTTAATTACCTCTGTGTACTTTTAAATATAAGTACTTATGCCTTATATAAACATTGAAACTACATTTCAGCGGAGAATTCTTACTAAATTTCACTATAAGATTTTTCACCAACTAACGGAACATTTGTTTCTATCGGACACATATGACCAGGATTATTCTAAGTCAAATCTATAGAAAAAAATATAAAATGCTTTTACGCTATGGTGAAATACCCGAGGGATTGAACAGTTTTTGTTGCGTATCCCTGAAGAAATACTTTTTGAAATTTCTTGCTGAAACTATATTATATGAACTATATTGAGCTAAAAAACTATCTTATATCTTTATTCTGTATTTAGAAATAAATTTGCCTCTGTCTGAACATTTCAAATTGTAAAAAATTCTAAAATGTAAACAAAAATATTCTATAAATAAATCTATTTGTACTTTTAAATGAAAAAAAAATACTTGTTTCATAATTTTTATTAAAAATAAAAATAATGCAAAAAATAGTATTAAAAGGTTTGAAAATTAAAAAAGTGCATTAAAAAGTATTTATTATTATGAAATTATATTTTTCTTTTTGAAACCATTTTGAATCAACTTTTTCCTTTTAAATGATTAATTATAATGTAATGTTGCGATGCAAAATCGAAAAATATTTCTATAGCATTCAATAAAATTTCACATCTTTCAAAATTTATTTATAATCCATTAAGTGCCAAATTATATTAGTTTGTGAAGCCGTTGGGCATGTTAAAAACTGACTGCTGTTGAACATTGACATTTTTAATGCAACACAGCACAACACAATACACTTAACATCGCTAAAAAGCGCGTAAACTGAAAAAGAAAATAATACAATTATGAGAGGATCTCTAGACGAGATGCATCTTCGTACTCTCTCCGACCAAAACTGCAGTTCCGCGCGATACACATTCGTTTAACTCATTTTACTTCATGTTTGTGCCGATAGTGGCAACAGCGCCATCTATAAGTTATTTAATCTAGGGAAGGCAGTCATTCTGTTACAACCTCCCCCTCTGGTAGCTCAGACGTCCCGGTGTCGTCCCGGACTCGGTGAGGAACCAGTAATATTTTAGGTGGTCTGCCGCGTTTTCTGATGGGTACAGCAGGTACAATGTCAGAATCATCACACGTTTTCAAATCTGAAGTATGACATGTATCAAGCGGCTCATTTGGATTGTCCATGCTTGCTGTTACAAAAGTGGTGGGTAATTGTTGGGTTAAAATGATGTATGGTCCATCGCGTTTAGGCATGAATTTTGAAGTTTTATAGCTAGAGGCTTTAATTACTGGATGTATGTTAACTCAAACCTTGTCTCATGGAACAAAACAATGCCCCGGTTTCCTTTTGCGGTCAGCGTATTTTTTTCTTCGGTCTTCTTTAGTTTAAACTCTGTCTTTAATTTCTTTTGTGATGTTTACAAATTTCTTGAGGTATGGTGTAATATTAGGTACAAAGTTGTAATTGTGAATGAAAGCACGAATGCCGTGTTGGACATCATCCGTCTTAATTCTCTCCCAAATTGTAAGAATGCTGTTGTTTCTCCAGTTGTGCCGCAATTAGTAGTATTCATTGCAAAACGTATTGTTGGAATTTTCTCTTCCCATGAGCAGTGGTCTTTCTCTACTAATTTTGCCAATCTCGGCTTGAGGTCTCTATTTTTTCTTTCCACAGGATTAGCCTGAGAATGATATATGGGAGTCGGGCTTCGTTGATACCTTTTTTATACCTAAAAAAATGTGTTGCATCACACTACTAACAAATTGGGATCGGTTATCACATTTATACGTCTGTGTAGACCATATCCAAGGATAACATCTTCGAGAAACATAGTTGCACACTGTGCAGCAGTAGTGTGTGTGTGAGAGAAAATTGTTCAACCCATCTGGTTGCACAGTCTTCTATTATGAATATTTTTACCATTGATACTTTTTGGTAAAATGACCAAAAGATCAATTGAAAGAACTTCAAATCGTTGTGAATACAATGCTGTTTGTAAAAAACCGATGGTTTTTGATTAGAAGGTTTATATCTATTGCATTCAGCACACTTTCTTTTTGAAGTAATCTGCAATGTATAAACGCATTACAGTCAAATAATACCTTTTGGATATTCCATTTAACCTACCTTCTGCACCGTAGTGACCAGCTGTAGGTGAATCATGGTGTTCTTTTCAAGTTTTCTCCTTTTCATGTGAGGGGAGTACTAATTGCTCTTCTTCTTATTCCGAACTTGTGGAATACCTGTATAAAACTCCTTGGTTCATAATATAACTGCGTTCAGTCCAGTTAGTGTAGCTCTTCATCTTTTTCTTCATCTTCGAAACTTTTAATAGTTTTCTTTAATTCGTCATCTTTCATTTGTTCAGCACGTAGATTAATAGGCATTCTTGATGGAGTATCAACCATTATAGTTCAAATATCGCAAGACTCTTTACTGATATGATGGTTTTAAACAACTCTTTCTTTGCCGGTGATATTCTATAAGATGGTAATGATATAGGAAGATGTTATCTAGTGTTTATGTTATGTTCGACGACGGGTGTTGCTTTTCCCCCTGGTTGAAATGTATTGGAAATTTTTTCAAGCAAATCATTAAGTCCCTTTTTTTGTACTGCAGATAGGTGTTGACCTTCAAATTCTTTTAACATACCCGAGTTAGATCTGGCATTTGGTGTAAGATTTCTGGTGTAGTTTTGACCGGATCAGCAGCAAAATGAATCTTATATCTTAGATTGACCTGGAAATACCAACTTTGGCTTTGCATATCCAGGACAATCCCCATCTTGTTCAAAAGATCCATGCCTAACAATGTTCTGTTTCCTGTGGCTTCGGGTAACGCAAAAATTGCTGTATTAGTTGTACGACCTTCTATTTCAACAGTGATTGTTGCTTGAAGAACGTTGGTTTCTATTCGTAGGCCATCAGCAAGTGTTATGCTTACACTGGCATTTTCGAACAAAGTTTCTTGGTCAGGGAGAAGCTTGAACAACAATTCAGCAGAAACAGAATGAGTAGCTCCGGTATCTGCACAAGCAACCCCTGTAATACCATTTACCTTTATATACAATAGAGGTGTTGCCTCTGTGTTAATATAACAAGATTGGAGATGGAGAGAACCAAAATTTGCTGATTGTATTTGCGTAGATGGGGAGAAATTTGGACATTTTGCTTTGAAAAAACCTTGTTTCCCACAGCCATAGCAGCTTATAAATGGACGCTTATCATTGTTTACAAATCGTGAGTTCATATATTTTGAAGCAGGGGAAGTATTTTTGCAATTTCCAAATTGTTCGTTTGCTTCATTTTTGGTTATTTCATTTTTCCAGAATTCCTGCCCATTTGAATTTTTCACGAAAACACGTTTCTGTGTTTCACGTGGTTTTGAATTACTTGCTGAATTTTGAAAAGATGTTTTAAAATTTTCGTATATGTCAATCTTTTCAGCCAACACTACAGGATCTTCTCCCAACCATCTAAATAATGAATTTTATATTTTGGCGAGTACCTTTTTTTAATCTGATCAGCGATTTTGAGTTCTTCCAGCTTTTCAAATGAATTAATTTCTAATTTTGATAACCAACCCTCAAAATAATTTCTAAGTTCAAAATAAAAATCTTTCCAAATAGAATTCTCTCTTTTTGTCGGGTATATAATATCCTAAACCTCTCTGCTGTTAACTTAAAACGTTTTAACATTATGTCGCAATTGTGTGTATAACTTTTAAACATTGCTTCAGGCTCTTTTGCTATAAGTTTAGTAATTTTGTTTGGGAGAACACTGATTGTGAAACCCGATTGGTAATTGTGAAACCCAAAAGTCTTTGGAGGCATTTAGCATTTTCATCTGGCGTTCAAACATTGTCAAAAACAACAATATATGATCTTTTTCGGGAATAAATGTTGGCAGGATATTTTTAATATATATACGCATCTGGTTAAGATCCATTTGATTCTGTCGCGTCCTGGTTTTGAGTTTGGAGCTTGAACGTTTCTAGCTCATAATTTTTTTCCTCTGCGACAAGTCGCTCTTCCAACCTTTGTTCATCTCCGCTTTCTCGTTTCTTTCTATCTTCCACGGTAGTATTAAATGCCTCTTTTACAAATTGTCCATCCTCTTTAAAAAGTGCACATTTTAAAAAATTTCACGTAAGACTGCAATTTTATCATCTGTGTCTACCGGAATTTCTAATTCGATAGCCAAATTATATAAATCAATTTATTTTCTCTATCAAGAAATGCCATTTCAAAGCTGTTTTATAAAAATTATCAACACTTAAAATGCTTAAATTGCAAAATTATATGTATTATTTAAACCATTAAATCATTACTTAACAAAATAACTACCTTCCCTTTACAGGTAAATATAAACAGGTAAATATGCATAAACTTTCATAAACAATTGATAAAACATACAGGAAATAATTTAATATCATACTAAAATTTACTACTGATTAGTCATGAGCTCATGTAAATATTTAACAAAATATTTATATCAGTTAATATTCAACCTTTTTACCAATTTAACTTACCATATGATATAAAACTTTTATTTTAAATCCTACATGAAGTATTATAGATAATTTGATGTAACGCAATTTATTCATCAATAAATATAAATGTAATATTATATATAAATAAAATACTTACTTTAGATCTTTAAAATAAACAACATAACAGAAATAATTATAGAATTATTGAAATCACTTTTATTTATACGCTGTGCATAGTTAAACAAATGATCATAAAATTCACTTTACTCAAAGAATATTGTATTTAAAAAATATATATTACCGAAATAGATAATATAAATCTTTCATAATAATCTTATTCAAGAAGAAAACAAGAGTTTGATTGCCTGAGTACGCAGAGTTCGTCCTCGGTACCGACAGCAAGGCAGTTTGTCGTTCTTGCACGACAACACACCAGCACATACCTCGATTTTTTGCTTTTAAAGGGGTCGTTGTGCTCAACCATTCTCCTTATATCTCAGATTTATCCTTCTGTGACTATTTACTGCTCCCCAAGTTGAAATTGCACCTGAAGAGGCCCATCTCCGCGAGCTCCGACGTAACGACGTTATACTGTTACAACAAATTGGATGCACTTCGCATCACACAACAAATAGCAACGTGAAATTATACCATTTTACAAGTGTAGTCGTGCTTTCGACATCAACTGCGGACACGCAGTGCCATCTATTTGCCGTAAATTTAACCAGTCCGGGAAAATTTAGGACGGACTGTGTATCCATTCGCTTCTACGATTACTGGCTTCTTTACTTTGATCACAGCGACTGAAAAATGGTTTATTTTTCCTGTGACATAAGAAGCCAATAAAGGAAACCCTTGTCATACCCTTTCTGCTATCGATCTGTCTTAAATGAACCTGCTAACAAATAGATAACTTTCATATGCATTAAGGTACCGCAGATTTTAACGGAACACTGCGAGTGAAAATAAATTAAATGGAAAATATGTTCAGCCAATATCATATCCTACAAAGCAGACCCTTAAAAGTTTACATCAATTAGTTTTGGGTTGAACAGCCTTTAATACGGGCCAAATTTTGGTGTAAAACTTAACGAAGAATGTAAACAATATTAAGTAGAATTTAAAATAACTAACAGATGTTAAGTTATTAATTTCTGATATTTCTGACATTTATAAGAAAATTTATTTATCTCAGTATTGTAAAAACCAACTATTGTATTAAACAACTCATTCCCATTCTTAGTTACATTTTTAGGTTTTTACTCAATCTAAAAGATTGTGTTCTCAGCCCTGGCCGCATTAACACTGACAAAGTGATATATTTATTACATAAAAGTAAACTAAAAGGATATAGAAATCAGTAGATTATAAAGAAATTAATTTTTTTCAGAAGGAAGAAGTTCAAAAAAAGAAACAGAATAACGCAGTATACAGTTAACATAAACTATTTAATGTACAGCTATAAGAGTATTAATACTTGTTCCTGTAATCATTCCGAACAGATGTTTTGTATTCAGAGGCTTAACATGCTTGACTTTAAATCTGTACTGGCAGATCTTTCTTCTTGCCATTGTACGCACACTCGATCTGTGGTAATTGAATATAATGAATGTTCTTCCTTTCAAAAAACTACCCGACTTTCATGCTTTGATTTAACAGATTTCGTGTATACTTTCCAACTGAAAAATATATCACCGGTACTCCACTTTCATGTTGCGAATTATCGGGACTTCAGCGTACTTCATCCTAATGTTGCAACGTCATCTGCAGTCTGCGGCATTTGGATAAGTGTCTCGTGGCAGACATCACGTGGCCATACATAGTTTTCTGAATAATATGTGTATGAACTTGTTGAACAAATGTTGTGTATGAACTTGATAATTTTTGTAGTATACCATCCCGACACAAAAATAGATGTTCACAATTACCTCATAACTTTGGATCAATTATGAACAACTGGGGTAATTGTGAACAAGCAATTTTAGGTACTTAATTACTTATCACAGCCCCAATAATTAATTGTAATTATTCTAAATGAGTGAAACAATAGTTTTATGGTGGTTTTACAATGTGTTATATGGATCCTTAAAGCTGTCAGCAGTTGAAACTAGCAAAAGTTGTTCACAATTACCCCAATTGATACTACTTACAAACAGTTATTGCATCAGAAACTTGTAAAATATAGAATTGTTTTTCCGTGAAACGTGTTATGAAAAACAAAATGGATGTATCTTAATCTAATTAACACAATATATTAATTCTACTTTTTAAAGCGTATCGGGAATGCATCAGTTTTGTTGCTACACATATATATTTTTTACAATTTTAGCTGTTTTAGTTTGCTTTTTTATAACAAAAAAATAAATTTATGTACTTTCATACAAAAAAAAGTATTAGGATAATATGCTGGAGAATTCAAATATTATATATCTCTTCATAATTTAATAAGAACGAACTTTTTTTGGACATGCTTGTAATAAAATTTATAAATTTACAATTACGAAAACATTTTTCTTTGAAATCAGATTTCGTAGCAAATATTTAATAAATCAATCCAAGATAAAACTTTAGAAAAATATATTCATGCACGAAACATGGTATAAAAATATTGCTAATCCCTATTTGGAGAATAAAACAATGAGTAAAATTTGAATCAAATTGTTTTTGAAATCAGATTAAACTATTCATCCGTCTCTGTCAAACAGTGATATATCAATGTGGATTTATTGAATGTATTTGAAACAACTATAAAAATATGCCTTTAAAAATAATCAGAAAAGGAAGCTGATTCGAACACTTGTTCTGGCTATAATTTTTATAAACATTTTCCAACATATTAGAAAAATATTTATGACTTCGGTTTATCTGTCAGTTGTCTGCGATCTGTCTGTCCATGCTCTAAATCTCGTAAATATACTGGGATTACAATAAAACTGATATATGTTATTGAGGTTTAATATGGCATGTTGGCTATTGAAAATGAAATGTTTAGCATTTATAGTTCATTTACGTTTATAGGGACATTCAAAACAATTCCGTTACATTATGGTCTATGGGGAAAAATCATTTGTGGTGGTTTTTAATACTATTTCAAACATAATGGAATTGATATTCTTTTCTGTTGTGCACTAAAATACGCTTTTCGTAGAAAATTGAGCCATTCATTTATCGTTTAGTTACAAGATCACACAAAAGAATTAGCCTACAGGAAAAACGTGTCTGCAGCGTATCTATCTATATTATAAAGGACAAACGTGTCCGTGCGTAACGCTGACCTCATTTTACGAATGGTAACACTTGATGATGAAATTTCGTTTTTGCGATTTTTGCTGTTGCAATTTTTTATATTTCTAAACATCGCACATTATCCATTTTCACACCGTTATATAGCGAAAAAAATCTACTTTGAAATGCAATTTGTTTGAAAACTGTATCGCGCAATTTACTCATTTGTTATAGCATTTAAATTAAATTTCAAGCATGGTTTTCTTTTAATCTGCCTCTATCGCTTGCAGATGATTACAAAATATTAATCCGTTTGCACTTTAAACACTATAAAAAAGTTCAGCATTTGTTTCCAGCTAATATTCAACAACAAAATTAAAACTTCTTTCAGCAATAAATAAATTAGTATAAATAAAGCATAAATTTAACGGACATATAATTAACATAAACTCTTAAAACCTTTGAAATTATCAGAATAAATACAACTGCTGTAGTAGATAACTAAATTTATAGCTATTTCTTCGGCTATTTATTAACTTCTGGCAAGAGGCCAATACAAAATTATCCCTTTTAATAAATTTCGAAATTTTATTTGAATATATAATTGACACATTTCATATCAAAATGCTCTTTGGTGGTATTAGGGAACAATCTAAAAAATTATTAAATGTAAAAAAATTCTACTAGAGATTTCAATTAAAAAATTAATTGTTTTTACCTATATTCTGTATCCCGGGAAGACCGGGTTGGATGCCCTAGTTTTAATAATGTTGCAGTATTTCAAACTTAATAAAATTTATATTCATTATTGAAGGGCATTACAAGTAGTTCACTGTTGAGTATGACGTATATAATAGTCACAGTTTATTTACCTGGACACAAAATATTTCGATTGTATACTGTTTATGAGCGATAAATGTTGGAATTTCGTTGTGGTATGCGTGTTTAAGATTAAGTAATTTTTTTCATTACGTGGTATACATAAATTCTATATATGATACACAGGGTGACATGAAATAATTGGTAAGCATTATTGTGTATGAGCGTGAATTGCTTAAGGATTTTTTTAATCGATTCATGCATATTTCAGATGAACTATATTTAGTATACTAAGCGATGTTTGTAGAATATAAATAAATTTATATACAGGGCTATGCAAAGAACTGGATACATTTTCGTGTGTGGGTAATAATTTCGAGGCGTAAGTGTTTAGATGTGTTTTTCGTTTTTTTTTTCTTGAATGAAATTTTAGTTAATTATGAAACGTGTATAAAAATTTGTAGATAATATAGAGAGCTGTACATAATCATCGAGTGCATTACCGTCTATTGCTGGATATTGCTGAAGGTGAATTTTAGACTGTGTTATTCGTTTTGTAACTAAGCACACTATGTAGACTATATACAGATCTATAGATCATGTACAAGAATGCACAAAAAAAAAAATCGAGTACCTTTCCGACTATAGACGGTAATTGCTGAAATCGTTTCTTTCAAATGTGTTATGCATTTATATTCTGTTTACATTGCTATCTTTATTCACTTATTGAAATGGGGAAGTTCCGTTACAGTATTTTGGAAGTATTAGAAAGTGTTTCATAATCAATGTTTGCTCATGTTTTTTTTGTTTTTTGCACAGTCTTTTAAACACGTTACGTAAATAGCGTTATAAAATGAACTGACAGTTTATAATATTCGATAAGAAGTGAAATGTGACAGCTATTCAAATTGTCGCCAGTTAACCGAGTCTATCGAATAATAAATTGTCGAATAATTGAATGTATACCCCAATGGATGATTATATTCATTTTAAAATTTCTAAAATAGCCATCACTGAAAAAAATGACATTTCAAATCTGAGTAAATCGAAGTTTTCATTTTGTTATGAAACTTATTGTTTCAAATAGGACGACACAATGCTTTCAATTCTGAAATAACAGAAATGCTCAGAATATTGAACCATGGACATACTCAATACTGAACGCATAGAAATCAGTTCATACTCATTTTTGAAACATGGACATACTCAAAAATTAGTAGAATCAGTTAAAACTCATTTTTGAATCATGGACACACTAAAAAATGAGCACATAGAAGTCAGTTCATACTCATTTTTAAAACACGGACATACTCAAATATGATAACATGATCTTTTATTCTTGAGTGTGTGCATGTTTACAGAAATGAGTATATACATGTATCAAACTTGGGTAATTTTGATTCGGAGCCATTTTGACTGTGCGACATACTCAGATTTGAGTATTTTTTGCTCATTTTTGAAAATGTCGTTTTTAGAGTGATTGGATGGATAAGTTTGAACGTTGAAATAAAGGTTATACTTTAGGATTTTTCTATTGTTCTCAATTAAAACATAAACTGTTTGGGATGGGAGTGAGGTTGGAATATATTAAATTATATGTGTATTCGAATGGTAAGGTTTTCATTGAAACAAATTGCGTACTTCGTCCTTGGTAATCATGTAAACGAGGGTGTCCTGAAAATGCTGTGTCAGCTGGCCGCTTACACGGATCATTCCTAAAACATCGTAAAAAAAATCTTAATGTGAATCAACCTTTAGGTTTAACGTATCATTTTTTTCAAAATGTAAATATTTTGGAAAATGACGGCATTTAAAAAATAATATTAATTAGTTGTCCCCATAAAATGTTCTTAAATATCTTGCAAAAAATTGAAAAACGAATATTATAAGAATTAAAAAAAAATCCTACGTAATGAAACATGGAATCGAATTCTGAAAGTTTCTATTAAAAGTTAAAGGAAGTCGTTCCAATGGTTTTCCAGCCATGCAAGCGGCGACGTAAGAAAATGTTGTTTTGAAAAAAAAGAACATACGTTTACAATTTAAATTTTGCTTTAGCGGTAATTAGATATAGCGACATATTTATCGCTGTAACTTTTGTAAAATTTCAAATTTCAAAAAATCCCTTTTGAGCCGTATTCAAGACATTAAGCTACCAGTATATTAAAAGAGTCACATTTGCATTTTTAAGCCAATGTCTCATTAAATGTACTGACGGTATGTAAAATGCAATATATTGACAGCCATTGAAATTATTTTTGCATGGGATTGAAAGTAATGTAGAGAATTTGTTTACTACGCTTCCTTAAATAGTTTCATGTATCCACGATAGATCTCGCCTTACTGTCTCAAACTAACGTAAAACAAGATCGCAAAATTATGCGTCAGGCATAGATTAAGAAACTCTTTTCAGCACTTACAGTGTTGCAATATAGAGTAAATATTAGCGTAATTAGAGTAAATATTAGCATTAATAAAAAAATTCGCTTTTTATATAATGAAATGAGATATATAACTAGGCAATTAAACAAAACACATTAACACCCTGACAGCCAAGGAAAGGGGCAAAACTGTAAAGTTGTTTTCTCTGTAATTTATTTAAAATGCTAAAAAAATATGAATTTTTGAACTTGATATAAAAAGCGTACTTACGCATATGAGTATAATCCTTGAGAGTATAATTCCTTACTCGATGTTTTAAAACTGCATTATATTTGTAGAATTATATTGATTTAAACAATGTTTCTATTGCGGTGAAATCTACAGCATAGTGAACGGATATATGAGTTCGCAACGGTGAGAATGTTAAATTTATTCCACATCAGTAAAAATTCATTTTCAGCAATGCCATGACTGTGCCAATTCTTTTGTGCAGCCCTGTATACGATCTATAGAATTTATAGACACCACGTAATACACAAAAAGTAGATAAGTTTAAAATTGAATACCACTTCTTTATATTTCAAGTATCATAACATCATTAAAATGCACCTCAAATGATTTCCCCCATAGATCACAATCTAATGGAATAGTTTTTGACATCCCTGTACACCAACTTTAAATGCTACACACTTCATTTTGAATATCGAACATTTTACATTACACTTCAATAACATATAAAAATTATATGGAAATCTGAGTATATATACGGATGTTAGAGGATAGACGGACCGACCTCATAAATACTTATCAACTGTCTTCGAAAGCGTTATAAAAACTCAGAGTGAAAAAATTGGATATTACTCCCTCTATGTTTAGCTGTTAAAAACACACACACAGAGGAAAATCGTTTGCGTTTTTTAAATGGAAGGATAAGGAGATTGTAATTAGAAAGTTAATATAGGTTTAATGCAATGCAGCGTCATCTATTTCTGATATTTAAAAATAAAGAAATGAAGCATAGTAAAGAATTTCCTGACTTCACACCTACACACTTGCAAGACTCCTCATGTAATTAATCATAAATGTGTTCGTTTGCTTTTTTCCCAAATTCTGGACGAAAAATTTATTATTTTTTAACTTGTAATCAGTTACTTTAAGCTTTAAACGTTTTATTTTTTTAATTACGCTAATAAAGAATTACAATTTTGTTAAATTATTTCAATCGTTTGCAAATAATATTAAATAATACAGAATTTAGTAATAATAATGATTTGAAATAGATAAATAAAATCCGAAGACATCTCTCCAAGCAACATCCATGCATATTCTAATTTCCATTAACTACAAAAATGGTTTGTAAATTAATACGGAGCAGATGGAACGCAAGTGTTTCTATATTAGAAACCGAAATATAGTAGAAAGCAAATCACAATTAAAGAGATAATAAAAATATATCAATGATATTTTCTCTTCAAATTTTAAGTAAGTACTAAGGAAACATGTATTTTTTTAATTAAAAAAAACGATTCTTTTTTTATTCATTCCTGTTAAAAATTGTTAACTGGTGAATTATTTTAAGCAAAATAACATTAAAGAATTCGCTTTAAAACAAATTTTATTAGAAAAACAACTTTAGCTATCATCTATAGAACTTACAAAGTGTTCATTTTTAAAGTTATTTTATGCAAAACAGTTATTTTTCAGGTTGCGTGCACATTTTCGTGAAAAGGGTTAGCCAATTTTTTCTGAAATTTTAACATCCTATATCGTGAATGAATGTACATAAAATAACCGATTATTTTGGTCGTTCATTTAATATTGTTTTAAAATATGATTATCTGTGTTTTTAAAATGTTTCGGAAATTCCAAATTTTATGAAATATTTAAGTTTTGTTTATATAGTATACTTAGATATTTTTCATTGGACAATATTTGTCACAATCCTAAAAATAGTTTAGTCCATGTTGTTGTAGTTCTGCATTATGCGAAAAATGTGTAAAATATGTATCTGCTTATGACTTAAACTAACAAAAACTAAATAGTTTTTGTTTCAAGCGGTACAAAAATATAAATATTTCATTAAAGTTTTTACAAATGAGTCTAAAATTATAAAATAACACGCTTACAATTTAAAAGTGCACGAACACTTACATTAAATGCACATGATCTATCAGTAAACAACTTCCTACAATACTTCCTGAAAATTTGTCTGTGCTTTAAAATATTCAGTACAAAAAAGGAAAATAATAGTATCGTCTATGCATCTGCAATATATGGATATTGTAAAAGAAAATCACTAGTTTCCTATATTTGGTATAAATATGTTTATACATTACATTATTATTCGCGACACAAACGTCAATAACAAAGAACAATTTTTCATTCTAATCATATGTTTGTAAAAGTAAATTCCATTCATAAAGGAAGTAATTCAACAAAATATTTTCATATTTTCGTAATTGTCTCCCACTGAGTTCTGATTCTGCCATTTAAAATTCTCTAACTTCATCCATTATTAATGTTAGAAGGTCTTTTCAGTACTATTTATTATAGCTTTTTTTAATCGCATTCGTGTGCTTATATATGTTTTACAATGTTATGATATAATTTGTTTTGTATTGGTAATATTTATATATGAATTATATTTATAACTACATTATTGATTTTAAAATTATTGCATTTGTTACGTTCAAGTTTTTTTATATAACTATCCGCGTAGCAACCCATTTTGTTGCATTTGTATTCTACAGAAAAAAATTGTATTCTACATTTTAAAAATAGTTATAATATTAAGTTTATATATATATACTATATATATATATATATATATATATATATATATTAATATACTAGCTTATGAAAGTTGACATAATAAGAATGAAGTATCTCTCATTCTATATTTGATACAACCCCTCATCTTTTTGCTTCCTTTTGGGAACAGCGAATTTCGAGCTTATTCTATCGACGATTACTATCAGAATTTTCAAGCTATGCTTTTGAGACTTTCATAAAAGTTGGTCTATATATTTAGCTAATATATTATGCACAGTATATTTTGATTGAATTCGCGCATGCGCAGTGAAACAATATTTAGTAAACCTGCTCATTTTTCATACAATTTTTATTATTTTTAATTCTGATTGCAGGATATTGTGTATGATATTGTGAATGTAATTGTTTGTCATATTTTCTGAAAATAACTTGTTTTTATATTAAAAACTCTGCAAATTATAAGCAAAAAACTTGGTAAAATTTGGGACTGTTTTTATAAAAACGTGAATTTCTCTTCGAGTATCTATGCTATCTTCATAAAAATGAACCCAAATTATTACAATAAGCCACTTAATCACAATCTATAGTTTGAATGCTTTTTGCAATATTAGTTTTTACAGGGTTATCGAAAATATATTCTTTTTTCTTCAATTTGTTGACGGCCCCTTATGGGGTTTCGGGAAAATATCTTCGCGGAAATGTATGATGTTTATCATGTTGTTTACACTCCTGAAGTTTCAGGATAATTCCTCATGTATCTTTCCAGATATTTAATAAATTATAATAAAAACAACTGCGTCTAATAATTTGGCCAGGGACTGTAATAGTAATGACTTCATTAAAGATTTTTTATTACATTTATTATCACATTGTATTAATCATTAACCCATTTTAGGCCAAGCATATAAATTTTATAAAATGTGGTATTATTTGCATTGAAATTTGCTTAAATTACATACATTAAGACACCAAAAAAGTTTCGTGCATGAAAAATAATATTTTATTTAATTTGACGTTACCATTATTAATTTACCATTAATAATTTACCATTAAATTTAAGTAAAAAATTGTAAGTTTTCTTATGGCATTTGTTTTACTTTTATTTTTTTTACAGAACTGGCAACTTTACTCCATTTTAAAAACATATGATTAATCTCAAGTGGAATAGTTATACATTTTCAAAAAGTCGAATTTGTCAATAACTGTTTCAAGTAAAAAAACAGCGTATTTTGAAAATTTCTCAACAGAAAGTGACACAGATTTCTTCAATTGAATTAATAATATTTTATAGATGTCTCCAGAACCCTTAAAAATAGCAGAAAAATAAAATTAGTGAAAAATATACGTCACAGTGTTAATAAAAATATATTTTATTGAAATGTTGCATTTACGCACGTTTGGCCGAAAATGGGTTAAGCTTTTTTATTGTTGATATTCAACTTATTTTTATGACAAGGTTTTAAGGTAACTTAAAAAAAATATTTTTTTATGTTTTGTTTTAACTCTTTTGGCTCAGCATGTCCCTGTAGCCATCTTGTGCCATTAAACACTTTTTAACTAACTAGCCATCTGGATTTTTTTATATTGAAGGAGTGGTTGATTTATTGATTACCCGGTTTTCTCAAAAAGTAGTTTAGATTTCAGAATGAAACAAACTGCAGATTATAACCACAAATATTATCTATTTGCTTCTGATAAGTTTGCTGTTCGTAATGCAACCGTGTCTTAGCCTATACCAGACAAATAAAAATGAATTAAAATGTTATTTTTGACCACATGACAATTAAATAGTTGAATAAACCTAGAACTAAGTGTTTTTTTCTGAAAATCGCAGACAGACAGTCCAATTTTATATATTAATATAGATTATCGAATATTAAATGTAACAGTAGCAAATTTTATAGTAGCAAAATAAGTTTATGCTATACTAATGTATATGTGTTGCATATTTATTAAAATATATTTTATGTCACTGAAAAAAATTTATAAAAAAGAAGTATTTAATGTATTTAAGTATTAATAATAAATTAATTATAAATTAAGTATTTATTAGTTAAGGCATATTCGTAATTAAACATAAGAACATTACATACTAGAAAACTTTTTTTTGTTGAAAAATTATTTTCATGTATGTTAATTTATGTCTTTCACCTTATTTTATTATTTTACAAAAATATCGTAACCTGCATGTTATTTATATTTTTAGTTGCTTACTTCTAATGTAATAAGGATTAATTATTACTTAGAAAAATGTATACAATCATACGTATTATTTATGATGTCAGCATTTTTGTCGCTACTCATACAAAACGCACATATATAAATGAGATCACATTTGAAAGGTTTTAAGCAGACTTCCGACGTGGAACTTTACAGTTTTGTTAAAACAAGTGTGTTTGAACAAAATAATTAAAGTTAATTAAAAATTAAAGAAAAAAACGAATGGAAATGTAGTGAAATACAGTATAATCGGGCGAAAATTAGAAAAAATACTTAGCTCGAGGCAAGAAGAAGAAGCAGCCATTACGATATCTCCATTCTGGCATTTGTTTAGTGTCTGTGTTAGAAAGATTATTTTATCATGTTTTGTTTTAATGTTTGCTAGTATTCAAAATTCTTAAATATGAACATACTAGCAAGCTACGCCCGCTACGCTGGTCAATTTCTCTTCACGCACCTTTAATCAATTTAAATATTGACTTTGAATTTGAACTTGTATTTTAAACCCTATAGATCTTTACTTGGAATGTCCTTCTGCATGTCTGAAAACGATACGAATGCTATTGCGTTATTACATTTTTAATGTGTCAGACAAATTTGGGCTGTTAAGGACAAATTAGACCAATTCTCTGTATACTTTATTATGGAATAGGTCAGCATTAAAAAAATGAATAATTGTGCTAAATTATGGTGTCTATGGGGAAAAATCATTTCCGTTGGATTCAAATTGGATTTGAATGAAGTTACAATTTACAGTACTTCAAATATAATGAAATTGATATGCCTCACTGAGGTGGACAAAAATATGGTACTCGTCGAGAATTAAATAAAAATTATGCACTCGCGACATCATAATTCACTTTTATATTTTAACAGAACAATAAGGCTACTATTATTTGTGACTCGTGTTTATAGTCAGTTTATATTACGTCAGGACACAATACCGTTATCATTATCTTTTTATGCGTGAAGATTTCGCTATATGGTACTCCATTGTAAAATTTGGTAATTTTTGAAATTCAATATTTGAAAAACGGCATAATCATTAGATTTGAAATTTATATCAAGAAAAATACAATTTTTTACCATTCTAACGCAGTTTATCTAACAATTTTCTGACAAATACTTTTCGAACTATTAATTTTTTCAGTAACTTCAAATGTTTCATTTTCCGAGATTAATCTGTGGCAACGATTAGCGAAAATCCCAGTCGTCAGCAACACGTACCTTTTTATTAAAGAGGATTTAAAGTTATTGAAACTTGTTTTTTTATCATGTGTAGCATATATTTATTAATGTTTTCTCAGAATAAAACTTTTGCTAGCATTTATAGGTGCAATTTTATGACTTGCTTTGCGACGCTCATTATCTTGGGGTAAGTATTATGTATCCTTACCTTTATACCCTACGTGGGATAAAAAAAGTTTATGGAAAACATTAAATGAAGAGTGCTTATGCATTTTTTTTATAAAAGGCTTCAAAAGGCTGGACAAGTTTAACTATGACTTTTATAAAGCTGATGAGCAGGTGAGCTGCATTTCTGCAATTTCTCAAATTGTAATTTTGGTAACTAGTCCTTCGTCTGTAAATGTTAAATCATTAAGCTTATAATTTAAATATTATTAGTCTATGTCCTTAGTTAAAGTTGTAAAATATATATATATTGCTCCTTTTTATTCATTTCCTTTCCTATAAGGTTAACACAGCCATACGGATTTAAACAAGTTATGGGGTAAGACCGGATGATTTGATATTTTTATAACTAGTCATTTCTTAACAAGAATCTGATGAACTAAAATAATATTATGGTACAAAGATTATGTGTAGAGTATGTACGCAAAGATACACTAAATTCTTGTAGAAAGTCTGTTAAGAAACAAATAATAATAAGGTATGCCGTTTTACCCTGTTATCCCCTATCAGCAATCTCAAGGTCTGCCGTGCCTCACACAAGTTAATTTGTTCCCTATAATTAGTGCCATGAATAATTCCATAAGGTACTAAATAAATTAGCATAAAGTTAATATCAAAGGGAATAAATTAAACGTTCATGTCATTTCATATTCAGGTATATAATATGTAATATAATATATATTAACTATAGTAGATAATGATCGGCACAAAACAAATTGTTATTGTAATTTGATCTTTTTACGGTTTTTTACAAATTATCTATTGATTTGTTGTTATTAAAATTATATTCAACTGGCACAAACAATTAAGAAGCGAGTGACACCATACAACTAACGTAGGTTTTGCCTATTTATTAAAAATAATTTTTTTGAATATGTTAATTTTTCAAAAAATTAACTTTGGGTTATTTTATTAACATTTTGAGTATGTAATTTAGTAAGTATGCTTCTTTGTCTATATCTCTTATAGTTATTTTTTTTAAATTTAATTAAATAAACTAACTATATTTTATTAACATTGAGTATATTTGAGTGTTTATATTGTATATCAAACAAAATAAAATGTGTAAACAAAATTCTACTTTCTAATATTTCAATTTAAAGAGTCACAAACATAAAAACAAATAGACCTAATTTTGTTTAATATAATATAGATATAAATAAAAATATTCATTTCAAATACTATATTTCTCCTATGTGCCATATTAATTTACAAGCACATCCGTTAACAAACATGCAGTAGCGAAAAAATAGGAAGGTTTAACTATTTCAATTCTAATTAGCGCTGATAGCACTTTTGCTTATTGAAACCGAAAACTCTAAGAAAATGTAAAAATTTCAATTTTATTTCATTTTATAAACTTGAATTCTTCGGCCTATCATTAAATCTAAAGTGCAACGTTATTTGCTTACTTACTTACCTTTTTTATTAATTACATGATGTGCGAAATGCTCATTATATTTAATAATTATTTAAAATGGTTACGTCTGTATTTTTCAACTCTTCTTACTCGTGCTTAATTGCATGATTTCGACAAGAAATTGCTAAATTGCCAATACAGATCCGATAATATTTTGACAAAACATACTTTAGATTGAAGAAGTAATGCAAAATACTTAATTAAGAATGTCTTTAAAAAATCCGTCACACTCTAAAATAGGTACAAATAAGAACAAATTAGTAGGTTTTCATAACTACGCACTATTATTAAACTTCGAAGAAAACATTCGAGCACATCACGTCACCGAAGAATAAATTGTATGTCTTATAACATAAGTGTATGATTCCTGCAGTAACTACTTCGTTATATATATGTATATGTATATATATATATATATATATATATATATATATATATATATATATATAGGGTGTCTGAAAACGGTGGAATAACTCGAAAAATATGCATCGGGTTGAAAAACGAAAAAAAAAAGTGTTCAATATTTTAGAAAAATCTATTTAGGGATATCAAATTTGCCATTATTCTAAAATATTAAACACGTATTTTTTCGTTTTTTCATCCGGTGTATATTTCCCTAGTTATTCAATTGTTTCCAGACTTTTCAATGGAAATGATTCTCACTGCACTTTACTCGAATACAGCGCCATCTACGATATTCCGAAGAAAATATTGAATACAAAAGTTACGTATTTTTTCCCGTAAATGTCAAATCTGCAATAAAAAAGGGTGGTTATCATTTAAGATTTCAAAGTTGCCCCCCCCCTTTTTCCCCATGGAGCAGAGTTGAGGGGGCAACTTTTGTATCCCTAAATATATTTTTCAAAAATATTGAACACATATTTTACGTTTTTCAATCCGATGCATATTTCTCGAGTTATTCGACCATTTCCAGATTTTTTGGACACCCTGTGTATCTTTTACACTGCAAAAAAAGACAAATGTAACTGAAAGTATTTGGACATTTATTACGCTTTACCAAAATATAATATAAATTTTTTCGAGTTATCCACGAATCCGAAAAACGGTTACTTTATTTTCCGAAACCTCCAAAATACTTTGATTTCCAAGATTTTAAGCACCATTTCTAAAACAAAAATTTATTTTGCTTCTCTTACATTCAGAAACGTTTCCGAGTAGATATTACAATGCATTAATCAGTGCTCTCAACTCAGAATACCATATTTTTTATGCTATTAATTTCCAAGTAAATATTCAGGCTGCTTAACAAAATTTTTACATTCATGAGTAACAATAAAAAGTATGTTAATTGTAATGTTAATGCTGTTAATTTAACATGTTTGTCTATTGAACATGCTTGTTGAACATTAATATGTTTACTTATTAAATTGATAACATCCAAAAAAACAGATACTTCGTGTTGCACTGATTAATACACTGTAAAAGGCACTCGGTATAACATTTCAGACAATTGCTGGTAGCAAAAGAAACTTTTATTTCATAAATGTTTTTTTATATCGTGGAAATCGATTGATTTCTGAGGTTTCCGTAGATAAAGGAAATCTTCTCAGATACGTCGGTGATATGGAAGAGGTTGTATTTTATTTACGTAAACCTAATTAAATTTCGTAGAATTTTCGGAAGCATCTGTCTTTTTTTCAGAGTGTATGAAATGTTTCACAATAGCGATCAAAATGTAAAATATCGGTGTAGTCTATTACACTTTCAAAAAAGCCCCACCATATGTGTGGAAGTGTGTATAAATGTCATAACTTTTAATAAATGAGGAATTATTCCTACCCCCATTATTTTTTCATATTACTCGACCACGGTTTGGTTAGTTCTTTCTTTTTGTGTTCATTATCAGTTAAATTACATTCTGTGGGACTACTGGAGATACAATGTTTGATATTAATTACTGATTACTAAAGATAGGACTAACATTATAAAGTTATAAGCTTCTTAACAGACTTTCTAACAGAATTTAGTGTATCTTTGCGTACATACTCTACACATAATCTTTGTACCATAATATTATTTTAGTTCATCATATTCTTGTTAAGAAATGACTAGTTATAAAAAAAAAAACAAATCATCCGGTCTTACCCCATAACTTGTTTAAATCCGTATGACTGTGTTAACCTTATAGGAAAGGAAATGCATATGGCCGTGTAAATAGCAAATAATGGTGGTAACGATAGGCTCTTAGTGTGGCCGACTTTCTGTAGCTTAAATGATTAAATTTATGTATTAAAGAATAGAGATAATTATATTGACACATCTATTTATTAAATATCTAAAATGAGATCACGCAGATACAATATTTCACTCGGGAATAATTAAAGTGCAACTCTATTATTTAAACAAAGTATATTGCATTGTAGGGGATAACTATTAACAGACTTAATTTATAACTATGCGTTCACAATTTAAACATTAAATGTACTCCACAACTTGTGTAAATAGGGATTCCCTTACCTGGTATTCCAAAGGTTATCAGTGTTGGCGTCATCATCAATGGGTAGAGCATCAGGGCAACTAGTTCGGAGTCTTGCTTCAAATTTGCTCAAACCATAATTTCTTAAACCTTTTTTGATCCACGCACTCAGTCAGAAAAAATTATAAGATGAGGTACTAGTTAAGAAATTCATAAAACGCCACCAGTCAGAAAACTTATAACATACTATACCTTCCTTTCTTTGCGGGCCCTTTTCCTACTTGATTTCCTCTCACGAAAGCACCTCTAAATTTCATAGATCCAATCTCTAGATTTTCCATCATGGCCACAGAATTTGGTCTTAGTGGATAATATTTTGAGCTTTTGTTAATATCTCTGCCTCGGAGATATAATTACTGGATATTGTAAAACTTCCTTTGAATTTGTTTCCCGCTTCGCATTTAGAGTGGTCACGTTTCCCGATAACCATTTGCTTAAATTTACGAGGTCCTGTCTGTAAACCATTCACTATAATTTCCGCGTTTTTGCTGCGATTGTATTTTTGGGATTTTGTCACATATTTTCTATTTTACTACACCAGCCTTTGCTGGGGCCTTATTTATTTGGCAGCACAACTGAATAAAGTTTTAAACACCGGAATAAAATTCCAACTCAGTTTTAACTGAAGAGGGTTCCGTGACAATATCTTTATTCTTTCCTTATCGTTTGTTAGTGTCGTACATGCTGGATTACCGTTTCATATTTATTTTTCTCAACACTCTTTTATTCTCTTATACCATGATAAGAATTCTTGTCCCTTTTCTTAAAAGCCTCATCTGTGCGTCCAAATGCAGGTGTTCCCGCCTGTAGATATTTTCATTGACTTTGCCTGACGGTGCTCTGGCGATATACGAAAAATTCAATAAAGAAAAAAAAAATGAACTCCGCCATCGTAAATATATGAAACAACAAAAAGGAAATATAATGAGTATAAAAACCATTGAATGGAACAACACACGTGCTCTTCTAACCAGGGGGCATGTATAAATATATTCATTTCAGATAAGAAGATAATTAAAAGCAGAATATAATAGGATATATTTTCTTTATCTCCGTTACCAAACGCATTAGTATAATTTAATTTAATTGTTTGGGAAGTAAAGTTGAACATTTTTTTTAAATTTTTTGTATCAGTAAAGTTTCGTTATGCTAGAGGAGAAAAAAAAAACCTTAAAAGGATATTTAAAACCAATGTTCCATTGCTCGATCAGGACTGCTCAGTGTTCATTATTAGTTAAATTGCATTCTTTTTGACTAATAAAGAGACAATGTTTGATGTTCATTAAAGATTACTAAAGATAAGAATAACATTGTAAATTTTGGGCGTGTGAATATCGAAGAATGATGGTAACCGTAGGTTCTTAGTGTGTACGGCCTTCGGTAGCTTAGGTGATTAAATTTATGTATTAAAGAATAGAGATAATTATATTGACACATACATTTATTAAATATCTAAAATGAGATCTTGCAAACAATATTCCATACGAGAAATAATTAAAGTGCAACTATATTATTTAAACAAAGTATAATGCATTATAGGGGATGCCTATTGACAGCCTTAATTTATAATTAAGTGTTCCCAATATAAACATTAAATCGTAATCGGCAACTTGCGTATATAGGAACTCGTCTACCCGTTGTTGCAAAGATTAGCAGCGTAGACATCATCATCAATGGGTCATCATCATCAGGGCAACTAGTTCGATGTCATGCTTCACAAACCAAAATTTCTTAAACATTTTTAGATTCGCGCACACAGTCAGAAAAAACACATAAAATGAGATATCAGTTTGTCAAATTCATTAAACGCCATCAGTGAGAAACATCATAACATACTACTCCTTCCTTGCTTTGCGGGCACTTTTCCTCCTTGATTTCCCCTCACGAACGCCTCTCTAAATTTCATAGATTCAATATCTAGATTTTCCATTATTCTCATGGCCCCCGAATTTGTTCTTAGTGGATAATATTTTCAGCTTTAGTTAATATCTCCACGTCGGGATAAAATTATTGGGTATTGCAAAACTTCTTTTGAATTTGTTTCGCGCACCGCGTCTTGATCGGTTTACGTTTCCCGATACCCCTTTTCTTAAATTTATGAGGCCCTGTCCATTCACTATAATTCCCGCGTTTTTGCTGCGATTGAATTTTTTGGGTTTTGGTCACGTATTTTCTATTTTCTACACCAGTCTTTGCTGGGACCTCATGTATTTGACAGTACACCTGAATAAAATTTCAAACAGCTGAATAAAGTTCCAACTCCGTTTTAACAGAAAAGGGCTTCATGGCAATATCTTTATTATTCCCTTATCCTTTGTTAGGGTGATACATGCTGGAATACCGTTTAACATTTATTTTTCTGTGCACTCCTTTTCCTATCTTATACCCTGATCAGAATTATTATCCCTTTTCTTAAAAGCCCCATCTGTGCGGCCAAAATCTGTGCCCGCCTGTAGATATTTTAATTGACATTGCCTGACTGCTCTGGCAATACTTATTTTTTAACCACGATCCCATATACCTTTAAGGCGAGATTATAGATGGTATGTTTGTTTTACACCCAGAAAAAAGTTTTGTTGAATCAACAAAAATTTGTTTGCCCTAACGAAACTTTTTGTTTAAATATGGGTCAATGGAAATTTCGTTTGAATCAACAAAAAAAATATTGTTGATTTTTTTTGCAATTCCAAAAAAAAATTTTGTATCGTCAGCAAAAAAATGTTTTGTTAATTCAAGTAAAATGGTTCAATTTTACTTGAATTAACAAAATTATTTTTGTTACATAGATATATGCTATGTGTTATTTTAACAATCTATTTTATTTTTTCAACAAACTATATTTTGTTTGTTTAATCAATAAAATATGTTATATTACGAACTTGTTTTGTTTATACTACAAAAACATTTGTTAAATGAACCAATCGAAATATGCAATTTTAACTATTTTTAATAGTGAATTACGCCTGTAAACCTTGAACAATAACAAGTGCATTTTTATCCAGCTTTTTTTCAAGTGCAAACCGAGAGAATGAAAATTGCCCATGACGGGAGTCGATCCCGGGTCCTCAGAACAGCAGCCTGAGGCTTTACCACTGCGCTACCAGGAACGATATCTGAGTTCGGCATTTCTCACTCTTATATATGTCGGAACGGCTGCAATCGCAGCACAAGATGGAATGTCATAAGGAGCACGCAAATTTCTGCGGCAAACATGAGACGACAGTACAAAGCACAGCATACGGCAACACATAGTTAATTTTTTATTCATTTTCAGCAGTGAATTATGCCTGTAAAAAGCAGGATAAAAATTTCCTTGTTATTATTCAAAGATTACAGGCGTATTTGACTGCTGAAAATGAGATAGAGCTATTGCAGAAATCACGAAAAATGCAACATAGCAGTGCCACCTGTTGCGCGATTTAAAGTAAAAAGTAATCAGCAACAATTTATATCAGAAAGTAACTGAATAAAAGGTTTTATTAATTTCCGTGCATTAGTTCTTGAGATAAAAACAGTCAAATCGCGTTCAGGACAACCGGAAATCGAAAATTTTCATGAATCCAATTCTTTCTTCTTGCAAAGATAGAAGACGGTAATAAATGGGACAGGGGGATTTTTAAAACTACCTTTGTCCGTCCCAGTGAAAAAAAGTTTTAATTACCCCAAAATTATGTTAATCATGTAATTATATAGCTATATAAGTCAAATAAATCAAGTTACGTAAGAGAGATATGGCTACTACACAAGAATTTAAATTTTGGAAAAATAACAAAATTTTGCTGGAATTGCAAAAATATTGTAAAATTAAAAGAAACAAATTTTGTTAGTTCAAGTAAAATTGGTGAAATTTTGTTAAAATTTTGTACGAGTGTTAACAATATTTTTTTGTCCAAGCAACAAAACCAATTTTTTTACTTGAACTAAAAATTTGACTAAAACAACCAAAATGTACTCAACAAAACAGGTTTTGTTGTTTTAATCAATTCCTTTTTCTGGGTGTATGCTAACTCATCTCATATTCTTAAACTCACCTAAAAATACTTATATACAACAAAATTTGCATATGATTTCATGTAGACAGCAGTATTTTTAAATTTGAAAATGTTAATCGTTTTACGCGAGATGTTAACAAATAAATATAAATATTTCAAATATTTTCTTAAGGAAACTAGAGAATCCAACCGGGTTGCAAAACATACTGCCCGTTATGCAGAATACGGAAGAAAAAAACTTTTTTTTTTTTTTACATCTAACATTTATATTTTATATTGTGCAGTAACAATATCAAAAGCATTTTTATGTAAAAATTATCCGTATGTATTCAAATAACGTTTGAAAATTTATTAAAAGCGATTTTGTTGTATTAGCCACATGCAAAAGGTTAATAACCGAAGAAATTGTCAAAGATTTTGCTAGTTACTATAGCCATTTTGATTCTTATTTCAGTGTTTACGTACGCAGTTCGATTACATATCTGTTAAATTTGCGTTTTTATTTATTTATTTATTTCCTTATTATTATTAATTTGTATTACTTTCGTTACGGAATATTACCTTGAAACAAACGCGGGACTATTTATATTGTTTTAAGTGCCAACGTGTTAATCTTTGGTAATCGAGCTACATGCGATAGAGGTAGTATTTTAAACAAAATGTTAAAAAAGTTTTTAAACCGTAAAAATTCAGTAAATTGAGGTACAGCTTTCAAACAAATTGCATTTTAAAGTAAATCCCCCCCCCCCTATTCAACGGTGTAAAATTTAAAATTACGGAATGCTTAGAAGTATTAAATTTGGAAAAAAAGAGGTAAATTGAATGTTTTCATTTTTTCCACTTTTGATATAACGTCAGCGTTACTCTCGGATGTGTTTTTAATTTATAATATAGATGTGTCCAAATATCATTTCCTGAGCAAATTTTTAAAATTTTTTAATATTAATGTACAGCTAAAAATGTCTCAAACATTTATTTCAGCAGATATGTTCTATACTAATAGAAGAAAGTATTCTAACTAAACGAAATTTGTTATCTTTACGGTTGTTAGAACAAAAACGAACGATACACAATTTTGGAATTTTGAAAAATTTGTCCTATCTCTGTAATATTCTTTAAATGTATAATTCATACATTATATGAAGTTGGGATCATTTAAAACAAGAATGAAAAATCATGCATCACGCTTTCCGACACTTACAGACTATTATTAAGAAAATTCGTTTTTTCCTAGAATAAAATGAAATATTAAATAAGCAACTAAAAAAGCACATACTCATTAAAAATTCATTTTCAGCAGTTTATGCTCATATCCGATAATGTACGCAAATTCTTTCGAATGCGATTTATAGAATGTATCCTTCCATTACTGCTTACACATTACAAATTTTTTTTTAAATACAGAAACACCTTAGAGAAAAACCAAAGAACTTTCTTTCGTCATTTTCATGACTTTCATCATATTCATTGTTAATTTCTTCTTAATTTCTTAACTTGAAATATTTTCTACATATCATCGCTTTTCTTCTTTTGTCTTCTATCCCACATTTCTTTGTGTTGTTCACTACTGATATTCAAAACGCTACATATACCTGCATAGATAAGTTGAAAGTGCATATAAAAACTTGCATGTAACCCTTTTATTTTCTATAAGGCCTCCTCTTTTCGGAAGTATGAATAATTATTATTCATTCACAATGTTTAAGACATATTCTTGTTATAGAGAGCTTTCGTCTTCTAAGTAAATATGTAAATTGTGTTATATATAAATTTTATATATTTTGAAGTAAGACAAGTCTATAAAATCTGAATATATTTAATCAATTAATAATTTTCTTCTCAGGAAAATTCTGCATTTTGTAGGCAACTCAACTCCCAACAATAACAACAATAACAAATAGTGCTGCATGAAGGTGCTATAGCACTGCAGGAGTAAAAATAGTCTCAATATGACCATTCGGAGAAAATCGGGTTACCCAACCAGATGCACGAGTACATTTAATCAATTGATAATTTTCTTGTGGAGAAAATTCTGCATTTGGTTGTAAAACATCGGATATAGGCAGCTCAACTCCCAACAATAACAGCAATAACAAACAGTGTTGCATGAAGGTAATATAGAACTGCAGGAATAAAAATAGTCTCGATATGATCATTCGTGGAATGTCGAGTTACCCAATCATATGCACGAGTACACTTTCAATTTTCAATACCCTGAGTATTTTTCAAGTAATTGTTTGCCGTGTGACAGCTTTAAAGGCAAGTAATGTATGTTCTTTGATTATCGATATATTCAACTGATATTAAAATATTTTAATTTATTTCAATTTAAATTCACTGGTAGGAGAGTAACATTTTTTGTTTTATTCTGCAGATTAGAGAAAGTCCTACGAAATTTTTAACAACAGTCGTAACCAATTCTGTCACAAACAGAAATCTCGCACCTTATCAATCTCACTAGAATCCCGCAGTGGATCCCTCAATCTGATAACTTCTGATTTCGGTTCACGGGATAAGGGTTGTCTCGCCAAATGTTCAGTTAATGAAATAAAAATATTTAATTATTTGTTAAGAATTACAATCTAACGAAGATATTTCACACAAATAATCAACATTTAAAGTGTTCGAGCCTGTTTATTTTATTATTATTAATATTAATATCTAGATTTAACGTATTTTACAACTTGTGACTGATTAAAATTTATAATAAGTCGGTCAAGTGCGAATATAAATCGCGCTAAAAAAGTTCCATACATTAAATTTATTAGTTACTATTTATTAATTACTATTTATTAATTTAACAAACTCCTACTGCCTCTAATTTTTCATAATTTTATTTTCAGTAGATTCGGATATAGGAAAGGGGGGGGGGGTGTATTTTTGTTGTACACTTTCGACGATATCTCTGAAAATATACAAAAATTAAAACAAATATATTTTTGAGTTCGGTGTTAAGAGATCTATCGAACGATACCAAACACGACATATAATTTTTTTTTCAAGTAACTTAATTGATATCTCGACTAAATTGTTTTCGAAAATCATTATCAACTATCTTCGGATGATTCTGCGTCGATAACGTAACTTGAGCGCCCGTCAACTCCCTTGATGACCGCCCGTAAAAAAAAAAGTTTTTGTGTAACGGAAAAATGCGTTTTTCTAAAAAGCTATGTGACCTGGGAAATAAGATTTAAATAAGATTTAAATAACCCGAACCTAAGATTTAAATAAACTTCCCCTTCCCCTAATGTTTTTATAATTTTAGTTTCAGTAGATTCGGAAATAGAGGGGGGGGGGGGCACATGTTTTGCAGAGTATTTTAGACGATATCTCTGAAAATATAATAGCTAAAATTAAAACAAATGTAATTTTGAGCTCGATATTACGAAATCGTTCACCTGATACCCTACACGATGTACAGAAGAAAAAATATTTTTTCAAGTAACTTAATTGCACCCCCTAAATTGTTCCTAATCGTATGTCTCAATGGCTAATAATTTAAAAATATGTGGGTGAATAGGCTTTATAACTTTCCACGTTTCATAGTTTACGAGTAAAAACGCTCTGACAGACGGACAGATAGACACAGGAGTTAATAATTTAATCTCAGTCCACGACAGATTTCAGTAAAATGTTTTTGTACAAAAGATTCTACGGTTGTAACCTCAGATTCAATTTTGTTTTACCGTTAAAAAAGTTGTATATGCTACATGGAGGTGCTTTGATGTTTCATTTAGCTACTGCTTTTCGTGTGAAAATAAAAACAAACACTACTCCAATTATTTAATTGGTATTTTAATTTATTTAAATTACACAAAATGTATAATTTCTGTATGTATAATGTATAATTTGTAATATACAAATGTATAATGTATAGTATACAAATGCATAATTGTGATTAATATAAGCAAGATTTAAAATTTATGTTTTTAAATTTACGTTATCTAAAAAAATATATATATCCTAAAATAAAGCAAATATTGTGTTTTTAGAAATGACACCACATACACAAAGCACCAAAGCTGAAAATATTGCGACTTCTGAACACGGAAAAGATCAACATATTTTGCAAACAAAGATATCAATGCCAGAATATCGGGAGATGTAAATAGAAAAGTAAAAAAGTAACACATACCGGCCTTTAAAAAAGAAAAGAAACCAGATTTTCATATGGTGTTAAAAAATAACAATACATAATATGAAAATAACGGAATAAAATATGATTTTTTTTTTTTACGTATGATCACATAATTTCAAGGCATCAAACAGTAGCATCTTTATTATGGCCTCTTTTATTAAAATCAGCATTTTCATATATGTTATCTAAAAAATTTCGGGATTTTAAAAGTATAATAATAAATAAAATATTTTGGAAATATTAATTTTGCATGTTTTTTATTTAAAATTCAGAAATTGCATAAAATTGTTTGAAAATACAGTACTTTACTGCTGAATATCGAAAATAGAACAATTTTGGGAATCCATAGTGATCGATATAGGAATTCTGTGGAATTGGAGACTATGGCGGGGTTGCAATTTCGTCTGGGTTGCAATCAGTAGAAAAATAATATGAATACCAATTAGGAATACTACCTGCTTTCATTAATAATTTAGAAAATTTATTTGGTTTCTATCTTCTTAAGGGAAGTGAGGATGAATTCTCAATACTTCGAAAATTTCACATATCAAGACCAAACCATCAATCTAAATACAAATTTTAACTACGTTTCTGCGATTAATTTAAAAATTATTAAATATTTTATAAAGATACGATTGCTGAAGTTATTTCCAAATTGATATGCGATATTCAGATCACTAACACAGGATTATAAATTCTTCAATATCTGTTTGTAAAATTGACAATGTGTGTTTGTCTGTGTGCGTGCTGGCAATGGTCAGGGAAAATTGTCGCGCGTCGAAGTCTATATATATATATTTTTTACTTATTATTTTTTTATATTTTGTGCTTAATCTAATCAATTGCAGTTAGACAAATCGAATAATTATGATTAATTTTCTATAGTACTAGAATGCGTTTATGTTTGTGTGAGTCAGAAAAAAATATTAATTATATTATAAAGATTTCTTGCCGCAAATTAGTTATTACTTTTTCCCTTATCATTATTCACACCTATCGCATTATTTATTTTAAAGCATCTTGTCAGAAATCAAAGTTTCTAATTATATTTTCATTCACTATCTTTTTCTTATATTTATTATGATTCAAAATCTTAAATATATCATTGAAAATATGTATCTTGTCGTAATAATATAAATAATTTAAAAACGAAAACAGTAACTACTGCTTTTCATTTAAAGTCTCCAATTTATAGAAAACCACTGCACTCAATCTTTAACAAGGAACAACCGGCTAAATATGTATTTGATAAGTTATTTTGTGTATGGAATAGCTGATTACAATCGTTATGCTTAATTAAAACTATTTTTAAAAGTTTATAAGTCTCATAAAATGTTTTACGTATGACGAATGCAACTAAATTAATTCATTCAGTACATTATTATAATGAAAATTTGCGTTCATTTTCAATTATTAAAAGTAACAGAAAGAAGGAATTTTAAATTCAAGCAGATGTCACCATAATGTATAAGACCTTTATAAAAGTTATATATGTGTGCTGGTTTTAATTATCAGTCGTATCATTAAAATTCCAGTTATATTATGAAGTTCTTTCAGTGATTTTTAATATGATTTGTGTTTGAAATAGAAGGGATTAATTTAATAAAAATTATGTAAATGCCAAATGCGAGAGAAATATTTATGCTCAGAGAAATTCATAACCGCAATTGCTATGTGACAATTCGATCTTAATTGAAGTTTAATGTGAAAATAATTTAAAAACAAGATTTTTAAAAATATAATATAATTAAATATTTGTATTTTTAAGGAACTACGCAGCGTAATAATACGTTTACGTTAAGTATACGAAATAAATACGTGGTTTTAAAAATTCTGGACAGACAATACAGCTACAACGTAAAGGTTTGTTTAAACTAAGAACAATTTCAGGAGCTATTTAAATATTACAACTATTTCAAAAATAAATAATTAACTTTTAAAATATGTTAACTTTCCAGTTTCTAATACAGACTCCAGGATACGTTTCTTTTTGGATCTGTAACTCTTGAAAAAAATTGTTACAGTCAATTTCAAGGCCATCTGTCGCCGTTTAAGAGAACTAATAAAGCGAAGGTGTATATATGCTACGGTCAATATGATTAATCCGGCATTATTAATAATAACCGGTTATTATTAATAATGACCGGATTAATCATATTGACCGTAACATGTACATCTAATCAACACTTGATGTTATAACTTTCCAAACTTCTTTGTGTCTTTAAACTCGCGACAATTCAACGTTGCCTAAGTATTGGTTTACCGTGACTTTAATAATGTAAGTACTAATATGTTTTCATGATTTATAGTTCCTAAAATAGATTTAGAAATCTTGTGTGTCAAAATTGTCAAACAAATTAATGCTTGCATGCCCAATTTACACTGAAAAATGTAGTACTATAATAATCAAATGAATATGATGAAACTAATTTATTAAAATCACATTTATTTGTTTTATTTAGAGCAGTGGTTCATATCTAATCAACACTTGATGTTATAACTTTTAAAACTTTTTTGTGTCTTTAAACTCGCGACAATTCAACGTTGCCTAAGTTTTGGTTTACCGTGACTTGAATAATGTAAGCACTAATATATTTTTATGATTTATAGTTCCTAAAATAGATTTAGAAATCTTGTGTGTGGAAATTGTCAAAACAATTCATGTTTGCATGCCCAATTTACACTGCAAAATGCAGTACTATAACAATCAAATGAATATGAAAAGAAAAAAAATTAATAGCATTAATTTTTTTTATTTATAGCAGTGGTTCATATCTATTCAACATTTGATGTTATAACTTTCCAAACTTCTTTGTGTCTTTAGACTCGCTACAATCCAACAATTCCTACGTTTTCGTTTACCGTGACTTGAATAATGTAAATAGTAGTAGGTTATAATAATTCTTTGCACTACCCATTTTCACAGACATTATTTTATTTTCAAACATATAAACAAGCAGTGTACATGTCTAAAAGTCTTAAAAAATACTTTTAAAACTATACAAAACCAGTCAATCTGTTGTATAAATTACAACAAAATAAAAAATTAGCAGTAAAAATATTTTCACCTGTCGCTCTCAGGTATCTTCAGTCACTGATGTTACGTTTTCTGTTTCGTCAATCAATCTATTACAATGAAGTCACCTTGTGATTCTCAAGTCAGTTAAAGACTGAACTTTGAAGTCATTGTGAGCATTGGATTGTGATGAGTCGCCAAATAATGTCACAATGAAGTCGCATGGTGACCTTCCGGTGATCGACACTCTATTGTGAAGTCATCATTTCACCCCTTTGTGAAAAGTCACCAGATGATTTCATTTTCTGTCACTTGGGGACTCGTCACAGAACAGCTATCATGATGACTTTACAATGGAGTGTCAAAATGACAGTCACATGAAAGTCACAAGATGACTTCATTGTAAAGTCACCTGGTGACTCGTCAAAAAGCAGCAGTGTTCAGTGGAGTGACCAAATGAGAGTAAAAATGAGACGAATGAAAGATATCACATTTCTGCTCATTGTAGTGACTGTGGTAATTGTGACCATTTGTGATGTCAAGAAGACTTCATATCGATTGTCTGTGCTGTTAGGGTAGTACTTATTTTCTACACCTGCTGTTTATAGAATTTCCTTTTGAGTACTCACGTATTCAGAAATTGGCATTTTGTGTTTTTTGCTTAAGTTTTGCACACTAGTATATTAAAAATGATATTATGAACGATCATAGATAAAAAACTAGTAGTAGGTTTTCATGATTTATAATTACTAAAATAGATTTAGACATCTTGTGTGTGAAAATTGTCAAAAAATTAATGCTTGCATGCCCAATTCACACTGCAAATTGTAATACTATACCAATCAAATGAAAACGGAAACAAAAATTATAACCTCATTTATTTGTTTTATATAAAACAGTGGTTCCCAAAGTGTGGCATAAGCCCCACATGTCAGTAATTTCAGATTTGTTATTAACCCATTGAATATCAGTTATTATTTGTCTATCTTTATATATATATATTTTAATATATATTTTTAATTAGGCTATCTTTCGACTCGGAGATTTATATACATATAAATATAACGTAATGAATTCACATTAGAAGATGTTGTACACTGTTAAACATTTGCAGCAAACTGTCCCGTCATTTGACCGGTTTTATAGGAAACGGATATATAACCATAATTTAACTCTATTCTGATCATAATATGGGCAATAATATGTCATAATAGAATTAAATTACGGTTATGTAACCGTTTTCTATAAAAACGGTCAAATGACTGTACAGTTTGTTGCAAATTTTTAACATTGTAGAATAACACATAACTCACAGTGTTCCATTGCTTCCATTGTAAATTTCACTTACTAGAAGAATCTAACATTCACTTAGAGCTCGTGGCTGAAACATGGCAGGTGGAAATAATTTAATTATACAGTCGTTTTACAAGAAAAAAAAAGAAAAAAAAACAGGTTTAAACTCAAGTTTATAGAGTGAACAGCTTTATTAAACTAAGTAAACATAATAATGGTAATAAAAACATTATAAATAATAAAAACTGAGAAGCTCTAATTCTAAAAAAGATATATTTTTAAACGGAAAGCAGCTTCGATAATAATTCATGACAATAAATCCGTCGAACTTCGTAATGCAGAGAAAAAAAGTTTGCGATTCCAATATTAAAATAAGATATTTCCAAGGAATGCATGACTAACTGCCGCAACATTTCTGGAGAACAAAACCGGAGAAATTAAGAGCTCTGAGAGCGTGCAGAATGTTTTATACTACTCTGCACACCAATGCAGAGAAACATCTAAAAGCAGAGTGAACCGGATCTGCGGCCAATTAGCAAACCCAAAGGCATTAATAGCCTCGTACATAAAAAAAATAATAAACACAAGACAGGCGTGAAACATAATAGAAAGCGTCCCGAATAATAAATTAGGCTTGTGAAGGAAAAAAAACTGGAATGCAATAATTTTAATACGGTAAAGCTGAAATATTAGGCGTAGAATTTGAAATACGAAATAGTGCAAAAAAAATATTTGAAGGTAGAAAAATGTGAATTAAATGGAAAAAATATAAAAACTTAAAATATTACACACACAATATTACATACACATATACATATATGTGTATGTAATATTGTATTAATGATAGATTTAATAATGTTCCATTTAATAATATAAAGTATTGATCCAAGTTCAGGAGTATTACAGTTTCGTAGGTTTTGATAACAAAGGTTTCTACAACTCATAGGCAAATAAAGAATGATTACTGCATATATGTAATAAAACATACTGTGTTTTCTATTATTAATTTTAATTAATTTTAATTATCCATTACCTTACCTAAAAATCGTATTTTGTCAAAGATGAAGAAACTCTTTATCATATCTGATCGGTTAAGGATATCACTTCCATCTATGAAAACCACCGTTATTAACAGGACAGAAAACACATACATAAAACTAATGCTATTATCTTAATACGTTTTGAATAAAGTTGTTATCCCAGAAATTAAAAAGTCATTAAAATCACATTTATATATGTTTCATAAAGATGCACCTCTCATTTCAAGGAGAAATCTTTGATAATAATACTAATGAGATATCAAATTAGAGATTTGAATACAAACGGTTTCAAATGAGTGTATAATTCAAACTTTGCAGTACGAAATGAGTAACATTTTAAACTGAACATTAGTCTTCCTTTTACACTTTTCATTAAGAACATTTTAGGGGACAACAACATTTGCTAATGGACATACAAAACAGGTGACAAACATGTCCCTTTTACTCGGTAACTACTGGAGGTATTTTTATACTTTTCTTATAGTTTTGTCCGTAGTTAAATTGTAAGTTGTTCGTTAGATAAATAATAAAAATATGAAAATACCAAACTTACACGATTCCGCAAAAAATAAAAAATATATCATTAATAAAACAGTTGACTTATATGTAATTTTTCTCCGTAACTTCTGTAAGGTTTTTAATACATTTTTAGAAAATAGTTTTGGCAGAACATAGAAAATAAATTGATATTTCGTCTCAAAAAATAAAAATAAACAAAAAAGAAAAATTATGCGTCAAGCGTAGATTATAAAACACTTTCCAATATATTCAAAATAATGTAACACATCTTCACCGTTTAGCAACTTGAAAGATGATATCTAAGTAAACAAGTTGCCAGTTTGAGCAATTGCTATCAATGGTCGAAAAAGTAATCAAGTTCTTTTGTGAAGCCCTGTAAATGATCTACAGTTTTTATATATACTACATAGTATGCTAAAATTTAGTTCAATTATAAAACGCATAACACAGTTGATAATCCCCCTAAGGCCCCCTACAATGTATATATATATTACGGTCAATATGATTAATCCGGTCATTATTAATAATAACCTATTATTAATAATAATGACCGGACGTAATTGCCAGTTATTATTAATAATGACCAGATGAATCATATTAATCATAACACACACACACACATATATATATATATATGTTACGGTCAATATGATTAATACGGTCATTATTAATAATAACCGGACATAATGGCCGGTTATTATTAATAATTATTTTGCGTGTCGCTAAAATTAACGATAAATGCTAAGTACACCATATTCTACAGTAAGCATCTTGTAGAATCCTTAGTGCTGTATATTAGTTGTAACATGTTTGAAATAGTGTAATATCATTAAAATACAATGCAAACAATTTTTTCACTAAAGAGCATAATGTAACGGAATTATTTTCAGTCTCTCTTTAAAAAAACTATAAATGCTACACATTGTGTTTTCAATACCGAACATGACGTGCTAAACGTCAATAACATATAACAGTTACATGGAAATCCGAGTATATTTATGCGAGTTAGAGCACGGACACACAGACAAACAAACCGAAGTCATAAACTCTTTTCAAGGATGTTGGAAAGTGTTCAAATTGCAACAAGTGCGATAATTAAAAAGAAAAACATGGATTTTGTTTGTTTGAAAAATAGCATAACTTTTGTGTTCTGTATTTTTTATTTATTGCCAGGCGACCAATTTGCAATTTGGCTGTTAACAAACTAAAAAATATATATAGAAAAAATATAGAAATATAAAAAAATATATATCCTTATAGTATTTCCATAGAAAAAAGTAAATCACTATCAGCTGGTTTACATGTGATTTTTTAAATTTAACTTTAAGTAACTAGCATAAATTTTGTATTTTTATTTATTGCCAGGCGATCAATTTGTAATTTAGCTACTGACAAACTATTAAAAATAATAATGAGAGATTCCTTATAGTATTTCCCAAGTAAAAAGTAAATCATTATCAGCTGGTTTATATGTGATTTCTTTTAACTTTATGTAACGCGCATAATTTTTGTATTTTGTATTTGTATTTATTGCCAGGCGGTAAATTGTAATTTTGCTACTGAGAAACTATTAAAAAATATAGAGAAATTCGTTATAGTATTTCCCTAAATCAACAGCAGCTGGTTTACATAATATATTTTAAAATTTAATTTTAAGTAACTGAGCATTATGTAACTCGAATAACTTCTGTATTTTGTATTTTTATTTATTGCCAGACGACCAATTTAGTAATTTTTGTCAATTTTTGTAATTTGGTCATTTTTTTTGTAATTTAGCTACTGACAAACTAATAAAAATATAAATAAATTCTTTATAGTATTTCCATAGAAAAATGCAAAACAATATCAGCTGCTTACATGTGTTTTGTTTTAATTTAACTTAAAGTAACTCACACTATGTAACTTGCATAACTTTTGAATTTTGTATTTTTATTTATTTACAGGCGATCAATTTGTACTTTAGCTACTGGCAAGCTATTAAAAAATATACAGAATCTAATTCCTTATATTATTTACTTAGAAAAAAGTAAATCAATATTATTTCTTTATATGTGAATTTTTAAATTTAACTTTAAGATACTCGCATAACTTTTGTATTTTGTATTTTTTATTTACTTATTGTATTTTCTGTGGAATTCTATGCAAATTATGGGAAAATCAAAAATGGTCCCGGCCATCCATCTTTATAGAAAGTTTGCGGAATAATCTTTCTGAATTTACATTTGATTTTACAATTTTATAAAAAATACTAACGATTCTTTCCATTATTATATATTTTTTAATTTATTCATATAAACTTAGTAACCTAAGCAATCGATTAATTACTATCCATAAATTAGTAATTGAATGTAAAATAAAATAGAATAAATATGTAAATGGAATAGAATAAGGCATTTTGGGATGATAAGCTTTTTATAAGCTCTGAATGTTTACTAATTAAGGCCTTTTTATACTAAAGAAATTTAAATACTTTTTCAATTATTAACTCCTCATTTTATTATATGTATCACAAAGTTATAAAAAAAAAATCGAGAATTTAGTTCATAAATATGACCATCTTAAATGTATCTTTCTTTTTAGATGTTCATTTGCAAGTTTTCTCACTCGGATGGAATATACTAGATTATGATTAGAAAAACTGAACTCTAAGATACGGGTATTTAGTTTATGTAATGATCTTGTTGGAGTAATAGGAAAAAATAATTGACCTGTTTTATCTAAAAAGGTAGTATTTTTTTTAATTAATGAGGGTATTTTTTCAGTAATGCAATCGTATTTCCTGCCTTTTTTAACATTTTTTTTTTAATTTTACATTGCCGACTTCTCACCGACAGATAATATATCAAAGCACTTTTCGACTCTGCATATATATAAAATAGAATCTCTATTTATTTGCGCTGATTTTATTATTTATTTAATAATAAAATACTTCTTTGTTTAAGAAGCAGATTTCAATGAATAAAATACAAACACAGATACTGAACGTACTCAATGGAAATCAAAAACTGTTTTGAGAATAAACATACTACTCATGTTTATTCAGAAAATAAATTTTAATCTTACTTTTATTTGTTTTTATAGCTGCATGCAATTTTTTCTAACTTAATTTTCTTTAGATTTAAACATGCTTCAGATTGATTATTTACGATGTAACCAAAAAAATATATATTTAACATATTAAACATTTTATTGTTTATTTTTAAAAGATTATATGGATAATATTTGTATTGTGAGTATAATATAATTAAACTGTAATATTTTATTTATGAAATTGTTTTCAAAATCGTAAACAAAATTTTTATTAATATTTTTTAATATGATTAAATATTTATAAAAGTTTTTTCAGTAAACATATATCGAAACACTTCAGGCGATTAAAGTTAATTAGAAAACAAACGTACGCTGCTAACTTTTAATTAATTATAAATAAACGAACGATAGTAAACAAATAAATTATATTATGTGAAATGCACACATAATCCTTAATTGTAAACAATAAAATCTTCTTTACCTGTGAGTATATATTTATTTATGGAATTAAAAAAATAATAGGATTTAAAATTCTTTATAATATATATGTATAGTATAAGACGGCGGTAATAGTAGTAACTTACTTTAAATATTTTTTTTGTAGTTTGATTTAAAGGATCAAAAATGAAGATTACAAATTTGTTGAATTATACGACATCTAAATGATATTTCAAAATGGAAGCAGGCTACTTTATAGGGGTATTATGAGGGGATATATATACAAGATTATAATAAATATACACTGCTCAAAACAATTAAAGGATATTTGAAGTTTTATATAAAATAAAGATAAAAACGAAATTTTTTTTGCCGAAAATAGAAGAAGAGAATCACAAATGCAAATTTTTCTGGTTTTCAAACTGTGGAGTATGCAAATTTTGAGTTCGACGTCAAAAACGTCGCTTCAGCGGCAGCGAATGAAATTTGACTTTCAACTGGATAAAAGAGAATGAAGACAAGGATGATCGGCATTCAGTGATTGCTTTGTTTCGATGAGTACGATGTCTCAGCGAAGTCATTTGACAGAATCTTGGAGAAGCTTGGAGAATTGTTGGTAGGTTAGAAGGGGGCCAAACTCAAGCCGAAGTAGCGCAAGCCATTGGAGTGTCACAAAGTGTCATTTCCAGGATCTGGAACCGTTTTTTGGAGAGTGGATGTGCAGGCCGAAGACCAGGGCAAGGTCGTAGACGGGAAACAATGCCCAATGAAGATCGGTATTTAGCGTTAACAGCTCGGAGACACCGAAACATGAACGCTACTCTTTTCCAACAACACCTTCGCTCGGCTACAGGCACCACGATTTCAACTCAGACTGTCCGAAACCGGCTCCATGCTGTAGGTCTGTATGCTCGCCGACCGATGGTATGTGTTAGATTAACATCAAGGCATCGTCGCGACCGCAGGGAGTGGGCAACCGAGCATGTCAACTGGAGGAGAAATGAATGGAGCAATATTCTGTTTTCTGACGAATCCCGTTTTTCTGTGCATCCGGATAGTAGGCGTATTTTCATCTGGAGGGACCGTGGCAGTAGGAATAATCCTGCGCTCGTGCACGAAAGTGTCAGATTTGGCGGTGGAGGAGTGTTGGTGTATGGTGGCATCTCCATTGACGGGCGCACTGACCTCTACATCATTCGAGATGGAGTTCTGACTGGTCGCCGATATAGGGATGAGATCCTCAGACCTATTGTAGTCCCTTACGCTGCAGCAATCGGAGATAACTTCATTTTAATGGACGATAACTGCAGGCCACATCGTGCAAACCTGGTGGAGGATTTAATTTTCGAGGAAGGAATCGTTCGAATGGAATGGCCAGCGTGTTCTCCAGACATGAATCCAATCGAGCACGTTTGGGACGCTCTAGGAAGACGAGTTTCTGGCCGCCAACAACCCCCACAAACTCTCCAAGAACTGGAAAGAGCTCTTCTGGAAGAGTGGGGCAGAATACCCCAACTCGTCATTAATAGCCTCATTGAGTCCATGCCTCAAAAGTGTTCAACGTTGCTGGCCGCCCGTGGAAACCATACCCCCTACTGAAAATGATTTTCTTTGAAGAAAACACCTTTTCTTATTCTTTTTTTCTCATATGCACAAATTGTGTTTTTTTCCTTTTGTACACAAATGCGCAATAAAATGCATTTTTTTCTGCCAAACATGTGTAATTTATTCTCATATAACCTACTATGTCTGTCGACCATGTATCAATCAGCTAAAAAGTTTCCCAGATACAAAATCCACCTAAAACTGCAATATCCTTTAATTGTTTTGAGCAGTGTATTAGGGTAACCCTTAGCAATAAGTAATTTTCAAAAAGTAAACATTTTGCTGTTCCTACCCTAATAATATTCTAAACATAAAAAAATATACGTGTGCAAAATTTCAGCTCAATCAGACAACTACTAGACAACCCTTAAACGCTTTAAAGTTGTAATATGCTATACGGAACGATTACTTACATTCAAAAGCGGTATACTCTTTCTAACTCGACCATTTTCTTTTATCTTCTTAGAGCAATTTATGTGACCCCGTACAGACAATCCCAGCAATTGTTTAAAAAAGTTCTGACTCAAATTTACCAAAAGTGAATTAAAAAAATTCCCGAAATAACTTGAAAAATTTACGAAGTATTAACATTTTTTTAATAAAGTCCACAATTTTTATAAGAAAAATGCATTTTTATTTGTAACAATAATTAATATAGAATCACAAACATAATGTGAACAATATTCACATTGTTTAGTGTGAACACTGCACATTTGTTTTTCCGAAGAGAGAATTTAGTGGCAGATGGATATTTTTTACGGTTTTCGTTAACGCTTAGTAAAATAGATTGTTTCTTAGTTTCATCTTTTGTGAAAATATTACTGTAATCGCGAATACATTTGTCACCCTTTTATGCAATCTCATTCAGAACAACTATTTTTCTCACGTTTTCAAGTTCACATTTATAACTAGTATCACCTTCTACTTTGAAGGGAATTGTTGAGGAAATTGATTTTGATAAAACATTTCATGTAGAAAGTTTTTTACCAGGTTATACAAAAGCAGAAAATTCTATCTTTGGAAAGGAAGAAAATTCATTTTGGTGCGTAATGTACTTCTTCGGGTTTTGTTCTACTTCCTCTTCTTCATACTTGCCTGCTTTCACCATGACTTCATTCCATATTTGACTTAACCTCTGTTGAAACATTGTTATCACATATGGATAGAGACGCAGTTTCGGAAGCTAAGTATTTTTTTAGAAACAGCCTTACTGACTTCTGCATTGGTATCCCAATAATTTATCAGTTGACGCATAAGTAGGAAATCATGATAAGGTGCTTTAATTGTTTCTGATGACAAAAATGTAGACTCAAGCCTGAAAAGTACATATTCTTCTTAAAGAGTTCTTCACCCTACAGGTTAACGGAAATAGACCTTGAAACAAGTATATGTTGAATGCATAAAATTACTTTTGGCTTCCGCCTAGTATGTTTTACAGCTTTTGGTATACGGATAAGGATATAAGTACGTATAAGGATATCCCGTTATTCGGAATACCTCGAAGAAAGATCATCATTACCTCCAACAATTCTCGGTAATCAGCTCTTTGTTGGTTTTGCGTAGAGGGTGGTGTTAAAAAATCATAGAATAGTGGATCCGGCACTTCATTAGTACAAGTCATGTAAACCATCTTGTTGAGTTTCGTCCAGGTTTTTCTAAATTTTTTGTAAAATGCAAGATCTGGACCTGACGTTGTACCCACCAGTCAGTTGAAAAAGCTCCTCAAAACTAACTCAAAAATGTAATGATGGCAAGGGAAGTACAACAGGTCGCGATTTATCTAGATTTGTACAGACACCATTTGCTAGCTGTAGCATCACAGCTACTCTATTATTTGGTAAACCACCATGGTTTGCGCTTCTTCTGAAGATGTCTAGATTTCAAGACTCCGAACAACTGTATCGTGCCTTGCAAAGTTACCATTATTGCCACCCTATCAAACTTTTCAACACCCGGGAGTACTAGGAACAGCTTTCCATTCCAGTGCAAAACTAATTTTAGCAGTTGTTTAGGCTAAGTTTTTGCTGTATTTCTACGTGTATCGCTTCTGTAAATTGTTTATAAAGCGTTGTAAAGAAGTACGATTTATTACTAGGTTTTTCGTAAAAGGCCCGAAAGCTTCTACAGCTGTCTTTCATATGTAAAAACCATTTCTGTTAGCGATTTTGTACCTATCAAAAACTTCAAAAAGATTAGAAGTAAAACAAATACAATGAACCTAGAGTTTGTGGAACTGTTGCTGCTGCCGAGGTTGTTGCTGTTGCTAATATTTGCTGATTGATAACAAAGGAATTTTCACTGTCGTCACAATCACCACTGCTTTGGCTGCTTCATGCTCAATCATTAGTTACTGATATAGCAAACTGATGAGTGTCAAAATGTCGTTCCATTTATTTACAGGTATTTTATTTCTTGACAGTCTCCATTGCAGCGTGCTTCAGTACTCTTTTTCCGCTTGTGTTTTAGTTTTTGATCTACATCAACCACTGAGTCCAGTCGTCCTTTCTGGCGCTGAAGCATGCATTTAAGATCTTATTATCCACTTCAATTTGCAACTGTCCCAAATCATCTGAAAGAGCTATATCAAAGAAAATCTGCATCAGTTTAACAAAAAGTTCTTTTTCTTTCCTTGCTTTCGTTTTTGTCAAAAGTCTGACGATGGCACTGGTGAACTTCTAAAGAAGCTGTTACAAACCTTTTGGATCTCACTGACTGTGTTACATTCCTAATTTGAAATCTTTCGGATGCTCACCACTAATATGTATTTTATAAAAATGTAGATATGTTTGTACAATAATGATCAAAGAACTTATATTTTATTAATATGAATGTTCCTATTTAATAATACATAATTGTAAATGCTTATCATAAGAAAGGAGAAAACTGAGAAAATCGTTCCTGCCTATTTAATCGTAACAAAAACCTGTGTTTTTGGCTCTAATTACTTTACTGCAAAATAGAGAGCCTATTTTATTTCAAGCTGAGTCAGGTACCGAGTTTTTGTAGCTATGATTGATGAAAAAGTCTTTTCACGCAAATGTGTTGTAGAAAACTGAATAAAATATTTGAATGTTTTTTTCTTTTTCATTTAGCAATACATGTTTTTAAATATAAAAAAATCTTAGAATTTTATTTTTATTTTATTATTATTAAATAAACTAATAATTGCGAATAATATCCAAATTTTTGTGTGTACCATATAAACATCTAAACAAGACATCAAAACATCATGTATGGAAATTTTAATTATTTGAAATGATGTGAAGAACATGAAGAGACGATCCAATGCACAAATTTAGATTTCTTTAAAATACAATTAACAAGAACGAAAAACTATGCATCAAGCATAGATTATGTAACACTTTCCAACACTTCCAAAATAATTTTACAAATCATTACCATAAGGTGCAAGATGATATCTAACTAAACAATTCTGAAAACGGATAACATATTTAAAAATCCAATTTTAGGAATTACCAACAATATTTGAAAAAATATCTGAGCTATTTTGTGCAACCATGCATATGATTTTTTTATTTGAATATATAATAACTAGAATGCTAAATTTTAGTTCAGTTAGGAAACGAGTTGCACAGTTTAAAATTTCCTTTCTGCAATTTCCGACAACGGAAATGTACTCGAGAACTTTGGTGCTGCCCTGTATACAATCTATATAACTTATACACACGAAGCAATAGCCAAAAAATGAGTTAAATTTAAAAACTAGTTCAGATGAACGATGGAAGCTATACACACAATAGTCTACCGTAAGCCTCTTGTAATCCACGTTAGTGATATATATATCAATTTCAATATGTTTGAAATAGTGAAACATTATTAAAATAAACTGCAAACGATTTTTTTTTTCATAGACCATAATGTAACGGAATTCTCTTGAGTATCCCTGTAAAGTTACTATAAGTGCTATGTACACCACATTCTATAATTTGTCTCTTTTAGTGCACCTCAGTGATATATATCAATTTCAATATGTTTGAAATTGTGTAACATCATTAAAATAAACCACAAATGATTTTTCCTCATAGACCGCAATATAACGGAATTATTTTGATTGTCCCTGTAAAAAAACTATAAGTGCTACACACTTCATTTTCAATACCAAACATGCCACAGTAAGCCTCAATAACATATATCAATTGCATAACGAACCGAGCATATTTACGCGAGTTAGAGCACGAACAGACAGACAGACAAACTGAATTCATAAACACTTTTCAACTATGTTGGAAAGTGTAAAACAGTGGTATCGGAAATGAATGAAGAATTTTTAAGATGGTGAGTTTCTCCTCGAATTGCTAAGACTGTTGTACATATATTTTCCATTGATGCGATGATGCTGTCGATAAGAGTTTGCAGAATTACGTTCTACTCTTCAAGAAATGAAATCTCGAAGTCACGGACTGTCAAGAAAACACTACTTTTGCTGCGATGGGTTGCCGAGAATGTACCAAACATGGTCGATCGGGTTTAAATCAGAAGACCCTGATGGTCACTCCATACGCTGTATTATTTCCGTTTCAAGCATGCACTCTACAAGTCGAGCTGTATGAAGTCTGGAAAATTCCGTGGCTTAGAGGTTCTGCTCTCAAAGTTGGTAGACGGGAGGTGCTGAGTTTAAACCCCCGTCGTGCTCGGTGACCTAGCCGTTCGGGGTTTTCTTCGAACCTTGCCGTAAATATGGGTTGGGATCCCTTAGAAAGACACCCCCCCCCGGTGGGCATTCCAGCGCAGATAATCGACCGTAACAAATCACCTGGAAAATTACACGCATTAAAAGAAAGGAATTGCCAATGGCTACAGCATAAGCTACGACAGGAGATCTGAGTAATAAAGGATATATAAAGGAATATATAAAGGATTTATTTTATCTCTATGTATTTTGCTATCCTTCTGATCTTTCAATGTAGCAAAAATAAAGTTTGGTGTAAATTATGTTAATTTGCTCAAATAGTACTGCTTTCCAGAAGAATATTTACCTGTTTTAAGAACATGGCTTTAACAACAGTGTCTCGAATTAAAAAACATAAATAATGTACGAGTTGATATTTTTACAGAAAACTGAGGTGAAAAAGCGTCCAAGCTAGAATCGAACCCAGGACCTCTGGTTAAACGTGCCAAAGGTCCCGAGTTCGTCTGTACACTTTTTCACACAGTTGGAAATATTTACACTCGCATAATTTCTTTAACTATCAGTATGATTCATTTAAAATAGTAAAATTTGATTATTGACAATGAAAACTTCTTTTAAATATAAGTAGACTAAGATTTAATTGAATCACATCATAGAAACAGCATCATTCAACAGGAATTATTTTATAAAACATATTTAACAATTTACTTATACAAATATGTATATATATATATATATATATATATATATAAAGACCAAAAATTAAAAATAGCAGAGATAATTATTCTATAAATTCAAATGCAAGACTTACCAATAACAATAAGTTTCAGATCTTTTAATTAAAAATTTACACAGGTCATTTAAGGAATTATATTAGAATACGTCTCTGTGTTTTTCTAGCAATTAGAGTTAGAAATAATTATATAAAACAGTTTAATTCACAGTTGAAATGTCTTTATATGTAACCAGAAATATTTAATAAGTATAAATGCAAATTTCTCTTTTTACTTGTAGTGAGCACATTAAAATTTTATTAATTTAAAAAACGAGGAATTTATTCCAAATTTTCTTTTGCCTTTTAAATAAGCAAGCATTATATTACTCATGATTCATGATAAGAAAAACTTTAATGGTGTGGTTAATTTTTTAATTGAATAAACATTCAAAACTTTATTTGATATTTTGTAGATTTTTATTTAAAGAATATTGGTAAAAGAGTGATTTGTGATGTTTTTAATTTATCCAATTATAATGCATTTTTAATATATTTTTCCTTTTGGGTATTAAAATTAACTTTGTTTTCGGAAGTAAGTAAATTTTTCTTACGAAAATTAACAAATTAATTTAAATTAAATGTTCATTTATAATGTTTTATAGATTATGAATACATATTAATTATCGCTTTAATTATAATGAATGCTAATAATGCAGTTTTATTATTAATTGTAAACAGTCCATCATATAGACTTTTTTCTCTTTCGAATTTTTTAATTATATATATGTAGCCTTTAATTTATGTAATCTTTTCAGATCATATCAGATTTTTTAACTATCAAATTTGAAATTTCTTTATCCTAATTACCTTTTTAATACCATTCATATTTGAAATTACTTTTAACAAAAAAATTGTTTCTAAATACGAATGTAAAAATTCAGGGTATTCTTTTGAAACATCCAAAATTAAATAATTCTCAAATAATGATTAATGCAGAATAGCAGCAAAAAACGTTAAAATTCTAAAAAACTTGTTAAAAGTAAAATAAAATGATAAATTTGGATTCACTCTCACAGGCACATTTAAATTTTCGAAACACCACTTCCGGCGTAATCCCCCCACCCTCCCACGGAGAAATTTATAGATGAGTAAGTATGGCTGTGTGTAGAAAACACATTTCAATTCTGGACAATTTCAATCGGACATTTTCAATTTTGGAAGTTTGGTTCTGACAGTGAAAGTACCCTTATATAAAAAAACTGGACCCAAAATAGAAAAAGTAAAAACTAACATCGTTAGAGTTCGACCTCAGCTATCCTATGCAAAAAACATCATTTAAAATTATTAAAATGTGAGCGAGAAATCTGCCAAGAACCTTCCCATAGACTTAATATTAGCTTGCACGTTTTTTCGCATGACTGATGATGTACTCTTAGATACATGTAGAAATTGTAACAAACTTTTATTTTTTCATTACTAACAACTTATTTTTACACCGTATTTGGATTTTTTGGTAACTTTTATCTTCGGAAATGAGGATCTATAGGAGGGTAGTTTAGAAATTATGCAGATTTCAATTTGAGAATCTTTATTTTAAATTCCATTTTAATCGTCGTAAAACATATTGCAATGGCGGTAGTTGTTTAAGCATAATTCAAAACTACTTGTTGTAAATTTGGATTTGCATATTTGAAGCTTCTCGAAATTGATTTCTGATAAGATATCCATAAGTACCAAGTCATATATTTTTCGAAAATAATTTTTAACTCCGTGTTTTCCCAAAATATATCACAAAACGTCTTAAAGTGTCGATATTTTTTGCAAAAGATAAAAACAATAGTTAAAACCTTACTTTGAAGTATTTAGTTAAAATGTCTAAATATTGGATGAACATCATTGTTCAAACCACACTGTAATATGAGAATTTGTTAATTTTTTTGAAATATTGAAATGGAAACAGAATCATCAAACTCTTAGAACTATTTTCATATTCTGCCACAAACAATCCCACTCTTTGACAAGTCTCATGGTAGAAACCGAACTCTTATATGATAATTTTTTTAATGAATATTTGAAATCTGAAATTACTTATGCTTCCCTTTAAAATAATTTGTTTCTTTTATCACAAAAAATCGATTATTTTACAAGTATTCTGGTACAAACTGTACTTCAATGCGCTAATTTATAAATTTTTTAAATGAAATTTTAAAATGTGAACGGTCTACTGTAACACCCTATGTATTAAATATTTATTTCAAACCATTTAGTATAATGTTTTATCTGTAAAGAGATCGATAGAGCGCATTTATTGTAAAATGCTAAGATATAATATTACATTCTGATATAAAATAAAACAATTCTCTATTGTACATCTAACTTTGACACACAATTAAGCAAATCGCACTCTTGCGCTTATGATTAATGTTAAAAATCATATACCCAATTCTTTATCCTCAACAAGTTCATTTGTATGGTTACTGTTTCATTTCTTGAATAATTAACATGCCGAAATATGAGGGCAATTAAGTTCAGAATTTCTCTTTAATTATGCTGAAAACAAACGCAGCTTAACGAATAACTTTTCACATTTCAAAATAAATGCTTTGCAATTAGTGATGTTGCCGTCAAAAGATTACGAGCCTCTTGTTTGTAAATAATGAAAAATAATATAGTTAATATTAAAATGTTCAAAGGAACTTTTTTTGCATTTTCGTCGGTAAGAAGTATAATTTGAATATAGAATAAAAAAATATTTACATATTTCTTAATAAAACTATCATTGAAATAAAAATAATAATGATAATAATAAAACAAGTTATCAAATAAGTAATATTAATGCATAATTGAATTTGTGTATAAAACAATTTTTAAATTATAATAATGCACTACTGTAAATTTTGGAATGTAGTACTTTGATTGTAGTTTTAAATCTAATGAAAAAATAACGATTTAAAATAATTTGTAATGCATTTTATAGACGTATGTCGTTATTTTAAATCGGTGCCACCGTTGAGTGTAACTGCTAGCGTTCCTATTTGCATCATTTTGTAAAAGGTTTTTATTTCTTTGTTATGCGTACAGAATTTCATCATCTTTAATTAGTTTTTTTTAATATTACTTTTATATGTGTCATCGGTAACCGATACATTTATACCTTTGCACTTCTAACTATTGTAACGATTGGATGATACTAATTCATAGAAAGTCATTACCCAGACACATGGCGTCTTTTCACTCCTATGACCAGCGTTATTAACCAATGCTTTATTGTTTAATTATATTAACATTCTTCCATCGGTTTCCTCGAGTAATTTTACTTTTTGTTTATTGTATTTGCATCTAAATTCTGGATATAAAAACGCAATGTTTTTCCAGATCGTTATATTGTACCTACAATTGTGCAGACGATGAATACTTCACCCAATTTCTGTTGATTTTGCTGTATTTTAAGCAAAATATATTGTCACACAAGTACAGTGTCTAAAACGTATTTGTTACACAACATAGTTTTAAAATTCTGCATACAAAATATGTTTAAATCACCTTATACCCATTAAAGTATGTTACTTTATTTACGTGTGATTATGCTTGCTTATCTTTTGAACAGCGTTTAAAAAATCATGTAATTTAACAAACTGCGAATGATTTTTTGTTCGATAACTCAACAGTCTTGGAGTTGTCGCTTAGTGTATATTTAGATTGATTTGAATGCAAAAGATGAACATAAGAACAAAATATTCAATCACCATTCACTAAACTTTATCACCCATATTGTTTCAAGCAGTGGGAGATTTCCGACACAATGAGCAAACTACGGTAAACACTCGCAATTTTGTGATAAGTGTTTGCAACCAGCTTTAGTCGCAGTACCTATTTAGAGTATTAATTAATAATTTACGTGTGTTAATTCTGTGTTCTTTACCATAAACTACACTCAAATTCGATTCCATATGAATTGAGTAATTAGTTACAAATTATGCAGTCAATTTTTAAGTAAATTTTACATATCTGGTTTACGCTAGTGAAATAATTATAATTAGAAGTGTTGCTGATACTGAGAATATCTTCTATGTTATTACAGTTAATAATAACTGAAGCGTGATTTGTGCTATAAATCAGGTCTCTTCGTTTATAGTAAAAGGTAACTCTTGTCACATTGGCAATTTAAATGAAATAAAAGAGTTTACGTATATTTTTCATGATACTAAGGAACATACTTAAATTGCTTGGTCTTAACTAAATTCCCTTTGAATGCATTGGAGTATTGCTTAATTTGTGTTACATCGAACATTACTGAAATTCTTACAAGAATTAAAGAATTGTTTCTTCCCACAAAATGTAATATACAGGGATGAGAATTCTCCGTATTTTTTCATACCAGTATAATCTTAGAGAAAATGTTTTTTTATTTAATCTGAACATTCTGCTATTTAACAAAACAACATTCTCTCTAAGATTATACTGGTATGCAAAAAGACGGAGAATTCTCATCCCTAATTTTAAAATGCCATTTCTGCTAAAAAACGATTATATTTAATTTAAATATGAAATTAATGTTTGCACGTCTTAAAAGAAGTATTCAATATCAAAGACGGCCATTGAAACAATATTTGGCAATTTATCAATTTTGTTGCTATATTTGCTATATTTGGGCTTTTGCTTTATGTTATACAAGGTGTCCGAAAAGTCTGGAAACGGTCAAATAACTCGAGAAATATACATCGGATTCAAAAACGGAAAATGCATGTTCAATATTTTTTACCTCTTGTCTGTGACACCCGAACTCAGTTCGGGTAACGCAAATGCGCCAATCTTGGAATGCCCTGCGTGAGTTCGGGCAAGAGAAAAATCAGTGTTTCAATTCCGTGAAGCCCTAACTCAGTTCGGACAGCTGAAATGCGCCAATTTTGGAATGCCCGACCTTAGTTCGGGCAAGAGAAAAATCGGTGTTTCAATTCCGTGAAGCCCTAACTCAGTTCGGACAGCTGAAATGCGCCAATTTTGGAATGCCCGACCTTAGTTCGGGCAAGAGAAAAATCGGTGTTTCAATTCCGTGAAGCGCTAACTCAGTTCGGACAGCTGAAATGCGTCAATTTTAGAATGCCCGACCTTAGTTCGGGCAAGAGAAAAATCGGTGTTTCAATTCCGTGAAGCCCTAACTCAGTTCGGACAGCTGAAATGCGCCAATTTTGGAATTCCCGACCTTAATTCGGGCAAGAGAAAAATCGGTGTTTCAATTCCGTGAAGCCCTAACTCAGTTCGTCCAAAGCATAGTATGTAATTTATCATTTTCCCAACTGGTGGGTCCCTCCCGGTTGTTCCGACTCGGCCCCTTCAATGGGGAAGATGACCGGAAGTCAGGCATTACGAGACTCTCCGTCGGGTTGTTCCGACTCGGCCCCTTCAGCGGCGAACATGACCGGACATCCGACATAGTGAGATAATCCACGACACGACGACGGGGTGCGCTAGTGGGAAAGGGACGTCCGAAAAAGCCGGAGACGCCACTAAGACTCGCTCTAACGGGCCTGCGAGTTTGAGTCTCCCCCTCGCAAGCGCGGGTTCCCTGCGGCGCGAGGACTCGCCAAAGCTCGGAGCCTCCTCCGTAGGTGCTGGAAGGACGTCCCGAAGGCCAATTCCAGTTGCTCGAGCGGGAACCTCGTCCCGCGTCGAGGTAGGTGACGCTGGTCGAAGGATAGCGAATGGTGGCTGGACCGTCTCCAAAACTTTATCCGAGGAATCGGCGGAAGCGAAATCGAACTCTGAAGAGCACGATGCGTGGTGACTCTATTGTGTCGCTGTTCAATGCGTGAGGCAGCGTGCAGCATCCCTCGGTACTGATCCAGCGGTAGAGTGCAAATACCGGTATGTAGGCGTACACGCATGGTACGCAACCACCACGTCATCCTCTGCAGCTGAAGTAGTTGTGCGTCAACCTCAATGGTTAAGCAGAACAGGGGGTGCCCAAACCCAAGTGGGGCATAAGTCCGAACGCGACCCCTCAGGTCTCTGCGGCGGAAGCCATATCTTGGGGGGGGAGGGGATTACCCGTTTCCTGGGCTGTTTGACTACGAGGAATCGGACCGGAGTCTCACCGACGAACGCGGCGGCGATCAAGATAAATCTCGATCCTCGGGTCGAAAGCCAATCCAGCTTGTCTATGGGCAATCGGAGTTTGCCGTGCCCGATGGTTGGATAAATGCTAATTAATCCTAATGAAATCATTTAAGATTTCAACGTTTACCCCCTTTCCTACCAGAGGGCAGAGTTGGGAAAGCGATATCCCTAAAAAGATTTTTCAAAATTATTGAACGTGCATTTTTCCGTTTTTTAATCCGATGTATATTTCTCGAGTTATTCGTCTGTTTCCAGACTTTTCGGACAGCCTGTATATCAAAATCCCAAAAGTCTCAGAAGACGATTTTTTTATATGTATGGTAAATTTTATTTCTCATTTACGGACGATTTTTGCATTTCCAGTTGAATTTTTATGTATGACGTCGACAGTGCTTTTACTTGATAGAATAAAAAAAATCCCATGAAATCCGTGTTTTTTTTTTGTTTGTGTAAATAAAAATGATCTTGAGTTTGAATTTTACAGATAAATGTATTTAGAGGTATTATTCAAACATCGTGGCACCCGTACAAAGTCGGAGCGGGTTGCTAGTTATGTATAAAGTAGTAAAGTTTTTTTAATTGCTTGTTAATTATGCCATTTTTTAATGCATATAGGTAAAAGTCTTTAGAAGCAATATCATTATATCTGTATTAAGACTTATGAAACTTTGAAAATACATTCAAATATTTTTATTATTCTTTTAATTTATGCATGCGCACGCAAATGTCATATCCCCCCCCCCTTTTAATTGTCTTTTTTTTTTTTTTTTTTCGTCTGGTTCTAAATAATGATTAAAAATTTTACTTTTTAGAAGGTCTTTTTTTACTATTTGAACGAAATAAAATTATGTTCTTTATAAACTTTCATCATTTATTGTCTTCTATGTAAATTTCCCGTAAAGGTAATTTAATCACGAGTTTTGATTAATTTATAATTATGTTAAATGGCTATATGGACATGGAAATGTGAATATTATAATTCTCAGAAAGTTTGCGTAGAGGAAAAAAAATTATTCATTTTCATTTGTATTTTATATATTAATAAAACAAGAACGAAAAATCCGGGATTTGGCATAGAATAATTCATACTTTCCAACAGTAACAAAATATTGTTAAGAAGTCTTATTTCTATATAATAAGATATCTAAATAAATGAGATATCTAAACAAATGATATATATAAGGTAATGAGGTATCTAAATAGAATGAAATAGCTAAATAAACAATATATAAAACTTATAAAGCAGTGACAAAATAGTTTCTGCAGTTGCTGTCCATATCCAGTAATGAGTGGGAATACTGTCGTACAACCCTATATATGCTCTATGGAATTTATGTACATCACCTAATACGCTAATAATTAGCGAAGGATAAACATGAATAAAGCACATCCAGCAATTATCGTTCACAGTCAGTCTGTAATAGAATTTTCTGGTGTTTCTCTTCAAATTACGATAAATTACTTTTAATCTATTGAAAACCTGTTGTAACGTACCTCGGTAATCTATATCAATTAATTTTGTTTGAAGTATCGTAAGGTCATTACAATGCACAGAAAACAAAATTTTGTCAGAGATTATAATGCTATAGAAATTTTTGTTCGTCCCTCTAAACGAAGTATAAATGTTACCTATTCCCTGCTTTACAAAAAGCATACTGTAGTCTATTTTAGTGATTCATATCAACGTAATTACGTTTGTAGTATCATAACATAATTAAATTGGGACATAAACGGTTTTTCCAATAGATAACAATGTAACGGGATTATTTTGTGCCTTCCTGTAAATGAACTATAAATGTTACGTATTTTATACTCCACAGAAAGCCTTTTGTAGTCCATCTCAATGATACATTTTAATTTCATTGTGTTTGTAGTGCAATGACATCATTAAAATGTGCTGCAAGCGAATTTTTTCGTTAAGCCATAATGTAACGCAATTATTTTGTATATCCCTGTAAACGAACTGTATATGCTATATACATTATTTTCAACTCACTTCATTTTTATTGTACAGTGAACATCAGTAACATAGAAAAATAATGATGCAATTCGTGTATATTCCTGAGAGTAAGAGTACGGAAAGACGTCACAAAAACCGAAGTCGTACACCCAGAAAAAGGAATTGATTAAAACTACAAAACATGTTTTGTTGAGTACATTTTGGTTGTTTTAGCAAAATTCAAGTAAAATTGAATCATTTTACTTGATTTAACAAAACATTTTTTGCTGACGATACAAAATTTTTTTTTTGGAATTGCAAAATAAAATTTTTTTTGTTGATTCAAACAAAATTTCCATTGACCTATATTTAAACAAAAAGTTTTGTTGGGTCAACCAAATTTTTGTTGATTCAACAAAACTTTTTTCTGGGTGTAAACGCATTTCAACTAGGTTGGAAAATGTTATTGATAATGGAATGTATATTTTATTGCCCATACATTGCCACAATGTAATATGTAATTTATAACATTTTGTAATTATTATTTCAATAACAATATTTTAAACATTGAAATTAAATAGTATTTCACAAAAAGAAAAATCATCCGAAAATTCCAAGCAAAATCTAATTTTTAAAAACTGTCAATATTAATTGAGTAATGGTATATTTCAATAATGGAAATTTATCCAAATATATTCTCAGATAAAATTATCCATTTCAATAGTAGATTTATATTTTTGTGTTTCATTCTATATTGGAAGCTCTTAAATTTAATTAAAGTTTATATATGGAGTGCTTTAAAATATAGTTGCACACTTTAATTTTATAAATTGAACATTGTTGCTGCTCAACAGTTCTATGGATACTTTAATATTATTAAGAGAGCTTCTGAATAAAGTTATTTAGAAGTTTTTTACTGCATAGTTTAATATTAAACAGCATTTTGGATCAAACAGCGTAACGGAATATTCTTAATAGATGATAACAATAAAACCCCTGACAATATTCTCCCACATAAAGCCAGTAGCAATGTAAATTCTATAAATATATTAAACAAATCTTGTTAAAGTCTTCATCATGCATGCTGTGGGATTATTTGTTTCGTTGATTTTTATCGATGCTTCTCAGCACAGTACGAGAATATTTCGCTAGTGGCATACAAGATCAGTTTTGATTTAGTTAAAAAATGAATTAAAATAAAAGTAGAAGCAATGTTTCAGAACCTTTTTGATAAATTGTTTCTCACTGCCTCTTTTATTTATTTTGTTGTTGTTGTTGTTGTTGTTGTTTTTCGACAATGGGATTATTTATTTTCTTCGGGGACATATCTCGGTATATCTACATTTAAAATGACAGTGACAATTCATTTGATTAGATAGCGCAATACTAAGTGTTACGAGTTCAGCAATTTTTTTTTTTTTAAATTCAGATATGCATTACTATTTATTATCAGTAATAGTTACCATTTTTAATGACAGATTAAGTAAGTCGAATATAAATAAGGTCATGCTCTTAATAAGGCCATCATTATATACCTTATAGGTAACCCTCTCAGATCGGCAAATGGCAAGGTATACCTATTTTTTGTGATTACATTGTAAAACATTAATCATGTTCTCGCAACATTCTAACCTGATCTCCAACATATGATACCATAATTTAGCCTGTTTGGCTCATAAATCACTTTTGATTAGCTTTTATGTATATATATATATATATATATATATATATATATATATAATATATATATAAACACAGAGAGAGAGAGATTTACATATGAAAGGTTCAAGGCTAAACAAAATAAAAAACATTTAATTTCGAAAAAGAAAAAAGTTGATTGGTTGATCCATTTAAACCCTAATTTAAATCGTTTCAAGAAAAACGCTATTAAAATTTTATTAAATAAAAATTGTGTAAAAACATTTAGTTAATCGTTATATTTTGAAATTCACAGTTAATCCGTGATTCTTGGATTTATACCTACGGAGCAAAGAATTCAGCACATGTGCAGCTGTGTCCCTGTCGGGTCCCATATGCTTTTACAGAAAGGTTCACGTTTTGAGCACCTGCGAAAGCAACAAATCGCAATCAGTTCTACCACGAATCATCGTCCATGTTTTTTTTTTTGTTTTCATCTGAACTTGAATGTGGAATAGGGGAAGACGAAAAAAAATATTTTAAAATTACGATATTTCCCAAATTAAATGATTATTTTTAATTATATGTGCTACATGAAATAAAATCTTCGAAAGAAATAATGCTACAAGCTAATATTTGTACAAATGATTAGGCTGAATATTTTAAGAAGATATTCTTTGAACTTGTCATTATGGAATGGATTGTTTCCGAAATACTTCGAACTAAATAAAAATATTTCTTTAAATATACGAATTTAAAAAAAGGAAGAAAGAGAGATGTAGAGAATGGAAGAATAATAGTTCATTTCAATTTAACTAAAAATCTAAATTTAATATGTTCGATGAAAACATTTTTCCACTCCTACAATTACTTTTAATCATAACTAAATAAAAAACGAGAAATTTTTAATCAATTATTGCATTGACAATATATTTAATTAATACCCTATACATGACACAATTACAATTTTTCATAAAATATCCTAAACAGAATCAGTAGTAATAACAATAATAATACTTTACGAAGTTCAATTGTGTCATAAAAATAATAAGTTAATAAACTAACAATATTTATTACAAGAAAATCTTTAATTCTGGTTTTCTTTTTATATCTGATAAAAATAAGTTCTCTAATGTCCTCGAGCGTTATGAATTTTTGAAATAAAAGAATATTATTAAACTGAAAAAAAACTTATTAATATTTTAATTATGTGTATTGTAAAGATCTTTTTTTATATTAGATGTAAACCATGGTAAAATAACATTTCCTCATACTATCTTCACTTGATACTATTTCTAAAAAAAGAAAAAAAAAGAAACAACAGAAAAGTAAACAGCATCTGCATTCCTTTGCCGCAGCAAAGGAATACAGACACTATTTACTATACATAAGGCTTGTGCAAACCGGGCTGACTCATGCCGCCATTTAATTGCCCATAGGAGAAGAACGATTGGCCATGCCGCGTCGCGCCGAGTCGGCAACAATAGCTGATTGATCTATGTGAGCATCACAATGCTGGAGGATTCAACATGTATTATAGTAGTGTACGTATGGCGTACTGCCGTGTTGGCTCTTTCGCGCCAAGACAGCTAGAAAGCGATCTTGTATAGGGGTTGTAATCCATGAGTGTTCTGAAACAAGTTTTCTTGATACTGATTTTTTTTGTTTCAAATTGATCTCACTGCCTTTGGACCGCACTAAGAGACACATAAAGACGTCTAGCAGCATCAGATTGTGATAACCCCATTTCCATCCACCAAATTGCCCGTTATCTTAACGAATAAAACAAGCGAAAATCTCCTAGACATGGTCAACACTATTTTAGTACAAACGATTCAAGATCATCAACCATAGAAAAATTTCACACAAATTCCCAAAGTGGGATTTTCGCAGTTCCTACTGACAAACATAGAACTATGCAATACATTAAAATAATTGAGATTGTATAATTTTTTCATAAGATTTTATTGAAGTTACTTATGATCATTCATATAAACCATATTTTCTTTATTTTCATTCTTTTAATAGTGTGCGTCAAAAAACTGGTTGTACCTTAACTTCTGGAGGCCAGTGAAAATAAATAAAGTTTTTTTTTGCCAATGTCTTATTAACATTCGAGATATTCTGAATAACAATATGGCATTACTTTAATGATATTACTATTATGTCTTTTGTAATCTAGCTATCTTGAATGGGGCATAAACGTCTGGTGTAAAAACAAAACCTGGGACATATGCCACCAAGTGACATTAGAAACAAATAATATGTAGGATATTATAATTTACAATAATAAGCAACATATTACAATGTTAGATTTATTTCACTAAAAATGTAGCTTGGCAGTTTGTTGCTCCGACCCCCTCAATTATAAAGTGGCAGAATCTGCAGTTATTTAGTTAGTTAAATGCTAATATTTCTCTCTATAACGTTTTGGCCATATATGCAAAAAGTGCAAAAATCATATGTAAGGCATCTTTGCAAACTGTCTTTCTTATTTAAAATTATAAGATAAACATGGATTCCGATGTTAATTTAATTACGGACAGTGAAAAGAGATTTTGTTTCATAATATGCTGTTTTTTCTAATTGGCTAAAAGGTACATGTCGTCAGCTTCATTTCATGTAAATTTAACTCAAGCAACGCTCATTTTTAATTTAATATTATCTGCCATATTTTTTTTGTACTCATTTCAGTATAATATGAGAATAATAGCGCATTTGCTTTTTGTTTATTATCAACTAGCAGTAAGCCTATTCTCCGTACGGCGCGAATGAAAAAAAAAAAGACACTTATTAACCCTACACATAGTGAAACACAATGCTCCCATCGATGTGTATGACATATGTAAAAGTATATAGGCAATTTCATCCATAAAAATTAAACATAATACAATGATTGTTTAAAAGAAATTCACTTTTCACCTATATTTTCAGCCTAGACTAAGATTAAAGCCACACATCACAAAAGTAAATTATTTTCATTTTCACGTGTAAACCAAATAGTGAAATTATTAAAGTAACTAAATGGAAAAATTCTGTCATTGAAACTCGGTCATTTTTAAACAAAACGCGCGTTCTCATACATGAATGTGAAGCATTTTACACACGGTAGAGCAAAAATGAGTAATTTCCCCTTAAGTCTCAGAATTTTTGCTGTAACGTACGAATTAAAAGGATTTTTTTGAGCACTCTGTCTTAAAGTTTTGAAAAAATCATTTCTTTACATCTTATGAAAATGTAAAGCTATAATAGAATTAAAATTTTTTCTTAACATCATGTATTTTAAGCTTTTAAAATGCTTAATGCGTATACGGTTTCTATCCGAGTAAATTTTTCTCGTCAGATAGAAATGTTTTTGAATATTATGTAGCTTCCAATACAAGAAGTAAAAATCTACCTATTGCAGCCGTCCGGAAGGAAGCAATTCCGGAAGATTTCTGTGTATTTTCACCGATCATGACCCAGACTTCAAAATCACCCCCACCCGGTTCAAATGTTGATATATATATATGTGTGTGTGTGCGTGTGTGTATACTCTGGCCTCCAAAAATGAAGGTACAACCAGTTTTTTGACGCTAACTATTAAAATAATGTAAATAAAACAAAAAATATGGTTTATATGGATGTTCATAAGCAACTTCGATATCTTGTGAAGTATTTATATTTTTCTTTTAAAGAATTGGCCATTTGTATGGCAGTCAATGGGAAACTGCAAATATCTCAATTTTGTAATTTGTGTGAAATTTTTTTATGCTTGTTTGTATACAATTGTTTGTGCTACAAAAGTGTTGTCCATATCTAGGAGATGTCGTTTACCTAATTCGTTTAGAGGGCGGGCAATCGGATGGATGGGAATGAGGTTATCAGAAGCCGGTGGTGCTAGACGTCCTAATGTGTCTCGTAGTGTGATCGAAACATTCTGGGATCAATTTTAATTCGGAAAATCACTATCAGGAAGACTTTTTCAAGAACGTAATAAGGAAGATTCTACTAAACAGACATCTTTCCTATGAATATTTCATATCAGTACTAAATCGTAAATAATCTATATTAATAAAGCAAGGAGATTATTAGTCTGCTGTCTACATTCTCACTCTGCGATTGATAAGGCCAGGGCTAAGGCATGAGGTATGGAGAGGTGTACCCGAAAATACCTTGAAAAAAAAAATCTAAATTCAATTTAGATTTTTTTTAAATAAAATTTTAAGGCAGTTTTGTATTAGGTATTTTCTTTCACCATTCTCATCTTTGTTTCTAAATATCGCATAATTTCAGTCTTTACGTCATAGAACAGAACAAAAAATGCAAATGCGCTTTCAGATAAAGATTATGTCAAAACTAAAACGTAATTTACGAATATTTAATTATTATTTCTGAAATAAACTTTTAATTTAAAAATATCAATTGTGTAATGATTTCTTTTAATTTCAATAAATGGGTAATATTATTTTGTTTTTTATTTGTTTCTTTGCACACTAATAATAATACTTTTCATCCTAAATTTTGAGAAAAAAGAAAATGACACACCATATATGCTCAGAAAGAATTCTAAGACTTATGGGAAAAGGACTCATTTTCGCGTAGTCGTAGGTAAAATGCTTGAAATTCGTGTATGAAAATATGCTTTTCCTTTTAAAAATGACTTAGCTTAAGTGACGGATTTTTGCCATTTAGCCACTTTAATAATTTTACTAATTGGTATATCAGTATAAATTAAAAAAAAATTACCTTTGTGATATGGGGCTTTAGGTTCAAAATAGGCTGTGGAGGATCTAGGCTGAAACTAAAAGTGAAAGTGTATCTCCTTTAATCAATATTTTATTTTAATGGATGAATTGGCGATATAAATTTACATATGTCATATTAATTTATCGAAGCGTTACTTTTTCTATGTTTACGGCTGATGAGTATTTTTATTTCATTATATCTGCACGAAGTACGGGTTTACAGCTAGTATACAGGGTGTTTCTACGATGATGGGACATTAGTTCTTGTAATAGAGCTATTGCGGAAATATCGAAAAATGCAGCATAGCAGTGCCACCTGTTGGGCTATTTTTACCAAAAACTAATCAGCATCAACTTATATCAGGAACTAACTAAATAAAAATCTCATTAACTTTCATGCATTAGGTCTTGAGATAGAGCGCCTACAAAATTTTTGTAACATACTGACAGACAGACAGGCAGTGACAGACTCACAGACAGGCAGTTTCTAAAAACAGTCAAATTGTGTTCAGGACCTTCTAAAATGTATAAATCTTTCGAAAACTGGAAATCGAAAATTTTCATGAATCCAATACTTTCTTCTTGTAAAGATAGAAGAAAAGAAAAAAAAAATGCAACCAAAATTGAAAATATGCGATGTTATCTGGTAAGACATCAATCTCGAATATCATATGCGAATAAATAAATAAATAAAAATAATAAAAAATAAAAAATAAAAAATAAAAAATAAAAATATTGCAAAACAAACAAAAAAAATTTGAAGAAAAAAAAAACTCTATCATTTGCTTGAGAGTTATAATTACCCTGCGGATGTCTGCGTTGTAAACGCAGGCTCTTAATCGGCAGTTGAGGTCATTTCTAAATATCTTGATTTTGCCCATCTAAAACTGCTATAACAACCCATAATTTCAAATAAAGATTAAGAAATGCATTAAAAAATATTATTATTCATATTTATTGAAATATATTTAATTCATACAGCCTTTAGGGGTAGCTTTCTGTTTTGTATGTTTTCCTCTTAAAAATTATGTATTTACCTAATTGATTAAAAAAATCGTGGGTCGCATTTTAAAAAAATAAATAGAAGCCTAAAACATTTTCATTTGCAATGATCAATTTCTTATTCTAATAATAATACGAATACAAACACTTGAATACTCCCCGCTACTCTCTGTTTGTTTAAGAAAATTTTAGTGTTTGCTTTCTTAGACATTTAATATTAAAAAAAAAAACTCGTTTGGGAGCATTGACAATGATATTTCATTAAAAACGTCAGATTCTTGTTGATTGTGCATTTGGGAATGACTGCTCAGTAAATTTCGTTAAAGTAGATAAGAGAAACACAATAGAGATGATTAATATAAAGAAATTCTCATCTATTTCTTCAAGGAAATTACTAAAATATCAAATATAATTTCGAAAGCAATTTATTCCTTCATCAGCTGCAGGCAGGAGAAATTATCAAACCTAATTTAGTTCATATAAAAGGATATTATAACCCATATAAAAGGAACATTATCTGAAAATAATTATACAAGAGATAAAATTAATGCATCAAGGTTATATTCTCTTCTACAGTAAAAATGTTATCTATTATATCAGGATCTAATATTTCAATCATCGGAAATTCTTTTAGTGTAACGCCTATCTATGTAAAAAATTGGGTTACACCGAAATTATATGCAATATGTCGTTAATATTTCTTATTTATGTATGTCAGTGTAGTGCTACCTGACTTTGAAACCAGATAACTCTTATACGTATGAGCGTCAGCAGAATCAGTTTGATAGTCGACTATCTGCCAAGCACCTGTGATCTATGTCTCATTACCCAGGTCAACTTATATTCCTGTACACTAACTACTCTCGTAAAACATGTTGAAACCATTTACAACTAGTCGGATGTGCTAATCCCAAAACTTTCTTCTATATCACACAGGTTTCGCAAACACAAAAAGAATCAGCACCAATTTATATTAAGATCTAACTGAATCTAAAGTTTTATTAAATTCCGTACATATGACTATTGCTAAAATCGGGTTAATTCTAAAATGTAGCATAGCAGCGACACCTGTTAGGAGATTTAGACCAAAACCTAATCAACAAAAACTTATGCCAACGTCTAACTGAATCTGAAGTTTGATAAAAATCCGTGCATTAGTTCTTGAAATATAGTTAGCGTGGTAATAATGAATAAAGTAGCATAGCAGCGCCACCTGTTAGGTTATTTACACCAAAACGTAAGCGACATCTATTTATGTCAAGGTCTAACAGAATCTGAAGTTTGATGAAATTCCGTGCATTAGTTCTTGAGATATAGCTATCGTAAAAATCATGAAAAAAGTGGTATAGCAGCTCCACCTTTTGGTATATCTACACCAAACCGTAATCGGCGTCTATTTATGTCAAGGTCTAACTGAATCTGAAGTTTGATGAAAATAATTGCATTAGTTCTTGAGATATAGCTATCGTAAAAATCATGAAAAAGTGATATAGCAGAGCCACCCCTATTGGACGAATTTTACCAAAAACTAATCAGCTCCAATTTATATCAGGGACTAACGGGATGTAAAGTTTTATTAAATTTCGTGCATTAGTTCTTGAGATAGAGCACCTACAAAATTTTTGTCACATACAGACAGACAGAGTCACAGACAGATTTATAGACTCACAGACAGACATTTTATAAAAACAGTCAAATCGTGTTCAATACCTTCTAAAACGTATAAATCCGTTGAAAATTTTCATGAATCCAATATTTTATTCTTGTAAAGATAGATGAAAGTAATAATACTCTAAAAATAACAAAATACTTTAATGAATAAAAGACATCTAATTTTTTTAAAAACTTTATTTTTATGCATAAAACATAATTATAAATTACATATACATTTATTTATATTTGTACAAGAAACAAACAACAGTTTTAAGAAAATATTTGTTTTCTTCATTGTCACAAATAGTTTAATATTCCAAAAAAAAAAAAAAAGAAAAAAAAAAAAGAAGGGTTTCTCATTTTTTTAAAAAAAGAAATGATGAAAAATAAAACACCATTTTACAAATGCATTTAATAAAATACAAAATAACATGTTTTTTTTTATGTGCGCGTATAATATTTCTTATAAAAAATGTTAACTGCAATAAGATTTTCACACTTTTGTTAAATACAGAACATAAAAAATATCTTAAACTATCATATATATATATTTTTATTATTACATTATATAACCTTACATATAAGAAAAAAAATGAAATAATTAAATCGTGTATCATGTTTCATTTAAATGTTACATTCCATTTTATTTGACATTTAATTTTTATTTTATATCTCAACTTTAGGGTATTAAAATGCGATATAGCCTTCCAAACTAGTTTCAGTAATTTAGAAATTCACTTACGAATACGAGTATATTAAATATATATGTATTAAAATTAATCTTCTTTAATCTCTTTCATTGAAATAAAAGTACTGATATATGTTGGTGAACAAACAAATCTTTTGTATGAACGTGCTTCAAAAATTAAAAATAATTGAGAGGAAATTCATGTAATAGCGAATGATATAATTATTCTAATGTGCGTATTAAATTTCATAGTATTGTTTTATTATTTATACTTTTATGCTTTTAATACTACCTATAATTTTATTTATTTTTTCTCTCTGACAATAAATAAATGTGAATGTTAACTTTTAATAAATAATAAAATATTCCTCAATAGTTTTCTAGTTAAAAATCTATTTTAAATAAAAAATTAAAAGATATTAATGGTACCCAACGGGCTCCCAGAATTTGGAAAGTAGTAAAATGAACAGTTTTTTTTTCTTTTTTATGTAGTATGTTTTAATTTCCATTTAATATAATCTGAAACATATTAAAAAAATTATTTTACTCATTTTTGTCGCAAAATATAAGACATTTTTTTTAGTATACAGTAATGATAATCAATTTTGGGCCATATACCATTAATCTTATTTTAATAAATTTGTCAAATAACTATGGGCAGTCAATGCATTTTGAGCTATAGAAAATAATTAAAAACTTCATTAAACTCACTAGATAACTTGAAATGATATCTCTTTATTATTAGCGATGTAAAAGAATCTTTTACTTTCTAAGACTACAATATATTAAAGTACGCATTCTTTTTGGATATTGAAATAACCGTTCAAATATTTTTATTTGTATTTACTTTTCTATTATCATTTTAATATAATTATAATATTTTTTAACTAATTATTATAAGCACACTATAGTGACTAAATAAAATAAATAAAAAAATGATGGAAAATAAAAAACACAGCCAAACTGATTTAAAACAATAAAATTCATCTGTACATTTTGAACATTTCATTTGTCAACATTAGCAATTAAAAAACTTAAAATAACAATTTAAAATCCAATGAATATATATATACTAGAAAGTTTACAAAGAAAATTTTAATTATAATGTCAAATGAAAAATATTTTACGATATTTATGTTATACACTTTGTTCATATGCATAACTAATTTAAATATTGAAAGAATAAGATGCATTATTAGTTCATCTATAATATTAATATTATATGGAAATTATATGCTGTTTCTTTCAAAAAAATTATGTTTAAATGAGCAATAAGTAAACTATTACACACTAGAAATTAAAAAAGAAATGTGCATTATGCAATTGACATTTCACAATTTATTTATTTATTTATTTATTTATTTATTTATTTATTTATTTATTAATAAGATGGGATTTTTAGTGAAAAACATGAGCAAAGCCTTTTTCAAATAAAATAAAAACCCAACAATTACAAAATATTTTTTTTTTTTGAAAAATGCTTAGATTTAGATTTTAAACAATTGTAATAAATAATTTTTTTAATCTATTTTCTACGAAATGTGCATTATGCAATTCAGAATTTCACAATTTATTTATTTATTTATTTTTTAATCAGATGGGATTTTTAGTGAAAATATTAGTAAAGCTTTTTTAAATAAAATAAAGACCCAACAATTAAAAATAATATATTTTTATTTTTGTAAAATATTTAGATTTAAGCTTTAAACAATTGTAATAAATGATTTTTTTATCTATTCCTGAAAAACGAACCACTCCATAATAGTACCTTCAAACGATAGTATGACAAGATTTTATTTTTTCGTTCACTCATAAAGTACAACGGACCCTGGAAATTGTCCAAAGAGTACTAAGTATGTGGAGGTAAAAGAGAAATATATACAGTATCCCCTCATAAAAAATTTAAAAAATAAAACCGAACGCAGGCTGTAGCAGAAGTTCAATTTGACGCAAAGAAAAAAGCAATTTATCGCTTTATTCATAGAAAGTTCATTAAAATTGCATAGGGTTTGTTTTATAATTAGGGCTCATCTATACATTAAAATTGAATCAAAATATTTAAAAGTTCAATAGCAACGCCATATATTTATCTGTATTTAAATTATCATGATAAAAAAGATATAATTACATATTTTATCAATTTTGATGATAATTGAGCAGTGAAAAATAGATGTAGCGAAAATGTGGCATGATAAATCAAATAATAATTACAAGAAGGGGTTTTCTAATGCAATTTTTAAAGTTTGTATAGAAATAAATATTTTAAAAGTCTGTTAAAAAATTTAAGTAGATAATAGAAAATGACAAACAATGAACCTTGGGGCAAGAAGCTTTATGCTACAATTTATTAAATACAGTTATTATTTGCGTTACGTTTTTAGGTTTTTGCGGCCTCTTATTTTTTTATTGTATAAGAGACCACATATACAGGGGTAAAAACAAGGAATACATCATGAAAACTATTATCAGCATGTCTGTAAACGGGGGGGCGGTTGACAAATTTATACAAAATCAATAAAATAATAGATCCGTGTTTAATTTTAATTATAGTTTGATACATTATTTAGATTCACCTTAAATCAGCCCGACTGTTATTTCAAACCAGTTAAGTTTTTAATCCATTTAACGCTGTTTTAAATCCTCACTTGTAACAAAAGGTTAGAATGTACAATATGAATTCATTTTCCTCCATTAATTTTAATGCCCCACCAGTGGTTGAGAGGTTCTGCTCTCAAAGTTGGTAGACGGGAGGTGCTGGGTTCAAACCCCTGTTGCGCTCGTCGACCTAACCGTTCGGAGTTTTCCGTGGTTTCTTCTAACCTTGTCGTAAATACGGGTTAGGATCCCTTAGAAAGACCACCACGGAGGGCACTTCCCCCAGGGCCTGTATCCCTCGTGTTGATAATCGGCCGTCATAAAATCAACCAACCATTAATTTTAATATTACTCAATCACGTTAATTGTTTTATTTTACAAATAAATATGCATCCGTTTGAAAAACAAATATTAATTAGCGAATTTTTTGTCATCAAATACAATATTAAAGGCAAAAATTGAAAAACCTTGTCTATCATGCGTAAGGAAATAGCTATAATTTTAATATTGGCATTTGATGTAATAGATAGTATTTATCAAAACGAATGTATAGCTTTGTAGATTTTCAGAAACTGAACTTATATTAAAATAGTAAGTGATTTTGCGTCATATGAAATACCCATGGAGAAATTTTTAAATATGAAGTTTTTATGCATTATTTTATTTAATGACAACGTTTTTCGTACATAAAGGATATATATTTTATTTCGGTACCTGCTATATGTATGTAGGAACTGCCTCTTCCGTGTCAGACATAATTTATAGAGCTGTTAATTAAAAAGAGAAAATTCTTAATTGTCCACCGTCCCGTTAAATAGCTGCAAAAAAGATAATCTGACATATTATTGAATTACTCAACTGTACTTAGATGGTAACTGCACATGTATAATGTACATTCTGTATAAAAATTACACGGGATTTGTCATTTAAAAGACGCGCATAAAGTATATTACGAAAACGTTTTATGCATGTTGGTACCATTGTACAGAGTTACAACATGGAGTTTGAGTGCCATCTATGACTTCGTGTGTTGACAGCATCTGTTTTTTTTTTTTTTTTTTTTTTTTTTTTTTTTTTTTTTGTTATACTTTTGAGTGATCTGTAATTCTTAACATTAGAAAAATTAGCTGAACAAAGAATTTGCTTTAAATTTTGTGTTTGAAATAAAATTTCTTTTCCCGAACATCTTGAAAATCTACAAAATTTCGTTTGGAATTTGAACCACGATAATGCAATATCGCACAAATCTATCGTTGTGCAAGAGTGTTTGGGCAGAAATGTAACGAATGTCATCGATGAAACATCGATCTCGCCTGATATAGCCCAGTTTGACTTTTTCCTGTTCTAGAAGCTTAAATTACCACTTCAACGAAGGCGTTTTGAGTGAATTAAGGCCATAAAAGAAAATTCGCTGAGGGCGCTGAAGGCCATACCTCGATTAGCCTACGAAAAATGTGTAGAGGATTCGGTCAAGTGTGGCATAGTTGTATTGAACTGGATGGGGCCTATTTTGAATACGACAAAATAAATTTTCATCAATAAATTATTATTTTTGGTGTTCTATTTAACAATCTAGCATGTATTGTAATTTCCGTGTACGCGAATAAAAATATTCACTTGTTTCTTATCCCTTTCATACCGTCACAGGAGCGAATTGTTATGTACCTTTTCGTGCTACAATTTGTATGTATATACGATGTTGTAGAACTTTCATTTATGATTTTTATACACGATTAATAACACTTGAAAAGTGTTTAAAAGTGAGCAAATATTCAGGTCAGACATTGAAGTAACTAAGAGACAAATGTTTCGTTACAACATACTATCGAATTATACGTATTGTAGACTATTGTTTGTATCGAATTATATTCATATTTCATTTTATATTTTAACTAAATTTAAAATTACTTGCAATCATAGCATATACGAGAAATACTTTTCCGGAATAAAACACATTACTACCATGTTTAAAAAATGCATGCATTCATCACATTATGGAAATGTTAACTTTCGTTAAATTAATCATTAAATTCATTGTCCAAGCTTCATGTTAGAAATGTTTTAGGGTCATGTTAAATCTGAGTTTTGAAAAGTAATGTTGTTCTATGCCATTAAAATTTAAATAATGAAGAAAAAACACTGTAAACTTTCTTTGTACACATAGAAAAAATTATCTGTACACTTTATTTTTACACCAGACAATATTTATAAGATAAGTCTCTGAAAAAATGTGTACTGAAGCACCAAGATTATTAATCTCTGAAGTATACATTTTCGTTGAAAGCCGATATCTGAAATTAAAAACAAAAGACGTATTAATCAAAAAGGGGAAAAAAAGATAAATATATATTGTCTAAATATTTCATTATTAATGAAAAAAGTTTTGTGTAATCACAATATGCAAGAAAATTATTTAATGAAGATGAATGATAATAAAAAATCAATGATGTATGAAAACCAAAAAATTTCGAATATTTAATAAAAGATAATAAATATTTTTCCTGATTATTAATTGACTATTTATATGTTATCGTGCCTCTTACGAAATAACAGAAAAAAATGTGAAGAATAAAGATTTTTATAACTTGCATAAACTCGCATATCTTTTATTAATTAAAACTCATTAACGTTCACCATGAAAATGAATCTATATTGTTGCTGATAAAATGCAAAATACAGGATGGACATATGTAATTTTGGGCAAAAAGAATGGTTTACTATGCGTAGGTATTCAGACGAATATTAGAATCCACATGAATGTAAGATACAGGGTGAGCTTTTTTAAAGTTGTGAAAGTAAAACCCTATAACAAAAGAACCACTGATCTAAATGACCTGAAATTTTACCAATATGCTCCCAAAGCAATGGAAATTTTTTTTTGGCGTGATTAATAAAAACTTAAAACCACACCGACAGATGGCGCTGTATATGCAGTAAAGTCGGGAGACGAGCTTGCGCACGACACACACACAGTGGGCACTCTTCGCTGTGTTGTGGAATATGTGGTTTCACTTTTCTAACTCGTAGCTGAAAACTGTGTGACAGCACATTGAAAAGCTCTTGCGTTAGTTGCGTAGTTCTGTACGAATGCTTTACTCCATATTTTTATTTTGTTCTGTTTCTGCGAAGTGTTTGCAGTTTCTTATCTCATTTACTGCATTCTGTATGTTTTTGATATGCGTATTAAAGTTTTCTTTTTCTCAAAGTACCGCCCATTGTTTTCCTCCCTCTGACGATATTCCTTGTTTCAGTTAACTTATAACGCCATCTGTCGGTGCGATTTTATTTTATTTTATTTTATTTTATTTTTTTAACCATGCCTAAAATATCCCATTGCTTTGGGAGCATACTGGTGAAATTTCAGGTCATTTGGATCAGTGGTTCTTTTGTTATAGGGTGTTACTTTCGCAACTTTAAAAAAAATCACCCTGTATAATTATAAATACACGATTATAAATATTCAACGTTTATTTTTTACACAAAAGTTCGATGTGGCTGACCATCGTAAATTTCAAAATGTCACATGCGTAAATAAGTTCTTGCCATATGGTGTCAAGCATGTTCATATCGAACAAATCAAGTTCAATGCTGTTTTGTCATTTCAATTCAGCAATGGATTTCGGAAGCGAAATATTGTAAACCTGATATATCGCAACAGTTAGACTGCGGTTAACCTAGTTTCAGTTAACCCATTGGAGAGAACTAACAACGTATATCCTGAATAAAACGTCTGTTGTGGCCATTTGCACTTTTTAATGTTTTATGACGTCTCTAGCTTTTCTAAAGGTTATAGCTCAGAAGGGACGTTGTTGATAAGTTTATCTCCGCCTCTTTTTTTTTGTTGAGATTACCCTTTATTTTGTTCATGACCACAGAACTTTTGGAAAAGAGAGTCAAGACGGAATGATTTACGAGTGTTTAGCAAGTGTTGTCTGTACGTTGCCTAAAATCTGGATGTGAAAGATATGATGATCCCTGTGGCCACATAATCCAAATTCGTCCACAACCAATCCAAACTTGTACTTCAGAACTATGTTAAAATGTATATCCGCAAACTTACGATACATTAATAGTAATCTGTCATTGAACAGGTACCTTACAATTAGTATTTCGTAATTGCAAATTATTCAAATGTAAATTGCACATTTTGGACGTATTGTAACTTGTGTGTAAGCGTATAAAAATAGTTAACTTTGCTTCTTTTACCCTTCATACTGTCACAGGAGGAGATTATTTTGCACTTCTTCGTGGTACAACCTGTATGTACGATGTTATAGAAATTTCATTTATGATTCTTATACACGATTAATAACACTTGAAAACTTTTAAAAGTGGGCAAATATTCAGGCAACACATTGAAGTAACTAATAGATAACAGTTTTGTTACAACACATTATGTTTGCATCGAATTATATGTCTATTTCGTTTTAAATTTTAACTAAATTTTAAATTACTTACAATCATAGTATGCACGAGGAGTACTTTCCTGAACACATTGCATTACTACTGTGTTTAAAAAATATCTGCATTCAGCGGATTATGGAAATGTTAATTTTCGTTAAATTACACTGGTTTACAAATTTAAACATTTTTTCATATACTTTTGATGAAACACCTATTTTCTTATTATACTACCTCTTACTAATGAAAGGCGGTATTTGAAAAAAATCAGTCACGCACCTTTTTAAAATTTTTACATTTTTCAATATTCACATTTTTAATTCTATAATATATCTTTCATGTCACATTCAAGTTACCGGCATTGTCAATTTTGATTATATATTCTGTTTTTTTTTTTTGTGTTTTTGTGAACTAAAGTGGTTTTGTTTTTGATAAAATATCTAACAGAGTGCGTAAATTAAATTCTGGTCGTTTTTGTTACGTTTGTGGACAATTTATATTTGCAAAAAATGGAAGACCGATATCGGAATGTTCTAAAACAGCATATGTGCATTATTTTAGATTCTCAGTGATTAATCAAGATAAAAAGTGGGTCCCACATGTTTTTGTGAAAGCTGCGGGCTTAGTCTTATATGCTGGACCTCGGAGGAAAAAAGGTATCTTCAATTTTGATCACAAATGTTGTGGAGAGAACTTTCAAATCACGAAAATGACTGTTATTTTTGTTTGTCAAAAACTGCAGGCTTTAATTAAAAAAATAAACATAAAATTCAATATCCTGACATTCCATCAGTCTCAAAACCGATATCACATTCGGAAACTCTGTCACATCTCGTATGTCCAGATATGTCAAGTGCGAGTAGACAAGAAAGTGACGATCTGTTTATGGAGGATGAATATGTTGACGAATTAGTAATAATCGAAGATGATAAAACGCCACATTTAATAAACCACAATGAGTTGAACGACCTTTTGTGAGACTTGCAACTATCTAGATCTGAGGCAGAGATTCTTGTCTCTCGTCTACAACAGTGGAACTTATTGACACCAAATATCAAATTAACTTATTACCGAAATCGAAGTCAAATTTTGAGCAGCAGGGATTCCTAGGAAATCATAAAGATGAAAATTATGAAAAACATATTGCTGTTTTATTAAAAAACTATCATGCAATGACTGTGAACATGTCTCTGAAGGTACATTTTCTCCATTTGCACCCGAATTTTTTTCCTGAAAACTTAATCGCCGTGAGTGACGAGCAGGGCGAGCGTTTTCACCAAGATCTTAAACTGTTTGAAGACAGACACAAAGGTTTTTGGGACGAAAGTATGTTAGGGGACTACTGCTGGTCTATTTTAAGAGAAACAGATCAAGAAAATTACAAAATAAAGAGTAAAATCAATCATTTCTAATTTTTTCTTTTTATATTTCATGTTATTATTATTTTTAAGTAATTAATAAATATTTTAAAACTAGACGTGACAGATTTTTTTCAATAATTTTCCCGTACTCAGTGCACTAGTATCTATGAATAAATACACATTTCGGCGAAAGTATATAAACCGTGTAAACCAGTGTTATTTATTAAATTACTCGTCCAATCTTCATGATAGAAATGTTTTGTTTTAAGGTCATGTTAAAGCTGAATTTTGAAAATTTATATTGTTCTATGTCATTAAAATTTAGATAATGAGGAAAAACTATGTAAACCATCATTGTACACATAGAAAAAATTATCTGTACACTTTATTTTTACATATTACAATAATTTTAAGATACTATTCTGATACGGATTTTATGAAATTGCTTAACTAATTTGTGTCCGAACAAGTATTACCACATGATGAAACATTTAAATAAAATTATTATTATGTTTTATATTTTAGAATTTTAAGTACTTTCTATTAATAATATGTCTGCATATGTGTTTCAAAATATATTATTAGCAGAATTTCAAATTTGAACGCATGAATATTTAAATTTCACGAATTAGTATAAATTTGCATACATTACATTACCGTAAACGATAATTCCTCGTAAACTCGCACACAGAAATAATTTATTAATGGAAATAAAAAGACACAAAAAAGAAAAAGAAAATTTCGAAATCATATGTTAATTTAAATTTTTTTAAACAGAATAAATAAAAATTTTAATTTCATTTAAAGCATTCATTTGTTAAATACTTTTATAAAGAAAGTGATGACATTACAAAAATAGGTTTAAAAGATTACCACATTCGCCATATGGTAAAATTAAACTCAATATTTTATTTGCATTTTGTGTTTTACGTAAGCTGTTTCTTGATCACAAGTTTATATAAAATATTCATTACCTTACACTTGTTGTGTTTTTATTGATAAATCCATTGCATTTCTAACTTAAAATGATTTAGTATACTTTAAGCTAGTTTATTTCTAATGATTATTTTATAATACATTTTTGATATATTATTAAAGAGTTTTATGAAGAAAAATGGTTTAATCAAGAGTAAATTTAATTCTTATGGTAAAATAGTAAAATATTATTTTTGAAAAATTACGAAAAATTTTAAATCAAACTTCTCTTGCAAATTCGACCTTTTCATGAAAAACATATTTCATACTTTTCTTAAAAGTATCTTCTGTAATTATAAGGATTCGATTTCCAAAAAGTTAATTAGTTTAAGAAAATGATCAATAAAATGTCATGACATATGTAAATAAAATATGTAAATTGACTATTTAATTAAACATTTTTATTTCATAAACAATTATATTACTGAAAATCTGATCTTTTATATTATGTAACGCACCATTTGGAATGTTCATTAAAAATTAATTGTAAAATATTATGTTGAAATTTTAGTATTTTTTTTAGTGAAAAAATACAAACTGAGAAAAATTAATTTAAAGATTGCAATTATGAATAATTTTCCGTATAACACAACATTGATAGGTTCAAATTTTCCCTTTTTTCGCTTAAAGTACTCTTTATACTCACGAAAATCATATTTTATTAATTATTGAGATGATACCTGGTGCAAAATGATAGATTTGTAAATAAAACAACGTTAAAAACACCAGAACTTAAATTCTCTATAGCATACTAGTTTCGGTACCATTTAGCATACCGTCCTCAATGCCAAGAATGCTGGAAATTTGCTCATAATTATAGGAAAAGATGCGGATTCAACAGAAAGGTTTAATGACAAATAGGAAAACAGGAGATAACGGGTTACAAACAATAGGAAATAGCGTGGGGAAAGAACCGAATAAATTGAAAAAGGCCTAACGAAATTAAGAAAAAGAGGTTTTTATGTAATGTTTCCAACAATCTGATAATGGAGGAATCGTGAATTCACAATTAACATTTTTTTTTTTTTATAATTTTTGTAAATATGGAATGCTTTAAGAAACTTAAGTTCATGTGTAGGTTTAGAGATTATTTTAGCCGAACTGAAATCAAAAGTATGGTTCATGTACCGAAACTAGTATGCTATAGAGAATTTAAGTTAAGGTGTTTTTAACGTTGTTTTATTTACATCTCTATCATATTTTATTAGTTAGAAATCTATATTGAAAATTAAAGGGCAATTTTAGTGCTATAGAAGTAGAACGTTCCAAAACAAATAAACAATAACAATTTTTTTTTCAGAGCATAATTTTCAAATTAAGTGAACAGTATAGTTCCGCCAATTTTCAATCAGTGAACTTAATCTTATTTTAAATTATTCGTCACATATTTTTCCATAGTGAAATACATAGAATTTTTTCGGAATATTGCTATCTTGCTTTTTTTCTGTGTGACTTTAAGTAAGAAAATTTACAGATGAAAACATGTTTTAATTTGAATTGATGCCAATTTACTCAAAATACATACTGTTTAAAACGGCTACGTATTTGACTAGATCTTGTACCAAAATAATGTTGTTTAATGTTTCATTGTTTCAAGTTAATTCTACAATGAGTTACCGTTTGCACCGCTCGCAGGTCTTAATTCGCGTCATGGAAATTTTTCCGTTTTGATAATCAGTTCTCATAAATTTAAATTGTTTATATAATTTTTAATTATTTGTTATATATTGCCTAGAATCTTTCTCATGCGGGAATATAAAATGTAACATTGGACGGAAGAGGTATCGACAAGAAATCGACTGGCAAAAATCTTAGTCGTCATATACGGCGAAATAAAGAAAAGCCTTTAAGAAAAATTGCGAATAATTAAAAAATCTCTGTATGAATCGAATAAAAATATTATTGAAACGAGCACAACATCTAATATATCTAGCTGCAATATGTTAACTGGTTTGCTTTTCTGAGGGGCTCAAAACAGCCCTCAAACTTTTAAAATTGGGGAAATACGCGATTTTTTTCGTTAAATAAAAAATAATACTAAATCTAATAAAAAATTAAAAATCTGAAGCATTTGGGCTTGTTTTTGTTTAACCGGAATAAAATTTCCAGACCTTTACGTGCGATAGATTTCCCTAGCCATCGCACAAAACACAAACACACATGCAAACAGACAATTTTGTTATTAGTATCGATGTCGGCCATTTATCGGCTTTTAAGATTTTCAATGACGGATGGCGGAAAAATGGCAGATTTAATTTTCTTGTTAAAAATGAAATGAACAGAATCTCGGAAGCAGTCTTCAAAAATTAGAATATGAGCATTGAGAAAATATTGATGCTATATTAGGAAATTTTTATACAGTTTGTTTTGCACTCAACAAACATAGATTCCATTCAACGTGAAAGGTCTTAAAATAATTTTTTATTTTAAGAACCCAAATAAGTCCTTAATTTTGCTAATAAAGCTTTAAAAATGACCTACAGAATCAACTCTTTACATAATTTAAAGTTCAATAATTCGAAATATTCGTCCATTCAAATTTAGAGTTATTCCTCTTGAAAGCCATATTCAAATACATTTTAAAGTTGTCAAAATTATAAATAGAATTTTCAAACCATTTGTGTGGATAGTATTTTGCTTTCAATTTCATAAGATTTTGTTTTCAATATTTCATGTATTTATTTTATGCATAAACACTTTATTCTAAACTTTTTGTTCTGCAGATAGAATAGTCAGAAAAATGCAGTTCTAGTTTAAAGTTATATATTTTCATTTATCTTTAAAAAAAAAAAAAAAAAAAAAAAAAAAAAAAAAAAATCAATAACATTTTTTTTCGTTGTTATGTTTCAGAATACCCGAGTTTTCTGACAAGTGTATAATAAATTACTCACACAGTTTTCATAGATAAAAAAGGAAAATAATGTGAGCTCGTGTAAATAGAAAAAAAAATAATTTCGCAAAAGTATTAAAAGAACAATATGACGTCTTCCGAATGTCTCTTTAATACTTGCATACATTAAAATTATAAATGAAAATAAAATATCATAAATTGAATTTATTTAATTAAAAACAGAACTCCCTTATGTCATGTCAATATTTTATCAAACTACTAGCTGGTCTTCGCCCATCTATGAAACTTGCAACTGGATGTGCAAGAGGTATTTTTATAAAAAAAAAAACTCCGTGTTAGAGGCCTCATAGCCAATTTTAAAAAATCAATTAGTACATTTTCTTTTTATGTTCCAATTAAGCGGAAATATGAAGCAAGTTGTTTCAATGACAAATTAGGACATCTGTCAAATGTATAATAAAATTAATCTTTTTTTTTCAATTACAGGACCTAAAGAATACTTTGATCAATTACTAATTATCACTGCATGCAGTAAACACATCTATCTGAGAAAGGTAGCAGATGGATTCTCTACCAGAAATATCTCGTTGGAAGGAAAAAAAGGTGAAATAAATTTGTGAGCAATGCAAAAATAGCATTTTTAATTTAAAAAAAATCATTAAAAATTCAAAATTAGGACTTCGAAGTCCAATAAATTCAACTCTAGGACTACAAATTTAATAGTTTCAGGTGGAGCAATTTGTCCAAAACACAACAAATACATACACACGAGCGCGAGTGCTCAGACGTTCTGTTTTATTAATAGAGAGATGATGCATTTATATTGTGTATTCGAACAAATCTTTAAAAAAAATATTTCTTGCCTTCAAAAGCACTTTTTACTAAAAAATATTGCACAAAATGTGTAACATATAAGTTTTAAAAGATTGTAAAACATACGAAAGAAAATGAAAAAATATTTTGCCACCCGTGGAATATGATTTGCCCGCCCTGGAACCTTAGTCTAATAACTCGCTTCATGATTCCAATATATATAAGGTATTTAATGCCTCTAAATTAAATTAATAATAGTTTACATGATTTTAGAAATCCTTGTTAAATGGAAGAAGTATATATACATGTATGCTGTATAATTTGCTTGTTGTGACTTTATTTAAATTAGGCATTGCATCCCAAACTACCCGGGTTGAAGATGCCTAGTGTACAGTATGTAAATGAAAATCGTTTTTATTTGAAAACTTCAACAGAAATTTCTACATTTAATGCATTTTCTTACATTACCCACCAACTGCACCAAAAAGCATTTCTGGTGCTTTCGTATTAGCCGCATGTCAGCATTTAATCGTGAAACATATTACGATTTATACGAGTATTTCAGGCTCTGATTATTTCAGAGCTTAAGCACGTAGTTCACTTACATATCTGGTAAATTCTTGATTTATTTATTGTATTTTATTTGTGAAGTTTTAATTTCGTTTGGAAATTTAGTTATGGAATATTACGCGGAGATATACAAATTCTGAATTTTTTACATTTAAGCAGAAACAGGTTGATTTTCCTCAATTAGGTAACCCGAAGATTTAAAAATATTTCTGTTTTGAAATTATTTTTAAAATCACAAAATATTAGTAAACCCAGATACAGTCTTCATTTGGAAGAATTTTTTTTTATTCGACTGTGTAAAAATGGAAACTATGCGATATTTACAATTTCTTTTAAAAATGCAGTAAAATCGAAATTTATTGGTCAGGTTCTTGCCACAATGAATTTGACGTCAACGTTACTTCAGGACATGATTTTTCTTTATAATATAGATTAGGCTAGGACCAGATTTGTTTTATTTTCTGCATAATAAAGATCGTATGAAGTTATCTGTAATATGCGAAATTATATCTGATTAATTACCGTATATACTCGGGTATAAGCCTACCCACAAAATTCGATATGATAACAGGTTTAATACCAATATATTACAACAGTTTTCTTCACCTTAAATAATTGGGATTAAAATAGGCATAGAAAACTATTTTTAATTACTGGTATATAACATGTTTTCATCTCGAATTTGGCGTATACACAAATTAAAAACACCTTTTACTTCAGCAAGGTGTCAAATACATGTAAACTAAAATTTCCAAACTTGACATGTTTCGGTTTCAAAGTATAAAACCATAATCATAAGCAAACAAACATCGTCAAAAACATCGTCGAATTTGGCGGTCGGCTTATACGCGAGAATATATGGTATGTGTAAAGCTTATTAGCATTACAAACTTATTCCTTCATCTAGAACAATTCTCAATACAAAATTAATAAAATTTTAAATATAGAATTAAAATATGTAAAAAAAGCTGATTCATACCTGAAGCTTTATTACTCATGAACCAGTCTGACATGTGCCTTTCTGATATTTCTGCTTCTAAAGGATCACTTTTCATTCGCATGACTTCGGACAATGTAGCTGTGCATCGCAGTCTCATTTCACCTTTTTGGAAGTGTCGATATTTTACTTCAAAACGAAGTCCCAGTATTGTTGATACCATGCCATCGACGTAGTGAATGGGATTATGGGGGATAAGATATTCTGGTTTTGCCTATGTAATACCAATAAAAGAATAAATCAGTAGAAAACAAATGCATCTAAAATAGACAAAATAAGAACAAACAAGTGGGTAAGTGTGATCGAAGATTGCCTAAAGAGTTTCGTTTAATGTTCCTTTCAAAACACTTTATCCTTTCTTTAATAAATCAAGTAAATATCATTAAAAAAACGTTAGGGAAAAATAGACGTTATAATAACTTGATGACGTCATATCTACTTGCTTTCTTTATTACTCATTCATACTCTCTTTGTATTATTCTCAAACATTTGAAAATGTCCGTTAAACTTCCAATATGGCATCAAATTAATTTCATTTTTAATTCTCTAATGGCGTCATATTAAGCTGCTTTTTATATTTACACATACTCATACTCCTTATATTATTAAGAAATTTTTGAAAATTTTCCGTTTTATTACCAATATGAAACATATTTTTTTTTTTTCAATTGGTAAAACTTTTTATTTCATTTTCATTTTTCTCGCGGAAATCTTTCAATAGGAAATTAATTATTGTAGAAAGAATTTTATTGTGGATTTTTAGTTGTTGGCAACTGCTATAACGAAAAATGTTTAAATTTAATAGAAATGGGCTGTAAGATTTTTGGTTTTTTATCTCTCTATATTAAAAAAATACGAATTTTTCAAATTTTATTATTTTGAGCCTCATAGTAGGTATTCAGCTATACGTACACAAAATTTCATGTTTGTAAATTATATAGTTTCTGAGTTCCAGCTCTATGACGGACAGACGTAGCGAGACGAATAAGGTTTCGTGAGATGAACGAAACCCTAAAAATAATACATCATGAATCAAATATGAAACACTTTCGAACACTACAAGGATATTATTAAGAAATATCATTTTTCCATACAATGAAATAAGATATCTAAGTAAGCAACATAAAAAAACACATAATTCAGTTCATATCTATTTTTAGCAATTGCTGTCCATATCTAGTAATGTGTGCGAATTCTTTCGTGTAACTCTGTATGCGATCTTTAGAATTTATAAACACCACCTAATACACTCAAAATATAAATTTTAAAATGCATACACCAGCGAAAACCACACTTCAAGTAATTATCGATAGTAGTCAATTATGTAACCGAATTCTTTTTCATGTCTCTTTAAATAAACGATAAATTAGATGATCTTCATAATGCATATGAAACATTTTGTAGTGTACTTATTCATTACATTATATTTGAAGTATCATAACATCATTAAAATGATACGCAAACGACTTCCCTCGTGGATCATCATGTAATATAATTCTTTTGTGCGTACATGTAAAAGAATTATAAGTGAGACATATTCTATACTTCTAAGAAAACATGTTGTAGCCCATCTCAGTGATGCATTTGTATATCATTATGCTTGAAATATCGTAACAACAATGAAATGCATCTCAAACGATTTTTTCCATACGCCATAATGCAACAGATTCTTTTGTGTGTCCCTGTAAACAAACTATATATGCTACACACTTCATTTTCATTACCGAACATTCTATAGTAAACCTATATAACGTATGAAAATGTCATGGCAATTTGAGTATATTTACGAGAGTTAAAGCACGTACAGGCACTCGGTAGACAGGCAACCGAATTTGTAAAAACTTTTCAACTATGTTAGAATACAAGTATGAGAAAAATGAATAGAAGACAAATGTATCCAAAATAAAAAAAAAGTATAAAAAAATCCTCTATAAAAGTCCAAAAAAATCCCCAAATACATTTAACAATTATCAAAATCCACTTTAACCTCGTAGTTTTCTCATATTCTGGAAATATTCTTCTTATCTTCAGAAATCTTTATAACAAAAACCAATGAAAATTTTCAGAAACCGATAGGATTACGAAATTGTACAAACGCCTTTCTAAAATTTACGTTTACATTCATTTTAGAAATATTTCTGTCACCCTCGAAAATCTATTATGAGATATATTTTAATTTTAGATATATTTCCGTCTAGTTCATCTCTAAATAGTTTCTGAAGATAACGGAAATATTTTTCAAAATCGTAGACACGCACTAGGTAACAACTGATGTACCGAAATCTATATCAGAAATAATTTTCTGATTAGTTCTCTAAATGGAACCCCGAAGGTAACGGAAAAATGTCGAAAATCATATGCAACTCCGTGCTTTCAATGTACCACTCTGCCACTAAACATCTGAAATATATAGTTTCGGAGAAAGACAAGATAGTATAAATTTGATTCAGATATGTATTTGTGATAATATAAGTTGTAAAGATTAAGATAAGATAATATAAGTTTTAAGATAATATAAGTTGATAAACGGTTACATGAAGATAACCTGAAGTGTATTTTTCAATTAAATGACTATCAAATGTAAGTTCAAAAAAGAAAATAAAGTAGAAGAGAATTATCTGTCTGTAACATTTTCTTAAAATAATAATTTGAGAGTATGCGCTATCGCAAATCGATACAAATACAACAAATAAAAGTATCCGATATCACAAATGTTATATTTTCATTCATTTTTATGAGTATTTTCACATTTTTAACATTATATGAAAGATACATCGAACAGAATTTTACAGGTTATTTATAAGAGTTAAAGACAAAATGTACAATTACCTCTTTATCGTTGATATACCAATGCAGCTCTGCTGCTGGTTGAGATTTTGCTGATGTGCATTTGATGTCTACTTTATCCCCGACATTGTACTTTCCTTTTCCACCTGTTATCGTTGGGGCATCCTTTTGTGAATCTGTAAGATATTTGTATTACATGTACGGAGGAAAAAATATTAAGAAGATTTTTTTTAAATTTTAATAGATTTTTATATATATATATTTAGTCGTAACAATTATATTAAGCTGACTAAGGTCTAAAAATTTCTTAAAATTAATTAAAAATTTAGTCGCCAGGGTTATGGAAACACATGATGGAAACAGTGAGATTACACAAAGTATAATTAGAAAATTTCAGCAAATGACAATGTAAAACATATTGAAATTTAGCACAGATTGGATGTACATTTCTGAAACGACAGGCTATGTAGGTCTCAAATATGTAAATGAAGAAGTTGTTTAAAATGGCCATGAAGAAAGCGAAACAGGGCATTTTGTCTCGTTTTTTAATACCGTGCAAAAAGGGAAAGTGGTCTATGTTAGAAAAAAACAAATATAGTTCTCACTAATATTTTTTTCCGATTTACATGGTATTTTATAGGACAATTTTCTCCATGAACGACGTACATATAATGAAGCACATTAATGTTAATTTTTTGAAAATATTATATCTTGCACACTGGTCCTAAAAACAATCCATTCTAATACGAATGTCCGTCGTCTCTGGGACAATTCCATAGCTCACAAGACAGGTGAAACGAAACAAAAATTTCACTGTAAATAACGCGATCACCTTCCTTATAGCAGTTTTGAATCTATAGGAAGTAGAGTGCGCCAAACCGACTAACAAGTCATGAAATAAAGGGTGTTTTTCAAGTCTGATAATTTTTTTCTTTTTTTAGAACAGTATTTTTTAAATAGGTGGACACTACCTCTGCCAATTTAGACTCAATAAAATTGATCTTTTTGAAAATTAATTGTCACATATTTTTCTAGGGAAATACGAGTGATATTTTAGAATTAATGATATGTCGCAGTTCTGTGTAACTTTAAGTAACGAAATTTCTGCTTGAAAACTTACATTTTACTGTGCTTCACGATTCTATTTCAGTAAAAATGTATATTGTTTGAAACGAAAATGTATTTTATTAATTTTTGGAGTACGAACGCTAATTACTTTATTACAATATTCTTGGGCAGGTCTACGATGAATTTACGTGTTCACCGCTTGAGCCACATTTTATCAAAGCGCTCTCTCCCATCAGTTCAGAAGCCGTTCTTTTTTTTTATATACATCAACTAAACAAAAATACAGTATTCTACTTTAATATTGGCATAATTAATTAGTATAAATGGATTTTTATAAACATTTCGCATTGCTTTAAAAAACTTGTCGCAAAATCGTACAATTTCAGGGCGTCAAAATTTTCTCACCATCTTAAGTATAAGTTTTTTCATAAATTTCAAATTTTCGTTATTTTAACAAAATATTCAATACTAACTTTCATGTAAAAATGGTTTTTATCTTCTTTATAGTTGTCGTATCTTAAAAAACTGAGAAAAAATAAAAAATAATTTTTGATCAAAATACATCAATTTTGGAGTGTATGTTTTTTATGCAAAAATGGTATAATATTTAATAAAGAATGCGCATATTTCCATTTCTAAAATATGAATACGGGGAAGACACTGTCAACAGATTAAACTTAACAAACACACAAATTTCTGCTACTGATATATGAAATGAGAAACCTCCCAATATGATGAAGAAAGTGTGCAGCTATTCAAGAAAGTATCCAGAAAAATAATATTGATATAATTTTGGTAAATAATATTTAATAAATTTGCTATTAAAAAAGTCTCAATATTAGATCCACGCCCATATATATAGGGTAAAAATATATAGAAATGTATTAGTGACCTCAATATATGTATCGATATTTTAACGACATTGTTTTCCTTTGTCGAAAAAGCATTTTTTAAGCATATATTGTAAGGTGCTTGTGAATGCTTGTACATAACATAGATGAAAATAAGTATATACAACTAAAAACAGTACTATATCTACTATATGTTACATACATATAGTACATCATATGTATTATATATATGTAAGGATATAGTTTGAACGTAATAAAATAAATATGGAGATAAAGAGTATTGAAGTACGATATATAGCTGTCAACCTCACGTTTCGTTTAACTCGAATAAATGAAATTTGAACCCAAAAAACATTTAATGATATGTTATTTGTTCTTATAAAGTTATTGCTTAACTTCTTAAATATTTTAAATTATAAAATATTTGACTTGGAAAAACCCCGAAATGCTATCAGCAAGGTATCTATGTAATTAAAATAATAAAATAAATAAATAAAATAAAACAATATTTATAAATCTTAGCTACAGAAATAAATTTCCATGAAAGTCTTTTTTTGTATGCTATTACTAGTTTACAGACAGTTTAACATAATATAAACAAATAATTAAATTGTATTGAGTAAATTATGATAAATATTCAGACAAACTTTAATCGATTGCTAAACAAAGATCTATGAGCAAGAGAGGATATTTTTAGCCTTAAAAAATGCCTCTTGCATTGTACAGTAAAATAACAAATATTTTATTATTTTATAACATTTTAATTTGACTTGTTTAATTTAATTGCGGAGAAAAGAATTACATTTTAATATATTCTTACGTACTACAAATCGTCTTCAAATAAAAGATTTAAAATGTAGCAGAATCTGAAAGAAAATAATTAAAAGAGATTTTATACGATAAATATCTAAAATATGAAATTGTGTTTTAAAAGCAATTATTACATTTAAATAGTAGCACAAAAATGTCATTTTTTATTATTTTCCACGAATAATATTTATATAAATAGGCAAATAACGAAGACACGGAGAGTTAAATTTCATAAGGTACGTTTTTCAAATTTCTTTTTAATTATAGAATCACTTAGGATAATTTAAATATATTAAAATCGAATATAATTGTACAAATACTTTAATAAAAATTCAAACTTTTTTTTATTTAAAAATAATAAACTCTATTAAAATAGATAAATGATGAAAAGATGAAATTTCATACATTACTTTTCAGCAATTTATACTTATTAATTATGCAGTTAATGACCATATTTTGAAAAATACTTTAATTCCAAAATAAATATTATACATTTATATAAAATTCAAGTTTAAAGTTATAGATAGATATTAAGAAGTAAAACCCATAAATTACAATATTTTATAAGAGTAAACTTCATTTAACCCCTTGAAGGGCGGTGGTATATAATATATACCACTTAATTTTAATTCCCAAATGCCACATTGACACCGGAATTTTTGAATCAAATTTCACTTTTATTATATACCTGAAGAAACTCGTCTACTTATTTTGAAATAAATTTTGTTTTTAAATCCCAGTGTGATTAACTGATTTCAAAATTTTAGAAACATAAGTACTTTGCCCCTGAAAGGGTTAAAGTATTAATTTTTATTAATTCTGAAGTTACTTACCATAATCTGAAAACACAGACCTTAATGTTGATTTATTTGAAATTAAGATTTCTTCACTTCTCAGCGTATGAGCTTGGGATATTATTGCTTCACAGACGAGTTTCATGCGGCCGTTTCTGAAGTGATTTGATGTCACTTTAAATGAAAGGAATAACTTAGAAGTAAACAAACCATCAGGAGATTCAATTATTTTGGGACCATACAAATAGTCTTTCCGTGCCTTAAATAAATGATTAAAGCATTAATATACAACAAATAACACTATATTATATATTTATAACATGCATACACAAACTCATACACACACACATATATATAGATATTATATATATGTATAAAAATTGAAATTTAAATTTAAAAGGATCAGGGTCCATAAGCCGTGTTTTTGGCCCATGGAGTAAAACTAAAATTTGATTTTATTATACTTACTTAATTATTTTACTTTTTAATGTTAGAAGGTTGATTAATCCTGTACGATTTCAACAATATTTTATGCATTTTGTTCGGATTTATATGACTTACACAAGCTCAAAGTTCGTATTATTCGTAGTCTTTGATGAAAAATACACAGTTTCTCCTAATTTTATCTCAACTATTTATATGAGCGCAATCTTGCAACACTTTCTTCTTTACATATATTATAAAATACATCAAAATATACAATATATGTAAAAATAAAAGTGTTGCAAAGCTGCGCTCATAGTAAAATATTCAAAATAGGGAGTTAAGTAACTGCATTTCCTTCACGTCACTACAAGACTTTAGGATGCAGTAACGTGTTTAAACCTGTACTAACGTTGAACGTAAATATTGCTAATGTGGAAGAATAATTAAGTCAGTATAACAAAATCGAATTTTAGTCTTATTTTATGGGCCGAAAACACGGCTTATGGATCCTGATCCTTTCAAATATAATCCACAATTTCTTTTTTCCAAACTTCTAAATCTTATATTCAAAACACTGTAAGTTTGTTTCGTGGTAAGATAACGTATTTATTACGTTCGATCATTAAAATTAGATAACTTTAAGATAAAAATCGCTGAGCTTAACGCATCTCTTCTGTGTTTGCGGTTAGGTCTGCATGAGCCATTACTCGGTAGGTTCTGCACCATCGGACCCAGACATCAGCCAAAAGTAAGTATCCAATTAAATTTAAATTATCCTCCCAGTTACAGAACTTCGCCCCCTGCTGGAAAATATTGCAAAAACGAAAATATAACCATAAACTCGCGAGAAAAAAGTCAGAATTTGTAGTTTGGAGATTTCCTACAAAACCCATGACCATATAGATCTCAAACAGGATATTTATCGTTCTCGGAGCCTCTGTAACAATCGAACTGTCAACTCTATGTCTGTATCCTAAAACTGCTAATAAAGACGCTTGGTCAATCAACGTGGTTCCGAGTCAATTATTTCTAGAAAGCAAGTTATGTTTTATTATATCTACCATAAACAATACGAATTCGGAACACATATATGGCGGATTATTAAATAATTAAAATAACTTCACTACAAAATGCTTGAATTGATTACATCGGATTCATACAAATCACAAACGTTTAATTAGACACAAGGTATACGAAAAGAATAAACAGTAGATATTTTAGACATTAAGTTATCACAAATCAAAATCACATTATGCCGAATTTACAAAAATAGCACTATAGAAAAAGGTATTCCATATTCAAACATCAGTCAGCAACCAATTTTAAGCCTTTTTTTAAAGAATACCGTTATGCACATTACATCATCATTTTTTTTCTATGAACTCGTGCCTTTTACATCAACGGAGTTGAGGTGTTTCACGTCCTTCTCACATATCGTATTGTATAAAGAACTTTTTCCCCCAAAAAATTTTTGGTACTAAAAGTGGATTGCGCATTCATGGGATAATTCCGAAAACTACAGGAAAACATTCATTCTTTCATTCAGTAACTAAATCACCACATCTCGGATGGAGCTTTTTTCTGTTTTTTTCTTCTTCTTTCCTCTATAATCATATGGAAGACTTGCAAACATCGACATTTTGAGCTAGCTATGTTGTCGTTTGCTTTAGCATAATATAAAACTTGCAATTTGTATGCGATGGTGGAGCTCTTTTACCCATTGTAATTCCACACTCTTTCAAAACAGTACAGTACCTATTGTTTTGGCCTTTTAAAATTTACTAATTACTAGTAGTATTATATATCCTATGTCGATAAATATATTAATACAGATTTCCTAATGCCAGAAAAGAATATACTCTTTTAAAATTAATTTTATGGTGCTTTATGGTATAAAGATAAATTTATGCTCTTTTTACAGAAGTTTCTTTAATTTCTGGGTTTTTCTGTCATTGAAATAGTATGGTGCGCATATACATATAAATGTGGGACTAATGAGAAGTAACAGCGACCATGATGGGAACTCAATGAAATAATAATAATTATCACGAGCCACGATGAAAATAAGCATGAATATGAGTTCATACTACACAAGGATGAACAAGGAACGTGTGAACGAGTGTTCTATAGATTTTCGCCACAGTTGTTGTTGGTTATTTTACGCAAGTCACAGAGAAACTTGGAAAACTACGTCTTTAGTGAACAATTGGAAGTCGGTAATGTTTAATAAGTATAATTGTATGTTGAATATCTATTTGTATATTTTGTCGTTTATTAAAATTCGTTATTCATACTTGTACTTGAAGAATATCAATTGTGGTGAAGTTATACATTATTTACCTTAATCTCACTTCTGACACCTTAATCCTATATATGTATATTTAATATCTATTTGTATATTTTGTCGTTTATTAAAATTCGTTATTCATATTTGTACTTGAAGAATATCAATTGTGGTGAAGTTATACATTATTTACCTTAATCTCACTTCTGACACCTTAATCCTATGTATGTATATTTAATTTTATAAATTGCGTAGTGTTTACGTGGTTACTCATGCCATATAACAACACATTTTAAAAATAATAAAATTTTATATATTATTATTAATCTAAATAATTCAAATCGCTAATTTAATTTATATGATTATTCATATGAACTCACAAACAAAAAACATTCCCGTTAATTAATATCAATATTTTTTATTATTAAAAAATTTTAATTAGCAACGTTAAACTTCAAATATCACTTTTAACTACTGTGAAATAAACTCATTTTGTGGTTTCAAATTTTCATACGATTTTAACACTTTGCAAAATATTTTAATGATTATTATAAACAATGTTACATGTTAACAGTAATTACACTTTGACATTTATCAAAATTTATGACTATTTTAAATGTCCAAAACTTCAAATCAGTATAAACTCAATTTTACTTCTACGTCCTTTAAAGTTTAATGACGTTTGTTGCAAATATGGAAGTTTTAGTGGAAATCGGGCAGCCAGTTATTACCATATATATTTACAGATTTCGTTTGTTTTTCATAAAATAAAAAATTAACTAGACTTTTACAAATATTATCTGTCAACAATATCCTGAAATCTGCATTCGTTACTTTATCGTACGTTTGCAAAATAACTTTAATCGAAACTAGTTTTCTCCAAAATACGGAAATTGTAATAGCAACGGAAGTACTGGTATGTTTTCGATATTTATACGGAATTGATTACAATGCATATAAGATTCAGTTACTTGATCAATGATAATGCTCGATTCTGAACTGTCTCTACTGTGTAGCATTTCACTTTAACAATTGGAAACAATCTATTTGTATTTGATTTTCTCATATTATCACGCGACAGTTAAGAACAAAATCGATCTCATTAGAAAAATGTTGAATAATAAATATCAAGTACAAAATTAATTTCACTTTATAGTGTTCAGCTAAAGCCATTATAAAATTCCTTTTATGCCTAGATTGTCCGTGCTACATTTCACGGTACGTAATTTGAGTAGAGACTCTATCACGAAATTTAAATTCCACAAAAAGTAGGTATCAGTATGTTTTAAGTTGCAAAATTTCATTACATTTTTTTTTCAAAGATTTTGTTTGAATTATAATGTTTACTCTACCCTTAATAAATCTAAGGGTAGGATTCTCAGTAATGTAAATAGTTTATTTTTTAAAAATAAATATGTAAATTAAACAGTCATTTTTACTGTATTTTTTACATATGTCATGACATTTTGTTTATGTTTTGTTAGATTTATTAATTTTTATTGTAATTCTGATGCTTACAGCCGAGCCCGTATTTCGAATATGTGACAACTCTGTGCTGCCTTTTATTTTACGTTCCCCCTCTTGCTTCTGTTCCTTCAGTTGAATTCCAATAAGTGGAATTATTTACTTAAATTGTAAACAATATAAGATATATAAATTGATTTGAATACATAAAGCAAAAAACAAATATGCAAGTTAAAGTTTTACTAAATATTATGAAGAGAAAATTAAGTGGCAAATACATAGAAAATGGCCACTCTAGTTAAACAGTCCCTTTAAAAAAAATTTGCACAAAGCACCATATTTGTCAAACAAAAAATATATCATAGAAATCACAGAAAAATATCACTAGTTTTAATTTTACCTGTAAAATTCGCACATATCTCCAATTTAATCGCGCAAAGTCTAAAGTAGAAATACACACAAAAATAAAAAAAATCCCAATAGCTTAATATACCATACTTAAAATTTATATATCACGAAACGTCCAATTTAATGTGCCAAAAGAGTGTTTTAGAACTTAATAATAATTTATAATTTGGTAATTATTTTACGTGCGGAGTATAAAAAATGGCTTTCTTCTCCTTTTTAAATTTGCGAATGCATTTGTTGCTTACTCGAAATTGAGATTGACTTTAATTTCTGATTCTATGACCAGTACTCCAACATTGACCAGTCGTTCTTGATTCTTTGCTGTCCGAAAATAATTTATAGACTGTTTTAAAATAGAAAATGGTCTTTCAGTTGAGCAGTTTATTGCTGAAGTACAGTTGCAAATCTTAAGTGTAGTGTACATAGTTGGATAAACATCACTAATTTACTTTCAAGCCAACATCCTGCAGAAAAATGGAGAACAGGACAACTTGTCACTTCTATCGTCCTTCCATAGATAAGAAATAGCTTTCTAAATAGATGCAATCTTGAGCAAAGCTGCACTGTATGTCAGGATAATAAATGGCTCGAAGTTTCTCCGCAGAATTTAAGCAACTTCTAGTTCGATGAAAGAAATATAAATCTTAAATTAAACTCTTTTCAGACATAAACTTCCTTTGGTAAAGGATTCTGAGGTGTTTGTATTATTTTACAATATATTTCAATTCTTTTCCATATATCGTTGCACTTTTTAAAGCAGATTCTGTGTCTTTTTCGGATTCCTCACTTAACTCATATAATTCACTAAAACATTGCTCACGTTTAATTTGATAATCTTGTCTTGTTATCTCATCATCCGAAGAAGATGGAACAGATTCTCGATACCTAATCTCAGTAAGTTTCTTTTCAGCTGAATCTTTATAAATAGGGAAAGAGGATATCTGAGTTTAAAAGATATTTAAAGAGGATGTCGACATTTCCACAACTGTTTAAATATCCTCATATTAGGCTTAGAGTTTTGTTATTGTTTTGCCAAACTGTTGCAGAATACAACCCCACATCGATGTCAGGTATGCTTATCTCAATACTCTGTAACCATTGGCTACAAAGTTAAATTTTACCCTTTTAATTTTCTAAAATTGTTCTTAATGCAATTGCATTGTTTTTCAATTTGATGTCTAATTCTTACAAGTATCCTCGCGTCTACACCACGGAGGTGTTTATAATAATTTCAATGTCATACTTTATGAATCCAAAGGTTATTCCAATATGTTCAGTTTCTTAATATAATATTGAAAGTAGTTATATAGCCTTTGTTTAACTTAAAAAACCGTATTACACCTGCAAAAAATCGTACTACCCGTTCTCTCTAAAACGTACATTGTTAAAAATTTTCAGCAAAATCTCCAGTCATTTGACCATTTTTATAAAACATGGTTACATAACCGTAATTTAGCTGTATTCTGACCATAATATGGGTAATAATATGGTCAGAATCGAATTGAATTAAAGGTTATGTAACCATTTTCTATAAAAACGGTCAAATGACGGGACGGTTTCCTGCACATTTGAACAGTCTAGCATGGAAATCACTAAAAGTGACATTAGTGTCCTTATTAGTGACACAGGAATTGCGCCATTATAATTATGAAAATCTCTATGTGTGATACACTGAATTGCAGCAAGTATTTATTCACTGTACTTTTTATACAAAGTTTTGATCCATTTTCTATTAACTTTAATGAACAATCTGCCGTGAACATTTTCGTTAAAAATTTATGGAGATATAGTATTTTTATGCTAAAAATATTAATTTGTCCCCTTACAGTCTTTTTAAAGCTGAACACAGGATATCGAACAGCAACATATGCATGGAAATTAAAAAAAAAAAATGTTTATTGCGAAAATCAGAATTTTTGATTATCTGCGCAGTGGTTTTTCGATTCCTGATATCCGAAAATCTGAACGACAAACTCTCCCATATTCCATGATTTCGTCGTATGGGCTATGAACTCATTTGTGTACCATGTTCAGATTAAATTATTTAAGACAGCTTAATTGAGACTTTCAAGGCAGGTTTCGATTAAGGCAGGGGTACGCGGGACACAGGCCCTATACACGGAATACCACTCCTTATTTAACACATATTTTCCGTACTAAATGCAAAAATTATTATTTGAAAATAATGATGAATGTGTGTCTCAATTCCCAAAAGTGCTTTGTTGCACTCCGTTTCAACATGCGATACCCGGACTTTGGATTTGCGATCCTATCGAAATCCAGCTAAGCTGTTTTAGGAATTTGGGTTGTATAAGTAACGTAGTCTCACGCGACTTAGTCATATTTCGCAGCCGTTGTGGATTTTAGACTCCCTGTCGGCTGCGTTGAAAGTTACCTTTATGAAAGTCGTACGCTAATACAACCATACAATATCAGTATCAGATCGTTGATCTACGGCGAATTATTAAGAAAAACAATAAAAATATAAACATCCTTTTATTATTATCAACGGAGAAGGACACAATTATTTGCATTTTCTAATTATATAAACACTAAACTATAATAAAATTATTTTCAAAGAAGTAAATGGCTATCATTTTTAAATGAAACAAATAGCTGTTATCATAAAATAAATATTGTAATGATACATAATGCGAATTTAAGAAGAAAATTATGTAATTGCGTGTCTTTCAAATTTAATAAATATAAAAAAAAGTCATTGATACACTTTTATCTAATTGTTTGGGATACTATGTAAGAAAATAACTTGTGTTACATCTGCTTCTTCCTGATTTTTAAGCCATGTTTGTATTCAAGAAAAATTACTTTATGCAAGGATGTATGTCTGTTTTTGTGAATTCATCCAGAGTTTTCGATGTTCATTAATTGATTAGTGTAACAATATTGTGCATTGTTCAGTAAAAATTTATAATGCATTGGAATACTTATAACAGCATTATTACCATTTATTAACATTTTCAACGTGAATAACACTAGAACGGTGGAAAAATCTTGCCTACTAGAACGGCGGGAAGCTGTCATTTTGACCCCTAAATGAAATACTGAAATGACAACAATAAAACAATTTTAAATGCCATACATCGGAAAAAAATATGTAATTTACGTGTATTTGATCATTTATATTTAATTTATATTTAATATTACTTGATAATTTATTGAATTTTTAAAGTACTGTAAATTTAACTCCTACAGTGCAATCAATTGGATCATACTATAACTACTCAAATAATTCATTAATTTGATATAAAAATTAATAGTTTTCACAAACTAAAACTAATGCTAACTAAAATAAAACACAATTTACATATTAATTTATATTTTATTTTCATCAATATTTCATATATACAGGGTGATTATAAAAAAACTATCCCGATATATGAGCCCATAACTGTCATACCGTTCACAGAAACTGAATGAAATTTTGGCCTAAAGTATTTTGAGGTATGCGCTCAAGAATCACGTGAAAAACAACAGTTAAATTCTAACAGTTACTGTTACAGTGACAAAATTTCGAAAATTTCAAATGGCAACACCTACTTTTTTTATTGGAATGTGATCTTCGTAGTGAAAAACCATAAAAAGCATTGGAACGGTACCTGTAGCACGAAAATCGCCGGTGCTAGACAGATAAGAAAAAAAGTGAAAACAACCAATAAAGGACAGAGAAGCAACAGAAAGTAAAACATTTTATTGTTCAGTGCTATCCACCATCTGCTGCATGTAAAGTGTCGTCGTGTGTAAAATGGAAAATGTATGAAACACAAAAAAATGTTTTGTTTTCTGTTGCTTCTCTGTCCTTATTGGTTGTTTTCACTATTCTTCTTAGTCTGTCTAGCGCCGGCGATTTTCGTGCTACAGGTACCGTTCCAACTCTTTTTATGTTTTTTCACAATGAAGATCACATTCCAATAAAAAAAAGTAGGTGTTGTCATTTGAAAATTTCGAAATTTTGTCACTGTAACCGTAACTGTTAGAATTTAACTGTTGTCTTTCATATGATTCTTGAGCGCATACCTCAAAATACTTTAAACCAAAGTTTCATTCAGTTTCTTTGAACGGTATGATAGTTAAGGGCTCATATATCGGGATAGTTTTTTTATAATCACCCTGTTTATATATTTATATTTCTTTTATATATATATATATTTATATTTCATATATATATATATTTCATATATATATATATATATATATATATATATTCCATATATATATATATAGATTCAGTATTGCCCAATATTTCAAAAACTAACAAATCTAGAATGCTGAATTTTTTAAAAAATATTTTTTATCCATTTAGAAAAAGTAAAAAAAAATTCAATAAATTTCTGCCAACCAAACAAAGTAATCAATAGACAAAAGTGCTCAGGTGTCAAAATGAGCCCTACCGCCGTTCTAGTGTTAAAAGTTTATATAATTGATTATATGCTACAAAACAATAAAGTTTCAGCCGGAAATATTTAATACAGCTTCAAACACTATTATGATTGGATTCGAAAGGTGTCGATTAACCGATAGTGTCGGATAATCATCAATAGGATAATCGGGAGTACAATGTAATAAATCAATAAATATTTATTAGAATAACTTTTTTTTTTATTTCAAACTGTATATGCATACATTTGTGAGAGATTCTTACCTCTTTTTCATTGATCCACCATTTTAAAATGGCCGCTGGTCTGGAAGGAGCTGATAAGCAAGTAGCGTTCACAGTCTCACCTGTTACATATTGCTGTTTCGTTCCACGTATTTTTGGAGGTGAATTCGGATTAACTAAAACAATTATGATTTCATTATTCTGTTCATGATACACAGAAATTATCTTACACGCAAAATTTTACTTTAAAGTTTAAACGAGAATGTAAGTTATGCAGATTAAACTTCTAACGTGATAGAAAATATTTTGTCAAATGAACGCATGTTGAAATTGCAGATTTTGAAATCTTATTAACATATGCATTTTACAAGTAGTTTTGTTTTTATCAAGATGTTATCTGTTTTCAGTGTATAATATATGATGATTAATTGCATTATATATCTTAAGAATTGTAAAATACCCAATAGGCACAATCAATTTTCTCTGTTGAATTCAAATCTGAACTTTAAATAAACTTTTGCTTAAATATCATTATCAAAAGTAATACATTATTCATATTTTGATCAACTTCGTAGCTTTTCAATAAATTCTGAAATCATTATTCTTTACCAAGTCACTTGATTATTCTTGGGTTATAGTTTGGATTTTGATAACATGTGCAATGAGTTTTAAAGTAGTGTGTAATGAGTTGAAAAGTGAAGCGGGATATATTACATGCGTTTTGAACTGTACAGAATGTGTAAGTCGTATTTAATTAAATAGATGAACTTTAAAGTACATGTTCGAAGGTAAGGATTGAATTTGCATTTCGAGTCCTGATTTTAACAATACAAAAAATGATTACATCGAATTTCATTAAAAATTATCTTCATAATGAAAAAATATTAAATAGCATAATGTGTGTTGATTTCTTACTGATAGGCAGTTTCATAAACTAATTAAGTGTGTTCGTAGTTATATAAATACGTAGCACCTATTGTCGTCGTCTGGTCCGTCCGTCTATCCGTCCGTCCGACCGTCTGTCTGTCCGTCTGTCTGTCCGTCCGTCCGCATATAACAACGCAAAACCTACCCAACCGAATCGTTTGAAATTTAAGATATATTATCTTTGCAGAATTTTGTCGAGACATTTCAATTTTTTTTAAAAATCGAATCAAAACTTTAGAAAATATTAAGAAAAACATTTATTAAGAAATTTTATTTTTTTTAAATCAGTGCTTTCTTTTTATAGGAGCTTTCGAAGTTTAATCGTCAAGCGACCGAGATACTTATTTTATGACAGAAATTAATCTGCAGACGATATAATTCATTTCACAGAGATAAAAATCCTCAAGATCTGAATATTTATGTAACTAGCTATAGTACGAACACACCTCGTTTGTAACGTTTGACGTACAATTTCCAACTTGTTTTTCTTGTGGTCTTTTTGCAAATTTAACTAGAACCTTTTGATTATGCAATTTTACTTTTCGATTTTAGTCAAAATATTCGAAACCGTCTGTTACTTACATAATCATTATTTGAAAAGCGATTAAACTATTGTCTAAACATTTTTTACTTAAAATATTTCATTTAATATCTCTCTATTTTTATTTTATTTTCACGCATCATACAAACAGTTGCAGCATTAAGCTATTGAAGCACATGATTGTTTGTGGAAAGTAAATTTCAATTAAACTATAGTTTTTGAAGTCCCATTGAAAGAAAAAAATCATCTTATTTCAGAACTGGAGCAATTACATAAATTATACAATTATACGCGTAATATATCCGTATACGTGCCTAAGAGTGGATTCGTATACAACGAATACGCTCTTAGCACTACCTGCAGACATAATTAAATACCATCATGATGCTAGCTGATTGTACGAAGCGCTTAAGAGATCCGTATAGCCTGAGGCGATAAGAATGAAAGAAGTTACTCGGTGTACACTGGCAAAATTCCTGAACACGCTGGCCAATCCCTAAAATAAAGTTCCATTCCATGCACGCATAAATTTGCATTATTGCAGATTAATGCCCTTAGTATATATTTAGCTTTTACGTATGGCGTTGCGCAAATTCATAACAATTTACTTTAGATCATATTTTAGGGACGTTGAATATTTCGAAATAAAAAAATTATCACTGTTTTAAAGTCATACGAATATATATATATATATATATATATTTGTTGTTTCAAGATGAAGTGTGGACTTGAAGAAAGACTGTATCAGTAGGTTTTTATATTAAGTATGTAAAGTTTTATACAACAGCTGTCAACTAATGCGTAAGTTCACATTTAAATACGTATTTCCCTCTAGAAAATTTTAATTCCACCGTATTCTGTAGCAAAAATGAATGTGTCGAAAATTTGTAACAATAGCTTAACAATGTAAGTAATGTTAACCGCTTTTAACCACTTATTTTTTTAAAAAGCAGTTTTATTATTTCATTATTTCATTAAAAAACTTGCACGAAACTCCTTGAATTTTATACTGACATTTTATTCAATTTCACCCACATGAACCTTGTGACTTCGAACTTTTGTAAAATATAGATTCAAAAGAATTCAGAAATACAACTCTCCACACTTGCAGCATTCATGTGTTAACCAAGAATACGGGAACATTTGCCACTCAACTGGTTTATACTGATGGGAACTAAACGTGTTGAAGCCTCCCACATCTTCATTCCGTAGAAGCTATGATTTCTCATCGTGGATTTTGTTTTCATACCAAACAAGAACGAAAAATCATACGTCAAGCATAGATTATGTAACACTTTCCAACTCTTCCAAAATAATTTTACAAATCATTATCGTTTAATAAGGTGAAAGACAATATCTAAGTAAACAATTTCGAAAAAGCATAGCATATTTAAAAACCCAATTTCAGGAATTATTAACAATATTCGGAAAAATATCCGAATTCTTTTGTATAGCCCAGTATATGATTTATAGATTTGTATATATGTTACATAGATCGCTAAATTTTAGTTCAGATAGGAAACGCGTAGCACAGTTTAAAATTTTCCTCTTGGAATTTCCCTCAATAAACGTAAATGTACTCCAGAACTTTTGTGCTGCCCTGTATATGATTTACAGAATTTATACACACCAAGTAATAAAAAAATGAGTTAAATTTAAAAACGCGATAAGCAACTGAAAAAGTACTTCCAGCAATTATTGTTAACAGACAATACCAAATTATTTTGTGTGTCCCTGTAAATGAACAATAAATGCCATATTCTAAATAGGCTACAGTAAGCCTCTTGTAATGAACCTTAGTCACATATATAAATTTCAATTTATTTGAAATACTTAAACATTCTTAAAATAAACCGCAAACGATTTTTCTCCATAGACCGTAATGCAACGGAATTCTTTTCAGTGTCACTGTAAAACAAATTTAAGTGCTATAATCATCGTTTTCTATAGTAAGCCTCTTGTAGTGCACTTCAGTGATATATATCAATTTCAATATGTATGAAATAACATCATTAAAATTGTATAACATCATTAAAATAAACCGCAAATGATTTTTCCCCATAGACCGTAATGTAACGGAATTCTTTTGAGTGTCCCTGTAAAAAAACTATAAGTGCTACACACATCATATTCAATATGGAACATGCCATAGTAAACCTCAATAACATATATCAATTTCATGACTATACATATATATTTACGTGAGTTAGAGCTCGGACAGACAGACAGACAAATAGACAGACAAACTGAATTCATAAACACTTGAGAACTATGTTGGAAAGTGTTAAAAAATGAAAGTACCTTTACGTGGTATAAGGTTTCGATCTCCAGAAAACATTGTCAATGACATGAAATAATCTTTGAATCGGAATGGTGTCGATGATCTTTGGGGATACTTTTAGGAATCATAAAAGGACATTGTGTCTCCTGATAACGCCTTGTTTCATTTATTGCTACGAACTTAAGTAAAACGAAGCCGGTGTTTTTAATTTCCATGCACAAAACTCCGCGTTTAATATAAGAACGTTTACATTTATATACAGTAGATTCCTGATTATCCGACATCCATTAAACTAATATTATAAAGCATAATTGATATCAAGTAAATGGAAGACATAATAAAAGAGGCATTTCATAATGCTTTTAATATGGCCTGCTATTTATCCGACAATATCAGTTATGCGTCCTAATCTTAGTTCAGTGATTGTCAGATAATCGGTAGTCTGATGTATTTCAAACTTTCGTGACACATCCAACTATCGCCAAATAAAAAGTGTCTTCCTTCTACTTTGGCTCTCGTATAAAAGCAGTGCAATTGTTAAATACATTGTTATTTTCTAAAAAAATCTATTGCTTAGTAAAATCAGAAGCACAATTTACTTTTACATCAAAGCAATTTAACTTATTTGAGTATGGACATGATTTATATTATATTATGTTATTTATATTATTCATAAAGTCAGAAATATTTTTATTAGCATTAACATCAAAATTAAAAGGTCTTCTGTATTTACTTACAAACAATTAGAAATTGATTGAATGTTATAACTCAAATGTTTTCTACATTCGATTATCTTAAATTAACATATATTTATTTTTTAATTAAAATATATTCATTTAAATTTATAAGTATTAAAAAATTACCGTATATCCTCATTTCTCTCTCTCCTCTTACTGTCTGAAATAAGTCTTCTGTTGAAACTTCGCAACGATATATTCCTTCGGATTCAACATCTGTTTTGCTCAAGAATATGTTGCCTTCTCTACTTCGACTAAGCTATAAATTGATAAAGAGAGATACGTTCTTAAGAATATTACAAATGAGAAATATTTTATTACACGTTAATTAACATTTTCATCAATATATAAATTTGAAACTCCAATGCAGAAAACATTGTATTTACTTATTAAAAACAATATGAAGGTACAAGAGTAAATGTGTAAGTTTTGATGCATCAGAATTAAGGAATGGAAAAAATATATATATTCCGTTAACCTTTAATGACACGGGTGTATTGTGGTAACGAAAAGACATGGGCAGCACACTCTATGCGCCATCGGTTTGTAAAGCCTTAATAACAACATTTTATGATATCCTTGTTTGTCCAGTAGTAGTATAACAGTAAACAAAAATGTTTAAAAAAATAATTTCACTAGAATTGATATAACACGGACAGTTTGTAGTGACACATGTAGTAAGACATGGGTGGTGCAGCATAAAAATCAACTTTTGATGCTGAAGAAGAACAATATATAATGTCTAGTAATAGCACAATAGCACTACATGTACATAAAAAAGCTTAATTAAGAAGGCCTTAATTTGAGTGTATTGAGGCTCCTGAAAGTGGTGGAGTCTCTAGATTGATGACCAAGGACAAACATACGTTTATATGTCTCTTTGTCAGGCCTTAGTCTGTTTGTATTCAGGTTGCCGGCGGGGGAGGGGTGTCGCTAGAGTGATAACCAAAGACGAGCAAAAGTGTATCTGTGTTTTATTTGTTTATCAAATCTTTAACACGAGTCATTTGTTTATAATAATAACAATATTAAAAATTATTATAATGACATTGTTCTTAATATTACCATCGTCATAATTTTATGACATGAAAATTATAAGCATAACATTTATCAAAAACTTGCCAAGTTCTAGATTTATAATTAATATGCTATCAATAACTTTTATTTTAAAACAATTTAAACAATGTTATAATACTTCAGTAGGTATGTTTGAATGAATCTTATTTGAACCTGAATAGAATATAGAATATATTACACACATATTCAGGCGACATATTCCAGACAGAAGAGGTTACTTACCAATAAAAATAATGAAACAGATCAGAAACAGTTACTGGCTTCAACTTTAAACACCGGTTGAAGATTAAAGAGACTTTGGGAAGAGGGTAAATGAAGTGCAAAAGTTAATCACATAATTATTTTAGAATTCACAACTGTTTTTTAATGAGTGACACGGCACGCGCAGTACGCAACTTGTGACTTTAAAGGTTAACGTTCCGTCGTAATTATTTTTTAAACTTTTTTCCAGATACACAGATGTTGTTTACATTTGCATTTTTAAGACATTTTGCAATTTTAAGACTTAATTTTCAGCTTATGTTGGGCGGGAGAGAACACTTTTGTAATTGTGAAAACCTTTTTTAATTTTAAGAAAAGTTCCTAAAGTTTTAGGTAGTATTTTGCAATTCTGTTTTTCTATTATCAAATATTATCATTTTATAAAAATTATAGTCTTAAATTAAAAAGTTAAACTTAGAGTTTACAATATATAAAAAAAAATCTAGAAAAATTAATTTCAATTACATTTATCGTTTTGTTTAAAACATTTTTGACTGACATAGTAGCGGTAACGCAAAATTGAAATTAGTATTGTCTACTTACCTATGCTTATTGTCTTCATGTATACTTATATATATTTTTTAAATATATTGCTTAGTAAAATCAAAAGCACAAATCATTGTTACATCAAAGCAATTTAATTTAATTAAGTATGGACATGATTTATATTATATTATGTTATTTATAGTCTTCATAAAGTCAGAATCATTTTTATTAACATTAACACACTTAACATTTTTATTAACATACATAATAATAATAATAATGTTAATATTAATAATGAACAAGTATTCCAGTTTCAATGTCATGTTAAACATAGATCTCCATATCATAGATCACCATATCCAAATCTGCTTGTTTACGTCAGAATTAAAAATATCCACAGTATACATCTAAAACTCTGTAAGATAAGCAAATAGACGAAGTTTCTTATCTTTTATTTTTTCTAATTTTCCAAATTCCTTCTTATTTTAAATCTCTGGTTCAAATATTGCACGGTAGTTAGAACAAGTGTTACATTTTCAGGCTGCAAATACATAAACTCAAATAAATTTACTACTTGCTAATACAAATTCATATGCATAATAAATTTACCACTCGCTGTGATCAGTTCTATACTTATAATGAATATATTAACAGAGAATTTCTAGTTATATTATAGACTGAAAAAATAAAATTTACTAACACTGAACTAACTTTTAAAGTTAAATTATATATTTTTGTTTTTACAATTTAAGATTTTAGACGAGAATCGTAGTTATTTATTACAGCTATTGTCTTTTAAAATAGGATTAAACACCTGATAAAAAATATGATAAATTATATTTTAGCAATGCATTATTACGGAGTAATTCAATGTGTTTTTTTTCAAATTCTTTATAACTACTTGTAAAATTTCTTGCGTATGCACACAAATTACATTATGTAATTTTAATTCGAAAATATTACACTAAATTTCTGTTGCATAGTGTTAGCTATCACACTCTTATTTTGACTGGGATTAAAAATAATAACAAAAATAACATAAATTAAAGATCCAATCGGAGGAAGTACTGATATCGTACAGTCGAGTGAGAAAATAACATATTATATTAATTGACTACAAGATGTAAATTTCTCCTCTTTGACTTTAAAACCGACAGCATATAACTGGCTCAGTATCAGTAAAAATACTCTCTTGATTTCTCATTTTTCGTCAATCTTCTATCAATTGTTTTTGCTATACCAAGACAAATGAATCTACCTAACATCCGTAGCCATAAATCAAACAAAACATAACTAACTAATCCATTCGATTGGCACTTTATACAGGTTTTAAAGTTAATATTGCAATTATAATATCTTTCTGGGTACTTGTTTTTTTACTTTTCTGTTAAGTCCGACAGATCGAAATTAGATGTGGTTTTATATTGCTGAGGAAATTTTACTGTTCAGGTCAATTTTACTGTTCAGGTTGAGGAAATTTTAGTGTTCAGGTTTTCATGAAACAGGAAAACATTAGGATAAATACTAATTCGAAACTATTGCATGAATTATAATTTACAAACAAACATATCATTGCCTTCCGATATGGATATTATATATTTTATGTACTTTGCAATGAGATAAAGTATGAGCCATAGAAATATTAATATAAGTAAGTAACATTGCATTATGTTTCTAAAGGAATAAATCGCAAATAATATTCAAAATCTGAATATTTACTAGAAAGCAAATTTACAATTATATGTGTGAGAAATACTTTTAATAAGAATTTTCTCATTTATGTTGAATATGTATTGATAATTTAGATCCAAAATTGAATGCAAGTCATAATAAAACGCAACATTCAAAAACAAAAATCTCAGAAAGTATTAGAAATTATTGTTAACCAATTGGTTTCGTGAACTGTACTTCCATTAAGACAAAATCATTTTCTTTCTGCTGGTGTAAATATAATTTAGTCAGTGTCCCTAACATTTCTCTGAAAACTATCAGTCTCATGTGAGTTCAATGGGGATGGAACTTAGAAATGAAATTAAGGTAAAGAAGCCATTAGGCATTACTTAAAGAAGCAAAAGACTACATCTCTTCAGAAAATACAAGTAGTAAAAACTGCGAACTGAGGAATTAATACATTCTTTTTTATTTGAATAAGTACTAATCTTATTTTAAGCTAATTTAAGATTTAAATTTTAAGACCAAGATGTACTGAATTTTCAATTTAATATATTTTGTGACTAATTGCTTTGCTTTTCAGATAAGGAGAAATAGTGTTAAGTAATAATTTTTCAAAAGGAAATATATTATCTTTAAAATAAACAAGACCATTTCGTACAAGCAGCGAGAAAAATGTTTCCTTTATTTAGTATAAATCTATGCACAGTAGGCAAGAAAAATAAAAGAAATCCGAACGATGGATATAACTTTATATCAAATTAAATCAAGAAAAACATTTTAAGTAGCATGAAGTATAATTTAATGGACAGGTATTTTTTCACAAATCGTCATATGCATATTTAGACCAAATTTTATTAGTTCAACAGTAAAATAGTAACATCATAAATGTTTTACATGTTTAAATTTTCTCCAATATTGAATGTAGATCCTATTAAATAGAGAAATATATATTATTGAAAAAAGAACAGTTTAACGATAGCGAGAAACGCCAGTTATTTTGACATAACTGATACAATATTTGATGCATTCCATTACTTTTTGTTTTATATGAATATTTATAAAAGTTTAAATGTAAAGCGCAGTCGTGTTTTAATGCGTATTTCTGTACATGGCTTAGAAATAAATTTAGCTGAGGAAGTATATTAAAATTTTTCCATGTTAAATTGTGTTTTTAAGATTTATTTCTTTACAATTATTTTTGATTACAAAACTGGCTTTTCAATATGACTGAACAACAAAACAAACATACCAGCTTCAATATATGAAGATCAGAAAAAACTAAATTTTCAATGAAACAATTTTTACTGTATATATATATAAAAAATTACCTCCAAATGAATACCAGCCAATTCGTATTTTTGTCCTGGAGGCGTGTCTGCAGGCAGATATCTGTAAAATTCTACATTGTCTTTATGCCATTTTATGGAATACAGTTTGTCATTTTCTAAATCGTATGAACAGTTTAACCATGCAGGTTCTCCTTTCATTACGACAGCAGGCACACCGAAATTTCTCAACTTCAAAGACCAAGCATCTATTAAAGATACATTGTATATTTAAAAATATTTAATATTATTATAACAAAAATAACTAGAAAACCAAAAAAGAAAGAAACGTATAAAAGGTTGGCGAAATATTTAATTTTAGAAATGTTAAATATCAAATTGAAATGTTTCAATGTATTAAAAAAATTACATTCTGAAAAGATACGTATTTGAAATAAACTAACATATAACTTAAAATTAATTCCAAATACCTAAAAAATGCCACATTTTTAAAAAGTTAAAAATGAGTTTTTTTTTAAATGTAAAATATGATATTATTACTTCAAATTTATAAGCCTTATCGAAAGTTTCGAGAGTTTATGTTTCACGGTCCCAAGTTCGATAAATGTATGTAATTTCTTAACAAACTATAAACGAGTATTTCTTTTTTGTTCTAAATTAAACCAAGAAGTTTTGTTTAGTCATTTTCTGCTACAGACCTTTTATTTTATTTAATGAGAGTAACCATCTGAATGATATGATTGACATTTACCAATTGTTGCGTGAGGCAAAGAGGCTATCTTCTCTGTCACATAAAAGTAAACGACTACCTGAGGTTCTAAAAAATATTGGATGGACAATACACAAAATACCGGGTGACCATAATTAAAGTTCAACTATTCAGAACTGACTGTAGTCGAAACTATTTTCCAGAAAAATATGAAATTTGTAATGAATCTCTATGAAGGGATACGATTATTCATTTAACAACAACAGAAACAGAGTTTTCAAAAAAGAGCCACTAAAATTCATTTTATTGATTTTTTCCATAATTTAACAATGTACCAGTTTATATACACTATATAATTGGTTTATCAAGGCAAATACTGCTCAATGTGTGGTCCGTTATTGTCACGCACTGTTTGAAATAGCAAAATAGCATGTTCAACAGTGACTGGAAACATTGCCCTTGCGTTCTACAATGTTCTTGCGTTGTCACGACCGACAACTGTTTTAAGTAAATTCAGAGCCAAAACAACACAGGGATTTTTATCTGATGATCTGGCAACACAACGAAAATGACAACAGATGGCGTGATCTTCTGCAAAATGATTCTTAAAAACAGTTTAATGCAGTTTAAAATGTGTGAGGTAGCTCTATTCGGCATGATAATTGTTTTGAAAGGCACTGAAATGCTTCTAGGGACAAGACAATGTTACTATATTTCAGCAATGCATAACACTTTGCAGTTACGGTTCATGTCACCAAACCTTTCGGTGTGAATTCTTCGAATAAAAACGGACCGATAAGGAGTTACGCAGTAATAATTTACGCACCATAGCGGAACCTTCTTCGAATGCAACGGAGCATGGAAAATCAAATGGTGATGTTATTCACCCCAGATGCGACAATTGTGCGTATTCACTGTGTCATTCAGATGAAAATAAGCATCATTGGTCTATGGAATATTCCAAGTCCTTTCCACATCTACCTGACAGCGAGCAAGAAATTCCAATGAAAATTTTAGACATACAGGGTAATCAGTCGGCAACAACTTCTGAACACGTGACATTGTATATGGGTAATATAGCAGGATCTTCCGAAGATTCTTATGAAAAGTAGCAGTCTGCTGATCTAACGCTGATGCTATGTGGTGAACAGTTGTGCTACCCAGTTGAGTTTGACGGCGTGTCTTCTTCCACCATGAGCGCAACATCTCCAATTACCTCTGTAGAGACAGGTTTTCGTCCTCTTCTAGGACAAACACTAAACTATCCCGTTTCTTCAAATTGTCTGATTATTTTTCGTAGTCCGTTTACAGTTATTGCACCCCTGCAAATATTTTTCAGTACTCAAACCCACCAGAAATCTTCTTGTGCGAAATCGCCCATTTTTTAAAAAGTTTCACTAGTAAAGCATGATCTTGTAAATTGTACGACATTTTCCTTGGAAAAGGCATAGTACTGACAAAAGATTAATTGCATGTTTTTGTTGCTGTGCGAGAGCAGATATATCATAACAGATATACGTGGTTTCTAAAATTTGTCTATATGCCAAAATTGCATCAAAAAACGCCCTTTGGGGGCAATTTTTTAAATTAAGTTTTCCTTTCTACTAACTGTAGTTTAGACGTATTCCAAATTTCATATTTTTCTGATGAATGACTGCAGACATTATAAATAAAGTTCACTAGAGTAGGCGAACTTTTATTGTGTACACCCGATACTTGGTAAGTATTAAATATTTTCTTAATCGAGATTGTCTTTCGTAAAATTCGCTTGTAAAGTCCAGCCTAGGGTTTCATATCCACTTAAGTCGGCTGTGCGTGAATAGTGAAAAAACTGCAATGCAGAGCACTGCGCGTGCGCATGCAATGTTCAGATTAAGGGGGTGACAGCACTTTCAAAATCACGTATAAAATAGCTGATATTAATGTAGGGGGCAAGATGACGAAATGAAATTTCTCCTGTCCACTCATACGCATCAAGAACTGGCCTAATGCAATAGAGACTCCTCCTGGAGATTCATGTTGTTCAATATCAACAACCTGCGAGAATTTCGGAAACGTAGTTCAGTTTCCAAGTGTGTTGTTGTAATTTTTGAACCTGATGGTGCAAGGCATTACTCATTTGTGATCAGTTATTTCAATCTCTTATTAAAATATTCTAAAAATACAACTCAAAATGTCAAAGTTTATACGAAATATAGGTTGGCGGCATTTTTTGTTTTTGAATTTCCTACTTACCCATTTTCACATTATTTGAATAAGTTATGAATGTGTGTGGAATGCAGTAAAATATGGTTTATAGAGTTTTAAAGGCACGTCGATAAATATTGTTATCCTTAATAGTCCATTCGTTATCTCAGCACCTTTATGGGCAAGATGACGAGTATAAATTCCCTTAGGAAAACGTATTTTCTTATTTTCTATACATCTTTTGAGAGAAGATGAAAACATTTCAAGTAGTTTCTGTTGGAGACAAGTGTTTGTAAAAATGTCTCATATTATGCACAGTTTTTTAATATACTTACCGAGTTCAAGCAAAATCGTGCAAGCTTATGTTCATTATGTTACAACTCCGCTTCTCTATCTATATTTGGGAATTATCGAAGAAATTAAACACTTTTTGCTGTCGTTTTGTTAGTAGCTAAACTGCAAATTAACCGTTAGTCAATAAATAAAAGTTAAAAATACAATAGTTACGCATTTTTGGAAAGACAAATCCAGGCATTTTAAATAATGTAAATATTTTATTTTTCATTTTTATGTCTTGCAAAACAATTATTTTATAGTTAAGTTTCTGCAAAAACTATTTAAAAAATATTAAAATCTATACAGTAGTTAACGAGAAAACAGCACATTATTGCCATCTATTTTCAATATGTTTTTTTTTCTGTTTATTTGTTTTCGAAATCATAATTTTTATTCTATTACTATTCTAATTTGTTGATAACATCCTCTTATTTTATTAAAATATTTTTCTAAATGCCGATTTCCTTTCTGAGTATTCTCAGAACGTAAGTAGAATATATGTGAAAATTAACATTGAAAAATAAATACATTTTATAATGGCAGAAAAAGATTTTCAAAAATAATGTTTTAAGAAACATTTTATTTTTATTTTTTCTGATATCAACTTATTCAAAACAAGATCACAAACATTATAAATGATTATTTATGACTTAAACAAAAGTCACTTTTGATATTTTAACGGAGATTAATTTGCTTATCATAGTTAAAACATTCCTTAAAAATACACGAACAATTTTATAAAACTTTATCAAAACATTTCTATTATGTTTTACATTTCAAGTAACAAATTAATATACCCATCTTCACATTCTCCCAAGAGTTGAAAAGAATATATACTTAATAAAAATTCATACCAAGAAAAATGTTTGTCCTGAAAGAGTAGAGTATAAAAATACGTAATTGGAAATGTTATACCCAAAAACATACAGATACAGGTGATAAACCTCCCACGTTATACAAACATACAAATAACAGAGACTACATATTTGGTTTGATAAAATAAATTTCATATATTCACCTTTTGTAAAGAAGAATGGGCTGTCTTCGTAACTTAATTTTTCGTGCAAGTATATTATTTTTTCGTCAGAGAATTTTCTTGGAAACGTCAGTATTTTAATTGATTTTATGATAATAGCTCAGTAAAGTATTCTTCACATACTGAAACTTTCATTCCTTTTTGGAGCTTCTTAATAACTAGTTAATTTCATAACTGAAAGCCTCTTAGGTATTCCGGAATCATTCTTGGAAAAAAGCATGTTTCTATAAACTGTTAAAATCGTAAGACAAAAAAAAAAAAAAAAAAAAAAAAAAAAGACAAACTTCTTTGTAATTAGCTATATCGTAAATTATAATACAAAACATATAATGGAGTCAAACAAATGCTACTACCATTTTTTAATCATTTCCATATTAAAATAAAAACATTTCTTTTTAGGGCTTATTTTTCAGGAGTTTCTGTGCTATTTCAGATTCATCATGTAAAATGCTATAGTTATAGCTCGGATGAATTAAATTAGCGCTGTATTTCGCAGCCTTGTCCTTCATATAAGAGTGAAATATGCCAGCCAGGATATCGTCGGGATAGCTCAGTAGGGAGAGCGTTGGTACGTCAAACCAAAGTACCCAGGTTCGAGTCCTAGTCCCGGCATATTTTCTCTCTGTTGGAAGAAATCTCAACTATGATAATCCAACCATTGAACTTTCATTTTGTTTTTTGACACGTTTATATAAAATATTTTTAATGTAATACATATTTTGAACATTAAGTTATTTTCTATATAATTTAATAGAAAAGTAAATCGTATGTTCTTTTGTTGATGTAACACGTTGGGGTTTTCTTTAATCATATAATATCAAATCACTAATTATCATTAAAATATAGATATAAATGTTTAAGTGATATTTTTTAAAGATTTTATTTAATTTTAGAAGGTTTTATTTATTATCATTGTACATTTAATTTTCGGTGCTTGAGCAAAATGTGAGATGCGATTTACATTGAAAATTAAACAATTATTTTTATGGCAGGAAAAAAAGTAAATAACATCCAAAGGAACATTTTAACTAGATTGTGTACATTTTTTTTAACAGCTCAAGCAAAACAAGAGCGCAGACGTCTGTACTAATAAAATGAAGCATTGGTCTATGCGTGTATATGTTTGTTACTCTGTTTTTTGGCTATGGTTAGGGAAATCTATCGAATGTGGAGGACCACAGATTTGGTTCTTGATAGAAGAAAATCCCACTCTACATCATCACGCACATCCGACTCAGATTTTAGATATTTTGATTAGATTTCTTTGTTAAAATATAGTAAACGGAAAAATTCGCGTATTTTCTCGATTGTCCAATTTCGCAAGCAATTTTGATCCACTCATAAAATTAATTCAAATTCCATCTTTTAGCCTAATATAGTAGGTTTTGTCCTCTTTTCAATAAAATTTATTTTCAATTTGTACAAAAGTTTGTATTTTTAGCGATTTTTTAAAATTTCTTTCCGTTAAAAATGAGGACTTTGTTTTCTACCAACCGATTGGTATATGATACATTAGCAATCCAATTTTGATATTTTGTATCCGTGTATGGAAGACACTTTTGGGTATCAGATTAAAAAATTGAAAAAAATATTATAATTTAGATTTACACAAATTACATTAAATAAAATAAATAAAATAAGAATTTTTGGCGACCGAATTGAGATTTCAGAGAGGATTTTTTCCGTGTTGGATGGCTAAAATAACCTTTTATCGCCAAAAACTCTGTTGTTATGAGAACGGTGTTCCTTACTAAGTATCAGATAAGTGAGTTCATCATGTGTCCTTAAGAAAACAGTATTTCTTTTTCTTAATGAGAAGACATTTTTAACTACTTATATCTGTAAAGTTATATTTTCGATTTTGCGTAGCCAGCGAAAGAGAAAATTGTTTCGTTTTTACGGAAACCTTTTGTCACCAATGATTTATGAAGTCATTATTTCCGTATTACGGACATTTTTTAAAAATAAAACTATAATAAATCATTAAGGGTTTTTAAGGTTTAATTTTTACACCGAAACAGCATTAGACGTGGGCCGGTCCCGAGCCTAAATTTTCAAGACAGACACTTGCCGGACAGAACTATAAATGTGTTCAAATAAATGCCATTTTTAAAATTTTAACGCAGAATAAGTTGTTTATAACAGTTAAAAGCATCTTAATTCATACGTATAAGCATATTTTATAAAACTTTATTAAAATACCGCTTATTTGTTTTGCATCCTGTTAGTCAATTAGTATCTACAACTCCATCATATCTAGCGGGTCAAAAGTATAATTAATTTGATGAAAAATTCCTACAAAGGAAGTTTCGTCGTAGAACATAAAAATACGTAATTGGAAATTTTAGACTTCAACTCTCACGCAGACAGGTGATAAACTTCCCACGTTGCAGAAACATCATAGCTTGAATATTTGGTTTACTAAATTGAAATTTTATATACGTACTAGAAAGAAGAATGTTCTGTTTTCGTAGCCTAATTTTTCGTGCAATTTTTCGTCGTAGAATTTTCTCAGAAATGTCAGCGTTATAATTGATTTTATGATAATATAGTTTCTAAAAGGTTTATAAAATTCTACTCATAGAGTGAAACTTGCACTCATTTTTCGACTTTTAAATAAATAAGTAGTTTAATTTTATAATGGAACCAGCAATTATTAAAAATAAAATAACATGTACGTCATCGAAAGCGTTTGAGATGATTCCGCATTTTAATTATGAGTAATATCGTTAATTTCAAATGAATTCATAACTCGTATTTATAATTTATTTACGAATTTCACTCACAGGAAAATCGGAGATAATAAAAATACCAACTGTCTAGATTGCACTTGCTGCCATTGGTTGCTATTATTAAAAATTATTTCTTTTGCAATAATCTATAATCAATTACAACAGTAAAATGTCGAACGAAATTTGAGTTTTAAACTAATTGTGTTTCCAAGATCATTTTTTCATAATATTTAAATGATTTATGCCCATTGGTAGCACTAACTAAATGTATTTTTAGTTGTGTTTTCAACGACGTTTTCAATTGCTACTTTTAAATGAAAAAAAAAAGTCAATTTCTTATCTTAAAATGAGTTATGGTAGTACTTATTCCGGCTTGAGTTGATGAAAAAAAAGGGGGTGGGGGGTGCAAGCGAGCGAAGCGAACTGGGACCGCATAGCGGTGTTAATGTGTTTTGCTTTGCAATTCACAGGGGTTGGCGAGCATTGGCCAGTAAGGTGCTGAGCCCCCTAGTTTTTTAAAAAAGGTTATGCACTTTTGCCGAGTCAGATGTTAATTTCATAGCAGATTTTTTTTTTTTTTTGACAAAGTACTTTTTTATTGTTATCAGTACTTGAACAAGTTATGGGACATAATTAATTTTGAAAATTAAATACTTTCCATAATTGAAATAATATAAACTGCATTTAATAAAACATTTTGACAAAACCAGATTTTTTTCTTTTATCATTTCGAGCAAAAATACGATTGTAAACATTATAAACTATTATTAATGTAATAAATAAAAATGACTTTTAACGTTTTAATGGATATTTGTTTGTTATTCATACTTGAAAATATTTTTAAATAATACTGAAAGTATTTTAACCAACTTTATCAAAATATTCCAAGCTGTTTTATATTAACACATTAATATTTAGAAGAACTTATTTTCAAAAGAATCAAAAGCATTGTTTATTTGATGAAGTGTTCGCACCAAAAAAGTAGTTGTTTTAAAAGTGTACAGCATAAAATACGTAATTGGAAAAGTTAGAGTCAAAAACATACACACATATCTGATAAACGTCTCACATTTTATTAACATCAGAGCCTGGCTATTTAGTTTAATAAAATGAATTTTACGTACCTTCCTTTTATAAAAAAGAATGTGTTGTCTTCGCAACTTAAATTTTCGTGCAAGAATATTATTTTTTCGTCATAGAATTTTCTGGGAAAAGTTAGAGCAATAATTCATTTTATAACAAAATAGTTTTTAAATCCTTCATAAAATATTCTTCCTGCACTAAAACTTTCATTCATTTTTCAGGTATTTTAATAAAGAATTGTTTTTAAATTTATAAACGAAAGACTCTTGCGTGTTTGGCTGTCTTTATTTTTTTTTTAAAAGGACTGACAGAATCGTGAAACAAAATATATGATATATCTACCTTGTAATAAACTATATGAGAAATTGTGATACAGAAAATATAAAGGATCATAGAGTTAATCATTTGTTTTATGTTAGTATAGTTCTTAAAAGCTTCAAAAAATATTCTTCAGACATTAACACTTTTATTCATTTTTCACGTTTGTTAACAATCAGTTAGATTTAATTTTATAAATAAAAATCGTTTGGGTATTTAGACAACTTTTGTGACTTTTTTTAATAGGCTGGTGCTTATACATGAAAAATAAAAGATACACCTATTCTGCAATAGATTTTATTTGATATCATCGTATAGAAAACATAAAAAAAGTCGGACACATGGGATTATTTTTTCTAAATCGTTGGTTATATTATTTATAAACGTTTTTAGATAATTTTTTTATTAAAAAAAAATATTAAAAAAAAATAAACGAATTTTATTTTCTCTAAATTGATGATCATATGATTTATAGTAGTGGTAGTATTCTGGAAAGTTAAAACTTGTTAAAAATGTTAACACACAAAAGTAAAAATAGCTTTTAAATTTCATATTATGTATGTTACAACATGAGAAATCCTGTCATACTATTATTAGATCTGTTATGAGTTTTAGGTTTTTTTAAAAAGAGTACAGCATTAAATATGTAATTGGAAAAGTTAGAGTAAAAAACATACACACATATCTGATAAACATTCTTACATTTTACTAACATCAGAGAAGACTAATCGTGATACCAATCTTGAAGATTGCCAATATCATGAAGACCAATCACAAAAAATAATTTAGATCATTAACTAAATAAAGTCCATGCAACGTCATCATGATGCTATTTGGCTTGGATCGAAATACATTGGTGATTTCCCGCATAAATAAGAGAACATATTTTCAGAAAAGAAAAACAATTATTTATTTCTTCTAATAGACGAAACTTGTAAAAAACATTCTCCATGATTATTTCATATTGTTGGACATTTTCACCGCTAAAACTGAGCAGTTAATCATGTCATATCTTTAAACTCAATACATTATAATCGATGTTAATTTCAGAATTCGAATATTGGTGACTCACTTCAAAGCAGCAACATATTTAAACAAGAACGAAAAATCATGCGTCAAGCATAGATTATGTAACACTTTCCCACGCTTCCAAAATAATTTTGCAAATCATACCGTTTAATAAGCTGAAAGATAACATCTATGTAAACAATTTGGAAAACGCATAACATATTTAAAACACAATTTCAGGAATTTCCAACATATACAATATTCGGAAAAATATCCGAATAGTTTTATTCAGCCCTGTATATGATCTATAGATTTGTATATATACTAAATAGGATGCTAAATTTTAGTTCAGTTAGGAAACGCGTAACACAGTTTAAAATTCTCCTTTTGGAGTTTCTGTCAATAAACGGTAATATGTTTGCGAACTTTTGTGCTTCCCTGTATATGATCTACAGAATTTATACACATCACGTAATAGACAAAAAGTGAGTTAAATTTAAAATCGCGTTCAGTAACTTAAAACGCACTTCCAGGAATTATTGTTAACAGACAATAGAGAATTATTTTGTGTGTCCCTGTAAATGAACGATGGCTGAATACACACAATATTCTGCAGCAAGCCTCTTGTAATTCACCTTAGTGATATATATAAATTTCAATGCGTTTAAAATAGTGAAACATTATTTAAATAAACCGCAGACGATTTTTCTCCATAGACGTAATGTAACGGAATTCTTTTGACTGTCCCTGTAAAGTAACTATAAGTGCTATGCACACCCTATTCCATTTTAAGCTTCTTTTAATGCACCTTAGTGATATATATCAATTACAATGTGTTTGAAATTGTGTAACATCATTAAAATAAACCGCAAATGATTTTTCCCTATAGACCGTAATGTAACGGAATTTTTTTGAGTGTCCCTGTAAAAAAACTACAAGTGCTACACACTTCCGTTGAAATAGGGAATATGCTATAGATAACGACAATAACATATAAAAATTGCAGGTAATCCGAGCATATTTACCGGAGTTAGAGCACGGCCAGACGGCCAGACGGCAGACAAACCGAAGTCATAAAGACTTTTCAACTACGTTGGAAAATGTTAAAAAGATTAAATATCACGAAAGTCTGCGTTTCGCAACCCATGTCAAGCATTAAATGCCCAAGCGCGCACGGTTATCTACGGCATTGCAGATGTACAGATTAACCAGTAAGATCTTTTGATTAGGTCAGTACTCTGTTTTTATGGCGGTAGAAAATTAAAGTTCGTATGCTCCTGCGAGAAAAGACGCGAAATTGGAATAAAAATAAAAATATAAAATTGTATAAAATGATAATTTTAAATAGAATAAATTTGGATTTTTAAGAATAGAAAAATAAAAAAAAAGCTTTTTGAAAAATAATAATTACGGGAATTTTTTTTAGAATATTTTGAAGGGGGGGGGGATATTAAATACGCATTTCAATAGAAAGAAATTTAAATAAATTAAATCAATGGAATATAGTAAAAGTTGGGAAATAATTTAATAATCTGGGGTTGTATAATAAAAGTAGTAGGGAAAAATTTTATGGAATAAACTTAATAAAATGCGGAATTTTAATTTTTGTACTATATTTATTTTTTTAAGTAGAGTTTTAAAGTAACATGTATTGGTCAACTTCAGTTTTTTTTTTTTTTTTTTTTTTTTTTTTTTTTGCAGTTTAAAGTAATATTTATCTGTATCTATTTCGTTGTTTAAAGACATTACCTTCATAATGAATCTTTTAAAGTGTCCAAAGATGTTTTATTGCATAATTTATTATAATTGGTTACTGAGATACATATGGGATATAATTAATTTCAAAGATAATTCTTTCAATGGCAGAAAAACAGAAAATTATTTTTATTATTATTACTATTAATCTTATTATTATTATTATTATTATTATTATTATTATTATTTGAAATAAGACAGAACTAAATTTAAATAATTACATAAAAATAGGAAACTGGGATTAATATAGCTACCTTGGTGTAGACATTAATAGAGAAGGCACAGGCTCACAGGAAATTAAATAGAATATCTGTCAAGGAAGAAAGGCTGTAAAACTATTAAATTCTATTTGGTGGAATGAGGAGATCTCCAGGAAAAGACAATATAACATATACAATCATATTGCAAAGAGCATATTGTTATATGGAGCAGAGGGATGCAGAATTATGGAGACAGAAAGAAAGAAAGAAATTAGCAGCAGTGAAAATGGATGCCCTAAGAAGATCATGCAGGATATCAAGAATAGAAAGAATAAGAAATGAAAGAATCAACGAAATAATGAAAATAAAGGGAACCATATTAGACGATCTCCAAAAGAAGCAATTAATCTGGTTCTGGTCATGTTAAATGAATGAATGACGACAGACTACCCAAAATCGCATCTAATTATAGAACAAACCAAAAGAGGAAACGAGGAAGACCACGAAAGACCTGGATGGAGGGTATAAAAAAAGCCATGCGGGATAGGGGTCTGGAGGAGGAATGGACCCTTGACCGGAAGAAATGGAGTGGTCTCTTGTAGATTTTTCGGAAGGTGGCACCTGACGCCATAAACCAAGTTTATATATATATATATATATATATATTATTGTTATTAATTTTATTATTATTATTATTAATCTTATTATTATTATTATTATTATTATTATTATTATTATTATTATTAGTCGTAGTAGTAGTAATAGTATTTTGGAAAAACGATATTTTTTACATTTTGCTTTTTTAACTCAAAGCAAGTTCGAAAATTTGCAAACCAATATTCAACAAATGTCATTTTTAACTTTTTTTAAATGATTAATTTGTTAATCTAATAAACGACGTTTTACATTCCAGTTAATTAATTAACATTCACGAGACCTTATTTTCTAAAAAATTAAAAGTATTCTTTATTCAATGAAAAGTTCGCATCAAAGGAAATAGTTGTTTTAAAAAAGTACATCATAAAAATACGTAGTTGGAAGTTGTAGACTCAAAAACATATACACAGATGTTACAAACGTCTCACATTTTAGAAACATCCGAGCCTGTTTTTTTTTTTTTTTTTTTTTTTTTTTTTTTTTTTTTTTTTAATAAAATGAATTTTATATACCCTCCTTTTATAAAGAAGACATGTTGTCTTTGTAAATGACTTTTACGTGCAAGTATATTATTTATTCATTATAGAATTTTTGGGGAAAAGTTTGTGCCATAATTAATTTTATTACAGCATATTTCTTAAATCCTTTATACAATATTCTTTCCACACTAAAACTTTCATTCATTTTTCAAGTTTTTTAATAAAGAGTTAATTTTAAATTTAAAGACAAAAGACCCTTGCGTGCTCGACTCTCTTTTTATTTAAAAAAAGACTGCTGAAATTTTGAAACAAAATAAATGATATACATGATTTGTAATTAACTATATTAGAAATTATGATACAGAAAACACAAAGCATTCATACAGATGTGAAATTTTATTTTCTACAAATTCATAATCATATTATGCTTAGGTATTTTCATACTAAATTATAAACTGATTTTAGATTTCATATTGTATACATTTTATAAAATACAAATTTAAAACAACATTTATCTTCAAAGTTAGATTATTTTTCTATTTAGTTTTAAAAAAAAAACTGTATATGTTATTTTATAGGTAAACACAACAACTTTATAATGAATCTTTTAAATTGTCAAAGAATTTTTTATTGTGTAATTTATTATCGGTTATTGAGGGTTACATATGGGATACAATTAATTAAAAAAATAAATATTTATTTCAATGGTAGAAAAAACAGAAAATTATTATTATTGCAGAAAAACGATATTTTATACATTTCGTTACATCAACTCAATTAAAACACTGACAAATGATGTGAACTAATTTTCACTTTGCTAAACAATGCATAACCAACAGAGTGAAAAATGTGTCCAGACCGGGGATCGAACACAGATACCCTGGTATAGCGCACCGAGTGCTTTACCATTTAAGCCATCTGGACGACATCCAGTCTGGCATTTTGCACTTATAGGTTGGCAAAGCTGCAACTTCGCAGCGCAAGATGGAATGTCAACATGAGAACACTATTCAGTAGCGTACATGAGACGAATACGTTCCCAGCATCAGATAATATATCTAAATTCCCAATTAAATTTTCAGCAGGACTGAAACTACGCCATGAAAGCCATTGTAGTACCATTTAAAGATTTATGGCGTAGTTTTAGTCCTGCTGAAAATGTAATTGGAAATATAGAATTATATTATGCTTTTCAATTAGCTTTCTACGAAACTGAGAATAGAATACATATAAAGTTACTTTTATGGTTCGAATAATTTATTAAGTTATGAAATGTCTGCCAAACCAAAATATCAACTATATACACGTAACATTTCACAATTCAGCCTTTCAGCCCGTTGATTTGTATAGAAGTGCAGACAGACAGACTACATATTTGCATTTTTAGATATTAGATTACATAGTTCCTAAAAAGAATTTAAAAAAAAATATTTGATGAAAACTCAATCTAATCAAAAGTAGTTGTTTTAATAGAGTGATACATAAAAATACGTAAAACATCATCAAAATATTTTAATTTGTTTTACATACCAGTTAATCAATTAACATCCAAATCCCCGTACTACTATTTGAAGAATTAAAATAGTAATTTATTTGATGGAAAATTCATACTACCGAAAGTAGTTGTGAGATGTTAAAAATACGTAATTGGAAAAGTTAGACTTAAAAACATACACACAGGTGACAAACATCTCACGTTATTACAAATATTATAACTTGGATGTTAGGTTTAAAATAAATGAGTTTTATATACCATCCAACCCACATTTTATAAATAATGTTCTGTCTTAGTAACTTAATGTTTCGTGCAAGAATGTTATTTTTCCGTTATAGATTTTTTTCAGAAACGTCAGTGTTTTAGCAGATTTTATGATAATACAGTTCTTAAAAGCTGCATAAAATGTTCTTCATACATAAAGTATTTCATTAATTTATAAAACTTCTAAATAAATAGTTATAATCTTATAAATGAAAGAAAAGACTGTTGTATACTCAGGTGTCTCTTTAAAAAAAGTAAAATGGTAAATAGCGAAAGAAAATAGATGCTATACTTACCTAGTAATTAACTATATTATAAAATATCATATAGAAGATATAATAGAGTTCAGCTAATTTGAAAATTTTGCTTTCTAATAATTGATGTTCACATTATTTTTAAGCATTTTCACTGTGACATCAAAACAAGAATTTGAAGTTTAAATTTTATATTATAACATGTTTATAAAAAACCTTTTTTAATGTAGTATTTATTTTCAACTTTCAATTGTTTATTCTATTTATTTTAATCGAAAAATACGTATGCTGTTTTGAAGGCATAACATGTTAATTTTGTAAGGAGTTTTCTAAACAGTTTTGAGGTTTTATTTATTTATTTTTTAATCTTACTTTATTTTGGGATTTATTATCCACACATAAACATATAGAATGTAATTATTTTGAAAATATTTTTTTTTTTTTCCGTGACTGAGAAAGAGTAAATTGCATTCTACAGAAATATTTTGGAAAAGCCATGTTTTTTACTTTCAGGTAGCTTTCATTACAAAAAGTTACCTATTGCAGCCGTTCGGAGGAAAGCAATTCCAAAAAATTTTGGTATATTTTCCCCCGATCATAACCCCCAGACCCCAAAACCACCTTCTGTTCAAATGTTGATTTATATATATATATCTGACATTAATCATGCTGTAATTCTCTTATTTATCAACCGATGTCGATGTGACTGAGTAGTACATATAGTAGTGTATAGGACATACCAAGGTCTAGACCGAGTTTGTTGGCCAGCTTCATCCATTATCTTGTTTCAAATTGGCGGCCAGTTAAAAAAATTTAATTTTTAAAAAAATCAAAAATATGTAAAAAAAATTATAAATTGGGAACATTTTTCCACTAAGTTGTAGCACGTGATACAAGGATTCTGGAGCATTTTTTTGTTTTGGCTATATCTTAAAAAATGGGTGAGATATGACAGTTTGAAATTCTAGGATGGCTGAGATTTTGAAACAATCTGACAATTGTTATGCTGTAACTCTCGTATTTATGAACCGATATGAATGTGACTGATCATGTGTACACAACATACCAAGGTCTCGACCGAGATCGTTGGCCAGCTTCATCCGTGATCTTGTTTCAAAATGGCGGCCAATTATATATTTTTTATTTATTAAAAAATTCAAAAATCTGTATAAAAAATAAAAATTGAAAAAGTTGTTTTCGTTAAATGTTAGATTGTGATACAAGGATTCTAATTTTTTTTTTGTTTTAGCTTTATCTTAAAAAATGGCTGAGATATGGCAGTTAGAAATTCTAGGGTGGCTGACAGTTTGAAACAATCTATTTTTTGTGCTGTTGTAACTCTTATGGTGAAATTCGTATTCAAATTCAGTATTAACGAAAACCGGGATAGAAGCTTCTATAATCGGGATCCAAGCATTTCAGCTTCGGATGTTTGAGTAAAATGAGTTGAATTTTACATGGACTATGAAAGTGATTGTACATGGACTATGAAAGTACATGGGCTATGAAAACTACTTTTTTCTCCCGGTACAGGCCGGAAGGACTTTTCTATTTATCAACTTAAGCCAAGCATGATCACAAACTTTATAAACCATTATTTATGCTTTAAGAGGACCCAGTAACAGAAATTACAAACATACATTTCTGTATTTTGATTTAAATGTATTTTTTAAACAAAATTTAACAGAAATTTAGCGTAAAATTCCGATAATTATAAATCGGATGATTATAAACATCAGAAAAAGGCTTTTACGCTGCCCATTTCTATTTACATGTATCAGAGTTCCAATCTTTAAATTCATTTTTCTAATTTCAAGTTTTTTTTTTTTTTGGATACTTTTAAAATCCTTAAAGTTCAACGGATATGGAAAAAAATGACATATATATCTTTTACATAATCGAAAAGGTACAGGGTGGCCATAATTAAAGTGACAGTACTCAGCGTGCTCTGTAGCGTGATCTAATTGGGAGAATGGAGAACCATTTTGTAACAAGACCGAGGACAAAGGATTTCGCGATAGAAATAGTTCCAAAATTCACCGCGGTGATCTGTGTAATAGAAAAGATGGTTTAAAAAAATGAAGAAACAAAAGTAAAATAAAATTAACTTTTATTTAGCATATTTAATGATTAAAATCAATCTCAATATGGCAACAGTAGCTCAATATCGCTGCGCCATATTTATACCTAGTGGTTTCATTTGGAACGGGTTTTTTTTTCGCGGAAGCTGTCGTCCCCCGTCTTGTTTAATCATAATACAAAAATACCATTTTCGAAATTAGATCACGCCACAGAGCACGTTGAGTACTGTGACTTTAATTATGGCCACTATGTACATTAAATCGAAATATAAATAGATTTTTCAATAGAATAACTAAAAAAAAATATTAATGTAAATCGAAAAATAACTTTGAGTAAAAATGCCGGCTTGCATATGAAAGGCGAAGCGATCAGTTTATAACTGTTTATGACTGACACGTGACTTACACTATTCTAATATAGGTAGTTCATATAATAATTCCAAAACATTAAACTTCGTTAGTTTCGAGACAGCAGTAACTTACAACTCAATATGCAATTCATTTATAATTACATAACTTTTCGATTACAAATCACTGCAATAATCATGCCTGCAAGTACATGCTTTTATGTTTAAAAAGTTTCTCGCTGTCGAGCATAATTTATTTATTTATTTATTATTTTTTTTAATTGCTTTAAAATTGTCTGCTGTTAAGTCAAATATAGACATCAATCTCTTTCCTTTTAGCAACGATTTTTTAAAAATATTACAGTAATTAATACATTTGTCGTGCGGTACCCTTTTTGCGCGATTAAAACTCCCACTTCATCGATTATTCACATAAAAACAGAGGGTTTACAGAAAAACCTACCCCTAATTTATAACGGATAGTTCTCTGAATGTAAATTTAAACTAATGTGTATAAGTATTAAAAGTTAAAAAGTTAAATGTTTTAAAATTTTCTTAATTTAATTTTTTTTCCTCAAAATTTAGTCATAATGTATTTTTTTTAATGAAAATATTTTTGTTTTAAAAATTTTTATGGTATGTAAAGAAGGTATAAAAAGGTATATATTGTTTTTTAAGGACAGTGATTCCCTTAAGAATAATTTTACAGATATTAATTTGTTAATCACAGTAAAAAAGCATTATAAATAATACACAAAGCATAATAAAAATCTTCAAAACTTTCTAATTAGTTTTTCTTTCCCTGTAACAAGTTAATATCCACAACTCAAGAGTCATAAGTATTATTTATTTGATGAAAAATATTTTTACCAACGAAAATAGTTGTTTTAAAAGATTAGGATATAAAAATATGTAATTGGAAAAGTTAGATTCAAAAACACACACACAGGTGATAAATTTCCCATGTTGTACAAACATCCGAGAGCGGATCTTTGGTTTAATAAAATGAGTTTTATAATATATACCCACCTTTTATGAAAATAAAATGTGTTGTCTTCGTAACTTAATTTTTCGTGCAAGTTTCGTTATAGAATTTTCATGGAAACGTCAGCGTATTTTAAAATAATAAAGCTCTTAAAAACTTCATACAATATTCTACAAACATTAAAACTTTTACTTATTATTCAAGTTTGATAATAAGCAGTTAGATTTAATTTTATTAGTTAGAAATATTTGTATATTTCGATGTCATTTGGGATTTTTTTCTAATAGGCTGGTGCAATCAAAGAAAATAAAAAAATGCACATATTCTGTATTTTATTATGTTACAAATCCTCATACAGGAAACATAAAGATTTCGAACAGATGGGAAGTTTTCTCTACATTTCTGATTGTATTATTTATAAGTGGATTTTATTATAAAAATAAAACGTATTTTTAAATTTTAAATTCTAACACATTTGTATAAATGTGTGTATGTTAAATTATATAAATGTTATAAATTCTATGTTATATTTATCTACAAATTTAAGCATTTTTTTTATTTATTTCAATTGAAAAAAAGCATGTTGTTTTATTAGTGTAAAACATTAGTGTCACAACGAGTTTTTCAGTTATGCTTACGCAAATATCCGAATTGCAAACAGTTCTGACACGATTAAAAAGAATATAACATAAGGGGTCCCAAACTTTAAACGTGCATAATTCCTAAAGTGCTTTGACCATGTGTGATTTCCCATTTAGTATCCGAGAGTAAAATTTACCTAAGAATCTAAATATGAAGTCGAACTTAGATATTAATATTAAAACTTTTAAAAGTTTTATAACATTTCACATATCAAAAATTATTCTATAATTAAAAAAAATACAAACGTGTCATTATTCTTTAAAACTTAAATAATATTTAGTGCAAAAATTGAAAATGTATATGCATGATAAGAAAAATGTCAATAACATTATACATAATGCAAACTACTTCATATCCAATAAAGATAAGTAATATGTTCTTGACAAACATTATTCGAAGCATTTTATTTTTTGCAAGAAATTAGTTTTGAATTAGAAATTAGTTTTGCTAGAAATTAGTTTAGATTGCTTCAAATGAATTATTTTCAAATTAAATATTTTATCCAACTTTTTCATATTGCCTCATAATTGAATTATCTTTTGCTAAGAAAAGGCCTTAAATATATATTAAGGCCATTGTAATAATGTTTTGACTGCGTTTACAAGTCTTAGTTAAATAATGCATTTCGCTTAATTTAAACTTTAAATAATATCGATTGTACAATGCATCGATAATTCATAAACACAAATTTAAAAGCTTTCGTAAAAACCACAAATGTATACGTACATGACTTACTGAAAAAGAAAACAGCAATATATAAATAAAATTTATGTTTTGCATCAGCTTATTTAAATGAAATTCAAAAACGTTTGATCCATAATTATCAAAGACTTTTATATTTAAAAAAAAATAAATGATTCGATAAATAATTCTAATAAAATAATAACTCATATCTTCTATCAAAGAACTCTAATTACGCTAAAAATTCAGCATACTTCCCAGACACTTTAATTCTTTCATAAAACATTTTGTTAAGGTAGCGATCACCTTTTCTTTTTTTTTTTTTTTTATCGATTTAAGCAACGTGTCTAAAAGGCGTTCATCGCATGCAGAAAGGCTAATGTTTAACACGCAATATCGTGCAACGACGGTATGAAGTATTCAGCTTTACAAATAATTCCTAGCAATTTGCATTTATCTGCTTTCTATGAAAGAATATAATGAACATTTAATGGGGCTTTTTAGAGATGGATATCAAGATAAGCAGACACAAAATACCCTACTGTTTTATTTAGGATTCAAGTGGGATAAAAGTTTTTGAAGTCTGAATCCAATTACGGTCATAAGTTAATGAGGATCTTTACTTTTTTTTGCGTTCTTTTATAAAATATCGGAAATAAAGCGAGTCATTAAAAGAACTAATATTATTCTTATTTGGTGTGTAGTAACTCATGCAAGGGTTTATTGGGCTTATAATGGATGTCAATAAGACTGTACGCGCATCCCTAAATAAGTACAAAATCAATATTAGTGATCTGGCGGTTTTATTGACATTTCTATAAAATAATTTAATAGTTAAAATAAAAGAAATAAATATTTGACAATTTACATTTTTCATTTTTGAATAAAAACAAATAAAAAGCAAATAACCCACATTGTCCGTCAGAAACTAATTGCTAAGAATATACATATGTATATCTGCCGAATGTATGGATACGCTTTCGTATCCTAATAGTTTTATTTTTTTTAAATGTCATCAGGGAAAATTCCTAAACTTTAGCATGGCCATATTAGGAACACACACCTTATTATATATTTGTGATACATATTTTTATGAAAATGAAATACTCTTATTGAAATTAAAAACATCATGTGGAATTTACTTTTCAAAACCATTTCTACAATCCTAATCCTAATAATATTATAAATCTGATAGTGTGCAAATGTTAGGCTGAAGCCAGCGTCAAAATGGAGCATTTAATTATCCTGTATCTTTGCATATAAGTTTATTATAACCCTCAAATGAATATAGGCTGTTTTTTGTTTATTTTATATCAATATTTTTCTTAAAAATTAAAAAATGCATTATTTTCATACAGAATAAATGGACATTTTTTTCGTATATTTTACAATGGTTGGTTGGTTTGGTTGGTTTGGCCCAAAGGCCCGGTTTTGCAGCTTATTTTTAAATGGTTAAATTTATTTTACCGTTACTAATACTTTATCGTTGCCAATATAAAATAAACCTCTGATAATAATTTTTAATCAACAATTTATTTTAAATTGAAAATTTTCCACGTGAAAAATGAAAAGGAAATGAATTATTTAAGAATTAAACAGAATATGAAATGATGTCATATTAGACATAAAACGTGCGTTTTCAAATATTTGATAATAATACAAAGTGCATAAATACGAGTAAGTATGGAAAGCAAGCGAATATGATGTCATATAGAGAAAAATAAAACAGATTTGTTTTGATGTTGAAATAAAATGATCTTGGGTTATCAAATTATTTGTGATTAATTTCTCTTTTTTTTTTCACATGAAAAGAATTATTTTAAATGTACGTAATATATGTATTTTAAATGTATGTGTTGTAAATTAAAGTTCTGTGTTTTAAATGAAATGAGTGAAAGATTTATATTTTTATTTAATTCAATACGAATGATGGGATAGGTTGGCGATTTATCGTCTGCACACGGCTAACATAAAGTTACCATATTTTTAATTTAAATTTTTAAAAGTAAATAAATATATATATATATATATATATATATACCCAACAAACACGAGATTTTTGGCCACCTGTTGTAAACGTTGTGGCCAAAAAAGTTTGCGGCAATTTGTATCCAGCCATTAATGTATTTTAACTGAAGCGCCCGCACACCGGATGTCTATCGCCAAATCGTTAACGGGCAAATGGCGGGGAAACTTAATGCAATTTCAGTGCCCAATAGCGAATGAAAGTACGTTTGCGGCCAAGATATACAAATCTATCATTGTTTAAAAGTCAGTGGCCCAGTATAATCTTCTCGACATTTTTATTATAAGAAATAAAAAGTATCTTTACTTCACATTTTATAAGATGATTTTCGTTATTTTAAACCTGGATTTATGTGAAACTATAAAATATGCTGCATTTAAATATTTTATGCAATAAAAAATACACGAAAAGTACCCTTCTTTAATTTAAAGAGTTTTTATGGAAAAAAAAAATCATAAAAACTGTTAATGTTTCTGCTTTTAAAGTATGCATTAATATCTTTAAATGAATATTTTTTGTAAGCACCTAGAATGAAAATGAATATTGCAATCTTTAGACATACATATTATATAAACATATTAAAAAAATTAATGATAAATGGGAATTTATTTCAATTTCAATTTCAATGAAAAAATATTTGTCAAAAGAAATAAATGCCACTTTACCAAAAAGCAGTTACTGTTAAACAAAAAAACAAAAAAAAATATTTCTTTTTTTTCTTGGAGGGGGGGGGGGGGCGGTGATTTTATATTATCTGTATATTATCTATAAATCAGTTCCAAAAAATAAGTTATTTTCATTTTTTGAAACACTCAAAATTTAGATTTAAAAGAAAAAAAAATCTTAACTATCTTAAATAAACAATAATAGCAAATACCGATCCCCCCCCCCTCCCACTCCTTTCACACGGCAAGCCGGGACCGGGAGGAATGCAGGGAAAGATAAACTAAGATTTCCCCTTTTCCGACACATTTTTTTTTCCCAGTGGGGATTTTTGTAAATATATTTTTAAATGTTTTCCGCTTTGTAATAATCAGCATTGAAAAATTTCCACTTTTAAAATTATTTAATGTTGTATGAGAAATTTTGAAGATAAAAAAAAAAACCTTGAAAAAATAAATCTATTGAAATATAGCTGTTTTTCTGCGGTCTCGTAGGGATTTTTATGTCTTTTTGGCAGCGTCATCGCAGCATTGTTTACATTTCCCTTGCCTGCATCGTGGCGTCGTCTATGTCTGTCTCGTCATTCACTGGTTTTTGGATATTTAGATTTACAAATAAGGTAAGATTATTTTTCTATATTATTCCAAGAGTTAGTTAAAAATTAGTTTTCATCATTCTCAGGGACAGATTTAAGTTCAAGATAAAGAAAGTTGAGAAAAAGCATCAGCAATTGTGTAAAATTAACTGAATTGCTTTGCTTATTATGCGACTTAATTCTACAGAAGTGAATAAAAAAAAAAGTTCTTTACTGATCTTACATCTGCCCTGAATATGCTATTAATAAGTTGATTGTAATTATATATATATATATATATATATCAGAGTAAAATGTGTCCGTAATGAACAATCTCGGAAGTTTTTGGTTTATAAAAAAATTAACCAATAAAAATTCAGCTTTTATTTTTTTCATAATTCTCCGTTGCCTGTTTTATAATTTGCTTTATTGCTGACAATCTTAAACCAGTCAGGAAGCGGAAAGTAATATTTTACAGCTCCAGTGTCTTTCAGTGAAATTATACTTCATATGTTAAGATCTGGTTTTAATTAACTAATATATATTCTGTATTTTCTGATGATACTGGCATATTTTTGTTTTGATAGTAATAGAAAACTTCGAATTTTATGTACTAATTAATGACCATTTGCAAAATTTCACTTTATTTTTAAGATTTTAATAAAGTAGGTAATTTCTTTTTAATTCATTAATGTGATTTTTAATTAGTCATGGCAATAGTGCCCAAAATGTTTTGGTTTAGCCGAAAAGCTAAGTAATCTGATTTAATTTTTAAATTCCACTTATCAGAGTGTAATAGGAACACAACTTGGTACTTTTCTGTTATACCAACACATGCTAATCTGCCATTTATTTCTACCCTAACCGTGTAAAGAATTTTTTATTGCAAACTGTACCAAACATTCTGATTGGACTATTTATTGAACGTGATTCTTTTATTATTATTATTATTTAATCGTAACCTCATAAAACATCTTAACTTGCTACTTTTCAAATAGAAAATATTTATTAAATTATAACTTGCATTTATTATTGACACTGAAATGAATTTTACCATTAAGCTGTTACTTGATGATGTAGAAGCGGCAATAAAATTGTTTTAGGACTTTAGATACATAAAAAAAAAAAGTTTTTATCAAAAAAACTCATAAACATCTTCATTCAAAAAATGAAATGTTTACAGCAATCCTAAGAGACATTTACAATTTCAAGCCTGTAGTTTAAATAGAGTTTTATTTTATTACCTTATGTAATATTTATTTGTTCTTTTATTTTAAGTGCATATTTTGTATTGCAATTTTCAAACGTTTTATTTTTAAGTGCTTAAATTCGTGCCAACAATGTTATTTTTGTTTTCAAATGATTCGTTTCATGTGAATTTTCTTTTGTGCCGATTATTACGCTTAGCGACAATGGTGTTGGTATAACAGAAAAGGACCCAAACTTTTTATAAACAGTTGCTTTTAATATATTTTCATGTTGTAAATATTTTTTTAATAACAAACCAGATTAATTTTTAATGGGTTTTTTTTTCCTAATGAAAGCACATAATTTGTTTGGGTACATTTCGGTTAGCCGGGCGCCAGTGATATATATACATGTATTATATATACACATATCTATGTATATACACATATGTCTGCATATACATATATATACATACATATATTTATATACATATATGTATGTATATACATATATAGGTATGTACATTATGTATTTATATATGTTGATATATATCACTGGCGCCCGGCTAACCGAATTGTACCTTTTTTTGTTTCAAAGTATTGCATCGTCCCTTACCCCTCATGCAAAAACAAATTTGTCTTTAAGGACGTCTTCCTTTTTAAAACTTGTTTTAAGCCTTTGTAAGTATTTTTTTTTTAACCTCATCTCCCCCGAGTCTGAAATTTTCTTTCTGTGTTTGTGACAACATACTCTCAAAGCATGCAATTTCTTTCTTGGAATCCAAAATAGTTGCACACTGTTATACTATACTGTTACATTTTTTTTTTTTTTTTTTTTTTTTTTTACACCCATCCAAAATATTAAGAGGAGAGAGCCTGTCTGATATTACACTTTTAATTTTATGTTAAATAAAACATTGGGTACTTTTCGGTTAGCCAGGTGCCAATGATGTGTACAAGTACATACATGTATATATATTACTGGTGTCCAGCTAACCGAAAAGTACCAAACATTGTATCAATTATCTTCCTTAATTACTTTCCTGGAACTATAATTTATCTCCATCTTTTATATTATGTTCTGCAGTGTTTTTCTTTTTCAGTACCATAATTTCAGTAAAAAGCGCTATAGTGCATATGCGTGTAAAAATTTAAAACAGTCTAAGTGCACAGCACTTCTGCTGGTGTGGCTGATTCAGTAATTTTTTTTTTCTTTTCCTCCCCATAGCAATATTTAGATAAGATGCCATTTTATTTAATGCAAATTATGTGTGTGTGCATGTTGAAATAAGTTTTGATTTAAAAGAAGAAGAAAATGATTCTCTGACATCAGTTATATACATTAATCAGTTGTACTTTTTCTTTTTAATTTTCTAGTTGAATATGATAAATGCTTAATATTGCAACCTATTACAATTTATTTTCATATTTTTCAGGAGACTGTGGTGGCGCAGTTCAGAGATGGCAGCAGAGATAGATGGTGTAGAAAAGATGAATGTGCAGCATATACTCGTTTGGCATTCAAGCAAAGGTAAGTTGTCAATTTACTCAGTTTGTAACGCAGGGCTTTTATCTTAGGGCCCATTTTGAAAAAAGTAAAAGTTATTTGTGTGAAATTTATTCTTTTTTTTTTTTTTTTTTTTTTTGTGAAAGATAACATTTTGTAATGAATATGAAATTTAGTTACTCAAATTTGAACCAAACGTTTATTGATAACTTCTTTAAGTCCTTCTGTTAAAGTTTTCCTTTCAATTTGTTTACAAATTACACATTTTGAAACATAACAAAATAAAATAAAAATTAACAATGAAGAGTATGTTTTTATGGATTGTTTATAAAATAGGCAATTCAGAAAATTCCAGATTTTAAAAGTATTGCTACCCCACATGCAAAAACAAATTTGTCTTTAAAGACTTCTTCCTTTTTAAAACTCAATTTTTTTAAGGTGCCTGTGTTATTTAAAAAAAAAAAAATGGGAAGAGATCCTGTTTATTAAAAGGTATATTGTGAAGGGACCTGCTTTATTAGGAAGAATTTTGGGATGGTCCCCTAAATAGGCTCCAAATTTTGTCTGTATTGATCAATTTACATTAGTAAATTTAATTTCACACATTCATAAAATAGAAGTGTACTCTTGTATTTTAGCTGCATACAGTTGGTAAACGTTAAAGCTCTTTACAAAGCTTTCCAACCTTTGCACTTTAAGTGTAAAATTTACACTTTTTAACCTTTTTTTACAGCTAGAATGTACTTATTTTTTACTCTTAAAAGTTATAGAAAAAAAAAAGCTGTTAAAATATTTTTCGGCAGAATCCTTGAATAAGCGAGGGTCCCGATTTGGCGATTTTTTTTACGCACGCCAAGGAACGACGCGTGCCAACCGAGAAATCGGCAACCTCCGAATTCTACCCAATCAGAACACGAGCTTTTCGGCAGACGACTTATTACTTACACACATCGTCAAGCAAATTCTTTCACAAAGTACACCGTGAACGTAGCATTGATTTTATTTCGTTTTAAGAATATTTACAAAGTTTTAGTAAATTTTACCGCCACATTTTTCGATTTTTACATACTTTTACCAATATTTTCCTTCAGATATTTCAATTTTTACAAACTTTTACCGATATTTTCCTTCAGATATTTCAATTTTTACAAACTTTTACCGATATTTTCCTTCAGATATTTCAATTTTTATAAACTTTTATCGATTTTTTCGTTCCGATTTTTTCCATTTTTACAAATTTTTAGCTATTTTTCCCGCCGGATGTTTCTGTTTAAAAAACTATTTAGCTATTTTTCACTTCGTATTGTTTCATTTTTAGCAATTTTTCTATCCGAATTTTTCAATTTTTACAAATTTTGAACTATTTATTCCTCCGGATATTTTTATTCTTACAAATTTTTTCCTCCGGATTTTTCCATAAAAAAAAGTTCTATCCTATTTTTTCCTCCGGATTTTTCAATTTTAACCTACTTTTTTCATTTGGATTTTTCGTTTTTACAAGTTTTTAGCTATTTTTCATCTATTTTTCATTTTTACAAATTTTTAGATAATTTTTCTCTGGATTTTTCCATTTTTACAAATTTTTAGCTATTTTTTCCTCTACATTTTTACAAATTTTAGCTACGTTTTTATTTTATTTTTTTGTTTTCATTTTTATAAATATTTAGCTATGTTTTTACTTTTTTTTTTCATTTTTATAAATATTTAGCTATGTTTTTACTTTTTTTTTCATTTTTATAAATTTTTAGCTATGTTTTTCCTTTGTTTTTTTTGCACTTTTTGAAATTTTTAGCTATTTTTTCCTCCGGATTTTTCCGTTTTTAAAAATTTTTAGCGACTTTTTCCTCTGGATTTTTCCGCTTTTAAAAATTTTTAGCTACTTTTTCTACCGAATTTTTCAATTTTTAAAAATTTTTAGCTACTTTTTCCTCCGAATTTTTCAATTTAAACAATTTTTAGCTACTTTTTCCTCTGGATTTTTTAATTAAAAAAAAATTTTAGCTACTTTTTCCTCCGGATTTTTCAATTAAAAAAAAATTTTAGCTGCTTTTTTCGGCTTAGATGCTTTACACTCACGCTAAAAAAAAAAAAAATTATTCGGTTAAAAAAAAGAAAAAATTCGCCAAATTTAGGGGATTTTTTCCTTTAATGGCAACCTAGCCATTGTATTAAGTTATTCGTTTGGCGCAGTCTTGGAAATCGCGCCAACCAAACAGTCGCCAATCTTTTGTTTACATTTTAGCGTGAGTGTAACACATCTGTTCCCTTTTTTCTCCGGATTTTTCAATTAAAAAAAAATTTTACCAATTTTTTCTCCAAATTTCTCAATTTTTTTTTAAAAAAATATCTATTTTTTTCATTTGGATTTTCTATTTTTACAAATTTTTAGCTATTTTTTTTCCGGATTTTACCATTTTTACAAATTTTTAGCCATTTTTTCCTCCATATTTTTCCATATTTTTAATTTTCTTTCTTCTGTATTTTTCATTTGTATAAATTTTTAACTATTCTTTCCTCATCATATTTCCATTTTTACAAATTGTTAGCTACTTTTCCTCCAGATTTTACAATTTTCACACATTTTTAGCTATTTTTGCCACCATATTTTCCCACATTTTTAGCTATTTTTGCCACCATATTTTCCGAATTCCCAATTTTTTTGCTATGTTTTCCTCCAATTTTTCCATTTTAAACTATTTTTTCCACCGGATTTTTCCTTTTTTTATGAATTTTTAACTATTTTCCCTCCAGATTTCTCCATTTAAAAAATTTTTTAGTTATCTATTCCCTCTAGCTTTTTCAATTTACAAATTTTTAGCTATTTTTTCCTCCGGATACTTCATTTTTACAAATTTTCGGCTATTTTTTTCCTCCGGATATTTCCATTTTTACATACTTTTATCAAATTTTTTCTATTTTTACATATGTATAGCTTTTTTCTTCCACATGTATCCATTTTTACAAATTTTATCTTTTTTTTTTCTATGAATTTTTTTGAAATATTTATAAAGTTTAATAATTTATTACCTTTAACAATTAAAAAATTTCTAGTAAAATAAGGCTTAAACTTGAAAATTGTCACAAAACGGAATAAAATCAACGTTTACTTCATGAAAGAAATTCTCATAAAAACTCTGTAAATAGTCAATTCTCTGCATCACACCACACACGTTATAATTGAGGAAAATTTCGATATTCTTCATTTTTCTAATACATGCAAGACGCGGTTGACTATGCTTCGCATACATTAACCGAAAGAAAACATCACTGGATGCATGAAACTCGCTGTACAGCATTCTCTAGAATGCACGAAATTCATTCAAGCCGAGGTCAGTAACTTGTGTATGTACGCTTCGCGTACATTAACCGAAAAAAAACATCACTGGACGCATGAAACTCGCCGTACAGCAATCTCTAGAATGCACGAAATTCATTCAAGCCGCAGTCAGTAACTTGTGTATGTACGCTTCGCGTACATTAACCGAAAAAAACATCACTGGACGCATGAAACTCGCCGTACAGCAATCTGTAGAATGCACGAAATTCATTCAAGCCGCGGTCAGTAACTTGTGTATGTACGCTTCGCGTACATTAACCGAAAAAAACATCACTGTACGCATGAAACTCGCTGTACAGCATTCTCTAGAATGCACGAAATTCATTCAAGCCGCGGTCAGTAACTTGTGTATGTACGCTTGGCGTACATTAACCGAAAAAAAAACATCACTGGACCCATGAAACTCGCTGTACAGCAATCTGTAGAATGCACGAAATTCATTCCTGCCACAGTCAGTAACTTGTGTATGTATATGTACGCTTCGCCTACATTAACTGAAAAAAAAATCACTGGACGCATGAAACTCGCTGTACAGCAATCTGTAGAATGCACGAAATTCATTCAAGCCGCGGTCAGTAACTTGTGTATGTATGCTTCGCGTACATTAACCAAAAAAAAACATCACTGGACGCATGAAACTCGCTGTACAGCATTCTCTAGAATGCACGAAATTCATTCAAGCCACGGTCAGTAACTTGTGTATGTACGCTTGGCGTACATTAACCGAAAAAAAACATCACTGGACGCATGAAACTCGCTGTACAGCATTCTCTAGAATGCACGAAATTCATTCAAGCCGCGGTCAGTAACTTGTGTATGTACGCTTGGCATACATTAACCGAAAAAAAACATCACTGGACGCATGAAACTCGCTGTACAGCAATCTGTAGAATGCACGAAATTCATTCCTGCCGCGGTCAGTAACTTGTGTATGTACGCTTCGCGTACATTAACCGAAAAAAAACATCACTGGACGCATGAAACTCACTGTACAGCAATCTGTAGAATGCACGAAATTCATTCAAGCCACGGTCAGTAACTTGTGTATGTACGCTTCGCATACATTAACCGAAAAAAAGCATCACTGGACGCATGAAACTCACTGTACAGCAATCTGTAGAATGCACGAAATTCATTCAAGCCGCGGTCAGTAACTTGTGTATGTACGCTTCACGTACATTAACCGAATTTTTTTTTTCCCCCAACAATCCATTGACTAATTTTAAGATTTTTTACCACGATTGGCTGATAAATTTGGCAATATCTTTTAAATGGCCAAAAAATCATTTTGTAAACTTTTTCATATTAAAATTTAGTTAAATTGTAATATTTTAACAAAACTGTATTCAAAAAGTTATCATAAAAAAATCTTCGTCTATTACATATTGCATAGGATTTGTTCATTTTTATTAAAATTATTTTATTCAAAATTGTTATTTTACAGTTTGTTAAAACAGTTTAGCAGAGTTTCATAAAATGTAAACATCTTGTACAATGGGTCCTCCAAATTACTCAAAATTTTGATGCTTCAGCTCATGTGCTTAGAAAATGTTTGCTTTAAATGTTTTAATATTTGTTTCAAGAGTGATGATTCAGTTTTGTGATTATTGTGACACCTCTGGAAATATAGTGCATCTAATCTGGACTTACATTTAATAAAAATTAAATTAATTTAAATTTTTGAAATGTAAAATTTAATAGAAAAAGATTGAGTATTTTTTGAAGTTTTGCAGATATGTGTCAAATAATTTTTGTTAACAGGGTTTTTGACTTTCATGAACTTTGACAATACTTAAGATTACACAGATTTATGCTAAATAATTTTTTTTAATTTATGCTATGTATGTAGAAGAGGAAGGGAGAAGGTGATAAAATTATTTAATCTTCTGACCTCTAAATTAAGGATTTTTTTTTAATATGTTGTCATATAAATTAATTTGGATTTTGATTATATGTATAATTTTTAACAAATTAAAAATAAAGCAGATTCTTTGGAGAAAGGGACCTTCTTTAATACTTTCTTTGACCCTTTTTTCTTAAAAAACTTTAAAAAATGATATTTAAATTCAAGGTATTTTTAAAACATTCTTATGTTTTGCCCAAAATATTTTGCAAATGTAAGATTCTGGAGAGGAGCTGAAGGCTCAAATCCATGTTTTTAAATTTTCCTTTAAATCAAATATCAAGTAATAAAAATGGTGATTTCTTTTTCATTGCTAACTAAGCGTAAAACTGACAGTGTGAAAAATGTACGAGCCTGGAAGCTTGGTTACGCTTAGTTAGCAATGTAAAAATTCACATGTTTGTTATTCAATAATTTCGAGTTAATTTCACTGCTGAAAATTAATTAAAATTACTCAAATATCAAGTTTTTAGAATAAAATAACTGTGGCAATATTTGTATTGGAGTAATTAGTGTTTCCCCTAGACGTTTTCGAGAGGGCGCAGTACCCTGCCCATTTTTTTATAGTTGTAAATGCACCCTGCCCGTTTTTATATAGCTGGAAATGTGCCCTGATTATTGTGGATTATTGTGGTCGCAAGAATTTGCTTTCGCGAATTTCACCAAAATTTAGCGGGAAAATATCACAAAAATCATCTATCGATCAATTTGTCAATCGATTGCGGCCAAAAATAGAGAAATTTATATATCTGTCATGGGCAGGGCATTCGGGCCACGGGCCCAGGGTCCCCGATTTTCAGGAGTCCCCAAATGCTACTAAAAATTTTTGAATTATTGGCCAAAACAGTTTTAACTGTTAAAAAAACAAAATTAAAATGGAAAAATCTGTTTGTCAGAGATTGTCTATGATGTGTCAAAGCAGGGTTGGCAAGTTTCTTCCAAAGTGGAAAAAACCGGCCTGAAGAAATAGGTTTCTTCCAAGTGGAACAAATGGAAGAAACTGTTTTTCTTTAAGAATTTACCATATAAGTTACAACTTTGTAAAATACAATAAAAATAAATGTATTTTCTAATAGATAAATTTAATTAGACTTATAAAAATTTAATTATGTATGATAAATTGATAATTACACCAGTTTTTTAGCCAAGATCACACACCTGTCTAAAGCTTTCCAATCATTGTGTACCTGAATAAAATAAATGGGACTTTTCTAACACCATGCCAAAATGTATGCTAATGTGCTATTTATTTCAACCCTGAACGTGTAAATATTTTTATTGCAAACCGTGCCAAACATTGTGATTTGCTATTTATTGAACATGACACTTTTTAATTATTATTATTACTTAATTTACTCTGTAACCTCGCAAAACATCTTAATTTGCTATTTTTCAAATAGAAAATATTTAATATTAAGTAGTAACTTATATTTATTGTTGACACTAATGTGGATTTTACCATTAGGCATTTACCAGATGATGAGGACGCTGCAATAAAATTGTTTCAGGACTTTGGATACAAAAAAAAGTATGAACGTCTTCATTCAAAAGTGAAATGCTTACTGCAATGCTAAGAGACATTTACAATGCTATGCCTGTAGTTTAAATTGAGTTAATTTTATTAATTTATCATATAATATTTATTTGTTCTTTTATTTTAAGTCTATATTCGTGTCGATTTAATAAAATAGTTCGTGAAAGTCTGTAATTTTCAAATGTTATATTTTTAAATGCTCAATTTTGTGCCAACATTTTTTTTTCCAATTGAATCCTTTCACATGAATTTCATTTTGTGCCAATTATTGCACTTGGTGACGACAATGGTGTTGGTATAACGGAAATGTACCAAATAAATTTATCCAAAATACACAAAATCAATTAAATGTAATTCAATTCAAAAGAGGCACATTTTTTTTTATATATATAATTTAAACTTCTGTAACCAGTAGTAAATAGTATGTGGATCATTTACCTATTGTAGAATGAAACTTTTTAAATAAAAGACAGTGCTTTGAATTTACGCCCATTTTATTAAGGAAACTAATATACAGTAATTACTGTATTGAAGGATTTCATTAAAATCTCCATTTTCCTTACTACAGTGCAACATTGTATAACAAAACAGAAGTAATTTAGCTTTAAAATGCTGCAATCAATTTCTCAACTTAGAATGGATGAATGCAAACGATGAAAAAAATTCTTATCCCTGTAGAGTTCATTTTTAGAACATTTATCTTTTAAATCAGCATGCTAGTATACATAATTACAAATTTGTTTGTTTTAAGTTTTGTACAATAGTAAAAATATTGCATTTTTATATGATAAATAAGGAATTGGTAGGGTTTTTTTTTTACAGAAATTATATAAACAATAAAAAAATATCCCCTACCTCTAAAGTTGTAAAAAACATAACCTGTAAATACCTGCTGAACCTGAAGTTTGTTATTAAAAAATAACTTATTTTTCCATAAATAATATTTTTAATATTAATTAAAATTTCCAATTTAAATTTCATATAATTAGGTTTTGAATTTAATTCTTTTATATAGTTAATATATTTTAATTTTGAGCATCTGTTTTGTTTTTTGTTGGTTTCTTCCAGTTTTTTCCATTTCTTCCAGTTTCTTCCGGAAGAAACCCAACCCTGTGTCAAAGTAACTTCATTTTTTCTTTATTGTCTTTTAACCCTTTGAGGCGTGGTGGGATATATTATATCCCACCTAATTTTAATATGATTCGAACCAGAAACTTTGAATTAAATTTTACTTTTTTAACTTTGACGGGGAAAAGTTGAAAAATTGCTTTTCCTTATTTTGAACTAAATTACGGTGAGAATTGAAATGCTATTGTTTTATGAGTGATAATATCAGATTTATAGCTTGGAGGTACACAATGTATTTTCCTACTTTACAAAGCCATTTTGAAGGAAATGTTATGTGAAAAAATAAGGTACACAATGTATTTTCCTACTTTACAAAGCCATTTTGAAGGAAATGTTATGTGAAAAAATAAAGTAAAGAAAATAAAGAACTGCTGGTTTCTAGCAATACAAATTCTAGAAACATTCACAAAGTGAGCAATTCGACTTTTATGAAATGAACAGAAAGAGCACCCATACATCATATGTAAAGAATATGAATTTATATATTTGAAGTTATTCAAAATAATTTATAGAAAGCCTGTTTTTATTTTGTTTTAGTGATTAACACAGAGATAAAGTATTTAATATATACAGCCCCCCCTCCCTGCTCTTAACACATAAAAATAGAAACAATATTATTGTTAACATGGTTGCAAAAAGAAATGAGAGAATATGATATAACATAAAATTGCCACCATGAAATGCAGTTTCGCACCTAGAAAAAAAAAAAAAAGGAATTAGGCGTCATTTGACAACGCTGCCCTTTCATGAGTTTTTGTTAAAAGCAAATATAGGTATACTGCAATAAAATAGTTTCATTTTGTACAAATAACTTGAACTACAAAGCTTTTTGTAAATAGTTTTTTTAAATTATAATTTCTGTTCCGATTATATTTATAAATGGCTAATTAATAAGTGGTGTTTTTAAAGCATTTTAATTTTGTTTTGTAAAATTTATTTTTTGTTTTTCAGAAGAAGAAGAATAAAAATCTGGAAAGAAAAAAGTTCTCTGTGAAGATGACTGTAGATTTTCAGCTCTTGTTTATCAACTTAAATTAAGAAACATCAGAAATTTAATTGTAACAGGATTAAATTTTCTTGTAAAATATTTCTGATAAATTTTGAGCATCTTGTAAATACATAAATAAATGTTTTTTGGTTGGTTTGTTTTACATTTGTTGTGAAAAATAAAATTTATATGAAAAAAAAAAGCATTCAGTTCTAGTGTTTTTAAATATATATATTTATTTATGCAAGTGATGTTGTTAAAAAGGATGTACTATATATTTTCCCCTTCTTTCTCATTCTGAGAACATTCCCCCTTCTTTTTACAGGTTAAGATATAATTGAATAAAAGTGTTTTATGTAGGCTATATTTTAAAAACTGACAGCCTGATAAACTGTTTTTGTTGGTTGATTATAAATTAGCATTGCTTGGAGATCAGGTATTAAAAATAATTTGCTGTATAAAAACTTTTGAAAATTTTAATAAAAATTTCATCATAATCTCATTAGAAGTTGAGATTAAAATTTTAATGTACATAATATTGTATGAATCAGTTTGAAATTTTGTTAGTCAAAAAGTCACATACCTCCTGCTGGAAGGAAAAATATTTTAAAGATTTCTTTATTGGTAATATATTAAAAATATATATATATATTCAGTACTCATTACTTGCTAATCTTTAAAAAGTAAAAACAATGATATATTATTATTTATGAGTAATGTTTAGTCCATTTAAAAAAACAAAACAAAAGATTTAGTGTATGAATGGTGAACCTGCCGTGTTCTAGAAGATCAACTGCCACTACTATTTTGAAAAAATATTAAACTTATTTAATAAGAAAAATTTTAAGATTGCATAAGAAGGAAAATAGTGACAATTGGCTTTCTGTCAATTAGTAATATTTTGTAAATATATATACATTGAAATTTTGTTCTATGATGTGTATAAAGGGGGGAAGAGTCCTTAACAGACTAAAACATTACTTTATAGGAATACTGCTACATTTTTCTGATATATGCCAAAGAGATGAAGATAGTGAAATGAGATTTTTTGAACGGACCTAATTTACATATATATATATAGTTACATCATTAAAAAAAATTCTTAAATTTCAATGATCAGTAATGTCAACATTTTACCAATTTTATAAAATAGAGTTCCTGCGTTTTTGTTTTATTTTCAAGCTGGATAATTGGAAGAAACATCCAGGTAAGAAATTGTATTATAAAAGCACCAGTGGACCCATGCGAAGATTTCACACTGCAGTCTAATACTTTTTAGCAATATCTAATACTCTTTAGATGCAGGTTTAAACTTGTAAAGGAAAATTAAGGACTGAAACTATCTTCAAACAACATTAGTCAAGCCAGAATATCATCTCGTTTATTCCATCACAGTTACAGTAAAAACTGATCGAGCATAGCAAAGACAAAAAAATATATATATATCTATAGTTAATTAACTGCTTTAGAGGATGACATCTGTTTCGGAAAAAACATGGGACAAAGAAAAATAAATTGAGCATTTCAATTTTGCTTTTTAGTCATAAATATAAAATAAACCCGTGCAGCAACTATGTCCCACTTTATCTTTTTTGTAGTATTTATTTTTTATAATCATTTTAAGCATTATATAATGTGGTATTTTATTTTTGTGGCCACACTAATTTGAGGAAAGCCTTTCATTTCTTTTATGAAAACAATGCAGATTTAATTTTTAATTTACAGCAATTTTTAATCGAAAAATATGTTTTATCGAGATGTGAGTGCACTATGTCAGAAGCTGGTTCAAAATCCTTTCTTATGGCATCTCGTTCATTGTTGTGCATTTCATATTTTCTGAGAAAAGGGGATGTTGATAACAGAAATAATATATACTAGTGGGCCTGTGTGAAGATTTCACACTGCAGCCTAATATTTTTTAGCAATATCTAATATTTTTTAGATGCATGTTTAAACTTCTAAAAAAAAAATAAAGCCAGAATATAATCCAATTTATTCTTTCATACTTTACAGTAAAAACTGACTGAAAATATCAAGAGCTATATATATATATAAATTGTATTTTAACTACATTAGAGAGTGACATAATGTTTTGAAAAAAAAAAAGGATAAAAAAAAATAAATTGAGCGTTTGAATTTAAATTTTGCTTTTTTTTCATAAATATAAAATAAACCCATGCAGCAACCATGTCCACTTTATCTTTATTGAACATTTTTTTTATAATCATTGTTGTGGAATTTAATTTTTGTGGCAACATTAATTTGAAGAAAAACTTTCATTTCATTTCTGAAAACAATGCCTATTTAATTTATTACTTGCAATTTTAACCAAAATACATGTTTTAAAGAAATGTGAGTGTACTATGTCAGAAGTTGCTTGAAAATCCTTTCATATGGTATCTCATTTAACATTATACATTTTTTATTTTCTTCGAAAAAGGGATGTTGAATATAATCATTAGATAACAATTTTCAATGGAAATTCTGGCTGGACAATCCACCTGGTGAATTAGCTTGAAGAAACATAAATTGAAACTACTTAAAAATTTACTCCTTTGAATAGAATGTTTAAACTTATAATTTAATTAAAAATTGAAGAAAATTAGTTTTTTTTCGTATTCTCACCATCATTGGTAATTTAACGCTCAATATATATTTTACACCTTGTGTTACACCTTATTTTACAACTTTTTTTTTATTAATTACAATTATGGCTTTTGCAACTTTTTCAGAATAACATTAAAAAATAAATCATAACCATATGGCCTTTTATTCCGATCTAATGAGATGAGTGGATACAGCCTATTTTTGCCTCCATTGGGACACTTTAAAAAAAAAAAAATTATTATTATTGCTTCCAGATTGAAAGTATTCTATACAAGATCTGAAGCACTTTCGATTTTATTGTATTTTGACCTTTTTAATATGGGGTGCCATTGCAGTTTTTAACTGAAAAATATTATAATAAAGTGAAACATGTATGCATAAAAGTCAGGTTGGTGTTATGAGCTCTTGTTAAGAAAAATATTCCAATAGATTAATTTTTTTTTTTTTTTTCAAATTTTGAATAAAATATTTAGAGTTTTCAGACAAAAATTATGGACCAGTAAATTTAGATTCTAAAGTTTAAAATAACTTAAAAAAAGAAGAAAAATTGTCCCTGCCAAAGGAGTAAAAATGGAGATTTGCTCAACTTTACTTTTTTGAGGACCATAAAAAGTATAATTCTGGCCAGCTTCCATTCATGATATCTAATAGTGGCATGAATATGGCTAGCTTTGGGCTATCATTCATTAATGATGCCCATTGATGGCGACAAAGTGGCTAGCTTTCGGCATGCATTCATTAATGATTACCATTGATGGCAACAAAGTGGCTAGATTTCGGCTTGCATTCATTAATGATGGCAACGAAGTGGCTAGCTTTCGGCTTACATACATTAATGATGCCCATTCATGGCAACAAAGTGGCTAGTTTTCGGCATGCATTCATTAATGAATAGCATTGATGGTATGTGGATGGCTGGCTTAAGGCTAGTTTACATTTATGATGACCAATAAATTAACATTTATGGCCAGCTTTGGGGTAGCTTTTATTTTTAACAAACGCAGGTGGCATGGCTGTGGCGATCTTCTGGCTAGATTTTATTCACGATGATCGTTAATGGCCAAACTGTGGTTAGTTTTCATTAATAATTGCCACTTAAAGTATAACTGTGGCCAGTTTTAGGCTATCCGTCAATTATGATTAACCACTTGTGGCACAATTATGGGCATCTTAATGTAGTTATGGCCAATTCTGTTGCGGCCACATTGTGGCCGGCGTGACAGTTTTTTTAAGTTGCCGTTACGGCAAACGATTGCGGCCCCTCATCTACTAGTTTGGGCCAAGGCTAACGTAGCCATCAGTGGCCCGCAAGTTCTGTGTTAGTTGGGTATATATTGGATGGCAAATGTCAATGATATGCATCGCAAAATTATCCGTATCGAAAATCAGAAAATCTTAATAAAAATAACTATATTTTTTAAAAGAAAGTTGCTTTTCTCATAAGAGCTAAAGATTTAATATGATTGTGTCGAAGTAACAACATTTTCCTCTATCATTTTCCCACAATCGAAACACATTTGTAAATCGTCGTTTCGAACCGGAATTTAATTTTACATTTCTTTTAGTTTTAAAATAGGAAAAACTTTGTTGTCTTTTTTAAATATAGCATTTTTTAAAGTTGTTTCATAATAGATTTTTGTAAAGTCTTGTAGGATAAGAAATATTGCATAGATTTTAAACCAATGTTTAAGTAAAATTACAATATTTTTTAAACTTAAAAAACAACAATGTTATCGAAAAGAAAATCGATTTTACCAAGAAATTTGCGTAATGCAAAAGCAAAGAAGAAATCGAAAAGTAATGAATCTTTTCTTCCAGCCGCATTGTGTAAACTTGAACAAGCCAATCGTGCCAATTCATAACATTATAAACGTGAAAGCGCGTTCTATATAGTAGATTTTTTTTTTTACATATAGGTAGAACATTTCCGAGAATAGGAAGGTTAGGGGTCTGTAATTAGGTCCATAGTCAATTTGCGTTTTTTTTTTTTTTTTTTTATCAAGTGAAATTTGGCGCAAACTTAAATACATTGTTGTAACCAGATTTGTTTTTTGCGTGGTAAACACTTAATGGTATTTTAGATGATCATTTTCCCGCTCACCTTTGATGTCAACTATGACTGTAAAACATATTAAAAAATATCAGACGATAATTTTCTAATTTTCTTATTGCTTCATGATGTAAATAGACTTCCTGGTTCATACTTTAAACATGAATTGGTCATGCCATTGTCGTTCAATTTTTATTCCTAATCGTAACCCTAATCGTATCCTATCCTAATCCTGATAATAACTTTAAAGAATATTCTTTGACACGAATATGTAAATTAAATCAGTATCCATAAATCGAATGAATGGAAAATAGAATAAATAGAAATGGCAAAATAAAATAACAAGAAAGTACATTTATTCGACACCTAACCCTAGAGAAAGCGTAAAAAATTTCAAGCGCATGAAATAAATCAAAATAATCCTATATATACTAACAAAAATATGTAAATTTAGATCATCAGATTTGTGTCGTCGGTATTTATTTGCTTATAGTGTTCTTGACGCGATAGAGAAAATATCGAGGTTAAATTGGGCAGTATTTAAAGTACTTTCTAGCAACTTTTATTTACATTTTAGAATCGCCTCAGATTGTTATATCTTTGTGAAATATCTATCAATGTATAAAATCCACAAGAAGTTTGTTCACTATTTACACCACTTAGCGTGAAGCACTTAATTTAATATATACATAAACAAGATAATGTAGTAAGAAATATATAACATATGTCTATGAAAATAGACAATATAATAATGCCCATTTAGCAATGCACACATATACAAATTGTACACCAAATACCACTTAAAATGCACTGTTGTATAGAAGAATTCTGCCAGTGTTGTTTTTCGTTTTACGAAGAGGAATTCCTCGATTTTCACGATTTTACTTGGTCCTCCTTTTTTCATTAGTTGCAGTTTCATTTTCGCGATTGTATATATTATTTGGCATGAAATTTCACTTTTTTAAGACTGGGTTATGTCAAGGACCCTATAGCAAAGAAATACCGTATGGTCTCCTATAAAATGTGATAAAGCTTTGGTTAATTATATATGTTGTTAATTATCAAGTGAAATGTTTTACTAAATTAATGCATTTATTCTTTTTTTAATGTTACGTGAACGAAGTCACGGGTAACAGCTAGTATATATATATATATATGAGGACGTGATGTTCAAAACTCACTTTATCCAAAATTTAAAAAATCGTGTTTTCTCTATCAATCTAGTATACTGGTAAATCTTCCCATCTTCACTGAAAAAACACTATAATCAGCAGAAAAACTAGTTTTAGCATGTATTTATGGCATTTTAAATACTTGGTTTCAATGAAAACCAATGGAAGCAGTCAGAGGTTTTTCGCGATTTCCTCGAATTTGATTTTTTGGACATGGCGAGTTTTGAAACTCACGTCATCATATATATATATATATTTGTAATAACATGGTCTTTTCTTGTGAAGTCGGTATGGCGTTTCAACTTAACATCCTACACTAGTCGCGCGACGACACTCGCAAGCTAATGTTAAACTGTGTGGTCGTTCTTTACAAATTTCTCGTTTCTATCTCAATATATTTAAATGCTTTTTCTTTTGCACAAGGCAGTTCAGGTTGACCTCTAACCGGGTTTTTTTTTTTTTTTTTTTACTTTTTCGATTTTAGTTGCTGATTTTTCTTTTTATGAGATCATTTTCTTTGTCAAAATTGGTTTTGAAAGTGAAAGTACCTTCATAAAATGTTTTGCAACAGAAGTTGAAAAAGTAAAAAGGTGTCCGGTTTGAAATCGTCGTCAGCTATCCTATGCAAAAAAAACTTTTAAAAATATTGAAATGAAACGGAGAAATTTGAAAATAACTCTCCTATAGAATTAACATTAGCTTGCAAGTTTTGTCGTGTGACTAGGCTCTAACTCTCAGAGTCCTGAAAAATCCCTGTTTTATTTTACGTAAGAGCTTTCCTTATCTTACTTTTAGTCCTATTTCAGTTCATTTTCTTATGATTTGTTTAATTTAAATAAATGACTATGTATTTATCTATCAATATATATGAAAGTATGATATGTGTCAAATCAATTGTATCCAGATTTGTGAGTAGGGAAAGAAGGGGGCGTACATTTGCTGAAAAAGTTATAACAGTGTTTTCTTTTATTGATTTTTCTATAAACAGAATAGTTCAATTCAAAACTGTATCTATTAATGTGAGCGTCTAAAAATGAGATTTCAAGAGTGAGGTTTAAGAGTTAGTTCGCTCTGGAAAATGGCCTGACAATATGAAATCCCTTATTAAGATTAACAATATCGGTGTTACTCCGATGAAAACCAGATATTGATATCCTTAGTGATAATATTGACAAAATGATATTGATCAAAAATCTGGAATTTATGAAATTCCTACTACGTTATTAAACAATGATGAAAAAGTCTACATTGGCCTGATTAAACGTAACTTATCTTCAAATACGTTTATCTTACACAGGGTCTGCACTCTCAACGGTGTCCAATGGCTAATCCCTAAGTCGTTAGTCAGTTATATAGTTCTAATTACAAAAATGTTTTAAACGGGATAAAAAGTCATTTGGATCAAAAAAGTATTTCTCAAAAACTTTCGAAATGTAATTTTTTTATATACTGTCCCCGGGTTCGATAATTTATATTTAGTAAAAATATACTATTACACTAAGAAGTAAGAAAAACAATTCTCATTCTTCTAAAAATAAAACTAACCGAGATGTTTAAAGTTTAAGCATCTTTTTTTGCTTCGAAATAGAGCTCATCCACAAATTTACTAGACATATAAATAGTCGTCAGATATAAAAAAAAGTAATAGTAGAGAGTAAAATTAACATTACAATAATAAATTTGAAATACATTTTCATTTTGACATATTAAAGAAAAATACACAAAAAGTGAAAAAATAACAGAATTTTCTTTAAATGAACTTATCAAATGCAACATTCCCAATTCTTTACAAGATGATACATATTATATAATGCTACTAGAGTATCTAATCTATAATTTAATTAATAAAAATTTTAATTATCTTAAAACTTGCTCAAAATCACATCCTTCTTCTGAAATACAGAAATGTACAAGGGAAATAAATCTTTCTTATACTTTAAGCAATGTTGTAGGTGTTACATACCTGCATACCATAGAAATACGATTCCACAAATCTGCTAGACTAGTAGATTCTCTCCAAAATACGTTATTTTTCAGAAAATCACAAAGAAAAAATTTAAAAGTTTTAAATCTGGTGATTGGGGGAACACTTAATAGGACCTACATATCCAATAATATTATTTTCAAAAGCACTAGTTAAGACAGTGCGAGGCTTAAGTGGTCTATTTGCTGGCACGCGATCATGCGGAAACCATATACGTGGCAAATCTTGTAACGAAACATACTCTTCTAAAAATTCCGATATTGGTCTACCTAAAATATTCACATATTTTTCTGATGTTAAAGTGTGATCGAAGATGCGTGGCCCAATTAAGGATGTCTTGCAGCTGCCACACCAAACATTTATGGACCAACTTACTTGATGTTTGTTTGGAAGAATAATGTGTGGATTTTGCAGGGACCGATGGTGAATGTTTTGAGTATTTACGGTCCCCTGTCTTGCAAATTGACATTCATCAGTCCACATAATTTCATTCATAAATGATGCATTTCATCTCGTTTGTTTAAAATAAAATTCCAAAAATTAAAACGAAGCTCTTTGTCTCCTGATGCTAATTTTTGTCCTAGTATTGATCGATATAGATATGCACCATACTTGTTTAAACTTTATCATACTTGACATTTTGAATATCCACATGCTAATATCGTACATTACATGCTCGTACATTACATTCAGTATGAGCAAGTGTGTACCTTAGAACATCCTCCGGAGGTACTTTTGAACCAGTGAACCGACTTAATCGAGGCTGCTTATTAAAGTTACCTGTTTATCTTAAGCTTTTATATTAAGCTAAAATTATTATTTTATCTATAGTATTTTGATGAGTTTGGTTTTGATTCGGAAATTTCAGAGTATACATCCATGCAGCCTCTCGTGTATTCTGATTATTCCGATTGATCTGTCCGTAAAGTAAAATAAAATTCCAAAAATTAAAACGAAGCTCTTTGTCTCCTGATGCTAATTTTTGACCTAGTATTGATCGATATAGATATGCTCCATACATGTTTAAACTTTATCATACTTGACATTTTGAATCCACATGCTAATATCGTACATTAGATGCTCGTACATTACATTCAGTATGAGCAAGTGTGTACCTTAGAACATCCTCCGGAGGTACTTTTGAACCAGTGAACCGACTTAATCGAGGCTGCTTATTAAAGTTACCTGTTTATCTTAAGCTTTTATATTAAGCTAAAATTATTATTTTATCTATAGTATTTAGACGAGTTTGGTTTTGATTCGGAAATTTCAGAGTATACATCCATGCAGCCTCTCGTGTATTCTGATTATTCCGATTGATCTGTCCGTAAAGTAAAATAAAATTCCAAAAATTAAAACGAAGCTCTTTGTCTCCTGATGCTAATTTTTGACCTAGTATTGATCGATATAGATATGCTCCATACTTGTTTAAACTTTATCATACTTGACATTTTGAATCCACATGCTAATATCGTACATTACATGCTCGTACATTACATTCAGTATGAGCAAGTGTGTACCTTAGAACATCCTCCGGAGGTACTTTTGAACCAGTGAACCGACTTAATCGAGGCTGCTTATTAAAGTTACCTGTTTATCTTAAGCTTTTATATTAAGCTAAAATTATTATTTTATCTATAGTATTTTGATGAGTTTGGTTTTGATTCGGAAATTTCAGAGTATACATCCATGCAGCCTCTCGTGTATTCTGATTATTCCGATTGATCTGTCCGTAAAGTAAAATAAAATTCCAAAAATTAAAACGAAGCTCTTTGTCTCCTGATGCTAATTTTTGTCCTAGTATTGGTCGATATAGATATGCACCATACTTGTTTAAACTTTATCATACTTGACATTTTGAATATCCACATGCTAATATCGTACATTACATGCTCGTACATTACATTCAGTATGAGCAAGTGTGTACCTTAGAACATCCTCCGGAGGTACTTTTGAACCAGTGAACCGACTTAATCGAGGCTGCTTATTAAAGTTACCTGTTTATCTTAAGCTTTTATATTAAGCTAAAATTATTATTTTATCTATAGTATTTTGATGAGTTTGGTTTTGATTCGGAAATTTCAGAGTATACATCCATGCAGCCTCTCGTGTATTCTGATTATTCCGATTGATCTGTCCGTAAAGTAAAATAAAATTTCAAAAATTAAAACGAAGCTCTTTGTCTCCTGATGCTAATTTTTGTCCTAGTATTGGTCGATATAGATATGCACCATACTTGTTTAAACTTTATCATACTTGACATTTTGAATATCCACATGCTAATATCGTACATTACATGCTCGTACATTACATTCAGTATGAGCAAGTGTGTACCTTAGAACATCCTCCGGAGGTACTTTTGAACCAGTGAACCGACTTAATCGAGGCTGCTTCTTAAAGTTACCTGTTTATCTTAAGCTTTTATATTAAGCTAAAATTATTATTTTATCTATAATATTTTGATGAGTTTGGCTTTGATTCGGAAATTTCAGAGTATACATCCATGCAGCCTCTCGTATATTCCGATTATTCCGATTGATCTGCCCGTAAAGTAATACCGTTTCACGGTACTGATTATTGGTAAGCATATACTTTTCTAACGTAAAAATTTAACAAATGCCTGCAAATTGTTTAAAGAGCAGCCTTAAGTACGTGAATGTGTGTACTGGTACACTGTCAAAGTACAAACTGTTTTGCATAAATCGAGAGTGTAAAATATTTGTAGTCCGAAGTAAATTTTGCATAGTAGATGGATTATATTTTATAAACAAAAACAGTCAAAATATTAACATATTGTAGGTATTTTAACTCTTGGAAATTATTTGTATGTTCATGATTTGAGTGCGCAAATATTTTGACTCGGCAATTGTGTTAATGCAAATAAAGTTGTTTACGTTATTTCCCATGTTTTGGCACAGAAAATGCGTTAATGCAAATAAAGTTGTTTACGTCATTTCCCTTCTCCATTAGAAAAACTGTTCACTCCATTTAATATTTATTTTTTGTTTTGTAAGTAGAAATTGCATTTTGATTGTTATTTGGAAATATTTTTTAAAACATTTTTTTATATTGGCATTAAAGAACTAAAAAGTTAAATTTGAGAAAAGGTACTGATTTTGACTTAAATTTTCTGCTTGTAGGAGGTAATGTATCCGAAATGTTTTGTGTGGTCCTCTGAAATAAGTATAAATGGAGCTCACCTAAAATCATAATAATATTACATAGTTATCAGATTTAAATAAGTATGTAAAATTTAACCTCAATCAGATATTTGGAAATGAGTTAAAATTTCAGCACAAATTTTTAACTGGAAGTACGTGCATACAAACAAACGTAACAAGTTAAATAAAAGCTTACAAAAATAACACAATTTTTGTTATAAGAAATGATGAAAAGAAACAGCTTCATTTCCTTACAAGATAAAACATGTTAAAATACAATTATTTTAACTAATCTGAAACTTAATTAATGAAAATTAACACTATCGTAATACTTGTATAATGTGACTACTTTCAGTATAAGTGCAGATACGTACGAAATAATTTCTTCTAATACTTTAAACACTTTGTGTAAGATCCATCGAAGCACGGCCCAACTCATCTGTGTTCATATGCAGAAAGTTGATATAAGTCATGCAATTCAAAGTTTCATAACGCGGTTAAATTTAGAGTTAGATGAATGTGGCTTTTTTTTTGTCTTACTTGTTAGTACAATAGGAAACTTTAATTAATATCACTTATAGGATCGAGGGACCGTATAAAAATTAAATTTTGTAAATTTAAAGAAATGTCTTTATTGATATAAACGACTTTTGAAAAAAAAATTTCCTCATTTAAAACATTTTTGTACATATAATTGGAACTATATGTCTACAACTAAAGATTTAGGAATTAGCCATTGGGCACCGTTAAGAGTGGATACCCTGTATGATGTATAATATGGTACATCATATTTTAATTACAGATCTTTCCGCCAAGTATGTTTTGATTTATGATTTAAAATCTACCCATATTACAATTTTAGATGGCTAAATAACTTTCCGCTTGGTATCAGAAGTAAAATTTCCCGACGAACGAAATCTAATGTAAAATATACGTGTTAGTATTGAAAATTTGATAGTTTGTTCTAATTTCAATATATCCTCGAAGCATAATTAGAGTGTAGCACTGATTAGTAAACGTTATTAGTAATCGGATCAGTATTAATTTTCATACGATACTTTTCGGTAGATTTAGTAGGAATGTAACTTTTTTTTTTCTTGCCATGATTGTACAAAATACAACATTTTCTCGTCAAATATTTTCCTCTCAATGTCTAGTTGAGGTTGCATAGGCGTCCATATGTTTTAAATTGTATGTGGATGTATAAATCAACGACATGAACCATCGGTAGAAATCTGCGAAAAAAATGGCTATTTATGGAAGAGCAATAGTGATTCATATGTTATATAATATTTTTTAAAATAGATTTTAAAATTAAGATCCGTTTATTGCTTATCTGCAGCAGAGTTATGTAAAACATTAATCATTTTTTTTGACCATGAACGTCCTTTAAAAAAATGAAAAAACAATTTATAAAAAAGCATTTGTTACAGAAAATGAAGCTGTAAATTATATTAACATATTCGTGAGATAGTTTAGGGTATATTAACTTTAATAAATGAGGCTATTCTTTCTTCTTTTTTGTGCTTATCTATATATTCATAGCTGGAAAGCATGTCTATGACAGCTTTATTTTTCATTTTCAAAATATATGTAATAAACTATACGAGATATATGGATAAATGCATGAAGTCATATTTTATTTGTCAAAACGAACGTGCATCTCCTATAAATGTTCGATATGCGAACATTTAAATTCAAGAACTGTTTCCTTTGAAAATCTGATGTTGTAATTTGAACTTGTCTTTGAACATAATTGAAAAGTGTCTACTAAATAATAGAATATTTTTTTACTCTTCAGAAACTTATAATTAGAAATTATTCATATGAAAGGATTACACATTACATTTTTGTAATACACCTCGATTTATAAATTATAGAGGAATTTCTTTCTATTGTGAAAGATATTACTGAATAATGTAGTATTCTTACATAAATGATGGAAGAGTATTTGCTTATAGAAATTTACTCTACGATATTGTTGTATCACAATATTAATATTATAAAAAATAAATTATATAAATAAGAAGTTTTACCAAAAAGTCATTATTATTATTTTTATTACATTTTACTTTTACTTGTACTTAATCAAATTTACAAGATACTATTTATCTGCTAGAACATTATGATTTTCATTACTTAATGTTGGTTATTGCTAAAGCTAAGAATATTATTTTGGATTTAGCACAACTTCATGTAATCAGCAAAATTATGCATTGCATATAATTTAAATAATGTATATTTTTTGTTTAATTTAATGAATTAAAATTCATTGGGTTTTTTTTTTTTTTTTTTTTTTTTTTTTATAGTTGTTAATTTTACACCTTTAGCATTTAAAAGTAATATGAATTAAAATTCTCCATTTTTTTCATTCGAAAACCGGATCGAATCATTTCTTTTTTAAACTGAGGAAAAATTACTTCCATTGAATAGCGAAATTGGGCTATTATTATGTTTGTGATCCAGAATATATCTAGTATGCTAACAAGACTTACACACTTTTTTTAATTGCTAGAAGATGTAAAATAAAAAGATTATAAACAGTAAAATAGGTTTGATTAGACTGTTGACATATGTTTCTGCTCAATCTGAGCCATTATTAAAACAAACTTAGTCAAAAAGGAAATCAAATCATTTTTATTAAAACAAGTTACACAGATAAACCTTTTCCTCCCACTTATCTTTCTATCTTTTCTTCCCATAAAATTTTTTACTCCTTAAATATGTCACAATGGCAAAATAATATTCAATAAAATTTCTTTGAAAGTAAGTAAATGCATTTATTCGTGTACATAATAAACTGACAATGTCGTTTCGAAATCCCGGTGCCACAGCGACATTTGGATATTAAAATTAAGTACGAAGAAATTCATATACCAGATCGAAAAGGTATAATAAATATCTGAGAAATACAAATAAAGCAACGTTAAAATAACGGAAAAGAGCAACGGTCTTGATAATTCTTTTACAAATGTTCGTATTTAATGATACTGGTACCAATCAATTAGAATAAACACCTCTTTCCATTTAACATTATTATTTTTTAGGAAGATTATCCTCACATGAAATAATACTAAACTTTAATAAAAAAATAAAATAAGAAGAAGAGCCAAATTCGAACAATTTTAAAAAGTCGACGCTATTATATTAGCTGAAATACAAATATTAATAAAAATCCTACGATTAGTCTCAGGGTGTTTAAATATTTTGAAATATTTCATCATCAGAATTTATCTTTAAAATAAAATAGAGTAATAAATGTATGAGATGCGCGAAGGGAAAATAATGAAACCCAGGAAATAGTCAAATAAATAAAGGATATTTGTCGGAACAAATTTGTATGAAGTATTTTCTTCCCTGCAGACAGACATTGTTAAGAGATGCATTCCCACAAAAGATCCCATCCCTCTCCACCTACTTCGCCCAAACCAACCATCAAAGATTGAATATGCATACTTTTAGAAAATTGTTTATAAATAAATTTCTAATGGCTTTAGAGACCCTGGACTTCTTTTTCATTGTTCTTAATAAATTTTTTCTATAGCATTTTCAGTAAAAACATCCTTCTAATGTTAACAGTTAAGTGGGTAAAAAATGGCAAATTCAAAAAATATGAATTGTTGACATGTTTCACCTGGTTGTTAAAATACTAAAAATACAAGTAATAAATAATAATAGCAAGAAAAAGTTTGAACTAAAATTCTAGAAATTTCTTGAGCTTCAAAATGTTAAAGATTTTTTCGGTTTGTATGATCTGGAAAGAAGCTGGATTCGCTTGAGAGTTAACGCATGTAGTTAAATTCCTTCAGTAGTTCGCAGTGCTTTGCGATTTATTCTTCAATTATCTTTATTTAGGCAAAATTAAAGTTTTTATTTGTTTTTTAAACTACGTACTGACAATTTCTTTTGCACAATTTTTCTTTTATTACGTAATTTTTAAATAATAATTAGTTTTATTGTGTAATTAAAAAAAACTCTATTTATAATTAATTCTGTCCAAATTAGATTTATATATAATAGTTGATATTTTCCTTTGGTAGACATTTCATAGCTTAATAAATTATTCTAATCATAGAAATAACTTTCTATGTATAAAACACTATTCCTTGAAAACGAATTGAAAAACATACTATAATTCTTAGAATTTTTCAGATTTTATTATTTACGTATTAGCTAAAACTAGCAGAAAAATGGAATCCACAATGTATATGACTTAATCATGGAGATCCAATCTCGATATTTTAAGAAAAGTTAATTTTCTTTAGATCTTGAATTTTTCAACTTTATAGCAAACCACAACTAAAGACTACCCCTCCCTCCACAAGCAATAATTTAAACTTCAGGTTGAAGCTTGTGGATTCAATATAAGCTTGTCTTAGGAGCAAAATTGTGCATTTTTTTCTTTGTACGAAAAATTCGGATTACTTTCCGATTCCAAAAATGTGTCTTCTGGCATCCATAGAGTGATAACATGGAAAACCTTGACAACTCTAACTAGTCCAGAATACGGCGATTACAATTGTGGCGGATAACAGAACTACATACAAAGGAATTTAATTATGAATTCTCCTGAATGATCCGTTTATAATCCATTTATAAAAACCTAATATCATTCCCGCTGAAATAAGACAGTTGAAGCTGCAGTCAGAGCAGCATTCCGCAACTTTTGCAACATACCGCTGCTCAGATACTCCCACCCCCGTATACCTTTTAAATTCATATAACAACATTGTAACCTAAATAATTTTAAAGGGAATGGGTTTAGTAATTATTTATGTTTTATAAAAATGGAAGTAAATTTCCAAAACTGCATTTTCAGAAAAAAAAAGTTCTGAAGATTTATTATTAATAATAAATCTCATATAATAATATAATTAATATTAACTTACGAGGAAAATTGTATTTTGAGAAGTTGAAGCAAATGTACTTAAGAACACACACAAAAAAGAAAAAGAAGCAAATCGCTAGAGGCTTCTGTGTGAACTAAATGCATTTTCACAAAACTCTATATTTTTTTATGTTTGGGGGGTTGCAAGGGGTGGGGGCTAACCTTTTATTTTAGTCTATCATCAGAAAACAAAATCGGCTTTATACGAATTTGCTGCGTATTGCTCATTTTTCCTCTTTATTTACTGGTCTCAATAGGTAACTGTCGGGAGTTACATCTTCTTTTTAAAAAATTATTCCTGACAATAGCTTTGATATTTAACATATGTTTAAAAATCTCCAACTAAACAATTAATCTAAAAATATGATATTAACAGGACATAGGAATATGTATGATATTAACAGGATATACGAAAATTCTTTCCCTGATTAAAAAATTTGTTCATATCCTTTATATATAAGATAGACAAGTGAAACTGGTACCAAAATGTTGGAAAATGAACCAAGTTTGTTTCCGTAACGTGGCATGTAGTGTAGTAGTGTGAGTGTCCAGAAAACCGGAAATGTTCACAAATCAAGAAATAGCTCTTATATAACGATACCATTTTGGCATCTGTAAATCACGTGAGGCCGTACGTACTGATTTTCTGGAATTTCGCACAAAACACTAATGCAGTTCTTCCACCCTTTTAGCTGGGTTTATGGTCGGCTAGTTCTCGGTGGTTGGTCCGGTTTGTTGGACACTGACACTGCTACATTACAACCGTGTTGGGAAAACCTGCAACAACAACAACAGCAAAAGGCAGGTTAGTTTTACAACATTCTGGCACCAATTTCACATATTTATCATATATTTAGTGTATATAAATAAAATTTGTAACCAGGGAAAGACTTTTGCACACCTTGTATATTTGTCTGCTGCTAATACTAATAAATTTTGACATCGTCAAATTCAGAATAAATGAAGTTTTTTCCTGTTCCTTTATTCCTCTTACTTCAAACCTAATCGATCCTAAGTAAGATAGTTTAACCAATTATAAGGCCTAATACAACACAGCACAAGAAATATCTTTGTATAAGAAACAATAGTTGCAATTTATTTATTTAGCCGAAAATACAGGGTAGCTTCTCCAAGCGGATGTTCATTTATAACAATAATGAAAGTATACTAGCAATAATTTCAACAAATGCTTTATTTTCTGTGATATGAGATAAGATAGGGTAAGGGTCTCCCTTTTGTGTCTAGACAATGATGAGATAGACGTAATTCGGAATACAATTAAAAGCACATACGGTGCCAGTCGCCGAATTAAAATGCACGTTCCATGATTACATCATATTTGATACAAAGCAAAGTATTATAGTGACTTTATGTTAACATGTTCCATTTTCACACCACAAGCTTAATAATAGTCCACAATATTCTATCAATTTTTTTTAGTAATTACCAAAACCTAAGAAGTTATTTAAATTTGTATTTTTTGTTTCATTTTTAGGATTTATTTTGCTCGTTTAAGACTTTTTTTAATGTAAGATATTTTTATACATTTTAGGTAATTTGTTATACTTGTAGGAGGATGTTTGGACTTTTGGGTAACATTTTGCATAGTTTAGCTTTTTATTTCTTTAAATATTAATTTTTTTTAAAGTTCTAAGCTTATATTGAATACGTAAAATTAAAATTTATGAATGATCAAAAGATACTTCCGAAAATATTTATTTTTGGCTTTATTTATCAAATCTTAAAAAAGTATTTTTAATGGGCAATGGTAATAAACAATATTGAATTGCATTATATCTTTAGTAAAGCAGATAAAAATTACACATTCCAGATTCAACATTATCCTACTCTCAGCATTAGACTTACCCCACTTCCCTTTGCTCGTTCCCCATTAAAATGGAAAACATGTCCACAACTAACATCACAAAACATCCACAGATAAGGAAAAGGGACAAAAGTTCTCGTTTATAGCTTCTCACACACGAAATTTTCATTCAAAATGTCCCCAGTTGAAACATTATAGTAAACAAAACGAATCCTAACTTTAGGGTAAAAGTTTATATTTCAGTTCAATTTACCACTAGTAAAAAAATGTATGTTTAATAATGTATGCCTGACCAGATAGATGATCCACTGTGTATTTTTATCGTTAACAGAACGTTTTCAATAATATCATAGAATGTAAAAATATAATTAATTAAAAATTTACTATTCAGCAATAAAATCTTTTTGACCGTTCACTTTTAAAGATACAATTTATCAATTAAAATATTCTCCTTGACTAATTGGATGAATTATCAGTAACAAATACCGTCTCTTTCATTTTAAGGGGACGATGGACGTTAAAATTGAATTATTTTATTTTTCATCATAGATATATGAAATTTTGTCCATATATAGATTTCACCATAAGTATATAGAATACCTTAAGGCAATTTCCTAATCTTAATATAATTTTAAGATTTAAAAACAAATTAAATTTATAAACCAAATATTAAAATGCTCCTTGCGTCTTAATAAGATATTTCCCCGATTTAGCATTTGGATCACTTAAAACTATATATTACAAACAAATCTGTGCATCAGTTTTTTAATTCCCCGAATAGTTAATTTTTGAGAGATTTTTCTAAATTCCATTCCGATTTTCATCAAAATTTAGCATTTTAATAAGTTATAAATCAAATTTAATTATCTTAACGAAGTCTAATTATAAAATGCCTACACAGTTTCTTTGTAAACAGTATTAGGATTCGTCCTTATCAATTTCATGAATTTTGAACCAAAATTAAGACGCATGGAGCATTTCAAAAATTTAAAGAACGTGTAAAATCTGTATTGAAAAAAAAAACATGTATAAAGTTTACTAAAGCACCAAAAAATTCATTGTGTACATAATTCAAACGCTTGTAACTATGCGAAAAATTATCGCAGCTGCATTAAGTTTTTCTCAAATGGTTCAGTACAAACTGAAGAATAATAATACACATAAAAATAAATTTAGATTTTTGGGGCGATTTTTGATCAAATAAAGGTCCACGGTCCCCTTAATCATTTGTATTTACTATCAAAATTACCACTGCATGATATGTCTAAGAGTATAATTTTGAAATTAGTTACAAAGTCTTAATTCAGAAATCACTCGACGCTTTTTCCTTTTTTTGCTTAAAATCTGATCATAGAAAGAAGTAGGTTTTTAGCTCTCATTAAAAAAATAATAATAATGACTAAAAATAAAATAAAATAAAATAAAATAAAATAAAAGCCCAAGTAATAATTCTTGTGTCTGTAAAAAAAATCTTTAAGCAAAATAAGTATGTAGAAAATATTTCTTTTTTACACATCTAATATAACCGCGCGACGAAAAACAGTCACAAACTTACACCCATAGCATATTAAATAAAAATAAGCTTGAATATTTCGGACCAAAGATGTTTGATTGTCTCTTCTAGCTTTTTAACAACTTATAATGCTAATTCTTCTCCCTCACATACATTTACATTAAAGAAAACATTTACCCGAGTTCTACTTCTCATCTATTGATATGAATTAATACGGTTTTGAACATCCTGCACAATAGAGTCTGAGATTTTAAAGTTGTATATCTTTGAGCAATACAAGATGATGGAAAGACGGAATAATCTTTGACAAGAATCAGAAATAGATTTAACTGCAATATTCGGGTCGTCAATGAAGGTTGTTTTTACTTTACTGAACTTTATCAAGATGTTTAATGTATAAATGCGCATTTTTGAAGAAAATTCTTAACATTATTTCTATTGTTTCTGTTGAAAATTTTTATTATTATTTAAAAACATGAAAAAAAGAGAAAATTGTAGTTTTCGTTAGCCGAGCGCCAGTAAAATATATCAATGAAATATATATATATATTTCACTGGCACTTGGCTAACCGAAAAGTACCATATATATATCATTGGCGCCAAGCTAACCGAAAATTACCATATATATATATATATATATATTTCACTGGCGCCAAGCTAACCGAAAAGTACCGAGAAAATTATCAACAATAAATGTATGCTTCTTAAAAAATATAAAGTACTAGCAGGCTATGCCCGCTACGCTTATCAATTTTTCCAAACGAACCTCAAATGATTAAAACCTCTTTTAGTTCCACTTTCCACAGCCGGGAGGATCATTCTGTTCTAAACAAACCTTTTTCCGAGCGAACCTCCCGAACGTGTTTTCGCTGTCTACGGCACCGTATAGCAGGTGTGCTGTGCACACGCTGCAAAAATAAATTAGTTCTACCTTCTACCGCCAGATCTATATATTTTTAACATTCACGTGATATATAAATTACGACAGAACTCCCCTCCCCAACAAACACTTTTCTTAGTATTCGCAAATTAGTGAAAAATAACCGCTTTTTCACCGTCATGTACATTAGCGTTTTATATATAATTATAAAGAATGTTAAAAAATGAAACAGAAGCGAAAATAAATCAAGCAGGGATAGAATCCCATGTATCTCAAACACATGCCTTTAATCTAAATATTCCTACATATGTAATGTGATGTTTAACAAAAGCTATCTTATAGATATAGTAGAGAACTATAATTAATATTCATTTTATTAATCTTTTTCATGCATATTTTATTAGGAATTTTAAGTATTTTTTACTTTTGTATTAATTTAAAGAAAACATTAAAATGTGAGAGGGGGGGGGGAGGTTCTATCATTGGGAAATAACCCAAAACGTTGCTTTAACTACTTTTTACCAAAATGTTGTTTTAATAAAAACCTTAGAAAATGAAAAAAAAGGCATACACTTACATTTAATTAACCTCAAAGACATTTAATTATCCTTAGCCATTTAACAAATTACACATTGGACATACTTTTCAAAAATGCACATTAAAATGTTATAGTGCACATTTACTTTAGCCTAATATATTCAAAATTTTATTAGCTTAACTTTATTTTACCACAAAGTTATTTTATTGTCAAATATTTTCAGATGTGACAGCTTTATTCTAATAATTTTCAGGCTAAATATGTTACCCTCGAAGAGATGTAGAAGAACGAAATTTCATGCTACGGACAAACGTGCTTATCATGCGAAATTAGTATATTACATTGCGTAAATGTCAGGAACGCAAGTATTTTCCGGTGTGGTAATTTCACTGCGCTTGCAAACATAAATTAGAACGTATCCCTAAATTATATTGTTTATCTTAATATTCTTTGGGTCGCATGTAGCTGAAGTAAACATTCAAGGGTGTGCTTTAAATTTATATCGTAAATAAAATGCTTCTTATCAGAAATTCACGAAGATCATTTTCACAAGTACATAATTTTCCAAACTTTTAAGACTAATTAAGCCATATAAGATCGTTTTTGCAGGAAGTTTTTAAATATTATCTCCTGGAGAATAACGTGATGCGTTAATAAAATGTAATTAAATTGAGGATATTTCACATACTCATTTTTAAACATCTGCGATATGTACCTCAGTGTTTCAAATTCCGGATAAATATAAGGATCAATTTCAAAATCATAACTCAGATTAATTTAACCCATTTGCGAATAATGTTGCACTTTTGAAAATAATCAGTTGGAAGCTGACTTGTAATTGGTAGTGAACCGAAAACCGGAAAAAAATCTATTATTTATGATTGAAAACGGGAACAGAAGTAAAATCATTTTCCTTCTCGAATCGAAATCAAGAAAATATTTATATCTTTAAAAATTGAATTTATAAAATTTCCATTATTTAAATGATAGATTTAAAAATAAACTATTCACATTAACATTTTTCCACCATTAACACGCCATTAACTTTTTAATGTGGGCATAAGCTAAATTGTGTATAATGGAAATATTTAAACTGTTAAAAATTAAAATATCTACCAAATAAGGCATACAAATGAACAGTGCAACCTTACAGTATGTCTTCAAAGCAGAACTTTAAACTGAAAATGAAAAAAAAAAAAGAAACAGAAGTGAAAAAAAATCCCGCTATCTTTAAGGGAACAAATATCGAAACCGAATGGAAATATTTTATATTAATTGAACCGGAATGTTAACAGAACAATGAACGTTACGCTCCGAAAATATTCTACAGTAAAAGTTTAACCCTAAGCTCACGAATTATAAAAAAAGAAAAGAAAAAAATAATTTTCCATCTAACAAGAAAGATCTCCATAAGAGCATACTCAGAATTTTTTTTATAAAAATTACAAAATATTCTTCTCATGAGGATAAATGCGTTTTTAGGAAAAATTGCTGCCGAACCTCGATATAACTTCTTTAAACAATCATGCAAATTTCGTGTTATTGGCGATTTATCTCTGTTTGACGACAGAATGAATTAAAAAAAAAAAAAAAACGCTTTTATGATAAATACTCTTTTAGGAAAAAAATTGTTTACTCTTCATACTGAACTAGTTAAACAAAGTTTAACTTAAATGAATACACTCTTATAACTACAGTTTTGCCATATGCATATATGTACATATAAAGAAAATTAACAATCGTATTCTACGGTTTAGAACAAAATTTAAATTGATTAAAACTTAAATGAATACACTCTTATAACTACAGTTTTGCCATATGCATATATGTACATATAAAGAAAATTAACAATCGTATTCTACGGTTTAGAACAAAATTTAAATTGATTAAAACTTAAATGAATACATTCTTATAACTACAGTTTTGCCATATGCATATATGTACATATAAAGAAAATTAACAATCGTATTCTACGGTTTAGAACAAAATTTAAATTGATTAAAACTTAAATGAATACACTCTTATAACTACAGTTTTGTCATATGCATATATGTACATATAAAGAAAATTAACAATCGTATTCTACGGTTTAGAACAAAATTTAAATTGATTAAAACTTAAATGAATACACTCTTATAACTACAGTTTTGCCATATGCATATATGTACATATAAAGAAAATTAACAATCGTATTCTACGGTTTAGAACAAAATTTAAATTGATTAAAACTTAAATGAATACACTCTTATAACTACAGTTTTGCCATATGCATATATGTACATATAAAGAAAATTAACAATCGTATTCTACGGTTTAGAACAAAATTTAAATTGATTAAAACTTAAATGAATACACTCTTATAACTACAGTTTTGTCATATGCATATATGTACATATAAAGAAAATTAACAATCGTATTCTACGGTTTAGAACAAAATTTAAATTGATAAAATTACTGTCCGATTATCAGCACTGTCAAATTTTTTCGATATTGTTAGTGTCGGAGACAACAAGAGAAAAGTATTGTTGCCATGGAAACAACGACTTATTCAAATATCGAAATATATAATGAGAGCATTCTTGGGCAGTAATTTAAAACTTATCCAGCCGGCGAAACCGAGTAAAAATAAATAACTTCATCAATACGCAACTTGTATATATATTATATAAACTTACGGAAAAAATAATACAAAATTTAATCTTTTAAGTTTAAATTCCTAAAGTGCTATGCATTTAAACACTCACTTCAAAAAGCAATTTCCAAATGTATTAAAATCGCTTGCATTTGGCGAGGAAAAAGTGTTGATAACCAAATCGCTTCTTTTTGCGCCAAATGCTCGAAAGTTTATTATTTTTTTGCAGATTTTCTACTGGTTAATCAGCTAAATTTGACTTATCCTTTATTATGCACATGAGTAATTCCATTAAAGAGGCTTAGGTGAGCGAGATGTTAATGATATGATTTAAATTGTACCATCTAGCGTGCTTCGAAAACGTAACTGAGTATCAGCTAGTGCAACCTACTGTATAGAATTCATTGCTTTTGCAGACACGGGAATATAAGAATATGCTGAAAAAAGCGACCCAAATTATGTTGCAAGATTTTCAAGTATCTGACCATTTTATTAAGCCTAACACTTTCGAAAGGAAACTTGCAACCAGTTTCTGAATCTGCAGTGAATTTCCGTTTCAATATATTTTATTCGATTAGTCATTTTATTAATGATAAAATAATAAAACTTTTAACATGGTTTTTAACAGTTTTCAGTATAAAATCAATGATTTTATTACAAGTTTAATGTTTATAAAGAGAAAAATTATACTTAGTCATTGGGTAAATAATGTCGAATAATGAATGTTATTTAGACAGTTTAGGAATATCCACGAGGTTTATAAATTTTATTATACTAAATATTGTCGGAATTTTTTTATCACTCTGAACAATATCTGAAATTTTTTTAAATATTCTAAGATTTGCAGAGAATTTTCTATTCAATGCTCTGTATCAATTTTAACATTTTATTAAGGATAATGATTTAAAGAAGATTTAAAAAAACCTCTGATCTATACTCAACATTTTAAATTTTAGTTTAATTTGTTAGATGAACACTGCTATTTAACATTTCTGACATTTTTTTTTAATCTGAAATATATTTCCATAATTGATTTCTTCAGTAACGTTCTTCAGTTTTAAGTAATATCGAACAAAATATTTATTAAAATTGTTGTGACCTGTAGTTAATGTTTTTCTCTTTCCAATATATTATGCTCTTTTTTTTGGCATTTTATTAAAATTAATATTCTACTGCATTTCAGAACAACCTCTCAAACACGGTCAACATTTGCGTCTTTTCAATTTCACTAATTTGTTTTTGGGATATTTTAATCATGTTTGTAAAATCTAAATATGTTATTGTAAAAATTATTTTCGTTTCCTTTATTGAGTCTGAACTATATTGACAGAAATATCTATAAAGTGTCTTTGAAGTAGCAGTTAATGTACTTGTCAATACATTTCAATTTGCCTTTTTTTTAATGAAACTGCAATTATGTGATTTGGAAACAATATCTGATGCATGACCAAAATTTCGATCTTCTTTCAAAATGCGTTTAGTTCCTTAAAATTATATTATAGTAAATGTTTTTTGACTATTTATGCAGTCTGAGTGATATCGAACAGAAAATTTATAAAGTTTTTTCTAAATCTGTAAAAGGATATCTATTAACAATCTATTATATTATATTTGGTCTTTTCTTAATGATAATGATTTAATGAGATACTTAAACAACTTCTGATGTTCAGAGTTATTTAATAAAACTAGCTGACCCGCCCGGCGTTGCACGGGAAGACTGTCATTGAAAAATATAAGAGTGGAGTGGACTTCATAAAAGAAAGGACTGAATATTATTTATTTATACTAAAAATTTGTAAAAAAATTAAATAAGAGCTAAAGTTTCGAAAGTATAACAGTTACGTTGAAAAAATGAAACGGTCAGAGAAAATATTACACTTACTTTTCCCTTTTTACTACAAATCCCTTTTTAAAAACCATTTCTGTGCCACGTACGATAGCGTAATGTAAATACAGATATCAAACCATTATGAGGTATAGAAAATATTTTACTAATGTATGTTTGCTTCTTTGAGTAAATAACATACAAATAAATTTACATAACAATGGCACAATGAAATGGCCACAATATATATTTTATATACCAGGAATCGCAAGCATTTTTGCCTGCGAGTGCTAGTGCTAAAATTTATCTAACAATATCTATCAATATTGTTAATATGTCAAACTTTTGTATAAAAAAATATTTCAGCAGAGCTGACCAGTGTTACTTAAAAGAACGACAATATAACGACAATATAATCAGTCGTTTTCATTCATTAAACAACTAAAAATAATATATATATATATATATATACGATTTTTCGGATTCTTAGAATAAGCCATTAATTTAAAGAAATTTTGATTCGTCAATATGATTCATTTAAATGACCCGTACTCCAATAAAGGTTGAAAAAATACGAATTTTTATTTTTGTATCTTTTACTTATCATTAATGAAACATCTAACTTATAATAACCAAAAGTGCATAAAAATGTAATAATAGTTTATTAATGAATTTTTTTCAGTTGCATGTACGATAGAGATTGTTTTATATTTCGTTCATATTTTATAATGTTTAGTAACATACACAGCAAAATAAGGTTTTGCAATTCACTTTATTGCAGTCTTTGTTTCATGACATCCATGTTAAGAAATAATGTTTTTAAATTTATATAGAAAGGGAAAAAAAACCTAAATGTCGAAAAACGCTGCATGGCCTCACAGAAGTAAAAAGGTTCCTAATGTGTTAATTCGTGGAAAAATAATTTCTTTATTTGTGTTAATCAAAATATTATTTATTGTAACAAAAAGAAATATGAGTATTTTTCTAAATAATGATTATAAAATTTAATTTTTTTGCTTGCCTGAGAAATTGTCTTTGGTGTAACCTCGGGCACGCTTACCATTTGTTCGCCACACTGTAAAAAAGGCAAATGCTACGAAAAAATAATATATCCACGAACGGAAATATATAATTGCCTTACCCAGTTATCCACGATTCCAAAAAGCTCTCTTTAGCATTAGAAACTTCAGAAACAAATAAACTTTTTAGATGTGAAGAATAATTTATAAAAACAAAGTTTCTTTTTCTGCCAATGATTTTCAGATACATTTTCGAGTAGTGTTTATTGGATAGTAATCAGCTTTCCCAACCCGAAATATCAGTTTTTGGGATGCTGCCAAATCATACTTAAACATTTTCAGCTGCTAAATGAATGTATTCTTAGAAGAGCAACAAAAATATTAATATTAATGTTAATGTTAATGCTGCGAAATTGTCATGTTTGTCTGTAAAACATGCTTGTTGAACATGAAAATGTTTATTTGAGAAATGATAGCATCCGAAAATCATATATTCCAGCTGAAGAAAACTGTTTAATGTACTATATACAAATTACTAGGAAACGTTTCTGAAAATCAATAGCAGCATTAACCGTGTGTGTTAATGGGAGCTAGTGCAAGTAAAATCTGTTCGTGGCTCCAATGTCCTCCAAGTTTGAAAACGATACTTCTAGGTGTGCCAATCCAGGTGCAGGTCTCTCATCTGGAATTGGTTCAAAATTAGGAGACCAGCTATGGAAGTCGAACCTTTTTTTAGGCTCTGGCAAACCTTCTTTCAGAGAAGCACCATGGTGCTTTCTCTGACACGACAACAACAACAACAACAACAACAATAGCAGCATTAATAAGACCTTGTTTTTATAAATACTTCTTTACGCCTCGAAAATATATTAGTGTGTCAGGTTTATAAAGGTAAAGAACGATTTTCGGAATCGTGGTTAACACAGAAGGGGTTATTGTATATTTTCGTTTGTGGTTGCATCATATTTTTCGAGATTAAGAAACATTTGTGTCTTTTTACAGTGATATGCAACACATGTTTTCGCGTCAGTGCAAAACAGTTCAATCCTAACAATAAATAAATAATTTTATTTTCCATTTTTCTTTTTTACCAACAATTTGATATTTAAAATTTATTGTATTTAATGACCGTTTTTTTCTGATTTTAAACATTAATGAAATCTTGGAAATCTTATTTTATTTAAATATTTTCCGTATGATTATTGATTCTGAGTAGCTCCTTAAGAAAATATTTATAAAGCGTTCTGAAATCTGCATTGAATTCTCTTATCAGTATATTCTATTCGGTTTCGCATGTTATTAACTGAAAATGTTTAATGAAATTTTAAAACAACTTCCCATATTCAGGGTGATTTATTAAAATTTTAATGCTACTTGCGAAATAGGAATTATAGACATATAAATTTGCTTATGAATAAATAACATTAAATAAATTTACATGACAATTTTGCAATGAAAACCTTCACTAATCTTCAAAAATCATCATTAAACATTCCTTATAGCAGACAAAGCACGAATAATGTTTGCGTTATTGCTAAAAATATATCCCCATTTCACATACAGCTGCAACATTTTTCTGAATAACCAACATTTTGATATTTATAATTTAATTTGTTTAATGGACACTGTTTTCAGACTTTTAAAATATTTTTTAAATTATAAAAATTGCTTTTAGTAAATAGTTTTTTGCATATTCTTATCGATTCTCAGCAGTATAAAAAGAAAATGTTTGTAAAGTGTTCTTGAATTTGTAGCGAATTCTCTTGTCAATACACTATTTCATCTCTGATATTTGTACCTGAAATCACGTATGAGACGTCCGAAAAATGTGTTTTTAACGATTTCCCTCATGATTTACAGCATGCGTGCTGCCGCAGAGGTGTCGCTTTAAAAATGGAGCAGAAGATCACGTAAAGACAAGCATAAACAAACCATTTTCCTTATCCAATGTGATGTCCTGCTTGTATTTGTGCAATCGGAAGAATTGATGCGTGTTACTTGTCGAAGAGTAAATCTCACAAAAGATATATAATAAACACGAGGATGTAAAAGCATTTTTTTCCAATTTTCTAAGCGATGTACTTTTAAATGAACAGAAACTTCTTACCATGTTTCTCAAAATAATGTATTTACTTTGAAACTCAAAAGTAGACCATAACTATTTTATTTTGTAATCTTAATATTTGAAAAAGCATGACTTCTAAATTAAGTTATTCCCACAGAGAAATGAATTAGCGTATATATATATATATATCAAACAGCTTATGTTTAAAGTAATATTCAATATTTTAGGAAGAAAAACCTCTGTATAATAGTCATCTATTTAACTGTTACAATTCTTTTAAAATTATATTTAAAGAACGTTTTATGCCATGAATGTTAATGAAATATTTTGGGATATATGCAAAAAAATAAATAAATTACTGCACACGCTGAAAATAAGTCATTAACACTTTTGTATAGGATTAATAATTTTCCAGTTACAGCTATCGATACAGAAATCTTATTTTAGTATAGTCAGAGTGGTCATTGAAAGATAATGACTGATCTTGGGTTTAAGGTAAGAATATATACAGAATTCATTGCTGGTGAGAATGGCCAAGTCATACTAAATCTGCGAAATACAATGTCCAGCTTATATTTGCGCTTTCGAAATTTTTTTTTAATTCTTGCTTCAAAGAAATTTACTGAACATATATTATATATAATAATATAGATATGTAAATGTGTTTTTCTAAGCCATATACAATATTAAGATGTTTTTAAGAATACGGTACATGTACCAAATAAAGCCACGTAAGGTTTCAGATCGCAATAAACTGTGTTATATCAGAATTTACATTTTAAATGTTATTGAATGTAATATTTATAAATATTTTTACAATGTTAAATTATGCATACTCCTGTATTTGTTTAATTGTGGCTAAAAGAGTTCAAAACAAAATATTACTTTAAAGTAGTTTTTTAGGAGTATGTGTTTTAAAAAAATGTCATGCTTTTCTAAATGCATGATTTACATTTAATTGACAGATAATTAACAGATAATTAACAGATAATTAACAGATAATTAACAGATAATTAACAGATAACAGGTATTACACCAAAATACAGAGTTCTATTTATAATACAATATTCTGTAGCTGCTCTATTTACGGGCATGCCGTTTTCAACAACCAAAACTGCTGATTCCATTTGTCCTTCACTCATTTTAATGTTTTCACCACTTTGATAGTTTCCATAGTTTTCTGCAAATATTGACACATAAAATGTTTAATTAGCTTTGTTAATGAAAATGTACCGTGAAAAGAAAGTATCCCTTAATAAGACCTAGGACTTATGCCTCCTGGCCTTATTAGGGAATTTCTGTTTTTCGCATACTTTGCTTTCAAACATAGACTTAATTAAAAATATACAGAATATTTTGAAATATATTATAAAAAGGCGTTAAATTGACTCGAATATCATGCAAATATTATAAAATTCAATCAATAATTTACGCTGATATCATATGAAAGTTTACTTACTGTTTTTAACAACGACGTGTCGAAATATTCAGTGGTTTGTAAAACTGGTTTGTAACTGTTTTTTTTTAATTGGCACATGTAAAGAATACATAAAGTGTCAGTTACATGCTGCCATTTGTCGGCCTGAGACCGTTCTCTACAAGATGGACAGACGCACCTTATTATATTTAGTTTGAAACTCTAAAACAGAACATAATTATACTTCATAATCATAATATTAGAGGCATTAACAATTTAAAAATAAATTGCATCAAGTACTTAAACTTTAAATTTAAAGTTTCTGAAAATATTTCTCCATACTCCTAAAAGCATTTGTTCTGACGACTGTAGCTTGAAAACAATGGGTTCCCTTCCTCTGATACATGCACGCACAGCAAAAGAGTTTGCGAGAATATACATACAGCAATTTAATTCGTAATTGTAAATAATAATAAAGCAGGGGAAAGTGATAATTTTTTTTATCTGATTTTCCATATTTTTAATTCAAATTAATTTTATGTAATTTTGTCTACATCATTTTGTTACCTCAGAATGTATTTCATTTACTTGTATGTTACAAATTACCTTCCTTCTTCATCTCGGGACCCCTCCCTTTCCCACGCTAATCCCATAAATATATTATTTTTATTTAATCTCTCTTACATTCCTCTTTCTTAGTATAGCGAAACCTATAAAAGCGTAACCCGTGTTTAATGAAATTGCGTCTTGAACGAAAATTTCATGACTGCGATGTAAAGGAGTTACTACATTTATAAAATATGCTGTAACTACTAACAGGGAAACCTCTCTTAAACGAAATTTAAACGAATATTTTGTGTTTTTACTCACTTGTTGTCCATTGGACAATGGATGATTTTCACTTCTCATAGTTTTTATCCTGCAGTACCTGCATTATGCTAATTTGAGATTTATCTTATCTCATTCATTTAAATATTTCAGAAATAAAAGTAAAATACTAAATAACTGTCATTTTTCATTTTGCTTTGAATATTGATAACTCAAGAGGTATTTGCAAATTATAAAACAAATTTTCTTATTCACAGGGATTTAATATCTGAAAAAGACACATTTAATATATGAAAATGTTAGTCCATTGTATTCTACCAAAAGTAAGCATTTTAGTGTATTTTCTCTCTACACAACACTGTGTAAAAGAAGAAAAAATGTTTTCTAAAGTAGCAAATATGTCCACACTTTGTCTATTTTATTATAAGATGGATAAGTTGCTGCTGAATTAAAAGAAACAATTTGTCTTCCAAATCTGAAGGCTGAGAAATAACTATACGGGATCTTTAATTATTTAGAAATAAATTCACGATTTTGTTTTTTAAATCTGTTATTTGAATCTTAAGAAATTCATTTAATAGAGTGCTTTGTAGAAAATATCTTACTTATTTTACATCAATTTAAAGATTTGTTTCTTAAAATATGTTTTCATGTTTCTATTTAGTATTTATTACTTTCTAAACTAAATACTAATTATTTAAGGGATATTACCATATCAAAAGAAACGTATGCATAATTGAAGTATAAAAAAATCCTCTGCATGACATGGTTTAGTTTTTTAACAATAGTCGATAGTTGCAATTTCTTTTTAAGGACAATTTCTTTTTAAAGTGAAATGTCTTGTTTTATGCTCTCAGGCATTTCAAAAAACAATTAAATTGTAATTTACCACAAAGTAATAAAATGATAACTTTACATTGCAATTTAAAAATTGTTTACAAATGTAACGCTTTATGCATGAAAATTTGAAGAAAATTAAAATGATTAGAATATTAACTTGTTAAGATTTATGCAACATTATTGTCTATCTATATAACTTTTATCTAGAATACGTTTACATACTTACTTGCATACTTTACATATCTGTTTACCTTATGCTGAACTATGACTGAAAATAAATGTACAATGTTTGCTACTCAAATGTTTTATTTCGTTAAGTGCATGACTGATAAAGACGGAATCAGCATTTATAGGCTTATGTAAAGATTTTTCGAAATAAAATACATTTCTTTTTTTTAATAAATTAAAAAAAAGATGATTCATACATAAAAAAAGTCTTTAAATTTAATTAATTTTTTTTTATTTTTTTCAAATCTAAACAAACATATTATAAAAATTATAAGCAACAAAAGATTTTCAATTTTAATTTATTAAAAAAACACAAATTAGCAAACTTTTTTTGTATTTATACGCTTTTTTTATCTAAGGAGTGAAAAAACAGGCAAGAAAACATTTACTTTTCGATCTAAAAAAAAAAAAAAATAAATAAATAAATCTGAAAAGTAATCACTATTTTGAGGCGTAATATAACCTTCTCTTGGCGTAATCTATTTCCCTGAAATGAAATTTTTTCTTTTATTGTGCAGGAAAAGAAATGGGATTATGTTTTTATATATAGACGAATATTTTGGTAAAGTAACTTAATATACCTGTTTTCCCTTTTCTTTTATGGATTTGGTTTATTTGTGGAGGTAGTAGGAGCAGATAATCAGAAAAACGTATTTTGCATGTTAAAGGAAGATGTTATCTTTAAGAATTCAACAAAGTTATCTTATGAAATGTTTAAATTGGTGTTAAATAAAATCTGAAAAAAGAGCAGTATAATTTATTTTACATATCCGTATTTTTTTCAAACAACAATATTTTTTATACAATTACAAAAATAAATAAATAACCTAAGAAGGAGAAATGTTTTCTGAAAAGTTATGATGATTAAAAATTTTAAGTAAGATTTATATGTAAACTACTTTAATTTTCTCTACTACTCTAATTTAATTAAAATAATATTTAGAAATTATTAAAACCTTTTCTATTCTATTTTTCTAAAACGTCGTGCAAATATCATGCTGACTATTGCTTCTTTTTAGAAAAATTTACATAAAATACCTTTTAAAGAATTGTTTTATAAAATGTACCTGCATATCTATGTTAGGTTTTGGGGCTTACACTGTAGAAACTTTTTTATTTTTTCAAGAATTATCTTCTTGAAATGAAGAAAAACTAAAGTAATAAGTAAATTTCTTCTGAATGTCACGTTTCAGTTTTCATTAAAAGAAGTCAGTTATGGTGAGTTTATATCTCACACATTTCCAACCATATTAGAGTTTTAAAATGTTTTTTATAAAACCCACATTGTAACAAAAAAAAAAAAAAAAAAAAAAAAAAAAAAAAAAAAAAAAACGGATGTCCTGGCAGCAAATATACCGCCTATTCTCCGCTTTTTTGCAGAAAGTCTGTTTTGGTATTTCTTCGTTTTCACAATGAACATTTTCCATATTAGAAAATACATATTTTCTTTCATGCCAGACATAACAAGTATATAAATATAATGGAATTTATTGTGCATACGAGTTTCTTGCCTTTCTCCGGGTTTGAACGAGAGAACTCAGTAACTATAGACGAGTGTTTTATCCATTAAGCTAGCCAGTCATACCGTGGCATGCGTTATAAAGAAGACATACTCATTTGCCTATAATGTGTGAAGTCAATCTCTAGAAGACGTTGTAATCTTCCACCTAAATTATGACCAATCGCGCAACCCTGAACGACAACTGAAGTCTGACTCTGACCAATCCGCTATCTGGGTAGAGTGCAAATGTAAACAAAGATCAGCTAATCCAATGATAATTTGGGCAGGGATAGTGCAAAACCAGATGCCTAAACCAGGGCTACCCAAGATACTTGGCTAACTCATTCATTATCATGACGTCACAAATGGTGGCTGGGCAGGCTGACGCATCCTCGCAGATTTGGCACCCGAATTGGAGCCCAGTCGAAAAACCAAGCTAATCAGAACCGGTTCAGCCAATCAGAACCGAGTATTAGGCAACCCCAACTCCGGCTGCGGTAGATTGATGCTGAAATGGGTACCAATAATCCGAAAGAAAATGGATACGCGTCGGCTCCTATTATAGGAGTCTTAGCCGCGAACAGCGATTGGTAAAAGCGAAACGATAAAATGAAAGGCATACAGCGATATGCACAAAACGATGGGCGTGTCGCTTTGTACCAATCGCTGGTCGCGGCCAGCCACCATTTGTGACGTCATGATAATGAATGAGCAGCCAGCACGGTATCTAGTGTAGCCCTGGCTAAACCGCGACCTACGTTATATACGGCCGGTGCATGACATTTAAAAGTGACAAGGAGTGGATCATTTTTATACAGCGATTGGTGCAAAACGGCAGGCGTACCACTTTGCACGAATTGCCGTGCAAAAATGATCCAGTGCATGTGACGTTTTAAACGTCATGCACCGGCGGTGTATAACATAGGTCGCGGCTAAACCCGGGTAGGCTTTTTAGGCGGTTTTCGGCGAAAGGAATTTGCCGATTATTATTACGCACGCAACGGACATACCTAGTGCTATGTTTATAGGGTTTTTAGTTACTTATTTTCTCCGGTTACAAATAAACATTTTCAGTGTATAATTCCAGCTTATTTATCAGCTTGTTTCTGATTTTTTATTGCAGGGGTTCGGTAATTTTAATAAAAATTGCATGTGAATGCATAGAAATTAGTGTAGAAACATATTAAACTACATTTTGTTTTCTTAACTAGAACACAGGAAACGCAAAAATATATTTTTAAAATAACACGCTTTTTAAAATGTAGGTAAACGTAAAAATATTTTTTATAGAAAATCTGGATGTCAAAACAAAAATCTCTAAATCATGCTGCGTTAATAGACATACTCTAAATGCATTGGAATTTTAACTACATTCTTAATACTTGTTAAATTTAATCAATATTTACAAAATTTTCTTTCTTAACGTCTTAAATATTTGAAAGAATGAGATCGAAATAAAAATGAAATTCAAATATGAATGTAAGAAACTTAAAAAACAATGTGGATATATTTTTTAAAGTGTACTTTAAACTTTAAATTATTAAAATTCATTTTATTTCCCGATTCCCATAAATAAATTGCAAATTTTGATTGCATTAGTATGACTAAAAAATATTTTATCACATTTGCTATCATTAAATTAAAAATTAAGTAATTAAATTAGGTATAAATTCTAATATTTCCCTTAATTGTCGATAGATGGCACTATAAATGGATCGTATAAATGGATCGCAGGGTTCATAATTTTAAGGAATGAAGCTGTAATGCAATTGGAATTTTTCCGCAGTAGAGACGCACGGAGTCGTACAAAAGTATCTAAAAAAAAATGCTGAGATTAAGCGAAGAGCAAACGTGCTGTCACGATCCTGGTAAATTTCCGTAATGTATGATTCATCTGTCCTGGAAGGAACATTTATTTTTTTTTAAATTAAACGTGTAAGGGCAAAAAAAAATTTCGTCTTATTCAGCAAAAAAATACGTTTTTCTTTTAGAAAAGGTAATTAAAAAACTGAAATTTCACGCAAAGACACTCGTATACTCGTATATATACAGGGTGTTTCACTACCAGAAACACAAAATTTGAGGAGTAATATTAGACATGAAGACAAGCATTATTAAATAGGAAACCATGGGGCGCAAACGTCTTCTGTAAGAGCTAGGGGCCATTAAAGTTTAAGGTCCAAAACTTCAAACGATGATAAAAAACGGAAAAAAGGTCGATTCGTTTGCGGTTTTTGCTAAAATCATTCTTTATATCAAGATTTTCTTAAAAAACATTTTAAAGATTACGCTCAAAAATTGTCGATAGAGGGTGCTTTAGACTTTAGAGTAACGAATAACTACTTTTTACCGTTATTTTTTGTATTGGGTTAAAATTATTTTAATGTTTAGACTTTAACTTAAATTTTAAGCCCAAAATCGAAAACATTGGGATCGGGTAACTAGCTAAAATTGAACTGTGAACAGAAGGGAGGAGGGGAGGGATTTTAAACGACTCATAACCATCGAACCAACAAATTGATGCTGTTGCGGTTTGCATGTAGGTCCCTTGGTAATTATTTTATTCAAAATGACGTACAGCTTTGGTGTCCTCATTTTTTGATAGAGGGCGCTTCCAACACATCTCCGACATTTCAATGATATTACTCCTGGGTGTTTTACTACCAGACCAACATACTTCCAGGAAGTGCGAAAGATGCAAAGACGACTCGAAATCATATAGGAATGTAACATTGGAAATGCCTTTTTTGCGAGTTATGGTTAAAAGAAGCAGTGAAAACAGCAACAGAAAGAATCAGAGAAACAGAAACACGTGAATGTGACAGAAAACAGTTTATTTAAAGGTTTTACTGCAAAAGGTGTTCGAAATTATGACCAGACGTAGTCCGGCAAGCTTGACAGCGGTGTCGCATGGAATTCTTCACACTCTGGAAGGTTCCTGGCATCTCTGATAACTTTCTGGCAGCTACAGAAATACAAGCCGCGAGGTCTTCAACTGAAGGTACGGGAGTCTCATACACCCAACTTTTCATTTGACACCAGCAGAAGAAGTCCATACATGATAGGTCCGGCGATCTGGCAGGCCAATGTACCGGGCCACCACGACCCATCCACCGCTGTCCAAATGTTACTTTGAGGTGTCGGCAAAAATCATTGGTATAATGTGAAGGAGCCCCATTGTGCTGGAACCACATAGAGCGGCGCAACGAAAGAAAAACACGTGCTTCTTCTAGAAGTTCCGACAGAACTTGTTCTAGGAATATCAAGTATGTCCTTCCGTTCAAACGGCAGGGTAGAATGTATGGTCTAATAATGTAGTCCCCAAGAATACCGGCCAAAACATTGATAGAAAAACGCCTTTGAGCAGCACATGGTCTCGTACCATGGGGTTTCGCCAAAGCCCACATATATGCATTATGTTTATTGAAAGCTCCCTCTCTTGTAAAACTTGCTTCATCCGTAAACAATACAGGCGCCGAAAATGTGCTGTCTGCAGCAATCTGTTGCAAATACCATTCAGCAAACATCTTCCTATGTGGATAATCTTCAGGGTTTAATTCCTGCATGCTTTGCAACTGGTATGGGCTCATTTAGTTTTCTGATAGTATCCTCCAGACAGTGGTGTGCAAAAACCCCACCTGTTGGCTTAACGCACGAGTACTCGTGCTCGGATTTCCTTCTGCGATACTCAACACTTATTCCTCATTGCACGGTGTCCTTGTCGTTTGTTCTCGATTCATCTTAACTTTCGTTAAACACCCAGTCTCACAAAGCCTTCTATTCATACTTGAAAATGTCGTATGATGAGGTACACGCCAGCAGCGTGTCCGTTACAGTGCGCAGCTCCATATACGAGCAACATGTCGACCAGTTCATCGTTCGAATACTCCATCCTACAATCTTTGGAGCCGGTTCGCAAATGATTACTTCAGCGTGATCGCTGTTCACGTGCCTTACCGTTCAGCGCTATCTACGGCAGGGAAATCTCAGAGCCATCTACCGTCGCTGTCAAGCTTGACGGACTACTTCTGGTCGTAATTTCGAACGCCTTTTGTAGTAAAACCTTTAAATAAACTGTTTTCTGTTACATTAACGTGTTGCTGTTTCTCTACTTCTTGCGGTTGCTTTATTCTCTGCTTCTTTTTACCATAACTCGCAAAAAATACATTTCCAACGTTACATTCCTATGTGATTCCGAGTCGTCTGTGCATCCCCAACACTTCTTGGAAGCATGTTTGTCTGGTAGTAAAACACCCAGGAGTAATATCATTGAAATGTCGGAGATGTGTTGGAAGCGCCCTCTATCAAAAAATGAGGACACCAAAGCTGTACGTCGTTTTGAATAAAATAATTAGCAAGAGAATGACCTACATGCAAACCGCAACAAAATCGATAAGTTTGTTCAAAGTTTATGAGCGTTTAAAATCCCCCCTCCTCTGTTCACAGTTCAATTTTCACTAGTTACCCTATCCCAATGATTTAGATTTTGGGCTTAATATTTAAGTTAATAGCTTAATATTAAGCTTAATATTAAGTCCAAACTTTAGAATAATTTTAACACCATGCAAAAAATAATGGTAAAAAGTAGTTGTTCGTTACTCTAAATTCTAAAGCATCCTCTATCGACATTTTTTTAACGTAACTTTAAATTTTTTTTGACGAAAAGGGTGATATAAAGAATGATTTTAGTGAAAACCGCAAACAAATCGTCCCTTTTTTCGTTTTTTATCATCGTTTGAAGTTTTGGACCTTAAACTTTAATGTACCCTAGCTCCTACAGAAGATGTTTGCGCCCCATGGTTTCCTATTTAATAATGTTTGTGTTCATGTCTACTATCACCCCTAAACAACCTGTATACATTTTTTTGTGTGTGTGCAGGGCGACGAAACAGGAAAATACTTATAATTACGTTTAAAATTTCACCGAAATTAAAAGATTTTGATGCACAAAATTTGAAAAACTTTAAATTGCTTTTAAATGTTTAATTTTCTTTTAACATAAAACGTTTATCCTACCTGCTAAATTACAAATGCCTTTGTGAATTTCAGGTACAGAAAATTAAGATGGTTTATCAAATCTGATGTGATCAATTCTGATGTGATCTGTGTGTTATCAATTATGATCAAAACTCTATTTTATACATTTGAGTTCAAATAAATGTATAGAAAGTTTCATAATTAAAATACTGTTTTAAATTTTAACTTATTGAAAAGTTTAACTTATTGAACTTATACACAAGTTTTCTCATATCAGAGTGATATAAAATATATGATTTTCAAAAAATGATTTTCAGTTTATGTATTTCCAAGAATTTTAGGCTTCTTTAAATCAAGTAGAGAAGAAATGTGCGATAAAACGTATTCTTTTGTGTATGAAAGGAAATAAATGTGCAAGATTATATATTAAAAACAATAAAACCTTTGGGTGTAATACACTGAATTGCCACTGAATTAGAGGCACCTGATTAGAAACGTGTGGCTGCTCGTTTGCCCTTGATACCTATCCTGTATATAAATGTAAGTGTGTATGATGCTTAAAACACTAAAAAATTAAATTTATTTTGCAAAATTACATTAATTACATTTAAAATATTTGTGTAATGTGGCTATTATTAAATTTACCTATTGCATATTATTTCAAACAAAATAAAATTGATAGAAAAAAGATATTTCTGTTAGAAAGTTGCTGCGATAAAACTTTTAAAAACAAGTACCTTTTAAAACTTTTAAAGTCAATACATTTGTAGGTATCAACACAAGTTATGTAAGTTTTGTAATTTAATGTTTCACATGTCGATATAATGCAAGAGTGGATAATAGTATTTACACATACTGTGTATTTCCAAAATAATAAAACAGATACTGAATGCTGACATATTCAGAACTTAATATTTTAAAGAATTTGATTAAATTTTATATGTACAAATAGTTTTGATTCAAGCTATTTCTTCAAAGCAACATAATATATTTACTTTGAACTGAACAAATAAGACTTGAATGATTTCTTTAAAATGATTGAATTATTCAAAATCACATCCAATAAATATGCGTCGCATTTTCTCGGAAATTTTGCTTTGTGAATTTTAAATATTAACTTTGTACATTAGAAAATATACATTCAGATACTATAGTATTTATGAAAAGTACTCTTATCAAACGCCATTTCATAAGATTTTTATAAACTTGAATTTATGTTTGAAAATGTAGCTTTTTTGCGATTTCTTACAGAGGTGCATTCAACAATGTAATTAACAATTTTTATTAATAATATTACATTGAAATTTGTATCATATAAGATTCGTTTGATGCAGGGATTAATTGTAAAGAATCGATATTGGAGCTCAATAGAATATTGAAAGGTGTAATAATTAAGATAACTCTCATCGATCCACCACCCAGGAGTATGGGGTTGGTCTCAGCTTTTTTGTAATACATTCGACCTTTTTGTGACATTTCATATGCCTTAAAAAGTTCTTAAATGAAGTTTATACACATTATTTAATACTAATGCTAGATATAAACTATTGGTAATCCGTTTCTAGGGTTTCCTTCATCTCACGAAACCCTATTAGTCCCGCTTCGTTGTTTGTCTGTCACAGAGCCAGTTCTCAGAAACTATATAACTTACAGTCATGAAGTTTTGTGTACTTATAGCTGAATACCTACTATGAAGCTCAAAATCATAAAAATCGTATGATTTTAATATATAGAGATAAGAAATAAAAAAATTAACAGTCTTTTCCTATTAAATTTAAACATTTTACGTTATAGAAGCTGCCAACAATTAAAAATCCAGAATAAAATTGTTTCTACAAAAATTAATTTTCTATTGAAAGATTTAAACGGGAAAAATGAAAATGAAATAAAAAGTTTCACCAATTGAAAAAAAGATTAATATCACGTCATATTGGTAATAAAACGGAATTTTTCAAAAATTTCTCAATAATACAAGGAGTATGAGTATGTGTAAATGCAGAAAGCAGCTTAATATAACGTCATTAGAGAATTAAAAAGAAAAATATTCTGATGTCTAACATTTTGAAGGTCTCTATATAACATGCTTAATTTTGGAATTGATTTTTTTTTAAATATTGCATTTAGTCCACATGACAGATTATATTATAACAGATTATAATAGCGGGCTTTGTCCGCTATCGGATCGGTTTAGATTTTCGAAAAAACTAACGGTCTATTTCGAAATAGATCGCTAAATTTTTACTTTATAAAAAACATGAAATTTTTTTTTAATGAAATTTATTTGGATTTATTAAAGGAATGATAAAGTATTTTGAAAGGAATAATAAACGAAACCTTTTGTGCGATCTTCGACCACACTTACAGGAAAATTAATTATTGTAGAATGTTATGCACGATGTTGTTTACAATTTCTCCTTACTTTTCCATTACGATGTAATTGTAAACAGTGTATCTGTCTGTCATATTTCTCACTGAGGAGTTGGCAGTCTTCAATTATCACTTTAAAGATTCTTTATAAATTAAAAAAAAATTTAGTAACTCATGGAACGTCTAAAATGAGTGAAGGTCTCACTCATCTTGCCAAAGGTAAGTTTGCTGAGTTGTTAGGATACGTTGAAAGATACGTGTCTTAAAAATGTCACAAAAGGCTTTACACTAATTGGACTGTAACAATAAGATGGAAAAAGAATGGCGGTATTTGTTTATTCAAAAATACAGTTTAATGCAAAACAAAAAAGTCTTAAAACCACTATAAGTACTCTATAAATTTTGTCAATATTGCATTTGAGAAGAAAGTTCCAAGTAGTACTTATATTAATATACTTAGATTACCTAACTCAACGCACGATAACTAGGCCGATGTCTTTGAAAGAATTTGCGATAGAAAGGGGGGGAAAGTCAGTGTTGCCAGATTGGGGATTTTGTCCCCATTTTGGGGAATTTCGAACTTTCTGGAAAAATTTTTGGGGACAAGTAATTCATGGGGAAACGTTTAGTTGACTATTAACATTTTTTGGGGGAAAACTTGGGGATTTTTTTCATTATTTCACGAAAAGTTTACTTTTAGTCATTTGACAAAACTGGATCTGTCTGAAACTGAATTTCGATTCGGAAAATGAAAATCATGAAGATATAGTATCCATTTTCTATCTCCATGAGGAATATAAAATTCGTAAATCAGAAATATCAATCATTATTCCTGTGGTCAAGCGCTCATCGTTTATAGCATTACAGTTTACGCGTTTCTTTGCATCATATTCAACCATTTGTGTACATATTTAACGTTGTGACAACAGAAGTTCTATTATTACTTTTTATCTCAGGTTTTTCTTCTCTTTTCTTTCGTTTTTTTATTAAGATTAAATTCTTCTTAATTTTTCAGTGTACCAACAAACAAATATAGTACGCCAAATACTGAATAATTAATATCACAAAGCATTGATGCCTTTTTCTAAGCTAAATGTCGTTTTGAATATAATATTTTTTCTTGTATTTTCATCAAAACTAATTGTAACGAAAGTGCACAAGATTTTAGATTTATATATTTGGTAAACATAAATAAAAATGAAACGACTCGATGACTCGATGATACGCTTTCCATTTTCAATGACAAATTGCTAAAGATTCAGAAACTGTGCTCATTAAGTTTCGTAAATGGAAGATTTTAAGATAATCGATTAAAAATAATTTTAAATGTTTATTTTTGTGTAAATGGGGAATTCTTTCAGAAAAAGGCTTGATTTGGGGGAAAATTTCAGCTAAAATGAGTTAAATATTTTTTATAGTAATAAATTAAAAATTGAAATTTACATTTTTAAGTAAAAACTTGTTGAGGACTTTTTTCGGAAAAAAACACTCATTTGGGGACATTTTCAGAAATTTTTGAGAAACTCACAATCTGGCAACACTGAGAAAAGTAGCTAATAGACACAAATGATTAAATAAATGCATTATTACATGAAAAAATGAATTCTGCTAATTACTAAACTGTAGAAAAGACAGATGTTTCTTAATCCAGAAAATTTAATTTAACCAAGATCGAAAATATACAGTAACGTCTTTCGAACTACCAACGATTTCTAAAAGCGTCGTTTATAGTTATAAACCTCAGGAACCAACATGAAGAAGGATTTATAAAACAAAGTTTCTTTTGCTGCCATTTATTTTCGGAAATGTTTCTCAATAGATTTTATAGTGTATTAATCCGTTTTCTCAACCCGGAATATCGGTTTTTCGGATGCTATCAATGTAATTGCTCAAGTAAACGTTTTAATGTTTAAGAAAATATTTTACAGATAAACATGATAAATTATGAGCATTAATATTAATATTAAAATTAAAATTATTTTGTTAATCTTGAATTTATTCATCCAATTACGCAGCTGAAAATGTATAATTCAGAATTGATAGCATCCAGAAAAAACGATTTTCCGGTTTTAGAAAACTGATTAAAACAACACGGGAACATTTCCGAAAATCAATGATAGCAAAAGAAATGTAGTTTTTATAAATGATACTTTAAATGTTGAAAATACACTGCTGGCCATAAAAAATGCTACACCATGAAGGAATGCAAATAACAGAATGATATTTGTTGGACATATACATTATAATGGGAAGGACAAGTTATTACATTTTCAGAAAATTTGGAGGTATAGATCCTGAGAAAACACTACCCAAAGCAGCTACCTCATGCCGCAATAGCAGCATTTATATGCCTAGCCATGGAGTCGAACAGAGATGGGATGTCATGTACGGGTACATCAGTCCATGCAGCTTCAACACTATACCACAGTTCATCAACCGTAGTGACGGGCGAGTGGTGGCGGGCCAGTTACTCAGAAGCCATTGACAGGACATTTTCAATTTGTGAGAAATCAGGAGAACGAGCCGGCCAGGGAAACAGTCGAATATGTTCTGTATCAAGGAAGGTCAGGATAGTTCGAGCAACATGCGGTCGTGCATTGTCTTGCTAAACCGTAGAGTTGCGGAGGCATCGAAGATAAAGCAGAACCACGAGCCGTAACACATCAGAAATGTAACGGCTGCTGTTGAAATTACCGGCAATGCGAACACGAGGTTACCGAGACGTGTATCCAATGGCACTTCATACCGTCACTCCAGGTGATATGACAGTATGACGATTCGAATGCAAGCTGGCAATGTGCGTTTTCCACGATGCTGCCAAACGTGGATGCTAGCATCATGATGCTGCATACAGAGCCAGGATTCATCAAAGACGAAGTGAGATGCCGTTCCTGCTTCATATACAGCATCATGATGCCAGCATCCATGTTTGGCGGCATCGTGGAAAACGCACATTGCCAGCTTGCATTCGAATCGTCATACTGTCATATCACCTGGAGTGACGGTATGAAGTGCCATTGGATACACTTCTCGGTGATCTCTTGTTCGCATTGTTGGCAATTTCAACAACAGCCGTTACATTTCTGATGTGTTACGGTCTTTGGTTCTGCCTTATCTTCGATGCCTCCGCAACTCTACGTTTTAGCAGGACAATGCACGACCGCATGCTGCTCGTACTATCCTGACCTTCTTTGATACAGAATATGTTCGACTGTTCCCCTGGCCCGCACGTTCTCCTGATTTCTCACCAATTCAAAATGTCCTGTCAATGGCTTCTGAGCGACTGGCCCGAAACCACTCGCCCGTCACTACGGTTGACGAACTGTGGCATAGTGTTGAAGCTGCATGGACTGATGTACCCGTACATGACATCCAATCTCTGTTCGACTCCATGGCTAGGCAGATAAATGCTGTTATTGCGGCCAGAGGTTGCTGCTTTGGGTAGTGTTTTCTCAAGATCTATATCTCCAAATTTTCTGAAAATGTAATCAATTGTCCTTCCCATTATAATGTATTTTTCCAATAAATATCATTCTGTTTTTTGTATTCCTTCATGGTGTAGCATTTTTTATGGCCAGCAGTATATATTGGTTTCTGAGTTTTCTAATGATAAAGAGAGCTTTTCAGAATCGGGGATAACTCGGTAATGTAATTGTATATTTTCGTTCGTGGTTAGCTTTTCAGAATCATGGGTAATTGGAAAGAGGTTATTAGATAATTTCGCTCATGGTTATATATTTTTCCGTAGATTAAGGAAGATTTGCCTTTGTATACAGTTTAGTGGTAATTGTCATCTTAATTAACGAATGAAATCTTCTCAGTATGCAGCTGTAGTTGTTGATTGGTAGTGTATTAAAGCATATACGTTATTAAAAATTAAGCTTTGTAATGTGTTTTAAGATAAATATTGTCCTGAATGTCTCTTATGTTACACAATAGTGGTAAAATGTGATTAATCCATACATTTCATTTCTTTAACTGCATGTTACAAACAAAGGGAAGAACATAAAATGGGTAAAATTTTCAACTGAAATAAAGCTTATACAAAACATGAAACAAGATCAAAATATGATGTTTACTTTTGAAATTTAATGCAGATGACTTTGAAATCGATAGCTGCATATTCAAAAGAAAATAACAATTTCGACTTTAAGAATTTATTATTCTAAATTTAAAATAGAAAATCTTATTTCGAAAATTTATTTTTTTTCTTTTTGTTTCATTTTATAATGGGCTTTCATGATTTTTATAGTGTTTGTAATTTATTTTTTCAGGAGAAATTTTGCCATAAAATATAATACCTTAAAAATGGAAGACAAAATCCAAGAGATATAAGTTTCGTCAAGTGTGTTGTATTTTTCCTTGTTAAAACGCTTATTTACTTTAACAGTTATTAAATATTTTCATTCATTTTTGCACTATTTACATTTATATTCGACTAAATTTCACAGTATTACAGCAATTGGGAAGTAATGGCACAGTACTTATAGTAACACACTTGCATCACACATGTAACAGTTGTTGTTTAGTAATTTATTAAGCCAAGCTTTGTAATATGTCTTAGGATCCACGTTTCCCGAATTTAATTGAAATTGTTATTAACAGTAATGCGCTTAAAAACTCTAAATATATGCATACAGATATGCACTAAAAAGTCATCAAGTATGCTGCTAAAATCCAAAATAAACACTTCTAAGTTTTAATGAAAACCACATACTTATGTACGCATATTCTGTTTTCTTTAACGTTTATTATATCTATGCATATAATTGACAGTCAATTCAATATTTACTACTTGAACATAATTGCATTATCTATAAAAATTTTATTAAAAGACACATGCACATTACAACAAATTTTAATCTCATTGAACTTTTTTGTACAATACACAAGTACATATTTTTTAATTCTCTTGTGCTTCTTATTTTTGTAATGCATGCTACCTAAAATACTATTTGGTTTCAGTTTTGTAAAGACTACAATTAAAAAAAATAATGTCAGTTTCTGTCATATTTTAGAAAAATTCCACCATTCAACAAATCTTTAGTGGAGGCAATAGCAGAAGAGTGTGGGCTATCAAAAAGTCTTAACAACATTCCTTAAAGAGTCTAAATTATATCCTTAAAATGAAGTTGTACTTAATATGTACCCCATATTCTTAAAATTGGCGGTACTTAGCAGAAGAAAATGCTGGAAAACATGATAGCCAAATGACATATTTTACCAAGATGAGATTGTTTTATCGTATTATGCAAAAATAAAATGTCGAATAAAAGACCGTATATTTTGTCGATATATTTTGAAAAGCAGTGCTCTAAAGAATTAACAAACAGAACTTGCTAGATCTAAAAAATCAGAAACTCCATCAAAATCATTTCATGTAAAAAATATATCAATAAATAGTCAATTCACGTGACTCTTTTGCCGTAAAAAGTTCTGAGATCATGTAGAGACAAGTTCATATCTCTTATTAACTCTGAAAATTTTATTCCCCAATCACACGTAATCTCTATACATCTTTAGTTAAATAATATTTCGTGACTTGCAATTACACAGCAAGAGAATGCGACAGCGGTCACTTACATTTTAATAACTGAATTTATGAATAAAGTATTGCAGAAAATAGTATTTATATGAGCATTGAGTGTATATGTATTTTTAGCGTAGACTTAATTTTACATAACATTCTAAACCCGGGCGCGAAACCTCCCCTATGGTAGAGCTAGATGTCCGAAGTTTTGGGTGGTTTTCTCCAGATATAACGTAAATACATACCAGAAACCCTCTTTTAGAAAGACCTCCACCCAAGGCATCCCACCTATATTCTTATATCCCTCGCTTTCATAATCGGTTTAATCATATAATCCAATCCCATAACACCCATAGTAAGGTTTAATAACTTCCTTGTGCTGCGTAACTGCTAAATCACAAAATATTATTTAACTAAAGATTAGGAGTGAAAGTGTGCTAAGTGAAGTGTACTAAAGGGATGCAGTGTACTAAAAGAGATTAGGAGTGATTTGTGAATTAAAATTTCAGAGTTAATAAGAGAAATAAACTTGGCTTTACATGATCGAGGAACTTTTTACAGAAAAAGAGTACATTTTTTATATGTGATGTTTTTAATGGGTTTTCACTTCTTTTTGTAAATAATCCCCTTTTTCTTGACTTTGGGCTCTTTTGGACACCATTCACTGATTTCCGTCAAACCCATTTCCTGTCCCTATTATTTGAAGTACCAAAGATTTGGAGCTTTACTTCCGTTTGCAAAGTCCTCTAGTTAAAAATAAGTTTCTGGTTTCTAGGCAAGCACTAAGTTATTGCGGGGGGTTGGGGTGGCGACAAAGGTACTTTCAGTTGCTTCTAAGAATGGTGTTATCGAACTGAGGTCTTGATATTTAGCTTAAAAGTAGTGTTTAGGATATAAAGACAAAATTAAAAACTACAACATTTCGAACTATTTTCGACTTTTCTATTATTTTTTTCGAAATTTCCAGATTTTTTTTTCTTTGTATATTACCTTTATACCAAATTTAAAGTTTCTAGGGCTACAAAATCAAATTATTTTCGATTTTTTAAGAATTTTTCGATTTTATCTTCGAATTTTACGATTTTTTTTTCTTTTTTTTCTTTGTATATCCAAAACACTATACCTTTATTTTTATATATTTCAAGTTTGCTATAGGATGTCGCCTAGCTTTTTGATGATCGGTGAATGAGTGAGTGAGTGAGTGCCAAAACATCCAAATTTTCAGTTCATATATCTTCTGAACTAGAAAAGACAGAAATGTAAAATTTGAAATTTTGAAACCGTTTGCAACGTACTCAATAACTGAAGTTTCAGGCTTTTGGGAAACTCCAGCGGAAATATATAGTGGGGTCAAAAGTACCCTGAGTTGCATCCAAAAAGGATGCATATAGCTGTGCTTTCTCGACTTCGCAGTGCCTCTAGATCAACATTTAGATGGAATTTTATGCATAAATTCAATGCATACATTCAATGCATACATTCAATGCATGCATTCTTCAATAGTAAAACACCTTAAAATATGCAATTGCGTATAATCTGCTGTGTATTTATTACAATGTAGCGGTAAAATGTGACCAATCGATAGATTTTATCCCTTTAACTATATTTTAAGAAAGAAAATAAGATAAAACAGGTAAATTTTCAAGTGGAATAAAGCTAGAACAAAACATAATATCAAAATAAAAGTATGATGTTTACATTTGGAATTTAATGCAGATGATATTGCAATCGATAGTTGCATATTCAAAAGAAAACAAGATGTTTTATGTTAAGAATTTATTTTTCTAAATTTAAGATACAAAATCTTGGTTCTGAAATTTCCTTCTTTTATATTTTCTTTTCGTTTTATCAATGGAGGTTTCATGAATTTCATAGTATTTGTAAACCATATTTTGCAACAGAATTTTTCTTATAACTATAATTCAGTAAAAATAGAAATGAGACATTTCTAAAGAGAATTGAATTTTTCTTGTTTAAAAGCATACTTTCATCAACATTCATAAATTATTTAACTGATTTGCATACTATTTTGAACAATTAGGACATACATAAGAAAAAAGATAAATTAATATCCCTAATAACACAGCCAACTTATGGTCCGTTAACATGTCCATACACTGTCACCAAAAATTGACTTCTTTATTTCAACAGGTAAGGATTTTCAAAAGATCATCACTTCGTGACTTCACAGTGAATTCGCCGTTACCGATACTTTAATCATTTGCAAATCATCATCAATTATTCATTTATGTTAGGATTTTCAAGAGACCATACCTTCGTGACTTCACAGTGAATTCGACGTGACCGATACTTTCATCATTATCAACCAGTCATTTAGGTTCAGATTTTCAAGAGACCATCACTTCGTAACTTCGCACTCAATTTGCTGTTACCGACACTATAATCATTTGCAAATCATCATCAATCATTCATATAGATTAAGATTTTCAGGAGACCCTCACTTTGTGACATCACAGTGAATCCGCCATGACCGATAAAAATGACACAACTGATATTGAAAATTTAAAGATGGTTAATAATTAAAAGAAAAGGAGTTGAAAGCTCGTGTTTCTGTGGCACAGAGACTTTTTGCGCAATTCTTTCCGCGGACCAATTTTTGCTGTTTTCAATGCTAAAGTTAAATGAGTACTTTATTAAATAATATTTACAAATGTTGAGAACTTTTAGCCTATTATTATTTCCCTACCGAGAGTCCAACAGTATTTTATTCATCAGGAATACTATTAACACATCATTGTCTTTAAATGCTTAAGCAAACAGAGACGCAGACGGGAATCTAAGTCACATTGCTGCAACAATTTCATTTTATTTCATTATCTGCTACAACAACTACATTTTATTTTGCGCTTAAACAGAGAACACCTATTTCCTATATAGATACAGCCTCGCAAACAGTGTATTTCATAATTTCGTATTTGATTAATACTACCATAAAAAATGTAACAAAAGATTTAAAGATAAAGGTTAATATTAAAATACAGAGATTCTTTTTTAAGATCAAAATTTATACATTTGCGCACTCGCGAAATTGGTTCTGAAACTTCTTTCGTTTTAAAGAAAAGGTGAACAAAAGCAGCCAGGTTAAGTTGTCTAAGGTGATAGATTTAAAAACTATTCTCTAAAGGGCCCTCTCCTGTTCTCAAAAGTATGTGTGTTCGAATCGCCTTCTGGCAGAGGGTGGTTATTTTTGATTAAAAAAAATAGGTATAATATTATTACTGCTCAGAAAATTAAGTTCAATAATGTCAGTCAAATATTTTATTTCAGAAAGAAAAGGTCATATGATAGGTATTTTTTTTATCCCATTACTTTATAAACCTCAAGAAAAATTATCTACCCGACATTTTTTTAAATTAAGAATTTGGGGTTAAAAATGCTTAAATTAACAGCCTTTTCATTAAATTATCGATGAAATAAATTGATACAATTTTCGTTAAAGCTTCAAGTTAATTCTGTGCAAGCTCCAAGCAACTATGCTAGTGTGTACATAAAATTGAAATTAAATATAAAATATTTAAATTACTTTATTGATTTTTTTAAGATTTTTGCAAGGATTTTAATAATTTGCTTTGGAGAAAATGAGTGCTATGCGAAAATTTTTTTGAGACTCTTTAAATATATAAATTAAATTTTAACATTTTCCAAAATAGTTAAACAGTGCAACTCGTCTTTGTCTACACACTAGCTCAATTTTCAAATTTGAGGCACTTTTGAGTTTCGAATTAAAATAAAATATATAACCCTTGTTTGTGATTAACTTTAGTTTTTTCCATATGTCTTGTACATGGTTACATGTTCCCGTAGTGTACTTGTACAAAACTATGAAGCAAAAAAAGTCGGGTTTGTTACCGGACATTCTTTTGGAATTTTTAACATGAAATGTCAATTATTTGAACGGGTAATAACAATTAGGGGAAGGTGACTTAAAATGATCCCCTTAAGGGAAAAAGTTGTGTAAAATAACATAACTGTTTAAATAAAACTTTGGCCCTTTGGTAGTATGTGTTACACTATATTTTGCATTATAAACATATTTTAATAATATGTTAAACCCAAATTGAGTAATAAAAAAAAAGGTTTTTTAAAAAGTGTCCAAAGGATCAATTTACCCTCACCAAATGCAAAATGATCTTTCATTTAAAAATAATTGTAAATTGTTTTTTATTGTCAAAATAAATGATATAAAAGTAATTACCACAATACATAAGTGTAATTCACGTCTAAAAAGATACTCCATTAAGTAAACCAAGTCATATTTCTGTACATGAAAGATTGTATATCTAAATAAATATGAAAATTAGTGCGTACCTTATAACAAATGTTACAAAACTCAATTTTTCAATGATTTTTTTTTGTCGGACGCGTAATACTACGATCGCGTGAATACCGCCATTGCTTCTTCTTCACTTATCACAACTATTTCGTGTGTTACCCTGTAGATAGCGCTACCGGTCTGGAAGAAAACATATGTGGATCGTTTTGTTCGTTAGGATCTGATATCACTTAAACACTTTTGGCTATTGACAATAAGAAGGTAGGTAGTATTAATTTTTAAATATGTCAGGTTTGTTTCTTTCAATGGGTAACAAACCTGACAAATCATTTTTTTTCTACCATGTGTAAAATATTTAGGCTTATGATAAAATAGCTCAAATATACTCCCACAGATAACACTTTTGGCTATTGAGAATAAGAAGGTAAATATTATTATTATTTAAACATGTCAGACCTGTTACTTTTTAGGAGTGACAGACCTGACAGGTACCAGACCTAACAAATTAGTATTATTTATTTATTTTTATCTGTCCTTTGCATACAATAGAATAGATAGATATTTTTATGGAAGATAAATCTTTAAAGTCTATTTTAATGCATTAAACTATTTTTAATGTAACGAAATTAATACAGATTAAGGAGGTTCACAGCTATTTATTCCTTATAGAAAACGGTGAACATAGCGAGATGCATAACATGTACACCATAATTTATACATCTTATACAAGAACACAAAAAAGAATTCGAACATATTGCGGTCAACGCTTGTCAATAATTTTATGCATATTTTAATAATTCTATAAATATTTCAAAAATAACGAAACATATATGCATTCCTGAGACGAACTACAAGATGTTTCAGATACACCGTGAAAACAAATACTCCTAATCTAAGAAAATATTATATTACCACAAATGAAAAAAAACAATAAACTCTTCGGAATTACCCATGATTTCGAAAAGCGTTCGTTATCTTTAAAAACTTCAAAAGGTGATATATTTTCGAGATTTAAAGAAGCATTTTCAAAAACAAAGTTTTCTTTGCTGCTACTGATTTTTGGAAACGTTTTCGAGTGGTTTTTTTGGTATATTTATAAATTTTCTCAACCTAGAATACAGATACTTCGAATGCTGTCAATTCTCAAGCAGACATTTTCATGTTTAACATATTTCACAGGCAAACATGATAAAGTAACAGTATTAACAATTACATTAAAATTAATGTAATTTTGTTACTTTTGCAGGTATAAATTTAGTTACCCTGCTGAAAATGTTTAATTGAGAGATTGGTAGCATTTTTAAAAACCTTATTTCGGTTTGAAAAATCTGATTAATATACAACAAAACTACTCGGAAACGTTTCCTAAAAGCAGAGGCAGTGAAAGAGACTTTGTTTCTATAAATGCTTCTTTAAATCTCAAAAACATATTGGTTTATGAGGTTTCTAAAAATAAAGAACGCTTTTTGGAATCGTGGGTAACTCGGAAGAGGATAATGCTTATTTTCGTCGGTGATTATGTAGTTTACGCAGATTAAGAAACATTCGTCTTTTTTACACTGTAGAAAATAATGTGAGTAGTGTTTATTAGTACGTTTACAAGGACACACGCAAATTTGTATGCAATAGTGCAACATTTGTGCGTTTCAAAAGTGTTATACTGACTGCAAATCTTTATGCACTTTCCAGAACACTTTATAGAATACTTATTTTGTCAGCTTTTTTAGAACACTTTGAAGCGCACTTTTTGGAGCAGTTTTTAGAATACTTCTGAGAACATTCTTTTGTTCAGCACATTTTCTAGCGCACTTTTTGAAAGAGATCATTTCAGAAGTGTGCCCAAATGTTCTCCCAATCCGTTCTCAAATGTGTTCCCAAGTTTAGATTTAACAGATATCCTTAGCAGAACACTTTCGGTACACTTTCAGAACACATTCTTTATAGATGAGCATATTCGGAACACATTAAGGGAATACATTCAGTACACATTAAGGTAACTGGAACACTTTTTTTGAATCAAACTGTTCCAAATGTGTTGCCAATGTGTGCTGGGAATTTGCAGTGTACTGTTTCACTCAGGAAAAAACTGGTTTATGCGTTTGATTTTCACTGCAATATTTTACGTATAGAAAATACCCTTTTGCCACACACAGGAATTCGTTACATTCCGTTTATTGATGAAAAATATAGTAACAGTATTCTCGGAATGAAGGGGAGAGTTACATAATCTTTGCATAAAGCATTAGTTCTATTTCCTGCTTAAATATAGTTTTTTCAATTTTAAGAAAAAATTAAGTATTCGTATTACTTTTCGTAATTAACTTTATTGAATGCATCTTAATTTCTATTGAAGCAGCAAATTTTACAAAAAGGAAAAATACTGTTTCACCCAGAACGAAATTGGTTTATGTGTTTGATGTTCACTACAATATTTTGTGTATAGAAAATACCGTTTCGCCACAAACAGGAATTCGTTACATTCCGTTTATAGATGGTAAATATAGTAACAGTATCCTCGGAATGTTGGGGAGAGTTTTCTAAACTTTACATAAAGCATGAATTTTCTTTCCTGTTTAAAAAGAGAATATTGTTTATCAATTTTAAGAAAAAAATAAGTATTCGTAATACTTTTCGTAATTAACTTTATTGAATGCATTTTAATTTCTACTGAAGCCGAAAATTTTACAAAAAAGAAAATGTGTATCAGTATTACAAAGAACTGCTAATTACTCATTTACAAAAATCAATAAAGATAATTATATGAAATATATTAATTACTGAAAATATATTTTAAAACAGTTTTAGATAAATTTGAACATGTTTATTGTAAATTATAACTCTTCTTTTGTAGAAGTAGACATAAATTCATAAAAAGAGGAAATAAGATTTTTTAAAAATATTTTTAATGTAGCGTTGATTAAGTAGTTCATAATTAAACTATCCATCTACTGTATAACAACGCGCAGCTCATTGTTCATTTAGTTTTCTAATTAAATTTGCATTATTCCTCCATCATTTTTAAGTTATCACACATTTATTATAACAAGTTCATAGCAATTTACATTTTATTGATAATAAACTCTTTAACTTTTGAAAAAACTCATTTATTTAATTAAAGTACAAAAAATCTCTTTATTGATCGCATATTTTTAGAAGAACGTGATCTTGATGAACGTGATAATTTAAGCAAGCATCTCCGTAATTTATAAAAACCTGCAATCATTAATCAGGTAGGAAAAAAGATAATGAAAATATAAAAATGAAGATCCATAATTAACGAATTTAAAATCACTATCACATTAATGTTATTTTTTTAATAACTACTCATTATCCATTTTTTAAAGGTGATACTTTCTTGCCGTCGCTTATAAAATAAATTAACACATATTTTAAACCATCATTAAATATGGAAAATACCTAATGTTTCCTTTTACGTTAATTAAATTTTAAAAAACATATTAATATTAGTTTTAATTACAAAAACTGGATGGTGTTTGATTTCTTACCTAAAAAAGGAAATGTTTTAATTCCATTGGATGTTATAAATTCGTTGCAAAAAAATTTCAACTAGTAAATAAAATATATTTTAATAACATTTTAAAAAGTAGATATAATTTATCATACTTGATGCCGTAAATTTTAAGGACACAAATTTATTAAATTTATTCAGTTCTTTATTACAGTACATTAATATTCGTTTTAATATTCGTTACGTTCGTACATTAATATTCGTTATTGCGCTATGATAATTTTATGGACAAACATAAATGCTAATAACACTGTCTTAACAACCCCCGCTAGTAACTAATGTTAAACCAATTCCAGCGTTCCATTCAAATTTCTTGTTTGCATTTTAATATTTTTAAAGTATTTTATTTCATAGGATATCTGTAATCGATCTGTAACCGCGTATTTTTCTACTTTTCATTTTTACTTCCATTTTGTTTCTATGCGACTACTTTCAGGAAAGTTATTTTTAAAAAAAATTGCAAAAAAATTAGGAAAAGTAACAAAGTATCCGGTTAGAGATCGACTTGTGATATCCTATGAAAAATAAATCGTTTAAAATTGTTCAAATGCAAACGAGAAATTTGAAACGAACGCTTCCATAGCTATTATCATATCATATATTCTAATACGAACAAATCTTGTATATTCTAATCTGAACAAATCTTGTGTGTGTGGTTATCTATCTATCTATCTATCTATCTATCTATCCATCTATATATATATATATATATATATATATATATATATACAAATTCTATCTTAAAAACGGCTCTAACGATTTTGACAAAATTTTGTATCCTACCGTTTTGGGGCACCAAAAAACCATTGGTCTAGGTCACATATTCGAGAAAATTCGATTAGTGGGTCATTTTGGGTCATGGTCAAGCTAATTGTATCTAAAAAACGGTTCAAACGATTTTGACTAAATTTTGTATAAGATCATTTTCGGGCACGAGAAGACTAATGGGCTGGGTCACATGTTTGAGAACTTTCGATTAGTGGGTCATTTTTGGGTCAACGCGGGTCAAGTTAATTTTATCTAAAAAACGGCTCTAACGATTTCGATTAAATTTTATATCCTAGGAGTTTCGGGCACGAGAAAATCATTGTACTTGGTCACATGTCCGAGAGAATTCGACTAGTGTGTCATTTTTGGGTCATTGTGGGTCAAGCTAATTTATCTTAAAAACAGCTCAGACTATTTACACTAAATTTTGAATCCTACGGTTTTCGGGCACGAGAAGACTGTTGGGCTAAATCACATACTCGAGAAAATCCAACTAGTGGGTCATTTTGGTCATGGGTCATTATGGGTCAAGCTATTTTTATCTTAAAAACGGCTCAGAGGATTTGAATTAAATTTAGTATCTTACAGTTTTGGGGCACGTGAAAATGATTTGGCTAGGTCATATGCTCGAGAAAATTCGTTTAGTGGGTCATTTTTGGGTCACTGTGGGTCAAGCTAACTTTATCTAGAAAACGGCACAGATTATTTTGACTATATCCTATGGGTTTCGGGCACAAGAAGACAGGTCAAATTTTCGAGAAAATTTTATTAGTGGGTCATTTTGGTCATTGATCATGATATTTGAACTGAAAACTAATTTTGACCAAGTATAGTTCGGTCTTCCCTGCTCGTATAAGAAATATAACTTAAAAAAAAATTAAGTAACATGCTTTTAATACAAAATTTAATGTGATTTTAAACATAAGCGAAAAAGTGGATTGTCCTATGATCTGTCTTTGATGAGGTACGGCCTTGAAAATACTTGAATATACATTGTCATCAACAACGAATTTGTGTGCAAAATTTGAGCAAAATTGGTTCGCTATATATGTGACTTCAATCATAAGCATTCTTTGTTATAGGGTTTTTGGCATAATTCTCTTTTAAGGAAATGAGATGTGCACCAAATAATATCAACAATCACGAAAGTGAAAATTCACCTAATGAAAAATTGCTTAATATTATATCGCTTATTTCTGTTATATAATTTGTATTATATTATTGTTTGACTTATAAAAATTAAACAAACTGCCTCTCAATGCATGTATTAAACGGTGTAAATAAAAAAACGATTATTTGAGCAATTGATACATTGGTAGTTATTTCATTAACACCTTGAAGGGCACCGGTATATTATATATACTACTTCATTTTAATCCCCAAATGCCACAATGATACCAGAATTATAGAATAAAATTTGTAATTTATAAGGTACATGAAAAAAAGCTTTTACTTAATTTAAAATAAATTTGTTCTTGAATCTTGGTGTCAATCAATCATTTCATTATTTTTGCTCCAAGAGTACTTTGCCCCTGAAGGGGTTAAGATATAACAATATAATGAAGTTTTTAAAATATAAATAAATGCAGATTTCAATGGCGAAATCTTCGACGGTTAGTCTTTCTATGCTTCTGAGCTCTCTTTAGAAGGATTCTTAACGCTCTCAGTGCCATCTATCGGTACTATTTTTAACTAAATTTTGAGATTTACTTATAAGATTCTTACGATGTTTTTAATAAACATACAACTGGTTTCATGTTTCTATGACCGTTTCCGAGTTATTGATTTTTTAAATTTAGGAGTCCTTTGTGAAACACTCTGTCTATATATATATATATATATATTACCACTTAATTTTGTTGCAAAGGATTGTTGAAAATAAACTATAAGTTGCTATTAGACACATGGAGAGTCAACCTGTTTCCTTTATCTGAAGGGAATGTTTTAATAGCTATATGGCTTATAATGATTAATCGTTTATAAGTAATAGATTTTTTTTAAAAGCTTTAAAAATGAGCAAAATTAAGATACAATTCGGAATTTAAAAGTGTTAAACAGTTTTTAAACAGTTTTTAAACTTGTGTTATTTCATATTTATTAACACGTATTAGGTTCTTTTATACAAAAATGCTTCTAGTTTAAATTATATTTTTCATAACTTGGCGTAATTGTATTATATGAATGTAATGGATAGGATTTTAAAATATATTTTAATGAATATTGGAAAATAAAGCTTTTTTTGTTAGATGATGTCATAAACGTAAAACGTATTTCCGTATAATGAGTAGTGTAATTTTTTTTCAACTCGTCTAAATCAAATAAAAATGTTTAATTCTACCTTTATCACTTTTTTTAAAAAAAGGAAATCTATTTTATCAGCAGATCTGTTTCTTTTAACTTATAAAAAATATTATTTTCTTCTAAACACTTTCTTTAAGTAATTCTTTTAAAATCTGGATGATTTTTATTATGTTAGAAAAACTAAAGTGCTGTGAGAAAGCCTTAAATCAACACAGATTTCCAAGAAATCTGAAAGAAATACTTCAAAACGGATAATAAAGTATTTTAAGAAGTCTTCCACAGACTTATTTAAAAATCATATCAACGAAGATTATCTGTTAGCATTATAGTCTCAAAATCTCTTAGAAAGAAGAATTCTATTGATATGTGTTAAAAATTACTCCCAACATTTCTTAAGTGTTTATACGTAGTTTTTGATTTTACCTAAAAAGTTCTTAAACTGAAAATAGATGGATTGTGCATAATTTAAAATATATCATTATATAAAATGTATATTATAAAATGCAATTTATTATTTTAAAATATAATACTGGCTAAGGGTTCAATATAAATCAGTTTTTTTCAATTTTTGAAAACGTCATTGATCTTAGAAATTGTCCTTTTATACACAGTGATCTAAAATATATTGATCGTTTGTAAAATTCAATAAACGGTGTTATCTATCGAAGTTATTGTTGCAGCAGATTAATAAGTGAATTCCAGAATGTTTTTGTTTTAGTTTCAAAGACAGAGGGCGCTGCGCTGTCTCAAAGAACGGTTAAACAAACGCATAAAAGGACTCACTCAGATTTTAACTTATATTTGCTTAAGGTTGCTCGTCAGTGAATTCCCCTATTCACCTCGCTAAAGTTAATCCTATGGGCACAGGATGCATTCGTATATTTAAAATATCTCCTCGAGAAATTAATATTTTTGATTTTTGTTTTCCGTGTACAGTTTTTAAAGCATGTCCTTTTTTTCTTAGTTATTAAAATATTTTTAAAATATGTGCTTAATTTATAATTTTATGTGTTAAAATCTTAGCAAAACAGAATAAGATTTTATCATTTCACATAAAATTGTGCATACGTTTTAGAAAAATTTTGGCAACTAAGAAAACAGAGACATCCTTTAAGAAGTGTACACATAAAACAGAAGTAAAAAATAGTAATTTTCTGAGAAGATATTTGAAATATACGAATGCATCCTACGCCCATAGGATTGATATTAGCGAGGAGAATCGGGAAGTTCGCTGACGAACAGCCTTAAGCTTTTGAAACGTAAAAAAAAAATGAAATAGTTTGCGTTTTGACAGTACGGTGCCGTATACGGTAATATTTGGTACTAAAACAAGGTAGCCTAGTAAAGAAATCCCAGACTACACTATCATTCTCTGTAAGAATAATTTTAATAGCTGCCATTGCTTTCTTGTTACTCTTCTTTTAAAACGTTAAGTCCGTTTTAGGAGATATGTATTAACTTCCGATACCTTCCCATTTCTACGATATCAAAGTCAACACAATTTGATTTAAAATCATTCTGAACGGCATTTCAAACGTTCGGCCACCCGCCTTTTTTTTCAGAGATAAATTGTTACAATAAGTTTCATTACATAACTTTGTTTATATTATATTTATAAATTATATACTATTCTAAACTATGTGTATAATAATTCTAAACTGTAATTGTTATTAGTTTTTCTCAATTAATTTGTAAAAAAATTATGCTATTTGAAAATCAATGACGGGAGGTAAATATTTTTTACTGGCGACTGTAATTTTTTGCTGAGTACCAGTTTTTATCGAATTTGTAAAAGCCTGTTTGTAACCATTGTTGCAACTCTCATACGCTTAAACTTACAAAGTCATATCTTGCCCGCGTGAAATCCTTACCGAGCTTGGCGATACTTGAGAAAATATCGCCAGATTTAGCAACCAAAAATAAATCGGCATAAATGAAACCAGATAGGATATAAGATATAACTAACTACTAATAGCGAAATTTTCACTCAAATCCTTATTGGTGTAAACTGGAATTGAACCTCTTAAAATCATTTTCCATGCATTATAGCTTCGTGCGTTTGCGTAAAATTAGCCGAATTTTAAAAAACAAGGAATAGGGAAGGTACCTGACATTTTACATATCAAAAGTAAGTATTGATTTCTATTTTGAAATTGGCATTTATTACAAAACAAACATTATGAAAATTGTTTAATATTGCAAAGATTTTAAAATAATGAAATTAAATATTTGTAACTGCTTAAAAACACAGAAGAAAGAAATTAAACATGTATTTTATAGTATATCCCTTTATCTCATCCCTCCTTTCAGGTAGTATATTTTGTATATGGCTTAACAAGTTAAACATTCTCCTTTTCAGGCTTAATTTAATTAGTGGTTTGTAAATACAAGATGCATGGTATTATGGTAAAAATCATTATTTTTATTTTACAAATTTAATAATTTGCAAAATCTATTACGACATAAAATTCAATATTCACTTTTAACCTGTAAAAATGAGTCTTTTTCCGATTTTTTCGTTTATAACCCTGTAATTGTAAAATTTTTAACGTATGTAAATGCGTTTGTAGGTACTCCACCTAGTGTGGAAAAATTGGGTTGTTCAGAAAGTTCCTTCCGTTTGGGAAAGTTGGTTTGCACTGGAAAATTTTGCCAGTCAATTATTAGAGATAAGATTTCGGAATTAATCTACTATAATAATTAAATGACAGAATTTTCCGGTGCAAACCAACTTTCCGAACAACCCAATAAATAATAATATCTACTTTAAGGCAAAACAAAATGTTGTAACCCCTACACATGAAGTTACACTCATGCCTCCTCTCCCTTAAATACAAATATGAAGATATGCTATGTTTTAAATGTTTTAATGGTATCTTATTAAATAGATATGCAGATGATTAAATTTTTAGATTTACATAATCACACTCTTTCTTTCTTTATTTTTTTAATTTTATTTATTTTATTTTTTCTTTTTAATGAAGACAAAATAAATATGACACTTTCATCAGCATTTTTTAAGAATATGCTATTTGTTTATAGCTATTCCTTTAAGCCCCCATTACAAAGGAGAAAATACATGACGTTTCTCACAATATGATTCACAGGGCATGAAATAAATATTAAGACTGCATCACATGGGTAAGCAATTTTTTTTAAATGCCTCTTTAAATTTATAATGAAAATAACTTTAGCGGATTCAAAACAGAATATAAATTATTCCTTTTCATTGCAAATATTTTGAGAATTGTTTAAAACGGAATATTTATCAATCGCTTTGTAACACTACATTTCACGTTAATAAATCTTCTTGTACAGTATTCTAGACGTTTACGAAATAAATAATACATGTAAAGCATTGTTTAACGTGTGAAATATTATGCTCTAAATTCTCTTCGCTTATTTTCTTTAGATAAACTAAATTATTCAAAACTGCTGCTATAATAAACTATTAAACTTCGTTCATTTCTTATAAAAGCTCTTATTTTAGAAAAATTCCCCATCAGCTTTGTAGGTACGCGAAGAAAACATAAATAAAAATAATCAGATAAAAACGAACTCTTTCCGTAAAGTATGCGATATCAGCGATTTTTCTTTATCGCTAATCTATGTACTTAACTAAGGAAAATATTAGTTTCGGTAATTTTTCTATTCTGAATTGCTGAATAGGTATTTTAAAAGAAAGTAGATTCATAAATTAAAAATGTTCTAACAAAATGTCAAACTAACGAAATATTGTGAATGATACAAAATTGTATGAGGATTCCTTCAGCAAGAAAATTAAAGCGACTTTAGAAACTGTCAATCTAAACAATTTACACTTTAATGGAATGTTGCAATAGCGATTGATCCAAAAAATGTAGGTAAATTAATTATTTATTAATAGATCATTTACTAAACGTATTTTTCCATATTAAAAAATCTCTTCGTATACTATTCGTGACGATTACGAAAGTAATACAAAGATACACAAAGGTTTGTTTTAAATATGAAAAAAACAAGATAAAAAATTATCTTTGCTTATTTTCTTTGTATAAGCGATATTATTGAAAATTTTTACCATAAAAAGATGTTTATATTTGTTCACTTCCTATATAAGCTTTCATTTTAGACAATTGCTCCATAAGCTATGTAGATAAGCGAAGGAATCTCAAGTGAAGATAATGAGATCAAAACGAATAGTTTTTGAAAATAATGCCATTTCGGCATTTTTTTTTTAAACGACTTAACTAACGAAAATATAAGATTCGGTAATTTTTCTCAGCGGAATTGATGATTGTGTGTTTTTGAAAGAAAGTAGAATCATAAATTCTAACAAAATGTCGAACTAACGATGTATTGTTTATAACACGAAATTTTATGAGGATTTATAAGGAGTAAGAAAATTAAAATGTGGTTAGAAACGGTCAATCTAAACAATTTACATTTTAATCGAACGTTGCGATAACGATTTATTGAAAAAATGATGGAAAATTAATTTTTAAGAATATTTGCCGATCACTTTGTAAAAGAATGTTTTCATATTAATCTGTTTTTATATGATTCGTGACGTTTACGAAAGTAATAAACAAATATGTAAAGTTTCGTTTAAAATATGAAACAAAAGCTCAAAATTATCTTCGCGTATTTTCTTTACATAATCAATATTAATCAAAGCTTTTATCGTAAAGGGCTGTTAAACTTTCTTCAATTCCTGTATAAGATTTTATTTTAGACAACGTCTCCATAAGCTCAGTAGATAAGCGAAGGAAACTGAAGTAAAGATAATGAGATCAAACCGAATAGTTTTTGAAAATAATGCAATTTCGGTATTTCTTTTTAGCTACATAACTAAGGAAAATATATGATTCAGTTCGAAAAAATGATGGAAAATTATTTTTTAAGGATATTTGTCGATCACTTAATGCAATTTTTCATATTAATAAATTTGATTTTATATGATTCGTGACGTATAAACAAGTGAATAAACAAGTACGTAAAGTTTGGTTTAAAATATGAAAAAAAAAAAACTCAAAATGATCTTTGCTTATTTTCTTTGCATAAGCAATATTATTCAAAGCTTTTACCGTAAAAGGCTGTTAAACTTTGTTCACTTCCTATATAAGATTTTATTTTAGACAATTTCTCGATAGGATGTGTAGATAAGCGACGGAAACTCTAGTAAAGATATGAGATCAAACCTAATAGTTTTCGAAAATAATGCAATTTCGGAATTTCTTTTAACTACTTAATTAAGGAAAATATAAGATTCAGTAATGTTTCTCTTCAGAATTGCTGAATGTGAGTTTTTGAAAGAAAGTAGATTCATAAATTAAAAACGTTCTAACAGAAAATCAAACTAACGATACATTCTAAATGACACACAACTCTATGATGATTATTTTCCAATTTCTCTAGTAAGAAATTTAAAATGAGTTTTGAAACGGTCAATCTAAACAATTTCCATTTTCATGGAACGTTGCGATAGCAATTGATAGAAAAAATGATGGAAAATTAATTTTTAAGGATATTTGTTGATCACTTGCATTTTTTCATATGCATATTTTTTCATAAATGCATTTTTTCTTATTAATAAATCTGTTTTATATGATTCGTGACGATTACGAAAGTAATAAACAAATACGTAAAGTTTCGTTTAGAATATAAAAAAAGCCCAAAATTATATTCGCTTATTTTCTTTGCCCAAGCAATATTATTCAAAGCTTTTACCGTAAAAGGCTGTTTGACTTTGTTCACTTCCTATATAGGATTTTATTTTAGACAACTTCTCCATAAGCTGCGTAGATAAGCGAAGGAAATTCAAGTAAAGATAATGAGATCAAACCGAATAGTTTTCGAAATTAATGCAATTTCGGCATTTCTTTTAACTACTTAAAGGAAAATATAACATTCAATATTTTTTCTCTTCAGAATTGCTAAATGTGAGTTTTTGAAAGAATAAATTAAAAACGTTCTAACAGAATGTCAAACTAACGATACGTTATAAATGACACACAACGCTATGATGATTATTATCCAATTTCTCAAGTAAGTCAATCTAAACAATTTATAGTTTAATGGAAAGTTGTGGTAATGATTGATCAAACTAATTATGGAAATTAAATTTTTTAAAGGATATTTATCGATCACTTTGTAAAAGATTTTTTACATATTAATCAGTTTTTATATGATTCGTGCTGATTACGAAAGTAATAAACAAATACTTAAAGTTTCGTTTAAAATATGAAAACAAAGCTCAAAATTATCTTCGCTTACTTTCTTTGCATAAGCAATATTATTCAAAGTTTTTACCATAAAAGGCTGTTTGACTTTATTGAATTCCTATATAAGATTTTATTTTAGACAACGTCTCCATAAGCTGTGTCGATAAACAAAGGAAACTCAAGTAAAGATAATGAGATCAAACCGAATAGTTTTCGAAAATAATGCAATTTCGGTATTTTTTAACTACTTAACTAAAGAAAATATAAGATTCAGTAATTTTCTCTTCGAAATTGCTGAAAGTGAGTTTTTGTAAGAAAGTAGATTCATAAATTAAAAACGTTCTAATCCTAATGTCAAACTAACGATACGTTCTAAATGACACATAACTCTATGATGATTATTTTCCAATTTTTCGAGTGCCCCACCAGTGGCTGAGAGGTTGTGCTTTCGAAGCTGGTAGACGGGAGGTGCTGGGTTCGATACCAATCGCGCCCGTCGGCCTAATCGTTCGGAGTTTTCGTGGTTTTCTTCGAGCCGTGGATTTATCCATGCGTAAATACGGATTAGGTTCCCTTAGAAAGACCCCCACGAAGGGCACTCCCCCCGGGCCTATATCCCTAGTGTAGATAATTGGCCGTCAATAATCAACCCAACCCAACCCAATTTTTCGAGTAAGAGAATTAAAATGAGTTTCGAAACGCTCAATCTAAACAATTTACATTTTAATGGAACGTTGCGATAGCGATTAATCGAAAAAAATGATGGAAAATATATATATTTTTTAATATTTATCGATCGCTTCGTAAACGCATTTTTTGATATCAATAAATCTGTTTTTATACGATTCCTGACGATTACGAAAGTAATAAATAATACGTAAAGTTTCGTTTGAATTATGAAAAACAAGCTCAAAATTATCTTCGCATATTCTTTGCATAAACAATATTACTCAAAGCCTATACCATAAAAGACTGTTTGACTTTGCTCAAATTCCTATATAAAAATTTATTTTAGACAACATCTCCATAAGCTGTGGGGAAAAGCAAAGAAACACGAGTAAAGATAATGAGATGAAGACGAATAGTTTTAGAAAAAAATGCAATATCAGCATTTTTTTTTAACTACTTAACTAAGGAAAATATAAGGTTTCGTAATTTTTCACTTCTGAATTGCTGAATATGAATTTTTGATTTAAAGTAGATTCATAAATTAAAACTGTTTAACACACTGTCAAACTAGAAGCACGAAAATTAAAACGAGTTTTGAAACAGGTGATCTAAACTATTCAGACTTTAAGAAAGCGTTGCGATGGTGATTGATAGAAAAAACGTAGGAAAATGTCATATTTTTAAGGATATTTATTGATCGTTTAGTAAGCGCATTTTTCATATTAATAAATCTGTTCGTATACTATTCGTGATGATTACGAAAGTAATAACGAAATACGCTAACTTTTGTTTAAAGTATGAAAAAACAAGCTCAAAATTATGTTCACTTATTTTCTTTATTTCCTCTTTATTTTCTCGATATTTGTCAAAACTTTTACCATAAACGAATGTTTGGATTTGTTCAACTTGTTGTATAAGATTTCATATTAGACAACTTCTCCATAAACTGTGGAGATAATCGAAGGAAACGCAAGTAAAGATAATGAGATGAAAACGAATAGTTTTCGAAAATAAGGCAATATCAACATTTTATTTAACTACTTAACTAACGAAAATATAAGGTTTGACAACTTTTCTTTACTGAACCGCTGAATATATTTCTTCAAAATGTAGATTCATAAATTAAAAAAAAATATGCTAATTAAATACCAAGCTAAATATACAGGGGGTGGACAAAATAATACGAACACTCATGAAAAATGGTGAAAAGAGCAATATGTAGAAAAATACATGAGGAATTAACTTGAAGCTGCAGGTGTGTAAACAGTATAGTATAAATTACATATTTCTGTGAAGATTTTTTTCTCGAAACCCCATAGGGGACTGTCAACAAATTGAAAAACAACGAATATCTTTTGGATAACCCTGTAAAAACTAATGTAGCAAAAGCGTTCAAACTCGAGATTATTAATAAGTGGCTTATTGTAATATACTGTGTTCATTTTTATGACGATAGCATGTATACTCGTAGAGAAATTAAGGTTTTTATAAAAACAGTCCCAAATATTTCGCATCGTTTTTTGCTTATAATTTGCAGAGTTTTTAACATAAAAAAACTAGTCGTTGGGGGCCACCGTAATACTTACCCATCATGGATATGCATAATGTAAAATATTAAAATAAAAATGTGTAAACTACTTATGCATTGCAATTCAAATAAAAGCGTGGCTTGATGACGTCACAAACTTTAAAGGCTCGATTACTGAATTGCTTGAAAGAAACATCCTTATAACTCCAAAAATAATAATCCTATTAACTAGCGGTTTATTGCATCTGATTAAGCGTCAAATTTCCAATTAAAATATATCTTTGAAGTGAAATTTGGATGAAATACAGGGTCATGAAAAATCGAAGAGTGTGGAAAATAGGATTCCAAATATCTCGGCAACTAATTATCCGATCGACTTCATGCTTTATGCAAAATTTATGTTTTTTTATTGTCTTTTATATTCATTTCTTAAAATAAACAATTTCGAAAATTTTTATATACCTTTCATCAGAACGAATATTTCGAGAGTCCGAAAAAAAATGTTCCGGTTAATCGAGGTTATTGAAATGAAATAGGCTTCTTCCCATTATTACATACTAAGTACATACCAAATTGCAAGTCTCTATCTCAATTTTTTCGGGAGATAGAGCGTTTACAGACACACAGACACACAGACGGACGGCAAAATTTTTTTTCTAAAAATATGTTTTTCGGAATCTCCAGTGTCTGAAACGTGTAAATCCGTCAAAAAAATTTTTTCGATTTTCAAAACGATTACAAGACTTACCCTATACTACGTATGATGGGTAAGTAAAAAGTTCTTTTCAGAAAATTTGAAAAACAGCATTGTACATAATACTCTGCAATCAGAATTAAAAAATAATAAAAATTGGATGAAAAATGAGCAGGTTTACTAAAAAATGTTTCACTGCGCATGCGCGAATGCAATCAAAATATAATATGCATAATGTATTAGCTAAGTATATAGAGCAACTTTTGTGAAAGTCTCAAAATCATAGCTTGAAAATTCTGTAAATTATCGTCGATAGAATAAGCTCGAAATCCGTTGTTCCGAAAAGGAGGCAAAAATATGAGGGGTTGTATCCAAATATAGTAGTACGTGCAATATTGTGTACGCTATCTTGGCACTAATCAACAGATATTTGATACAACCCCTCATCATTTTGCCTGTTTTGGGGAACAACGGATTTCGAGCTTATTCTATCGACGATAATTTACAGAATTTTCAAGCTATGATTTTGAGACTTTCACAAAAGTTGCTCTATATACTTAGCTAATACATTATGCATATTATAATTTGATTGCATTCGCGCATGCGCAGTGAAACATTTTTTAGTAAACCTGCTCATTTTTCATCCAATTTTTATTATTTTTTAATTCTGATTGCAGAGTATTATGTACAATGTTGTTTTTCAAATTTTGTGAAAAGAACTTTTTTTTATATTAAAAACTCTGCAAATTATAAGCAAAAAAACTAGGCGAAATTTGGGACTGTTTTTTATAAAAAGCTTAATTTCTCTACGAGTATACATGCTATCCTCATAAAAATGAACACAGTATATTACAATAAGCCACTTATTTATAATCTCGAGTTTGAACGCTTTTGCTACATTAGTTTTTACAGGGTTATCCAAAAGATATTCGTTGTTTTTCAATTTGTTGACAGTCCCCTATGGGGTTTCGGGAAAAAAATCTTCACGGAAATATGTAACTTATACTATACTGTTTACACACCTGCAGCTTGAGGTTAATTCCTCATGTATGTTTCTAGATATTGCTCTTTTTACCATTTTTCATGAGTGTTCGTATTATTTTGTCCACCCCCTGTATGTTAAAAATGATAATAGGTTGCTCACATATTTATTCTGGAAAAAAATATAACAGAATCAAAAGTGTCAATGAAAATTTTCAAAATTCAAAGGGAAGTTTTTAAATCGACCATTTGAAATAATTCGTGAAAAGACATTAAATTTAAAAATTGTTAATACTAGAAATTTCTATTTAGTTTTCTAATATCAATAATGCCATTCCTTACGCATCCTTTGTATTATTTCAAGTGTAACTAAACGTTTCATCCTCGCAGAATTTTCCACGTATGGTACAAGATTTTTAGATTGACTGAAAAACTGAAATTAATTTATCCTTTTCATTAATCTTTTAGTATTTTGGAACAATGTACTATACTTTTTTTAATGTTATCTTATTTTATAACTAAATAAATATGTTTTAGCTTTACACATTCATATTTTTTGATTAAAAAACTTCTCTCATTTCATTATAAAACATTTATTTTTTAGTTTGTTGATAAAATGAATATATCAGTATTCTTATTCCAAAAAGAGGAAAATATTCTTAGTGTTTTAAAACAAACCGCACAAAACAATTCTTATAATTACTCTGGTTATCATACTAAAAATATGTGAAGTGTTCACGATGCGATTTATCTTAAAATACTAAACGCATTCTCTTATAAATTGTGCGCAGGATTCTTCTGTAACTATTTAATATTTTTAAAAGAAATCGTCACTGATGTATATTTTATATCAATATGTTAAAATTGAAACTAAATTTGTTCATTATTCCAGCTACAATGCAAAATAAAACTCCAAAACATATGGAATATTTTAAGTTTTATGTTAAAAGTAGAAATTTGGAGAGTTCAGTACTTAGATATAAATATAATCTACAAATTCGTGATTTCATATAAAAATATTAAGTAGATCATGATATACCTTGCGTGCAATTTAAAAAAGAAACGTTTTCACATTTTGATATAAACAACTTTAAAGTGTCTTTTTAACCCTGTGTAGGTCGCATGCGTATCTCTGTGGTAAAAGCTGTCATTTTCCTCTTCTAAGTACTGAACCAAGAACATTCAGAACCTGGGACTCCCTCTACCTTCTTGTCACGGTATCAATTTTGCACCCGTAACAGTTACTCACGAACCAGCTAATGAATTCGAAATTTACAAGACGAAAATGGTGGCTTGTATCACAAAGATACACATGCGACTGATGCAGTATTCTTCACTGCTTACATAGAGAACACCTGAAAAAATTTCATAATTAGCGTAATTGAGTTTTATTGAGAGGTTTGTTTCAAAATGCTCAGAAGCTATTGCTCTTTTATGCGTATTTTTCTCCAAAAAAAAAAAAAAAAAAAAAAAAAATGAATTTTTTAAAGATGTAACAGTTGCATATGAATGCGATTATTTCAGTATTATTCATTGCTTATATAGAGAACATCTCAAATATTTTCATAACTAGTGTAACTAATGCAGTTTATTCAGTGTTTTGTTTTAAAATGGTCAGAAGCTATTGCTCCTTTATGCGTGTTTTTCTCAAAAAATCTAATTTTTTGAAGATTTAACAGTTGTATATGCATGCGATTATTTCAGTATTATTCATTGCTTATATAGAGAACATCTCAAAGATTTTCATAACTAGTGTAACTAATGGAGTTTATTCAGTATTTTGTTTTAAAATACTCAAAAGCTATTGCTCTTTTATGCATGTTTTTCTCAAAAAATCTAATTTTTTGAAGATTTAACAGTTGTATATGAACGCGATTATTTCAGTATTAATCACTGCTTACACAGAGAACACCTGAAAAATTTTCATAACTAGCGTAATTAATGGAGTTTTATTGAGCGGTTTATTTTAAAATGCTCAGACGATATTGTTCTTTTATGCGTATTTTTTCTCGAAAATTCGAATTTTTTGACGATTTATCAGTTGTATACGCCCTTTAACTTAGTACATAAACATTTCTTTTTTGAAAGAAAGCAAATTCATAAGATAAATATGTGTTAACAACATGTCAAGCTAATTACATGCATTACATTAATCATAAAATACTTTATTATTATTAATAGTATATATATATATTTAAAGGTAAAATAAAAAAAAACACTGTCATAAAAAGTTGTTAAATTTGTATTGTGAAGATTTAATAGTGGGTAATCGAACACTCTCGGGAAAGACTTTTTTAAATTTGTTTTTGGAAAGTTTTTGTTTTCTTTAATTTTCTAAAACAAAACAGTGGAAAAATCTAGAAAGTCTTGTGCTTTAGTTAAGATCCAATGTTGTTTAGGTATTTAGATACTATCATCAGGATTAGAAAAAAAATTACATAAATCATTTTGTTAATAAAACACAAATGTATATATTACATTTTGTTTTTATAAAGTTGTGAGTAAAGTTATACTTATTTAGATGGTATTTTAGAACGCGGTGGAATTTTTCACCAAAATGTTTTTTTAATTTATTTTTTGAAAGTCATTGTTATCTTTAGTTTCTAAAATAAAACAGTGGAAAATTTTAGAAAGTCTTGTGCTTTAGTTGAGATCCAATGTTGTTTAGGTATTTAAATACTATCATCAGGATTAGAAAAAAAAATTACGTAAATCATTTTGTTAATAAAACAGAAATGTAAGGTTATATAATAAAAATTTTTTTTGTTTTGTTATATAAATTAGTATAAAATGGGTTTGAAAGGGTGATACCCTGGCAAGGCTGCCTCTGTTTTTATTTTTTACCGTAATTATTATTATTTTTTATTTAACGTGCATGTTTGTTCATAACTCCCTCTGACGAGCCAAATCCCTCAGTAGTATACTGTGTAGCAAAGAAAAAAAACTTGCAGTATCCTCCCTAAATGATCTTTTTTTTTTTTTTTTTTTTTTTTTTTAAATAGTAACCTGTCCTCAATGTACTGTAAATAAACAATAATGGAAAATTATAAAATGTGTACTAAACTAAAGAAAAATAAGACATCTATAAACGATAAAAATTTAAAATAAATATATACATATTGCCTCGAGAGCAATAAAAGAGAAAAAAAATTTCTCGCTTCCCTATCTAGGAATTTATGTGTATAGTCTGTGATTCCACTTTCGTTGGTGAGAATAATTTATTTATGTGGCGTTTAATAGTCGCTTTATCTGGGAATGCAATTTCCTTTAATAGGTAATTGTTATTCCTAAGCTTCCTTACCACCTCGAATGGTCCCAAGAATTTTGGCTGAAGTACACCTGGTTTACCCACGACTTTTAAGTAGCATTCTTGTCCCGTTTGTAGAAATTTTACTTTTTGGACTGGAGTACTGTCGATGTACTCCGCCATCATTTTTTTTTGGTTTTGTAAGGCTAATTTCTTTATTTCCTCAATATGTTGGACTCTATTTTTAACGTAGGTTTTGACAATTATGTCTTGGTCAGGCAAGTGTATGGAAAAAGGAGTTCTTATTTCTCTACCGAAAAATAGAAGTGCCGGAGAAAATCCCGTAGCTCTGTGCGGCGTACTGTTATAATTAATTTTAAAAAAATCAATCCTGGTATCCCATTCTAAAGAGTTTTTACACATAGCCACAATTGAATTTTTTAATATTTTATTACTGATTTCACAGAGCCCATTACTGCGTGGATTATTCACGGACGTAAAATCTAGGTCTATGTTAAGAGAATCCATGTATTCTTTGAATAAATCAGAGTGAAAATACCGGCCATTATCCAATTTTATGGATCGCGCCAATCCGAAATTACTAAAATAGCGATTCAATACATTTAGAAGTGTTTGTGATTCACAATTGCGAACCGGTACAGCCTCCAAGAATCTTGATGTGGAATCAATAATCATAAATACAAATTTATTTTTGCGTAGCGTCATTGGAAGCAAACCAATTAAATCTATATGCAAAACTGATCCGATTTCTTTATCTTTGATTATTTTTTGTGTGGGAACTTTAATAGTTTGATGTTGTTTAGTCGTGTTACATGGTATACATTTAGTACAATAATTCTTTACATCCCTGTACATCCCGTACCAGTAGAATCTAGCTTTTATTATTTGATAAGTTTTAAAAAATCCGAAATGTGGTTTATGAGCTTCCTGTATTATTTCAGCTTTAAGTTTATCCGGAGCAATTAACAGTTCATTTGTATCAGAGCCTGGCTTTAATATTAATATTTCTTTTTGATTGAGAGTGAATTTTTTTGTGGTTTTGTTTTGTTTGTCAGTTTTAATTTTGTTTATTATTTTATTTAATTTTTCGTCTTCTAATTGTTGTAGTTTAATGTTTTCATCTGATAGAGCTTTGTTTACCGTAAACAATGAATTTTGCAATTTTTCTCTTGAAATTATATTATTAATGTTCCTCGAAACATAATCAGCAGGATTTTTAGATCCCTCGATATGCTGAAAAGAGTAGTTAAAAGGGGACAAATTGTCCAACCACCTTGCTACAATGTCTGGTTGCTTTTCCAAATTTAAAAAATACGTTAGCGCTTTGGAGTCTGTATAAATATTAAATTTTCTCCCTGCGAGAATATGCTTGAAATACATCACCGCTTCATGAACCGCCAGTAGTTCGAGTTTGAAACTGGGGTAGTTCTTTTCGGGATCCCTTAATTTTCGCCCAAAATGTTCAATTGGCAGCTGTTCTCCGTCGTATTCTTGTGCTAAAATTCCAGAAATAGCTGTTTTAGAAGCGTCTGTGATTAAAATGAAATCTTTTGAGAAATCCGGGGGTTTTAATGTGGGATTTTTAACTATCGCTGCTTGGATTTCTTTGAAAGCATTTTCTTCTATGTCAGACCATTTAAATTTCACTTTGTCTTTAGTAAGATTAATTAATGGGTCAACTATTTTAGAATAGTCTTTAATAAGCGATCTAAAATAATTCGAAAGACCAAGTAGAGATTTAACTCCCTTCTTATTTTTAGGTTTAACTAAATTTTGAATTTTATCTATGTTTCTTTTTGAAGGAGAGTATCCTTCGCTGTTTAGGGTGAAACCGAGAAATTCGATTTCTGACATACAGACTTGTATTTTAGTAGGCTCAATAGTTAAATTATTTTCAATAAAAGCTTTAAGGACTTTGTCTAACAGATCTAACATTTCTTCGAGTGAGTCGGCTGCTAGGATCACATCGTCAATAAAATAAGCGACTTGATCTTCATTAAAGTGGCCCAACACTTTATCAATTAATTCTGCAAACACCGCAGTACTGAGTCGCGTTCCGAAAGGCAATCTTAAAAAGGAGAATTTACCGTGCTCCGTTATGAAAGCTAATTTTTCAGTGTCTTCTTCACGTAAATTTATTTGGAAAAACGCACTGTGTAGATCCAGTACTGTATAATATTTTTTTCCACTCATTCTCCGCAGAATCTCTTTAATTTCGGGTATGGGGTACGCATAATTTTGAAGTATTTCATTTAAAAGTCTATAATCGACCGCCATACGATATTTAACTTCATTAGCCTGTTCGTTTTTCTGCAAAGATTTTTTTTTAACGAAAATAACAGGGAAAGCGTAATCAGAGTTGGATTTACGAATGATATTTGCTCTCAAAAGTTTTTCAATTTCTTTTTTAGCATACTCCTTAACATTGTGTGCAGTTTTGTATGGTTTAGTCTGCAGAGGATAATTATGTATTAAATTAAATCTTGGGACGACTAATGAAGATTGTCCGAGTGTATCGTAATTCTTAGAAAAGGCATGTGCATTATTTAGAAGTATTTTTTTTAATTTTTCTGCTGTGTCCGAGTCTAAATGTTGTAAATTAAAGTCGTCTGATCTAAGTTCTGCTTTTCTCCGTTCACGAACTTGCTCTAAATTCAGATTATTAATGTGCACTACCTGCTTCGTTACTTCTTGACCCTCAGTGTCAACTGATTTTATTTCAAAATGTTTAGAAATTTTGCCAATGTTCATTCCCTCTGTTAAGATTAATTTTTGTTGTGATTTGTTAGTGATTATTATATGAATTTTATTATCCTTGGCAATTTCGTGAATTGATGTTTTATAATAAATTTTCATATTATGTTTAATCGGTTCCAAGAGTATTGTATTTGTAGTTGCGAATTTATCTGGATCTAATAGTAATGCAACAATTTTTTTTCGCCTGGTAGTAACTCCGTTGTCTGTGTTAGTTTTGCTGTAACAAAATTTTTGTGCGAGATACGTTTTTTTTTCTTTTTGTGTATTGTTTCTTTATTTTGATTCTCATTAGAGTTAGCAGTTAAGTTACTTATCAGACTTTGAGGTTCATTTTCTAGAAATTGAAGTGCAATGTTTTTGTTTTTTAATTTCATGGTTTTATCTTCAAAATCTAGGATAATATTATTTGTTTTGAGGAAATCGAATCCCAATAGCATATTGTAGTTCCGACCAAAATCTTGAGTTGTAACATAGAATGCCCCCGATACAAAAACGTTTTCCAATTTGAAAGTTAATTTAATGCATTGCTTAAAAGAGATTGTCGAATTTGTTAATGTTTGAATTTTTACCTGGTTACAGAGATTTTTATATTTTACGTGTGCATTCTTTAATTGTTCGAACAATATAGGTGATGCCAAAGTTACTGCCGCCCCACTGTCTGTCAAAGCATTAATCTTAACACCATTAATTTCAAAAGTAATAATCGGAAGTTGAGAATTGTCATTACTTTTGACACTAGCAATAATTTTGTTATTTTTTTTAGACCCGCAGTGAGACTTACGCGGGTGCCTTGTATTTGAGAATGTAAGTCCCGACTTTAGTTTCCCTTATTGTTACTAGAATTCTGATCATGATCTTTATCTTGTTTATTGTTTTCAAATGTCTGCTGTGAATTATTTTTTTTTGTATAATCATGTTTTTTATAATTATTTTGCTTGTAGCCCCCTCTATGCCCTCTATAATTTCTTCGCTGGTCATATGATCTCTGTTCGTTGAAATTGCCTCCATAATTTCCGAAACTGGGATATGATATCGGCATAAATTGTTGGTGGGGTGGGGGTGGTGCATAGTACATGTACTGAGGAGCAGAATATTGCATAGTGTTGAAGTTTTGGTGCGTGTAATTTGGGGTTTGCTGAAAGTTTCCCTGAGCTTGTTGGTTTCCCCCTTGATAAAAATTTGGTTTTTCGATTTGAATATTCTCAGGAATTTTTTTATTTTCGTCCACGTAATTACTGCTGTTTTGTTCGTTGCCCTTGTAAAACCAACAATGTGGGTTCGTATGGGATGTGGATTTACAGTACTTGCAAAACCTAGTTGTATCATTGTTAGTGGCATTTACCTTTAATTTTATGTTATTTAATTCCGCGGTTAATAATTTTATATTCTCTGCACTTTCTACATTGAGTTTAAGCAGTTCATTTAACAAATCAGAATCTTTAGTTTTGGAAATGTTGTTGATGTCCTTTAAATTGACATGTGAATAAGCCTCCTCTAATTTTAAGGCTATGTTGCACGCTGTTTTAAAGTCCGGCGGAGAGTTTTTTCTTACTTCCAGACTTAAATCACTACGAATTGATTCCAAAAACTGAGATAATTTGATCATTTCCATGAATGTAGAGCTGTTGTTAGCTCCTATATCTTGCCCACTTTTTTTTAGATAAAGGTCTGCTGCCGCATTAAACTCTAATATAAATTCGTTCATGTTTTGTTCCGGTTTTTGTTTGAGATTGCAAAATTTCTTTTGCGCTTCTAGAAATGTGGTTTTGGGTTCGAATAATTGTTTTAACTTTGTTTTAAAGGTTTCTAAGTTCTGTTCCACGAACAAATTTTGATCCCTCATCAATTTATCTTTAGCAGGTCCTACAATTTTCGCCTTTAATATAGTTAATTTAGAATCATTATTCAATTCAGTTTTATTGATGAGATTGTCAAATTGTAAGAAAAAATGGTTAATATTTGCTTCTTTTTTTCCATCATAGTATGGAATCAGATTAATTAGGCTATCTGCATTTGGGGTGTCCATTGTAGTAATTTTAGGAGTAGCTTTTTCAGAATTTATAATTTTCTTCTCTTTCTTTTTTTTCTTATTATTATTATTACTATTATTACAAATAATATTAGTGTCTACAGTTTGATTATTTAATTCGCGTAATTGTTGTCTAGTTTTGACACCAGTATCTATTCTACTAATTCTTTGACTTTTACGCTTATTCATCCAATTAAAGTACAAAAATCATAAAATAGAGAGAGAGCAAAAAAAAAATTGTTTAACATAAAATAAAAGATACCCAATGGTGAATTGTTATGCACTGTTCGAGAAATTAATTATATATAATATATATCATTTCAATATTTGAGCATTATTATGTATTTATTTTATATTTGCTGCTGTTGCAGTATATGTAACACAAGTCATATTTTCAATTCTTTGTTAATACAAATCAATCCAATAACACTTATTATTATTTAATATATCATTATATATTTAGTGAGGTACCCAAAAAGAATTGCCAGGTATATGCATGTTACAGAGTGTATGAAGATTCCCCAATGAATGCTTAAATTTTTTTTTTTTTTTTTTTTTTTAATTAGTTGTTGAAAAGAGGAAAAAAAATTTTTTTCAAAAGAATTAGAATTAAGAACATTTATGTTAGCAAAAAAAAAATTTTTTTTTGTTAGTCTTAATATTGCATATATATTTTTATATTTAAAAAATTATACAATAACCTAAAGTTCTATTTCTAAAATTAAATTAATATATTAAAATAATTTAGAAAGAGGTAACGGTACCACTTCTAATTCGGTAAACCCTATGATGGAATGCTACAGAGTGATCAATTAAATTATTTGAATTTAAGTCTGATTGCATAGGATTTACCACTATATTGCTGTTAATTGATTAATATGAGTATTTTAAATTATCCGAGACGTATAGTATTTATTTTGCACCTATGACTCTAAGGATCTGATATGATAATTTATACTTAGAAAATTTTATTAGACAAATCATCAATTAATTATAGAAAAGAAAAAGTTGCGTTGTGAATTATTTTTGAAGTTCGGATCCTCTTTGAGCCAATTACAATCATCAAAGGTTACCTGCAGAGAGTTATGTAACATTAAATATATAATGGCTTATTTTAAAACCTAGATTGTAATATTAAAGAAAACATTTCCTAAAATAAAAGACTTAATATTAATTCAATAAATTAAGTAAACAAAAGGAAAACTGACTAAAATTAATTGAATATAAAATTGAGTTTATTTACAAGGTAATTATAAGCATATGATTAAAAACAAACATAAATGTTTAAAAAATATAAAATATTCAATCCTAGTTGAGAACTGTATTCTCAACATTTATTTTCTGAGAATTACAGTTTGTCTTACTGAATTAAAAAAATTCGATTTTGAAAGGCAGGGTTCCATACCCTAGAAGTATTTCTTTGATTAGCCTTTTTATGTTTAGATCGGGGTAGGATCTTCATACACACTTAAATTCGTATTATTAAAAGAATATAGCTTAATTAAATAAAATGGAACAATGGTGAAGGAGGATTGTTTGTTACCTTATATTACTAGATAACGTTGACAGCAGGAGGTAATGGCTGACGCGTTTTCGCTTTTTCTTAGCGCGTACATTTCCATCTATTGGCACACACACTCAAAATCTGTTTTTTTAGTTAGAGAGCAGTCAACCTTCTACTTTTCCATCTTTTTTGAATCTGAACTCTCAAGAAAAATCACATTCTTTTCGTGGAGCAAAAAAAAAGGGATGGAACCATTTTTCCCCTTTCACATAAAATTAAGGCCTTATACGTTTTAACTTCTTGAAAATTTGCATGTTTCGGCCATACCTCTGATTTTAGAGAGATGCCCATTGGCATGCGGGAGAAATTTGGTACTCCCCTTGAGTGTTTCATAGGTCCGTCGGTACAATAGCGATTCCTCTTGACGCCGTGCTGTGTCTGGGAGGTAAAGATGCTTTGACTTGTGAGGTCTTCGTGCCTATTTAAGCTCTCATAAATAAATGTGTCATATTATTGTTCTGACAATTTTCTCCATGACATTTTTATTAGGTGTAGTTAAATCATTCGTGGGAACGGAAAACCAAATATTTCCTTGACTGCCGTGGTTCACTTTGTTCCACAATTATCTATCTGTATGCGCTGATCCTAAAATGGATCATTAATTTGTATTGTTCACTGTTCACTGATTAAAATGATACCAAATACTCTGTTAATATGCAGAAAAAAAACCAAATACTTTTTTTTTTTTATAGTGTGTGCTAGTTTAGATCTAGATGGTGGTATTTCTCACCATCACTATCATCAGGATTCGAAAAAAATTACATTAAATCATTTTGTTAATAAAACACAAATGTATATATTATATTTAGTTTATATAAAGTTCTGAGTAAATTTATACTTATTTAAATGGTATTTTAGAACGCGGCGGAATTTTTCATCAGAATGTTTTTCACATAATTTAACTGATAAAACTGATCTGGTTTTATTTGTCATTTCAGAAGATGATAACAATGTTACCATTTAGAATATTTAAATTATGTTCAGTTTTTTTCTAGCTCAGCATTCTACCCGGATTATTGATTTTTTTAAATATGCTCTTTATTTAAACGTATTTATCTATGCGTTCTATGCTACGATACTATCTTCAGGATTAGAAGAAAAAATACATTAAATCATTTTATTAATAAAACACAAATGTATATATTATATTTAGTTTTATAAAGTTCTGAGTAAAGTTATGCGTATTTAAATGGCATTTTAGAACGCGAACACATTTTTCACCAAAATGTTCTTCACATGATTTAACTGATACAACTGATCTCATTCTATTTGTCATTTCAGAAGATGATAACAATGTTACTATTTAGAATATTTAAATTATGTTTAGTTTCTTCCTACCTCAGCATTCTACCCGGATTATTAATTTTTAAAAATATGCTCTTTATTTAAACGTATTTATCTATGCCCCTATAAAAGAAAACAATAAATAAGTATATAAATAAATATTTCCCAGTATAATATACAACATTTCAAAGAAACTTTAAGAAAATCTCGTATCGCAAAAATAAGTAAATTGAAATTTAAAACATCTTTAAATTTATAATACAAAGAACTACCAGATATTCAGAACATAAAATACCTTATTCCTTTTCAATGTTTAGATATTTCTACAATTGTTTTAAAGAGAATATTCATCGATCGTTTTGAAAACGTATTATTCACAATAATAAATCATTTTGTAGAATGTTACAAAATTGATAAATAACTCATGCACGTAAAGTATTGTTTTAGTGTACAAGAGATTATGCTTCAAGTTCTGTCTGCTTATTTTCCTCGATAAACAAAATTATTCAAAACCGTTACACTAATAAGCTTTTTAACAGGGCTCACATCCTATACAATCTTTTATTTTAGACAATTTCTCGATTAGCTGCTTAGATAAGCGAAGGAATATAAGTAAACATAATGGGCTGAGAGCGAACACTTTCATAAGAATGTGATATCAGCAATTTTTTTTCTAGTCTAAGTACTTGACTAAGGAAAATATATAAAGCTCTGTAAATCTTTTCTCTTCTGAATTGCAGGATATGTTTTTCGAAAGAAAATAGTTTTATACATTAAAAATGTGCTAAGGAAATTTAAAATTTCAAGCTAATGATATGTTATAAATACTGAAATATTTTTATTATTATTATTATTATCTGTTTATTTCTTTTGGAAAAATTTAAAATTTGTAATCAAAATTTTCAATAGAAAATATTTTATCTTAATTGGAACTTTTTGATATCGATTGAAATTGATTTGATACATTGACAGATTTAAAACTTAAAAAGTATTTCCGAAAAATCCCATTTCTCTGAAATATATTTTTAAAAAAATTTAAAATAAATAAATAAAAGTAAGAAAATCTAGAACTTTTTGCATATTACAGTTCATTTTCGTAACCGGTTTACAATATTAAGAATAAGTATAATTTGACATTTGTAGATACTTTTAGAAAATTTAATATAGAAGTATTGTTTATCCTGCAAGTGGATCACAAAAATTTATAATTTTGAAAAATTTAAGAAAGTATACAGCAATCTTCTTTGATTTAATACATTTTAAAAGTAAAAATGTATTCCGCAAGTATTTGCATAAAAAATACCTGACCACATGATATATCATAAAATTGACTTTTACGAATGCCAACAACATTCATAAGAACTCAAAGTATTAAGCTAGAAATTATCAAATGTTTCTAAGAAAAATTTTTTAGTTTATTTTTTAAAAAGGTGAAACCATTTCAAATTTAATAAAACTGACAAATGCTATATAAATCTACAACAAAATGATTATTATATGAAATGGTGTACATACCAGCTTCGATGGTTCTTGTGTCAGGATATACGAAATAAATCAGATACATTGTGCACGTTTGATGTTAATTCTTTGAAGTACGTATTACAAAGTGAACAAAATTAGTGTATATTACTGAGGTTCAGTGCAGCATTTACTCCATAAAATTAATACACTAAACGTTCATAATTATTTTATGAGACAACACTCAAGTTACATTATGGATACACTATTGGTTACAATATCTGATAGGAATAGTTTTCTAAAGAGGATTTTAATAACACAGTGCAATTGCTCATCCATATTTACAATACTATAAATTATTGGGTTTTCCAGGAAGTTCGTGCCGGTTGAGAAAATCAATTCATACCGGAAAATTCTATCATTTAATTATTAGAGACTGATTCCGATATCTAATGTCTAATAATTAAAGGGTAGAATTTTCAGATATATTCATAAAAATTATATGCTCGGACTGAAACATGTTCCTCATTAATATAATACGCAAAGTTCATATAAAGGGCCTCAGGGAAATACGCGGATAGAAAGCCGTGTACTTTTGACTATGCTGTGTACTTTTGCCACTATGAGACAAAGCCACTGCTGTGCGCACATGTTTTAACCCCTTAACTGTTGGAGGTTTTTTGACACCATAAACTAAAAATAGGCACATTACACCACTTTTTCCGTACTAAAATATTTGCTGTATGTAATCGAAAATGTCTGCCGATTAATAAAGCGAAAATTGCGTTTAAAAATTACTGGTATGCAAAAGCTTTTAGTAACAAAACAAGCAAACTCTTCTTGCCCGAACTAAGTTCGGGATACACAGTTAAGGGGTTAAACTAAGGATGCATCCAGCAGGTATATCTTTTACACTGAAAAATTTGTCAAATAAACAAACATATACTTGTGTAATGGAAAAAAAAAATGTTTTTTTGTTTTTTATTTTTTTTTCGTTCATTGAGAAAACATTTCCAAAAAACAATTACTTTTTTGTCTTTACAAAGTGGAATCTTCGTTTATGTGTAGAGCATTCGGCATATAATGGTCACTTGAAATTTAAAAAGGTAATATTTATTTTTAACTCTCTTATTTTTAAATAACATTTACAAATTAGAATGTACATTATTGCGTGTAAATAAGTCAACTTTTCCCTTATCTAATTAATAAATATTTAGCTTTTTCCTGGATTTTTTTTTAGCTTCTTTCATGAATTTTAGCAATATGCTATTTCTTTTTACCTATTGATTCACGTTATTATTACAAAAAATAGAATAAATAAGTAAATAAATATTTTCCTGTATCATTTACAGACTTCAAAATGAAATTCAAGGTAACTTGCTATCACATGTGAAAGCAAAATTAAACCTTTCTATACAAATTAAAAATATCAACAGTACATAATTGTACCTGTACTTTGTTAAAGCAATGTAAACTGGAAACATTAAAACTTAGTTAAAATCCATATTCTTCCAACAGTTTCGGCTAAAACGTTATAGCGATCCCGAGGGACATAAAAAGACAAAACTGCTAATTCTTACAGCAGGACGAGAGAGAAATGAGAAATGGAAGGGAAACGAAGGGAAAACCAAGAATGAAAAAAATGAAGGATAAATAATTATAAATAATCTTGATTGTTCTTATTACAGCATCACAGATGGCTCCAGCATATTATGTGTTTTCCCTTTTTTTAAATTTTGGTTCTCCCTTCGTTTACTGTTTCTCATTTCTCTCTCGTCAAGCTGTAAACATCACCAATTTTGTCTTTTGACGTCCCTGAGGATGGCTATGAAGTTTTAGCCGAAACTGTTGAAAAAATATGACATTTAACTAAGTTTTAACGTTTCCATTTTACACCACTTTAGCAAAGTAGAAGTACAATTACGTACTGTTTATATTTTTAATTTGTAATTCATCAACTGTGTAAACGTCCATCTTTAATGCTATTATTTTGAAACTTTTCTTGTTTTAATTTATAATGCAAAGATCAGAGTTGCCATGTCTCCGGCTTTTTCCCTACCAGTATTTTGTTAGAGAATTTTTTTTCCATTTAAATCGCAAAAATCTCTGATTAAGTAAAAGAACATTTTCTGAAATAAAATACTGGTGCCCGAAAAGCCGGAGACTTGGCACCTCTGTCAAAGATGTATCAGGTATTCAAAAAAGATAATAAGTTATTAGTTTTCATTATTACTATTAATAGAAGTGTTTCTAAATTATTATTTATTCATCGCTTTGTAAACACATTTTTCACATAATTAAATCTGTTTATTCTAGACGATTTCTCAAATAATAACTAATATATACGTGAAGCATTGTTTAAAATATGAAAGTGTGTACTCAAAATTGTGTTGATTTATTTACTTTGGATAAGCAAAATTATTCAAAAGTTTTACTACATTAAACATTTAACTGTATTCATTTCTTATGTTAGATTTTGCATTATACGATTTGTCCATCAATTGTATAGGGAAGCTAAATAAACACAAGTAAAGATATGGGATGAGAAAACTACTTACTAAAGGAATATTTTTGGTCAAAAATACACTATGAGTAGTTATGTTTTTACTTTTTTAATTTATAGACTAAGAACATTTTTGAATTTCTAAATTTTTTAATATGTTTTTCCAAAAGAAAGGAAACTCGGAAGTTAAAAATGTGCCAAGGAAATGTCAAGCTAACGATATGTAATAAACGATAAAATATATTATGATTTGTATTATTCGTTGTTGTTTGATTGGAAAAATTAAAAGTAATAATCAGAAATACCATCAAGAAACATTTGCACGTATATGGAATGTTTTGATCGCGATTGGTTGAGACAATGTAAGGAAACATTTTCCATCCATAATTGCATAAAAACTGTATTTCCATTTAGAACAGGAATAATAACATTGCCATTCATTGTAATTGTTTTGCTTTATTTGAATCGGATCTATGCTTTTCGATTTCGCATAGTGTGGTGAAGAATTTTCAGAATAACTGAAAACACATATGTGTATGTCTTATTTTATCATTTGTTTAAGAGTTTGCTATAATATATATTCATTTTTAATTATATCGCATGTTATAACTGTTCACTCTAAAAACAACATTTTCAAAACTGAGCAAAAAATACTCAAATCTGAGTATGTCGCATAGTCAAAATGACTCCGAATCAAAACTACTCATGTTTGAAAGATGCATATACTTATTTCTGAAAGCATGCACACATTCAAGAATAAAACATCATGTTCGCATGTTTGAGTATGTCCATATTTCATAAATGAGTATGAACTGACTTCGATGTGCTCATTTTTGAGTATGTCCATGTTCCAAAAAATAGTTTGAACTGACCTCTATGCACTCAGTTTTTAGTATGTCCAAGTTTCAACATTCTGAGTATTTCTGGTATTTCAGAATTGAAAGCACTGGGTCGTCCTATTTGAAACATAAAGTTTCATAACAAAATGAAAACATCGATTTTCTCAGATTTGAAAGTGTCATTTTTCTCAGTGTAAAACAATTTTTCAAATTTACATAGGCATACGCTTTCATTAAGGAAAATGCTGTGGGAGTTATTGTTTAATGCGAAAACAAGCGAACTATAACATTATTTTCAGCATTTATATAATGTTTTATGTCTTGATAAATCTGTACTTTAGTTTCCTTAATAGCATTTGCGAATATGTTATTTGTATAGAGCAAAAATGAATGTAGCAAAATGAATATATATATTCATTTTTCCATGCAAAACAAATAAATAAAAATAAAACTATCCGTTATGACTTACAACGTTTGAAATAAATTAAAAAAAAAGATTTGTATCGCATGGCTAAACGAATTGAAAGATCGTAAATACAGCTTTAAATTTAGTAGTAAAGGGCTATCAGGTATTTGGAACAAAGTTATTCCATTTCATTGTATTTTTAAAAGGTTGTTTTAAAAGGTATACTTATCGAAAGTTTTGTAAAAGCATATTTCTCGTAAATAAATCCTTTCGTGTAATATTGCAAATTTTACGAAAGTGATAAATAATGTACTTTAGCTTAAAATATATATGATTATGCTTAAAGTGTTCTTCGCTTATTTTCTTTAGATAAGCAAAATTATTCAAAAGTGTAGCTATAATAAGTTGTTTAACAGTGTTTACTTCTTTTACGAGGTTTTATTTTAGACAATTTCTCCATCAGCTGTGTAGTTAAGCGAAAGAAACACAAGTAAAGATAAGGGTATAAGAACTAATACTTTTCTAAAGAATCCAATATGAGACTTTTTTTTTATCTCTAGTCTAAGAAGTCTAGTATAAGATTTGATATTTCCTTCTTTTCTGAATATGTTGAATATGTTTTTCAAGAGAAAGTTGTTTCATGAATTAAAAATGCGCTAAGGGAGTGGCAAGCTAACGACATAATATAAATTATAAAATATTTTATGATTCTTATTAATTTATTTCATCTTCAAAATATTAAGTGTAAGGGAAAAAAATTAATAAATTTTATTTAAACTTAAATAGAGCGTTTTTGTAGTGATTTATCTGAATAATATAGGAAAAATCTTTTCTTTAAAAATTCATTTTGAAATTTGGATTTATCTTCTATATTTCATAGAATCAGTATGAAAAAAATCTGTAGAAAGTCTCCAGGTTTAAACTATGCATTAAATTTATTTAGATATTTAGATGCGACCATCAAGATCAAGAAAATTTATATGACACCATTTAGTTAAGGAAACACATGCGTGTCCAATTTAGTGATTGTATATAGTTCTATGCTAAGTTATATAACATGCTCCATAAGTCAATATACCCATGAATCATTTAATAACTTTTGAATAAATGAAAATACGCAAATAAAATTACTGGTGAATCATTTACATACTGATCTACGTTCACTGTTTAACCTTATACTGATGTATGTTCACGTGTTTATCCGAACATACATCTATGTTTACCTGCAATTTCAAGAATGTAATTTGATTTATTAAGAAGTTATAAAAAAATTATTTGTATATTATGTATGTGGATTTTTATAGCCTACTGTATTTATTTTAAAGAAATTAAACGGTTAGATAATTTTTATAGCCCCTTATTTTTTTATCAAACATCTTGTGACTTTTTTTCGCATAATTTAGCTTATACACAACTGCTGTGGTTGATTTGATTATTTAAGGACATGATGACTGTGTTGTAATTTTTATTGGGTTTTATTAATTAATGTTTAGCTTCATAATAGTTCTGTATTCTATCTTCCTTAAAATGTTTTTTTAGGAAATGCGATTTGTTTATGCTTATGTATGCCTTTACAAAATAAAAAAATAATAAATAATTATTTCCAATACGATTTACGGAGTTAAATTCATGAATGATTCACATATGTGACAAGCTCTCACTAATCTTCCGTAATATGTGGGTTAATTTGACCCGGGTTAAATACGTTTCAGTTTCACTCCAGAAATGTTTTTAAGAAATAAAATTAAATACATTGCACATAAAAATCTGAAATTATATAAATAAAGATTGATCAAACAAATTTTCTTGTCCGAAACGTTATTAAACTGGGTCAAATTAATCCATATATTACGGAAAGTTAGTGGGATCTTGGCACCTCTGATAATTCATACTGCATGAGTAAGAAAATTGAAGGTTCAAAATTTGCCTTTTTAAATTTATATCTCAAAGAAGTAAAAGTAATTTCATGATAACAATATAGTGTGAATAATAACACATTTTACCATTATTAATTGATATTTTTTTCTTCACACACACACACATATATATATATATATATATATATATATATATATATATATATATATATACAGTGTGCTCGCTAAAGTCCGTTGTAACCCCAATAATTTCTGAACGGCAAGAGCTATAGTCATAAAAGTGGGGTTTAGGTATAGTAAAGTTGCCATGCGCTAGACAAGGAAACCACTTAAAGCGCCACCTGGTGGCTAAATTTGGAGTTAGCGTTTTTATTTCAAAAACGATACGAGATATGGGAAAAAAGTCAATTACAAAGCTGTTGAGCGTCACCGATTTATTAATTAAAAAAAACTTGCTCAAAAAAATGATGCAAATGAAAAGCATAAAGCGCTAATGTGTTTGATCGCGTTCTACATAACTGCACTTATCGGAAATGAGGCTCATCTATCAGTGATACTCAAAATGGTGCCCTTCAGCAGTAATATACATTTGGACACGGGATTGCACTTCCCGCTGCACGTTGTACAACATGAAAGGTGACACGCTGGCACAAGCATCCGTAATATGGTTTCGAAGTTCCTGCAATGTTGGTGGAGGGGCTGCATGCTCTCGCTGTTTCATGTATCCCCACTATTTATACAAAATTGAAAAAAAATACTTTTTCACAGTATGTGATATTAAGATTTATTTATGTAAAGATGAATACTGTATATCTACTAACAATTGAAACTCCGGAGTGTGACCTTTTCTCTTTTCTTCCCCATTATGTCGCTTTACAATTTCGGGAGTTTCGAACCTAATAAATATGCATTTTATGCATTCTACTTTTAACATTACTTTACGGAAGGTGTCTTCCCTTACTAAATCGATGATGCTGAACAACTTTGTAATTGACTTTTTCCCCCGTATCTCTTACCATTTTTTAAATAAGAACGCTAACTCCAAATTTAGCCGCCAGGTGATTTTTTGCGTAGCACATGGCAACTTTACTATACCTAGACCCCACTTTTATGATTATAGCTCTTGCCGTTCAGAAATTATTGGGGTGATAGCGGACTTTAGCGGGCACACTGTATATATATATATGTGTGTGTGTGTTTGTGTATGTGGTGTGTTTTACGATAATCACGGTGGAGTAATGGTTGTGGAGTTTATTAATTAAATTACTATAATTTTTTAGTAAACTAAGTAGTATTTTTAAGACTAAGGAGACATAAACTATTGTAAAGAGACTGCATTAAGCTTACGATAAAACTTTCGTTAGAAAACCAGAATAATTTCATTTCCCCGCAACCCGAATGCTTCTGCTCACGACGGCTTTCAGCAGAAGACTGAGTACACTTCGCTCTAAAACTGGTCAAGAGAGTACTTAGAAAATGCTAAACAGATTGCGTTTACACCATTATATGGTTCGCATATACATCATATATGAGCATAAATATTCGATAATTGGATTCCACTTCTTTATATGGTGCTAGTGGTGACTTATTTTACAGTTTAAAGACTTATTTTATACTGAGCCGCAGGGACGCACCATGGGTTGTGCAGATGGTGCTCCAGTGCCAGACACCATCAGTTAGAATAGGCTCTGACAAGCTTAATCGACACCAACACTAATCACTACTCATGCATTTACCATCTGTAGAAAAACTAACAAGGGGTTTCGCAAAAGGCGCCAAGTATAGTTGCTGAAATGATGCTCAGCCGTCATGTGAAAGTTTATGTATACTTTTGCTGACATGCGTTTAAAGACGACGAGACGTGAAAACATGTCTAAAAAGAATTTATCTTGCAATTCTCAAACTGAGCAGCCCGACATTGGACACATACAAAGTAGGCTATTTATACTATAAAGGTCAAGCGTGTCCGTGCGTAACGCTGACGTCATTTTGACGGTGGCAACACCGGACGATTAAATTTCTCTTTGACTGCAATCGCTTTGACTACAATAAAATATTAAAGTGAGCAGCAAAAAAAGGTAGGTCTAAAAAGTTTAAACTTAACTTAAACGTTTTGATAGTGATCGAATTAAACAATGTATGGACAGAATTTTTTTAAAGAAAATCTTTCGATCGTTTATTTAAGAAATGATTTTACGCATAACATGTTTTTAGCGTTAATAAATCTGTTTCTGTAGTTTTGCAAGCAATCACAAAAGTATTAAATACTATACGTGAAGTATTGTTTAAAGTTTAAAGGTTTATGCTGAATATTTTCTTTGCTTTTTTTTCTTTAGGTAAACAAAATTAATCGAAAATGCTACTTTAATGAACTGTTTAATGGTGTTCACTATGAACTGTTTAATGGTCTTACACGAGCTTTTATTCTGCATAGTCTCTACATAGTCCTTTTATGTGCAGATAAGTTAAGAATACGTAAGTGGGATAACAGAAGTAGGAGGGGAATATTAAATAATGGAATAAGAACTAACACTTTTCGTAAGACAGTGATAACGGCAATTATTTAATGTACGTTAAATGTATGTACGTAATTGAGGAATATAAGGGTCGACATCATTTTCCTTCTAAATTTCTAAAGATCACTTTTAAAAAGAAAGAATACTCATAATTAAAGAATGTACTCAGATAATTTCAAATTAAAGATATAATAACAAGGATAAACTATTTTATAAATACTTTTTGATAATTATTTCTGCAACATAAAATAAAATAAATAAAATAATTTATCAAAACGATCAGTCAAAACAGTAGTAAGTTATGCGACTAGTAGTAGTTTAAGTCTTAAGTAGTACTTTATAGTCTTACGTAGACGTTTAATAGCGATTGAATGAAAAAATACAGGAAATGAAATGTTTAAAAATTATATTTATCGATCCTTCTTTAAAGTTTTATTATAGGTATAACATATTTTTCACATTAATAAATTTGTTTATGTATTTTTAGAGACGATTACTAAAGTCATAAATAATATACGTGAAGTATTGTTTGAAGTATGAAAGATTATATTCAAAATTCCCTTTATTTTATATTAAAAAATATATATTCAAAACTGCTTCTGTAATGAAATGCTTAACGGCGTGCACTCACTTCCTATAATAGTTTGTATTTTATAGAGTGCTTCTATTTTATGTATTACAAGTGTAGAAATTATAAGCAAAGATAAATGGAAGGATGAAAAAGAACACGTGTCGTAAGACTGCGATATCAGCAGTTTATTATTATTATTATTTATTTATAGTTTTAGTCTAAGTACTTGACTAAGGAAAATATAAGGTTTGACAATTTTTGTCTTCTGGATATTCTAAATAGGAATTTTCGTAAGAAAAAGTACCCATAATTTAAAAATGTACTAAGAGAATTTCAAGCGAATGCTACAATGATAATGATAAAATAATTTATAAATTTTTTTTTATGTTTTTTTCTGCCAAAATAAAGTAAAATAAAATAAATACCGTATCAAAACACTCAATCTAAAAAGTTAATTTTAGTGATAGTTTTGATAATGATTAATATATGAAAAAAATATAGGAAATCAAATGTTTCGAAAAGAATATTTGTCGATCGCATATTTAAGGTATTATTGTAGGAATAATATAATTATTTCTTTAATAAATATCTTTGTGTAGCATTACAGAGCAGCATTACAGACTATTAAAAAAGTGATAAATATGTAAGCATTGTTTAAAGTCTGAAACATTCTATCCGAAATTATATTCCCTCAATTTTTTTAGATATACAAAATTATTCAAAATTGCTACTATAATGAACTGTTTAATGGTGTTCATTTCCTATGTCAGCTTTTATTCCATACATATTCTGAATTGCATCTGTAGATAGCGAAGAATATGCAAATATAAATAAAGCGGTTAGAATAAACACTTTTCGTCACATTGCAATATCAAGAATTTTCTTTTTACTTTTAATCTAAGTACTTGACTAAGAAAAATATAAGGTTCGGCAATTTTTCTTTTTGCATTTTTACGTATGTTTTTTCGAACGAAAGAATATACATAAATTAAAAATGTACTTAGAGTATTTGAAATTTTGATTGCTTAAAAGGCGTATAGCCAATATAGTGAAAAAGTATCCAAGTCAGGACTCGAACACGGGTCATCTGTATAGCGCACTGACGTTCTACCAATTCAACCACTTGTAACGATACTCAGCCTGGCACTTCTCACTATCACATGTTGGCAAGGCTACAATCGCAGTAATTATCTTTAGTTTCGTATTTACCGCAGGGTTGTTGGCTCACGGAAAAAAATCCATCTTGTGCTGCGATTGTAGCCTTGCCAACATGTGATAGTGAGAAGTGCCAGGCTGGGTATCGTTTCAAGTGGTTCAATTTGTAGACCGCCAGTGTGCTATACTGATGACCCGGGTTCGAGTCCCGGCTTGGATACTTTTTCGCTATGTTGGCTATACGCCTTTTAAGAAATTAAATTTTCAAATATTATGAATGCAAGGCCTGAGAAATTTTCTATGGGAAAATTTCCATACATTAAAAAAATAGATTTGTACTTAGAGTATTTCAAGGTAACTATATGATTCGAATGATTAAATTGTTATCATAGTTATTTCAGATATTTTTTCAGCAAGCAAATTAAAAGTAAACATCCCTAGAGTCAATAAAAAAACTAAATTAAATTGAAGTTTTATAATGATGGATTGAAAAAAATATAGGAAATCAAATCTTTTAAAATTAATATTTGTCCATCGCTTATTTAAGCTGTTATTGTAGGCATAACATATTTTTTACATTAACAAATCTGTACAGATCTGTGCAGATCTGTAAAATCTGTAGTATTACAGACGAATATAAAAGCGAGAAGTAATATATGTGAAGAATTGTTTAAAGTTGAAAAGAATATGTTCAAAATCCTTTTATCTTATTTTCTTTAGATAGACAAAATTATTCAAAACTGCTATTATAATGAACTGTTTAATGATGTTCATTTCCTATATTAGCTTTTATTCATACAGTTTCTCAATTACATGTGCAGTTAAGCGACGAATATGCAATTAAAGATAATGAGATGCGAATAGATATTTTTCGTAAGATTGCAATAGTCAGCAATTTTTCTTTTTCTTTTACTTTTATTCTAAGTACTAGACAAAGAAAAATTTAAGGTTCGACAATTTTTCTCTTTTGAATTGTTACATGTGATTTTTTGAAAGAAATAAAACTCATAAATTAAAAATGTACTAAGAGTATTTTAAGGTAACTATATGACTCGAATGAATAAATAGTTATCATAGTTATTTTAGATATTTTTTCAGCAGGCAAATTAAAGGTAAGTATCACAAGAGTCGATAAAAAAAATAAATTATGTTGAAGTTTTATAATGATGGATTGAAAAAATATAAAAACTCAAAAATAATACTTTTCCCATCGCATATTTAAGGTATTATTGTAGGCATAAGATATATTTTTCACAATAACAAATCTGTACAGATCTGTAAAATCTGTAGTTTTACAGATGAATATAAAAGTGATAAATAATACAAGGTAAAACAAGGAGAGATGGCGCGGTCGGAGAGATTGCGCACATAGAGGTTCGGGGGAAAGGAGTAGAGTGAGAGCGCGGCGACTTCAGGTAGTTGTACAACAACAGTTGTGGAGTGTCTACTTGAAAGTGCACGTTGATTGCTTTGAGCGTCTAAGATAAAGTATTGCTATTTTGATTTGTTTTCTCAAAGTAAGTGCTTGAATTTTCATAGCTATTCATCAAAATTTCTATACAATGTCAATAGTACAAAATATTTTAAACTTAAACGATTTCTCATAAGCTACTAATCTAGACTAACAATGTGAACATCAACGGTTCGTTTTAGTAGCGGCCATGTTTAAATAAAAGGCCGCGCAATCTCTCCTACCGAAATTGGAGAGTTTGCGCATCTGCTACGTAGGAGAGATGATGCATTATTCCCATTAGTCTCTATGCTAGGAGAGAATACGCAGCTTATTGGTAAATTTGCATAAAAAAATGAAAAATGAAAATGGACTAATTTTAAGTTAAACGTGTTATTAAGTTACATAATTTTATTTTGTAATCGTATCTGGACTTTCTTTTTCTGATTCTTTAATTTTTCTTTCCTTTAATTAAAATTTTTTTAATCATTTTTAAAATTATTTCCTTTTTCTGATTTTTTAAGCATTAAGTTGAAATATTCACTCCCAATACAATAAAATTTGTTCACAAAAACTTTACAGCAATGTTATTTAAGTTTCATCATTATTGTTAACAATTTAATTGTAGTTGTTATTAGTAACGATCTCTCCTACCCATGTGCGCAATCACACCAACCCCAGAAGGAGAGTTTGTGCAAAACATTTTCTTGGTTTTATTACAACCGTTCTATTAAATTGCAACATAATAAAAAAAATAGCAATTGAAATGCATAAAAAACAAACGAAGTAAAAATTATTCATGGATAGTTTAGCAAAAAATTAATATTTAAATTTTTTATTGCTATTCTTTTGAATTGTGCGCAGACTATCCTAGCTTTACCTTATGTGAAGAATTGTTTAAAGTTGAAAAGATTATATTCAAATTTTTTTTTTACCTTATTTTCTTTAGAAAGACCAAATTATTCAAATCTACTGCTGTAATGAACTATGTTTAATGATGTCCATTTTCAATATCAGCTTTTATTCTATATACATTTTCTCAATTACATGTGTTGGTAAGCGACGAATATTCAATTAAAGATAATGAGATGCGAATAGATACTTTTCCTAAGATTGCAGTATTCAGCAATTTTTTCTTTCACTTTTATTTAAGTACTTGACTCAGAAAAATAAAAGTTTCGACAATTTTTCTCTTTTGAATTGTTACATATGATTTTTTTAAAGAAAGAAAACTCATAAATTATAAAAATGTACAAAGAGTATTTCAAAATACCTAGATGTTGTGGATGATTAAATTTTTATCATAATTATTTTAAATATGTTTTCAGCAAACAAATTAAAAGCCAGTATCGCAGTGGTCAATCTAAAAAGTTAAGTTAAAGTTTTGATAAGGATTGATTGAAAAAATATATAAAAATATTATAAAATCAAATGTTTTAAAATGAATATTTTTCGATTACTTATTTAAGGTATTTTTGTAAGCATAACACATTTTTAACAATAATAAAACTTTTTCTGTTGTAGTCCAGATAATTGCAAAAGTGATAAATAATGTACATGTAGTAATGTTGTAAGTATGGAAGATTGTGCTCAAAATTAACTTGGATTATGTTCTTTAGATAAACAAATTTATTTAAGACTTCTGCTATAATGGATTGTTGAATAGCGTTCACGATCTATACCAGTTTTTATTTTAGATAATTTCTCCATCCGTTGTGTAGATAACCGAAGAAACACAAGATGGGATGAGAACGAACGGTTTTCGTAAGACTGTGTTAGTAGCAAATTTTTTTAATTATTATTTATCTCTTTAATCTAAGTACGAACTAAGGAAAATATAACGTTAGGCAACTTTTTTTTTTGTATTTCTAAATATGGTTTTCTAGAAGAATGAAGGGACGTAATATAAAAATGTATTTTTCAAGCTAAAGGTATGATAATGATGATAAAGTATTTTATCATTATTATTTCATAATTTTTTCTGGAAAAAAGTTAAAAGTCAGTTTCAAAATGTGCAATCCAGAAGTCTTAATCTTAAATGAAACGTTTCAATAGTATTTAACCCCTTAAGCATCATATTCAATTTAGTGATAGTATAGGCCACTGTTAAAAATTTGCAACAAACTGTCCAGTCATTTGACCGTTTTTGTAGAAAACGGTTGCATAACCGTAATTCAACTATATTCTGACCGTATTATTGCTCATTTTATGGTCAGAATATAGTTAAATTACGGTTATGTAACCGTTTTCTACAAAAACGGTCAAATGACTGGACAGTTTGTTGAAAATTTTTAACAATTTATGCTGAATACCAGCTATGTTAAATTTCGTCAAAAATACAAAATTCATACCTGAAAAAGAATAATTTTAATTTATGCAATCACGAAAAGTCTGTCATTATATAAAATAAAAATTACTACTATAACTTTCTGGTATGAACTCAAAATTTTTAATTTTAAATTTAAAAAAAGGCCTAACTGGCAATCTGGACGTACGCACGTACGTCCTGGTATTTCAGATGGAGGTTTTCATGACGTACGCAGACACGTCTTGGTGCCTAAGAGTTTAATGAAAAAATGTAGGAAAAGGAAAGTTTTACAAAGAATATTTACCGATCGATAATGTAATATATATTTAAAAGAAATGTAATTTTCAATTCAGGACTGCTGACTATTTTTTGGAAAGAAATTGGACTGATAAGTAAAAATGTGATAAGGAATGTCAATATACCAACATGCAATCACATAATAAACAACTCTTTGTAAATGGTCCCGGCTAGCCATGAAAAGGAAGTGATATCTCATGTAAGTGACGTGTAAAAATCTATCATTTTTCGTAATTTTAGCAAAAGCCTGGCAAGGTGGTATAATATGTGAAAACTGCTTGGCGACCTGCATGCATGTGTAGCATATGTCAGTCCATATGATAGCATGTTTGGACGGTTACAACTTTATATGTTGTGTATATTTAACTGCATTTTAAAATTCTTTATAAATATTCCGAAAACTTAATAAATGTACAGTATTTATTATTAGCTTGTATAATCGACTAGGTTGTTTTAATACGGTTATCATATGAAAAGGAGAGTATAATGTAGAAATGTAAGAAATCTTTGTATAATGTAAGAATATTTAGAGTAATGCGTTTTGCGCTTGGAAAAAGGAAAACAAATAAAGTAAAAGTAAACGGAGAAATTAATATCGATGCAACATACATTTTACATTAAAGCTGTAAAGAAGAAACAAGTGATAAAACAGTTAATATATTAAACAAGATTATGTTTACAAATAATTAGGATTGCAATTTCTACAATGAATGATTACAATGGTTACATCTGATTTCATGTATAAGTTTACAATGCTTTATGATTTATTTACTGATTCTACTCCTACAATTAATTTGATTGTTTTCGGGTCTTTTTATTTTAGAAATGTTAGTACGTTTAAAACATTAAAAGTAAATACACAAATCACAAAAATTAAGGCTTTCTAAAATTTAACGAATATGTAATCGTTAATGTCATGATATCGAATATGTTATCATTTATGTCATGTCATCGAATATGTCATCTTTTATGACATGTCATTGAATATGTCATCAATTATGTCATGTCTTCGAATATGTCATAATTTATGTCATGTTTTACATCTTTCGTTTACTGAAATCTAACGAATATAGTTATTTTACGTATTATGAATATGACATTAGGATAAAAAAGAATTTTTAAAGATGTGTGGAAAAAGGCGTACAGCAAGAGGATTAAACAAAGATGTCAGGTTTCTGACTTTCGCAAGGCTCATATTGTATATTTCTAATTAATTTAAGTAATTATTTTTATTAGGGTATATAAAAATATAGGTTTAAAAGTACATTCAAAACATTAATCAAGTTTTATAAACTCTTAAAGCTTCGTTTTAGGTAGATTTCGTAAGAAATATACTAAGTATTACATTCTCCCCTAAGTTGGAATTTATGAAATTTTTTTCCAGATGTACACCGATTATGACTCCTAGAATCCAAAACCACCCCAAATTCAAAACTATATCTATCTATCTATCTATCTATTTATATCACTTTTTTATGGACACGATAACTTTAATAATTCTGCACAAGTCTCTTCCAAAATCAACCGGCATAAAATCTCGGTCAAGTTTGTTAATGGGCGAAATCGAACCAAGGCGGGAGGAAATTGGGGAGCTTTTTGTGAAAACAGAAAAAACCACATAACTGCTTAATTATGATACATATCGAATCCGTTTAAAGTTATTATTACTTTTAGGAAAACAGCCAAAAATTTATGTATGACGGATTTTTGATTTCATAAAAAATGCCCTCAATGAGAAAAAAATGCCCTCAGAGAAAAATATTCATAACTTCGTCAATTCACAAGATATCAAATCCACTTAAATTTATTATAAATCTTCTTAATAGTATCTACAACTTTTATATTGACATGTTTTTATAGAACCAACTCTTACAGAAAACAAAATAAATAAAAAATCTCTGCTGGCCCCGCCTACAAGCACAGTCATATTTTGAAGTGGGCGGTTCAAACCTGCCGCATCATGGCAAAAAGGTATTTCTTCTGAAATTCCCAATAAACAGGCGTCCCATAGTCTGGGCCTTCGAAATCTACCTATGCCTGTAGACCAAGCCGTCAGGGATTTTTTTCTTCTTTTTGTTTGAGAAAAGTTAGTACTTTTAAAACATTAAAAGTATATACCCAAATCCCAAACATTAAGGTTTTCTAAAATTTAACGAATAGGTCATTCACTGAAATATAACTAATATAGTCATTTTTGTACTATGAATATGAAATTAGGATGAAAAATATTTTTGAAGATGTGTGGAAAATGCCGTACTGCAAGAGAATTAAATAAACATAATAATTTTCTTGGATTTCAATGGGAGTCTATGGAAATTTGGCGAAATACTGGCAAGTTGGCGCCACTTTTGGCAGCTAATTTTGGCCTCCAAATTTGGTAATATATCGCCAAGTTGGTGCCAAACTTGGCGACAGACCCAGGTCCCTTCCCCTTGGTAACCCCCCCTAATAGCGCCCATCCTATCTAAATTCTCTACTTTCATGTTAATTCCCCCTAAGAAAAGTCAGAAAGCTCTGACCAATCAGATACGTTTCGCGGTATCTACGCAGATTTTTATTGGTCCATTTCCAAACCATTACTTTTTTTTATATATAGAAGGAAATAGATCGTTTGGAAAAGTAGCCCCTTTTTTAAATTTAAAGAGTTAAACGTTTAAATAAAAGAATCACCAACGGTGCGAAGAGATTTAAACGAGCTTTATTTTTGGTTGTCTTATTACTAAATACTAAAACATAAATGAAATCATAATAAGAAATGTATAGACATATACTGTACTGCCCGAGAGGGACTACTCAGACTAGGAACGAAATCTATAGAACATATCATCATTACATGCATATAATAACAAAACTAGTCGTTGGGGGACACCGTAATACTTACCCATCATGGATATGCATAACATAGAATCTGGAAATAAAACATGTGTAAACTATTTATAAAATGCATTGCAATTCGAATAAAATCGTAGCTTGATGACGTCATAAACTTTAAATGTTCTATTACTGAATTGTGTAAAAGAAACATCCTTATAACTCTAAAACTCATAATCATATTAACTAACGGTTTATTGCGTCGGATTAAGCGTCTCATTTCGTTTTAAAATATATCTTTGAATTGAAATTTGAATGAAATACAGAGTTCATGAAAAATCGAAGAGTGAGGAAAATAGGATTACAAATATCTCGGCAACTCATTATCCGATCGACTTATTTCTTTATGCAAAATTTGTGTTTTTTTTATTGTCTTTTATATTCACTCCTTAAAATAAACAATTTCGAAAATTTTTAAATACCTTTTTATCAGAACGAATATTTCGAGAGTCCGAAAAAATAGTTCCGGATAATCGACGTTATTGAAATTAAATAGGCTTCTTCTCATTATTACATACTAAGTACATACTAAATTTCAAGTCTCTATCTCAATTTATTGGGGAGGTAGAACGTTTAGAGACCCACAGTCACACAGACACACACACAGACAGACGGACGGCAATTTTCTTTCTAAAAATATGTTTTTCAGAATCCCCAGAGTCTGAAACGTGTAAATCCGTCAATTTTTTTTTCGATTTTCAAAACGATTATAAAACTTACCCTATACTACGTATCATGGGTAAGTAAAAATGTTATTAAGACAAATTAATTAATGTAAAGACATGTCCTATTAAGTGGATGTCAGATCCGAACGTGATAAAAGAAAAAAATTCTGGTACTTCAAAACATATGATCATGTCAATATTTCTAAACCATTATCTAAAACTTTCACAACTTTCACATGCGTACAGGTTGCCAAGCAGTTTTTATATATTGTACCAGACTCTGGGGCATTTGCAACAATTATAAATAGTGATAGATTCTCACACGGCACTCACATGAGATATCACTTCTTTTTACGATTATGGGTTGGCGAGTTGTTTTTTTATGAAATATCCCTCCTTTTTGCAATATGATCTGTTTATGTATGATATTTCAATGTAATTCAGAAAATGCAAATAAATAAAAAATACTTTTTTTCATAAATTACACTTTATTAACAAATGCATGAAATTGAATGAAGTAAATAGCGAAATATACCTTAAAAAATAATAAATAATAATGAAACTTTTTACAATTTCACCAAGACAAGCCTATCAAAATCATTGCAATGCTTGTAATTTTTTTATTTAGTTTTTGAGACAAAACTTAATTAGGTGAAAAGTTTTAAAAAAATAATTTTAGTATTCTCATTAATAATAGTTATGTTTTATCGCGTTTACCATGGAACCTACATATGCTATGCTGTTTCAATTTAATTCAAATAGTCATTTTAATTTATTTGAGTTTAAATTTCTTGTAATAAAATATCTTATTTCTAAAAATAGGAGCAATTCAGAGATTTATGAATAATTAGCTTTCATTTTTAGTCATCCCCCACGTTTATTAATCAAGATGTAAAACTACAAATATTTATTTAAATATAATATTTTAATTTCATGTACTCATTAATCTATATTGTAAATTATATATTATTTTACTTTCTAGAAATAAGAACAATTGTGAAATTTACGCATAATTAGTTTTCATTTTTAGGCAGGTCCCACGTTTATTAATCAAGATGTAAAACTACAAATATTTATTTAAATATAATCTTTTACTTTCTTGGTGTCATTAATCTATATTGTAAATTATATATTATTTTATTTTATAGAATTAAAAACAATTGAGAAATTTACGCATAATTAGATTTTATTTTTAAACAGCCCCCACGTTTATTAATCAAGATGTAAAACTACAAATATTTATTTAAAGATAATCTTTTAATTTCTCATTATTCTATATTGTAAATTATATATTCTTTTACGTCCATTAAATATTTTTGCATTTTAATGAAAGTTTATATTATAATTTTTTCCATTTTCTACATTTGTGTAATAGATTATCAATTACTAAATTATGAAGTTATTTTTCATTAATTTTTTTTCTCTTTACTTCCAACTATTTTGTTATTATTTACAATATCACGATAAAATATACTTTTAACTTAAATTAAATTTTAAATCATACTATTTACAGTAAGACAAAGTTTCACTTTTGAGCTATAAATATATTTTATCTTAGACAGTATTGGACTGCATGTTTGCTTCCTTTTCATTTTCGCTAGTACATGTCTGTTACAATTATTTGAGTTAGATTTGCGCTATCTAGCTTCCAGTAAATCTACTATGCTAATAAAATTATATTCTTGACATTCTGAGAAATAATTTTACTAGATACAAAATTATCTTTGTTTTTATCTTGTGTAATTTTGTAACAGTTGATAAAAATATAGAAAAGAACCTTCTTTCTATAGTAAAAAAAGTATATTTATAAGAAAATTGTATGAATTTCGGATCAATGATGTTTAAGCTTGTTTTACAAATATCTATACAGTGTGACAGTTAGCCCATTTCATAGGATTGCTCTTGCCGGAACTATGATTATTTAGTTTTTATATGAGATGTAATCTTCCCAACTGCGCAAAAAAGTCCGGACCAGGATTCGAAGCTAGGTTTTGGGCCAGGAATTTTTGCTCAGCACAGTTTATAGCGCACTTTTTGAAAGCGATAATTTCCCAAGTGTGCCCAAATGTGCTCCCAATCCGTTCTCAAATGTGTTCCCAAGTTTAGATTTAACAGATATCCTTACGAGAACACTTTCGGTGCACTTTCAGAACACGTAAGTTTTTTTTTATAGCGGAGCATATTCGGAGCACATTAAATGATCACATCCAATACATATTAAGGTAACTGGAACACCTTGAATCAAAGTGTTCCAAATGTGTTGCTAACGTGTGCTAGGAATTTGTAGTGCTTACACATAAACTATTCGTCGGATTCCAATTTACTTTTATTTACTTAATCACTTCGAAATTTGTTTCGAGAAAAAAAGGAAAATTGTTTCTGTTACAAATAGAACGTGAGCTATAGAGGTGTCAAAATAGAGGTTCTCATCTTTTTCAATCTGCACATTATAAACTAGAGAGAATAATATTTATTCTTGAAAAATCGTTTGGCAACAATTCATGCATTCTGTTTTTCATTGCGTTGCCATTTCTTGTGCTTAGCGATAAACTCTTTCGAGTTTCTAAGATTTCAAAATAAAAATTAAAACGTATTCAGTAGAAGTAAAGGAAGTAGAAATACAGAAGTAAAGGAAGTGGAAGGGCAGAAGTAAAGAAATTAGCAGGGAAAAATAAAGATAGTAGAAGTAAAGGAGTAAAAAAAGAAGAAGTAAAGAATGTAGAAGCACAGAAAGTAGAAGTAAAGAAGCAAAGAAAGTAAAGAGAATTTCTGTCTAGTTTCTAAAATACATGATACAATGATTTATGATTTTTAGACTTTTCGCCATTGTTAGATTTCACGTCATAAACCTAAAAATCAGAAACTGGAACAATTTTTCCCAATCTGGAAATTCTCAAAAAAGATTGATCGATCTGATTTCGTTTTGGATGGTTCGTCAGGCCCGAATATGCCACAAATATTACACAGACTAGAAATATGAAGAACAATTATAATATTGTACTCAAATATGAAGTCTACCATGTTATCAAATATAAAAATAAAATGAAGTTTGACTTTCTGTAACACAAACAACACACAGTTTTTCTTGTTTAAATCCCTTTCCGGCACGGTGATCCCACTCCAGGCACACCTAATTTTAATTAAAAACTTGCATAGGGCACCAAGAATATTTTAATAAAATTTTGTTTCTACAATGAAAGCTTAAAATAAGGAGTTCTTATTTTCTAAAAAAGTCGTTTGTAAATTCTGGTGTCAGGCAGTAATTTCTCATTTTACGAACAGAATTTGTCTGTGCAGGAAAGGGTTAAAGATATGCCAAGAAGAATGTACTATTACTGATAATCTATGAATTAAAGAAATTTAACGTTTGTTTACATTTGCCAATATTTGTGAGTTTAAATGATCTGGATTATGCATAAATCCTTAACAATTATCAAAACTTATTCAAGTGAAACAGAGAAATACACACTAATCAATGACCGAAGCTTTAGGCATTGATTGGTATCAAATATGAAAAAAATGTTTGAGTTTCGAAGAGGTCAACAAACACATTCTTTAATTTAAAGAGACGCTACCAAGAAGTTGCACACTTGTAAGAATCCTTGCACCAAAGAAGGTCAACATTTGTTGTTGGGTGTAGTCCTTCCCCCGATCCTTTCAAAAGATTTCGAATTTGTATAAATCCTTAATATTAAAGAAATATCATGCAAATGACATAAAACATAAATATTAATCAACGCAGGAAACATGATTTTCATTGAAAATTCACATAACAATTTTACTTTTTTAGATTATATTTATTGTCACACTAGACTCATTTTATTACTTTGAGTCATTTTATTATTTTTTTTCTTCTTTTGCTCTTGTAAAATATTAATGTAAATTACAATTTCTTTTTTTAATTTGGTATATGTATTCTTATTTTAAACATTCACGAACATTTTTACCATCAATGTTAGTAAGCTAAAGAATGAGAAAAGAAAACAACTTTAATTAGCTTTTCAACAAGCTCATAAAAATGTTAATCAAATATTTATGCAGCTATTACATGTGCATATTTAAATGCAGCAGTGGTTTTTGGCTGGAAATTGCACTATATTTTCTAATTTATATTTTAAACATTAAGGAAAATGCTAATTTATCTTCATTACATTTTATAATAAAAAATTGAGTGCGGGAAATTTAATTTATTGGTAAACATATTCTCTGTAAAATATATATAAAAAAAATGGTGCATAATTCTGGAAATGTTTACGATTTCAGAACAGTTTTTACCTTGTGCCTAAAACAATTGGTCGTTAATGTTTTCAAAAATCTACTTCTAATACATACTTCTAATTATTTACATTTACATATTTTTTTTCGAACTGCTGTAGATAAGTTACATAAATATTTATTTTATTTAGTTTACAAAAATTTTCCCCTGCTCAAAGTTTTATGTAAATTCGTTAGTTTTACTTCCGAACAAAATTACATTTTGATAACAAATAAATAAATAAATAAAACTATATTCAATTGTAAATTAATAATATGTCTATAACTCGATTAAAATTTAAAATTAGTTGTATATCTATCACAATTTTATTGAATAGGAGACAAGAATAAGTTTCATCCCATTCTAATATCTAGTAATATGTTTTTACTATTTTTACCTATGAAAAATGCTTTTTTTTTCAATATAATGTACTTCTAAATGTTTTTTGTTTGAATAAATTTAAATTTGCTATACATTTTAAAATACTGTACAGTTAGCAAAGGTAAAATTGTAATGCAGGATGTCCCAAAAATATTGAAATGCATTGAAATGTTTTACCTGTTGGTGAGATTACAATAAGGAACCGTGACTACTTCTGCACGTTTTCACATCCCTCGAGTTTTGGTAGAGCAAGTGCGTGTCGGGAAACCCCGACTTAAGGCTTAGGACCTGGATCCCTCTTCGGTGCCCTGCTCCGAAACAGTTGAGGTACTCCGGCTCGTCCTCAAGTGTTTTCGTGGTGGTTTTCTCTGATATTGAGATCCACCGCGTATCGTAACGACCTATGTCGTCACCTCATGGGTTCAATAGGAGTGATGCGCAGGTGGCGGTGTTCCTACCGGTCGCAGCGCATACGGAAGGCCTCTCCTAGTCGTGCGCGTTATACGTCCCTCAGGACTTGGTTGACGTGTCTGATGGGTGCCACTCTGGCATTTGGCGTAACAGCTCAGTTTGGCCTGTTGGAGATACGTAGACAATGTAACTTGCAAAAGTGTTAAAAATAAGGTAGGATTAAAGTCTTGTTGATAAAATAATCCGGTCATTATTTTAAAGAAATTTGCTCCTTTTAAAGTTATATACGTTCTCTAAATCGTATTAGCTATATTTCGAAGCATTTTCTCCATGCTCTGACATGTACAACAGTAAAAATGCCATTATTCTACGACAAAACATGACCAAGTTAAGATACTTTGAATTTTATGAAATCGAAGCTTGTGGGCTAAAAAAAAAAGGACTTGAGAATTTTTAGCGCCGGAAACAAACCAAATTTCGTAAAATTCAAAGTGTCATAACTCGGTGAATTTTGGTCGTAGAAAAATGGAACTTTTTCTGTTGTACTGGCCACCGCATGGAACAAGTTTTCTAGATATAACTTTATTGACTCAGTGATCAATAATAATTTAAAAAGTGTAGATTTTGGAAAACTAATGGCTGGACTATTTCCTTGACATATTCTTAATTCATACCTTATTTTGGACACTTTTGCAATTTACATTGTCCACGTATCTCCAACAGGTAAAATGAGAAATTACAGCGCGCTTCAACTTTTTGAGACTATATCGCTTGTGCTATATTTATGTCATCGATATTCAGGTCGTTACTATAGAATCATACCTGGATGTTGCAGTGATGGTATGCTCATATTTTCCTTACAAGCTTTAAAAAGAACAGATACTATAATTTAAAGAAGGTTTTGAATCACGTCATCACAAGCAATTTTAATATGAGGCGTTTGAAATCATAATAGTGTTTGTCACATTATTTATTGGTGTTAAAAAAACAATGTTTTTCTGGGCGCACTGCAAAGTATTTAACTACATTAGAGTCAGGGTTGGAACCGGGTTTTAATAACTTTGGAACCACTACTGTAATAACTTTCAGTGATAAATGCATCAATTCTATCAATATTTATTTTCTAGCTTTTTAAAAAATTCGTGTTTTTCATGAATTTATGTGAAAACCGTATTGTGCTTACTGCCCATACTTTTCAAATTATCGTTTATTTTTCACCATTGAATCAACCTGTATTTACCCAGTATGTACAAATATATAGTGTTTCCCCTTAAAATTATATTGAAGACTTTCTTTTAAATAAAGAATTACCAAACTCGACCCGCAAGTCAACCAAACCATAACTGATTTAAACCCGAAATAATTAGAATCGATACAAATCGAATCTGATCCAGAACGAAAAATTAACTTGGTCGCGTTTGAATAAAATTTTGCTATCAACTCGATGCATGACTATAATTTACATTCATTTTAATTTCCTTTGTAAAAAATATAGCTTATTATGATACGCAGTAGATGGTGATATATTAAAAAATTTTAAGTGTGTCTATAACAAAGTATAAAGTCAAAAAAAAAATAAAACTGACAGACAAATATAGTATTAATAGAATACTGATGATATTGAAACGGGTCTTGCTATAGATCATCCAACAGAAACAAAAATGAAAATCGAAGCATTTGTTCATGCGTTATGCATGCACATGACATAGATACATACATACATATATACATACATGTGGGAAGAGAGCAAGTATGAGCAAGAATCTAACTGTTATCAACAACAACTCAATGGAGTGACATGTTGCTCGAGAGTTTATTTTGTGTTGGTTTTCAGGCGTTTTATATGTATTGTATTTAAATTCAAGTATCCAAATTATCTGAGAAGAAATAGTAAATGCCGGGGTCGCCAGTTTGTCAGAATGGCCGAAATGTCAGAAGAGAGCAAGTAAGAAGAAGTATCTAACTGCTATACAACAACTCAAAAGAGTGAAATGTTGCTCGAGTTATAGATTCACGATGTATGAGTTTATTCACGAGGATGAATCAGAAGTGAGTTCTTAATATTTTTGCCGAAGAAAGCGTTTGATTGTCTAAACAAGGCTTAAATAATTATCCACATTTAAAGAGAGAAAGAATAATGCGTCTCCATTGTATTGCTGATGTTAAATAGAAAAGTATGTTAATCAACGATACAAGTATTGTATAATCATTTCTATGTATTTTATGGCATAGTAAATGTTTGTTTGTCTTAATATTCAAAGTGTAGTATTGATTGTGGTTAAGATCGTGTCATTTATCTTATTCTCACATCAATTTTGTGGACTCGACCGAGATCTCAATAAAAAAAAAAACATTTTGAACAGGATATAAATAAAAAGTAAATTGAGCTGAGTTGTTCGAACTGTGAATTTGAATTATAAAAAGTAACTGAATAGGAAAATATCTTCCCTAATCGTATCTACTAATGTGAGCAATTTGGCATACGTTTTTTACATTGTAACGCAAGCATTAGACAATGTTGGTTTTGAATAAAATGGGAAAAACAGATTTATTAACATTATGTGATGACTTGGGACTGGTTGTTTCTCAAAATCTGAAAATCGTATAGTTAATCAAGTTGATTTCTGAGTCCGGAAATTATAAAGAAAATCTCATTAAACTGTGGCTTGAAGTTATTGTTGCTGAAAGATAAGAAAGACAACAATAGGTTGAAGCAGAAAGAAGGCTAGAAGAAGCAGCAGAAAATGAAGAATGAAGGCTAGAATCAGAAAGGGAAGAAAGAATGCTAGAATCAGAGTTTTGAAGAAATAAAATTAGAAGTACAAAGAAGACTAGGAGCAAAGAAGCCAATAATTAATCGGAATTTTCTGAAATTTTGGAAACACAAAACTCCAACGAAAACTTCGACCAAACTAAGACCAAACATTTGTAAAATTCCAACTAATTACAGGTTTTTGTTTAGTAATGTAAACACTAAACAGTATCGCTAATGGATTTTATCGTAAGTTTGAAGAAATGCTTAAATTGATCTTGAATATTTTAAAATTTAAATGTAAAGACAGTAATAAGTATTGGAATACTTTAAACAATTTCATTTCAGAAGTGAATTAATCAACAATGGTTTTCAGAATATTACTGCGTTAAAAAAATATGCTTTTAAAATTATTGATATGTTTGTGGATATAGATTTAGATTTAAACTTATTTCAAAATTTATGCAATTTTTGTTTATATAATAACTACGTATATACAATTTCAAATATCTATTTAAAAAATAATGGTATAAGCATCGGAACAATTTATTCTTCAACAGCAGCTAACCTTTATTTTATTTTATTTATTAACTTCAATACTGTAGTATCAATAACGACATTAATTTTATGGCTTTTAGCTATATCGATAATTTAACCATTTTGAACTGTGATTATGACTTTTTGGAGATCTTACCATGCATAAAAAAGCAAACGAAAACAGTAAAGCCGCTGATTATTTTGACATGAATATAAATATTTCAAATGGTATACATATATCAATTTATAATAAACGTAATAATTTTAGCTTTGCGATTAACCAATTCGTTAACTTGAGTTCAACTTTACATAAACGTGCCTACATTAATATTACTATAGGTAAGATTTTTTGCAATTTTAAATTATGCTCTAGTAAAAATTTATTTCTAAAAGAGCTTTTACATTTTATCAGTATTTTGTATTATAAAAATAACATACCGCTTAATTTTATTAATATACGTACAAGTTTTGAAGTCGCTCTTTATTTTTGAGTGATTGTCATATAATTAAGAGTCAATGACTTGTATTACTTAAAGCCTTTTGTACGATTTTACAATGATGCTTACGATTGTGTGGCAACGGACATGGCATGAATCTGGATGGATTTTCAAATATTGGATTTTTGTTGTTTCGTGGCTGCGTGACTAAAGATCGGGTACAAATGATATTTGCTATTTGATGCGTGTTATATATGTGCGTTTTATTTTAGCTGTTTCTTTACATTGTGATATATACTGTTTAATGTGAAGTTGGGTCCGATGTGAGAGTGTTTGTAACATGCTTTCGAATGTTTTGTGCATTTGATTTACGCATTACGACACTCTGGCCGAAATCCACTGCCACTATTTCCCTAATTTATCATATACATTTTTCGTTCTGAATCATGGCTGTTATTTTACAATAGACCCACTGCCCGATGAGGCCACAGCCTTTTGCTTTTTTTTTTTTTTTTTTTTTTTTTTTTGCTATAGTTTGATTAGTTAACGTTTTCTTTTGTTGGTTTCGATTTGTTAATGTTTAATTAATGGTGTGGAATTCTGGGTGTGCAAAATACTTAAAAAATATAATCTACTATTTATAATTTCTAAGGTTATTTACAACTATAGCGCTTATCACATAAATGCTATCACTATTATTATGTTTTTAAACTTTATTTAGTTTATATATATATTGTCAAACTGTGTAGTTACTTTTTAAAACGGTTAATAAGTAAATAAATAAATAACTATGTGTGTCAACATAGTATAGGAAATTTAAAATAATTTCCCTTTCGAAAATGGGCTTCAAAATAGTAGTCATTTCGACAATATAACAGTAGCAGAGATTCATATTCTTTATGAAAATTGAACACGCTCTCAAAGGTCTTCAACAGAGAAATCTCAAACTCCCTTCTTTAATTTAAACCTATGAGCTTGGAACGTATATGTAATTTTCAAATTTGTCATCAGAAAATTAAACTTTTTACGTTCTTTATTCTTCATATTTATCTCATAAGATGAGTGCTCGCTGTTTAATTTTTTTTTAAAGCAAAACTAATTATTTTATGCTAAATGTTTCAAAACTTATGCACACCTCGTCGCCTTCAATAAGATTTAAACTGATTAAAATTAATTGTATATTTTATAAATATTTTGCCAATTAAACAGCAAAGAAATGACCTTTAAAAAGGATATACAGATAAAATAATTTAAAATATTGATTTTCTTATGGGAATTTTGGAAAGTACAGATGCATTTCATAGTTATAAATTTAATATTGGAGGGGAGAAATTAGGGTAAGATACTTACAACATGTCTTAATGCGGGTTACAATTGCTGTAAAACGTCATCTTAACCATTCGTGTATTGATCTCTGACAATCACGTGACATGAGACCATCTAGAGACAGTTTGAATAACAAAAATCTAAAGATATAAAACTAAAATGAGATTTGCTTTTTTCTGTTTAGAATACTTAATGGAAAAAAGTATTCGTTCTTTAATCTGCAATAATTCATCTTGCCAGTTATGTCTGTACTTCACTTTTTTTTCAAAATGATGTTCGAAACGTAGGAATTAAAAGTATCTGTTGTTGGAATAAATCAATTTTCGTCCTCTATCACTATCAGGACAATTGTTACGACGTGAAGAAATGGCTCCTGCGGTCTAAATCGGCATGAAGAGTCCAGAGCAGCCATACTCAACCTTTTTTTTTTTTCTTGCGGGATACAAACAAAGGTTTGCGACGTTAGGCGGGCTGCAACACACTTAAAAAAGGGTAAATAGAATAGTAAGATAATATATGTATATAAGATAATATAAGTATAACAAAGTTCGTTTTATCAGTAGGGTTGAACATTTGTCGCGGAAGAAATGTAACCAAAACATTTTAACACCACTATATCCAAGTAATAAACTTCGTAGTTTATTTTTACTGCAAATGTTGTAAAAATAGGCCGCGAAGTTTGAAATAATGGTGCACAAATTGTTTGGTGTCAATTATTTCCGCGACAAACGTTCAACCCTAAAAATAAGTGTTAGATATATGCAGGTCCATAACCATAAAACGAAATAATACAACAATGTAGTTTAAAGGAAAAAAATTGGGGATATCTTATCGGGGATTATAATTTTTCTGCTCAATGGAAAAACTTTTTATTTATTTTAATTGTAGAAATATATAGTGTAAATTTGATTAATTTAGAATAATTAGTTTCATTAGTGTTGAAAATTAAGAAATGTATACACCACTGCAACACAAATAGAACTACATGCAAAAATAACTTTTGACTAAGAAAAATGCATTTAAGATGTTTTAACATAATTTTAAATTAATTAGAAATAACAGAACAGATTTCGTCTTCTTATAAAAATACATAAAACAACAGTGAAGGTCTTAAATACCTTTTATGCACATCTCAATTAATTTTATAAATATGGATTAACGATTATGTGTCACAGGCCGCACCCAAAAGGCGCCGGGCCACAGGTTGTTTATGGCTGGTCCAGAGACTCGTATTACGAATATCAACTCTAATAATCTTGACTTAGCCTCAATGTCTTGATTTTCGCGAAAGAATAAATAATTAAAATTTGACTTTTGGTAAGATAACACACACTTTAGTTTTAACACACGTCAACAAAGGTTATGTACTAAGCATGGTTTTGCTACTCAAAAAATTGAAGTTTTATATAAATTTGCTGAATCTATGTGAGTTTGAAACGATTTCGAATTTGTCTTAATACATTAAATTAATGAAGTCTTACACAGATGAAATAAAAAATTACACACTGTTTCAAAAATCCAGATTTTTCTTCAACTTTTACAAAACATCTTCATTTATAAACCTCCTTTTATTAATGTCGTTTATAAATAAACGAATAAAAATGTGTAGTAACATGATTTGGGAAATACTTAAAATCCTTTTCCATACGAAAACGCTTAAAAAAACAGTAATTGTTCTAGTCCCATAGTAGAAGAGCCATATAGTCCTTATAAAACTAGACGATGTTTCTAATGTGAGTTACAATTGTTGTAAAACTTCGTTTAACATATCGTGTATTTATTTCTGAAAATCACGTGACATACGACCATCGAAAGAAAAGTCTGAATGAATAAAAAAAAATCTATAGATATAAATGTAGATTTCATGCCGAGATTCTCTTTTCTCTACCTAGAATACTTGATCGAGGGGGGAAAAACTATTTGATCATTAATCTGCAACATTTTGGCTCAGCAATTATATGTAAATCTTATTTCTGGCAATTATGTTCGCAGTATAAGAATTAAAAGAAAGAGAGTACACACACAAATGCTGTCGGTAAAATAAATTAATTTTTCTCTCCGGTCGATGTGTGTGACTAATTTGTAGGAGTGGAGAAATAAAGAACAGTTTTTGCCATAACATTTTTTAGGGAAAAAAGCGTGATCTATCTATGAAAGATCTACGACTAAAACCACGTTACATATCCGAAACTACCCCGAGGATAGAGTAGATTGGCTAGGGCAAAATTATGTTTTTAGAAGTATATTGTAAATGCATATATATTTGAAGAATGTTTTGTAAATATCTTTATTACAGCTCACTTGAAGTAATTTCAGATAGTTTACTATCATCTTTTATGTTGTCTTTTATTATGTGCCATGTCTCCTTTATTTTAGTTAAAATCATTTTCCGTTTTTAGTGCCGTATATCACTGAAAATACATTCAATTCAAAGTATCCTAACACAGTAAGTTTTGGTCGTAAAAGGGTATGTACTTAAAGATTGTTCATGGATGAACAGTAGGGGAATAATATTGATAATAATAATAATAAATTAGAAAACATACTTTTGAACAATGGTTATCTGTTCAGAGAAATACATGGAAATAAGAAAAGTATTATTTTCAGTCGTGAAGCATTCTTTATAACTAACTATATGTGATTTATTTTTCCTTAAGGAGTAATCTACTTATTAAAAGCGAGCATAGCTTTTAAAGATTCAATAGCAGCACTATAATTTTATTAAACATTAACGTTAATCATGACAGAAATGTGGAGAGACAAAATTTAACTCAATTTTGAATTATTAGTTACTGAGATATAAATTACTGAGAAATTAACTAATAAATAAGTAAAATATACCTCCGTTATCATATATAATACAATAATTTATGTATTTCATTGCTCTCGGTTTCGTATGATATTGTAGAATAAATTTTAAAATATTTTTTTTCCTTTCACATATGCTAAATTATTGAAACAACTCAACATTATATTTATGGATTTATTTATATGTAATATCTCACCTGTTACCAAATATTTAATGGACGTAACATTAATTTAAAATTTTTACTCTAATATTGCCTAATCTTCAAATGTGTTTTTCAATATTGACACAGTTCCAAGATAGATTTTAGTATGTTTTCAAGATAGCACAATGAAAACTTTTAGATCAAATGCGGTGTGACAAATCGAAGGGCACTAGGATATGTTGAAACTCTTATTGAAAATTTCAAATCTCTCATAAAATTAAATATCTATTCGTCTCCTTAAGAAAAATAACTTAAACGGTAAAACAGAAAATCATGAATAAGGAGCATGGTGCAAACAACTGTATTTTACGACTTTAAAATTAATGTTGTTTCTATTAATCTTTTTTTTTTCTTTGCTTGTATTTTTACGGTACTTAATGTTTTGTGTATTGAAGGTATATAGAACTATTTTTCTTGATTTTTAAAATACTTTAAAATTTCCCATAATAATAATAATAAAACTCTCGAAGTTTTTTTTCTTAAGTAAATTGAATTTTTTAGTACAAGGAATTACTATATTTTCTTTTCTTTTGTTTATAAATAAAGTTACTAAACTGCTTCTGTTTGACATCAACGAAACTTTTCTCCGAAGCGTATATCAAAAGATATAGTTTAACTAAAGCATAATAAGCTTAAAGCAAAAAAAAATCTATTTGTGAAACATAAATATATTTATGTACTCGGGAAACCTACTGCCTTTAAGCCAGAGTGCATCATTAATAAGATGTCTATGTAAAAATATGTCGATCAATTTTTATTCAAAGTATACATTCCTCCCAGTATCTTTACTCTGCCTGGGATCATAAATGATTGATAATTCAAAACAGGAAGCCGAAAAATACGAGTTTCAGTACACCATAATCGTTATCTTTTATTCTTTCTTTATACTGCCTTCGTATACGTTTCTTGCAGTCATTATTCTAGCATGCAAAGAGAATTCTGAAGATATCGATGTATGCGTGAAATATTAAGATCATTGATGATGAATAAATTGTAAGGAAATTTATAACCATTTTCTAATAATAACAAAATATAATACGGAGTTTTTATAAATAATTTTAACTTTTTATAAATTGTGATAGTAATATAATATTGTTATAATTGTTGTTATGTTATTAATAAGATTTAATAATACGGTATATTTTTCTTTTGTCTTGCAGTCATTATTCTAGAATGCAAAGAGAATTCTGAAGATATCGATGTATGCCTGAAATATTAAGATCATTGAAGATGAATAAATTGTAAGGAAATTTGTAACCCTTTTTGAATAATAACAGAATATAATACGGAGTTTTTATAAATAATTTTAACTTTTTATAAATTGTTATACTAATATAATATTGTTATAATTGTTGTTATAGTATTAATAAGTGTTTAATAATACGGAATCATTTTTATTTTGGCTGTATTGTATAAGTTATATATAATTAGACATTTTAACAACTCTATAATTGAACTGTTATATTATACGGATGATATTTATAGATTTGTAAACAAATTAATACATATTTATAAGGATTTAAAACAAAATAAAAACATTTTTTATAAATTTTCATTTATTGTTTATAAAAACTTCTGGTTACCATATTCTGCAGCTCCCATAAATCCAAAATCTTTAAAGTATATTTTTGTATTGTAATAATACGATCAATTCAATAAAAATCTTTGAAAATTATGGATCAGATAAAAATAGGATAGAATCAGATTTGGAATAGTATGATTCAGGTAATCAGCACCTGTTGAACTTTTGTAACGAATTTCTAATAAAACATACAATGATGCTTTCTTCAACTCAAAATCTGAATACCCTTCTTTTATTTTCCTTCATTTATACATACATCCTGAGTATTCATGAATCGAAATTTATTGACTGCAACTAATTTGATGGTTTTTGCTTAAAACAATTGAGTTTTAAGTAATGCAGTGTAAATTTATTTTGTTATCTAGTATTAGCGCATATATCAGTTAACCAAGTTATCCTTATTTTATAAAAATGGCTCGATCTTTCATCGCCACCAAATTTAATTAAAGCGGTAATATGAAACTCTTTATCAGAATACGCACAGACTATAAAAACATTATTTTTGTAGACGATTTCTTAATATGTTGTAATTCGTCTTGGATAAAATCATAACGTCCTAGTGAGGCTATTATGATACTATGCTAGATAATATTATGCTATTTGTGTGGCCGTGAATTCCAAGTTTGGATTTTGGATGAAGCATGGTTTAAAAAAAAAGATTAGATGGATTTGATTAAATAATTTTAAAACTTTTTTTTTGTGTGTGTTAACATTCTAGTGTAAATATAACTATTTTATTTTCTTCATATATGAGAAACATGTTTACATTAATTGTCACAGGTATTAATTGTACATATTCAGATATTATTTTTAAAGGAATTTTTCTAGAAAACTGGATGGTATAAAATATATTTTTTTTTCGTTAGCATATTTAATTTGAAACTATTTTTTTAAGTGCATGCTTTTAAACAGTGTGAAATATTCACTAGCGAAATAAACCTTATTTTGTCATATTAATACAAATCTTACTTTTGATGATGTTCTTAAAATGGCGACTAAAATTGCTGTCTCGTAAAATGAAATGTAATAATGGATTTTAAATACAAATAAGTGTCAGTTTTCGAAAAAAAAAATAATAATAACAGATCGTCTAAAAACCTGCAAAATTGTCCGAAATGTTTTACTTTTGAAAAAATTTCATTAAAAGTACAGCTTTGATATCAATTTAATTCTTTTAACTATTATATTTTTTTATAATTAGATAAACATGATATACCTTTAAATTCTACATATCATTTTCAATATCATGGAAACTTCTGACTGTAAATGTAATCTGAAATTTTTGCTATTTTTTGAGTGTGTTTTTTAACGTGTTTACTTAAGGCTTATGAAATGTCGACTATTAAAGCGTCAGTTTTCAAAATTTAATGAAGAAAATGTCAAAGATGTTAAAAATATGGATAACTTTCTTCTGAATGATAAAGAGCTCAAGTTAATATCAAAACAGAGCTTACGGTTAGGAGATGTACATTTATCACCTACATGTTGCATTTAAAAATGAAAATGCATGCCCTTTTTAAATAGCAGAAACGTGTTTTACTATTTAATTTCTGTGGCTTAATTTAAAACACAAAATTACAGTATGACATTACTCATCGGATATTTATAGTCGCAAATTGCGTAAATCTGTATAGTAGAGTGAAACCGGATATCTCAGATGACACTACAAACGTTGTTAAACCAAATAAGCAATCCGGCACAGAGTGAAAAATGTGTCCAGATAGGGATCGAACCCAGATACATTGGTATAGCATACCAACTGTTTTACCAATTAAGCTTTACTAACATTTTTCACTCTATTGGTTGTACGCTGTTTAGCAAAGTGAAAAGAAATTCACATCCTTTGTAGTGTCATTTAAAGATTTATAACGTAGTTTCAGTCCTGCTGAAAATTTAATTGGAAATTTCGGATATCTGAATTTTGACTCGATTTGAGGAAAGCCTCTAGCTAGAAATTGTTGGAATACTTAGCTCTAAATAAAAAAAAATAATAAAATAATAATAAAATTTAAAAAATGAAGCGTCTATTACGCTATTTGCAGATTGGCATTTCTGTAGTTCCTGCATTGGAAGTTTGTTTTATCATTTTTTTTTTTCTGTTAATGTGTGCTAGTTTTCAAAATTCTTAAAAAAGAACATGATTAAAAATACTGAAACTTTTTGTATTTTTGCATGTAGAATATTTAATAAATAATTATTTCTAACAATGAAGCGGTTGATAGCATTTGTATAATCACTTTTATCGATTGCTTTACGATCTTCATTCTCATGGGGTAAGACGGGATATTGGATAACATTGGTTAAAGAGCTGGTTAAACATGCTCCGCAAAAGTGCAGTCAAGACTACACGGACAATAGTTATTATAATTTTCTAAAGTTTTTAAAGAGGTGAACTTCTTTTCTTCAATTTCTTAAACTGTAATGAATATAATCAATTTACATTTAAATATTAAACAATGAGACTATTATATGAAATGAAATATTAGTTATGCTCCTTAGTTAAATTTGCAAAAAAATTATAGTTCCTTTTTAATAGAAATTCTAAACTTTTTCAATACGTGTACGATTAATATATTTATGTGGTTTTACCCCTCCAGTGAGATAAGGCAGGATGATTTCACCTTTTCTAAAAAAAGCATTTATGAATAAAGATGTGATAAAATAATCACACATTTAAAATGATTTTATGGTACAAGGGAACAGGCAGAGTATGGGGAGGTATATAGAGGTAGGCATTTGGGGGAGACTAAACGTGGGCAATTGCACCCCTCAAGGAATTTCATATTTCAGACTCCATAGTCATCACATCTTAAACTCATTTTTTTTCTTAAAAGAAAAAATAACTTATCAAATTAAACTAATCATATATTTAAAATGATTTTATGGTACAGGGGAATAGGCAGAGTATGGGGAGGCATATAGAAAGAGGCATTTGGGGGAGACTAAAGGGGGATAATTGCACCCCTCAAGGAATTTGATATTTCAAACTACGTAGTCATCACATGTTAAACTCTTTTTTTTTCAGAAATGCCAAGATAACTTATCAAATTTAACTAATCATATATTTAAAATGATGTTAAGGTACAAGGGAACGGGTAGAGCTATGGAGTATGAGAGAGTATGGGGGGGGGCATATAGGGTGAGGCATTTGGAGGAAACTAAAGGTGGACAATTGCACCCCTCAAGGAATTTGATATTTCAAACTACATAGTCATCACATGTCAAACTAATTTTTTTTCATAACAGCCAAAATAACTTATCAAATTTAACTAAACTAGAAACACAATACTTATTAAACAAACTTTATATTCATAGAAAGTAATAATTAGCAGTAATATTTGCTAAAATCTTGTTCATAAAACATTTTCAAAGTGAGATACTCTTATCCTTAGTGAATACTTTGGCTAATTTTTAAATGCGTGTGAGAATAAAACTACTTCAATAGCATCCCAGATGTGCTCAATAAAATTAATATATTTTTGTTCCCCTCAAAGAAAACATTGCCCCCGCCTCCCCAAGAAAGTTCGGAAATGGCGCCCCTGAGAGTATTTTCACAAAATTACATTATATTCTGTAGGAAATTTTGGCTTCATGAAGCTACTAATAAGGTATGCGATTATACTCTACTTTCCTCTACATATATTTTGATTTAATGTATCAAAATTTCAGGATAAATGATTCCATAAAAGTGGTAAAAGCCAATTCCTTTTATTCATTGGAGTATATGTTGTAAACAATATTTTAATAAATATATAGATATTATGTATTTAAAATTTCTTTTCTTTTTATACTTTTAGAATTTATAATTCATCTTATTTTCATTAATGTAATAATTTGCACAATAATACATAAATTCTTGTAAATAGGTAATTGTTTTACATATAAATCAAACTCTTAATCGACAATTCACAAAATATACTGATTTGTACTACATTTTATTACATCAATATTGGCGTTCGGCATGGTAAATTGACTTTCTTTTGAATACATTTATTCATTATATGAATTTCATACCATATATAAGCAGTGTCCCTGATTTCCAACACTGCCAACAGGGCATGCCTCCTGTCCGTCAGTTAAAAAAACGGCCTCCAATTTAGCTGAACTGAATAAAGTTTAAATTATAATGTGTTTAAAATTAAATTTTATTCATAAACAATTACTTTTTGGGACTAATTACAGATGTTACATATTTTGTGGCTTATCCACACATTCGCGTTCTACATAAGAATTAATAATTTACTATCTTTTTCTGTTTTATAAATCTATATGCAAGCTTCAACTAACTCAGAAACGTATGATAGAAACTTTATTTGTTTGAAAAGTAGAAATATCGCAGTTAGGGAAAACGGTAGCGTTGATGAAGGGAAAAACTTTTTGTTATTTTAATAAACTGAAAGAAAGATTTTTTTGTTGTTATTTATAGGCTTTCTCATTTTTCTTTAATCAATAATATAGCATTTTTGATTTAGTATGTATGTAATGTGAACTACATACATTCTGAAATTTAACTAACCAAGTTTAGTAATGTTTGGATTCATATAAACGTCAGTTCCACAGAAAAAGAACAACAAAGTTAACAAAAGTTACACAAAAAGAAAGTATTTTTCTGTAAATGACGTCAAATTATCTTCACTATTTAAAAAATTAGGAAGAAACATCTGGGTACGGATTTCAATAAAATACTTTCTACTTTTTAACTGATAAATGCATTGCGATCCTAGTTTCCTATGAAAAAATATTTTGTTATAAAATGCATATAGTATGCTTTACTTATACTATGTGCATATTTACGTAGTATGTTATACTATACTTTATTTCCCCTCAAAGTTTGTACCTGTATTTTTGAAAATCCCTGCATAATTATTCTATTATTTAGTTTATACTTGAATTTTAGCTTTTTTATTTACAGACTATTTATATGTAACCTAACACAATTTAAAATTTTGATAGCTTCGCTGACGTATCGTTTACTCAAAAAAAGAAAAAAAAGAAGTGGCACGCTTTTAAAATTAAACTTTATTTGTGAAATATGATATTTATAAAAAAAAAAATCACAACGGGCTACAATAAGAAAATCAGGTTGAAAATGTTATGTATATTTTAATACATGTGTCTCGAAAGTATTAGTACAAGTGCTTATGGATGATATTAAAATCAACAAAAGTTAGAGAGTTAAAATAAACAATTTTCGAATAGGAAACCAGATTCCTTTTCAACTTATTCAGTAAAAAATACAATGTTTTTCACTTCAAGCTGAAACCGTATTTGCTTTCGTAAGTATAACAAGAAGAGAGATACGGTAATGATATTTTTAACAAACTTACATTGTTTAGTAAAATGTGATGACATCTTAAAAGTGTTGGAAATGATCGCCACGACCATCTAAACTCACTGAGCTACACTGCAAAAAAAAAAGTGTTAATTTTAAAGTATAATACTGGCATCCCAGTTGCCAGTATTATACCGTAAAATTAACAGTAATAAACAGTAAAGCAAGCAGTGATACGCTACCGCGCATTTTTTTTTCTTTTTTTTTGCAGGGTATGTGTTTCATATTTTACGCTGTAGCTGGTAGTATTATACGGTTACTTAGTCCGAACTATAGCACACTTTAAACATTTCACTAATGCTATTACATTTCACACAAAGTAAAATTAGTTTGTTCAACATTTTGCTAAATAGCTTATTTACTCTTATATTTGCCTTAATAAACTGACACAAACTTCAATAAGTGTTAAAAATGCAGGTGAGGCTTTGGGGAAGACTACTCTGTTATTTCACTGAATAAGTGGATTGCTACAATGGTTTCCTATACAATTATTTTAAATCTTAACATGTGTTATCAAGTAAAAGTATATACAGTAACTCCTCGTTATATAGCGCCTCGGTATATCGCACATTCGGCTATTTCGCTCTTTTTTAGTTGTCCCCCGATAACTTTAGTTTCTCGTAAAAGCATATACAACTTTTGAAACATCGAAATCTACGCATATAACTTAAATACAATTAGTTAATTTTTGTTCTTTAATTTCAAGTGACAAGCAGATAATCAAAGAAAATCAAAAACAAATAACTCTGAACTCTAATTTTCAGAAAATACGTACTATAATATGTAAGTAAAAATGTATACTGTATATGTATGATTTTGTATATTTTTAAAGTATTACCATCTCTTTTGTGTTGAACTTGTAGCTTGTTTGAACAAGTATTAAATCAAAAAACCTCGTAGCTTAAGGACTAGTTGGGCTCTTTATTTTTTATTTATAAACAATCTTCTTGCCCCCCCCCCTCCCTCGTTATATCGCTCCCCTCGGTATGTCGCGTTTTTTTTCTTATTTCCCAATACATCGAGGGGTTACTGTATATAGAAAAAAAATCTGAGTAAGTAATCATGGAATTGATTTTTACTGAAGACATATCGATACGGCTTAACTTTATATTTTATAAGACATTATGTACAAAGTTACAGATTACACATTACCCGCAAAAAAAAAAATTAAAAAAGTGACATTACTAATGTTGATTTACTTTTCTGACTATGCGAAAAAGACACGAAACTTTAATTATCGTAATTAAAAGTTAAAAATGAGATAAAAATTAAACTTCATATTCCAAACAGATTTTTAAAAATAATTTAGGAAATTTGCATAGTATAAGATTAAACGAATAATTCTACAAAGTAAATTATAAGATTACCACATACCTATCCACGTCAAATTTTGAAAAATGACTTTACTATAACTAATTTATTTTTCCAACTATAATAAAAAAAGATAAAAAAATAAAAATAAACTTTAATGATCGTCATTTAAAATAAAAAATAATATAAAATTGTTCTTCCTATTCCGAAAAGATAAAATAAAATTTAGGAAATTTGCATAGCTTGAGATTAAACTAATGATTCTACCCAATCAATTGCAGGATTTCCACATACTCATAAGCGTGTCAGAATCAGAAGACCAATGCTTAAATTATCAAATGTGAATTGATTTATAGTTTTATGGTGAGATGTCAGTTATATTCAAAACCATTTTAAATGATAGAATTAAATATATTTTAACGTTTCATCAGAATGGATTTTTTTATTATGCTATTTTACTTGGCATATGATATTTGGTTAATTTTCATTTACAATGTATTACAAAATCACTGCATTTTGCTAACATATGTGTTGCTTTGTATTGCAATCGAAACAAAAAATTAAATATATTGTTTATTAATTTTAAAGAAATATAATATAATTACAAAAGACGTATACTCACAAATATGTGTATGTGTGTGTTTACATATTTTTTCTAGAAACAGTAAATCCTAAAGGCACAATTTTTAGCCACATTATTTTATGTTTTTGTTAAAATTGTGAGAAAAATAATAGAAAATATAATATTTAGTTTGAATTTTTGTGACTTTTAATCTGAATCTCGAACAAAGATTTATATATATTTTTTAATCTATACTATATTATTAAAGCCTGCTTTTCATTGCGTGTAATTGAGGACGATCTGTTATACTGGGGACAACAAAATAAAAACTGTTCTTTATAAAATAGAACAAACAATCTTACCTGAGTTAATCTGTTATTTTTCCCCAAAAAAACAGATGATTTAATTAGATACATGTAAAATAATATTTATCTTACCTCATTAAAAATTATCTTTTCTAGATGCAAAAAATGAAAATATCCGTTGTGAAATGTTTCATTATTAATAATTAAAATAACATTACGTAAAAAATAGTTATCATCTACAGAAAATACGTTAAATCATTTGGAAATTATCTTTTAAAAATATATTAAAACTTTCCACCGTCGCAGATTCTAGACGAACTCGTTTATAAAGATCTCGAATGCAATGAAGGAGTTAATGGATAAATGATTGACTCAATATAAAAATGTATTGCAAGAAACCAAGAAACTTGGTTAGTAGGAGTAAAACTCACATATAATGAACAAATACTGCAAACTTACAAAAAAGTCTTATTTTAAAAAGGAATTACTTACGGAAAACACAGATTCTATAGTGGATATACATTTTGACCGAAGTTGATGAAGATGTGGAGAATAGCCTGTCTATACAGATGAAAGTGAAACAATAGCTTCTTACTCGACTTATGTAGTTGATTACGTAAATGATTGTTGCACAAAATTTCAAAGTTTCTTTCTTAAAATATAAAGAAGCAACTTATAACATTTCTCGCGCAATAATCTTAATTGAGGGGGTTAGAATGACAGTGAAGTAAGTCAAAAATTTTTAAAATATAGTTAACCATATTTTCACTGAACGTATATTAATTTGTGTTCAGTGTGATATTCAAATAAGTCATAGTTCACTTAGGGAGTCGCTAGAGGACAAAACAAGCTGGACCATACATTTGTTGGATAAACATTTTGGCCGAAGTGATGAAGATGAGGAGAATAACCTCTCTATACAGATGAACGTGAAACAATAGCTTCTTACTCGACTTATGTAGTTGATTATGTAAATGATTGTTGCACAAAATTTCAAAGTTTCTTTCTTACAATATAAAGAAGCAACTTATAATATTTCTCCGCAATAAGCTTAATTGAGGGGGTTAGAATGGCAGTGGAGTAAGTCAAAAAATTTTAAAATATAGTTAACCATATTTTCACTGAACGTATATTACTTTGTGTTCAGTGTGATATTCAAATAAGTCATAGTTCACTTAGGGAGTCGCTAGAGGACAAAACAAGTTGGACCATACATTTGTTGGATAAACATTTTGGCCGAAGTGATGAAGATGAGGAGAATAACCTCTCTATACAGATGAACGTGAAACAATAGCTTCTTACTCGACTTATGTAGTTGATTATGTAAATGATTGTTGCACAAAATTTCAAAGTTTCTTTCTTACAATATAAAGAAGCAACTTATAATATTTCTCACGCAATACGCTTAATTGAGGGGGTTAGAATGGCAGTGGAGTAAGTCAAAAAATTTTAAAATATAGTTAACCATATTTTCACTGAACGTATATTACTTTGTGTTCAGTGTGATATTCAAATAAGTCATAGTTCACTTAGGGAGTCGCTAGAGGACAAAACAAGTTGGACCATACATTTGTTGGATAAACATTTTGGCCGAAGTGATGAAGATGAGGAGAATAACCTCTCTATACAGTTGAACGTGAAACAATAGCTTCTTACTCGACTTATGTAGTTGATTATGTAAATGATTGTTGCACAAAATTTCAAAGTTTCTTTCTTACAATATAAAGAAGAAACTTATAATATTTCTCACGCAATAAGCTTAATTGAGGGGGTTAGAATGGCAGTGGAGTAAGTCAAAAAATTTTAAAATATAGTTAACCATATTTTCACTGAACGTATATTACTTTGTGTTCAGTGTGATATTCAAATAAGTCATAGTTCACTTAGGGAGTCGCTAGAGGACAAAACAAGTTGGACCATACATTTGTTGGATAAACATTTTGGCCGAAGTGATGAAGATGAGGAGAATAACCTCTCTATACAGATGAACGTGAAACAATAGCTTCTTACTCGACTTATGTAGTTGATTATGTAAATGATTGTTGCACAAAATTTCAAAGTTTCTTTCTTACAATATAAAGAAGCAACTTATAATATTTCTCACGCAATACGCTTAATTGAGGGGGTTAGAATGGCAGTGGAGTAAGTCAAAAAATTTTAAAATATAGTTAACCATATTTTCACTGAACGTATATTACTTTGTGTTCAGTGTGATATTCAAATAAGTCATAGTTCACTTAGGGAGTCGCTAGAGGACAAAACAAGTTGGACCATACATTTGTTGGATAAACATTTTGGCCGAAGTGATGAAGATGAGGAGAATAACCTCTCTATACAGTTGAACGTGAAACAATAGCTTCTTACTCGACTTATGTAGTTGATTATATAAATGATTGTTGCACAAAATTTCAAAGTTTCTTTCTTACAATATAAAGAAGAAACTTATAATATTTCTCACGCAATAAGCTTAATTGAGGGGGTTAGAATGGCAGTGGAGTAAGTCAAAAAATTTTAAAATATAGTTAACCATATTTTCACTGAACGTATATTACTTTGTGTTCAGTGTGATATTCAAATAAGTCATAGTTCACTTAGGGAGTCGCTAGAGGACAAAACAAGTTGGACCATACATTTGTTGGATAAACATTTTGGCCGAAGTGATGAAGATGAGGAGAATAACCTCTCTATACAGATGAACATGAAACAATAGCTTCTTACTCGACTTATGTAGTTGATTATGTAAATGATTGTTGCACAAAATTTCAAAGTTTCTTTCTTACAATATAAAGAAGCAACTTATAATATTTCTCACGCAATAAGCTTAATTGAGGGGGTTAGAATGGCAGTGGAGTAAGTCAAAAAATTTTAAAATATAGTTAACCATATTTTCACTGAACGTATATTACTTTGTGTTCAGTGTGATATTCAAATAAGTCATAGTTCACTTAGGGAGTCGCTAGAGGACAAAACAAGTTGGACCATACATTTGTTGGATAAACATTTTGGCCGAAGTGATGAAGATGAGGAGAATAACCTCTCTATACAGATGAACGTGAAACAATAGCTTCTTACTCGACTTATGTAGTTGATTATGTAAATGATTGTTGCACAAAATTTCAAAGTTTCTTTCTTACAATATAAAGAAGAAACTTATAATATTTCTTACGCAATAAGCTTAATTGAGGGGGTTAGAATGACAGTGGAGTAAGTCAAATTTTTAAAACTATAGTTAACCCTATTTTCACTGAACGTATATTAATTTGTGTTCAGTGTGATATTCAAATAAGTCATAGTTCACTTAGGGAGTCGCTAGAGGACAAAACAAGTTGGACCATACATTTGTTGGATAAACATTTTGGCCGAAGTGATGAAGATGAGGAGAATAACCTCTCTATACAGATGAACGTGAAACAATAGCTTCTTACTCGACTTATGTAGTTGATTATGTAAATGATTGTTGCACAAAATTTCAAAGTTTCTTTCTTACAATATAAAGAAGCAACTTATAATATTTCTCACGCAATAAGCTTAATTGAGGGGGTTAGAATGGCAGTGGAGTAAGTCAAAAAATTTTAAAATATAGTTAACCATATTTTCACTGAACGTATATTAATTTGTGTTCAGTGTGATATTCAAATAAGTCATAGTTCACTTAGGGAGTCGCTAGAGGACAAAACAAGTTGGACCATACATTTGTTGGATAAACATTTTGGCCGAAGTGATGAAGATGAGGAGAATAACCTCTCTATACAGATGAACGTGAAACAATAGCTTCTTACTCGACTTATGTAGTTGATTATGTAAATGATTGTTGCACAAAATTTCAAAGTTTCTTTCTTACAATATAAAGAAGCAACTTATAATATTTCTCACGCAATAAGCTTAATTGAGGGGGTTAGAATGGCAGTGGAGTAAGTCAAAAAATTTTAAAATATAGTTAACCATATTTTCACTGAACGTATATTACTTTGTGTTCAGTGTGATATTCAAATAAGTCATAGTTCACTTAGGGAGTCGCTAGAGGACAAAACAAGTTGGACCATACATTTGTTGGATAAACATTTTGGCCGAAGTGATGAAGATGAGGAGAATAACCTCTCTATACAGATGAACGTGAAACAATAGCTTCTTACTCGACTTATGTAGTTGATTATGTAAATGATTGTTGCACAAAATTTCAAAGTTTCTTTCTTACAATATAAAGAAGCAACTTATAATATTTCTCACGCAATAAGCTTAATTGAGGGGGTTAGAATGGCAGTGGAGTAAGTCAAAAAATTTTAAAATATAGTTAACCATATTTTCACTGAACGTATATTACTTTGTGTTCAGTGTGATATTCAAATAAGTCATAGTTCACTTAGGGAGTCGCTAGAGGACAAAACAAGTTGGACCATACATTTGTTGGATAAACATTTTGGCCGAAGTGATGAAGATGAGGAGAATAACCTCTCTATACAGATGAACGTGAAACAATAGCTTCTTACTCGACTTATGTAGTTGATTATGTAAATGATTGTTGCACAAAATTTCAAAGTTTCTTTCTTACAATATAAAGAAGAAACTTATAATATTTCTTACGCAATAAGCTTAATTGAGGGGGTTAGAATGACAGTGGAGTAAGTCAAATTTTTAAAACTATAGTTAACCCTATTTTCACTGAACGTATATTAATTTGTGTTCAGTGTGATATTCAAATAAGTCATAGTTCACTTAGGGAGTCGCTAGAGAACAAAACAAGTTGTTGGATTTGTTGGATAAACATTTTGGCCGAAGTTGATGAAGATGTAGAGAATAGCCTGTCTATACAGAAGAACGTGAAACAATAGCTTCTTACTCGACTTACGTAGTTGATTATTTGAATGATTATTGCACAAAATTTCAAAGTTTCTTTCTTAAATTATAAAGAAGCAACTTACAAATAATTATCGCGCAATAAGCTTAATTGAGGGGTTTAGAATGACAGTGGAGTAAGTCGAAATTTTGAAAAATATAGATAACCCTATTATCACTGAACGCATATTAATTTCTGTTCAGTGTGACAGTCAAATATGTCATAGTTCACTTCCGTAGGCGCTAGAGGGCTAAACAAGTTGGACCACTTAATGTAACGGCGATACGACAAGTTTCACAAAACCCTTCATTTCCCAAATTACTAAATATTGACTTACTCCACTGTCATTCTAACCCCCTCAATTAAAGAAAATTTTTGAAATGAAAGGAACTTTTAAAATATTCTGCGTAAAATAACAAATTTCTTGGAATATACTTATATAATAAATACATGGTAAAAATCATTTATTTTCCTTCTTTCATTGTATTTTAGTTTATTCATTTACTTAAACAATAAAATATTACAAAGATAAAATAAAACACATCATTATAATTAATGATTTAGTTTTATTCTTTTAATTAAAACGTATAAAATTATCTCTGCAAGTGTGATGATTCATCTGTTTTTACTGATTTAATTAATCTTTCCAATATTCTTTCATTTTCAAAGACAATAAATAGAAATAATTTGAACTCGCTTATTGCGAGAACTTTGTTATAACGAGCAAAGCTTGTTATAACAAACTGCGAGTCCTGCGAAACGAGTTCTGCGAAAAACGAGTCCTGCTTGTTATAACAGAGTTCAACTGTAAAACTTATCATGGAGAATAATTCTTAGATTTAAAAGTAGGTGATTCAAAAGTAATGTATAAGTGAGACAATATTTTCTTGTTTGAATTTCTATATAGTTTGAGATTAAACGAATGAGTCTACCTAATCAATTATAAGATCTCCACTACTCCATTCGCGTATTTTTTTAATTTTTAATGACATTACTGTAGCTGATTTATTTTTCTGACTATGATAAAAAGAAAAAAAAAAAGATGACACTTTAATTATTGCCATTAAAAGCTAAAAATGAGATGAAAATTATTTCATATTTTAAACAGATAAAACAGAATTTGAGAAATTTGCAAAATTTGACATTAATCGAATGAGTCTACCCAATTAATTATAAGATCTACACTACTCATCCGCATAAAATTTTAAAGAAAATGACATTACTTTAGTTGATTTAGTTTTCTGACTATGATAAAAAAAAAATAATAAAGGATAGCATTTTAATTCTTGCCATTAAAAGCTAAAAATGAGAGAAAAATGATTTCTTATTTTAAACAGATAAAACAGAATTTGATTAAACTGTAAAGTTTGGGATTAAACGACTGAGTGTACTCAATAAAACATACGATTTCCACATACTTCATAGCTGGTCATTAAATATGACAGGCATAAAATATATACAAAATCAACTAATTCATTTTTTGAAATTTAAAGCTGAAAATTAAAAAATAAATAAATTTGGAATGATCGGATGAATTGCACATTTTCCGTGGCTCAATAGCCAGTCATTAAATAGGAAATGAAAAAAAAATGCAAATTTTTTTTCAAATTTAAGTTTTAAAAATACTTTTTCTTAGTGATGATCTAATTTAAGGAATATATTCATTAGTTCCGCACCTTTTACTATAAATGGTACTCTTGGCTACTCGTCATTATACAGATATAAATATTAAAATTTTTATAATTTAAATCTTGAAAATTATTATTTTTGCATTTTGAAAGAAGAAATAACTCAATATAAGAATGCCAAAATTATTTTACTCGCTATTATAATTCATTCCGTGACGTAGTCACTAATCGAATTACTATGTTTTTACTTCCTTTTTCGTAATGTAATCGTGTTTCACATAACAGTGTAAGTCTCTAGATAATTACATTAAAATATCCTTATTATTGTTGCAGCTATGAATGAATTTCCAGATTTGAATTAGAGTTAGATGGTCTGTATTTTAGACTGAATAAATAGATTTTAACCTTAGATTCCCAAATCAAAATTTTTTGTTGTATTGTACTTTACTTCTCCTCAAAGTTTGTACCAAAATTTTTTATACACTTTGTATTTCTTTTGTTTTGTTTTTAATTAAATGTTTGGCCGTTACAAAACACCAAATGGTTGCGCATTAAAGCATTTCACGCAAACACATACTTCATTTTGGGATTTATCAAAAATATCATTTTAAATTCATAAACATTGAAACAGTATTCCGCCCTAAAAATTTAAGAGTTGTGTGAAAAAAGATAATATTTATACATATAGACCTTCTATTTAAAGATTGTATGAATCTTACTAGTAAAAACGTTAAAGGAATAAAATGCCAGAACAAACCTTATTCATTACGATTTTGTTTCAGATTCATTACTTAATCCAAATATTTGTTGTCATCCTTATATTGAGTTATTTTTTCAAAATGAAAAAAAAATCACGATATAAATTATGAAAATTTTATTATTTATACCTGTATAATGACGATTAGTTACGAGTACCATTTAGAATAATGAGTTAGAAACGAACGACAATATTCTGTAAATCAGATCATCACATGGAAAATTTATTTTTAAAACTGAAATTTAAAAAAAAATTATTTACTTTGTATTTCTTTTTACTTCTTCCATTTGTTGACTAGCGAAAATGTTCATAAAATAAGATCATTATGAAAAATTTCTCTCAATTTTAAATTTTAAATTTCTAAAATAGAATTAGTAGTTTTTGCATTAATTTTTATCTGTCATGTTTAATAAGGAGTTATGAAGTAACAAAAACGTTCCTAATATCCAAATGCTTTGATTTTTTTCAAATTTTCAAATTCAAATTTCAACATTTTAATTAGTTATGTATTTCTTTTCACCTACAATAATTAATGACACTCCCTGAACTATCAAAACCATCCTTTTTAACGGATCATTCGAGAAATCATCCCTTTTTTTCTAGTCTCAAATTTAATTTTCAAAAACAGCATTTACACTCTATTTCTTTTTACTTGTCATTTTACCTGACATGGTCTGAACTATCGAAAAATCCCTTATATATACTCACTCGGCTCTCACATTTTAATTTTTAAAATTTAAATTTAAAACAATGTATTTACTTTGAATTTCATTTCAACCTGTTATATTTAATGTCAAGCACTAAATAAAAGAAAACATTCCTTATATACGATCACTCAGGTCTTTTTGTTTTCAAGATTTTAAATTTAAAATACAAAAAATTAAATTGTTTTCCTCTTTTTTTCTGTTACATTTATTGGCAATTGCTAAACTAACGAAATCGTTCTTTATATCCAACAATTCGGAACTTTTTTTTCAAAATTTTAAATTTAAATTACAAAACAAAGTGTTTGCTTTGAATTTTATTTTTATTGTTACTGTTACTGTTATATTTATTGGCAAGCTCTAAACTAACGAAAATATTCCTTATATCTGATCACTCGGATTTTTGTTTTAATTTTTAAATTTCAATTAAAAATTTATGTTATTTTGTACTTTTATTGATTGTTACATTTAATCACAAGCTCGGAACCAAACAAAACATTCGTTAAATGTGATCAATCGGAAAATCTAAATTTAAAAGATTTCAGATTTAAATCTTAAATATTGGATGTGTATATCTGTTTGTATATATTAGTATTTGGTGCGCATACGGTATTGAAATAAAACAACATGTAATAATTTAATGTTTATAATGAAATTGTAATTTTAAAAGAATTTAATTTAATATATTGATCACATTTATAATTATCATATTATATATTTTTTTCTGAACAGTTTTCTGGCATTTACTAAACTAATGCCTTTACGGTCAGAGTAATATAAAAATTAAAATAACGCAATAATTCTACGGGGGCTACTTTTAAATTTATAGTATTTATTTATATTAATTTCTCTACCCACTTTTTTTCCTCCCGTGACATCATTAAATAACCCAATGTTGCCAAATTAGTTATTCAAAATATCTACCACTATTTGAGAATAGTAATCTTCGCTTTATTTAATTACAGACTTTCCATGATTAAATAAAGCGAAGATTACTATTAAGAAAATGTAATCGGTAGAAATTTAAATGAAAGAAATCCCCTAATCTTGTCACAGTGAATTAACCTGATAGTGCAATGGAAAGTTCAAATATGTATTTGTTAAAAGCTTTAGAGAAGTTTCCGTTACATGAAAAAAAAATCCCATCTCGCTAAAAGCAAAAAAAAAAAAAAAAATCTGTTCAGTTAATATCCTACGAACCAAAATATGATATTTCCTCATAAACGAAAAAGTTACAGTGCGGTTAACAACGTATGTAACAACATATTTCTTTTCTTCACAAAGTTTAGACAAAAAGGTAGGCATTCTCTAAAGATAAACATGTTACAAGTTGGTCCTATTACATATACAGCTTTTTTTCTTGGAACATTAATAAAATTTCTCCTTTACTTGTGTGAAATATTTTACAAATAACAATAAAGAATGTGCAACAATATTTATTTAAATATAAACTATATTGTTTAAGATAAAAATATAATTCCATTAAACTGTTAAAATTTCTATTAATAAATTTTTCACGCAAAGCAATTTTAAAACATTTTCAATTGCATTATAAATTGGAAGATACAAAACAAATCCATTTTAAAATATTTTTGTGTTTTTAAATAAACCAATTTTGTAATTTAATTATACTTTAATAAACAACAAATAGAAAAACTATTAATCTCTTGTTAAAATCTGCATAATTATAGGTATATTCTTTAAATAACGCAGGTAAAATAATTAATATTAAAACACAAATGTTATATTAAAAATATTTTAATAAATCATATTTTAAATAATAAATCATTTCTTTTTCTTGAATTTCTATATTTCGACTTTGAAATAAATAAATTTAAAAACTAAAGTGTTTCAGAACTTTTAATTTGTTTCTCAGTAAAAATAATTTTATTTTATTATTTTTAACACCAGGCATTTTACTCAAGTTTTATAAAAAAAAATACTTTATATCAAAATTTGTATTTATAACTATTTAACTTTTTTTCAAGCTTATTTTTGTCTGATTTTTATTATATTTATTTTCTGAAAATTTTTCTGGTCCTAATCGAAGTGTTTTCAAATGACCGATTGTTGATATGTTTCGTGTTAAATAAATCACTGTATATTACAATGAATCTTTTTCTTTCTAATATCAAAGAAGACATAAACATATTATATTACAGTTCAATTAACACCGTAACTAGTTATACATATAACCACGTGTTTTTGCGAAAGAAAAAAAAAGTACATGGATAAATGTAAGACCACTTCTGTTGTTTCATATATTCCTGAAAAAAAGAAAAAAAAAATTACATACCCTCGGTGAAAAGAAGAAACAGTAATACTGTGACTGCGTATGACATACTGTAAAAATATCCATTCACTTTCTTGACTACTGGCCGATTTCAGCAGCAACTATGTACTGAATTTAAACAGAACTATTTACAGCGCGAGCTTTCATTTTTCTATAGCAGCACCATCTTGTGATAGAAACTTGAAACTTCAACCTTTAGAATCAATATTGTTTCTTAGTTATTAAGTGATTCACTTGTTGCTTATCTCTAGCATTAATGAAGAAATATTTATTCGTCAATATTTCATAAAATAATAAAGTTACATCGGAGCTTCGAAAATTTGAATTTTGTAAAACTGAAAGTTAAGAAAAGAATAAAGTCAGTTTAATGTATTTTCAGTACTGTTTATCCATGAAATATAGTTCACAGCTATTAAGTGATTTACTTGTTGCTTATCTCTAGCGTTAATGATGAAATATTTATTCGCCATAATTTTATAAAATAATTAAGTTTTGTCTGATCTCCAAATATTTCAATTTTGTAAAAGTGAAACTTAACAAAAGAATCCAGTAAAGTGTCACTTTAATATTTCCTGAAGTTTTCCGGGTTATAGAACATAGGTGCAGGGGTCGATGCAGGTTTTTTTTCTTGGGGCCCATTTTGTGAAAAGTGGAGATTATTTTTGTGAAATGCATTATATTTTTGGGAAAAATAACATTTTGTAATAAAAGTTGAAATCTAGTTAACTCAAATCTGAACCAAGCATTTATTAACAAAAACTTTTTAAAATCCTTTTGCTGAAGTTTTCCTTTTTGACGAACTTATTTGTTTACAAATTACACATTTTAAAAGTCACAAAATAATAAATAATTAATAAATAGTAAGTTTTTATGGAATAGAATTTTGTGAAGAGACCCATTTTATCAAATTGATTTTTGTGAAGAGGTCTGTTTTATTATAAGGAATTTTGTGAAGAGACCCATTTTATCAAATTGATTTTTGTAAAGGGTCCCATTTTATCAAATTGATTTTTGTGAAGGGATATATTATATTTAATTGAATTTTGTGAAGGGTCCCTAAATAGGCCCCAAAATTTGCCTAGATCGACCCTTTAGAAAACCATTTTTAACACCGCATATCCAGCATAGTTGAAAAGTGTTTATAAATTCGGTTTGTCTGTTCGTCTGTCCGTCTGCACGTGCTCTAACTCGTGTAAATAAACTCAGATTGCTAGATAACTGTACGTTATTGTGTTTACCGTGGTACGTTCGGTATTAAAAATAGAATGTGTAGCAATTATAGTATGCTTACAAGTATACAAAAAATAATTCCATTATGTTATGGCCTATAGGAAAAAATCGTTTCCAATGTATTTTAATAAAGTTGCACTATTTCAAACATACTCATATTGATATATATTATTGAGGTGTAATACAACAGTTTTCAAGCATAATGAAATTAATATAAGAAAGGATGTGAATTACTATCACTTACTACAATCTTACTACAAGCAACTGTTGGTTGTACGCTGTGCAGTGAATGACAACATTGGTCAGCAAAATTTTTGCTTGTGTGGAAAAAACAGGTGTTCTAGAGTAATTTGAGTGTGCTGATTCCAAATCGGAACTCCAAATCTCTCTATCACGTGAGGCTCTCTAATTACGGAAAAAACTAATATTTAAATTTAACATTATGAGACTGTTTTACACAACTGAAACTTGAGCAATATTACTAGGGAAAGTAATTAAGTAAGTCACAAAAGATAATTAAATAATAACTTACAATGGTATTATTCACTTCAAAACTATTTTTATTTCTCAACATAGTCTCCACCAATATGCATGCACTTATATCACTGTTTTACCAGTGCACCAACACCAGCTGCATAACATTTTTTGGGTTGCTGTGTCAGCCGCATTAGGATTTTAAATTGAATAGAGGAGACAATTCAAAAGTTTGGTTGGCAGTTTCTTCAACATCCACCATACAGCTTCGACTTAGCCCCAAGCGATTTCCATCTGTTTAGTCCACTAAAAAACCATCTTGGAAGCAAGATGATGTTCACTGATGATGAAAGGTTGAACTTGAAGTCCTAATGTGGCTGCGACAACAACCCAAAGAATGTTATGTCGCTGGTGTTGGGGCACTGATAAATTGTTAATATAAGTGCATAAATATTGGTGGAGAATATGTTGAGAAATAAAAATAGTTTTGAAGTGAATATCATTGTAAGTTATTACTTATCTTTTATGACTTTCTTAATGACTTTTCCTCGTATTTGATTGGAACAAATGAACAAACTCGATAGGTTATTTTAGATTTATTTTTTCTTTGATAATCCAGATATCTTTTTCATACAGAAGTAATAGTCTGAGAGGTGTTTTTTCGGTTCTCGCCATACCATCGGCACAGAAATAGACATTGGTTTTCTTTTACCTCTTAACCATTGTGTTAGCACTGCATTGCACTCGGTACAGCATATATGTGGTGCGCACCACTTATCCTGATCTCCAACTTCCACAGCAAAGTAATGATGATAGCGGTTTTCACTTTTGAAAATGCAGGAATTCAATAACTATACATTTTGACGTGATAGAGAAATTTGGAGTTCAGATTTGCAATCAGCACACTCAAATTAGTTCTAGAACACTTACATTTGTCAAAGTAGCTGACAAACAGTATTTTCTTATTGACCAGTGCAAAGAACAGTGTGTTGACCATCCTTTGTTATATTCATTAATTTCCAGAGTATTTTCAGCTCTGCTGAAAAATTTAATTAGATACATAATGAAATTATTATATATTTCTGAGTTGCAGTAAAATATTATTTTCTCTAGAATATGAAATGCATGGCATTTATCATTCATTTACAGGGACACACAAAATAATTACGTTACATTACGGCCTATGAGGAAAAAATATTTGCTGTATAATTTTTAAATGTTACACTATTTTAAACATAATTAAGTTGATGTACATTTATAAGGGGCAGTACAATGTGCTTACTGTAAAATATGCAATGCACTTATTTCGTTTACAAGAACACAAGAAAAATGCAATTACTTTAAGGACTATGAAATCTGTAAGTGCGTTTTTCAGATGAGGTGTGTGTTTTAAGCTTAACCAAATCTTAGTACATTACGTGCACTGTTAAAAATAAATCCGTAAATTCACGGTAAAACTACTGGCAGCGAAGTTGCCGGACTTTTTCCGTTCCGTTAGTAGATTTTCCGTTTTGAAAGATAAAAGAAGGAAAATCGCCGTATGCAGAAGCGGTAACTTTCCGTTAACGCTCTCAGAAATCACGGAAATATTCCTCGTAGAACTGACAGGAAAGGAATTTTTCCGTTTTAGATAAACGCGGTTTAAAAAAATTTCGACATCTCACTTGGTGCTGCCATCTGTCGACTATTGCAGAGTATTTATTATCTGATATACGTCAAGAACAGCTTCTGGTCGACATTGGGTTTTGAACCAGGGGTGATAGTGCCTCGAGTCCAGCGTCTTGCCGGTTTGACCAGTGGGCGCTTGCTAGGATAGCAGTTTGAAAGGATCATTTGGAAATTCTCAAAATGGCGGCTTAGAACTGACATAATTTGGGGTTTAGAAGCTTGGTAATTTTGAAGTTAATTGCGGGGAGATTTCGTTATGAGATGATGTTGATGTTTTAAAATTGTAATATTAATACAGGATAAAAACATGAATTATATATATTCTTAATTTGATTGTTAGATGTAAAATATGAATATTATATTTGAATTAAATTCGATAAAAAGTGTTTGCTTGTTTAAGAAAAGCGATTTTTTTTCCCCAACTATTATATATTTTTTAAATGTGTTCGCTTAGAATATATTTTCAGTGCGAGTGCTTTTTATTACTTTAAAAATTAAATTGCGAATAATTTTAAAGGAATGAGAAAAATATTATTTTTTTTTTATTTGAAAGCATTATGTTTGTATGTTGCTTTTTTGAGTAAAATCGATTTTTTTCACTTAATTTAACTATTATATATATGTTTTAATCAGCTTGTTTAGAATATATTTTAAGTGCGAATATTTTCTTATAACTTTAAAAAATAAATTGCAAATAATTTTAAAAGAATGGGAAAATTGTTACTTTTTTTATTTCGAAAGTACTATTTTTTTTTTTTTTTTTTTTTTTTTTTTTTTTTTTTTTTTTTTTTTTAATAAACTCGAAATTTTAATTTATTAAATTTTTAGTTTTTCTGTGCAACAACATGTCAATTTTTTAAACATTGAAAATAAATATGCAGCAGATAAGATAACGGAATATCTCCGTTATCCCCTTTCGTCTCCGTCCGTTCCGTTGTTTTCAGGAAATATGAGGAGATTTTCTGTTTTTTAACGGAAAATACCCTTTTGTCAGAAAAAGGACTTTTTCTGTGAAGTTCAGGAAAAAAATACCCGTGAATTTCAGATTTTTTTTAACAGTGTGGTGTGTTTAAATACAGGGTGCTCATATACAGGGATGTGCAAAAAAATCGTAAGCATTGCTGTCTATGGGTATGAATTGCTTAGACGTGCTTTTTAATTGTGTTATGCCTTTTTCAGCTTAACTATATTTAGTTACTATGTATTAAGATGTGTTTGTATATAAATAAATTCATATATAGGTCTACGCAAAAAAAAATAAATATATTCCCATCTATGGAGTGCAATTATTGGAAGTGAGATTTTTGTCGTTTCCTAACTGAATCAAATTTTATGTAGTATTGTAGCTTGATATGTAGTGTTTATAAAAAAACCTGTAGATCATATGCTGCTCAAAATATTTCAAATTTCCTTATACAGACGGTAAATGATGAAAGTTTTTTCTTTTTTTTCAAATGTGATATGCGTTGTAAAGCTGAATTAAATTTTAGTAAACCACATGGACTATAAAAAATCTATATATACGGCTGATCAAAAGATATAAGAGTTAGAGAAAACAATTTTATTGACTGTAGGAGTTAATTGGTATGAAATTGGGTGTTCAGTTGTATTATGCTTTTTCTAATTTTTTTTTTTTTATCTTATAAAATAATGAGGTTTTGTTATAGTACTCTGTAATTGTTGAAAATTGTTTCATAATCTATGAGTGAGCCATGTTTTCTCCCTTGCTTTTTACTAAAAACTCTAGATATTTAATATTCAATATATTTTTTAGATTTTCCCCTGAGAACTCGAAAAATAATTTTTAAATGAAAAATAACAATTATATATTCGAATAAAATTTTGAAAATTATTGAAACCGATGCGTATAAGCCGCATGCCAGGAGTTAATAGCTAAAGAATTCAACAAAGTTTCGCAAATTACAGAAGAATTTCTTATACTGCTAATTTCAGTGGTTTAAGTGCGTAATTATTTTATGTATTTCCGCTATGTAATAGTTTTAATTCCTTTATGTAATATTATCCGGAAACAAATGTTGAAATATTTTTATTGTTTTAAGTTGATTATCTTTCGGCAAATATTTCGTAATCGAGCTAGAAGCGACAGAAATAGATTTAATATAAATTCATGCTTTAAAATCCTTATTAAAACCCTAAAAAATCAGTAAATTAAAATACAGTCCTCAAACAAAGTGCGTTTGAAATAATATTATATTTTCTGATTAGCCTGTGTAAAAATTAAAATTGTGCGATGATTAATTTTTTTTAAAAATGCAGTAAAATAGAATTTTAATGATCAGGTATTGCCAGGAGTTGCTCACGGACATGTTTTTGCCTCTTATAATATAGATTTATTCATTCTTGTAACAATTAAGTGATTCACTTATTGCTTATCTCTAGCGTTAATGAGAAAATATTTATTCTTCATAATTTTATAAAATAATAAAGTTACGTCTGAGATACGAAAATATCTGTTTTGTAAAAGTGAAATTTTAACAAACGCATCAAGTAAACTGTCAGTTTAATATTTTGTTAATGCTACTTATTCATAAAATATACAGCTCGTAGCTATTAAGTGATTCGGTAGTTTTTTTTCCTCTAGTATTAATGACGAAATACTTATTCTTTAATTTTTTTCTTTGAATTTTTTAAGTAAAAAAAATTATGCCTGTGCTCCTAAACTTTGTTATTGTTATTTTATTAATATTGTAAAGTGAAAGTTAGATTTAATTGTGAAGTGCGAACTTAATGCAGTTTATTGCTTATTTATTATTGAAATATAGCTTGTATAAGTGGTTCCCTTTTTTTCTTTCTAGCATAAATTAATAAATATTCATAATAAAGAAAGGAAAGGTAATTTTTTTTAAATAAAACAAAATATAAAAATATGATAAATATTCATTTGCCAATGCTTTATAAAATAATACATTTATATCTGAGTATTGATAATTAAAATTTTGTTAAAAGTTAGAGGTTTAAAATAATGTGCGCGTAATATTTATTTTTGCTATTTATCAAAAAATAAATAAATAAAAATAATAAATAAAAATAATAAAAAATATATAGCTCGTAGCTGTGAAGTGATTTACCTGTTGGTTATCTCTAACATGAACGAATAAATATTTATTTGTTAATATTTTGTAGAATAAATAAAGCTTCGATAATTTGAATTTTGAAAAACAGAATATGAAATAAAAGCGTCTAGTAAAGTATGAATTTGTTATTTTTTATAGCTATTTTTCCATCAGATACAGTTCGTAGCTATTAAATGAATCCTTTATTGCTTATCTCTAGCATTAATGACGAATTTATTAATCTTCAATTTTTTACAAAATAATAAAGTCTGCGTTCCAAAAAAATGAAAATTGCAAAAGTGGAAGATAAAGCAAATTCAAATAAAGTGTGAGTTTCATATATCTTATTTATCATTGAAATACTGCTCATAGCTATTAAGTGGTCCACTTGTTGCTTTTGTCTAGCATTAATAATTTTTTTTTTGTTCGTATATTATATAATAATACATTTATGGCTGAGATCCGAAAATTTAATTTTTGTAAGAGACAGAAAGTTAAATAAAAACATCAAGTAAAGTGTAGGTTTAAAATTTTTGTTGCATTATATCAATGAAATACGGCTTAAAGCTGTTAAATTATTCACTTGTTGTTTAAATCTATCATTAAAGAAGAAATATTTATTCGTTAATATTTTATAAAATAACAAAGTCATGCCTAGAAAACTGTTGATTTTGAAAACTTGAGAGTTAAACTATATTATCATGTATAATATGTGTTCAGTTTTTGTTGTTATTTATCGTAGATCCTAACTTTTGGTTGTTTTATTCTTATTCTTATTCTTATTATTGTTTACGCCCGTATAAAGGAAGAAATATATATATGTTCATCAATATTTTATAAAATAATGAAGTCGTGATTTAACACGGAACATTTGAAATTTGTAAAGACAAAAGTTAACTAAACACGCCATGTGCGTTTTTTAATCCGTTTGATACATTTTATTGCTGTTTATCGAAAGAATACTGCTTTTCTTAGAAATTGTTTTATGTATATTTACTTTCAATAGCATTCCAAAAGAAAAGTTCAGATGCTATATATTTTAAAACTGTGCTATATATATTAAAACTGTAATAAAAAGGTAAAATTCTTCAAAAATTTTAAAAGAATGATTTTCGAACACTAATTTTTTCAATTAAAATAAAACAAACTACAGAAACATTTATGAAATTTATTGAACATTTTTCGTGCTTTTATTATTTTATTATTGCGATATACATTTTTTAAAAGAAAAATATACTATATCATCATATAACATGGTAGGATGCAAAATATTAGTCGGGAGGTGCTGGATTGTATCCTGGGACACGAACACCTATGGATGTCTTCAGACTCAGACGTCTATGCTACGTCAAAATACACACTGCGCAGGAGATCCAGTTCCTCTGAAATTTTAAAACTTTATGTTTTATTGGTCCACCTATGGTATTGATGGTCGTCGGAACAGTGTAAATCTGTAAACCTTGAAACTTCTCCGTGTGGCCTGAAACTCCCTTATATCGATCGGAAGTAGAAAACAGTAGATTATTTTTTTGTACAAGATATTATGGTCGCAATCCAATTATGAAGCCAAAATTACTAGGTGTATCACTCAGATCCTAACCGAGGTTTCTTTTCATAATGTTAACAGAAACAGAAAGCATATTAAATTAGCGGTCAGGGAAGCTTCCCAAGCTTTTTATATAAAAATTGGTAAACGAACTACGGATAGATGTCCTTGTGACAAAAACCCTGGAACTCCTATACACTACATCTTCGGTAACTGCCCTCTTATGGAATACCATTTTAACTTCAATAAAAATAAAACACTAAAGAGAAACATACAACGTGAGCTATTAGACTCTTCCAATCACGAAAAGTTAGATAAAAACTATAATGTCCTAAATAAAAACTTTTCATATATCAAAGAATTATTATAACCTACATAAAATTCTAGATCTATAGATTTTAAAAACTATGTTTTAAAAGACTTAATAGACTAGTATAGTGCATAATACAATTGAAAAATTTTCAGTACAATATTATTATTGTAAATATCTGTAAATATTTATCTTTAATATTATGTAATCTTATCAGTATATTCATATAGAACTTATATACATGTAATAACTCTGGGCTCACCCAGCAATAAGCAATATTGGGTAGCTCGTGTGATTTTTTTTAACTTGCTGGGGACTCCGGTTCCTTGGACACTGGTGTTCCTGGTAGATATAGGTTTTCCCCTCGTGGACTCATAGGTCCTATGCCAAGAGGTTGGCTGTCCACGAGTGGGAGGTTTCTGTTTCTGTTTCATAATGTTAACAATGAAAATATTTTAACAATATTTTCACAAACTTTCATTCTTTCATGTAAAATGCATCAAGAAGTTGTGGAAGTAATGAAGCAGCGCTAAACTATGCTCGATATGTATCGTAATAGAAGTCGCGTTACATGCGGCGACACTGACCAAACTTTCGTATTGTTCAACAACATTTTGCATTGCCATCGATTCTTACTCAAAACAGTGTCAGTCTTTTAAAAATTTCGTTAAAACGCTTTTTTATTGTTAAAATTAATCTTTTAAAATCCAGATGCAGATTAGAGTGAGACCAATTTTCGGTTTAAAAAATAGAATGTAAACATAGTCTCCTATAGAAAAATTGTTCTTTTGCACAAACTTGCATTTTTTTATGTAAAATGCATCAAGAAGTAGCGAAAGTAATGAAGCAGCGCTAAACTATGCTCGCTGTGTATCGCAATAGAAGTCGCGTTACATGCGGCGACACTGACCAAACTTTCGTATTGTTCAACAACATTTTGAATTGCCGTCGATTCTTACTCAAAACAGCGTGCATCTTTTAAAATTTTCGTTAAAACGCATTTTTTATTATTAAAATTAAATTTTAAAAATTCAGGTGCAGATTTTTAGTGAGACAATTTTTTTATTTAATAAATAGAATATAAACCTAGTTTCCTATAGATATTTTTTTCAGTACTTTATCTCCACTCTAACTTTTTATGTTCCGGAACATTCTTTAGATTCATTCCAATGAAAGCGAGACCTCTCAAATATGAACTCACTGTTAAAATGAGTTAACAAAATGTAACTCAAAACGTGTAAGATTTAATCGGAGTGAGCTAAACCAGTCTAAATAATAATAATAATAAATATACCTGTTCCAGAATAATGCATGAACAACATGAAAATTGAGATTTTTAACAATTTAGAAAGAATTTCATTTTTAAATTTTATGCAATTAATCCATTTTGTACTATTATTATTACTACTGTAAATTGCTTGTGATTTGTTTAGATAAAAATAAAAATTTCCCAGATTATCATTTCTTGGTTTTCATAGGAAGGTTTTGTAGTTTACAATAGAGAATGATTCGTAGATTTAAAAAGTGAGATCCAAGGTAGGGCCGAAAATCGTCAAGAACTTTGCGAAAGGGAATTTCCGATTTTCTTTTTAACACTTTCCAACCTAGTTGAAAAGTGTTTATGACTTCGGTTTGTCTGGCCGTATGGCCGTCTGCCGTCTGGCCGTCTGTCCGTGCTCTAACACCCGTAAATATGCTCGGATTGCTCTGCAATTTTTATATGTTTTAGTCGTTATCTATAGCATGTTCCCTATTTCAACGGAAGTGTGTAGCACTTATAGTTTTTTTACAGGGACACTCAAAAGAATTCCGTTACATTGCGGTCTATGGGGAAAAATCATTGACGGTTTATTTAAATAATGTTTCACTATTTTAAACGCATTGAAATATATGTATATCACTAAGGTGCATTAGAAAAAGCTTAATATGGAATAGGGTGTGCATAGCACTTATAGTTACTTTACAGGGACAGTCAAAAGAATTCTGTTACATTACGTCTATGGAGAAAAATCGTCTGCGGTTTATTTAAATAATGTTTCCCTATTTTAAACGCATTGAAATTTATATATATCACTAGAGTGTATTTCAAGAGGCTTACTACAGAATAGTGTGTGTACAGCAGTCATCGTTCATTTACAGGGACACACAAAAGAATTCTCTACTGTAAGTTAACAATAATTCCTGGAAGTGCGTTTAAGTTACTGATCGCGATTTTAATTTTAACTCGCTTTTTGTCTATTATGTGGTGTGTATAAATTCTGTATATCCTATACGGGGAAGCACAAAAGTTCGCGAACACATTTCCGTATTATTTAACTCCAGACGGAGAATTTTAAACTGTGCTACGCGTTTCCTAACTGAACTAAAATTTAACATCCTATGTAGTATATATACATATCTATAGATCCTATACAGGGCTGAATAAAAGTATTCGGATTACTTAGATGTTATCTTTTAGCTTATTAAACGGTATGATTTGTAAAATTATTTTGGAAGCGTTGGAAAGTGTTACATAATCTATGCTTGACGCATGATTTTTCGTTCTTGTTTTATATATAAATACCTCTATTATGCTTCGCAAACAAAATCAAATCAGATATAAAACAACTGACATCGATGCAACTTTTTCTCTGGAAGTATGAAAGCGAATTCAATGTATTTTTCAATAGTTTTAGCACCAGCTAAAAATACAATAGTATGTCAAGTTTCAAGCAAAATATTTCCTGTAAAACAACCAACGTTGATGCTGAAGTGATTTTAATAATTTTTTAATAGTTTAAGAGAAGTTAAACTATAAAGTGATTGATTTTGTTGCGAATATGCTTAAGTTTTTGGTTTTAACTTTAATTATTTAAACTTTGGCATGAAAAAAAAAACACTATAGTTCAGGGGTGCAAAAATCTAGGCGCCAATGGACCGATTCCCACCACTAAATTTTTAGCATTCTTCGCCTAATAAGAATACTGATAAAATTTAGGCGAAGTATACTAATAAAATTTGAGTAAGAATACTAATAAAATTTAGTGGTGGGAATCAGCCGATTGGCTCCTAGATTTTTGCACCCCTGAACTATAGTTAAGCAATTTCACAAACAATGTAGTTTTTTATACTGAACATAATTTTTGTATTTTTTTCTTCACAAACGACCAATTTATAGTTTAACTTTTCTTAAACTATTAAACAATTATTGAAATCACTTCAGGAGATCTCGAGAACAGTTTCCACAACGTCGGTTGTTTTTTAAGACATATTTTGCTTGAAAATTAGCATACTAGTGTATTTTTTACTTTTATTTAATGCCGGAAGATCAATCTATACTTTAGTTACTGCTAAAACTGTTAAACAATTATGAAAATTACTTCAGGAGATCCCGAGACAAAGGTACATCAATGTCACTTATTTTACATGACATATTTAGCTTGCAAATTTGCGCAATAGTAGTATTTTTTCTTTTATTCCACGCCGAACGTTCAATTTATAGTTTAGCTTCTGTGATAACTATTAAACAATTGCCGAAATCGCTTCAGGAGATCTCGAGAAAGGGTACATAAACGTCAGTTGTTTTACATGACATATTTTCTTGCAAATTCGCGCAACTATTGTATTTACTTTTATATCATGACGGACGATCAATTTATGCTTTCGTTTCTGCTAAAACTATTAAATAATTATTAAAATAACTTCAGGAAATCTTGAAAAAAAAAGCTACATCAATGTCAATTGTTTCACATGATATGTTTTCTTGCAAATTCGTGCAACTATTGTATTTTTTACTTTTATTTCATGCCGGAGTATCAATTTACATTTTATCTTCTACTAGAACTATTAAACAATTATTGAAACCGCTTATTAAACAATTTTTGTAATCGCTTTGCAAGATCTCGAGAAAAGGTACATCAATGTCAATTGTTTCACATGACATATGTCTTGCAAATTTGCGCAACTATAGTATTTTTTACTTTTATTTCATGCCGGATGATCAATTTTTACCTTAGCTTCTGCGATAACCATTAAACAACTACCTAAATTGCTTCAGGAGATCTCAAAAAAGGGTACATCAATGTCAGTTGTTTTACATGACATATTTTGCTTTTAAATTTACACAACTGCTGTGTTTTTTACTTTTATTTCATGCCAATCGTTCAATTTATAGTTTAGCTTGTACAAAATCTATTAGACAACTAGCTAACCCGCCCGGCGTTGCCAAGGCCCGAGCTATTTACAATCTCAGAGAAAGGCGTTAACCCCCTCCCTCCCCATACCCGCAAATATAATGAATAATTTGTTCAAGAGAACCACCGTCATCTACATTAACGTGATCATTAAAAAAAAATTAAATTTTTCTGGTACTTAGAACATAACGAAAACGCTACGCTAAAAAAGCCGGCAGATGACACCCCTTCCCGACCTCAATTTCAAATCTATATCATAATTAGTTACCTAAATTTTTGTTCATTAGTAAAAAATGGCAATTATTTCCTTTCATTTTCGCAAACTAAATGGAGGGATCGATCGGCCAGAAAAACAGCTCTCTTTGTAGTTCAGTTTTTAATGAAAGCAGATCCCTGTCTGAAACTTTCTCGGATTGTTTTCACTGGCGCCAGCAGATTTTTGGCAGTTTTTTGCATAAATTAAGAAAGATTACCGACCGAATTTTTCAAAAATTACATAGTCATAAGCAGAATTTTTTTTTACATATGCTCAGAAATTTTCAAATTAATATCTCAATTAGTTTTCTTAAAATTCGCTATTTAGTAAAATAATTTTGAATTCGTTCATTTCCGCTTGCAAATCCAATGCGCCTGTTCGTTTCTTTCGCCAATTAGATTTAAAAGATGTCATTTTAGAAGCGATGGTTAATGAGAATCTAATTAATATCTTGGGTAATTATCAAAATATTAAAATTCTGAGACTCAGGTGCACATGGCCAGACCTTGGACTATCCACACCTAAATTTTCAGACTTCTAGGTGGGCTAGATTTTGCTAGCCATTGCAGACAAACACACAGAATGAAACTTTCTTTCATTAATATAGATTATTGAAATCGTTTCAGGAGATCTCCAGAAAAGCTACATGAATGTCATTGTTTCACATAACATATTTTCTTGCAAATTCGTGTAACTATTGTATTTTTTTCTTCTTACAGATGAATCAATTTAGCTGCTGTCAAAACTATTTTAAAATCATTACTGAAATCGATTCAGTAGATCTGAATAAAAATGTACATCAATATCAGCAGATTGGCATAAAATCTTGTAACTATCAATAAAAAGTTAAAATTTCAGTGCAAACTCACCTTGTTTAATAATTAAAATTCATAAAGATACAACTAAATAATATATTGCTTGAAGGTGCGTAAAAACTTATATAAAACATTTATAAGCACATTAAAGTCCTTTTAAAAATTCAAAACGTTTTCAACCGAACTACTCGGTCATCATCAGTGAAAAACTAATAGTTAAGTTTAGTTGTTGCCTCTGGCGTTTTCTAGCTTGCCCGGAACAAACCATTTTACTTCAAGGGTGTGGAATATAAGGTGAGATGGGAAAGGTCATTCAACATTTCAAAAATAAGTACAGGATAATCAATCATGTATTAATTCATTCCAGACTGTGTGGATATCATATGATAATACATCGTTACAGACTATTTCTTTTTTAGATATTATTTCCAGAGACTCTCTTATGATAGCTTCCTGGTGATTACTTGTTCGGAATATAATTTTGGATCCATTGAAATCTACTTTTATAGGTTCAGTTTGTGCTAATCTTGCTAATGCAGTGTGGGGTCTATTTAATCTCAGATCTGCTTCATGTTCTTTTATTCTGTCCCGAAATTTTCTCAGTGTCATACCTACGTACATAAAATCTTTGTTATCGTTCTTGAATGGTATAATATATACACCTGATCTAAATCAGATGTCAGGAAGCTATCCTGTCAATATATGTCACCTAAGCTATACGTCACCAGGAAGCTATCATAAGAGAGTCTCTTGAAATAATATCTAAAAAAGAAATAGTCTGCGTAACGATGCATTATCATATGATATCCACGCAGTTTGGAATGAATTAATGCATAATTGATTATTCTGTACATATTTTTGAAATGTTGAATGACCTTTTCCATCCCACCTCATATTTCACACCCTTGAAATAAAATGGTTTGTTCCGGGCAAGCTAGAAAACGCGAAAGGCAACAACTCAATTTAAATATTAGTTTTTCACTGATAATGAGTCGTTCGGTTGAAAACGATTTGAATTTTTTAAAAGGACTTTAATGAGCTTTTAAATATTTTATATACGTTTTTACGAACCTTCAAGCAATATATTTACATTTAGTTGTATCTTTATGAATTTTAACTTGTAACTATCATTACCTCCTTAATTATTTCCATTTCAGGTTGAAGTGTGTCAAATGTCGGTCGACGAAAATTGGGGTTGAGTTCAAAATAGATTTTACATTCTGATCCAAAATCAACCGAAAACTCGAACCGAAACAAAAAAAAATTATCTTTTATCTGTTATGAAGTAAAATGAATGCATAGACTAAATGCTTCACGGGCCTCGATAACGGAAAAACTGAATAACTTTTGAGAGAAAAAAATATATTATTTTAACTTTATCGAATTTAATCATTCGGGATCTTTTCTTGACATCTAAGATAAATTACATATTTTATTTAATAGGGTTTGTTTTGCAAAAACGGATAAAAGAATATGTTGACAATAAAATTGATTTGAAAGATATTAAGTAGAAAAAATGTTAAAAGCAGAAAAGTAGCAGCTAATGTATTGTTTCTTTTGCATTTACTGTGCAAAGTATTAATTATAATGTAATATGACCTTTCTTGTGCTTTTACATACAGCGATAACGCATTAACGTTTTAAATAAATATCATTAATATTTGCTATTGGCAATCATAGCGTACTTTCAGGAAACATGATATTTATTCAGCAAATATACATCAAAGAAACATTCAAAATTATCATTGTAAATTTTATCATTATTGAATTACTGCTTAATATTATTCAATTAGCTCAAATATCTTTGTTTGAAAATGCATTACTCTTATTTACTTAACAAATACAACAATTAAATCTCATTCTATAAAAGCCAAACATAAATGGAAAATATGCATTATGTGGGTAAGTTTAAATATAGAATCCACATTTTAAGATTATATTTTAGAATTTTATTTCATTTTTGCAAACACTTTTGCCCTCAGACATTAAATCGTAAATTTTATAACCGATTATAAAGTAATTATTTCGCTTTTCTTCATCTGTGAAGCGTGAAATCTCTAAAGATCCTAATCGGCATAATAAAAGATAAAAAATTCAAAAATGTAATATAACAGTTCACATTGTTTCTCTTATTGAAATAATGTAGAATTCCATCATTTTTTAGGGTTTCATTCATCTCACGAAACCCTATTCGTCCCGCTACGTTATCTGTCTGTCACAGAGCCGGTTCACAGAAACTGTATAACTTACAGACATGAAATTTTGTATACTTACTGCTGAATACCTACTATGAAGCTTTAAAAAAAATCGTATTATTTTAATATATAGAGATAAAAAACCAAAATTCTAACATACGTTTCCTATTAAATTTAAACATTTTTCGTTATAGCATTTGCCAACAACTAAAAATCCACAATAAAATTCTTTCTACAGTAATTAATTTTCTATTGAAAGATTTCCACGTGAAAAATGAAAATGAAATAAAAAGTTTCACCAATTTAAAAAAAAGATTATATGACGTCATATTGGTAATAAAACGGAAATTTTCAAACATTTTTCAATAGTACAAGGAGTGTGAGTATGCGTAAATACAGAAAGCAGCTTAATATGACGTCATTAGAGAATTAAAAAGAAAATTAATCTGACGTCATATTGGAAGTTTAACGGATTTTCAAATGTTTGAGAATAATGCAAATAGAGTATCAACATGAGTAATAGAGAATAGTAAATATATGAATTTGAAGAACGCATTGAATCATGATAAAAACCCTATTATGGAAATATTGGCGAATTTTAACATTTTGAAGATACAACATAAAGATACAAGATGTTTTGTTATAAAATTGATTTGTTTTTAAATATCGCATTTAGTCTACATGACAGATATTATTATGACAGAGTATAACAGCGGGCTTCGCCTGCTATCGGGCCGGTTCAGATTTTCGAGAAAACGAGAAAAATAGACCGATAAATTTTTACTTTATAAAAAACATAACTTTTCATTTTCCGGTAAAAATGGAATTATTAAAGAAAGGATAAAGCATTTTGCAATGAATACAAAACGAAACCCTTTGTGCGATCTTCGATCACACTTACCCACTTGTTTAGGTATTATTGCATGTAACACAAAGCAAGGTCAGTCTTTTGAAAATTATTTTCAAATATTTTTATTTCATTTAAATTTATGGACGATAATTATGTTCGGGTTGGAGTGAGATATATTGATTTTTTGAGTGAAAAAAGGGATTAGACCCTGTTTTGTTTTACAACTTTTTTTTTTTTTTTTTTTTTTTTTTTTTTTTTTTTTTTTTTGTGAAACAAACAGTTGTTGTAACATGTTGTAACTACAACCTCTTAATGTTTGTTAAATCATTTTTAAATACCCTTTAGTTTAAACTGTAAATGCGATCTTTAAAAATAATTTATATGATGTATCATATCATCTTAATGAAAATATTTCGCAGCTGTAAACAATTTATTGTATATTTTTGTTACTGGGTTTCAATATGTGTAAATCAGATCATAAATAAAATAAGGTTAGTTTCTTTGCATAAATACACGAATTTATCTTAATTTAAACAGTTTTGAATTTCCCTCAAATTGAATATTCTACACAAGTTTATTACTGAAATATAGTTAAAATTCTTTAAACAAAAACTGGAGATGTTTTTAAAAAGGCATCAAAATGTTTAATGCTAGCAAATCGTTTACACGCTGTTGTGCTACGCAGAAAATATATTTGCATAATAAAATTTTACGACGCACTGTAAAAAGAATGTAAAAAACGTTCCTGAGTAATTAGAATATTTTACAATAATACCATGTAACCTCATATTAATATATCTATGATCTGAAACCTTTCTATTATATTTTGAAACAATGTGGTGAAGGGCCAATCAGACATTTTAGAAAATACTCAGTTTCCTAAGTTTAAAGAATTTTTCAAAACAATGTCCTTTGTGCGCGTAATAAAGTATCTTATATGGATTTGGTGTCGATTTACGGGTAATAAAATTACATTGAACGAGATAATTTTCGGCGAAAACAGATTTAACGCACCTGTCGTTATCGCCAACGTACTGTAGTATTAACGACAGCTGTTGTCCCCAAACGAGAATGCCATAGTTTGGACAATACGTCCATTTGTAGCATGTACATTTATACATAGTGCGTATGTCACCAAGCTCATATAAAAAGAATCCCGTAAATATCTGAAAAAAAACAAAAACAATTCTGAATTAATTTCGAAACAAAAATGTTTATGCTGAGAATAATTCGTACTTTCACCTTCTCTTTCTATATCCTCAGTGATAACCAGAAATCAGTATAATTGAACTTTTCACATTTAATATCTTTTTATAGAAAGTGGGTGTAAGATTGTTTTCAGTACATGTTACTGAGAATTATAAGTAACGAAAATTTATGAATTTTTGTAATGTTTGATCAATTATGTATTAGTGTTTAGCTTTATTGTAGTCATGTTGTCTATCGGAACGTAATATATAGAAAAAATAGTTTTATTTTCGTCGACGCCGGATCAGAAGGCTGTAAGTTTTAGGACACAACACAACACCCACGAAGTTCTTACATCTCTAGATTTACGACAGAAGTGCAAGGCTTAGAATCAAGAAGGCAGCAGCTTCGGCCAACGTAGAAGCACAGAGGCAGGAAGCCCTCCATCCAGCATCCAGTTTGCCGCCAGTGTCTTTAAAGGATGAGTAATGTCATTAACATTAATTTCTAATAGAAGATGATAGGGAAAACGAACCTGCCCTTATTAACTGGAAATAGTCATAAGCGGAGACGCATTAACGAGAGTCTACGGCATAACTCAAAAATTACTGTTTAGGGATTATTTATTGGTCAATCATATGAAAGAACACCCTTCATATATATATATATATATATTACAAAATTCAAAATTCCGCAATTATCTAACTCATTACAGAAAATTGTCCCTTAAAAATTCCTCCTACAACCCTAGTTTATTAAATTATTTCCCACCTTAAATAATATTCCTTTTATTTTATTTATCTAAATCTCTTTCTATTTAAAATGAATAATTTTATATTTTCTTCCCCTTCAAAATATCCTAAAAAACACTTCTCGTAATTATTTTTCTCCAAAAACCTTTTTTTTTTTAAATTTCCTTCTCCGTTCTTAAAAAGCCGAATTCAAATCTATGTAGAATTATCATTTTATACCTTTTTTTATTCTTATTTTTATTCAAAAAGCTCAAAATCGCGCCTTTTCTCGCCAATTTTCTTCGGCCATACGTAAAGATATCGAACAAAGCCAAGCGTTGTGATTGCTTAATTCCTACCACCGCATTAGCGTAGTGTTACGGTTAGTTTTAAAGTTTCCTTTTTATCTACATTAAATTATTTAAATCACTTTCTCAACATTTATTTAACAACACTCTTTTTATGTTTTTAATAAATAAATAAATAAATTAAAAGTAATTGTAATAATGATAATAATAAAAAGTTTTTTTTTTCTTCTTCTTTCTTTTTCTTTTAAACAAAATAATGTCAACTTTTATAGTCTAGCTTAGCTTCCTGTTTTTCAAATGCGAAAGATAAATAGCAAGGAGGGATGTTTGTCAGTTAAAGACCACACAGGTGGCAAATTTGGAGACAGCCATGCACTTTCCCATGCTTGGAATCAGGGATTGGTGACACTGTGTCTATCTTTGGCTAAAAGAAAGCGAGTACACCCCAAGAGGTATTACGTTGTCTGGTGAATAGACTATGGACGCAATTAAGCATTGTATTTTATAACATACAACTAAAGGCCAGGTTTCCCCTTCAGTCTGAGTGGCGCGTATGTAAACATACGTTCATGTGAGCCATTTAGCAGCCCGCAGAGAGAGGGAGGCAAGTTTTTTTTTCCACGTAACGGTGCATAAGGGGAAGCGAAGGCGAACTGTCGCCAGGGTCAATCCATTTTGTTATTGTTTACACCTCCGAAAACTCCTTCACAGATAGTTTTTTGGTTCCGTCCAGTTTTGAAGCGGTGAGAGAGAGAGAATGTTTACGACTTGTTACTTGGCTCGAAAACTGACTCGTGGACTGGATCGCGAAGCTGTTGGTAGGCGGAGAGGTTTTTGGAAGATTATTGAAAATGGGACACTGATGGTCCTACACTAACTATTCTAAATCATAGTGTTATGATGAAAAGAGTATAATTTTATAAGGGTATTTTCAAGTTGCGGATCTATAACTGTTAGCGAGAGAATAAAAAGAAGATATGTTTGGCCCGTTTTGCGTAGTGGCGTTCTAAGAAAAAGTATTACATTATTCTGACTTCTTAATCTTCAGAGGTGGTCTTAGATCTTGGACTAGACGGTCGTTGGAAATAGTACTGTCCTGAATTAATGTGATGGCCATCTTAGAATAAGACACATGTCTTAAGAAAGTGAGACTTTTGACTTTGACAGTGAAAGTCTGGGCCGTGGGACAATTTCCCCCTCCTGACAAGATGATAGACCCAGTAGCTGATGGCAAGTGGTGCAGTTTGATGAGAGGTGCGAAGTGGTAACCTAATCTTCACTGTGATGAAATCTGACCAACACCGGCTCTATTACAAAGCCAGGTTTCAGAGGAAATACTGGTTTGCTGACGTCATCAACCTAGGTCATGAAGAGTTCACAATATTCCTCCGTTCCAGTACTTGCTCGTAGGAAAGTAACGTCGTACCGTGTGTTCCAGTGACAACGTGTTGGGAAATCATCGAAATGTGTTTTGAGTGTGTTTGTTAAAGTATTTCAATTCAAGATCGGATTACTTTTAATTAAGGTAAGTACCTATTTACAATATATATATGTGTGTATTTTTATGAATAATAACAATGTTGATCATTATGTATTAAAATATGTTTAATTTGTTGTTTCTACGCGAGTAGGCTTAACAAACGCCGACGCTGTGGAAGCTCGTGTTTTGAAAAATGTTATATTATGTTTGCACTATTTATTTATTAGTAAATAATCTCGCGGGTAAATAATCACATTCAGTATTCAATATAAATTTGCTTTATTTGTAAATTTAATACATTTTAGTTAAGACCTACCTTTCTTTTCATACATATAAATGGAAAATTGTGCATAAATAATTTCACATACTTCGTATTTGTTCGCTTATCATAGCTTTTAAATTTAGTACGATTTATGTAAATATGTTTAATATTAATATGAATTTAAATCAAAATTCTAAACCTGAATACTTTTTTCTTTTTTTATGATGAAAGGAAATTTAGTTAATACACATACAAGCAATTTTAATATGATCCTAATACTTATAGTTATTAAAAAAAGATTACCGCTAATATGAAATAATGAATTATGTGTTGTAATTCGTAGTACAAAATTTGAGTTGAAAATATATATATATATGTGAATAGTTATTTTCTTGATTACATCACTATACAATTTTACGCTGAAGAAAGATTAAATTTATTTATTATTTACTAATTTTATTTATTAAGTCTAATCTGGATTGGAAGTGTAATTGATACCATAACACCTATCTTATGGCACTAAAATGTAACATAAAAAATTATACGTAGTTTTAACTAATTTAAGTAATTTTGTGACTATTTATTCAAGAATTAGTAAATAAATTGCTTATTTCAGAATAAATAATTAGCCACGTTGTATAAAAGATGCACAAAGTAACTAAATATTTGTCATTATTAACCACGATCTTCAAAGTGTATAGCAAATGATCTATTCTCTATCTTACGAATCTAGCAATTTTTTTAGAGCTATCATTTAAAATTTGTAATTATTTTAATGTTAAAAATAATCAAAAACTAATTAAAAGTCCTTTTTCACCAAAATATAATAAATTTCACAAAAATAACCTTTACTTTTCACAAAATAGGCCTAAAGAAAAAAGTAATGTGTAATTGAAAGTAATGAAAATTGAAGTAATATGTAATTAAATTATAACAGCTAGCATTCAAATCTGCCTTTGCCATAAATATATTACACTTATCTGATTTTTTTATTTATTATTTGTTGTATAAATTCATGTTATAAAACTTTCCAAAGAAAATGTATATATTAAATATTTTTTATGTGTGTGTGTAAAATGTGCAAATCTAGCAATTTTTCAGAGCTATCATTTAAAATTTCTAATTACTTTTAAGTTAAAATTAATCAAAAAACTTAATTAGTTTTTATGTTCTTAAGTTTTGCAGAACCAAAATAAAATATTGAAACAAAAACAAGAAAAAAAATGTTATTCTTCACAGGAAATCAAAATTATATTGCAATTGTAATAATTAAATTACAATATATGTTATAATGATAAATGTTATATTAAAAATGTTAATGTTCAATTAATAAAAGAACTATAATATACTGACAAAAGTATGAAATTGAAAGGCTATATCAAGGATCGATCCAGGCAAAATTTGGGTCCTATTTAGGAGCCCTTCACAAAAATCAATTTAATAAAATGGGCCCCATCACAAAAATCAATTTAATACAATGGAACCCTTCACAAAAATCAATTTGATAAAATGGGGCCCTTCACAAAAATCAATTTAATAAAATGGGCCCCATCACAAAAATCAATTTAATACAATGGAACCCTTCACAAAAATCAATTTGATAAAATGGGGACCTTCACAAAAATCAATTTGATAAAATGGACCCCTTCATAAAAATCAATTTGATAAAATTGTCCCCTTCACAAAAATCAATTTAATAAAATGGGCCCCTTCACAAAAACCAATTTAATAAAAAGGGTCCCTTCACAAAATTCCTTTTAATGAAATAGGTCCTTTCACAAAATTCTGTTCCATAAAAACTTAACATTTATTAATTTATTTATTATCTTGTTATATGTATTGTATGTATATATATATGTTATATATCTATATATTTGTCATTTTAAAATGTGTAATTTGTAAACAAACAAGTTCACCAGAAAGGAAAACTTCATCAAAAGTATTTTAAAAGTTTTTGTTAATAAATGCTTGAGTAAATGGAACAATTTGAGTAACTGGATTTCAAATTTTGTTACAAAATGTTATTTTTCACAAAAATATATTAAATTTCGCAAAAATAACCTTTACTTTTCACATAATAATATATTATTATAATAATATATTATTACATATATTAATATATATATAACATATTCATAATAATAATACATTTATAATGATTAATGAAAATTATTTTTATTTTTTTAAATAAATTAATTTTTTATTTTTAATTATTATTTCAGAGGAGCATGCCCAGTCGTTGTTGTGTCCCACTTTGCCGAGGAAACTATCCAACAGGTCCAAAAGTTTCTGTATACAGCTTTCCTAAGGACGAGGAGTTGAAGAAAAGATGGATTGCTGTCATTCAAAGAAAATACTTTTATCCGAATCAAAATTCTCGAGTAAGTAACTAAATATATTTATTATACTTTTCTCAAATTTATAACTCACTTTTTTACTAATTATGGTTAAAAAATACATATGTATATAGTGTATGTTTTATTTTGCAGGTTTGTGAGTTGCATTTTATGGAGAATGATTTTGAGAAAGATGCTGCAGCTTACGATGAAAAGAGTGGGAAGCTCATAACAGTGCCACTAAAAATAATAAGATTGAAGTCTCAAGCAGTTCCATCAATTTTTCAATTTCCGTCTGGGAATACTTCAAGTAAACCTGATGCAAGGAAGTGTCCAGATGATAAGAAGATGGAAAGAGAAATGAAAGAATTAGAAAAAAGTCTACTAGCTAGCCAAGAGACCTATAAAGAATACCATGAAAGCCGGAAGGTAAATTCTTTAGTTGATATTGAAAAATGTATTGAAGAATTTGGTATTTCAAAATTTTGGGCATTTCATAATAATTCTAATTCTCTATTCTTTTTTCACATTATATTTGATCCAGAACCATTTATTAAATATAGTATACGAATCGATAATAGCTTAAATTTACTGTTCTCAGTAGAAAAAAATCCTGTTAATAAATTTAAGAAATTTTTATTCCCTCTTAAGATACAGCACTTTAATGATTTAATAAATATTCTTGATGCAATTGAAATGAGTTTTGAGCATAATGACACTCATAATCAACAAAAGTCTGTGATTGATTTAATATGTAACCTTATTGAAAGTATAAAAACTGAAACAAATGAAAATAATTTAAATTTTATTCAACATCAGTTAAGTATTTTGTTGCTACCTCCAAATCATTTTTGTTATACAACAGAATTATTAATTTTTTCATCCATTTTAAAAACAATATCTTCTCATGCATATAACTTCATTCGTCAAAGTGGAAATATAACTTTACCTCATCCAGATACTTTAAGAAAAATATGTAATAATTTGCAGGTATCCCCACAGTTAGAATTTCAGGATGAAAACTTTCTAATGTTTATTTCCAAAAGGGCTAATTTTCTGTCTGACTATGAAAAAACTGTGATTTTAATGATAGATGAAATTCATTTAAAGCCTTATTTTGATTATAAAGGGGGTTCTATAGTTGGTGCTGCTTTTAATACCAATCAAGCAGCTACTACTGCATTTGTGTTTATGATTTCAAGTATTCTATCCCCATTTAAAGAGGTCGTTCATATTTTGCCTGTTAAATGCATAGATTTTAAAATTTTGCATAACATAACTAAAAATGTAATAATTGGATTAGAAAATATTAGTTTCAAAGTTATTTGTGTTGTAACAGACAATAATTCTATAAATCCTAAAGCTATGAGTCTTTTTATGACGCCACCACAAAGATCATATGCTTATCAACACCCAATAGACCAAAAGAGACCATTGTTTTTCTTAATAGACTCTGTCCATATTTTTAAGAATATCAGAAACAACTGGTTAAACCAAAAAAACTCTGAACGATGTTTCTTTTATCCTGATTTTGATGATCCTCAAAGTTCGCAGTTTAAGATTGCTTCCTTTATGGCCCTTAGAAGAATACATGACATTGAAAATGGAGGAGACGAAATTATTAGTTATTCAAGAGGTTTAACTTTGAAGAGTCTTTCACCTTCCAGTTTGGAAAGGCAAAATGTTAAATTGGTTCTGAAAATTTTTAACAAATTTGTTGTTCAGGCTTTATTAGAACTTGGTCCTAAACATAATATTCCACATTTTAAAGACACAGCAACATTTATTGATATAATTTGTAAATGGTGGAATATTTTCAATGTTAAGACAGTGAATAAAGGAATTCATCAACGAAATGTGTATATGGAGCCACTTAATGTTAATGAATATGATGAAAAATGTATATTTTTGAAACAATTTTTGATATGGCTTGATGCTTGGCAAGCAATGGATTGTGATACTGGTGCTTTATCAAAAGAAACTCACAAAGCGCTTGTACAAACAACTAAAGGAATGCTAGAGTTCACTCATTACTGTATTGAAGAATGTAAAATGAAATATATTTTAACTGGAAAAATCCAAACTGATTCTTTAGAAGCGAGGTTTGGCAAATACAGACAAATGGCTGGTTCTCAATACCACATTTCAATTACACAACTTTTGGAATGTGAAAAAAACTAAGATTACAATCATGTGTTAAGTTGGAATTACTTTTAAATTCAAATGTAATTCCTCTTAAACATTTTGAGGATGAAAACTTGGAAAATTTTACTTCAGCAACAGAGAACAATAATTCTAAAAAATTAGAAATAAGTATTGATGATACTAAAATTGAAAAAATAAAACCACTTTTGCCAGTTCTAACCTATCTAGGAGGTTATTGCAGCTATTCTGTAATTAAAAAAATAAAATGTGATCAATGTAAAGAAACTTTGGTTATCGATTCTGACATAAATTTAGATGAAAATTATAATCTTATAAAAAATCTTGACCATGGAGGTCTTAAATGCCCCACACAATTTGTAGTGACTTGTTTAATATATAACTATATTGTTGTAAATACTTTATATTCAGATTCTAAACATTTTATAAAAATGAACAATCAAAGAGAGGCTGTAGTAAAATTAACATATGATGAACTAAAGGATAGAGAAATAGTTTTAGACTATGAATGCCCTAATGGTCATGGCAATGATTATCTCTGCAAATTAATATTATGCACAGCAACTAACATTATGCTGAAAAATCTTTGCAACAAAGAAAATGATAATCTTGTCAAAATCAAAGAAGATAAAAAAAGTTATAAACGTAAGTTAGAAACTCTAAAAGAGTGAGACATTTGTAATTATCATGTATCTTGTTTTAAATGCAATAAAGATTATAAAATCAATAGTTTGTTCTTTGTCATTTTTTATGAATATATTTATGTTACATATATTATTTCATTATATTTATGAATTATACATATTTTATTTTTATTAAAAGACAGGAAATGAGGGGGGTGTTAAAACAAGATTTTGTTTCTTTAAAAATACAATATAATTAAAGATTTTAAAAGGATTAAAATGAAAGTGTCTTTCCTCAAATGAATATAATATTTATAACATATAAAATGGTTACATGAAGCAAATAAATGTAATTTAAAAGGAAAGAAAAAATAGTGAATTACATTTATATATATATATATATTTAATCAGTTGTTAATAATAATAAAAACTCTGATACTTATGGATTATTCATATTTTATTTTTATTAAAACACATGAAATAAGGGGGGGGGGGTTAAAACAAGAATGTTTTTTTCTTTAAAAAGACAATATAATGAAAGCTTTTAAAAGGATTAAAATGAAAGTGTCTTTCCTCAAATGAATATAACATATAAAATAGTTACATGAAGCAAATAAAATGTAACTTTAAAGAAGAGAAAAAATAGTGAATTAACTTTATATTTTTCTTATTCAGTTGTTAATATTAATAAAAACTGATATTTATGAATTATTCATATTTTATTTTTATTAAAAGACATGAAATGAGGGGGGGGGGTGTTAAAACAAGATTTTTTTTCTTTAAAAAGACAATATAATGAAAGCTTTTAAAATGATTAAAATGAAAGTGTCTTTCCTCAAATGAATATAACTTTTATGACACATGAAATGGTTACATGAAGCAAATAAAATGTAACTTAAAAGTAGAGAAAAAATAGTGAATTACATTTATATATACATATTTTTAATTCAGTTATTAATAATAAAAACTGATATTTATGAATTATTCATATTTTATTTTTGTTAAAAGACATGAAATGAGGGAGGGGGGGGGGGTTAAAACAAGAATGTTTTTTCTTTAAAAAGACGACAATGTAATGACAGCTTTTAAAAGGATTAAAATGAAAGTGTCTTTCCTCAAATGAATATAACATATGAAATGGTTACATAAAGCAAATAAAATGGTTGCTTAAATGCAGAGAAAAAATAATGAATTAGAATTTTATTTTTCTTATTATTCAATTATTAAAAAAAGAAAAATATCTGAAATTTATGAATCTATTGAATCTATTATGAAATCTATTATATTTTTATTAAAAGACATGAAAAGAAGGAAAGGGGGGGGGGGCGGTGTTGGTTAAATTTTTTTTTCTTTAAAAAGACAATATTATGAAATCTTTTAAAAGGATTAAAATGAAAGTGTCTGTTCTGAAATTATCTATCTTTATAAAATATGAAATGGTCACATGAAGCAAATAAAATAGCAGAGAAAAGAAATAATGAATTAGATGCATATTCTTCTTATTATTAAATTCTTAATAATAATAAAACTCGATATTTAAGAATTATATATATTATAAAATACATGGAAAGAAGGAGGGACGTTTATGTATCACGTTTTATATACACTGTACACTCTAACTTATGGCTAAAATAAGTCTGGAAGCTCGAGCTCGGGAAGTTATGATGATGAAGGGGAAATAAACGGAGTTCCTCATCTTTGACCGAGGTTAGTGACGTCACTCTGAGTGTCCCCTGGCTTTGTAATAGAGCCGGTGTTGATCTGACACATCGTATAATGATGAATAATAGCGTGAATCCATATGAGAATTGACAGAAGTCTCCCCAGCCAGAATACTCCTGTTTAAATGATGGTTTCAACAGATTTAGAAAAGGACGAAATGCTCCTCAATGCCCACTGATAAGTTTAACATGTTCCTCGTTGTGTAAGTTACCTTTTATCCTTTTTATTACATATATAACCAATAGTAAGTTATGTATATGCCCATTTGGAAAACACTGAGAGTGATTATATGTATACTTTCAAGTGCTATTAATAATTATTTTTTTTACTAAGCGAGTAACTCTATAAAATTGTTAAATTATGATGTGTAATAATTGTAAGAATTACGTTACTTACTTTGAAGATAATTGATGAGTAATTTAGGTATAACTAATTAACCCTTAAATTGTGATTGTGTTATAATTTTGAGAACTTAGTAGCTTTGGTAATTTTTCATTGTTCAAATAAAAAATTTTTGTTTATTCAAAAAAAAGGGTTTATTTTCTTTGTGTAGTTCTTAAATAATTGGTATTTACATGTTTACAGTAAAATCATTAGTGAGGATTAACTTTTCAGTGTGTGAGAATAAAATCATGAAAGCTATAATTTTTCTAAATTAAGACTTTGAAATTTCTTAAGTTTAAATTCATAACTGATTGTTTTAATGAACATTAATTGAGGTTTACTCAATGTTATCCAATCGTATTTTTGATCTTGATTTAATGATGGATAGATTAATAAGTGAAACAGCAATATTAAATTTAATTTCATAAATGTTAACTTAAGCTTTAACTTTCCTCTCTCAGGTATATTGTTATCGAAAATAAACATCAAAATGTTTATTTTAAAAAAGTAAAAAAAAAAAGTATTCAGTTGTTTTATGCCACTATACGATTTTCGGTTAACCGATCTGATCTGGTTCAAAATCTCCATAATTGTTCTAAAATTTTGGTATCTCATCATATCTCTATTTTGTTAAACTTTCCTTTTTCCTTTTTGTCCTCATATTGGAGGAATTTCAGGTTACCTTCATTTTTCCAAATTATATGATGATTAGATTTTGCTAATTTATTGTGTATGGAGATTTGAGCTTGATCGGGTTGGAGTGGAGTTGGGTGTTATTTGTGCATCTCAGTATGCTACTTGATTTAGAAATCTGTTGCCCCTTGCTACATTTAATATTTTTCTAAAATGATGAGTTCAAAAATATCATGTTGTTTTAACTTATTCGGATTTTTAAGTGTTGGTATTTTGATAAGTTTAATGTAATTTGCTCCCTTTTCCATGGCAACAGATTTCAGTGGAGTTAATCAGAGTATACTTGTTTTTAAATCAGTTAATTGTCAAATGAAGAATGAGTAACAAATGAGCCTTTTAAATTAAGTAAGTTGTGTTTTAGAAAGAACCCCAAACACAACAGTAGAAGAACCTACGCATTGAAATGTAAATCATGAAATTTGAGTTCTGGAGCTAGATTTTTTGTGATATCGGCTGCTAAGATAAAATGTTATCGCCCGGAGTGAGAAATAGAATATTTTTCGAAATGTGATTACAAATTAACACTGACGTATTATATTTAACGCATGGTAAGATGGCTAAAGTTTTTAATGGTGAAAGTGTTTCGTGATAAGAGAAAGTTGTGGTGAATGTTTGCTTATCTGTCATCGTATAAAGAATAAATAAAGCTTTTGTTCTTTCAAATCTTCATGTACTATTCTTATGGGAAAACTTCCAATGTGAAATTAATCAAAGGCCAGGTGGAATGATACTGACGACTGCACGATTATATAATTGAAGAATTCTAGTAAATTCTTCGAGAATGAGCTACAACTACTTAAAATGCATGATCAATTTAAAGGTACGAGGGTCGATCCAGAAATAAGGTTCCCGTCCAATTTACAAATAGACAACATTGTTTATTCTCATAGACATTTACATCGTTGGAAAGAAAAAAGTTTTCTCTATTTTTCTACATAATCGCCATCTTTTTCTACGCATTTTTGTAGACGGTGCTCCAATTTCTGTATCCAATGTCGTAGAACTCCGCCGCCAAGCCGCTGAGGAAGCGTTTCACCTCTTCTTTGACGTCATCGTCGCTCCGGATGCGTTGGGCACCCAAATTTACTTTATCTTGGTATTATCGCAAGTGATAATCACTTGTTCCCTAAGATAAAGGAACATTTGCGTGTCCAACGCTTCCGGAGCGACGATGATGTCAAAGAAGAGGTGAAACGCTTCCTCAGCGGCTTGGCGGCGGAGTTCTACGACATTGGATACAAAAATTGGAGCAACGTCTACAAAAATGCGTAGAAAAAGATGGCGATTATGTAGAGCAATAGAGAAAACTTTCTTCTTTCCAACGATGTAAATTTCTATGGGAATAAACAATGTTGTCTATTTGTAAATTGGATGGGAACCTTATTTCTGGATCAGCCCTCGTACTTCAGTATGATATTTGTGTCGTAATATATATATGTGTGTGTGCATATCTTTATTTATTCATCCGGAACATAAATTTGTAAATGTGTTTCTGCATTAAACATTTTTAATTTAATCATTAACTAACAATTATGGTTACTTTTATACAGAAAAATGTATCAGAAATGCCATTTTTATCAAAGCAACATATATTGAAACACGCACCAAAAAAATGTATTTACCTCTTTTTTTAGTAAGATGTGTGTTAAATGTAACTTTACAAATTTGTTTTTAATGTATAAATAATTAAATGTAAAAATTTGCATTCGAAATTCTTTTTAACACTTTCATTTTTTTCCCTTTCTAAAATATTTATAATGCTGTTAAATATTCTTCTTTTAAGGCTAATTTCAGGAAAAAGTTACGTGGGAATTATTTCGCGCAAAGACATTATTATTTATGATATGCTTAAAGAATTAGTATTTAAAACACCTTTCGATTGCAGAAAGTGGTTCGGTAAAGAAATTTCTAAACACGGAGAAAAGAGGAAATTGTGCGCTGAATAAATATTATATATTTTGTAAATTTCTCCAAAATTATTTTTTCTTTTTTGTTGTCAAAATGAAACTAGCTTAAATTTTTCTGGCTGTTTCATTATAATTAGGTAGTGAAGCGTTTTTATAAATGGTTGTCAGTAACAACATTTAAATTATCAAACAAGAACTATAAAAGTAAACAGTTGAGTAAAGTGTGATAAGCTTGAAGTGAAGTATTAATTTGGTTCTATGACAAAACTATTTTTTTTAATTATTTACTGGAAAAATCTGTTTCCTTTTTTAACACGCTGCAAAAAATGTTTTAGTCATCACAAATTTTATTGCAAACTTGTAAACTTTAATAAAAAATATTTACATGTTAAAAAAAAAATGCATGTAGCCTTTTTGATACAAGATGTTGTCTAAATGTTCTGAGAGGGTCTTCTGGGAGCTTTTGAGATTTGATGCACTCTGAAACAAAATAAGATTTTATAACATAGTTTATCAAGCTTATCAGTTCATTTATTTATTTATTTATTTATTTATTTATTTATTTATTTTGCAAGTACCTTAAAAAAATAAACCTATTTGTTGTATAGTTTATTTTTTTAAAGTAAATTAATATTGTAAAATTTTTAATGTTTGAAAAAGTTTTACTGTTTGGAAACATTTGTTATTTTAAAATATTATATGAATAGGACTTTTTAAAATATTTTATAATTAAATAATTTTAGTTCATCATAAAAAAATGGTGTATAATAATCTGTGTTAATTTAATATCTTGCTTAGTAAAGAAACTGAATATTCTTATAAGCTTGATTACCCAATCATTTGCAGATCTGATTAATTTGTCAATCCGTACAACTTTGATAACAAAGTGCTAAAATGTTTTTTCTTATAAACGTGTTTGGTTGTATTATGTGTAGGTCCAAATCTAAAGTTTATCCATGCCACTTTCATATAGAAATGGAAAAATGGTTACTCTTTTAAATGTTTATGGCCAAGTCTTTACAAATTTGATAAAATTGGTAGCCAGAAATATTTCTATTTGCCAGTAGAAAGTATCCCCTTCCATCCGACGTCACTGATTTTCAAAATACAAAAAAAAAAGATTATTTTTATACATTAATTGAGAAAAAATAATAACAAGCATAGTTTAGAATTATTAGTTACATAATTTAGAAAGATAATTTCTGACGAAAATTAGATATAGTTTTCTGCTGAAAATAAGATATAGTTTTCTGATGAAAATTATCAAAATTATATATCGCTGGAAAAAAAAAGAAGAAAAGAAGCCCTGAAAAAGCTGAACTAACAGGCATGTTCCGCCAATTCTGATTTTAAAATGTTTCAAATGTCCGGATAGTTCAGTGCTACAAAATATATACCTGATAAGGAGGTGTATTGATAAAATAGTGAAGCAGGAAAAAAGCCTTTTGCCCTTCGAAATCAGTCAAATTATTCTGATTTTATTATTTTTAAATTTGCAGTAGAAGAACGTATTTTTGCCAAATTAAAAATAAAAGCAGAAATATTTTTGGTTTGAATATAGCTTCTAAGTTTATTTCTTACTATTGGGGGAAAAGAAAGAAATGCATTTATTAGATCAATTTTTTATACAAAAAAAATCGCTGCATTATTAAATAACTTGGTCGCCAAATATAAAAGCATGATCGCCAGTGGCGACCTGTCGACTGCATTTGCCACTGTTTACGGCCGTGTCATTTGTAGGTCCAATTCTAAAATCTTTCAATATACTTTTGATTAAAAAATAGTAATTCACAAAAAAACATATATGCATCGTTTAATAAAAACTTTTACTTTATTTATAGAATCCCAGTTACTATGGAAATAGTTGAAAATAGGATGAAATCTTATAAAGTTAAAGACTACATTGGTATGATTTTAAGGAAATTTAAAATTCGATTAAAACATATTGCAGACATCAAGTACAATAGAAATAAAACGGCACTTTCCAGATTAAAACAAGAGCAGTCGATTAAAATAGATTTTGATAAAGCTAGAATTATTAAAGCCACATTCTCTTTTTATCAAGCAATAATAAGTGAATCCATAGAAATTTTAACCTGGAAAGATAAAAAACATGCAATGATTCAGTTCCTTACAACATCCCTAAATTATGGTATAAACTTTTACATATAGTTCAAGATTAAATAAGATTGGCACATCCCTCCCTATGCTTCCCACCCCTAGTGACCTGTTCATAATGGTTTGACCTTGTCTTCAGCAGACATTGATGTTTTTACGGTGTTTCAGACTGTTTGTGTTTTTTGTGTGTATCTGTGTGTTAATGTTTTTAACCCTGATGATGAGCCAGGACGGCTCGAAAGCGCTAGGTTTATAATGTGAAATACAGTTTTGTATATTTTAAAACATCTAAAGTAAAAGTTTTTATTAATCGATGCATATATGTTTTTTGTGACATTTTGTGTTGTTTTTAAACAATTATTATAGTACAGAGGTGAATTTGATTCAATTGAGTGTTGTGTTTTTCATGACTCAAGTTTATTTTAAAAGTAATTCATGTCTAAGAAACAATCTTGCAGATACATTAAGGACATATAAACAGACACTCTTATTTGATATTAAAGTAGATTGTCGAAGTTCCTAATCAAGCCTATAATTTTAATTAAAAAATAATATGAGACGTCTTGAATTGAAAAAAAGAATCTATCTGTTAGTTTTTTCTCCCCAATCCTGACAAGTAAAGCTACTATAGTCTGTAGCGGCGAATTCCGATTTTTATAGCTCATTCGATTCGACTCATCGAGCTAAGTAATTTGCTACCTCTCATATCGTCCATTGAGTTTTGAAAATGATAGGGGGCCAGTTCAATTTTTAAAAAATTGTTCATTGAAAACCAGTTGCCGTCAAACAAATAAGTAAGATTTAAATTTATTTATGGTTCTTACACTGACATGCATTGACGATAGTCCATTTTTGACACATTATTCATTCCCAAGAAGTCAGTAAAACAAAAATATTTCTCACAGTGCGCACAACGTGCTTCTTCAACTGACTGGACGACACATTCAAAACGGCTTTGCTTTCTTTCTGGAAAACCTGCCTGTCAAGTAGCATAGGAATATTTTATCTGCAATTACAAATTCTTTGATAACAGCAATAATATAACTTTATAGTAGTTATTGGCAATGTATGGCACTGAAAAAACAATTTGTAAACTTAAATCGCACTTATTTCTTTGAAGCCATCTGTTTTTCACTGACGGAAATTTTGAATTTTGACCAGCCCCCTGTCAATATAAAAAAATCAATATACGATATGCGAGGTATAAAATTACTAAGCTCGATGGGACGAATCGAATGAGCTATAAAAATTAAAATTCGCCTCCACAGACTATAGTACCTTTACTTGTGAGACCAACATTATTTGAGACCACAATTTCCAAATTCACAATTTGTATTGTTGCTTTGAGACCTAATGCTGTACAAGCTAATAAAGCTGATGTGTTGAATTATCTTTATTAAATCATCCACATTAAATAAAAACCTTACATACACAAGTACTGTCCACAATTCTACAATACCCTCTTTTACACATTTCTTCAATATAATAAACAGGTTGACATTTCTAATTACAAATAATCCACAGGACAAATTTCAAAGGATAGAATTACGACACGAAGAACAGAATGAATGTCATCTCAACTCTACTATGTAGTCGCCTGTATACGACCATGACGGCAGCCCTCTTGAGTGCCCTCTTTGCCACATCGATTCCCCCTGATACTACAAAAGTCAATTTTAAATAACTCTGAATTAATAATCAAATGTAAAATTTTACATTTAGAATTCTGTTGAACAGTTACAAGTTTTTTTTTCCTTATAAAATATTTTTAATACTGTTAAATAATCTTAAGAAAATATATAAATCTTTTTAAACAATTTTTTTAAGATATGTGATAAATGTCAGTTTCCGAAATAATTATTAAGCGAATAAGTAATTAACTGTTAAATTTTATATTCGAAATTTTATTTAACAGTTATATGATTTTTCCTTCTAATATATTTATAATACGGTTAAATAATCTTCTTTTAAAACTAATTTAAGGAAACAGCTACATGGGAATTAATTCTCGAAAAGTCGTTATTATATATGATATGCTTAAAGAATTAGAAATTAAAGTACAGAGGCTGGATGGCTGTTGACAATGTTTCCGTAAAGATATTGTTGAATATAGAAAAAAAACCGGAAAATATGCTCTGAATAAAAACTATCTATTTTATGCATTTTTTGAACAGTTTTGGTTTTCTGCTTCTTAGTTGTCAAAATATAACTAACTTAATTGTTTCTGCGTGTTCCATTAGATCCGAGATACTCACAAGTATTTTTATTTTAATATAAGTGGTTGCCGGTAATACAATTTGTGACGTTAATCATATAAAAAAAAAGTTGAATTTAAAAAAAAAAATGTGTTTAAGCAGAGTAATGTGTAAGGTTACACATGGCATGTTGGGTATTCATTTGGTGGGATACAATTATATGCAACTTTTAAAAAAATATTCTGAAATTTTTTTCTTATGATAATACAAACAAATTTGTACGGAATAATTTGTTACGGAAATTCGTTTTACGGAATGTAGGACTTATTCAGAAATTTGTAAGTCTTGCTACAGAATTTTTAAATGCTAATGAAAACGTTGGTAGAAATTTCTACGTTATGGTACGTTACTTGAATAATTTTTTGTGCACTGAGATTAGCTTAGTTCTACTTAACAGAATTTTGAAACTGCATAAGATATAGTTCGACTTTCGTGTAAATTTCATTTTCCTTTAATTAAATAAATTTTATTTTAGACCTTTCTTCTCTAATGATGCTTAATTGTACAAACAAAAGCTATACATGTTACTCTAGTAATAACTCATGGTTTTTTCACACTGACGAATATGGCAAAAAATGTTCTTTCAAATGCAATTTGCTTGAAAACTGTATCTCAATTTACTGATTATTTATTGTTTTTCAAATAATTATCAGGCATAATATTTTGTAAAGAATCTGTCTCTATTTCGTGCTGCCCGATTACGAAAGATTAACCCGTTGCACTTAAATCAATTTAAAATAGTTCAGTTTTCGTTTCCGGTGAATATTCCCTAACGAAATTAAAACTTCATCAATAAATAAATAATATAAACAAAACACAAATTTAACAGACGTGTAATTGAAATACGCGCTTAAACCACTGAAATTATCATAATCAAAAAGGCTGCTGTAAGCAGTGAAATATTTGACTATTTCTTCGACTATTAACTCCTGACATGCGGCTAGTACGAAAGTTTTGCCTTAAAATTTTACTTGAATATATTATTTATATATTTCACTTTAAAATGTTTTTTTTCCGTGTTGCTTAAAATTTTACTTGAATACATTATTTATATATTTCACTTTAAAATGTTTTTTTTTCGTGTTGCGAGTGGGTAATCTAATATATATTAGATTACCCACTCGCAACACGAATAAAAAAAAAATTTCGTGTTGCTTTCTGTTTTCAATTTAAAAAAATGGATTTCACCAATGTTCATTAACCATGGAAACCCGGGTTGTATCATTTCATATTAATAATAACATAATATCTCAAACCGCTTATACAATGTATTAATATTAGCGGCAGTTATTAAGCAGTCATGTCCAATAATCTTTGACTTTCTTTCTAATACAGATTATTTTAAAATTATTAAGCCTGAATAAGCTCCTACGCACTTGCGCATTGCATCTGCCCAAAGGCACTGTCATAATTCGACATTTTAAAAAAAGTTTTCAAATGTTTAAATAAAAAGTTTTAAAATGTCTTCTTTAATCATTGTTCGTTTCAAATCCATATTTTCTGAAACACATCCACTGTTTCAAGCTAATCAATTTTTATGTAAAGATAGAGAATTTGTTTACAATAATAATATACAATCTGCAGATGATGCAGAGTAATTTATTTGTATGGTTTCTTCGGTCTTTTTCCTCATTCAGGATGATTATCCCTTTTCCACAATCGGGGATCTTTTCCCTCTTAAAACAGTAAAATACCCAATGGATCTTTAAAAAAATTATAAAATACAATTCCTAGCACATTCTGATGCAACCCATACGTGAACGAATTCAACATGATATCAATTTTATGTTCAACATAAACTGAAAATCGGTTTTTTTTGTTGACATATTTCAGTTTAGCGCTAAAATGCTCTATATTGTGGATAATCTGATCTGGTGATTTATCAGGTTATTTTTTTTTCACTTTTGGTTAGGGAAATCAATTTCCAATTGTGGCAACATTCCCAGTGGCTATTTTACATTATTGAAGCAAACTGTTGGCCATTATTGAGATAGATTTGAAAATAAATTAATGCTTGAAAATTATTTAAAAAGTCGTTAAATTAAGCGACAGTTTTCAAATAAATTTCATTCTAAAGTTAACATTTTTCTAATTAAAAATGTAAGAATTGAAATTGTACGGTATTTGGAAGTGATGTAAGCGCGGTAAAACGAAAGCGATGTCGCAATCGTTGTATATTTCTAAAATTGCCACTGTGTTTTGGCTGGCGTTAAAAAAAAAAACTATCATTTTTTGAAGTCGCAAGAGAAATCCACATAGAAAGAAATAGGATTTTGACGTTCATAAGGAACTGTTAAATGAACTTATAATAAACCTACAAAAAGAATTTCTTTAAAATATTAGTCTTATATTAAAAACAATCATTATTTCAAGCTTTTTTTTTTACCGTAACACTATATTTAACAATTTTCCTGACATCCTTTACTTTTCTGATTTTTTTAATTAAAAAATGAAATCCGCCAACCAAAAAATAAAATAAATAAAGTGATTGGTAACATGTAGTCAAGGTATGCAATCAAAATGAAGCAATCAATGTAGGCTCCAATTCTAATCTCTATAATAAGGAATTGAAAAATCAGTTCAAATTACGTCATGTTGGCAAATTCATGTAATTTTTTCTCTTTACTTTTATCAATTTCAAAATGCTTTTTAAGCTAAGCATAACATCATTTTCACCGGCGGAAGCTTTTCATTCGTACTTTGTATACGTTACTTTTATGCTTAACAACCATTATACAATTAAAAATATATTTCGTATTTAATTGTATTGAAAAAATGGCATCAATAAAGTTATAATGCATAAAGTAAAAATATACCCAATGGGCAATATTCCCGTGACGTCACAGTAAATATGAATTTATATTCGCTTATCAAAATTAAATGCACGTGAATAAATATTTTTGCCGAAATTTAACTTGCAAATTAAAAAATTCGGCGAAAAAGTCACGTGTCTGAATATTTTTCATTATTTATCTTTTATCCTCGCAACAATGAAAGTAATCCGATTACCAACATTTTGAAGAAATTAACAAAAGACATTTAAAGTTAAAATCCTGTTAATTAATAAAAGTATTGAACAAACGAATGCACGATAACAAATCTGTGGCCAAATATATTTCATCTCTATAATAAAACCGTATGTCATGTGACTGTCCTCAACAGTTCCGGGATGCCGCTTCACTTTTTCATATGCCAGGCAGCCAGTTTTATTCAAAATTATTTTTTCTAATAAAACTGCATAAAAGTTACATTTTTAGAAAGATCGTTCAAAATAAATTAATATTTGAGAGATGACTTACGTTCAATTATGTATACATTCTGCAATAACTTCAGTTTCAATTAGGTTCGCTGTTCAAATTCTCTATCCATGAAAGTAAACAACAACAAAAAAAAAAGATTCATTCGTTGTGAACGTTTAAAATATTAAACCATGAATTTTTGGACCGCTGCCTGGTGTAAAAAAAAAAATAATCAGCACCAGTGAGACAGTCAAAGTTTACCATAATCCTGTTCCATACAACTCAACTTCCTTCGGATCTTTTCTTGATGTAAGTTGAACTCCGTGGTTGAACTCATGTAATAATATTTAATGGATCAAATTTCGAAACAAATTGTCAGCTTTTATTTTTCGTGTGTATTAATTAGAAACGATATTTTAATTTTGAAATCAAATGTTTTGATTTATGATAATATTTCTTATTTATCTATTTTCTATTTTAAAGAAAAATGTGAACGTCATGTATTTTAAATTGGAATAGCTGTCACGGACGCACCAGGGTTGGCGGAATTTTTGTTTTGCGCCATTTTGGCGAGAAAATCCCATTTTCAGGTACCTATTAGAGATTACTAAAACAGCATATACTTTTATTTTATTATGAAATAGTTTATTTTATATTAAAAAAACACACACAATGATTAATTTATTATAAAGTGGGTTAAGCGGTTTTTGTCAAGAAAGATGAAATACATAACAACAAAAAATATGCGAAATGCTACCACGATCGCAAAAGTTCTTGATTTGTCTATTAGATTTTTCCGGTTTGGCGAAGGATTAAGGAAAAAAATAAATTATGAATAAAAATAATTTGTTACAATGCTTAACATACATTTAAGGGCGACCAAACTGGTCGCCAGTGGCGGCTAGTTTAAAATAAAATTCAATTAATTTGATGAAGTAGTTTTTTCTCACGAACTGTCGAAAAAAAACATTTAGCGTTTTAAATATATAGATTTGTTAAATTGTATTATTATTTATCATCATGTTTTCAGCTATTATTTATTCTTGAACCACAAAATTAATCTTCCAAAGTATTTTTATTACAATTTTGAAGCACAGATTCCATAATTTTTAGTCTTTTTTAGCACTTTCCAACCTAGTTGAAAAGTGCTTATGACTTCGGTTTGTCTGGCCGTATGGCCGTCTGCCGTCTGGCCGTCTGGCCGTCTGCCGTCTGGCCGTCTGCCGTCTGCCGTCTGTCCGTGCTCTAACTCCCGTAAATATGCTCGGATTGCTCTGCAATTTTTATATGTTATTGTCGTTATCTATAGCATGTTCCCTATTTCAACGGAAGTGTGTAGCACTGATAGTTTTTTTACAGGGACACTCAAAAGAATTCCGTTACATTGCGGTCTATGGGGAAAGATCATTTGCGGTTTATTTAAATAATGTTTCACTATTTTAAACGCATTGAAATTTATATATATCACTAAGGTGCATTAAAAGAAGCTTAATATGGAATAGGGTGTGCATAGCACTTATAGTTACTTTACAGGGACAGTCAAAAGAATTCCGTTACATCACGTCTATGGAGAAAAATCGTCTGGGGTTTATTTAAATAATGTTTCACTATTTTAAACGCATTGAAATTTATATATATTACTAAAGAGAATTACAAGAGGCTTACTACAGAATAGTGTGTGTATAGCAGTCTTCGTTCATTTACAGGGACACACAAAAGAATTCTCTACTGTCTGTTAACAATAATTCCTGGAAGTGCGTTTTAAGTTACTGAACGCGATTTTAATTTTAACTCGCTTTTTGTCTATTACGTGGTGTGTATAAATTCTGTAGATCCTATACAGGGCAACACAAAAGTTCGCGAACACATTTCCGCTTATTGACAGAAACTCCAGAAGGATAATTTTAAACTGTGCAACGCGTTTCCTAACTAAACTAAAATTTAGCATCCTATATAGTATATATACAAATCTATAGATCATATACAGGGCTGAATAAAAGTATTCGGATATTTTTCGGAATATTGTATCTGTTGGAAATTCCTGAAATTATGTTTTTAAATATGTTATGCGTTTTCCAAATTGTTTACATAGATGATATCTTTTAGCTTATTAAACGGTATGTTTTGTAAAATTATTTTGGAAGCGTTGGAAAGTGCTACATAATCTGTGCTTGACGCATGATTTTTCGTTCTTGTTTTTTATTTATACGACTTATTACGTTGTTACGATTATACCTGAAACAAAAGACAATTTGTGCACAATGTAAAAAAAAAATATGATAAATAATATGATTAAAGAATTCAAAATCCATAAAGATTTATTATATTTTTTGTTATGACTTAAACAAAATTGTTTGTTTATTTTCAGGTATAGTTTGTCAAGAATTTAATTTCCCTTTTTCTTTTAAGAAAAGAAACATGTAAATCCGTTAGCTTGTTCAAAAGGTTATTGTTTAAATCCACTGAAAAACAGTTTCCCAAGGTAAATGAATTTAAAGTTTTAGATAACATTATTCATAGTTAAACATTATGTACATACGTTATTTTTAGTATGACAATAATTTTATGAATTGTCTTATCGGACCATCTGTACGCCAGTCTTAAATGCTCAGTCCTTATAAAAATTATAATAAAAATTTAAACAATATATTTTTTCCTCATTTCAAATCTTTCTAATTCCCTTAATGAAAGTTTGTTTTTTACATACTTTCTTAAACTTGCATTTCTATATGTATGTGGCAGTCAAATCTTGTGACTCATTTTTCACCCACTTCCTGTTGACGTAGTACTTTGAAATTTGGAATATATATGTATTCCTGAGGGTAATACATGAATTGGAAATGATTTCTTTTTAATTGTTATCCCTAAGTGGGGGGGGGGGTCAATGTCGACCTAAAACCTGCATTTTCCTTACAGAAATAACGTTACGTTTCTGTAATTGAAAATATATCTCCACTGTTGCAACATTCATCCATTTTCACAACATTGCTGCCCCATCATTATAACGTCAGCATTAAGCGAAGCACACATTTGTGCTTTATAATATAAGTTGACTTTTACTGAATTTAATGAAAGTGCTTTTATTTTTTTATTTTTTACATTTAATTATTCATATGTAATGTGCATATAATGCACTTCTAACATCATTTTAAAATTTTATTCAGTCTCACTTTACTAATAAGAATAATAATACCCAAACTTAGTCTAGAATTCTCAGTGTCATATTGCGAGCAAGTTCTGTAATAAAGCACACTTAAAAGCTATTATCTTACATTTGACACGTAAAATTTCTTTCCTTTTCATAAGAAGAAATAATCCAATCTCAAAAGACCTTTTACATAAAAAGCATTTTTCTGTTTTCCTGAAACAGCTTAATTTGTACGAATTTTATTTCTTTTTCGTTATATTGTGCCACGTTTTTCTTAAATTATTTTAGTGTAGTTTTTCTTTTTTCAAATGAGCAGTGAGAGTAAAAGTGTTTAGGTTTATGTACACCGTAAAAAACCAAATGTGTTAAGGTAAATTATAAAATAATTGCTTCTATTTTCACAAATATCTGAGCATCGCAATGATAAAAGTAAAACTATTTGGATGTGCCACCTTTTATAATTTGAAATCTTTAAATGGCTATCACAGCGTCCCCTTCCGGCGGAATATTCTCAAATTCAACTGGGACCTGCAGGCTATAGTCAAAAACATATACAAAAAAATTGCATTCATTATCTGCATAACTTCATACACGTTTCGATGATACAAGGTCAAGGTCAAACCGATCGGGTGGCCTACCTTCCGGCTTAAGCTCAACTAGCCCCGCCCAGCAGGTTTGTTTACCTAATTATACTGAGCACTACTAAATTATACTTTCTGATATAATAATGGAAATGGAACAAAAATCGTTATCACAGCGCCCACTTTCGTCGGCATATCCCCAAATTTAATTGGGACCTGCTGGCCATAGCCGAAAACGTATAATTAAAATTTGGTTCAATTTTAGGCATAACTTCATACACTTTTTGATGATACAAAGTGGACATGCATATGGACACACGGACAGACAGGCATTTTGTAAAAACATGTTTTTCGGAATCTCTTACCTCTAAAAGGTGTAAGTCCGTCGAAAACAAGAGATCGAAGAAAATTTCGATTACAATACTTTCTGAAATTAAAAATATAGAGTGATTCCACTCGACTTTTCGAACACTTTACAGAATATTATGCGTTTAAATAAATAGTAATGTAAAAATAAATTGAAGTTCTAATTTTACAAAGGTGAAATATTTCTTCTTGGGAAAATGGCCTCATGTTTTAAAGAAACTATGCGTCATTCAGAAAGCTGAAACATTTTTCCAAAATTATCACGAAATTTCTCATCAATTTTCAAACAAAATTCAATACTTAAATTTCTATACGCCTCATCAGATTAATGAAACTCATTGTAATTTTTCTTTCTTTTTTAAGGAAAAGGGATTTAATAAATTAAATCACTTTGAGATGAAACATGCTTGTTGTATCACCAACAGATGAAAAGGAGAAAAATATTTAATTGAATAATTGATAAATATATATATATACATTAATCAGTTTTCTTTGGTCACAAAATGGTTGAAAATTTATTTAAATACCACAACCGATGTCCGAGTTCAAAGAAAATGAATGCAGTTCTCGCGACAGTGGTCTATAATATATTTTTGAAATGGAAGCTCAACAGAAAATACCGTTTAAATGCTGCCGTGTTCACTCACCTGCACACTCATGCATTATTGAAAAACACTAAAAATTATATCTAGTGCCTAAAATAACCGAATATTCTAATATGCGTATATACATGCATACATACATAAAAAATCGTTTAAAAATAACAACAATGAAATCGAAAAACTCAAAATGTAAAGTTATATCAACATTTGTAAAATCTTGTCTTTATCATCATGATAATGTTTTTCCTACACAGAAAGGGTAAAACGTCATTTTCAATGAGATATTACGTTAAAATAAATAACTAATCATTATTATATTAAAAATAATTACTATATTAAATTTGTTTTATTTTAAAATAATGAACCATTTCCAAGTGAAATTTCTAAATATTCCGTTTATATTTATATAGAATGTAATATAATACACTATTCGAAATGCATTCAGAAATGCTGAATCTCTTTAATAGGAAAAAACTTTGAAGCGAGATTTTTTATAAATCAACTAGAAGATAAAAAGTTGCACGACAAAATCAAGTAGTTAACCCGAAAATTACTAAAAATCAAAATTAAACAAAATAAGAAATAAGTGAGAAAATTGCCTTATGCCTTTTTAACGTTTCTCCGTTTTCAGGCTTGCGGCCGAATGTTATTTTGCAATTTCAATCCTGTCTTTTACGCATGCGCAATATTTTAACAAAACCATTATATAGCCCAAAATACACAAAATATTGTTATACAAAATACACTTCAAAGTTCAGAAATAATCACGAAATTAACTAGTTAAAGACTTCTTTAATAACTAAATTAGATTTTTTACTCATAAAAATCAGACTATTATGCTGTTAAATCAGAATTTGCTTGGTCTAAACTTGGAGATTCCAAAGGCACAAATAAAAGTGAAATGCATTGAAAAAAAATTTTTAAAGCTTTTATATCTTTGTCAAGGTAATATGGTTATAGTGAGGTACTTTGAGCATTTTTTTAAACTCAACATTATTATTATTTTTAGAATCATTCAATATATACCATGTTTATCATTGTTTCAGTGTGAAAAGATTTTAGATAACGAAGATTACTCTCTGTAGAAAAAGCATAATAATTGCTACACTGTAAAAAAAAATTCCTGAAAATAACGGAAATTGTACTGGCAATCGAAACGCCAGTACTATTTCCGTATTTTAACGGAAAAAAATTCCGTAAATTCCAGGAAATTTTCCGTGATTTCTGAAATATCCGTTTTTAAAATTCTGTTTTATAACAGATTTCTTCCGTAATTTTTAGAAATTTTTAGGTCTTTAAAAGAAAATTTATAGGACCAAAAAAAAAACATCTCTCAAGAAACATCTTATAAGGGATAGATGCGCCTCTTATTTTTTTTCCGTTCATTTCTGAGCGAGTTTTTAATAAACAACCACCACTTCCCACAATGAGTATCGAACCCTAGACCCTGCGTTTACTATAAAGGAGCGCGCCAGACCACTACACTACGGTTGGACACGTCACTTACTCAAATGTTGTTACTTATTTGAGATGCTTTTAATGATGCAAAACCTTGAAGTTCTAATAGTTAGATGGATATTTTTAGAGATCCAATGTTTTTAATATTTTCTTTTCAAAATGTTCTATATTTTGCTTTATTATTCGATACTTTATAACAGATAAATTTTATTTTTTTATGTATTATATGCGTAAAATATTGTATTAACAGTAATGCTGGTTTCTTTTTGCAATAGTACATATACTTTTTAAAATAATTTGTGTGTTGATTTATTTATCAATTCCAGTAAAAACAATAATTTTCTTAAGCAGACGTATTTATTACATGCTATAAAAGTAAATTTTCTTTATCTCTTAGTTTAAAAACTTATGTGAATAAACAAATCTATAATAGATTAAATTATTATATTTAAGCTTTGATGCGAGCTTTTGTGCATGGTTCTATTAAAACGAATAATTTTTTCAATATCAAAACGAAAAAATTGATTTTTAGAGAAAATTTTGAAATTCATAACTTTAGGATAGGTAAGTTTAAATTTAGACTTAATAATTTAGTTTAAATTAATTTAGTTTAATTTATAAAAATTATAAACTAACAAAATAAATTATAAACTTTTATAAAAATAAAGTTTATAATTTTATAAAATAAACAAAACGTTATTAATTATTTTTTATAAATTTAAAGAGAAAATTATGAATTTTGTAAAATTATAATTTATAAAATAATAAATTTTAGTTTAATTCACAAGAATATAACACAATCAGTTTAGTTTAATACCCACATACCGATAATTTGCAAAGACATTATTTTATGAAACCTTAAAAATATTAAAATAAAAAAATAGATTTTTAGAGAAAATTTTAAAATTAATGACCTTGGGATAGGTAAGTTTAAATTTGGACTTATTAATTTAGTTTAATTTATAAAATTATAAACTAACGAAATAAATTCATAAACTTCATTTTTATGAAAGTAAAGAAAAAAATATTAATTACTTTTATAAATTTAAAGAAAAAAATATAAACTTTGTAAAAAATTATAATTTATAAAATAATAAATTTTAGTTTAATTCACAAATTTATTAGACAAATCAGTTTTGTTCAATGCAATATACATATCGATAATTTGCAAAGATAATATTTTATGAAACCTTTAATAACTTAATACTGCCTCGCGTTAATAAAATTAAAATAAAATTTTAAAACGTCTCTGAAAAAATTCATAATTTAAAGCACTATAAAGAAAAAAAAGTAGATTAAAAAAAATATTTTTCTGTAATTTATGAAAATAAAATAAATTTCTAAAGATTTTACTAAAAAATAAAAATATCACTATTATTTTCACAAAAAATTACCGCCCAGACACAACCCCGGTTAGAATGAGTTCCAGGATTGGCCCGAGTCTAATGACAAAAAAATAGGCCCACGGGTAGGACTGGTTCAGACCTGGATCCTAGAAGAACGCTAGTAAATACAACAATCTTAATTCGCATTTGAAACAAGGTGATTTCTGTTCGCAAACCTCTCAACGTCATTTACGGAAATGGCATTGTTTTGAAAGAAATACGGACATTGTACAGTTTTGTAAGAAATACGAAAAAATCCATTAAATTTACAGAAAACTTTCTGCATATTTACGAATTTGAAATCTTCTTTACGGAACTAATGTCATTTACGGAAATTGTACTGTTGTTTTGGAAAAATGAAACTACTCCGTAAAATTTAACGGAAAATCTCTTGTATTTTCACGGATATTTTTAGAGTGTATTTCATTGCAAATCTGTGAGCAGAAGCATCAATTTCAAAAGCACATCCTTACAAAATCATCTGATCTACATATTTCTAATTCAGGTTTACAGCACATTTGTTTACAATGAAATGACTTAAAATCTTAATACTAAACAGCAGTGTTTAGTATATAATTGCAATTTTTTTAAATAAGGGGTAATTCGGGCTTGCATGTATGAGATATGATCTCAAAATGGCCATAGAAGATATAAAAAAGGCTTATCAGTGTATGCTGCTTTATCCCAGATTTAGCTCTAATACATTTTCGTGAATAATCTTCTAAAATGCCTTCTTTATTTGTTATCATGCCTAAATTTACCTATAGAGGGTAACTTAAGAATATAAAACCCATATTTTTTGTTAATAAAGTTTATAACCCTATTCTCCCTCCAATGGGATAATGCAGTTATTTTTTTATTTATTTTGTATTATTTATTTTGTTATTTTTATATAATATATATAAAACGGACATAGTTACATTCTAGAAGAACATATTGCTTAAATGAAACCGAAAAAATCAGAAATCCTGTTGTTTTTGTATATGTAAGTTTTTAAAGTTAGGAACATACGGTTTTTATGCCAAAATTATCCCGATTAGTGATACACTTTCTCAGCCGGAAGTACATCAAAGTATTATTTCAAAAATAGTTAGACTGGACTCGGGACCTGTAAAACTTTTAATGTGCTAAAATAAATGGTTATTTCAACATGAAGTAAAAAAACTTAAGAATTAAGTATGAAGTAGATAAAGATAAATCTTGAAAGAATTAACCATCATTCAATCGCTTAAACTATATAAAATTGTTTCCATTATAGGAATTTAAATTAAACAGGCATTGCAGTGAACGGGTATATTCTAGGGGAATAGTAAAACTGGATTAAGATTTAAAAGCATTGGCGTGGCATAGATATGAGCATAGATATGGGGCGTAGTTGGAGCTGTATGCGAGTTTAACGGGGATTTCGTAAGTATAAAGGAAAGATACAAATTTTCTAATATGGTTAAAACTGTGTACTTTTGAGACTGGAGAAAAAATAAAGACATTTTAAGTTCTTGAGAAACATGCAAATAAATCAATTTTCACTTTTCAGACTGCATTGATAAGTCTATGTATAAGTGATGTTCAAATGCCATACTTTTGTAAAATGACACATTTTCATCATTGCTTACACTCAAAACATCAGTGTATTTGCTTTTGATGTATGTATTTCGAATATAAATGCAACAACCACATGTTACCAAGTAAGACTTTTGCATAATCAGGGATTTATTTTTATTTATCACGTAAATATACGTACACGATAACAATGACGGAAAAATACAAGTAAAATCTTATTTTACAATGGTAATGATAGGACAATGCTTCGTATTGTATAGATGAAAAATAAAGAATGACGGATTTTTTAAAAGTATTTTTTTAATTAAATTTTATTGCTTGGTTGTTTTTGTGACGTTATTACCAATTTAAATATACATAGGTTAATTAAACAGACACCACCCTTTTAAAAAAGGAATTACAAATAGTGTTCCCAGGTTTACTGAAGCAAATTGTGGGACAGCCATATAAAAAAAGCGCGCTTTTAAATCGGGATATAAAAATGCAATAAAAAATGTTAAGACGGAATAAATTGAATTGATAAGGAGTGGGAAAATTACATTTTAAACAGATTTCCCTTTTAACAAGTTTAAAGGTAAGGCCTTTTTTTCACCGGGACGAAGAACTTTTCCCACTTAAGTATGGGTTTCGTTATAACAGGTTTTACTACAATTAAACATAAATCTCTCTAATTATTCATTAAAATAAAATAAATAAAACTGAAATATTTTATTTAAATATTTAAAATTATCATAGATTCTGAATATTTTCGCATATTTTTAATAGTAACTTAAGTATGTCTTTAAAGTGTATCCACTTATCAACTATGAATCGTAAAAAAAAAAGAAAGAAAGAAAGAAAAGAAAAGAAAGAAATCAACAATTAAATACTTGTAAAGATAATCGTTTTACACTCATAAAAATAATAGGTTTTTTTTCTGATTTTTTTTTATATGTGTACTGATTATTTTCATTTATTATTTTGTATTGACTTCCAACGAGAGAAAATAAGCAAAATAAAAGCGACCAAACTGAAAGAATCGGAAGTTTATGCACATTTGTGCATCATGAAAAATTGGAACGTATCGCACCGCGCTCAATGGTTTCGCGGGATAGTTGTTGGGGCTCCGAAAAATAGGGATATGCTGCATAAATCAAGTTACTTGGCAGTATTGATTATAAACCACTATGCACATTCATTCTTGAATCTAGATTAGAAGCATAGAGAAACACGTTACCCAATCGTACACCAACATAGTAGGATGTTGCTGTTCCTTCATTGCAAGTCCCTAAACAACAGCGAAAAAAAAGTGGCATAACTGTTACATTGAAAAGCGTCATGAAAGAGTAATTTGTGATTAAAATGTGAACGAAATTAAAATATTGTATAATTTCCTAAAACTGTAATTATATGCATTATATATTTTTATTCATTTAAAAATTATTATTTGAAAAAAAAATTTAAGAATTTTTTTTTTATTTAAAAGATTCATGTTTATTCTATTTTACTTTCTTTTATATAATAATTAATATATATATTTCTGGATAATTTTATTTAATTCAATAGAAGATACTGTTTAGTTCGCGAAAATTATTTCCACTCAAAATAAGTTGCTTAAGGAATATGACTTGACCACTTGCATATAATATGTGCTTTCAACAAATATAAAACAGTGTAATTGAAAACTGACAAAAATGTCACAACCATGTTACTCCAAGGTTATATCCACTTTATTGTACGTAACCATGGCGTGCCCGCGATGTCACATAGTTGAAAAGATAGCTTTTGTCTAGATCACTCAACCACCGACATAGAAAAAAATCAAAAGAAGAGTAAGAATTGCATTTAATTTTTACAGAAGATATTACCAATTTTGATTTGGGTATGAGATGTATGATATTTATTGGGAAATTCATCACTTACATTTACGGAATTTATTTATATTATTTTAAAAAATGAATAATTGAAAAATGTTATGTATGTGCACACACTGCACATTTATACATTTACTTGTTGCATAGTGCTACTTATTCAGTGCTATAGAAAGTAAATTTGTAAATACCAGACTATCAAATCCCACAAGAAAATGCCGAAGTGTTTTCCTCGCATAAGACATTGAGCATAAAGTGCAATTTTTTTGTATGTATATATTTTTTTTTATCTCCAAATGCAATTTTACTCCCAATTCATTGCAATTAAGTTTGCGTCCAAGCACCTCTTTTAGTTTTTTTTTTCTTGAAACAGTTTTATTTTCAACTACATTTAACATCAACAAAATTATTTAACCATAACATTAAACATTAACGTAAAGCATTTTACTTAAATGTGCTAATGCAAATTTCTTTTGGTAATCATAAAATCTGAAGCATTATTCATTGCCTTAAACATTAGCCAAAAAATACAATAGAAATATGTTGTTTACATATGTCATGTAAAAAACCTTGTTCTATATAATTACAATTCATTAAATATTTTGAACCGTTTCAACAAAATCCATTTTGTTATTACTTGTTTTTCTATTTTACACTTGAAGAATAAATCTTGCATACAAAACGGAAATCAAATTGCCTGAATTTTTTTTAAAATAAATATTCCATGTAGTAGTTCAGAAACTTTTACATATTTATTCAAAAACATTTATTAAGTTTGGAAAATGAAAAGATTAAACTTTATGTAATTTGCGATTTTGTATAGATTTCGAGGTAAATAAAGAAAGCTATATCTGGGATAGGAATAGTAGAATTTTATTTTATTTTTCGAGACAAAGTACTACTTCATTCAATATGCAATTACAGCGTACGCATCAGGAATGTGTAGACCACTTATAGAAATGAATCCTACGAAGCTTTATGGTACGCTGATGGCATAAGTATGGCTTCGACGATCTGCGCCATCGCTTTCGCTTTAATCGCTTATACATTTAGTTTTAAATATCGCACAATTTCAGTTTTTCCATCTTCAAATAGTTAAACAAATGTACTTTTAAATAAAATTTGCTTGAAAACTTCAGCTTCTTTTACTGATCTTGTATGACTTAAAAAATCATGCATGATTGTTTTAAAATCTATCTCAATAAATATCCCTTGATTGCTACAATAACGTAATATACCTGGGGAAAAGTGTCTGAGTTACCACAATGGGCAATTGATTGTTCATGCGTGGTAATAGCAAATAAAAAAGAAAGAAGACATTTTCTTTTTTTCATTTATCTTTTTCATTTGTAATATATAATCAATTAATCTTCCGTAATTCTATTCTATTCCAAGCGTTGCCATCATGGCTATAAAGTCTTTTAAAGTGAATGGGAATAACACTGAAAGTTTCCTAAAGCAGTCTTGCGCCAAACCACATTTGCTCAAATACGCTGTTTGGTTAAGGACCTGATTACAAAAGATCAACTATAAGATCCCATCTTAATTTATATACACACAATTCGTGCATTTGAAGCCACAGGTATTCGAACAAGTATTTTAACCCCCCTTTAACTCTAAACTAAAATTTGACAAAAATTGAAACTTTCATTTTATTTTGAAAATAAAATTAGTATCCTGTTAAGTTGATTTAGTAAAAAAATATTACATTGTTTTTTTTTCTTTTTTAAAGCTGATGAAAGAACCAATTTGAAAAGCACGCGAATACTGAAATTACATGTGATGATTATAATAACGTGCAATTCGAAAATAAAATGATATATTGATAATTGTATCTACTCCTAATGTTTTATTGTGTTACAAATTTTAAATAAATATATATACGCGCAAACATATTTTTAATTGTGCCTTATAAAATTCATAGTTATCTTTGTAATCAACTACCAATAAAAAGAGAGTGAAAGTCTATCGAAAATGTATATTTACATAAACATAAATATTGATACACGTTTTATTTCTTAAATTTTAAAGCATTTCTTTAATTATAGATAATTTTATGTTTTAATGTTTCCATTTAAAATTGCTGATATCGCAAAGAAATTTAAGTGCATTGTTGAAATAAACAGGCACATTTATCATATGAGCATGAGATGTCAAAACCATCTGTTCTTCATTATCTATTAGTTGCAACGAACACATTTTTTTATTAGCTGAGTTTTCGCGGTCCTCCAGAGTAAATAATAAATACTGCTCACTTTAACTGCATTCTTAGTTTTACTTTGCCTTTTACTAGAAAGTTTCTCTGATTAGTTTAAGGAAAAGTTAAAAAGTTTACATTTAATGTGAGACCTTCGCGGAATCCCTAATTAAACGCCTTGATCTCTGGGGGTTCGCGTACAACAGTTTAAGAACCATTTCACTAGGCTATTTCACTAGGACACTAGGCCATATAAATGACATTCTCAAAGCCTGATCTCAGATTATTTTTTAATGCTTCGTTAGATTTATAGAAATATCACAGAAAATTTTCCCATTACTGCAGGGAGCGCCAGTTTGGATTGAAATTCTGAAAGTGTGTGATGCCAGTGCATGCTGCGAGAGTGAAGTTGGAATTCAACGCAATGAATTCAATCTCTATGTGGTTCGATATTTTTTTTAAAACCTGATTTTTATTGTTCTAAATCTAATATAAAAAAAAATCCTGAATCGACCATCAATAAATAGTAATTTCGATAAAATCTTTTTATTTTTATTAGACTTGCATAAACTCTTTTTACATTGGTTTTGTTTATAGGGGAATATTATTTCTATGTGTTAAAAAAATTGCCTTCCGAAAACAATGATAGTTAAACATGCTAGGAAAGATTTCAGAAGGATAACTATGGTTTTATAAAGATGCGATCATTTTAAAAAATCGGGAGGGCAGGTTATTAACATTATTAACGAGTTAATCATCGTTATATGAATAACAGATATACGAATAAATGCAATGATATGTAAAGGTTGATTCAGAAGTATTAAATTTCGTAGGCTTCAGTTCTTTCTTTTACAATTAATTGTACCTTATATTTATATTTTGCATTTATTAGAGATAATTTTAACACGTTATAAATTGTATTGGAAAGGTTCTCAATATAAAGTTGCGATGTCTTAATGAATTGCAAATATAAAGTGAAAACATGGGTAACTTTTAATGAGTACCAAATTTTTGCTTACATTTATAACTTTCTTAATTATTGCTTAATAAAATAGAGAACTGTTATTAGAAAATTATATTAAACGTCATGAAAGGTATGCACTCCCTCCAGTTTTGCAAAATATACCTGTGAAATTGATTCCACAAGTCACTTTCAGTATTATAAAAAAATATGTAACTCTGAGATATTGTTAAAAAGTCTTGCAAAAAAAAATGCATTAATTCACTTCTAAATTTTTATCAAAATATTGAAAATATCTAAAGTGTTTAAATCGCTCCCTTATGTATTTAAAATGAATATTTCATAATTTAAATCTTTAAAAAAAAAATATATTCATGCAAAATTCTATTCACGCATTTTATTTAGTTCCGAAAGTAAGCATTAAAACTCTGAAAAACAATTTCTTTTTTTCACTTATTTATTTTGTCTAGTTATCTCATGGAAACTTTACTAAGGCGTAAAATTTCGAAATCCTTACTTCCAAAGATCAAATTACAAAATTTTGTCTTTTTTTATACCTGTCAGTTTAGCTCAACTGTATTATGAGCACCACCTCATGGGAAATATATTACATCACCTTCGTTTTAAAATTTTTGTGTCATATTGGTCACAGAGGGAAAAACGAATTTTTATAGAATTAAAAAAAATGTTCTTCTGTACTTCAGAACTTTAAATCATAAGTTCTCCTTTTCTTTTAAGTTACACTGAGTGTGAAAAAAAATATAACTGATAAAATTCTATTATTTTGTTTATATATTTATTGAAGATTATTGGAGAATACACTAAATGCCTTTTTAAATTTAAGAAAATAACTCTCAGTGGAAAACCAACTGAAATCAATAATACACAATAAACCTTTTGTTCATTCACAAAATTATAAACTGACTAGCGAGAAAAGATAAAATTTCTCTTAAAATGCAAAAAGAAAGTAAACCATGGCAATCCAAAAAGAAAATTCAACTGTATATATTTTATATATGCTCATACGTAACTTTGAAGTAATCGTATCGATTTCGAAGTTTAACAGTATTTTGTAATCACATCTATTTGTATTCCAGTAAACGGCTTGTCTGTCTGTACATTGACGATACTACGTTCACAGAAAAATTTGCGGTTTGCTCGACATTTCAATAGATTGTTCACAAGTAGAGTTCAGTATAATGTCTGCTAAGAGAAAACGCGGGGAATCGTCAATATATTCCATTTTAGACAGGTTTTTTTCTCAATGTATACGCCGCCCACTACTATACTATTGCATTATTTTCATCGCGGTCGGACAATTTTCAGTTTAAGGGGGTCTTTCTTATACACAAGTTCTGTTTTCTAGCTTTAGTCTATTATGTTTTTTAAACGATCAGTGCAATCTACATAAACATTTCTTAGGTATAACGTTAAAACGTTCCAGCATCTAAACGGCTATAAACGTCTTTCATTAATCTATCTATATTATAAAACAAAAATATGTCCGTGATTAACGCTGGCGGCTGGCATCATATCGAGTGACGGTGACAATGACATCAGCAAACAATATATTTTTATCACAATTTATTTAACTTCTAAAGATTGTATAATGTAAATTTTTACACCGTCGAATAGGGAAGAAAATGTACTTACAAATGCAATTTTTTTAAAACTACATCTCAATTTATTGTGTTTTTTTTTCTTTTTGGATTTTTTAAAATAATTTTGAAACATGTAAGTAAGACACTACACGTAAGACAAAGTAAGACACTACAAAGTAAAACACTACACATAAGACTACAGGTAGTCTACACTTAAGACACTTTAATTAATTCAGAATTTGTTGGCTTAAGTGTAAAATTACGTAACGAAATTGGCAAACGAAATTTAAACTTCACATAAAGTAAATGAAACATGAATTTAACAGACTAGTAATCAAAATCCGAGCTTAAATACTGAAATAATCACAATCAAAAAAATTTCTATAAATGGTAGAATCTTTCGCGATTAATCACTGGCATGCGGAGTAACCAGAAATGTTTTTAGTGTAGTTGGTTGGCATGCTAAGAAAATACACTAAATGTTTAAAAAAAATCAGAATTTTTTAATTTTAGAATTTTTATTTTCTAACTTTGGAAAAAAGTTGATGATAACTTAAAAATAGCTTTTTATATAATATTTTAAGCTAATGGTAACAGTAGTGGACACTGTACAATAATGGACACTTTTAATTTTGAGCTAAAGAGATAATCTTTGAATGTAATGTATACATGCCCTTCGTAGGACTGCTAATACACACACAACCCTTCAGTTTAACGCTTTCTAACTACAGATAATTCAAGCCCTCAGTTCCGGAGTCAGGGTGTTTCAACATAACTAGTGCGACCATGCAGTCATCATTATAATGTGATTTCTTCTAAGGGAATTTCTTCGAATAAGGTATGCCGTTTTTTTACCGTTAACTACGATTCAGAATTTGTAGCATTAATATGACCAAAATTTGTAAACCGAGTTCATTTATTGTGTTTATGTTTTAATTTTGAGTCAACTTTATTTATTTGTTATGAGTGGTCAATACTGCTATTGCTACATATCACCATAACCAATATTGGGCAACCTTGTCTTTAGCTGGAATCCTGGTAACGAGGTACGATGTCGCAAACAGTCTGAAACAACTTAAGACGTAACGGGATCGGAATAACCTATTTTGTGGATAACCGACAAGCACGTAAATGGTGTAATGCATTTTTGTGAAGGAATCCGAACAGCAACAAGAGCTATATGAAGGAAGGCAATTTGTTGAAATGGTTTGGGGAGGCCCGCAGAATTGTCACAAAAGAGCCTTCAACCAATACCTGAAGATTCAAGCGGAGGTGTTTAACGTCTACGAGACAGCATTTTTTTCTAAATTCCGAAGTCAGTAACGTTTTCGCTTCAGAAGAGAACAAAACCCTTTACATATGTTTAATATTTCTGAATAGAATTTTATCAGAATTTGAACAGAATTTTTAGATCATTTCTGCCTTATTTAATCGCAGTAAAATAAGGCGATGAATACTATTGGGAAATACCGGTAAACAAATTCAAGTAAAGAAACGAGCTCTGAGAAAATTCCACCCAAGACAGCCTTTTTTTTCGATTCAGCACGTAGGCTTAGTTTTCAAGAGACTGTGAATAGACTAGACCTTCTTCAGATCACTACAGAATGCTGTCGTTAAAATTCCATTTACTCACTTAGAATTAAGTACTATAAAACTAATGTGATTAAAGAGAAGCTTTTGAAATGTACCATGCAATAAACTTTAATTAACTAAACATACTTCCATCTAGCGCGTCTCTTATCGTTTTTTGGTACCATTATCCGGTACCATTAAACAAAATAACTTGTTTCGTCATTTCCGCTTCTAGAGCTATTTTAGTCGCCAGTTCGGCATAAGTAATATTTTCATTACACATACAATCGGAACATTAACTGCGTGTTTCATATCCGAAGGTACAAAGTGCATCAAAATCAAAATGATATCAATATTAAATAATCACAGTGGGTGTATTATTTATTTACACATAAATTATGAAATTATACTCGAAATATAGATATGTATTTTAACTTATAAAATTTTAATGGATATCTATAACCTTGAAATAAGATACTCCAAAATTTCAGCTCAATCTTTTTTGCCAATTTTTTTTACAGTTACGCTTAAAAAAACTATTCGCGTTGCAATGTGTTTTTCAACGATTAAAACTTAGTTTAACATTAGGAGTTCCAATCTTTAAATCTTCTTAATTTTTAATCGAACCGAATGACGAAATCATCTGACTCAATAAATTTTCGTTTTGTGTCCGAAGATACAAAGTACAGCAAAATCAAATATTGATTTGAAATTTTCAAAGTTTGGAACAATTTATGTATTACGACCACCTTTATGTTTATTATTTTTACGTAAATTGAAAAAAGACATTTCCAGTTTAATGGCTATTTGCCTTTTTTTCTGTGGCAATTTAAAGACAGGGATATATGGGATGTTCTCTTTTTTTATCTTTTAGCCGCTGTACAATGTATATAAATTTTAGTATTTTATGCTATCCATAAAGTACAGTAGAACACCGATTAATGGAATATTTCGGAACCGGAACTAGTTCGGATAAAGGAGAGTTCGGATAACTGAACAGACAATTTTAGGAATATTCCTGACTGTGCCAAATGGGTTAAAATGCATTTTTTACGTGTAACAGGTTTCTTTTTATGAAAGAAATGTATGTTTATAAAAATATAACAGTGGATAGGTAGATTAAGAAAAAATCTTTTGTTTCTACACAATTTTCCTTCACATTTTAACAAGGCTGCGATACACTAGAAATTTTAATACAATAAAATGCTGTGATTAAAGCGCTACTTTTGAAGTGGTTGACTGACAGTTGTTAATACTGGCATTTTTAACTATCGTGTTTTTGTTGTTGTTGTTGTTTGTAAAAACTATAATGTCCTAAATAAAAACTTTTCATATATCAAAGAAGATCTATAGATTTTAAAAACTATGTTTTAAAAGACTTAATAGACTAGTGCATAATACAATTGAAACATTTTCAGTACAATATTATTATTATAAATATCTGTAAATATTTATCTTTAATTTTATGTAATCTTATCAGTATATACATATAGAACTTATATACATGTAATAACTTTGGGCTCACCCAGCAATAAGCAATATTGGGTAGCTCGTGTGATATTTTTTTAACTTGCTGGGGACTTCGGGTCCTTGGACACTGGGGTTCCTGGTATATATAGGTTTTCCCCTCGTGGACTCATAGGTCCTATGCCGAGAGGTTAGCTGTCCACGAGTGGGAGGTTTCTGTTTCTGTTCTGTTTGTTTTTTGTCATTTTTAAATTTTTTTATAATTTTCTGAACTTTAAAATTTTAAAAATTGATAAAAAAAAGATGAATTTTTGCTTTAAAAAAGATAATATTTTCAATGCTGGTCATATCATGAATTCTTCTTAAACACATAAGTTGAATAGGATTAGCATTATCCTATCGTTCCCACCATGTCATCGCTATTTTCAAACATTCATCTTCCGTCCTGAAAAAAGTTTTAGAGCAAAAAAAAAAGTGAGGGGGGGGGGCGGTGTTCGGTTAAGTAGAGAGTCCGCTTAGTTGGAGTTCGGATAATCAGCGCTCTACTGTAATATGTGATGTATATAAATATGTGTATATAAATAATAATACGTTATAAATAATAATAAGTTTATTTTTAAAATATTTTTTTTCTATCTACGGTTGTAAAATCCACAGAAAAATACAAATTTGATGTGAATGTAACGTTTTCGTATTGGAATTTTCACAGTTTATTACAACTTCGATATAAAGACTATTTCTCACACGTTGATTGCGTAGAACGCGCATCCGCGTCTAGTCATTCATTAGCAAGCTGTGGCGGATGCAAATTCGTATCCTTTCCAGACTTGCATACAATTCATTAGTTTCGCTACAGCATTCAGATTGAGAGTACGAAATTGTCTTACTATATAAATAAAGCGTCTCGCTTGGGTATTTGTTGCCTTTTGTGTGTGTGCGTGTTTGTATGATGCGGAAATGTGCGATCCTCTGCCAAGTGGTATTTTCCAACCCTTTGTTTCGTTATTGTTAATTTTCTTTTTTTTTTTTTTTTATAGATCAAAATGTATATAATATGATCTAATGTTCGAAATATTTTTAGTTTTGCTGAATAAAGAATGAAAACAAATCAAATTTGCATCGTTTATTTCCGACACTAGTGGGCGCGGATCCGAGTCCAACTAGTAAGATACGTCAAAATAGTAAGGTACGTCTATATGATTTTAATAAAAATTTTATAGCCATGTGGACTTTTTCTGGCTTCAAAACTAGACCGCGTACATTGCGCGACTACAGATAATGTTCCGCAGTCAACTTGTTAAGGAGTATATTATTAACATGCGTTCAAAAAACACATAATTCCCAATCCAATAACTAATTATGTTTTTCTCTGCATCTATTTGGCGATAAAATAATATCAGCGTTCTTTTTTTCTATTTTTTAGCACTTTCCAACCTAGTTGAAAAGTGCTTATGACTTCGGTTTGTCTGGCCGTCTGCCGTCTGCCGTCTGTCCGTGCTCTAACTCCCGTAAATATGCTCGGATTGCTCTGCAATTTTTATATGTTATTGTCGTTATCTATAGCATGTTCCCTATTTCAACGGAAGTGTGTAGCACTTATAGTTTTTTTACAGGGACACTCAAAAGAATTCCGTTACATTGCGGTCTATGGGGAAAAATCATTTGCGGTTTATTTAAATAATGTTTCACTATTTTAAACGCATTGAAATTTATATAGATCACTAAGGTGCATTACAAGATACTTACTACGGAATATTGTGTGTATAGCAGCCATCGTTCATTTACAGTGACACACAAAAGAATTCTCTACTGTCTGTTAACAATAATTCCTGGAAGTGCGTTTTAAGTTACTGAACGCGATTTTAATTTTAACTCGCTTTTTGTCTATTACGTGGTGTGTATAAATTCTGTAGATCCTATACAGGGCAGCACAAAAGTTCGCGAACACATTTCCGTTTATTGACAAACTCCAGACGGAGAATTTGAAACTGTGCTACGCGTTTCCTAACTGAACTAAAATTTAGCATCCTATGTAGTATATATACAAATCTATAGATCCTATACAGGGCTGAATAAAAGTATTCGGATATTTTTCCAAATATTGTATATGTTGGAAATTCCTGAAATTATGTTTTTAAATATGTTATGCGTTTTCCAAATTGTTTACTTAGATGTTATCTTTTAGCTTATTAAACGATATGATTTGTAAAATTATTTTGGAATCGTTGGAAAGTGCTACATAATCTATGCTTGATGCATGATTTTTCGTTCTTGTTATTTTTTATGACCGATTGTACTACATTTATAAATGCGTTACTGCATTAAATATTTTTCAATGTATTATTAACTTGCCGTTATTGTTAATTATCATACAGAGATATAGATATGAGATGCTATTCATAGGGGCAGTTTTGGTATTTTTATCAAAAGTATTTTTTAAACTAAAAAAAATAAGAAAATATTTTTTAAATGGAAAAAAACGCTTTTAATAAAATTCGTCTTAAATTTAAGTTTGCGAAATTGTTTTAAGTGTGTAAATAATTAAATGTAAAAATTTACATTCGAAATTCTTTTTAACAGTTGTAGTTTTTTCCTTCTAAAATATTTATTATGCTGTTAAACATTCTTCTTTCAAAACTAATTTCAGGAAACAGCTACGTGGGAATTAATTCCCGGAAAGACATTATTATTTATGATATGCTTAAAGAATTAGAATTTAAAACACACAGTCCGGTTGCTTGCAGAAAACAGTTACGTAAAGAAATTTCTGAACACGAAGAAAAGAGGAAATTGCGCCCTGAATAAATATTATATATTTTGAATATTTTTTGAACAGTTTTTTTCTTAGTTGTCAAAATGAAACTAGCTTAAATATTTCTGGATGTTGCATTACAGTTAAGATACTCAGCACTTTTTATTAATATTTTTTATAAGTGGCTGTCAGCAACAAAATTTTTAACATTAATCATATAAGAAAAAATAAATAAAATAGTTGTTTAAAGTTTATGTGGTTAAGCGAAATAGGCATAAGGATAGAAGTTTCCTTTTTGTTATGAAAACAACATACGTATTTTTTATTTACCGTATATACTCGTGTATAAGCCGACCCCAAAATTCCTGATGAAAACATGTTTAATACCAGTATTTTGCAATAATGTTCTTCGTCTTACATAATTCACAATTAAATGAAATAAACCAGGGCGTAGAAAATTATTCTGAATTACTGGTGTTAAACTTTTTTGCATCTCGGTTTTGGGGGTCGGCTTATACACGAGTATATACGGTATATAAAAAAACCTTTTTTATTGTCATTTGTTATAAAATTATTTTGAAGAAATAAATTCTTACTGAGAAATTCGTAGATCTTACTAAAAAAAATTATATGTTAATATTTAGTTTATGTTGCTGTTTTCATAGTGTTGTCCGAAAATGTTCAGATCATTTCTTCATGAGATTCCGAGCAAACCAAAATAACAACAAAATTATTATTATTATTATTATTATTATTATTATTATTATTATTATTATTATTATATGTTACAAGTGACATTATTCACGTAGCTTTTAATAAAGAATCAATACATTAATTAAGCAAAAAATGTGCCTCACAATAATTAAAAAGATATATAATTAACCAATTCTATTATATTTTATAGTAGGAACTACTTCTGATGATACCAATTTCCATATTTATGTTTTTATATATAAGATAATTTAAATTTCTTTCATGCGGTTGAAATTCCACATGCTTTCTCTAAGATTAATTGTCTTGAGTAAATTTACTTCCTTGTTATTCTATTTTTGCTTTCTATTTATTCTATTTTACATTTATTGCGTCTATAGATATTTATTTAATTTATGTTTTCATGTCAAATAATATATTTTTTAAATGAGTATGTTAGTAAAATTGTTTGAGGAAATTTTTTAACAGGTCATTTCAAACATGGCATTGAGGTGATTAGAATAATAGAAAAATCAACATGTAACATTAAGATTCTATTTCAAAACACTTAATATTTTGAATAAAAAGGAAGTTATATACTATTTAAAAAGGAAATTAAACGTGATGAAGCATAAATTTTCAATAATAAATAATAATAATAATAATAATAAATCTAAAAACATTTTTAACTCTCATATATTTATGGAATTTTTATTTCCCATTACCATATTTTTCACAGTTGTTAATTTAAAAACAATATAAAAAAATTATTTATCCCGAAAGACTTTCAATTGTTAAATGTTTACTTGCCAGGCAATAGTCGAATGTCATTCCGCCGAATTTGCTTAACGGCGGCGCGCACGACGTTCCAACGTCCATACGCCCTTTCTAGACACACGTGACCTGCTCGTTAAAAGTTGATTTCAATACCGAAAAAATTTAAACGGTAAATTGTATAAATTTAATGCACCGAAAAGCGAAAAGGACTGGGCTCTGGGCTCTGTGGATTTTTTAGACCGCTTCGGCTGCGAGCTTATTGTTCGTCTCTAATTTATTGCTTATTTCATTAACTGATATTCATTAACTGATATTTGTTATCTATATAATCAATATCAGTAGCATATATTTAAATTTTTCGCTTTTAAATATGACACCATATTGAGCTGTTTTATATGTATATTAATATTCATGCTCCTTGGCATATTATTAAACGATATTTGAAAATGATGGTTTTGTTAGAAATATGATGTCCTTTTTTTTCAAAGATGAATCATACCTAATAATATAATTTTTGTTCATTTTATTTTCCTGTTAATCATGACGTAATTTTTGACAGAAAACCTCTTTTGTAAGTAACTGATATTCAAGTTTGTGTATCAATAAAATATATTTAAATGTTCAGTTTCAAATATGAGGTCAATATTCACCTGCTTGTTAATTCTGTAAAATTTTATTTCATTTTCATTATTCACATGTAAATGTTTCAAATGAAAATTAGTAGCAGTGAAAATGTTATTATTCCGGGTTTTAAAAAATCTGTAACAATAGAGAAAAATGGCTACATTTTATAGGGAAAAAGTCCATTGATTACTTAAAAAAAAATAATGAAATACTTAATTATTAAAAATATATATTTGAATAAAGTAAAAAAATAGTCTAAAACCTTTTCTATGTTATATTCCAACTATATGAAACGATACAAAGGCATTAAATAATCCATTTTAACTCTGACTGCAGCCAAACATTCACACATACCTTCACATTTATAATATTAATAGGATATGATTAAGATTATTAGGATGACGTCATATTCACCTACTTTATGTACTTACTAATACTCATACGCCTTGAATTATTAACAAATATTTAATAAATGTCCGTTTTATTTCAAATTTTATATAATTTTTTTCCAAACTAAATCTTTTCTTTATAATATAATTTTTGTTCCTTTTCTCTTCCTGATATTTTTTACATTAAAACTATTCTGAACATAACTGATATTCATGTTTCATGTATAATAAACAATAATTCAATTTTGCATTTAAATTGACGTCATATTCATCGTCTTTACAATTCTTAAAAATATTTATTTCATTTACATGTTGCACGTGTAAATATTTCAAAATTAATTGCAATGGAAATATTATTATTCCATATTTTGAATGTTTGGTAACTGTCAAGAAAAAGGGCTAAATTTTGTAGAGAAAATGTGCATTGATTCTCTATGAAAATAATGAAATTTTGAATTATTAAAATATATATATGTGAAAAAAATAAAATTAAAACCAAAATTAAAAACTTAAAACCATTCAGGATTGTAATCAATATATTTGCCAAGATAATAATACATTAAATCATCTTTTTTCGTGCTGACTTCAGCCAAACACTAACTTTTTGGTAATAATAATAGAAAATATGGATGTAAGTCATATGAATCTTTTTTACATTGCATTTTAAAAAATGAATGTAAACTAAAAATCATTATATTGATTTAAACACACTAAACCAAACCACAAATATTTGTTCATTAGTTCGGATAGGAGACGATATTCTATTAATTCCGTTCGTCTTTCTTTCCTTTTGCAACGCTGGAGTAATTTTATTGCCATAATTAGAGAAATTGTATTTAAAAAAATAAAACAAATAAAACATCGGAAAATAATTTAAATTTTGGAAATTCCTAGAGTTATTATGACATTTTTGGATAATGCAAATAACCATCGTTAGCTTCCTGGCATAACATGCCCTATTCTAGGAGAAGTAGTTGTGAAAAACAAACACTCAGTCAGATTTTTATAATATCGAACTACTACTAACAAAATAAACTAACACGATACTAACAGGATAGCAGAGCTACAGGAGCACGTACCTCCACGATGGCGTTGATTACATCAAGATGGTAGCTAAGCTCTCTCCATATAATTAGTAAAATTTAAGCTATAGTAGTTCTAAAATATAGCGAAAATTTTGTACAATTTTCGCGCAAATCTGGAACAGTGTTTTGAACACTAGCATATTCAGATTCATCCGTAGAAATAGTTTTAGAAAGTCATTCAAAATTAAGTTTATTAATGTTGGCGTAAATCGTATTAGATACATTTGTTGTAGCCAAAAATTGTAGAATACTCCTATGATGGAAGATTCCTCAATTTAAATGTACCTCATTAAATGTACCTCAATTTAAATGTACCCTATCTTACATTATTACGATTAAATATGTTTCAATTTTAAAATAAAAAATATATTCTCCTTTAACCTTAACCAGTCTGGCGCGAAAAAAATATATTAGAAACAAAAACTTTTATTATAATTTTTTTATGTACTTTTAATTTAATTTACTTGTAATTGCAAAAACGTAAATATTAATTGAACAAAAATTTCTATTGTATTAACACAAGACCGATTTCATGCCATTAGAAGTTATTAAAAATATTATCTTTCTGTAGGTAATGGGAATTGAACAATTGAAATGATTACTGTAACACTCATGTTTGCATTAGACCGTCCCATATGTCGTTCACATATAATTAGCGTTTATTCCAGACAAATATCACATCTCACTCAGTAAATAGTGAGATAAAAAGAAAGAAAAAAATCGTAAAATTTTGCCGGAAATTGGCATAGAGTTCCAAAGAGTGCATTGGTGCATCTGGGAAAGGTCTGCACGGTACAAATTATACCTAGAGTATGCCAAATGAATGCTTATCGCTGCAGGAGAATTTCTTCGTTTAATTTTTAAGTTTCCATTTACGATCTACCAGAGGATTTTTCATTTTCTTAAACTTTCCAACATAATTGAAAAGTGTTTATGAATTCGCTTATTCTGTCTGCCTGGCCATCTGGCCATTCTTTAACTCTCGTAAATATACTTAGATTGTCATGTAATTTTATATGTTATTGATGTTTACTATTGAATATTCGGTATTAAAAACCAGATGTGCAACCTTCATAGTTCCTTTACAGATATATAAAAGAGAATTCCGTTACATTATGGTCTATGGGGAAAAATCGTTTCCTATTTAATATAATAATGTTACGATACTTCAAGCATAATAAAATTAAACAAGAACGAAAAATCATGCGTCGAGCATAGATTATGTAGCACTTTCCAACGCTTCCAAAATAATTTTACAAATCATTACCGTTTAATAAGCTGAAAAGATAACATCTAAGTAAACATTTTGGAAAACGCATAACATATTTAAAAACGTAATTTCAGGAATTTCCAACATATATTTCCAACATATACAATATTCGGAAAAATATCCGAATATTTTTATTCAGCCCTGTATATGATCTATAGATTTGTATATCTAATACATAGGATGCTAAATTTTAGTTTAGTTAGGAAATGCGTAGTACGGTTTAAAATTCTCCTTCTGGAGTTTCTGTCAATAAACGGAAATGCGTTCGCGAACTTTTGTGCTGCCTGTATAGGATCTACAGAATTTATACACACCAAGTAATAGACAAAAAGTGAGTTTAATTTAAAATCACGTTCAGCAACTTAAAACGCACTTCCAGGAATTATTGTTAACAGACAGTAGAGAATTCTTTTGTGTGTCACTGTAAATGAACGATGGCTGCTATACACACAATATTCTGTAGTAAGCCTTTTTTAATACACCTTAGTGATACATATAAATTTCAATGTGTTTAAAATAGTGAAACATTATTTAATTAAACCGCAAACGATTTTTCTCCATAAACGTAATGTAACGGAATTCTTTTGACTGTCCCTGTAAAGTAACTATACGTGCTATGCACACCATATTCTATATTAAGCTTCTTGTAATGCACCTTAGTGATATATATCAATTACAATGTGTTTGAAATTATTTAACATCATTAAAATAAACCGCAAATGATTTTTCAACATAGACCGTAATGTAACGGAATTCTTTTGAGCGTCCCTGTAAGAAAACTATAAGTTCTACACATTTCAGTTGAAATAGGGAACATGCTAAAGATAACATATAAATATCAATAACATATAAAAATTGCAGGGCAAACCGAGCATATTTATGAAAGTTAGAGCACGGACAGACGGCAGACGGCAGACAAACCGAAGTCGTAAACACTTTTCAACTAGGTTGGAAAGTGTTAAAAAGGGACACTACGTCATGTTTTCTATAGAGTAGGGAGGGTGAAGCATTTTTTGTTCATTTACAGAGGACACACAAAAGAATTCGGTTAAGGAACAGACTATGGTAGATTTTATTGTATGAATGAAAAAATGAAATTTGTTAACAATATTCTATTAGCAGGGTTACAAATTTGATAAAATCTGGTAGCCAGCAAAATTTTAGTCACCAGTAAAAAAATATCCCCCCCCTCCCTCCTTCCGCCGACAATGATTTTCAAAAAGAATAAAAGTTTTTTTTATGAATAAATTGAGAAAACATAATAATAAGCATAATTTCAGAATTATTAGTTAGATAGTTTGGAATTTTTACATAATTTAGAAAGATAATATAAACGTAGTTTTCTAATGAAATTTATCAAAATTATTTATCTGTGAAAAAAAAATGAGAGAGAGAGATAGAGCGAGAGAAATTCTGTAAAAGCTGGATTAACCAACATGTTCGGAAAATGCTGATTGCCGAAGGCTTCCAACGTCCGCATAGGAGTGCTACAAAATCTATATCTGATGAGGGGGGCATCGATGAAGCAGTGAAACAGAAAAACAATTTTTGCCTATTTTCCTGTCGAAGTCAGTCAAATAATTCTATTTTTATTATTTTAAAATTTTTATTATTTAAATATCTTTTGCATTTGCTGAACTTATTTTTACTAAATTAAAAATGCTGAAAAAGAGAAAAAAAATGCCGTTTGTGTTCTAGGGTTAACTTCTTAAGTCAATTTTTCTACAAAAAATTATGATAATAATAATAAAAACGCCAGATTAAATAACCTGCTGGCCAGGTAGAAATACTTGGTCGCCAGTGGCGACCGCATTTATCAAGCCTTGTCTATTAGTGTTTTAAAGTTTTTCGTAATCTATGCCTAATGCATGATTTTTCTTCTTGTTTTAAATAGATATTTTTTTATTTAGCCTCTAAACGAGACAAATTATTTGCACTTTTAATGTTTGATTTCATTTTTTGTTATTTTACTACAGCAGACTGTAGTGTGCATTGGCCACTAGAACAGTAATTCCTTGATAATTTTCCTACACAAAACTTACTAAAACAATGATACTAACAATAAATCACAAAATAAAAAATACCAGTACTCACCTTCTGCTATGGTAAATTCAAAATTTAGGCAACATTCAATAGTCGAGGGTAAAAAGGGTACGAAAAAGTTTTTAAAGTTATAAGAATCATCTAGTTATAATAGACAGTGTTGGTCAGATACCAACACCTTCATCGTAATCCAGAAGACATAGTTACATTTTGGTAACCAATTTTAGCGTCGATGATTTTGATATATAATAGATAAGATGGTAAAAATAACCAAACTGCCACTCCTCAGGTGCGCCAGGGAGTATGTGGGATAGCAACATTGCACAACTTGCTATGAAATGTCTAATGAACGGCAACTCGATTACTAATGTTAACCTCTCGGAGAAATCAGTAATCGGTTGCCATTCATTTCACACTGCAGCGGGATGTGTGGTGTTGCTATGGCAGCAGCCCCAGTTAGTGATCCAGCTACCTGACAGTTTCGGTATTTATACCATCTAATCTAGTATATATATCAAAGCCATCAACGCTGAAATTGGTTGTCAAATGTGAGGTTGCCACCAAAACTATTATATTTCGATGAAACCAATATATAGGTTTAAATTTGCCTATGGCGATTTTTTCAAGAACTACGGAGCAAGGAAAATCTCCTTTTGAAATTTTAAGCGAATTTTCATCTCAGATTCAGTGACCATATTTATCCAATTTTCCATATCATATTACAAATTGTTTTAAAAATCCTTTATTAATAACAGTACTCAAACTTTACTGAAATGCTGCTCTTTACTTCTTATTTCAAGCAAGCTTTTTAATAAGGATAAGTTAAAAAGCTATTACCTTACACTTCTTACGTAAAATTCCTTTCTTTCTCTATATAAAATGAAATAATCCAATCTCTAAAGACCTCTTACACAAAAAGCATTTTTCTGTTTTTGTGGAACAGCTTCATTTGTTCGGATTTTATTTTTCTTTCTTATGATGTGCAACGTTTCTCCTAAAATTTTTCACGTTTGTATTATTGTCGGAAACAGAAAGAGACAGCAATATTATTTCAGTTTATGTATATCATAAAAGCAGAAAAGTGTTAAACTAAATCGTAAAACAAATGTTTCCATTTTAAGAAATATCTGATAATCTCCATGATATACTATGACATATCCTTTTGATTCATAAAATTAAGTATTTTGTTTTAATTATAAATTTCTCGATAAAATTTTGAATTATTTCATTTATACTTAAAATAAAAAAAAACGAGAAATATTAATTCGGTACTGCTGAATCTTTTTACAAAAATAAAACAAAGAACTACTATCATGTTTGTTGAATTTTTTCATGGGAAACCTTCTTAGAAAACGACTGGAAATTAAGAAATTTCCATTTTGTATATTAGAAAACTATGTTTGAAAGTGAATTGTGTTAAATGAAATTAAAATTTAGTAAACATTTTATAAACTCTCATTTCTTGGCCGTGGTGAGGCAACGCTTCATTTGTAAAATTGTTGAAAACAAATACGAAAAATTATACCTTGTAAATGAAACGAATTTTAACGTGTTGTGTTTTAATGTGTAACAGTTGTCGCAATATTTATTTGTGAAATTATCCCTTGAAAAGTTCATACATTTAAAGTTAGAAAGCATTGTCCATCCCTACTGGTAAAAATGAGTGAGGAAATGCTGGTAGTAATACAAGCGACAGACGGAAAATTAATGCGTACAAAGACAAGAAAAGAAAAAGGTTGCTGTACTTAAAACCTTGTACAATAGCAATTAAAAAACACGAAGAATTTTTCATGGCTTCCATTTTGTACGCTCTTTCGGCACAGTATTTTATGAGTAACAAAATTGGCCTCAATTATTCTCAGCAAAATGTTTTTAAATAAGACGAACATTTCATTTTCTAAAATAGTTGTGGCATAAACGCTTAGTAGCTAGCCACTAAAATTTTGTGTCCTTGATTGCCATACCATTAATCATTTTTTTTCTCTTTAGTGTAATATCATTGAAAAAATCGTAATTATACCTCTCAACAGTAAATCCACTCCTACATATAATAATAAATTCTGTGTGATTCATATATTACAATTTTGTGACATGGTTTTCTTTTAATCCTTGATTATACATTCAAAACTTGAATGCGCAGTTTGTTGAAAAAAAAAAAGGCCGTTACAATATTTTTAGACATTTGAAAAAAACAGTTATATCTTCATTAAATGTATGTTAAAAGAATAAGCTTTGAGGGGGGTGGGGGGGGTTGTCTTTGTACTGAAATTTGACCAAACATCAAAATTCTCAGCACAAACACCTAATTTTGACATCATATTAGGGTTTTTCGGGAAGTTTTTCCGAAAGTAACCAAAAGGGGAGTTATTCGATGAAAATGATTAGGGATTATGCAAGTTTAAAATTTTGAATTCCTAATGTTAAATTATTTTTTAATTCTTGCAAAACTAACTGCAACGAGGTTAGTTCTTAATGTATAAATCAAAAAGCACTTGGTGAAAAAAACTTTACTTTTTGGTACGCATACTTGAAACTTAAAGAAATTGATTTATGATAACGAAATTTGTTAGAATACATATTTTTTAATATTAATTTCAAAATTCATGTTCTTTGAAATTGTTTTTTCAATTTGCTATTCGATTAAAACCATATATGCTACATCCGTAATAACAACCAACTAAAATTTGAGTTTAGGGATTCATTGGGGACGAGGGATGGGGAGTATGTTTGTGGTCTGGAAACCTCACGTGTGTAAGTTTCATGACACCAATAAAATCTCAGCTAAATCGAAAATATAACTCATAAAACATGAAATAAGAATATCAGCGCATTTTTGGCTGGTATCCAAAACTGGACAACATATTTCTACTAAGACCGAAAAGTCCATAGGATACTGTCGCTAACATATTTTTTTTTTTTTTACTAAAATTAAATTTGATTCATATATTAATTTATATTAATTTTGTGGCGTTAGTTTCATTTTTACGCATAAAAGGTTTGATAGTCGAGAAACTCTAGTGTAAATTCCAGAGAGCTTCGAACATCCCAGCACAAGCCAACCGAAATACGGCGTCACTAGATTATACTATGAGTGCGTGGTGGCAAAAACGTTGCTGTGATATCGATGCCAAACACACACACAAAAAAAACTTCTTAACAATTGTGACGATGCTTGACATCACAGATCATCACAAATGTGAGTTTCATATTTATCACAAATATTCCATTCCGCTGTGACGTGAGACGTTTGCCACCCAATGCGAAAGGCATTAAAAATTGTCTTATTTGACATTATTAATTTACATTTACAAAGAACTTTCTGATTTGAAAAGATACGTTTAAAAGAATTCTGAATGCAAACACTTTATGCCAGTAAAACGTTTATGTTTATATTGTTTTAATCTTTATATGCAAATACATTTGTTTAATTAGCTGTATAAAGAACTAGATGATATTCCAAAACTCTTCTTTCAATCAATAAGATGCCATTTTGCAAGCAATAAGGAACATTAGGAGAAACTATATAGTTCAGGGAATTATTTTTGCCACTTCACAATCAGCTAACAGCATATCTTATAGACTAAATTATGAGCTTACAAAAATTCCCATTTTAAAATTAGAAAAACTAAAGAAATGCAATATTTTTCAGTGGTTGACATACTTTTTGTGTTCTGATACAGATCTGCTATATATGAAAACAAAATGTCATAAAAGAAAGTATTAATTTAACTATATATAATTTATTCAGTATTGTAAAAAAAAAAAAAAAAAAAAAAAAAAAAAAAAATTAGATTCCAAATATCGTTGACGTAGATCAAATCCCACAAGAAAATTTCGAGGCACGTTACTCTCAAAAGATATTGAGAACAAAGTGCAATTTTTCGTTTTTGTTTTATATCTGCAAATGTAATTTTCGCTTTCACTACCATTTCTTGGCAATTCAGTTTGTGTCCAAATACTTTAGTTTTTTTTTTTGTTTTTTTGTTTTGCTTTTTGTTTTTTGTCTCAAAACACTTTTATTTTCAACTTCATTCAAAGTCAAACATGCAATATGTTGTAGTTGCATAATGTGAAGCATTTTATTTAAATGTGCTAATCCGAGTTTCTTTTGACAATCATAATAGATTGCTAGAAACATTAAAGAAAGAATACTTTGGCAATAGTATTATTTTGCTTATACTAACTAAAAAAACCTGCTCTGCATAATTGTATCGCATTAAATATTTTGAAACATTTCAGTAAAACCTATTTAGCTGTTATGTGTTTTCGTATTTTAAATTGAAATATGCAACGTTTCATACAAAACGAAAAAAAAATGAAATTGCTTAAAGTTCTGTTCATGAATATTCCATCTCTGTATTTCAAGAACTTTTGCAATTTTATTCAAATAATATTTATTAAGTACATGAAATGAAAATAAGAAATTTTTTAATTCGGGTTTGAAACTCTTATCAAACAAATATAATTTTAAATTATAAATAGCTTCGTGTAGCTTGTATTTAAAATATAATTAAGATACCGATTTTTTCGTAAACATTACGTTAATTATGATTTATAGGCAAAGCCTGTCATGCCGATTATACCGATTACATCCAACTGAGCCCCGCACTAGAGTATAATCTACTCTCAGCTTGTTAAGTACAAACATTTCATATACAACACATTCATAAGTATAATATCATAATTTATGTTTTACAGAAAACAGCAGTAGTTATTGTAATAACATTACACAAAGCAACATTTTGTGATTTTCGAGCACAACTAATATTATTTTTCTAATGTGAACGGTTTCTTAAGCTAATAAAAATTACTGTAAACATAGCATAATAGAATTTCTTTGGTGCTGTTGAATTACGAGGTACGTTTCATACATCAATGCAAGTTCATCGGGAAAAATCCAGAAAAAAGAAATACACAGTCAATATTTAAACAAGTTGGAAATTGTACGTCAAACGTGACAAAAGAGATGCGTTCGTACTATAGCTAGTTATATAAATATTCAGATCTTGGTGATTTTTAATTCTGTGAAATGAAGTATATCGTCTGCAGATTCATTTCTGTCATAAAATAAGTATCTCGGTCGCGTGACGATTAAACTTCGAAACCTCCTATAACAAGAAAGCACCGATTAAAAAAAAATCAAATTTCTTAATAAATGGTTTTATTAATATTTTTTTAAAATTTTGATTCGATTTTTATAAAATTTGAAATGTCTCGGCAAAATTCTGCAAAGATAACATATCTTAAATTTCAACAAAATCGGTTTGGTAGTTTTTACGTTGTTATATGCGGACGGACGGACAGACAGACGGACGGACCAGACGACGACAATAGGTGCTACGTATTTATATAATTACGAACGCACCTAAAAAAGGAATTGTAAAATGAACTTATTATTACAATTTTTCAATAATAAGTTCATTCTGTCAATTCTATAATAAATCATTTTTCGAGTCAAGTCAGCTATGTAATTTGCAGTAAATCTTGATTGTACTGCAAACATCAGTCATCAGGAGAAAATGTCGTTGGTAATTAGATGTGTCGCTGATGATGTATAATGAAATGCTACAGCATGTATACAGGGTATCCCCCAAGGTACGCAGCGTCTAATATGTACAGATTCGGATAGAGCACGTCAATATAGTATTTTGAATGGTAACACGTGGGGTCCCCGAGTATAGCGAGATATTCTAAGTACAGGATGAACGTTATTGATGAATCCGGTAGTGGGTATTCCAAATGACGATGTGTACGACGAATGTACAGCATGAAAGATTCCCCAGATGACTATGCAAATTTGTGGCAACCAATGAGAGGAAAAGCGCGTCTGGCAGTGAATACGCAATATCCCTCCGCTGTTTACTATAAAGCTAGAGAAGATGTTTGAAGAGAATGAGTTGGGAGTTACTCGTTAGGAAAGTAGGGTTGTATCGTTATCGTTTCGTTTTTGTTGTGTTTCCATTTCGGTTCTGAAATGAGCAAATATTCCATTGAGCATCGTGTTTTCATGGTACTGACTTACCATGAATTGCAATCCCCAGCGGCTGTGATCAGAAAATTCAAGAAAAAATTCGGCAATCACCACAACATAAGCGGCACGACGTTCAAACGAACTTACGACAAATTTAAGGAGACCGGCAGTGCGTTGGACAATGTGCTAGCGATGGGGACCAACGAGATGAGTGCACGAACCGAAGTTAATGTTAAGAAAGTGGCAGAAGCGTGCGAAGAAAGTCCATCAGCTTCGGTACGACAGGTGGCTCAAAAAGTCGACATGTCCAAAAGCACGGTGCATCGGATAATCAGGAGGGATGTGGCTTTGTTCCCTTACAAAATCCAAATCAATCAACCACTGACGGAATTGAACGGTTTAAGGAGATTTGATTTTGCAAACACGATGATTAGTAAGGTTGAAGATGGCGAAATGGATTTTAATCGGATCTGGTTCATTGACGAGGCGCACTTCCACCTCCAAGGATATGTTAACAAACATAATTGGAGGTTTTGGGCCAACAAAATCCCCATCATGCAATAATTCGGCCACTGCACCCACTGAGACTCACAGTGTGGTGTGTGTTATCCGTCGAAGGTATCATTGGACCATTTTTTTCACCGGAAATGTCTCCGTTGACGCTTATTTTGACGTGTTGCATGACTGTGTCATCCCATTCTTGCATGGCATGGATAAGATAAGATATTATTGGTTTATGCAAGATGGTGCTACACCTCACCGCACTCAGCGTAACTTCGACCTCTTAACGGAACATTTTCATGATAGAATCATCGAGTTTGACTCCATTACGAAAACAGGCAATGTTATAGAGTGGCCGCCGTACTTCCCAGATCTTAACCCGTGATCTTTTTTATGGGGACATCTGAAAGACACAATAACATAGCCCAAACCATTACACGACTTGAGTGCAGCAATTGAAAACAAGATGAAGGAATTTTGAAGAGATCTATTGCAAAAACAATTGCGAACTTCCATTCCAGACTTCAAAATGTTATTTGTTCGAACGGCGGACATTTCGAAAATCTGTTGTATTGAAAGTTCACAATTATCATTGATTTTCACTTGGATTTTGTCTCATTTCTTGTATTTTTCATATGAAAATTTCACACCTTACTTACACTATCACGATATATTCGGGGACACCACATGTTACCATTCAAAATACTCATATTGACGTGCTCTATCCGAATCTGTATATATTAGACACTGCGTACCTTGTGGGGACACCCTGTACATACATACTAGCACACACGCCTCGGGTTTCCCTAGTTAACCATGGGGAACTTACTGATAAAATAAATAAAACTGTAGTATCTTAAAAATAAATTTCGGCGACAACAATAACGGAGCTTTGTGGATTCACGACCATAAAATATTTAAAACGACAATTAAAAAAAATAAAGTTACTTGGCGGATTCACATACAATTTCTTCAGTTTTGTAAATGAGAGTGGGAATATACTTTGGCGCGTGTAACATAAGAATACACAATTTATATTATACTATTCAGACAAAGCTAAAACAAGTGTTTCTAAATGGCGTAGAATTGAATGAAATTCTATTTCGTATGGATTGAAAATTAATGCGTTACTTTAAAGATAATGGATATTAATTTCAGAAGTGAAAGAAGCTTCTACCGTTGATAAAACATAATTTTGAAATGAAAACTTACATTTTCATTCATAAAAATAAAATCTAAAATAATTATATAAAAATAACGTCATTTTTCACATTAATGCAGATCATAATTTGAATATATATTAAATGTTTTTCTCTAACGAATTGACGTCATATTTAGTATATTATTTTGCTATTGATTTTTTTCTTGAAGTTGAAATATTTGTATTATAATAGATATTTTAACACCAAACACATTTAAATGAGGATACAATGTCATTTTAACGCACTTATAGGAAAATGTTTTAATTTTATAAACGAAAAAACTGCTCATTATCTGCTTAAAATGATATCAAATTCGGATGCGAAAATATAGCGGATGGATCTGCAATTGCATAGGCTTATAAAAACAATGTACAATTATTCAATTATTTTTAACATAAATAAATAAAAGACTAAAAAGCCACGCTTGAATATTATCTACTATTATTATAATTTTTCTAATTCTTTGGCAGTTGCGTTTAAGGTGTGGCAACAGGTAAGTAAAAAAACTCCATTAGAAATTTAAAAAAAAATAGATTTGCATAAAGATAAATTATAATGGGTGGTGTGAGAAATTTCTAAATTAGCAAGTATTTTTCGCCGACATCTAAAACGTATGTATGTAACGCTTTGTGCAAATTGGTTAAGAGTTATACACACACAAACTTTGACTTATATATATATATATATATATATATATATATATATATTTCCTAAAGTTTTTTAGAGGTATTAAGTGCCACAAGTAAAAATTTGTACAACATGAACTTAACAAATTATAACTACACTGTTAAATCTGAAGGTGAACAACCTTCTGAAATGACGACAAAATGGTGACAAAATTTGAAGGTGCAGTTTGGGACCCCGGGGTGCAAAAGGCGGTATCATTTGGAACCCTATCGTGGCATAGAGGATTGGAAATGTGGTTGGGGTGCCGTTTGGCTACTCACTGGTACATTGAAGCTAATGAGGATGCCATATACTAAGTATTGTTCGAATCTTGGCACCCCGCTGGGTGACTGGCATCTTGCGCATGCGCTGTGACGTGTTTCCCCTCATTTTCGCATCGCAAGGGAGATCGTACAGCTAGAAAAGTAATGGCTGCCGTTGAATTGTGTGTACCGCGCGAGACTTCAATTTTATTAATAACTAAATAATGCCATTTATACCGAATAAATTAACGAGGGGAATAAACAAGAATATCATTCACTTTCGATACATGTATGTGAAATGTTTCAGTGTGTTTGTATATTATGCTTTGTTATTATATAAATTATAGATATGTTGTATTATAAATGGTTCCATACATTATTTTCAACCTAAGACATTTTAAGTCATAATCTTGATGTCGAAAGTTGAGATTTGTATCTCGTGAAAGTGGAATGATGTCGCCTCACCTATTTGCTTGTGTTTTAAATTATTATTTATGTAGAGCTTATAATAATTTCATTTATTCATATTTTTATCAAATGAGTTTCCTCGCACAGTTTTTGTTACTTACCATCCAGAAATAAATCTAATTATGCATTATAATTTTTTTTTAATTTGAAACATACGTTGTTATTTAAAAAAAATAGTTGAATTTCTTTTTTTTTTCTGAAATCTAAACAAACTATTTTTAAACAATTAAAGAATTTACGAGTTTTACCGAGAATTGAATTTGACTAATTTGAAACGTATTAATTTGAGTATTTGACAAATTTAAATTAGTTGATTTTATAATATGTATACATAAGAAATAATAAACTTGATAAAATATAAATTTCTACAGATATTTTTATTAATCAAATACTTTTTAATATCGAAATTTTTAGATCTTGTGTTTGATCTTGAAATGAAGAATTAAAAATATACCTCATTACATGTTATAAATTTTTAACAAAATAAATAAATCGCAATTCCTGAATTGATATTTTAACATTTATACATGCGTCTTATCTTGAAAAATGTTTTGTGAGTCTCTTGCATTATAACATATTAATAATAATGAATCACTGGAACATTTCAGGTGTGGCTGGATGTAAGAATGTCTTAGATGATTGAGGAAATTATGTAAATATATTTAGCTCGCATAGCTAAAATTATTTTTTCATCTTAAAATAATAATGATAAATATATGCACTACATCTAACTTAAAATAACATTAATAGTAAAAATGGTAATAAATACTAACCAGTTTGAAGGTAACAAAAATATTTATTGTTAAGCTGAAAATAACTATTCACAATTTAGGTTGAGAGTTACAAGTTGAAAACATTTATTAACAAATTTAGTTGTAAGTAAAATTACTTGTAAATCTTAAACAAAACCCAACATCCTAATCGGCATTTATTTATCCATTGTGTCTATTGGCTATTTACACCTGATGTATAATATATTTCTCATGTGTATTAAGCTACACATGCAGGGGTCGATGCAGGTTGTTTGGGGGTGGGCCCATTTTGTGAAACGTAAAGATTAATTTTGTGAAATTTATTATATTTTTGAGAAAAATAAACTTTTGTAAGAAAAGTTGAAATCTAGTTTTTCAAATTCGAACCAAACATTTATTAACATTAAAAAAAAAACTTTTAAAAGTTCTATTTGCTAAAGTTTTTCCCTTCTGGTGAACGTGTTTGTTTATAAATTACACATTTTAAAACATAACAAAATAATAAATAATTAATAAAAATAGCAAGTTTTTATGTAATAGAATTTTGTGAAAGGGCTCGTTTTATAAAAAGGAATTTTGTTAAGAGTCCTGTTATATTAAAAGGAATTTTGTGAAGGGTCTCCATTTTATCAAATTGATTTTTCTGAAGCAGCCCATTTTATTAAACTGAATTTTGTGAAGAGGGCCCTGAATAGACCCCAAATTTTGCCTGGACCGACCCTTGACATGAGATGATCAGTTTTTTAACTTTGTATAAATTGCAACAGAGAAAATGATATATTGATTAGTTTATATATATAGCTTTGTTTTTTCCATTTTTAAGTATGAGATTTTTCGAACTCTTTTCAATACAATTGCTAGACAAGGGGGGATGCTTTCCCTTGTGGGTGCCGCTCCTTACCTTGGAGTAGAGCTTCCATTATTCTCCCCTGTGGTGCTATATTTTCACCCCGTACCCTGGATTAGGGGTGTCATGTCTGAACCCTAGTTAAGGGTGCCATTCTGGCTTCCCTAGAGGTGTCCTGGCGGGTCCCTCTCAGTGGTCCTGACCCGACTCCTTAAATGAAGGAGGTGACCGGGAGCTGAGCATTGCGCGGACGCTCCATTGTTTGCGTTCATCGACACGACGGGGACAGGAGACGACCGGACTGGTGACCTCTTCTTGGTCCGCCAGTGGAAGGGATTTCTGATAGCCGGAGACACCGCGCCATAGCCCGTATGGGTGATGACCCAATGAGGACTGCGGGCCGTGGGTCTCCCCCTCATAAGCGCAGGTTCTCTGCGACGCGTGAATTGGCCAATGCTCGGAGCCTCCTCCGTAGGTGGTGGAAAGAAATCCCGTACGGCCGATCCCAGTGGGTTCTAGATACTGGGTAAGGGCCGGAGCTAATGGCAGCCGGATCTCTCCAAAACTTGACCGAGGAATTGACGGAGACAGGATACAGCTCTGTAGAGCAAGACGTGTGGTGACTCTGTAGTGCGATGGGCGTCGGGAGATACGACGTGTAGCAAATATCTGCGACGTTCCACCGGCAGAGGTGAGATAGTCGTCGTCACGGGGCCAGAGGACGCGGCCGACGACCCCACGCCGTCCTCTGCAGCTGGAGGAGTTGTGAGCCGACCTCAATGGTCCTAGCAGGGTTGGTCCCAATCAAACGAACGTTCACCATCCAGAGGAAACCCGTAAGGTTACCGGGGACGAGACCGTTTGTATTGAGGAAGGGACTCCGACCTCTTCCTGCTTGTGATTACGAGGAACCGGGCCGGAGGCTCGCCGACTAACGCGGCATCAATCGGCCAAAACTCGAGACCTTGGTCCGAAACCCAGTCCAGCACGTCTCTCGTGCAGTCAGGCGTTTAAACATCTGGCGCTTACTAAGTTTGGAGTGGCACGCTTACTAAGTTTCTCTCACTAACCTCGATCGGGCCCGTCTCTTTGGCGCGCTTAGAGGGAGTTTCCGCGTCCTCTAGAGTCCGATAGCGGTCCTTCATTCTTCCGTTGTAGTGCATATTTTATGAGCATGATCTCCCAAGGGGGTCGTTCGGCATCAATCTGGGCTTGCCCAGAGGGTAATAAATGCCTCGCGGGTAATTCCTTGGCGAGTGACAACCCAGCCAGGCGTGTCTATGCGCTTTGGGACCAGATTTCTTCGAGGTCCGGGTTGGCCAGAAGCACCTCCTGCTCTTTTTTTAGTGATATGATATGTGTAGTGATACGATATGTGAACCTCACGGAAGATGAGACTAGTTGCTTGCCCCTCTATGCATGTCAACGTTCGGACGCCGTGAGAAAGCAAGAGCCGTCGTGGTAGCTCGACATATGACCTAGAAACCGATTCCCCCTAAATCGTCGGGTGTCCCTCGGCGGTTCATCAGGAGTCCGTCCTACGCGGAAGTTTCCCCAGAGTGGGTTTACTGTCGCGACGACCTATGTCGTCGACTCTTGGTAAAGTGGCTTGGGAGTCCGCAGTGGGGAGCGGCCCTAGGCCGGTCGCAGCGCCGTGGCGAGACAAAGCCGCTGGCGCAATAAAAGTCGTTCAGGACTTGGGAGCGACGGTCGGAACGCGTGCATGGCGCCCCCGTGGGCTCCTAGCGGCGCAGCCTAGTTTTCCCTAGAGGTGTCACCAGTGAAACAAGCCTTTCACCCCTAGGGGGTGTCATGTGTCACCAATTGTTTTAACAGTGTGCATGTTGAAAAAACCATATATAGTGATATGATATTTGTTCCAATATAAAGTAATACACCTTAGGAATCAAACTTCCACAAAACAATTCGAGAACTTTATTTACACCACGTGGACATGTTACAACTAAAACCTACTTTTGAAAGACATGGCCAAGACATGTCCGTATGCAATGGCTTTTTTTCAAACTCTGCAGCGTATTTACTATATTTTTTCATCATCTACTAAAAGATGAACATATTAGAGAATACATGACAGATCTGTCTGTAAATCTGTCTCTGAGACACGAGTGTTGAATGGCATGTGCGAAAGATATAAGGTACAAAGCTGCTGAACTTTGTAATGAATGCATTTAGAAAAGTTGCCTAAAGCACTGATGAAGCTCAGACACAAAGTTGTGCTGAATCTATAGCTCGTCAAATGTTATCATAAACGCATGAGAAATGATTCTAAACATCGTTTAATAGAAGAAGACTCTTTTATTTACAAACGAGCACACCCGCCCGGAATTGCCCGGCATTATCTTTCGGATGGCTTTTACAAATGTCGAAAATTCGAAAAAAGAAAAAAAGAAACAGAAAAATATAAAATAAAAAGAATAAGTTATATGTGCAACAAAACGAAAGCGGAAATATAAAACTTTTGTCTGCATGACAGGGACTTGATATAAAATTATTCTTCCCAAAAAAGTGACTTTAACTAGCTGGATGTGCCAATCCCAAAACTTTCTTCTATCTCATACATGTTTATACTTCAAAAATCGCTAACATAGAGCCAATAAAATTTATATATTTCGTCATTCTGTTGTACTTTAGCTGCTTGCAAATAGCCGGGTTACATGGATACGAAGCACAATTTGCTACACGAGCAGCCTATGTACTATTCAACTCCGAAAAATCGAGAAAATTACACAAAAATTACTGTCACAGGGACCTTTTCCGGCGGAATATCCCTAAATTCAACTGGGATCTGCAGGCCGTAGTCGGAAACATATATATATAATTTGGTTAAATTCTATACATAATTTTATACACTTTTCGGTGATACAATAATGAAAATGGAACAAAAATCGGTATAGCAGCACCCTTTTCCGGTGGAATATCACAACATTTTCTGGGACCGTAGCCAAAAACATATAAATGAAATTTGGCTCAATTCTATGCATAACTTCGTACACTTTTCGATGATACAAAGAGAAAACACGCACAGCTTTTAAAAATTCGTACAAATTCAAATTATTAATATTTTTTAACATTTTAAATCTATTCTCTCTCTACTCCATACAGGAGTATGAAATGCAAGATTGGAAGGATAAGGTATGAGATAGATATCAGATGATAAAAAGAAGTTCTTCATTTTCGCTGAAATGAAGATTTAAAAAAAAATCACGAAAAAATTAATATTCTCTGTACCGAGTCGGAATAACTTTATAAGAACAAGGACAAAATTTACTATATTGGACAAAAAGATAGAATTTGTATTGCGTTTATGAGTAGCTCAACATCACCGGCGAACTTGGAAAATCGCAGAAATATGCGAATTTTTCGGTTCAATTACGACTACCAGAAAATATTTCTTTTGTAATAGAAAATATTCACATACTTAAATACCATTGAAAGCCAAAAAGAATTTGCTAGCAATGGATATCTTGGGGTTTTCATTTGTATTACTATCCGGGTTATGCAATGTCAGTTTGAAACTGCAAAAAAAAAAAAGCTGAAAAGGCCCACTAGATTTTTTTTTCAGTGGCATATTTTTAACACTTTCCAAACTAGTTGAAAAGTGTTTATGACTTCGGTTTGTCTGCTGTCTGCCGTCTGTCCGTGCTCTAACTCCCGTAAATACGCTCGGATTGCCCTGCAATTTTTATATGTTGTTGTCTTTATCTATAACATGTTCTCTATTTCAACTGAAGTGTGTAGTACTTATAGTTTGTTTACTGGGACACTCAAAAGAATTCCGTTACATTATGGTCTATGGGGAAAAATCATTTGCGGTTTATTTTAATGTTACACAATTTCAAATACATTGTAATTGATATATATCACTAAGGTGCATTACAAGAAGCTTAATATGGAATAGCGTGTGCATAGCACTTATAGTTACTTTACAGGGACAGCCAAAAAAATTCCTTTACATTACGTCTATGGAGAAAAATCGTTTGCGGTTTATTTGAATAATGTTTCTCTATTTTAAACGCATTGAAATTTATATATATTACTAAGGTGCATTACAAGAGGCTTACTACAGAATATTGTGTCTATAGCAGTCATCGTTCATTTACAGGGACACACAAAAGAATTCTCTACTGTCTGTAAACAATAATTCCTGGAAGTGCGTTTTAAGTTACTGAACGCGATTTTAAATTTAACTCACTTTTTGTTTATTACGTGGTGTGTATAAATTCTGTAGATCCTATACAGGGAAGCACAAAAGTTCGCGAACACATTTCCGTTTATTGACAGAAACTCCAGAAGGAGAATTTTAAACTGTGCTACGCGTTTCCTAACTAAACTAAAATTTAACATCCTATGTAGCATAATATTTACAAATCTATAGATCATATACAGGGCTGAATAAAATTATTCGGATATTTTTCCGAATATTGTATACTAGCGGCCTTCCCTCGCTTTGCTTCGGGTTAACCTTGAAAACCTTCATCTCTTTGTGTTTTCTGTAGACCTTTTTAATGTGTACAATAATTAGTACATTATTTTGATAAATCTTGTAGGGTTCAGCCTGCGTTTGCAATGTATAAGCGGAAAAAATGAAATTATTTACGACATCACATTAAAAACCTCAAAAATAACAGTATTTCTCTACTATTTAATGGATGTTATTATACATATAAACCTTCCTCTTGAATCACTCTATCTATTAAAAAAAACCGCATCAAAATCCGTTGCGTAGTTTTAAAGATTTAAGCGTACATAGGGATATAGGGACAGAAAAAGCGACTTTGTTTTATACTATGTAGTGATGTTGGAAATATATGTTGGAAATTCCTGAAATTACGTTTTTAAATATGTTATGCGTTTTCCAAATTGTTTACTTAGATGTTGTCTTTCAGCTTATTAAACGGTAATGATTTGTAAAGTTATTTTGGAAGCGTTGGAAAGTGTTACATAATCTATGCTTGACGCATGATTTTTCGTTCTTGTTTTTTTTTTCAATTTTGTAAGAGTGACCATATTAAAAATAAATTCACAATAATTGTTTTATCTATAAACTATAAGTGTGTTACCATGCCATCAAACAAGGTATAGTTTTGAAATAAAAAATAAATAAATAGCGCATTTTTGCAAAAGAGGAATTGCATTTTCCACTTCTAAATCTTCGTTGATATATAAAAAAAATATCTTACAGCGTTTATATCATTTAATAACGCATTGAAACTGATATTTCATAAGCTTCAATTTTAATACAAATATTCATGAGGAAATTCGCTTCACTCCTTATTTTGTATTTAGTTATAGTGAAAGAATACGTTTCCAAACTCCGAAAAATATTTTACTTTTTTTTTCCGTATTTATTTTGTCTGGCTATCTCATAGAAATTTTACTAAGGTGAAAAACTTTGATGTCCTAACTTCGAAAGATCAAATTACGGAATTTTATCCTTTTCTATAGCTGTCAGTTGAGTTCAACTGAATTTGGAGCAACGTCTCATGGGAAATGTATTACATTGCCTTCGTTTTAAGAATTTTGTGTCATACTGTCGTAGATAGGAATAAGAATCTCTAAGGAACCGAAATTTTCTTTTATTTACACTTTGAAAGTTTAAACGCAGGACTTTGTCTTTTATTTTACATTACAAAGCATATGAGAAATATCATAAAGTATAAGAAATTTATAACTTTTTAACACTATTCAATATACATAATCACATAATAAGATCACTAGTTATAATTAAAATATAGATAAAATGCTTAAGTGATACAAAGAGGAATATCAAAATAGTAAAATAATTTATCCATCAAGGCTTTATCTCCCATCTATTATCCGTGAATCGATAATAATCTATATGCGTAACATGAACATTTGCAATGAATCCGCCTCATTTGAATTACTTAAAATTTGGCATGAGGTGCTTTTCAGTTTTAAAAAAGCTATAAGGAAATATTAATTTTCACGTTTACAGTTGACTATTTCAAGCACCTGCTTTTTAAGTAGGTTTCGTAAGAAATACTACCTATTGTATTCTCCCCTAATTTGGAATTTTTGAAACATTTTTGCAGATCTACGCCGATTATGACTCCCAGAACCCAAAACCACCCCCAGTTCAAAACTTTATATATATATATCTGTCTATCTACCTATTTATCAATCTATCTATGTAACTTTTTTATGGACACGATAACTTGAAAAATTCTGCACAAATCTCCTCCAAACGGATGCATGAAATCAAGGGGCATAAAATGTCGGTCAAGTTCGTTAATGGGCAAAATCGAACCAAAGGGGGGGGGGCTTTTTGTGAAAACAGAAAAAAAACCCGTAATTTCTTAATTATGATACGGATTGAATCCGTTTAAAGTTATTATTACTTCTAGGAAAAGGGGCGAAAATTTATGTATGACAGACTTTTGATATAATTAAAAATGGCCCCAAGAGGGGGAGGGGGGTTTAGAAGAAAAAAATTCTTAACTAAAATTCATAAAAAATTCATAATCGAATCAGGGGGGGGGGATGGAGGAGTTGTGAAAACAGGAAAAAAACCATAACTTCTTAATTATGATACGTATCGAATCCGTTTAAAGTTATTATTACTTCTAGAAAAAGGGCGGAAAGTTTATGCGAGATTTTTGATATCTTTAAAAATGGCCTCAAAGGGAGGGATAGGGTTTTAAGAAGAAAAAAATTCATAACTTTGTGAATTCACAAGATATCAACTCCACTTAAATTTATTATAAATCCTCCTAATATTATCTAAAACTTTTATATTGACAAGTTTTTAATAGGACCAACCCTTATAGCAAAATAAATAAATAAATAAATAAAAATATTCCTGCGGACTCCGCCTACAAACAAGTTAGGTTTCTATGTGGGCGGTTCCAACTATCGCATCATGGCAAAAATGTAATTTCTTCGCAATTCCCAACAAACAGTCGCCCGACGGCCTGCATCTTCGAAATCTACCTGCGCCTGTAGGCCGAGCCGTGAGGGATTTTTTTTACATACATGATCTCGTGATTTATGTTTTTAAGTTTATTTTCAAAATTTGTAAGAATATGTTTGTTTATCGTTATATATCTTGAAAATGGCGCCGTATATGAGCGCTGAAACATATGTCGATCATTAAAAGGTTATTATAAGCCTTTTGTGTTTCTCTTTGTATCTCTTACGCAATTTATCCGTATTTTAACTATTCAATATAGTTTAAAAGTGTTAATGACTTATGTTTCTCTGGCCGTCTGGATGTGTGTGTGGCCATGCTCTAACTTACGCAAACATATTTGCATAACCATGAGCTTTGTATATGTCAGTGAGGTTTAGCATAGGGCATTCCTTATTGAAAGTGGAGTTATATTTCTTTTACAGGGACGCACAAAAATATCCCGTTATATTATAATCTATGGGGTCAAATCGTTTACAGTGCATTTTGGTAAAGTTATCCTGTTTCAAACATAGTGAAATTAATATGCATTTTTGAGGTGCAATACAACATTCTTCCTGTGGAAGATAAAGTGCATAGAATTTACGATGCATTTACAGGAACACACAAAACAATTTTGTTACATTATGCCCTATGGACAAAAAATTATTTACACTATATATTAATGATGTTACACTACTTCAAAAATAAAGAAATTGAAGTGTTTTGTTAATGTTTTGATTTAGATATTTAGTTTTAACTTACGAAATACAGTATTCTGGAAGTGTTGCAAAATGTTACATAATGTATGCGTGATGCATGGTTTTTCTTTTTTGTTTTTTCTAGAGATTATTAAACAATACTTCAAAGATCTCCAATCACTTTATTAATGTGTAGTATATACAGGGTGAATCTAAACTCTTGGGCAAAACTTTAAGGGGTGATAGTACACATCAAGACAAACAATATTAAATAGGAAACTAAGGGTCCCAAACGTCTTCCGAAGGAGATAGGCGCCATTAAAGTTTAGGGTCCAAAATTTCAAATAATTATAAAAAACGGGAAAAATGGTCGATTCGTTTGCGGTTTTCGCTAAAACTATTCTTTATGTCAATATTTTCTTTAAAATAAATTTTAAAGATAAAGTTCAAAAAATGCCGATAGAGGGCGCTTTAGTCTTTGGAGTAACGAAAAACTATTTTTTACCGTTATTTTTTGTATCTCATTAAATGCTTTCAAAAGCTTAGACTTAAACTTAAATTTTGAGCTCAAAATCTGAATCGTTGGGAGTGGTTAAGTAGTGCAAACTGAACTGTATTCAGGAGTTGAAATTTGAACCCCCCCTGAACACAGTTCAGTTATTCCTGATCTTGGTGTCGTAGACCAGGCAGAAACTACTACCACCTACACGTAAAATAAACGATAGAAGGATGACGAAATTAAATAAACAAATTATTTTAAAAATAAATTTTAAAGATAAAGTTTAAAAATGCCGATAGAGGGCGCTTTAGACTTTGGAGCAATGAACAACCATTTTTTACCGTCAACTTCGACGAGGAACTGGTTGCGAGGTTTGTCGTCGTAGCAGGCGATATCCGGGAGATGCTGGGTATTCACTAATGCTCGCAACTCCCTCCGCCGGCGGCGTGAGCCCTGCATCGTTGCTGGTGGGCACTCTTTCGAGCTGTTTTTGTGATTCCCCATGAACATCATGCGTGTACCATTTTCTACGTGTCAACCTTCATTCATATTGCGCCCTACATGCATACATCAAATTGTTTCTTTTTATTTTGCGCGGAGAAATTGCTCATATCTGTTATGAATAAATTTTCTATTTAATTTTGTCATTACTCTATCGTTTATTTTACGTGCAGGGGGTAGAAGTTTCTGCCTGGATTAATTTTAACACAATTATTCAAATTGGTAAAGAAATCATATGAGTTGTAATTTTCCAACTGAATGAAAAATGTCCGGCCCAGGATTCGAACCTGCGATCTCTTGGCTGAAGCTGCCATGCTCTACCAACTGATCTATCCCGGTTGAATCTGGAAGGAATGAACTGGATGAATTATGCCCTCTAGATTCAATCGAGATAGCTCAGTTGGTAGAGCATGGCAGCTTCAAGAGATCCCAGGTTCGAATCCTGGCCCGGACATTTTTCGTCCAGTTGGAAAATTACAACTCATGTTGTTTCTGCCTGGTGTACGACACCAAGATCGGGAATAACTGAACTGTGTTTAGGAGTGGGGGGGGGAGGTGTTTCAAATTTCAGCTCCTGAACGCAGTTCAGTTTGCGCTACTTAATCACTCCCAACGATTCAGATTTTGAGCTCAAAATTTAAGTTTAAGTCTAAGCTTTTTAAAGCATTTAATGAGGTACAAAAAATAACGGTAAAAAATAGTTTTTCGTTACTCTAAAGTCTAAATCGCCGTCTATCGGCATTTTTTAAACTTTATCTTTAAAATTTATTTTTAAGAAATACTGACATAAAGAATAGTTTTAGGGAAAACCGCAAACGAATCGAGCAATTTTTCCGTTGTTTTTTTTTTTTTTTTTTTTTTTTTTGCAATCATTTGAAATTTTGGACCCTAAACTTTAATGGCGCCTATCTCCTTAGGAAGACGTTTGGGATTGTCGACGATTGAGACGTTTGTCTTGATGTGTACTATCACCCCTTAAAATTTTGCCCAAGAGTTTAGATTCACCCTTATATCATATGTGGGTCATTCGACGGAAAGAGTTCCTTTCTGAACGAAAAAATAAAAAATAAAAAAATAATTAATTAAACTAAAAACAATTATATTAATATTCATAGTTGATATTTCATTTCTTTTAAGATATATATAGGTTGTCGTATAGTGTTCTCATCACTTGATGTTAAATTTATTTTCTAATGAATTAGGGACAAATTTACGGGAAAATGTTGTAACTAAGTATACATCAACAGAGGCTACAAATATACAAAGTTTATAGACATATATATATATATATATATATATATATATATATATATTCTGGAAGTGTTGCAAAATGTTACATAATGTATGCGTGATGCATGGTTTTTCTTTTTTGTTTTTTCTAGAGATTATTAAATAATACTTCAAAGATCTCCAATCACTTTATTAATGTGTAGTATATACAGGTAGTATATACAGTATATAAATATATATATATATATATATATATATATATTTAACGCTATGCTTATTTAGGGTCGAATATAAAATATCAAGTAAATATATTTTTAAAAGTTTTATGTATAGGAATTAAAAACTTACTTTTAAATAATAAAAAAGGCTTTCGTTTTAAATCAAGAACGGGATATACATAAAGTATACATACAACCATTTCTTGTTCAGTAAGAATGTTTCAAAATTAATGACAAAAGTCAACGTGTACATTCACGGTTAGCAACAAAAATGAAAAAGAAATAACCTTCTGCATGCATTTGAATATTCTTATTAGCTGACGGATTTAGACTGAGAAAAATGACACTTTCAAATCTTTTGTTATGAAAATTTTTGTTTCCAATATGAGGACACAATGCTTTCAATTCTGAAATAAAAGAAATACACATGATATTGAAACATGGACATACTCAAAACTGTTCACATAAATGTCAGTTCATACTCATTTTTGAAACATGGACATATTCAAAAATGATTAGAATCAGTTCAGATTTTTGATCTATTAATTGATCTATTAATTTGATCTATTAATTTGATTTTTAATATGACTCATTTTTGAAACATTGCATTACTCAAAAATGAGCACAGAGAAGTCAGTTCATACTCATTTGAATGAAATGCAATATTTCCATTTTTCAAGAGAAAAATAATTGTGGCGTTAATGAGTTAAAATGTGTCAAAAAGAAAATTTAGTCAGTTAAATTTCAATATCCAGGGAGCGCTTTTTCATTTAAGAAATATAACAATCGAATTGAAAATTTGTATAATTTATATCTCCCCTTCCCCACATAAATAATAAAGTTGTATAATCTTAACCACCATCTCAAATTGGCCAAATCTATCCGAAATCCCGTTAAAAATTTCCAATTTTCTCAGTAACAATTAATGAGTCCTATAAAAATATCAAAATTATTCCGTATCATTCGATGACTTCCATTTAAAAGAACCCTCTCATTCTCATGTAATCTGGATGGCGAAGTGGATAAGGCAATGAACTTGTAACTAGAAGAATTGGCTGGGTACATAGGTAAGATGCTGGCTCTGGGTGAAAGCTTAAATTTAGTTTATCCTCCCATAAACGTAAATAGAACCAACGATGGCAGCACTAGCTGTTGTTTGAAATATTGATATACTCAAATAAGAACACATGATGTTTTATTGTTGAGTGTGTGCGTGTTTTCAGAATTGAGTATATGTATGTTTCAAACTTGAGTAATTTTGATTCGGAGCCATTTTGACTATGCGATATACTCAGATTTGAGTATTTTTTGCTCAGTTTTTAAAATGTTGTTTTTAGAGTGTAGGAACATTTTCTACTATATATTCGGATTTATTGCAGACAATTTCATAGTGACGGAGGAAACAAGAAAAACTTGTAACAGCAGTTCAAACATAATTTTTGAAAAAAAAAATTTCATAGTAAAATTTCATATTAATATAAAAGATTTTAAAGATATTAAAAAAAACTTATGGAATGCATAATATAATAGAAAATGCTAATTGAAGTAATTAGTTGTAACATGTAACCGAGATGTACAAGTAATCTCCGTTTTTTAAAAATAAATAAATAAATCACAAATCATGAGTCTTAATCAAATATATATTTTTAATGTGTTCTATTGTGTAAAACCTCAAAAACATTTTCAAAATATATATTTCATCAAAAATTAAATAACATATCCGAAAAAAGTAACGGTGGATGTACAAACACATACATACATGTATCTATACACATACACCTATAATCACCTAATAAGGAAAGTAGTTTGTGTGTGTGTTACACGCGCTTTTGGTTTCACTTGTTTGAATTTATTTTTGTTTCTGAAGATCGCATGATTCCATTTTTCACTCCATCGAATGGAACAGAAATTTTTTCAAGTAAGGTTTATTTGGTGGCAGTAACTTATCGATTGTTGTAATTTTTAAAACAATTTTGACGCATATAATATTTTAATCTGTAAACAAGAGACGTATAATTAAACATTTGTTTCACAAGACAAAATTTCAGTACCATTAAATATAAATGCAAACTGGCAGGGTTATCACAATCCGTGATTAGGGCGCGTTCTTCTGGTATATATCAATGTAAAAGCCAACGTAAAAGAAAAATACACAATAGCTTACTAATCCACTGTAACTCTTTTTTCTTGTTTTTGTACAAAACAATGTAAGAATAGTAGACAGAAATAAAAAGATAATGTGGAGAAAATATAAAGATGGAAATATTTAATGTGCAAACGCACTTTCTCGGAAATGATAAGGAAAGGTAACACTGAGAAACAAAAACCAAACATTTATTTCTTGAATATATTTCTTGCATTCTCAAGCAAATCATTGGCTTAATACTACCAATTTCGGAATTTTTAAATAGCTACTTTTTTGTGAATTTAAATATATATTTTAATTTCTATTAAATAAAGGTTAACGACTTCATTTCACAGGCATTCGGTGATTTCTTTGAATTCTAAACCATCTAACAAAAAAGAAAGACAAAAAGTCTTGCTTGTCCAAAAAATCTTAAGACAGAGAGATGGACCTGCACAGAAGTTCTGCTCACCGTTGCCAGTTAGACGTTTTTTTCCTTTTCTTACAGATTGCTACCACCTTCTTTGAAACAGCAATATTCACCTCATTTTGACATTAATAATATTTCTTGCATTCTCAAGCAAATCATTGGCTTAATACTACCAATTTCGAAATTTTTGAATAGCTACTTTTTTGTGAATTTAAATATATATTTTAATTTCTATTAAATAAAGGTTAACGACTTCATTTCACAGGCATTCGCTGATTTCTTTGAATTCTAAACCATCTAACAAAAAGAAAGACAAAAAGTCTTGCTTGTCCAAAAAATCTTAAGACAGAGAGATGGACCTGCACAGAAGTTCTGCTCACCGTTGCCAGTTAGACGTTTTTTTCCTTTTCTTACAGATTGCTACCACCTTCTTTGAAACAGCAATATTCACCTCATTTTGACATTAATAATATTTCTTGCATTCTCAAGCAAATCATTGGCTTAATACTACCAATTTCGAAATTTTTGAATAGCTACTTTTTTGTGAATTTAAATATATATTTTAATTTCTATTAAATAAAGGTTAACGACTTCATTTCACAGGCATTCGCTGATTTCTTTGAATTCTAAACCATCTAACAAAAAGAAAGACAAAAAGTCTTGCTTGTCCAAAAAATCTTAAGACAGAGAGATGGACCTGCACAGAAGTTCTGCTCACCGTTGCCAGTTAGACGTTTTTTTTTTTTTTTACAGATTGCTACCACCTTCTTTGAAACAGCAGTATTCACCTCATTTAATCTGTGAATGAATAATGCGAATTTTACTATTTTAAGTAATTTTGCTCGCAATATAACGTTCTGCATAAAATAAACCTGCTCAACTGGCAACGCTGTTTCAGTCCCCAAACTCCAATTAATACTTGTCTAATTTTTATTTCGAAGTTGGATTTAGTAATTAACTTTTATTAAACCTCATTATGATTTATTTTGCACATTAGAACATTTGTACAACAAAATTTTATTTTAAAACATATCTAATTATATTTTTTGGATTATATTAATTTCTCATAAAATTCATTATATAAAAATAAATACCAATTTATAATAGTGTCTGAATGTAACATTGTTAAGAAGTAAATTTAATTAAAAAAAATATTTTATGTTTGTATTATCGTAATTCTTCTATTTTATTTTTACACAAATATGTTTGAAATCATTAGGATTAAAGCTTCGTGAAAATTTATGGACAAAATTTTACATGACTTTCTTTATAAAAAAAAAAAAATTGGAAATTGTACGTTAAACGTGACAAATGAGGTGCATTCGTTTCGTGCTATAACTAGTTTTGGAATGTAAAAAAATCATCGTTATTATTTCTGTGAAATAAATTATATCGTCTGCTATGAGCGCAATGAGGAAGACTTTTAGGTAGCTTTCAATACAAAAAAGTATAAAGCTACCTATTGCAGCCGTTCGGAGGAAAGAAGCTCCGGAAAATTTCGATATATTTTCACCGATCATGACCCCCAGACCCCAAAACCACCCTCCGTTCAAATGTTGATTTATATATATAGATATATCCATATATATATATATATATATATATATATATATATATATATATATATATCTGACCTATGTCATACGATAACGCTCCTATGTATAAATCAATTTTGATGAAACTAATTGTGTGTATTAAGCTCACCAATGTCTCAACCGAGTTTGTTGGCCAACTTGGTCCGCCATTTTGTTTCAAGATGGTGGCCATTTAAAAGTTTAAAACTAAAATAAATATACAAAAAAGTTAAAAATTCAAATTTATTTTTTAATTACGTGTTAGGCCTTGATACAAGGATTCCAGAGCATTTTTGGTTTACCTCTATCTTAAAAAATGGCTGAGATAGAGCAGTTTGAAATTCTAGGGTGGCTGACATTTTGAAACAAAACAGCACATTAACGCGGTTATTCGCAAATTATTTTCTTTCATTGTTGTAATAATTTTCCCAATCATACGCATAAAACTATATATTCATATCCGTTAGCGCCAAATTCTCGAAAATAAGTCGTCATAAATGAAGCCAATTTGGCTATTGCTCAATAATTTGGCGAATTTCTTATTCAAATTCAGTATTAACGAATCTTTTGTAAACGTTTCTTTGCATTTTAACTTGCTGTTTTCGTGTAACATTAGCTAAAATTTTAAAACGAAGATATAGGAAAGCTACCTTTTCCTCCCGGTACAGGCCGGAAGGACTTTTTTAATTCTTATTACGTATGCCATGTTTACAAATGCGAATTTTTTTTCGAAACCAAGCAGCGATGTAAAATGCACCATGAAGATCTTGCTTAGCCTTGATTACCTCCATGGTTTAATATTTCTATGACTCACGATTATTGAATCTTTTGTTTATTTACTTTAATGGATTGAAATATTCGGCTGTTAACCTAATTTTCAATGAAGTTATCTCAGAATCTATACATTTTTTAATACAACTCATCTCTCAAGTAAACATTTTTTTTTAAACAATCTTTCTAAAATGTAACTTTTATGCAGTTTTATTAAAAAAAATAATTTTGAACAAAAATGGCCGCTTGGTATATGAAAAAGATGTGGTTAGCCCGTATTTGTTTTCCTCAGTCACATGACTTGCGCTTTTACTATATAGATTACGTATGATAGGATTTAATAGAATAAACTAAAACTTTTATTAATATCTTTTTAAGTTTTGATTCAATTTTCATAAAATTTTAAATAACTCGACAAAATTGTGCAACGATTATATGTATTAAATTTCAAACCATTCTGTTGGGTAGTTTTTGCGCTGTTATATGCGTACAGACGGACGGACCAGACGGCAACTATAGGTGCTACGTATTTATATAATTACGAACACACCTAAAAAGAAGCAATATAGGCTCTAAATGATTTTGGCACTCTGTGGCTATACTGTTCGGTATATTTGATAATAAAAGCTTAATACTTTGACAGGTTTTTGTTTGTTTTGTGATTTCGTTTTGGTTCTTGTTGATCCAATTTAATCTTTCAACCGTACGTTTTTTCGACACAGTTGTTAACTTAATTTGAATTTAAAATAACTTATAATAGTATTAAAAGATAAGATACAAAAGCAATTTTACATATCAGTCATAAAAACGAATTTTAAGAGTTTAAAGTAATGTTAAGTATTTTTTTTTTTAATTATTAGGGTTTCGTTCATCTCACGAAACCATATTAGTCATGGTTCGTTGTCTGTCCGTAATAGAGCCGGTTCTCAGAAACTGTGTAACTTACAGACATGAAATTTTGTGTACTTACAGCTGAATACCTACTGTGAAGCTAAAAATCATGAAATTTAAGAAATCGTATTATTTTAATGTAGAGAGATATAAAACCTAAAATCTAACAGCCTTTTTATCTATTAAATTTAAGCATTTTTCGTTATAGCAGTTGCCAAGAAATAAAAGTCCACAATAAAATTCTTTCTACAATAATTAATTTTCTATTGAAAGATTTCCAAGTGAAAAATGAAAATGAAATAAAAAGTTTCACCAACTGAAGAAATAAAAAAGATTAATATGACGTCATATTGGTAATAAAACGGAAATTTTCAAACATTTCTCAATAATACAAGGAGTATGAGTATCTGTAAGTACAGGAAACAGGTTAATATGAAGTCATTAGAGAATTAAAAAGAAAATTAATCTGACGTCATATTGGAAGTTTAACGGACTTTTTCAAATGTTTGAGAATAATAAAAAAAGAGTATCAATATGAGTAATAGAGAAAGCAAGTAGATATGACGTCAGCAAGTAATTATAACGTCATATGAGTTAGAGGAATGATAAAAACCTATTATGGAAATATTGGCATATTTTAACATTTTGAAGGTCTCTATACAACATGTTTAATTTTGAAATTGATTTTTTTTTAAATATCGCATTTAGTCCACATGACATTATGTCAGAGTATAATAGCGGGTTTCGAGAAAACGAGAAAAATAGACCGGTAAATTTTTACTTTATAAAAAACATGACTTTTTTTTTAAATAAAATTTATTTGGATTTATTAAAGAAAGGGTAAAGTGTCTTGAAAGGAATATTAAACGAAACCCTTTGTACGATCTTCGATCACACTTACCCACTTGTTTATTATTATTATTACGTATGCTATGTTTACAGATGCGAATTTTTTTTCGACACCAGACAGCGCTGCAAAATTCGCCATGGAGATCTTGCTTTGCGAATGATTACCTCCATGGTTTAATATTTCTATGACTCACGATGAAGGAATCTATTGTTTATTATTATTTTTTTTAAATGAAGTTTACTTGGATTTATTAAAGAAAGGATAAAGTGTTTTGAAAGGAATATTAAACAAAATCCTTTGTGCTATCTTCGATCACACTTACACACTTGTTTTATTTACGTTCTACAAATTTTTAAAATACATATAATTTAAAAGGAACAGTTACTTTCAATTCACGGTGAAGCAAACAATTATACACTGTTTACATTTTATAAAAATGTATTATTTTTCTAGTTTTTATTACATTTTCTTTCTCTAGTTCATACATTTAAAAATTATGTTTAATTTTGTAATATGTAAAGTATGATATATCTAACATGTATAGCAATCTCTCACTCTTAACACTCTTTTCGTACACTTAATTTATATCATTTAAAAATGTTGAAACTACTAATGTATCAAACTACAACTTTCTGTTACTTAAAAATATATTGTATAAATGAACTCAAAAAGCAGGGTTTCTTTCTTTAGCTAACAAAAGTAGATCACTTACCACTGAAGCTCCTGTTTTATTCATGAAAGCTATCTGATATAATCTTGAAGATTCTATGATTAGCTTTTCATCCGCAAAACCTTTTTCAAAGCAAATATTTTATTTTTTCCTTATCCTGATGTCATCTATCTATACTCAAAAATCGATTTAATGGGAATATATTATCCATTTATGAATGGGAATTTCAAAACGGTTTTAAAACCTCTTTTACATAATAATATGGAAGAACTTTTGAATGTAAATGTGCATTTATTTCTAATCCGGTTTTAGCTTTCGTAATAAATTATTACGTTAGAAATTCATAACGTATTTTTAATACAATTTAAATCTCATGATATGCGAAATTTATTTAAAAACTACTAAGAACAAACGTTCATTTCTTTCAGTAGAGAATACTTTATTTATTGGAGTTATGCACATTTAAACTTGAGATATTCATTTCTTAAATAATTCTTTACGTTTTTCTTCAAAATAAGTTAAAAAAGTTTTATAAAAATATTTTTAAAATCCTCTTTCCACCAAATTTTTAAATTATACCGGCACAAATATTTCTACATATCCGTAAGAAATCACTATAAGACTCGTAGGAAATAACATCTTACTTATCCCACTATATTATATATATATATAAAATGCGAACAAAATGTTCTATTTTAAATGTTTTAATTTTTTTAATTGTTTGTCAAATGTTGTTAATTTTTAAAAGAAGAGACAATATGTAAAACAATGACAGTCCACACTTTGTGATATTTGAGGTGACAATGCCTTCATTTAGCTTGATAGATGTGGTATCGTTTCGATCGAAGCAAAAATGACGTCAGTCCTTTGGAAAATATAGTTGAAGATTGAAGGTAAGAACAATGTAAGTTTACGCATGTAGGGTAAAGAGAAGTGAATATCTAGTTTCTAAATATCATACTTAACCAGTGTTGTCTACTAATCAAGGAGTAAAACGGTTCAAAAGAACTAAAAGAGGTCTAATCTAGCTCCTCTTTTGCCCATTCCATTCCATCCATTGCATTCCATGGCCTTACATTACATTCGCTTTACATCCATTGTTTTCTTTCTTTACTTACTAAAGAAAAGAAAGTTTAATAACTTTCTTTACTTTTACATATTTACTATAAAATATGTGAAAATTGGCAATACAGAAAACGGTAACGTAGGTAATTGGTAATTGATAATTACTAACGTAGTTGAAATGCAACTTCAAATAAATTTAAAGGGTTTCAAGAGCTTCAAATTGGTAATTGAAGTGGGTGTAATATAAACCGGAAAACTTTCTCGCCCTTCGATAGCGGAAGTTCAATATGTCGCCAAAATTCATTTTACTCGTTTGCCGGCACTCTTTATCACGCAAAAAATAAAATGTTTATATGAGAAATGTCGGAAAATCTCTCAGTTTAATTTGATGTAATAACTTTTTTTAAACTTTAACCTTTTTTTAACAAGGGGAAAACCGAGAAGAATAAGCTTTTTTGACGGTTTTTCATTTATTATTTTTAAGCACACAAGTTGAAATTCCATGGTCGCAAAGTTGAAATTCCTGTTCCGTACTACGAAAAACATTAACGAAGAATACTTTCCTGGGACAGTAACCGTTTAGCTGGGCTATTAAAGCAAAATCTTAAAATCTTGCATTACAGTTTTGGTGAAGAAGGAAAGCCTTCTTTGCATATATTGCAAAATCCGTCACAACGGTATCTATATTTTATTCAGGAACATTTTTCTATCAGGTTATCATAAAGATACAAAAGTGTAAATTTTAAAGATATGTCTATTTATAAATATCAAATTTCAAAGTTTTAAAGAATTTATAATAAACCTTCTACATGCTGCGCAAGTTCTATCACATACACGTATAATTTCAATTTATTATCTAATCGCCTGCTAAGCTAACAAAATGACAGTCTTCAGTTTAGTGTAACATAGCAAAAATAGAAATCCGTCCCATGTCTAAATTTAGTTGTCCGTGATGCAAAATGTGTCAATTACATTAAAACAGAAAAGCTGAAAGATTCATTGACTGCTGTTAAAAAAATTAAACAGGAACAAAATAGAACAAATAGTAGACAGGGTTTATTATTCCATGCACATGAGCGAAGATACAAAATTGAACCGTACAGAACAGATGGAAATCGTGTTCTTCAAAGTAAATTAATCCGAAAGAAAAACATCATCTTTAAAATTTTTCATTTAAAACATATTAAGCAATTTGCGAAGATCGTAGATTGCAGGTCGTATCACGAACTCTACTTTTATTGCAGTTTACTGAATAAATGTAAACAGCACTAGCAGTTTGAAAATTATTAGGTTTTTTCTTAGCTATGTTTTCGGATGCTATTATACAGGGTGTCCCTAAACTCATGGTACATACGCTAGGGAGTGATAGAACACATCAAGACGAGTAATAGTAAATAGGAAACCAAGGGTCCCAAACGTCTTCCGAAGGAGATAGGCGCCATTAAAGTTTAAGGTCCAAAATTTCAAACAATTATAAAAAACGGAAAAATTGGTCGATTCATTTGCGGCTTTCGCTAAAACTGTTCTTTATGTCAGTATTTTCTTAAAAATAAATTTTAAAGAAAAAGTTTAAAAAAATGTGCACAGAGGGCACTTTAGACTTTGGCGTAACGAACAACTATTTTTTACCGTTATTTTTTGTATCTGATTAAATGCTTTTAAAAGCTTAGACTTAAACTTAAATTTTGAGCTCAATATCTGAATCGTTGGGAGTGGTTAAGTAGCGCAAACTGAACTGTGTTCAGGAGTTGAAATTTGAACCCTCCACAACACAGTTCAGTTATTCCCGATCTTGGTGTCGTAGACCAGGCAGAAACTACTACCCCCTACACGTAAAATAAACGATAGAGGGATGACAAAATTAAATAAAATAAATTTTAAAAAATAAATTATAAAGATAAAGTTCAAAAATGCCGATAGAGCGCGCTTTAGACTTTGGAGTGATGAACAACTATTTTTTACCATCGACTCCGACGAAGACCTGGATGCGAGGATTGCAGTCGTAGCAGGCGATATCCGGGAGATGCCCGGGGTATTCACTAATGTTCGCAACTCCCTCCGCCGGCAGCGTGAGGCCTGCATCGTTGCTGGTGGGCACTCTTTCGAGCAGTTTTTGTGACATCATGCGTGTACCATTTTCTACGTGTCAACCTTCATTCATATTGCGCACTACATGCATACATCAAATTATTTCTTTTTATTTTGCGCGAAAATATTGCTCATGTCTGTTATGAATAAATTTTCTGTTTAGTTTTGTCATTACTCTATCGTTTATTTTACGTGTAGGGGGTAGTAGTTTCTGCCTGGATTAATTTTAACACAATTATTCAAATTGGTAAAGAAATCATATGAGTTGTAATCTTCCAACTCCACGAAAAATGTCCGGGCCAGGATTCGAACCTGCGATCTCTTGGCTGAAGCTGCCATTGCTCTACCAACTGAGCTATCCCGGCATGAACTGGATGAATTATGCCCTCCAGATTCAATCGGGATAGCTCAGTTGGTAGAGCATTGCAGCTTCAAGAGATCCCAGGTTCGAATCCTAGCCCGGACATTTTTCGTCCAGTTGGAAAATTACAACTCATATTGTTTCCGCCTGGTCTGCTACACCAAGATCGGGAATAACTGAACTGTGTTCAGGAGTGGGAGGGGGGGGAGGGAGGTGTTTCAAATTTCAACTCCTAAACGCAGTTCAGTTTGCGCTACTTAATCACTCCCAACGATTCAGATTTTGAGCTCAAAATTTAAGATTAAGTCTAAGCTTTTGAAAGTATTTAATGAGATGCAAAAAATAACGGTGAAAAATAGTTTTTCGTTACTCCAAAGATTAAAGCGCCCTCTATCAGCATTTTTTTAACTTTATCTTTAAAATTTATTTTTAAGAAAATACTGACATAAAGAATAGTTTTAGCGAAAACCGCAAAGAAATCGATCAATTTTTCTGTTTTTTATAATCATTTGAAATTTTGGACCCTAAACTTTAATGGCGCATATCTCCTTCGGAAGACGTTTGGGACCCTTAGTTTCCTATTTAATATTGTTTGTCTTGATGTGTTCTATCACCCCCTAGCGTATGTACCATGAGTTTAGGGACACCCTGTATTTTAAAATATCTTCTCTTAAACATAACTGAAATCATTAGAACTCTTAATAATATTTTATTAAATTTCATATTATGTAAGCCTTATCTGCGATTTAAAATTGAGAATTAAAATAATTATAAATGCTTCTGAAATTTGTTTTGTTTGACAAATTGTATGAGAAACGAAGAATGCATCTTTATAATATTTATGCTTGATATAATAATTTTTAAGACCCTTGTAGATCTCATCTATGTGCCAAAGATGTGAAAAATCCATAAAAATTATGTAATGTTAGCGCATTTGTAAGTGACTTTATTAATAAATGTTGATTGTTATAAATATTTAAATATGATTTGCTATAAATGAAAAAAAGTAAGACCCTCCCACACCCCGAACATAAACCCTAATGCGTTTTTTGGAACAAAATTGAATACAAGACCCATTCTTTTTTCCCAGTGACACACGGTAATAAAGTTAGTTTTATATGTAAGGCAATATTCCATACTAAATAAAACGTTGCTCGTTTTTGCATTTGGATTTTTTCTGCAATCTTTCATAGTTTCCGAAATATGATGAATTTCTTTCAAATTTCACCACTAGGTGTAGCTGGATGCATTTGCACATGCTCGTGCATAATCATTTTACATAATATAGACATTCTTATACCTATAGCTTTATCTACTCAAAAGTTATTTGAGTATATCCGAACATTGCTTCGCACCTCCTATATGTTCACCGTTTTTATTCTTTCTTACATATTAATTTCTTTATTAAAAAATAATGATTCTACTGATTTGATATTGGTTTCATTTGATTAAGCGACCAAAAACATGTAAATAGTACTACATTTGTCTATTTCTCACAAATCTACTTTTTTTCCATATTATACACCTTTATCACGATCGAAATATGCGTACATCAAATATTCAGATCGAAATTCCTGCGGTCGAACGACGATCTTAGATACTCAAGCCCTACTCTTACCACAACAGAAACAGAAACAGTTGATTATTTCAATGGGATTCCCAGTTGTAAAACAACTCCTCTCCCTGTATATGAGCAGTTGTATATCACATCTTAGAGGAGCCATGAAGAAAAAAGTATAAATGTAGCAAATTTGCACTACAAAAATCGGCCGTATGCAATTTTGTGCCAATTTTTCATATTTGTGCGTTATAACGTTGTTATTGGTTTTGGTTTATGAATTAAAATTCGCACAATGTATTTGATCTATGCTTATTTTATGGCTTGAACGGGCCTTTTAGTCTTTTAATTGTAATTTAATTTTTTTCTTTGGAAAAGGGGTGGGGTGTATTTTTTTATTATTTAGTTATTTATTTTGGATTTATCATGTGTTTGGCCAATCGTTTTATGAATCTCTGACTTAAACGTTTCAAATTCCTTAATCGTTTATGGTCTTTAATCAATTGCAGACGTCGTAGAATTATTCCTCGGTTTATTTCAGTTACTAGTAATTTATTTCAGTCAAAAAGAATCAGAAAGGCTATATTTAATACTCGTCTATCTCTTTTAAGAGCACTTTTTCAGGATACTTGCACACGTTTAGCTAATATTGAAAAATAAATGTACAGTCGTGGAAAAAAGAAACTGAACACCCCCTACTAACTCTGCAACAAATTTTTGTAGGAGAAAGTTACTGGTACCAAATGATTGGAAATAAAATCTACTTTTAAATTATGTATATAAAATTTGCTTAGGGGGGCATCTACATTTAAAAAAAATCCCAAACTTTGTTTCTTTCAATGGAAACACCCAATTTTTACACGATATTTTAAATCTTCGGTTCAAGCTATGCCTAGATACCAAATTTCAAAATTTTGAATTATAAACATTAAAATTTAGAGCTTCGACTGTTAAATTACATTTTCATATTTTTATTAATGTCTTCTGAAATTACACTCCTAATGTGTTAATTTTTTATACTAAATTTTATACTAATATTTTATACGGATTTTTTATACTATTTCTTTTTATAATACTAAAAAGTCCAAACATAAATACGTCGAATTTGTAATTTTTATAATTTTATAATAGGAATTATGAATTATGAAATTAATATTCGAAAAAATTATAAATTGCAACTTACAATTTTTTTTGATGGATTTATATTTATTATGTCCTGTTTTATGCGTATTCAAAATTTCAAAATTTTCTTCCAAGTAGTTTTCAAATTATGCTTAAAAACGGCAAGATGCGTCTATGATGTAAATTAAAGCATAATTTGAACAGGAATGAGAGCGCTCCGACTGGAATGCCCGATTGTCACCACTAAATTTTAATAGTATTTGTCACCTTATTTAAGGACAGAATTTCTGAAATTCAATACGGTGGAGAATACTATTAAAATTTAGTGGTAAAAATCGTACATTTGGGTCGGAGCGCTCTCATCCCTGTTTGAAAAAAATATTTTACACATAGGCTAGGATTACAGTGCATTGATAAACTTATAGCGTAAGTCTGTTTTACGATGTAAACAACGCGTAAACCGTATTTCAGTGCTTCGCGATATTAACACTTTACCGACCGGCCGTCGATTAATCGACGTTTGCTCCCCAGCGGTTACCGACCGGCCGTCGATTATTCGACGTTTGCTCCCCAGCGCTTACTGACCGGTCGTCGATTAATCGACTTTTGATCTTTCTGTTAGATTTGGTTAGGTTAGATTGACAAGTAGCAAGCAGCAAGCATTCTTTATTCAGATAATCGGTGCTTTTTTATAAGCTTTAGCCCTTTAGAACAGGTTTCGCTTGTAAATACTGCAACGTCCCATTACACAAAGGTGACTGTTTCGAGCGCTATCATAGTTTAAAAAAATATTAAACAACTTCTTTTTTCGACAAATATTGTTATATGGATTGTGGTATATTTTATGTAAATAATAAACTGAAAACGATTGTAATAGATAAAATAAATATTATTTAACACTAATATGATTAACCCCTTCACGACGAGCGTCCTTTACAGAATTTTTAACCTTTTACCACCGGTTTTTCAAAACAGAAAATTTCACCTAATTGAATCCCAGAAATGCTAAGATTTAATGAGGCAAATCTTACATTAAAAAATAACTGGTGGGAATAATCGAGGATTCTGAGCATCTTATGCGTCACGTATACGTGTCGCTCGTCCCCAAGGGGTTAAAGTAAAAGATTTTATTAAATTTCGTTAACCTAGAATAACACGAAGCGTACAATTTTACCAGAGTTTAAGAAAAGCGCACATATTCCCGCGCGTCAGTCTAGGCCGAAACCAAGCCGGTGTCTCCGACGATCTGCGGCTGACCGGGCGGTGATAGGGCATAGTATGCTCGAACCGCTACCGGTCGGTAAAGTGTTAGGCTAATTTGAAAACTAGCTTAAACTGAAGCGTAAGTGGATGCGCGCGCGAGCACAACATACCTGACAACGACCTGTGATTGGAGTAAGATATAAGATAGCGCCGCACCAGAATCCCAGCCTTGAATAGAATATATATATATACATATTTTACTTTTTCAATGTCTACTTTTAAATTTTTCATTAAAATTACGTAAAACGTATTTGTATGAGATGCATGTTTACATCATTTATGCAAATTAGTTTCGCTTTTATTTTTAAATTAATAAAGCTCATTTTTGAAAAAATATGAACCGTTCTACCTTAGAAAAAAAATTAATCAATTTGTTACCTTTAAATGAAGTTATACCTTCTTATACAGTCTAATAAAGCTATTTTATTTTTTCTGCAGTATATATGTTTGAAGTGAAGTTTCTTATAAATGCGTATACGTGGTGTATTTGCTGAAATAAAATGGCCCCACAATTAACTGAAGCAACGAAAGGCCAAATGATTGGCATGTGGCATACTGGAAGAAGTTTCCGTTATATACATAGGCATTTTCAAGTGTCTCTTCAAACTGTTTCAACATTGATTATCAGGTGAGTTTTATATTGGCAGTTTATTGCAAAAAACCATTAGATTTACATTTGATTTATTTAAATTTAAATTAAATTTACATGACAGATTTTTTTTTTTAGGTTTCGAAATACAAATTCGATAAATCGTCTATGTAGTAGTGGTCGGCCAAGGATTTTATCAGACAGCCAAGCTCGAGAAATTGTTGCAATGGCTACAGTAGATCAATTTATATCTTCTAATCAAATTAGAGATGATTTGCAATTGCAAGTAAGCATATATAACTAAGAGGCGATAGACTGTATTATGAACGTATAAATATATATATATATATAATTACAGCGTACTTTTTTTTAAATTAGGTATCTACTCGTACCATTCGCAACACGCTTAAAGAAGCAGGTCTCTGAAGCAATCACCGAAAACCAGCGGCTTCAACGACTTCACTTTGAACAAACATATGTTAACTGGGGCATAAATGAATGGAGATCTCTTTTATTTACAGACGAAAGCTGTATCCAGTCAGTCTCCAGTTCTTCGGTTCGAGTATATCGTCCATTTGGATTTAGGTTACAGCCACGCCATGCAAAGAATATTAAACGCAGCGGAAGATTTGCAGTTTCGGTATGGGGCTGCATGTCGGCGCAGGGCATCGGATCCCTGTCACGCCTTCGGGGACATTTAGACGGAGTGTCTTATTGTGATATATTAGAACATGCGATGATCCCTGATGTTTTAGAAAACCACTTTCCAGATGGATTTTTTCTCATCCAACAAGTATATATTGTTATTTGTTAAATGGTATTATTAAACAATAAGATTTTTAGAGCGTACTCTATACTCTATACTATTATTTATTAATATTAATAATTAAAATATATTTAAACTTATTTATTTTATAATTTTGAGCGTTTTAAGATTATACTTTTTAATGCTTTATTTTCCCAAAATATACCACCCCCCCCCCCTCACACACATACTTCAATATTCAAATCCGAATTACCACTGCTTGTTCTAAAATGTTACTTGATTTTTCATTAAATGAATTAGGAAAATATTTTTAAAAGCAATTTTCTTTATATGCTATGCCACTCCATTAGAATTAATTTCAGTTTTACAGAATAACTAGTTATTTTTAATCGCAATAAATATTCATTTTTTGACAGGTGTGCAGCTGCAGATGTAAATCCTTTAACTTGTCGGCTTTGACAGAAATATCATATCGATAGCGCTAAAACACGGCTTCCGCCCCCCCCCCCATCATTACAGAACGGAACGAAAATTTTCAATAGGAATTCAGTAATGAAATTAATTTGCTTTTGTTTCATGTTCAAAGATTTTAGCAGATGAATCGGTGTGAAAACAAAATGCATATAAATTATTCAAAAAAATAATGAAAATAACCGTTAATGTTTTAAAAAACATTTAAGACAAAAGCTATAAATTTTTTTATTGATTCTATTGGATTAGAAATTTTAAAACAACATATTTCCCTGTTTTGTGTATTTTCAGAACTTTTGCTATTGTCAGGTGTATTAGCGGGAATTTTGCCTTTTAATTTTATTTTTGTACTAACCAGCCCATAATTTTCTTCTACTCTTATGTTAAAGTTCTATCATTTTCTTATTTGACGTAATCATATATATATGAATATATTTATATTTAAATAAATTTCCGTACTTTAAAAGTTTGGTAGCAAGTTGCTTCCACTGGTGATTTTTGGTTTTATGATGTGGACCAGTTTGTCCTTGTATATCATGTTTGCGTTTGGAAAGAACGAAAGAGGACATAGAAATTTACTAAAGTTGGTGAAAAATACCAAATGATTATAAAACTTTGTATTTGCTTTAAATCTTTAATTTTGAAACACAGATTTAGAACATTTCAAATGCATCAAATTATATAGTAGTCCATATCAATATTCAAGAAAATGTGAAGATCAGGTTAACACACAGACCAAAGGTAATCTTGTGGTGTATACACGAAATTATTCATTTCAATGTATTCCACAAAATAGAAGTACACGTGAAAATGTTTTTTGTTCTTTTTAAATATATTGCGATGATGTATTTACGACAAAAAATAATATAATTCTTACATTTGATATCTACGAAACTTTGATCAAAAAGGAATTTACATCATTTAAGCCGTTATTATATCAAAATATAATCACTAATATATTTAAACTTTTTAATTCAATTTACTCAAATCTTGTTAAAGTGTTTGCAATATTACACCAAATGGTTGTTAGATAAAAAATTCCCACGAAAGTATTAGATTGTTACTTAAAAATGCTAATTTAATCTTTTATTAACTTTTGTATAGCAGTCAAAAATTGTAATCTTTACAAATAAATATCGATGTTCCGTTTTTAACACATTAATAACGAGTTTAAATAATTTCACTTTTTCTTCTATAACTTTTTTATTTAGATCTATTCGATTACGCAGGCTAACTAAAAAAAAATTACAAGTTATTTTTATGATTTTCTGACAGGTAAGTTTATTTGCCAATCACTAGCAGTGTGCAAAACAATCTAAAATATTGAAAAAAAGAAAAAGTGGAGTGACAGGTTTTCTTGCCAAGCGGCATTAGTGAGTTAATTGTAAATTTTCAAATGAACTAGCAGAATAGGTTTAATCATAGGATTATTAGCCCTATTTCAAAGGAGAATAACGAATGTAAACTTAAAACATAGATATAAATGCTTAAGTGGTACAAACAAAACACAAAAAGGCTTATAAAACCTTTTTATATAATGATCGACATGTTTCGAATGCGCAAACGGTGCCATTATCAAGATTTAACAACGATAAACAAACTATTTTGGCAAATTTTTGAAACTAAACTTGTGCATCAACCTCGTTTTAATTACCAAAAATTTTGTACGAGGTATATTTCAATTTAAAAAAAGCAATATGGAAATATTAATTTTCACGTTTACAAGTTGACTATTTTCAGTACCTGCTTTTATTAAGTATATGATCTCGTGGTTTATGTTTTTCAAGTTTATTTTAAATAAATTGTGAGAATAGTTTGTTTATCGGTGTTAGATCTTTTTAATGGCGCCATTTGTGCGTTCGCAACACGTCGATCATTAGATTAAAATGTTTTTATACGCCGTTTTGTGTTTTGTTTGTACCACTTAAGCATTTATATCTATATTTTAATGATAATTAGTGATTTGATATTATGATGATGGAATGTAAAGTTATTCAGATGTCTTTTTAACATACATTAAATTTTAGTTCTTCAAATCAACCAGAATATAAATCATACGAACATACCTTAAAACAAGACACGCCCCCCTCCCCCCTCAATAAAAGCAATATCAGAAAAATTGCCATTAGCATTCGACTTGGGATTTATTTTCAGATTACACAGTAATTTGTCTGCGTTTTTCCTACTATGTTTCCTTACGCTGCTTCACACTAATTTTGATTTTTAATTTTGTACTTGAAAATATTATTCCCATTTCTGCCAATAAATTAAAAAAAAAGCGAGTTAAATGCATTCAAAATCTGAGAAAAAGTATTGTAAAAACATCTGTAAAATTCCAAACACATTCATGTATTCGAAAACTATTTTAACTACAGATAATCTTATATTTTTTTAATACGGATAATTCAACACTTGTAAACATTATTTTACTGCATATAACAATAACCGAAACTTATTAAGTGAATAAAATGGTCATATTGGTAAAAAATAATACATTAAAAGGAGTGACTCAATCATTCTGCAGCATTTCAACAATCGAGTACCGAACTTCAATTTGGATACAGCCCCTAAAGTATGCTCATTTTAAAATAATTAATTTCTCTGAAACTAATCGTAGGAATTTCATGAAATTTGGTATCTAGGCATAGTTTGAACTGCAGATTTAAAATATTTTGTCAAATTTGGGTCTTGTTATTGAAAAAAACAAAGTTTAGGTTTGTTTTGCTACGTAGATGGCCCCCTAAGAAAATTTTATCTACATCATTTAAAAGTAGACTTTATTTCCAATCATTTGACACCAGTAACTTTCTTCTACAATAAGTTTTTTCAGAGTTAGTAGGGGGTGTTCAGTTTATTTTTTCCACAACTGTACAGATTACATCTTTCTGTAGCTGATTCTTATCACGATTTTTCATCTTTTGACACAATTTCCTGGAACAGAGCATGCTCGTCTGCTAATTACCATAAAATAGGTTTGGAAAAGAAATTTGCAAAAATATCTGAACATTCTACTCCTAGAATCCCTGAGAATTTACCTATAGTAAATAATCAAACTGTGATTAATTTGTCTGACATTGAGTTGAATGATAATCATATTAATGCTTTAAAACTAAACAAGAATTTTGCAGTTGGTAAAAATCCTGAAATTCCAAAAATAATTGCTTAAATTGAAAGAGCTTTTAGGTTTAGTGCCTTTTCTCCTATGCAAAAAGATTCCATTAGACATCTTATTAAAAATAATGTTGATTTTAATGCAAAGCTTGATCGGACTAATTTGAATAATTCAGAGAAAAATTGCCTCAAAACTCTTAAATCTAATCCAGATATCGTTATAACTAAAGCAGAGAAAGGAGGTCAAATTGTGGTAGTAAATAAAACTGATTACGTTTAAAACGTTTTGAAAGTTATTAATGAAAGGCCTTACATCAATATTAAGAAAGATCCATCTACCTCTGAACTTAATAATATAAAATCTGTGGTGAATTCATCCCCTATTATTGCTGATTTCAGCAAATATACTTCATTCCTTCTGTGGCAAACTGTGCTCGTTTTTATGCTTTACCTAAGGTTCACAAACCTGATATTCCATTTCGCCCTATTGTTTCCAATATTTGGTACTGCGTCCTATAAGCTAGCTAAATATTTGGTTTCCAGGTTTTTCCCGCTAATGGTTAACAATATTTATACGCCTAAAAACTCGGCTCAATTTGCAAATAGAATTCGTACCTTCAATCCGACAAATTATACCATGGTTTCGTTTGATGTTAAATCTCTTTTTACAAATGTACTAGTACAAGGTGCTCTAGATTGTTTAAGAAATAGATTGAATGAGTTTCTCTTGTTTCAATATGAAATTGAGAAATTGATTGCTTTAACCAGCATTTGTTCGACGCAAAATACTTTGTGTTTCAGGGTAAGTTTTTTAAAATGTCGGAAGGTTTAGCTATGGGTAACCCTTTAAGCCCAGTTTTAAGTGAAATATATATGCATTATTTTGAAGTTAAATTATTTAAATTAATACAATTCCCATTTGATGCACGCTACGTACATGATTCCTTTGCTTTACTTGATTTATCTAATTACAATATTAACACTGTACTTTATAAATTTAATTCGATAGATCCATGTATCCAGTTTACTTTTGAAGTTGAAAATCAACAATATATAGCTTTTCTAGGTGTCCTAGTAATTCGCAATGATTTTGAATTTTTGACAACAGTTTACCGTAAATCTTTTGCAGTAAGTTTGTCCCCTCATTATAGATCCAATCATCCCCCACATCAAAAGTTAGTAGCTTTCAATACACTTATTTTCCATGCACATAAAATTTGTTCAAATTCTGAATTGTTTAATAATGAAATTAACTATATTAAAGCAGTCGCCATCGATCGTGAATTTAGCTTGAATATAATTAACCGTCTTTTATCTAAACCTCCGACAATCACTGATTCTGTTCCAGCAAATAAAGAATTTAAAAATGTTATTGTCTTACCTTAATTTCTTAGAGTCAGTACACAAATTTCTCGTATTCTAAATAGGTTTAGTTTCAAAATTGTTTTCTCTCCAACCAATAAAGTTTCTTTCTCCAATCTTAAAGATCCAATTAACGAACATAATACCTGGGGCATTTATAGAATTTTTTGTGAATGCGGCCTCTCTTACATTGGGCAGACGAAGCGTGCTCTTAGAATTAGGCTGAAATAACACCAAAATTAGGTTAGAAAACAGGAATGTGAAAAATCTACAATAGCTACACATTGTTGGAATTCCAACCAACATTTTATTATTCAGAGACTAAAATTATTCAAAAATGTAATTCAGTTAAGGATCTTGACTTTTACGAGGCTCACTTTTTCACAAATATACTTTTTCCTTAGTGAATGATATGACCAGCACCCCTTTTTCTCTCGCACGAGTGGAGGGATCCAGCGCAGTGACTCCTTTTTTCAGTTATTTCCGATTAATTATGTCATTTCTTTGGGATATATAAACTCTTGCTTTAGTATTTTCATTCAAGCCAGTACTCGGGGCTATAACCGAGGAGTTCTTTGAACCCATTTTAATTCTCCTCTTTTTTCCGCACTGAGGAAGGGGATCCAGGAATCCTTGAAACGTCCGAATGCAATTTTTGTGCCAATTTTTTATATTTGTGCGTTATAACGTTGTTATTGGTTTTAGTTTATGAATTATACAGAATACATGTAATATTCTACACTGCAGGGTTGTCAAACGAAGCATCTTCGGGAGCCATGGTGCCTTTTGAAATTTTCTATCCTCGCTTTCGAAATTTTTCGGTTAAAAGCTTTTTAAAAATAATAATAATTCATTTTTAAGAATGCTTTCTTTAAAAGGAATAATGATTTTTGTTAAATTATTATTATTCTAGATTATTAAAGGCACGATTAAGATTTCTGGCTGCTTCTTCAAAACATTTTTGAGCTAGGCCCCTTTGCAGAAAAATTTAATTCTAAATTTATTGTGATTTATGTTATTTTGCAAATTATTTTTACATGAAGTTCCAAAATCACAAGGGTCTTATAGCTACCACTGTGAAATGTATGTGCATCGTATAAAACGTGTCCATTACTACAGTGCGATAATATTGTTGCATGTTTAAATTATCTCAATAATGGCATTTTTATTGTTTATCACGCATTGATATGCGCCCCAGCTACTGAAAGATTGAACTGGCCTACTATACTGTACTATATAATACAAAATACATGTACTATGCAATAAAAGTCAAAAGTTTCGGTACTGGAAAATGGACGAATGCCCCCTTGTTAGTATCAGATACAATTTCTCCATTTGATGAATATCCTACACCTGTTGCAGCTTTGACTGTTGTACTTAAAACTTTCAATTATAAGAATAAATTAATAAATTAATACATAAAAATAAAAACTATACTTTGTACTTTCAAGACGTTGCCGCAAATACATGTTTTAAGTTAATTTCATTAGAAATAGACCTATTGGGGGGAGGGGGGGTTCGTTTATCTACCTATACCAATTGCCATCTATCTACCTATTGCCAAAAATCACGGACACTTTTGATTTTAGATATTTTAACGAATTTCTAAAGAAATACTTGACAAATTCATTCAGAACTTTGGTAATACAAAGAACATGTTTTACCTCATATTTTTTCGCAAAGATTTGATCGCAAGGGCATTTAGGGGAGCAACAACAAATTGAAGAAAAAATAATGTTTGGGATCCCCCTGTAAAGTAAAATGCCTGAAATGATCTGTTACTGCAACACACAAGTATGTGCATATTGTACAACATGTCTGTTAATTTGTAGAAGAATAAGACGTATATTCCTGAAACTTCATAAGGTTATCGGCGGCTAACCTAATGAGCTGAATTTTGGTTACTTACGACTAGGACTACTAGACATAATACAGGCTGAATCATTAAACATTTTGTTGCTCACTTAGACCAGTCAGCGATTGTTGCACACGTAGCGTGAGCAATCGTTCTTCTCCTACGTGTAAGTAAATGGCGGCGTAAGTCAGCCCGGATTCTAGCAGTCTTACATACGACAAGTAGCCGCATGATAAGGGATTTTCCACAAATTGTGATTTTTTATTAACTTTCTTTCAAGAGTTGGTATTTAATGAATGTAAACGAGTAATTTATTCATAAATTTTACCAATTTCTCTCAGACATTACTTATAAAAAAGCATGGTCAAAAATTTTCATTAAAAATGTCCTTCATTTAAAAAATTAAAAACAGTCTCTAATAAAAACTTCCACCACCTAACAAAAGCGCTTTCACCCCTCGCCAGGGCATCATCAGTTGTGTTCTCTATCCAACTTTCTCTCCTTTATATAGATGACTGGTGGCTGTAGAGCTCCCCCTATCGGATTTCAATATTTTCTCTCTATCTCTCTCCCCCTCCTCCAAAATTCTTCTCCAGCGGCAATCGAGCATTGAGTGTACCACGTCATTGCACGTTTCTTTGGATATATTTATTTCAATTGATTCTCGTAATAACGCGTTATGCAAGTTTTCGTAGTTAGCTATTTTCTTTATTTGTAGGGTATCAAGTTGTATTGGGGTTTTAAGGTTTAATCTTGCAAGAGCTGTTGACTGTTTATTTAATTTTATATCTCGAATATGTTCTTTCTTTCTTTCTTCTATTTTCCTCTTCGTCATTCCTATGTAAGTAACTTTTTCATTTCTGCTGTTTAGACAATTTATTTTGTATATTCCTGCTGTTTATATTTCTTCATATTTTTCTATTTCATTTCTTATGGATTTGAAGAGGGATGGATTGGGGGTTAGTGGGACTATTTTTCCTAATTTTTCTAATTCTCGTTTTATTGTCAAAGATACACCTTTTATATACGGAATAGGGGGAGTGTATGTTAGATTCCTCTGTGCTGGTTGTATATGGTCAATTCTTTCTCTTACTCTTTTAATTAGTTTAAGTATAGTTTTCCTCGGATGTCCTGCCTTTAAACCTATGTTTTCAATGATTTTTAACTCTTCCTTTAGTGATTTTTCTGCGGAACAGACATGTAGAGCTCTATTTATATATGTATTCATGTCTGCTAACCTGTATGGCATTGGAGTATCGGCTTTATAGGAGATTATATTTAAGTTTGCTGTGGGTTTTCTATATACTGTAGTATTTATTTGAGTTATATCATGGGTTATTTTTACATCTAAGTAGTTGATCGAATGCTCTATTTCTTTTTCTATTGTAAACTGAATATTCTTGTCATATGAATTTACTTTGTCAAGGAGGTTATCTAGGTTAATTCGTTTATTTGTGATAATAAATACGTCGTTTACATATCTAAGCCATAGTCTGATTTCAGTTTTGTGTTCGTTTATGATTATTGTTTCTAGATTTCTTAATTTCCATTCTGCGACTATATTAGAAATTGGGGATCCCATAGGTACTCCTTTAATTTGTTTATATATTTTGTTATTGAACTTAAAATAACTTTCGTTCAGGATCAAGTTTGTTGCGCTTTGTAATAGAGTACTTAAGTTAGATTCTGTATAATCCTTTTTTATTTTATTATTGATTAGATCTGTCATTCCTTTCAAGTTAATAGACGGATAGAGGTTTTGGACATCCAGGCTTAACATGTAGTCATCAGGCCGTGGCTTATATTCTTTTAATTTTTGTATGAAACTTCTCGTTGAATTTATCGTTTCAACACATCGTTTTTAATGTAAACGAGTAAATTTGGAACGCTTCGATTTTAATAATTCTTTTTTTTTCTAATAGGCTTGTTTTGGTGGTTTTCCAAACAGAACTAAAGCATGAATAACATGAAAATTAAGAAAATTAAAAATTAAAAAGGACAATTTGGGGGAAAATCCCTTATCAATCAGCTACTTTTATTTATGCAACTGAAATTCAGCTGTCATCATCAACGATATCTTCCTGAATTTTCACTATATGCGATTGGTGTTTTTTATATGAGTTGCTTAATAAAGTTGACTACCAAATCATGAAAAAAAAAGAAATCTTTGTTATCGTTCGTCCATGAGAAATTTTTAAAAAATGTCTCACAAATGCTCATATTTAATCCAATGTTTAATACTTTAATATTCTAATTATACTATGTTCTTTCCATTATACTTTGTCACGTTTTCTAAAAGTGGCGTTAAATTTTGTTGAAAATCCCCCGCAAGCTAAAAACAAGGAACATGCGAAAATGATTGGATTTTTTAAAGAAACATTTATATTTCCATAAATATACATGCTATTTATACACAAATGAGCACAAATGTTGTACACTATCCACATAGTCGTGTGCTGCATCTGCTCATTATTTCGAGCCTTTTATTTCGCAGGGTGATCCCAAATATTATTTATTTTCTTCAATTTGTGATTGGTCCTTGTGGAGTAGGCCTTGTGGTTAAACCTTCTCTGAAAAATATGAAATCAGACATTTCCTTTGTCTACCCGTTCTTCTCGAATCATTTTGTGGTCATCGACAAAAGAAAGGAGAGTTTCAACAAAAGAAAGGGTTTGTTTTCCGAGCTCTCATCGGCTGCTGCTCTTGACATGTGACCTTTAGACATGCTAAGAAAGTCATAAAAGATAAAAGGGACCGCTTCACTTCATAAGAGACAGCCGAAGACTAGAACGTAGTCTGTTTGGTCCTTTAGTGAGTCTACAGGTACATACACAATCAAACATCATGCAAAATTTGTCCTCACAATAACGTTCAAAATACTGAAACGTTTTAAAAGTAATTGGCACGGTGTTTTGATATTGTTACTATCTTAGATGAGTTCGTTTATCAAGTATGTAGCTGTTATTGTTCCTTTACAGAGACACACAAAAGCAAAAAAATAAATATAAATAAATAAATAAATAAAAAACCTGTCATCACCATAGCGTCCGAAATACTGAATGAATTCGAGCCTAATTGGGACAGTGGATTGACCTCGCTTGTATATTGGATGAGTTAGTAAATAATGCATGCCAAACATATAGTTCGTTTACAGAAACAAACAACAGCGCAGAACACGTTCAAAAATTATCATCACGATAACGTCCGAAATACTGAATGAATTCGAACCTAATTGGGACAGTAGATTGACCTCGCTTGTATATTGGATGAGTTAGTAAATAATGCATGCCAAACATATAGTTTGTTTACAGAAACAAACAACAGCGCAGAACATGTTCAAAAATTATCATCACGATAACGTCCGAAATACTGAATGAATTCGAACCTAATTGGGACAGTGGATTGACCTCGCTTGTATATTGGATGAGTTAGTAAATAATGCATGCCAAACATATAGTTTGGTTACAGAAACAAACAACAGCGCAGAACACGTTCAAAAATTATCATCACGATAACGTCCGAAATACTGAATGAATTCGAACCGAATTGGGACAGTGGATTGACCTCGCTTGTATATTGAATGAGTTAGTAGATAATGCATGCCAAACATATAGTTTGTTTACAGAAATAAACAACAGCGCAGAACAAGTTCAAAATTTATCGTCACGATAACGTCCGAAATACTGAATTGATTCGAACCTAATTGGGACAGTGGATTGACCTTGCTTGTATATTGGATGAGTTAGTAAATAATGTATACCAAACATATAATTTGTTTACAGAAACAAACAACAGCGCAGAACACGTTCAAAAATTATCATCACGATAACGTCCAAAATACTGAATGAATTCGAACCTAATTGGGACAGTGGATTGACCTTGCTTGTATATCGGATAAGTTAGTAAATAATGTATGCAAAACATATAGTTTGTTTACAGAAACAAACAACAGCGCAGGACACCAAAATTTATAATCATGATAACGTCCAATATACTGAATTAATCCAAATCTAATTGATGCAGTGTATACACCATGCAACTGATTTGGATGAATTCGTTAATCACGTATGTAGCTCTCACAGTTTACAGGGACACACAAAAGGAAAAAATGCGAAACTTATCATCACGATAACGTTTGAAATACTAAACCAACTGAAAAATTGAGACAGTGTATTGATATTGCAAATATCTTGGATGAGTTCGTTAATCAAGCACATAGATCTTATAGTTCTTTTGTAGGGACACACAAAAGTTTACGATGACATTCGTTGAATGGCTTGTGTTATATGTTTGGTATTTTTGCTTCATTTCTATTCAATTTCATTTGGTAAGCTAAATTGTAAAATGCCCTGAAAATTATCACCCCCCCCCCCCATAAAATAGTGAATTTAGAAGGATTGGGACCAACTTGTTTCATTTGAAAGGAATGTGATGTATGTTCCTCAAAATAGAAAAAAAAAGAAATAAACCTAAACCAACTCTTCCAACTCAGCCAGATAGACTTGATTTTCTAACGGAAATATTTATACTTTTGTAGTGTATGGCTTGATGTTAAATATATAATTCGTACTATAAAAATATATCTCAAAAAATGTCAAAATATACTAAAACACTTTAATTTCTTAAAATACGTCAAAATATCAATAAAAACATTAAAATATTGACTTGTTTCGATTGATTCACTCAATCATCATCAAAACACACAAAACACAAATACATTGTACACAAAACTGAAATGCTTCATCAGTCCCTATAATAAAGAAGATACACTGCCTTCCATAATTTTAATTTTAACGCCGCTCATAGCTTCATCTATAGATGGAGCTATGAGGTAAATTGACCATGTATAGATGGAGTTCCATTATATATAGAGAGATTCATCTATAGATGAGGATATAGACCTTCTATAGATGGAGATATAGACCATCTATAGATGGAGATATAGACCATTTATAGATGGAGCTACGACTGGCGTTAAAATTTAAATTATAGAGGGCGTCGTATTTTCTTTATTATAGGGACTAATCATGCATTCCAGTTTTGTGTACATTGTATTTGAGTGTAGTGTTTTCTGATGATGATTGAGTGAATCAATCGAAACATGTCAATGTTTTATGTTTTTATTGATATTATGACGTCTTTTAAGCAATTAAAGCGTTTTAGTACATATTTTGAAATTGTTTGAGATATAATTTTATAGTGTTAAATTTAATGGACGTAATTTAAAACTGTCCCCTTTATATGTAATATAATAACATATATAATTCGTATTATATTCTAATCCAATTTTATAAAAAAGTGTTTAGTTTACATACAGCAACCATTTCGGCATATTACATAAATTGTGATCATTCTCAAACTTATTACTGTAATATAAATGAGCTCCCTCGGAACCTCTGCATAGTTTTAAAGTCTTGTGCTGCCATCTAAATTCTATTATTTAAACTGAACTTTTCAAATGTCATTAAACTTATGCATGAGTTTCTTCAATTATTACATTTTTTTTCTGTCGTTTGTCATCTTTATCTCAATGTTAAATGTATCATTCGTATTATGTTCTGATCCAATTTCATATAACACAAATTCTGTTTACATGCAACTAACATTTTGGCATATTACAATAATTGAGATCATTTTCAAACATATTACTATAATGCATAAACTAGATGGAACCCGTCAAAATTTGACGGCAAACACCTTGATAGTACCATAAAAATAAAATTTATAGTTGCTTTAACTTGACAAATTTCATAGTAGGGAGCATAATATGATTAAGTGGTCACAGACTTTTCCATCGATATATCACATGAGGGGTGTGTGCAAAATTTAGAAAATTACCCCCTTGGGGGGTCAAAGTGGGGGATGGACATGGGAGATGCATAATATGATTAAGTGGTGACAGACCTTTCCAATGATATATAACATGAGGTTTTGTGCAAAATTTAGAAAGTACCACTTGGGGGGGGGGGGCAAAGTGAGGAGATGGACACTGGATATGCATAATATGATTAAGTGGTCACAGACCTTTCCAATGATATATAACATGAGGGTTGTGTGCAAAATTTAGAAAGTACCCCTTGGGGGGGCAAAGTGGGGAGATGTAAAATATGATTAAGCGGTCACAGACCTTTCCAACAATATATGACATGAGGGGTGTCAACAAAATTTAGAAAAGTATCCCTTGGGGGGGGGGCAAAACGGGGAGATGGTCATTGGAGATGCATAATATGATTAAGTGGTCACAGAACTTTCCAATGATATATAACATGAAGGTTGTGTGTAAAAATTAGAAAGTACCCTTTAGGGGGGAGGGGGGCAAAGTGGGGAGATGGACATTGGAGATGCATAATATGATTAAGTGGTCACAGACCTTTCCAATGATATATAACATGAGGGTTGTGTGCAAAATTTAGAAAGAACCCTTTAGGGGGGAGGGCGGCAAAATGGGGATATGGACATCGGAGATGCATAATATGATTAAGTGGCCACAGACCTTTCCAATGATATATGACATGAGGGGTGTCAACAAAATTTAGAAAAGTATCACTTGGGGGGGTGGGGGGGCAAAGTGGGGAGATGGACATCGGAGATGCATAATATGATTAAGTGGTCACAGACCTTTCCATTGATATATAACATGAGGGTTGTGTGCTAAATTTAGAAAGTACCCCTTGGGGGGGGCAAAGTGGGGAGATGTAAAATATGATTAAGCGGTCACAGACCTTTCCAACAATATATGACATGAGGGGTGTCAATAAAATTTAGAAAAGTATCCCTTGGGGGGTGGGGGGCAAAGTGGGGAGATGGACATTGGAGATGCATAATATGATTAAGTGGTCACAGACCTTTCCAATGATATGTAACATGAGGGTTGTGTGCAACATTTGGAAAGTACCCTTTGAGGGGGAGGGGGGCAAAGCGGGGAGATGGACATCGGAGATGCAAAATATGATTAAGCAGTCACAGACCTTTCCAACAATATATGACATGAGGGGAGTCAACAAAATTTAGAAAAGTATCCCTTCGGGGGTGGGGGGTCAAAGTGGGGAGATGGGCATTGGAGATGCATAATATGATTAAGTGGTCACAGACCTTTCCAATGATATATAACATGAGGGTTGTGTGCAAAATTTAGAAAGTACCCTTTGGGGGGGAGGGGGGCAAAGTGGGGAGATGGACATCGGAGATGCATAATATGATTAAGTGGTCACAGACCTTTCCATTGATATATAACATGAGGGTTGTGTGCTAAATTTAGAAAGTACCCCTTGGGGGGGGCAAAGTGGGGAGATGTAAAATATGATTAAGCGGTCACAGACCTTTCCAACAATATATGACATGAGGGGTGTCAATAAAATTTAGAAAAGTATCCCTTGGGGGGTGGGGGGCAAAGTGGGGAGATGGACATTGGAGATGCATAATATGATTAAGTGGTCACAGACCTTTCCAATGATATGTAACATGAGGGTTGTGTGCAACATTTGGAAAGTACCCTTTGAGGGGGAGGGGGGCAAAGCGGGGAGATGGACATCGGAGATGCAAAATATGATTAAGCAGTCACAGACCTTTCCAACAATATATGACATGAGGGGAGTCAACAAAATTTAGAAAAGTATCCCTTCGGGGGTGGGGGGTCAAAGTGGGGAGATGGGCATTGGAGATGCATAATATGATTAAGTGGTCACAGACCTTTCCAATGATATATAACATGAGGGTTGTGTGCAAAATTTAGAAAGTACCCTTTGGGGGGGAGGGGGGCAAAGTGGGGAGATGGACATCGGAGATGCATAATATGATTAAGTGGTGACAGACCTTTCCAATGAAATATAACATGAGGGTAATGTGCAAAATTTAGAAAGTACCCTTTGGGGGGGGCAAAGTGGGGGAGATGGACGTCGGAGATGCATAATATGATTAAGCAGTTACAGACCTTTCCAACAATATATGACATGAGGGGTGTCAAAAAAATTTATAAAAGAGCCCCCCTTAGGGGGGGGGGGTAGTGGCGGGATGGATCCCGGAGATGCATAACATGAATAAGTGGTCAAAGACTTTTCCAGCAATATATCACATGAGGGGTGTGTGCAAAATTTAGAAAAGTGTCTTGCTTGAGGGGGGAGAGTGGGGGGATGGACCCCAGAGATGCATAACATGAAAAAGAGGTCATAGGCATTTCAACTTGCAACTTTTTTCTCGAAGGCATTTGACAATATTAATTTTTTTTTTCCCAAGACAATTTAACGATATTCTTTTTTTTTTTTTTTTTTTTTTTTGCGTAATTTGTCAAACGTTCATGGAAAAAATCATGAAATTCGCTAATCAATAGTTGATAAATTATAAAACTCAACAATCGATAGCAGGAAAATTGGTCAATCGATAACGGAAAAATCACGAAATTCATTAAATGGTCTCCCGTAAATAAATTCTCCTGCACACTGATGTGATGATCAAAAGGGTTTTGAAGTGTAGGACAAAATTAGCACTTGCCAAACAGCGAGTAATACTGCAAATTTGGCAATGGACTTTATTGCCACCACTGGTCAAACATAATAGTCACGCTCACCAATTGCGATGATTGAATGGAAAAAGATTTTTTTCTCTGTTGTCGCTCGACAAATTTCGAAACCATTTGGCGAATTTCACGATTTTTTCCCAGAAATTGACGGATTGTGATTTTTTTTCTCGAAGCCATTCGAAAACTTTTTCCTCAGAAACCAGTTGATGAACTTTGCAATTTTTCCGCTGTCGATTAATGAATTTTGTTATTTTTCCGCTATCGATTGACAAATTTCGCATTTTATCGATTATCAATCGAAATGAATTTCATGATTTTTTCCATGAACGAACAAATTGCGCACTTTCTTTCCGCTAATGTTTGACACATTTCGCCCTTTACAATTCAGCCAATGAGTTGAACGTTGTTTCTTTCCAGAAATGTCAGGAATGAAACAATGCCCCATGGAAGAATGTGTGCGATGATGCAACGGGCGTCACAGACTTTTTAGGGCACCTGCAGACTAAAAACATCTAACCAATCTTCGCGGGGGAAAAAAATCACAGATTTCGTCAAATGATTGAGGAAAAAACACTAATTTCATCAAAGGATCATGGGAAAACATGACTTTCGTTAAAAGACCACAGAAAAAACGTGAATTATGCAAAAGGATCATGAAAGATAAGCAAATTTTGTCAAAGAATCACAGAAAAGGAAATTTCACCAAAAGATCACGCTTTTTTACTAAATTTCATCTAAAAATTGCGGAATAAAATGTATTTTATCAAAGAATCGCTGGAAAATGTGAATTTTATTAAGGATCGCGAGAAAAATGCAAAATTCTTCAAAGGATCGCTGAAAAAACACGAATTTCGTCAAAGAATTGCTGAAAAAACATGAATATCGCCCAATAACAGAAAAATCATGGTTCATAATCATTATATATAGTAGTATATTTAAATACAGTTTGTGATATAAGACAAAATTAACACTCACCAATCGGCGAGTAATACTGAAAATTGGTGATTGATGTTATTGCCAGTACTGGCTAAACTTAATAGTCACACTCGCCAATTGCGATGATTGAATTTAAAATGAAATTTTTTTTCTCGCTGTCACTCAAAGAATTTTGAAACCATTTGGTGAAGTTTTTCCCAAAACCATTTTGTGAATTTCCTAATGTTTTCTTCAAAATCATTTTTCAACAATATTCGACACAGTACGCATGCGTCAAAAAAATCTTCCGGTAGGACCGGCCAATGAGGTGAGGGTCTATTACTGTCTCTAGAAACGTTTTTGGATCATCTCCTGTTGTTTTTTTCTTGCACGTTGCGTTAAACCTAGGAAGGTATTTATATAGAACTCACTGTGGTGTGTTTAGAAGGCATTTATTTTATTTATTATAATTTGTATGAATACTTAGGTGTCCATTTCGGATTTACTGTTTAAAATTGAATTTAGGCTCATTTAACATTCGCGAAATCAATCCCGATGGAAATTGTCTTTTTAGATCTCTATCATTTTGTTTATATAGTACAGAAAATAATTATTCAAACGTACGTAAAAATATCGTAGAACACGTAATACAAAATTAGACCACTTATAGTCCGTTTATTATCGGGGATGAATCTTATGGTGTTCCGATTGCTAATGAAAATGATTATGTAAATATGTGGTTCTTCATACAAGTATGTGCTTCTTCACACTGCAATAGAAGCATTGTTTAAATTAATATAATTCTACAAATATGATGCAGTTTTAAAATATCGAGTAATAATTAATACTGTCAAGGAATCTACTCATATACATAATTAAGTTTTGGTACTTCTCTATTATCTCATCGACCACTTTTCATAACAAAAAACTATAGCCAAACTGTAACGCCAAATAAACGGGAGAACGTTGTCAATAATACATGCAAATGTTGAATTAAAAACCACTTGATGACATAACAAACACGTATAATTAGAGTTGCAAAGGCTAGAAAAAACCCGGTTTAAACCCGGGAATAAACCGGGTTTTTTGGGAATAAACCGGGTTTTTTGGGAATAAACCAGGTCTTTTGGGAATAAACCTGGGAATAAACCGGGTCTATTGGAAATAAACCCGGGTGTTGCGTTTTATCGCTACTTCCATGGTTTTAATTTAATCGTTTCTTTTTTGCGCCACGCGCAGACGATATTTTTCTGTTGATAAAAAATGGATCTGTCTTAGAACTTTTATGAATGAACTAGAAAATGTAATACGGAATATAAGATGTAATATTTATGATGTGCGCGAAAAATGTTATGTGTATTGTGTTCGTGATCGTCAATATATTTGTTTGTGTGTCTACTTTGTGTAGATTCAATTATTTTTTGAACAACATGAACATTTATTCTCGAAAAGTTAGAGTAATTTAAGATATCTTATCTCCCGAAAGAGGACCGTTTAGGTAAGCCTAACCTATTCTTGTGCTCTAGTTTTATGATATTTTAATTTTGAAATGAATATTGATACCTTAATATCAATATAAATAATATTGAAGATACAATTTTACAGACAGGGACAGATTCAATACCGGGAATAAACCGGTTCTTTGCAACTCTACGTATAATACTTCCGACATCAAGTAAATGGGACTGCATTTTTGGCATTTAATCATACAGTTTGACGATAGTATTTTGTTATGAAAAGTGGACGATGGGATAATAGAGAAGTACCTAAGTTTTTTATACCAAGTTTGAAAATTTATCTTTTTTTGACATTTAAAAAAATAACAGAAAAAACATTACAAATTTGCCCATTTGCTGCTCAGCGGTCAAAGGATTAAGTAAATATTAATGATTAGCGGAACTGGTTCTAGCTATGAAGTATATTATTTTGCTCAAAAACCCCCAACAAAAAAATAATTACAAAGAATAAGTAATCGTCTTTAAATATACAAAAAACAATGCGATTAATGGCCAGGATTTTTTTACTTATAACATTTTTTATATACAAAAGAAAAACCGAAATAACCTCATTCATTTCACCTGATGTCAAAAATAGTTTTTTTTCCACATTCTTGGGCAAAGCACTAAATCAATAAAATTACCAATTTGTGACAAATTATGAGTTCCATATGAATCGCCCATGAACAGACATGCAAACTGGTAAAAAATGAATGTAATAAATTAAAACATTCAAGATTTGTATACATACAAACAATACAATGTAAATATTAATATTGTTACATGATACAGTGTTTGTATACATACTTCTTTGTAAACATATATTGTTTGTATACATACAAACAAATATAAGGTAAACATTATTCAAATATTAAGAGTTTGCAAATCAAAACATTCTAAAGTTTTGTATACATACAAACAATATAATACATATACATACTCTTTACAAATAAAATAGCACACTTATGTAATGACAAAACTTTTAAATTGAATAGAGATAATATATTCCTGTTAAAAAATAATGCTCAGAAACTCTTTTAACTTATATATATTATACATTCACATAAAGCTAGTCACATTCCTGCATATTTATTAAATATTTAGTTGCTAAATACAGAAATAATATTTTATAATTTATATTCAGACGCTCAGATTCTGCTTTTTTCGAACACATAATAATAAAAATATTATTACCGTGCGTACTGTCTTTTGACAGTATATTTACATAATCGTTTTCATTAGCAATCGCAACACCATAAGATTCATACGCGATCATAAACGGACTATAAGTGGTCCAATTTTGTATTACATGTTCTACGATATTTTTATTTACGTTTGAATAATTATTTTCTGTACACTATATAAACAAAATGATTTGATTTCGCGAACGTTAAATGAACCTAAATTCATGTTACACAGTAAATCCGAAATGGATACCTAAGTATTCATACAAATTACAATAAATAAAATAAATACCTTCTAAACACTCCACAGTTTTTTATATAAATATCTTCCTAGGTTTAACGCAACGTGGAAGAAGCCATCAAAAACAACAGGAGTTGATCTTGATCCCAAATACGTTTCGAGACAGGAATAGACCCTCGCCTCATTGGCCGGATTTTTTTGACGCATGCGTATTGCGTCGAATTTCGATGGAATATATTTGACAGAATTACCAAACTGCTTTAAATATATGGATGAGCTCCCTCCGAATCGTTGCTAGTTTTAATGTCTAATGCTGACATCTAATTTTTATGATGGTAAGTAAATTTTTAAGTATAACTGAACCGACGTATCACTTTCTACAGTAGTTTAATTTTTTTAAAGTGATATATATATCTATCTCTATAAAAGAGTAAGTGTCTGTCTGCCTGCCCGCGGATTTCTCCGTAATTATATCACCTAGGACTCAGAAATTTTTGTCATGTGTAGATGTTATCACCGGACAGTATATCTCACGGTCGGATTTTTAAATTTTAATTTAGATTTAAAAAAAAATTAAAACGTGTTAATGGAATTTTGGGTTCGAGGCTATTTCAAGCTCCTCCCATGAAATAGCCTCGGCAACACCATCGAAGCAGCCAGCCAATGAGAGCAGGTGCAGCATCCAGGATCTAGCCACAGATTAAAGATATTCCATTACTCTATGGATCTAGCTACCAGCGACGATTTATTTACTTTCTGTTCAGTGAAGTGTAAGATGAAATTGGCCTAAACCCAGTGACAGAACTATCTTCGTGTGTCTGCAACGCTAATAATATTTCAAAAATAGTTTGAAATATGCAATATATATCATATTAAGTTCCCGATAGTTAGTTTTGTCACTGGGGTTTAGGCCTATTTCATCTTACACTTCACTGAACAGAAAGTATATCTTCATGTATCTGCAACGCTTATAATATTTAAAAAAACTATTCTTGACTGTATTTTTCGTTAGTTTGTTTCATTTTTTAACATTTTTAGTATGAAAATATTCAGTAAATAATTTGTGCAACGCTTATAATATTTTAAAAAACTGTTTTTGACTGTATTTTTAGTTAGTTTGTTTCATTTTTTAACATTTTTAGTATGAAAATATTCAGTAAATAATTTGTGCAACGCTTATAATATTTTAAAAAACTGTTTTTGACTGTATTTTTAGTTAGTTTGTTTCATTTTTTTAGCATTTTTAGTATGAAAATATTCAGTAAATAATTTGAGTTCTTGGGCGGTTAGGAATCCATTGTGATTTTTTTTTACCTCATACTTACAAATTAAATATTTTTGATGGAAACAAACAATTTACATTAAATTTTTGAGTAATTTTTTGTTTACAATTTTTTTCCTGTAATTGTTTTGGACTACATTTTTAGTTCCCGAGATTGATGAATTCATAACATGCGATAAATTGTTAAGATGTATGTTCTCATTAAGATTTGTTATTGAACTCCATTTAAGAACCATTTTTAACTCCATTTAAGAAGTTTCATTTAAGAATTTTTTTAGTCGCCCAAGAAAAATATTCTTAATGAAACAGATTTTCTGAGATGTTTCTATATATTCATGATTTTTTTGTTGGGGCGTTTTTGAGTGATGTTTATGATTTATGAACTTTTTTAGTCGTCCAAGAATCTAATGTTTTTCTTGAACTTTACTTTGAATAAAATGAAAACATTCAGTAAATAATTATTAAATCTTAATCACCTGAGAACGGATTTTTTTTTCCAAATTTGTTTCTTTTGTCACTTTATAGAATGCATACTTTGCGACGATCGGCCGGTAGCATCCAACCACCACCACCATCCATAAATATCATATAATACAATTCTAATACCGTGCAAGCACCTCCCCCCTGGTAATTTTACGATTTTCCGTGGCATTTAGGGGGGCGGATTAACGAGATTTGACGGTAATTATTAAATTGTTTTGATGAACTGATTATAAATTCCCAGTCCGTGAAATATTTATGATGTGCATTTTGTGACATGAGTTTCATAAGAATCACTCACATATAGGACAAAATTAGCACTCACCAATCTACAAGTAATACTAAAAATTTGTCGATTGACTGTTTTGCCACCACTGGCCATCTTAATAGTCACACTCGCCAATTGTGATGATTGATTGAAAAAAGATTTTTTACCCCTGCTGTCGTTTGATTATTTTCAAAACCATTTGGTACATTTCACAATTACCCCCCCCCCCCAAATCATTTGACAAATTGTGATTTTTTTTAAAGCTATTTGCCGATATTTGCATCACCCCCCCCCCCGAGACCATTTGATGATTTTTGAGATTTTTTTCAACTATTGATTGATCAATTTTGTGATTTTCCGTTTTCTCACATTATGAGTTTCATCAGAAAGTAAAACAATAAATAAATATGAATGATTTGTGGAGCTGTTTCAAAATAATTATAAAGAATAAGTCTTTAAAAATGTAAAATCAATGTTATTTCTGGCCGAGTTTTTTTTTTAAATAATTATAAACCATTTTAATTTGTAAGCATGTTGTAAAAAAATCACCATTTGTGACAAATTTTGTGTTTTATAAGAATCGCCCAAGAACGGACATGCAAATTTATGTTGTCATCGCACTCTTTATAATTATTTTTGTTGAGGGTTTTTGGGCGATGCGATTGAATTTTTGATAGAAACAGCTCCGAAAATCATTCATATTTACTTAATGTTTTAACTTGCTGATAAAACTCATAATGTGTGAGAAAACAGGGATTTTTTTTTTTAAACTTCATATTTACAAATTAAATTGTGGAAGACAGAATAGGTTTGTTTGTGTAGAGGTTTGTGTGTGTGCTGTTTTTAATAAAGACAGTTGCATTTTTCCCGCGACCCTTTTACGAAAGTTTTTTCTGTGAACCTTTCACAAAATCTGCATTTTTTCCACAATCCTTTGACGAATTTCGTATTTTTTCTGCGGTCCTTCGATGAAATTCAAGTTTTTCCTGCAATCATTTGACGAAATTTGCTTTTTTTGTGATCCTTTAACGAAATTCGTGTTTTTCCACATACGTATGTCGAGATTCATGTTTTTTCAGTGATCCTACGACGTAATTCGTGTTTTTTTTTTTCAGCGATCCTTTGACGAAATTCACATTTTTCCTGTGATCCTTTGGCAAAATTTGCGTTTTCTCCGCAATCCTTTGATGAAATTCGCATTTTCCGTGATCCTTTGATGAAATTTGCTTTTTTAATGATCGTTTGACAATATTCGTGTTTTCTCTGCTGCCTTTTGACGAGATTCATGTTTTTTTAGCGATCCTTTTACGAAATTCATGTTTTTTCAGCGATTATTTGATAAAATTCGTGTTTTTCTTGCGAACCTTTGACGAAATTTGCGTTTGCCAGCGATTCTTTGATAAAATATGCTTTTTTCTATTATGATAGGGAAAAGCGGATTAGGATAGGTAGATAGGGAAACCCCATTATCAGATCGGGACATTAGATGTAATTAAGAAACATTTGTATATTTGTAATAATTAGCGAAAATGGCGAGATAAAGGGGGTGGGGTGGGAACGACTTTTTATTAAATATCACATTTATTCTACATCAACTTCCTCTCACCACCAGGGGGTGCTTTGCTATCTCTGTTTCTATGGGCTGGAACACAACGGGGTATGGCTCTTTCCACCCGACATCAATAGAGCTTACTGATTTTAGTTTGGATTTTCACCACAGGGGGCGCTTTCGTATCTTTGGTTCTATGGGCTGGATCATGACGGGGTATGCCTCATTCGACTCGACATCGATAACCTTAATGAATTCAGTTATGTTCGTATAGAACATATTGTGCTCCCTGGCGGTGGAAGGTGTAACTAAAGGATTTTGCAGCTAACTCGGGTTCTATGGGTCACATCACGACACGGTTTGGCTCATTCGACACAACATCAATAGAGCTTACCTATTTTAGTTCTGAATTTCACCACCAAGGGGTGCTTTCCTATCTCTGTTTCTATGGGCTGGATCACAATGGGGTATGGCTCTTTCCACTTGACATCGATAGAGCTGACTGATTTTAGTTCGGATTTTCACCACAAGGGGTGCTTTCCTATATCTGGTTCTATAGGCTGGATCACGACGGGGTATGGCTCATTCGACTCTACATAGATAGAGCTTTTCGATTTTCACCACCAGGGGTGCTTTTCTATCTCTGGTTCTATGGGCTGGATCATGAAGGGGTATGGCTCTTTCGACTCGACTTACAGTAATATATGGGAGTGTGTATGGCACGCTCAGAGTTTGCTGTCTAAGGTAGAGGGGCCCCCAACATTAGATTTGTTTAATAATAAAAAAATGTTCAACACTGATTTCAGGTACATTTAAGGTTGTGTTGGCACGGGCAACGCCGGGCGGGTAAGCTAGTATATATATATATATATATATATATATAGTATTATTAGTGGTACTGGTATAATAATCCTTTGAAAATAGTGAATAGACGTATAAAGTAAAAAACTTTGTTGAAATCATCATAAAAATAAATACAACAGACACGCCGTTTCGGTTGGTTGGTTGATTTTATGACGGACTCAATTATTGTGATATGCCAAAATGGTAGTTGTATGTAAACTGAATTTATGTCATATGAAATTAGATCAGAACATAATACGAATGATAATTTTAATATTATCTACACGAGGGATATAGGACCTGGGGAAAATGCGCTTCTTGGGGGTCTGTCTCGAACGGATCCTAACCCGTATTTATGGCAAGGTACGAAGAAAACCACGGAAAACTCCGAACGGTTAGGTCGAGGAGCGCGACAGGGGTTTGAACCCAGCAACTCTCGTCTACCAACTTTGAGAGCAGAACCTCTCACAAGGAGAGTGCCAAGCTTGGTAATCACATATTTTGATTATTTTTATATATGTTGTAGCGTAGAAGCCCCTTAGTCTCGTGTTCAATGGTTTTTATACAATGTTCCTTAGTTCTCGAGAAATGGGGGGGGGGGGGGTCTAATATTGTAACACAACTTTAATACTTACTTTGTAACGAAAACTTTGTCTCGAGCTTTCTCGTCTTGGCGGAGGCACTCTTCTTTTTTACTTTAATTTTTGTATTTCATTTTCATTTTTCACGCGTAAATTTTTCAATTGATACTAAATTGTTGAGTAAAAATTATTATTCCGGGCTTTGATTTAGTTTTGGCAACGATAAAGTATTAGCAACGGTAAAGTAAATTTAACCATTTTAAAATATTATACGAAAAAAAAAATATATCCATTTATTCTCTACGAAAAAATCGAAATTTTGAATTATTAAGAAAAATATTTGAATTAAATAAACAAAAACCAGCCTATGTCCATTTGAGAGTTATAATCAACCTATATGCAAAGATACAGGATCCTTAAATGCTCCATTTTGACGCTGGCTTCATCCTAACATTTGCACACAATCGGATTTATAATATTATTAGGATTAGGATAGGATTAGGGTAGGATACCGAAATAATAATAATAATGATCTCTAAAAAATATATTATATATATATATATATATAAAACCTCAAAAATTTTAATTTAAACAGAAGTGTTAGAAAAATTTAAAAAATAAATGATAGGTGAAATAGAAATTAATATTTAAGAAATATTGTATCATTTTGAATTATTATACGAAATGCAGCTATTTCAAATTATTATACAGAATGCAAAAATATTTAGTACAAATTCTATTAATCCATTCATATATTTTTAAAGAATACAGTTTGGAATATATAGAATATATATATATATCATATATTCTAATACGAGCAAATCTTGTGTGTGGTTATATATATATATATCATATATTTTAATACGAGCAAATCTTGTGTGTGATTATATATATATATATATATATATATATATATATGCATATATATATATGCAAATTTTATCTTAAAAACGGCTCTAACTATTTTGACGAAATTTCGTATCCTACCGTTTTGGGGCACCAGAAAACCATTGGGCTAGGTCACATGTTCGAGAAAATTCGATTAGTGGGTCATTTTGGGTCATGGTCTAGCTAATTGTATGTAAAAAATGGTTCAAACGATTTTGACGAAATTTTGTATCCGACCATTTTCGGGCACGGGAAGACTATTGGGCTGGGTCACATGTTCGAGAACTTTCGATTAGTGGGTAATTTATGGGTCAACGTGGGTCAAATTAATTTTATCTAAAAAACGGCGCTAACGATTTTGATTAAATTTTGTGTCCTACGAGTTTTGAGCACGATAAAATCATTGGGCTAGGTCACATGTACGAGAAAATTCGATTAGTGGGTCATTTCTGGGTCATTGTGGGTCAAGATCTAAAAAGCGGCTCAATTTACACTAAATTTTGCATCCAGTGTTTTCGGGCACGAGAAGACTGTTGGGCTAGGTCACATGTTCGAGAACATTCAATTAGTTGGTCATTTTGGGTCATGGTCAAGCTAATTGTATCTAAAAAGCGGTTCAAACGATTTTGACGAAATTTTCTATCCGACTATTTTCGGGCACGAGAAGACTATTAGGCTGGGTCACATGTTCGAGAACATTCGATTGGTGGGTCATTTTTGGGTCAAAGCGGGTCAAATTAATTTTTTTTTTAAAAAAGGCTCTAACGATTTTGATTAAATTTTGTATCCTACGAGTTTCGGGCACGCGAAAATCATTGGGCTAGGTCACATGTTCGAGAAAATTGGATTAGTGGGTCATTTCTGGGTCATTGTGGGTCAAGATCTAAAAAGCGGCTCAATTTACACTAAATGTTGCATCCAATGGTTTTCGAGCACGAGAAGACTGTTGGGCTAGGTCACAAGTTCGAGAAAATTCAATTAGTGGGTCATTTTGGTCATGGGTCATTATGGGTCAAGCAATTTTAACTTAAAAACGGTTCAGGGGATTTGAAATAAATTTAGCACCCTACAGGTTTAGGGAACAAGAAGACTATTAGGCTAGGTCACATGTTCGAGAAATTTCGATTAGTGGGTCATTTTGGTCATGGGTCATTATGGGTCAAGCTATTTTATCTTAAAAACGGCTCAGACTATTTACACTAAATTTTGCATCTTATAGTTTTCGGGCACGAGAAGACTGTTGTGCTAAGTCACATGTTCGAGACAATTCAATTAGTGGGTCATTTTGGTCATGGGTCATGATATTTGAACTCAAATTTAATTTTGACCGAGCATAGCTCGGTCTTCCCTGCTCGTATATATATATATATATATATATATATATATATATATATATATATTAAGTGTGTTGGGGAATCTTTCATTGTCAACTAATTATTTCATTGTTTAAGTTGGTGTTATGATAATGTTTCATTTATGGTTATATATATATATATATATATATATATATATGCAAATTTTATCTTAAAAACGGCTCTAACGATTTTGACGAAATTTCGTATCCTACCGTTTTGGGGCACCAGAAAACCATTGGGCTAGGTCACATGTTCGAGAAAATTCGATGAGATGCTAGACATAATTTTACTTGATTCACTGGCCGCAAAAATGCATTAAGAATATATCGTGTTTTAAGCTTGGTTTTGAAAAGTAACTTACAAAAGGCATCTGTGCAGATTTAATTCTTTTCTTTTTATTTTAATCAAAAGAGCGTGAGATATTAGTGATCCAGTACAAGTGACCATGAAAAGGGAAAGAGTTTAAAATACGGCGGGATTATTACTTGAAGTTATAGATAACACAATTAAATTTTGAAAAAAAGGCCGGGGAAAAATATAATTTAAATAAAGAGTAGGGAGGTTAAAATTCAATATATGATTCTTATATCATAGGGTCATTAAATATCGCAATAAGAAGTCATTTTTTTATCATAGTAAGGATAATATAGTTATGTTATTTATTAATGATCGTAAGAATAATATAGTTATGTTCTTCAAGTGTGAAATGATACTGTTCGAAACTGAAAATGGTGTCAGCACGTTGGATTTAACCTAATGTAATGTAAATATGTATATAAACATTTTAGTAATTTAGAAACTCTTTTCATTATTTGCATTACATATTTTCGTAATACAGTCCACTCAATCAATAACTTTAGCGCAGACTAAACAGTATCATAAAAAAGACATTATGATTAAAAAATATATAGATATAGTTAAAAATGTTTCTGAAAGATGATATCATTGATAAAATCACCATTTTGTTTTTACTAATTTTTATTAAAACCTAATATATTTATTATACTAAAGTATTATAAATTATATTTATAAATTAATTATTCCTATAAATATTTCTGATAAAATAAAGTATTTAAATGCAATGCATAAAATAAAAGAAATATTATCAGCAATAATTTAGAGACATTTGCAAAACAAAATGACATTAATAAATGACATTTTTATTTTACATAAGAATCAGAACAGAATCCTACACTAAACATAAGCATGTCTCCATATTAATCTTTTTTATAAGGAATACGAAAATAAGAAACAACATGATTTAAATTAAAACAAAAAGTATGTTAAATATTTACAATTAAAATTATCGTATCAAAACCTTTGAAAAAAAATTAAATTTTAAATATGAATAAATAAATAAATAAACAAATAAAATAGTTAATTTTTTTCTTTCTCTCTCTCTTATAAAAGAACGATTTTAAAATATTTTGTAACATTATTCATAGATGGCAGCATCAGAAAAATATTTGGCAATAGAACAAGATTGCAGAGTAGTGTAGCCATAAGTACAGTTAACCCCCGGAAATTCGCGGTTGCTTTCAAAATGTGGCTCAAAAATTATTAGATGGTTTTAAATATTAATAACTTCTGGCTTAGTTATTTTCTTTTCTTTCTATATTTTTCTTTTATATTTAGAGAACTGAACACTTCGAAGTTTTACCATGAATGTTAACATTGTTGGACAAACAGTAATTCATTCGATACTAATTCGATTTCAAATTTCATATATATTATATAATACATTATTTATATAAAACAGGGCATTAGTAAAATTTTATTTTTACCAAATCAATGCTCGATGTATGATGTAAATTCAGAATGTTGATCAGCTGCAATGCAAAATTAGTCAGCCTTAGATTTTCGTTCCCTAAAGAAACCATGATAATCCAACCCTGTCTTCCCGGCGGCCAGAACAGACTGCCCGATGTACATAACTTAGGTAAAAAATATTCTTAATTGGAAACTGTAAAGATTTTTTATATTTCATACATTTTTAGCTCGCAGGCTATCAAAGCCTGAAAGCTAATGTGCCCGCTGGTTCTGTATGTACATATGTATGTATGTATGTACGTAACGTGATAACTCTTGAGAGAAATAACCGTTTTGCTTCAAATTTTGTTTATAGGTTCATTGTGATAAGGCGATTCCCTGTTTATTTTTGGGGGTTCATTGGTTAAATATAAAGGGGAGAACGGAAACTAACCCCCCCCCCCCTTAATTTAGATAAATGGGTTTTTCAAGCAGAATTATCCAATTTTCTTCATATTTTGTATATTGGTTCTTGTGATAAGGCGCTTCCCTGATTAGTTATGGGGGTTCATTGGTAAGTATAAAGGGGGAAACGGGAATAATCTACTCCTTAGTTTAAATAAGTGGGTTTTTCATGCAGAATTATCCAATTTTCTTCAAATTTTTTATATAGATTCATTGTGGTAAGGCGCTTCCCTGATTAGATTTGGGGATTCATTGGTTCAGTATAAAGGGAGGAACGGTGGCTAAACCTCCTTAATTTAAATAAATTAGTTTTTCAAGCAGAATTATCCAATTTTCTTCAAATTTTGTATATAGATTCATTGTGGTAAGGCGCTTCCTTGATTAGATTTGGGGATTCATTGGTTCAGTATAAAGGAAGGAACGGTGGCAACCCTCCTTAATTTAAATAAATTAGTTTTTAAAGCAGAATTATCCGATTTTCTTCAAATTTTGTATATAGGTTCATGGTGATAAGGCGCTTCCTTGATTAGGTTTGGGGGTCCATTGGATAGGTATAAAGGGGGGAAAGGGGAACTAATCCCCCCCTTTAATTTAGATAAATGGGTTTATCATGCAGATTTATCCAATTTTCTTCAAATTTTGTTTAATCCCGCACTAACAGAACAAAAAATCATTTTTATATGAAAAACACCAATTATTGAAATAAAGTTTTGGAATTTATTAGGAGCAATGCTTTTGTCTTGGCCTCTTGTTAGGGATTTAACCCTGAATAAATCGCTATAGATTTCATAATTTACAGTAGCCTTCGACATATATGTTAAATTTGTGTTTTATTTATTTCATTATATATATATATATATATATATATATATATATATTGATGAAGTTTAATTTCGTTATAGAATATTAGCCGAAAACAAATGCTGAACTATTTATATTGTTTTAGATGTAAACGTGTTAATCTTCCTTAATCGGGCTGCAGGTAATAGCGATAACAATAATAAAAAAATCAACTTGAAAATTTAAAAAATAAAAACATAAAAAGGGGTTAACCGAGATTCAGTTTTGAAAAAATTTGCAACTTTCCCTATTCCACGGCATAAAAAATTAAAATGTGCGATGGTTGGAAATCAATAAAATTATAAAATAAAACCATCTCCGTGAGTAACACTGACGTCATATCAACGGTGACAACTATCTAAGTAATCAATTTCGCTCTCAATGCAAATTATAGGTATGAGAAAGCATAATTTACCATATAAACTAAATAGGATGTCAAAATTAAGTGTAAGTATTGAAAATTTCAAAATTTGTTTCAATTTCAAAATATAAACGGCCTCTCAAGAAATTTCACTATATTTCACTATATATCTTTATATAACGGAATTTTCGAAAGTATTAAACAACGAACTTGGATGCAATATATTATATATATATACATGCGTATATTGTGAATTTTAGAATTGTATTCTGCGAATTTTAGAATTGTATTAATTAGCATCGTTCAGATTTTTTCCCCGCTCACCATGTACTGTATTATTCATTTAATAAATGAATCTGAAAATTTCGCAAAAATTTTTCTATCTATTTTTGTAGAATCGTGCGCCCAAATTGCAAAATAAGCATTTAAAAAAGGGACATAAAAAATGATGATTGCTCATTTTATTTGAAATATTCAATTCGGCTTTGTTTAAAATATTACACATTCGTTATATATTAACAAAAGAATTATATACATTTTTTTGTCGCCTTAAGCAAAAGTAACAAAAACAGAAGCGTCTGATGCTTAATGTAATATTGAAATATAGTAATTTTTGTTAAAGACAGTACATAAGAAATTGCTTTTTTTGATTAAAAAAAACTACATAGAGTTGCTTATAATGAAGCATTTGTATTTATTGCATGATTTATTTATAAAACAAAATTAAATCTGTACAATGCAATATAATTTTTTGTAAAGGCTTTTACTCATCCAGTAAACACTGAAATGAAATTGTAGTTAAAATAAATTTCATATTTTGCTGTTATTAGTTTTAAATATAGTCTGCAGATGGCAGCATTAAAACCTTTTGAAAGTCGCACTAAAATCTTTTTTTCGTGCATCCAATATTCGTTTTTTTTCCTCACAATTTACAAAAAAATATACGTATGTATTATATAAATTTCCACAACTTCCCATTTATTTTCCCTTTAATCTGTGTAAGCGTCTGACGTTTAATGTAACATTTTTGTTAAAGGCAGTACAGAAGATATTATATTTTTGATTTAAAAAATTACATGAAGTTGTGTATAATGAAGCATTTGTATTTATTGGATGATTTATTTATAAAACAAAATTAAATCTTTACAATGCAATATAATTATTTGTAAAGGCTTTTACTCTATTCATTCAGTAAAAACTATGAAATTGTTGTTAAAATAAATTTCATATTTTGCTGTTATTAGTTTTAAATATCGTATGCAGATGGCAGCATTAAAACATTTTGAAAGTCGCACTAAAATCTTTTTTTCGTGCATCCAATATTCGTTTTTTTTCCCTCACAATTTACAAAAAAATATACATATGTACTATATAAATTTCCACAATTTCCCATTTATTTTCCCTTTAATCTGTGTAAGCGTCTGATGTTTAATGTAACATTTCTGTCAAAGACAGTACAGAAGAGATGATATTTTTTTATTTAAAAAAACTACATAGAGTTGTGTATAATGAAGCATTTGTACTTATTGCATGATTTATTTATAAACAAAATTAAATCTTTAGAATGCAAAATAATTTTTTGTAAAGGCTTTTACTCTACTCCTCCAGTAAAAACTGAAATAAATTGTTGTTAAAATAAATTTCAAATTTTGCTGTTATTAGTTTTAAATATATTCTGTAGATGGCAGCATTAAATAATTTTGAAAGTCGCACTAAAACCTCTTTTTCGTGTATCCAATATTCGTTTCTTTTATTCTCACAATTCACAAAAAATCACGTGTTTCTCCTTTAATGTGTGTATTAAAATGTGATTATATGTAAGAATTAATTTTACATTTACTACTCTGAGCATATGATAATTTGGGAGTTGAAAGGAAACATCAGTTATTCATACGAATGTTATATTTTCTCAAAGATTCGAAACTTAAATTAATTTACGAGATATTTTTCCTTTTTAATTCTTAATGAAATTTCTGTAAAATTTCAAATGATAGAAATTAGTCCATTGTAGTGAAAAACAAGAGAGAGAGAGAAAAAAAAATAGTGGGGATTATGATATAATGGGAATTATTATTTATGTCATTTTCTCATTCAAATTTAAAAGACCAAATATTTTTAATTTGAATAGACTGTGTTCTTAAAAACCTTAAAATAAAATGCGGACTTGTGATAATTTAAAAAGAAAAGCATATATACTGTAATTTTTAAAAAACTGCAATTTTTTTACATGTGCGTCAAAATTTTAAATGATGTCATTTTCATTTAACAAGCTCCAAAATTAGAGACTAAATCATTAAAGGATGACAGGATTTTGGCAAATGACGTCATTTTCGAAAATGTTGTCTCTAAAATTGTTCACTATCACTTCACTGAGATCTCATATTTCAGTGAGAACATTTCACTGTATAATTGCATCAAAAGCAAATGAATTTCAAAGGGCAATTTTTGTCATTTTAATTTAACCTAATGATTTTTTGCTTCTTACCAAAAAATAAAATAATGATTAAATATATATATACAGTGTCTCACAAAAGTGATGGGACACTTGTGCTTTATAAAAAGAAACTGCAATAAAATAAATAAACAAACATGTGCAAAAATTTTTTGAGTGTGTTTCATATTTAAAGTTAGTAACAATTATTACATAACATACATTTTGTCAAAATATTAAAATATTAATTTAGTAAAAATACAATTGTTCAGAACGGAGCAAAAAATGGCTCACATAAGTGATGGGACACTTACTTTTCCATCAAATATTTATCCAAAAATTTTACTTTTAAAAAGGTTTTAATATTTTGTTGGATTTCCTTTTACGTTTAAAACATGATTTAATCTTTTTGGGATGGATTCGACTAATTTTTTTGTGATTTCTGGAGTGATTTTACCCCATTCTTCTTGAAGCACCGATTTTAGTTGTTGTTTTGAAGAAATGGTGTGTTTGCGAATTCTTGATTCCAATTCTTGCCAAATATTCTCTATGGGATTTAAGTCTGGAGATTGTGGTGGTGTTTTTATTATTTCAGGACAGTTATATAGCAGCCAGAGTCTAACGTTCAGAGCAGTGTGCTTGGAGTCATTGTCCTGGTAGAATTTAAAATCGTTATGAAGGTTCAATTTTCGTGCTGAAGATTTCAAATTTTGCTTTAAAATATCAATATACTTGTACTGATCCATTATACTGTCAATAAAAACAAGATTACCAACTCCAGCGGACGACATACACCCCCATACCATAACTCCTCCTCCACCATGTTTTACTGTTGGTACCAAGTTCTGTTTGCGAAATTCTTCCCTGGGTTTTCTCCACACCAAGATTCTACCGTCAGAACCAAATATATTAAATTTACTCTCATCAGCAAATATAACTTTATTCCAGTAATCAGAATTCTTATTTATGTTGGATTTTGCGAAAGCTAGTCTGAGTTTTCTATTCTTTTCACTTACGAAGAATTTTTTCCTGGCTACTCTACCGTGATATCCAGCAGATCGAATTACCCTTCTAATAGTCTCAGGATTAACAATTATTCCATATAATGCTTGTAAATCAGCAGCAACTTTTGAAGCACTAATTCTTGGATTTCTTTTAATATTTCGAACGATAATTCGCTTTATTCCATTGGATAGCTTTGATGGTCGGCCAGGTCTTCTTTTATCCTGAATCATATGATTCTTTTTATATCGTTTAATGATATTGAAAACTGTTGAACGACTCAAGTTAACAGTTTCAGCAGTTTTTCTAATAGATTTTCCACGTTCAATATGCAAATTAATAACTAATTTTCGAATTTCAGGCGAAGTTTCTTTTCGTTTAGCATTCATGGCTACACAGAGCTAAAAACACAAAAATTCCAAAACAAACTGGAGAGAAATACTGCAGACGATTTTATAAATTATTGCCAATTGCTTTTAAGTAAAAATAAAACCCCAAAAAATATTTTTATTGCTTATTTCAGACGATTTTTGTTGCATATATAATGGTGTCCCATCACTTATGTGAGCTATTTTTTGCTCCGTTCTAAACATTTGTATTTTTATTAAATTAATATTTTAATATTTTGACAAAATGTATGTTATGTAATAATCATTACTAAATTTAAGTATGAAACACACCCACAAAAAAATGTGTACATGTTTTTTAAATTTATTTGATTAGTTTCCTTTTGTAAATCACAAGTGTCCCATCACTTATGTGAGACACTGTATATATATATAATTTTTTTCTAAATGTAAAAATAAAATAAAATTTCGATGTTTCGTACAAAAATCAAAAGATTTCATGGAATGCAAGAAGAACAGAACAAGGTTGTTAATGCAGTTACTTACAGTAAGTTACGTATTACTTTTTTTGTGCCTAGCAGGACTAGATTATTACATGACTTGGAATTTAGAACCTGTCCCTTGGACAAAAAAAAAAAAAAATCCTAACAAAATTGTCTTGACTCTCCTCTGAACGAAGAACATTTCTACAGAAAAATACACTTTTCAAAAATATAAATACATAAAAAGTATTTTCATTCTTTTTCTTTTTTTTTCCCCGCTTAAAAATTCTAATATTTCTGAGGCATTCAGGAAGTTATTTTTATGTAGAAATACATGAAAATTGCATGCTTTATTGTTTAAGTACTAATGCATCAAACACCGTTTTTAGGTGCGTTCGTAATTATATAAATATGTAGCACCTATAGTCGTCGTCTGGTCCGTCCGTCCACATACAACAGCGAAAAAACTCCCCAACCGAATGTTTTGAAATTTAATATATATAATCGTCGCAGAATTTTGTCGAGTCATTTCATATTTTATGAAAATCGAATCAAAAGTTAAAAAGAGATTAATAAAAGTTTATTTATTCTATTAAATCCTTTCATACGTAAATCTATATACTAAAAGTGCAAGTCATGTGACTGAGGAAAACAAATACGGGCTAACCACATCTTTTTCCATATGCCAAGCGGCCATTTTTATTCAAAATTATTTTTTCGGATAAAATTTCATAAAAGTTACATTTTTAGAAAGATCGTTCACAAAAATTGTTTGCTTGAGAAATGAGTTACATTAAAATGTGTATAGATTCTGAGATAACTTCAGTGAAAATTTGGTTTAACAGCCGAATATCTCAATCTATTAAAGTAAATAAACAAAAGATTCATTCACCGCAAGTCATAAAAATATTAAACCATGCAGGTAATCATTTGCACAGCAAGATCTCCATGGTGAATTTTACAGCGCTGTCTGGAGTCGAAAAAAAAATCGCATCTGTAAACATGGCATACGTAATAATAATAATAAAAAGGCATCCTCTCTTCAATCATAGCAGACGATATAATTTATTTCACTGAAATAATAATGATGATTTTGTTACATTGTAAAACTAGTTATAGCGCGAAACGAACGCACCTCATTTGTTACGCTCAACGTACAATTTCCAACTTGTTAATTTTCCTAATAATGAGGCGCCCATTTTGAACAGTATTCAATCGTTCTCTCAAAACGATATTTCAGTAATAGTCGAACACCGAAACTTTGAAAAAACTTTCTGTAAGATTCTTTGTATTTATAAGAAAATAAAAAACTCGGATTTTTTGGTATCTGAATAAAACATGCAAACTTTATACATTTACAAATATATCTGCAAATTACATGCATTTACGAAAAAAAAAATGAATTCGGCATGTGTCAGAAAATTTCCAGTTTGGATCTAAGATATAAAAGTTGCTAATGAAGACATGTAAACTCCCCCACCCCAACACACACACAAAAAAAAAATAATAATAATAATAAAAAGAGAGAGAGAGAGAGAGACATGATGTGCAGGAGATTTAACTTCATATATTACAGTATAATTTATGTGTTTTAATCACACACACACCGCCTTCTCCTTTAAAGTATAAAGTTTTAATATGAAATTTAATTATTTAGTCACAAATTAGTTATTACCAGTTTCATTTTTCTAAAATTTAATATAATTTTATTTCACCCGTTAATATCCCCTGTCCGCATTTTGCTGTGTTAGAAGAAAAAGAAAAAAAAGTCTTGTGGCTAGCAACAGTGACAAATTTATGTTCACAGATGTTGTACATCTATATATTTCGACCATTAGTGCATCTGCTGTAAATTCTCACGGCATATAAAAATTCTTACTTTCTTTTATTACTCACATGGCCTTTTACTTGTCATAGATGGTGTTGATATCGGCGCACATTTGTGATATTTTTAGCTCTCACCTTCCGCTTTTTACATAGTAACCTTTTAGGGTGGTTTCTTGCATAAAATCGCCGGGTTCCATAATGCAGTTTTAATCGGATTGACGTTAAAATTCATAATTGCCCTTTGACTTAATCCTATTCAATTTATACTAACATATAGATAAAACCACATGTGGCTGTTCGGACTCCTGTATCGCCAGAATATATATTTTTGCCTAAATTTTATTGCTATTGTTTCGCCAACGCTTCATACGAGCTGAGAAAATTGTAATAGTTTTCGATATATGCTCAGCTCCTGCTCTGCGTAGTAGCAACATGTAATTGTCTTCGTCTCCTTTCTAGTACCTGCGTTTGATTGTCAACATTGTATTGTGTACCCTGTAAAAAAACTGGATTACTAATAAACGGGACATGTATTTACAATCGAAGACTCCTTTGATCTTGAATAATAGTAATCACGGCTCCAGTTTACTTAAATTTTCTAAATAAAATAAAATCTCATCAAAATGTCATCCCTGGAAATCAACAACGCCATACATGAGTTACCTCTAAATGGAGAGCTGGATCTGCTTCTATCCAGAGTTGCCGGGACAGGAATAATAACCTTATATATACTTAAAATCAGTGTTTAATTTGAATATTTTCCTCAAACACCAATTTATTCATCAGGGGCGAGGGTGTGAAACTACGTTGTTACGGGTGAGAGTGAGAGGAATTTACAATTCTAGACCATTAATAAGCATAAAATCACAAATCACGTGAAAGTGGGAAACGGCATTTTGAAGCTCTGGAGAAAAATGTCTGACCACCCTCTGAATACAACACTGCCTAAAATAACTTTCCCTTTTCCCAGGATTACATTAAATAGATATTTCTTCTCGCTAAACTACCAATTTCTTTCAAACAAATCTCACCTCGTTTCAAGACGAATAACAATAAAGAAGGCTCCCGACAGCAAGGTCACTTTCATTGTCTTAGTAACGGTTTCTGGCGATAAAAAGAGTTACTTAGGAAACTAACACTTAACTTTTTCCCCTTTTTTTTCGTTGCTGCGTTTCAGCAAAAAAAGTAGATAGCCTTATGTCTTTAATAATTATTTAAAAGAAATTATTCAATGTTTTCTGAAAATAATAATAATAATAATAATAATAATCGATTCCTGAAAGGCTGTTTCATTCAGGGGTATAAAACATAAGATTGGATGGATAAGGTGTCAAATAGATATTGGGTCAAATAGATAGCTAAAACAAAAAAATAAATAAAACGAAAAATTCGAAAATCGCTGTACAAATTCCCTATAAACTTAATTAAAAAATAGGCAAAGTTTACTATATTGGGCAAAAAGATTGAATTTGGATGGTTTTTATGAGTGACTGAATATTGCCGGCGAAATTGGAAGATTTGTGATATATGCGAATCGGACTGTTCAATTTAAAATAACAAAAAATCCGAAATCTGAGCTTCAGGTGAAGACCTATCGCCGTTTATCAGGAACCAAATTTGCAGATTTTTGCATGCGACAGATTGTCTTAGCCATCGCTTGTAATCAAACAAATAAACAGACACGCACACGGTGAGAAAAATTAATTTATTTTATTAATAAAGAATATTATTATTAATATAGATTATTATTTAAAATTATATTCGTAATATAGGATATTAATATAGAATATTATTTTAAAAAAAACTTATTTTAACCTGTTTTGTTTATGAAAATGTGTGATTTTATAAACTTAAATTGCTATAACGATCGGCGTTAAATTCAAATATATATTCCTCTGGAGTGGTAGGTGGGAAGGATACGTCGACATATCTAGAGAAACTTCGAAATTCCAGAGGAGGTTGAATTTTCCTTTCCAGGCCACGCAGAACATCTGGAATTTGTAATTTATTATTTATACAGCGTATAGTATGCTATATATATATACGAAAGCCATATTTATGTATACCCTATAGAGTTCGTTATTTTATTTTTAAAGTTTCTCATCGTATGAGCCATCATAAATTAAAACTTTATCAGTTGCAAAAGAATACAAATCTTAAAAATATACCATTCAAATATTATTTGATAGAAGTTTGTCTATTTATAAAATTACCATGTTTGACTGTTTTACAAGTAAAATTTAGTCAAAGGAAATAAATGAATGCACTACATCATCAACAACAACAGCGTCAATAATAATAATAATAATAATAAAAACATTAATCATCTGAGCTGCTGAAAGGAGTTTTTTTAATTAAATGAACAAGCCTGTTATACGAAAAGGACAGAATTTTTATTTAGTACTTTTTTCCTAATCTCCAAAAATATGAAGCTTTAATAATTAAAATAACTAGTAAATCTACAGATCAGGAGCCTCAACGTCAGCTCTGAAAGTCAATGTTTTTTTTTATCTCACTTTTCATAATATTTAACGTCTTACAATCCGCAAATTAATTTTTTTAAATTACTACATACATATTTATACGCTTTTAAAATAATTTGAAGGTTTCAGAAATTAGAAACGTTTAATTAAACACGGTTTATGCAATAATATTCTGACATCCTTATGAACTTCTTATTCTATGTTTTAGATTAAAAAAATACATTTCTTCAAGGGGGCCAAGCCCCCCTGAACCCCCCCCCCCCCTAATCTTAACAAATTTATATTCGTGATTTACTATTGATTGTGTGAATGATTCTAGTATATCTTGGATTTCGTTCTACACAGTGGTTTTATTAGAATAAGCAAAAATTTCGAAAATAATTTCATGTTATCCTAATGCCTAAATAGCAGTATTTACTTACCTGCCAACCACGAAACACTCGCATCTGATAAATAGGTTGAATAATATCTCGTGTACAAAAGCAACTCATGGAAATGTAAACTGAATCTTTTCACTTATATCTATTTCAGAAATCTAGTGATATTGCAACTTTTGTTTCGGAAAACAGTTTTGATGGTCATTCTATAATATTTCTTTTACCTAAGTACATCCTGATCTAACTCGATGGCAATAGCATACTAAAATCTCCCCAAAATAGGCTTATTTAGAAACTTTTAAACTTATTGGGTAATCATTCATAATCGTGCCCACTGCCAATTCACTAAATAGCAACCGTGGTTTGGCGCTATAAAGTATTTTTTGTGATAACTTTGTATGATCTCAGTTTCCAGTAATAGTGCTATTTCAGGCTGTATGGATGCGTTTTACTAAGCTAATTTCTTTAGATTAACCATCTCGTTGTTCGAGATATTATATCCTATTTCAAAAGTAATACTAATTTTGAACCACGAAAAATCCATATCTCTTCTAGAAAATGAATATCTTATGTAGAAATGTTTCGGTTATCATTCTATAGTAGTTAAAAGGTAACTTGTTTCAAAATAAATTCTCATTTATTTCAATAAAATATTAAAATCACTCAAAACTATTTTATTTTGCGAATAAAATATTGTAGCAAAATAGCTTGAGTTATTTGAGTTTTATTATTTTGATATTCTTTAAAATGTAGTTGCTAGGTTACGATTAAATTAAAGAGGAAAATAAAAATAAATACATTTTAAAATTTGCAAGAAATGATAAAATAAAATGTATTACATTATTAGAACAGATGTATAAAATTGCACCAAACATTATACACCTAATTTAAAAAATCTCACGAATGTATTAACAAATTTTCAAATTAATTTGAATAATTTAAGACCTGACTTGATAAAGTTTAGCCTTCATAACTTACACATTAAATACATTAATCAAATGCGCCATTTTATTTCAATGAATGAAATTTTTCAAAATCGTCTGAATTCCCATAGGAAAGCATTATGACCTAAAAAGAAATGTTTTATATTTTCCGAACGAATGAACCAAACGTAACTAAAAACTATACAGCTAATTCTGGGTACCTCACCAACATACCTACAAAAAAGCAAACTAATCGGATTATTTTTGCGGCAGTTATCGAGGAACAGACAGACAGACAGACAGACAGACATACAGACAAACAGACAGACAGACAGACAGAAACCAAAAACTTTTCGGGTCTCCACAGTAAGCCTCAACTGACGTTTCGGCAACTAATACAGGAGATTATGCACTATTAAACTATTATTGTAATACTCAATAAATGTTTAAAGTTTTAAGAACTCTTTTATTTCAAAACTTTCTCTTTTATTTCTTTTCAGTTTTCTATAATTGCCGAAACGTCAGTTGAGGCTTACTGTGGAGACCCGAAAAGTTTTTGGTTTCTGTCTGTCTGTCTGTCTGTCTGTTCCGCGATAACTGCCGCAAAAATGATCCGATTAGTTTGATTTTTGGTAGGTATGTTGGTGAGATACCCGGAATTAGCTGTATAGTTTTTAGTTACGTTTGGTTCATTCGTTCGGAAAATATAGAACATTTCTTTTTTGATCATAATGCTTTCCTATGGGAATTCAGACGATTTTGAAAATTTTCATCCATTGAAATAAAATGGCGCATTTGATTAATGTATTTAATGTGTAAGTTATGAAGGCTAAACTTTATCAAGTCAGATCTTAAATTATTCAAATTAATTTGAAAATTTGTTAATACATTCGTCAGATTTTTTAAATTAGGTGTACAATGTTTGGTGCAATTTTATACATCTGTTCTAATAATATAATACATTTTATTTTATCATTTTTTGCAAATTTTAAAATGTATTCATTTTTATTTTCCTCTTTAATTTAATCGTAACCTAGCAACTACATTTTAAAGGATATCAAAATAATAAAATTCAAATAACTCAAGCTATTTTGCTACAATATTTTATTCGCAAAATAAAATAGTTTTGAGTGATTTTAATATTTTATTGAAATAAATGAGAATTTATTTTGAAACAAGTTACCTTTTAACTACTATAGAATGATAACCGAAACATTTCTACATAAGATATTCATTTTCTGGAAGAGATATGGATTTTTCGTGGTTCAAAATTAGTATTACTTTTAAAATAGGATATAATATCTGGAACAACGAGATGATTAATCTAAAGAAATTAGCTTAGTAAAACGCATCCATACAGCCTGAAATAGCACTATTACTGGAAACTGAGATCAAACAAAGTTATCACAAAAAATACTTTATAGCGCCAAACCACGGTTGCTATTTAGTGAATTGGCAGTGGGCACGATTATGAATGATTACCCAATAAGTTTAAAAGTTTCTAAATAAGACTATTTTGGGGAGATTTTAGTATGCTATTGCCATCGAGTTAGATCAGGATGTACTTAGGTAAAAGAAATATTATAGAATGACCATCAAAACTGTTTTCCGAAACAAAAGTTGCAATAGCACTAGATTTCTGAAATAGATATAAGTGAAAAGATTCAGTTTACATTTCCTTGAGTTGCTTTTGTACACGAGATATTATTCAACCAGAATTATTATTTAACCAGAATTTATTTGCTATCAGATGCGAGTGTTTCGTGGTTGGCAGGTAAGTAAATACTGCTATTTAGGCATTAGATAACATGAAATTATTTTCGAAATTTTTGCTTATTCTAATAAAACCACTGTGTAGAACGAAATCCAAGATATACTAGAATCATTCACACAATCAATAGTAAATCACGAATATAAATTTGTTAAGATTAGGGGGGGGGGTCAGGGGGGCTCTGCCCCCCTGAAGAAATGTATTTTTTTAATATAAAAAAGAGAAAAAGAAGTTCATAAGAATGTCAGAATATTATTGCATAAACCGTGTTTAATTAAACGTTTCTAAATTCTTAAACCTTCAAATTATTTTAAAAGCGTATAAATATGTATGTAGAAATTTAAAAAAATTAATTTGCGGATTGTAAGATGTTAAATATTATGAAAAGTGAAATAAAAAAACACATTGACTTTCAGAGCTGACGTTGAGGCTCCTGTTCTGTAGATTTACTATTTTATTGCCGAAACGTCAGTTGAGGTTCACTGTGGAGGCGCGAAAAGTTTTTGGTTTCCGTCTGTTTTTTTGTCTGTCTGTCTGTTCCGCGATAACTGCCGTAAAACTCGTTCTATTACGTTGATTTTTGGTGGGTATGTTCACGAGGTACCCGGAATGAGCTGTATAGTTTTTAGTTACATTTGGTTCATTCGTTTGAAAAAGATAGAACATTTCTTTTTAGGTCATAATGCTTTCCTATGGGAATCCAGACGATTTCCAAATTTCATTTTTAACTGAAATGAAAATTGCATATTTGAATAATGGATTTAAACGTAAAATTACTAACGCTAAATTTTAGATATGGAGGTTTTAAATATATCCAATAGCTTTGAAAATTTGTTGATACATTCATTAGAATTTAGAAATTAATTGTTTAAATTATTGGAAAATTTTTTGCATCTTTTAGGAAAATATAAAACATTTTATTTTCATTTTTTTTTTACAAATTTTAAAATGTATTTCTTTTTACTTTGCAATTTAATTTATTAGTTGCTTAGCAACCATATTTCAAAGAAAATCAAAATAATAAAATTCAAGTAACTCGGACTATTTTGTTGCAATATTTCATTATCAAAATGAATTATTTTTGTATTCTATTGACATAAATGAAGAATTTATTTTAATACAAGTTTATTTTTTTACCTTAATAGTTTCATGGATAAGATGTTCATAAGAATTTCAGAATATCATTGCATAAACCGTGTTTGATTTCACGCTTTCTAATTTCTGAAACCTCCAAAGTATTTTATATGCCTTATGTATGTAACATAAAAAAATGAAATTGCGGATTGTAAGATGCTAAATAACATGAAAGTGAGAATTAAAACAATGATTTTTAGAGCTTACGTTGAGGATCCTGATCTGCAGATTTACTAGTATATAAATAATTTGAGGTGAAACGTACTCATTACTTAGTAACGTTGTTTAAATTTGATTAATTGTAAAATTATTTAGTAAGGTTTATTGATTTTCAGACCCACATAAATAAAGATCTAAAAGATGACTTTAAATATTTTAAATCCAAGATAAAGCATGACTGTAATTTATTCATCATTCATTCAATCGTCATAATACTCTCGTATTATGATGTCTTCCCAATACATTATATTTATCATTGAAAGACGTTGTACAAATTAACGATAATTCAAGGACAGACATATTAATCTAGTACTCAGTTTAACTAACTCTACTTTCTAAACTAAGAAGATTATAATTTGCATTCGGTACTTTCTATTCAAAGTTCACCGTTTCATATTTTCTTAATTTTCTTATCGCATGTCGTAATAAATTTAATTTTTTGGTTTATATATATATATATATATATATATATATATATATATATATATATATATATATATATATATATATATATATATATATATATATATATATATATATATATATATAACATAATAAAACTATTAGAATATTCTCAAATGTATTTGTCTGTTTATAAAATTACAAAGTATTTAAAGATCGGTTGATTACCACAAAACGCAATTTTTTTTTACTAGTAACTAATATAATCAAGTAAAAGAATTAAAAGAACGATTAAGAACGAAAAAAAATTCATACTCTCAGCTGTTCAAATAGCTTTTTTTTCATATCAATGAGCAAATCTGTAATTTAATGTGAACAAACACTTTTAACTCAGCAATTTATTTAATCTCTAAAACTATTAAATTAAACCTATTAAATTAATAATATAAGAGATTATGACCCATTAAGCTTATATAGATTACAGCTTAAAGATTAATATTTTAAAATAAATGATTAATATTTTTTCTTTTTTTTTTTCTTTCAACTAAAGCTTTGAATAAGTAATCACTTATAAGTAAATTAAAGTAACACATATCCATTAGCTAGCAAGTTTATTAAAATTTAATTATTTGTAAAATATTTTAACAAGGTTTATTGATTTTAAGATACACATAAATGAAGACCCAAAAGATGAATTTAAATATAGTAAATCCAAGATAAAACATGAATGTACTTTAAATCAACTTGTATTATGATACAAGTCTGCTCAATGAATAATACTCTATGAAAGACCCTGTACAAATTACCGATCATTCAAGGACAATATATTCATCTAGTACTCAGTGTAAATAGCCATACTTACTAAACTAAGCAGAGAATAATTTGCCTTCCATAATATCTATTCAAAATTAATCGTTTTATTATATTTTTAATTTTCTTATCGTATGCTATCATAAATTTAATTTTGTGGGTTATAAAATAAAATCCTAATAAAACTATTAAAATATTCTAAAAACAGTTTGTCTGTCTATAAAATTACCGAGTATTTAATGATCGTTTGATTACCAAAAAACGTATTTTTTTTCTTTTTATTTACTAGTAGCAAATATAATCAAGTAAAGGAATTAAGTGAACGAATAAGGGAAAAAATTATAATCGCAGCTGCTAAAATAACTTTTTTTTTTCAGATCAATGAACAGATTTGTGATGTAATGTGGACAAACAATTTTAATGCATCAATTTATTTAATCCCTCAAACTATGAAATTAAAATAATTAAATTATGAAAAAGAGTATGCCCCATTAAGCTGATATAGTAATACAAAATTAAATATTAATATTTTAAAATTATGAATTAATATTTTATCTTTGTCTTTTTGTTTTCAACTAAAGCTTTGAATAATTCACCTATATGTATATTAAGGTAACATTAGTTAGTAAGTTTGTTTAAATTTAAATATTTATAAAATTATTTAGCAAGGATTACTGATTTTCAGATACACATAAATTAGGCCGTAAATGATTAATTTAAATATAGTAAATCCAAGATGAAACATTAATGTAATTCAAATCCACTTTACTAATTAGAATGTCTGTCCAATGCAGACTCTTCTATGAAAGATCTTGTACAAATTACCAATAATTCAAGGACAGGCCGTACTCTAGTACTTGGTGTAACTAACCATACTTTATAAACTAATCAGAAAATAATTTGAATCCCGTATTTTCTATTAAAATTTTATCGTTTTATATTTTTTTAATTTCCTTATTGTATGTCATATTAATTTTTTTTTTTATGGGTTATAAAAAAAATCCTAATAAAAATATTAAAAAATTCTCAAAAGAATTTATCTGTTTATAAAATTAACAAGTATTTAATAATCGTTTGATTATCACAAAACGTGATTTTTTTCTGTTGCTGTTTTTGATTTACTAGTAATAAATATAATCAAGTAAAGGAATTAAATGAACGAATAAGGAAAGAAAATCTTAATCTCAGCTGCTAAAAGAACTTACTTTTTTTCAGATCAATAAACAGATTTATAATATAATGTAGACAAATATTTTTAACCCAGAAATTTATTTTATTCCTAAAACTGTGAAATTAAAATAATTAAATTACTAAAAATGAGTATGCCCCATGAAGCTAATATAGTAATACATAATTAAAAATTAATATTTTAAAATTAAGGAATAATATTTTATCTTTGTCTGTTTTTACAACTAAAGCTTTGAATGATTCACTTATAAGCAAATTAAGGTAACATGTCCATTAGTTAGTAACTTTGTTAAAGTTTGATTATTTGTAAAATTATTTAGCAAGGTTTACTGATTTTCAGATACACATAAATGAAACCGTAAAAGATTAATTAAAATATAGTAAATCCAAGATAAAACATGAATGTAATTCAAATCGACTCGTATTATGATGTCTGCTCAATGAATAATCATCTATGAAAGACCTTGTACAAATTACCGATAATTCAAGGATAACATATTCATCTAGTACTCAGTGTATATAGCCATACTTACTAAACTAAGCAGAGAATAATTTGCATTCCGAATTTTCTATTCAAAATCCATCGTTTTGTATATTTTTAATTTCCTTATCGTATGCCATCATAAATTTAATTTTGTGGGGTGTAAAATAAAATCCTGATAAAACTATTAAAATATTCTCAATATATATTCTCAATATATATATATCTCAATATAGCTTATTTATAAAATTACCAAGTATTTAATGGTAGTTTGATTACCAAAAACGTGTTTTTTCTTTTCCTTTCTTTTTTTGCTTTTTTTCCTTTCTTTTTTTCTTTGTTTTCTTTTTCCTTTTTTTCTTTGTTTTCTTATTTATTTTTTCTTTCTTTTCTTATTTCTTTTTTTCTTTTCTTCTTTTTCTTTCTTTCTTTTCCTTTTTTCTTTCTTTCTTTTTTTTTTTTTTTTTTACTGCTAGCAATTATAATGAAGTAAAGGAATTTAATGAACGAGTAAGAACGAAAAAAATCATAATCTCAGCTGCTAAAATAACTTTTTTTTTTCTTTTTTTCAGATCAATGAACAGATTTATGATATAATATGGACAAATATTTTAAACCCAGAAATTTATTTCATCTCTAAAACTATAAAATTAAAATAATTAAATTATTAAAAATGAGTATGCCCATTAAGCTAATATAGTAATACATAATTAAAAATTAATATTTCAAAATTAAGGAATAATATTTTATCTTAGTCTTTTTTTTTTTTTTTTTTTTTTTTTTTTTTTTTTTTTTTTTTTTTTTACAACTAAAGCTTTGAATATTTCACTTATAAGCAAATCAAGGTAACATGTCCATTAGCTAGTAACTTTGTTAAAAATTGATTATTCGTAAAATTATTTAGCAAGGTTTACTGATTTTCAGATACACATAAATGAAACCGTAAAAGATTAATTTAAATATAGGAAAATTAATAATACATGAATAAAACATGAATGTAATTCAAATCCACTCGTATTATGATGTCTGCCCTTGCATATTTCTCTATGAAAGACCTTGTACAAATTACCGATAATTCAAGGACAACATATTCATCTAGTGTGTCAGACTATATACCCATACTTATTAAACTAAGCAGAGAATAATTTGCATTGCGTATTTTCTATTCAAGATTCATAGTTTTATATGTTTTTAATTTCCTTATCGTATGCCATCAAAATTTTAATTTTGTGGGTTATAAAATAAAATTCTAATAAAACTATTAAAATAAAGAGTTTGTCTGTCTATAAAATTACCAAGTATTTAATGATCGTTTGATTACCAAAAACGTGTTTTTCTTTCTTTTCTTTTTTTCTTTCTTTTCCTTTTCTTTCTTTTTTCTTTCTTTTATTTTCCTTTCTTTTTTTCTTTTTTTTTATTAGTAGCAAATATAATGAAGTAAAGGAATTTAATGAACGAGTAAGAACGAAAAAATCATAATCTCAGCTGCTAATATATACATATATATATTTTTTTCTTTTTTTTTTTTTCAGATCAATGAAGATATTTATGATATAATATGGACAAATATTTTAAACCCAGAAATTTATTTAATCTCTAAAACTATAAAATTAAAATAATTAAATTATTAAAAATGAGTATACCCGATTAAGCTAATATAGTAATACATAATTAAAAATTAATATTTCAAAATTAAGGAATAGTATTATTATTTTTTTTTACAACTAAAGCTTTGAATAATTCATTTATAAGCAAATCAAGGTATTAGCTACTAACTTTGTTAAAATTTGATTATTTGTAAAATTATTTAGCAAGGCTTACTGATTTTTCAGATACACATAAATGAAACCGTAAAAGATTAATTTAAATATAGTAAATCCAAGATAAAACATGAATGTAATTCAAATCCACTCGTATTATGATGTCTGCCCAATGCATATTCCTCTATGAAAGACCTTGTACAAATTACCGATAAGGCATGGACAGACATACTCCTCAAGTACAATTCATTTTCCGTTCTCAAGCATCCTCAACATAAAGGCATTCTTCAACCCTCTCACGTATTACTAGAGACGATGGTTATCTAATAAATTCTAAACGCGCAAGTCTCTTTATTCATTGTCCTCGCTGAGCCCCTCGCTTCATTGTATGATACTGGACTAGGGTCGATTTGAAATGAACCCCAGTAATTGTAGCAACGATGATGAATTTTGAAGATATATTATTTGAGAAAGAGTAGCATGCATTTGCAAATGCTTAAAGAATTATGACGTTATTCTATTCATGGTTTATCGCCTAATTCGTTTTATATTTTTAGTTTGCCGAAAATTTTGCAAGGAAAAGCCGAACAGTTTAAATAAATACGTATAGGTTCGAATATGAACTGAAAAAAATACATTTTTTTTTTAAATTCTAGAAAAGTATAATATATAAGAAAAAATTAAATGCATTCTTTATCTTCAGGAAAAGTTTTCTCAAAAACCAATATATTTTTCAGATTTAAAGAAGCATTTATAAAAAAAAAGTTTCCTCTGCCACAGAATTTCGGAAACGTTTCAGAATAGTTTTTATGGTGTATTAATCAATCATCTCTAACTGGAGTATCGGTTTTTATGATGCTACCAATTGTCAAGTAAACACTTTAAGCTGCGTAAACAAATTTAAACATGCAAGCGTAACAAAATAGTATTAATTTTCCTGTTAATGTATGCATTTATACTGTTAATTTATCATGTTTGACTATAAAACATGTGAACATGGAAATATTTACTTGAGAATTGATACCATCCGAATAACCCATATTCTGTGTTTGAGAAAACCGATTAAAATACTATTAAAACTACTCGGAAACGTTTCCGAAAATTAGTGGCTAAAGAAACTTTGAGTTAAAAGAAACTTTGATTTTATAAATGCTTCTTTAATTCTCCAAAATATATAGATATCTGAGGCTTCTGAAGATAAATAATGCTTTTCGAAATCGTGGTGAACTCGGAAGAAGTTATCCTATCCCAATAATATTATAAATGCGATTGTGTGTGACTGTTTGGCTGAAGTAAACGTTAAAACGGAGGATGGTCCTGTTTCTTTGCCTATAGATGAATTATAACCCAGAAATGAACATAGTGTAGGTGTTAGTTATTATTTTCAAATATTTTTCTTAATAATTCAAAATTTCATTATTTTCATAGAGAATCAATGAGTATTTTTCTGTAAGATTTAATTAACCATTTTATGTTGCTAAGCATTATCGTTGCCAATAAATACGAAACTTGGATTAATAATTTTTCCAAAACAAACATATGAAAAATATCCATGTGAAAAATAAAAATGAAATATAAAATTTTAAGAATTACAAATAACATTAAATGACGTCATATTAGAAATAAAGCATACTTTTTCAAGTATTTAATAATAATACAAGCTGCATGAATTGAGCTGCATGAATTTTCTTTAATATATATTTTTTCTAAAATGAGTATTTTATATATTGTTAAAATTATGTTAATTAAAAAGTTTATGTTATTTGTACTTTAAATATATGAGATGACTTTTGTAATTTTTATAAAAAGTGTCATTTGAATTTTCTATTTTTTAAAACGTGTTAAAAAAAAGCGAAATTTAGCTTTTTGGTTGATTTTGGAAAAAATATATATTTTTAAAATAACTTTATAATAAAATTTATATTTTTTAGTTAAAATATGCTTATAATTATCTATTATATAAAACAACATCAATCTGGTCTTAATAAGTATAATAGATCAATCACAATTGCCGAATGAATAAGTTGTTCAAAAAATGGGAGCAATGGAGCATTCGTTAGGTTTCACAGCGATTCGGAATATCCCAAATTAGAACCTCCCAATACAGTGTTTTTTTATGCATGCTGCAGCATTCTTTATAAAAGTTATTTGAAATGTTGTTTTTCTTCCCTAGCAAATTTTTCTTGAAAGTGTTCTGGTGTGTAGTTTAGGGTATACTCAGGTATACGATGTATAACTTCTGGAATCTTTAAGGTGCTCCATATACTCTCCGATTCTCAAATAAAGCTATAGCGTATACTCTAGTCATGGTCGTTCATGACACTAGAGTATACTTTCCGCCTATAGCGTATACCATTTGGTTTTTTAACTACAACACTGGAAGTGTTCCTCGTAAAATATTATACTTACTATGTTAGATATATAGTGGCGGACAAAAAAACTGCATCACCTGCGAAAAAGTGGAAAACGCTGCAAATAATGTTTTTCCAGTACAGCTATTAGGGAAGGATGATATTTTTACGATAAAATACAGTTGTAGGCTTAATCTCAGTTAAATTTTATTCGGATTTATAAATTATTTACGCATAATTATTTGGAGAAATGGAAAAAAGTGTAAAACGCAATATTTAAAAAAATCTTTGAACAAAGTAATAGCTGCACAAATTCTATAGGCGATAGCATGCAAACCGTATTCCACAAGGCGTCTTTGGATAGTTCGTGCGCTTAAATTAACACCACAGACTTTCTCAAATTCGACTCTTAACTCAGGAGCACTTGCATGAGGATTACTTAGAGACATCCGTTTCAGATATCGATCATAAGAATTTGTGGTCACCCTCTTTCGGCCCGATCCAGCCATTCTCTCAACATTACCAGTTTCACGTTCTAATTTAATCGTCTTCCAAACTGTCGATTGATTGCAACCAGTTTTTTAGCGATCACACGTGTCTAATATCCTTCTTTAACTAAAGCAAGTATCACACATTTTTTTCAATTGAACACACGAAGCCATCATTTGTCCACTTGAAGAACAAGACAAATGACCGTTTTTCCCCTTTGCCGCACTATTTTTAAAAATTTGATGACGCAATACTTCGTAAGGGGTATATTATCCCAATAGGAATGTAGAACGATATCTTATATTGCTTTGCAGCAACTAAGATTAAGTTATTTGAACGAAATAACTCATTTCATTACAAATTGTTAATTTTTCTAGGTGATGCAGTTTTTTTATCTGCCACTGTATCTCTAGATCCAAAACAGTATATTAATTTTATTTATTTTTTTTATTTTTTTGCTGCATATATTTCGATTTTTAGGAAAGGATGTGTGTGAAATTTTTAACTGTAGCTCAAGCTTTGGTTTATTTCGAACAATTAGATTAGGATGATTTTTCAGATCTTAAAGAGATCATTTGACGGGGTCGGGGCAAAAGAGTGCCAAGCCACATTTTTGAACTTCTGAGATATTTCAGTTTGAAAATTTGATCAAATACTCAAATCAAGATATATAACCTAAAGTTTTTTCGCCAATGTCTTAGTAACATCTGAAATATTCTGAGTAACAATATGGCATTACTTTAATGATATTACTATTACGTTTTTTGTAAATTAGCTATCTTCTTTGGGGGCATAAACTTCTGGGGCAAAAACGAAACCTGTCACATATGCTGAAACCAAGTGAGATTAGAAACAAATTATATGTAGGATATTATAATTTACAATATTAAGCAACAGATTACAGTGTTAGATTTATTTCACCAAAAATGTGGCATGGCACATTCTGGCCCCGACCTCCTCATTTCGTTGGCACCTGATCCCAGTGTAGTAATAGATTAGGAAGATGTAATAGAAAATAATTTATATGACGATTTACCTTATGATATATCTGGTGAAGAAGAACTTTCTGTAAATTCTAAATAAACAGACAATCAAGAAATATGTGATTTAATGTTTAAGAAAAGACAACGAATTAAAAGCAGACTTGATATTTTAGACGAAAGTTTAGACGAATATTGAATCGGAATGTAGAATGAACTAAACAAAATGCAAACAGAAAAATAAGTTGTAAAAAAATAAATTTCAGAAAAAAATGTAACGTAATGCTGCAAAAACGTTCAATCATTTTCATGTAAAATAGTAGGACAAAAATTATGTAATGATGAAAAATAAACAGATGGATAATGAAAATGCTTATGGAACTGATAATTTTATTTTTTATTTTTATTATAAATGTAGATGTTGGACGAATCTATACCAATTCTTTGTAAAATATCAATTTCAGGATGATGTAATGTTCAGTATGACCCTTTTGTAGCAAAATAAATTAGAAATAACTACCATAAATTTACTTAAACATTAGTAAAATTTTTTAAAAATTTACCCCCATTAGGCGCATTTGCTCCCATTTTGGAAACATACTGTTTCTCCTAAATATTCGAAATATTTTTAGAAAAAATTTTTGAAGTACTTTAAAGACTTCCTATTCATAAAGAAAAGACAACTGTTCCATAAAAAAATAGGTTAATATATATAGCGGCGCCTACTGGGTTAACTTTGTAAAGACATGCAGGAATCGAAGTGAATTGAGACCTTTTTTAGAGGTAAACAGTTTAAGGAAACAGCTGTTGAAGCGTCTGATTTTTTTAGACAGTTTCTGCCCGTTTAAACTGGATTAGTTCTTGTTTTCCTTCCATATGGTTTTCTGGTATCGACAGGAAAATTTAAGGAACGTTGCATGCGTAAAAACTGTTTTAACCCTGCATTTGCGTGTCGCAAGCCACGCAGTCTGTATCCTGGATTAGTATGTTTATTAATTATGTAATTTATTTCGTTATTTCTGTTGATTTTGGTTAAGTTCATTCAGTTAGTTATTTTCTCTTAAATATTTTATTCTGTTCTGGTTTATATATTTATATTTTTCACTTTGTGGTTTAAATTATGTGGTACATTTTTAGTTTAATTTGGATTTTTTAAACTATATATGTATATATATACTTTATATAATAATAAACGAAGTTAAAATTCTGCGGAAAAGTTATGTCCATGGTCTGGCGGTAAGGGCTAGTCATAAATATTTTTGACAACTTGAATGTAACGAAGTTAACTTGGGATAACAAAGTAAGTGGTTAAAACTACACTTGCTTTGGAAATTTTCTGTATATTTTTTGTCATAATATACTTTAATTTAATTTTATTAGTACAATCAGGGTGTCCCAAAACGTTTGAAACGCGCTTTGATTTCTTATAAGGGGAAGATAAGTAGGCAATGTGAATTAAAGAAATTTTGAAAATGAAGTAGGAAATAAAACGACGTTAATAAAATAATCCTTTAATTAATTTTAAATATTTTTTTACATTTTGATATGAGCCCTCTATACAAAATTGGTTGAATTAGAATATTTTTCTTTTTCCTCCAACAAAATATTTACAAAAAGCTGCTTATCAGTATCTTTGAAATTAACCGAATTATGAAAAATAAAAATAAAATTTGACTTATATACTACTTTATCGTGCCATTTAAAAGCTGTTTCATCAGTAAAATTATCAACTATTTAAAACTTGGGGATAGAATTTTTTTAGATCAAAAGTATGTTAAAAAGTGTGAAAAAATAGTATCAGAAATACATCTAAATTAAGCATTACAAATGACAGAGAAATTCTATAAGGAGGCAAGTGTAGTCTTAAATTCTAGAATCATAATTTAAAAAAGTGCTTCACAAAGCATTTTCAAAATGCTTTCTCTCATTTCCAATGTATTATTGAGCTCTTCTAATAATGTTTCTGAAAAAAATTAAAATTTTATACCACTAACATTGTTTCAAACATCCATTATATTTAGTTTATGGTCGGTTGCAAATATATTATCGTCCATGTTTCTTTTTTATAAGAAAAATTTGCACTTACATTTTTAATTTGCTATACTGTCCCCATTCAGATTAATCAATTTTTAATTTAACAGAACTCTTACAAATTTAAAAATACATATATGGAGTTTTTTGTAATGATTTTGTTGTAGTAAATGGAAGAATTTTCTAATTAACCATTTTTGTCCAGAACAGTCGTATAAAAATTTAAAAAGTACAAATTTTTGAAAATTAATGTACAGACTATTAATATAATCTTAGTTCTTACGTTGTTTTGAATACTTTTGCATTTGACATCGTCTACTCATTTCCAACTGGTAACCCTGTATAACAATAAATTTAAAAATATTAATGCCTAAACTTCAATAATTCCTCATAATTAATCGATGTTTTTATATTTATGAAAAATGTTTAATATTAGACTGTGGGAACACATTAAGATGTCATTATAATATGAAATTATATATTTCACACTTTTGACTGATGATTATTTTAATTTTATTTATTTATTTATTTTTAGGGAAAGAACCAACTCTATCTAAGAATTTTAGCCATATTTTATGGTTACGTAGTTTCTGAACAAAAATGTTGGGGAAAAAATATTTGAGAAGATGTACAGTGGATTTGCAAAAGCGTAGGGAATTATGACGTAGTTATATTCATGGTTTATCTCCTAATTAATTTTATATTTTTAGTTTGCCGAAACCTTTCAAAGGATAAAACAGAATAACTTAAAAAATTGCATTTACAAATCATGGTTTCCAGTTTTGCCACATTTTTTCATTCAGAAATTCCAAATAGTAATTTTTTCTTTTTTAACTGGCACACATTTCGCGATTAAATGCAATTAAAAAAAATCTTACGGAAATTCCAGTTTGAATTTGGAATTTCTGAATGGAAAAAAAAATAGTGCCACTTTGGCTTTTTTTTTTTTTATCGTGTTTGAAATTCTTGTAATATGAATCATTATTATTACTTTTTTATTTCAGTATAAATTCATACACACAAAAGTCCTTCTTCATGTTTTTTACATACAATAAAAATATGGTAATTTGCGAAAAAACAAATATTAAATGTAGTAGGGATATGTTTAGAAAAACAAAATATCATTATACATCAAATTGTTCTCTATTTGTATCTACCAACAATATTCTCTCAAGGAAAAGAAAGTTTACTAACGTTTTACGTTTATTATTTCGTATTATTTCTTCATATCGAATATTTTAGACATTAGCGCTACAAAAAGTTTACTGCATTCTTAATATTACTTATTTCGCGTCCTTAACTATTATGATGAAGTATTGTTGCCAGCTTCATCCACTTCCTCGACATTAAGTCCTTCCATTTCAAGTGTGGAGCTCCCCTCAAGGAGCTCCACTCCTGCCCAGCAAAAAATAATAAAACAATGGGCATAAGAAAATCTTTCTAAAATGCATCTAAAGACGATGGAAATATTTCTGGATAAATTATGTGGAAGGTTGTTGAAATTCTTTTACTCCCCTGTGAGAAACACATAAAGTTTAAGGGTTTTTAGCAGTGTAACTATTTTTATCTTATTTCCAGTGAAATCGCTTTTTTTTTTCTTGTGACTTGTTAAAAGGATTCCAACAAAGGATATTATACAGGGCGTTCCCAAAAAATTGAACTCCACTTTTATTCCTTAAATATTGATCATAGACATATATTATAAATTACAAAGTTACGTAAAAAAGGTGCAGAATTTTATGAAATCCATTAAAAATTTCAGAAGATTAAATTTGAAGAAATAGTACAAAATTAAAAATTTTATACGGTCCCAACACAATAAAAAATCCCAATGAGCAAAATGTGCCCCATACCTTAATACGGTAATGTATAAACTTTCAGCATTTTATCATAGGAAGTCGCAGAAATGTGAAAATACATAAATGCTGACTTAAACCACTTTTCGATGTCTGGATATGAGTTCGCAACGGGAAAAAATCATGTCGGATGATCGTGTGTCAGGGGTCGTATACAAATTACGAAAAAAAACAATGATTGAATAATTAAATCTGCTATTTTATTAGCACAAAAGTACCTAGATTGTGTAGAAATAATAACGCAAAGATTACAAAGTTTGCGACCATGTGACGCACCGCTCAGACGCAGATATTTGCATATGCAAACATTTCTGAGCTGTTTTAATGTTTATTGACTGTGCCATTTCCAAGTTTTATTCTGTCATGTAATTCATCATGAAAAATTTTAAGGTATTTTTCAGGAAGCATAGTTTTGTAAATTTGTAAATAATACTTAAACATAAGAGCTATATTTTATTTGCTTATAATGTAATTCTGCGTCGCGTCATCTGCATTCGAGCTATAAATATTTACACTTTAATTTATGATTAACCCCTCACCAAATTTGCTTAAACATATCTCTGCGACTTTTTATGATAAAATGCTGAAATTTTGTACATTACCATATTAGTGTATGGGGACATTTTACTCATTGGAAAATTGTTTGGACGGGGGCGATATAAAAGTTTAAATTTTGTATTTCTTCAAATTTAATCCCCTGAAGTTTTTAATCGATTTCATAAAATTCTGTACTCTTTTTTACCTAACTTTATAGTTCTTAACTATATATAGATATATATTATAATGTTTATGATCAACATTTAAGGTATAAAAGCCGAGGTTAATGTTTTTAGAACAATCTGTATATTTGTTCATCTCTCCCTCCCCCCTCTCTCTCTCTCTCTCTCTCGCTCTCTCTCCCCCTCTCTCTCTCTCTCTCTATATATATATATATATATATATATATATTACGAATATATATCGTTATATGTTATATTGGGAGTAAAGTTGATAATAGAAGCAGGAGCACACATGGTCGCACAATGAAATTAAGAACGGCGGTTGTTATTGATGATGTAAACTAGGACTTCCCTCAAAGGGATTAGTCTGAGTGATATTACTGCAAACATAGTGTTAACAATTACAATAAAAAGAAAAAGAGCAAATTAAATGATAGAATTACAAAATCTCTATAATAAAACCGTAAGTCATGTGACTGTCATCAACAGTTCCGGAATGCCCGCTTCACTTTTTCATATGCCAGGCGGCCATTTTTATTCAAAATTATTTTTTCGAATAAAACCTCACAAATGTGACATTTTTAGAAAGATCGTTCAAAATAAATTAATATTTGAGAGATGGCTTACGTTCAATTATGTATATATTCTCCAATAACTTCAGTTGAAATTAGCTTCGCAGTTCAAATTCTCTATCCATGAAAGTAAAAAAAAAAAAAAAAAAGATTCATTCGTCGTGAAGGTTTAAAATATTAAACCATTAAACCATGGAGATAATCCTTCGTAAAGTTAGTTTCCCGTGAAAGATTTTTTGGAGCGCTGCCTGGTGTCAAAAAAATAATTCGCACCAGTGACACAATCAAAGTTTACTATAATTATGTGATATACAACTCAACATCATTCTTTATTTTTTCTTGATGTAAGCTGAATGTAAACAAATACAACTTATGTAATGATATTTAATGAATCAAATTTCGAAACAAATTGTCAGTTAATTTGGTATTTATGTATTATACGTGCAAGGAAGAGAGACCACCGAAAATGATTGTTAATCACCAATCATATTTACCATTATTAATGACCAATCGCTTTCAAAATAGTAATTGAATATACATTTACAAAATACATAACATCATTATGTACTTTTATGTTATTTGGGCGCAAATCTCGCCAATAGAAATTTTAAAATCGCCAATACCAGCTTTTATTTTTCGCGCGTTCAAATTAGAAACGATACTTTTATTTTGAAATCAAATGTTCTGATGGAACAGCTGTCGTAGACGCACCGAGGCACTATATTAACTATAGAGTTGCAATATAGAGAGAAAAAACGGATTGCTGTAATTAGAATTATAGGCTGTAATGTTGGCGTGGTGTATTTACAAGTTACGGATCTTAATAGTCAGTAGACATTAAGCAGAAATGCCAAAGTAAGGGAATTATGCAGTTATGAAAACTCCTGAACTACATCAAAATAGGAAAGCAGAGAAAAACAGAATCGAACAGAGATCGGCATATAGAAGGAAGTTCGTGAATTTTAATCAGATTCTACGCCACGGGTCAAAAGTGCTGACAGCAAATATGGTTTAAAATGAATGTGATTATCAAAACTGGCTTCCAAAAGTTCAATGTTTCTCAATGTACTCGAAAATTACGTGTTATAATATGCACTCCGATTATGTCACATTATTCAAGACGTTTTAAATGAGAATAATGATAGATTTTCTAATCTCCCGTAATCAAGTCTACAGCCAAAGTTAGCGAGAAACAAACAAACAAAACAATATTGGCAACAATATGGTTCAGTGTAAATGTGGATATCATTAAAGACTTTCACAAAAAAGACTTCATTGCACCAAATCGTATTAACTAAAATACGCCATTTGGCAATGGATCCAGTTACGGAAAACTATTTAATATGTTTAAGAATCTCCTCATTAGCAAACATATTGCAACTGATAAGCAAACGGATATGAAGCATAAATGCTTAAGTTGGTTAAGCGGTTTTTGTCAAGAAAGATGAAATACACAACAACAAAAAATATGCGAAATGCTACCATGATCGCAAAAGTTTTTGATTTGTGTATTAGAATCTTCCGGTTTGGCGAAGGATTACGGAAAAAAATAAATTATGAATAAAAGTAACGTGTTACAGTGCTTAACATACATTTAAGGGAGACCAAACTGGTCGCCAGTGGCGGCTAGTATCATATATAAATTCATATACACTGACGCCGGATCTTTTAAAACGCCAAGCTTTTTAAAGTTACGTAATTGGATTTGCAGCCAATAGATTATTCTATCAAGCGTGGTTTAACGCAAATTTAATTTCATTGTTGCATCTTTTTTTTGTGTGTGGATTTAAAATTTTTCTTCCTTGATTATATATCTATTATTTGTATAACTGTTTATAGAAACTCTTACATTTCAAACCACATTGATAGCATGCTTTGCTACAAACCAAGTTGCAAAACTATAGTCTAAATTACTATTAAATTATACAAAAAATCTTTCGATGACTTCTGTAAAATAACTTTTACATTAAATCTCCATATCGGCAAAATTGAAAAATTATATATATTACAAAGTTAAGCTTAACAGATACTTCTTGATTATTCTCTAGGAGGCTCTGCCCCCTGCGCCTTTAATGCGCCTTTACTGCGCCAATCCGCAGACTTTTCTTTTGCCTGTCAGTCTGTCTCTCCACAATCTGTCTGTTTCGCTATCCGTTCTTCTGCCCGTCTCTCTAACCGATTGTCTATCTCTCGACACGTCTCGCTACCTGTCTCGCCAATCTATTTCTCTAACCGTCTGTCTATCCATCTAACTACTTGTATGTCAGCCGTGTCTCTATCCACTTCGCTACCCATTTGTCTATCTGTCTCACAACTTGTCTATCTGTCTCTCTACCCATCTGGCTATACGCCTCTCTACCCATTTTCTTACCCATCTCCGTACCCATCTACTGTCTCTCTACTCGTCTGTATACCCGTCTCACTATCCGTCTGTTTTTGTACCCGACTCTTTACCCGTCTCGCTACCAAGCTCATTACCCGTCAGTCAACTCGTCTCTGTACTCACCTCTCTACTCGTCCCTTATCTACCACGCTACGCGTCTCTCAACCTTTCTCGCTACATTCCTGTCCACTGGTGTCGCTACCCGTCTCGTGACCCATCTCGCTACCCCTCTGTCAACCCTCTTTTTACCTTTCTCTCTAGCCGTCTGTCTATTCGTTTCGCTACCCGTCAGCCTACCTATGTCGCTACTCGTCTCTCTACCCATCTCCCTACCCGTCTGTCTACCCGTTTGTTTACTCGTATTTCTACCTCTCGCCACCTCTTCCCAATATTTAAACAATTCATTTAATATACAGAAGCCGTTTATCAGTTATTAAATGCAAACAGAAGTAATTTCTCTAATAAGTGTAATCAGATGCAATTTTTTTTTAAATACATACATAAACCTGAATAATAATTCATCAGTTTTGTGTTCATAGTTGTTTATATCATTTAACAGTAAATCTCAACTTCTTAAACGTGAATTGTCTCAAGATTTTAAAAAAACCCACAAGGTCTGTATAACTGCAAAGTACCCTGAGGGCTATATTAGCTACATGTTATTAAGTTAAGTGAAAGTTTCGTTATCGCGTTTGCACCCAATTGCTCATGTCAGAAAGCGTGGCTTAACGCCATTTTAAATTCATTACTGTAAATTTCTTTTCTTTTTTTGGGGGGGTAGGGTTTCAAATATATACATTTAAATTAAAACTTTTGCCTCCATGCCATTAGTGTTGTTTGTATTATTAACTAATAACTTGTAGACCGAGCTTCATTTGAAACAAATATAAAAGACTTCTTCTACAGTTTTTTTAGGAGAAACTTTCGTAATTGGGGCAAAAGCCAATCGGAGTATTTAATATCATTATCGTAACTCTTATAGAGTTAAAACAACATTGTTGCTAGCTTTACTCTTGTTTGAGACCAGCCTTGCCTGTGTATCTGAATGGGGAAAAGTTTCGTATTCTATGTCGGTTGGCGAAAAAAATTTTAAATGGTGCTAAAAGGTAGTTTTAGCATCTTACAAAATTTTTCAAGAGAGCGGTAAAACATGTTTTTCAAATATTTACAAACATACGTTTATTAAAGCATGTTTTTGAGCCATCTTAAAAATTTAAGCACGATGCTAAAATGAAATTTTATCGCCATATTTGATATTTTAATAAGTAATGAAAACACATAAACAAACTTATTTAACAAACCTAAGAGGCATTTTTGTGATAAATAATTGTTATTGTCAGGGGGGTAAATTGCAAACAATTAATAAACGGCTAGTAAATAATAAATAGCATTTCAAATCTAAGGTACTTTTTGGTTAGCCGGGCGCCAGTGAAATGTATATATCTATATACATATATATGTATACATACACACATATATGTATGTGTATATATATGTATATATATATACATGCATATATAAATGTGTGTATGTATATATATATGTATATATATGTATACATAGATATATAAATTTCACTGGCGCCCGGCTAACCGAAAAGTACCAAATCTAAAAATGGAGAAGTGGTCCGTATAAAAATTAAACGCTTGATATATGTAAATCTTTTTTTATTTTTTAATATTTTCGAAGGCACAGATAAAAAGGTAAAAATCTCTTTTCCAAATGCCAAATAGAAAATATACAAAATAGAAAAATATCTGCAAAAAAATATTTTTACATAATACTACATCTGCAAAAAAAAAAAAAAAAAAAAAAAAAAAAAAAAGATTTAGAAAAAGTAAACCAAATCCTGCAGATCTCAACAATCACATCGAAAAACTTATCACCAAAAAAGGACTCGCCAAATCTTACGGCACAGGAGATGGATTTTTCCCTCTGAATGCAAAATATCAGTTTTTTTTTCCTGTACGACGGGTGATTATAATATAATTGTTTCATTTCACATACTACATACCGTTTGATATATTGGTACTTTTATGTTATCCTGGCGCAGTTGATAAATCGTCAAATATTGTTCCTATAACATTTTCATATTGAATTCATTTCATTTAAATATAAACCTTTCACTCATTTAATTTAAAATACGTGCTTTTCATTAATCCCATTTAAAATGCTAAAAAGAGAGAAAAAAAAGAAATAATGCCATAAATCGAAACCTTTTATTTAAACACCAAAGAATTTTTTTTTTTAATTTACACACGCGAAATAAAAAAAGCTGCTATTGCTGAGATTTGCGCCAAATATCTAATACCAAGTCTACTAAGTTATTGCGGGGGTTTTCTTTCAATCAGAAAAAAATCCAGATTAATTTTCGATTTCTACTAAATTGAAATATATTTTATTGTGCTGAATATTAGTGCGTGCATATTTTTTTACTCAATGTACTCCATGAACTTTTCAATTCCGATTGTCTACGAAAATCTCCCGCCGGTGAAAATGACGCACGCACAAAATTTCGTGACGTATGTACTTTAATTGTGCTTTTTTATCTATTTTTTTAATATAATTTCCAAACGGTTTGACATTTATTCTTGGTAATAAATAGACGACGTTGTCACCTTTATAGGTACCTGCTGTAAAAATTTGAACGAAATCCGTTAAATATTTTTTGAGTTATGCTTGACGAAAGGTTTTAATAGCCATCGTAGCTACATATGGGGCAAAGTAATACTGCGCTGTGTATGAGTCTTCGTTGCACTCAGACAATAATTAGAAGCAGTCGTAAATTGCCTAATATTTCAGTTGCAGTCTCGACGCGGCCGCAGCGGCAGTGGAATGAAATAACCAGAGGCGTTTCTCCATGAATCAAACGAACAAGGTCTTTCAAATTCAATCCTTTATTAAGTATTTCTCTTGGGCAGTTTCCACCGTACATCGCTACATCATCAAGGTATGGAGGGTAAGTATTAGAACATTTTTTAGTCAAACGAGCAGCCAGGGAGTTGTTGACAAGTGAAAATTCGACTGATTCTCAGGGAGCACCGCAGGTAGCTGCTTTTTGTTACCTAGCGCAATAACACAAATTATGACGTAGAACGCGTACTGAACCAATGAGGAATTAAAGAAGACGCGTCATGCTACGTCACAACCAATGAAAGATAATTAGTAAAGAGTTCGGAGAGAGAGGTAGTGGATGAATTTTGTAGTAAAGTGATTTAGAGCGGGAAATAAAATTCGGAATAAAACTGAAAATGGCTCTCAAAAACATTCTAAAACCCAGAAATGAACGGGGATTATGATAGAAATTAAGAATAACTAAAAGCTTTATATTTAAGTAAATTTGGACAATTTAGAATGAAATAAAAGGGAATTTAACAGAGTTAACGATAGATCTAATTTAAGAATAAGGATTTAATGAATATAGAGTAGTAAATTAGAATAAAACAGGGAAAAATTTAGAATTGTAAGAATTTGGAATAAATTAACTAAGGAAAAATGGCGAAATTTTTTTATTATTACATAGTATATGTATATATATATATATATAACAACTTTTTATAACTAAAATGACCATTAAATCAATAAGATAAAATCGACACTAGTAAAATGGACCAAGTGTTATATTAGAGTACGTTAGAAAATAGCTTCATTTCAATAGTGCTAAATGCACTGTATAACCAAATTCTTTCGATAAGCTCAGATTAATAAATTATCTAACAATGTAAGACAATGGTACGAAAAATTATGTTTTATTGAAAAGAATACATTACAAGAAGTAACTGTGAAAAAATCAGCAACTATACATAAATAAATATGTTTGAAATAATAAAAATTGTGAAAAATAAATGCAAAAGAAAATGCGCATTTTGCAAAAGTGGAATTATATATTTTTAACTTAATTAACTAAAATTAAATTGTCAATATAAGGGCTTATATAAATAATAAAAAACGTGTCTGAATTCCATAATGCGTAACATGAGTCAAAATGAATACTTTCCAACAATAAATGTGCATTAGAAGCAATGTATTCTGCAAGTTAATTATAATAAACAATTTTTTTTAAATACTATTAAATCATAATAATTTTAATCTGTTAAATCATAAGATAAAATCTATACTGGAAAAGGTGTATTTATATTAATGTTGTATAGGTTTATTTCCTAACTTTCCAACATCTATAATGAGACGTCGTATAAGAAATGATAGAAGAAGATGTTTGTGCTCATTTCTGAGGTCAAGTTTTGCAAAAAATAGAAAAATAAAGAAAGCAATAAAAACGTCGGATTAAATAGCCTTTTTCAAGCCTTGAATATACGTATATTAAAATAAAAATCTGTATTTCTTTAAATGGTATATAAAAAGGTCGCAGCCTAATAGCTAATGGACGTGAGCAATTCGAAAAAAAATAAAGTTAAGCGGTGAACACAATAACTCATCGTAGAATTAGAACAATGAGAGGGGGAAAAAGTTGTTTTATTCCAAAAGCTAGCAAAATACGTTAGTAAAAGTATTGCATTTTTAGGGAAATGGCAACAATTCAAAGTAAAATGAAAATTTTAAATCAAGAATTTCGTGACTTTAAGTTAGATAGAAGAGCGGGATATCAATATTTCGAAAAATCCTATACATTTCACTAGAAAAATATGTGGCGATTACATTTTAAAAAAATGAATTGGTCGACAGAAAATTAGAGGAGCTAGACAGTCCACCAATTTTAAAAATACTAGTTTGAAAAAAAATATATATGTATAAAATAAAATTTTCATTAATGTTTAATCGCTGTAGAAGCTCAATATCTTAATAGTCATTGCATAGCGCTACCGCGCTACAGGTCCATAGTTCGATTCCGAAAGGAGGACTGGTCAAGCTTCACTCAACCTTTGAAATCGATAAAATGTGAACCAAGATTCTTTGGAAGCTAAACACTGAGAGTCCCGCGTTAGGCTGACCACCTGATCGGGAAATATGTTGTATAGCGCGTCAGGGTCCATGGTCAAGAAAACTGGGCTGGGCACCGTAAGCCGTGATTCTTAAAGGATAGTAGCGCCGCTGGTTTAGTTTTTAGTTTACTGGCTCTAACGCTCTATATTTCCCTATAGCTTCGAAATTACCCTTTCACTTTCGATATCGATTACTAACTAACGGAATATGATTTTCGCGTGTACAAAGAGTAAGTTTAGCTACAATTTTTTGTCCTCAAAATTTCGAACACATCAAAATTGTCTGATTCGAACAGATCAAAATCTCTTAATAAATGGCTTTTTATTTTACTTATTTTCAAATTGCATTTGACATTGATGCAACTTGAAACTCTGTCAAAATTCGAACAGATCAAAATCTCTTAATAAATGGATTTTGTTTTTACTTATTCTCAAGTTGTATTTGACATTGATACAACTTGTAAAAGTAGTCATACAAACGTGTAAAACGCTGGATTTGAGTCACTCAAAGATGATTTGAGCAAAACCTTACATGAAAAAATATGCTTGTTCTCAATTGTACTTCTGTGGTTTTATGTATAAATTCCTGTATTGTGTAAAAATAATGTAATTTATAAATTCATACAGCATAAAATCATAAAACTATTTATTTAAAAACGTGTCTTTCCGTTTTCAGTGCCGGAAAACACTGTAAAAAAAGTAAATTGCCATAACTCGGTACGTTTGAGTAGTAAAACAATGATATTGTTTTAATATCTTTCTCGGACGCAGACAACGTTTATCTAAATATAAGTTATAGGAAAAAATAACAGTAGACTAAAATAGATTTTGTTTATTAATATGTCTATAGAGCCTTGAAAAACAAATGTCATAACTAAAAGCTTATACTGGATTTGTGTCCTTTTTGTAATTCCAAGTATATTTTTATCATCAGCGGTTTACGGGATAATTGCCATTCATCTATTTTGAAACACATGGAAAATCGGTGATAATATTTAAAAATGATAAAATGGAATATATCTTTTATTTATATCCAGAATCTTCTATAAAAGCTTATACATTTTCAGCGCTTGAAATTCTTAAGACTCGGACAAAAAAGATTTCTCCAAGAATGTTTTATATCTGAAATATGAACTCTTCATCATATTGATAATAAATGGCAAAAGGGGCAAATGGCACAGAAGCGTAGAGTTTAAAATTCAGCTTTTATCCCGATTATGCCGAAGGGCGGAACTTTTTACTGGAAGACATATTTCATATGAAGAACATGTAATGTCTATATTATGAGCAGAAAACAAACGTAAATGTTGGAATTTTTTTTCATCAAAGTGATATCGTAAATGGAAGTTTTAAAATGAATTTTTTATTGGCTATGTGTGTAGATAAACTCTAGTATACAAATTGTAGACTAGTGTTATAGATAATTCAATATCCTTTATGTATACAGTGAATATATATTGAATTATATAAGATATTCAAATGGATACTGAATTTGTATTGTTTTTATGTTTGATTCAAAATCGCAGGCTAACTGGAATATTGAGGAACTACGCGAATTGTTTCGTTCAATATAAAGTAATAAAAAATCCAAAATCTGATACATTCGCACCTGTCTTCGTCTATCCGGAATCAAATTTTCAGATAGAAAAAAAACTAGCCAAAGGGGAAAAAAACAGACACACATACAAACACAAAAACTTTCTATTATTAATGCAGATTTTTAGCGTACTTGTTTGGAATCACATTAATTGAAAAAATGCTGAAAAAATCGTACCCCTCCACCTTTAAAAAAAAACTAATTTCAGGCTAGAATGGCATCGGGTCACGTAACTACTTTTTATGTAAACCAAACACCTGCTAAATATTCAGATTATTTGTATTATTATATATGTTTTGGGACAGGCGTAACTTAAGTTTGTTTGAACTATAAATATGCTATCTATTTTTTTAAATATTCAACAACGTATAAAATATACACAAAGGTTACAACGAAGAAAATACGTATATATTTTCCAGCATAAATGTATTACATATACAGGAGAGCTCAAAAAAGAGTCCGATATTTTCAAATGGGCACTTATCTTTAGATTAGGACCAGCATAGGATTATGAAAAATCATAGAAATGGATAAAAGAGCAAACATCGATCTTCTCTGTGTCGTTGAGATGAACATTACTAAAACAAAATTCGTCGCATGTCATATAACTCAACTGTTATTCACTTTAGGTATTTAATCATAGACAAAATAGTGACGTTTTATAGCCAAATAGTGACGTAATATTTTTATGTTAAAAACATTATACTCTCCAAAGTTGTCCACTAAATTCACAACTGTTTTTAAAAATATGTGTCTTGTTTATTATAAATACATTTTAAAACAATTTTAACCTTATTTGTAGAAAATGTGTCGGTGACTGTGTCTTGCATATCATCTATAGGGGCAATGAAAGGATCATAAGTTCCAAGCCATTACATTATTTAAAATGTGGGATTTTTTATGTAGAAGATAGTACATTTTTTTGTCATGGATTGTTAAAGAGTATAAATGTTTAAAAACTATTGTTAAAATAAAAGGAACCTTTTTATAAAATCAAAAATAAGAAAGCATTCCTTACATGTCTACTACTGGTACACTTACAGGATGTGTAAAAATAATCTTTATTAAATCTTCGTCTAATTTATTCATTAAATTAAATTTATAGAAATCTCTTTTTAAATATGAGATGGCAGATGGCATGTAAATAGAGATGCAGTGAATTCTAAATGAAATTCACTGTACAGTTACAACCAATTGTGCACTCATTAAGAAACTAATTATTCACAATTATTCTTACAATTATTATCTTCTCCTTTTGTCCAATGAGAAGTCGGCTTGAGCTACTGCTACAATTTGGTGGTAAGTCTCCACTTTGATGGTTAGGAGGCTTACTTCTCTTAGTTGTAGCACTGGTTCTGTAGCGGAAGATTAGTGACACAATTATAGTTCCTTAGTGAATTCAGAACTCCCTACGAAGTTTTCATTTCTGAAAAAATATTGGCTTTGCCATTTTGACCACATTCGTTTCAAATTATAAATGTGAGCAAACATTTTCACATATGAAATTCATTTTAAGTAAGAATAGGAATATCGTAACTACCGAAAATTCAGATGCTTGTATTCGTCTTAAGACGACAAACTACTATAAGCCAGACTTGACTGAATTGGCGCCACATGTTCAGCATCAAGGGAGCAATTCGAAGAGCAGTCGAAGAGAAAAAAAAAATTCATTCAGATATGTTTCTTTTTTATAATAATTATAATTATAATATTTATGTTTAAAGTTTGAAAAGGGGTATTGTAATTATTTTCTCAATAAACGTTATCCTATTATTCATCGAAAAAGACTGTTTTAAAATGAAAATTGACCTGAAACGTCTTTTTATTACACACATTTTTGTTGATTGTGACCCACAGTCAAATAATGTGCCGGCCCCGTTGCCTTTTTTGAAATTTAATTTCTCAGGCAATAGACCGAATTAAAAAAATTCGACATTTCTCTTACTACGATATGTTTGTAGTATGTTACATTGTAATTGATGAAGCCATTACCTAGAAATTGTGTTTATTTCATTGTCAGATTGTACTGGATACATAAGAATATTCGCTTGACTTCGGCTTGCTGATCTTCAAATAAGAAACAGTATTATTATATTCGCGTAGTATAGTGTTATTAATTGAAAAATTAATTACATGAATAGATTTTGATATATTAACTGATATATTCATTCGTAACTTCAGAATTAAGTACTTTAATCTAAAAAATATTTTTCATGGTATCCTTATACATGTTTCGCATATTTTATTTAAAAAATAGAACTACTGTCTAATTCAAATTCAGCTCTTTATCATGTGACAAATAAAACGACATAACTGTAGGGATAGAAAAATTCTAAGAAATACATCTGATAATGAAGAAGATATTTATGTGGAAAGTGTTCTAAATTATTCTTTTTTTTCTATAAAATATACTTACAGTTCAAAGGTTAAGAACCGCATGAAGATGTTAGAAGCAATAATTTTCGTAAATCGCAAAAAAGTGGGTAAACTATCAATCTTGATATCTGGCTGTATGGAATTCCGTTGTCATAAATCGTGTTTTGTTTAAAATCTTCTTTTACATTAATAGTGTTTACTGGATGTTTTACTTACTATGGATACATTTTCTTACATATCAAATATTTATGTACTTAAGAACTAATTTACAGCAAGTAAATATAGAGAAAACAGTCTTCATGACACTGTGTTGTAAATGTAAGTATTGCTTAGTAATAAATATTTAATGCTATTCATTGAGCCATTACAACCAATCGTGTATTTATGTAGCAGTTAATAAACTCGTGTACCAATTTTTAATTCACTTGTAAACTAGTCAGATGTGCCAATCCTAAAATTTTCTTCTATCTCAGTCATGTTAATACTTCAAAATTCGCTATCACATCGCCAATTAAATCAAAATTTTTTGTCATTCTGTTGTGCGTCAGCTGCTTGCGAATCGTCGGGTTATCGGGATGAGATCAACTGATGTATACCAAACTACGAAAAATCCTTCTGGCCTGAACCGACAGGAACAGATAGCCTCCCTATTCCTTGGTTTTACGATTTTAGCTAATTTTACTGGAAAACACGAAGGTAAAATGCGTGGAACCTAATTAAAGAAGATTCAATCCCAGTTCTCGTCAACATTGAATTTGAATGAGAATATCGCCAAATTAGTCCTCTACAGCCAAGTTGGCTTCATTTATGGCAACCTATTTTGGTCACCAAATTTGACGATATTTCGCCAACTGTCGCCAAGTTTGGCAAGAATTTGACGTTGGCGAATATAAATATATAGTGATAAACATATAATAGGAACAATGGTTACAACAGTGAAAGAAAATTTGCCGTCTAATTTTCCGAAAACTAATTAAACCCGGGATGAATTCTGCTGTCTTGTTTGAAAATGTCAGCCACCATAAAATTTCAAACCGCTATATCTCAGCCATTTTTTAAGACAGAGGCAAAACAAAAATTGTTTCGGATTCTCCGGATCAAGGCCGAACATTTAACGAAAAAAACTTTTAGGATTTCTAATTTTTTTGTACATTTTTTTGAATTTGAAATCTTTAAATGGCTATCAGAGCGCCCCCTTTCGTCGAAATATCCCCAAATTCTAATAGAACTAGCTTGCCATAGCCAAAAACATAGAATTTTTTTAAAAATTCAATTTGATGGATAAATTCATACACTTTTCGATGATACAATAGTGAAAATGGAACAAAAATATCGATCACAGGGCCCCCTTTCGTCGAAATATCCCCAAATTCTAATAGAACCTGCTTGCCATAGCCAAAAACATAGAAAAAAAAGTGGTTCAATTTGAAGCATAACTTCATACACTTTTCGATGATACAATGAGGACGGACAGACAGACAGACAGACATTTTGTAAAAACATGTTTTTCGGAATCTCTGACCCCTAAACATGTAAATCCTTCGAAAATCGGAGGTCGAAAAAAATTTCGATCACAATACTTTCTTCTATTATAGATAGAATAAAGTAAAAAACAAACAAAAATTATATACAAATCGTGCAATATTCATTACATCACACGCATACTTTATTTTTTTTATTCTGCTCCCATTTATTTACATTTAGAGATATTTTAAGGCAAATGCTTCCATACATATTCACATGACAAATGATTGGAGCAGATTTCAGAATTAAATACTTTCATCTGAAAAATAAATTTCATGATATCCTCATACATGTTAAAAACATTTCTTTAAAAAATAGAACTGCTGTCTAGTTCAATGAATTTCCAGATATAAAACCGTCTCCATTTCAGAAATTCACTTTTTTATTATATGCAACAAATAAAACGACGTTACTTTGAGGGTAAAGAAATTGCAAGAAATGCATCCGAAGATGAAGAAGATATTTCTGGGTAAATTATGTGGAAGATCATCTAAATTATTCTTTTTTTCCATAAGAAATACTTAAAGTTCGAAGGTTAAGAATCACAAGAAGATGTTATGAGCAATATTTTTCTTAAAAAGTGGGTAAGCTATCAATTCTACTTTTGCTGCTTCATGTATAGATGTATAGAATTCTTTAGTCCTAAATCATGTTATTGTTTGGGAGCCTTTTTTAACATTAGTATATTTTATGGGATATTTCATTTAACATGAAAGAAAAAATCCCATTTAGAAAATGTTTAAATATCCAACTAATTACAATATTTGGCAAATCTATCATAGTGCTAGGAAATTTATTTTAAGAAAATTAATAAACTAATGTTTAATATTGTATGTGTGTAGTAAATTATGCATAAAAGATTAATAGACAAGAATATTAAGGGGTCTTGTACCTTTTAAGCGCGACAAACAATCAAAGTTTGAATTAGTGTATTTTCAAAACCTTTGTATGTATAAACATAAAGTTTTGATTATTAATTAAATAGATTGTGCTTTTTAATATAATACTATTAGAAATTGACTAATATTTTACTGAATTTGTGTATTGTTGAAATGAAAATAGCTCTTTTTTTTTATTCCGTAAGTCATTGCGCGCATGATATCTTGAGAACGTATGACTGGATTGTTTTGATATTTCATTTAGATATTAAGCGCATATGTGTGTTTAAATGATCTCCTTTTAAATATTTACAATGATAATATTTTTAATTATGGCTATTTTTATTCATTAAAAAATGTAAAATTTGGAAGTTTTTTACAAAAATATTTGTTTTACATGGTTAATGAAATAATTTTTACCTAAGAGTAGATCATTTTAAAAATACATATGTGCCTATTATCTATATAAAATTTCATAACAATCCAGTCATACGTTTTCAAGGTATCATGCGCGCAATGGCTTACGGAATTTAAAAAAAGAGCAACTTTATTTTCAACAATGCTCAAATTCTATAAAAGACTAGTCAGTTTCTAATGGTATCATAATAAAAAGAACCTACATAATCAATAGTCAAAATTTCATGCTTATACACAAAAAAGTTTTGAAGAAACACTAATTCAAAGTGTGAAAGTTTTTGTTGAGTTTCGGTGAGTTTCAAAGGTACAAGACCCAAGAGTGGGATTCATTGCATAATTACAGATATTTATGCATTTATTAATTATTCTGATTCATTTCATTTTTATTTCTGTTGTAAAACATGTACTTGATTGAAATACACATCAGATACTCGAACAATTTTTTTAAATTATTTTGTTTAGGCTTGAAGTTAGCACTATATACATAGAACTTTATCAGTAAGTAGTCTCTGACAGATTACTTTAGAGGTCGTTAGAATCATTGTCGCATTTCTTGTGATTTCCTGGAGTTTTTAGATGTTGGACGTTTTCCAACTTTTCATTTATCATATTGAACAGCATCGTCAGTTTCAAAGAGTGTTATAGGATAAGAAGGATTGATAACCCATTCACATGGAAACTTAAGTGAAAACGTATCCAGGGCACCCTATTGGTGCGTTTTATGAATACTTCTTAAAAACAATGATCTTTTTAGATTTTTCTAGTACATATTGTAGAAACCTACACTGTAAATACACTATAACCACGAACGAAAATATAATATAATCTTCTGAGTTATCCTAAATTCCGAATAGCGTGTTCCATTGTCTTTTGAATCCCCAAAAACCAATACATTTCCAAAATTTAAAGAATTATTTGTAAAAACAAAGTATTTTTCGCTGCCCGTATTTTTCAGAAACGTTTCCGAATGGTTTTTATAGTGTATTAATTAGTGTCCTCAGCCTGGAATACCTGTTTTTCGAATGTAATCAATTCTCAAGTAAACGTTTTCAGCCGCATAAGTTAATTTATACATGAAAGAGTAAAGAAATAATCTTAATTTTAATGTTATTGTTAACGCTGTTAATTTTGCATATTTGTCTGTTAAACATATTTTTTGAGCATGTAAATGTTTACTTGAGATTTGATAGCATTCGAAAAACATGTATTCCAGGCTGAAGACACTAATTAATACACTATCAAAACCCTTCGGAAACGTTTCTGAAAAATACGGGCAGCGAAAAATACTTTGTTTTTATAAATAATTCCTTAAATTTTGGAAATGTATTGGTTTCTGGGGATTCGAAAGACAATGGAACACGCTATTCGAAATTTCGGATAACTCAGAAGATTATATTATATTTTCGTTCGTGGTTATAGTATATTTTCATAAAATAAGAAACATTTGTCATTTTCTACAGTGTATCACAAAGTTTATTTCTATTGTAATTGTTGTAGAAACCTACCATTAAAGTGTTTCTTAGAAAGTACTGGTTTAAAGAATAAACCAATTTGGAGTCTTGCCTATGCTATATTATCAGCCCAAAGTTCGAACATAGTTTATGCATACTTTGCCGCGTAGTCCTTATATGATCTCTGGATGAAAAACAAATTATTTACGGGCAAGCCTATAACTTACCGCTTCAGCACTAAAATTGATAGAATATGAAAATAGAAATAAAAATGTGTTTAAAAAACAATCTACAATATCCAATATATATATATTAGGATGTCCCAAGATACAATGGCAAATTTTTTTTTTGCAAAATCGAATACGCATACCCTCTATTTTTTTTCTATTTGACCTCAGTAACATAAATAAAAAGTATTATTACAATAAAATAATAGTAACCCGTGCCGACTTTAGGTCAAACTTGAACATGAAATCTTATACGGGGAATACTATGGAAAGATTTCAAAATGTACTTTTCCTTGGTACTTAAGACACCATTTTATTAAAATCAGATATTTATTAACATATTACAGTAAAAGAAGCATTAATGAACATATTTCCATTTCAATGTTTGCTTTTTACAGTCAGGATAAAGCTTAGCATGTTCTTGTACGCAACGTAACAAAAATTGTTTTTGATCCTCCTCAACCGTTATTAAACCATGAAAGTCCTGCATCAATTTTACCGCTCTTTCAGCTGTATCATTCACTGCTCTAAGCATTGATATAGTCTTTTTCGCGTCTAGAAAAGAATCATTATTCTCCCATGAAGAGGGACTCTTTTTGAGAAAACTATCATCGATTTTGAGTCTAGAAAACAAAGAAAGGCTTTTGACTGATATGAAATCCTCCATTTTTTTTTCTGTAAAAAAGAATATAATAAGAAATAACAATTGCATGATATAAATGAATAAATAAATATACAACTACAAAATAAATGTATCAAACTCACCATACAATGAACCACAAAGTTCTTCCTTCGATGGAATGTATCTTTTCTCATGGGTCAAAATATCTTCTCTGTTTAAATTTGCCACCATTTTTAATTTTGTTCCTTCGTCAACATCATCATCAAAAAGTGCTAATATTGCTATTTCATCAGTCAAATACCATAAATGCTTGAGAAATTTCTGTAAATCAACTTTCGAGATACTTTCATTCACATTTTCGTAAGCTTTCAAAGATTTCAAAAAGACAAATCTTTGTAGGGCGCTCTTATTGCTAAAATGCATTGAATCCATGGTTTAACGTAGACAATCACGATAAATAAGCAGACATCTAACAGTGCCTTTTTATCCTTGATGTTTAATTTCAGTTGAGAACTAAATAATGATAGTTTTAAGGAGTAAATCGCTCGGGCCATCCATCTAGCTTGGTGCATTGCACCTGGAGGTCTGATTTTAATTTTTTTTTCTGCATTTCCACCTAAAAATACGATAGAAAGTTCGATCAATTCTCGATAGTCCTCTCGGATCATAATATTTTTAAGTTCAGTGCGGTAAAAGTCAATCAAATTTTCAATTTCGGATACGGTTCGAAACGATTCCACTGTTTCTCTATAGCACTGTATTTTGGTGGGATCGATGTTTTTCCAGTTTTCTTTAAGCTTTTTAAAAAGAGGAATATCGGGACTTGTTGTCACTTGTTTAATTTTCGCTTCGAATACGGCCTTTAATACCAGTTCGTATACATGATGGCGGAAAGCGAAAAAAAGCATTTCCCTTTCAAATTTGTGCTCTAGGAGCGCACAAGCACCAATAAAACGGTATTCGAAGCCGTAGTATCACAACAGAGAATTTGGACTTTGTTTTCGAGATTCCAATCTAAGATCGCCTTCCAAATAACCTGCGCTTGTTCTTTGCCTGTAGAATTATCCAGTCTCGGCACAGCAATGAGTTGTTCTTTAACTCCATATGAAATAACTATGGGCAAGCGTTCTTCTTTCGATTTTCGAACACTCAAAGCAGGCAACAGTTTGCCATCCCAATGTAAAGTCACTACATCCGGTACCTCATTTTGGAAATCAATTTTTATGTTTTCCGCGCGTTCCTTCCGTTTTTCTGTTCGAATTCTTTGAATTGAAGATTTACTTATTGGAAATTCGTCAGTGTTAAATCCAAGTGCATCAATAGTAGCTTCAAGAATAAACACAGAATCTCGGACACTTAACTGACACCTGTCTAACGCAGCAACTAACTTTGGAGTAATAAAATTACTCCTTACTACTGGTTTTGAGCTTTCATTGTTCGGAGCTTTCTGACTGTTCTGAACTTTCATAGATATAAATGTTGGGATATCTTCTTTATCCATATTTTCGGTAGAATTTGAAGAGGAATCTTCTTGCAATGTTTCGTATGTTGACGAGGAAGTTGAAGCGGAACCATATTTGATTCGCCGATTTTCTTCTTGGACAGCTCGAAGTCGCGCCCTTTCTTCTTTTTTGGCCAGTTTTGTATCCACTCCACCTAAGTGACCGGGTCGGCCAGGCTCTCTTTGGAGTTGCAAGAACATCCTATCTTCTATTTTCATTATTTGAAGTGCATCAGCATGTGCGATGTCAAACAAATTTTCTAAATTACTTACAAAATCCTCTTGTCGCCTCTTAAATACGTCTTGTAATTTCTTTGCATTTTTTTGTAAATCTCTCCAAACTTGATACATATTAACAAGCTTCCTCACGCAATTTGGCAACGATTTGGTAGGTATGCGTGCCTTTTCCCAAAAGATAATGCATTCGCGAATAGCGAGATTTGCACTTTCATTAACAGTTAAATTCACTTCCCGAATATTGTAAACAAGGCAGCGAGAACTTGTCTATTAGACGGAAGTTTTGAGCCCGTTATTTGATGTTTTACGTTCCCTACTAAAAATATAACATTTTTAGAACTACGCAATTCTACTACCATGTTCTGTTCACTGATTCAAAACTGTACAAACATTTGCTAACAAAACAAGTTGGAACTATAAGCACATTGACACGTAGACGTGCGCTGTTCTGAGTAAACTGCGCGTTATGGCTGTCGAAGCATTCCAAAACCTTTCTTTTTTTTTTCTTTTCCTATTGCAGGTGGTGGGTGCTACTCTACGGTCACGTGACAAGCTGACGCGTGAAACCGTTCGTTCGCTTAAGTACACAAGTACTCGCTGCGATGTTTAGCTGGAAGTCGGCACGGGTTACCGTGGTTCAAATTACATGAAACTTTATTTACAATTCTTTTGACATAAAAGGAAAAAAATAAGAGGGTATGCGATAGAAAAAAATGACTTTTATTTTTTTGGGACACCCTAATATATATATATATATATATATATATATATATATATATATATATATATATATATTGGATATTGTATTTTGAAACTATTTTTAACAATTGATATATTAAAAATAAATTATCAACGTAAAATAGCACAAATAAAAATATATAAAATGGCAACCAGCTGTTTCGGCGCACCTAAAACTCCATCATTCAACCTTTGACGCGTGCGGTGACGCAAGCATATTTACATGGCTTAACGTTTTGAATTAGTTTTGAATCTTTTGAATTTGGCACTGATGATGGAGCTTTAGGGGCTCCGAAACAGCTTTTTGCCATTTTATATATTTTTATTTGTGCTATTTTACATTGATAATTTATTTTTAACATCGTATTTATGTTTCGAGTAAATTCTGAAAGGAAAAATTGGTTTATATATAATTCTATTACAGTAAAAAAAATCTCTTTAAATAAAAATTAAATTTTTCAAATATATATTGCAGTTACTAATTTGTTTAAATATTGAAACACACTAGATAAACAAACTGAATGACACTGAACAGTAATTTTATTTTTGTAAAAATAAGATTAAAGTTATAAATGTATAATTACACTCAAAATGGCCCGAAAAGTGAAATCTGAAACACACTCCAATTTCTAAGAAAATGCGGTGTTAGAATTGTTGGAGATCAGAAAAAAGGCCAGTAATTGAGTGTTGCAAAATTTAAAAGATGATGAAGGAAATTATTCAAAGGCTAGATAGCATAAATTTAATATGTTGCACGTTAATGATCGATGCAATTTGATATAATTGGACACAACGAGAAATAATCAGTACTTGGCCTGTAGTACAAACTACAAAGAGAAAAATTACAAAATCTGAACACCATAATAAAGTTTTGAAATTAAATAAAAACTATAACTACAAATTTCTTCTTAAAACTGAAAGAAAACAGAGATACACCTTTTTCTGTTTTACTCTAAACAACCTCCCAATTGAGCATAACTAGGTTACCATTATATGATTGTGACAACATACGCAAAAGGCACATGCTCAGACTGTGCTCAGACAGACGTTTTTGTCCAAACCATGGCAAATCTATATTCCAAAGCATGGCGATCCTCGCCTGGATATAGTTTGATTAGACGACTGAAACAAGTTAACAAACATTAGCTTGACGATAATGGCAGGCTCTCCAAGATGCTTGGCAATACGTTTTCGTCAAATATCATCAAAACCAATCAAATTGTATATCCCGTATGTCGGCACTAAAAGTACTTTATCAAAGCGCAGATTTTTTTTTTTGGCTAAAATTTTAGTGCTCATAAGGTTCTTCACGGTTAAAACCGTAAGATAGAATCATATGAAATTTGTGATTAAAAAGTTTTAAATGTTAATGCTAGTTGCAAATTCTCTATTCCCTTTTCTTTTTCTTTGGGCCACCTATTGGAAATGTTTTAAAATTTTATTTCTTGCAGAACTTGTTTCCGTATGCTCTAAGCAGCGTAATTATCAAATCTTTAAAAAATATTCCGAATAGTTTATCTTGTAGAGCCCTTCAAACACGTGCAGTTTAATTAAAGCCACCCTGTGTATTCTGAAACATGGCGCATCTAGTTCATATTGTCTTGGATGCGGATAGGGACACTTACACCATTTTAGTGATATTGTTACAGTTTGTTAAAAAGAAGACGTCTCTTCTGCAAATTTTCGACTCATTAGTCTTTAAATTATGTACAGAAATCGCAGTTCGGATTAAAGTGTGACGCCCTGTATTTTTATTCGTTTATTTTTTAATGGCCAAATGGATGTCGACCATAGTTTCCTATAAACAATTGAGGGGCTAGAGGCAAGAAAGTGCCAATCATCATTTTTGGTGAAATAAATCTAACACTCTAATCTGTTGCTTAATTTTGTAAATTATAATATCCTACATATAACGTGTTTCTAATGTCACTTGGTGGCAACTTATATCCCAGGTTTCGTTTTTGCCCCCAATGACGATAGCTAATTTACGAAGAACATATCATTAATGCCTTATTGTAATATCATAAAGTAATATCATTAAAGTAATGCCATATTGTTACTCAGAATATCTCGAATGTTACTAAGACATTGTAGTAAAAAGTTTATGCTATATATCATGATTTTAGTATTTGATCAAATTTTCAAATTTAAATATCCCAGAAGCTCAAAAATGTGGCTTAACACTCTCTTGCCCCGATTCCCTCAATTGTTTGTTATTGTGTCTTCTTCCTTTTGAAGTTTGTATGTGAATTTCCGTTAAACCCTGTATAATGCAGTAAGTAGGTCTCTAGGGGTTTGCCCTACCCATATGCCAAAATCTGATTTTCAAAATGGGTGATTTCCCTGTATAATGCAGATAGATTATTTATTTATTTATTTATTTATTTACTTACGGACAGTTTAATATTTACGGAAGAAATTTCATTGATGTTTTCAATCTTTAAGAGTATTTTCAGAACGAAATTTTGATTGTTTAAATCTAAGTCAGTTATTATTATCAGTTATTTATCAATTATCAAAGATCAGATTTTGAGTGATAAGATTGGCGTTATAGAACAAGTAATAGAGGGAATAAGCATGTCCATTTCGGACTGCACATTATTTTCGTTCTGTCAAACAAAGTTGAAATTAGGAAAAATAAATTAATAATTCACTTAATCACATCACAAACTATTTATATTTACTAAATGCGATATAAATGTTTACTTTTTCTGTACTTAACATTTCATAAATAAAACAACATATTTCGCATGATTTTCCACATTAAATTTGAAATAAAAATTTTAATTTAAACTTTCATTTGCTATATTATTCCAATGAAAGCGATAAACTCTGAAGGTTCCATTGTTTTAAACTGAACTTTAGATTCTATTCATACGAAATATTTTTTACAATAATATGTCAGCTCTTCAGTATACTCCGAAGAGAAGCTGAATGTTGAACCCCACGATTCATTTGCTTCTTCGGTCATTTATTTACAAGATAATAAAGAGTTCATATTTCGAAAATAAAATATTCTTAAGGAAATCATTTTTGTCCTAGCCGTAAGAACTACAGGCTGTACAGAAAGAAATATTAGCTGTTATAGAAGATTCTTGGTATAAATAAAATAAGTATATTTTTATAATTTTTAAGGGTTATGAGAGAGAACGCAGATGCATTTGTTTTCCATATGCTGCAATAATGTGTCAGCTCTTCAGTATACTCCGAAGAGAAGCTGAATGTTGAACCCCATGATTCATTTGCTTCTTCGGTCATTTATTAACAAGATAATAAAGAGTTCATATTTCGAAAATAAAATATTTTTAAGGAAAATATTTTTCTTCTAGCCGTAAGAATTACAGGCTATACAAAAAGAAATAGTAGCTGTTATAGAAGATTCTTGATATAAATAAAAGAAGTATATTTTTATAATTTTTAAGGATTATGAGAGAGAACGCAGATGCATTTGTTTTTCATATGCTGCAATAATGTGCTAGCTCTTCGGTATACTCCGAAGAGAAGCTGAATTTTGAACCCCACGATTCATTTGCTTCTTCTTTCATTTATTAACAAGATAATAAAGAGTTCATATTTCGAACATAAAATATTCTTAAGGAAATCATTTTTGTCCTAGCCGTAAGAACTACAGGCTCTACAGAAAGAAATATTAGCTGTTATAGAAGATTCTTGGTATAAATAAAAGAAGTATATTTTTATAATTTTTAAGGATTATGAGAGAGAACGCAGATGCATTTGTTTTTCATATGCTGCAATAATGTGTCAGCTCTTCATTATACTCCGAAGAGAAGCTGACTGTTGAACCCCACGATTCATTTGCTTCTTCGGTCATTTATTAACAAGATAATAAAGAGTTCATATTTCGAAAATAAAATATTCTTAAAGAAATCATTTTTGTCCTAGCCGTAAGAACTACAGACTCTGCAAAAAGAAATATCAGCTGTTATAGAAGATTCTTGATATAAATAAAAGAAGTATATTTTTATAATTTTTAAGGGTTATGAGAGAGAACGCAGATACATTTGTTTTTCATATGCTGCAATAATGTGTCAGCTCTTCAGTATACTCCGAAGAGAAGCTGAATTTTGAACTCCACGAACCATTTGCTTCTTCGGTCATTTATTAACAAGATAATAAAGATTTCATATTTCGAAAATAAAATATTTTTAAGGAAATTAATTTTTGTTCTAGCCGTAAGAACTACAGGATATACAAAAATAAATATTAGCTGTTATAGAAGATTCTTGATATAAATAAAAGAAGTATATTTTTATAATTTTTAAGGATTATGAGAGAGAACGCAGATGCATTTGTTTTTCATATGCTGCAATAATGTGCTAGCTCTTCAGTATACTCCGAAGAGAAGCTGAATTCTGAAACCCACGATTCATTTGCTACTTCGGTCATTTATTAACAAGATAATAAAGAGTTCATATTTCGAAAATAAAATATTTTGTCCTAGCAGTAAGAAATACAGGCTCTGAAAAAAGAAATATTAGCTGTTGTAGAAGATTCTTGATATAAATAAAAGAGGTACATTTTTAATATTTTTTTAAGGATTATCAGAGAGAACTCAGATGCATTTGTTTTTCATAGGTACACTTGAATTCATAGGAATTATTTATTTTATTAATAATTTTTAAAAAGGTTTGTATGTATTTGAAATTTTTATCCCAAAAATTACTCATTTATTGCGAAAATAAAGTATTTTATTGGTTTCGCATTTTATTAAAATATTTCTAATTTATATTAAAATAGCCATTAATCGCAACAGTACAGATGGCAGAATTTTCTTTACATGAAAATGAATATTTTGGAATACGTTTATTCTACTTATAATTTTAAAGAAATATTTATAGTTTTTATTTTACTAGCAAAACAAATGTTCATCCATTTTTGTGAAAGTAATGTAATTGATGTGTTACTATATAATGACTTTTAAATATTTTCACTTAAAATAAGGTATTCTGTGATAAAAATAAATTCATTACAAATGTCTCTATACTATGAAAATATTTTCCTAATACTAAAACAAAATAAGCAATTTCGGCTATATTTTGTCAAAGGATAAGAAATTGAAATTAAATTATTGTTCAAAACCGACGTTGTAATTTGGTATGATTTAGTAATACAGTGCACAAACTTATTTCCTACAACGACATTCCACATACTGTTAATTATTTTTTATCTATTTGTCCTCTAGTTAATTTGTATGAACAACAAAAATTAATTACTTCATATTTATCTTGTTTCAATCAGATATTTCTAAAAGATAAATAATTGGTAAGTAGTAGAAGAGTAACTTAATTATCCCTTCAGTACAAGCGGCAAGTATATGAAGCATATGGCCCTTATTTGTGATTACGAGTAATTTTGATTAGTAATCTTCAATTTACCTAATCGTAGAAGTTCTGCGATGAAATAAGACAAAGATGATTATTAGGAAATCTAGGAAAAAATAACATTCGTGTATAGGACGCTCGCCGCGAATGGGTTAATGTTTTAAGCTTCTTGCGATTATCATATTTTTGTATAAAACTGCCATGCTTGTTTCTCTAGTTTATTATACTTTTATGATACGTTTTGATATGATGAAATGAAAAATATACATCTCTATATAGAATATGAACTTCAATTTCATTTACCATATCACTATGCTTAGAAAAAATTTTCAACGTTTTCGTTTCTTTAGAACTTGCAATATAAACATTAGATGTTCTTCATAAGATATATTGCTCGCCATAATATGTCCACCCTGCAGCATAATCAGGAGGAAAGCTGAATTTTAAATCACCAGTTTTTCTGGCGTTCGCTTCATTCGTCATTCATTATCAAAATATGATAAAGAGTTCATGTTTCGAAAATAAAATTTCCTTAAAGAAATGATCTTTGTCCGAATGGTAGAAATTGCAGGCGCTGAAAGTAGGGAACCCGCTAACAGAGTTGAAATCAGGGGATGGTTCGGGGGGGGGGACATCCCCCTCGGAGCATTGAAAGCCATCCCCCCCGGAAGATTTCAGATTTTACGCTTTTGATGGTTAAAAAGTACAATTTTCCCCCGGAACTGTACAATGACCCCCCCCCCCTCTCCCTCCAGAGCCACAAAAATCCCTTCCAGAGAAAATTGTCTGAATTCAACACTGCCCGCTAAAATACTCTCTACCACCATTAAGTTGCGGCCATATAAGAGCTGCTGATATAGTCATAAAAGTGGTGTCTAGGTATATTAAAGTAGCTATGTGTTACGTGACGAGACCATTTACAGCACCACCTTGCGGCAAACTACGGAGATAGCATTTTTATAAAGAAAACGGTAAGAGATACGAGAAAACAAGCTTCTAAAGGATTAAGAATAAAAAATATTGATTTTAAACTGAATAAGAAAAGAAAATAAGATACGCACCTTGATTTGTGCCGGCTTTTATGATTCCAAGATTTAAATATCCTTGATCATCTAGTCATCTTTGAAGAATCACACGAATCTTAAAAAATAGTTATTTCCTAATCAGAACAAAGATTGGAATTCGAAGCATTCTTTTGAAGACTGTTCTGGTGATATAATTAAATTACTTCCAATTATTTTCAAATCAGTTGGATTTCTTTATAAAGAATTGTGGTTCCCAAAATAATTTAATTGAGGCATTATTGCACATAATCACACTTGAGAATTTCATCTTTTTCACGTTTTTAATAAAGAAGAATTCACAGTTTTGATTTAGACTTAGATTTTTACAACACTTTCAGAATCAAAACAGAATACAGAATAGAACGGTTTGGGCTGACAGCAGGTTCGCAGACATACAAAAAATCTCATAAAAGAAATGAGAGAAAATTTATACATACATATGAGAAAAATATAACAAAATTTTTAAAACATAATAATAATTAAATTTACATAAATTAAGCAATTAACAAAAAATCCTTTGTTTCTTTTTTTGACGTAGTAAACAGTTATTTGTAAAAAATAATAGTCATTTTTACTTCTGTAGTGTTGTCATCTATCGAAATTCGAGAAAATCAAAACTGTACAAAAGCAATTACAAAGTTGTAGAATATCTTCGATTAACGTGTTCGCAAAAATTCAATTAGTGGGTCATTTTGGGTGACTACGGGTCAGGGTCAAGCTAATTTTATGTAAAAAACGGCTAAAACGATTTTGAATAATTTTTTTATTCTACCATTTTCAAGCATGAGAAAACCACTGGGCAGCTAGGTCACTTGTCCGAGAAAATTCTATTAATGGGTCATTTTGGGTACACTATGGATCAGTGTCAAGCTATTTTTGTTTAAAAAATGGCTGAAACGATTTTTACAAAATTTTCTATCGTACCATTTTGGATTATGAAAAGACCATTTGGCTAAATCACATGTTCGAGAAATCTCGATTAGTGGGTTAGTTTGGGTACAGTACGGGTCAAGCTAATTTTATCTAAAAAACTGCCCTAACGATTTTGACTAAATTTTGTATCCTACCGTATTGGATTACGAGAAGACAATTGTGCCTCACATATTATAGAAAATTTAATTAGTGTGTCATTTTTATGTCACTACATTCCAATGTGAATGAAGGTTGAAACAGTTAAGTTGTTGAACAGGTGATAGTAAAGGCAGTCGCAACGTTGGCAACATTTCACTAAATTTGGTGAAATATTGGCAATATTGGTGAAATTTGGCAGGAAAATTGACTTTTAAGATTATCAGTGCCAAAACATATGCTTGGCGCCAAATGAAATAATGTCGCCTATTTTGGTGATATTTGTCGACGTTTTAACGACTTTTGTTAAAAAAAATTAGTTTTCAGGACTGAAGAAATTTTCAAGAAATTCCCAATAGTTGCCTAGGTAGATGATTCAACCAATAATTCACAACACGACAGAAAGCACGATTCTGGTAGTTCAGAACAGTATGCACTTAATTTTTTTTTATATTCAACACAAGGCTTGGTTGACCACAACGCTAATTTTAACCGAGCCTAGCTCGGTCTTCCCAGCTGCAATCCTCCACAGCGCAATGGTATATCATTGCGCTGTGAAGGATGTTTGAATAATTGCTCATATAAGTTCCAAAACAATTACACCGCAGTGCGATATATTCAGCGTATTTGAATTTAATTTTACTTTCACATTATTAAAAAAAAATTCTATAAATCTATATATCTATAAATCTAAAAATCTATATGTAAAATATAAAATGAAGTTTAGCCAGAAAATAAACAACATTTTTTCCCATTATACTTAGTTTCTTGTACAGAGCTATATAAAAACAACTATTTCAAATTAGCTGTTTTTGGATTGAACTTTAAAACAAAAAAATAAATATTAAACATACTGTATATATCTTCTTCAAAAATATACATTATTTAAACTTAACTTAAAATCTGCATTGAAGAGATTTCTATTTTGTCTTCAAAATTAACTTCTTGCTGCTATCTAGTTAAAAAAATCTAAATTTACAGATCTGATAAATATAGCACTAGAATGGGTAGTGCTACTGATGTTGAAATGAAATTAAAAAAAATATGATACTTAAATAAGACTAAGAGTTTTAAGAGAAGCAAGTCAGAAATATGACAACGGAAAAACGTGAATTTTATACATAAAATTGGAGCGATATAAAACTATTTTCCCATGATTTTAATAGATTGAAAAGTGTGAAACGCTGATGAAATTATATTGCGTTAAACGGCGATCAGTCGAATTTGGAACTGAGATGGCGGACATTTCACCAATATCCAGTATCTCTCTTATGTAGGATCTCTATCTCTTCGGGTACTGCATTCCAATTTACTATAGATTGACACCTGTTTTATGCCCATAGCTGTCGATGTTTTAAAAAAAATGCGATGGACAGTACCTAGAATAAATACGAAACCTATTGCGTTTTGACCATTTATAAAGTGTATAATATGATTGGGAGAAATAATTCGTACACTTGGTTATGAAGAACGAATTTATTTTACTAATATATATTTTTCTTTTGTAATAGACATGAATTATTTCTCCTTTTTTGCGAAAGTAATGTAAATTATTTGTTTTGAATAATTTTGTTAATTATCTCTTCGGGTACTGCATATCCAATTTACTAGTCCACTACGAAAGGGAACGTGACTACCTCTGTAGGTTTTCACACCCCTCGAGTTGTGGGAAAGCAAGTACGGGTTGGAACATCCCGACTTAAGGCCTAGGGCCTGGTTTCCCTTCTGGAACTCCAGCTCCGAAGCTGTTGGGGGACGCCGGCCCGTCTCCAAGTGTCTCGCGGTGACTCGCCGTGGTTTCACCGCGTGTCGCAACGACCTACGTCGTCTCACGTGGGTTCAAGGTTAGAGGGTCTGCAGTTGGGGAGCGGCTCTCTGACCGGCCGAAGCGCCGTAGCGAGATAAAGCTGCTGGCGCAATAAAAGTCTCTTCTTAGGACTTGGGTTCGGTGGTCGATTGTGCTTGGTGCACTCCCTCTTGGGCGCCTGCGGCGCATGTTACTTTCATATCCAATTTACTATAGTTTGACACCTTGTTTTTGTCTATAGCTGTCACTGCTTTGAAGTTAATGGGCATGGACAGGACCGAGTATAAATAAGGAACTTATTGCGTTTTAACCATTTATAAAGTTTATAATACAATTGGGAGAAATTATTCGTACAATTGGATATTAAGAACGAATTTATTTTACTAATATATATTTTTTTCTTTTTTAATAGACAAGCAATTATTATTCCTTTGTTGCGAATGTAATGTAAATTGTTTGTTTTGAAATAATTGTGTTACAGATATCTCTATTTAAATTATATATTCTGTCAACATTGTCGCTATGTATAAAAAAAATAATCTAAATCATTGAATGATTCTTCTAATACTGAGAAAATTGTAAGTAAATTTTAGTCGCAGAACTATAATATAGTTCATAGAAGCACTAGAATTTGAATTATATTTTAGATCAAACGTTGTAATTTGTCACAATCTATGAAAAAGAAAAAAAATATATATTATTCTTAGAAAGACACTGCGTATTTTCTTAAAACCATTTATACATTTATATTTTACATAATTTTATGACTAAAATATTTAACTATTTCGAGTTTTTTGAGTTTACAGGGCTCACACTCGATCCGGTTTTGAATACCATTATTTTCAAAGAAAAATCTTCTTTTTAGATTTCACTTGCAAATGTTGTAGAAACCTGCCCCGAAAGTTATTATTGTTGTAAGTGTTCTCAAAACATACCACGAATTTTTTTCTTCAGAAATACTGGTATTGGAAAAACAAACCATTGGGAGCCATGAGTTTATCGTCTTTAAATCAGACATAAAAAAACTGTTACCCAGCAGAAGAGTTTCTTAAATTTTTTTAACTTCCTGAGAAAATAAGCAGAAAAAGACACATATTTTTCTTTTAACTATTACTGTTATTTACATATTTTGTAATTTTAAGATAGGTTTTAATGTACATAAGAAGTGGGTATACTTCTCTGTATGAAATAGAATTTTTAGATATAAAATATTCTTTATATCATTAGCACTCCAATTTACTACAATATTTTCATGAAAGAAAACTTCGACGATTTCAATTATTTTGTTTCTTTCCTGCTCATAATATAGACATTACATGTTCTTTGTATGAAATATGTCTTGCAGTAACATGTCCGCCTTTCAGTGTAATCAGGAGAGAAGCTGAATTTTAAAATCCACACTTCTTTTGCCATTCAATTCTTCCACCTTTCATTATCAGGATGATTTAACGAGTTCATGTTTCGACAAAAAACCTCTTGATGAGATAATTTTTATCAGAGTCGTTGGAATTGCAGTCGTTAAAAATGTATATAAGTTGTTTTTGAAGATTCTAAAAGAGGCCACTATTTTTCAAAGTGTATAAGTGCTTTAAGGGTGTATTCAAATCCAAACTGCTTATTTCGAGACACTTTTTGAAATTCATTTTTGCTCTAAAATTCATCCAACTTTGCAGGTTCTCTTATTCAGAAACTTTATAATGTCCGTATTGTCTCGATTTTTTGATAAAGGCAGAATATATTTCAAAAAATGCTGTCAAAGTGGACATTTTGAACCGAAATTCCCGAAACGATAGCGCTGGAAACAAAAAAAATTATCGTACTGTGAAAATAATTGTTTGTAAATCAATTTCTAATTAATTGAACGAAAAACAAAACCATGGGTCCCTTATATATCTCTTCATAAACCACCTTGGCAAGTTTCATGTTTTTATTTTTAAAAATAAGTCTGAAAATGTGTCTCAAAATTTTGAGTTGAGCGTGGAATTGTTTTTTGAATACCGCCTTAATTTGAATCATGGATTAAAAATTAATTTAGCACTTTGTGATAAATTATTAAAAAGATATATATATATATATATATATATCTATCTATATATATATATATATATATATATATATATATATATATATAACCCTTACATCTGAAAGAATACTGATTAGGTTCAAAGAAATTGAGGAAAAATCCAATAAAGGAGCTAAAGAGAAAGGGAATGAATCTGCTGTTATGAGCGTGAAAGAAAAATCATAACTGTCAGACAGAACAGAAGGAAAAAGAAAACTGTGCATTAATTGAAGAAGCGGAGAGATAGATATAATTTGTCAATACAGAAGTAGAAGGACTTATAGTAAAGCATAGAATTAATTGTAGAAAGAAGAGCTGGAACATCAGTCAACAACAAGCATTGAAGAATGCATGAAAAGAAATGTAGTCATGGGAAAAAAACAATATAATAATGAAAAAGAAGATGCAGAAAATCTACTGATAGACTCTGTGGATTTTGAAACCGTTAAGATAGTGACTGAGTTTCAGAATAATACAGGATGGAAATATCTAGAATTCGAATTTGATGACTTGATGGCCAATATGTTTGTACTGGTTCTCATTATTAGAGGACCAAGTTGAAAACACATTACGTTTAAGATTGGAAGATCGATTAAAGTGGTGAAAATGCTGTAGAATTCACCAGGTTCAAAATTGTAATTTCTATCAAATCAAAGTTTGTTATGTCTCATTTTAGTATGGAAAATTCAAGGTGGAGTTTTCCTTCCTAATCCAGTGTAGAAGAACGAAGGAAATAAACTTGCATATTGGTTTTCTGGAAGACGATTTTGACTCTGTGGATTTTGAAACCGTTATGACAGAGATTGTACCTCTGGATAATAAAGGAATGATGTTTTGGAATCTGCATTTGATGACTTGACGGCTGATACTTTTATGTGTGGCTGATGTTATTAGAAGTCAAATATTGAAAACAAATTACGTAGTATTTAGCTTGGAAGATCGACAAAGATGATGTAAATGATTTAGAAAATTTCAAATTCTATCAAATCAAAATTTGTTATGGTTCATTTCTATATAGAAAACCCAAATCAAATCTATCCTTCCTAATTCCGTGTAGAAATACGAAAAAACGAAATTTGTACATTGATTTTTGGGTAGCAAAAATGTTGATAAGAGAAAAGGTTATATTAACGTAAGCTGTTTTACTGACTATTATTATTATTATTATTATTATTATTATTATTATTATTATTATATTATTATTTATGTATTTAATTATTTTTAAAGTGACATAACTCGTGAATTTTGTTTTCTTGACGAACAATCAATTTAAATTTTAGCTTCAGCCAAAACTATTGAAAAATTTTATTGAAATCGCTTCAGTAGTTTTAGAGAAAAATGTACTTCAATGTCAGCTGTTTCTCTTGGAATTTCACAACTATTGTCGTCCATTTAATAAACATATTGTGCCCGAAATCAGCTGTAAACTGTAGGTCAGCCGATATTTTGTAAATTTAATAGCAAATGATCTGTTGAAAAATGGTGATATAAGAAAATGCATGAAGTATTTATGATTAACTCGATGCTTTGGAAATCAGTTGCTTCAAAATAAACAGACTTCCAGGATAATGTAGAATGTGTAATAGGAAAATGGCTATTCATCCTACTTAAATGTATTTGTAACTTTTTCTTGCTGAAACCAATCAATAAAAAATATATCAAAAAATGTTGTGCATTTGATAAAATAAAGTCTATAATATACCGTTCGGGGCATGGTGATACCTACCAAAGCAGGATGTCTTCAATGTAATGCAACATATTAAACAGTAAAATCAGTATTGTTTCATATTTTGTAGAGTACAGGGGTCGACTGAGTATATTTTTAACTAAATTATAAAATTATAATAAAAAAAAAAAAAACATACTTTCATTAAAATTCTCAAGAAAGTCAACTTATTATATTACAAAGTACGAATATGTGCGTCTATCAATGCTGACAGCATAATGATGCGGTGAACAATGTGGTGAAAATGGACGAATGCTGCATCAATGGAGCTATTTTTTCAATTAAACAATCATAACGTTATTTCTATGGAGGAAATGTAAGTTTTGGGCCGATGACGTTGAACCCCCTTAGGGATCGAATAAAAAAAAAAATAATGTCTAATTCATGTATTGCTCTCAGGAATACATATATATTCCAAATTGTAAAGCTCTACGTCAACAGGAAGTGGGTGAAAAATGAGTCCCAAGATTTGACTGCCACATACATACAGAAATGCAAGTTAAAAGAAAGTATGATACATTTCGGTTAGCCGGGCGCCAGTGAAATATATATACATATATATACATATATGCATATATATATATATATATATATATATATATATATACAGGGTGATTCTAAAAAACTATCCCGATATATATGAGCCCCTAACTATCATACCGTTCACAGAAACTGAATCAAACTTTGGTTTAAAGTATTTTGAGGTATGTACTGAAGAATCATATGAAAGACAACAGTTAAATTCTAACAGTTACGGTTACAGGGACAAAATTTCGAAAATTTCAAATGGCAACACCTACTTTTTTTGTTGGAATGTGATCGTCATAGTGAAAAACCATAAAAAGCGTTGGAGCGGTACCTGTAGCACGAAAATCGCCGGCGCTAGACAGACCAAGAATAATAGTGAAAACAACCAATAAGGACAGAGAAGCAAGAGAAAACAAAACATTTTATTGTGTTTCATACATTTTCCATTTTACACACGACGATGCGGCAGATGGTGGATAGCACTGAACAATAAAATGTTTTACTTTCTGTTGCTTCTCTGTCCTTTATTGGTTGTTTTCACCTTTCTTCTTAGTCTGTCTAGCGCCGGCGATTTTCGTGCTACAAGTACCGTTCCAACGCTTTTTATGGTTTTTCACTACGAAGATCACATTCCAATAAAAAAAGTAAGTGTTGTAATTTGAATTTTTGAAATTTTGTCACTGTAACCGTAACTGTTAGAATTTAACTGTTGTTTTTCACGTGATTCTTGAGCGCATACCTCAAAATATTTTAGGCCAGAATTTTATTCAGTTTCTGTGAACGGTATGACAGTTATGGGCTCATATATCGGGATAGTTTTTTTCATAATCACCCTGTATATATATATATATGTAATATTTCACTGCCGCCCGGCTAACCGAAAAGTACCTAAAGTATGTAATAAAACAATAAATTTCCTATTATTAAACGACTATAATTTTCAACGAAAAATATCAACAAATTAATTTTTTTTTTGGTCCAGTTGAGTTTTTCAAAAAGAAAACGCACTCATATGTACGAAATGTCTAAATTATTAATGTTCGGAAACGTCTGTCTGTGTGTCTGTGTGTCTGTACCGGGAAAAACTCGGCAACCGTAGCCAGTAGCGAAGCGCATTTTGTTTAAAAAAATTCGGAAAAATCCCGGAATTATTGACATTCAGTATCGAAGAAATCGGCCTTCAATTAAGACAGTTATTAATTAACAAAGTCTCGAAAATTAGCGAAAAAGGAGCATTTTTTCCAAAACAAAGAAACGATTTCAGTTTTGTCTGGAACGGGGCCCTGCGTCGAGGCTAGCAACCGAGCCAATCAGCTTTCGTCTTCCACCTGCACCCCGATATTTTTCATTCCGGCTCTGATAAACATGGCGTACTGGAAGTTTTCCAGCCTATTTTCAAAAAATCGCAAAAATCGTCACATCGGCACGAATACTTGCAGACGGACGTAAAAGAAAATCGCGAATTCATGAAGGTAAAATTCGTGAAATTCGACCAATTAGAAGAGAAGTTATCAATTAATAAACTTTTAATTTTATGTCGAAAAAAAGATCAGTTTTAATTTCTATACTCCAGCAGGCATCTAACGGCGACAAACGTCTGCTGAAGAAATAACAAAACAAAACATCTTTTTTTTTTATAGTGGAAGTATTCCAGGTCTATCAAAATTTTTTGAAATATTACATTTATCGATTTGAAAATTATACATCCATCCGTAAATTTTCACAAGGATTCTAAATATGTAATTTTCGAATTTCTCCGATAATTAGGACAGAATTTACAATTATTTTTTTATTTAATTAGACAACTTAAAAAGATTTTATTTGGGAACACCTGATATCTCAGTTATATTTCATTAGCAGACATCACGGCGTTTATTCACGGAGATAAAACAATTCCTTTTTAAAGGAACTACGGTTTCTATAAGCTTATACAAAATTTTAAAATAATAATTTTTGGATCTGAAGAGTACGCATCCTTGCTCAGAGTGGGGTGACATTCCAGGGATTAAAAAATTTTTCGATTTCGGACCATAATTTTTTATTTTAGCAAAATACAGATTTTTGTATAGAAAAAAAAAAGAAGCTAAGGAATTATCTATTTCTTTTCAAAATATCTCCTGTCGTATGGGTCCCATCGCGACGCGATTTGGCTCATTCGACTCGACATCGATAGAGCTTACCGATTTTAGTTTCTTTTTTCACCACCAGGGGCACGTTTTTTTTCTCTTAACTATGGTCCGTTTCTATAACTCAGAAAGTATGTTACGGATTTCCACCAAACTGATTCCAAACATCATAATTAAAGTAATAAGGACCCTCTATAACATTTTTTAAAGTTTCTGAGTTTATACCACTCTTTTCGAATAATAATATCAGATTTATATATTCATTTCATAATATCTCGAGTTCTGCGAGTCCAATCGCAACGCGGTTTGGCTCATTCGACTATCGTTAGCGCTTACGTCGATACCCTTACGTCGCTTACTTATATCGATAGCGCTTACATATTTTAGTTCCAAGCTTCACCACCAGGGGGCGCTTCCGGAAATGGGGTTCTACGGGCCCGATTACGACGGGGTTTGGCTCTTTCGACTGGATTTCCACAGTTTTACAGATTTCGGTCATTTTCGTATAGAACATGTTGCGCCCCCTGGTGGAGGAAGGTGTAATTAAAGGATTTTTCAGTCAACTCGGGTTCTATGGGTCACATCACGACACGGTTTGGTTCAGTCGACTCGACATCGATAGAGGGTACTAGAGCTTATCGGTTTTAGTCCGTTTTTCACCAGGTTCTCCGGTCCTACTGGCATGAAAACGACGGGGTATGGCTCATTCGACTCGACATCGAAAGACTTAACGATTTCAGTTATGATCGTATAAACGGATTACGCCACCTTGTGGCGGAATGTGGAACTAACGTATACTGCAGCGCGTGCGCAGAACAACTGCTATACAGTGCCGCAGGCAACGGGGACCCGAGCCGGAGGTTCGTTCAGTTTGAGGTTTATACTATTCGATGTGCAATTTAAGGGATTATCCGGTGCGTGCGTCGCATGAACCGGTATATGGTGCCAAAGGCAGCGGGGACCAGGGTCGGAGGTTCGTTCGGTTAGAGGTTTATACTATTCAATGTGCAAATTAAGGGATTATCCGGTGCCGAAGGCAGCGGGGACCCGGGTCGAAGGTTCGTCCGGTTCGAGGTTTTACAAGATTCGAGATTTTCTACAATTCGAGGCACCGATGTAAACTAGGGGCCCGCTAGCGGGCGAAGCCAGCTAGTTACGCTAATAAAATACTGTATGTTATGTTTCAAGTATGAAAATACGTACTTCTCAAGATCATCAGCAAAAAATTAAAAAAAAAAAAAAAAAAAAAAAAAAAAAAAAAAAAAAGAGAAAACACTTTAAAACTTCTATTTATGAAATAAAATTTCAAAATGTTACTTTCTTGTTTTCTCCTTCTCTACTCAAAATATAGACATTATACATTTCTTTATATGAAACATATCTTGCAATAACATGTCCGCCCTTGACTGTAATCAGGAGAGAAGCTGAATTTTAAACCCCTTTTTCTGTCTGCTTCTTCCATCATTTATGATCATGATGATAAAGAGTTCATATTTTGAAGATAAAACATTCTTAAGAAAATTATTTTTGTCTGAGTCGTAAGAATTGCAGGCGCAAAAGAATATATGTTATAGAATATTCTGGATACAAAATAAAAAATGTACTATTATATTTTTTATGATTTTCAAAAATTATTCCTGATGTATAATAAGAATAAGAGAAATGTTTCTTATGTATCGTTAAAAATTTAGCAAGGCATCGTTGTTCAAGGGATATGTATTCTTTTTAATTTAATAATAATAATAAAATAATAGATTTGATTTTCCGGGCAAAGTGGTTAATATTAATAAAAGCATTTGTATTTTTAGGTAGCTTTTAATACAAAAAGCTACCTATTGCAGCCGTTCGGAGGAACGAAATTCCAAAAAATTTTGGTATATTTTCACCATTCATGACCCCCTGACTCCCAAACCACCCGGTACAGGCCGGAAGGACTTTTTAATTTTGATTTTCAATGAACTTTTGATAATTATTGATTCGGGAATTTCCTATGATCATACAATTACTGTTTATTTACATCACTTCTATGCTTGTATACTGTAGAAAAGATAAACGTTTCTTAATAATAAAATTTTAATTGCTTAATAGGCGCACAGCCAACATAGTGAAAAAGTACCCAGGCCAGGACTGGAACCAGGGTTATCAGTATAGCGCATTGACGTTCTACCAACTGAAGCACTTGGGAACGATACTCAGCCTGAAGCTTTCTCACTATAACATGTCGGCAAGGCTGCAAACGCAGCACAAGATGGAATATTTTCCGTGAAACACCACCCTGGGGTAAACACGAAATCAAAGAAAATCCAGCATCGATAATTGAATAAATTCCAAAGTATTAAATATGAGTTTCTTAATATTTGAAAGTATAATATAACCGTAAACGAAAATATTAATCTTTTCCAAGTTATCTATGATTTCCGAAATTCTTCCTTTATCTTTAGAAAACATCAAAACGAATATATTTCCAAGATTTAAAGAAGCATTTATTGAAACAATCTTTTAGTTTGCTGTCACTTATTTTCGGAAACATTTCTGAGGAGTTTTTATAGTGTAGTAATCAGTTTTTTCAATCCGGAATATAGCTATTCCGGATGCTATCAATTTTCAAGTAAGCATTTGCAGCTGCGTAATTTAATTTTTATATGCAAGAGAATGAAATAATATGAATTTTAATGTTAATGTTAACGCTGTTAATTTATCATGTTCGTCTGCGATGCATGTTGCTTGAACATGAAAATATTTGCTTGAGAATTGATAGCATCCGGAATAGCTATATTCCGAATTGAGAAAACTGATTACTACACTATAAAAACTACTCAGAAATGTTTCCGAAAATAAGTGACAGCAAAAGAAACTTTGTTTTAATAAATACGTCTTTAAATCTTGAAAATATTGGTTTTGGATCTTTCTAAAGATAAAGAACGCTTTTTGGAATTGTAGATAACTTGGAATAGGTTATTGTATATTTTCGTTCATGGTTATATTATATTGTCTTAGATTAAGAAACATAGATAATTTTTTACAGTGTAAAGTTACTTACGAGGGCATTTTGATAAGTTCACGGCCTAAAACAGAAATGGAACAAGTATAACCAAATGACAATGTTGTTTGTAAAGTATGATCTTTTAGAGGGCATGCCGCTGAGTTTCATACGCGTGAGTTTATTGGTTATTGCTGGGTGATAAAGTAAAGTAAACAAGTTTTGACAAAGTTTTTTGAGAAGTTTTCGAAAAATGAAAAAAATTGAAGTTCGAGCTGTCATAAAATACTTTGTTAAAAAATATTTAACACCCGCGAACATACAAAAAGAGTTACAGTCTCTTAAAGGATTCTTGTCCTTCATATCCGACGATAAAAAAGTGGGCTGCTGAATTTAAACATGATAGGAAATCAATTCACTATGATGAACGCACAGGACGCCCAAATGGACGCCGCTATGACCGACGAAATCGTCTCAAAAATTCACAATGTCGTATTGAATGATCGCCGTTTGAAGATACGCGAACTGGTTGACATTGCAAACATCTCGAAAGACCGTGTCTTACACGATGTTTTGTGCATGAAAAAGTTTGCCGCTTGACGCGTGCCGCGCTTGTTGAACGTCGTCCAAAAACGCCAAAGAATGAACATTTCTCAAGAGTTTTCTGAAATTTATTGTGTTGCAAATTGAAAAATAAAATGAAATATTATCAAAAATCTTGTATTTTCTTTTTCAGGCCGGGAACTTTTCGAACCATCTTTGTACATAGCCAGGGGCTGCACTAAAGAATTCGCACACAAGAGTGTATCTTAAATTTTTGAGTTGCAAGGGGACAACATTGAAAAATATTATAAAATTATGTCAAAAATCTTGTGTATTCACTGTCAGGCCGAGAACTTATCAAACCACCCTCGTACATGTATGTATCTCACCTATTTACAAAAATCTTATTTGCTTTTCTTCTTATAAAAAATAGACATGTTTGCACATATACGTATATAAGACAGCATTCATAGCGTGCTATAGACAAAAGAAACCCTTTTCAACAAATAAATGCAATGGTGAATATTGAAAAATCTTCATAATAGTTATTTACAACAAAACATTCATGGTTTTTTCACTATCATTGTGCCTTTATTCTGATTATCTTTTTCTTGACAGTATTGTTTCGGTAATTTAAAGCAATACGCAACTCTGTCGCTTGAAAACACATATATGCATTTCCCATTTATTACGAAAATAACGCAATTTATTGGTTTTGCATTAATTTTATTAAAGATTCTTAGTTAAGATCAAGTATACTAACAGCAATCGCAATGCATTGGGAATGTTCATACTTTATGGAAACATTCTTTTAATAACAAAGAAAATATTAGTAAGAAATTGTAGGGTTTTTTCTGAAGATTAATACCGGTAAGTTCCCGGTCTGGCACACAGATGGCGTTGCAATCACCGAACCGATGCTTTTTTTGTAAATACTAACCTTTAAAAGGTAGCAGAAAAAAATTTCATGACGATTCCCCGTGTGGATAGAACGTTAGAGTGGTTTTAGTTGAACGACTTTGTTGATAAACAAAAAAAGGATAAACAGAATTTCAAGAATTGGTATTTGATGGGAAAAACACCGTTCAAACAAAAGCTTGGCTTGACAAGCGTTATCCGGACACTGCGCCAGGTAAATCAACCATTATTGACTGGTTTGCTGAATTTAAACGTGGTCGTACGGACACCAGTGATGCACCACGCAAATGAGGTGGTTACTCCGGAAAACATAAAAAAAGTCCACAAAATCGTTTTGGGGAACCGCAAAGTGAAGTTGCAGGAGATAGGTCAGACTCTGAAGATATCCAAGAAACGTGTAGGTTTTATTTTAAATGAACATTTGTCTATTTATAAGCTGTTGTCAAAGTGGCTACCGTGCGTGTTGACTTTTGACCAAAAACAACAAGGAGTCGATGATTCTGAGCACTCTTTGGAGCATTTTCGTTATAAAATTATGTTATTTATTGTTAAATTATTGTTATTATTTATTTATTAAGTTATTATTATTAAATTATTATTATAAAATTATTATTATTATTATTATTATTATTATTATTATTATTATTATTATTATTATTATTATTATTAAATTATTATTATTTATTATTAAAATTATGTTATTTATTAAAGTTATAAATTTATAAAGTTATAAAGTTATGTTACAAAGTTGTGTTTTCTTTATTAGACCGGGAACTTATCAGCCCATGTGTTATGTTTTGTCATGATTTGGTAAATATTGCAAAAACTGTTTGCTCGCTATAATGATATTTTGTTATTCTTTAATAATTATTTAATTATTTATGTTTCATTTATAATTTATGGTTAAGAAAATTTAGTTGCTACCTATTTATTTTCTTTATTCCCGTCATTTCTAGAGATTAATAGCTGTTATCGATAGAAGTTAATGTTTTAAATTTCTGGTGTATAATTTATAACAAAATAAAGTTATTTCTTTGAATCTACTAACTCTATTAATACATACAATGTATGAAGCAAAACTGCATTAAAAGTTTTATAAGGTTTAAAATAATAATATTATAGCAATAACAATATAATACTATAATATTAAAAATAATTAAATGAAATAAATTATTTGAAATAAAATACAACTTTTCATAAATTTTCTTGCTTTCATCAAAGGAATTCAACTAGAAATTTATAACCACTGCGTTATAAAACAGCTTACAATTTTTGTTTAAATAAGGCAGTGATACAAATTCAGTAACAAAGTAGTAAATACATCAATATATAATAAAGAAAGAGAAAAAAAAAATGCTTATCCGTTCTTTACAAAACACTTTTCGGAAAAGAAGCTTAAGCCGTTTAGTTAGGTTATTAAAGTACTTTTTCCCTTTAACGTCCACGTGACTAATGTTTACCGAAGCTAAAAAATGATGAGTCATATTCAAATAATTTTTATCAATGTTTCCTATCAATTCTTTATCTAACAATATTGAACGATACACTTCAACATTTTTATCAGACTTGCTATGATCTTCAACTTCATGTACGCGAACATCCTCGTTCTCCTATAGAATAATATAAGGGGAATATTCAAGTGGATTTTGATAATGATCTAAGTAAAACTTGTAAGATTGTATTAGTGCTGAGTCATGAAAGATTGATTAAAACGTCTTTTGCATATACTTTTTTTGCTTTCTTCTAAAGAAATACGGAATGAAAAAAAAAATGTTAATCACTTTTTACGACAACGTGATTTGAGATATTTCTGCGATGATTTTGTTAAGGATTAGAAAAATATTTATACGATAGCGCTGAACTCAACATAAAATTGAGTTGAAGTCAAAACTTAAGCACGATGTTTTTTGTTTTCCATTTTTATGTAACAATAACAATTTAGTTATAAATTTAAATTATTTTAATTATGTGTAAAAATGGAGAGTAGATATCATTATACCAATTAATGCATGAAAAATTTTTGTTTTGTGGTGTACTTATTGTTTTATTGATTGAAAGTTCCATTTTTCTTTTAAGAAATGGGTGTCACCTTTTCTTTTAAAATTTTTTAGAAATTTTTCTTTTAACTTATGCTACGTGTGATGTTCTTATTGCTTAAGACTGAAATTGTGGTGCCTGAATTATATGTCTTATTTAAAATCTTACGTTCGATCATTGGATAGGCGTTTCTATATTTGATCTTAACTTTGAATTGCGCTGGCTACAGCATAAATTTTCCCCATGGATTAAATAATAAGATAGGAATTGCCATAATGCGCAATGGTAATGCAAAAAGGTTCACAGCGCTCATATCGACAATCGAAAAGAAATTTATCATTTGCAAGATACTCCTGCTACTGAGCGTGTGAACTTCCTACTTTAAAATGTTTTATGTTTATATTTTCAACACAATTCCGAACATATTTTGATGTACCGTATCTGTCAACCAATTTCAATTAACTTGCTATTGAATTTACATTCAACATAAAATGAAAATCAAATCTTGCTTTTTGTTTACAGATTATTGTTCAGCGCTAATGTTTGTCTTAATGTTGTCCTGTTTTTGTTTCTCTTTTAATTTGCTCTGGGATATCAATTGCTAATTGTGGTAACTTTGCCGCTTGTCACCTTACATTAATGTAGCAATCAATGTTTATTGTTGAAAAATAATTTTTAAAAAGTCATGCTTGAGAATTATTAAAAAAAATACATAAAAAGGCACTAAATTGTGCTGCAGCTTTCAAACAAATTTCATTTGAAAATTCATTTTTTCCGAATTCGATGATGAAAAAAATCGAATGGGATAGTTAGAAGTGATGTATGGGCGACAAAAGCGAAAGGGATAGCACGAATGCATGCCACCATAGTTATGACATCAGAATACCGTAGTACTTTTTGAAATTTTACTAAATGGACAGCACATTTCGGAAGGCATAAAAAAAAACTCTGTAGTGAAAGATTTTAAAAAAAAGTTTCTTTCTAATAAATAATGAGGCAGGTAAGTATTTGAATATTCTATATCAGTTATTTTTGTTTTCTTTCCCCGTTTTATATATTTTGAATAAGTTGTTTTCATATTTTTGCTTTTATAATTTCAAAGTTCAGTTTAATATGCTAGAAAATGAAATTTAAATCATATAACAAAGGAAAAAAATTAGTACCTTCGTTACACAAAGGGAAAACTTCTCTTTTTTATTCATCAAGATAAAACTCTTCCATTAAAATATTTGTTTAACATGAAACAATCTACGTACATTTATTATTACCATTTGTTTTCTGCATAATTTTGGTTATCTGTATTTTACTTAAAATTGCTTTTGTCATCTATATATATAAAACGATAAGGTTATGTGGCGGCGAAAAAGTGGTAACTCCTCTTTTGCCGCTGGAAACGAGTGGTTTGTTTTCACTAATTTGCGAATATTAAGAAAAGTATTTGCGGTATCGATTTAAAACTCACCACACATATGTAGAAAAAATTTTTAGATTCTAAAATCCCATTTTTGTAAAAAATTGGCCGGTATTTTTTTTAAAATTTTTTGCAAAAAACTAGCTATTTTCTGAAAAGTAAAGGAAATAAAGAGCGAAGTCGAACCAAACAACGCGCCACTTTGTTATTAATTAAAACATTTGCTCCATTGTTGTATCTTATGAAGTTTAATCTCATTGGTTTGAGCATCGTTATGACGTCAACGTTATTGCTGCGCATATCTGTGGTTTATAATATAGATTGACTTTTAGAAGTTTCACTTCTTACGTACGTAACGACCACGTGTTTTTTTTTCTTTGAAAGTGCGAGCTGATAGGTAGCCAAAATAGACCTTACATTCTTTGTAAGTTCCAAATCGATGTATTTTGGTTTCAAGTTTATATTTACCAAAAAAGAAGAATGAAACAAATTGGATAGGAATTTTGGTACTTCCGTATTCACCGCATGCCAACGAATAATAATCAAAGAAATCGAGAAAAATATAATGTCGTGTATGTATTTATTATATGCATGTATCTATGTATTAATGTGTACGCATGTTTGCATTTCCAATTATGTATATTTGTACAGAGAAAATTTCGTAATCGGGTTCGCAGACAACTGGCGTATTTTAATTTTGCAAGCGACGAAAGATCATCTAATTACGTACTAATACATACGTACTAATAATCTATATATGTATATACAAGTACTAATAATGTGTACTCTCCCTGGCGGTTTCAGACGGAACTAAAAGATGTTTTAATCATTCGAGGTTCGTTTGGAAAAATCGACCCGCGAAGCGTGTGGAGACCTGCTAGTTCTTAAATATTCTTGTATTGGATAGGAGAGATTACTTTCTATTTTCGATTGTATCTAGTACTACTCAACGTAATTCTTCTTATAGTGATTGTTGTTTCATAAAATTTTTATTGCAGATGCGACGGTTAACGTTATGTCCGTCGTTCAATATGACTTTGTGTAAAATCAATTAATTTTTCCTCCTTATCTAAAAGAAACTTTCCATTGATATATTTCTACGATCTGATTTACGTTCTTGTTTTTTTATCAGCTCACAAAAACGGTAAATCTGAGTTTTTCTCTGTCTGTGTTTTCTTTTAAAGCAAGAAACATTAGCCAAACAGGAAGTTTCTTTACACATATAAATTACCTCTCGTTTCTGCTTCATATCCCTCCATCGGATGATAGAACTGCTGTCAGAATCAACAAATTCCTTGTTGTAAAATGTTCCATTTCAAATATTCAGTTCTTTATCATGTAGCATTGAAGTGCTTGCAGAGAGAGGGGGGAGTTCTTGTAAAAAAGCAGTTGTAAATTATACACATTTCCACTCGGGTTATTTTGAAGGGGATAGCGTTGTTCATTTTCAAGTGATTCTGGAAAATTTAAACTAAAAATATAACATTTATTTACAGAAAAACTTTTGTACTGAATGAAATAAATATTTTTAGAAGTTTTTCATAAACTCTTGAGTTTTTTTACAAAAAAAAATTTCTAAGTAAAGAAAAAAAAAAACAGAATATGATTAGAAATATCTCGTTACTTTGCATTTATTCATGGATGTATTCTTCTAGTGCTTGAATTAAATCTATTGTATTTTGTTATTGAAACATTAGTTTTTCAAACTTTTTATTTTTTAAAGTGTTATTTCAGGGAAAAACTGGAATTACGAAAAAAAAAGTTTATATTAAACATTATTTAATCAAGTTAATAATAAGAATTTAGTGTATAGTTTAGAAATGTAATGTGTACATTTTCATACTGTTGGCGTAACATAATGAAATTGATTAAAAATGATTTTTAATATTAAAATGCAGTTTAAAGTAGTAATTAGGGTAAGCGCAGTTTAAAGATATGTGGTCAAAAAGATTCGCTGATAGTACGTTTGTGGTTTATAGTATAGATAAAAGGGTGGGTGAACTGACAAAATGAATTAAAAACTATTTAAGCAAATCTTTCTTAAAATTTAATTAAGTTTGGAAATAACACGCTGTATTAACATGTATGTTAAGAATTAAACGTCTGTAGATAGTAATATATTTTAAATTCAGGCGACAATGTTTTAATAGGCAGAAATGTATTTCAATTACTTTCGCCGTATAAAAAAAAAAGTTTAAACATATTTTAATTGAATGCACACCAAAACCGTCAATAAATGTCAGAACTTAAAATATGTGCAGCTAGTTACGTACATACATACAGATAGAACTAGAGATGACTGATGGAATGGTGAGAAAGTTGGTTAGAAAGTTTAATGAAGGTTGAACAAATGTCTACGACTAAGCTCGGAGTGGTCGGCCTTCTGTTGTCAACGATGATCTCGTAAGGAAAGTTGATGAAAAAATCGATGAGAACAGACGTTTCACAATAACAACGCTTTCAAACGAATTTCCGAAAATTTCACGAATTGTTTGAAGTGTTGACTGTCGTCACTGGCGAGAAGTTTCTATGAAGAAGGTATAGATAAACTGATCACCCGCTACAACAAGTGCTTGAACATTGGCGGAAACTATGTAGATAAAAATAAAATTGGCTTGAAAAGAAAAAAAAAATGTTTTACATTTTTTTTTCTTTTCAAAACGGTACGTACTTTCCTAATACGCCTCGTATAATGGGACAGTTCAAATATAAAATGAGACTATGATTGTTGAATTTCATAAGCAAATCGAGCACACGTTTATGAAATCGAATTTTAAAAATAGTTCCTTTACGCGTAAAAACGAGTCTTGGTTTTCTGTCGATGCTTTACAAATTGGTATAACATATTAAAGATTATTGTCATAGTGATAGATTTTATATAAGAGTAGTAAAATTAAAACGCTGAAGAAATATTTTTAAAAGTAGTAGTTATTACAGTTTAGTTCAACTTTCTTCTAATTGAAAATATTTTTCAACAACTTAATAACATTTTTATTACACATAATTATTTTCAATGCTATTTGTAAAGCGAAATCTAACTTTTACAATATTATTTTTATTTTGCATTATTACTTTTAATTCATGACTTTTGGACTATTTATTTAACAGATATTAAACCCTGGATAGCGAATTTATTAATATCTAATTACCAACGCATAAATCCACACAGAAAAAAAAATCATTCAAAACGAGACTAGGACTACGTAATTAAACAAAATTTGCTACACATGTTTCTTTTCAAAAATAAATGTTATCCGTTGTAATTAATAGTTTAAAAATACTCTAATTTTTAAAATTTTGTTTCAATACCTGCTGTATAAAAATAATCTTTCAAAATTTTCCCGCTATTTGCGAATGAACAGTTATTTGATTTATTAAACAAACACTGCAATATTACATAAAACAAACTAAAAGTAAAAAATACTGTAAAAATATTAATTTATGTGCGAAAATTTAGAAGATTACGATAATTTATTTTAAGAATCGAACAAGGAGATATGATCAGAAATTAATAATGGTAGGAATACATATAATTTTTTATTTTTAAAATTAATTCTGTTTGTGAAAGAAGTTTTCAATTATTTTTTTTAATTAAAATAAAATTATTTTGTATCAACTAAAAATAAAATTCCAGTGTTTGCATTTCATGAATTTTATGTCAATTTTTTTCTCTCTCTAAAGGTTTTCACAAATTAAAGTTCTTTAACTCCGAGCTGCTTTTCACTTAAATTTTTATAATCAAATTTCAGAAATAAAGTATATTATAGTTATGTTTTTTATATATAATATATAAAATAAATTGCTTGATGTTTATATGTTTATTATAAATAATTTGAGACTCTGAATAATCTCCAAAAATTGAGTAAATCCATTGTTACATACAGCATATTGAAGTGAAAAGCACACATTTGTAAGTGTCTGAGGGTATAATTTTGTTGTAAATTGTTAAAATTCATATAAAAGTCTATTGTGTCAAGTTTTTGCAGAAAATAATAGGTCAAGTACGAGGTTTACTCCCATACAAAGGGTTCCAAAGAATAAATTTATTAAATACTATTTGCAATATTACAAAAAATCTTTGCGAATTAATTCTATGAATTAATTTTCAATAATTGCTTTCAATAATTAAATGCAATTGGAATGAAAACCGATGAACATTTATCACTATGATTTACTTTGCCTAAAACAAAGACCTTGTAGGAAGTTTAAACTTGGCACTGTGCCAGGCGCGCTTCAAAGGAGTTCGCTAAGTTGCAACAACGCCTTGGTCCGTTTCGCGGTTTTAATACTTGAATTCAATTGGAATGGAAAATGTTTGCCATTTATCACTATGATTTGCTTTACCTAAAACAAAGACCATGTAGGGAGTTTAAACTTGGTACTGTGCCAGGCGCGCTTCAAAGGAGGTTGCAAAGTTGCAACAACATCTTGGTCCGTGTCGCGGTTTTCTAGATAGGTTTTTAATTACTATCTCGGATAAATACTGACAAAGTTTTTCGAAAATCATTATCAACAATCCGGGGATGAATCCGCGTCGATAGGTACCTCGAGACCCCCTCAACGTCCCCGCTGAGTGTCCACAAAGTAATGTTTGTGTATAACGGAAAAGTGTTATTTTCCCAAACACTATGTGACTTAGTAAAATCGCTCTAGTTCTCCTGCAAGGTGTAAATAAACTTCTACTATCCCTAATTTTTCATAATTTTAGTTTCAGCAGAAATAGGAGGTGAGTGAGAGATTTTTGGAGTACACTTTCCACGATCTCTGAAAATATAACAGCTAAAATTAAAACAAATATATTTTTGAGTTGGGTTTTACGTGATATTTCGAACGATACCTCACACGATATACGAAGAAAAAACTTTTCAAGTAAAGTAATTAGCCTCTTAATTTTTTTATAAAATTATTTGTGACTGGCTAATAATCTATAATTATGCGGGTTAATAGCCTTTATAATTCTGCCAAGTTTGAACTGCCACGTTCCATACTTCTCGAGAAAAACGGCTGTGACAGGAGTGATCTTATAATGGTTCCGTTTTGACTTTTTAAGTACCGAAACCTAAAAATAGCTTTATGATATGTATTAAAATTATGTTGGAAAAAAAAATAATTGTCAAATAAACGTAAAGTGTGGCAAAAAAAAAAAAAAAAAAAAAAAAAAAAAAAAAAAAAAAAAAACACCGCTAAAAATTTGCAGCAAACTGTCCAGTCATTTGACCGTTTTTATAGAAAATGGTTACATAACGGTAATTTAACTTTATTCTGACCATAATATGGGCAATAATATGATCGGAATATAGTAAAATTATGTTTCTGTAACCGTTTTCTATCACCAAATAAATTTTAGAAATGGGTCGATTAGATACATTGAGTGTGGGAAGGTTAAGACTGTATATTAAAACATGTATGCGAATATAGTAAAAACAGAAAATATTCGTAAAATATATCATTTAAGTGTAGTAAAGGAATTTAAAATTTTATATAAAAAGTTCCTTAACCAATTAATTTTAATAATATAGAAGGTTTGCTGTAAAGAGAAAAGGAGGCTTCTCCAGTTTTTGGATGTTATGTGTCCTACATTGACAAAAACTGATTATCCAATTAATGCAAAATAAGGCTGCTTCTTCAGTTAGTTACTACGTTACTAACAGATTAATTTTTAACACATTTTTAACAGGTTAATTTTTAAATATATTTGAGTTGATAATTATATTAGAGTACCTTACATTACTTAGTATTTCGAATAAACAACTAATTTTATTTATGTTTTCTCCAATTACCGCTCGTAAAGAGGATTACTATTCAAGAAGCTTTACCTGGAAAAGCTTTTATTTATCAGTTAAAAAAATAGTTTTGGCTAGCTGGATCACTGAAAATAAGCAGTGTATTGCACTGCTTATTTTCTAATAAACAGCCATATTTGCTCAATATTACAAGAAATCTAACTGCCTGAATCACAGCTAGATAACTTGGTTAATAAAGTATGTCTAGTTGTAGTCACTTATAATGAAACAACGGAACAATGTATAGCCCCATCAGTGGCTAAGAGGTTGTGCTCTCAAAGTTGGTAGACGGGAGGTGCTGTGTTCCAACCCCTACCGCGCTCGTCGACCTAACCTTTCGGAGTTTTCCGTGGTTTTCTTCGAACCTTGCCGTAAATACGGGTTAGGAACCCTTAGAAAGACCCCCACGGAGGGCACTCCGCTCTAGAGCCTATATCCCTCGAGTTCTTGCTGCCACTGGCGGATATTTGGAAACTATTGTCATTTAGTTTTTCAGTTAACAGTGTCACTTATTGGCGAAATTTTAAACTAATTTTGAAATTGTATGTTTGAAAATTTATTACTTTTCTAATAAAGATGTAACAAATTGGGCATTTCTATCGTTAACCGTTTTCCAATTATTTAATTTTTAAAAAAGGCCCCCTTTTTTTTGAGACACTCGGCACACAGAGCAATGGAATTTTGTCTGACGAAGGAAACAATACTTCAAAAATGTATCCCAATTTCATGTCACAATGAGCCATACCATGTTCTACACAGCCTTCTGAATTGTGGAAGTTTAATTTAGACAAGCCTGTATATACAAGGTGAGTACAATTAAATTTTCAATTCAAAACGCTGTAAATTAAGATCTACTGGTCAGAATTAGCTGACAGACAACCTGGATATATATGAAGAAATGGAATTTTTGTCAAACGAAGGAAACAATTTTTTGAGAATTATATCAGAAGATGGCACTACATTTGTCATATATTATAACGCATATTGCTGTTGCTGATGTATGATATTTTTTTAAAAAGTAACATACTCTCGTCCATTACAGCTTTAATAAAAACGTGTCGATCAAACGAGTTCTCATTTATCTGTGTCTGACTGCTTGTCATGTCTTTCTGATCGAAGAATACTGCTCCGCTTGTAAACCTTTTATCATATCGGTGACTGTATTTGATTGTTATCCGGAAGTTGTGGACATTAAACTGCTTAAGATTTGGTCTAAAAACACCATACATCCTGGTTAACATGTTTCTTATTTTCGGAGAAACATCTTCATTGGGTTGTGCATGAAACCTGGAAGAGGACAGAAAACAATTGTTAGATATCTTCATAATGTAGTGGAATATTTGTTTGAAAAATATGTAGTGTTGTGCGAAGCTGAAGTACACTTTGAATCCTATATATTGTTAGCTTCTATTTTGAGTTGTTCTTAAAGTAACGGTCACGGCTCCATCAGTTGGTCTATTTTAAAGTAATTGTTCCGATTACAAACAAAATTCTATTATATTATGTATATTTTGGTCAAATATCAGGTCATTCTGACTAGTTACAACTTTTTCAAGTTGCAACTTTAATAAATCACCCGGTATATTCCTTCTTTTTGGGGGGTATGTGTATGTATGTGTGTGTATTCTGTATAAAAAATAAATAATATAGATACTTTTGGTGACACTTCTTGTAATTACTTGAGAACAGTAGGATTCCACACAATTCCATTTGAGAAACATTGAAGGGCTGGGTTGGGTTGATTATTGACGGCCAATTATCGACACTAGGGATATAGGCCCAGGGGGAGTGCCCTTCGTGGGGGTCTTTCTAAGGGAACCTAATCCGTATTTACGCATGGAGAAAATCCACGGCTCGAAAGAAAACCACGAAAACTCCGAGCGATTGGGATCGAACCCAGCACCTGCCGTCTACCAGCTTCGAGAGCACAACCTCTCAGCCACTGGTGGGGCGAGAAACATTGAAGCGTACTTACTCTAAAAAGTTACTCTTACTTAGTTAGTTACTCTTACGTAATTATTTAATATTTTTTGGAAACTTTACACTTATTTAAATGTTAATTTTTTGCTCTGAAATTAAAAATTATTCAATATCAGAGAGTTTCTACTAAGAATTTCTTTCATTCATAGTTTAATAAGTGTAAATTAAAACAAGAACAAAAAATCATGCGTCAAGCATAGGTTATTAAACACTGTCCAACACATTCAAAATAGTATAGTAAAACTTAACAGTTTACTAAGAAAACAAGGTTAAGGTCAAACCGGGTGGGGATGCCTAACTTTCGGCTTAAGTTCAACTAGTCCACCTCAGCAGGTTTGTTTACTATGCGGCAAAGCCCCAGCCTAGGAAGCGATGCCCGGAAGCAACACCCGGGAAAGGGAACCCCCCCCCACCTATTGAAAATTAACTGTCAAATATTACAATGTCAATCAAAAAGACTATCCAATTATACTAGAAGAGCCAAGTTAGGTACACAAATGGGCTGAATAAACATTTGTGATTGTAAATAAGTATAAGGAGATGTAGAGCTTTTACAAGATAATGATTAAAGTTGAGATAAAACTATAAATCCAAAACAATACTAATAACTCACTTACTTAACGATAAACAATTAATAAATACGATATTGACAAAGAAAGTAATCATAGTTTGAATAGTAGCATCGAGTGTTTAAAAAGTCTTATATGGGGAAGAACTTATATAATTATATAGGATTATTTACAGTAAACAGTTAACACAATTTAAGTACAGCAATAATGCCAGAAAACAAATCTGAGAATACAAGTACTGTGTACTAGTACTAAGAAATCTTTTGAGTACCCCTATAAATGAACGATATATTCTATGCACACCATATTATACAGTAAGCATCTTGTAGTGCACCTCAGTGATATATATCAATTTAAATATGTTTAAAATACCGTAAAATTATTAAAATAAGCCACAGATGATTTCCCGCATAGCCCGTAATGTAATGGAATTCTGTTGAGTGTCCCTGTAAAAGAACCATCATAGTTAACCCCAGTAATATATATTAATTTCAAGGCAATCCGTGTATATTTACGCGAGTTAGAGTTTGGGCAGACGTCAGACAGACAGACACACAGACAAACTGAATTCACAAAGACTTTTCAACTTTGCTGGAAAGTGTTAAAAATCTAACTTAAGATTTTTTAATTTAAAATTAAAATTTTTAGTAGCAACTAGCTAAAGAAATTTTCTACATGTAGGTTTATAAAATATTAAATTTGAGTTACATTGTGAGGCTTTCTTGATAATAGTATTACGAAAGAAATTTTGTTTTTACTTCATTAGTAAATTATATGACGGAAATTTCGGAAGCGTTAATTAAATTGCGATGTCAAGCTTCATGCATTAAAGAAGTCGGTGATTAATTATTCTCATAATCAGTTTTTAAGTAAGAAATTTTTTACTTAAATTTAATTTCTAACATTTATATTAAAAAAAAAATAAGCTACAAGTCGGCAAAAAAAAAAAAAAAAACTAGTCGTTGGGGGCCACCGTAATACTTACCCATCATGGATATGCATAATGTAAAATATTAAAATAAAAATACGTAAACTACTTATAAAATGCATTGCAATTCAAATAAAATCGTGGCTTGATGACGTCACAAACTTTAAAGGCTCGATTACTGAATTGCTTGAAAGAGGTTTTTCCTTATAACTCCAAAAATAATAATCCTATTAACTAGCGGTTTATTGCATCTGATTAAGCGTCAAATTTCCAATTAAAATATATCTTTGAAGTGAAATTTGGATGAAATACAGGGTCATGAAAAATCGAAGAGTGTGGAAAATAGGATTCCAAATATCTCGGCAACTCATTATCCGATCGACTTCATGCCTTATTCAAAATTTATATTTTTTTATTGTCTTTTATATTCATTTCTTAAAATAAACAATTTCGAAAATTTTTATATACCTTTCATCAGAACGAATATTTCGAGAGTCCGAAAAAAATTGTTCCGGTTAATCGAGGTTATTGAAATGAAATAGGCTTCTTCCCATTATTACATACTAAGTACATACCAAATTGCAAGTCTCTATCTCAATTGTTTTGGGAGATAGAGCGTTTACAGACACACACACACACAGACACACAGACGGACGGCAAATTTTTTTTTTCTAAAAATATGTTTTTCGGAATCTCCAGTGTCTGAAACGTGTAAATCCGTCAAAAAAAAAATTTCGATTTTCAAAACGATTACAAGACTTACCCTATACTACGTATGATGGGTAAGTAATTAAGTTACATTTATCGTTTGCTATAGATTTGTTCATATTAATGAAAACAAAGCTATAGCAAACGATAATTATATACATAAGATGTAAAACGAAAACAATATTTTGAAAGTAATTATTATTATGTATTTTTCTAAATCTTTACTATTTTATTGAAATCGTTTTATTCGATTCGAAATCTTTAAGCCTGTAAGGTATAAAATATTTTTGGCAAATAAAAATGGTTTTAGAATCGGAATTGTTTTGAAAAAATAAAAATAAATAAAGTTTTTTCATTAATTTTAAAATTACCTTTAAAGTGGTTTTTATCTGAAACTTTTAAATTTGTGTCCATATGATTATTAATTCTTGTACATGGTACATTTGAAATATATTTCAGGAATTTGTAAAACAAAGACATTACTGTGCGCTTGTTTTATCACAAACAAAGTAATTTATAAAAATATAAATTATTTAAAATATTTGAGACGCTAAAACTGATCTCCGCAATTTCATAAAATTTTGGTGAATAAAAAAATGTTTAAATTATATATTATAAACCTATACTTGAACTATAATGAAAACGTATGGAATTCGGAGTAACAAAAAATAAGTGAAAAAATGCAATCATCGATTTTTTATGAGGTAAGTTTCGTTACGATTACGAGCATGTTCCATTCTTTAATATTTATTGTTTAATCACGTAGAATGTAAACGAAAACGTACAACTTAATTTAAACTAAGGTGATTATTGTTATTAAATTGGATTATTGTGTAGCATGAATTAATGCGTCTATTTAAATTTAAATTACACTATAATGCAAACTCATGTTTCCAGAGTTTCTATCTATAATTCAGATCTTATCATTATTAGATTATTCCTATTTTCTAAAATATATTTGAAATAAATATTCAAATCTTAGTACAACATTTTCCGAATTTTTTTCAATGTGATTATTTCTGTTTTAGATATTTTTTTGCTAATAACTGTCCCAAGCTTTTATTTCTATATCAGTAATATAAAAATCTCAATTTTTAATATTGGTTGTGTCTTATAAATTTTTGTTTTAACTAAAGTAAAGGGTTATAAAATTTGAAACACATATTTGAAGAATATATATATATATATAAACAAAAAAAAAACATATATAATAAATTTAAACACCAGTTTTGACTTGAGTGCTTTCTAATAAATTTTAAAAACAGTAACTGTGTAACACGGAATTTAAAATATTGTCAAAAGTTTATTTTAAACAATTTTACAATCCACAAGAATAACGTACGTATATAATGTAAAGTGTTATGGAAAACTGGTCGAAAACACCATTACACCAAGAAAATTTAAAAAAATGACAGGATTAAGAAAATAATTTAGCTATCATATTTTTTTTCCATCTATCACACAAAATGCATTTTCTTAAACAGTGTCAAGTGATATTGATTTTAAAAATTTTAATGGTAACATTTGTACATCATATATTCTAATACGAGCAAATCTTGTGTGCGTGTGTGTGTGGTTATCTATGCAAATTTTTATTTAAAACGCCTCTAACAATTTTGACGAAATTTTGTATCCTACCGTTTTGGGCACCAGAAAATCATTGGGTAGGTCACATGTTCGAGAAAATTCGGTTTTTGGGTCATTTTGGGTCACCATGTGTCAGGGTCAAGCTAATTGTATCTAAAAAACGGTTCAAACGATTTTGACAAAATTTTGTATCCTACCATTTTCGGGCACGAGAAGATTATTGGGTTGGGTCACATGTTCTGGAACTTTTGATTAGTGGGTCATTTTTGGGTCAACGCGGGTTAAGTTAATTCTATCTAAAAAACGGATCTAACGATTTTGATTAAATTTTGTATCCTACGAGTTTCGAGCACGAGAAAAATCATTGGGATAGGTCACATGTCTAGAAAATTCGATTAGTGGGTCATTTTTGGGTCACTGTGGTTAAGCTAATTTTATCTAAAAACGGCTAAGACTATTTAGACTAAATCTTGCATCCTATGGTTTTCAAGCACGGGAAGACTGTTGGGCTAGGTCACATGTTCGAGAAATTTTGACTAGTGGGTCATTTTGATCATGGGTCATTAAGGGTCAAGCTATTTTTAGCTTAAGAACGGATCAGACGATTTGAACTAAATTTTGTATCCTACGGTTTTTGGGCACGAGAAAATCATTGGGTTAGGTCACATGCTCGAGAAAATCCAATTAGTGGATCATTTTGGGTCACTGTGGGTCAAGCTAATTTTATCTAAAAAAGGCTCAGACTATTTTGACGAAATTTTATATCCTACGGGTTTCGGCAGCGAAGAAGGTCGCATGTTCGAGAAATTTCAATTAGAGGGTCATTTTGGTCATGGGTCATTATAGGTCAAGCTATTTTTATCTTAAAAAGTGTTGGCGACATTGGCGAGATTTGGCGGGAAAACTAACTTTTTAAATTATCAATGCCAAAACTCTTGCTTGGCGCCAAATGAAAATTTTTTTTCATTCAACATTTGGCGACATTTTGGAGAAAAAAGTTGTTTCAGAATCTGAAGGAATTTTCAAGAAATTCCCAATAAGAGCCAAGATACATGATTCAACCAATCAGAGTCCATAGAACGTTCTCGAAAACAGAAATCAACCAATCAGGGTACATATGATAGGGAAAATTGACTTTTAAGATTACCAATGCCAAAACACTTGCTTGGCGCCAAATGAAAAAATTTCGCTCAAAGCTAATTTTAACCGAGCATCAGTCGGTCTTCCTTGCTCTTTTGATTAAAATCGGCCTGCCATCACAGCCACTGAAATTTATCGAGCATACGCGCTCCATTATGTTTTGTGTATGTTTCAAAGATTGGTTTCCTATGAACTAAATTCTGTCAAGCTGCTTCATCCTTCCTAGGACTACGTTTGATACGTTTACAATTATTGCTATCCGAACGTTTCGACGGAAATTCTTGGAGAAATCGTGCATTTCTAAAAATCACAAATTGAACGGCTACGGATATCAGTATGACAAATTTTGGATGAGACATTTTCGGGGAATTACCTGTGAGATTTAATTCTTTTCAGGATGAATATCGACCATTGGCTTGATGCATTCCGATACGAAATGCATTCGTATCATAAGCATGTCGTCGGGAACTATTTAATAGCCTATCAAAGTCCGGTAAATTTTTGTTAGTATTAATTGAATGTTATAAATGAGAAATAATTTTAAAGTTACTAACTTTAATTCCAGTTTTAAATATAGTAATAAAATCTTTTATAAATGTTTAAAATAATTGGCATCAATTAAATGAAAATTTCCAATCCGTTTTTAAAAGAAAAATTAATTTGAGAGGTTATGGAAGTTTTTTTCAAGCTTCAAAAAATGATTTTTTTCTTTTAAATTTTCTGACATTGTATAAATGTTTTCTCGAAGACGCTTTTAAAATTTTAAATACTTTTACAAGTTACAGAGATGTGAAAGAGCTCTACTTTTAAGAAAATATTAAACGCGATTACCTCGAAACCATATTTTTATGTGGGTTCCAAAAATATCTTGGTTACGGATGGACCGATTTACTTGCTTTTTATCCGATTGGGCGCAGAAGAAGAGAATAATGATTTTGATGGTTGACAATGTAAGATTCTTTATTAGGTGATGCAAAGGGAATGGTCAGAAGGATTTATGATATGAAAATGTTCATCTTTGCTCCTCGAGTGTCATAGGCTATTGTTATGCAGTTTACGTTACTGGGTTATATATTTTATGGAATAACGAGATATTCCCGAAATTCTTATAATTAATTGCTGCATAAGAAGAATGGATTAACATTATAAACATTTAACACTAATTCAGCACCAATTATAATAAAATGCTAATAAATAAAAAAATAAACAAATAAACTAAACACATTTAAGAAAAAATAGGAAAAGTACTACTCGAAATCATACGGAACCAAATATTGAGATAATTTGATTGTATTATAAAAATGGGATTTTTGTGCCGTTCTTTTGTTTTGTTTCGTTCAGTTTGAAGTAATGGATGTAACACCATGCGTCACTTTCGCGATTTTGAGTAAATGCTGTACTGATTAATGTTCAACATGTACACAAATCAACTTATTTTGAACTACTGATAATTATATGATACAGTTTCGACAGAATTCTTGTATATGAGAAATACATTTGCTAGATATTTTGACAGAGAATACATTAAATTATTTTGTGTATCTGGAATATCGATAGGGGACTGCTAAAAAGAAAAAAGTGCCTTTGTGCGAGTCCATTTATTTTATATAGTCCTGTGAGATTTTTTATTTTATTTTAAGTTAACCATGCTTGTTTTTGAAATGGAAACTTGAGTATTTTCCGAACCCTTGACCTATGCCTTAAATCTTCTATACGGCGGAATGCTCAAAAATCCAGTTCAAAGGCTATTTTCAAAAATCAAAACAATTTAATAAAACATGCCTTTTTTCAGCTAAAAAACTGCAAAACCCCTTAATAAAATAATGAACAAACAAGAAAATTCAACCATTTTTAATTCTCTATGAGGCTGTAGGTTTTAAATGATTGAAAACAGAGAGGATTTGTTTTAAAAACTTATGAAGAGCTTTTTTGAAACGTTCTTTAGAAATGTTACAAACATGATGAATTTGTATAACTCATCATACCACCGCTTCCGGACATTAAAATCTACAAAGACAGTCACAAGACCTTCTGCTATGGCACTGCCCGGAAGGGTATGTCACAAATTTAGTGCTTTGCATAAAGTTTTTTTATTAGCTATTCTCAGACAACATCATTTTATAAATCTTGCAAGTACTCTTAGATTTAATTTCTTTGAATTTGCATTTATTAGTTTTATTTTTCATTTAAAATAAAAATTAGTCTTTTTAAATACTACTCTAACAGTTTCATTCAATCAAGAGCATTTTCTCACATATCTGTTTAAAAACATTATAGCATGTTAACGTTTTAGCAAAAATTACGAAGATGACTAAAAATACGAATGTTTATCCATACATTCAAAATAAAAAATCCATTCCATTATTTACCCAATACGTTATGTGGAACAGGGTGTCGTATGTCTGTTTTTAACATGTTATAAAATATTTTAACTCATATACTTTTAATATTCGGAATTATGAATTTGATAAATTTTAATAATTTTCGTCACATATCTATGAGTTGTTATTCTATAAACTTTGATAATAAATATTAAATTGAAAGATGTTTACTTTCTGCACACATACTTAATTCATGCGTCGTATTTTCATCAGCTGCTGTTACATCGCCTACAATGAAGTGTTTCAAAGATAATGTCTATACTATGGATTCCTAGGAAAGTTTTAATGAATTTTGTTGCTGAAAGTATGAATTTAATTAAAACGTCTACGGGGAAAAAACCTGTTGTTGCTTGAATTTTAATTAAACTTATATATGAGTTTCGAATAGTGTCAAAATTTTAATATGCTGAAATAAACAGCATCTTGTATTTTACTTAAAGCATCTTAAATTTTACAATTAAAAATATAATTGAAATATTTCATTATACAATACAGTATTTTTTATAAGAATATTGATGTTCTGACAAATGATGAATTATGATGTCGACAGAATTTTTTTTCTTTTTTTCTTTTCAGAAAAATATCATTTTTAACGAAAATTTAACTTGATGTTTAATTGTCCCACAATATGCAATGTTATCTATCGCTATATGGATTTCACAATGAATTTTCAAGAAGTAATTTTAAAAAAAAAGTTTAATTTACGAACGCAGTTTTCGAAATAAGTACCAGTAGAAAGTTACATATGCGATTTAAATCGTCATATTATTCAAATTATCATGTTATTCCAATTACCTACACCTAAAAAACTTCCTTTCCTGTCTTGTTTTCAACAAATAGATGGGCTAAAATCTCATAAGTGTGATTAATGGCTGCCGATTTTCTGCTGATATCTTATTTTTAAAAGTCCCATATTATGCTCAATATGAATTTTTAATAGCCACTGATATATTGCAAAAAAAAAAAAACAATTAGATCATGGACATAAATTTTGTTGAAAAATAAATATGATATGGTTGTTTTTATCAGATAAAACACAAATTGTAAGGGAAAGAAGTCAATTTTTCAATTTTGCCACTTTACTTTAAAAATAACATTTTTGGAATGTTGTATGTTCAAAGACATATCAGACCTACGATTAAATGACTCGATATTGGTTAATCTATAAATATCAATATTTAAATTAACAATGGGGACAGTAGTGATGGTTAATAAAGGTACTTTTACCTTTTCACCATTCTTTTCAATCCAGAAAATCTTATTTATGAATAATCAGTAAGCAATGGTAACTTTTTAAGAACAACATGTGTTCCCATACTGGAAACAATACTGCATCTGGTGGAAGTATGATGGAATCCATACACCGGGACAGTAGTGACCAAAAAAGTGAGGGAAACAACTTTAAACCCAACAAATACCAATATTACACATTTTACTCATATAAAAGTTATATTATATGCTCCATGAGGTTGGTATTTTTTATAAATGCATTAGGTTTAAAAAATATTTAATAATTATTGTTTGTTGATGATTTTAATGTTCAATTGGAGGGCTTGCCGTAAATACGGGTTAGGATCCCTTAGAAAGACCCCCACGGAGAGCACTCCCCCTTGAGCCTATATCCCTCGTGTTGATAATTGGCCGTCATAAATCAACCCAACCCAACTCAATTGGAGGGTTGAGCACAGGGGACAGTAGTGACTTTGAAACATTAAGATTCCATTTTAAAGATTAAAAAACAGATTTTCTCAGTAAAAATAACATAATAATGTAGAACAATCACACTGAAACATATTAGCATTAAATCAAAATTTATATTACAAAGAAATGCCGAGATATATACTAGGGACGGAGAAATCATACTTATGAAATTTTGGTCCATATCAGGCTTACTTACAATAGAACTTCATGTTTAATTGTTTCACAATCTGCAAGATTATCTATCGCTATATGAATTTTACAATGAATTTTAAACAAGTACATTTTCAGGAAAAAAATAAATCGACTTCAGTGGATTAATATTTACCTTATTTCACTCTAGTTGGCATATTTCAGTGACTGTGACAATGGTTTGACACAATGAAATGTTTTATTGACGACCCTTTATTGTTATCGGCATTCATTTTAAATTGAACCGTTACCAAAATCACTAATTTTCAAACACAGTATATGACAGTACATTAAAATACTTCTCGTGTCCAATAAGAATTAAAAAAAATATAGACGATATGCTGATTATTTGAAATATATAAAGTCAGGATGTCTTGAACATGCTGCAGAATGGAGGTAGAAATGGCTTGTGGGTTCGCCACCTCTTTTCGGCGGATTCGTTGATCCACGCGTGCTGACGCCACTCTGGCTGCACCGGCACCCTTGAAACTTGCCACATTTCCTCATTAAACCATCATCGACACAGCCGGTGTACTGTGTCCAGGTGTCCAGGTGTGTCTCAGCTGTGATTTGCCGTATGGACCAACCTGCCCTTCTCAGTTCAGTCACCATGCCCCTCGTAAAATTGTCTGTCTGCTGGAACTGCCTCCGTTGACGGTGGCCTGGCATTCTCTGCTATTACACGCGTCCTCTGAAATAAGAACAAAATATTTACAATGATCTCCCTAGCAGAAGTAGCGGCACGAATATTGCTCATTCTGCAGGTTCCTTCCCTTATATCTTATTCAACATTCGCCGGAGAGCTGCGCATTTCACATCGTTTAAATAACTCAGTGACGTGCGTTTGAATTTATATCACAATATTTTAAGTATCTACTGCTACAGCAATGAATTTCCAAGGTTTTTTTTTTTAAATAAATAAATGCTTCATGGAGCGCTATGTTAATATACAAATGTAAAATACCGTCAGCAGACGAATTTTAGCCACAGCTCCAGTTCGTGGGCATAATGTCTACAGCAATTAAAACATTCAATGCTCTGAAACTCTCAAATATGATGTAATGTTTTTAAAAATTTTATGAGTAATTCATTGCAGTTGTTTGGAAAAAGATACATTCTGAACATTTTCCTTTTCTATTGCATTTTTCTATATAAGAAATAATGCTAAAGCAGTGTAAAAGCATTTTTTTCAACTGCATAAAACAATAACCAAATGGCATGTTTCTTCACGTATATAAATTACTTCTCCAGTTCTTTCTTTATTTTGCTATATATTTTTCTATGGATGATAGAGCTGCTGTCAAAATCAATGCTTTTTCCATAAAAATATTTCTCTAGATATATTCAGTTCTGTATCATATACCAATAAAATGCTTGCATAAAGGAAGAATGTTGATGTTAGGAGAGTGATGGTAAGTTACAGATATTTCTCCTTGGATTCTTTTGAGCATTTCACGGCATATGGAAATGTTCACTTAAATACTTTCTTTAAAATTTAGACTAGAAATCTATACTTTTGTAAAGTTAATATTAATATTGAAATAAAATAAATTTTCCATTCGGATTTCGAGAAGTTTTAGAATTATGTTTGGAAAAATAATTTTAAAAAGCAATAGTTGCAGAATTCTCGTCATTGTATTTACCCAAAACCCTTCTTTTTAAAATTTAATATGTCACCAAAAATGTAAAACAAAAATAAATCATCTTAGCTTCGTACTGGAAGATTTAAATCTATTTGAAAAAAAAAAAATGTTTGTATTCTGAGAAAAACATACATGCTTTGAAAAATAGATTTAATGTGTTTTATACGTAAAATCTGTAAAATTAATGTTTTTTACATATTTGAATATTAAAAGAAAATATTTTTTTGTACAGTCAGTTATTTAAAATGTTATTATTATTTTTAAATATTTGAATATATCTTTTTTTTTTTAAATATGACAATGATATCATTTTACAATTTATTCAGAGAATGGGAAAACATTCAATTACAAAGCTACATATAGAGTGTGCGAATACAGAAAATTTATTGAAAACATTTGAACAAAGCATTTATTTAATATATAAATACATTTATCGATAATGATAAATAAATTACTACTGATAAAAATAATGATTTACGATTGGACAAATTTTGAATTAATTAAAAATATCACTGTACGTTAAAACATTACGCAAAATGAAATTATTTTTATAATTTTATATATGTTTTATTGACTTGGACTAAAGACTGTTTAAATTTATCTATGAAATACATTTTTAGCATTAAAATTTATGAAGTAGTTTTTATGAAAAAAACATTATAAACAGAGCGTTATGCATCAACCAAATTGCGTTATGTATCAACCTGATTGATAATTATACTCCCATAATCTATAATTTTACATAATACATATACATAATATATATTTTATATTGCGACTCATTTTACGGAAAATAATTTTAATATTCTTCGTTGTAAATTATTTGCTCGAAAACTTTACCTTCTATAGTTTTACATATTTCTACAAAACATCCGATAGATTTTTTTAGAAAATACGAGCTCTCAGGGTATCCTCTACATGTGAAAAAAAAATATGTATGTATATAAAGTAAATATTTAGAAGCTATTACATAACAGAATACGTACAGAATTCAAAAAGGTAACCTGCTGTAAGTACAAAAATGTTTAAGCATTCAGATGTTCTGCCAAATTTAAAATTGTTCTTCTTTATTTTTGAATTATGTTCCGAGGCTCGGTATCTTGCGATGCTTCTCTTGCTTGAATCAAATAGATTCGGAGATTTGTTATTGCTTCGACATCTTGAAGTAATATAGACCAGGATAAAAACGAATTAGTTATAGCTGAAGTTATAAAAAATATTGGTTACAGGTAAATAAATGTATATATTTGGGAGTCGCCTTAAATACTTTTACCGGGGTCCATTATTTCTCTCTTCCAAACAGATGGGGAGGAATAGTTTTAATAAATAAAATAAATAAATAAACAAAGAATAAGAATAATGTAATAAAAAAGAATTATTTTACTTTCATTTGATAAATAAATTTTTATCATGAAAAAACAATAAATGGCAGCCAAAAAACTTTACCAAAAAAAAAAAAAAAAAACTCAAAGTTAATCACTTCATAAAGAGGAGGGAAAAAAACATGGTTTCTAACCGTAATTATTTCTTTTGTTGTTCCGGTTCAGTTAAAAAAAAAATTTGTTTGGTCCCGGGTTTCGCTCAATTAACATTATATTTACAATACCCGTCAGTTTGAAGAATTTCAAATTTTATATTTCAAACAAAATACATAAGAAATATAAATATTATTTTTAAATAAATAGTATAAAGAAATATAAAATTATAATAAAAAAAATATTTAAATGAATTTAAGTTTTTAAATTGATAGTTAAAAATATGCCATTATCAATCGTTTTAAATATATATTCAGACTGAAAAGCAATTTGATTTTTTTTTCTACATTGTTTCATACTATTTTTTATTCTAAATTTTGCATTCACAGATATTCTTCACATATAAATTTAGAAAAGAGTTAGTAAAATAAATTTAAAATATGAGAAAAAGCATTACAAACATATCTATAAAATTGCTATCAGATTCACATATTCGAAAACTATTTTAATCTCAAATAACCTTATATATTTAATCGGATAATTCAACTCTTGTAAACATTACAAAAGGAATATTGAAAATGATTTTACATAATTAAGGTTTAACAATAGCCGAAACATATCAAATGCGTAAAATTGTCATATTGGCAAGAAATAATGCATTAATAGAAGTGACTTAGTCATTCAGTAGCATTTTAACAATCGAGTACCGACCTTCAATTTGGAATCATCTCCTAAAATATGTTTATTTTAAAATAATTAATTTCTCTGAAACTAATCGTAGGAATTTCATGAAATTTGGTATCTTGGCATAGTTTCAGCTGATTATTTAAAATATCTTGTAAAAATTCCGCCTTGCCACTGAAAAAAAAAAAATAAAGTTTGGGTTTCTTTTGATATGTATATGCCCCCTTAAGAAAATTTTATATACCGTAATTTCTCGCGTATGCGCCGCACCCTAGTTAAGTCTTTTTCAAACCGGAAATTTTATTGAAAATAAGAAGTCAAATAAGTGCTAAGCAGAAGTAAGTCACATTTTATTTAAAATAAATTCTGGTAGGAAATCGAATTGTCTGAGGTGCGGCGTATACGCGCGAAATTACGGTACAACATCTAAAAGTAGACTTTATTTGTAATCGTTTGGTACCAGTAACTTTCTTCTACAATAATTTGTTGCAAAGTTAGTAGGGGGTGTTCTTTTTTTTTCACGACTGTACAACTAAATATAAAACTTTATATAATTCCGTGCTTGCGCTCTTGAAATTCAACTCCCATGAAGTTTATGTAATACGCAAGCAGCCAAACATAGTCCCAAAATAGTCGAATCCTATTCAGGATACCCCAAAATATGTAAATACTTGAAAAACAGGAAGTTTAAAATTTCGCAAATCCAATGTTTTACTCTTATAAATATGTAAATAAGGAAGAAAATTCGCAACTATAGTTATAGTAGTAATTAAATAGTGCATCGTACCTCAGATGAAGTAGATGAGAGCATATATTATAGATTTGATATAAATTCAGATATAATTACTAATGTGTTTTTAAAAATTTTCAAAGTGACATCTATTTTACTAATGACCACTTAATTATAATTAAACAAATTAAGATAAAATAATTTTCTTTAACAGGCATATTGCCCCGGTATACATCATTTAAGATTGAAAATATACTATGAAATAGTAATTTACAATTTATTTTAGGAGCGAAATTGTTTTGAAAAAATTTAAAAGGACTTAAAATGAAAATACCAGAAGGTGAATACGAGATCAGGAGAATATTTCTTTGTAATTTTTTTTAAAGAATAAAAATCTGTGATGTTATGTAATTGCACAATTCAGATGCATGCTTAATTTCAAAAGTTAATATTTCTCGAGATTCTCTTTTTAAAGTTAATTAATTTCCTAAAATTACCGCACAGTTACTGAACAGAAAAACATTTTATTAACACTTACTTTAATTTTTAAATAATAAATGAATTAAAATATTTTAATTTAAGAATTAAATGCTGGAAACATGAAATCATCAAAAAAGTAAACTGAAATATTTCAAAATTGTTGTGTTATAAAATTTAGTAAGTTATTTTAATTAATTGAAAATATTAAATATTTACGGAAATCGCTGAGCAATTTACACGAATGAATGAATTTTATGACGTGCATTTACAATTACTCACTTAAAAAAATAAAATATAAAAAGAATTGGAATTAAATTTCAGAAATTTTATTATTTGAAAATGAAACTTTAGATTATATACTGTTTCTTTTTTAGTTTCCAGAAACTTCATCTAAAAGTATGTTTTTAAATTTGATTTCATTTATTATAAAATATCTTTTTGCATTAATTTTTTTAAAATTGTATATATATATATTTTTTTCTTTTTCATTTTTTAGCAATAAAATTTATTATTCAGTCTTTCAGTGCTGTCAACAATTTAAGGACGACTCAGAAGTGAATTATAATAATAATAAAAAAAACAACAACTGTGGAATAAAGAAACAAACGAAATGTTTGATTGAAGTGCAGAAAACAAAAGAACCCATCTGAAATTTAATGTTTATAGGTGAGTAAAGTCTCAAGGACAAGGAGGATGGTTCCCTACAATTTTCACTATTATCCGGCAAAGAGGAACTCCCGGCTCTTTATCCTTCTCCCTTTTATAAACATTCCAGCAAAAATACTTATAGATAACATACCACGGATTTCATGTAATCATATCTTATGAAGTACCTTCATGCATATTTATTTATTTATTAGTTAAATATTCAATTGTCTATAACAATAAAGAAAGAGTTTATCTATGCTGTAACGGGCTCACGTAATTTAACAGATAGAGAGGTTACCTATTATTCTTCAAAGAAATTTTTGAAAATAATTGTGAATTTTATAAATGCAATATTTTAATAGGATTTACTATTCTGATATTTCTTCTCATTACGTAGTACCATATCTGTCTATTGCAAAATTTCAATCGTTAAACCATGTGCTAAAATTGAGATTCTTCCTAATATGATTTCTTTGAAAGTACTAATATATATATATATATATATATATATATTTATCTTTCGAATATCAAACTGTGATTATTAAAAAAAAATCATCGCTGTAGTAATAAATATAAATGTCAAGAATACTTTTTAAATGACACAAAAATCTTAATTTACAATTCCTAACTATTAAATAAAAATATGCTCAGTCAAAATACATTTAGTTTTGGTTATGGTCGTATGAAATTTTCTCTTCACCGTTTGAAAATATGAAGGATTTTTTTTTTAAACCATGAACTGACAATGAAGATTATTGAGAACTTGGTAAAGCAAATATTGGAATCGACTAATTCACACATAAAAATACTGAAAATCAAGAAATGAAAAAAAGAATGAAAAATCATGATTATGAAACATGTTCCAACACTTCCAGAATATTGTAACGAAACTTCACTTTTTAGTAAGGGAAAAGAAGATAGCTAAATTAACAATTTAGAAAACGCATAACACATGCGGTTGAATTAAGTTCAGCTGTTAATACCTACAGTGGATAAGACATTCGAATTTACATTTTAAAAATACACTACAAATGATTGTTTCCCATGAACCATAATGTAATGGAATTATTTTGTCTTTATCAGGAAATGAATGATAAATGTTACCATGCTCCATATACTACTACACTTCATATTCTACAGAAATAATGATGTATTGCATCTCAATAATGTATATCAATTTCAGTATGTTTGTTATGTAACTTTGTTAAAATACACTACAGACGATTTTTACCCATAGACAATAATGTAACGGAATTCTTGTGTGTCCGTGCAAACGATTCATAACTGCTACTCATTATATTCCATTTTCACTGGGTAATGCCGTATCGTACGCTTCAATAACATATACCAAGCGCATGGTAATCCAAGTGTATTTGCGCGAGATTTATGATATATTTACGCACTTTTCAACTACGTTGGAAAGTGTTAAAAAGGGACAAAGAATGATAAGTTAAAAAAAGAAAATGTTTAAAAAAGAAAGTGGAATATTCTTTGACAAATTATTATTATTTTTAATTTTCGTTAATATTTTTGATTAGCATTTGAAAACGAAGCTATAAAACCAATAAATGAAACTTTTATTTTAAAGTTACAGTTGAAAGAAATAAATAGAAATGAAAAATGAGAAAAATGTCATATTTTGAAGTACTGCAAATTATTTTGTATAAATTTTAATTTTCTATTAGATTGTTGAAACATCTTTTCTGTTATTGTTTGATGCTTTGCTCTGTTAGCATCTCGATTCAGTATAAAAGAAGTGAAAAGAGAAGATGTTGGTTACTGATTTTTTTTTCTTTTAACTACTTTATTGCATTTCTAAGTTTTATTTTATTTTTCCTTTTTATGGTCAATGCTTTGAAAAATGAGTGATGAGAAAACTGTTTCCTTAAAAAATTACCGAGTGAATTTCTTTTCTTAAAAAAAAATAGTTCAGGTTAAATTTTGCTAATTTATTTAATTCGATTTGGAGTCCTTATGAAACATTAATTCTTGTACAGTCCTTAATAAACATTTTAAGGAATATAATTATCACAGCTTAATTTTCTTGATCTTTTGTTCAGAATACTTTCTTATGCTCTAAATACAGAAATATTCAAATGTTATGAGTATTATAAAAGAATAAGAAAATCGGGGCTACTTGTATAAGCTTGTTAGCTAGAATGATACCGAAGTCGCTGGAGTCGCCCGACATATTAAATGCCCTGGTCAACGCAGTCCCGCTGGTTGAAGTCTTAAACTTATTGAATACAGCATTTAAATTATTCTGGTGACCTCTTCCGTGATCTGTCCTACTATCGATCCGGTTGGTAACTGAAGTAAAGGAATCCCCTGTTCCGACGGGGCATTTCCGCGAAGTAGCGGCGGTCTGCTATATCAGGGGTGTTCAACTGTGGCCCACCGGATACCACTAAAATTTTATAGTAAACTTTTCCTTAACTAATCATCAAATTTCTGCGATTCAAGAAGTCGAATATTTCTTTCAAAATTTAGTGGTATCAGGCGTGCCACAGTTGGACACCTCTGTGCTATATGATCTATAAAGACCGCCGCCACTTCGCGGAGCAGGCGGCGCGCGTGCGGTATAGGAGGTTCTATTACTTCAGCCACCAACCAGATCGGTAGTAGGACCGATCACGAAAGAGGACACAGGAAAAAATTAAAAGCTAAAATCAATAAGTTTAAGACATCGAGTTACGGGATTGGATGGGACGGGGCGTTTAATACATTGGACGGCTCTGACGGTTTCGGGATCATTATAGCTCCCTCACTGCTACTTCCGTAAAAGACGGTTGCGCGCGGAACAGGAGTTCCCTACAGCCTTTCAACACTTGATTGGAACGGTAAGCTGCAGAACTGATCACTGAAGATGTCACGGGAAAATTTAAAAGATACATTTAACAAGTTTAAGACACCGACCAGCGGTATTCGGCCGGGCTAAGCGTTTATGTCTGACGACAGCTGTGGCTTTCAGATCCGTTTTCTTTCCATACTATAATATCAGCTATAATAATAATAATTACAACAACAAAAACAACTGTAATAATAATAATAACAACAACATTAATAATAATAATAATAATAAGAGAAAGCTTTCAAAAATGTTATTTATCATCTATATAAGAAAACGACTTTTATGTCTTTCATTGTTCTTTTTGAACTCCGTCTTTTTTGTAAGACAAAAGTGCTTCAGTTAGTTTTAGTGAGCTTTAATCCTCCCTCTACCTTTACAGATTTAGTTTTATCTGTACATAATCTGTATAACTTGTCAGTCATTTATGCTCAATAAATTCAATAATGCTGCATTTCTTCGAATCTTGCCGTAAAAAAGGGGTATGATCCCTTAGACAGGTCACTCCCCCTGCCGGTCTATATCCCTAGCGCAGATAACTAGAATCGGCCGTAACAAATTACCGACCAACCAACCAATCAATAATGCTGCAGTTTGACGTGGAACCTCATTGTGGAAGATTTTCCCGTTTCGGTCTATTGTGTTTGAATTTCGTAATATTTGGCAGCCAACGCCAAGTTCGTCTCGTTTATTGCTACATGCTTTTGGCACCAAATTTTGCGATATTTCACACAATATTGCCACATTTAGCGAAAGTTTGGAACCCACCTCCGTATAAATTTGTAATCGTGTTTATATATTTACACGCATCTAGTACTGTGCTTAGGTATAGACAGCAATAAAATGCATTTAATAAATTTCCAAATGATTTTTCATTTATTTAGTATCAGAGTAAAATTATGATTTGAAACCAGAAATGTGATCAACACTTCCGTTTCGGCTTAACCTTTTATTAGAACTAGGGGATCCAATCAAGTTTCCCGTGTTACAGAATGTAGGTGAAAACCATTTTTTTTAAATTGAAAACTCTAATAGACTTTTTACATTTAATATATTTTTCAGATCACCCGCTAACAATACCAAAAATTATTTTTATAAGAAAAACAAAACAATTATGTATTTAAGTAAAGTTGTGAGATGCGTTAAAAATTATAGTTTCCTATTGGCCTCGTGCCAGAAGTTAATAGCCGAAAAAATTGCCAAAGATCACTATTTACAGCAGCTTTTTTGATTGTGATAATTTGTGTAATTTAAGCGAGTTGTTCGATTACATGTCGTAAATTTGTGTTTTATTTATATTTTATTACTTTATTTATTTAGTGTTGGCGTTTTAATTTCATTTTGGCGTTTGGCGTTTTAATAAGCCGGGAACTACTCTGAACTATTTTTATTAATTTAAGTGCAAACGGATTTATCGCTCATAATCGTCTGCACGCGATAGAAATAGATTTTAAAAAGTTGAAATCATTGAAATTTATTTTAAAATCCATAAAAAAATAAATAAATTGTAATACAGTTTTCCAACAAATTGCATTTGGAAGTATAATCCTTTCCCTATTCGAGGTGTAAAATTTTAAATTGTACGATGTTTAAAAGTTAAAAAAGTTGCAGTAAAAGCGGGATTTAATCGTCAGGTGTTGCCAACGTCAAAATGACGTCAGCGTTACGTACGGACACATTTGTCTTATATAATATAGATAGATGATTTCATCTGTGAAGCACTTTAGAAACGTATCAGTTTTAGAACATTAAAAACTTTCAATACGCTTTTATATTTTCATTAATAATAATGAAAAAAAAACTATCTTTGACTAAGGAAATTTAATGCAAACTCTTCACCCCATTTCTACTACAATCTGCTGAATAAAATGTATTATGTGATATCTTGTCAAAGGCGATCGTGTTTACCCAAGAAAATGAATTTTAGAATGTTCAAGGAATAAATCCTTGTTCACAATTATTGATTGTAGTAGGACAAGCTTCGGTTTACAGCTGAGATTTTTCTCATAACAATCAATATAAGCCGTAAAAATTTATGCACGTTTTGACGAGAAGATAATAATTTGTTTCAGACAGATGCACGTAAAAATAATTAATATAAGTTTACACGGACGTTTAAAGTTTGAAATTTTTTTATTTTATTATTAACAGAGAAATGTTTTGAGAATCATCATAGACACAAAAACAAGGTTTTTTTTTGTTAAAATGTGTCATATTTAAACAATCTAAACGTTTATAAAGAAAATAATTCTTATTAAAATATATATATATATATATATGAAGAAAAATTGACTTAATTTTTAAAATTACTGACAGTTAGTGACATAAAAACTTGGATGGTGTACTGCGTGCGCCCACTCAGAATCGGTATAGAATCCCGATAAATTAGACCAAAATTCTCGCTTTTTTCCTACACCCTTTTCGCTTGGTAAGTAGTGGTAAAGGTTTGCTCCCTTTGTTCAAATTTCGACAGGTTTTGCGCCCCTCTGTTTATGATTGTGAACATTGCTCCAGTTACTGAAAAAAAAATCTTGTTTTTATTTTTGTACTGTTCGGAAATGCCGAAACCTTACTCCATGCATCACTGAGAGAGACTATCCCCCTGACAACTCCCATACCCACTAAAGGAGAAGGAAACTCCTTTCAGCTATATACGACTATTACGGGTCTCGGATAATTGGGATGATTTCGGAAATTGTGGGATTAAAAATGTTAAAGCCTAAGTAACAACTTTAAATGATATTCTTGTTTAATGCAATGTCCTGAATTAGCATAAAAGTAATAAACATCAAATTGTAAAAAAAAAAAAAAACTTATTTGATTATAATTAAGTAAGAACATTAGTACTAAAGACGAATAGCGTCTCACGTCTAGTAATAATATAAAAGTAATAGACATAATATTTATTAAAAAATACTATATACATTTATTTAAGAAAGAAAATAGACTAAATTACACAATTGCACGCATTTTATAAGCCAGTCGTGAATTACCAATAAAAGTAATGAAAGATATCACACAAAAATTGCGAACTTCAACTCTAAACATTGGTTTAGCGTTGAAGGGTCTTTGGAAAGACAGTTAAATAAGGCGCAGATATTAATCACGTAACTATTTTGGAATGCGCGACTGTTTTTACTTACCCATCATACGTAGTATAGGATAAGTCTTGTAATCGTTTTAAAAATCGAAAAAAAAATTGACGGATTTACACGTTTCAGACACTGAAAATTTCGAAAAACATATTTTTAGGGAAAAAAAATTGCCGTCCGTCTATCTGTGTGTCTGTAAACGCTCTATCAGCCGAAAAAATTGAGATATAGACTTGAAATTTGGTATGTGCTTAGTATGTAATAATGGGAAAAAGCTTATTGAATTTCAGTAACCTCGATTATCCGGAAGTATTTTTTTTTGACTCTCGAAATATTCGTTCTGATAAAAGGTAAAAATTTTCGAAATTGTTTATTTTAAGGAGTGAATATAAAAGACAATAAAAAAACACAATTTTTGAAAAAGGAATGAAGTCGATCGGATAATTAGTTGCAGTGATATTTATAATTATATTTTCCACACTCTTCGATTTTTCATGACCTGTATTTCATTCAAATTTCAATTCAAAGATATATTTTAATTGGAAATGAGACTCTTAATCCGAAGCAGTAAACCGTTAGTTAATATGATTATCATTTTTGGAGTTATAAGGATGCTTCTTTTACGCAATTCAGTAATAGAGCCTTTAAAGTTTATGACGTCATCAAGACAGGATTTTATTCGAATTGCAATGCATTTTATAAATAGTTTACACATGTTTTATTTTCATTTTTTATATTATGCGTATCCCTGATGGGTAAGTATTACGGTGGCCCCCAACGACTAGTTTAATTGAGTGGGGAAATCAGTTCGCTGTTCGCGTCTTTAGAAGTTCACGGTAGATTTTCACTTACGCGCTAGTATACCTAAGATGAATAAATATTTTTTCATTATTATTTTAATATTACAGTGGTCTTTCAAAATTCAATAAAAGCTTCAAAATATCGATTTTTACTTTTTTCTATTTTTACAAGAAAAAAGTATTGGATTCGGGAAAAAATTCGATTTTCCGTTTTGACGATATTATACATTTTAGAAAATTCTGAAAACAATTTGACTGCTTTTAGAAAATATCTTTCTGTGAGTCATACTGTGTGCCTGTATGTGACAAACATTTTGTGGACATTCTATCACAAGTACATGTGACGCTGCTATGCTGCATTTTTCACGATTCCACAATAGCTCTATCTCAAGAACTAATGCACGAATTTTCATTAAACAGATTCAGTTAGACGTTAACATAAGTTATTGCGGATTAGGTTTTAGTGTAAATCGTCCAACAAGTGGCGCTGCTGGGCTCATTTTTTCAGGATTTACACTACTTTAGCGATAGTCATATCTCAAGAACTCATCCACGGAATTTAATTAAATTTGAGATTCTCTTAAACCATGATATAAATTAAATTGGTGCTGATTAGGTTTTGGTGTAAATCACCCAACAGGTGCCGCTGCTACGCTGCATTCTTTACGATTTCAGCGATAGAAATATATCAAAAACTAATGCACGGAACTTAGTCAAACTTCATATTCTGTTACACTTCGACAAAAATAGATCCTTATTCCATTTTGGTGTAAATCGCCCAACAGGTGGCGTTGCTGTGCAAGATGATTCACGATTTTTGCGATACCTATATCTCAAGAACTCATGCATAGAATTTAATCAAACTTCATATTCTGTTAGGTTTTGATATAAATAGATGCTGATTAGGTTCGGGTGTAAATAGTCTAACACTTGCTGCTTCTATGATGTATTTATCCCGATTTCCTTAAAAAATATTGCACGGAATTTCACCAAATTTCATATACTGTAACTCTCTCTTTTGACAGAAATAGATCCTTATTAGGATTGGGTGTATAGTGCCCAACAGGTGCCTCTTTTATGCTGTTTTTATTCCAATTTCCGTGATAGTTATATTTCAATTACGGATAGATTGTCATTTAATTTTGCTTGACGATTTGATTTATATAGAAGAAAGGTTTGTGATGGCCACAGCATGCTAGTTCATTTTTAGCATAGTGATAATATTTGTGACCACAGCTTCCGATTGCAAAAGTCTCATTTTTTAGGCAGTTATGCGCATTTTTGTGCAGAAAATAGCTGTTTCAGCCATGTTCATCTAAAATACACTTTGACAAGACTGTGCTTATCTCGGCAAATGAGACGTGTTATTTTTTCAGACTCAATGGCTTTTTTTTTCCTCAAATGGTGGAACACTCCAGTGTAAAACGGACCTGTGACACTTTGTCTGGCAGGAACAAACTCTTTGTGGATCAGTCCTTTAGCATCGAAAAAAAACAATGAGCATGCCTTTCACGCGTGACTTGCTCATGCGATCGTTCTTGGATTTTGGAGATGAGGGACTTCGTCTTGGTAGGCCTCTTGAATCATACGAAAACTCGCTGTAGCGGTTTTCTTAAGTTTCACGCAGAACTTTGCAGAAAAAAGCTGCATTTTCCACTCAACCAGTTTTCGACGGAGGGTCAGTGACACGCACTCACTGCACTAGCGATTTACTCACTCCAGTGTCTCGGAGGCAACTAACGTAAGTGCGCTCCGTTGGCTAACACTCCCGCTACCTCACCCTGTCGGTATGCACGCGAGCCCCTACTCAGGAAAGAATCAGTCTTGGAACTTTGTGAACACATTCTATACATTCCTCCCCTATCTAATACACAGCTGCATATATATATATATAACAGCTGCATAAGTGTCTTCCGTTGTTCAAAATAATGCTACAGCTCATCACTTGTCAGCCTCTTCAAAAACTCTGCGTTTTTGCTTTTACTTGTTCAAAATACTGAAATGGAAACGTTTAAAAAGTGCAAATGGAATGTTTACAAATGTTAAGGGGGTATTTGGTGATAATGGTATGTCACGTACGAGACGTTTTGAATTACACAAACGGTTTTTTGAATGTCGGGAACAGGTCGAAAGTGATGAACAGCCCGTCTGACCTGTCACTGCAAGAATGTGAGGAAATGTTCTGAAAATTATTGAAATTATGTGGCAAGAACGACGTCTGAGCATTCGTATGATCGTTACAAAGATTCCTACAAAGATTCCTAATCAAGCTGAGAGAAAGCGTATGGGAGAAAAGACCGATGCCCAATCAATCCCCCCCCTCCCCAACACAATGCCCAATCTCTGAAGCAGTGTTTAACGGATAAGCACATTCTTCTGATTTATCATTCTCCGTATTTACCATATCTCGCATTGTAGGACTTCCACCTGCTCCTAAAAGTAAAAAGAGCATTGAAGGGAACATATTTTCTGACACATGGACGTTAAGAACTAACTCTTTATGTTTCCGGAGACACGAATTTTCCTCAAATTTACAAATTGGCGAAAAATACTTCATAAGCGATGGTGATTTTATTTCTTTTGTAGCACTATTCTGGTTTCGGGGAAGAATATAGTTATAGATCCGTTCAAGCAATTGACACTTGTATTTCGATTGACAGGAAACTATATTATGGGAAACACTCAAACAGTTCATAAAGGGTTTACGATTTTTTCCACGTTAAATCCCTGCTCTGGAGTCAATTTTAGGAACGGAGGAAAGTGCTTTACTAAAGTACTAAAAGTGTATTGAAATGTTTGAAAGTAATTAGAAAATTATTAACTACCACGCGTCCTCAAAATTAGAAAGGTTATTAAAAAATCAGAAATTATATAGGGTAAATGTACCAATAGTCGGCCACTTAACTGCTTTTATATATATAAATATTAACGTAGAATTTTAAAAAAACGACACAACATTTTTAACAGTGATATATGTTAAAACATACGTTTCTTATTATGTTTCAGCAATTATTTTTAAAAAACACGGTAATAGTTCTTTTTTAGACAAAGTTAAGTTAAAAAAGGGCAAGTTCTCCAATAGTCGGCCACCTTTGATCTAATGTTCGGCCATCACTGCACCAATAGTCGGCCATTTCAGAATTTTGTTTTACCTGAAAAACGACTCTAACAAATTTGACTAAAATTTGCATTCTACCATTTTCGGTTATAAGAAGATGATTGAGCTATCTCACATGTTCGAGAAAATTAAATTAGTGGGTCATTTAGAGTCACTGAGGGTAAAACTAATTTTATTTTATCTGCTAAATGGCTTTAACGATTTTGACTAAGTTTTGTATCCTACATTTTATGGGATACAAGAAGACCATTGGACTGGGTCGCATGTTCGAGAAAATTTCATTAGTGGGTCATATGGGGGACACCATGGGTCAAATTAATTTTATCTAAAAATCGGCTCTAACGATTTTAACTAAATGTTGTATCCTACCGTTTTGGGGCACGAAAAGACCATTGGGCTGGATCACATGTATGAAAAAATTCGATTAGTGAGTCCTTTTGGGGTCACTACGGGTCAAACTAATTTTATCTAAAAACGACTAAAACGATTTTGATTAAATTTTGTATCCTATCGATTTGGTGTACAAAAAGCCTATTTGGCTGGATCAAATGTTTGAGAAAATTCTATTAGTGGGTCATTTGGGGGTCACTATGGGTCCAGTTAATTTTATCTAAAAACGGCTCTAACGATTTTGACAAAATTTTGTATCCTATTGTATCTTATCTAATAAATGTCTTTAACTATTTTGACTAAGTTTTGTTTCCTACCTTTTTGGGATACAAGAAGACCATTTGGCTGGGCCACATGTTCGAGAAAATTTGATTAGTTGGTCATTTGGGGGTCATTATGGGTCAAACAAATTATATTTAAAAACGGTTTAAGTGATTTTGACTAAAATTTGTATGCTACCATTTTCGGGCACGAGAGGACTATTTGGCTGGATCAAATGTTTGAGAAAATTCGATTATTGGGTCATTTGGGGGTCACTATGGGTCCAGTTAATTTTATCTAAAAACGGCTCTAACGATTTTGACAAAATTTTGTATCCTACCGTTTTGGGGTACGAAAAAACCATTGGACTGGGTCACAGGTTTGAGAAAATTTGATTAGTGGGTCATTTTGGATTCACTACTGGTCAAGATAATTTCATCAAAGAGACGGCTCTAACGATTTTTACCAAATTTTGTATCCTAACGTTTTGGGGTACGAAAAGACCATTGGGCTGGGTCACAGGTTTGATAAAATTCGATTAGTGGGTCATTTTGGGGTCACTACGGGTGAATGCATTTCATTGTGAATGAAGGTTGAGACAGTTGTTGAACAGTTGACAGTTAACGAAGTTGCAATATTGGCAATGTTTCGCCAACTTCACTAAGTTTGGTGAAAGTTTTGTGACATTAGCGAGATTTAGCATAAAATTGACTACCAAGATTACTAATGCCAAAGTACAGTCGTGGAAAAAAAAACGGAACACCCCCCACTAACTCTGCAACAAATTATAGTAGAAAGACGTGACTGGTACCAAACGATTGGAAATAAAGTCTAATTTTAAGTGATGTATCTAAAATTTGCTTAAGGGGCCATCTACATATTAAAACCAGCCTAAACTTTAATTTTTTCAATGGCAACACCCACTTTTGACATGATATTTTAAATCTTCGGTTCAAACTATGCCTAGATACAAAATTTTAAGTCATTTGGATGATAAGTTTTTGAGTTATAAACATTCAAATTTTAGAGCTTCTAATGTTAAATTACATTTTCATATTTTTATTAATATCTCCTGAAATTATAATCCTAATGTGCTAACGTTTTGTTTGGTTATAAAACTCAAAAACCCAAACATAACTACGTCAAATTTGTAATTTTTAAAATTTTATAATATGAATTATGAATTATGAAATTAATATTCGAAAAAATTATGAATTGCAACCTACAATTTTTTTGATGGATTTATATTTATTATGTCCTGCTTTATGTGTATTCAAAATTTCAATTTTTTTTCCAAGTAGTTTTCAAATTATGCTTAAAAAACGACAAAATGCTGCTTTAAGATGATGTGCATTAAAGCATAGTTTGAATAGGGATGGGAGCGCTCCGACTCGAAATCCCGATTGACACCACTACATTTTAATAGTATTTGTTACCTTATTCAAGGACAAAATTTCTGAAATTCTTTACGTTGGAGAATATTATTAAAATTTAGTGGTAAGAATCGATATTCGGGTCGGAGAGTTCTCATTCCTCTTTGAGAAAATATTATACTCATAGTCTGGGATTATAGTGACTTGATAAAACTTAGATATTAAGTCTGTCTTACATTATAAACAATGCGTAAACCGTATTTCAATGCTTCGTGATCTTACGTTAAACAACTCTGACAACGACCTGCGATTGTAGTAAGATATAAGATAGCGAGGCACCAGAACCCCAGCCTTTATTAGTATATATATATATATATATATATTTCTTTTACTTTTTCAATGTCTGCTTTAAAATTTTTCATTAAAATTACGTAAAACGTATTTGCATGAGATATATGTTTTCATTTACGGAAAATAGTTTCGCTTTTATTTTTAAATTAATAAAGCTCATTTTTGAAAAATAAGATCAGTTCTACCTTAGAAAAAACTTAATCATTTTTGTTACCTTTAAATGGATTTATAGCTTCTTTTTCAGTCTAATAAAGCTATATTGTTTTTTCTGCAGTATATATGTTTGAAGTGAAGTTTATTATAAATGCATATGTGTAGAGTATTTGCTGAAACAAAATGGCCCCACAATTAACTGAAGCAACGAAAGGCCAAATGATTGGCATGTGGCAAGCTGGAAGAAGTTTTCGTTATATAGCTGGGCATTTTCAAGTGTCTCTTCAAACTGTTTCAACATGGATTAATACGTAAGGTTTATATTGGTAGTTTATTGCGAAGAAAAAATTACAATATTTCTTCTATAACTTTCGTATTTAAATCTATTCGATTAAACAGGCTAATTGAAAAAAAATTACAAGTTATTTTTATGGTTTTCTGATAGGCAAGATTATTTCCCAATCGCTAGCAGTGTGCAAAAAAATCTAATAATAATAATAATAATAATAAATAATAAATGTCATATGGCAAGTTTTCTTGCCAGGAGGCATTAATGAGTTAATTGTAAAATTTCAAATGAACTACCAGAATAGGTTTAATCATAGAATTGTTACCCCTATTCCGAAGGAGAATAACGGATGTAAAGTTATTCAGATGTCTTTATAACATATATTTAGTTTTAGGTCTTCAAATAAATCGGAATGTAAATTCTGCGAACATATCTCAAAACAAGACACCCCCCCCCCCCCTCTCGCTACTAAAAAAAAAGCAATGTCTGGATTTATTTTCAGACTAAAAAACTATTGATCTGCGTTTTTTTTTGTTATTTTTACTTTGTTTCATTACGCTGCTTTAAACTATTTTTTTTTAATTCTAAATTTTGTATCTGTCAATATTATTCACGTTTCTGCCAATAAACTAAAGAAAAGGCGAGTTAAATAGATGCAAAATCTGAGAAAAAGCATTATAAAAGCCCCTGTAAAATTCCAATAACATTTACATATTCTAAGACTATTTTAATTACAAATAATCTTATGGTTTTTTAATTCCTTTGTGACGAGAGTCTATTACAGAATTTTTAATAATTTACCACCGGTTTTTCAAAACAGAAATTTTCGTCTAATTGAATTGTGGAAATGCTAAGATATAAAAATGCAAAGCTTGCAATAAAAAATAACTGGTGGGAAAAAATCGAGGATTCTGAGCATCTTATGCGTCACGCATACGTGTCGCTCGTCCCCAAGGGGTTAAAATCGGATAATTCAACACTTGTAAACATTATCTTACAGCATATAACAATAACCGAAACTTATTAAGTGAGTAAAATGGTCATATCGGTAAAACATAATACATTAAAAGGTGACATTCTGCAGCATTTCAACAATCGAGTACCGAACTTCAATTTGGATACAGCCCTTAAATATGCTCATTATAAAGTAATTAATTTCTCAGAAACTAATCGTAGGAATTTAATGAAATTTGGTATCTAGGCATAGTTTGAACTGCAGATTTCAAATATGTTGTCAAATTTGGGTCTTGCTATTGAAAAAAACAAAGTTTGGGTGTGTTTTTATATGTATATGGTCCCCTAAGCAAATTTTATATACATCACATAAAAGTAGACTTTATTTCCAATCGTTTGGTACTAGTCACTTCCTTCTACTATAATTTGTTGCAGAGTTAGTGGGGGGTGTTCCGTTTTTTTTCCACGACTGTACATGCTTACCGTCAAATGTAAGAATGTATCATGTTTCGAATTTTAGCAAAATTATGGCGACATTTGGCAAACAGATTGGTTTTCAGAATCTGAAGGAATTTTCTAGAAATTCCCACTAACAGTGAGGATAAATTATTCAACCAATCAGAGTCCATAGAACGTTCTCATAGACAGAATTTAACTAATCAGGGTACATAGAACTGATTGTTATATGTTGCACAGAGAATTTATTGTTCTATCGTGTTGAAAACAAAGATAATTTTAACGAGCATAGCTCGGTCTTCCCAGATGGTTGTAAATAACTTAAAGTAGAACTTTTTAAAAACCGCAAAACATTTTTAACAGTGCCATGTATAAATGCATACTTTTGGAAATTCTTCTGGGAATCTCGAGTTATTTCTCATTAGTGTTATTTTTCAAAGTAACGTCAATAAAAATCATCAATCATAAACATTTTCTTTTAAATTTTTGATATTATCTCATAAATGATTACTTATTGAGTGTTAAACTAAGAGAAATTAATAACACAATACCTCTTTACATTTCAACCAAATTCATTTGCTGAGTAATGTAAATCCTAATGTGGCAGTTCAATTAAAAGTGACACATGCAGAAAGCTTCGTTATTTTATTTTATTATTTAAGTTTAATAGAGGCTACGAAAATGATTCTAAATCCCAGTAGTTAGCCTCTTATTAATTGAGCATCTAACTATTGGATAAAACAATCAGGTAACAAGTTTTTCTTTTATCAAAACCAACGGCTTTGCACGCATGATTGACATATGGCAAGTGGTATTTGTGTACAAATTAACATAAGGAGAAATTATACTTTTTCAAATAATTTAAATATTACTTAATTAAGTCACAATTTTAATAAACGTCATTTTTGATTAAGTGAATGTGAGACTTGAAATAATGCGAAAATTGTCATTGCAACGCATTTGAATCCACATCCTTGCAAGAAAACAGATACAATGCAGTCTATTTGGACATTCTGTTTATAAGCTATCATTTAGTGGACATTTTTTTAAAAATCAGTTCAGAAATTTCAGAATTTATTTTCAATAAAAATCAAGCTTTTTCTTTTACAATATTAATGCAGCTTTATGCACCATAAAAATCAAAACACCAAGAAATAATAAGTGGAAAAACATTAGTTTACTATATTTAATTGTCATTTGTGTACGGCTAAATGTTGAATATGAAATACTTACTTTCCTTATTGTAAATCATGTTTCTTTATTAATATCATTTGAATTAATTATAATGTTTACTCGTACCTATGTTTATCCCACTGCTCAAAAAAGTTGTTCCTTACATGTTATTTAAAACTATTTAATTTTACTTTTCTTTTAAATAAAAAAAAATAATTAAAAATACAAATATTGTTCTTGTGCATCTCTGTCTTAGTTATTTCTATGCCAAATTTAAAGTTTCTAGGCAGATTTTTTTTGAGAAATCATAGTAAAAATATAACTGTAGAACGTTTTCTTCCCATTTCATTTATTTGAAAATCTTTAAAATAGAGGCATCTTTAGGAGCATCACATCATTTAGAAACTTGCATGTCGAATTTAAAATTTCTAGCCTCAACAGTTTGGGAGTAAAATCATAATTATAGAGAGTTTACAATAGTTTCTTTCTTTTAAATATCAAATACTTTGATGAACGTTTTTAATGATTATTTATGTCTTACAATCCATCACCATAAGGAGTTTCTTGCTCTTAGTCTTAACAAATTCAAAGTAAACGGGATTTTAGAACATTTTTCATTTTGTCAGGTCGTTTGTACAGAGATAAAATATAGCCTATTTTTAAGTGGAAAACGGCATCATTTTTATCTCAGGACAAGATTTGAAATTGTTTCTGTAGACAAAAGAAATTGTGATTTTAAACCCTAATCTATTCATTTCGCTCTTTTAAATTTTGAATATGTTAGAATATGATCTGCCGGCGCATTTACATCTTAAAAAAAAAAGAAATGTCAAATTTCATGTATCTAGCAATCACCCTATCAACTCCAAATAAATCATAATCACAAATCATCATGTGTTTTACGTTCCTGGGTGACAGTCTTATCCTGAAATAAATTTTAGATTCGGTTTAGTGAGTCAAAAATAACTTGGATTTTAGAACTTTTCAATTCATTTCCCCATTTTAAATTTAGTTTTTTGTTAAGAAAAAGCTACTGTGTGCGAGCATTTGCGACTTAAAAGTAACCCCGATATCGAATATCAGTTTTCTATCCCTATTAATTCTAAATAAATCATAATTTAGAATGATAAACAACAATTACTGATAATTTCAATTTCTTAAATTACGAATTTTTTAGAAACCATTCTTTGCGATAGTTTACATCTTAAAAGAAACCCCCATGCAAAATTTGAAGTTTCAAACCCAACAGTATCCATAAAATTGCAATTTTAGAAAATTTGTAGTTCCTTTTAAATTTCGAATTTTTTAGAAACTGCTCGGGTACGTTCAGAACACTTACGTATGGAAAAGGTTATCCATGTCTAATTTCAACTTTCTATTCTAAAATTTATAAAAAAAAAACCACAATTCAGAACATTTTCCTCTCATTTCAGCATTCTAAATTACCAAATTTTTAGAAACTTTTCTTATCCGGTCGTTTATGTGTTAAAATTAACCACCATGCCAAATTTTAAGTTTCCATCACCAAAACTATCACAGGTTTTGAAACTTTAGATCGTTTGTTTGGTCCTGTACCCTTTGAAATTTCGTTTTTTTTTTTTTTTTTAGAAACTATTTTGTACCAGCGGTTACATATTAAAAATGACAGAATTGGCAAATTTTACATTTCTATCCCTGGTAATTCCATATAAATCGTAATTTAGAATGTTTTTAGAAGGTTCACAGTTTTTTTAATTTTCTAAATTTCCCCCTTGTTTTAATTGCCTTGATCCATAATTTACGTCTGAAAAGTAACAGACATGTTAAATTTCATGTTTATATTCCTAACAATTCTACATAAATTGTTATTTAGAACTTTTTCCACTCATTTCACACTTTTAAATTTAGAATTTTTTTAGAAAACAACAACCATGCAAAATTTCAAGTTACTAGTTCTTCAATATCACAAAAAGGGCAAGTTTGAAATGTTTTTTTGCTCATCCATCTACTTGCGAGAGTGGCTCTGACGTAAAATATAGTCTATGTCAGAGCAGAGACTGCCACCTTTACTTTTGAAATTATTTCGTTAGTACCAGTAGTTTGTCCTACAAACAAACAAAAAAGCACGTAAAAAAAGATTTTTTTTATATATAATATTATTATAGAGGTAGAGATAAAGTTATATCTACCAAACAATTAAAAATAAACTAAAAAAGTGCAATAAGTTTATGTATTCGGTATTGAGCTCCTGGTGGCCGACTATTGGACATGTAAGCAAAATTAATACCCAATGATCGGTCACATTAAAATTAATTAAAAGCAACAAATTTATTTACTTTTTATACTCAAAAACACTAGTTTATTTACCCTGCTAATATTCCATCCTTATAATATTAGAAAAAAAAAATAATTAATACTTTTCTTTTAAAAAAACTTACATCTGTTAACAAAAAATAGGGAAAATGGCGATTTGACCTCTATCTTGAAAAAAAAATGTCTGATTACAAATTCAATAAAAATACCCACAATTCTTTGGTGATGGTTTACGACTTATGAAAGATGGCTGCATATAACCAAATTGTAATATTTCATTTAGAACCAAAAATAAGCTATGCATAAGGCATTTTATCTCAAGGTGTCCGACTATTAGTACATTTACCCTATATAGGCTCTCAAATGAGTGTAGTGTCGTTTTCTAAAGAGAAAAAAAATATTTTTTGTGGCATGATGAGAAATGAATGAAACGCATATGTTCTTAGTACAAAGCTCTCGATAAATTAGAATTTTTACTTCTTATGAAATTTATATGATTAGAACTGAAATCGTACTTGTTCCTTAAGTAAATGTATTTAATAAAGTTAGTTGGAGCCAGTTGCATTTTCCCCCATACAATAAAAAAAAAAATCAGTATTTTTTATATATCAATTGATTTTATGAGACGGATCTCACAGATACATAACGACTTTTTGTGTGACTGTACTGGTAGAAACTTTTTGAGTATTAAGAAACGTTTCCAGTGCCTTTATTAACATTATAATTATTTATGGAGAAATTTGAAATGCAGTTAACTAGAAAAGACATACACAGAGATAACCAACTAAACATGTAAGTCATATGGACTCACTACGCTGCACATGCCTGCAAGTTACCAAGCACTTTTCATACATTGTGCAACATTACGAGGCATTTTAAATAATTATGAATAGTGATAGTGTTTCACACGGCACTCACATGATACACCACTTCTTTTAAAGTCTGTCGTTTTAAGTTTATGTCTTGGCGAGACCATTTACAACGAGTTGTTTTTAGATGAAATGTATAGGGTATTTTAATTAAAGTGACATTATTAAGCGTGCTCTGTAGCGCGATCTAATGGCGAGAATGAAGCGAAAGTTACGATTAAACAAGACGGAGTACGAAGGATTCCGCCAAAAATAAAAAAAGAGGTTCCAAAAGCCACCGCTAGAGGGAAATTTGGCGCTGTGTAATAGAAAAGAAAGTGTAAAAAATGCAGGTTCAACAGCGAAATTAAATTAACCTCCCTGTAGAGCACCATGAGTAATGTTCTTTTAATTATATTTTGCAATTTTATGCGCCTGAGTAGCTAAGTTTATTATATAATTTTAATTCTTTCTTTTAAAGATATATTTCACCATCCGTCATAAAGGCATATACAAGATCTTTCAAATGCTTTCACTTTTGCATAAATGAAGTTTTCTAAAAGAAAGTATTTATTTTAAATCAATTGAAAATATTGTAAAAAATGTCTTATAAACAGCTTTAATTTATGAGGTAAAGTAGTTAAAATTAATAAATGCAACAGTAACTGTTTTGCTTATTATAAACGCCATTGCCTTAAAAATTACAAGAAATAGCATTTTTTAATAATTCCTTTTATTTGATAATGCGATGACTTTTACAATATTTTTTAAGGGCACAATTACTATATATTATATTCGACTTTCTGAATGTTACCATATGTCTAGCCCAAAGTAAAAAATATGTTTATCTTTTATACTTTTCATTATATCGATATAATTTTATGAATTAAGTTAGTAGGTATATAACTTAAAATATTTAGTTTTATATGTATTTAACAATCGTGCAAACGTTTATGATTTAATAATACACTAAATGTGCATCCTGATATTAGTTCACTTTTTGGAGCCTTTAATTAAATTTAATATAGGAGTGTCTATTAAGGCTTTTAATGCCAACCATTTATCATCCTCGGTAAGATAATGCTTCTATATTTCTTGTTGACAGTTACTTACTTACGAGGGACTAGTGATTATACTTAAACAGAATCAAAGTTAATGAGTTCCTGTCAGTTCATGAGATAATGATACTATAAAATTTGGCAAATATAATAAATTTTGCTTCATACTGCGGACATTATGTTGTTCAATTAAGATTCCTGTTGATAAATGTAAATAATATGTATATATATATGTGTGTGTATTTGTAATAAAAACAGAATAATCTTTGAAAAGTTCTAATATATCAATATTTTGAATACGTGTAAAGTATTAGTTTGTTGCAAAAGTTCTGTCGTATTCTAACACCTAATTTTAACACCTTTAATACCGGTAAAATTTGTAATACCTGATAGTTTTAATATACCTGCTTGCTTTGAACTGATAAGTAAAATTATCAGGTATTAAAATTTTATCGGTATTAAAAGTATTAAAATTAGGTATTAAAATACCACAGAACTTTTGAAACAACTTAATAGTTTTATCGATAATAATAAAATGTCATGGAAACCGGAAGTGTGACAGCGCTTTCGGCAAGATATCTGATATTATTCAACAGCTAATATTAAATGCATGATAAAACCTTCGTAATCTGTTTCAGTGAGGTATACAGGGTGTCTCCTCTTTTTTTGCTATCCAGTAGCTAATTCTTAAATCATTAACGTTATAGCTATTTTTCCATTTTTAAAATGTTTAAAATGTTGTTTTTCAGCATATCAAAAGCAATTTACATCAAAATACTTATACTCTTTAAAGTTAACAAATTTAAAATTTCCTGTGGTCCCCGGGTCAGAAAAACTTTTTAAATTTTCTAAGAAATAAAACAATAAAAATTCCATTCATCTACTACTAAAAATTACTAATGATTTTAGCTCCCGTAAATTCTAACATCAGAAATCTAACCTAACATAAGAACAGATACACGGTCTCTCATCAAGCTTAATACTCAGTTAGGTTTTGACATAAATTGGTGCTCATATAGTTTTGATACATATCGCTAAAACAGGTGGCGCTACTATTCTATGTATTTCACAATTTATGTGATAGCTTTTACTTATACTTCAAATATTTTACATTTTCATTTTACACTTTTATTTTATACTTATTTTAAACTTCATCAAACACCGTATTCAGTTAGACCTGGACATAAATTGGTGTTGAGATTATGTTTTTTTGCTATCCAGTAGCTAATTCTTAAATCATTAACGTTATAGCTATTTTTCCATTTTTAAAATGTTTAAAATGTTGTTTTTCAGCATATCAAAAGCAATTTACATCAAAATACTTATACTCTTTAAAGTTAACAAATTTAAAATTTCCTGTGGTCCCCGGGTCAGAAAAACTTTTTAAATATTCTAAGAAATAAAACAATAAAAATTCCATTCATCTACTACTAAAAATTACTAATGATTTTAGCTCCCGTAAATTCTAACATCAGAAATCTAACCTAACATAAGAACAGATACACGGTCTCTCATCAAGCTTAATACTCAGTTAGGTTTTGACATAAATTGGTGCTCATATAGTTTTGATACATATCGCTAAAACAGGTGGCGCTACTATTCTATGTATTTCACAATTTATGTGATAGCTTTTACTTATACTTCAAATATTTTACATTTTCATTTTACACTTTTATTTTCTACTTATTTTAAACTTCATCAAACACCGTATTCAGTTAGACCTGGACATAAATTGGTGTTGAGATTATGTTTTTTTGCTATCCAGTAGCTAATTCTTAAATCATTAACGTTATAGCTATTTTTCCATTTTTAAAATGTTTAAAATGTTGTTTTTCAGCATATCAAAAGCAATTTACATCAAAATACTTATACTCTTTAAAGTTAACAAATTTAAAATTTCCTGTGGTCCCCGGGTCAGAAAAACTTTTTAAATTTTCTAAGAAATAAAACAATAAAAATTCCATTCATCTACTACTAAAAATTACTAATGATTTTAGCTCCCGTAAATTCTAACATCAGAAATCTAACCTAACATAAGAACAGATACACGGTCTCTCATCAAGCTTAATACTCAGTTAGGTTTTGACATAAATTGGTGCTCATATAGTTTTGATACATATCGCTAAAACAGGTGGCGCTACTATTCTATGTATTTCACAATTTATGTGATAGCTTTTACTTATACTTCAAATATTTTACATTTTCATTTTACACTTTTATTTTCTACTTATTTTAAACTTCATCAAACACCGTATTCAGTTAGACCTGGACATAAATTGGTGTTGAGATTATGTTTTTTTGCTATCCAGTAGCTAATTCTTAAATCATTAACGTTATAGCTATTTTTCCATTTTTAAAATGTTTAAAATGTTGTTTTTCAGCATATCAAAAGCAATTTACATCAAAATACTTATACTCTTTAAAGTTAACAAATTTAAAATTTCCTGTGGTCCCCGGGTCAGAAAAACTTTTTAAATTTTCTAAGAAATAAAACAATAAAAATTCCATTCATCTACTACTAAAAATTACTAATGATTTTAGCTCCCGTAAATTCTAACATCAGAAATCTAACCTAACATAAGAACAGATACACGGTCTCTCATCAAGCTTAATACTCAGTTAGGTTTTGACATAAATTGGTGCTCATATAGTTTTGATACATATCGCTAAAACAGGTGGCGCTACTATTCTATGTATTTCACAATTTATGTGATAGCTTTTACTTATACTTCAAATATTTTACATTTTCATTTTACACTTTTATTTTATACTTATTTTAAACTTCATCAAACACCGTATTCAGTTAGACCTGGACATAAATTGGTGTTGAGATTACGTTTTTTTGCTATCCAGTAGCTAATTCTTAAATCATTAACGTTATAGCTATTTTTCCATTTTTTAAATGTTTAAAATGTTGTTTTTCAGCATATCAAAAGCAATTTACATCAAAATACTTATACTCTTTAAAGTTAACAAATTTAAAATTTCCTGTGGTCCCCGGGTCAGAAAAACTTTTTAAATTTTCTAAGAAATAAAACAATAAAAATTCCATTCATCTACTACTAAAAATTACTAATGATTTTAGCTCCCGTAAATTCTAACATCAGAAATCTAACCTAACATAAGAACAGATACACGGTCTCTCATCAATCTTAATACTCAGTTAGGTTTTGACATAAATTGGTGCTCATATAGTTTTGATACATATCGCTAAAACAGGTGGCGCTACTATTCTATGTATTTCACAATTTATGTGATAGCTTTTACTTATACTTCAAATATTTTACATTTTCATTTTACACTTTTATTTTATACTTATTTTAAACTTCATCAAACACCGTATTCAGTTAGACCTGGACATAAATTGGTGTTGAGATTATGTTTTTTTGCTATCCAGTAGCTAATTCTTAAATCATTAACGTTATAGCTATTTTTCCATTTTTAAAATGTTTAAAATGTTGTTTTTCAGCATATCAAAAGCAATTTACATCAAAATACTTATACTCTTTAAAGTTAACAAATTTAAAATTTCCTGTGGTCCCCGGGTCAGAAAAACTTTTTAAATTTTCTAAGAAATAAAACAATAAAAATTCCATTCATCTACTACTAAAAATTACTAATGATTTTAGCTCCCGTAAATTCTAACATCAGAAATCTAACCTAACATAAGAACAGATACACGGTCTCTCATCAATCTTAATACTCAGTTAGGTTTTGACATAAACTGGTGCTCATATAGTTTTGATACATATCGCTAAAACAGGTGGCGCTACTATTCTATGTATTTCACAATTTATGTGATAGCTTTTACTTATACTTCAAATATTTTACATTTTCATTTTACACTTTTATTTTATACTTATTTTAAACTTCATCAAACACCGTATTCAGTTACACCTGGACATAAATTGGTGTTGAGATTATGTTTTTTTGCTATCCAGTAGCTAATTCTTAAATCATTAACGTTATAGCTATTTTTCCATTTTTAAAATGTTTAAAATGTTGTTTTTCAGCATATCAAAAGCAATTTACATCAAAATACTTATAATCTTTAAAGTTAACAAATTTAAAATTTCCTGTGGTCCCCGGGTCAGAAAAACTTTTTAAATTTTCTAAGAAATAAAACAATAAAAATTCCATTCATCTACTACTAAAAATTACTAATGATTTTAGCTCCCGTAAATTCTAACATCAGAAATCTAACCTAACATAAGAACAGATACACAATCTCTCATCAAGCTTAATACTCAGTTAGGTTTTGACATAAATTGGTGCTCATATAGTTTTGATACATATCGCTAAAACAGGTGGCGCTACTATTCTATGTATTTCACAATTTATGTGATAGCTTTTACTTATACTTCAAATATTTTACATTTTCATTTTACACTTTTATTTTATACTTATTTTAAACTTCATCAAACACCGTATTCAGTTAGACCTGGACATAAATTTGTGTTGAGATTATGTTTTTTTGCTATCCAGTAGCTAATTCTTAAATCATTAACGTTATAGCTATTTTTCCATTTTTAAAATGTTTAAAATGTTGTTTTTCAGCATATCAAAAGCAATTTACATCAAAATACTTATACTCTTTAAAGTTAACAAATTTAAAATTTCCTGTGGTCCCCGGGTCAGAAAAACTTTTTAAATTTTCTAAGAAATAAAACAATAAAAATTCCATTCATCTACTACTAAAAATTACTAATGATTTTAGCTCCCGTAAATTCTAACATCAGAAATCTAACCTAACATAAGAACAGATACACGGTCTCTCATCAATCTTAATACTCAGTTAGGTTTTGACATAAATTGGTGCTCATATAGTTTTGATACATATCGCTAAAACAGGTGGCGCTACTATTCTATGTATTTCACAATTTATGTGATAGCTTTTACTTATACTTCAAATATTTTACATTTTCATTTTACACTTTTATTTTATACTTATTTTAAACTTCATCAAACACCGTATTCAGTTAGACCTGGACATAAATTGGTGTTGAGATTATGTTTTTTTGCTATCCAGTAGCTAATTCTTAAATCATTAACGTTATAGCTATTTTTCCATTTTTAAAATGTTTAAAATGTTGTTTTTCAGCATATCAAAAGCAATTTACATCAAAATACTTATACTCTTTAAAGTTAACAAATTTAAAATTTCCTGTGGTCCCCGGGTCAGAAAAACTTTTTAAATTTTCTAAGAAATAAAACAATAAAAATTCCATTCATCTACTACTAAAAATTACTAATGATTTTAGCTCCCGTAAATTCTAACATCAGAAATCTAACCTAACATAAGAACAGATACACGGTCTCTCATCAATCTTAATACTCAGTTAGGTTTTGACATAAATTGGTGCTCATATAGTTTTGATACATATCGCTAAAACAGGTGGCGCTACTATTCTATGTATTTCACAATTTATGTGATAGCTTTTACTTATACTTCAAATATTTTACATTTTCATTTTACACTTTTATTTTATACTTATTTTAAACTTCATCAAACACCGTATTCAGTTAGACCTGGACATAAATTGGTGTTGAGATTATGTTTTTTTGCTATCCAGTAGCTAATTCTTAAATCATTAACGTTATAGCTATTTTTCCATTTTTAAAATGTTTAAAATGTTGTTTTTCAGCATATCAAAAGCAATTTACATCAAAATACTTATACTCTTTAAAGTTAACAAATTTAAAATTTCCTGTGGTCCCCGGGTCAGAAAAACTTTTTAAATTTTCTAAGAAATAAAACAATAAAAATTCCATTCATCTACTACTAAAAATTACTAATGATTTTAGCTCCCGTAAATTCTAACATCAGAAATCTAACCTAACATAAGAACAGATACACGGTCTCTCATCAAGCTTAATACTCAGTTAGGTTTTGACATAAATTGGTGCTCATATAGTTTTGATACATATCGCTAAAACAGGTGGCGCTACTATTCTATGTATTTCACAATTTATGTGATAGCTTTTACTTATACTTCAAATATTTTACATTTTCATTTTACACTTTTATTTTATACTTATTTTAAACTTCATCAAACACCGTATTCAGTTAGACCTGGACATAAATTGGTGTTGAGATTATGTTTTTTTGCTATCCAGTAGCTAATTCTTAAATCATTAACGTTATAGCTATTTTTCCATTTTTAAAATGTTTAAAATGTTGTTTTTCAGCATATCAAAAGCAATTTACATCAAAATACTTATAATCTTTAAAGTTAACAAATTTAAAATTTCCTGTGGTCCCCGGGTCAGAAAAACTTTTTAAATTTTCTAAGAAATAAAACAATAAAAATTCCATTCATCTACTACTAAAAATTACTAATGATTTTAGCTCCCGTAAATTCTAACATCAGAAATCTAACCTAACATAAGAACAGATACACAATCTCTCATCAAGCTTAATACTCAGTTAGGTTTTGACATAAATTGGTGCTCATATAGTTTTGATACATATCGCTAAAACAGGTGGCGCTACTATTCTATGTATTTCACAATTTATGTGATAGCTTTTACTTATACTTCAAATATTTTACATTTTCATTTTACACTTTTATTTTATACTTATTTTAAACTTCATCAAACACCGTATTCAGTTAGACCTGGACATAAATTTGTGTTGAGATTATGTTTTTTTGCTATCCAGTAGCTAATTTTTAAATCATTAACGTTATAGCTATTTTTCCATTTTTAAAATGTTTAAAATGTTGTTTTTCAGCATATCAAAAGCAATTTACATCAAAATACTTATACTCTTTAAAGTTAACAAATTTAAAATTTCCTGTGGTCCCCGGGTCAGAAAAACTTTTTAAATTTTCTAAGAAATAAAACAATAAAAATTCCATTCATCTACTACTAAAAATTACTAATGATTTTAGCTCCCGTAAATTCTAACATCAGAAATCTAACCTAACATAAGAACAGATACACGGTCTCTCATCAATCTTAATACTCAGTTAGGTTTTGACATAAATTGGTGCTCATATAGTTTTGATACATATCGCTAAAACAGGTGGCGCTACTATTCTATGTATTTCACAATTTATGTGATAGCTTTTACTTATACTTCAAATATTTTACATTTTCATTTTACACTTTTATTTTATACTTATTTTAAACTTCATCAAACACCGTATTCAGTTAGACCTGGACATAAATTGGTGTTGAGATTATGTTTTTTTGCTATCCAGTAGCTAATTCTTAAATCATTAACGTTATAGCTATTTTTCCATTTTTAAAATGTTTAAAATGTTGTTTTTCAGCATATCAAAAGCAATTTACATCAAAATACTTATACTCTTTAAAGTTAACAAATTTAAAATTTCCTGTGGTCCCCGGGTCAGAAAAACTTTTTAAATTTTCTAAGAAATAAAACAATAAAAATTCCATTCATCTACTACTAAAAATTACTAATGATTTTAGCTCCCGTAAATTCTAACATCAGAAATCTAACCTAACATAAGAACAGATACACGGTCTCTCATCAAGCTTAATACTCAGTTTGGTTTTGACATAAATTGGTGCTCATATAGTTTTGATACATATCGCTAAAACAGGTGGCGCTACTATTCTATGTATTTCACAATTTATGTGATAGCTTTTACTTATACTTCAAATATTTTACATTTTCATTTTACACTTTTATTTTATACTTATTTTAAACTTCATCAAACACCGTATTCAGTTAGACCTGGACATAAATTGGTGTTGAGATTACGTTTTTTTGCTATCCAGTAGCTAATTCTTAAATCATTAACGTTATAGCTATTTTTCCATTTTTAAAATGTTTAAAATGTTGTTTTTCAGCATATCAAAAGCAATTTACATCAAAATACTTATACTCTTTAAAGTTAACAAATTTAAAATTTCCTGTGGTCCCCGGGTCAGAAAAACTTTTTAAATTTTCTAAGAAATAAAACAATAAAAATTCCATTCATCTACTACTAAAAATTACTAATGATTTTAGCTCCCGTAAATTCTAACATCAGAAATCTAACCTAACATAAGAACAGATACACGGTCTCTCATCAAGCTTAATACTCAGTTAGGTTTTGACATAAATTGGTGCTCATATAGTTTTGATACATATCGCTAAAACAGGTGGCGCTACTATTCTATGTATTTCACAATTTATGTGATAGCTTTTACTTATACTTCAAATATTTTACATTTTCATTTTACACTTTTATTTTATACTTATTTTAAACTTCATCAAACACCGTATTCAGTTAGACCTGGACATAAATTGGTGTTGAGATTATGTTTTTTTGCTATCCAGTAGCTAATTCTTAAATCATTAACGTTATAGCTATTTTTCCATTTTTAAAATGTTTAAAATGTTGTTTTTCAGCATATCAAAAGCAATTTACATCAAAATACTTATACTCTTTAAAGTTAACAAATTTAAAATTTCCTGTGGTCCCCGGGTCAGAAAAACTTTTTAAATTTTCTAAGAAATAAAACAATAAAAATTCCATTCATCTACTACTAAAAATTACTAATGATTTTAGCTCCCGTAAATTCTAACATCAGAAATCTAACCTAACATAAGAACAGATACACGGTCTCTCATCAAGCTTAATACTCAGTTAGGTTTTGACATAAATTGGTGCTCATATAGTTTTGATACATATCGCTAAAACAGGTGGCGCTACTATTCTATGTATTTCACAATTTATGTGATAGCTTTTACTTATACTTCAAATATTTTACATTTTCATTTTACACTTTTATTTTATACTTATTTTAAACTTCATCAAACACCGTATTCAGTTAGACCTGGACATAAATTGGTGTTGAGATTATGTTTTTTTGCTATCCAGTAGCTAATTCTTAAATCATTAACGTTATAGCTATTTTTCCATTTTTAAAATGTTGTTTTTCAGCATATCAAAAGCAATTTACATCAAAATACTTATACTCTTTAAAGTTAACAAATTTAAAATTTCCTGTGGTCCCCGGGTCAGAAAAACTTTTTAAATTTTCTAAGAAATAAAACAATAAAAATTCCATTCATCTACTACTAAAAATTACTAATGATTTTAGCTCCCGTAAATTCTAACATCAGAAATCTAACCTAACATAAGAACAGATACACGGTCTCTCATCAAGCTTAATACTCAGTTAGGTTTTGACATAAATTGGTGCTCATATAGTTTTGATACATATCGCTAAAACAGGTGGCGCTACTATTCTATGTATTTCACAATTTATGTGATAGCTTTTACTTATACTTCAAATATTTTGCATTTTCATTTTACACTTTTATTTTATACTTATTTTAAACTTCATCAAACACCGTATTCAGTTAGACCTGGACATAAATTGGTGTTGAGATTATGTTTTTTTGCTATCCAGTAGCTAATTCTTAAATCATTAACGTTATAGCTATTTTTCCATTTTTAAAATGTTTAAAATGTTGTTTTTCAGCATATCAAAAGCAATTTACATCAAAATACTTATACTCTTTAAAGTTAACAAATTTAAAATTTCCTGTGGTCCCCGGGTCAGAAAAACTTTTTAAATTTTCTAAGAAATAAAACAATGAAAATTCCATTCATCTACTACTAAAAATTACTAATGATTTTAGCTCCCGTAAATTCTAACATCAGAAATCTAACCTAACATAAGAACAGATACACGGTCTCTCATCAATCTTAATACTCAGTTAGGTTTTGACATAAATTGGTGCTCATATAGTTTTGATACATATCGCTAAAACAGGTGGTGCTACTATTCTATGTATTTCACAATTTATGTGATAGCTTTTACTTATACTTCAAATATTTTACATTTTCATTTTACACTTTTATTTTATACTTATTTTAAACTTCATCAAACACCGTATTCAGTTAGACCTGGACATAAATTGGTGTTGAGATTATGTTTTTTTGCTATCCAGTAGCTAATTCTTAAATCATTAACGTTATAGCTATTTTTCCATTTTTAAAATGTTTAAAATGTTGTTTTTCAGCATATCAAAAGCAATTTACATCAAAATACTTATACTCTTTAAAGTTAACAAATTTAAAATTTCCTGTGGTCCCCGGGTCAGAAAAACTTTTTAAATTTTCTAAGAAATAAAACAATAAAAATTCCATTCATCTACTACTAAAAATTACTAATGATTTTAGCTCCCGTAAATTCTAACATCAGAAATCTAACCTAACATAAGAACAGATACACGGTCTCTCATCAAGCTTAATACTCAGTTAGGTTTTGACATAAATTGGTGCTCATATAGTTTTGATACATATCGCTAAAACAGGTGGCGCTACTATTCTATGTATTTCACAATTTATGTGATAGCTTTTACTTATACTTCAAATATTTTACATTTTCATTTTACACTTTTATTTTATACTTATTTTAAACTTCATCAAACACCGTATTCAGTTAGACCTGGACATAAATTGGTGTTGAGATTATGTTTTTTTGCTATCCAGTAGCTAATTCTTAAATCATTAACGTTATAGCTATTTTTCCATTTTTAAAATGTTTAAAATGTTGTTTTTCAGCATATCAAAAGCAATTTACATCAAAATACTTATACTCTTTAAAGTTAACAAATTTAAAATTTCCTGTGGTCCCCGGGTCAGAAAAACTTTTTAAATTTTCTAAGAAATAAAACAATAAAAATTCCATTCATCTACTACTAAAAATTACTAATGATTTTAGCTCCCGTAAATTCTAACATCAGAAATCTAACCTAACATAAGAACAGATACACGGTCTCTCATCAAGCTTAATACTCAGTTAGGTTTTGACATAAATTGGTGCTCATATAGTTTTGATACATATCGCTAAAACAGGTGGCGTACTATTCTATGTATTTCACAATTTATGTGATAGCTTTTACTTATACTTCAAATATTTTACATTTTCATTTTACACTTTTATTTTATACTTATTTTAAACTTCATCAAACACCGTATTCAGTTAGACCTGGACATAAATTGGTGTTGAGATTATGTTTTGAAGTATTTCGCACTAAAAGTGAAGGACATTTTTTGTTATTGTTTTACGATTTCCATGATTGTTATATCGCGGAATCTATGTATTGGAATTTTATGATATAAAATATGTAATATTCTTATGAAAATCTATATTTATTCAATTTTGGCTTTGATCGTGTTATAAACGGTTGCTTTGCTTTTTGCGATTAACACTATCACAATACCTCAATTTCTGTTAGGGAAATTTTTTTGGGGGGTTAATAATTAAAATATATGTATTAATTAATATTAAACTTTTAATACCCTACGGGAGATTTTGTTTTCATGTGTTTTTATTATAAATCCCTAAATACTGTATTTCCGTATTAAATGGAAAGAAATGCAATACTCTTCGTAACTATTGGTATGTAACTGCGCTAATTCGCTTTATATGTTACAATGATATAGAAGAAAATTTTATGACTTTCACATTTTTTTAGAAATAAATAGAAATTGCAATAAAAAAAAATTATTGGTCAGCTGTTGCCACTGTCAATACAATGTCAGCGTTACTCACGTACGCCTTTTTTCTGTATAATTTAGATATATAAAGAATGATACAAATCAATTAATATGAATTGTGATGCTGTTTGTTATTAAAAAATTTCTTTAGATTTATAGGAAAAGTTGATAATTTAATTTTTAATTTCGATTCAAATTACAATCGTTTTATATTTATTATTTTTAATCAAAAACGAAATTTCACTGTTTCGAGTTTTTTATTTTTATTTGACCTGGCATTTTGTTTTCGAGTCTCAGTGCCACATTGGCGGCCAGGCATTTGGGAAAAACTGGTATACAGCGTTTTAAATAGGTATAAATTTGTATGGAGGAATTTTTGGATAAATATGTTTTGGGAAAATGTATTTGCAATATATTCTGATATGTTACTTCTTTACTCGCCTTTACGAAGTATAAAAATGCATTTTCTGTCAATTATATGCCAATTTAATGATAGAATGTTTTTTTAATTTTAAGAAGTTTTCAATAAAAAACAGAAATTCTTCCTTTTCGCTGAATTTTACTCATTATAATGTCCAATGTCGCTATAAAAGAAAGCTAATAAATTATGATTTTTCTTTTTAAATAGCTTTGTTTAATAACGTAAGCACTGAATTTTTTCTTTGTATTTAGTGTTTAATTTATTTTAATGTAATAGACTTACTCACTTTTATTTCTCCCTTTTATATTTTCCTTATATCCTGTTTTATATCCTGGGGAAAAAAGAGATCCCCCTTCTAACTCTGCCGCACATAATCTTATAGCAATATTAATGGTACTAATCGACTAACAACATCATCTACTAATTAATGCAGGGCTGCCATTGGCGACTATTTTTATATTCTATTCGCAAAACTATTTAAAAAAATAATTTTGTAGTATATTTCTCTTGCACATGTTGCCAGAGTGTATGTGAAAAAATTTTGTTTTGAGAAAGTGGTGCGAGATAGAATTAAGTGGCATCTATGTTAATGCCATACTTAAAATTTTCTTAGAGGGTGATCTACATACAAAAATTGTAACAAACGTAAAAGTTATCAATGCTAACACCTAATTATGGCATGATATTCACATGCTTTGGTAAATTTTACTTTCGGATTCCAATCAAAATGTCATTGTTTGTGTAGTTCATGAATTATGCAGATTTAGTATTTGGAACTTCTGATGCTAAATCCATTTACAACCGTTGTGAAACAGATTGCAATGAGGGTAGTCTATTAAGAATATCCCAACAAAATGCTTGACAGAATGATCTGTAATGTTAGATTCGCATATATGAAACTACTAGAAATTGATTTCTATTAAACAAATTCATAGGTTACCGTACCTATTTGTAGAAAATTAATTTCAAAAAATATATTTTTTCGAAAATATATATACACTGCTCAACACAATTAAACGATATTGCAGTTTTAGGTGGATTTTGTATCTGGGAAACTTTTTAGCTGATTGATACATGGTCGACAGACATAGTAGGTTATATGAGAATAAATTACACATGTTTGGTAGAAAAAAATGCATTTTATTGCGCATTTGTGTACAAAAGGAAAAAAACACAATTTGTGCATATGAGAAAAAAAGAATCAGAAAAGGTGTTTTCTTCAAAGAAAATCATTTTCAGTAGGGGGTATGGTTTCCACGGGCGGCCAGCAACGTTGAACACCTTTGAGGCATGGACTCAATGAGGCTATTAATGACGAGTTGGGGTATTCTGCCCCACTCTTCCAGAAGAGCTCTTTCCAGTTCTTGGAGAGTTTGTGGGGGTTGTTGGCGGCCAGAAACTCGTCTTCCTAGAGCGTCCCAAACGTGCTCGATTGGATTCATGTCTGGAGAACACACTGGCCATTCCATTCGAACGATTCCTTCCTCGAAAAGGAAATCCTCCACCAGGTTTGCACGATGTGGCCTGCAGTTATCGTCCATTAAAATGAAGTTATTTCCGATTGCTGCAGCGTAAGGGACTACAATAGGTCTGAGGATCTCATCCCTATATCGGCGACCAGTCAGAGCTCCATCTCGAATGATGTAGAGGTCAGTGCGCCCGTCAATGGAGATGCCACCATACACGAACACTCCTCCACCGCCAAATCTGACACTTTCGTGCACGAACGCAGGATTATTCCTACTGCCACGGTCCGTCCAGATGAAAATACGCCTATTATCCGGATGCACAGAAAAACGGGACTCGTCAGAAAACAGAATATTGCTCCATTCATTTCTCCTCCAGTTGACATGCTCGGTTGCCCACTCCCTGCGGTCGCGACGATGCCTTGATGTTAATCTAACACATACCATCGGTCGGCGAGCATACAGACCTACAGCATGGAGCCGGTTTCGGACAGTCTGAGTTGAAATCGTGGTGCCTGTAGCCGAGCGAAGGTGTTGTTGGAGAAGAGTAGCGTTCATGTTTCGGTGTCTCCGAGCTGTTAACGCTAAATACCGATCTTCATTGGGCGTTGTTGCCCGTCTACGACCTTGCCCTGGTCTTCGGCCTGCACATCCACTCTCCAAAAAACAGATCCAGATCCTGGAAATGACACTTTGTGACACTCCAATGGCTTGCGCTACTTCGGCTTGAGTTTGGCCCCCTTCTAACCTATCAACAATTCTCCAAGCTTCTGAATCTGTCAAATGACTTCGCTGAGACATCGTACTCATCGAAACAAAGCAATCACTGAATGCCGATCATCCTTGTCTTCATTCTCTTTTGTCCAGTTGAAAGTCAAATTTCATTCGCTGCCGCTGAAGCGACGTTTTTGACGTCGAACTCAAAATTTGCATACTCCACAGTTTGAAAACCAGAAAAATTTGAATTTGTGATTCTCTTCTTCTATTTTCGGCAAAAAAAATTTCGTTTATATCTTTATTTTATATAAAACTTCAAATATCCTTTAATTGGTTTGAGCAGTGTATAAAAAAGAAGAAACGGAACCTATGAACTTTTAAACAGAAATCGATTTCTAGACGTTCCAAATTTATGAATCCAAAATTACAGTTCGATCCGTCAAGTAATTTTTCAGATATACATAAAAAAACTACTCGCATTGCGATCTGTTTTGCACAGGTTAAAAATAAATGCAACATTAGGGCAAACTTTAAACTTGACCTACTATCTACTTAACCAAATAAATTTCTTTTTCTTATCGAAATGTACAATTTACAGAAAAAATCAAATATTATGTCAAAATGAAGTGTTAGTATTGAAAATTTTAAAGTTTGTTAGAAATTGTATCTATAGACTGCACTAGAAGCAAAAAATATGTATAACGTATACGTAACAAAAATTGTACACGTTATTACGAGTCGATTGGTATCAGTTACATTTTCTCTACGATGATTTGCGGCAGAGTTATGAGGGAGTAATCATGTTTCCTTCCAGAATTGTATATACGCGATTTTCACGGAAATCATGTGTAAACATGCCAATAAAGAGTTTTTTTAATTCCATTTATTAATGCATTAAGTATTTCATTTTATAATGAGTTCTTTAACGTACGTATTTTGTTGAATACTACTGAAAATTTTAACAATGCATTTTTTTTTTAAAGAAACTTCATTAGAAATTGTAGGAGTAAATGTATTTTACAATTGTAACTATTGAAGAAAATTAACTTTCTCTGCTTCATAGCAAATAGCCTTCTTTCGTTAAACTTTTAATTCCAATCATGTCTTGGTTTCTATTAAAAGTTTATTCAAATATAGTCAGTGATAATCGATTTTACCTCTGTAAAAAATAATGAAATGACTGAAACTGTTGATGAGAAAAATCAAAACTATAGAAAATAATGGAAAGCTGCGATTTCCAAATTGAAATTCTTTCCCCCGAGTCAAATATCAGAAATAATTAACTAGCTTTGTAAATCCATTTATGAATAAGCTCTGTGAAATGAAAATTAATGAATTCTGGTAGAGTGTTGACTTTTACTCATACTAAAATTTTGGTTAAATTATGTAATGTAAAAAAGATTCATATTCCATTCTTCTGTATGAAAGTATCTACAATGTTTATTTATACGATAATTGATTTGTGTGATTTATACTATTATATTAAAGTAAAGACTATATTTTTATGGATAATTAGGCCGAATCATAGATTTGTAACTGAGGCGCAGCAGATTATTTGCCATAGGCAGACCGTGCCTATGAAGTTTAGAGAATATAGCATAACACACCTAAAAATAGTTATAACTGAATAAAAAAAAAAAATACAATATAAACAAATAAAATACCATTCATGTTTTCAACGGATTGTATGGGCGACTAAAATTAATGAAGTTTTATTTGAAAAAAGACACTCTAATAAAAACTCTAAGCATTTTAAAATTAACGACTTGAAATCAATTGAAAGGTCAAATAACAGATCTTACAGTCTTCTTAAGAAACTGTAAACAATTGTAGACGTGATTTTTAAAATTCGCCTTACCAAAAGAAAAAATGTCATTTCTCCATTCATCTATTCATTTAGTAAACTTCCACTGAAAAAACTCTACAATCTGCAACAAAACTAGTTTTATAGAGTATTTCTGGTTATGTAAAATATTTATTTACTTACAAAAGTCGCCTGTATATAGTACTAGGAATTTGGGAACAAAGCTTGCTCTACCAAAATTATTTCCATTGCCGAGAAACATTGTTTATTTTACTACCAGAGTGGAGCGAATGTTTACTCACCCATTGTAAACAATTTTCTTAAATATACGGAAATTGGCATTCGATTGCTGATACAGTTTTCACTTTTTCGAAAAAAAAAAAAAACTACGAATACGAACTTGGGAATTTCTTTGAATGAAAACAGAGCTAAAAATCCAGCTAAATTTTTGTTTTCTCAAGACAAACAAATTGCATGAAAATATTGAAGTTAGGTTGAAAGCAAGATTGTTAGAACAACTTCCGTATTTTTACGGAATATTGTTTATAGTGTAATGCAACCTGCCTCTTTTCAAACTTCCCTCAACGTATCCCGTAATGTACATTAAAATGTCAAACAGGGGTTAAAGGTGTAATTCAAAGTGAAATATATTTTGAAATTATTAAGTTTAATTAATGGGAAAATTTACGAAATATTTCCGTTTTCATAAATAATTTTAATCCACCGAATTCACAAATTGAAAATAAAGAAAGATAAATACACAGAAAGAAATATATTTGTAGTAAACTGATTCAAAGTTTTAAAAATCTAACATTGTTAAGAAATTTTCTTATGTTTTTAAATCAAAGAAAGCAATAAATAGAACTAATTTAAAAGTATTTAAACTACCTAAACGTGTCAGCAACAACTTACCATTCTCGACACTTAATTTTATCTTTCTAGCAGCGAGAAAAAAACTATTTTTAGCAATGTGACGATCTTTCAGACATTAAGTTTTAGTTATACTACACATATTTATTTAAAATAATTATTTTTTCTTTATATAGTTTATATTGTGATTGAAGGAAATATATTTTTAGTGCAAAAAATATTGTATAGAAATAAGTTTTGAATAATAGTTCTTAACACTTTCAGTGAGAATTTTTTTTTTTTTTTTTTCTTTTGGGGGGGGGGGGGGGTTAATGCCCTGTGCGGAATATTTTGACCAAAAAAGCGACATTATTTATCTGATTACCGGGCAGAATTTTCCGGTACGTCTTGATTTTCCCAAAGGGACACGACTTTCCGAACAACCCAATACAAAACTAAAAATCATATCTTATGGTTATACGAAAAGCACGCTACTGGTTTGGTTATAGCCAAATTACTGCACTACGCAGGTGCAATACGTCATCACTGCTAAGACCATGACGCACTAAAGTGAGCACAATACACGCCGTGAACGCCTATGCGACTTTTGTCGACGCTGAATGTACTCTACAGCACCCAACTCCTAGATGTCGACTCCCGCACTAAACGGGTTAAAATAAGATATAAAAAAAAAGTCAAAACTTGAATAGGCCAAAGAGAGACACAGTAACTGGTATTTATGTGTGGCCCTCTTTTCTATTTTACTACAAAACAAGAAAGAAAAGTCATGCATCAACGCATAGATTATGCAGCACTTTCCAACACATTCAGTATATTGTAACAATAAACTTCGCCTTTTAATACGGTGAAAGATGATGTATGAGTAAACAACTTGGAAAACTCATAAGCCCATTGAAAACCACATTTCACCAGTTTCGCAGTCGGAAAAATATTAGACTTATTCTGTGAAGCACTTCATATGATCTAGAGATTTGTATATATACTACATATTTTACAAAAAATTAGTTCAAATAGGACACGCATAACACAGTTGAAAATTACTTTTCAGCTATTTCCGTTAGTAAGTGTAAATGTACTTGAATTTTTTCGTGCAGCTTTGTATAGGATCTATAGCATTTATACATACTAAGAAAAATGCAAATAATTAAATTATAAAATGCATACCACAGTTGAAAACATACTTCCGCAATTATTGCTCATAGACAGTATTGCAACAGAAGTCTTTTGTGTGTCCCTGTAAATGAACGATAATTGGTATGCACACCGTATCCTATAGTAAGTATCTTGTAGTGTACCTTAGTGATGTGTATCAATTTCAATATGTTTGACTCAGAGTATTCTTTAAAATACAATGCAAATAATTCCCCCCATAACCCATAATGTAATGACATTCTTTTGAGTGCCTTTATAAATGAACTATAAATGGTACCCACTTGATTTTAAATACCGAAAATGCCATGGTAAATCCCAATAACCAATAAAAATTATTTGGAAATCCGACTATATTTACGCGAGTTACAGCACGGGCAAACGGATAGACAGTCAGACGACCAGACCGATGGACAGACAAACCGAATTCATAAACACTTTTCAATTATGTTGGAAGTGTTAAAAATTAAATATGTTTTATGCAATAGAATACATATATAAATACATAAATAAACATTTAGTTTATTTATGTATTCATATAGTAATATATTTTTCTGTTTTCAATCTTATCCTACCCTAAAAGTAAGAAATATTGATTATAATCAATAAAATATTTAAACAGAATTAAAGTATCACCTTCACAAAAATTTAAAAGTGAATTTGGGGCCTTCAAAATCAGGGGACTCTAGGATACAGCCCAGTGACTCTATGCTTTAATAAGGCCCCGATGAGCGATATCGGAATAGAATTTGAGTCAGGAGGGTTTTCTATCGATGTTTTAGTAGATATAATTATAAACTAAACGACACATTAATAGAGAATTAGTTATTTTCTGTTGTAAGGTAGGATATTTCCTTTAAGATCTTTATTTGAGTGTTAAGTGAGCTTACAATTTCTTTATGTTTTTGCAGAATATTCTGAAGAGCTTTATTTCTGGTTATATTCGAAATATCCTTATATTTTCCTTTTAAGGAATTAATCAAACGCAATGTATTTTATTCTCAGAATCCTATAAATATCGAAATATTTAGCGTGTGCAAGATAAAAGATCTTATAAAAACTTTGGTTGTGGACACAAGCTATAAAAAATGTGCATACGTAAATTGAAATCTGCATAATTGTAGGCAGTAACACTTTTTAAGAAAACATACGGTAATACATAATTTATGTTTTTGGAACTTATATAAATTATCTCTTTTACTTATTTACATATATTTTTAAATTGCAAATTGCAATTTCGAAAGAAAAAAAAATAATGATATGTACCATTTCAGAAATTTCGACTAAATAATTACAAATTTAGATAGCTATGTCTTAACCAGTTCCGAAGGTTTTGTTAATAAACTCTGCGATGTTCAAATGATATATATTTTAAATTTTCCCGATAAAGTATTCTAAATTGTATTCAAAATATATAATGTAAAAATATACTTTTTCAATTTAATATTTGCAACTATTCTCTTTATTATTGATCATCTTTCACAAAATAGGAAAAAATAATAGGAAAGAAAACCAGACCTTATTCTGACCGTTATCATTGCCAGCCTTTATAAAATCCTTTATATTGTTACTAGAGTATAAGTAGTATTGCTAGACTAATAGACAGTCTGATCACAATATTATATTACTTCAAGGATATCTTATTCTATAAATATAGTTAAAATTTTTACTAACTGATTAATTTAGAAACTCAGATTGGAGTGCGTGTTGTTATTTTTTTTATCTGATTATCATATAACACTATTTTCTATTTTTACTATGTAACTGCTTAAATTTTGAAATTGAGATTTGAATGTCTCTTACTATTTGTATTCTGATTATTGTATTAAATTATTAAATTAATCAACGTATAGTGATTTTTGTATATTGTCTGAAAACATTATTTTAGCGGAAACTAGTTCCATGTTTGTGTGCATATTTTCTTGCACTGTTCCAAAAGATGACGATTTCGTAATAATTTTCTTACAATATTGGAAAATGTTTCATAAATGTGACGTTTGAATTTTTTTATTTTTTATAGTTTGTATGTTTCTGCAACACATGCTACTGTGTCTACATCATTTTTAGGAAACAATTCATAACAAGATTCTGAAACTTAAAAAAAAAAAAAAATATCCTCTTGAAAGTTTAGGTCTGTAAAATACCAGAAAAATGTTAAAAAAAGCGTAATTTAGTAAAAAAATTTAATTTTGTTTAATTATTGCATGTTCGAATCAAATTGAGAAAGCTGTTCAAAACAACAGCTTGTATACATAAAAAAATACTACATTGCAGTCCACAGTAGAACCAACTGTAGAAGAGTAGTCGCATGCACTTCTAAAATAATTCGTTAATTTAATATATAATTCAAATCTGGAATGAATTTCTGATGTAGAATGCAGTTTCAAACTAAAGGTTACAATTTACAGAAATTAAATGAAACTATCTTTTCTGTTATGTTGATAGCGCATAACGTACAAATTCATGAAAAATTAAGGAATTATAGAAATGATAATTAGTATGATTAGAAAGATTAAATTTTCTATGTTTTTAGGCAAAAATAAAGATTAAATAAAAATAAGATTTTCGGTAAAAAAAAAAGTCACTTTTAACTTTAATAAATGATATATACAAAGTTCAAATTACGGACAGTAAGAACTTTCACGTGTATGTTTGAACAGAAAATGACGCAGAAATGATGTTACTTACGCCATATATGGAAAGGTGTGGAAATTAATTGAAGTACATAATATGCAACATAGGCTATATTTGGTTTATAATAATGTACTCAGATTGATGTATAATGTATATAGAGAAATATAAAGTATAAGTTGCATTAATAATAAAATTATTTTAATAGGCTATATCTCTATATTATAAGCTATTGTGTTTCAATAAAAACTTTCTGGACATGGGCCTTTTATGTGCAATTAATGCGTTAAACCTCTGATATAAACTTGACAAAGACATTTTTCTTCACTATTACAAACATTTTTGCTTTAATCGCTAGATAGACTTAAAAGGTAGTCAATCAAACTAAAGGTTTTTTAAGTAAAATGTTTCTTTTGCACAGGTGTGACGATTTGTAAAATCGCTTATCTGGAAAGTGAGCAACTTTCTAAATTATATGTAGAGTGTATTTTATTTTATTATATTTTTTAGTATCAAATATAGTTTAGCATTTTAAGAAGAAAGTGGGTGTTTTATAATGATTTTGAATGCAGCATAATGAAATTATTATTTGATAATAAATATGCTGTATTAATATAAATCGCAACAGTTTTATTAATTACTTTATATTTTAAGCCGAACGAAAAATGTCAGCGTTTATGTATACATAACAGCATTATTTATTCGATATTCCTAATTTTATGACATTGTTAATACTTACAAATGACAGCAGATCATTAACGCTTCATTATCTTATAACCAATAATCTAGCAGCTCTAAATAAGTACCGCTAGTAGAAAATTTACAAACAATATCTTCATTACTATAATTATTCCTTCTTATTGAAGATTTTTAAATCAATTACAAAAATCCAAATTATAGCTTCCCACCTGTTTACGAATTGATCATACAGGCATATTAATGGATTGAAAATAATGAGAATGCTTGTTACTCTTTTGGAATAATTTTAAAATGAAAGAATAATATTTAAATTATATAAAAAAAACTGGTTCTGAAACTTATGGTTCAAGATTGCAAAAACGGTAAAATTAAGAGTAATAAAAATTGTTACACTGTTAAGTTTTCTTGAAATAAGGATCAGTAAATCTACGCAATTATAAATTAATTTTTGGATAATATTCTCTTACACTTAGAATGAAAGTTTTAACGATCCAAAAAACACTCCCCTCCCCACCCCCCCCACCCCCCAAAAAAAAGTTAAGTGATACTAAAAACTAAACAGTTAAAGCAAACCAAAATAAATTGCAAAACAAATTGTCTCAAAACTTCAGAAAAGTTGGCGTTTGTTTATACTTTCATAAATTTACTTTATTGTTTTTAAATATATTTCAATATAATACTATTATGCTGTCAAATGTATATGCTGGCTAATGTATGGCATCTATTCTTTATTATTATTATTATTTTTACCTTCTTCATTTCCAAACACGGTCAGTTATATTAATCCTTAATTTCTTGTACATAAGAGACTGTAGCTAAAAATATCTCTCTCTTAATTTTCTTATCTTTGTCACAAGGTTCTAAATTCACTTGTTATTTCATATTCTATAACACTGTCTGCCTAAAAAAAAAAGGAGCCTGTAACACTTTTAAATACGGCACTCAAAATGCAAGTTTAAATACTCTTTAGCTTTCTAGTTCCAACATTTATTTTTTTTGAATTTTAAGAACTTACACTAGTCATGTGAAGATTCTTAAGCTAATTTTAAAGCAATGGTGGTATTATTTGAAAAGTTCTTACTTGCATTTAAATATATTTAAATGTTTATTTTTGAATAAAGTTTTTGAGGGCGATGCCTAACGTTGAATTTGTCTACTTAAAAGATAGTCGCAGTTTCATCCTGGGGATACTTTCATTTTTTAAACCAAACGACAAATTTTTATCTGAAGTTGAATGTGTCCTCGTGTTAAAATGGCAATAAAAAGAAAAGTAGAAAAATACAACATTAGATTTTGACCTCAGATATACTTTGTAAAATTAATCATTGAATCAAATCATTGAAATTAAAACAAGAAATTTACAATAAATGATTCCGTTGGTTTAATATTAACTTGCAAATATTTTTAAAATTGGAAAAAGTAATGTAAAATATGTTTCTCAGAATAAGTCTAGGAAGTGGTGGAATAAGTGGAACTGGATTCATTGAATTAAATTTTCGTCAGTTATTTATTTTGAAATGCTTTTTATAGCTATTTCCTGGAAAAAGATTAAATAACTTGGGAACGCCTTGGCTTAAACTTTGTTCGGAAACTTCCGCATAAAGTGTATTTTACCCAAACGGGAAACTTGCTATTTTGAGGAGAAATAAAAACTATTTTCTGAGATAATGAAATAATTTGCAAGACCGCGTATGACCGAGGAACAAAAACGCATATGCAAATTTATCTCTTCTTCAAAACGCAGATCATACTTAAATGTAAATAATTATAGGTAGTGATCAATTCAAAATGTAAGAAATAAATACAATGACAAAGTTTTTAATTTATCAAACACATATAACTTTTTGATAATTACGAATCCATATTTAACATATTTTTATGCTATGCAGATATTATTATTTAAAAATATGAAAAAAAATATGAATTTCTTGGAAAATGCCTTATATATCAAATAGTGTGAATACATCACAATATTTTATAACAAAGAATAAAACTATTGTCAATTTTAGTGAAACCACGTGACAGAAGTTATTAAATAATACGATATTTTTTGTATTATTTTACTTTTAGAATATTAAAATGTATATTTTTTATTGAACACCCAGAATTGTTTTATATATATTCTTTAGATGGATTTTATTTATGTGTCCATAAATATGGGATATGGGTTTGTTTCGTATATTTCATTCGGATAGCATTTATAAGATAAAATAAGAGTATACTACTTTTCATCCCAAAGTGGTAGGTCGCATTATTCTGGAAAATATTTTATTCTTGTTTATTTAAAAAGTCATTACAGAAGCAGATCTTCATAATATTTTTCACGTAAAGTAAATATCTAATATATTTATGTGCATAAAGTAAATATGTAATATATAAGTAAATATGTAAATAAGCAATAGACTTTGCCATTATTTAAAAATAGCCCCCAACGAAGAAAAAATAAGCTGTTTTATACTCTAAACGGTAAGTAAAATAAAAAGATAAACTGCAATTTTGAATAACTATTAATTGATGAAGTTTTGTAGTCTGTATAAAATCCGTGACAAATGCCACAAATGAGACTTGTGAATAATTAATTAGAGATAATTTTGTGAAATTACTTTGTATTATTAAAAAAAAGTACGTTTATATATATATATATATATATATATATATATATATATATATATATAAATACTTGTAAAAGATTACGCACACACAAAAAAGGAAAAATATTCACCTATTCTTTGTAATAGTGTCTTAAGCAGGAGCGACACATTTTTACTTTCTGCTATCTATAATATAAAAGAATATTGTAATCGAAATTTTTATCGACGGATTTATAAGTTTTAAGGGGGTCAGAGTTGCCGAAAAATATGTTTTTGCAAAATGTCTGCCTGTCCGCGTGTGTGTCCTCTGTGTATCATTCAAAAATGTATGCAGTTAGACATAAATTTGAAACAGATTTCATATATATGTTTTTAGCTAGGTCTAGCAGGTCCCTAATAAATTTGGGTATAATCCACATGAAGGACGCGCTGTAATAGCGATTTTTGTGCCATCTTCATTATTGTATCAACAAAAAGTGTATGAAGTTATGCATAGAATTGAGCAAAATTCCATATATATGTTTTGGGCTATGGCCGGCAGGTTCCAGTTGATTTCGGGGTTACTGTGCCAGAAAGGAGGGAGGGGGGGCACTGTGATAGCGATTGGTGTGTCACAATACACATGTTTTTGACTATGGACGTCAGATTCCAGTTCGAAATGGGCGCTATGATAGCAATTTTCTCGATTTTTTGCAGTTTAAATTTAGAATTTAATAATAGTTTTCGATGAAATTTTATTTTTTGATGTAATATAATATGTCGAGGTTTGTAAAAACTTTTGGAACAAAATCGGCCAGAATATGGCGCTGGGATAGCGAATTTTTTCGATTTTCAGAATGGTCGCAGTAGCTGTTGAAAAAATCATACTCAATCACGCAATTGTCCAATCTAGGTTTAATTTGCCTATTTGTATTAAGCAAAAAAAATATATATATATTAGTCACAAAAAACTTGAAGTGTAATGAAAAAAATTACGCTGTTTGAAGTATTAATATGTATAATATAGAACAAAGTTTTGGGATTGACATCGACGAGTTTTTTTCTTTTAATAAAGATACGCGTGGTATTGCGGAAAGATTTGAAAGATATAATCTTACCTTATTGAAATGGAGGAACCATTATTTGTCTCGAAGTCAAATGTGAAATAGAAGAAAAGACGTTTTCTTTTATCTTATCAATTAGAATACGGAGAAACAGATTTTGTTGAAGCAATACTTTGACCAGGAAAATATATATATAATAGATATGAAAATCATTCTGAATGATAGCGTATATGATATGATATTATCAATGAAAAATTAATACATATATTTATGCTGTGAAAACTGGTGCATAAAGATATCTATTTAAGATAAAATTAAAACATACACATTTCTTTTTTAAACTGAAAACAAACTAATTCCCAAAATATCTTTTTTATCAAATATAATACATGTTATTACTGATATGCAAAACAATTTTGCATTATTTATATAATGAATATTTATATAAACGATATAATTTCTTCGTGAACGATATATTAAAAGAGTATTATAAAAATGTGCTGTTATTAATTTATTATTTATTTACTTTTTTTTTTTGCATTGAACATATTCTTAAAAAAAATATTTTGAATTATCAGAAATATTTACTTCTACGTTAGCTTGCTGGGTGTCTGCGAGCATCATGTAATAACCTAGGAATCATTTATTGATAGCAAGTTTGTTGAGATTAAAAAAATAATAATCTATTTAAAGAACAGTTTTTCGATACACGGTAAAACATTAAAGATTTTCTTGAGCATCTGGAAATTTTCCCATAGATGATGATAAAAGTTTTTCAGTCTGAAAGTATGAAAAATTGACTCCAAGATTTTAAAAATTAAATATTTATTTATTATTTTATTTTTTTAATTACAAAGTATGCATATAGTTATAGTAAATGATTAATGCAAAATATTCTTTGGAATGGATTTTTAATGTAAAAGTTTAACGTACAAAATTAATGTTTGAATATTACCATATGGAAACTTTTATAACTATAAGAGGTAATTTTTTATGAGATACTCAATATTAAAATAATAAATGTTATTCATTTTTTTTTTCGGAATGTGTACAGATTTTGTTTAAAAAAAACATATTTAAATGTTTCATATAATGTGCATTATTTTTAAATGTATAATACTACAAATATAGAAGAATATTCTAGTTCAGCAATAGTAAATTAAACAACGTTAGAAAACATTCAATACTTACAAACAAATATTACAACGCAGCCATATAACAGTTTTATACTCTCAGATATTATTTTACTGATTTTGCATGAAGTTATCTTTTTGAAATCGAATTTAATTTCATTAAGTTGTTTAGTTATAAGCTAGAAACTTTCTTGCGGTTATAAATTGCTCATTAATCAACAAATAGTGAATAGAAATATACTTAATAACAATAAAATTTAAAATAATAAATTTTTGTTTAAAAAATTTATAGGTATATTCATAATTTTTTGGATTTTTAAAAATATTTATTTAAAAAAATTAAATTTCGGAAAAACATATGAATTCTAATCTACAATTTTTTTTAACAGAAATTGATTTTTAGAAGATTAAAATACGTGAATAATGGCTGTTTACATTTTTATTAGTAACAATTTGGCTATTAAAATCATTCTCTTTGTTTTCTTTTGACTTCGTTTATTTAAATATAACATTTTACGTTTATTTGTTTTCTTTTGACACCGACTGTACGTTCAAATAAATCTGGGTTAATTTTACTACAGAATCCGATTTGCCCAACATTGTAAGATTTAGGCACACATGATTGGTTTGATTGTTGATAGGAAAGATCCAAATTTTTGTATTATAATTTTAAGAACATTAAAATGATGCAGTATGTTTCTTCTGCAAAAATTTTTACTTAAATGCACATCAAGAGTTGAAAAAAAAAACGGTTTCCAAAATACCCAATTTACGCCTGTCTAAACTAGATTCCTTTCATTTTTTGAAACTCTATGCCGCATACAGCTGGATCATATCTAACAATTACATCAAATATGACTCCTCACCAAATAATTGAATGTTAAGTCGCCTGTATTATATCTAAGTGCTACCGAAGTAGAAATAACGAAGGTCAAATTTTGTAGATTTCTTGTATAAGCTTGATCTAAATAAACTAAAATTACTTTTATAAAACGGTGTGTACGTTTTTGGTATTGTGTTTGATCCATTAAAATATATATTTTACTTTTCTCAAAAAATTGATTTATTTAATTTCAAAATAAAATAAAGTAAAAAAAAAATGCTTTAAAGACAAGCTTTTATCATAACAGAGTAAAAAGAAAAAAAAATGTTGGAGGACAATTAATTGAAAAAATACCTTTTTTTAAAACTTTTTTAAAAATTTGTTTATACCAACATTGTTATATGTTTGAAGATCAAACCCACATCCATTCATACCCTGCGCGGAACTGAAAGATGTCGCATTTACAAACCCTGCAGCGTTTCAATCGAAAAACAGGAGCTTTTTCTCTGAAGCAATCAATGACATTTACGTATCATTATTGGACAAATGTGTTTGCCCCTTGAGGGGTGGCTTAGGCAAATAAATATTTTTTTTTTACAGAATATTGTAGTGTCACCGTATATACGTCACACTACCAAACATTAGGTGAATTGTAAGCATTAGAAATGCGTTACAATTCGATTGCAAGATTTGAGCCGAATGGACACACAAAGAACGTTAATTAAAAGCTCAAAAACATATATTCACTTTTATTTATTATGCTTTTCTCAAAAGATCCAGTTAAGAGAAAAATAATATATAGATGTACTTTTGTTAATTATAATTTGATTATTGACATTTTTCTTTAATGTAACGCATGTTCTGGCCGCGACCAACTTCGGTAGCGGCCGAGAAAGTTCTTGTTTGTTTCTCCCCCTTTTTGACAGAAATCATGACTTCAAATTAAGCGATCTAACGGCAAACCAATTAGCCGAGAAAGCTCTTGTTTCTTTCTCCCCTTCGAAGGACAGCTTTCTCGGCGGATTGGGTCGGCGGAGATCACGTGATATGACGTCATGAATTCCGTCCTAAGCCACTGCCCTAACAGACAAGAGGTTTTTATGCCGGTACTGAAATTGACAGGGACCTCCGTTGAGTCGAGTGGTTAAGAACCTACGCTAGTCGCGAGAAGAAACGCTCAAGCTAATGTTCCTGTATGGGAAGGTTCTTGGCACATTTCACGCTCGCATTTTAATATTTTTAAATGATGTTTATTGCATAGAATAGCTGAGGTCGATCTCTAACGTTGTTAGTTTTTACTTTTTTGATTTTGGTTACAGTTTTTTCTAGAAGCGGACACTTTCTATTTTGAAACCAGTTGGAACCGGTTTTGAAAGTGAAAGTATCCTTATATAAAAAAAATGGAACCAAAATCGAAAAAGTAAAAACTAACAACGTTAGATATCGACTTCAGCTATCCTATACAAAAAAAACACTATTTAAAAATATTAAAATGCGAGCGAGAAATCTGTCAAGAAACTTCCCATAGACTTACCATTAGCTTGCGCATTTTTTCACATGACTGATGTAGGCTCTTGCTAATCGCTTGGGAGCGTAAGAGAAGGTGCTGTGTTCGACTCTTGGTAACACTGTTACACACTCTTTGTGGAGTTCATGGCTGTATTCTTCGGCGATTTCTGTTTTATTGTATCTATCCAGTTCTCATTTCGACGAAGAATTATAAGTGAGCATTTTCAAGCTAATAAATCTGATGTATATTCTCAATTAAACAAGTAAAGGTTGTGGTTTGATGTTGAATATCATTGTTTTAAAGTCTACGAATGAATATAGAAGACTATATCCTATGAAAGTTTTAATGAAACTTGTTATCCTTCTCGCAAATTTTAAACTTGATTACTTTTAACGAACAGTTACTTAATTTTGATAGACAAGTGATTATACTTTAAGAACACCCCAGATTAATGAGTTCCTGTCATTTCCCTAATCTAAGGATGCCAAATTGGACAAATAAAGCAGATTGCAACGCAGATTATTGATTCTGTGTTCTTGATGCAAAATTAATTTTGATAAATATTTAAATAACTTCATGAGTGCAAATTATGCTTTAATGAAAATAAAATAATTGGTTAGTTCTATGTTTAACAAGATTTAATAATTTTCAGTAAAGCATAGAATCATGAGGACTCCGTAATTTAAAGAATAATTATGAAATAAATATTAATAATAATTACCTATCATTAATATTCAGTTTTATTTGCGACTATATAATCGTAAGAAGAAAGTATTGAATTTGGAAAAATTTTCGACCTCAGGTAATTGACGTATATATACGTTTGAGATGTCCTGATTAGAATTCGCCTGTTTTTGGACAGATGTCTGTCTATCGGTCACTATTGTACGCAAGTTTGTGTGAAAAATTGAAACTTTAGAAATTTCATATACAGAATCAGTCAAAAGTTCTTAGACAAGATTATAGAGTAGTAGAGCATACTATAACAAACAATTTTCGTATATGGAATCAAGGTCGTAATCAATTTTTTCAGTTAAAAATACAGGGGGGTCTCACTCCAGCTCTAAATGGGAATTTTGTTCATAACTTTAGCAATAACAATTATATTTTAACAGATTTTTCAACATACTGACATTTATTTCTGTGAAATTTAACGATAGCGCGAGAAGTGATAGAAAAGAGCACCATCTACGTCCAACTATCACTGAATTAAACCACTCATATTTCCGAATGTAATTAACATTACACACGGCTAGAAATATTATATATACTATCGGATCTTTTCGTGATGTCATTTCATTTTATAGATAATAAAGTAATTGTGGTGAAAAGTTCTTTGAAAACTCTTTACTTCGAATAACATTTTGAACAATAAATGGGTTCCGATTAGAGTGGGCAACTTGTAATTTCGGATAAATAAATAGATATGAACTTGGTTTCCTATACATAAATTGTTCATTCTAGCATACTGTACGACATCGTAAAGTTTGTATAAGACATTTTGAGTCCCTCTGTATACTCAGAACTTCACATAGATCTGTGCTCTGATGTAGAATATTATTGTAATTATTATTATTTGTTTTTTTAAAAAGGGTTCATTTTTATTTTGGTCTCGTATAAATTTCATAATAATGTAAAAAATATGATTGTATACCTATCGTGTTTTGAAATCATTCTAGTCACCATCTTTCATAAAAAATTCCAATAGCCACTAAATTTGAATAAATTGTTCTGGTAAAAAAATAGTTATCATATCGTTTATAGTTTCTTTTTATTCAAGAACATCAAAAATGTTAATATATGATACACTTTATTTGTTTTTTTGGAATGGGGTTATTTTTATTTTGGTCTTATATAAATTTCGTAATAATGTAAAAATGGTGTGATTGTATACTTGTCGTGTTTTGAAAACTTTCTAGCCACTAACTTTCATAAAAAAATCCCAATTTCCACTAAATTTGAATAAGTTTTTAAGGTTGCAAAAATAGTCATGGTATCGTTTATAGTTTCTTTTTATTCAAGATCATAAAAAAAAATGTTTAATAGATGATACACTTTATCATTTTCATCACAATCATACTCATTAGCAAAAATTTACTTCGTATGATGTGTTTACAACTCCGATTCAAAAAATTTGAATAATGAAAAGAAATACGGTCAAGGGAAATGAAAATCGAATTTATCAAATAAATAATCAACAATATCAAATATAAAGTACTATAATATGAATCTGCATATTTTGCAGATTATAAAAATGTAAACACATTACAATGAAATAGAAAATATATTTAAATCAGCTAACAACAAAAAATTCAAAATATTAGAATACTTTCTAACATAGTTCAAAAAATTAGAATAATGAAAATATATTGAAGATAATTTAAACTCTAAGTATTTTTACTTGCTAATCAGTACTTTGTTGCATCACCCTTAGCTTTAATGACAGCTCTTAAACGTTCTGGCATGTTTTTAACTAAAGGTTCACAATGTTTTTTATCCAAATTCGCCCATATGCTCTTTATACTAGAAATAAGTTCTTTTTTGTCTCTAGACGGAACTTCTTGAAGTCGTTTCTTCATAATTCCCCACAAATTCTCGATAGGATTTAGATCGGGTGAGTTTGCATGCCAAGGGAGTACAGGTATGTCCTTATCTTTGAGCCATTTAGTTGTTGATTTGGAAGTGTGGGGAGAAGCTAAATCTTGCTGAAACAAGAAATCGTCATCACATAAATCCTCAGCTGAAGGAATCATGAAATGTTCAAGAATTTCTTTATAGACTTCTGAATTGACTGTTGTGGAAACAATACACAACCTGCCTGGGCCTTCAGCAGTCATGCAGCCCCATACCATAACAGAGGTCGCAAATTTAACCGAACGTTTTAAACATTCTTTCTTATAAGCTTCATGTTTGAGTCTCCAGACACGTATACCTTGATTTCCGTGAGACACACAAAACACACTTTCATCGCTGAAAAGTATCTTTTTCCAATCGTCGTGATCCCAAAATAGCCTTTGTTTACACCATTTAACTCTAGCAGCCCTTTGCTTAGATGATAAGAATGGCTTTATCTTAGGCACACGTGATCTAAAACCTAATTTGCGACGTCGTCGTAGTGTTGTAGATTTGGAGACATTTATACCCATTTCTTTCCATTTCCTATGCACATATCTCACACTCCGAAAACGATGTTTCTTCACAATCTTTTTCAATTGCCTTTCATCTCTTCTTGAAGTTACTGGCTTTCGACCACTTTTAAAGTGTTTATTTTGAAAACACTTATTATTAGAATATTCTCTCAAAACTCTACTCACACTTGCTTGAGAGCATTTCACTTCTTTTGCTATAAAAAGTTGTGTTTTTCCTATTTCGTGCAAGTACACAATACGATATTTCACAGCCTCAGATAAATCGCTCTTTCGTCCCATATTAAGCAAATACTACGCTACAATCAAATGCCAAACGACTTCTCATTTTCAACGGAGCACATTTTATAGTCCCACAGATGTTAATCCCGCAGCCGTTCTCTCAACTTATAAGAAAAATTTGAATATTCTAATTTTTTGAACCATGCTATCGAGGTATTCTATTTCTTTGAATTATTCTAATATTTTTTAAATAGTTAATTATTAATATATCAGATAAAAATAAATATTTATGTTATATTTATAAATGCTCTGAAGATAATTAGATACTTTTAATATATTTTTTCTGGACGCAGTATGCAAATTGACGCGTTAGCAACATCAAACTCATTCTTTTTTACATTATTCTAATTTTTTGAATCGGAGTTGTACTAATCAGTATGATTGAGTTAAAATTAATAAAGTGTACCTGCGTATCCGTCATTTAATGGGGTTTCATTACCGACGTTATTTTCTGTTGAGCTGTCTACATGACAGACTAAAAGCTATTACCAATTAGGTTATGTGAGAAAAAGGGTTGGCTGGTTGTCGATACAGGTTGCTCAACAGGCAGAGCATTGGGCAGTTTAAGCCAAAGGGCTTGGGTTCGACTTCCGGCTTGAACACTTTTGCACTCAGTTGGAAAAGTTTCATTTCGTATAATAGATGATAATCGTCAACTCGTCAATAATAGCTCGTTATTTGCTTTTGGAAGATGCTAGCAGTGTTTTAAAGTGAACGTCGATAAAAACTGGTCGTTGGGGGCCACTGTAATACTTGCCCATCATGGATATGAATAATATAAAATATGAAAATAAAACATGTATAAACTATTTATAAAATGTATTGCAATTAGAATAAAATCCTGGCTCGATGACGTCATAAACTTTAAATACTCTAAATGCGAATGAATTGCGTAAAAGAAACATCCATATAAATCCATAAATGATAATCAGATTAACTAACGGTTTACTGCGTCGGATTAAGCGTCTCATTCCAATTAAGATATATCTTTGAAAGGAAATTTGAATGAAATATGGGGTCATAAAAAAATCGAAGAGTGTGGAAAATATAATTACGGATATCTTGGCAACTAATTATCCCATCGACTTCATTCTTTATGCAAAATTTATGTTTTTTTATTGTCTTTTATATTCATTCCTTAAAATAAACAATTTCGAAAATTTTTATGTACCTTTTATCAGAACGAATATTTCGAGAGTCCGAAAAAAATAGTTCCGTGTAATCGAGGTTACTGAAATTCAAATAAGTTTCTTCCTAATATTACATACTAAGTACATACTAAATTTCAAATCTCTATCTCAATTTGTTTGGGAGATAGAGCGTTTACAGACACACACACAGACACACACACACAGACACACAGACAGACAGACGAACGGCAATTTTTTTTCGAAAAATATGTTTTTCGGAATCTCCAGTGTCTGAAATGTGTAAATCCGTCAAATTTTTTTTTTCGATTTTCAAATCTATTACTAGACTTACCCTATACTACGTATGATTGGTAAGTAATAAGGTTATCTGAGTAAAATGTGTTGGCCGATTGCCGATACAGGTTGCTCAATAGACTGAGTGTTGGCAGTTTAAGCCAAAGGGCTTCGGTACGTCTCTCTCCTTGAACTTTTTTCACTCAGTTGAAAAAATTTCATTTCGTATAATAGATGATAATCCTCAGCTTGTGAATAATAGCTCGTCAGTTGCTTTTGGGAGATGCTATCAGTAGTTTAAAGTGAACGTCAATGAAAGTAAAGTATTGTGCAGATAAAAAAAGCTATTTCCGTTCTCGCTAAAATACTCCAATGGCAGATTCCGATTGAAATAAGTAAAAAAAAAAAAAAAAAATTGGCAATCAGATTTATTTATTTTGATATATAACTTGTAAGAGTGGTAATGCATTATAAAAATATAAAGTGTAATAAAAGAATGAAATTATCTTGACGTTAATATAAAATATAGTTTAACTATATGTTTTAAACGTCATGTTCCCCTTGAATATTAAGTGTAATGTGTAAGAATAATTATTTTTACTAAAAAGGTGCAAATATACATATAAAGGTTTTTTATTAATAAAAACCGGTCAAAATATGTTAAAAAAATGTTAAAACCCCGAGCGCTTCAACTGCTTTAAACAGTCATCATCAGGGGAAATTCGGAAAGTGTGAAAGTTGATGAGTGTTAAATAGCGGGAGATGAGTCATTAAAAAAAATATGAGGAGGAAAGGAGAAGGAGAGCAGGGGGATATTATAGTTAAGTTCAAATATCGCTAGAGATATTTAGTGCACCATACTTTTAACTCATAGAAATAACACTTGCAATGATATGCTCTCCTACAATATATCCAGGATCTGTTATAGTGCACTAAATATCTCTGGCGATTTTGGAACTTATCTACAACAACCCCCCTCGACCTCCTCCTCTTTCCCTCCTCCCCTCCTTTGAAATGGACTCGTCTCTGGATATTTTACCAACGAACACTAATGAACTTTCACACTTTCCAAATTTTCCTGATGATAACCGTTTAGAGCAGTTGAATGCGCTCGGGTTTTTAACGACTTTTTTTAACATCTTTTGACGGAATTTTAAGTTTTAAAAACCTTTATCTGTATATTTGTACCTTTTTAGTAAAAATAAATATTCTTACGTTAGCTTTCCGTTACCTGATATTTCAAAATAAAATATATTTATGGGTAAGGAAAGGTGATTTTAGTTTATTTCAATAGAAAATTTAACAACAAGAACAATTGTATCTAAAACACGTAAAGAAAAACGTCAAGAAATTTTAAACATTTGTCTAATTTCTCTATAAATATGTAAACCAATTGTATATCATAGTTTAAAAAAATCCTGTGTAAATTACATATATTTGAAGTAGGAACGTAGTTCAGTTTTGCTAATAATATATTTATAAAGAAAATTACAATTTTTTAATTTAAATTTTGAACATTTCCTTTTAAAAAATATTATAAACAAAAATATTTTCAAGCGTTAGGAGAAAAGAGGGCGCAATTAAACAATGTTCATTTCCCCTAATTATCATCAGATTAAAATCTTTTAAACAAGTGTCAATAGATATATAATTTATATGAATAAAACTGCATGGAAAGTAAGTAGTATAGAACTAGTTCTTTATTTATTTATGTTTAATTTTTATAAATGAATTCAATTTAAAAATTAGACGTATTTGTTTCATTAAATATCAGAAATTCTGTAGGTCTGAATTTAATTTATAATATGGATAATTATTTTAATTGTTATCTTATAGTTTTTTTATTTAATAATTGAAACTTATATACTTGTCTTTAAATCATTATAATAGAATTTCTTTTGTTTAAAGGGTAAATCTTGTGGTGCCATGAATGAATTTTAGTTGGAGGGACAAGTATAGATAATTGAAATAAATATAACATTGATTAAACACATGCATAATAAATTGTACAGAAGTATTTATAATAAAATAATAAATAATTTTTTCTGTAAAAGATAATCCGTGTAATTTATTATTTTCAAATTTAATGCCACACGAATATTTGAGATTGATGAAGTATAGTTACATTTAAAGAACTTTTTAATAAATAATTTTCCTGCAATAATTAAAATAATAATATTTTTTTTCAAAACAGACATTGAGTTTGTTTGACGGTAACAAACAAAATCCAAAGTAAAACCAAGCGTAAAAACATTAGATATTAATTAAGAAAATGTAGATATTCATAAAAAAAGAAATTAAAACATTTGATTCGTGAAATTAACGAATATAAGTTGTTATTTAGAATAATAGCAAGAGAATTATGAGTTTCTGTTTTGACAACTGAATTTCTTAAATATATATATGCACTGGAACAATTAAATATTATAGATTAATAAAGAGGAGATTAATGAAATCTGCAAAATCTTGTGATGACCAATGTCTACAGAGTTACCACAAGATAAGTTTTTTATGCACATATTAAGATGATCTATATAATGCTGGCTGTAGAAACATTATTTGCATACTCCGTGAAAGTTATGATGTGTAGAGAATTGGAAGTAGAGAGTGAAGTACAAAATATCCATATCTATCTTCTGATAAGCAGAATCCATAGGTGTGAAAAAATACATTATTTGCCTATATTAAAAGGTTCAATGATAGAGTGTACAGATGGTATTACTGCATATTATTGAAATTATAACTAAATCATTATAAAAGTATTTAAAAAAAATACTCTCTTTTATAAACATTCAATATTTATCTTGAAAATAACTTTTTTCTTGACTCGAATTGATGATTTTCCCAAACATTTCCACCACAATACAATAATTTGCCGTTGGCACCGAACTAGATTACGGAAAAATTACCACTTTCCTTACGTTTGGTAGAAAGCGGAAGTTAGTGAATTTTTTGGAAAAATTATAATTTTAAGTCTGTTTCTTTTTAAGATATTGCGGAAGAAAAAAACAAAATTAATTATTTAAATTTTAAAGTATCATTTTAGGATTTCTAAATTGATTTCTTAACTTATAATCGTAATTTAATTAATATGAATCTATTAATTGATTAAATCGTATTAAAAATAAATCACTCTTTATTTTTTATATATTTTTTCTACTTTATAGTGTTTAAAATATTTCCTTATTTCAGCTTCACAGCCAGTTGGCCTTTTTTTTGGCAAGCGTAGTATGGCCCGTAATTAATTCCATTATTGTTGTAACTTGTATACAAGTATATCCATAGAGTATATTTGGTGATTTATCACCAATGGCGGACAAACGGAAAATGGATTAAAATTATTTATTTATTTATAATTAAGATCTAAAAATATTAAAATGTTGTATTGCCATAGGAAGCACCTTTGTAAGTAATATTTATAATTCTAGCATATCAGGAAAAGAGTGTGAAATTTATTAAAAATTATAACTTTACATACAAAAACAAAGTTGAATTGAGTGTAATGAAATAGTACTTTAAAAATATATATATATATTACACTCTTACTTACTCATATTTTCTACTGTATACTGTTTAAAATATTTTGTTTTTTCAGTTTCACACCTAGTTGGTCTTTTTGGCATACGTGGTTTGGCACATAATTAACTCCAATGTTTTTGTAACTCGTAAACAGTTGCAACAATAAAGATTATTTGGCGATTTATCCCCTACGTCCGGTTAATGAAAAAATTATTTAAAGTTGATGTATTAATTTATATTTAAGTTCTAAAAATATTAAAATGTATTATCATCAGAAATACACTTTTGTTGATAATATTTTTAATATTAGCATATCAGGAAGTGAGTTAAAAATCAATTAAAAATTCCGTATTTGCGTTAAATAAATTAGTATGAAAACAACTTTTCCTACTATTTGAGATTTTGAAAAAAAATCCCCCCAAAACAATAGTTTTGTCGTTGGGATATTTACGCATCACTACTTTCAATATGTCATTAAAATATTTTCGATAACAACATACATCAATATCGTGCAATATACAGGGTGTCCTAAAGCGGACTGACTGAATTTTAAATTCAATAACTTTCAAACGGTGACAAGATATTTAACAAAATCTTGCAGGAGAGTGATGTAAGATGTCAGTAGTTTTTTCACTGCGATTCCTGATTTTAGTTCGAATTACCAGTGATAGATGGCGCTACGAGCGATAGGAATGCAATCCAGGTCAAAACGAAAATCACCCAGCATTGATGCGATGGAAGGAGGTTCAATACATGGAGTGGGTCTCATTCGCTAATACAATTTTGATTTTAGGGACCGATTCTGAATAAGATTTTATTAGTGAATGAGACCCCCTCCATGTATTGAACTCTTTTTATTCACATCAATGCTGGGTGATATCTGCTTTTGTCTCGATTGGATGTCTATTGCTCGCAGCGCCATCTGTTGCTGATAATTTGAACTAAAATTAGGAATCTTAGTAAAAAATCTCCTGACATCATACATTACTCTCCTGCAAGAATTTTTAGCTCACAGGCTATCAAAGCCTGAGAGCTTATGTGCCCGCCGGTTCTGTATGTACGTAACGCGATAACTCTTGATAGAACTGACCGTTTTACTTTAAATTTTGTTTATAGGTTCCTTGTGATAAGGCGCTTCCCTGATTAGTTTTGGAGGTTCATTGGTTAAGCATAAAGGGGGGAAATGGGGGGCTAACCCCCCATAATTTAGATTAATGGGTTTTTCGTGCAGAATTATCCCATTTTCTTCAAATTTTGTATATAGGTTCAGTTTGATAATGCGCTTCTGTCAATAGTTTTGGGGGTTCATTGGTTAAGTATAAAGGGGGAAAGGGGGCTAATCCCCCCTTAATTTAGATAAATGAGTTTTTCATTCATGCAGAATTATCCGATTTTCTTCAAATTTTGTATATAGGTTCATTGTGATAATGCGCTTCTCTGAATAGTTTTGTTGGTTCATTGGTTAAGTATAAAGGGGGAAAGGGGGGCTAATCCCCCCCTTAATTTAGATAAATGGGTTTTTCATGCAGAATAATCCGATTTTCTTCAAATTTTGTATATATATTCATTGTAATTAGAGACTTCCCCGATTAGTTTAAGGGGTTCATTAGTTAACTATGAGGGGGTAACGGGGGGATGACCCCCCTTAATATATTGTTGATTTCTTTATTTTTCGAGGGGCTTATTTCAAATTCTTTGAAATAAGAGTATAGTATACAATTAGTGTGAATAGCCTGTGAGCTCAATGCCCTCAGTTTAACTGGGCAGTTTTCTTTTTATTTAAATATCTGTCACCGTTTGGAAGTTATTGAATTTTAAAATCAGTCAGTCCATTTTTGGACAACCGGTATATTGAGTGCATGAAGACTGTTAACAGCACTTGTAAATAAAAATATGTCATATATTATCATCATCCTTGCCTAAACTCAGTAGATGGGGACTCAGCATAAAATTACTGTTCTTTTTAAATCAATGACTCCTGATATGCGAAATATAATTTATTAGCATTTTTATGCAAATATAACACTGACGAAGGTAAATCGTCTTCTAAAACTAGCATAACAGATCTAGAATGTTACAAAAATTCTATAGGAGCAAAATACTAAACTAAAACATAACACATGTTACATTCATTTTTAAAAATCTATTGATGGAGATATTTCGAAGCAATTCCCATATCATATACAGTATGCTTTTAAAATACACTTAGTAGCAATATTTAATAAAAATCCAAGCTTTTAAATATTTTTGGTTCATCACATTTTATTTCCAAATTGTCCGTTGAGGCTTATTGTGGAGAGATGAAACGATTTTTGTGGCTCTCAATATGTACAGGGTGATTAGAAAATGAGTTTACATTTTAAAAGTTAATAATTCACGGAATTATGTAGGTACAGAGGTAAAAATTTACACACATGATTAGAATGACATGGGGTTTTATTGTATCCACAAAAAAAAAAAAAAAAAAAAAAAAAAAAAAAAAGGCCGCAGATGGCACTGAACAGCAAAACGTCAGTAAATCTGCCTGAGAATCGTGTATAAAAGGAGATGTAATGAGAGAGAGAATCAGATGCACCAGCAATCGCAGCATGTTGACGTTACCAGAAAAGGCAATGTTATTGAATTTTAAAATCAGTTATTGAATTTTAAAATCAATAACTGATTTTAAAGCTCTCTAGATCTCTTGATAGCTCTACTATCAAAATGGGGAATCTGCCGCGATCGACCGACATCAATAGACATGCTCAAAGACAACATCCAACGTCAATTTCTAACCATAACTACAGATATGCTGCACAGTGCTATGCACAACATTGTCCCTCGGCTACAGCTATTGTTGCGGGATGACGGTGGACATGTCGAGCATTCGTTCTGAAGAACATCGTCTTAGCTTTGCCATAATTTCTTATGCTAATTATTGCTTTTCTTATCACACGAAGCGCCATCTGTCGGCCATTTTATGAACTTTTTTGTGGATACAATAAAACCCCATGTCATTCCAAGTATGTGTGTCAATTTTTACCTCTCTACCTACATTATTCCATGAATTATTAATTTTTCAAATGTATACTCATTTTCTGATCACCCTGTATATAGGCCTCGGAGTTTACATTTGAATTTGCAAAAATACCTTTGTTTACGGGATATTTTATGGTACTTACGTATTATCTGTGCCAGTTTTAAGCCAACTGCGCCAGGCATGGAGCCAATATTACTAATTATATTAACCCCTATATATATATATTTTTTCTTGCTACATGGTACATGCCTGGGAATAATCTACTTTTTTTAGTAGGGGTCATTTCTATAAGTAGTAAGATTAACAAATAGTTAATTTATTTTAGATATTGCATTTATGAGTAAAAGATAAATATTTTATTTCACAAATTTAATAAGATAGATATAAAAAAGATAATATTATCAGTAAGAAAAAAACATTTTTATACATATTTCATCAAAATTGCGTAAAAAGGTAACGATCAATGGAAACAAATGGATTAAATGGTTGGCAAGCAGCAGAAGGAAAAATATTTTTGATGTCATGTTAAAGTCTATCTAATTATTTCCACCGCAAAACAAAATGTCATTTTAAGCCTTTTTATGCATTTACTAAATGCATAATTCTTTCTTATTTACTATGTTATTTACCATTTATTAATTTTACTAAAATAATGTTATTTACTATTTTTAACAATGTTATAAATTTAATAAACATATATTACATTTTATTTATTTTATATTAATTACCAATTTTAACAGTGTTATTTGATAGTGTTAAATTACTGTGTTTGAAAACATGATTGGCAACGATAAACAAGATTGGTACTTGGCAACCATTTTTGGCGATCAATTTCCTGGCACGGATAATACGTAAGTACCTATTTTATCAAAGTTATGAAAAAGATGCAGATGTTTCCTAGTTAAAATATTAGTCAATATTTTATTAAAGTAGGATAAAATCTCATGTACAACGATATGCCTAAGCTAATGGAATTAGTGTAAACTGCACCTGTAAATATATTCGAATCCTGAAATAGCACAATTCTTGAAAATTGCAAAAGTAAATTAATGAGACGACGGGAGTTGTGGGGTGAGAGTTATGAAAACCAAGGTTCCCCGAAGAAATGTACTTTTATTCTAAAATATTGTTAAAATAAGTAGTTTCAGAACATCATTGAATAAGTTCGTAATTAATGTACCATTACTTAATATTAGAATTCCTAAATCTGAAGGAAATCTTATATGATGAAAAATATATATAACGTGAGAAAATTAAATTGCGAATTGTAAGATATTGGATATAGCTAAAATGAGATTTAAACAAATGTGTTGCAAAGTTGACATTGAGGTCCTCTGACCTGCCGATTTATAAATTTACAAATTTTTACTCATAACTTCCTTTTATTAGGTAAAATCGTCTGTTTTCATTATTCAAAAAATTCAAAAGCAGTACATAATTTTTGTAAAAATAAATCTAAAATCAAATGTTTTATTTAAATATAATTCAAGTAAAAATAATTGGAAATGGAAAATGTATTGTTAATATTATAAATCATATAATCTAGAAAAATCTTTCATATTCACTCTTGTAAGCTTCCACATTTAATTTTTTTTAGCTTATCATAAACTTAAATAAGGTTCATTAATCACTTTTGAACTACATTTATTTTAAATAAATTTTCTTCCCAAAACATTAAAGATGAAATAATGTAGCAGTTTCGGATTCTAACAGATTTTTTTTTCATAGTAAAAGTTTGTAATAAATTAAATTTGCTTGCTTTAGTTTCAACAAAATTTCTTTGAAATGCATTTTTGAATCAGAACATGATATCATTAATTATATTTTGATTATTCTATAAATTAAACTTTTGCTAAAGAAAAGTTATTTTTATTTATGTACTAGGAAATATATTGATAATATTTATTACACAAAGTGAGATTTCTTTAATGAAATTAAAAAAAATAATATTAAATTGTAAATCCAAACTTGTACCAACGTGTCTTATTATTGAAGAAATTGGACTTTTAGAGTTTTCTGGATCTGGACTTTTAAGTTTTCGACATTTCAAGAAATTTCCAATAAAACATGGAAATATTGATGGGAATGGTGTACCGCCGTGGTATAATATGTGTTTCAGATATTATGCGCTTTTGTTTTTTCTGAATGACAAGCAATCCGTATTAATTCTGAGCTGACTGCTAAATATTATGAAAAATTGGGAGTACAAAAAATGTGTTATCTGGAATGTGAAATTAAAAAATTTCTACTTATTGTATGTTTCAGGTAGGAACCATTGTCACCATTATCATTTTTTAAGAGATTGAGCTATGAAATAGCAATATATGCAGACGGGATAGACATAGAATTAAACAATCAAACAAGTAGTCTTTATGATGCTCCTTAAATTCAATTAAAAATGGTAGCTAATCTACAAGCCCCTGTATTAGCTTGTAGATTGGCTTTGCAGAAGCCCGATTGTTACCGCATTTATCTGGATCCATATTTCTCAAACTTGGTTAAGTGAATCCTTAAGTGTACAGGAAGAGTAACTAAGAAATGCGCAATGTCTCGGTGCCGACAACCAATATAGTGAGGCGCGGCTAAAGGAGTCAGACAAACATATTAAGACTGGGTTGCTCTACAAGGCCAATTAAGAAGATGAAAGTGGTGTCTGCTTTTAAAACATAACTATAGAATCAGACTTCTGAAAATTATTGGCGAATTTTTATTACTGGATTATCAAAAATAATTCAATAAATATGCCAAACTAAATAAAATAACGTTTCACATTAAAAAGAAATCTGCATGCAATGCTTACTTTAAACGGAAGATAAAAGAAATTTATCTCTATTCATGCTTTTATTTTATTTGCATGTTTTATTTGACTCTTACGAGTAAACAAATTAAAAAAAAATATATGTATTTACCAGGTACATGCAATAATTAAAGGGGTGCGCTCGGCACAAAAAATGTGAACCAGAATAATATAAGTGAAAATTTGTGGATATGAAGCACAATTTGAGGATCTATTAACATGGGATATAAGGTAGCGGCACAGATTGCAAAATCTGTACGTAATTAGAATTTTATATTTGAAATTTTTGAAATGAGATTTCGGGATTTTTCTGATGCAGATGAAATTGCATAAACAGACTTATCTTGAGATGTTGAATTATTAAATTGTTACCACACGACAGTTTTAGAGTCTTTGATATTGTGTATTTTATTATATGAGATTTTATCCAACTTTTGAAACAAATGACGATGTTCTATGATTGACAGATATTTTATTAGAATAGACAGGTATTTTATTAGAATAGGACAAAATCTCCCGTACAACGCTTTTAGTAATAAAATACAATTTAAAAAGCAATCGTAGATAAACTAGAAACTTGAAATAGCACAGTTATCGGCGATTGCAATCATAAATTCAATGAAGAGATATACATTCATATTCTAAGGAATTTTAACGATAAGCAATCGAAGAGCATAATTGGATGGAATCATGTTTAATGTAACATTAAAAAAATGATTTTCGGAATCCTTGGGGGATATTATAAGCTTAGAAATAATACAAATAATCTAACATTATAAAATTGCGGATTTAAGAATATTATTATATTGTGTAAAGTGAGACAAAATTTAATATATCTTGCAAAATCGACGTTAAGGCCCTGAACTGCAGATTTACTAGTACAGGAAAAAAACCAACAATTTTGTGATTGTATACAAAAAGTAGTGCAGATTTTAAATCTTTTTTAATTTTTGTTTATCGCTATTAATTCTGATAATATGTAAAATTTTATAAATGTTTGAAGTTTATAAAAATGTGTAAAATTGCATTTTTCAATTCTTTGTAATTGAAAGGATTTTTAAGATATAATTTGTTTGAAAATTGAATTTTACCATGTTGGCTAAAATCTCCTAGTGTGATTTTCGGCTGGTGGTTTTCAGCTGACATCTGAGTTTTTTAAATTTTCATATTATGCTGAATTTGAAATTTTAATAACCACTGATATATTGCAGAATAACAATTAGTAAATGGGCACAAACTTATTGAAAAATATATATGATATAGTAGTTTTTATTAGACAAGACACAAATTGTAAGGGCCAGAAATGACAGGGACAGTAGTGACATTTTTTGCAATTTTGCCATTTACTTTAAAAAGAACATTTTTGAATTGTTGTATTCACTATTTTCAATTACATCTCAAACCTTTGATTAAATGACTAGACATTGGTTAATCTCTAAATAACAATATTTAAATTAACAATGGTGACAATAGTGACAGTTAATAAATGTTCGCTTACCTTTTCGCCATTCTTTTCAATTCAAAAAATCTTCTTTATGAACAAACAGCAAGCAATGGTGACACTTTTGAAGAATAATGTGTGCTACTTTTGAAACAATATTGAAAATGACTGCATACTGCCATCTGGTGGAAGTATGAGGAAATTCATACACCGGGACAGGAGTGAAGAAAAAATGTGAGGGACAAACTTTAAACCCAACAAAAACAAATATTACACATTTCACTGAAATAAAAATCATATTATTATACTCCAGGAGTTTCATATTTATAATAAATGCATTGGTTTTTCAATATTAAATATATATATATATATATATATTGTTTGTTGATGGTTTTAATGATCAAGTCATAGGTTGAGGACTACGCGGAAAGTAGTGACTTTTCAGATATTTATATTACATTTTAAAGATTAAAGAAACAGATTTTCAAATTAGAAGTAACATAATACTGTAGAACAATAACAAAGAAACATTTTAACATTAAATGAGAATTTATATTGCAAAGAAATTCCGAGAGATATACTGGGGACTGAGAAATCACACATCAGATTTTGGCCCATATAGATTTCTACACAAGCGTATAAAATATGTGAAAATTTACCCACAAAATAAATAAATTAAAAATTAAAATTTGAGAAAAAATTATAGAATGGCCGTTATTTGGATTAGCCAATGAAGATATCATTAATTTTTTTCCACTTTTTAGATACAATAAAAAAAAGACAAATTGTAAGCAAAAAATGTTGCACTTATAATTTAATCAAAACTTAAATTTCGCAAGAACGTGGAAATGTAACTTCTGCTCATTCATTCATTCATTCAAAAAAAAAATTAAATTAAATTAAATTAAAGAAAAAGAAAAGAAAAGAAAGGAAATGTTTTCTTTTTTCTGATTATTTCAGGTAGTTTTCTCGGACAACTCTTATAAATTATAAAGTGAAAAAAATTACCCTTTTCTACAAATGGGCAAGCTTCAAATGGGCAATTAGGTGCTTTTTAATCATGCTCATAATTGTGTTAGAAACACGCATCAACAATAAATTTTCATTTGCAAAGGCAGCAAATATCACTACAGTTTATTGTTTTCAGTTACAGACACGAAAATGTTTTTTTCCTCTTACAGATTTTCTACGTGTATATGCCTAAATAATTGTTTATGGTGTTATATTATTCATTTAATGCAATATTTATAAGAATAGCATATTTTATAATGGTCCAGGATTAAAGGAATTTACTTAAACCAAATTGTGCAGTTACGCGTCTTAATACATTTTATTACAAATTTAATATATATTTAGTTGTAAAAAATGAATATAAGAATTTATATAAAAGCTTTAAATATGGAAGATTTGAATGCTAGTTTTATAAAATATATATATTTTTTATATTGTTAAATTGAATTGAATTTTATAAAATAACTATAACTAGATAAACACGAAACATACATTATATATTAAAGATTAAAATTGATATAGCATTATTTTAAAGGGCAAAACCATAATCTATTAGGAGAGGGCTAAAAAATAACCATTTTTGTATATAGCTAAGTAATTTATCCTCAAAAATGTTTTAAAGTCTTGACGTTTAATCTTAATATAAATTGAGGCTTTAATTACTATAAATATTTTATAAACTTTAAAATGTTTACAGAATAGGATAAGCACTGCTAACATAAGAATTAACTTAAAATATGCCTTCATTATTAATGACAAGAAGTAAAGATTAATTATTAATTTAAGATATTTTTATTTAAACCTACATAGAAATTAGTTAGCTTTCCAATCGCAAACTTTTATGCTTGTTTAGTTACTCCACAAAGATGTGTTGACATACATAGCAACATATAAATGGAATTAAAAAAAAGGGAAAAACGTATAGTATTATTTAAAATTACTTATATATATATATATTATGTTAGAAGTGATTATCATATCCTGTAAAGTATTTAAAGTTTATAAAATATTTATAGTGAATAAAGCCTCAATTTATATTAGTATTAAACGTAAAGACATATATATATATATATGCACACTATATGGCCAATGATGACCGGTCATTTATGATTTTAGACGCTTAGTTAAATATCTGGAAAGATACCTGAGGAATTAACCTGAAACTTTAGGAGAGTAAACAACGTGATGCCATATATTTCCGCGAAGATTTCTTCCCGAAATCCCATAGAGGGCCGTCAACAAATTGAAGAAAACCGAATATGTTTTGGATAACCCTGTAAAAACTAATATAGCAAAAGCGTTGAAACGGTAGCACAAGCTTAGGAGGCATTTTTTTAATAAACTATGTTCATTTTTATGAGGCTAGCACGTATACTCGTGGAGAAATTAAGGATTTTATAAAAGCAATCCCAAATTTCACCAAGTGTTTTGCTTATAATTTTCAGAGTTCTTAATATAAAAGAATGTTCTTTTCAGGAACAATGACACGCAACATTATATACAATACCCTGCAATCAGAATTAAAAAATAATAAATATTGGATGAAAAATGAGCAGATTCACTAAATATTGTTTCACTGCGCATGCGCGAATTCAATCAAAATATATTGTGCATAATAGATTAGCTATATGTACAGACCAACTTTTGTGAAAGTCTAAAAAATTCTGATAGTAAACGTCGATAGAATAAGCTCGAAATTCACTGTTCCTAAAAGGAAGCAAAACGATAAGGGGTTGTATCCAAATATACTAGCTCATGAAAGTTGACATAATAACAATGAAGTGTCTCTCATTGTATATTTGGATACCGTCCCTTATCTTTTTGCTTCCTTTTGAGAACAGCTAATTTCACAGCTTATTCTATCATCTTATTCATCGACTATCAGTTTCAGAATTTTCAAGTTATGTTTTTGAAACTTTCACAAAAGTTGCTCTATACATTTAGCTACTATATTATGCACAGTATATTTCGATTGCATTCGCGCATGCGCAGTGAAACAGTATTTAGTGAGCCTGCTCATTTTTCATCCAATATTTATTATTTTTTAAGGGAAGGATGGGATAAAAATAATTTAGCGTATCGCGATAAATTTTAAATTTTGTTATATATATATATATATATATATATATATATATATATATATATATATATATATATACAGTGTGTTTCACAAAGGACCCCTAACCCTAACTTTGAAAATAAATTACCCAGAAAGGGTGATAGGTAGAAGAATGAAACCAGTGGTGCGTTTATTAAAAAAACCCGTAAAAATCTAATACATAAACCTCAAATCTTTAGTTACAAATTGAGCCGATAGATGGTGCTGCAGTTGGCATAACCGTAAGTATGCTGTATCACATCAAAAGCGATTCAAAATGTGCATTTTTCACGCAACACACATGTCGCAAACGGAAAATGAAATTGTCAGTGACTCCTTGTAGAATGTTACCGGAAATCAACACATAAGTTTGACAAATAGCCTCCTCCAGCTCGTTGAGTGTTAAAGGTTTTTTGCGGTAAACAATGTCCTTTAGTGTCACTTCTGGAATTAGCTTCACTATACGCTAATAGCGATCACGTTTCAATGGGGAAATCTCCGAAGACTGAGCCACTGAGCGTTCTTTGCGCTTGAGCTCTCTTTATAGGGATCCGTCCTGTTGCCTGCAGCGCGATCTATCGGCGCTATTTTAATTAAAATTTTGAGATTCCTGTATCAGATTCTTATGGGTTTTTTAATAAACATACCACTGGTTTCATGTTTCTATCTATCACCGTTTTCAAGTTATTTATTTTCAAAGTTAAGGAAACTTCGTGAAGCTTCCTGTATATACATATATATATATTAATTTGTTTATCAAACTGCAATTTTCCAAACAAATTTTCAGTAAGGATCTATTTAATTTTGGGTAATATTGAATCATTTATATTATGAATAATTTTAAAATCAGAAAACATTAATAAGCTTGGAAATTTTCTATTGAAATCTTCTGTTTCTATATGTTTGAACCTCTGACTGTTGGATTTACTCAACCAAAAATTTCATTTCGTGTAGAGGGCAGAACAATTGAAAAATGTTTACTTTAAATAAAAAATAAATCTAAAAAAATAAACAAAACAAAAAATAAAATTCTAGTAATTCCCATAAAATAATTTAATGTTCTGATATTTCATTGCGCAGGTTTACTATTATAAAGAATTTAGCACCCATTTTTGACCATTTCATTGTATAATGTATACTCTAAGTATCAGTGTGATAGCATAAATGTACTATTTTAACTAAATTTTCTTGCTAGTACGCTATTGTTACATAGAAAGGTTTTATAAATTAAGATCCAGAATAATATTTCCTATAACATAAAGGTGCGATTTTTTTTTCAAAATGATAGTCTTAACTAGATATTTTTCTACTCAGTAACTAAGTCTTAAAAAAAAAATACACACATGCCATTTCGTATGGATACCTAATAGTCATTGTGATTTTTAAATAAAAATGGTTCAAAACTTCTGGGAATTGTTTTTCCGCAGTAAGTTTTTAATTAATTCGGAAATTTTCAGTAATCAAACGAATCCTTCCGATATCAATCCTTCCGAACAGCATATAATTTGGTGTCTACAAAGGTATGTACAAATTTTTCTGAATATCACAAAAATAAATAAAAAACCCAGAAAGCACACCGAAGAGGACACCGAAAAGGATAAGGCTTAAAGAAATAAATAGAGAAAGGAAGTAAATTTTGCAAGAAAAGCAATGTTGGAATTTGGACTTACCTTGCCTTCTGAGAAAAATAATAAAACAAGAAAAGTCACAATTATATAACAAAGTAAAACGTAATCGTTTCATTAAAATCAAGTAAAATAGAACATCATTTAAAACGTGTGAATTTTTGGAAGATTCATAATATTTGCAAAGATGTACTAGTCCGCGCCATCGATCTGAAAATTTCTACAGGTATATTAAGTAAAAAAATAAATAGAGTACCATTTTATGGTAATGTTGGACAGCCGTCCAACGTCGGGCAGTATGTTCTGGATAGCTCTGAACACTCGTAAACAAATCACGAGATCACATGTATAATGTAAGCAGATACTTTAAATCGTCAAACTATAAACGTGAATATTTTTATGTTACTTATTGGTTTTTTAATTTGTAAAGCATCGCGTGCCAAATATAAGGTAATTCAAAAGAGGCTGATTCATTGCATATGTTCTCGTTTCGCAAATATATTTCTATTGATTCACCGATAATGGATGGGAAATAAACTATTGATTTCAAAATTATTTTATTATTCTTGAAATCAATCTGCAACGGCTATATACTATGTTGTCTGGCCAAAGCTCTCATGCTTTTTTGAACAGTTTTACTCTGAAATGAAACCTTATTACTATTATTATTATTATTATTGACATGTAGATTTTTAGATGTGCGGGGCCGTTTTTTATGTCTAAATAATTTTTTTCTGCTGCTAAGTAGATTAATTATTTCGAGAATAATACATCGAATTAACGCCCAGGATTCGATATATATGCTGGACTAGATTTCTTTGTAAATTTTAGATTAAAGTATTTCGAATGCTATGTTACCATACCATACAAGTCTCCATAACAAACATAAAAAAATATGGAAAAAAGTGTATAGGAATATTCTTCTCGTGGGATTACGCTTGTTTCAAAAATAATTCTTTGGAATTTGTATATTACACCACTTGACAAATAATGTTGTATTATTTTAAAATTTTCTATATCGCTAAATATTGAAAATTTCACTTTGATGATTTATTGCTGAGTTAGAAACACAATGAAAATTTTATTTTTTTATTTATTTTTTTTTAACTCTTATCGTTCAAGAATGACTGACAAATCGTAAAACAAATCAAGAATAAAATAAAATTGTCTCAAAGAAAAAAAACATTTATTTAACATAATTTTTAAGAGTATTTTAAATTAATTTTCTTGTAAAAGTATACAAAGTTTAAAATATAAAAAGCAAAATAATAATCCTGTACAAAAAAGGGCGGGGTGGAAGTATAAAATAATATATATTTCTTTTTTAGTGTTGCGGGAGATATTTTTAAAAGTATAAGATTATATAGCTGGAACAGGAAAATATCCTACATTTCATTCATTTCAACTATGTTTCATGCCTGTATTCAGGTATCCATTAAATTATTCTTCTAGATATGAATTTTTTTCCGTATTTTTTGGTTCACACAATACGAGATTTACTTTTAAACTAAAGAACCATCTTTTAGTGGCATATAACAGCATTCCAAGATGAGAAGCTACAAAATCCCACTCATACACAATCATCTTTTTTCTTCAAACTTATGAGATTACTATCTTTGATTTTCTCTCAGCTTTTGTTTAGGAAAAGCTAAGTTACATTTTTCAGTTATTTCTCCTCACACCACAGTTTGCGCAAAATTCTTATGTACTGAAAGTTAATTTGTAAATTTTGGAAACTCCCATATGATTTTGTAGTACTCATATTACACGTGTTATGTACCTTCTTTTGTTTGTTAAATTTTTATTCAGACGATATAACTTGTTTTCTTGCTCTAACGCATTACTAAACAATATTCAGTAGGTAAGCATTTGCGTGAGGTATTCATAGTTTGCACACATATGAACACACGTCTGACACTTTATAGCAATTATTCGATAGTTTCGAAAATTTGAGTCTATGTCCTAGATTTTTTTTGCATCACTTTTACTTACTGTGTTTTTATATGTGTGTGGGGTATGATTCTCCCACGTTCACTCTTTTCGTTAACATCATTATTATGCTTCGTATTTTCCTACCTCTTCTCCATTCTAGTTTTCCTCAAAGAAATGAAAATCTGATTGAAACCTGTATTCTCGTTGTCGGGTTAACTACATTGTGCTACTATTCACCTGAGGAAGAGTGCCGGTAACTACTTAAATGCTTTCGAAACTATAAACTACTAACTTAAATGCTACAAACCTGCTTAGTTATTTTGATAAAAATTTAGCATTTCAACACAGGATATAGTATTTTATGTTCGGATTTAGGTAATGGAGATTAAAATTAATATTTATCCGAGATTTATAGTGAAAAGAAAAACAACATTGGCTTTAGGATTATGATGTTATAATCTAAGTTATATAATTACAATTAATACTCATATTAGCTAAAGAAATAATATTTATTTTCGCGTTGTGTAATTTCGACAATCGTTTCTTTTTTAAAAGCCATGTGTGATCAACTAAATTAACCCGACGAATCTAATCTTTATCAAGAAAATAAGAAAATAAAAGTGCATTATTAAAACACACATCGCAAAAATCATCTTCCTAAAATAATAAACACATTTAAAGCTAGTGAAAGAAATACAAATTAAAATAACATAATAAATAACATTTATTTTCAAATTTTACATAAAAAATGATAATAAAAGAATTAATATTAAAGTTAAGTTACTAGATTTCATAGATGTTATGCAAAAACATCTTAATTTTTTCTCATGAATCTGCCTATTTAAATCCGCGTTATTGTACCACTAAACTAATAATTTTACCAAAATTAATTTAGTTTTCCATAAACAGGCAGTTCTCTGGTACATTCATAAATAATATAACATACAAAGAATAATGGAATTAAAAATACTTTCTTTACAGGAGCTGCTGAGAAGAGGTAGTCATCAGAAATAAATCCTTTGATCTTTTAGTATTTTTTATGAGCAGATTATTGCTAATTTATAATCTATAACTTATTCACACAAAATACTTGGAATGAATGAGAACTCTATCGTTGACAAATAAAATTAAAAGCAGTCAATGCTACAGATCTATACAGTTTAAAAAACAGCATAAATTACGAATTACTCTACAATACTTGTCCTATTTATATAATTGCTCGACGTTTCTCGAGAGAACACAAGAAAGACAAATTTCTTTTAAAAACACTCTTAGCACACTGACTAATATATATATATAATCATAGGAAAAGAAAATACCTTGAGATTTATATAAACATACATAAAAAATCATTTTACAACAGAGAATGAAACAAATTTGCATATTAGTTCACCGCTTCTCATTTTAAAGCATAACATTGGTCGATGTGATTATTTCGAAAACTTCTCTTTTACAGTCATAGGCTGTTTGTGAAAAAGTTTGTTTACGTAATTTCGCTATGTCTTTCCACTGTCTGGGAGTGTGTAACAATGAACATGACTTACGTGATGTTTAAACAGATATATCAATTGGATTAATTTTGGCCCAATTATTCATTGGTAAAGAAATCATATGAGTTTGTAATTTTCCAACTAGGCAAAAAAGTCCGGGCCATGTTCGAACTAGGGATCTTTTGGCTGAAGCTGCCCGTGTTCTACCAACTGAGCAATTCCGGACAAATCTGGCGGATCTAATTCACCCAGTTAACCTTATTGGTTATAGCATCTGGTCTGTTATATAAATCAGCTCAACAGAATAAATCGCAGGTAAAGAAACTCCAGTAAATGCTGGATACGTGATTACACTAGATTAATTTTGACACAATTATTCAAATTGGTAAAGAAATCATATGTTTGTAATTTCCCCACTGGGCGAAAAACTCTACTGGAGTTCCCTTACCTGCGATTTATTCTGTTGAGCTGATTCAGATATCAGACCAGATGCTATAATCAATATGGTTAACTGCGTGAATTTGGTCCTCCAGATTTGTTCGGGATTGCTCAGTTGGTAGACCATTGGCAGCTTCATCGAAGAGATCCCTGGTTCGAATCCTGACCCGGACTTTTTCGCACAGTTGGGAAATTACAAACAAACATGATTTCTTTACCAATTTGAATAACTGTGTCAAAATTAATCTAGTCTAATCACGTATCCAGTGTTTACTGGAGTTCCTTTACCTTCGATTTATTCACTTGAGCTGATTCAGATATCAGACCAGATGCTATAATCAATAAGCTTAACTCCACCAGATTTGTCGGGGATTGTTCAGTTGTAGACCATTGGCAGCTTCATCCAAGAGATCCCTGGATCGTATCCTGGCCCGGACTTTTTCGCACAGTTGGGAAATTACAAACAGATATGATTTCTTTACCAATTTGAATAACTGTGTCAAAATTAATCTAGTCTAATCACGTATCCAGTGTTTACTGGAGTTCTTTTACCTCCGACTTATTTTCTTCAGCTGATTCAGATATCAGACCAGATGCTATAATCAATAAGCTTAACTCCACCAGATTTGTCGGGGATTGCTCAGTTGTAGACCATTGGCAGCTTCATACAAGAGATCCCTGGATCGAATCCTGGCCCGGACTTTTTCGCCCAATTAGGAAATTACGAAAATATCAATTACTTATTGATTGGTAATTTGTAATAATTGTCAATTTATTTTTCATTGTTGATAAAATGCTGATTCCAACTGTATTAAATATGAAGTATTAAATTTGAACTATCAGTATTCCGTGAATTTCTGCTATATATTTTCAGCAAAAATAAATAAAGAAATAAAGAAGGAAGGTTGGAGAGCTATTTCTCTCTATAATAAGTAAAAAAACGATGTTTTCTGTGCTTGAAACCTGGTTATTTCCCCCAAAATAATAAAAATAAAATAAAAGCTTCTGAAGAGCATATGAATTTGACACAAGCAGGGTTAAAAGATTTCTCATTGTATAAAAATAGCCTGTAAAGAAAAAATCACATATCATTCTTATAAGTTTGTTTCAGAAATAATTGGTTTTCTCACCCTGATTCCCTAAATCAATTTCAAGTATATGTAAAGATGTCATCTTTTCTTTTTTGAACCGATTAGTATAAAAAAATAAAGAAAACTTGAGATTGAAAAGATATTAAAGTGAATGATAATCAATACATTTATGAAAAAAAATGAATGAAAGAACATCCTTTACATGTACTCGAGAGTTCTTATGAAAGTATGATCAACATTATTTTTCGTTTGCAGAAAGGATGGAAATTTTCTTTGAGAACTTCGCCTTGAGGCAATTAAAATGAATTTTCTGATATCCGCATTGTGACATTTTTTTATATAATAAATCTCTTTAACTGCATCTGATATCTAATTACTCATTAGAATCAAAAATATTTTTTCAAAAATATTAAGTTTTAATTTCCTTTGATTTTTTTTCGTACTTCATCGCGAAAATGTATGAGGTGAATTCCTGTATTCGCTGTAATTAATAAATATGTTACTTAAAAAAAAAAAAAAAAAAAAAAAAAACATTTAGTGTTAGAAATGTCACTGGTTTAAAAATTTTTGCTTTTGTATCAATGTATTTTGTAAAAACTGTACAAAAAATATTATATATATATATATATATATATATTGGATTTAACGTGTCCAAAAAATATGCTTTTGTGTTCAACTTGAATTTTCCTATACGAAAAAGAAAGATTAATAATTTCATAATAATTTTACATTTCAGATGAATTTTATTCTGCATTGCAAGAAATATTAATAAGCCATTTTATTTTATTGATTTTTTTATGGACTAAATAAATTAGAAAAGAAGAATTGAAGTGAAATTTATATTTCATTGCATAAACTGAAAATTCGCAGATTTATACTTCAAGATAACTATTTTAACAAAGATTGGCACTTATAAAATATTAAAAAATCATTTTAGAATTCATTAAGATTACAATAATAAGATAATTGAATCAGTTGTGTTTTATTTATGGATCTGAACTCTTAAAATATATTTAATTCTAATTTAATTCTAAAGATTAAAAAGTCACATATCACACTCAAACCGGTAATCCATTTCTGTTCACTTTGCACAAACAGCCCGTAGTTTCAAAATATTTATTCTAATCATAAATGGATATCTGGTTAGAAGTTCCAAAAGTGAAAGTATCTTCGTAAAAAAAAGAAAAAAAAAAGAAAAAATAATCAACGGCGGAAATAAAGATTTATTCAGCTATCCAATGCAAAAAAAAAAAAAAAAAAAAAAAAAAAAAAAAAAAAAAAAAATCGTCTAAAAATATTGAAATGCAAACGTGATATTAGAAAAATAATGCCCCACAACATTAACATTAGCGAGCGTGTGTTTTCGCGATAAGGTGCAAAGAATTCTGCCCGTTATAAATCTGTGTAAGGTAAAGCCAGGAAAGATGGCGCGGTCGGAGAGATTGCGAGCATAGAGCTTCAGGGGGAAGTATTACAGTGAGCACGCAGCGACTCCAGGTAGTTGTACAACAGCAGTAGTGGAGTGGCTACTTGAAAATGCACGTTGATTGTTTTGAGCGTCTAAGGTAAAGCATTGCTATTTTGTTTTGTTTTTCCAAAGTAAGTGCTGGAATTTTCATAGCTATTCGTCAAAATTTCAATACAATGTCAGTAGCACAAAATATTTTAAACTTAAACGATTTCTTATAAACTAATCTAGACTAACAGCGTGAACATCAACAGTTCGTTTTACTAGCCTCCATGTTTAAATAAAAGGCCGCGCAATCTCTCCTACCAAAATTGGAGAGTTTGCGCATCTGCTACTTAGGGAGATGGCGCAATGTTTCCATCAGTTTCCATGCTAGGAGAGATTACGCAGCTTATTGGTAAATTTGCATAAAAAGAAAGTAAAAATGAAAATGGACTAATTTTAAGTTAAACGTGTTATCAAGTAACTTAATGTTACTTTGTAATCTTATCCTGACTTGCTTTTTCTGATTCTTATTTTTTTTCTTTAATTAAAACTTCTTAATCGTTTATTAAATTATTTCCTTTTTCTGATTCGTTAGTCAGTAGGTTGAAATATTCACTTCTAATACAATAATATTTGTTCACAAAAATATTACAACAATGTCATTTAAGTGTAATTATTATTGTTAACAATTCAATTGTAGTAATTATTAGTAACAATCTCTCCTACCCATGTGCGCAATCACACCAACCCTGTAAGGACAGATTGCGCAAAATAACTTTCTTGGTTTTATTACAACTGTTATATTAAATTACAACATAACGACAAAATAGCAATGGAAATGCATAAAAAACAAATGAAGTAAAAATTATTCATGGATAGTTTAGAAAAAAATTAATATTTAGATCTTTCCCAGCAAAGAGAAAAATGGTGGGCCATCACTTAAACCTGTCGAAAAGTGTCCGCGCGGAATGCAGCTGGCCCATCAGTGATGGTCAGCAGCAGGCCAGTATTGGTATGCCATCACATTACTTCAATCCAGCACTTTTCCTGCAGTGCTAGCATCTATCCTACTGATATTACTTTGCTGGGCCAGCACTTTTAATCACCACCATCACTTATCCTGCAATGTTCATACAGGGGTAAACCATCAGTCAGCTTTTTTACAGGGTTCGTACACCTCCTGGAATTTTGCGAACAGGAAATTCTTCGGTACCAGTATTTTCTTACAGAAAATCTCTCCTTAAAAGAAGGCGAAGCTTCGCGAGTTTAACCTAGATTTCCTTTTCTATAAAGAAAATTCCTTGATCCGTACAAACCCTGTTTCATTACGAGCAGACATCCCCCTCAGCGGTTTTTGTAAAGCCGCCATCATACATCGGGCCATCACCCAGTGCATGGAGAATATTCATCATATCACATTGGTATAACAACACAAGAAAATAACTTTTCTTTTTTTCGTATTTAAAACTTATTTTCCATTTTAAAAATATTTTATTCTTATCAGCAAACATATATACATAAAGACTGCCAAACATATATAACATCATAAAAAGTTATGCAAGCACAGTATTCCTGTTTTATAATACTTTTCACACAAGTTCATTGCATTTATTTGATATATGATTGTACAATGTACAAACAGTTGCATACTAGGGATCAATTTAGGATAAATTAACAATGTTTTTTTTGTGAATATTTAAATATTTTTGAAAAAAAAATGTAACTTTAATTTTAAGCATAAAACTTATTTATTTAAATATGAAAAATAATTGATAATATAGGATGAATTCTATTGGATTCTAAAATTGTATGGTAAACACAAGAAGAGTGAGAAATCTCACTAACCCATCCATCTACTTCACAAGTGTGCTTCAATTTTGTTTTATGATTAATTTATACTTTTTTTTCAAAAGATGTTTGGCTTCGGAAAAAACTTTTTTAGTCAAAAGTACAAACTATAACGTTTCTATATGACCTCTTACAATATACAGTAAAAAGAAAATAGCATTGTGACCGATCTTAAAGACACTTAAAATTAAGATTTTAAAAGAGTTAAAATGTTTCATTTCTGACAGAAATCGTTACATTAATACATAGAAATTTTATAAAGAAAAATAAAATGAAATAAATTTGCCAAGATAACAATTAATACAATATTTTTATAATCAGCAAAATCAAAATGATTGAAAAGCAAAATCAAATATTAATTTTACCATTAAATTTATTCTTCGTTAATTATTTGATAGTTTACTATTATGCAAATATTAAAATAGAAACTATTTTTTCGTGTTTCTTAGCAAAAGACGCCGTAATCTATCGGCGTTATAATTAAGTAGTTGAAGTTATAGTTAATATCAACCAGCTTTTTCCAGAGCTGCCAAGTCTCCGGCTTTTTGGATACCAATATTTTAGTACAGAAAATGTTGTTTTATATAATCGGGACATTCTTCGATTTAAAAGAACAACATTTTCTCTAAAATAATACTGGTGTTCAAAAATCCGGAGACTTGGCAAGTCTGTTTTTCTTTGCTATGAAAATACATACCAGTTAAAATTAATCTGGAAAATTCGCTAATAACTGAAAGAAAAAATATTTTGGATATCAAGGTTTTCGAAGTGTAAAATAAATGTAAAATAAAATATTGCAATAACGAAATTACAAAATGTTCACGTTAAGATTTATAAAATTTTATATACTTACTTTTCTTTGTCATTCACTGTTAATATTTGTTATTGTTCTTGATCACAATCAAAATGTTCGTAATGGTCGCTAATAAAAGAATAAAAATTCCAGAATGAAATTCCAAATAGCCAGATTGTTGACAAACGATGAATTCCGAAATACTCAATGTCTTCGATGTCAACGCCACATCGCGTAAGGGTTCCCAGCAATAATACTGCAAAAGTTCGTGCACTTCCATCGTGTGGTGGGCCAGCGCATAAGATAAAACAGAGGCCGATCACAATTTTATCTGATGATTTCCAACAGCAAAGTAGACTGAAGCTGTCCAGCAGTAGTCATGCAGTGGTAGACCATCAGCCAGCACTTCTCCATCATTGCCATCACCTATCTTGATGCTGGCCATTAATTTCCTCTTTACTGGGTTTATTGTTATTCTTTTGAATTGTGCGCAGACTCTCCTAGCTTTACCTTACACATAAAATCATACTATAATAAAGTCCTCAAATCGTAAATGTGCTACGCCTGCATTAATAGTACCACTATTAACTTATGTCTCTCAAATATAAGGAAATGGGATGATTTGTAGCCAAAGATTGCGTGTAATAATTGAATCATCCATTATGAAGTTGAAAAAAACACGCATTTATGTAAATCTTTTGTGTAATTCTGGTAGAAAGAGAGAGGAAATCACTTAACTGATAAGCATTAAGTATAATTATAAAACGCAAATAAGCCTTAAACAATCTATCATCAAAAGGTTATTATAATGTTATTGATACAAGATATGCATTTAGAATACATTTATTGAGGTTGGAAGTTTTATTTTTGAGTAAAAGTCTAAAGAAATTAAAATTTTTAAATAATTAATTTTATTATATGTTAGTAAATGCTTTTCTCTTTCGCACAGAATTGCGATAAAACAAACAAAAAAATCATCTATGATTGCAAATAATATATATAATCAAAATTGTGCGTTCTAATTACATTCAAACCTACACGTGTTTTTTTTTTATCAACAAATGTGTCTAGAAAACTCTGAATACATATGAAAATTTTCTAATTATTAGGTTTTTGATTAAATCTATTTTAAATTAATTTCTCCAAATATATTCGTAATTTGTTAAGTTTTAATTATCTGAAGGAACTAAAATATGTCATATTAATTTACTGGATTTTTAAATTTATAGATTTTTTTTATTACGCAAAGATATTTATAATGCACTTTGTCTTCCAGCATCATTAACTTGATTAATTGATCATTATTGGGTGAAAATGCATCCAACTTACTAAAAAATACTGTGTAATAATTTAAAAAATATATTAATTTGCGACGGAAATACGTAAAATCGATTTAATTAATTAAAATTTGAATTTAATTCAAAGGATCAGAAATTCCAACATTAATACGTCATATCTTTAAGATATTATGTAATATCAATTTTCATTAGTACTTATAATTAGAATATCATAATGTCCCAGTGATTGAGTTTTCATTAACAATAGATTTCAATCTAAGAATTTTACAAATTAATATTTAGAAATGACTAATATGACTAAAATTTCCTATTATATATATATATGTATATATATATACATATATATATATATATATATATATATATATATATATATATATATATATATATATATATATATATATGCGTGTGTGTGTGACTGTGTGTGTTTTATATATGTTATATATACTTTGCGAGGGGGCTGTGGTTCCTGTGATTTTAGTGCGCAAAACCCCCGGATTTTCAGCAGACTCGAGTGTCGTAAATTTGTTCATAATTCCTCCATTCGTAGAAACAAATTTTAATCTATACAAATAACAAATTTAAAATTCTTAAATTTAAGAGTATTTTAAGAAATTTAAATTGCGTATGGATGGAGAGATCAGCAGGCAGATTAATTGCAGATACCTTGCTTTTGACAGTTTTATATAATACTAGATGTTGAGACGATAGTGTAGAAACACTAATGAATTGCTAATTTCTAGTTATTTCCATAAACACAATTTAAAAATGTCTTCGCATTATGAAATGAGTATAAATTGAAAGTAAAAGTCTTTATACAGTACATAATATATATATTTAAATGTACATATCCTATTTCCCGCAAGGGGTCATTATAAATGTAAAAGAAAATGGTTTTATATCAGTACTACCTATTCTTATCTTCATGCTGTTATACAGTGTACCTAAAAATACTTTTATTTAAATTTGGCCAATATTTTCTCTCGATAGGGAGCGTTTTCAGCATAAAAAATGTAGTTTAATATGTTTTGTCTAATTTTAACTTGGAGTATGGTTGCCCAATGAGAAAACATAAAAAAACCCATTTAAAAATTTTAGCTATGCAATTTCGCACGACGAGCACTACAAGCCTAAAATAAATATTATATTGTAAAAAATTTTATGGAAACATAAAATTGACGTAGCAGAGGCTTACTCTAACAATTTATTAAAACTTAAAAAATAAATTTTTTTAAAATTTAGGGACCATATTTCCCAGCAGGCAACGCTATAAACGAAGGAAAAAAGAATCTGTGCCACCTGTTTTTAATAGTATAGCTAGCATATAGTAAAATAATAATAAAAAAAAAGCAATTTTACTTAAATTTATTTATCTTATTTTTTCACACAGGGTGCTGTAAAAGAAAATTGTGCTGAATCAGTAATACCTATTTTTATATGGAGTACGGCCATCATTCATAGAAACATAAGAAAAAAACAGTTTTATTTAAAGTTTAATATATTTCTCTCTAGGAGACGTTATTGGCTTAAAAGAAAGTTGTGTTTAAATTACCCTATCTAATTTTATCTTGGGGGTGTGGTTAATAAAGAGAAAACAATAAAAAAATCAATTTCAAAATTTTAGTTACGGCATTTCCCATCGATGGTGCGAAATCGGATAATAACCAGCATAAAAAATATATTCCACCATCGGAAAAAAGAAATAAAAGCAAACTAATGAGAATAAAATATTAGTACACAAATTTGACAATAAAGGAAGCATTTTTTGAAGATTTGAGCGAAATTCGTTAGTAAAAAGTGGGTTTAAAATGTATTCGAAAAATTAGTTGTTAGAAGACAAACAAATAACAGAATGGTTATGCAAACAGAGATACGTGAAGCATCACAAGTTAAACAAAAGTAACAGACAATAGCTCTTTCAACAGTACTTGGCAATAAAATGTAATTCATCTGAATTTTTTTGTGTTGTCTCGTAAAAAGAACTATGAATGTTAACCCCACATTTTTCTTAGAGAACATGTCGCAATATGCCTTATTAACATATACAAATTTCGTAAAGTTCTAAATAACATAATGGCTCTTAAATGCATTTTATGTAATTACCGCCCATAGACGTTAGTGTTACCGAATACTTTCGTGCGACCTGTATAATAACTATAAATATAATAATCGTAACCATAAAAATAACCATAATAACCATACACCTTCTTCACGAAATAACATACTGGAGGTGAATGTAAGAACATGCTAAAATTACCTTACCAGCGTTTTATAAGTCGCGTGTTAACGTTTCAAAAAAAGTTTTATAATGTTTTTTCATAAATTCGTATTATAAATTCGCACACAAATTCGTTTTATAAATGGTTATATTAGAGTTTTATATAAACAGTGAATACTCGTCAGTTCGGACTTACAACTATCTTCATACCATTGAATCACTCATAATTTGCTGACTATACATTTCATAAATTTGGTATTGAATTTTCAGCTATTGGGAGATTCTTTGTATTTGGAAATCGTATGACTAAGCGCTCTTAAAACGTGTCGGGCGTTTAGATTTTCATGAACAACTTCCAACTCGCTACTAAGCATCTTCACTTCTGTCTTCTGTAACACTGTCATTTCCCATATGCTGATACTAGGTCCGATTACTCGGCGCGCATGTGAATTATTTCGATTAAAAAACAGGTGAACGATAAATTTTAACCCTTTTTATCCTGACGATACTTATAAGTACCACTTTAACCCCTTCGCGACTAGCGTATTTTACAGAATTTTTAATCTGTTACCACCGGTTTTTCAAATGAGAAATTTTCACCTAATTGAATCGCAAAAATGCTATGATTAGACAAGGAAAACTTTACAGAAAAAAAATAACTGGTGGGAATAATCGAGGATTCTGAGCATCTAAAGAGTAGATGGAAAATTAATTCAGGATATAAAGTGTTAAACGGAACTTAGTTTCTTGATTTTCGGTTTATAAGGAATTAATAAAGACATAGAAAACGACGTGGGTTAACCCTTTCCGGTGCGGAGTAAGTCTGTTTGTAAAATGATGAAATAATGGACTGACACCAGAAATTACAAACGAATTCATTAGAAAATAAAAACTTGCTTATTTTCCCGTACTTAACAAAAGGAAAATTTAAATTAAATATTCTTGGTGCCGTTTGTCAGTTTTGGAATTAAAATTAGGTGGCCTTTTTTGTGGACACCGCCCGTTAAAGGGTTAAACAACATACTAGATAATGAAACATTATTTAAATATTTAAGTCAATGACACATCAAACTACTATTGGTACTGTTATAAAATACGTGTAGTAAATGTATTGGATTTTGACTGCTTCGGAATTTGTTTTTAAATGTTATTCTTTTAATGGTTACACTAATTTTCTCTCTAAACTTTTAATATAAATTTTTATAAGCTTGATGAAGCCAGGACATGAAAGACTGAGTAAAGAATGAATGAGTTGGATAATGTGCTAAAGTGCAAAACATTTGTGTTAAGTGACTGATGACTTATTTTATAGGATACACTCACTTCGTAAAAAATAAAATAATAATAATAATAAAAATTGGTATGCAAAAAATAACAAATCGCAATAAAAACTAAGATTTTTTTATTTTCTTTTCTGTAATATAAAAATGTTATGAATATGTGAAGGAATTCATATAAAAAGTAATTATGTAAAGTACATGATATGACTCTATAATTTTTGCAGCTTTATACGGATTGTATTGTATTTTATTTATTTTATTTTTAGCGTAACTTTAAATCGGTTATTAGGAAAAAAACATTTATAAGAAAACAGTGTAATTTTCTGAAAAACTGCAGAAGTGCAAATGTCTCCTTATTGATAAATTCATGAATTTTTGTAAAATTTTAAATTTTAATTCAGCTACTACAAACAGTAATGAAAAAGTTATATGAACGAGTATAATCTTTTAAAATAATAGTGAAACACGTTTGAAAAATTCCACTAAAAATTTAAGAATAAATTATTATTTTATTATGATTATGTTTTGCTAAATGATTATGTTTTGATTATGTTGTCTAAATCTCTAAAATGTTGAATTTTGAAAAATTCTGAAAAGGACTTTGACAAAAGATTACAAATGTGCTGACAGCTGGTTTATATATATATATATATATATATATATATATATATATATATATATATATATATATATATATATATATATATATGACTTTTTCATTGTTAGCAAAATCTAAACATCTTTAGAATTTTTTTTTTTTTTAATTAGATATGTATAATGCTGAAAACTTGATCTTTGAATGGAAAATTATTTTTCATAGGTGAAAAAATGTTTTAATTGACCAATCGTCGGAAAATTAGCAAAAATATGTTTCTATGTAAAAATCAATCTGTTCATGATATGTTATAAATCTATGTTTAATAAATTATCAAATATACGAAGAAAGTTGTAAGCAGGTTAAGATATGATAAAAGCATATTCAAGGAATCCAGATTCATTTTATACTACAAATAAATAACTAAAAACTACATAAATGTCCTAAATCATATATATCATTTTATAAAAACTTTACTGGAGGTGTTTAAAAATTATACTTTATATACAAAAGTATTTTCATATAAACCGAGCGCTTTCGAGCAAACACTTGCTCATTATCAGGGTTACAAACGAAAACTTTTTTTTTTCGTTTCGTTTCTCCTTTTTTCAGGTGTTCGTTTGTAACCCTGATAATGAGGAAGTGTTTGCTCGAAAGCGCTCGGTTTCTATGAAAATACAGTTTTGTATATAATCTTTTAAACATCTTCAGTAAAGTTTTTATAAATATATATATTATTTTATAAAAACTTTACTGTTTTTAGAACATTCGTGTCGTTTTTGTTCAAAGAAAGTATGTTAAATTCTTTTCCACTGAAAAATAATTTAAAAACATTAACAAAAATATTGATTCGTCAGATGACAGAACCACATATACATTGCATTCTACTGGCAACTTTTTAACTTCCTGATAAATTTGGTTCAGTGCAAAGCTAAAACAAAATACGTTTCTAGTACGTAAATAACGCAAATTTAAAAGTTTTGTTTTTATTTATGAGCATTGTTTTATTTAATTAGTGACATTTTTAATTATATGATAAATGAAATAAAACATTAATCGTATTTATTTTTCAAATTATTTGATATATTTGCCATTTCTTATTCCACATAATATAAACGACATCTGTTTTTAGTTCATTTTTTAAGCCAAACGTTTATACAAAAAAACAAATAAGTGGTTAATTACATTACATCAGATTGAATTTTCTGTAATAGAAATTAATAACAAGTCGATTTTACAGTTTAAAGAAAAGGATGAAATAAATAATAAATAACATAGTTTTTTTTTTTTTTTTTTTTTTTTTAACGAAATTGATACATTTATTTTTATATAAAACTTTACTATTAAGTCGCATTAATATTCTTTCAATCTGCCTCGATTATTCTTTTAATAAAAAAATAAAAAAATAAAATCCATTTTTTTCAAAGACATATGATTGTGACAGAACTTGGATTAAAAGATTCTAAATAATTTCAAAATATTTTTTTTTTCAAAATCCATCCACTTGTTTTTTTTACATAGTTTATTCAAGAAATAATTGAATTTCGCACCATGTTTTCGAAAATCAATTTTGATCATAGACAAAGATGTCATCTTTTCCTTTGGACCCAATTATAAGAAAAATACTCAGAGAGGAAAAACAGATTAAAGAGCCTAAGGTGAACGACAATGAATATAGTTATGAAAGAAAATGAATAGAAGTACACGATAAAAGCACGTGTACTTGAGACTTCTTATAAAAGCATGATCATTTTATTTTTCGTTTGAAGTAAAGATGAGAAACTTCTTGAAAAATATTATCTCTAGGGTATTAAAAGGGGGTTACTGTTATTCGTGTAGATTTTTTTTCTTGAATAAACCGCTTTTATCCAAGCAAAATATCAACTAATTAATCTCGATTGTAGATGTCTTAAAAATTTAATTTTTTCATAAATTAATCTTTATTATTTTTCCAAAAATCTTTCAACATATCATATTTACAAATTATTTTAGAAATTTATTTTTTCCATGCGATGCCGTATAGAATATTTGGTTATTTATCAGCTATTCATCTAAAACATACTTCAAACATCTGTCTAACTTTTAATGTTAAAAATTTGCAGCACACTTTCTTTCATTCGACAGTTTTCATAGAAAACGGTTACAAAAAAATATCTATATTTATGAAAAATAATACCTATATTTATAATTATTTTATAGTAATTTTAGTTTATAATTTTTTGCTACAGAAATATATATATACTATACAGATATGGAAGTTATAACAATAAAAAAATGCACAGACGCACATAATATCTATTCTCGATACCAATAAGATCTCCAGTGAAACATGAATATAAAACATTTAATCAAAATTTGCGATTTCTCGTAGAAAACGTCTGCCAGTGTTATATTTAATTTCATAACGAGATAGAAACAAGTTGGAAAGTAAACAGTCAAACTTTTCAAGCAGCACAGCACAGCACAATTTCCCTCAGTTCCAAAAAATATATATACTATACAGAACTGATAGTTATGACAATTACAAAAATGCACAGACGCACATAATATCTATTATCGATACCAATAAGATCTACAGTGAAACATGAATATAAAACATTTAATCAAAATTTGCTATTTCTCATAGAAAATGTCTGCCACTGCTATATTTAATTTCATAATGAGATTGAAACAAGTTGGAAAATAAACAGTCAAACTTTTCAAGCAGTACAGCACAGCGTAATTTTCCCCAGTTTGAAACAATGTAATATATAGAATCGCCCATTAAACAACAAATTTATTACTTTTCTAAAAGGAACTTAGATAAATAAGGACAAAATCGGATAAAGAACATACATTAGACAGGTTTATATAATTTTATACTATCTCATTAACTTTATGAATATTAGAACACGTAAATAAAATGGACCTAAAATCAAAATAAACTTGAGTCATGAAAAACACACCACTCAATTGAATCAAATTCACCTCTGTACTATAATAATTGTTTAAAATAATTTTTGAACAATTATTAAAATGGACCTGCCATACAGTTAGGGAAAGTGAGGTATTAGAATTTTTTTTATTGTATTTAAGAGTGCTAGTGTAGGAAAAAAATCGGAAGGAAAAGTTGCTGTTTCTAATACATGTCTTTTAAACGTTTTTGTAATAAGTAAATATATAAGTAAAACACATGAAAATTTTCTACATACTCTAACGTTAAAATTTGTTCTATTTATACATTACAATTCTACCAAAATTTTCTAACAATACATGAAGAAATAATCATATTTATTTTATTTCGTTTAAATTTAGATATATTTCGAAAATTTCATTTTCTAATAGTCTGTACATTTCGTTTCAGTATTTTCGTGACTTCAGAATTAAAAATTCCTTGCGAAGTTCTTAAAAAACTAAAAAAAAAAACTAAAAAAATAATCGGTATAAAAACGAGAACAAAAAAGAAACTGAATTATTTAATTCATTAGAAAAAAAAAACATTTTAATGAAATTTCTCTTAATACTTGAATAAAACTTGTGGTGAAATTAATTTTTCTTCTTCCGGCTATGTTCTATCAAAAGGTAAAGTTTGTGTTCTTACATTTTTCATGACATTGTATGCTATCCAATGAATAAAATGAAAGATAAATGAAAGAAATAATATCTTTACTAAGGATCTGAGAATTGTATTGAGTTTTCATTAGGTATAAATAGAATTAGCTTAATTCAGGATTCCCATTTCTGTTTTTATATTTTGTTTCAAATTATCAAAAAAAGAAAAAAAAAGCTGTTCATTTGTAGATCAGCCAGTGCTTATTTGTTTAATGAAACTTCTTCGATATGGTGGCAAATGGGTTCATTCTATTCTTTCACAAAAAAGGACGTATTAGGGAATATTATATTTTTATTGATGACATTTTTCTATTACAGTAAAAAAATATATACACGTAATATAGTTTCAATTTTCAAAAATAGTGTTTAAGATCATAAAGTTGTCAAATGCTTTAAAAGTTAAATGACATCATTCATAAAAGATAACATTCACTTAAAAATAAGCAACTTAAGCATTTTTACAGATTATTAATTCTGGCAGTTCTGAAATTAGAAGTCAAAATTTCAATGGAAGAAAGTGCTTTTCCTGTGAAAATGACGTCATTAAAAAAAAAGAATTCGACTGATAGTGTACATTTTCATTTATAAAATGGCAACGTTCTATTACGATTGAGTCGAAATAAATTAATTTAAATTGACTTTCCATTCCACGTATACCAAAATTAGACCCTAAAGGCTCAACCCTCATCACACTGTAAATGTTTCTAAGTAGAGAAAGCAATATGTGTCTATCAGTAAAAATGACGTCATGTTTAAGAGAAAACTCACATTTTCATTCCTAAGACTTCTACATTTCAGTATTGTTTTGTCGAAGTGATTTTTCAACAATTTTTCATTCCTCTGGTATTGAATTTGTCACCGTAGGGCCTTAAACATATACTTCCGCAATGAAAAAAATTAGCGAACAATTACGCCATTCTGACGTGGTTTATAGAAATTGTCTTTTTCAGTTTTACAAATGAAAATGCATAATTATGTCATTTTACACTGGTAAGAAGGTGCGGCTGTTTTGAATTTAATGCCTTTTACATACAAAAGCGCCAAAATGCACTAGTGTGTGAAAGTGACATCATATTTAGCATATAGACCTTTTTTTTATATGTTCTGAGACTTTTCTTTAACCCATTTTAACATAGATCATCTAGCGCTTGTTATTGTGTTTTTTAAATATTTCATTTTTTTTAAATTTAAAATTTGTTTAATGAAACTTCTTTGAAATGGTAGCAATTGGGTTCCTTTCTTTCTTTCAAAAGAAAAAAAAAGAAAAAAAAAGGACGTATTAGGGAATATTATATTTTTATTGATGACATCTTTCTATTACAGTAAAAATATATATACACATAATATAATTTCAATTTTCAAAAATAGTGTTTAAGATTATAAAGTTGTCAAATACCTTAAAAGTTAACTGATATCATTTATAAAAGATAACATTCACTTAAAAATAAGCAACTGAAGCATTTTTACAGGTTATTCATTCCGTCAGTTCTGAAATTAGATGTCAAAATTTCAATGGAAGAAAGTTATTTTCCCGTGAAAATGACGTCATTTAAAAAAAAAAAGAGTTCGAGTGATAGTGCACATTTTCATTCATAAAACGGCAACTTTCTATTACGATTCAGTCGAAATAACTTAATTTAAATTGACTTTTTATTCCACGTATACCAAAATTAGACGCAAAAGTCTATCCCTAAAGGACCCTAAAGGCCTAATCACACTATAAATGTTTCTAAGTAGAGAAAGCAATATGAGTAAAAATGACGTCATGTTTAAGAGAAAACTCACATTTTCTTTCATAAGACTTCGACATTTCAATATTGTTTTGTCGAAGTGATTTTTCAACAATTTTTCATTCCTCTGGTACTGAATTTGTCGCCGTAGGGCCTTAAATATATATTGCCGAAATGAAAAATGAACGAACAATTACTTCATGCTGACGCGTTTATAGCAATTGTCTTTTTCAGTTTTATAAATAAAAATACATAATTAAATCATTTTACACTGATAAAAAGGTACCGCCGTTTTGCATTTAATGCCTTTTATATAGGAAAGGGCCAAAATGCACTAGTGTGTGAAAGTGACATCATATTTAACATAAAGCGAGAAATTTCATTGCGAGAACAGCAATGATTCATAACAAATGTGTCTGAATAACGTAATTTTTTTTTTTTTTTATCTGCGTATACTGAGATTAGGACATAAAAGCTAAGTTTCGCATGATGAGCAAAAAGCAGTTTGTATAATTTTTGGCTGTAAATATTACGCCATCTAAAAAATTATAGACGTAAAGCATACAGGACCACGTTTTAGTGAGGGTCTCTATTATAGTAAGAGTAAAAACACTTTATTTAGTAGAAAAAAAGAGTGAAATGCAGCAAGTGCAACTTAATGTGATTTTGCTGTTATTTATGTTGGTTTTTACATAAACCTATTCATCATAAAAGGAATTGTACATATAAAACAGTGCTTATACGTATTTGTAAAAATGTATGCCCGAAGAAAAAAAATCCGGCAGGGACAATATTTTAGAACGGTTGTAACTGAAGTCCATTTAAAAAAAAGTACAGTAAATAAACATTGAAATAACCTAAACTGAGAATTTTGTTTAGTCATGCAAGACGATTTTTAGCATATCAACATAAAATACACTTTAGAAATATAACATTACGTATAAAAATTCCAACAACACATATTGAAAATGAAGAATTGAAACAGTTCATTATTTTTCTTAATCAGGTGGTCTGTCTCTAGCACCCCCCCCCTCCCCGTTCATGATATTTTTTAAAACATGAACATAAAAAAATAAATAAAATTTGTCTTCAACGAATTTTTAAAAATTTTCAATTAAGAATGTTCATCACGGGTACGCTGCTCCCCTGGCCTTTCCTAACTAATATTGATTTTGAACAAGGGATAGTTTGTTAAATTTATAAACTAATATTTCGTAACTAATATCTTTAAACTAGTCTCTCTTAACTAATATTGATTTTTAACAAGGGGTGTTTTCTTATATGAAACGAAAGAAGAATTATTAACTACAGCAACAACAAAAATATTGACAGTGTAGCACTATTTTATTTTATAGGCGGTGTGATGCTTCAACGGGATTAAAGCTATTTATTTACTCTACAAGAAAAAAGGCCTTTTAATTAATTTTCTTATGTGGTGTCTTTGGTCTAAAGTATAAAAGTTAAGGTTTTTGCTGTAAATGATTATTTTTAGGAAAAACAACAAAAAGCTAATGGACCTTACCCACGAGTGGCAACAACTCCACCTCTGAGGGTAATTTCCTTCGGAAAAAGACTGTTTATTGGACGAAGGGGAAGCTGTTCTTCACGCCTATTGGTGTTTTTCTTCTCTCTACCCACAGATGACGTGATATGGGCAAAGTCCATGTGCATTTTGTTTTATCATGATTCAGGGTCCACTACGAGAGGGAACCGGGCTACCTCTGTAGGTTTTCACACCCCTCGAGTTGTGGTAGAGAAAGTACGGGTTGGAACATCCCAACTTAAGGCCTAGGGCCTGGTTCCCTTTTGGGTTTCCAGCTCCGAAGCTGACGGGGGACGCCGGCCCGTCTCCAAGTGTCTCGCGGTGACTCCCCGCGTATCGCAACGGCCTACGTCGTCGGCACGTGGGTTCAAGGTTAGAGAGTCCGCAATGGGGAGCGGCTCTCTGACCGGCCGTAGCGCCGTAGCGAGTCAAAGCTACTGGCGCGATAAAAGTCTCTCAGGACTTGGGTTCGGTGGTCGTCTACGCGCGGTTGCGCTCCCTCATGGACGCCTGCGGTGCAGCTTACTTTTATCATGCTTCAGAAACAAGAAACAAATATAGTATAGTCATATACCATATTCATATAGAATACTATACAAATTCGCCGAATACATGCATTGAACCTTTCTTCCTACCACCTGCACGCCAGTGTAACCTATCAGACAGCTTTAAATCAGCACTTTGAATTTTTGCCAGGAAATTTCAGTCATTTCGTGAATTGGCCGGACAAAGTAGGATAGACACTGTTCTTTACACCGGCGTTGGACATTGGCCAGAAATCTCGGACAATTTGTGAAATGGCAGGAAATCTGACAGAACTTCGGGCTGTGACCGTAACATATATATAGAAGAAAATAAAAATATCTAATCTTGATGTTTGCCTAGACAACCAATCCGTCATTCAATGAAAATGAAAATAAAAAGAGGTCTTAAATACAACAAATATTTTTTAATTCAATTAGTTATCTTACAATTTCTTATAGCATCTAGAGAATTCTCAACAAAACACACCAATATAATACCGTTCTTTGATTTGAATTCTGATTAAAAAAAACTCATCAAAATTTAAATTTCTGCATTCAGTTGAAAAGCTGCGAATAAACCTGAATGAGAATAAACACAGATTACATACGTAAATTTGTAATAAAAATGACATCTAGATGTTGAACTTTCTGTGATTCTTGATGAATCTAGTACAATTTTGTTTCATATAAATACAAGCTACTCTATGATGAATAAGATAAAATAAGAAAAAAAAAGAACTTTTATCCCCGGCTATAAATTAGGCACACTGTTGGGATGCTTTGCAACGCGTTGTTGTCATGACGAAAAAAACCTTTATGGAAAGATCTATTATTCAGAAAACTCTACAAATAATTGAAATCCCCAAAACTATTTACAAAATAATAAGATTTTCACCATAACCTGTATGGTTAAAATAATTTTTAATGGAACATAGTTTCGCTTCAACATTAAAAATGCTACATAACATTTCTACAGAGTGGCCAAGATAAAAGAGGTCCGGTATACGGAAGTACAAATTCTCGTACTTACTAATTTTTCTTTAAAAATAGTAAATATAGAATAGTATGAATAACAACACCTCCTGTGAACTATTGAATGTTCAGTATGTTGTTATTCATAATATTCTGCATTCACTACTTTTAAATAAAAATTAGTAAGTATTTGTACTTCTGTATGCCGGGCCTCTTTTATCTTGTCCACTCTCTACATTCAAAAATAAACTTTACTCTCAACATAGGACACTTTAGACTACAATTTTATGTGTGCTGACACTTGGTTTTTAAGTTAAAACATTGAGTTTTAGGTGACATGTTTCAATTATTCACTTTTATTACTATTACTTTTGCGCTTTGATTTCGAGTTGTTCTTTTAAGTCTATAAAACAGGATAATATATTTATGTATATTTAATTATTTTTACCCTTGTCAAATTCAGTTCCATTACTTTTAACGAAGAGTCTTTCATTTTGATAGACAAGTGACTATACTTTAAGAGATACAAAATTAATGAGTTCCTGTCATTTTAATAAATTGTTAATGCCATTCATTCTTCAAATAATAAAAATTTCACCCTAGATTACAGATGCACTGCTTTTAGTGAAAATTAATACCGTTAAAAAGCAATTTAAATTTAAGGATGCAAGTTATACAATAACAAAAACAAATAAGAAAATGCATTGAAATACATAAATATGTGTTTGAATAATAAAATATATAATTTCAAAATAAATATCAATAAGTAGTCTGTGAATCTACAAAAACACGCATATTTTAAATTTTTTTATATAAAAAATAAAGTCTAGGAATAAAATATAGACTAATATATTCTACAAAATTTTTAATTAAATTTCTATCTTTTCAAAAAGACTGAGTTTCACAACATTTCATGAGCAGTTACTTAATTTTGATAGGTAAGTAATTATACTATAAGAATACTTCGGATTAATGAGATCTTGTCAGTTTTATAATGATGAATTAAATAAATGTAGCAAATAAAACAAATTTCGTCCTAGAATATGGATATTCTTGAGTAAAGTTCTTGATGTAAAGTTATTAATGATAAATACTAAAATAAATGTATGTATATTATAATGAAATTAAAGTATTTGGTTATTTCTATGCATTACAACATCAAATAATAAGCACTGAAACATATAATCGGTGCTTAATATCTACAATAGTAACGATGGAAGTTGTTTGCTGAAGAGACCAAAGCACACAGAGCTACAAGATCTGGCAGGAAGGTACCTGTATATCTTATGTTATGCCCCTGGAAGTCAGTTTTTGGATTTTTTTATTAGATTTTAATTCATGAAATTTTTTATGCGATTTTAAAAGTTTTTTCGAATTTTGCTGCAATTTTTCCATAATAGTAAGAAGAATCCTGCTTGAATATTTTAGCTAAATACAGAAAATTTGTTCGCTTTGTAGTAAAGTTCAGCGATTTTTGAATTTTTCGCGAAATTTAGGGTTTTAGCAGTGTCGATTGTTTGATATTCATAAAAGGAATTCGGTTTTAAATATTTTGCCTAATATAGTAAATTTTATTCTTCGCAAAATTTAATCTTTTGGCGATTTTTAATGCGATTTTTTGCGTTAGTTTGTTTTCCGTGGGGATTTTTTAACATCCGAAAAATAATTCCGGTTTTAATATTTTAGCCCAGTATAGTAAATTTTGTCGTCTGTGAAATTTGAAGTTTTAGCAATGCGATTTAGATAGTTTTCCTTCTTTCTTTCTTTATTTTTCTTTTCTTTATTTTTTTCATTTTGCGGAGATTATTTCACATTAGTAAAACTAATCTGGTTTTAATCTTTTAGCTCAATATAGTAAATGTTGTCCTCTTTTCAATAAAGTTTTTTCTGAATTCGTACAAGGAATTGTTATGCATTTTTTTTTCAGTTTTTTGCGTTACACGGCGATTTTCTACATTAGTAAAAGGAATGTGGTTTGAACCTTCTAGCCCAGTTCATTTTGTCCTCTTTTCAATAACGTTTATACGCAATTCGTGCAGCGAATTTGAATCTTTCGCGATTTTTTAATGCAATTGTTTCGTTTCCTTCGATTTTTTTACGGTTCCGGGTAAAGCTAGCAATTAATAATTAAGAAATGTAAATACATACTTTACAAATGTAGAAAAAAATATTACAGTTATTTAATTTAGGAATAGATTTCAGTTTAAATCATTGCTTATTTAAACGATTATAATACTTCAGTAAAAATATATATGGTAGATTTAAGTAGATTAAAGTAAACACATGTCAGAAATATTTCTTGAAATTATAAATAATTTAACAAATTCTCTCCCTAAACTGTGTACTTTTCTGTCTTGAATAACTTTTAGAATATATTTAATGCTTTCTACTTTCATAAATCTAAATGCGTAAGGAAATGCAGTTTAGCGTAATATTTATTATGATAAAGAGTTAAAAGAACGTATGATCGACTTTTCTGTGATGCAATGATGTTATCGAAAGCTCATATGGCAAACGGAAAAATCAGTGGCAATTTGTAATAAACTTTGGAATGCGGTATATGTTTATGTAAAGAAAACTTGCGTGTCAACCTATGTATAAAAACACACGCGCATAAGCCTGTTGTCGCCCTATTCGGGGATGTACTTGACCAAATACCAGCGAAATATGACAAAAATATAGTCGTTTTAAAGAACGTCAACAGGGAGAAAAATGGTTGGTTTTGAGAAATTACTTTTTATTCAAACACATGTTGGCGGAAACTGCAATTATACCATAACCGGGGTCTACGTCAAATTAATGCAATTTAGCTATTTTCTTTTGGACTGAAATTAACTGCATTATCATTCTTAGGGGTGAAACTTCTAACATTTTAAAGAGTTATAATTTGGCTTATGTTCTTTTTACATTCTTCTTGTTTCTTACTTTTAAAGATGTCATATACAGATATATACATTAGTTCTAATTCTTTCGCTATAAATTTATTTTCCATGCGAAATTCACGCAAGTGACAGAGAATGTCTGTTGGCGTTCGTCCTTTGAATTTTTCACATAATCTAGGTGATCTTCCCGCATTTCCTTTTTTACATTTAATTTGCTGTCACTTAAATGGGGAGTTAATTCAACATTTTGTGATTTAAAAAAAATGTGGTCAAACAGAAGAGTTCCAATAGAAATAATTATACAACATTCAGGCCCGAAATCGCTATCTTTAAGGGCGACCTTAAGTGTAGAACCCAATTAGAAAGTTAGCTCAATAGAAAATTAGCCTTAAAATTAACGAAAGAAACTTTTTTGGTATTTTTGAATTATACATATTAGTGTTTACTCAATAATTAATTTTCTTTGCTGTTTTCATTATAAGTATATTCCACGGTTTTTCAGTCAATATTATGAAGATAAAATTACATATTTCACTTTCTTAATTTCTTTTTCAGCTGTCATACGTAACGAGGGTTTGCTCAATTATTAGTAACGCTTCTTATAATAATGACACTTCTTATAATAATAAATATAGTCTAATATATTCAACAAAAATTTTAACCCAACTTGCTACCTTTCTCAGAAAGATTGAGTTTCATAACTTTTAACAAACAGTTACTTAATTTTGATAGGCAAGTGATTATACTACAACAATACCTCGGATTAATGAGATCTTGTCATTTTCATAATATAATGATCCGATAAATTTAGCAAATAAAACAATTTTTCCCTTGGATAATTTATCCTTGATGCAAAATTATTAATTAAAAATACTAAAACAAATTGAAGAAATTCAAGTATGTTACAATGAAAATAAAATATGTGGTTATTTATATGCATAACAACATGAAGTAATATGCATTGGAACATATACTTCCTGTTTAATGCAATTAATAATTACGAAATGTAAATACATAATCTATAAATGTGAAAAAAAAGATTATTATTGTTATGGAAGAAATACCTTTCCGTTTAAATCATTGTTTATATCTTAAACAATCATAATACTTGCAAATGTTTACAGATTCGAGATTTTTCTGACACCAGACAACGCTGCAAAATTCACCATGGAGATCTTGCTTTGCGAGAGAATGACTACATTCATGGTTTAATATTTCAATGATTCACGATGAACCACGATGAATCACAATGAATATCTTGTGTTTATGTAATTGATTATATTGCGTTATTGTATTCAATAATATGACGCAAAATATTCATTTACATAAATTTTACTTATGGTTTTGGATAACGTGGCACAAAAGATAAATCAATTGAAATAAATACATTTCAATGCATAATACAGGGTGAATCTAAACTCTTGGGTTAAACTTTAAGGGGTGATAGTACACATCAAGACAAACAATATTAAATAGGAAACTAAGGGTCCCGAACGTCTTCCGAAGGAGATAGGTGCCATTGAAGTTCATGGTCCAAAATTTCAAATGATTATAAAAAACAGAAAAATTGGTCGATTCGTTTGCGATTTTCGCTAAAACTATTCTTTATGTGAGTATTTTCTTAAAAATAAATTTTAAAGATAAAGTTTAAATAATGCCGACATTTTAGACTTTGGAGTAACGAACAACTATTTTTTATTGTTATTTTTTGTATTTGATTAAATGCTTTCAAAAGCTTATACTTAAATTTTGAGCTCAAATTCTGAATTGTTGGGAGTAGTTAAGTAACGCAAACTGAGCTGTGTTCAGAAGTTGAAATTTCAACCCCCCCCCCCCTGAACACAGTTCAGGTGTTCCCGATCTTGGTGTCGTAGACCAGGCAGAAACTGCTACCCCCTACACGTAAAATAAACGATAGAGGGATGACAAAATTAAATAATTAAAATTTTTTTTAAAGATAATGTTCAAAAATGCCGATAGAGGGCGCTTTAGACTTTGGAGTAAAGGTCAACTATTTTTTACCGTTGATTCCAACGAGGACCTGGTTGTGAGGGTTGCCGCCGTAGCAGGCGATATTCGGAAGATTCACGGGGTATTCACTAATATTTGCGACTCCCTCCGCCAGCGGTGTGAGGCCTGCATCGTTGCTGGTGGGCACTCTTTCGAGCAGTTTTTGTGATTCTTCACGAACATCATGCGTGTACCAGTCTCTACGTGTCAACCTTCATTCATATTGTGCACTACATGCATAAATCAAATTGTTTCTTTTTATTTTGCGCAGAGAAATTGCTCATGTCTGTTATGAATAAATTTTCTATTTAATTTTGTCATTACTCTATCGTTTATTTTACGTGTAGGGGGTAGTAATTTCTTCATGGATTAATTTTAACACAATTATTCAAATTGGTAAAGAAATCATGAGATGTAATTCTCCAACTGGACTAATAATATCCGGGCCAGGATTCGAACGTGGGATCTTTTGGCTAAAGCTGCCATGCTCTATCAACTGAGTTATCCCGGTTGAATCTGGAGGGCATGAACTGGGATTCAACCGGGATAGCTCAGTTGATGGAGCATGGCAGCTTCAGCCAAAAGATCCCATGTTCGAATCCTGGCCCGGACATTATTCGCCCAGTTGGAAAATTATAACTCATATTGTTTCTGCCTGGTCTACGACACCAAGATCGGGAACAACTGAACTGTGTTCAGGAGTGGGGGGCTGGGAGGGAGGTGTTTCAAATTTCAACTCCTGAACGCACTTCATTTTCCTCTACTTAACCACTCCCAACGATTCAGATTTTGAGCTCAAAATTTATGTTTAAGTCTAAGCTATTGAAAGCATTTAATGAGATACAAAAAATAACAGTAAAAAATAGTTGTTCGTTACTCCAAAGTCTGAAGCGCCCTCTATCGGCATTTTTGAACTTTATGTTTAAAATTTATTTTTAAGAAAATACTCACATAAAGAATAGTTTTAGCGGAAACCGCAAACGAATCGACAAATTTTTCTGTTTTTTATAATCATTTGAAATTTTGGACCCTAAACTTTAATGGCACCTATGACGTTTCGGACCTTAGTTTCGAAAGACTTTTCCTTCGGAAGACGTTTGGAACCCTTAGTTTCATATTTAATATTGTTTGTCTTGATGTGTACTATCACCCCTTAAAGTTTTGCCCAAGAGTTTAGATTCACTCTGTATAGGTTCAGTGAAAGTAATACATTTAACAGTGTATTGAAAAATTAAAAGTACTGTTTGTATGTGTAAATATACTTTAGAAGACAAACCAAAAATAATTGAAATTGAATTTTAAAGCAATCCTATTAAATTCATGTGAAGGTGTCACTCGAATTTTGATATAATTTCTTTTAAAACATATATTTTGAATTCAGGAGAGATGTGAATGAAAAAGCATCAACGAATAAATTTTATATATCTTTTCATATTAAAAATAATAATTGCATCTGTGAATGTAAATAAAACGAAAAAGAAAATGATGATTTTTTAAAAATTATTAACATAGCGTCCCTCAAATTTGATATCATTGCTTTTAAAGCCCATATTTAAAATTCTTAGAGTAAAAAAAAGTGCTGCGACACAACTTTGAACCCGTTAAGGGTTTTTGTACTGATATATATTACGTATGATAGGATTTAATAGAATAGAGAAAACTTTTATAAATATGTTTTTAAGTTTTGATTCGATTTTCATAAAATTGGAAATAACTCGACCAAATTCTGCAACGATTATATATATTAAATTTCAAACCATTCGGCTGGGTAGTTTTTGCGCTGTTATATGCTGACAGACGGACGGACAAGACGACAACTATAGGTGTTTATATAATTACGAACGCACGTAAAAAGAACCGGAAGTATGACCGACATATCCGCTGTGATGCAATGATTTTATCGAAAGCTCGTATGGAATATACGGAAAAATCAATGTCAATTTTTAATATATATTTTTGAATGCAGTATATGCTTATATGTCGGCATATGCATAGACAAACACTCTCGGACACCAATTGTCGTCAAAGTCAATGACACATGATCAAATACCGTAAAAACACATTAATCGGTATAGATAATGTTAACTTCCTTACGTAGTAGGTTTTTCGAAATTCCCTTTCATTCAAATTAGCAGAAACTGAGATTATACCATACTTGGGGTCCACATTGAATTATTGGAATTTATCTTTTTCCTTTTGGTGTGAAATTAACTTCAGTACTCTAATTAGGGATGAAGTATATTTTACTGAAAAATAATTTCGCTTAGATTCTTTTTATATTCTTCCGTTTCTTATTTTTTATGCTGTGATATACATATGCGTTGGCTTTAATCATTCGACCATTAATTTATTTCACGGCCATTAATTGGTTCTTAATTTATTTATGAAATTCACGAAAGTGACAGAGCATGTCTTTTTCTCTTGACATTCATCCTTTGAAATGTTCTCATAATCTAAGCGATCTTCTTGCAATTTCTTTTCTACATTTTATTCGCTGTCACTTACATAAGGAGTTAACAAACAGAGCTAGGTGTGGTACCCAATTACGAAAAATAAGACTCAAAATTACACAAAAGAAACACTTTGAATCATGTAAATGAATTCTAACTCAATAATATCTTTCTGTACGCTGTTTTCATTTTATGTGCATTTCAAGTGTTTTCAGTCTTTATTATGAAGAGAAAATTTCTTATTTAACTTTTTTTTCAGCTTCCATATGTAACGAGGTTTTAACTAATAATCAGTAACACTTCTTATAATAATAATTTAAATATTATATAGTTTAATTAATACATTTTTAAATTACAATTTTAAATATGAAAACATACCACCAATTTCTTTGGAAGAAATTAATAATATATATCAATCTTTTCAACAGGTTCCTCTTATATTTTCACAGTGTTGATGTACCATAAATGTAAGACATGATACAATAATAAAGTTACTTTAAGTGCTATGTCTAAATAAGGACATCTCTGTTTAAGAAAGATTGAACAGAGTCCATCATAATAAGAAACATACTATATTTTCTTGATTTTTTCATGTTCTTTAAGTGCCCCATTTGTTCTTTAAGTGCATAAAAACAACTTAAAGAAACTTTAAGTATCTCTCCTAGTTTATTAACTATGTAAAACTTTTGTATTTGTTCAGTCAATTTCTAACTTAATATGAATTTTATTTTTAAATTCATCCCATACATGCCACAATATAGTTATAATCGAAGTAGTGCAAAATAAAATATAACAGCGCCTATTGGACAATATATACCGAGGTCTATGGAGTAGATCTTTGTGTTGTAGTAGTTGTAATAACATGGAATCCATTAATTGTTAGATTTCTGATAAACAGAAACATGAAGGGCGGTGAAAACGGTGGAAGTACAAAAATTTGCGTTGTGGCTAAAGCAAGAACACAGCATTCTCATCCTGTAGATGTTAAAGACAATGCATTGAAGGGAAGTAAACGGTATCCATGGAAATTATTTTATTGCAAAACACATAACGATGAAAAACAAGGGGTGGCCTCCGTAGCTTAACTTAAAGGTTAGATGCTTCTAGCTTGGAAGTCAGAGATGATCTGGAGTTTTTCATTAAGTTACAATGCCAACATAAAAATGCTGAATCAAGCCAATGGCGCGGAGTCATTCACAACCGTTTGGGAGAGCGCAATGCTAATTTCGAACAGTAGACATACCAAGGGATTCCATAATTGGCAGGCTAGTCAAAATAAGTAAAATGGGACGGCAACGCAGTGACCATCTGAAAAATGTATGGGAAATGCGGTTTTGATAGGAGCGAACTGTATATACAATTATTATTAAGTCCGAAAACAGCAGATGGAAATTTAGATAGATATGCATTTGTTATATTCTGAATCTAAACAAAGGGTAAGGAAAGGATAGTTGAAGTATTTGCTTCCAGATGTAAGAACCACAAAGAGAAGATTGGAAGCATATAAACTGAATAATAGAGTAAGATATCTTTAACGGTTATGAAATTAACATTATGATGAAAAGAAAGCTTTTCGAATATAGTATTTAATGCGCATACGAAGAATTAATTTAGAAAATAATTTAGCACATAATATTTTAATATTTAAGAAGGGAAAAATTAAATTTTGAATAAAATAATCCTAAGAATATATGAGCAACGCCATAAACCCCAATCATTATCTATTCATGCCGAGGTCTAAAAGAATATACGTTTTTGTGCATTTGTTCTAGAGATATAACTATCAGAATTATCGTGAAAGATGCAGCATACCAGCGCCACCCGTTGGCTATGTATACTCAATCCTAGCCAATTCCATGTTCATGTAAATTCTAACACAATATAAAGTGTTATGGAAATTCGCTCATTATACCTTGAGATAGAGCGTAGACAAAAATTGTGTCACACACAGACAACAGACATTTTTCAAAAACAGTCAAATCGTATTCAGGGCAAGTGAAAACTCATAAATCCCCCCAAAAAACATGATTCAGAACTTTCGCGATTCCGCTACTTTTTTTTCTTTTGTATGTACAAGAAAGTAAAAAGATAATTAAGTGTTTTTGCTTTGTCAATTGAATGTATTTTTACACATAAAATTTGCGTGCATATTTGATCACTCGAAATATTTTGTGTTAAGGATTAATAGTGAAAATATATATTAATTCAAGAAATCCTTACAACTTTGCGATGTAGGCGTCCATAGCATTTATACTAGAGAAATTATTTGGAAATGTACTAACAGCTTCAGTGGTGAAATGCAAAAATTGCATTGCCATTATTGCGTTAACTGTAACAAGAAAAACAAGAAAAATAAAATTTAAATAGTTTCTTACTATTTTTTATTTATTTATATATTTTTAAAAAAATCAAAGTTATAGAGTTTATTACGCATGTTATTCTTTTCTTAATACTAATTTGCCAGTTACGGCGTAGATGGATACAATACTATTGAGCCCTTTAAGAGTTAGAATCATTGCATGCATGAAATACCATTCTACTTAAACTACTAAGTAAAACGCAATTTTCTGTTGAAAACTGTTTCATAAAGTAATTTGGTCAATGATTAGACGCTAGAATCTAGGTAGCAACTTCTTTTCTCTTTGAACCTCGACTTCTAATATACAGATTATAACCGATTTCCAATATAACATCGACGAAAGGAGATTGTTTTATCTCAGCAATATAATAACCGAAATGAAATTTATGTTATGATAACTAAGCAGGAATCACACATCCTATACCTTAGGCAAACACAGGTACTTCTTCATAAACGGGTTTTTAAAGAAATAAATCTGTTAAGTGCGAATATAACTCGCGTAAAAATGGTTCCGTACATTAAATTAATTAATTACTATTTATTAATTAATAAACTCTTACTATCCCTAATTTTTTTCATAATTTAAGTTTCAGTAGAATCGGAAATAGGAAGGCAGGGAGACATATTTTTTCAGCATACTTTCGACGATATCTCTGAAAATATACTACCTAAAATAAAAACAAATATATTTTTGAGTTTGATGTAATGTGATCTTTTGAACGATATCCTACACGATACATGAAAAGAAAATTCTCAAGTAATTTAATTAATATCTGTGCTAATTACCGACAATTTTTTTCAAATTTCATTATCAAATTTCATTGGATGATTCTGCGTCGATACATACATTTTGCGCCCGTCAAATCCCCCGCTGACCACCCAAAAAGTACAGTTTGTGTGTAACAGAAAAATGCGTTTTATTTTTAAAAAAAACTATATTGCGTAGGAAAAACGCTATAGTTTTCCTGCAAGGTTCAGTTAAAGTTTTACTACCCCTAATTTTTTCATAATTTTAATTTCAGTAGATTCGGAAATAGAGGGGGAGGGACATATTTTTGTAATGCATTTTCGACGTTATCTCTGAAAATACAATGCCTAAAATTAAAATAAATATATTTTTGAGTTTGGTATTACGAGACCTTATACACGATATCTCACATGATGCAGAAAAAGGAAATTTTTTTTCAAGTAACTTATAATTAGCCGCCTAATTTTTTCGTAACCATATTTCTGAATGACTAATAATCTGAAAATATGTGGGTAAAAAGGCTTTAAAACTCTCCCAAGTTTGAACTTTCCACATCCTACAGTTTACGAGAGTAAGGACTCTGACAGACGGACAGACAGACACAGGAGTGATTTTATAATGGTTCCGTTTTTACCTTTTTACCTTTTAAGTGCGGAAAACTAAAAGCAGTTAAAAACGTATCGTTTACCTCTTGTACCTTTGCAAGTGATGAACTTATCGTTGTTTATACTACATCTCCTACGATAGATACTAGCTCAACTTCCACCAATCAGCCCGCTCTATAAATAGTTACTCTAACTTCTCGGGACTTACACGAAACTTGTAAAATCCTTTCAGCAGCGATTCCTTGGCAAATGTTCCGTGTGTTTCTTACGTTTTTGTATAACCCTCATTCTTGAAAATAACCTTATTTTGTAGCAAGAAAGAAAGGCTTGAGCTACAGGCAATAGCATGCATTTCAGATGGTACGGCAATACGTGTGATAGAAACTTTAAAGTTAAAATCAATCATTAAAAAATTAGGAAATAACCACATATGATTAAGAGTAGAAGTTTAAAATCTATATTATAAAGCAGAAACATGCCCGTGAGTAACACAGACGTTATATTGAAGGTGGTAAAACCTGACCATTAAATTTCGTTTTTACTGCATTTTTTAAAACTTTTAAACTTAGTACAATATGAATTTTTGCACTGTCGAATAGGAAATAAAATGTTCTTTCAAGCATGATTTTTTTTTAAATCGTTCTCTATCGTGTGCAGCCCAAATATAAAAGATAACCCGTTTGCACTTAAAAAAAATTAAGTAGTTCAGAGTTTGTGTCGGCTAATATTACAGAACGAAATTCAAATTTCATCAAAACTAAATAAAACACAAATTTAGCAGACATGTAATTGAAATACACGCTTATACCACTTAAAATATCAGAATAAGAAAGGCTGCTCTAAGTAGAGAAATATTTGGCGATTTTTTCGGCTGTAATTCCTAGTATATACGGCTAATACGAAAGCATCATCGCTTTTAATAAATTTCAAAACTTTATTTAAATACATTATTGGTATTTTTCATATAAAAATGCTTTTCGGCTTGTTAGTGAACAATCTAAACAATGTGTATTAAATGTGAAACATCTGTTAGGTTTTTCATCAAAAAAATTGTTTTCACGTTTTGTTTTGAACCCGAGAAGCCAGGATTGGATTCTAAAGTAATATTAATTGATAATTCAAATTCTGAATTAATTTTAGTTCATCAAATTTTATTTACATATAAATTCTTACTGATATTTAATGTTAAATAGTCAAAATCGTGTTTTCACTATTTGAAAATTAGAAAGAAATACATAATTTTAATATGAAATGAAAATAAATTCGAATATGCTATTAAAAACAATATAATTCAAGGAAAATATATTTATAAAGCAAAAGTGTATTGTAATTCTTTTAAATTTTATAACACATGAAATTCTTTGACATTCATTCTCGCAAGCAATCACCTTACATTTTTTGCTTATTTGAAAATTATACTACGTTCATTAATCACGTTTTAACTAGACTTATTTTAATTTCATTTTCTTCCCAAAACATTAAAGATGAAATTATAAAACAATTTAAGATTATAAAAGATTACTTTTCTGTAAAGGTTATAATAAATTAAATTTGCTTGCATTACTTTAAGCAACGTTTCTTTGAAATTTACTTTTGAACTAGAACATGATCTCATTAATTATATTTTGATTATTCCTTATTTTAAAAGCTTTGGCAAAATAAAAAAGTATTTTCATTCTTGTACAAAGAAATACGTGTATAATATCAATGCCCAAAACGAGTTTTCTATTACTAAAACTAAATAAGTAATTTATTTTAAATTCAAACTTTAACCGAAGCATCGTTTTTCTCTAGATATTTAGTTAGTACAGTTATTTATATCTAGCCTTCAATTTTTTTGTTATTTGAAATTTTGATTGAAAATTAAACACGGAAGCATTATTTGATATGTTACACCGTTTTGAAATCGGAATGTGTTTAGGTTATATGTGCTTGCAGTTTTCTGGATAACAAGCAGTCTCAATTAAACTGTTAAAAATTGTGAGCACAAGTATGTCTGTTTTTGAATGAATTCCAGGTTTGTAAACAAATACGTTTCATGTTTTGTAGACAGTTATCCTTCCAAGATCATCATTTTGTGAGAGATGCAATGTCGGTAGGAGTAAATGTGATATAAATAAAAAGTGAATCAAATATTATGCATTATGTTCCTTAAACATTGTTTAAATAAAATATACAGAAGAAAACTCACATGCATAAACTTACAGATTGGCTTTAGAGAAGCCCAGATAGTAATCATTGACCTATATCAGTGTTTCCCATATTTAACAGAGTTGCTACGCGTCACAGAATTTTTCATACAAGCATTTTCTTATAGAAAACCTCGCTTTATTTAATCCCTCGATTAAATTTGGCCAATTATTCTATAAGAAAATACTGGTTCTTTCTCTGAAAATTTCGCTGAGCCGTACCAAAACCTGATTTAAATTTTGCGTAGCACTAAATCAAAAATTCATAGTTTCACCATATCGCCAATTTTAAACGCAATTCTACAATTTACAATGTATGATTATATATTTAAATTATTACATTGATTGTGATATTTTATGGTCATTCAAATAACAAGTAACATCTTGAATATAGTTTGATATAATGTCCATTCGTTAACCACTACAGGAAGAGTGTCACGTATATACGTTCCATGTAGTGTGCATGTGGTTTTTATTTTTTAGTACAAAGTTATTTTAGGCATAACTTTTCCCTTCTATAGTCGCCGAATTCTTGGATTAAGTAAGCATAAGTATATTATATGAAATTATTGGCATTAAAAATTTAAATGTCGTTAAATGACGCTCGTTCTGAAGGAGTTAAAATATCAGAAATTTGCATAAACAAATTTTAAAATACAAAAAACCAAAACAGTTGCACAAAACATTTATCGTAATTTATAAATAATACCTTTTATATTTTATACAACTTTTTTTATTATTTGTTTAATGTGTTTCGTAATATGTAATATGCAATATATCGCTAAGCAAATTTTACAAGGGAAAAAAGCAGTCTTATGTTTTCATGACTGATTATATAACTGCAAAATATGAAAGTCGATGAAATAAGAAGATTCTTTAACCCATTAAACGCCAACGCTCCCGTTGCGGAAACATGTATTTTATATTTTTTAGCTATTTAAGAAAACATCTTTTTATAGTAAATTTATTAGTATGGAGTACAAAATATATTTTTTTCAAAATAATATTTTCCTTTTTTCTATTTTTTTTTAGATTTTTTAAAAAAGAGAATTTTTTGTTTTCCACCTATCTGAAGTAAAATTAGTTAAAAAGAAAAAACAAATCTTCAGTTTTATTCAACTACTGACAGGTATTAAAACCAACATTTCAAATAACAATATATTCAAAACCCGGACTAATTTGAGTTATTTAAAGCAACAATAGAAAGATTTGTTTCGAATGTTCGCAGTGGGGAACATTGGCACTTTTTGGTAGAATTTCATTTCTCCTTTGTCTGCGAGTTCGCTTTCACAAAGAAAGAATTGCGCCCCTAGGAAGAAAGAATGCAAAGTAACCACTTAAAATGATAAAAGAAAATTTGTAGTTCCTTGGTTCGGAGAAACAGCAATACGGTGAAATATAGCTGTATTTTACTGCGTTTTAGTTTGTTATTTTGAAAAGCATAGTGTATTTGAATCGCTTGGCAGTCGATATGTAAGTGTTTAGATAAATAAAAAAGATTCGATATATATGTAAAAATGCCTGTTAAATTTTTAACAGTAAAACAAGCCTTGGAATATTTCGATACACTGGATTCTGATTCTAAAGGTTATCCATTAAATTTACAAGTTTATGAGATAAAAATAAAAATACATTTGAAGAAAAAATGAAATAGAAACTAAGCCGTTGGAACAAAGGTGGTTTTGGACTTAATTAAATACATTGACGTTCCCCCAAAACAAAAGGTTTGTATGGGCATTTTTTTACATCTCTGGAATTATTAGAAGAAATGCAAAAGCTCAATTTTCATTTGACGGGCTTAATCAGAGAAAATACGTTTAAGGATTTTCCTCGAAGTAAATGTAAACAATTGGAAAAAAATAAAAGATGAACTTTTGAATCCATTGTCACAGAAAGTCTGTGTGTAGTAAAATGGAGACACAACCAGGTTGTGTGTTTGGCATCTAATTTTGAAGAAGAGAAGATAATTTTAAGAGACTCTCTTAAGTCAGGTAAAAAGATGGTGCTCTAAAGAAAAAAAATGATTTACCTCAACCGGAGATAATTTCATCATACAATAAGTATATGGGAGGCGTGGATCTCCTAGGTAGATTTTTAAGTACTTACAGGCCTCAAAACAGCACCACAATTATTACTAACACTATACAACACAAGCCTAAACCTAAACTACTTTCCTAAATCATTCAAAATCGGTACAGTAGTTCTGTTCCACAAAACAGGGAAGGACCCCACAGACCCAAAAAATTATAGACCTATATGCTTGTTACCAGCATTTGGCAAAATCTTAGAAAGGATACTACATGGCAGAATATCCCACCACCTCACAATTAACAAATATTGGAGTGGTAAACAATATGGTTTTAAAAAGGGGGTCTTAACAGAACATGCACTAAACAATTTAATCAAAACAATAAAGCAAGACAAACTAGATAAAAATGAAACATTACAAATCGCAATGGACATCAAAGGCGCGTTCGATAACATCAGATGGCCCATTATAAAAAAAAATCTAAAACAATCCCCTTGCCTAACCTATTTAATCAACTGGATAATTAGCTTCCTTGAAGACAGATACGTATCACTAGAGGAAAATGGAATCAAGCAGACTAAACAAACTTTCGGCGGTTGGCCGCAAGGAAGCTGCCTCGGCCCATTGCTTTGGTTGCTAATAGCAGACACGGCAGTAAAGAAAAAATAGGGTAAAAGGGTGCGAATACAAGCATTTGCAGATGATTTCATACTTACACTAAAAGCTAAAACGAAAGAAAAATTAATTAATTTAGCTAACAAAATTATAAAAGAATTTCATGAATGGATAGAAAACAACAGCTTAAATCTTAATTGGGACAAAATGGAACTGGTGTACCTTAATCGACCACATACAAGGAATTTACCAACTGCAGACGGTTACAAAATAGAAGGAATAAAATTCAACGATAGGGAATTAGAAGGGAAAGAGCAAATAAAATACTTAGGTGTAATCCTCCACAAAAATCTAAACTGGCTACCACACTGTCAAAACCAAACAGCAAAAGTCAGGAAAACATTTTGGATGATGGGCCAAATGGCCAAAAGTGGCTGGGGAGTCAAAGCAAACATATTAAAAACATGGTATAAGACAGTAGTTGAGAAAACACTGACCTACGCAGGCCCAATCTAGGGACACAAGCTAAATCAAAGGAGTAAAGAGGTGTTAACAACTTGCCAAAGGCACTTCCTGCTGGCCATAGTCAAGGAGTATAAAACAGCCCCCACTGCGGCCCTTCAGGTACTAGCTGGCCTGATTCCAATTCACCTCCAGGTCAAATATGAGGCAGTATACGGCTCAGTATCACGATTAAGAGAAACAGCAGAAATACATGGAAAAACAGTTCACCACACAGACTACATCAAAAAGTCTGGGAGACACACCCAGCAGCTGCAATAGAACCCGGGATAGGTCACAACTTTACCCGTAAGGCATGGTGACGTCACGGCGACGTCACTGTGAAGTCACACTGTGACTTTGTGACCGTCGTCGTGAAGTCAAGCGACGTCGATGTGAAGTCATTGTGACGTAAATGCGAGGTCGTTATGGCCGTTTTCAAGGCTTTCTGTGACCTCACAATGTGACTACTTTGTGAAGTCACCGTGCCACTTAAATGTGAAAAATGTGACGAATCTGCATCGGATAGGGTGACCAGATTTTACCCGAAACCTATACGGATTGGTCGGATCAAAATTTTTTTATGGTTCAAGTTTGTGACGTTTGTGACGACACTGCACCGGGTCGGGTGACCAGATTTTACCCGAATCCAATCCAGAAACTTCGGATCGATCTTTTTGGATTGTTTGGCTACAGAATAGATTTGGATTAGTTGTCGTGTGACCTGATTTTCGTGAACCCGATCTGACCCGAGTCGGGTATAATGTTTTTACTGTAAGTCTTGTTTGGAATATAATCTTGCATACGACCGAGTAACCAGATTTTATCAGAAATTGTGTTACGATACAATTTCTGATGTCGGCTCGGATCTAGAGTCATACACGAATCCGGTTATATACTTCTTGAACATGATTGAATGTCAACTTGAACATGAATGATGGTTGACTGAAACTATATTTTGATTCAACCCGTATTCTTACCCTAACCCAACAACAACAACAACAACAAATCTGTAAGCCCACAACCCGACCGAACCTGATAAATGATTTCGCATAGATTCGGATAACAAAATTTCACCAAATACGGATCAGATCGACGATAAGGATTGGATCGGCACTCATTTTTATTGATGCAACTCGTATTCAAATTAAAACTTTGCATCTGATTGAGAAACCGGTTAACACGAAACTTTCTGACACACTTATGAACAAACTTTTAAACGCATGGCACTTGCATGCCTGATTATTAAAGCTATTTGGAATGAATGGCGTTTTCCATTTTTAGATAAATGTAATACTTAAGATCAATGTCGGTCACGTTTTACCCGTTTCTGACGTTGCGCGTCGGAAATTTGGTTCAAAACACCGACTTTGATAGTGTTTTCTGAAACATCATCTGCCGTTACGAAAAAATGGATAACGTCATTCGATTATATATAGGGTAGATGTGCCAGTAAAGGACACCCTTAAGGGATTTCTTTAACAATTATTTTTTAATTAATAGTTATAATTGTTATATTCAACATTTTTTAATATTATATTACTCTACCAACAATATTTAACCACGCTCATAGTCACATTTCCCAATGTGAATCTAAATTTAATTGTAAATAACAGAAATAAATCAAAACACCCTAAATTCCAGTAATGGACACCTCACAGAAAGTAATAGATAATTGATATTATGATTGCATTTAAAACTAGAATTTAAAGATAGCATATTAATGAAATAAAAAAAGCTGAATTTTTATTGGTTATTTTTTTATAAACCAAAAACATTGGAGGTGTCCCATTACTGGAAGGCGGTCCATTACTGGCACATCTACCCTTTTCTGAATAAGAACACCTGCCAATTTCATGTATTTCCGAATAAAAATGAATTCAGAAATATGCCAGAAATTAGCTATTTTGGATTTGAGAACAACTTTAAAGAAAACTAGATGGAACCCGTCAAAATTTGACGGCAAAAAACTTGATAGTACCATAAAAATAAAATTCATAGCTGCTTTAAAATGTTTGAAACTTTTGCAGAATAATTCAAATAAATAAAAAACCCACTTTGAATTAAAGCTAGGTTGAAGAACAGCAATTGGCTAAGTTTCACTGGCACATGTACTCTCGGAATTTCTTTCATCTGACACATTTAGCGCTGTTGTGCAAGTAAATGGTAAGGGCCCCCTTGGGGAGGGGGAAATGGCGGGATGGACCAAGGAGATGCATAACATGAATAAGCAGTCAAAGACCTTTCAAACGATATGTAACATGAGGGGTGTGTGCAAAATTTTAAAAAGTACCCCTTGGGGGGGGAGGGTAAAGTAGGGGATGGACACGGAACATGCATAATATGATTAAGTGGTCACAGACCTTTCCAACGATATATAACATGAGGGTTGTGTGCAAAATTTAGAAAAGTACCTCTTTTGGGGGGGGGGCAAAGCGGGGAGATGGACATCAGAGATATGCATATGATTAAGCAGTCACAGACCTTTCCAACGATATATGACATGAGGGTTGTCTGCAAAATTTAGAAAAGTACCCCCTTGGGGGAGGGGGGGCAAAGTGGGGAAATGGACATTGGAGATATGCATATGATTAAGCAGTCACAGACCTTTCCAACGATATATGACATGAGGGTTGCCTGCAAAATTTAGATAAGTACCCCCTTGGGGGAGGGGGGTGGGCAAAGTGGGGAGATGGACTTTGGAGATGCATAATATCATTAAGCGGTCACAGACCTTTCCAACAATATATGACATGAGGGGTGTCAACAAAATTTAGAAAATTGCCCCCCTTAAGGAGGGGGGGAAGTGGCGGGATGGACCCCGGAGATGCATAACATGAATAAGCAGTCAAAGACCTTTCCAACAATACGTAACATGAAGGGATTGTGCAAAATTTACAAAAGTACCCCCTTGGGGGGGGGGGAAAGTGGGGGGATGGACACCGGAGATGCATAATATGATTAAGCGGTCACAGACCTTTTTAACGATATATAACATGAGTGGTATGTGCAAAATTTAGAAAAGTGCCCCAATTGGCGGGGGGGGGGGGATGGACCACACAGATGCATAACATGAAAAGGCAGTCACAGGCCTTTCGAACGATATATCATATGAGTGGTGTCAACAAAGAAAAGTCTCCGCCCCGTGTAGGCAAAACATACTACCCCCCCGCCGCCATAATTATTGATGCGGACTCATTTTTTAAATTCGTTCGCACCCCTCTTCTCCCGCAAAATGTTGTGAATTTTAAAAACTCCACTTACGAATTTTTTTATACCAAAAGCACTTATGTCCGTCGTCTGCATGCAGAGTTTTGTGCTTACAGACGCCAGACACAACAACACACACACAGACAGACGTTTACCGACATTAATAGTATAGATGATACTCAGTGCCTACACATTTCACCCTTTATAATTCAGCCAATGAGTTGACGGTTGTTCATTTCCAGAAACGAAACAATAATTCTTTACGATGAATTTTGTTTGTTTGATACACCGTGGCAGAATGCGTGCAATGCAGCGACAGGCGTCACAAACTTTTTAGGGCACCTGCAGACTAAAAATATATAATCAATCTTCGCGGGAAAAAAATCCTAGATTTTGTCAAATGATCACGGGAAAAACACTAATTTCATCAAAGGATCATGTAAAACGTGAATTTTGTTAAAAGGCCACAGAAAAACGCGATTTACACAAAAGATGAGCAAATTTTGTCAAAGAATCGCAAAACAGGAAATTTCACCCAAAGATAGCGCTTTCTTGCCAAACTTCGTCTAAAAATTGCGGAATAAAATGTATTTTATCAAAAAAAACGCTGGAAAACGCACATTTCGTTAAAGTATCGCGAGAAAAATGCGAATTTCTTCAAAGATTGCTGAAAAAACGCGAATTTCATCGAAGGATTGCTGAAAATTCATGAATCTTGTCAAAAGGCAGCAGAGAAAATGTGATTATTATCAAAGCATTGCGGAAAAAGAAAATTTCGTCTAAGGATCACAGAAAAACACAAATTTCATAAAAGAATCGTGGAAAATAACGCAAATTTCGTGAAAAAAAAAATCGCAGAAAAAACACAAATTTCGTCAAATTATCGCTGAAAAAAAAACACGAATTACGTCATAGGATAGCTGAAAAAATTATGAATCTCGACAAAAAAAAGATACAGAAAAAAATGCGAATTTCATTAAAGAATCACGAAAAAAAATGCGAATTTTGTTAAAGGATTGCACAAAGAATGTGAATTTTTTGAAAGGTTCGTGTGAAAAATGAAACTGTCTGTATTAAAAACAGCACACACACAAACATCTATACAAACCTCAATACACACAAACATATTATAGGCAGGGCTTGAAATTCAATTTTTCCAAAGACGGGAGTCTCCCTACCAACATTTTTAAATGGAGGGGAGTTGTAATGTTTGGGAGGGAGAAAAAAAATCTTTAAACCCCACTATTCTTTTACGTGCTATTTAAAGAATTACATTAATGCAGACATGACAAAATACCATTGAAAAAAATTAAGTCAACTGAGAATGATTATGTAAAATGTTTATTTTTATTATAAAAAAGGGAAGAAAGTTAAGTTTTATATATGCAGTGTATTTTTCAAGTTCCATTAAATGTGTTAGGGACCCTTAACAATTAGGTTGTTAAATAAATTTCTGACTTTAGATTTTACTTGATTGAGATTCACCGATCGATCGTGGAAAAGACGCAAAGTTCATCAATCTGTCGCGGAAAAAACGCTAAGTTCGTCGATCTGTCACCAAAAAAACGCAAAGTTCGTTGATCAGTCGTGGGAAAAAAGCAAATTTCGTCGATCGATTGCAGAATAAACACAAAGTTCGTCGATCTGTCCCCAAAAAACGCAAGGTTCGTCGATCAGTCGCTTAAAAAACGCAATGTTCGTCTATCTGTCGCAGAAAAAACGCAAAGTTCGTTGATCAGTCGCAGGAAAAAATGCAACGTTCGTTGATCTGTCGCGGAAAAAACGCAAAGTTCGTCGATCACTTGCGGAAAAAAGCAAATTTCGTCGATCGATTGCGGAATAAATGCAAAGTTCGTCGATCAGTCAGGGAAGAAAGAAAAATTCCGTCGATCGATTGCGGAATAAACGCAAAGTTCGTCGATATGTCCCCAAAAAACGCAAGGTTCGTCGATCAGTCACTTACAAAACGCAATGTTCGTCGATCTGTCGCAGAAAAAACTCAAAGTTCGTTGATCTGTCACGGAAAAAACCACAAAGTTCGTCGATCAGTCGCGGAAAAAACACAAAGTCCGTCAATCGGTTGCGGGGGAAAAAAATCACGAAATTTATCGTTCGGTTGCAGGTAAATTAAATAATGCAAATTTCTCCAAAAATGCTGAAATTGTTTGGGCGGGATTTCAAAACTTTCCGCGCGAATCCCGCCCTGAAATTCAAGCCCTGATAGGTATAGTTTTAATCTGAAATAATATACTGAACTTGAACTAACTTTTGAAAAATCGGGTTAACCCAAATCCAACTTGCAGAAATCTACACTCAGTCTGAAATCGACTCGAACCATAAAGACAGTTAACCCAACTTACAACAAAAATAATTATTTTCTGCGAATTTTCTGATTTTTTTCTTTTCTCAGAAATGCTGTAGTCATTTTGTCCCCCAATTTTGCCCTTTACAATTCAGCCAATGAGTGGAGGGGGCCAAAGGAGCGTTCCTTATCACAAACGAAAGATGAGATACATTCGTTTGATGTCGTTGTTGAAAATTTATGGATTTCTATTATTAAAGTAATTTTTTCATTTTACCGTATTTATTTTCTTTTTGTGTTGTATGTATTTTGCTACTTTGAATTTTTTTAAACTAACCCCTTTTTTTTTTGGAAAGTGAGAGAGAGAGATTTAGTAATTTGGTGACACGAAGTTCAGCAAATTCTTAAAATCCACAAATCGTTTCCAATGTAAACAATGAAATTTACAATTAAGTTGCAAGTGCAAAATTTCAGTTTTTTAAAATTTTCATGACATTCTGTACACATTTTAATATGTCATTCTGATCATTATACATATTTAGTTATGCATTATTAATTATTTACTTGACCTTTACTTTTAATATTTTAAATATTTCAAACTTACAGCTGAATGTAATTATTAAAACATTTGAAATACTGCATTCGAAAAATGAAATTTCATATTAGAAACTCGACAGTTAAAAAATTTAAAGTAGAAAAGTACTTATGATATAAAAAGAAGAAAAAAAATACACCAGAATTTATCTGTATTACGAAAGCGGGAGAAATGATTTTCTGTGCTATACGAAAAGATATCCAAATAACTCAATCATGAACATAGAAATAGGTATCGGTTTTTATGTTCAGGTGCACTCAATCCAAACTTGAAACTTTTAAAGCGGTCATTGAATGAATGAAATTCATCTCCGCCTTTCACATCCAGAAAACTTGCTGTGTCGCCAATTATGTTTATATTATATATATATATATATATATATATATATATATATAATAATTCAGGCACTTTTCCGTTATACGGACACCATTGTCGCCAAACATACATACATACATACATTTTGGCATAGTATCCGTATAACAGAAAAGTACTAAAGTTCATGGTTTAAAATCACAATAAAATATCATGAAATTTATTGATTAGTTGTGGGAAAATATCGGGGAAATAATGTGTTTTTCGTGAATTTTTTGTTTTGTTAACAATGTGGTTAGAGAGACAGGGAGAAATCCAGAAAACTTGCTGTGTCGCCAATTATGTTTATATTATATATATATATATATATAAATAATAATTCAGGCACTTTTCCGTTATACGTACACCATTGTCGCCAAACATACATACATACATTTACATACATACATACATTTTGGCATAGTGTCCTTATAACAGAAAAGTACTAAAGTTCATGGTTTAAAATCGCAATAAAATATCATGAAATTTATTGATTAGTTGTGGGAAAATATCGGGGAAATAATGTGTTTTTGTGAAATTTTTTGTTTTGTGTTGTTGTGTTTAATTGTAAGCATTCATTATAATTTTCAGTGCATTATTAAATTGAAATTTTTGTTTAAAATATGTAAACAAAACAGTGACCAGAAACCTGCACAATTTCTAATATAGATAGATAGATGCATGCATGTAGTACTTTTAATTATTTGGTAAAAATACTGTGATCGTCACTGAGAAAACCTGAATTTAACCTAAAAGTAATTGTCGAGTGTTTAAGCTGAAATTTCATTTTACGAATACAGTATTTCAAATGTTTTAATAATTACATTTAGCTGTAAGTTTGAAATATTAAAAGTAAAGGCCAAGTAAATAATTAATAATGCATAACTAAAAGTAATTTTCGAGTGTTTAAGCTGAAATTTCATTTTACGAATAAAGTATTTCAAATGTTTTAATAGTTACATTCAACTGTAAGTTTGAAATATTAAAAGTAAAGGCCAAGTAAATAATTAATAATGCATAACTAAAAGTAATTGTCGAGTGTTTAAACTAATTTCATTTTACGAATACAGTATTTCAAATGTTTTAATAGTTACATTCAGCTGTAAGTTTGAAATATTAAAAGTAAAGGCCAAGTAAATAATTAATAATGCAGAACTAAAAGTAATTGTCGAGTGTTTAAGCTGAAATTTCATTTTACTAATACAGTATTTCAAATGTTTTAATAGTTACATTCAGCTGTAAGTTTGAAATATTAAAAGTAAAGGCCAAGTAAATAATTAATAATGCATAACTAAATATGTATAATGATGAGATTTTTTTTTCTTGAATTATTCAGTGAAACTCGTCTTATAAATGTACGCAAATAATTCACATCAAAATCTTAAAATAACAAAGTTTTCTTTCGTGTTTAGCTATGCTTAATAACCAAAAAAGCTTGATTAATACAAAAATTATTTGGTAAAAATACTGTGATCGTCGCTGAGAAAACCTGAATTTAATCATATCACACAGAATTACATAGTAAAAGTTTAAAATTAGTTTGTTTACATCGGAAACGATTCGCAGAAATTTCGTGTCACGAAATCTCTCTCTCTCTCAAAAAAAGGGTTAGTTATAAAAAATTCAAAGTAGTAAAATACATACGACTTAAAAAGAAAATAAATACGGTAAAATGAAAAAATACCTTAATAAAAGAAATCTATAAAGTTTCAACAACCGAGCAACCAAATGGAACACATACACTTCTAGAGAGAGGAAAAAGCCTTCACCTCATTGGCTGGAACATCGCGTCTGAAGATAGTAAAAGCCTCTAGCTGATTAGCTGAATGCTCGCGCATGCGTATAAATAGCATTTTTGCACGAAAAACTAAAAAGCAGGTTAGCTTTAAGTATATGGATATAAGTATACATTTTCAAATAAGCATTCTGAAAAATTTATATTAGGAATCAATTTAAATAATAGATATACCTATTGTGCGATATTATTAAATAATAAACATTGTATCAAGCAGTAAAACAGTTTTCGTTGTAAATGAAATATAGAACTTAAGATCATAAATGCCAAAAAAAAATTATATATTTTGTTTCTTTACAAATTATTTTATTTATATTTTTTGATAGAATACTAAATGCAGAACTTAAATATCAATTTTTACAGTAAAAACATTCGATAACACAGCTGGAAAAATTACCTTAACTAAACAGTTATTTTATTGTTTCATCAATATTTATTATTTTTGTGCATCTAACATTGACATATCTCGACAAATAAATTATTCAATGCATTAAAATGTCACATTTTTTTTCAAATATACCGGAAAATTATTTCTGGAAACCTACACTAGCAACGAAATTATTAAATTGCAAATCAAATATTAATAGTTTTAAAAATTGCAATGTTTTTAATTATAATGAATAACTATGAAAATTGAACTAAGAAACGCAAAACATTAAATAAATTCCTCCTTTTACATAACACTTTACATTTAGAATACATATTGTTAGTAAATACTTTAAGCTTTTTTCCAAATAGTCAATATAAAAAAAATTAAAACATTAAAGATAAAATTTAATACAAGTGTTTTTTTAAAAGAAAATTTAAACATCTTAACTTTTAAATAATGCAATATTAAATGTACTAGTACTAAACATGCACTATTGACAAAACTGCGAAGACATTAAAAGTTACCTTCTGATCTATAGGTAAAGGTGTTACTATTAATGCTCCTTATCTGCTTCACTTTCATTGAAAAATTAGACTGTTCATCCACTACAATAATTTTCAAATTATTCCAGCAGAAGAGGTGTGTTCATAGATCTGAGAAATCAAATATCACCCAGGCCTTATGAACGCACCCGGCTAGACACAGGGAGATGTTAAAATGGATGGTTTACTTTAAAATGGAGATTGTTCACTTTAAAACGTTAATTTACTTACACAGTATAAATCTACAAACTGAAAAGAACGCAACACACGCTAATCCTATCCTAACTTCGAATGAGAAAAAATCGTCTGCCTTCAATATGCGCGCGCAGTATTGTTTAAACACAACAAAATAACAGCTAGCAGATGTTTCCAACTTTACCGCAAATGATATAGGAAGAAAATAATTTAAATAAAGACATTTCAAAACCTTTACAATTTATATGGCTGAAAAATGAACTTCTAATGATGCTATAATATTCTTTTTTTATATGAGAGAGTTTTGTATTCTTAGAAATAAGCTGTGAAAATTTACATTTTTATATATTTTTTAATCCATTGCATTTGCTTTAGACGTCAAAAGTAAAGATAAATTTTAAATAATAATTGATTTAATAGACTTTATAAAGTAATTTCGATATAAATTTAAATTGCAATCAAATTTCCTAAGTACAAATTTTTCATTTTTTACACTCTATCGAAAAGAGCAATATATTTAATAGAGGTGACATCTTACTAAGCACTGGCCAGTTTTGGATAAATTGCTATAGGAATGACATATACTTTATAACATGTTTTTCATTCATTTTTGCTCGGAAATACACGAAATTGGCTCGTGTTTTGTTCAGAAACTATGTTATTGAAAAACCTTTTCCATTTTTTGTTAAAAGCAGAAGATCTTTCAGAAAAGAATGTAAAAGTCGGCGTTTTGATTTGAATATCCGACGTGACAGTGAAAGACAGGAGAAAAACTGGTCGGCACGCGACACGAATTGCTTATAACTCGATAAATAACTAAATTTCTATTTAAGGATTTTTACCTGTGTATTATATAGTATATTTTGTTAAATTTCATGATAATGGTAATGAAAATTGTAAAAAATTATCTGCCTCATATATGTAGACAGATATTTATTTATTATTTTATTTTGGAAATACTCAATATATTTAAATAGTGTGTGACAATGTTTTTATTAATGATTTAGGTACATGACATAATTCAAATCTATATTTTATGAGTTTTTTTTTTCCAAATTCACTCTCCGATCACACCGTGAAGTCACAGAGTGTTGGCATTTTGGTCATAGGTTTTACGTGACTTATGTGACTTGCAGTGACGTCATTGCAACGTCACAAAAATTTTTAAAGCTGTCAAAAAGTAATTTTCTTTATGTTATAAGATGTTCTAAAGTTTATTTTAAGTTTTCTTTAGATCTCCAAGACGTTCACATTTTGGTCACAGTGTGACGTTACAAAGTGGTAGCATTTTGGTCACAGATGTGACGTGACGTACGTGACTCACATTGACGTCACAATGACGTCACTGTGACTGTGCATGCTATGCGGGTAAGGACACAGTAATATATACAGACGGATCTAAATTGGAATCAGGCGCTACGGGTTCGGCATTCGTAGCATTAAAAAATGAACAAAAAATAAAAACATGGTCAGTACCCCTAAGGAAGTACAACAGTGTTTTCCAAGCCGAACTACTGGCTATACTCAAAACAGCAGAATGGGGAAACAGCAGGAATACAGCATCCGCTCGGACTGCATGTCAGCCATTCAATCACTCAGTAAACCTTTCAATGTAACAAAATTAATTGATAGTATACAAAAAACAGCAACAGACTCAGAACAAAAATTTAAAGTTAGCTGGGTAAAAGCACACGTGGGCATCCAAGGAAACGAGGATGCCGACGAATTAGCAAAAAAGGCTGCAGAAAATCAAACAAAAGAAATTCCATGCCACCTAGAAAGACCGACATCAAACTTAAAAAGAAAACTTAAAGAATTAACAATAAAACAATGGCAGTTCGAGTGGGATTACGGAGACACGGGCAGGACAACATATGAATACTTCCCAAAAGTAGAATGGCGCAGAATTATCAGCTGCTATCTACTAAGCCAAATATATACAGGACATGGAGCATTTCCTAACTACCTAAATAGGTTTAAATGCAAGGACGAACCATACTGTTCATGCGGGGACCTGCGAACCCCCAAACATTATTTAACATCCTGCCCACTAACCCAAACACACCATCTGATCCCCATAAAACTCAGCAATGAGAAACTATGGCACAAACAGTTAGCGAACAACAAACATGTACAAACAAAAGGAAAAACAGTGATCAGATGGTTAACAGAAAACATCGACCTAATATCACAGTAAATATACCTTCCCAGCAGAGAGATCCTTGATGAATAACCCTCGTTCCCATTAGTCCCCCCCCCCTTGGTAAGTATAATTTAATATTATAAAAAAAAAGTAGCAAGGAAATTTTCTTGCTACGCAAAAAAAAGAAGTAGCAAGGGAACCTCTTTGCTACGCCAAAAAAATCGTTCTTTTCAGTGCTAGTGAGGAGTGGAAGTCGCCTATGAAGGACTGTAAAACCACCAAAAGATGAAGTGTAATCAAACAAAATGTGTCACAAGTGTCAACAAACCAACGGGGTGAAACATAAAACGTACACCCGCAACTACAAAGCAATCATAGAAAAGACATGTTTCATCTAGTGAAACAGCCTCATAGGCAAAAGACGGACTAACGGCCATGGAATAAGCCCCACCCCATTAGTGCCCCAAGTTCTTCAAATAACCAACCAACAAAGTTGCACACAAAACCAAATAGTGATAACAGCCATTAGGATTCAATGGACTGATCGCAAAAAGCGCATTCACGTAGCAATCAATAGGATAAAAACCCCAATGCAAGAAAGGGAAGAAAAATTGCAAAATACAACAGTGTGCAACTACAAAGATAGTGACAACTACCAGCGACAAAAGTCGCAATGTGACAAATTACCGAAAGTGACAAAAAAAAAAGAACCAGCGAAAAATTCGCAATATGACCAATTTCAAGAAAGTGACAAACAATACCAGTACAAGATTGTGACTATGACAAAAATAGCCCAACAGGGTCGAGCCAATAAAAGTGGCAAAAACCCTAACATAAAGTAAATATATGCAAAAAAGAGACTAGCCCACAAAAGTGGCGACAACCAAGACAACGACAAACCACCATGATAGAGACAAGCCAATATAAACGGCAAAATCAAACATTGCAAACAAGATACAGGCAATGTCGCACGAAAGGAGATGAAAACATCAGCGATATCCTAGGTATGGTATAAAATAACTCAAGGTATAAATAAATATTAAGGTACTTAATAGTAATTTTTTAGAATTAGAAATAAATTAAAGTTTGTAGTTAAGGAATAAAATCCAAGTTCATCCCCTTTGTAAACTGTTAGGTAACTTTAGTATCCCATCTAATTTTAGTACATATTAGTTAAGCAGTTTTTAGTAGCAATTTTTAACTTAAATTAAACTTCTCAGCACCTCCAAAGCTAAGTTAGTGCTAGTTATAAACATTATACCATTAATTATATTTAGTTATCATTTAACCATTTATCCGTACCCTCCCATATTTATATAAGTTATATAAATTATAAATATTAAATTATATATTGATAATATATAGCCGATGGTCCAAACCCTCTCTTAATTTAGTAAATTATGCATATAATGTCCCCCCTGTAGGAATAAGCAACTCTAGAATATTTAGTTTCAGTTAAAATTATCGTAGGGTAGAACTACATGTAAATTAATACAAACAACCAAGCAAGTAATAGTACTTAAAGTCTAAAAGTAGCACTTAGTTTGTAGTATTAAAAGTGTTATAAAATGTCTAACCCTATTCCTTTTCAGATGCGGCGATCATGTACGCTAATGGCCCCGGTGCATGTAAAATCCGTCGTGGGTGTAAAGTCCTCCAAGTTACCTGTGAATTATACCTCTGGGGGTGCCTAGTCTGGTGAAGGTCTCGTCACCAGATCAAGGTTCTAAATTACGAGACCAACTCGAGTAGCGATGGCATAACGTATGGATGACAAATGCAGCGAGGAAATAGTAAATATCCCAGCATCTCACATCCGTCCGGCATGACTTAGCTACACTGCGCAGTGCTGTACCGCCTAATCAAAAATTAATTAGCAACCGGCCAACTAAGAAAAAGCAATTAAAGCAACAAGACGCACTGAAGCCACGTCGGCCTATAGATTTAACAAACACATCTTCAACAAGCGGAGAGCAGGCGAATCTTCGCCCCGTTGCCAGGTATCAACTCGTTAAGCCAGGCAAAAGCCTGGCAAGTAGGGGCCTGGTCAGCGGTATAAAAAATAGTACTTACATGCCTCCAAAAAATTGTGAAAGGAAATAATTAAAAAGATAAGCTTTTCTATGTTTAAAATTTATTTGTTAATAGTATTTTTTTCTTTAAATTTAAAAATTCAAATCAATTTAAAGATTTTTAATTCAGAATTAAATTCTTTATACCTGCATTAGGGTGGAGCGAAAAAAATTATTTTTTTTTTTACAAAACACGAGTAGGTGCCAAAAGTTGCCTTTATACTAGTACATCAAATATTTGAAATTTTACCGCTGAAAAAAAATGCCTTGAGTCTGCGCTTTTGGTCCAAATGTCGAAATTTTGGGTAAAATTTGAAAATTTTTCAAAAATAAAATAAAATTTTTCTGTAGAACTGATTATAATTTAATAGTGTCATTTGAACATTTATTAATAAAGATTTAAAATATTTAAACGATAAAATGATATCGTTATTATTTTTAACTGGAGCAAAACTGACAAATTTCTGTAAAAAAGGGGCGTTGCCATTCTGATACAGCATACAACGACACGTTGAAAACAAATAATAGAAAGAAGATTAAATAAAGAGAGGCACCGCAATTAGAAGATGCTGCATGTGAAATTGAGATAAGCGAATCAGCATGAATGAGTCAATCATAGATACAATTGAATTCCCATCTTCATCCTCCTATACCGAAACTCGAATGAAGTTTGAAACTTTTTCTAGAGCATGCGATAGCTATAGAATTTCTGATCGGTCTGCTGCAGTTCTTGCTTCAGCGGTTCTTCAGGATTGTGTATGTACAGCAAATGACACTGGAAAACATAATGTACCCGTACCCGTTACAGAGGTTTTACAGAGACCCGTTTGCAAGGTAAGACGTGAAAGCCAATCGGCTTGTTCATCTCAACGTAAAGAACAGAACCCTAAAACAGAAATAAGAGCCTTATATTTCGACTCCTGAAAAGATGACACAATGTTTATAGAAAAGAGAAGTGATAAACATGCGTATCGTAGAATTATGAAAGAAGAACGTGTTACTATCTTCGAAGAGCCTGGCTCCAAATATTTGGGGACTAGATTCGCCTAACATTTCCTCATCTGGAGCATCAAAAGATATATTTAAATGCATATCAAAGTTTTTAAAAGATGAAAATACTGATTTGTCCAGCCTCTCATGCTTGAGTTGTGATGGGTGTCCGGTGTCCTGTGAATACGGTGAAGCATACTGAAGTAATCCGTCGAATGGAAGAGAAGCTTGCAAGACATATGCAATGGATCATATGCCAGCTCCAGTTAAACGAATTGCCTCTGCATCATGTGTTAGGCATGATCGATAGGAAAACTTCTGGCCCAAATGTATTAGGGAAATCCTTGTCCACGTGCCATTCCCTCCCTATTGCAGTTTTTGAACCTCTAAAGAGTAATTTAGAAAACATATCTCCGAAATCGATGAAAAGGCACTCAGCACAGACCAGAGATACCTGCTGTACATTTGCAAAGCTATTTCATCAGGATATTTCTCTAAAGGACTAGCGAATAGGAGCCTAGGAAAATTTTTCCACGTAATATGGCTCACAACGGCGAATAGAATTCTCCACCTTAATTATTCGCATTGACTGCGCGTCAGAGTCTCTATTTTCACTCACAAAGTATGTGATCTAAGTTTATGCCCCAGGATGGTTTACAAATGTAATCCACAGCTAACGAATGTATCTAAAACCTTATGGGAAATTACTCGGCTACTAAACAACACAGTAAACGCCATAAAACGAATAGTTAAAAAAGTTATTCAGGACAATGGTTACTTTGCCCACTCAGAGCAAATTCTGATTGTAATCAGATTAAACAACTAGCTGCTCATCCCATAATAAATGAAAGAGGTAGAATAAATGATGACATACGGAAATTTGACAATCAAAATTGAAGCAGATGATTATATAAATCTAATTGATTGGAAAACTATTGTGGTAACAGGACCCCCAATCACTAAGCATTTATTGGATGAAAGTTTGTTGAAGATAATAGACGGCTGTATAGATTCCCGTACTAACATCCCCAATGAGTTACTTTGCATGCCTTCTCATACTCAAGCAGTAGAATAGAAAGATACGTGAAGGAAGTCACAGCCAGCATCATCCAAAGTCTGTGGATACTAATGAAGAGATGAATACACCAAGACTAGGTTGATATACAGAAAACTTGTGCCAGTCTGATAAAAAAATCACAATTCATTGTATAAATAAAACATTATGTTCAGATGATAGGGTGGTTGTGCTGGTTACAGGTGGGACATAATATGCACCCACCTCCACTCCTAGGTAGTTGTAAAAGCAACTAGCGAAGAGCTGCATTCAAAACAACGATTCGTTGTATGCTGTACCAGAATGGAAAAGCCCCTTTTTTACCGAAATTTGTCAGTTTTACTCCAGTTATACAGAATAAATATATCGTTTTATCGTTTCAATATTTTAAATCTTTATTAATAAAGGTTCAAATGACACTTTTAAATCATAAACAGTTCTACAGAATTTTTTTTTCTGAAAAATTTTCAAATTTTACCCAAAATTTCTACATTTGGACCAAAAGCGCAGACTCAAGGCATTTTTTTTCAGCGGTAAAATTTCAGATATTTGATGTACTAGTATAAAGGCAACTTTTGGCACCTACCCGTTTTTTGTAAAAAAAAAATCACTTTTTTCGCTCCACCCTAACCTGCATATATAATAAATTAACTGTTTTAAATATTTTTTGTATGGCATGAAAAAAAATATGATCACTTTTTTAAAAATAATTAAAAACATAACTTCTTCTAAGCAGCAGAAAAACAAACGCTACTTTCGTTCAATCAAGGGAACGTTTTCCCCCTATACAACGCCAAAGCTCCCGTTACGGGAACATGCCGGATTTTCTATACAGTTACACTTTTTGAAAAAAAATCAACTGTTCTATAATAGAGACATCAAATGTGTATTAAAAAATTTAAAATATATATATATTTATTTAACATGATTCATATAGCGGCGTTTAACATGAAGTTTAAACGTTAGTTTTACGTGAAGTTTAACGTGAAGATTAACGTTAAACATGAAGTGGTATCGTAGAGAAAATTTGAAAATAATGCTGTTTTCAATTTTACAATGACCTTTTGTATACACTTCACGTATCTGTCCCTGACGTCTCACTCATCAGATCTTGTACGAGTATCTTAATTCAGAAAACTCGTATCTAGATCATAAAATTAATTAAATGACTGTTCGTAGGTATCAGTCTAGGATCTACAAACATAAGTTAAGTTAGCGGTATAGCGTTGTTAAAAAGTATGTGCTTTTGTAATTCCACATTTCCGTGTGAAAAATTCATTTCTGCACACTGAAAACTCATAAGTTGTATTATCATGAAATGCTGTGTTATTTTATCTTATGACTTTTTAGAATACTTGATAACGGCGTACTAATCTCCACTCCCCGCCTCTCACTATATATATATATATATATGTATATATGGTATTTCATGATATCATCAGAGAACATATGAGGACAGGTGGAGATGGAAATCTCCTTCTCTAATAGAACAAACGAGTCTACTAACTAGTCATTTCCTTCTTATGGTCTTTAAGTAAATAATTATATCATGGAGAAGACAGATAAATTGCTGATATAATTGTAAAGAGAGAATTTGTTGAAACCTTATTGTAAAAGATTTATTTAGAGCATTAAAAAAAAGAAAACGAACGACCGCTGATGCCAAAGTCGGTGAATTTTTGTCCAGAAAGCCTTATCTAATAGGATACTTATTTTTAATAGATGAACTGGGACATCAGTTGAAAAATAAATTTTGAATGCAGGTATAATTCGTTAGTTGTATGGTTAGTATAAATAAATCTCGCTGTATTTCGTGCAAAAGTAAGTATAAAATCACTTCAAACGTACAAATATTCCCTGTACAGAATTATAAAATAACTATTCAGTTTGAAGTTTGCCATAAACTAACTCTTTTATGTTTTGCGTACAATATATCAGTATTTAAAATTCCTCAATATCGCCAATAAATTCGACAATTAGAAGTTTTACTTTTTTAGATATAAGGCAAAAAATACATTAGGAATAAACTTTTACAAAGCTTTCTAAAAAGAAATGTTCTTTATCAAAACTCCTTCAAAAATGAGATTTACCCTTTTCAAAAATGTTCATTCAAATGCAGTTCTTTTATACTGTATCTCAAATTACAGTTTGTGTGGTCAGCCCGATTACAAAAGATTAATTCATTTGTACTTAAAGAATATAAATATCTCATTGCTTGTCTCCTGCTTATATTCCATAACGAAATTGAAACTCCATCAATAAATAAATAAACAAATATAAATAAAACACAAATTTAACAAAACGAACAACGCCCTTAAACACCGAAAGAGTCAGAATATAACAGTCTGTTATAAGTAGCGAAATTTTTTGCGATTTCTGCGGTTCTTAACTCCTGGCATGCGGGTAATACGAAGGTATCGCTTTTAATAAATTTCAAAACTTTATTTGAACACTTAATTAATATTTTTATATAAACATGCTTTTCGGATTAGGTAGCCAATTAAAAAAATATATTCAATTCCAAATATCTTTTAGAGTTTTCAATTAAATGAAAAAGGTTTTCACCAATATTTTGCAACCAGGGAAGCGGGGATTTGAACCTACTAATCATATCATTGAAAATTCAAATTCTTAATTCATTTTAACACATGGGCTGATAAGTTCCCGGTCTAATAAAGAAAACACAACTTTTTAACAAAACTTTATAACTTTATGGCTTTAAAACTTTATAACTTTAATAAATAACATAACTTTAATAATAAATAATAATAATTTATTAATAATAATTTTATAATAATTATTTAATAAATAAATAATAATAATTTAATATTAAATAACATAATTTTATAACGAAAAAGCTCCAAACAGTGCTCAGAATCATCGACTCGTTGTTGTTTTTGGTCAAAAGTCAACACACGCGGCAGCCTCTTTGACAACAGCTTTTCCATAGACAAATGTTCATTCAAAATAAAATCTTCACGTTTCTTGGATATCTTCAGAGTCTGAGCTATCTCCTGCAAATTCACTTTACGGTTCTCCAAAAGGATTTTGTGGACTTTTTTTTTACGTTTTCCGGAGTAACCACCTCTTTTGCGTGGTGCATTACTGGTGTCCGTACGACCACGTTTAAATTTAGCAAACCAGTCAATAATGGTTGATTTACCTGGTGCAGTGTCCGGATAATGCTTATCAAGGCAGGCTTTTGTTTGAACGGTGTTTTTTCCCATCAAATAACAATTCTTGAAATTCTTGTTTATCCATTTTTTTGTTTATCAACAAAGTCGTTCAACTGAAACCACTCTAACGTTTTACCCACACGGCGAATCGTCATGACATTTTTTCTGCTACCTTTTAAAGGTTAGTATTTACTAAAAAAAACATCGGTTCGCCGATTGCAACGCCATCTGTGTGCTAGACCGGGAACTTATCAGCTCATTTGTTAACTGATTAAAAAAAAATAGTTTTATCTATGTTTTGTACACCGGACAGTATGTTCTGAAACCAGGGAAGCCCGGCGTGGATACAATGGTTAATGTAAAATAGCTAGCTAAAAAATTGCTATCTTACAAAATAGCTAGTTTATAAAATTATTCCTTTAATGCTTTGGTACTTTATGGAAAAATATGTAAACGTAGAATTTTCTGCAATAAAACACATTTATTTCTGCTTTTCCCTGTTCTTAAACGTTGAAGCATATTTTGAAATTTCTTATTTCTAACTAAAAGAAACACTTAAAAACACTTCCTAACACATTAAAAAAATCATTATAATCCTTATTGAAGATGGAAAACGTGTGTATTAAAAACACTTCAAAAATAGAAATTTTAAGTGATTTCTTACTGCTTTTTAAAACACATTGAATAACTAAAAGTTTTATTCTGTCTGTAAAACATTTAAGGGAACTAAAAAATGTAAATTACTTTTGAATATTTCAAGAAGCTTTATGTATAATCGATATCGGATTTATCTGAAATAAATATTAATAGCGAAAGTGGAGCATGCATTTATGTTTTTAAGTGCTTTCTCATCATTACTTAATCTTAATGTTATTAACAATTTCTAGTATATTTGAAAAGTGTTTATAACGTCGTCGGTTCGTCCAGCCTTCTGTCTGTCTGCGCAAATTTCGCAAACATACAAGTATTGCCTGGACATTGATGCATTATTGGGGTTTACAAAACGACGTTTCGTATTTAAAATGAAGTGTAGAGCATTTTTAATGATATTGTTTACTGGAACACACAATACATTTTGATGTTATGAGGAATAAATTTTTGTAATGCATTTTATTCAAGTTATACACTATATTGCCAAAGGTGACCTGTCACTTGCGATTTTAGACGTTTTGTTAACTATCTAGAAAAATACATGAGGAATTAACCTGAAACTGCAGGTTTGTAAACAGTATAGTATAGGTTATATATTTCCGTGAAGTTTTTTTCCCGAAACCCCATAGGGGACTGTCAACAAGTTGAAAAAGAACGAATATCTTTTGGATTACCCTGTAAAAACTAATGTAGCAAAAGCGTTCAAACTCGAGATTATTAATAAGTGGCTTATTGTAATATACTGTGTTCATTTTTATGAGTGTTGCATGTATACTCAAAGAGAAATTAAGGTTTTTATAAAAACAGTCCCAAATTTCACCAAGTTTTTTGCATATAATTTGCAGAGTCTTTAATATAAAAAAAAAGTTATTTTGAGAAAATATGTCAAACAACATTGTACATAATACTCTGCAATCAGAATTTAAAAAAAATGGATGAAACATGAGCAGGTTTACTAAAAAATGTTTCACTGTGCATGCGAGAATGCAATCAAAATGTAATATGCATAATGTATTAGCTAAGTATATAGAGCAACTTTTGTGAAAGTCTCAAAATCGTAGCTTGAAAATTCTGAAAATTATCGTCGATGAAATAAGCTCGAAATCCGTTGTTCCCAAAAATAAGCAAAAAGATGAGGGGTTGTATCAAATATCTGTTGATTAGTGCCAAGATAGCGTACACAATATTGCACGTACTACTATATTTGGATACAACCCCTCATTGGTTTGCTTCCTTTTGAGAACAACGGATTTCGAGCTTATTCTATCGACGATAATTTTCAGAAGTTTCAAGCTATGATTTTGAGACTTTCACAAAAGTTGCTCTATATACTTAGCTAATAAATTATGCACATTATATTTTGATCGCCATCGCGCATGCGCAGTGAAACATGTTTTAGTAAACCTGCTCATTTTTCATCCAATTTTTATTATTTTTTAATTCCAATTGCAGAGTATTATGTACAATGTTGTTTGACATATTTTATCAAAATAACTTTTTTTATATTAAGAACTCTGCAAATTATAAGCAAAAAACTTGGCGAAATTTGGGACTGTTTTTATAAAAACCTTAATTTCTCTTCGACTATACATGCTATCCTCATATAAATGAACACAGTATATTACAACAAGCCACTTATTAATAATCTTGAGTTTGAATGCCTTTGCTACATTAGTTTTTACAGGGTTATCCAAAAGTTATTCTTTTTTTTCAATTTGTTGACAGTCCCCTATATGGTTTCGGGAAAAATCTTCGCGGAAATGCATAACCTATACTATACTGTTTAGACACCTGCAGTTTCAGGTTAATTCCTCATGTATTTTTCTAGATAATTAACAAAACGTCTAAAATCGTAAGTGACCGGTCACCTTTGGCAATATTGTGTACTTCTTCAAAAATAAAAATGAAAATGATATTCATTACTGAGGTGTTCAACAAAATGACTTTTATAGAATATTCAGTACATAGTACACATTTTTCATTTACAAATGATACTAAATCAATTAATTTATTCTACTGGCTATAAGCGATGGTTTTTGAAAGTGAGCTCTCAGTTGGTATACGTTTTGCACTTAAGAATCCAAAATTTTGTTCTTGTTTTCTTAAAAAAATGTTCTACAATTGATTTAAGTCTTGAAGTACATTTAAAATTCATTTTCTTATTTTAGTTTTATATGCGTTTTTTAATCTATGTAAAATATAAACATATGTTCTCATACATCTAAGAAAACAACAGTTATATCATCAGTATAACTTTTATAACAGATTGTTTTTATACGCTTTAAAATCATATTGTTTAGTGCTATATTTGTATTTTGTTTTTTGTTCAGTATTTTATCTTCAAATAGAACTTGTCATTGTCTTTTTGTTGCGAAAATTACCAATAAAAAAGAAACTGCATATCAATGTTTAAATGAATAAATATTTATTTTTTTAAATCATATTATTACCATTAGTATAATATTAATTTTGACTACTGTGTAATTTCAGAAAAATAAATAATTTACTTTAGAACGATATGCAATGAAATGTCATTATTACAGAAAAACTTTACTTTGATATGAAAAGGCAATGGATTTTCAATGAAATGGCAAAATATTGTTTCGCAGTATTAGTACGAGATTGCCAAAATATAAACACACTGATTTTGGGAGCATTACTGCATGCCGATATCGTCAATATTTAAAAATATTGGGGAACTGCAGTTTGCTGCTGGAGTAAGTCTTTTCACTTTATGTCTTGCCCCCTATTTTTCTAGAAGTATCTGACAAAGCTTAATTAAAATGATTTGGACGATATTTTTCTAAATTCTTGTAAGCATTTAATATGTTGAACATTTTAAAAGAATTTGAATGTCAATATTATGGATTTGGAGATAAAATTGAAAAGAAAGTAAGTACAAATGTCAGAAGACGAATTTAATATCTAGTATTTAATGTATTTAATATCTAATATCCTATTTAATATCTTCTGTAGTCATGATCATGAAATTAGTAACGTTGTGACATCGATTATATCTTTATTTCTATTATGAATTGCAGATATTTCAAAGAAAATGTATTCTCCTTTTCATTTTAATGTTAACAAAAATGTCTTATTTACGCTCTTCCTAAAATTAGTATACACGTGCTGCTATTTCTTTACCTCTTCAAACAGAGTAAAAGAAAACTGAAATGTTTTATTTATTTTTTACTGATTCGTTCAGGCAGTTTTCTAGGAGAATTCTTAGAAATTATTAAGGGAAAGAAAACTACGCTTTTTCACAAATGGCCAGCAATGAAAAAGCAATTAGGTGCTTTTTAATCATACTCATAATTATGTTAGAAGCACGCATCAAGCATTAACTTTCATTTGCAAAGACAACAAAGATCATTGAAGTTTATTACTTTCAGTTACAGACACGTGAAGATTGTTTTTATATTAAAATATTTTCTCTTTTATACAGATAAATAAATCTTTATGGTGGTCCATATAAAGTAGCTATAAGTATTATCGATTTTTAAAATAATTTATTTAAAAGAACTTTTTAAAGTTAGAATATGAATTTGTAGGATATAATACCTTTTATTACAAAATGAGTAATACCTATTACAAAAATATAATAATTATGGTATTTAAAGTGCAATAAAATTTAATACTTATATAGGGAAAAATTTAATTCTAGTTCAGTGAAATATAAATAGAATTGTCTATGTTTAACATAATTTATCTTTAGTAAAAAAATATATTGATAACATCCTAAAACGTGAGCTTAAATATTAAAATTGATAGAGCATTATTTTAAAGTACTCATACCTAACAACAGTCAGTATGGAAGACTTAAAAAATTACCATTTTTATTCATTTCTCATTAATTTATTTAAAAAACTATTTTAAAGGCTAAACGTAGGTATCTTACACGTTTAATATATAATAAAACAAATTGAGCCGTCATCCATTGTTAAATTCAAAATGTAAAGTTTTATAATTATTAATTTTCAGTTTTTAATTTTTTTTTTTGAAAAACCACATAACAGTTAGTAGTTAGTTTACGTGCTAATCTCAAAATTTCATGTTTGATTAATTATCCTACACAGAAGTGTGCACATGCTTAAAGGTTTCTAAATAAAAATTTGCAAAAAAAAAAAAAAAGGTGTGATTTTATTTTTAGTAAAGTAAAAGTTAAAACCTAAATATATGAACGTCGATTGTGTGTGAAAATGAGCGATATTTGAAAAACAAGTGATGTGGAAAATGTGAAACTTTAGGAGAAATTATAACTATATATCTAATTAGATTTTTTGCAGATCTAAAATTACGCTAGAAATGAATAGAAAAGTTGTGATTTATCGCAGCTTACAAACATCAGAGTGAAAAATGTGCAGATGGAGGATTGAACCCGGCACACTTGGTATTACGCACGCTGCCATTTTGAGCCGTCCGGACTACATCCAGTATAGCATTCTCTCACTCTTATATGGCAAGGCTACAATTTTTGCACCACAAGATGGAACGTAAAACATAAACACACAAATTCAGTGAAATGCATGAGGCAAAATAAATCCAGTATTAGTTTATCACTTTACTCACAGCTTTAAGCTAACAAAGCGAAAAATTTATGACAGCCTGAGAGAATAAAACAACAGCAGAGTGAAAGAATGCTAGACTGGATACCGTCCGGATAGCTCTAATTGGTAGATCATCGGCGCGTAATACCAAGGTTTCCGGGTTCGATCCTCGATCTGAACATTTCCTCACTCTGTTGGTTGTACGCTGTGTAGTAAAGTGATAATTCACATCATTTGCATTCATTAATTTCATCATTTGCATTCATTAATTTCCAGCGTAATTTTAACTATACTGAAAATTTAATTATATATATAAATATTCACCGATACTGGGTTTAATTTGTCTCATGCATGCATGCTACTGAGGATGTGAGCTCATGATTGACATTCCATCTTGTCCTGCAAAAATTGCATCCTTGCCATATAAGAGTGAGAGAATGCTAGATGTTAGATGTCATCCGGACAGCTCAAAATGGTAGAGCATTGGTGCGTAATACCAAGGATTCCGGGTTTGATCCTCGGTCTGAACAATTTTTCACTCTGTTTGTTGTATGTTGTGCAGTAAAGTGATAATTCACATCCTTTGTATTCAGAAATTATAACATTTTAAGTAGACCTTATATGCCGAGTATATATTTTATAGCTAGTTTCAGTGTAGATATGTTTGTAGTAAATATATTAGTTAGTTTTTATGTAGATAAAATTGCATATATATTTTTATTCAATACGTACGAAATTTAATGCATTTGCATATTTTATACTAGTGGTTTGGAGTACATTTAAAATTCGTTTCCTAATTTTATTTTACAAACGTATCATAATCCATATAAAACATAAATTTATGTTCTCAAACGTCTGTGAAAACAACAGTACTATCATCAGTATAAATTTTAAAATGCCTTTTTTTAATTCGTGCAAGCTTTAGAATAATTACTGCCTAGTTCTACATTTGGATTCGGTAGGATTCGGTTTTCAATTTTTTTGTCTTTGAATAGAACGTGTCTTTGTCATAATTTTGTAAAACTTACCAAGAAATAAGAAACGGTATCTCAAGGTTCAAGTATGTATTTGAATTTTTTTAAATAGTATTTTTAATAACATTGGATGAGAAATACAGGTCTGGAGGATGAATGGACTCTTGACCGCAAGAAATGGAATAGTTTCTTGTAGATTTTTCGTTGACAGCACCTGAATCCATAAACTGAGTTGATATATATATATAATACCATAGGTATAATAATGATTTTAAGTACTGTATGAATTAGTAGAAATAATGAATTTCCATTAGAACGATTTGCAATGAAAGGTCATTATTGCAGAAAAGCTTTACATTTAAATGAAATGGCAAAATATTGCTTTCTAGTATTCGTAGAAGGTCGCCAAAATGAAAACAAAAAAAATGTTGGGAAATATATTGCTTGCCGATATCATTAATATTTTAAAAGAATGGACCACTGCAGTTTCGCTGCAGAAGCAAGTATGTTTCCTTTATCTCTTGTCCTCGATTTTTTAGACGTATCTAGGACATCAGAAGATTTTGCAGGTATGCCAGTAAAAGTCTGATAACCGTTTCCTGTTCCATTTTTTCCCAGGAAAATAAGAGTGGGTTATTATGTGTGGCTGTTTGCTTTATCTTAAAACAGTTGAACAGTTTGATTGCACTAAGGTCAAAGAGATAGTATTTCATGTTTGAAGATTGGGAGTAAAATATGCTTTTGATAGTATGGGGAGTTGAACTTAACATTTTTCTCCACTCTCTTTATTTTTAATTTGTCGTTATATGCAAAGCCAGCAAAAATCATAAATCCTTTGCATAAACATTCTTTAGATACAGTGAACTCTATTTTAAGATTTTTTTCTTCTCTTTTATGATAATAATTGATCTCTTTTTATTACAATAATGTAATTAGATATAAGCTTCATCTATTGTAACAACTGTTTTCCATTTTTCGTCGGATAATTGTTTTCCATAAAAAATTCCGCATCGTGCTCTATTTTCGAAAATATGTCGTGGAGAAAGACGATGAATATTGTGTTTTTTTTTTTTTTTCACTTTTTAAAATTAAAATCAGTGTGAATGATTTTGTTCACAGTTGACACTCAACATTTTAATGATTTAGGAGCAGACCTTTGACTTGGAGTATTTTCATTTACCGCAAAAGATCTTAACCTTTCCAATATTCAAAGAATTGCTTTTTATTCTTGGGTACATATTTCAAATAATTATTCCACTGGAAGAAAGAAGGATATTCCAATTTTTTTCTTTTTTATTGACAATATTACTCACTGAGGATTTATATATAGAAAAATCACGCTTTTCACAGCGTTGTTTAAAAACCGAATAGGAATAATTCTTTTCGGAAAGTGCAGAAATATAGCCTTCCACTCATCGATTCTTTAAAAGTGCCATTTTGCATGTAAACAAAAATTTCAGTTGCCAGATGAGAATTTAAACTTTTAAAAACATATTAACTATGAAATATAATTTCTCTGTTCAGAAGATTTTTTTAAAACCAAAACAAACTCGTCTAGCCCTCTAAGCGTGTGGAACGTAATATTCCTTTCACTAAGCTCCAGGTTTCACTGCAATATATGCAATGTTTAAGGTAATATAATTCTATAGATTTAATGAATTTTCAAAACATTGAAGAATGATTAATACTCTCCGGGGATACATTCATATTTGTAATTAAGTTTTATTTATAATGCTGAAAGAATCATATTTTTTTAGCATTTAAAAAAAAATACAGAGAAAACAACATTACAATTTTACCCTTTTTAAAAACGCTCAGAGAGCTAGAAATGTGCGAGCAGCCTCCGTAACATCTTCCGGTATTCAATATTTGTATTTAATATCTAATAATAATATTTAATATCTTCCATAGTCTCCATTAATAAAAATTGCTAACATTGTAATATCAATTACACCTTTATTTCTACGAATAATAACAGATATATGAAAGTAGATTTATTCTCCTTTTCACTTTAGTGTTCAACAAAAAATTTCGTGCTTAAAATTTATTTCGTATCTAAATTTAGTAAATATGAGTCGCAATTTCTTACCCCCTTCATACAGAGTAAAAGAAAGCTGACATGTTTTCCTTTTTTTACTGATTTGTTTAAGAATTCTTAGAAATTCTTTAGTGAACGAAAATTGCGCCGTTCCACAAATGGCCAGCAATGAAAAAGCAATTAGGTGATTTTTAATCATGCTCACAATTGTGTTAGAAACACGCGTCAAACTAATTTTAACTGCTGTGTATTTTTAGAAAAATACTGGATTTACATTAAAACGATTTGCAATAAAATTGCATTATTGAAGAAAATCTGTACTTTTATATGAAATGGCAATGGATTGGCAATGAAATGGCAAAATATTCTATCGCAGTATTAGTACGAGATTGACAAAATATAAACACACTGATGTTGGGAACATTACTGCATGCCAATATTCGTCAATATTTAAAAGTATTTGGGTACTGAAGTTTTGCTGCTGGAGTAAGTCTTTTATGTATTGTCTCCGATTTTTTTAGAAGTGACTGTCAAAGCTTAATTAAAATGATTTTGACAACATTTTTCTAAATTCTAGAAAGCATTTAATGTGTTGAACATTTTAAAAGAATTTGAATGTTAATATTTTGTATTCGGAAATAAAAGTGAAAAGAAAGTATGTACAAATGTCAGAAAAGGAATTTAATATCTTTCAGTATTTAATATTTGTATTTAATATCTAATAACCTATTTAATATTTTCCGTAGACACGATCATGAAATTAGTAACGTTATGACATTGGTTATATCTTTATTCCTATTATGATTTGCAGCTATCTCAAAGTAGATTTATTCCCCTTTTCATTTTAATGTTTAAACGAAAATGTCGTATTTACGCCCTTCCTAAAATTAGTAAATATGTGCTGCGGATACTTTGACTCTTCATTCAGAGTAAAAAAAAAAGCTGGCATATTTTATTTTTTTACTGATTTGTTCAGGCAGATTTCTCTGAGAATTCTAAGAAATAATGAAGGGAAAGAAAACTACGCTCTTCCACAAATGGCCAGCAATAAAAATGCAATTAGGTGCTTTTTAATCATGCTCATAATTGTGTTAGAAACACGCGTCAAGCATTAATTTTCATTTGCAAAGACAGAAAAGATCATTGCAGTTTCTTACTTTCAGTTACAGACACGTGAAGAATTTTTTATCTTGAAATATTTTCGCTTTTATACGGATATATAAATGTTTATGGAGTTCCACTTATAGTAGTTATAAGTACTACCTATTTCAAAGTGGATTTATAAAAAAAAGACTTCTTTAAGTTAGAATACGAATTTATATTAATTGATGCATTTTATTACAAACTAGCTAACCCGCCCGGCGTTGCCCGGGCCCGAGATAATTACAATCTCAGAGAAAGGCGTTAACCCCCTCCCTCCCCATACCCGTAAATATAATAAATAATTTGTTCAAGAGAACCACCGTCACCTACATTAACGCGATCATTGAAAAAAGAATTACATTTTTCTGATAATTAGAACATAACGAAGACGCTACGCTAAAATAGCCGCCAGATGACACGCCCTTCCCGACTTCAATTTCAAATCTATATCTTAATGAGTTACCTAAATTTTTGTTCATTAGTAAAATTTGGCCATTATTTCCTTTCATTTTCGCAAACTAAATGAGAGGGATCGGCCAGAGAAACAGATCTCTTTGTAGTTCAGTTTTTAATGAAAGCTGATCCCTGCCTGAAAGATTTCTCGGATCGTTTTCAATGGCGCCGGCAGATTTTTGGCAGTTTTTTGCATAAATTAAAAAAAATTACCGACCGAATTTTTCAAAAATCACACGGTCAGATGCAGAATATTTTTTTACATATGCTCAGACGTTTTCAAATTGATATCTCAATTATTTTTCTTAAAATTCGCTAATTAGTAAAATAATTTCGAATTTGTTCATTTCCGCTCGCAAATCCAACGCGTCAGTTCGTTTCTTTCGCCATTTTGTTTTAAAAGATGACATTTTAGAAGCGATGGTTAATGAGAATCTAATTAATATCTAGGCTATCAAAATATTAAAATTCTGAGACTCAGGTGCACATGGCCAGACCTTGGACTATCCACACCTAAATTTCCAGACTTCTAGGTGGGCTAGATTTTGCTAGCCATCACCAACAGACAGACACATAGAGCGAAACTTTCTTTTATTAGTACAGATTGAGTTATTTTTATTAGTAAAATGCGATTATAGCATTTTATAACACTGCCAAAGGATGTGAATTAATTTTCACTTTGCTAAACACCGCATAACCAACAGAGTGAAAAATGTGTCCAGACCAGGGATCGAGCGGAGATACCCTAGTACAACAGAGTGTTTTACCATTTTAGTCATCTGGACAACGTCGAGTTCGGCATTTTTTACTTGGCAAGGCTGCAACTTCGCAGCGCAAGATGGAATGGCATACATGAGCATAATACCCAGTGGCGTACACGAGATAAATAATTTCCCAGCATCGCATCGGATAACATCTAAATTTGTAATTAAATTTCCAGCAGGATTGAAACTGCGCGCAAATAACGCATAACCAACAGAGTGAAAAATGTTTCCAGACCGGGGATCTTAAATGGTAAAGCAATTAGTGCGTTATACCAGGGTATCTGCGCACAATTTTGGGTCCATTCGGTCTGGGCACATTTTTCACTGTGTTGATTATGCATTGTTTAGCAAAGTGAAAATTAATTCACATCCTTTGTCAGAGTTATTAAATTTACGCACAGTTTCTGTCTTGCTGGATATTTAATTGGAAAATTTATGATATTTTATGTAAAATAAAATTTAAAACTGAAATACGAAAAATTTTAGTGCTAGTTTAGTGAAATATAAAATAAATTTCATATGTTTAACGTGATTTAGAGTTTCGTAAAATAAGTATAATTATAAGGATGTAAAACTTAAATTTAAATATTATAATCATTAGAGAATTATTTTAAATTACATATACCCAACAACAGTTTGTAGGTAAAAAGCAAAAAAAAAAAATACAACTTTAATTCATCGTTCAATAGTTTAAAATTGAAAATATTTTAAAGTTGGCGTTTAATCTTAATACTATATCTGACGTTTAATCTCTCATAATAGTTAGCAATTAGTTTATTCTCTATTCTTACATTTTCATACTTGATTAATAATCTACATGGATGGGTGCACGCACATGCATAAAGGTACCTAGATAAAAGTTTGCAAAGAAAAAAAAAATAAAACGAAACCGTAAAAAAGAAAATACAAATGTGTACTTTTATTTAAAAAAAAAATATTTGAAATATATAATTTTTTGTTTTTCAAACTGCAGTTTTGGGAGCAAGTTAATAAATAAATAAATAACAATAATAATAAAAACCTTTTCTTTTTCTGTCATGTGAAATTTTTATAATCTAAATAATTTTAACTAGAAAAATTATTAATATATTTCCTGCTTCTTATCTAGGTGATTCTTTTCAATTGTCGAAGTGCTCGGTCAAAAATATCCTTTTCAGATCTTCTCCGTTCCCCATATCATCGGTTAAAAATTTAGTCTATTTTTTTTATAGACTGTCGTAGAGAAAATGTTTTATAATTATACTCATTTACTGTTTATTAAATACTATTCCGCACAATACATTTCTGCATAGGACCAAAATCAGTAACAATATTAAAAATATACATTACTATTATCGATTTATTTTTTACCGTATGTATCAAATATATAACAACTTAAAACACTCTGTATAATTATACTTTTTTTTAATTGTTAAAAGGTGTAAAATAGAAAACTTAAAATGAGCAAAAAAATGGTATGTTATCAATTTATAATAGTTTAAAATTATAAATAAAGCATGAAAATTGCATTTTACGAAATATTGAATAATAAAGTCTATAGAATAAACTGAACTGTCTGTATTATCAATCGTAATGGGACAATGTACTTTTTCAAATCGAATGTAAATCAAAAATAAAGAAATGAAAGTAAAAGTTTTTCAAATTTTCATAACGGAATTCAGCGTTCTGATATTGTACCTCATTGTTTAAAAATATAAATATGTCATAAATTTATTATAATGACCAAATTTTTTCAGAATTTTATATTTTTTACTTATAACAATATTTCTTAAACTAATTGTGGGTTAAGGATTTATAAACCTAAATATTACATTTAACTGACTTATTCGGTATTTTCAAAATGGTAGCTTTAACTGGGAACTTTTCTATTCAGTGAGAAAGATTTACAGAGTATACTGAGACGCCATTTCTGACGGTTTACAGGTGATTGTTGTGGATTTTAAACCGAGATACAAACATCTGGAAATCATTTTTTCAATGTAGAAAACTCCAAATTGTGATACTTTGCAGTAATCACACAATGTATGATGTGAAAATCGCAACAATTACTCGGAATCTGTAACGAATCGCATGCATGTGTGTAAACTGTTTCAGTATCAGAGTTTAAAAAATTTAAATGTGGTTGAACACATTACATCAAACATTTTTTTTTTGTAGGAACCGAGGTTTTCAACGACTTATTTAGTTAAAAATACAGGGTTTCTCATTACAATCCAAATTTGAATTTTTGACACAACTTTAAGCATGATGAAGATATTTTAACGAAAATTTCAATTACATTGATTTGTGCAAAATATGACAGCATCACGAGAATTGTTGGAAGTGGGCCCCATACGAATCAAGGTGCATTGAATTAGGTTTTTTTTTATTTAGGAATGTACTTCATATCACTTGATTATGCACTGTCAGAAATGTTTGCCGAAATTCACTAAATTTTGTTCATTTTTGACGAAACCACCTCCTGGGAAATGCTCCGAGCGAATATTTCGTCAAATTGAGTACGTTAATTTCTTCACTTGTTTGAGGATACAAATTTCGTCAAATTGCTTGTTCGAAAGTGTAAAAAAGGCCGGTGGTGCCAACTATTGACAATTTTTGAAGCATCTATACTTATTGACAGTGGGAAAAAATTACGTTTCTTATCTGAAGTCATCAAGGGGATTCGAACGCGCGGCCTTGGGTGTGGGAAGCGAATGCGCTGCCTACCTCGCCAACGAGACTTGCGTAAATGTGATTTTAAATGTATCTACGGATTTTGCTATGTGTTTATTTTTTAGAAGGTAGTTATATTTTTATCGGTGCTGTTATAATTTCTGCATGTTTTAATTAATAAGGCTAGATTATTATTACGGTTTTTCTATGGTTAATAAATAATTAGAGTATGGCTTGATTAATATAATTTATTCGAGAAATTTCCTTTGTCCAATGGATGAGTAGAATATGGTCTAGTTAATTAATTGGTCAGAAATAATAAATTTTGAAGTGCATATTGGAGGAGAGTTTATCAATTTTAGGTGATAAGATTTTAACACGTTACTATTTATAGAGGGGAAAGGGATCAGTTGTGCATATTTTTAATTTGATTGTTATATGAATATATTTCTTAAATGAAAAAAAAAGCTCTTGATATTTTGATTTTTTTTATTCCATTCTGTAACAACAAAAATAATAATAAACATTCCTGAAAATTTTTACAGCTAAAAAAATAACTAATGCAGAAACAATAACTAAATACATTCAGTATTAACTGAAAGCGCTTTTCTAAAAAATAAATTGTGATGGGAATAACATAAAGATATATCTGCTTGTTAAAATCGCAGAATTTGAGGAGGTACAACGAGTCCCTCTGTAAATAGCTTAAAATGCCTTTCTTCAATATGCATTGAGTCTGGCCGTGAATGGGGAAACAGTTTCGTCAAATATTTGAGAGTTTCCATTTCATTAAAAATCAAGTGATTTTGAGACGAAATGATTGTAAAAAATGATGAAATATAGCTCAAGAGTTGCTGAATCGTCAAAAGTGAGAGTTTTTATTTTGACAGTGATGAAGCAGTTTCGTGAGATATTTGAGGTTTCGCGTTTCGTTAAAAACCACATGACTTTGTGACGAAATTATAGTAAAAAATAACGAAATAAATCTCAAGGATTGCCGAATCGTCAAAATTGAGTGTTTTATTTCTGAGAGTGTAGGGTGTCATTGACTGAATTACGATGATTTATGAATTTATTTATTTGACACTTTCATGATGCCATCACATGTCGAACAAAGCAAGATAAGTCTCTTTTGCTAAAATAAAATCTTTATTATTGTTTTTTTATGTATTGTGGTGAGGCGTCGTGTATGTTTCTCTGAATAAGTAGATTGCGACAATCATTTACTGTACAAAATTTTTTCGTGTGTTCTACTACGTTTTAAAATTTGTAGCCCTGGTAATGAGGCACTGTATGCTAAATAGTTACTCAGTCTATATCCTAATTAATATTTTTATATTACTTTAAAAAAGCATTTACTCCTAATAAAAGTTTTTTTTCCTTTTTTTTTTTCTTTTGTAAAATAGGTTATTAAACGGTACTCCATTATGTTTTGTGTTCAAAATTTTGTTCTGATCCGAAAAAGATGAAAAAAAAAACTCTTCAAGGGTATAGAAATTTGATAGAAAAATGGTGTAAGATTCATCATCTTTTATAAAATATATTATGAGAAAAACAAATCACATATCATTCTTGCGGAGATTGTTTCAGAAATAATTGGTTTTTCTCACCATGATTTCCTAAATCAATTTCATGTAAATATATCCTTTTTTCTTTTAGTGTATTTGTTGGGGGGGAGGACTGATTAAAGAGCTCAAAGTGGATTAATATCAATACATTTATGAAAGAAAATGAGTGAAACAACATCCTTTACATGTATTTGGGATTTCTTATGTATGTATGATCATCTTTGTATTTCGTTTCCAAAAGGGAAGAAATTTTCTATGAGATCATCGCCTTGAGGTAATTACACTTAAGTTTCGGATATTCGCATTAAGTGTTCTTTTTTTAAGTAAACGTCTTTATGTTTACCTGATATCTAGTAATTAAAGTTTTAACATTTCAAAAAAAAATATATGAATTTGAATTTACTTTGATTTTAACAGTTTTTTATACTTCACTTTGAAAAAAATATATTAAATGAATTTACTATTTTTAGTAAAATACTTCAATTATCTGATAATTATGTTACTGAACATTTTTGTTAAGTTACCGTGTTGAAATTATCGTTTATTGCAATAGTATATTTTTTTATTTATTTTATTTGTAAATTTTCTAAAGGTAAAAAACTTTCAAGTAAAAAATGAAAGGTTTACGTTTCCAGAAGTATTTTTAACGTATAAACATCTGCAGTTTCGTAACTCAAATAGCTGTTAGACACTTGTATTTCCATTTTTAAATAGTTATTTTTATGTTTTTGCTTAATTCTACATGAAAGAAATTAAAAAGCTTTCAAAATATTTTTACGTAAGTCATACAGATTTCCACTCTTTCTGAAAGATACAACATGTATTTCATTCAAAAATTGTCAAATTAAAATTTTACATCTGATACATGAGAAAATATATTTTATTTTAAATAAAATTTAAAATTATAAAGTATATGTTCTAGTTGTTATGTTTATTAATTTTTTTTAATATTCCTATTAAATGTTTAGATAGATAAAACTTAATATTATGGAAAACGTTGTGTAGACAGGACACTAACAGCATGAAATAATACACATATTTAGGTATAAAATATGAAAGATTTATTTATAAAATATGTAAAACAATCGTTATTTATTTATTAACTAGCAGACAGTATCATTTTAGGGCTATTATTTGCTAAAAAGTTTCATTGTTTTACACATTTTGTAATTCACTATGGTTCAAACGATCTTTGCTTTTACAAGTACTTTAATACTACGATTTCTGAACAGTAATATTTCGCTTATTTAATTGTAGAATGTTGAACAATTAAGTAAGGTGAAGATTAGTATTCGTAAATAGTAGTAAAAAAGTGCTTAGAAAACAAAAAGTAGGGGATCCCTAATACAGCAAAGTACAAATATTTTCAGTGTCACATGCTATCCACTGAAGCAGATTTTGCTAAAGAAATAATACTGAGTTGTATATTTGACAACGAAGACTGGTAAGTTGTTAAAGGTAAAGACTTACTTCTAAATTACACATATGTTGATATTATAATATATTTGCTAAATATTTAATATAGTTGATAAAATAATAATAGTAGCTAAAATAAATCTGTATATATTTTTAAAAGTGGTTAAATAATTTTTGCACAAAGTTTAAGGATATAGAACGTCAAAAATGAGGGTTTCTTGTGAAATCACTTTTGTCATATTATATCAGTTTAACATAAATGAAATATTTGAAGCGTTATTCGGAATAAGAAAATAAATTTTAATGAAAACATACGCCTCTATGCAAGGAATATTTTTGTGTCATTTAAGATTTGCTATTGGAAGAGACTACGTTTTTTATGTTATATATCGGAAATAAAATCGCCGTAATGATGAAAAAGAGTAAGACATAAAGGGTAATTAAAGTAATATACTAGATTCACGACAGAGAAACTACTTTAAACAGATATTTATAAGATTAATTTGACCGTTAAACAAATGCAGTACAATAAAATGTCAATTATTCTCAATATAAATAGCAATTTTCTCAGTCGCAATTATGTGTGGTTTTCGTTATATTTTATTTTCATTATATGAGATTGCATACAAACAAGCCTAACATAATATTTCTTCGAAGAGCTTGGACTGATAATCACGGCAGTTTGTTAATAAAAAATTATTGATTACAATCTATTCAAAATATGTAGGTAGAGGAGAATGTTCTTTAAAAAGATTAACATTTCATAAAATGTCTTTTAAAAAATACTAAAGCTAAGTAATGTAAAACCCCCCATAATGGACACCCTCGAATAACTGATACACTCGAATAAAGGACACCTCCGTTTAGCGGGCACATTTTCGATACATAACGCCTACAAATTGGTACATTTTTATATCTGAATAGCGGACAAATTCAGCGCTTCCGAAATGTCTGATATTTACAGTTTTTGCTGTAATAACTTTTTTACATATTTTACATCAAATAAATAGGAATTATAGAGCATAATATCGCAATTTACTTTAATGAACAAAATGCATATTTTTTGACGTATTTAAATTAATATTATTTTTTCTATAGAAGTTTTAAAACAATTTCTTTTAATATAAATATAAAAGCTGGACGATTACACCATGAAACAGTACTACATTAAACACGTGAGTATAAAATATCACAAATTTACTAAATGGTGTGTACAAATGTAAATTTAAAATCTATACATACATTAAAATCAAATTAGACACATCAACATTTCGACCAACTTCTACGGTCATCCTCAGGAAATAGTTGTTACATTGCTTCTACAGTTTCAAAGGCGAAAAAACAAGGCGCCCACAAAAAAAAAAAAAAAAAAAAAAAAAAAAAAAAAAAAAACACTAGGTTAACCATCGTTCCAACCAACCACAAGCAGAAACGATGCAGAAGCAGCGCCTATCGGACAAAAACCTAACAGCTTTAAATGTACTACCGATGAAGAATGGTCAGGCACTCACTGTCGGATAACCAACTTCAAAACTAAAAATGGCAAGCAACGGTGATAACTATCCAAATGGCAAAGACTTGGCATGGGCCCCATCAAAATTACTGAAATGGCAAGTTTAGCTGGAACTATAAGAATAAAAGTAGTGCACTTTCAAACCCTAACTTCAAAGGATAAATATAAGCGTAATTGACTATTTCAAGATGCTCATCCAATGTTTAGGGATATTGAATGAAGTGCTATCATTACATACCTCGTTACTCCTAACAATAATTTCAATAGACTCCTTCCGCAGACCCTCAATGACATTATTACTTTCCTTTAACTATTACACCAACGAAATGTATTGCAAGCAATTTAGATCTGTACACTTTGAAATTTTTGTATTTTCCTATTAAATTTTCTAGGAATTTATTTCATAAAGTATATATAATATTCAGCAACAACGAATGTGTAGTTATTATATTAGATGCATTAAGCGATATAATGAGAACATTTTGTCTTTTGTGTAGTTGTTCCTTTGTTTAAATATTTACAAATTTTAAACGTAAAGCGTATCTCACACTATCAAAACGTCTAAAAATTACTAGCCAAAAGCTTGAAACAAATATTATGCTCTTTCTACGTACAACTTGGAATAAACCTATCGAAAAGTCCTTTCTTTAAATTTGTTTAATTCATCTACACTACTCAAAATAATTAGGAGTGCAATTTAAAATACGGAGAAACCCATCCGCGACAGCCATACATGGGCGTAAAGTAAGAAGTACATATGGTACATTAAACCGCGATACAGAAAACAAGACGCCAAAACATCACGTATGGGAATTTTAATTCGTTGAAATGATGTTAAGAAATATGGAGATATGCTCCAAGGCTCCAATTTAGATACCTTTAAATGACAAAAAAAATTGTTTGAAGAGGATGAAGGATTTTTACTTTGTTGTGTAGTCTCCTATAACAGCTAAGACTTTTTCACCCCTGATTACCACGAATAGTACGATATCATCGGTAGAACAATGGGAATTCTTTTCTTTAAGAAATGCAATCTCCAAGCCTCAGACAGGCATTGAACTCGTTGAAATGTATCACCCGAATATGCTTGATCAGATTTAAACATGGTAAGAGCGCTGTCCACTTCAAACTGTATAATGTTTCCGTTTTAAGCATATACACAACTAGTCGAGCTGTATCTCGAGGCGTCTGATATGAATGCTTCTGCTATCATGCATTAAAAGTTAGGAATCGTCCATGGCTGCAGCGTGAGGATAGAAATGAGATCTGAGTTTCTCGTCAGCAAAGCTCTGGGTCGTCGAAATGTCTCTCCGGATAATATTAATTGCCGTACATCCAACTATGCTGATTACGTCTCATGCGATGAATCCCCTTTGTATGTACTGCGATCATTCCTGTACGAACGTATGAATATTTCGCTTACTTTTGCTTGTGCTATTTGTTTAGCTTCACGATGGTTCAAAAATTAATATAAATAATTATATTTATCAGGAGAATAGGGTGGATGTTTTATCACTTTGATGTTTTTAGTTCAATAAATTAAACTATAAATATTTACTGAAAGAGATGATGCATTGTCATGATAAAGCATTAGTCCTTTAACTTTTACCTCTGTAAGAATTTCTGGAAGACACTTATTGTTGTACCAGTCTTCTGTCCCTCTATCTTCGTGGCTTTGGGCAGCCTTGCACTTCTGAAAAACACGGCATACATTACTTTCTTTAGTTCTCGTGGTCATTTAACCTTTGATAGTTTGAGGGTAATTTTCAAATATCCATATTTTACTTTATTGGAGTGTTGGAACGTCAAAAAAGGTATGTATGTTTCTTCACCATATATAATTTTAGAAATAATACGGTGCTCACACATGAGGTAACTTTAGGTTTTCTTCACTGTCAGGTACACAAACCTAAATATGTACGCGTGTTAATGATGCAAAGTGTTTTTAACGAATTACATTCAACTTTTATTTCTCAAATTACTTTTTTTTGCTATAAATTTTCTTTTTGGAAAAGTATTTCCTGAAACCTGTAAGATAAACTTCTACATTTGTTAATATAGTGCATTGGATTTTTATTTTTTCGTGTTTAAAAAAGGCAGTTTAAAAATAAAGATATATAAAATATCATATTCCCTTTTCTTAATATTGTAGATAAGTACGATATGTTATTAAGAAAAACTGCTGTTTTATTCTTTAATTATTTCACGCAATAAATGAACGAAATAACTGGAATTTTTAGCTGAAGTTCACATAATTACACTGTACGGTAACTTCCAACTCACCGTTTATTAAAATATAGTTTCCTGAGTTTTTTAGCATCGAAATTCATCTGTATGAAAACTTTTAGTAGAATACGATTTGTTATGACCAATATTTCGGGAAAATACACAGATGTGCATCGTGGGATACATGGTTCGATTCCATTAGTTACCTGATTTGTAAACATCAAAAAAGGGAAATGTTTATTGATATAGCAAGATGGTTTTCAAAAATATAATACGAGGGTTACACTGAATTTTTTGAAATACGGCTAAATAATAAAAATTTAACTTTCTATCACTTTGATGTCTTTAAATTTCAGAAATTTGACTCTAATCTTTGCTGAATGAGAAGATGCATTTTCATGGTGAAGTATGAATGCCCTAACATTCACTTTTTGACAAATTTCTAGAAGACATTTGGTTTTACCACCAGTTAGCTGTAACTGTCTTCTGTGCCTCTTCTGTTATGGATTTGACCAGACCTGTATTTCTGGTGAACGCGGCACATAGTACGTTTTTCAGCGCTTGCTGTCTTTTCACCATTGTTGGTTAAGACCCATATTTTGCTTTCTTGACGTGTTAAAACGTCAAGTTGCTTATTTATTTCAGATAAAACAGTTAAATGAAAGTCGTTGAATAAGTTTTTTTAATGAAAAATTCAAGGTTTTTTTAAGACTTCATAGCGTAAATCTTATCTTAATGTCTTAAAGTTTAATCGATTGATGTATTAATTTCTAGTCAGCTTAATTTCTAGCTCCGCTTTTTGGTGTTCCGTTAAATTATGGTGAACCCAACATTATACTAATTTTTCAATGTGCAGTTCTTCATAAATAATTGTATGTATAGCTGTGGATCCAATGTCAAGTTTCTGTGTGCTCTTTATCCAGCAGCACCTTTTAAATTCTGCAAACCATCTGAATACTTTGGCACGAGATGGAGCTTCATTTCCATGCGCTTAATATGGATGCTGAAGGTATTCTGCTTGATATAGCCCCACTTTAAAATCATAGAAAATAATAGCTCAACAATTCTCTCGCATCAATTCCATTTTCTCTTCTTTTTAAATTTTTTGTACGATAGCTAAATCGCAATTGTTGCCAGAAATTATGGTCTGCGGATATAAAATTGTTAAATTTTAATTTTCCGACCAATTTTCTTTCGTGCCATATCGTTTTTTCCTGTCTCAAAAATTTCAGTGTTACCGTTAACCTCTTCGGAGTTTGGATGTTATGCTTCTGTTTATTTCTTTTTATTATTTTTTTTAATTTTCAGCGTTATATTTAAAGCAAAATAGCTGAGCGAAATCTCTTCATTTTTTGAATTTTTACGCATCAATAACGATTTTTTAAGTTAATTTTCAGCATTGTGTTTATTACTTATTATTTAAGCGATATTCTCTCTTCTTCTAGCTGAATTAGATTCAAAATGTAAAGAGATTCAGAGTCAGTTTCAATTAATAATTAATGAAACAATTATTATACGTACTTCTCGACTTCTACTCAATCTGTTTCCTTATATTTAAGAGACATAAATTAGTAGTGACAATATTATTTTAAGCTTACAATTAAGATTTGAGACATCTATTGAAGTAAGATGAATAATTGTATTTTATGAGCACGTGACTTCATAATGGGTAGAACATGTTACCCCTTGTTAAGGAATTCTCCTCAGTAGTAAATGTTAACTATTCATAAATGAATATTGTAGATTTAATAATAATAATTGTTGTAATTGAACGTTTGCGTTAGGATACATTATAATAAGAAATATCGGGAATGCATAAGATAACATTAATTTTTAATAAGAAGTAAGATATAAATGCAAATTAATTTTTCAAAGAATGTTTATATTTACTTACAAAAGTTAAAAAAATAATATATATATATGTATTTAATATTAAAAAAAAAAATACTCGTTGCTTATTCATTTTAGATGAACACAAGTAAATGAAAGTCGTTGAATAAGGTATTTTAATTATAAATTAAAGGTTTTTTTTAAAGATTTCATAGGGTAAATCTTATCGTTATGTCTTAAAGTTTAATCAACTGATGTCTTAATTTCTAGTCAGGCTATGTAAGTTTTCATGGGTGTTCTACTGTAAGAGTAGCAATCATTATAAAATGTACACAAATATAATATGATCAATATTAATGCGTACAATAATTGAACATCAATAGCAACATAATTTTATTAAGTCTCAATCATCAAGAAAATTTAATTCCGACTTATGATCATACAGTTTTTCTATATACTGATAACTTCATGTAATCTTCTAACTTCATGTCAATTTTTTGATTGGTTGTATTAAATTTTACCACACGGGATCCTACGAGGGTTAAGGTGAGCCGGAAAAGTTACTGACGTGAAAAACAACCATTTGAATAATGGAAGAAAACAAGGTAAATTATAATTTAAAATCAGCTATTCTGAGTGGGACTGTCTCATTCAGAATAGAGTAAGTATACTCATGTAAGTGCTGGATCAACTGACAGCATGATGGTAGCAGACGCTGATCTGTCTGATGGATGATACGCTACTTGAGATCTATGAAACTATTTTAGGGAGAAAGATCTCTGCGTGCGTGCAACGTTTTTCCAGCGAAACCGGTTAAAATGACACATTAAACTTGGTCAGGTAAATATATGTTCACGTCTACCATCTTGTATTAGGCTGGAGATAACCATAAGTAATGTACTTACGTATCAGAACGACGGTAGCATAATATTATCGATTGCATTATTTTGTTAAACACACGAGACGTCGTGGAATTTCCTTTGCGGCAGTTGTAAAAGTAGTTGCTATTGTTCCAATAAAGACGTGTTAACACCCGCCTGCATCAGTAACTCAGACTGCTTATTTTAACTCCTTGAAGGGCAATTGGATATAATACACCCCACTTACTTTTAATTCTCAAATGCCACAATGCCACAGGAATTTTGGAATCAAATTTTGCTTTTATAATATACGTGAAGAAAAGCTTTTACTTATTTCGAAATTAATTTGTTGTTGAATCCCGGTGTGATTCAATGACTTCAACATTTTAGAAACAAAAATTACTCTTCCATCTTATTCTTTGCTATATAACCTATGGTATAATAAAGTTCTATCCACAAATTATGCATTATCCTGTATCTGTTATTAAATTAAGAAAGGTTCATTTTAATTTTAAATCAAAAGGAAATAAACAAAGTTTAGCTTTTCTCAACACGGGTGTACACGGGCAGAGTATGGCATACGAATAATTCTTCGGCATATTATATCGCAAAATTTATAGGAGTTGTATGTGATTAAGAAAAACAATTTGTGACAAAATAAAAACTCGGGTATGCCATACCCTGAGCGTGTGCTCCCGGGTTAACTTTAAAAAAAAACATATGTCGGATTCTATGCGCAGGATTTATTAAATCTGGCATTGAAATTTTATAAGTAATTTACAATTATTTCACTGTATTAAATATTCTATTATTGGTTAGATTCACTGTCACAGCGATACATTGAACACTCAAATTTTAATCTGCGCAGCATTTCACAGTCAATTAATCAGAACTAATCTTGTATGCATCGTGCTGACACAGATTCACAACCGACTTTTTGTTAAGTTTTTTTATCTACCACAATTTCCCCCAAAATAACATTCGTGGTACATTTTTACTTGAAATTTACAACAAGGATTATTGTTTGAAAACAGTAGCAAAGCATTGTAAAAAATTAGCTGTCTATGGCCATCTTGTTACATTATTCTATCTACCAGCAGCCTGTCGCGGCTTCGCTGAGATGGAAAATATGTCGATTTCCTTGGAAAAATATCATACGCAAAAGATCTAATCAAAAATCAGAATTAGTTGTCTTATTCACTTAAACTTTCATAATCGAGTTCATTGTCGAAGTTGGCTACGAAATCACTAAAATAGCTTAAATACGTGTTTAACTACTTTTTAGCAGATTGGTTTAGCTGTATTTTATGTATTTCATTTTTGTCATTACCTTGCTATAGTTTCATTGCTGTAACTATTGTTTTGAGTTTATTTTTGTAAATATATTGTTGCTAGATTTTTTACCCACCCCCTATTAACCTAATTAACCCCCTCAGGAAAGTGAATTTCTGAAATCGCTGAAATATGTGATTAAAATTTTTTTTAGTAGATTAGTTTTCCTGAATTTTGCACTCCTACCTAAAACTGCTGCTGAGATATGGCGAAATGACATAAAACTTTCGTCTCTCCCTTTAACACCCTTCAGGTAGGGTGAGATTTTCAAAAATCTTTTCTTATTGCTTTCCTAGGTCATATCAGAAATCTACTGTCCAAATTTCGTGATCCTGAATTTAGTCGCTTCAGCTGGGCTTTGATGATTCCGTCAGTCAGGAGTTCTCACTTTATATAATAGTATAGATAGTAGAAGAAAACATTGAAATCGAAATTTTTTTCGACGTCCTGTTTTCGACGGATTTACACTTCTTAGGGTTCAGAGATCCCGAAACACGTATTTATACAAAATATCTGTCTGTCCGTCTGTCCTTCCGAGAAACTCATCCGAAATTCATCCCGAAAATATTGATTTTATTGGCGCTGTGAACCGAATTTTGAAGTTTTAACATGATATAGAAGAAAGTTTTGGGATTGGCACATCCCACTAGTGTATATTTTGAAACTGGTACAAAACGCTAAGCATAAAATGCTATAATTAGGTTAACATATTGCAAGAAACCTATTCCAGAACGACTGGGTACAAGTAAAGAAATATTTAAAATAATTTAATGCCATTGTGCTTAAACTTATTAAACAATGGTATTAAATCCATTCCATTTAAATCTATTCCAGGACGACTGGGTACGAGTAAAGAAATATTTAACATAATTTAATGCCATTGTTTATACACTTATCAAACAATGGCAATAAATCCATTCCATTTAAATATATTCCAGAACGAGTGGGTACGAGTAAAGAAATATTTAAAATAATTTAATGCCATTGTTTATATACTTATCAAACAATCTGTTTTCATTTTTTTCGTAAAATTTTTAAACCACTCTATTAGTTGTTATAAAGTCAATTCTCTCGGATAGTTTTCTTGAGAGTTCAGTTATCTTAATAAAACACTAAAGATTCCATTGCATTCTTATCTTGTTCAGTTAATTAATTCTTGGAAGATTGAAGATTTTTTTAGCACTTTTTTACTGAAAAACAATGTTTTTAATTAAAAACATGATGATTTTAACTATATGCAATACAACATTCAGTTTCAAAGAAAAATATTAAATAATTGATTTCATTATTTGCTAGTTGATGTTTCTATGTTACAGTGAAAACATAGAGAATAAAAAACAAATATTTATATAGACAAACCTTAGCTGTAATTGTAAATAATTTATATAATTAAAATTATTCGTTGTCGTTGTTTTCAAACCAACACATTTTCTATATCCATTAATTACTGATTTTTTTTCAAAACCTGGAAGATATTTTGTTGATAATTAAGTACATGTAAAATTAATTTCACAAAATATATATTTGTAAATTGTAAAGTTTTAATTATATGGAGCAACAAAAATATATCAAATTAATTTACTCGAGTTTTTAATTTACGGAAGGAAATTTATAATGCAGTTTTCTTTCCAGCCTCATTAACTTTGATTAAGTGATCATTATTGAGTAAGAATTCATTCAGGTTACTAAAACGTACTATTTAATAACCTAAAAAGGATTAATTTGAGAGAGGAATACGTAAAATTGCTGAAAGTAATTAAAGCTTGCATTTTATTATTGGAATTAGAATTTTCTTCATTAAAACGCCATATCTTTAGGCTATTATGTAATAATAATTCTGAATAATGTTTTCAATTAGAATAAAATAAAATTACCACGATTTCATTTTGTTTCGCAATATAGAATTTTAGAAGTTAAAAAGAAAAAAAATATATTTTTTATTTCAGATAAGTTACAAAATTTCTTTGATTAAAAATAAACATACAGCACTTTTCCGTTAAAGAAATACCAGTCGCACTTTTGTGCCAAAGCGCCAAATGTGGTATATTCTGCTTAATTAACTTCATAAAGAGCATTAGTGACCCAATTATAAATCATTAAATATTTTATAATCTTAATAAATTATTATTTTCTCACAGAATTTCTCTTTTTAATAATTGGCGATAAAAAAAAAAAAAAAAAAAAAAAAAAAAAAAAACTTTAATGTGGTTTACGCAATTTGGCAATTGAACCCCAATTAGCCAATTTTACTCATTTATTGTGTACTTTGTGTATGATAAATGATTAAGAAGACACTTTTACAAGCGGAAAGAAAGCTTAAAAATTGTACTTTACTTAAAAGAAAATAGCATAAAAATTACGAGAACGTATTCTGCAGGCATCCTTCTTCCGTAATAGCATTATGGATATACATTTAATTTATCACATTTTGTTTAATTAATGCTTTTCTAGAAATAAGTTAAATCATCTGGTCATATCCCACCATTTGGTAAGACCGCATTGTTATGTAAATATTAAAGGAAATGAATGTATTTGGGCTTTCTAACCAAAAGCAACTTTTTATTTTAAACTTTTCAACTAAAAATATTGCGCTTTTACCCACATAATATTGTTCTTATAAACATGGTACATCCAATGCTATATTTGCTGCATCCAGTAATATGCACAATTTTAATAATTGTAAACAATTTTGGTGTTCATATGTAGGATATTTAAAAAAAATAGCAATCATTAAAAAAGAAAAAAAATAAGCTTTTAAACATAGAAACTAAGCAAATGCTTGTTTAACCATACTTTAGTGACCATTTCTTCTTCATGCTTGTAGCTACGTATTTTGGTCACTCTCCGTAATAGAGATCCACAAATCATATCAAAACGGAAATATCCGGTTTCATACGGTCTTATCTCACTGTTTCCTAGAATAACAACAGTTGATTTTTAATAAAGTTATACACGAAAGTTATATATACATTTTCTTATAAAGATTCTAGTGTTAGTTCTATTAAATTTCTTTCAATCTGTACCATTTAGTTTTTGAATAAGAAAAAGATCTGTCTTTCCCAAGGACATATGATTTTGACAGAACTTGAGTTAAAAAATTCTAAATAATTTTATAATATTTAAGAAAAAAATCCGTTTTAGTGTTATTTTTACAGAGTTTATTTAACAAAATAATTGAATTTCGCACCACGTTTGTGAAAATCAATTTTCAACATGGGAAAGGATGTCGTCTTTTCTTTCAGAACCAATAATTAAAGAAAGAAAACTCTGAGAGGAAAAACAGATTAAAGAGCCTAAGGTGAAGGACAATGAATATAGTTATAAAAGAAAATGAATTGAAGTACACGATTAAAACACGTGTACTTCAGATTTCTTATAAAAGCAGGTTCATTTTATTTTTTGTTTGAAGTAAAGATGAAATGCTACTTGAAGAATGTAATTTCGGGGTTATTAAAAGGGAATTTTTGATATTCATATGGACTTATTCAAAAATAAATCGTTTTATCAGTGCAAATTATCTGTTAAATATATTCAAGTGTAGATTAAAAATATATATTAGATTTTCTCAATATCATTTTTTTGTTTCCCTTTAAAACCTTCATTATTATAAATATTCTTTATCTAAGAGTTACTTAATGAAATATTTCTTAATTAGATGATGTTCAAGGCAAAGTTAGACAAAGAAAAGAAAAGAAAAAAAAACATACAATTTTATGGCCAAACTGTCACAGAAAGAAAAAGTCATTCCGGCCTGTACCGGGAGGAAATGGTAGCTTTCATAGTCCATGTTTTTAAAAATTCAACTCATTTTACTCAAACACCCAAAGCTGAAATGCTTGGAACCCGATTATAGAAGATTCAATCCCGGTTTTCGTTAATGCTGAATTTGAATGCGAATTTCAGTATGAGAGTTACAGCATAACAAAAATCAGACGGTTTCAAAATGTCAGCCAACTTAGAATTTCAAACTGAAAAATCTCAGCCATTTTTAAGATAAAGCCAAAACAAAAAATCTTCCGGAGTCCTTGTATCACGATATAGCACTTAAAGGAAACAACTTTTTTCAATTTATAATTTTTTATAAATCATTTTTTTATTTTTTAAAAGTTAACTGGCCGCCATTTTGAAACAAAGAGAAGCATGAAACTGGCTAACGAACTTGGTTGACACCTTGGTATATTCTGTATACATGGTCAGTCACATGCATATCGGTTAATAAATATGAGAGTTACAGCATAACAAATATCAGATTGTTTCAAAATCTCGCCATCCTAGAACTTCAAACTGCAATATCTCAGCCATTTTTTAAGATATAGTCAAAACCAAAAATGTTCCAGAATCATTGCATCACATTCTAACACTTAACGGAAACAATATTTTTCAATTTATATATGTCTTAAAATCTTTTTGAAATTGAAAAAAATGGCATCCATTTTGAAACATGATGGTGGATGAAGCTGGTCTACAAACTCGGTCGAGACAGTGGTATGTTCTATACATATATTCAATCCCATCCAAATAGGTTCATAAATAAGACAGTTACAGCAGGACAAATGTCAGATATATATATATATATATCAACATTTGAACGGAGAGTGGTTTTGGGGTCTGGGGTTCATGATCGGTGAAAATGTACCAAAATTTTTTGTCATTGCCTTCCTCCTTCACTGGATGAAAGCACAGATGTCACCAACACAGTCCAAATAGCTATTTTATCCGTGGTGTTAACTAAGATTTTAATATAACAGAAAAATTAGCAGTTCTATATCCACTAAAATTAATTACAAAGTCACGAGATTTGTTAGAAGCAGTTCGGTCAGCATTAAGCGAATTTGCCCTGGAGTTCTATAACTTTTCGAGTATTATAACACATGGAGCTCCATCAATGGTTAAAAAACCCGAAGGTTTAATCAAATTAATTCAACAACACATCAACGGAATTTATTTTCAAAATTACTTACGATGGGCCGCCATGTTATGAAGATAGTCATCGGAGCACTGAATTTTATTAAATCGCGGTATTTAAACCATCGTCAATTTCAAGAATTTTTTTAATTCTCAGATTCAGAGAACAATAACATAACGTATTATTCAGATATAAGGTGTCTAAGCCGTGATCAAATGTTAAAAGTTTGTACGATTTAAAACACAAAATTAACTTAATCTTCGAAATTAAATTGAAGAATTCACCAGATATTGAAAATTAACACTTGGTTTGTCAGTTTGCATTTCTTGTCGATATGACTGGCCATCTCAATGAAGTGAATAAACGTCTACAAAGAAGGATCAATTGATAAACAAAATAAATGAGCATGCATGAGTCATTCCCAATAAAACTTGGACTTTGGGAACAGGAACGCCGTAGAAATGAACTTATCATGTTTCTAACCCCTACATGGTGTCGCGTCAATTCATCGCGCACAATTCGTCGCGGAACAATTCATCGCGCACAATTCGTCGCGGCGTCAATTCGTCGCGGGCTCAATTCGTCGCGGGCTCAATTCGTCGCAGGCTCAATTCGTCGCGACGACAATTTGTCGCAGATTGAGCCTGCGACGAATTGTGCGCGATGAATTGTTCCGCGATGAATTGTGCGCGACGAATTGACGCAGAACCTTCCTACATTGTTTGTCCAATCATAAGTTAATGATTTGATCAGGTAGTCTATTCTGATTTCGGATTTGAAACTCGAATTTGAAAATAGATTCAGTGATTGAGGTTTCGTTCACATTTGTTCTTTTATTCAACGTCATTTTCAACTGATATCAATTCTTTAGCAGAATATGTATTGATGAAAATTGTGAATTACAATGTGATTTAGAATTGAAAGAAAAGTTTCAACAAATTAGATTTATGGAATTTTACAAAACTCATGCGGACATAATTAAACCAGGGGTGTATAAGCAATCGCTATTTATGTATTCATTACGTGGAAACACCTTGTTAGAAAGATGAAGCATATTAAATTTAAATACCACCTGAGATATAAAATAACAAATGGACAATCGCAACCACATCAGTCGAAAAAGATTTGGATACACTCTGTTCTGTCAAACACTGTCAAGTGTTTTGTAAATATTCTTTTTTTCATTTTGTTTTTATCTCATGCTATGCGGTAAGTAAAATTATTGAATTTAAATGTTTTTATACAATTTATAATGGTGTAAGAAGCAGCGCAACATCTTCTCTTATTGGCACATAGTTTTAAAAAATTGGGTGTTTTATACCAATCATCAATGCATTTTTTGTGAATATTTATAAATGAAGGTCTATCCGCTTTAAGCCTCGTGCAGAGTACTATATATATACACCACACTTGTTACGGTTGTCGGCGAAGCTAGTTAGTTAGCTGAGTTCAAATCTATACGCATGTTCACGTTTGTTAATATTTCAATAAGGTTTTTTTCTTTTTGTATTATACTGTGTTCTTTCTAGAGCGAGCCATTGCTCTTCAGAGGGCCACTCTGGTAACCTCTAATTAACATTTAGTTTGAGTTTCACAATGTATAGATTTAGAGTCATATTTTATGCGTATTTGCACCGTATGTTTCTTTTTACCCACCAACTGTAAACCAGCGTCTCAGCAAACAACATTGCTTTCAAAATTTGGCCCACTGCGAAAACATTTTGACCACCCTATTCTAAACTCTATGATAAAAATGTCGTTATTATGCATAATATATAAATTATATTAAAATAGTTTCAAAACACATAAACTATTTGTTCGTGCAAAACGTGAAATCAATCTCATAACATTTAAATTGAAAAATATGGAAAAGATTTAATTTTGAAGCAACCCTTACATTCTGCTTCTATTTTTCGTGACACAGAATATGAAAAGAACTTTTTAAAATGTTTTTGCGAAGTTTCTAGGAATTAAAAAAATCGTTAATGAAATAAACGAAAAAGAGAAAAAAAAAATATTTTTCTTTAATTTCCAAGAAAATTTATAGTTAATGTGCAGTTAATGCGTGTGTCGGAAACATATGGTGAAATTAAATTTTACCTTTCCGTTATATTTTATCAAGTCTAAAAGTATACTTTGTAACATTTTCATAGAATTTTGTGCCAATAAGTTAAAGATAAATGGTAGTATTAATGTATTTTGTTTTAAAGAATTAGAGAAATCGTTTTTAATTTTCTTTACGAAATGAATAGCATTTTTTCTGATTATTTAATTAGGGACTTTTTATTAGTTTTTTATTTTAATTGATTAAATAGAAAACAGTATTTGGTATCTATACAAAAATGAGCTAGGACATTATAGAGATGACAAAAAGTCCGTAGTAAAAGACTACCCCCCCCCCCAATCCCACTAAAACAAATATAACAACACGAGTGAAATTACATGAGAAAGCCTAAATTCGCCTCATTAGATGTAATTACTTTGTCAGTTCAATGTAACTTTTGAATCCAAACTTTTTAATTTTTTGATGGAATTCGGTCTTGGCAGGTTTGGATAATCGGCCCTTTGCTGTAACCAAAGAAATTTTGAACACCTATTAGAGAGTACATGGATAAAATTGAGCGTCATGTATCCACACCTTTTGAGATATTTTTAAAATTTTAACCGGTACTCTTGAAACTTTACTTGACTCTAGCCAGCAAAATTTTGTCGGTATGGACCCGAGCCGCTTTGGCCCTTGCCAAATTCCTGCTATGGTTCCAGTTTAAAGACTACATTTACTAAAATGAAAATAAAAATACATCTGCTAAAGGTTATTAAAGTAAACATAGAGGCTCAAGAAACTTTCAATGAAACATACCTACTAGATTCGCACAAACAAACCGTGACATTCTGAAGATCTGTAATGATAAATTATAAGCAGGCGTCATGGCTTATAATTTATCATTGTAATCTGATAAAAATATCTTACATCAGTATTTTCTTTATGTAATTCTATTGAATATAATACGCAGTGTGTCTGTTAAGACAAAAGGATTTTTTGGACTTTGGAACTCTACCTTAGCAGATTTACTCTATACATTTTTTACGTATTAACCCAGACACTAAATTTTCTGCATAGTATAAAATATTTTAATTCAAATACAAAGTTTGGTAGTGCGATAAAATTTTAATGTATTAATAAGTTTCATATTGAGTTCTCTTTTTATTTATCCTTAAGATATCTGAAAATAAAAACTTACCACATATGATGATTTAAAAACCTTTTAAGTTTCCACTTTTATTCTTGATAACTATGACAGAAGTTTATATTCTTCCGTTAGAAGACGTTATTTCATTCATTAGGTTATTCAAGTTACGTGCGGAGAAAACAGTAATAATAGTTTTAGAAACTGCATACCTTAAGTGACTAGGAAAGATATATATACCACACATTCACTTTAGTAAAGCTTTTAAATAGCTTCTAATGCTAAGAAAACATTAATGGAAAACTTAGAACAGATGAAACACTTTGAGATGAAAGCAATATGAGCAATCAATATGCATAATCAATACAATAAAGGATTTCTTTTAAGAAATCAACAGTAGCGGAAATATTGGGAATGCATTATTTAAACAAAAACTACCGTAATTAATGCATTTAGTACTTTCATAGAAAAAAACAAAACAAAAAAATAAATTAAACAACAGTATATTTTGTGAAAACAGTTAAAATGATCGATTGCTTCATATAAGACGTTATTTTTATAAATCTTCAATATTATTTAGATGCATCAAAATGTATTTTAAATAATTCAATGTTTCTAAAGTGTTTAATTGAGAATATTCAACATATTCTATAACAATTTCATGTTGTATACAAAACACAAAATAATATTTATACATACTGAATAATGTTTAAGTTCTAAATTTTAGAAATTTGGAAATGTGTATATACCTACTTTTTTTTATAAACGAAAAGTGTGGAACATTTTTATTTCAGTTTTTACATAAAATGTTCTATTCCTTTTAAAACTTAAAAAAAAAAAATTAATTGCGATTAATTTTAAATTTTGTAAAAACAGCAAAAATTTCATTTTTTTTCTTTTTTTTTAAAAATTTGTATTATATGTCTACAACTACATAAATTTACATTACATCTAGTAATAACTTATAAATGTCTAGTAATTTTGAACATGGGAGTAGCCAACCAAGGGTGAGAGGGGCGCACCCCCCGCCTAAATTTGTTTAAAAAGGGCTTTTTGAAGGGATTTGGGGGATTTTTCGGGAATGTTTAGGGATTATTTTGTAGGGGGCCCCCAACAGTGAAACATGATAAGGAATTTATCTATGGGGGCTCCAACAAAAAAATCATTAAAATATCCCGGAAAATCCACGAAATTCCTACAAAACCCCCTTTCTCTCAAATTTAGGAGGGGGGAGCGGCCCCTATCGCGGTTGCAAACGCCCATGATCAAAATTACTAGACATTTATAAGTTATTACTACATATAACGTAAATTTATATATATTATAGACATATAATAAAAATTGGAAAAATTAGAGAAAACGGAAAATTAATTTTTGCCGTTTGTTAAAAATTTTGGCCGGTCTTGCGACGGTAATAGAACTGCTTTAACCATAATGAAATTTGATTGAAACATTACTAATATATTGATGTAGCTGAGGCATACAATTCGAAATTGTTTTGCTATGGTTGGATATATATATATATATATATATATATATATATAAACAACATTTTTTTGCGATTTTTCCTTATTACCAAGTTTATTCCTTACCAATGACAGCTTTCCCACACTGTTATGTTTCGAGTATATAAAATTTGTTTTTTTCGACCCACCTTAATCAACAGGCTCTCCCGATTTTTTGAACAAAGTAGTATATCAAGCATTCAGATATTATTCTAATTTAATATACATTATATAATAATAATATAAAAATATTTTATTTTAATAATATATAATGTAGTAATATCTAATATAAAATATATAATATATAATGTATAATTGTAATATAATAATAATAATAATAATAATAATAATAATAATAATAATAATAATAATAATAATAATAATAATAATAATAATAACGTGTTTTGTTGAGCTACATATTCACACACAAACTTATATTAATCCAAAATTCCACATACATAAAATAAATTAATTGTAGGTCGATACAGAAAAATCTAAGATAACAAGTTTTTTTTAACAAATACAGTAGTTTACGATGCAATACGTACTTTTTAAATGTCATCATGCAAAAGTGAATGTCGCTCAGCAGATCTAAATTATTTACGTTTTTTTTCCTCGTGAGGATAACTAAAATACGGCTTTTAGACATATTGTGAAGTCTATTTCTGCAATTAATATTATTTTTGGGTTTACTAACAAAATTCAATATTTCCTTATCACCGATACATTAAAAACACATTAAACTAGTCGTTGGGGGCCACCGTAATACTTACCCATCATGGATATGCATAATGTAAAATATTAAAATAAAAATGTGTAAACTACTTATAAAGTGCATTGCAATTTAAATAAAATCGTGGCTTGATGACGTCACAAATTTTAAAGTCTCGATTACTGAATTGCTTGAAAGAAACATCCTTATAACTCCAAAAATAATAATCCTATTAACTAGCAGTTTATTGCATCTGATTAAGCGTCCAATTTCCAATTAAAATATATCTTTGAAGTGAAATTTGGATGAAATACAGGGTCATGAAAAATCGAAGAGTGTGGAAAATAAGATTCCAAATATCTCGGCAACTAATTATCCGATCAACTTCATACTTTATGCAAAATTTATGATTTTTTCTTGTCTTTTATATTCATTTCTTAAAATAAACAATTTCGAAAAATTTTATATACCTTTCATCAGAACGAATATTTCGAGAGTCCGAAAAAAATTGTTCCGGTTAATCGAGGTTATTGAAATGAAATAGGCTTCTTCCCATTATTACATACTAAGTACATACCAAATTGCAAGTCTCTATCTCAATTTTTTCGGGAGATAGAGCGTTTACAGACACACACACAGACACACAGACGGACGGCAAATTTTTTTTTCTAAAAATATGTTTTTCGGAATCTTCAGTGTCTGAAACGTGTAAATCCGTCAAAAAATTTTTTTCGATTTTCAAAACGATTACAAGACTTACCCTATACTACGTATGATGGGTAAGTAAAAGGGGATTTTGAGCCTTTTTAAAAGCGATTCTGTATTATTTGCAGTAGCTGATTACAATTTCACTAACTAATTAATATACATGGTGTCTTAAAAGGTCATTTACAAACTTAACATGCTGGTCTGTCATATCATGATAAACAAGATTTACATAGGAACATGTGTTCGAAAATGCAAACTGCGACCGCTAGAGGGCAATTTTCATGTCACCGATAATACCAGCCCAAACGTTTACGGCGAAACATTGTTGACGTGCTTGGGCACGTGTACACCTTGGGTTTTCATGCACCCATATGTGCATGTTGTGCAGGTTCAGGACACCGTCCTGTGTAAAACAGGATTCATCCAAAAACAAAATCCACGATGGAAAATCCGGCTGTGCGACCCGCTGTTGCAAATACCAGAGTGCGAATGCAACGCTTTGGGGATAATCGTCAACGCACATTGCCTGTACTCTTTGTAAATTGTAGGGATGTTGCGTCTCCTCATGCAGTATGCGAATATTTCTGGAACGATGTACACCGAAAAGGCGTTCGTTTGCTCGTAGACTTGTTTGTAGGTTTCTGTCAACTTCCAGTAGCACGGTTTCATCTACGACAGGTGTGCGTGTAGTGCGTTCTTGACCGATGTGGCTACGTACTTGGAAAGCTCCTGCTGGACGCAATCTGCGGTGCAATTGTCCAAACAAAACATGACTTGGCTGACGTCTGCTTGGGAAGCGCTCAAAGTACATCGTACCACGGCTCGTGCAGTTCCATCCCCGGCGTCATACACATAATGCATATCGGCCAATTTTGCGTTACTAAACCGATTCATCTTTTTCCTGCAACGTCTTTGCCTGAAATGATTACGCTTCCCACTCTCCCGTAAGCCTGCGCTCATCGCCCTCTAGCGGTCGCAGTTTGCATTTTCGAACACAAGTTCCTACGTAAATCTTGTTTATCATGATATGACAGACCAGCATGTTAAGTTGAGCTTTTATTATATTAATATTTTAATTAATGATTTCAACATTCTTACAAATTCAAATATCACAGAAGGGAAAACTATAATTTAAAAATATTAAGATTTAAAAAGAAACCGTTTTGAAGACAAATATTATTAATTTTGTAAGATGCACAGTACTGTCATATAATTAATTTAGATGAAAAATACACAAAAAACCCCAAAAAACTTATAAGTAAACAAACACTTTCAAATAATTTTGCAATTTTCATTTTTTTGCAATTTTCATATTTTTATAAGCTTTACAACTGAATGCTTCACGTGAAAGTGTTTTCTGATATAAAAAAATTCTATTCATAAAAAAATCAGTTAAATTATAAAAAAAACCCTCTATTTTAACTTCTAAAATTTGATGTTTAAAAAAAAAAATAATTTTGTTCATCTAACGAAAAATAAAGTTATTACGCTTTCATAGGAAATTTTAAGAAAATTTATCTAAAAAAATTGTAGATTTATTCATTTCCTTTCATAACAATTTCTATTGTCTTCCACCTTAGGCACTTTAATCTATTTCATTCCTCGGAAGTTTTTATTTTCAGAAAATTATTTCAGTATAATTTATGGCATATCTTTGAGTGTTTGAAATCAGTTTCAGTAAATATGGTAAGAAATTGAATTGTTTCTTTAATAAACTGCACAAATATGATAAGTGAGTCAAGCATTTTTTTTTTCTTTTTAACTTATCAGGGATATTATAATCTATATTCTGTCAAAATAATACAATTTGGATTTTTTTTCTTTTTATGCGAAAACCAAGTTTGTAAAGAAATTGCAATAGATTATTACGTCATTATTTGTTTGTAATTTTATAAATGCATTTCACATTTTTGAAAAATAAAAGTGAAAAGAAAATTAATAACCAAAAATCAAAAACTAAAATGTTTTATTAAAAAATCATTTCGGGATCTCGTTTATTATATTCTTAAGGAAAACCTAAATTGACCGAACTATATTGCATTTAAAGCGCAGAAAAAACGACTGCCTCTTAAAAAAATTAATTTTACGCATTTTTATTTGCAAAAATTTATTGATCTTGTATATTAAAAGGTACAAAAATTATTTCATCACCTAGTTTAGTAATTTATAAAGAAAAAAATAAAAATTTATGAAAACCCTAAATTGACCGAACTATATTGTATTTAAGACTGAGAAGAAATGACTGCCTCTTTAAAAAAATTTATTCATTTTTATATTTAACAAGTAATATAAAAAAAAAATTAAGTCAATTCCTACTTTTTAATCATAAATATACAAAATAAACCCGTGCAGCATTAATGTCCCACGTTATCTTAATTGAAATTATTTTTATAATTATCGTTGCGATATTTTATTTTTGTGGCATCATTAATTTGAGGAAAATCTTTCATTACGTTTATAAAAACAATGGAGACATTTTTTCTCCCATATACAACTAAAATTAATTAATAAAATTTAATTAATGATTTAATATTTGAAAATACTGTATTAACATCAAGTGCCATCCACTACAAGTTAAAAAAAATGTATTTGAACTTGAGGGGATGAATAGAAAATATTTTATTAACGATTGAAAATTTGAACAAGATATATAAATATATAGAGAGTGTGAGCTAATAGTAGGAATTGAAAAAAAATTAATTAATCTTGTATATTAAAGGTACAAAAGTGAATTCAACACCTAGTTTAGCAATTTATTAACAAAAAATGATCAAAGAATTTTGTGTTTAAAGAGTAAAAAAAATGAATGCGTCCTAAAATATTTAAATTTTAGGAATTGTATTTTGAATAAGTAATTTTAATAGATTTTATAATAAAGATAAAAAGGGAATCCGCCATTTAGTATGCTAATTTTTCAAGAAAACGTTACATTAACTGAAATATTTTCTCTTTGTTCTATTAAAAGTTTTATGTATATGTGTAAGAAGGTTTTAACTAGTTACATTATAGTTCTTATTTATATTTTTTTACTGTTTGAAGAAAAAAAGAACATTTTAAAATATAAATTATTATTATTGTTTTTTTAAAAGAAATATAAAGTATTATTATGATTAATAATAATACAAAATATAAAAACGGATTTTTTTACTTCTTCCAAAAAACTGATAAGAAAATAAAAATAAAATTAAATAGTTGAAATACTTAATAATTGAAAATTTTATATTTTATCTAACAGAAGCGGCTGGTGTTGCCCAGGAACGGGGCATTCATTAAATATATATTGCGACGTTGTCATTATTTCCAAACGAACTTCTTTCTAAGCTCGGAACAGTTGAAAAAAGATCCCGACCGCGAGGTTGCCATACCAATGATTTTTGGTCAAAAATGATTACTTACTTGGGAAACAAACGCTGGAACTTTTTCTTCTCTGCATTTCAGAAAATTTATGGATTGCCTTAATTTCTTTAATGATTAAAAAAAAAAAAATCGCATATATATATATTTATTTTTAAATGTTTAACAAAAGCTTTCTGCATACATTGATATAAAATATAAAATTGAATCAATAAAATTCGATATCAAATAGATATTGGTTCATAAAAAACAATTTTCCGCATAAAGGAAATATATATATATTTTAAAAATCGCTTAAAATAATAATAAAAAAAAAACATATGTGTACGGATTCCTAATGAACTTTATTCAAAAGAGGGCAAATTTGCCATATTGAGTTAAAAGATTGATTTTAGATTGATTTTATGAGTGGATCAAAATCGACCGTGAACTTGGAAAATCTGGCAAATGCGCAAATTATTCAGTTCAAGGCTTTACAAATTTCATAAAATCTGGTAACCAGCAAAAAATTCTAGTCGTCAGTAAAAAATATTTACTCCACCCCCACCCGTCAAGAATTTGCGAAAACCACAAAAGTATTGAGAAAAAATAATAACAAGAATTGTTTAGAATTATCAATTACACATTTTAGAACATATAAAATAAGTTTTTTAACGAAACTTCTCAAAATTATATATCTCTTAAAATATATATATATATATATATATATATATATATATATATATATATATATATATATATTGCAAATGCTGAATTAACCGGCATGTTCAGGAAAAGCTGAATGCCGAATGCTTCAAATGTCAGGATAGTTGAGTGTTACAAAATCTTTTTCTGAGGGCCATGGAAGACTTACAGTTCACTTATAGTTTTTTATATGCTATTATTCTTTAAAATAAATGCGATAGATTAATCAGGTTTTTTTTTTCCGTGCACAAAAGTTTGATTTGAAACGTACAAAAAATGGGCATTTGTTAGCATTGCATCCAGTTTGAGACAATTGAATTTAGATGCAACATAGGCTGGATTGACACTATTACTCACTGTTTTATTGAAACTACCCCTTCCTCCCCCAAATTTTATTCACGTGACATGTTCGCTGGCTAGAGTGGGAAAAAAAGGCGTTTTCTCTGCATGAGAAGGAAAATATATTTTTAACTTGGTTCTTTAAACATGCATTTTAAACTTGGTTTACGAGATAACTGGAAGATCACTACTTGCCACACTAGTAGAGTTGGCGGAGAAAAAAATGCCGCTTGTTTTCATTTCATAGGTCAATAAAAAAAATAATAAACCTCAGATTAAAAAAAAAACATGGCCACCAATGGCGAGCTGGCGACGGTATTTGTCAAGCATTGATTCCGTTCAATATAAAATAAAAAAAATACAAAATCTGAGCCTCAGATACACTCGGCTTTGTTTTCGTCTATCTCGAACCAAATTTGCAAAATTCTATGTGTGATACATTTGACTTGTTATCGTCAACTGACACACGCAGACATAAAAACACCTTATTTAATTAAACGGACTTGATAACCTTCAAATCTTCAAAAATGGCAAAAATATTGATTTTTCTTTGCTAAAAGTAAATCTTTAGCACGTCTAGTATATTTGTGAGACATTTTGAAACAATATGACAATTATAAGTGTAGAAACAACAATTGTAATTTGTGCGTAATAAAATGCCACACTCACTAGATGTTCACACCTAAAAATAGTCAATAATACCACTGTAACATCTGTTACTTAAAGGTGAATCAGCAACAAATATATTTAATTAGTATTAAGAAAAATGGAAGTGTTTTTTAAAATAAAATTACGGATAAAATCTTTAAATTGATTTTTTGCAGTTTTGTGCTGTTTTGAAAACTTGCTGTATTTAAAATGCTAATTTTTCAACAATTATTTTTCAAATGTACTGATTATTATTTTTAATATTCAGTATGGTATACATAATAAAATTATCGACGGATTTTGCAACATAATGAGACGAAAATAAAATTACAAACAAAAATGTAGCAAAATCCGTTGTTCTTTCATAGATATATACACTTTATTCTTTCTCAAAAAATATTTAATTTCACAATCGATCCTTAAAGTTATGGAGTAGGCGCTTATAAACGTAATAAAAAGTATCAGTTCGTATCCTTGTAAATTGAAGGAGAAGAAATGATTTAAACATAAAAAAAATTATTATTTAAAAATTTTTAATTTTACCAGTTATACTGAGTTTATCTAGTAATATTTTTTAATGCATAAAAGGTAATTAAAAATGCTATAGTAAAATGAAATGTTCAAAGGATACCGAGTCCCCTTCCTCAATATAGAAAGTCACGCATTATTCATCATTATGTAATCACGCGATTACATAAAGCGACTTTTTCTATAAGAAAATGCTGGTATTCTAAATGAAACTGTAGGAATACTGGAAAAGCTTTACACCTGAGTGCTTCAACTGAAAATATTTTCAGAAATGAAAAAAATAAATAAATAAACCATCAAAAATTCTATCTTAACTGAATAAAAGCGACGTTTTCGTAATAATAATTCATATTTTTGAACGAAAAATAAAGTTATTAAATTTTCATAGGAAAATACCAAGTACGTTTTTTATGAAGATTCATCCATCTCCTTTAAAAATAATATGCATCGTTTTTCACCTTAGGCTTTTTAATCTCTTTCACGGTTCTAAAAAAAAGTTTTCAGCATTTTATTTCAGCAAATTCTTTCAGAAGAGACAATAACACATGTTTGAACCTTTGAAATCAGTTTAGGGAAACATAGTAAATTATTTCTTCATAAAATGATAAGCAATTCAATTTTTTCCACTTATCAGAAATATTTCAATCTACATTCTGTGAAAATCATACACTTCCGTAAATTATTTTGCTTATGAATAGTAAAACACTATTGAGTACATATTGCACGGCATATTTGCTTCTCTAAACTATTAAAATTTAGATATTTTAATATTCATAAACAATTTTGATCCGTATATATAACAAAAATGAAAAATAAATTAAATATCTAGGTCAATGATTTCTCAATAAAACTCAAGGTCTGACCAAGTTATTGTGAAATAATGCCTTTAAGCAGTATGTGGAAAAAATTTAAATTTAAAAATTTAAATTTAAAAATTTACTTTTTAAAATTTTGTTTAAATTTAAAAATAACAGAATAAAATATGAAAACATTTACATGATTACTTAAGAACTACAAAGAGAGAAACAGCATCGAACATAATTTTATTACTGTTTCGTGTGAAATATGAATTAGAATTTTCATTATTTAATTAGAAAAGTACAAAACACATTTCTAGTTTTGCCATTAAACACTATGTGGAAGAAATTGAACTTGTTTGATCATCATCAATATTTTCCTTTGTTTCCAATCATTTTCCAAAAGTTTAAAAAATAGTAGAATAAATTATGAAAACATTTACATAATTACTTAAGAATTAAAAAGAAAGAAACAGCAAAGAACATAAATTTATTACTGTTTCGTGAGAAATATTAAGCAGCCTTTTCATTATTTAATTAGAAAAGTACAAAACACATTTCTAGGTATGCCATTAAGCACTATGTGGAAAAAATTTAACTTGTTTGATCGTCATCAATATTTTCCTTTGTTTCCAATCATTTTCCGAAAGTAAAAAAAAAAAATAGTAGAATAAAGTTTGAAAACATTTACATATTACTTAAGAATTTAAAAAAAAAAAAAAAAAAAAAAAAAAAAAAAAAAAAAACAGCAAAGAACATTAATTTATTACTGTTTCGTGAGAAATATTAAACAGCATTTTCAGTATTTAATTAGAAAAGTACAAAACACATTTCTAGGTTTATCTGAAAATGCGTCAATATAAGAGGCATTTTCTATCAATAAGCAAACTTTATATTTTAATAAGTTCAATAATTGAGTTATTCGTATGAAAATGGGTTCAGAGAATACTATTAATAAACAAATTGGTTGAACAATGAAAAACGTTATTTTAACTGAGTAAAGACGACTTTTCTAAAACTTAAATCAGTTCTTTGAAAATATAATCTGTCAAATACGAATATAACACGCGCTCAAAGGGTTCCGTACAGTAAATGTTTTAATTACCATTTATTAATTAATAAACTTCTACTACCCCTAATTTTTTCATAATTCGGAAATAGGAGACGGGGGGGGGGGGGGGCATATGTTTCCTGTATACTTTCTACGATATATCTGAAAATATAATACCTAAAATTAAAACACATATATTTTTGAGTTCGATGTTACAAGTTCTGTCGAACGATACCCTACACCAGGGAAGTCCAACCTTTCAGTAAGAGCGGGCGCACCTCAGCTAGTGGTAAACATTGAAGGACACCATTCTTCACATGCCTGGAAACAACAAAACACTATTACCTCATTATAGTAGGGAGCAGGGTCGCTAGTTTGGCCTCCTTTTTTATTCAGAAATTCTGAATTCATACTGGAATTTTTTACTTTAAGTAGTCCTAAATTGCTTGTTATTAAACGCGCTCAAAGGGTTCCGTACAGTAAATGTTTTAATTACCATTTATTAATTAATAAACTTCTACTACCCCTAATTTTTTCATAATTCGGAAATAGGAGACGGGGGGGGGCATATGTTTCCTGTATACTTTCTACGATATATCTGAAAATATAATACCTAAAATTAAAACACATATATTTTTGAGTTCGATGTTACAAGTTCTATCGAACGATACCCTACACCAGGGAAGTCCAACCTTTCAGTAAGAGCGGGCGCACCTCAGCTAGTGGTAAACATTGAAGGATACCATTCTTCACATGCCTGGAAACACAAAACACTATTACCTCATTATAGTACGGAGCAGGGTCGCTAGTTTGGCCTCCTTTTTTATTCAGAAATTCCGAATTCATACTGGAATTTTTTACTTTAAGTAGTCCTAAATTGCTTGTTATTAAACGCGCTCAAAGGGTTCCGTACAGTAAATGTTTTAATTACCATTTATTAATTAATAAACTTCTACTACCCCTAATTTTTTCATAATTCGGAAATAGGAGACGGGGGGGGGGGGGCATATGTTTCCTGTATACTTTCTACAATATATCTGAAAATATAATACCTAAAATTAAAACACATATATTTTTGAGTTCGATGTTACAAGTTCTGTCGAACGATACCCTACACCAGGGAAGTCCAACCTTTCAGTAAGAGCGGGCGCACCTCAGCTAGTGGTAAACATTGAAGGACACCATTCTTCACATGCCTGGAAACACAAAACACTATTACCTCATTATAGTAGGGAGCAGGGTCGCTAGTTTGGCCTCCTTTTTTAATCAGAAATTCTGAATTCATACTGGAATTTTTTACTTTAAGTAGTCCTAAATTGCTTGTTATTAAACGCGCTCAAAGGGTTCCGTACAGTAAATGTTTTAATTACCATTTATTAATTAATAAACTTCTACTACCCCTAATTTTTTCATAATTCGGAAATAGGAGACGGTGGGGGGGGGCATATGTTTCCTGTATACTTTCTACGATATATCTGAAAATATAATACCTAAAATTAAAACACATATATTTTTGAGTTCGATGTTACAAGTTCTGTCGAACGATACCCTACACCAGGGAAGTCCAACCTTTCAGTAAGAGCGGGCGCACCTCAGCTAGTGGTAAACATTGAAGGACACCATTCTTCACATGCCTGGAAACACAAAACACTATTACCTCATTATAGTAGGGAGCAGGGTCGCTAGTTTGGCCTCCTTTTTTATTCAGAAATTCCGAATTCATACTGGAATTTTTTACTTTAAGTAGTCCTAAATTGCTTGTTATTAAACGCGCTCAAAGGGTTCCGTACAGTAAATGTTTTAATTACCATTTATTAATTAATAAACTTCTACTACCCCTAATTTTTTCATAATTCGGAAATAGGAGACGGGGGGGGGGGCATATGTTTCCTGTATACTTTCTACGATATATCTGAAAATATAATACCTAAAATTAAAACACATATATTTTTGAGTTCGATGTTACAAGTTCTGTCGAACGATACCCTACACCAGGGAAGTCCAACCTTTCAGTAAGAGCGGGCGCACCTCAGCTAGTGGTAAACATTGAAGAACACCATTCTTCACATGCCTGGAAACACAAAACACTATTACCTCATTATAGTAGGGAGCAGGGTCGCTAGTTTGGCCTCCTTTTTTATTCAGAAATTCCGAATTCATACTGGAATTTTTTACTTTAAGTAGTCCTAAATTGCTTGTTATTAAACGCGCTCAAAGGGTTCCGTACAGTAAATGTTTTAATTACCATTTATTAATTAATAAACTTCTACTACCCCTAATTTTTTCATAATTCGGAAATAGGAGAGGGGGGGGGGGGCATATGTTTCCTGTATACTTTCTACGATATATCTGAAAATATAATACCTAAAATTAAAACACATATATTTTTGAGTTCGATGTTACAAGTTCTGTCGAACGATACCCTACACCAGGGAAGTCCAACCTTTCAGTAAGAGCGGGCGCACCTCAGCTAGTGGTAAACATTGAAGGACACCATTCTTCACATGCCTGGAAACACAAAACACTATTACCTCATTATAGTAGGGAGCAGGGTCGCTAGTTTGGCCTCCTTTTTTATTCAGAAATTCCGAATTCATACTGGAATTTTTTACTTTAAGTAGTCCTAAATTGCTTGTTATTAAACGCGCTCAAAGGGTTCCGTACAGTAAATGTTTTAATTACCATTTATTAATTAATAAACTTCTACTACCCCTAATTTTTTCATAATTCGGAAATAGGAGACGGGGGGGGGGGGCATATGTTTCCTGTATACTTTCTACGATATATCTGAAAATATAATACCTAAAATTAAAACACATATATTTTTGAGTTCGATGTTACAAGTTCTGTCGAACGATACCCTACACCAGGGAAGTCCAACCTTTCAGTAAGAGCGGGCGCACCTCAGCTAGTGGTAAACATTGAAGGACACCATTCTTCACATGCCTGGAAACACAAAACACTATTACCTCATTATAGTAGGGAGCAGGGTCGCTAGTTTGGCCTCCTTTTTTATTCAGAAATTCCGAATTCATACTGGAATTTTTTACTTTAAGTAGTCCTAAATTGCTTGTTATTAAACGCACTCAAAGGGTTCCGTACAGTAAATGTTTTAATTACCATTTATTAATTAATAAACTTCTACTACCCCTAATTTTTTCATAATTCGGAAATAGGAGACGGGGGGGGGGGCATATGTTTCCTGTATACTTTCTACGATATATCTGAAAATATAATACATAAAATTAAAACACATATATTTTTGAGTTCGATGTTACAAGTTCTGTCGAACGATACCCTACACCAGGGAAGTCCAACCTTTCAGTAAGAGCGGGCGCACCTCAGCTAGTGGTAAACATTGAAGGGCACCATTCTTCACATGCCTGGAAACACAAAACACTATTACCTCATTATAGTAGGGAGCAGGGTCGCTAGTTTGGCCTCCTTTTTTATTCAGAAATTCCGAATTCATACTGGAATTTTTTACTTTAAGTAGTCCTAAATTGCTTGTTATTAAACATAGTAAAATTACTATTAGGAATTTCTGGTATAATTTCATATTTTCTGAATATAAAATGAGGTTATACTGGCAACCCTGGTAAGAAGATATGTAGACGTTTTGTAAAATGCACAGACATCTCCCAATGTGAACAATAAGGCTCCCTACTATACAGAGCTCGATATCAAAAATAATTGCAGAAAAAGTCTAAGTCACAGTAAATTTAGAATTACATTTTCCTGATAGAGGCTTATCAAAATATTTTGTAGAGAAATAAATCGAAATTTTAGTCCGGCCTATAATAAAAAATTATGTGGAGCACTAATGACTTTAAAGAAGTGTCTTTAAAAATGGATTTTTATTTACAAAACTCCTAGTAACGAGAATCATTTGAAAGGGCGTTATGAAAACCTTCAAAGGCCGCAATTGCGCCCACCGGCGCCGCGTTGGACAATCCTGCCCTACATGATATATAAAAAGAGATTTTTTTAAAATAACTTAATATCTAGGATAATTACCGACAAATTTTTCGAAAATCATTATCAAATATGCTTCGATGATTCTGCGTCGATAGATTCCTCGAGCACTCGTCAACGCCCCCGCTGACCCCCAGAAAAGTAAAGTTTGTGTGTAACTGAAAAATGCGATTTTCTCAAAAACTATGTTACCTAGGAAAATCGCTATAGTTTTCTTGCAAGGTTTAAATAAACTTCTACTATCCCTAATTTTTTTATAATTTTAATTTCAGTAGATTCAGAAATAGAGGGGGGGACATATTTTTGCTGTGTCCAAACGATGATTAAAAATTTATGGCATCCTAAACACCAATATTCCAGTTTGAAAAAATGATTAAAACCCTTTCCGGCACAGTGGTCCCACTCCGGGCACACATAATTTTAATTCCAAACTTGCAATCGGCACCAAGAATATTTTAATAAAATTTTGCTTCTACAATGAAAGCTTAAAATAAGGAGTTCTTATTTTCTAAAAAAGTCGTTTTTAAATTCCGGCGCCAGTCAGAAATTTCGCATTTTACGAACAGAATTTGTCTGTGCCGGAAAGGGTTAAAGCTCTTTAAAAACTACTCGTAAACGTTTTCGAAAAATAGTGTAAGAAAAATATACCTTGTTTTTATATATGCGTCTTTGAATATCGAATATATATTGGTTTTAAAGCGCAATCATGGGTAACTCAGAGAAGGTTATTGTAAATTTTTGTTCGTGGCTATATTATATTTTTGCAGATTAAGAAAACTTGTGTTACTTTATAGAGCTCTTTCAACTTCCCCAGATAGTTTTTTAGCAATTTATTTCAGTAGAAAGCATGACAAATATTTCAGAGTTGTAACCAGTTTCGAGAAACATAAGAAATTCAAGTATTCATTTAATAAACCGTTAGATTATGATAAGCACTTTAATGATTTTTCGTTTTCATCATATAAAAAATATTTTATCTTGGTTGAGTCAAAATTATAAGGTTCCGAAGATATTGTTATTTTTAATAGAAATACTAAATCAATATTGCAGAAAATAATCGCAATATAAGATTGCGACTTTAAATAAATAATTATTATGAAATTTAATATTCATTATTATAGAGCTCGTTGGACTTCCTAGAATGTTTTTTAGCAAGTTGTTCCAGCAGAAAGCATTACAAATATTTCAAAGTTTCAACCAGTTCGAGAAATATGGTAAGAAATTCATATATTCATTTAATAATCTGTGCGATTATGATAAGCATTTTAAAAATTTTTCGCTTTCATCTTGTAAAAAATATTTTATCTTGGTTGAGTCAATATCATAAGGTTACGAAGATATTATTTTTTTAATTAGAAATACTAAATCAATGTTGCAGAAAATAATCGTAATATAGGAGTGCGACTTTAAATAAGTAATTATTATGAAATTTAATATTCATTATTATAGTGCTTTTTGGACTTCATAGAATGTTTTTTAGTAAGTTATTCCAGCAGAAAGCATAGCAAATATTTAAACCAGTTCGAGAAATATGGTCAGAAATTCGGGTATTCATTTAATAAACTGTGCGATTGTAATAAGCATTTTACACATTTTTTGCTTTCAACAGGTAAAAAAATATTTTATCTTGGTTGAGTCGAAATCATAAGGTACCGAAGATATTTTTTTTTATTAGAAATGCTAAATTAATACTGCAAAAAAAAAAAAAAAAAAAAAAAAAAAAAAAAAAAAAATTCAATATAGGATTGCGACTTTAAATAAATAATTATTATGAAATTTAATATTCATAAATAATTTTGATCATTTTGCAAAATTAAGTTGTACAAGTTGGAAACTGTACGTTAAACGTGACATAGAAGGTGCGTTCCTTTTATAACTAGTTTCACAATGTAAAAAAAAAATCAATCATCCTTATTATTTCAATGAAATGAATTATATCGTCTGCTATGAGCTAAATGGCATGCCGTTTTTTTTCTTATTACGTATGCCACGTTTACAAATGCGAATTTTTTTTTTCGACACCAGATAGCTTTGTAAAATTCACCATGGATTTCTTGCTTTGCGAATGCTTACGTCCATGGTTTAATAATTTTATGACTCATAATAAACGAATCTCCTGTGTTTATTAACTCTAATGGATTGAGATATTCGGTTGTTAACGTAACTTACGCCGAAGTTCTCTCAGAATCTATAAATTTTTTTAATGTAACTCATCTGTCAAACAAACAATTTTTTTGAACGAGCTCTCTAAAAATGTAATTTTATGCAATTTCATTCGAAAAAATTATTTTGAATAAAAATGGCCACCTGGCATATGAAAAAAGAAGTGGTTTGCCCGTATTTGTTTTCCTCATTCACATGACGTTCCCTTTTATTATATAGAATGCGTGCGATAGGATTTAATGGAATGAATAAAACTTTTATTAATATTTTTTTAAGTTTTGACTCGATTTTCATAAAATTTTAAATGACTCTACAAAATTGTACAACAATAATATATATTATATTTCAAATCATTCGGTTGGGTAGTTTATGCGCTCTTATATGCGTACAGATGGACAAATACCAGACAACGACTATAGGTGCTACGTTTTCATATAATTATGAACACTTCTAAAAACGCATTTGAGGTGAAGTTTAGCGATTTCTCAATAAAGCCCTAGTTTTATTTTTCATTAAATTTTATATTAATTATGCGGTAAATTCAATAATTGAATGATATGTACTCGAATATTTTTTGTTATTATTACCATATTTTTTATTTTAAACTAATTCCTTCAAAATCAAAAACAAAATAGATGAAGCAATAATTTTGCTTATTACTTATTAATCACCAAGAAAAAATATCACTGTGGAAAATTTAATTATTTTTTGTAACAAATATTGCTTAGATTGCTTTATTAATTAATTAGAAAATCACAAAAAATAAAATTTATAGTTTTATCTAAAAATATATCCATAAGCAAGACATTTTCAAACAACATGTAAATTTCGTATTTATAAAATCTTTACAACTTTACGTGAGAAATATGATCAGTGAGGAAAATGTTCCATCCATGCAAAATTCAGTTAGTAAAGCAAAATCTTTATTTTTTTTTACTTTTAGGTGATATTTCGAAAACATAAATCCATACTTTAATCAAAATATAAATTTACTTTTTATAAGAAATCTCAAGTAGATTTATTGAAAATAGCTATATTCATTCCTTTCTGTCCATAACAATATTGAATGTTCTGCACCTCATGTTCTTAATCTTTTCACCCATCAACATTTTCTCCTGTAGTTTATTCCAGCAGAAAGTATGACATATCTTTGAACGTTTCGATAGAGTTCAGGAAAATGGTAAGAAATTCAATTATTTATTTAATAAATTGTGCAAATATGATAAGCGAATCAAACATGTTATTCTTTTGATCTTATGAGAAATATTTTAATCTAAATTCTGTCAAATTCATTCAGTTTGGAAGATTGGTGATTTTTTTTTCTTTGAGAGAGAGAAAGAAAAAAAAACATGGTTGCAAAGATGTGGCCCAAAAGTAGGGCGTCTTTAAATATCTGAACTTTAGGAAGTTTAATTTTCATAAACAAATTGTTTTCTATAATAAAGATTTAAAAAATCATGATCTAATTTGATAATTTCTAATAAAAAGAAAAAAAAAATCATAATCTAATTTGATAATTTCTAAAAAACTCGAAATAGATCGAATTATTTTCTTTTTATAGCATTAATAACTAGCAGGATAGGCCCGCCGCGCTCATTTTTTTAAAATGAACCTTGAATCAAGCGAAATGTTGAATTCGACGTTGAAATTTAAAGTAATAAGGACCTTTACCTGAAAAGTATTTCCTCATTGCTAAATACGATGCGAACGCCGTTGCGCTATTATGTTATCTGATCGTAAGACAAAATTCGGACTACTAAGAAGCAACTCCTTTAATTGCTCATTTATAGAAGAGTTTGGTAGGGATATGTGGCCATTATGACCAACATAAATTAAAAGGTCCTCTAGTCACCACACTACTAAACAAGAACGAAAAATCATGCGTCAAGCTTAGATTATGTAACACTTTCCAATGCTTCCAAAATAATTTTACAAATCATACCGTTTAATAAGCTGAAAGATAACATCTAAGTAAACAATTTGGAAAACGCATAACATATTTAAAAACATAATTTCAGGAATTTCCAACGTATACAATATTCGGAAAAATATCCGAATACTTTTATTCAGCCCTGTATATGATCTATAGTTTTGTATATATACTACATAGGATGCTAAATTTTAGTTCAGTTAAGAAACGCGTAGCACAGTTTAAAATTCTCCTTCTGGAGTTTCTGTCAATAAACGGAAATGTGTTCGCGAACTTTTGTGCTTCCCTGTATAGGATCTACAGAATTTATACACACCACGTAATAAACAAAAAGTGAGTTAAATTTAAAATCGCGTTCAGTAATTTAAAGCGCACTTCCAGGAATTATTGTTAACAGACAGTAGAGAATTCTTTTGTGTGTCCCTGTAAATGAACGATGACTACTATACACACAATATTCTGTGGTAAGCATCTTGTAATGCACCTTAGTGATATATATATATATATATAAATTTCAATGTGTTTAAAATAGTGAAAGATTATTTAAATAAACCGCAGACGATTTTTCTCCATAGACGTAATGTAACGGAATTCTTTTGACTGTCCCTGTAAATTAACTATAAGTGCTATGCACACCCTATTCCATATTAAGCTTCTTGTAATACACCTTAGTGATATTTATCAATTACAATGTGTTTGCAATTGTGTAACATCATTAAAATAAACCGCAAATGATTTTTCCCCATAGACCGTAATGTAACGGAATTCTTTTGAGTGTCCCTGTAAAAAAACTATAAGTGCTACACACTTCAGTTGAAATAGGGAACGTGCTATAGATAACGACAATAACATATAAAATTGCAAGGCAATCCGAGCATATTTACGGGAGTTAGAGCACGGACAGACGGCAGACGGCCAGACAAACCGAAGTCATAAACACTTTTCAACTAGGTTGGAAAGTGTTAAAAAGAGATCATTACAATTATTCCAGAGATTCACCATTGAACTTAAATAATGTTCGGGTTATTCATTTTTTATTATTATTTCTTGAACCCCGGGTCTCTCAGATTGATACTAAGTGTATCAGTTCTGGTAGCGTAAATACAATCTCACTGTACGTTACATTATATTTCATAATATATGTCTTCTTCTGGCAGGTCTAATACAGTTTTACAGTCCTCAGCAAAAGTTTGGACACTTATGATATTTAACCTTTAAATAAAAAATACGAACTCTTGGATTACACAAATCGGTATACTTATTTTTAAATATATTTTAAGCATTTTAGGACGGAAATATCGATTTTAATGTAGGATAGTATTTAATTTAACTGAAAAAAGTGAAATTTACATATTGCAAAAGTTTAGACTCTTTCTTGATTTTTGGCTACTGTTCACGGAAAAATGCAAATGTTAAACTTATGACGTCATACGCATGAAGTATTTAAGTGACCTTGCATTCGCATCGGTTACTGAAGATGCCGCCAGCTAGAGAGATTCAGTCAGATGAAGTGATTGAGATATGGAAGCTGTAATCGAAAGGAAGACTATTGCAAAAATTTCAGCTACTTTGAATCGTTCAAAGAAGTCTGTTTATCAAGTATTGTCTAAGGGTGACTCCTACAAAGCAAAACGTAGATCTGGAAGGCCTCGTGTGACCAGAAAACGAGATGATAGAAGGATCCAGAAACTGGCATCTACATAAATGATGAGTGCTAGTCAGATTAAAAGTGAGTCAGGACTTTCTGTATCAACACATACGATTCGTAGGCGAATTAAGGAAAGAGGTAAGTTAGTTTATAAGAAAATGAAAAAACTGCCAGCTTTGAAATGTCACCACAAATTGACAAGAATGCAGTGGTCTCGTAAACGTATGTCATATGGACCCCAGTTGTGTACTGTGATATTCAGTGACGATAAAAAGTGGAATTTGGATGGCCCAGATGGGTGGGTATATTATTGGCACGACTTGCGTAAAGAGCCTAGGACTTTCTTTAGTCGACAACAAGGTGGTGGCTCTTTAATGATTTGGGCCTCATTTCGCTTTAATGGTCAAGTAGCTCTATAGTTTCTCAGTTGTCGCTAAACAGCGCAAGACTACATACACACATTGGAGAACAATTTACAGCCATTTGGGAACTTTTAGCTGGTCCAAAGTATGTATTTCAACAAGATAATGCACCCATTCATGTTGCACACAAAACAAAAACTTAGTTTAACTCTCAGAATATTACTTTTCTCGATTGGCCCGCGTTTATCCCTGACTTGAACCCAATCGAAAACCTTTGGAGCATCATGTCTCGTAAGGTTTATGCAAATTTTCGACAACACTCCTCTATTAGTGAACTTCTAGCTGCTCTTGAACGTGCATGGTACGAAACAGACCCCCAAGTGATGCAGGATTTAATTTATCCGATATAAACTTGCATTTTTGCGGTAATTTCAAACAATGGAGGTGCAATTCGATTTTAATTTATGGTTATTTTAATGTAAATATACAGATTGTCTATATTTTTGCAACAATGTTAACTTTGTTTTTTTGTCATTATACATTATGTAAAGTGTATAATTTAAAATTTATTGTTTGTGAATAAAGAATATGTCACAAGCAATATATGACAGTTAACTTACAACAATTCCTTATATACTTCTCAGTACAGAAGCGCAATCGACTATTGTCTAAACTTTTGCTGCACACTGTATATCTTTGTATTGTAGTAGAGTAAATACAGACAAAAATATGATAAATTATTTGCACACAACGAACAGTGTTTTACTTTCATATTTATAAGAAATGCGAATCATTAGAAAGTGGATCTTTAAAGCTGAATTGTTTGAATAAAATTAAAATATTATAGTCATTTTCACTGATTTTTCATTTTTATATACCAGTTGCATTCATGATACCATTAACCTGGAAAACACCACGATAACTGATTCTGGTATAAAAATAAACCTCTAGTTTGCATCCAGCACGATCTTCCGTAATTGGATCCACAGCCAAGTTTGACGTCAAATATTAGAAGAATTTGCAAAGATATGGTTGCAAATGTACCAGAGTTAGCTACAAAACGAAGTTAATTACGTGCATTAAATAATGTCAAATTGCAGTTGATTGAACTATAGATTTCTCTTCAAAAAAGTTTCTTTAAAATGATAAATAAAATTAGTTTTGCAAAAGTTTTAGTAATAATCTTTCTGGTGAATACTTGAAACGAAGATTTTTTTTTTTTGCATTTCTCTAATAAGTATAATAACACGGAGAAATAAATAAGCTTTATATTTCTTTTATTTTCAACATTACATTATCCTTCAATCTGTTGCTTAAATAAACTCTATAATGAAAAAAAAACATTAATTTGTCACTAACTTTAGATACTAGTGCTGTTTATCAGCCGAAATTGATTTGTAATGATAAAAATTATATACCTAATCTGAATTTCAGATACTTTTTCAAACTACCTTTTTAATCTTATCTAGGCTAAAATGATAAATCGACAAATATTCTTCCATTGGCCCCCATTGACATTGAAACGTTTTTTCCGTACATTGCAGATAGTGGTTTTTTTATTGATAGTAAAATAAATGCAGATGTAAAATATATAACAGTAAATCTACTTTTGTCCGTTTGCTTCATAATAAAAAACTATAAACTTACTAATTGCTAAGTACAAATTTTCTGCAATTTTCAGCAGTCGGAATCACCGTATAGAGTTCCCTTCAAATATAGAAGAAACTTGCAACAATATAATATATACGCCAAATGGGGGGTGACCCGATTACAGAAGATTAGTCCAATATATTTTAAAAACATACAAAAAGAAGAAAATATATGCAAAAAGAATAAAGTATACAGAAATTACGAATTAAAAATAATATCGAAAATTTATTACATCAAGCAATTTTTATAGCAAAATATTTTCTTTAATTATAGTAATAGCGCATAATTGTATACATTTTCTTAAAAATAATCTTTATTTCTTAACATTGGAAGCAGCGAATATCTCTACAAGGGAAATTGGCGATACATGTTAAAACATAAAATTGAATTACACTAAAATTTAAATATTTGAATATTTTTATAATATCAACTGCTACTTATGTAATTTACATTTCAATATAAAAAATTACTCCAAAAATTCTGTCATACACTTGAAAAAAATCATTACTGTGAACATCGCTCGGACAGATGTTTATTCATTTTTGGCATAAAATCAAATTGTTTGGCAACAAAAGTAAAATTAAATTCGCAAATGAACAGATTACATGTAACTCACAAGTATAGTCATTTTTATAATTACATCTGATAGTTTCTTCTGTAAGTCACATGGTAGAGCAGTGTGCTAAAAATAAAAATTTAATTTAAAAAAAAGAACAAATCAAAAACAAAATTCTTACTCAGATTTTATCTAATTAAATTTTCAGATGCATTTTTCTTAATCTGATGCAAAAGACAAATCGCCAAATATTGTTTAAATTGCAATCTTTCACATTGAATATTTTTGTAAGCATTACCAAAATCTCTTTTCATGTTTTAATTAAACATGCTCGTTTTATAATATTATTTATAATATAATATCAAAAATATTTTTCTTTTTTTCAGTTTTAAATAAAATTAGCGACAGTTTTTTTTTAAATGTGTGTTTAATGTTGCTTAATGTGTGACCGTTTCAATTTTGTCACCAACGATAATTGTCGAAAAAAATTGACCAAATGAATGAAGAAATCGCTAAAAATTTCGTTATCTACAGCTTTTTTAAAATTATTTTATTCTGATAATTTCAGCGGTTTTAAGAGCCTATTTCGATTACATGTCTGTTAAATTTGGGTTTTATTTATACTAATTTATTTATTGCTTAATGAAGTTTTAATTTCGTTATTAAATATTAGCTGAAAAAAAAATGTTGAACTTCTTATATTGTTTAAAGTGCAAACGGATTAATATTTTGTAATCGTCTGCAAGATATTGATTTAAAAATATCCTGCTTGAAATTGCTATAATAAATTAGTAAAGGACGATGCAGTTTTCAAACAAATTGCATTTGAAAGTAGATTCTTTCACTATATAATTGTTTTAAATTTAAAATGTACGATGTTTAGAAAAAAAAAATGCAGGAGCAAAAATTGCAAAACCGAAATTTCATCGTCAAGTGTTGCCATTCGCAAAATGACGTCAGCATTACGCATGGACACGTTTCTCCTTTATAATATAGATAGATAGATAGATAGTATATGTTATGCCTGCACGAAAAACATTCAACCACCTGTTGAGCTATCATTTCCATTCTGTTTACTTTGCAACGAATACATTAATGTTTATTTTTTTTTAATTATGGATGTTTTAATTACAATATCTGATTGTATTAAAGTTTAAAATTACATATATATTTACGAAATTAAATAATAAATATATATATATCTTAAAATATAACTTATAAAAGCATTTTAAGTTTTTGGTTGACATGAAGAAAGATAATAAATGGGAAAAAATTATTTTAATTCAGATGTTGAAGGGAAAAAGATTGCAAGAAGTTTACTTTTTTTCTTTTAGTTTACAGAAAATAAAATTTTAATGCTTTTTTATCAACTTAGAACATCTATAAATAAACTTTACTTAAATAATAAAAACATTGTATAAACAACTAATTATATTTTTTAAATTGACACTCTTCTCAAAATTTAAAGTAAGATGATGATGGATAAATAATCTCGCTTATTATTTAAGTATTTATGCAGAAATGAGCTCATCAAACATCTGCGGAGTTGCAGATATTAGGGGTGAGATGGACAAAGATAATTTTGGTTTTTCACAATTTATTTTTATTTTTTTAACTAGGGGGCCTACCCCCTGCGAGCTACGCTCACCAACCCCCGCTCAGACTTCGAGGCCTCTAAAGACATGACAGCGTGCTTTGTTTTAAAAATATTGGTAAATCTGTAATTGGATTGCCATGCTTTTACCGTTTTAATGGGGCATTTTTTTTAATTATCATGGCCTCATACACAGCTGTTGCGACAACTGACGACTGTTTTCGGGATTGATAACTAAAATCAATTACACCTTGAAAACCAGCTTGTATAAAATGGTTAGGTTTAAATTGTGGCTACCTCTCGGAATTTTATAACAACGATCTGTATTCTATTCTTCCTTTGCGTTTAAGGATGAGAAAAATTCCATCTGCTTGTGAATGCTTAAGAACCACGGTATTGAAAAGTACTATGTTATAGACATTTTCAGTAACAGGTTTAAATTTTTTCTCTTATTTTAGTGCAACCATCGTGCATATTTTCATGTTATTTTAAATATGTAAATTATTTATTTTAATTAATATGTATATATGAATTTTCTAATAATGATTTATCATACAAAATTAATGAAAAATTTTGTGCACGCATGCCTGCATTTATTCGGCATCAATTCATTAGATATTTAAATAAATTTGCTATCCGCGATAATTTTACACCATGTTATGTCACTTGAATATTGTCCATAAGAAAATCGGGTACTTTTCCAGTATAGGATCCTTTGCTTTTAGGTTTGGCGTAATTCGAGTTTCAAAGACGAATAGATTCGTTAATATACATACATATGTTTGTTGCCAAAAGTTATAAAAACAAATTCTATGAACTTTTGGTGCTTTTCTATTATAGGGGTCTTGAAGCTTTTTTAAAAAGCTTGGCGTAATTATAAATTCGTTTAATTAAATTTTACAAAAAAATAATGATATCAATAAATAATAATTACTATTAATTCCTTCCCTCCCCCTTTTCTTTTGTGTTTACATAAATGACGTCATTTGGACGAATGTATTCAAAATATTTTCAGTTTATAAATTAAATTAAATGCTGACAGACGATTGAATCCTGAAGATAGAAATGTGATTTTTTTTTTTCAAATTTTCCTGAAAAACATAATTTAATCACAATCTTGTCTTCATTATCGATTGAAATAAAAGATAAATTCAATTTCAATTTGAAAATGACGAATAAAAAGAAATCAATAATCCCTATCGGGATCCTTTTCGATTTTTTTCCCTTTTTTGTCACAAAAAAACTGAGTAATTAGTTGCCATCATTATAGAAATGTCATTAAAATTAGAAAAAAATTAATATCTCGAAAACTAATTCCAATTCCAAAATTCTATTACCAGTTTTGACATCCGCGGATTTTTATGGACAATTGGTATTAATTTCAACATCAAGCGTTTAATATTTTATTAAAAATAGCCCTGAAACATAATCAGTCGTTTAATCAGTCGTTTCATAAAATCGTTTCATAAATTCGTTTCATAAAATCGTTTCACAAATTCGTTTCATTAGGATTTTATATATATAGGGTAGATATAATCATAGAAGATTCTAGTAACTGGTGTAATATCTTACAAGAGCCTAATTCGTGTCTAATTCCCTAAAATATGCATGAAAATTCCAACTATCTTACTGGCTATGCTACAAAATGTATATTTTAGTATATTTTAAAATGTTGTTTGGCAAAACATGTGCTTTGCGAGTTCGCGCTAAATAGCCGCAACTTCTCATATCTTTATGTTTAATCTTGTAAAATATAGTATTATCATTAATATATATATATTCATTTAAATTAGAGAGCATCTTAAAACTGACATTGTACATTTATATAAACACTTGTAAGGAAGCAAGATACTTTCAGGCTGGCCCGGCAGCGTGATTGGTAGATGAGGCGACCGCCACGGTGAGGGCTCGGGTTCAAATCCTGGTGAGGCATAGATGTCATTGTGTGTGCCTTCAGTACTGTCTACTTCCTGGTGTGTATTCACTCCTTGTCAAGAATAAGATTTATGTCATTTGTCAAGGTCTTGTATCTATTTCTGAGAATAAAAAAATATTGATCATTCGATACAAACAGCCTAGTAGATTATAGGTCTCAAAGCAATTCTCCTTCCAATAATAAAAAAAAAGACACTTTCAGATAACATACGAACATGATAGAGGAATTTTGGTTATTATGCAATAGTTGGGTAATATGGAATACCAAGGTTTTCGTTTGGTAATGTGCTGCCACCAGGCGGCAATATCAGTCTACTTAACGACATTTCCAGACTGTCACCCAGAACACGCAGTTTGTCGGTCTGCGTCATGGCTCGTTGTGTGAATAAATATTTGTTTAAAGTCTTTGTAAAGTTTTCTGAGATAATTTTTTAATATATTTTTTTAATTCATTATTAGAAGTAATATTTTTATATTGAAATTAAGCACCGAAATACTAACAGTTCATGATGTAATACTTGTTTTTTAGCTCGCAATTTACACCGATAAACATAGAGCGTTTTTTTCCCCAACCGCCGGTATCAGGATATATGGAATTTCAATATCTCGTAATACTCCATGATGATGGTGGCGCAAATACATATATTTGTGATTTCGGCAAATCTGAAGTATGAACTGGAGTATATCGACTGACAGTACAGAGACTATAAATTGATCATGCTCTCTTGAAAACATTACATCTGTTTTTTGCCAAAGTCCGTTCGTTTTCTTCATTTTTAACCTCTTATTCCACATTTCCCGTCTACCTCACAATACCCTCAAAATACGTTTATTATTGTTATTATTATTTGTTTGCAAGTGATGCAATTTCTTAAAGTAATTTTTGTATATAAAAACTATTCGCAAACAGTTCAAGTTTGTAATTGTATTCGGTTGACGGATTTTAAACAATATCGGGATGTTGTATAGCCCCAAATCTATATAGTATTCCATAACAACCGAAGTTTAACTATATATAAGTTTAACAACTGAATACTTTTATAGAAAATTTTAATTAAGTTAATTTTAAAAATATAGAATCATTCATTTAATTTCATAACATTATTCATTATTTTTCACAGTTTATTGTTACTTTTTAAAGTCTCTTTTTACGTTTCTTTAATCCATTTCATCTTCCGGATTTTTTTCTTCAGATGCTTTTATATAACTTAAATTTGTTCTTGTGTGAAAATATTGAATTTTGTAATTCATTTTTCACCCATTTCCTGATGTGCTAGAGGTTTAGAAATTCTTCACCAATGTGCGTCCCCATTTACAATATAATATATTTTTCTTATTTTCAGAACCTAATGAAAAATTAATAGATTAATTTTAATTATGATTATACTCTGAAAAAACAATTTATAGATATTGAATAGATAGTTTAAATAAATGCTTTTTTTATCTCCTGTTACCATGTTTTTAAAAGAATTTGAACCAACATTATGTTTTTAAATGAATTCAATATTTCGCGCTTTCCATCAAACATAAATAAAAGTAGTAAAATTTCCATAACCAGGGCCCACGCCAAATACACGATTTGTAACGGAAATGTTTTTGAGCAACATTAATTGCAATCAAGAAATTACGTGTAAATTTAAGAATAGAATTAATGTATGTTTCTTAAAAAAAAAAAAAAAAAAAAAAAAAAAAAAAATCAGAAAAAAATCAGAGAAAAGAAGAAAAAACTAAAATACTTTTATATTTACCAATTTATTCCAGCAGAAAATATGAAATGTCTTTGAGCGTTTCAAATCAGTTAAAATTAACATGGTAAGAAATTCAGTTAATTCTTTAATAAACTGTGCAAATATGATAAATAAATGAAACGTATTCTTCATGAAACGTTTTCTTTTCATCTTATGAGAACTATTTTAATCTCAATTCTGTCAAAATCATACAGTTTGAAAAAATTGTTTTTCTCTTCTTGATAGATAACAAGAATGCGAAAAAAATCGTATAAAATGAATTTCTGCTTTAAATAATTAAATTTTCGAAATTAAATTTTTGATTAATACTTTTGATTGTTTTGTAAAATAAACATAAAAATGAATTCAATAACTAAAATTTTGATTATTTGTCCAGCAAACTTTATCTTGACCAAGCCATTTTTGATTCAATCAAAATTTTTCTTAAAAAAGAAAAAAAAAATGCTTGTTGTTAATTCGAAAACAGAGAAAACTAGCCGTTAAACCAAAAATGGTTAAATGAAAGCTAACATTTTATTATTTAACGAATTTTTACAAATTTTAAAGAGATTCTTAATATAAATTAAGAATTACAGCAAGGAAATTCAACCTAAAAATATTTTTTATAGAACATATCCTTTAAAAATACTTTTGCTTTTTACATTTTTGTAGCGTGTTTACATACTGTTTCTTTACAAATTCAAAGAATTATATAAAATGTATTTATATAATTAGCGTATTAGAGGAAACTAGCCGTTAAACCCAAAATGGTTAAATGAAAGCTAACATTTTATTATTTAACGAATTTTTACAAATTTTAAATAGATTCTTAATATAAATTAAGAATTACAGCAAGAAAATTCAGCCTAAAAATATTTTTTATAGAACATATCCTTTAAAAATACTTTTGCTTTTTACATTTTTGTAGTGTGTTTACATACTCTTTCTTTACAAATTCAAAGAATTATATAAAATTTATTTATATAATTCGCGTATTAAGGAAAACTAGCCGTTAAACCAAAAATGGTTAAATGAAAGTTAACATTTTATTATTTAACGAATTTTTACAAATTTTAAAGAGATTCTTAATATAAATTAAGAATTACAGCAAGAAAATTCAGCCTAAAGATATTTTTTACAGAACATATCCTTTAAAAATACTTTTGCCTTTTACATTTTTGTAGTGTGTTTACATATTGTTTCTTTACAAATTCAAAGAATTATATAAAATTTATTTATATTAGAATATTTTGTTTTTAACAATCCTCTTTAATATTTAAAAATAAGAGAATGAATGAAGAAAAAAATCTGGCTTATTTGTTAAAAATTACCAGTAGTAAATCCAATCAAACATAACACCATTATTAATTGTCTAAGAAATATCATATAATATTTTCTTTAATTAATTAGAAAATTAGAAAATACTTTTCTACCTTTATCTAAAAATATATTAGAAAACACAACTTTTTTTTCAAATTAGATTTAAAAACTCCATATTTTAATAAGTTTTACAACTGAGTGCTTCACGTGAAAATGTATTCAGAAATGAAAGAATTACATTTATGAAAAATTCGGTTAAACTATCAAAAATTTTATTTTAAGTCCCTGAAGGCAATGTTTCCAAAATAAATATAAATAAAAAAATTTATTCAACGAAAAATAAAGTTATTATACTTTCATAGGAAATCACAAATAGATTTACTTAAAAAAAATGTAGATTATTCATTTCTTTTCATAACAAAATTCATCCTCTTCCCACCTTAGGCGCTTTAATCTATTTCACTTCCCAGATTTTTTTTTCAGCAAATTAATCCAGTATTCTTACTGGCATATCTTTGAGTGTTTCAAGCTAGTTTCGGGAAACGTAGTAAGAAAATCAATTACTTCTTTAACAGACTGTCCAACCTTGATAAGCAAATCAAGCATTTTTTCTATTGATGTTATCAAAAGGAATTTTAAACTCTGTCAAAATCATACGACTCGGAAAATTTGTTTTACTAGTGATATAAACCCGCACATGCAAAGTAATAGCACAAAATGATCGTGTCCTTAACTAATTAATTAAAATAAATAATAATAATGTTAATTGAACAAAAGACAAAGTTACTAAAAAAGTAAAAATCGTCTAAGTGAATGAAAGAGTAACCAGACCATAGATGCTAGATTCGACTTCTGTCCTGGATATGTTTGCACCCATTTGGAAAATATTTACTCATATGTTTTATTTATTAATCAGATAAACATAAACGTTATTATAATTTTACTAGCGGCCCTCCCTCGCTTTGCTTCGGGTTAACCTTGAAAACCTTCATCTCTTTGTGTTTTCTGTAGACCTTTTTAATGTGTACAATAATTAGTACATTATTTTGATAAATCTTGTAGGGTTCAGCCTGCGTTTGCAATGTATAAGCGGAAAAAATGAAATTATTTACGACATCACATTAAAAACCTCAAAAATAACAGTATTTCTCCACTATTTAATGGATATACATATAAACCTTCCTCTTGAATCACTCTATCTATTAAAAAAAACCGCATCAAAATCCGTTGCGTAGTTTTAAAGATTTAAGCGTACATAGGGATATAGGGACAGAAAAAGCGACTTTGTTTTATACTATGTAGTGATTTATCTGAAATTACAAAGCAAAACATATGGTTATTATACATATAAACCTTCCTCTTGAATCACTCTATCTATTAAAAAAAACCGCATCAAAATCTGTTGCGTAGTTTTAAAGATTTAAGCGTACATAGGGATATAGGGACAGAAAAAGCGACTTTGTTTTATACTATGTAGTGATAGTGATTTATCTGAAATTACAAAGCAAAACATATGGTTATTATACATATAAACCTTCCTCTTGAATCACTCTATCTATTAAAAAAAAACCGCATCAAAATCCGTTGCGTAGTTTTAAAGATTTAAGCGTACATAGGGATATAGGGACAGAAAAAGCGACTTTGTTTTATACTATGTAGTGATTTATCTGAAATTACAAAGCAAAACATATGGTTATCATACATATAAACCTTCCTCTTGAATCACTCTATCTATTAAAAAAAACCGCATCAAAATCCGTTGCGTAGTTTTAAAGATTTAAGCGTACATAGGGATATAGGGACAGAAAAAGCGACTTTGTTTTATACTATGTAGTGATTAAATTCTGATTTTTTATAAACATGCCTAAAGAAATCTGTGATAAATTTTGATCATTAAAGATCACCTTTTATTAAATAAGTATTTTTTTTAAATTCTCTTATTAAATTACAAATTTATTTTCACTGCAAAGTTTTTACTATGCTAAAATACAAAATTTTATTTCATTGATATAATTAATATATGTAGTACACGGTATTACAATTACATGTTCCTTATATTCTAATTACATTTTATAAGAAATACAGTGACCTCTCACTTATACGCGATGTTCAGTAATTACTTTTTGTACCACTATTTTAAAACAGTAAAATTCGATTTATAAATTCTGCGATTAAATAAGGAGAAAATTACTTTAAAAAGGAACTGGTGCTGAAAAATAATTACAGTGTATCGCGTATAAGTGAGAGGTCACTGTATTCAATTTAAAATTTTGTTTATATTAATCTCCGATAGATGGCGATAAAGGCTCACGAACGAACAAAGTATTTTAGCGAGTTTCAATCACCGAGGATGGTAACTTATTCCGTTTGCGATCGCTTTCCGGTTGCATTCATGGTTTAATATTTTAAACGTTCACGACGAATGAATCATTTGTTTGTTTACTTTCATGGAGCAATAAACCCAATTTCAACTGAAGTTATCTCAGAATATAAACATAATTTAATGTAAGCCATCTCACAAACATTAATTTATTTTGAAAGACGTGATTTCAAGTAGGATAAATTATCGTTTAGTTGTTATATGTTAGAACAGAGTCTTCATTAAGCCTAACATGGCGTTTAACTACGGTCAATTCGCAGATCAGAGTGGTGCAGCCCGGATTGATTACAGACACTTTCTCGCCTTTGGATTTTATTATAAGTAAGATAGGAAATAGCATTTTGTTTTTCAATGTTGATTCGTTCATTTCCATTCATACCATTATTTATTGACCTGGAACTTAGACTCTTTAAATATTTCCATCCCCTAATTTTTTTAGAAATATCTTCCAGGAAAAATTTTGAGATATCTTTAGACATTTCAAATCAATTTAGAAAGCACGGTTAGAATTTCGACTATTTCTTTAGTTAGAAGAAAATTGGCTAAAACCGTACAGTCGGTGAAACCAAATATCACAGTTTTGACTCGATGTGAGCCGCCCTGTATCATCTAATTGTTGAAATATTTATCTCTATGCAATAAAAAGAAACGGCAGTTACGGTGTCTCCATACTGGAATTTTTGCAGTTTCTGTGTTTGAAAGATTTCTTTATCGTTTTGTGTTTTAATGTTTGCTAGATAATGCGTGTGTTACATTAGATTTCTCACTAATAAAGTTCAATCAGAAGCCTTAAATATAAATGAATTTATCAAAAATAATATGTGTTATCATAGTATAATTTAAGTTATACAGGGTGCCCCAAAACCTTTGAACTTGGCTTTTATTCCTTAAATAATCATCATAGGTATGTATAATAAATTACAAATTTACATAAAAAAAGGTACATAATATTATGAAATCGATTAAAATGTTCAAGGGATTAAATTTGAAGAAATACAAAATTTAAATTTTTATACAGCCCCCGTGCAAAAAATTTCCCAGTGAATAAAATGTGCCCTATACACTAATAAAGTCAGGTACAAAATTCCAGTTTTTTATCATAAAAAGTCGCAGAGATTTGTTTAAACAAAGTTGGTGAGGTGTTAATCATAAATTAAAATGTAAATGTCTATAGCTAGAGTGCAGATGACGTGACGCAGGAATGCATCATTAGCATATATAATATGGATTTTATCTTTAGATTTATTTATGAATTTACAAAACGGTTCTTCCTGAAAAATACCTTAAAATTTTACATGATGAATTACAGAATAAAAATTGGGAATGGGACAGTGAATGAACATTAAAACAGTTTAGAAATATTTGCATATGTAAATATCTGCCTTTGGTCGGTGCGTCACATAATCGCAAAGTTTGCGTAAAGTTATTATTTCTAGATAGATACTTTTGTACCGATAAATAATACAATTATTAAATTTTTTATGTAATCATTGTTTTCTTTCGTCATTTGTGTACGACCCCTGAAACACGATCATCCGATATGATTTTGCTCCTTTACGAACTTATATCAAGGCATCGAAGAGTTGTTTAAGTCAATATTTATGTACTTTCACATCTCTACGACTTTTTATGATGAAATGCTGAAATTTTGTACTTGACCCTATTAGTGTGTGGGGCACATTTTGCTCCGTGGGAAATTTTTTGTATGGGGGCCGTATAAAACTTAAATTTTGTATTTCTTGGAATTTAATCCCCTGAAAATTTCAATGAATTTCATAAAATTTTGTACCCTTTTATACGTATCTATTTAAATTTTAATAAATATCTATGATCAATTCTTAAGGAACAAAGCCGAGGTCAATGTTTGTGGTACAGCCTGTGTAGTGTAATACATTATTTTAAAACTTCTATCAAATTCAGCTTTGAGATATGTATAGTCTCATCAATAGAAAGAAAGACAGAGAGAGAACACCCCGTAATTTTGAATCCCAACATTATCGCAGTGACGAACGAAAATTGCATTTGGAATGAAAATTATGTGTGTTTTCAGTTTATGTTAAAGAAATAAGCTCAGAAAACCATCTACACATAGAAATTGTAACAAACCATGAAAATTTTAGTAAACAAACCTTGAAAAATTTAGTAGTAAGTCCCAATTTGACATCCTTTTTGGATTCTTCGGTAAATTTTACTTCCCGATACCGAGCGGGAAGTCTTTCGGCGAATTATTTTAGGAATTATGCAGATGCAACATTTAGAATCCTTCCTGTTAAATTCATTTTTTATTAATATAATTGCAAAGAAAACTCGAATGAGGATAATGTTTTAAGCATAACTCAAAAACTAATTGATGGAATGAACTATGAATTTAGATGCGCATATGTGAAGCTTCTAAAAATCGCGTTCTGTTAAAACTTACATTTTTTTCCGCAATTCATATTTTTTCAGAATATTAATCTCAAATCAGATATATTTAGAAAAAAAAAATCTTCACTTTGAACATCTGTATTTTCAAAGAAAAAAACCAACGTATGTTTTTCATGATGATGTCTGTGTTCAGTTTGTTAATTTCAAACAGAATTACGCACTTTCACTCCAGGAAAAACTTCATTGTTGTACAGTATAATTGAATTAAACTTTTTTTTGTTATATTTTAATCTTACCAAGAATATGTTATTGAAAATTCTGTCAAATGCATAGGATTCTGAAGATTTTATTTTTCTTAAGAAAAAATAAAGCATGAAACGATATCGGACAAAATAACTTTTGCGTTTTTAATAATTCAATTTTATGAAACTTAATTTTCTTATATAAATAAAATATTTTTCAAAATAAGAGCAAAAACGTTATTCGAGACCTAGTTTATAGTGTTTCAAGAAAAATCTGTAATTTAAGCTGCTAAAAATATTATTATGTAGAAAATATCAAAAAATTAAGTTATCATTTACATTTGTTTCCGTTTTAAACTTTTTTTATTTATATTTAAGACAGTAAACTTTTAGCTGCAATATGTGGTAGTATTAAAAAGTAAAAATGTTTATGAAATTACATAATTGCATACTGTTTATATTACGATATGTATTAGAAAGCCTTCTTATCAAGACATCAATGAGTAATATTTAGAAACAAGATTCATTAAAAATCATTATTTACTTCGCTTTCTGTTTTTATATTAAAATGAGAAATTAAACCAGGCAATTTGAAATAATATCCAAGCATAATATTTTAATAAACTCAAAATCTGTTGCTGCACGTAAAAACGTGTTAGATACGAAAGAAACGAAAAAATTTTGTTCATGTATTATTCAATTAAACTATCAAAACTCTATTTTAAGATGGTGATGTTTCTAAAGCTTGAAAAAATAAATTGGTTCTTTGTACGAAATATATAAAGCTATTATACTTTCGCAGGAAGCTTCAAGTAAACCTATTTGAAAATGTAGATTAATTCATTTCTGTCCATAACAAAGTTCATTGTCATCTACCTTAGGCTCTTTAAACTCTTTCACCTCCCGGGTTTCTTATCATTTCTATAATTTATTCAAGAAAAAAATTATGACATATCTTTTGCATTTCAATTCAGTTTAGGAAAACATGGTAAGGAATTCAATTGTTTCTATCATAAACTGTTCTTATATGATAAGCGAACGAAATCTTTTCTTCGTTTGATATTATCGGATATATTTGTCAAAATCTTAAGACTTGTGTTGCGTCTTTGAATATCTAAATTTCAGAAATTTTAAATATTATAAATATTATAAATATTTTAAATAGTATTATAAAAACAAATATATATATATATATATATATATATATATCGATGTCTTGTTTGATAATTTCTCAAAAACATACTAAATTCAGAAAAATATGTTAAACATTTTATTAAAAATAATAAGCTTATGTGATGAAATTCAACCAGTTGTGCCATCATTTTCCATTTCTAATATTTATTGTTTACTTTTATTAAAGCCATTACTATTTTAGTTATAATGCGTGATAATATCATGGTGTAAGAATGTTTATAATGTTATGTTAATTGCATCCTAATTGCATTTCTTAACTTATGAAACTTACTTATAAAATTCTTTGTTTTCGCTGACACTATGAACTTAAAAAAGTGAGATTTTGCCCATCATCGGGAAGTTTTCGACCATATTGCTATAGGAGAGATTCTTTCAGATTTTTGAAGAAAATGTTACTTGAATTATAATTTTCATACAAGAAAACCCTCGCTAGCCTTGTGAAGACCTCGTCCCCCTTCCCACAGTCTGTTAACACGTGAACATCAGTCCAAGCTCCACATTTTAAAGCCAGCAAGCTAACCAATGGGCTGAGTGGACACACCTAAATAAAATGAAAAATGTCTTGTAATTTTCAGCGAAGTACATAATTAGAGCAACTAATTTACTTCTGTATTGTTAAAATAGAAATATATATATTTTTTCTCTTTTTAATATTATAGAGTATATACAGAGACAAAGGCTGAAACGGGATTTAATTTTTTTGGAGATACATAAGCAATGTAAATTGCAGAAATGTTTAACACTAGAACGGCGGAAAAAAAACTTACCTACCGAAACGGTTGGAAGGGGTCATTTTGACCACCCCCTCCCGATGAAACTACTGAAATAACAACGGTAACACACTTTTAAATGCCATACATCGGAAAAATATGTAATTTACGTGTATTTCATCTTTTATATTTAATTTATATTTAATATTACTTGATAATTTATTGATTTTTTAAATTACTGTAAATGTAATGCCTACAGGGTGATCAGTTGGATCATACTACAACTACACAAATGACTCATTAATTTGGTATACAAATTGATTGGTTTCACAAATTTAAACCTATGCTAACTAAAATAAAACACAATTTATATATTATCATTTTTTTCATCAATATTATATATATATATATATATATATATATATATAATACGAAAACCACATACCATACTTTCAATCCCAAATCTCCTGAAACAGCAGAGAGAAAACAAACAAATAACCATAAAAATTCGAACTAACAAAACTATAAACTAAAACTATAAACAGAAAAAACACAACCAATGGAAACAGGCTGCAAGGCTAAAGACTTGCATGCTGGGTTATACCGGTAATTACCCATGAAACTTCCCCCATGCCTGTCACAACCAAACTGACCATAGGAAGCATTAAACCAAGATGAAAAGAACGACTCAGCCTGACGAAGGTCCTTATAAAACCTACTCACTTGGCGATTTTTTTAATCGCCAAAAGGAGAGTATCACTGTATTCTTTATCTTTGACAAAACTATTCACCAAACTATTTAACAAAGCAATAGGATAACTCTGAACCATAGCACCATGATAGAGATTTATTATGTCAGTCATTATACTATCATGTTTAGAATTTAATTTTATTATTCTAATTAAACTGTTGATAAATATATTCGTAAAAATTGAAATATGTACATTAGAATTAAAATTTAATATCGTTATTGTTTCAAAGTTGTAATCATTTCTCTTATCGTAAATGCAAGTACGCAAGTCACCCCTCTCGATGTTGATAGCAAGGTCTAGATAATTTACATGTTTTGTGTCATATGAAGTTCTCTTTAATGTCAAACCTTGGGGGTAATAATCTAAATTTAATTCACTGTTGGAATCGTTAATCTTTACCAGCTAAACATCATCAATATATCTGAAACTTAAAAAGTCCTTGTTTAATGTATCATTAACTTCGTATAAAAATAAATATATGTCTGCAAGTATCGAGCTGTAACTACCCCCAATAGGTATACCCCTAATCTGCTGAAACACATGTTTACCGTCAAATAAGTAATTTTCATTAACTACAAAATTAAATAAATTTATTAAATGATCCAAATCTTTACCCAAAGTATTGTAACGCCTAAAAAAATCAAAAATTTTATTTTTAAGATCTATTAAATCAATGCTTTTTTATAAATCTTCAAAATCATAAACATATAAGCCTTTTATATTACTCAAACCTTTCAATCTATTAAGTAACTCAAAACTCTTTTTTATAATACAAGTGTTATTATGTTTTAATGCCACATCAAATAAACTCTGCAAAATATCCAAAAACTTTTTATTAGCAACTTCTAAATAAGTTCCAAAACTACATGTAATTGTACGAAAGGCATTGTACGAAAGGCAAAAGGGTCCTTATGAAATTTAGGAATCAATACCATATAAGGTAATTCTTTACTACGTTGTGTGTATTTTAACCTTTTGTAAAATGCGCCAATTCTTCTTTCTGTCTCTTTTACATTGGTATTTAATAACCTGTAATTATGTTTTTTATTATAACTTTGTTTTAGTTGGTCACTGTATAGCTTTTTGCAAATAATTGCAAAATTTGTATTAGCTTTATCTATATAAGTTATAACAAAATTACTCTGTAAATCCTTAATAGATTCTTTTAAAGAATTATAATCTTCTATCGAAATCCCCCCCCCCGTTTTACCGCGATAAATTGAACTCAAGTCCTTCAATACATTATGTTTCCATTCCAAAAAAGCAATTTCCGGCAAGCGAAATTTGCTCATTAGTTTATGTATAAACATGTCAACATTGATTTTTAATCGTTTTTTTATAAAATCCCTTGTATTTATCCTTTTTAAACGAAATTGTGTACCGTATTGCATGTAATTCCTCAATGTTTTGTCCTTTACAATATCTAAATTTCCAGTCAATACGTGACCGTGATCCACATCCACGTAATTACTATACCTTGGATCATGACAATGACATAAATTGTTATCATTGTTTCTGCCGATTTCTTTTGAAAAATTATTATAGTTAAAAAATGTACGTCCTAAAGGTTTATCATATTTAAAAACCTTGACAATTTCTATCTTTTTATCTGGAAGCAATTCATTGTATTTATTCAATACATGACCTTTTTTTATACCACTTTTTTTAAGTTCTATGTAATCCATTACAAAATACATTCTATTAACCAATTTGTTGCTGTTATTGCATCTCCCCAAATATTTCTCCAAATGTTGTGATCTAATCCTTAACCTCAAAATATCTAAAGCCAAATGAATATTGTAATTACTCTTATATAAATATAAAAAGTTTAACAAATCACCTATAAAACGTTTTTTCACATTAAATATAATAAATTTTATATTTCTTACTATACCATTAAAATCACTCCCAAGAATTGAGCGTTTAATTTCATCTATACTATCATACCCTTTTCCAATTACCTTATGATCTATCTGTGTAATAAATTTATAATTCATGGGATGTTCGATACGTTCATATATTGAAACATCCTATAATATGTTTCTTAATTTTTTCATAACGTTAGTTCCATTGAACATAACATTTAACCCGTAAGGGTACACAGTGCCACATTTAATCATCATATCATTTTCACATATCAATCTTTCCCTTTTGATAGGGACTATCTTTAAAATCGTCAATTCCATATTTTCAATACCATGCTTGTTAAAATGTCTAATTTCAATCTCCTGTTCTTCTTTATTAGTTTTACAATTTCTGATGTCAGACTTATGGTTGTTAAACCGCTTATTAATTGGGTCAGAAGTTTGACCAATATATGACATACCACATATCTTGCAACTAAGTTTATATACACTATTATAAACCTTACATACCTTTAAATACCTGATGTCCTCGATAGTGTTATACTCTATTCCCACACTCGGGCAAACTTTACATCGTTTATCAGTACATTTCCTTAGTTTAAGATTACTGAAACTCATCTCTTTTTTAAGTTTGTGTTATAAAACGTTCTAGTTTTATATTTTACCTCAATATCTCTACCATCACCTCCATCGTAAACCTCATTAATTAAATCACTATTATAAATATATCTGGTGTTATACCTGAACAAATCTCTTTTACGTATACCTTCAACCTCCCCTCTTTCCAAACAAATATCAAACTCACTATTTTTTTCATAATTTTTTCCACAATTTTTATTATTTTTATAATTTTTTTTTATTTTTCTCAATAACTAAACTGGACATACACTTTTTACAACCACTATCATCAACACCTTTCCTTCCGTGGCCGTTTCCACCACCAACCAAATCCAAATCCAAATCTAAATAATGTTTACCTTTTAACGATCCATTCCCTACCATTTTATCGGGAACCGACCGAGCACAATGGTCCTCCAATGAATTCCATTTCTTGCCGATATCTAATATTCCATTTTTTGTATAATCCATAATTTTAAATTTATATACACGAAATACATTTTTTTATATAAAATTAATCAAAATAAAAACAAATGATTAAATCCAACACTATAAACAAAACTATAAAATTAAAAATAGAACATGAACGAATAATGTATAACAAAATTAAACTGAAATAAACTATACTAAACTTTATAAAACAATATTAAACTGCATTAAACAAATTGGGAAAACTTATAAAGTAATAATTACAACGTCGCAATATGCCTGACAAAAGCCCAAACCATATCCAAAACGTATATACGTACCAATATATATATATATATATATATATATATATATATATATATATATATATGTTTATTTATTTATTTATATAATATATATATTCAATATTGTCCAATATTTGAAAAACTAACAAATATATAATGCTGCTTTTTTTAAATACTTGTTATCTATTTAGAAGAAGTAAAAAAAAATCAAAACAGTCCTTTCAACTAAACAAAAGTAAGCAACGGACAAAAGTGCTCAGGGGTCAAAATGACCCCTACCGCCGTTCTAGTGTTAAAATAAGGTGGAAATTAATATTATGCTGATGAATTGGTCTTGCCACTATTTTAGAAAAAAGTTACACTAAAACAGCGTTTATCTGTTTTTAGTGCAGAAGGATCTGAAATTTCATAAAATTCAAAGAATCACAACTCGGTGAGTTTGGTAGTAGAATAATATAATTTTTACTGTTGTACTAGTCAGAGCATGTACTTTTTTCATTATTATTATAAATTATAGGACACAGTGACAGTATATAAGCCTTTTAAAGATTAATTTTCATTCCTACCTTACTTTGAACACTTTTGCAAGTTACATTACCTTCATATCTCCAACAGGTGAAAAATTGAAGCATGTTTTAATCTGTTTTGGATTATGGCCTATATATGTTATTCAAATTAAAAAGTATAAAATCTTAATTAAACATTTTAAAAATATAATTTAACAAATTCAACCTTTTTTCAAACTAAAAATAGCACAATAATAGATGCATAATATGGTTTAATGTTTAATCATTAGTAAAAAGACACCTCATCGAGCACAACTTCATTCGTATACGTTTAAGGCTTTGTATTATGAAACGTTAATTATAAAATTACAAAAATATCTTTTTATTTTTATTTAAGAACGGAAAAGTAAACGAAACATTTTCAAATAACATACAACATCACATTTTAATTTAGCTTACTATTTAACTAACTGTTTCAAACTAAAAGATATTTTGAAAAATTCCAGTCTTGAAAAATTCGCTTAAACTATCAGAAACTCTGCAATTTCGAAAATTATTTGAACGGAAAAAGAATGTTACAAACATTACAAATGTTACGGAAAATCTTTTAGTAGATTTACATAAAAATATAGATTAATTCATTTCCTTTCATACTGATATGTATTTTTCTTTAACATGGTATGGTTATTTATTTATTTATTTATTTATTTTATGAATAAGTGTGAAACATCTTTGTGCGTTTCAAATCATTTGAAGTAAACATAGTAAGAATTCCAATTATTTCATTAATGTACTGACCAAAATTGATAAGAAAATCAGATTTTTTTTGTCTTTTGATCTTATATCTGAATATTTTAACCTAAACTCTATCGTAATAAAACCTTTCGAAAATTTGTTTTTATTTCTTGATAGAAAACCAAGGTTGCAAAAATTAAATTTTATGCATTTTAATTTTCAGAATGACTATTAAGAGTTTTATTCAATAAAGGTAAAAACTATTCGACATAAAATTAAAAAGAAAATTGGATTGATAATCCTCTATAGCAAAATCAGTGTTCTAAATATAGCGGTTCTGTAATTCATTTTTCTCATAAAACTTATTAAATCAACAGTCTTCAGTGTTCACCCCATGCTGTGCTTATTTTTTAATACATGATTCTGTAAAAAATATCCAAATGCAAGTTCAGGATGAGTAGATAATTTTCCCTATTCAGTCCGTGTTAGGATCAGTTTTTGTCCTTTCCTTTTTTTTTTTGCTTTAATTCTAAGAAATTTTTGTTGATTTTAGAAAAATTATGATCTAAATATACCAGTTCAATGATTCATTTTTGTCAAAAAACCGCTTTAAACTTCAATCTTCCGTGCATACTCCACACAGAGCTAATTTTCTAATACGTGTTTCTTTAAAAAATATTATACAAGTTATATTATTAAGTTTTGTCAAAAAGCTGATTTTATTCCAATTTTTAGTGCACACTCCAAGCTGTACAGATTTTTTAATGGATTTATATATATATATATATATATATATATATGTGTATATTATAAATTGTAACATGCAACTTAGGATAGATAGGTAATTCTCCCTTTTTAGTTCGCGACAGGAAAGAGCTCCTTTTTTCTTTCAGAAAAATGTTTGTTGTTATAAAAAAATAATAATTTCTAAATATACATTTTCTATGATTATTTTTTGTCAAAGATTGTTTTACACTACAATCCTCGTTACACGCACCAGGCTGCGCTTATTTTTTAATACATGATTGTTTCAAAAATTGCCACATGCATGTTCAGGATGGGTTGATGATTATACATTTTTAGTCCGTGGCACGATCAATTTATTATTTTTTTTATAAATTTTTTTTATAACATTTATGATGTAACTATACCAGTTCAATAATTCATTTTTGTTAAAACACTGCTTTAAACTTCAATCCTCAGTGAACGCTCCAGGTTCAGCTTATTTTTTAAATATGGTTCTTTAAAATATTACCACATACATATTCAGGATGGGTAGATAATTCTTCAGTTTTAGTCCGTGGCAAGATCAGTTTGTTTGCTTAAATATATATATATATATATATACAAAATAGTATAAATATATATATATACAAATATAAATATATATACAAAATAATATATATAATAAAATATATATATATTACTTGTTTTTTGTCAAAGATTGTTTTACACTACAATCCTCGTTACACGCTCCAGGCTGCGCTTATTTTTAAATACATGGTTCTTTCAAAAATTCTTTCAAATATTACATGTATATATATATATATATATATATATATATATATATAGTATATAATTCCTTTTTGTCAAAAAGCTGATTTTCATTCCAGTTCTCAGTGTATGCTCAAGGCTGAGCACATTTTTATATACATGATTTTATTTTAATACCGCATGCAAGTTCATAATGCTTAGATTATTCTCCACTTTTAGTTCGTAGCAGGATAAGTGTTTCTTTAAGAAATTTGTGTTGTTTTTTATAAAATTCAGAATCTAAATCTACCGGTTCTATGATTCATTTTTATCAAAAAAATTGCTTTACACGCTAGTCATTAATCTGAGCTCCAGGATTATTCGGCAAAATTTAATGTATTTTAATATTTTATTTAATCTATTTGATTTGTTTTTCCTAAAGTGAACTCATAATCATATTTTTTACATGTATTAATATCTACACTGTTAAAAATTTGCAGCAAACTGTCCAGTCATTTGACCGTTTTTATAGAAAATGGTGACATAACCGTAATTTAACGCTATTCTGACCATATTATTGCCCATATTATGGTCATAGTAGAGTTAACTTGCAATTATTTAACGGTTTTCTATAAAAACGGTCAAATGACTGGACAGTTTGCTGCAAATTTTTAACAGTGTAAATAAAAAGGAAAATACATATAAAATCAGTTTATTAAATCAAATTACTTAGAAAACAAAGTAATAAATATAAAAGTTAATATCCATTTTAAGATGTAGACAACCCTTAAAAAATTATTAATTTTACCACTGAACAGTGGACGTAATTGCAGTTGATTTGTACATTTTTTTCTTAATCAGTTATCAAATTTCAACTCGGACACTTCAACGTCTAAGAATTAAAATTATTCAACAAATTAACTATCTAAAGTTAAAATAACTACATATTTCTTTATGTACGTTTCCGAAAACAATTGTAGTATCATACTAATTTTTTCAGTGATCGTATATCTTAAAAAAACAAAGCATAAAATATCAGAGTTTTGTGTTTTGCATAATTTTATGTTATCCTAGCTGCCAAGTCACCTGAGTTTTCAGCACCACTATTTCAGAATGATATTTTTCATCTTATTTAATCGAAAATTTCTGTCACTAGAAAGCAAAAATTTCTATTCAGAAATTGTAATACTCAAAAATCAGTAGACTTGGCAAGTATCTGACATGAAATATAAATAATGAAATAAATATTGAAAATAAATATTAATTACAAACCATGAAAAATTATTGCATTTAATTCATAAATTAATTCTATATGTGTATGGAAAATTTTAACTGTTCTTCCGAGTGGTTTTGAAATGGAATAAAGAAGGGTATTTTTTTGTTATACGAGGGCTTTAGCGTAATAGAAAATAGGTGATGTTGAATGTGGCTATAAGAGCTTAATTTTCAAAAGCACTACTGGCAATATTTATTTAAATATTAAAACCTCGTCAGATTGTTATATCTTAAAGAAAATTCGAAAATCACTCTTATTTGAGATAACGATTTAAAACAAATAGTTTCTAGAAAATCACGTTTAAAATAAATTTTAAATATTGTATACATAGAAAGCATAGAAAAACACTTCACGCATTTTAAAATATAACTAGTGTAATTATAATAATTATTTTTTGCGGATTGTTAAACAATATTGCCCTTTCATATATTTAATTTTTTAAATAATGATTTTGTTTTAAAATTTTGCCACACCAGCGACTGAGAGATTCTGCTCTTAAATCTGGTTGACGGGAAGTGGTAAGTCTTACCTAACTTTCTTCGCACTATCCTTTTAGAGTTTTACGTGGTTATCTTCTAAAATGCGTAACGCTGCATAAATATGGCTTAGGTTACCTTAGAAAGAGCCTCTATGGGGGGCAATCCCCTCCTTTGCCTATATCCCTCGTGGAGCTAATCGGGTGCAACAAAATACACCTTAATACCTTTTTCAAGATTTAGGCTGCAAACAGATGAAATACTACGACGAGAGTCCTAAATTACTTATTTGTGCTGTATTTTCCAAAAACTGTGTGGTCGATTGTGACATTTTTTATTGACATTTTTAAGCAAAGCTCACAAGATTGGCAAAACAAATTCCTTTTTCGGAGAGGTGATAAACATTTTAAGGACCCATCCTCTTTGACGTCGCAGACCAGTCGCCGACGAAATCAATGTTGCCAGTCAATCATATGAAATACAACTAGTTCGTTTGTTTGCACCTTTACATATAATCCTATACCGCCTAAAGATTTATATTTTTTTAGAGTGTCACATTTGAAAGTTATAATAAACCAATTTTAAATTTGTGTTCATTTTTTTTTAAGTTGTTCCTTAAGAGAGTTTTTCAAATACAAGTTAAAAGCTGAATTAATTTCCGATAGATTGTTATCTACATTATTTCTCATTTATTGCTGCTGAATTATTCGGTGTCTACTTTTATTTTTTTCAAAATTAACTGAATTTATGAAAAAATACCAAATGGAGCAAATATAAATATAGTCTTCTAAAATGTTACTTTTTTGGCACAAGTATAATAGATGTTTCTCACGTATTAAATAATCCAATTCTATCTTCCACATCTAGTAACATCTTAAAACTGAAATAAAAGAATATATTAATTAACTTTGGCTTTGTACATTTATTTTAATCTTTTTTTGACGTTTTAGAAAAATTTCGTTCTTTAAATTCCTTACAAAGAGCAGTCGACTCTAAGAACGCAAATAATTCATTAATGAAATTAAAAAAAATAATAAAACTTTGAATCTTCATTTCATCTGAATGTATTGCAGTAACTCTACTAAACGAAATGTGACTAAAGGGCATTTTAAACTTTTTCTTTCGCTTAAATTTAAAAGAAAGAAACTTACCAATCGCAGTTTTTTCTGTAGTTAATGACAGAAGGCATGTATGAATACATATTTCATTTTTTAATTAAAATTTTGTTTTCTGTTAATGATGTTATTCTATTTATAATTTTATTATTCAAACAAATTGTAGAAAATAAATTTTAAAGTTTATAAAAAAGATTTCTCTTTTAAAGTTTACAAAATAAAAAAAATAAATTATTTGAAGTATATTTTTAACGTATAATTTACTGTAAATGAACTATGTTTATTACTATTCTTAGTCCATAAATTTTCATTAAAATTATTAAATTTCACATACAATCAAATTTAAGTACCGTCCTGAAATGTCTTAAGATATTTATTTTAACGGTTACTTCTTTAAAAATACCACAAATGATTAAACCTATCGTACTGAAATATTACAGCTTAACCATTTAACTCTTTAGCCTGTTGTAAAATTATTTTTTTTTCTTTCGGCAACCCGTCTTCCGCCTGCTGGTTTTTATCTCGGGATGCCAGATTTTTATAAAATCGTTCAATAAGCCAATGATGCCTCTATTTCCATCATTCCTCACCTTATCAAAATTATTGTTTGCGATTTTTTTTACTCTTCCACACCAAATGTTGGTAATGTGAGTAACGAAATTATATTGACTCTCTTGCTTTCTTGTATACGTAGTTTTTGAGTCTTCTAATAAGGTTTAATGGAGGTGCCTCTCTCTCGAAGAATCACGGTCACATTTTATGTGTTATTTTCGTTAATGAAATATTTTTACATCTACATATTTAGCATTAGGTAGATTTCGTAAGAAATACTACCTATTACATTCTCCCCTAAGTTGGAATTTCTGTTTTTTTTTTACAGATCTACGCCGATCATGACTCCTAGAACCCCAAACCACCCCCAGTTCAAAACTTTATCTATCTATCTATCTATATCACTTATTTATGCACACGATAACTTCCATAATTCTGCACAAATCTCTTCCAAACTGATACATAAAATCAAGTGGCATAAAATCTCGGTCAAGTTAGTTAATGGGCAAAATTTGACCAGGTGGGGGGAGGGGATGAAGGGGCTTTTTGTGAAAACAGAAAAAAACCCATAACTTCCAAATTATGATATATATCGAATCCGCATAAATTTATTATTACTTCTAGGAAGAAAGACAAAAATTGATTTTGGCTGATTTGTTTGGAAAATTTGTCAGATTTTTTATTTCATTAAAAATGCCCTCCATGGGGGCGGGGGATATGAGTTTAAGAAGAAAACATTTCATATATTCGTCAATTCACAAGATATCAAATCCGTTTAAATTTATTATACATCTTCTTAATAATATCTACAACTTGTATATTACCAAGTTTTTATAGGTCCAACTGTTACAGCAAAAAACAAAATATATATAAACAAAAAAATCCTTGCTGGCTCCACCTACAGGCACATGTATATTTCGAAGTTAGCGGTCTCAACTGCTGCATTATGGCAAAAAGGTATTTTTTCTGCAATTCTCAATAAACATGCGCCCCACAGTTTGCGTCTTCGAAATCTACCTGTTCCTGTAGACCGAGGCGTTAGGGGTTTTTTAAATTCTCGTATTGAACCTGGTAAAAAGAATGTTGTATCACGAAAACTGCCTTTGGTGACAATCAACATTGCAGGGCAGTCAGCGTGTGAAACTTATTTTCATTCATTGCAAAACAGATTCCAATGCGGATATTTTTCGAAGCATACCTGTAAAACTACTTAGCGAAGAGAGATGTAATTTTGGATTCGCATATTCGAAGCTCTTAGAAAGGAATTTCTGATAAAAGGAATCAAAGAAAACAATTCATATCTCTTAGTAAAGTTAATTTTAAAATACATAAATTTTTTGAATTAATTTTTAATAAAATATGAATTGTTAACCTGTAATTTTTTTTTTGTTTTTTTTACAGACATCAATTTCTAGAAACATTAAACATAGAAATCTAAAATCGCAGCTCATTCTAGTAAGTAAATAGATTTGAGTTATGATTAAAAAACTAACCTCATTGCAATCTGTTTTGCAAAGATAAAAAATTTATTTAACATTTCTAGTTCCATATATAAACCTGCATAATTATTGAACTATTTGACCGAATGACTAACCATTTTGTATCCGATGGTAACATTTACTTAAATTCTCAATATGATGTCAGAATCAGTTGTTAGTCTCCGAGCTTGGTTCAATTTCTATGTGTACATAATCCTCTAAGTAAAATTTAAATATATCATTAATGCATAGACATTATAAATAATCGATTGGTCGGTGCTAATGACATATTTACACGATAATTTTCGGAAAAGTTTATAGAAAGTGGTGCTTTTATTTTCTAGCACTGTACTATCGGCAAGGCGAGAAATAATCGTAAGCTGGATATACCGTTATATGTATCAACAATGTTACATCATGTAAGTACAGTAATCATTGATCTATCCATAAATGAGGCAGTTCTCATGAACTTATCAAAGACTGGTAAGAAAAATTTACAGCAGAACGAAAAAGAAAAAGAACAACCGCATACAATTTAATGACCAAATTTTCCCACAAAATAACGAAAATCTCTATTCGACGAAAAATTATATTTTCCTTCAATTTATGTTTAAAAGGTAAGTTTCTAGGGTCGTCTTCATAATGAAGTTAAACCAAACTCTGAAACTTTCAATATGTACACCTAAGTTTGACATCATACTTAGATACTCCGGTAAATTTTATTTTAGGATAGCAAATGGAAAGTCGTTCGATCAAGCAGTTTAGGAACTATGAAGGTTTTGAAACTCTAATATAAAATTCAATTTCAAATATAAAACTGCAATATAAAATTCAAATTTGTAAATTAATATCAATAATTTCCCCTTATTGTAATCATTGCAAAACATATTGAAATGCGGATAGCTTTTAACACTTTCCAACATAGCTTAAAAGTTTTTATGTATTCGGTTTGTCTGGCTGTCTGTCTATCTGTGCTCTAACTCCCGTAAATATGTTCAGGTTGTCATGCAATTGGTATATGTTATTGAGGATTACTATGGCATGTTCGGTATTGAAAATGGAGTGTGGAGCACTTATACTTCTTTTACAGGGACACTCAAAAGAATTACATTACATTACGGTCTATAGGGGGAAAATCATTTTCTGTTCATTTTAATAATGTTACACACTTTCAAAGTTATTGAAATTGATATATATCACTGACATGCACTTTAAGAGGCTTACTGTAAAATATGGTGTGCATAGAACTTAAAGTTCCATTACAGGGACACTCAAAAGAATTCCGCTACATTACGTTCTATGGAGAAAAATCGTACGCGGTTAATATTTAAATTGTTTCTCTTTATCAAACATATTGATAATGTTATATATCGCTAAGGTGCATTACAAGAGGCTTACTATAGAATACTGTGTGTATAGCAATCATCGTTTATTTACAGGGACACACAAAAGAATTCGGTACTGCCTGTTAATAGCTGAAAATGCTTTTTCAGTTGCGGAATGTGCTTTTAAATTTAAGTTATATTTTGTCTGTTACTTGCTGTGTTTAAATAATATATATCGTGTACAGGGCAGCACAAAAGTTCTCGAGTACAATTCCGTTTATTGACGGAAATTCCATAAGGAAAATTTTAAACTGTGCTACGCGTTACCTTGCTGAAATAAACTGTATCATTCTATGTAGTATACAGTGGTGGCCAAAAGTTTGGAAATTTTTTGAAAGTTTCACGTTTTTCAACTTTGTGTGCTTGTAGAATATATTGATTTTCACTTAAATACAAACGTGTACAGATCAAATTGAAGATAATTTAATGTAAAATTTAATAATAAAAACATTATTACAATATATGTATTGCAAAAGAAGTTATGCTCATTTTAGTAGAACAAACAAACACAAATTGTTTTGGAATAAGGATGTGTTTTGTAATAAAAGCGTACTAGCTAATCACAAACACTGTTCTGAGGACCAATCAAATGTCTGTAAAAATAGATTAGGTTATTTGGATGGTAAAAGAGTTATTGTTGTGGAAATATTTTGCGGAATGATCCATACTAGTACAATTAAATAGAGTATTGCTGTTTTTGAATATTTAAAGTACTTTTTTTTAAATAAAATAATTTTAAAGAATGTCATCAACAAAAAGAATTACTTGGACATCTAAAAAAATAAGCCGAATTGTCATATTGAGAGAAAATGGCCTCTCTTATGCTGAAATTGCAAGACAAGTTGGTGGTTCACTGACTTGTTCTGGTGTACGAAAGTTCTGTATACGTTATGAAAAAACGACATCAGTGGAAAATAAGGCCAAATAAGGCCGAAAAAAATGCACAAGTGCTACTGACGATAGAAAAATTAAACGGCCTTCAAGATAGAAAAATTTCATCAGATGCCATTAGATGTGAAATGAATGCAGCGGGAATTGCAGTAAGTTCAAGAACAATAAGAAGAAGGTTATCAGGATTTGGACTACAAGCTAGAATTCCAAGGAAAAAAACCATATTTAAATCAAAAGCAACGCAAAAACGAGTTAAGTGTGCAAAACAACACATTAAATGGTCAGAAAATCAATGGAAGCAAGTAATCTGGAGAGATGAGAGTAAAATATCACTCTTTGGTAGTGATGGTAGAAATACGTGAGACATAGAGTAGGAGAAGCACTTCATCCTGACTGCACTGAAGCAACTACAAAAAACCCAACAAATGTCATGATTTGGGCATGTATGTCTGCAGATTGTGTGGGCCGAATTCAAGTGATTGATGGCATCCTGAATGCCAAAAAATAAATCGAAACTGTCCTCCTGGAACCAAAATTGATACCTTCCATCAGGGATCTCTTCCCCAACAACGCACCATTTATTTTTCAGCAGGATTCAGCTCCATACCACACAGCTAAAGTATGCAAAGCATGGTTTCAAAATAAAGCATAGATATATTACCATGGCCAGGAAACAACCTTGATCTCAATCCACTTGAAAATTTGTGGCGACGTTTGAAAATTCTTGTACGAAAAATACGTCCATCCAATAAAAGACAACTTATTGAAGCTATAATTGATTCTTGTGATTACGAAAGATGAACCCCAAACACTCGTTTACTCGATGAAATGACGCTGTGAAGCTGTCTTAAAAAATATGGGTTATCCTACTAAGTATTGATTGTGTAAGTATCACTTTAAAAAAATGCAAATCTAAGATAGATCTTACTATTAGTTGCATAACTTTTTTGTAATACAGATATTGTAATACTCCTTTTATTATTAAATTCTACATTAAATTACCTTCAATTTGATATATAAACGTTTGTATTTAAGCGAAAATTAATATATTCTACAAACACACAAATTTGAAAAACATGAAACTTTCAAAAAATGTCCACACTTTTGGCCACCACTGTATATACAAATCTAAAGATCCATTTAAATGGCTGCACAAAAGAGTTCGGATATTTTTCTGATTGTTGTTGCTAATTCCTGAAATTAGTTTTTTAAATATATTATGCGTTATTCAAATTGTTTGCTGAGATATCCTCTTTCATCTTATTAAATCGAACAGATTTATAAAAGTGTTTTGGAAGTGTTGGAAAATGTTCATAATATATGCTTGATGCGAGATTTTTCGTTCTTGCTTCAGCCTAACTCAAGAACAACTTTGTGGAAGAGCTGGAAATTTGGATTCGCGAATTTGAAGCTTCTTTTTTTAATGTATACATTTTATAACCGAAATCGATATATTTTTTAACATTAATAGCTTACAATTCATATTTTTGTCGGAAATTTATTTCGAAAGTATGTATTATTTAAAATTAATTTTAGAAGAAAATGGCAGTAGTAAGCGATGAATTTTTTAATAGAGAAATATTTCTAAAAGCTTGAAATTTGCGAATCCAAACTTACAGTTCACTCCGTTTAGAAGTTTTTCAATAACGTTTAAAAACTACCCCCACTGCAATCTGTTTTCGCAACGATTGCAGATGAATTTACATTAGTAGTTCCAATCGTTAACTATCATAATTACTAAACTAATTGACTGAATGCCTTTACGTATTATATACCAAAGTAAAATTTACCGAAAAAGCCAAATATGAAATCAAAAGTCGGTTTTCGTAGATTGGTACTGTTTAATTCTGAAGATGGCCCTCTAAGCTTTTTTAAACAGGAATTTTAAAAAGGCAATTTCCAGTAGAATGGTTATTTCCGTTATTTTTACTGTGGTAATTTTGATATTAAAATTTGTAAGGTATTCTCTTTTTTTTCGGCCGTATTGTGAAGTCTACTATATTAATGTCGTTCTAAAATAATCAATTTATCTCCTGTAATATTTTGCTTAATTGTACTTAATTTTTACTGTAAATGTACTTAATTTTACTTACTGCGCTTAGTTGTACTTACATCTTTTGTATAATAATTATTAACCTTTACACGGGAGCTCGGACTACATCTGTCCGAGAATACATGCAAACTTGGACAGATGCTGTCCAAGCCCCTGTGTAAAGGTTAAACAGGGATACGTATTACACATACGATTATTTTTTTATTCTGTTTCATAAGAATTCATATCCATTTTTCGTTGCCTTGTACGTTTACAGTTGGATGGTTTTGGCATTTCATGACTTCCTAGTAGATGGCAACTTTACGCGCTGTCGATGGGTATCTGATTTCATTAAGAACAATACATTAATTATTTGTTACTAAGTAATAGTATAAATATTAAACTGAAATTTACAGTGTAATTATTTATTATAAATATAAACATTATTAAGCAGTTTAAATTTAATGTAAGTTAAACATAAACCTCAAAACACAAAAAAATAAAGAAAAACTATTTTTATCTTATCTTCAATCGATCTGGAGTAACACGATCTTTTTCTATTGATGAGATTTAAGACATAGTAGTCCGATAGTTCAGCATTAATCCCATTGACAATGTTACATATTTTTTTTGTAGAAATTGTTAGATATTTTATTAACCTTTGAATAAAGGAAAAAATATTTAAAGCATGTCTAATGTTTGTACTATATAGGTATTTGCACCCATTTGTGATGGTTCTTAAGTTTCTATTATGAAGTTTAGAAAGGTTTTGCATATTGATACACATATATAGATTTGCGTGTAAAACCCCAGATCTTATAACATATCTTGGAACGAGATAATTAAACAAAATCCCTGGTGCAATGGACTCCGTATCTTTAAAAAGAGGATCTTACATTTATGACCGTAGCCGAAGTCTAATTGAACAATAAAAGCAGCAGAAATCAACCACATAGAACATTGTTTTTATATGAGTGGTGCGACTAGTAAAAAATAAACTATCCTGTACAACTTTTTGTTTACGTGTTTAACACACACACACGCATAAATATATAGGAGGTCACACCCGACCACACTTATCTCGTTCATTCCCTGAAATTTTGAAAAACGATGAAATATGGTTTGAATTAAATTATGCGATATCTCTGCTAGTTTAAAAAAATAAGACGAGGAGGGGTACACTGGGGAATAGTTGGTAGACGAAATGAGAAATTTCAATTTGGAAGACTATTCTTACAGAATATTGTTCGAAAAGACCCTTCATGGTGAACACGTTAATTAAAAAATTGCTGTCTTGTGATGTTGTTAAAAACAATATGGCTAATTAAATTCCAGTTTTTATAGTAATAAGTTAGATTTTTGCATTATAATTTAACTAAACCCAAAGGTTGCTTTACTTTAATGCCTTCTATTTCTTAATAGCAATAAAGCCGCTCAGAAATTCATTCTTGTTTATAAATGCAGCTATAGAGATGTTAGTGCCATCTTTCGTTATTCGCTGCTTCAACTACTCGATGCTACTGGAGACGTTTTGTAAATTTTCGCTTTCAAATGTCCCCACAAATTAAAAAAAAAACTATTAGGTCTGTATGCATACAGAGTGTAAGTTGTGAAAGTAAAACCCTATAACAAAAGAACCACTGATCCAAATGACCTGAAAATTCACCAGTATGCTCCCAAGGCAATGAGAATTTTTTAGGCGCAGTTAAAAAAACTTAAAATCACACCGACAGATGGCGCTGTAAGTTAACAAAAACAAATAATATTGTCAGTGGGAGGAAAACAATGGACAGTACTTTGAGAAACCATCTTCCGCAGGCCTTCTGTCATCATTGGATCTTTTTTTTAAATTCTGAAGTGTCCTAAATCTCCTAACAGCAGTTGCTGCGCTATCATTATTCTGACAGTGCAGTTTCACTAACAATGCACGGTGCGTCAACGGCACAGTCATTGCAAGGATATCTGTAGAATAGTGAACACGAGGTGTGCGTGCTTCACGTTTTTATGACCACTGTGCGCCTGTCGTGTGCAAATTCGTCTCCCGACTTTATTGCATATACAGCGCCATCTGTCGGTGCGATTAAAAGTTTTTTTTAACCACGATTAAAAAATTCCCAGTGCTTTGGGAGCATACTGATGAAATTTCAGCTCATTTGGATCAGTAGTTCTTTTGTTATAGGGTTTTACCTTCACAACTTTAAAAAAAGTCACCCTTTATATCTCTTTACCACCGCTTTGATAGATTCCATAGTTTTCTACAAATATTGACAGAGAGAATGTTTAATTAGCTTTTGTAATGATAATTGTTCGAATACAATGTTCAGTTTTTCCTCTTCGCACATATAGCACATGCGCATACAGTGACGATGCAGATAGTTCGTTATGCGAGCAAGAGTTTGTTACGTTAATAAACATGTCAGCACTTAATCGCATTCGAGTTATAAATATTTTTTATTCGTAGTATTGTAAATAAATGTTTAATGTTGAGCTATTCCTCTAACGCTGCGTGCCTCATAAACCAACATTACTATACGATGAAAATGAAATGTCTGTTAATAAGACTAGGCCTTATACAGCCTTTCCTTATTGGGGATTTCTGTTTTTCAAATATTTTATTTTCATACACAAACAAAATTAAACATACATAATATTTCTATACTCATTCTAAAGAATCGTTAAATTATCCCGAACATCATGCAAAGAATCTATGTAAAATTCCATGCGTATTCCATGTATTATAAAATTCAATTTATAATTTACGGTGATTTCATATGAAAGTTTGCTTATTGTTTTTAACAATGACTTATCACATTATTCAGTGGTTTGAAAATCTCAACGAAGCCAGTATCGGTTGAGGTTGAGACTATCTGTACATGTCATGGACACATAAACTGCTACGTATATGCTGTCCGAGATTGTTCGCTAAAAGATATTGGCTGATGGTCGTGTTAAGATCTTGGCCTTATTTGGTAGAAGTACCTTATTCATAAAGTTGTATTCTAAAAATAAAATGATTTTAAAAAACAACGGCTAAATGTACTGGAAAATTAATTTTCTTAAAGTGTATGAATAATTTTTTTTAAATATTTATTAACATAGTATTATATATATATGTGTGTGCGTGTGTGTGTGTGTATAGATGTGTTTTACACCCATAACAGTTGTCCCGTGAATCTAAGGGGAAATAACATAGTAACATAGTATTTCAATATCTTCAATCTTTATATGCACTCATGAAAAAGTAAGAAATACACAGATAAAATTTATTTATCTAATTTGCTAAATCAAATGTAATTATGCCGATGTTATGTATTTGGTACCAAAATTAATTATACTTTCATTTTGTTTGACAGAGCGGAGATTAAATATTATTCTTGCAGACGCTCCGATTCCCAGATACTTTTAACTTCTTTTTGATTAATCTTTGCCCAGGAAGTCTTGAAACATTCTATTTCTTATTACAATAATCTCCAAATGGGGAAGTTCTTGCCATTAGTTTTAAGTGTCGGAACTCAGCATCAAATCTAATGACCTATCCCTTTTCTATTACATAAACACGAAATTGTATTCTTTGTTTGTTTCATTTTCGTTTTAAATTTGCCCTTATAAAAATAAATTACAGTGAACTTTTTCAGAAGATGCAATGTGAAGTAGATTACAAATATGTTTAAGAAAAAGGATGATATGCAGAAATTGTTATTTTCATGTTTTCGAAGCTCGCAAATGCATTTGTTTAAAATTTATTACTTCGGAAATTCTATCAGAAAATCATATTCCATTCATAAATATGTAAAATATAGGAATATTTGATGTTATGATTATATGTAAATTTTATTTCGAATTACTAAGTATAAAGTACATTAATATTATTACATGATGGTTACATGTTTAATTACATTTTAATGTAAATTAGAAAATAATAAATTAGTAATAAAACTAACAATTTTTATGATAGTATTTATCAATAATTTTGCTGATTTTATTAATTATTATTTTTAACATAATTAAACATACATATTACTTAACATATTATTATTTAAAAAATATTTATATATTTAAACATATATAATTATAACTTAACTCTTTTAATCATTTTATATCTATACTTTGTTTCACACATTACCAACAAAACTGAAAAGTCTGCAGCAATGTGAGAAATAAATAAATCATATTTTGTCTCCTCATAAATATCTGTAAGTTTAAATTCTTAGTTGAAATCTTAATTATTCTCGCTCTCTAAAAATAGATCAATAAAGAAAGTATTCAGAAATAGGCACTTGGCAGTAGTGTTTTAATATAACTACTTCGTATTTACTTTATATTTGCGAACTGATATTTCAAAAATGTACCTCATTAATAGGAAAAACAGGAAATGTATAAGAAATCTCTACCTAATAAGAAAGTCCCATATTTCAATAATCTGACTTTTAGCTTATCGTAAACACACACACATATACAGTGGTGGCCAAAAGTGTGGACATTTTTTGAAAGTTTCATGTTTTTCACCTTTGTGTGCTTGTAGAATATATTAATTTTCACTTAAATACAAACGCTTGTGTATCAAATTGAAGGTAATTTAATGTAGAATTTAATAATAAAAACAGTATTACAATATCTGTGTTACAAAAGAAGTTATGCTCATTTTAGTAGAACAAACAAACACAAATTGTTTTGAATAAGGACGTGTTTTGTAATAAAAGCGTACTAGCCAATCACAGACACTGTTCTGAGGGCCAATCAAATGTCTGTAACTATAGTTTAGGTTCTTTGGATGGTAAAAGAGTTATTGTTGTGGAAATATTTTGCGGAATGATTCATACTAGTACAATTAAATAGAGTATTGCTGTTTTTGAATATTTAAAGTCCTTTTTTTAATTAAACTAATTTTAAAGAATATCATCAACAAAAATAATTAATTGGACATCTAAAACAATAAGCCGAATTGTCATATTGAGAGAAAATGGCCTCTCTTATGCTGAAATTGCAAGACAAGTTGGTGGTTCAGTGACTTGTTCTGGTGTACGGAAGTTCTATATACGTTATGAAAAAACGAAATCAGTGGAAAATAAGGCCAAATAAGGCCGAAAAAAATGCACAAGTGCTACTGACGATAGAAAAATTAAACGGCTATGCCTTCAAGATAGAAAAATTATGCAACTAATAGTACGATCTATCTTAGATTTGCATTTTTTAAAGTGATACTTACACAATCAATACTTAGTAGGATAACCCTTATTTTTTAAGACAGCTTCACAGCGTCTTTTCATCGAGTGAACGAGTGTTTGGAGTTCATATTTCGTAATCACATGGTGCCAAGAATCAATTATAGCTTTAATAAGTTGTTTTTTATTGGATGGACGTTTTTTTCGTACAAGAATTTTCAAACGTCGCCACAAATTTTCAATTGGATTGAGATCAGGGCTATTTCCTGGCCACGGTAATATATCTATGCCTTTATTTTGAAACCATGCTTTGCATACTTTTGCTGTGTGGAATGGAGCTGAATCCTGCTGAAAAATAAATGGTGCGTTGTTGGGGAAGAGATCCCTGATGGAAGGTATCAATTTTGGTTCCAGGACAGTTTCGATGTATTTTTTGGCATTCGGGATGCGATCAATCACTTGAATTCGGCCCACATCATCTGCAGACATACATGCCCAAATCATGACATTTGTTGGTTTTTTTGTAGTTGCTTCAATGCAATCAGGATGAAGTGCTTCTCCTACTCTACGTCTCACGTATTTCTACAATCTCTACCAAAGAGCGATATTTTACTCTCGTCGCTCCAGATTACTTGCTTCCATTGATTTTCTGACCATTTAATGTATTCTATTGCCCACTTAACTCGTTTTTCGTGCTGCTTTTGATTTAAACATGGTTTTTTCCTTGGAATTCGATCTTGTAGTCCAAATCCTGATAACCTTCTTCTTATTGTTCTTGAACTTACTGCAATATCCGCTGCATACATTTAATATCTAATGGCATCTGATGAAATTTTTCTATCTTGAAGGCATAACCGTTTAATTTTTTTATCGGCAGTAGCACTTGTGCATTTTTTTCGGCCTGATTTGGCCTTATTTTCCACTGATTTCGTTTTTTCATAACGTAAACAGAACTTTCGTACACCAGAATAAGTCACTGAACCACCAACTTGTCTTGCAATTTCCGCATAAGAGAGGCCATTTTCTCTCATTATGACAATTCAGCTTCTTTTTGTAGATGTCCAATTAGTTCTTTTTGTTGATGACATTGTTTAAAATTAGTTTAATTAATAAAAAGACTTTAAATATTCAAAAAGAGTAATACTCTATTTAATTGTACTAGTATGCATCATTCCGCAAAATATTCCCACAACAATAACTCTTTTACCATCCAAATAACCTAAACTATAGTTACAGACATTTGATTGGTCCTCAGAACAGTGTTTGTGATTGGCTAGTACGCTTTTATTACAAAACACGTCCTTATTCAAAACGATTTGTGTTTGTTTGTTCTACTAAAATGAGCATAATTTTTTGTAATACAGATATTGTAATACTGTTTTTATTATTAAATTTTATATTAAATTACCTTCAATTTGATATATAAACGTTTGTATTTAAGTGAAAATTAATATATTCTACAAGCACACAAATTTGAAAAACATGAAACTTTCAAAAAATGTCCAAACTTTTGGCCACCACTGTATATACATGTGTCAAATAAATGCATTCAAATTAATTCAATTATAAATATTCACATCAACCACACCACATAAACTAAGAAAATGTAACAATAATTCACCTAAATTTTAAAATACAACCAACTAAAACTATAACTCCAATATAACAAAACTGAAAATTACTAACAGAAAATAACAGGAGGAAAACTGAAGTCAGGCGGCATGGCTAGCGACATGCACAGCATGGTCCCCTTAACGGTCGCGCCCGATAAGTGTAGACTACATTTTTTAAAATTCAGTTTGTTTGACTGGCCCCACTTTTTTGAAGTAGAAATGTTCACCTTATTTAATAGCAGATAAAATAATGAGAGAATAAATCCAATTGCACTGTTTTAAAAAATGTGGAAATCAAACAATCTGAATTTTTAAAAAGTATCATACACAGCCAGTGACTATCACTGGCGCGAGAATTAAGGTGTTAAAATTCGTTTTTATGCATCCAACGTCTCCCTTCATCCACCGAAACCAAAATAAATTGTACAATCAACTGAAACGCAGAGCAACACACAACAGACCACATCCTTAGCTAATCTCAACAAACAACTGATCCGGGCCACCTTTATCATTTAAAAATGAATTCATTTCAGTTCGATAATTACTAATTATTAAATCATATTTCACCGTACAAAATTCACAGTGTAACCCTGTATCAAAGTCTAGCTATTCAACTTTATAAATTCGTCAATAACATCGCCCAAACCTTGAACTAAATCTCTCAATACGACTTAAACCATTCGTAAACACATTTCTGAAAGCTGAAACATGCACGTTTGAATCAAAATGCAAAATCGTTATAGTTTTGAAATGAAAATCGCTTCTTTTATCATAAACCCTTTTAATCAAAATGTCATTTTCCAATTTTATGTTAACATCCGGATAATTTATGTTTTTATTATCTAGCTTTATTCTAGCTTTAAAATCTTAGGATATTTGACAAAATCTAGATTTATATTTGCATTATATATTCCAACTATTAAAATATCATCAATGTACCTTTAACCCAAGGTTTCACTATTTAAATTATTGTTATTCTCATATATATACATATATATATATGTGTGTGTGTGTTTATGTAAGTGTTGACCGGAAAGACATAAATTAAGGTTGTATTACATATAAAATATATACTATATAAATTATATTGCATAAGTAAATATATATTAAACTTATTTAGAAAAATCTATTTATTATTTGTTTCTTACATGTATTCAAGTTAAACGAAAAGATATATCCGTTGCTACTAATGATTAAAAAAGTACTTTTATTAAACACTTATATTACACGAATAATTTCTTTATGGATTGGAATAGAATTTGCAATTATTTATGCCAGTGGTTCTTAAATTTTGTCTCACGGACACCCTTTGACAGACCCCCTTTTTATTTTTCTATGAAGTTTGTTCCCATCTAATAATTTACATTCTATAATATATTTGTTCCCCTACAGGAAATAATACGGAAAATGACTATATGTGGACATTTGTACACCGGGACTGTAGTAACCAAAACCGTGAGGGACACAACTTTAAACGCAACAGAAAACAAATATTATTCGTTTCACTCATATAAAAAGTATATTATTATACTCCATGAGATTCATATTTATAATAAATGCATTGTTTCTTTTTTTTAATTTGTTTAATAATTATTGTTTGTTGGTGGTTTTGATGATCAAGTTATGGGTTGGGGGTAGGGAACAGTTGTAACATTTGAGATATTTAAATTCTATTTTGAAAGAAAAACTGATTTTCACAGTATAAGTAACATAAAATTGTACAACAATCACAGAGAAATATTTTAACATATAATGCGAATTTCGTCACGCATTTCTTTGAATATGTTCATGAAACAAACATTAACCCGGCAGTCGTCGCACGTTGGTCATTTCCCTGCCAAAATTCGCTGTCTTCCTTTATCTCATTTCCCCTTAAAGCTACAGTAATGAAATGTAGTGTAGCTGACCTTGACCGTTGGTTCTTTTGTGTACTAAAGTTGCAAGGCATTCTAGCGTTTTCTTTATTGCATTCTAAAGTTGAAATCGGTCTAAAAGACCGTGGCGCGAGCACTGAGGATCAAGTAATTTTTTCCCCTCCCAGTTCTTTATTCCCTTTTCCACGAATATCTCGGCAGGAAAGTTTCTGGGAAGGGTTCGATTCTAGTTTGCTCTTTCATTCTTCTTTTCATCTTTCTTTGAATAAACTGTTATTTATTATTATTTACTTCATATGTACGATTATTATTTACTTCATACATAAGAAGCTTCTAACAGGAGGTGTGACTCAAGAGGCCTGCCTCTATCCTGAAATAAGTAATAAATGGATCTTCATAAATTTTCATTTCAAAAAGGGCGTTTAATCATACAAACGCTAATAATGCCATCCCCCCCCCCCCACATACACACACAGGCAGCAGCAGCACACACACACACACACAAAAAACTGCTGCCTTTATATTAATAATTTCAGAGTAAGGAGTTTTATCTTCTTTTTTATTATTTTTATATAGATATATTGTAAGAAAAAATAATAAAATAGGATATTGATATCAGTTAGTTGATGCAGATGTTTTTTCTTGGGGCCCATTTTGTGAAAAATAAAAATTAATTTTGTGAAATTTATTATATTTTTGTGACAAAAAACATTTTGTAACAAAAGATGAAATCCACTTACTGAAATTTTAACCAATAATTTATTAATAAGTTATTTAAGTCCTTTTGCTATAGTCTTCCTTTCTGGTGATCTTGTTTAGCTTGCAAATTACATATTTACAAACGTAACAAAATAAAATAAATTAATGAAGCGTATGTTTTTATAGAATGGAATTTTATGAAGGTGCTTGTGTTAATAAAAGAAATTTTGTGAAGGTCAGGGGCTCCTTTATTAAGAGGATTTCTGCAAAGGGACCTATTTTATTAAGAGGAATTTTGCGAAGAAGCCTGTATTCTTAATTTTATGAAGGGTTTTGTTTTAATAACAGAGTTTTTATAAAGGGGCCGATGTTTTATTAAGAGGAATTTTGTAAAGGTTTTTGTCATATTACATGGAATTTTATGAAGGGGTCCTGTTTTATTAGGAGGAATTTTGTGAAGGGTCCTGCTTTAGTAAAAGAAATTTTGCAAAGGGACCTTTTATGACAGGAATTTTGTGCAGGGACTGCTTTTGTAAGAAGAATTTTGCGAAGGAACCTTTTTTAACAGGAATTTTGTGAAGGGTCTTTTTTTATTAATTTTATGAAGGATCCTTTGTTAATTAAACAAATTTTGTAAAGAGGCCTGTTTTATTAAGAGGAATTTTGTGAAGTATTTTGTGAAGAAATCTGTCTTATTAGATGGAACTTTATAAAAGGCCTGCTTTATTAAGAGGAATTTTGTGAAGGGTTATTTTTTTATGAAGAGTCATGTGTTAATTGAATAAATTTTGTGAAGATGCCTGTTTTATTAAGAATAAATTTTGTAAAGAATGTCTGTCTTATTGTATGGAATTTTATGAAAGACCTGTTTTATTAAGATGAATTTTGTGAAGGATCCTGTTTTATTAAGAGGAATTTCGTGAAGGGATTGTTTTATTATATAGATTTTTGTGAATAAAAAATAAGTAGGTCCAAATTTTGCCTGGATTTACCCCTAGTTATAAATAACATGTCCTGAAATACACGATTGAATGATTATTTAAATTGCATAAATGAATAATGTAATCTGTCTCTTTTCAAGTTCAATTGGCTCCTAGTTCCAGTACACTGTCAAAAACCAGCTTACTGCGGTTCTGACTTTAAAAATAATTTATCCCTAACACGATTTCAAATTGATAATTGAAAACTCAATCTAATTAGTAATTGATTGTGTCTTTATAACATCAATCAAATTATTTAATAATTTTAATTCTTTTACTGTATCAGGGGTCGATACAGGAAAAATTTGGGCCACCTTCACAAAAATCCATTTAATAAAACAGGCTCCTTCAAAAAATTCTTTTTTATAGAATCCGGGCCTTCACAAAATTCCTCTTGATAACATAGAGACCTTCACAAAATTCCTCTTTATAAAATAGATCCTTCAGAAAGTTCTTCTTGATAAAATATAACCCGTCATAAAATTTCTCTTGATAAAATAAGCACTTTCACAAAATTCCACTCCATAAAAACATGCTCTCAATTAATTATTTTTATTTTGTTAGGTTTTAAAATGTGTCATTAACAATAAAACAAGTTCACCAGAAACGAGAACTTTAGCAGAAGGAACAAAATTATTAAATTCTTGGTTTGAATTTGAGTTGCTGGATTTTTTCTTTCATAATAAAATGTTTTTTTTTCACAAAATATGTAATAAATTTCGCAAAAATATGATACATTTCACAAAATAACTTTTATTTTTCACAAAATGGGTCCCAAGGAAAAAACCTGCGTCGATTCCTGTATATTTTGTAAATATATATATATATATATATATATTAAAATATTTATTTAAATTTGAACTGAATATATTCTTAAATAAAATTCTTAAATTATAGTTCGTAAATATATTCTTAAACATATCTGAATATATTTTTAAATAATAGTTTCTGTAAAATGTATCTTTTCAAATTCAATCAGTATTTTCCCCCTATGTTCTCCGTTTTTGATCATATGGTAACGCCGGCAGATTTCCCCCTCTGTTTTCGGGGTACTGGTAGCGGCGGCAAATGGACCGAGCGCGACTACTAGTGTTTAAAAAAAGGCGCGACTACTCTCGGGTTAAAAAAGAGCGATATTTGATTCATAACATTGAAAGCCATTTGACGGTGTTCTCCATATGAGTCGAAAGAGGACTTTGTCTAAAATTTTCAGAAATTCTACAGTTGTTGTCAAAATTGCATTGCGCAAGACTAACATTACTTGAAAGGATCATAATGATTTTTCTTGATTTAGGTAGTAATCTTTTATTTATGAGCACATTCACTGAGATTTACTGTCATCATCGGATATTTTGCGATAAAGACACAAGTATTTCTCTAATTGATAAATTATAACTTTTGCCATAAATCAACTAGAAACAATCAACATAATATAAGACTGCTTTTTCTGCATAATAAATTGTCACAAACAGTGCAAAAGGAAAACAAAGGCGGAATAGAGTTTTATGTAAAAGAAAACTCATTAATATGGGATTTTGTGGCATTTTGGATACAAATTAACAAAATAATAAGATCAATATAAATTAATAAAATGTAAGATAACGCTTATTTTTAAATGTTTTTTTAATAAAATGTTTTAACTCTGTTAGATTTTCTGTGTGATTTGTCTTTCTTTTCATCCACACTTTGTTGTAAATCCTTGTTTGATAAAGGGCAAAGTCCGGCATTTCCGAAATCAGAACATTGTTAAACATTAAAAGCACCTAAATCATCAACGAAAAGAAGCAGAAAGTATTATTTCACAGATCTTTGAAGGTACTGAGAATCGTTGCCTTATTTAGAATATTCACAAGGTAACAGTCGCGCCGGGTATAACATAACCAGTGTGCGTCAGTTTTCAAAATTGTCACCACTATTTTTCTGAAAGTGATTTTCCACTTACTTTATCGCAGAATTTGTAAAAAGTGTCTTCGACTGAATAATGTGACGATTATTATTTGTATTTAATAGTGACAAAGTAAAAAACATTCATACACTGTTTATGCGCGACTTCTCTCGGGTTAAAGTTTAAAGTGAATTCTACTCTACACTTTAAAAACCAGCGTTTTAAAACTATAACAGGTTTTTTGAATTAAAGATCTACAATTTTCGTTTATAATTTTCTAAATTATCTCTAAATTAAAATAAGTCCAACATTTTCAAAGTAAAAGAGAAATACTTCAGTTGTCATTTACTTTACGCTCTTTTTTAAAATATATTTGCATGTTATTTAAAATTTTCTGGCATGTGATTGGTCGAAACTATTTTATATTATTTGCAAAGTACTACAATGCCAGTCTCGTATTTTAAATGACAGAACCGTGCTTGCCAGTAAATGTATCTTAAATTAAGAGTGAAGCTGAGATTTACACTACGTGTATCATAGTGATTTGAATATAAATATCTACACAAAATCCGGCTTTTCTATTCCTTTTTTCACAATAAAATGTTGAAATGTGTTTTCTCTTTTGGTTTTAAATTCCTTTGACAATTCTAGATTACAAATTCTCAGTAAAATGCTGCTATTTGTATTTGTTTTAATGATGCAAATTATGTAACATGTATCATAAATAATCTGTGATTTTATTAATAAGACATAAAAATAGAACAGTATTTCATTATTTTATATTAAATTCCAGATACAGCACAGTAACTTACTTCTATATATACACATCTTGCTATACACACTATGCTAGATTGTAAGCATATCGTATAACATTTATTCTTAGTTTAAATATGATTATACTTAGCTTTTGATTACAGTACAGGACTGGCGACTGTTGTTTTTCCATAGTACCACAATTTATAGTAATGTTTGTTTATTGTAGACTTGTCTTGTAAATATCCTAGTGTAAGTGCATAGCAGAGATTATTTTTCAAAAAGGTGCACTGATAGAATAAAAAAAATAGTCCACTGCGACTCGTATTCAAAAGGTTAATTTCATTTTTTAAGAATAAAAATGCGAAAATTCCCTGAAAGAAGTACTTTTTTGAAAGGGAATCATTCGTATCTAAACGGCTTAAAAAGTTAAATGAAAGTGGGAAACTATTCATGGTGCAAAAGCTCAAAATACGAAAACAGAAAATGTTACATATTTTTCCGAATAAATGAGCAAAATTTTACAAAAAAAATGTAAATTTAATTCTAAGTATTTGACATAAATATTGACAAACTTCAAATCTATCTGTTTATATTAGTGAATCGAATAGCGTAAATTGCATAGGAGTCCATAGATTAAAATTAAAATAAATTTCCCTAATGCCGTTTTCTTTTCACTGTGTAATAACATTTTTACATAGTCTGAACATTTTTAATTTGATCATTATAAGAAATGATCATTACACTATAGACAATGTTCTTGAACTTACAAAATTATCAAGTAAAATACTCTAAAATCTATACTCATAATTTACGCCACAACATATGGTGGTACACTAATTTTCAAGTTAACCGGAATGCTATTTGTAGTAGGTATTGTGAGACAAGCAGTGATATGGAGGTACAGCCATTATAAAGACATGAAAATTCGGTTGTGTCTCCTTAAAATCAAGCTTATAGTTTAATAATAGTAATACGATAAAAAACAGGAAATAAAGACTAAAAATTCTGTCGAATAATAACTATAAAATAAAAAAGTATTTTTGCACACAAAAAAAACAAAGAAACCCAGAAATTATTTTCTTTGTAATCACCAAAATACATTCAGAAGAAATAGAATTCATATTCTCGTATTCGTATCTCGTTCTTTTAAATCGTAATCATGTCTTCTTTAAATTTATGTTAAAAAGAGAAACCTTAGGATAAGAGACTTAAATGAGTCTTTTTATTGAAAATGCAATAAACACTTTGATATTTTATTTTTTATTTATTTATTTTGTTTTTAGTACGAGTACCCAATTTTGACAACGGAAAAACATTTTTTTATCCTTAGTCTAGCGTAAATATAAATTAACAGGATGTTTCTAAGATCCAGAGATATTCAAGATTAAAAATTGGCCTTATTCAGAGGGCGTTTCGGAAGTGAAATCGTTACGTTAATGTTCAGTTTTAATAGAAATTTTACAAATAATTTTCAATGGGAAATGTTATTTCTCTTAAACCACTAAATGGATAGTTTAAATATTCTAACAATTGATTAAAATTTCTGTTACATTTATTAAAGGATTTTATGAAAATATTCACACTTTAGTAACTATATGGTCCCCAAACTGAACAAATCGTATAGATCAGGGCTGTCTAACCTGGCGTCCGCTTTTCACCAGAAAAATGTTACATAAATGTTTGCCTTATTCAATTTCCGAATATATCTGATTAAATAAGGCAAATATTTCTGTAAAAATTTTCTGGTAAATAGCGGGCGCCATGTTGGACACATCATTTACAGGTCTAGACGAAAAATTAGCTCACTTGCCGGATGTGGACGGGAAATGTTGAAAATTGCTATTTACTGTGTTATATGCTTCTTAATTTGCTGAGATATATCATTTCATTGTATAAAAAACAAAATATCTTTAAAATATACGCTGTTAGCGTTGAAAAGAGTTTCATAATGGACCTGATTGATAACCTTTTACTTTGTTCTATCTATAATAGAAGAAAGTATTGTAATCGAAATTTTTTGCGACCTCCGGTTTTAGATGGATATATACGTTTTAGGGGTCAGTAAACATGTTTTTACAAAATATCTGACTGTCCGTCAGTCCGTCCTCATTGTATCATCTAAAAGTGTATGAAGTTATGAATAGCATTGAACCAAATTTGATTTATAGGTTTGTGACTATGGCCAGCAGATTCTCTTTGAATTTGGGGATAAATTGCCGAAAGAGGGCGCTGAGATAGTGCTTTTTGTGCCATTTTCATTTTTATATCATCGAAAAATGTATGAAGTTATGCAGAGAATTGAACCACATTTTATGTATATGCTTTTGACTACGCCCTGCAGGTCCCAGTGGAAGTTGGCGATATTCCGTCGGAAGGGGACGATGTAATAGACACTTAAAGATTTCAAATCCAAAAAGATGTAAAAAAAAAATTAGAAATCTTAAAAGTTTTTTCCGTTAAATGTTTGGCATTGATCCAAGGATTCCAGAGTAATTTTCGTTTTGCCCCTATCTTAAAAAGTGGCTAAGATATAGCAGTTTTAAATTTTAGTGTGGCTGACATTTTGTAACAAGACAGCCGGATTCCTCCATGAACGGGTTTAATTTATGAGTTTTAGTGAACATGGTTTCGGCAAAGGATCAAGGTTTATAAACCGGGTTTTTGGTCCATGGAATAAGACTAAAATTCAATTTTGTTACATTAACTTAATTATTTCACTTTGTAATATTAGAATGTTTATCCTGTACTATTTCAACAATAACTTTTGCATTTTGTTTGGATTTATATGAATTACACCAGCTCAAAGTTCGTATTATTCGTAGTTTTTGATGAAAAATGCGCAATTACTCCAAATTTTACCTCAATTATTTATATGAGCGCAATCGTGCAACACTTTCTTCTTTACAAATATTATACAACACATCAAAATGTACAATATAAGTAAAAATAAAAATGTTGCAAAGCTGCGCTCGTAGTAAAATATTAAAAATAGAGAGTTAAGTAACTGCATTCCCTCACGTCACTAAGAGACTTTAGGATGTAGCAACGTGTTTAAACGTGCTAAAATGAACGTAACCATTGCTAATGTGAAGCCATGCAGTTATTATGCGATACATTTAAATATAGAATAGCAATATAATAAATTATAACACCTTGTAATAATATAATGCCATTAAATGCTAAAAGGTGTAAAATAACAACATAATATACAGTAAAATAACTTTTATAAGATTGTTGACATGTTTCGGCTTACTCCGAGCCATTTTCAAAAACAAATGAGAATATTCTATGATTGCATGATCTTTGAAGTAAGTATTTGAAATGCTATCAAATAAATTCTATGTATTTTTTAAAATGGACAAAAACGGAAATAAACAACTAAGTAAAAATAAAAGATAACGTGCGCAAAATTTTAAAAGTACAGGAAAAATAAATGATAGCATTTTAAATAATTACTTCAAAGGCCGTATAGAATATTCTTATTTGTTTTTGAAAATGGCTCGGAGTGAGCCGAAACATGTCAACAATCTAATAAAAGTTATTTTACTGTATATTATGTTGTTAGTTACACCTTTTAGCATTTTAAATAAATATAAAGAATATGAGTTAAATTACAATACGTTTAAGTAATAAGATTTGCAAATAGATAAACACACACACACACACACACACACACACACACACACACACACACACATACACACACATATATATATATATATATATATATAATATATGTAGGATTTCAGTTCGTTCTCCTTTATGACGTAAATGATCATCAAATTAACTGACACTCTAGTGTACTATTTTTATCCATGATTTATATGCACGAGTTATAAATATTTTTGATCGCGAGATCAAGATTGGAGCATCTTCAAAATTGGAAAAGAGCGAGTCTTCTAATTTTTATTGTGAAGCAAGCATCAAAGTGAGAAATAGCCAGTAAAGGCGCTGTTGGGCCTATTTGGTTTTTTGGAAAATAAACATATTGTATATATTGGGCGAAAATTGTATTAGTTGAAGAGAAATTATGAGTAAAGCATTGTAGAGTTATCTGTCTAGGACTATATTAAAGTTCATATTTTGTTATTCATCGTCTATTTGTTCATATAATTCAAGTAAATCTACTATTTAAATATAATCTTCTTACATTTATGGGGGCTCGGATGCCAGGATAATTAAAAGTAAAAGCAACTAGTAGTGAAATGGAAACCAAAGCCAAAGTGTTGTAAAACGCCAGTATCAAAAGTTGGGTTACGAATTGGCAAGGTGAAACCGTAATCGTAATTAAGAAATATAATTTTGAAAGATAAGCATGGGAACTCTAAATAAAGCTAAGAGAATGTATCTAATAAATCTCTGCGAAGAATGCGGAATTGAAGCACCAGAAAAACCTACAATACCCATCCTAATAAAGCTGATCAAAAGTTGGGAGAGTTACGAAGAAGATGTTATAAAAGATCGATTGTAAGTACTTATAACAGCTAGAAAAGAGAAAACGAGAAAGAAGAAAGAGAAAGAGAAGAGAAAAAACTACTGGTGCAATAGAAAGTTGACGAGAAGAAATTACAAGCAGATCTAGAAGAGAAGGAATTACAAGCAGGAGCAGAACTAGAAGAAAGAAAATGGCGGTTGCAAATGGAAATGGAAAGGGAAGAGAGAAAATGGAAAGTAGAACTGGAGCAAAAAGAGCGCGAAAGAGATTTTGAAATCTTGAAAATACAGATACAAGAAAATTCAAGAGAACACATTGATGAAAACCCAAGGACAAATCCAGGTAAGCAATTTGAATTGCTTAGATTTTTAACTAAATACGAAAGTTCAAATGATATTAGTTTATATTTGGCTATGTACGAAAGGCAAATGGCGCAAACGAGCATTGATAAAAAAGAATGAGTAAATTATTTAATTAATCTAATGTCGTTAGATGTGATCAATATAATAACGAGGGAAAACGAACCCGAAGTTAACGATTATGATTACATAAAAAATATTCTGCTAAAACGCTACAAACTATCGCCAGAAGAGTTTAGGCTGAAATTTTTCTCTTCTAAAAAGGAGCCATCAGCCAATTGGCGAGGTTTCGCTTATGAGATAATAGTGTATTTTCAACAATGGATTGAAGGTCTTCAAGTAAATAACTTTGAAGATTTATCGGAATTAATTGTAGTTAATCAAATCAGGCATAATTTACCTGCGGAAACGAAGACACATTTTGCGGAGGAATTATTAGTAATAAAGAAAGTTGATGACTTAATTTATAAATTCGATATTTACTAAACGGCACGAAGGGTTTGCAATAAACAAACAGTTAGGAATACGAGCGGACATTTTGAAGACAGAAGATCGAGAGTGGCTGATTACGCCAATATGGAAAACCGCCAAGTTGACAATAGGCACAGTGTGAATCATGGAAGCAGAGAGTCGTATATTATCTGTTTTACGTGTGGCAACTCTGGTCACGTGAGTGCGAAATGTGCCATGGTGAGTAATACAGAACGAGAATATTCAAATTTTTACCCGCAACGTAATCAAAATTGGCGAGAAACAAAATACCAAGATGAGACTCAAAAAACGCAAAGAAAAATAGTTAATATGGGCATGTTAAATGGTAAAGAAGGAAGAATCATAGATATTCACGGATTAAAAACAAACGTAATAATTGATACAGGGAGTGATATTTCAATCGCCAATTCAAGATATCATACTGCAATAAACGCGCCAAAACTAACCAGCGACAATATATGTGTATCGGGCATAGGTGGAAAAGAAATTAAGCCAACGGTTTTTTTCTGGCATAAAGTTTATGTGGACGATATAGAAATCCAGGATAAATTTTACGTGGTACAAGAGACGGACTGCGATTTAATAATAGGTAGAAAAGCAGTAGAAGACATGACGTCAAAAGTAACGGAAGAGGGTGTTAGAATAATATGCGCAACACAGTTCGAGTAGGATACATTAAAATTAACGAAGTACCGACAAAAATTGATGAATCAAGTATAAATAACCATAATCGAGGTTGGGAAGATATGGTTAATATCGACTGCGTAAATGACGAGGTGAATTTGACTCATATTACAAATTTAGCAAACAGCGAAAAAATAAGAAAATTAATAAAACAATACAAGCCGAATAAAACAAAAGATACAGGATTATCTGATGAATGGAATGTTGACTATCCATCTCCAGAAGAAAATTATGAAATTAGTAGTCCTGCACATGGTAGAAAAGACTATGTGAAAGATCCAACAAGTTGGTTGGATCAGTAAAATTAAGGAAGGTTTCGGAATTGGAGAGATAGTAGAAGTTTTCCATGAATTAGGAATGTAGCAGAATTTAAGGATAGAGTTTGTAAATTTGGTAATATAAATGATACAGTTAATACGTAGTTGTTTATTCCATGAATTTATTCCATGAATTGCTACAGAGGGCATGAGTAATAGGATTATTTAGGTCTGTACATCTTTAGTTAATGATTAATTGGTGACTTGGCAATTACGCAGCACAGAGAATTTATTACAACATACTATGTTATGGCATAGGATAGGATTATTTGATTAAAGCTAATTATATACGTCACAATATCGTTCTGCGTAATTGCAAAGTCACAAAATAATCATTAACTAAAGATGTAGAGACTAGGAGTGATTTGAGTATGAAAATTTCAGAGTTAATAAGATTGCTAAACTTGGCTTTACACGATCAGAATGTGGTCTTGGGAGTCTGGGGTTTATGATCGGTGAAAATAGACCGACATTTTCTGGAATTGATTTCCTTTAAACGGCTGAAATAGATAGCTTTTTACTTTTTGTAATGAAAGTTACCTAACATACAGTCAGATAGTAATATAATAGATATTTAAGTATAATATGATTAGGTTTAGTAGTTGTAATATTTCTTAAAATGATATTTTGTAAAAAATGTTTGACAGATATTTATAGCTATTTCTTATATCGCCGTTCTTGAAGGAATTGAGGAAAATCTATTGATAAAGCCAGTTTTTGACTCCGAATAATATAAAAAAAAAACATTTTCGTGTTTTCTTCCACCGCTTCTGAATTAATAATAGAATCGGCTAATTGCATCTACTGCATTGGTGTTTGCAACTGCTACAATGTTTGTTTCAATGATTGTTCCAGAGCAAAAGATATTTTCGAATTATCAAAATATTAATATGTTTGTAAACTATAAACCATTTAATTTAAAATAAATGTTGCTTATATCCTCCCCCCCCCCTCTCTCTCTCTCTTTCTCTCTCTTATACACACAACGCAGAGATATGCATACAAAGTGTCTTTTCTTATCGCTATCCACTAGCGAATTCATAAAAATTGTTGCTGATTTGGTTTGGGTGTATATAGCTCAACAGGCGGTGCTGCTTTATTTCCCCTATCGCAGATCTTGACATCTTATGGAGGAAATTTCACAACACTTTATACATAATATATGTTTAAGTGCTATTTTTTGCTCTAAACGATATAGCTGTATTTCAGTTTCAGTTGAGTAGAAATGTCTTAAAATTTATATTTGAAGTTTTGTTAATAAGTTATTAAACATATATTTTGCTCCAATGTTATATTGAATACCCAACGGGGGTCGCTGTGAAACTATGCTTTTTTTATTCGCTGATCTCTGTAACTCCTAGTTAAATTCAAAGAAAAGCATTTTACGTTGTAATTTTTTGGTGTTTAATAGCTGTATTTAATTTAATATATTAGAAATATATAAAAGAACGTTTTGTGACAGTCACAGCATGTTAGTTATTTTATGTCTGCGCATAACTTTTCAACAGATGCGCCGACTTCCAAGATTTTTTTCTTGGCTTTTAATGGGCTTGTTCTGGTCGTAATCACATATAGATGTCACTAGAAAAGAAGTATGTTTGCTTTTCTACCCGTTTACTTTTCTGTCTGTTTTCTTATCTCTACCTGTTTTTTTTTTGTTTCCTGTAATTTTTCGTAAAAATTGACCAGTCGTTAAGAAATGTAAATATGGTGTAAAAGAGCATTATACTAAATTATGTTTTTGAAATATCATCGTATCTTCTGTTGTTTTTTCAAAGTCATTATCATCTACTATACGTCAAAATGAGCAATTTTGAAAACATTGGAAATAAAAAAAAATGTGCATATAGGTCTACAAAAACACCCTGTTTCCCAAATTACTGTTGCAAAAATACGCCAACAGACGTCCAGTATGTAAACAGAAGCATTTTCTTGAAGTTAGTTCCATTTATTTTCTTTAAAAAAATTGCTATAATTTCCTTTACTAAATACAATACTCTGTTGATTTACATTTTTAACATAAATTCATTATGCATTTATCATTTGGCATTCTAGAGATTTTAAGATGCACCAACACTCACATTTTTATTACTTTCTTTTTGATTCATCTCAGTCATGAGAAGCTTAATAGTTTCTGTTTCTTATTTGAATAATTTCTAAAGCAAGAAACTGAAGCCATTTGTTTTGAATATCGGAGTTTGAGACTAAACCTAATGACCTGTTCTTTTTCTCCTTTAATAGCAAGAAAATCTATTCTTTGTTTACTGTATTTTTTGAGTGAGCTTCAATAAAAATAAATCAAAGTGTGTGGAAGATAATGCAATTCGATGTATATTACGACGATTATTTAAAAAATGTAATACAGTGAAAAATTTCCTTTTTATCTCACAAAGCAAACAAACGTGATAAAGTGCGTATAACGATTACGACACACTTTTAAAAAAGTCAAATGTTTCTTAATCTACACTGTCAAAAATGACAAATGTTTCTTAATCTACGAAATTATAATATAATCACAAATAAATTGATAATATAAACTCATACTTGTTAACCATGATACTAAAAAGTGTTTCTTTATCTTTAGAAACCTCAGACATCAATGGCATTTCGAAATTTAAAGAATCTTTTATAAAAACAAAATTGCTCTTGCTGCCTGTAATTTTCAAATTGTTTACGAGTAGCTTTTAAAGTGTATTAATCAGTTTTCTAAGCCCGGAATATAGTTTTTTTCCGATGCTATCAATTCTCAAGTAAATATTTTCATGTTCAACAAATATGTTTAACAGACAAACATGCAAAATTAACAGTGTTAACATTAACATTAAAATTATTTCTTTACTCTTTCATGTATAAATTAACTTATGCACCTGAAAACGTTTACTTGAGAATTGATGACATTCAATAAACAGGTACTCCAGTTGAGGAAACTGATTAATACACTATAAAAACTATTCGGAAACGTTTCTGAAAAATACGGGCAACAAAAAATACTTTGTTTTTATGAATAATTCTTTATATTTTGGAAATGTATTGATTTCTAGAGATTCAAAAGACAATGGAACACTTTTTTACGAATTTCAGATAACTCAGAAGATTATATTATATTTTCGTTCGTTGTTATAGTATGTTTTCATAAAAAAAGAAACATTAGTCATTTTGTACAGTGCACTAAAATATAATACAACAACTAACAAAGTATTTAATAACCTCTTACGGTTATCCATCATTCCAAAAAATGTTCTTTATCTTTAGAAACGTCAGAAACGTTTTTCTAAAGATTTAATGAATCATTTATAAAAGCAAAGTTTCTTTTGACACCACTGATTTTTGAAAACGTTTCAGGGTAGTTTTACAGAGTATTAATTAGTTTTCTTACGCAGGAATATCAGTTTTTAGGTTACTTCCAATTCTCAATTAAACATTTTTAGTTAATTGAATTTAGACAAGAAAGATTAACAAAATAATATAAATTTTAATGTTAATATTAATGCTATTAATTTATCATGTTTGTTGAATATGCAAACGTTTACTTGAGAATTGATAGCATCCAAAAAATCTATATTTCAGGTCGAGAAAACTGATTAATATGTTATAAAAACCACTCGGAAATGTTTCAGAAAATCAGTGGCATTAAAAGAAACTTTGTTTTTATAAATGCATTTTCACGTATACAAAATATATTGATTTCGCTTGATTTCGATGAAGAACGCTTTTCGGAATCGTGGGTAACACGGAAGAGTTTATTCTATACTACTTACCCATCATACGTAGTATAGGGTAAATCTTGTAATTGTTTTAAAAATAGAAATTATTTTTTGACGTATTTACACGTTTCAGACACTGGAGATTCAAAAAGACATATTTTTAGAAAAAAATAATTTGCCATCCGTTTGTCTGTGTGTGTGTCTGTGTGTCGTTAAACGGTCTATCTCCCAAAAAAATTGAGATAGAGACTTCAAATTTGGTATGTAAGTAGTATGTAATAAGGAGAAGAAACTTATTGAATTTCAGTAACCTTGATTATCCGGAATTATTTTTATCGGGCTCTCGAAATATTCGTTCTGATAAAAGGTACATAAAAATTTTCGGAAATTTTTATTTTAAGGAGTAAATATAAAAGACAATAAAGAAACATAAATTTTGCTTAAAGAATTAAGTCGATCGGATAATTAGTTGCCGAGATATTTTGTAATCTTATTTTCCACACTTTTCGATTTTTCATGTCACTGTATTTCATTCAAATTTCAATTCAAAGATATATTTTAATTGGAAATGAGACTCTTAATCCGACGCAGTAAACTGTTAGTTAATTTGATAACATTTTTGGAGTTATAAGGATGTTTCTTTTACGCAATTCAGTGAAAGAGCGCTCAAAGTTTATGACTACATCAAGCCACGATTTTATTCGAATTGCAATGCATTTTATAAATAGTTTACACATGTTTCATTTTCATATTTTATATTTTGTATATCTATGATGATTAAGTATTACTGTTGCCCCCAATGACTAGCTTTTATTCATGGTTGTAATATTTTTCTCTAAATTAAGAATCATTCGTCTTTTTTTTGCATTGCGCAGTCTTTGCGAGCATTTTAAGCTCGCGCTTTTTTAAAGTTCGAAGTATTTATTCTAATGTTTACTTTTGTAGAAATATTTAAGTATTAAGACTACTTATGTTATACGTCAGACTAAAAATTTACAAAAATTACAATAAGTACAACTAAAGTATTCGTGAAACGAGGCATGCACTTTTTTGGAAACGTTGCTGACAACATTAAATCAAATTTGACCACCCATCACTTAAAAAACGAAGGAACAACCATATCAACATTTTAACAAATTAATTAAAATGTTCGAGTAACAACCAAATATAGAGACTTTCAACGATTTGAAAATTTAGACTCACGACTGAAATTGTAAACGCAATTTCAAGACTTTTTTTTCAACTTTTTTTTTTCATCGGATCGTGCTGCACGTATGTAACTGAGCAGAGCATAACACATTCAACTCATAAGAATGCGGCGAATCGCACTTTCTGTTCAATGGCTGTTCTTAGAAAGTAAACTAACTAAGTGTGCAAAGGATCAAAAATAGCCGATAAAGACTACATTTAACAATATTTAGAGAAAGGTCTTCATACAAATCTTATCATTGATGTTGAAACTTAGTTACATTATGATTCATTAGAAAATACAGAATTATCACTCGAACGATCTATGTCATAAAGTAAAAGCCATTCCCAAATCTAAATTTGTTTACAAAATTTCCATTTTTTGCAAGCACTGTCTTAAAATGATGAATTGTCGAATATTTTTATTTCTCAGCAAAATCTAACTTCAAAAATATATCTAATGAAATGGATCTGGTGTGAATACTTCCCGTAATTTAAACCTTGAAAACGTCACGTTTTGTTATGGATAGATGTAGCTACGTCATACCATGCCACGAATATTACTGATAAGTTGAAATCCTGATGTTGTTGCACATTCCCTTAGACTAGCAGGGATAGACCAGGTCCATGATATTATACACCTTAAGGAAATCCAGCACCATCAAGAAATCATCAGCAAGATCTTGCTTGGAGAGCCCCAGACACGCAAGAGTATGATCAGGTTAGGCCTGCTCAGTGCAACACTTGTGTATATTTCAAGAGGATATCGCTGGTTTAATATAAAGTGCAACAAGCTTGCGTCATTAAAATTTTTTGTTTTTATACAACAGGGAGTATCCTCTGCGATTAGTCATTAGACGTTAGAGATCCAACAATGTTAATAGATCCCATAGGATCTGGGGAACAATTTCATAAAGATTTAGTGAAAAGTCCACAAAAGCCGTAATAAAACGAGGTTGGTGAACTTTATTTCACATTTTAATATGTCCTGAATGCGATGTCAGAATTTTTGGAACATGTATTTTTGTCTCTAGGAATGTGACACAAATTTTTTGGGGAATCAAATTCAGGAACTAATGAGGGGAACTTCATCAAACTTTATATTCTGATAGATCTTGGCAAAATGTTGTGCTGATTATGTTTGGGTGTACATCGTCCAACACGTGAAGCTGATGTGCTGTGTTTTTCACTATTTTCATGATAGATTTATCTAATTTCCTAAAACATCCTATTCAGTTTTACCTTTGCATAAATTGGTATTAATTTGGTTTCGCTGTATATTACGCAACAGTTGGAGCTGCTGTGATGTGCTTTCTTGATTCCCGTGACATATATGCATCTGTATCTATGTGATGGGATTTCACCAAATTTAATAAGTAATATATTTATTAAATATTATGTTTCTCCAATTTTGGCTTTGCTCACACAAAAAGGGTGCTTTTATACTATTTTTTGAGATGAACATTATAGCTTTATTTCAGTTTAGAATTCGTAAAACTGAACAAAGTTATTAATTATAATAAGTTATTAAATATATATGTCTGTCGAATGTTTTATTTAAATACCCAGCACAGTGCATTGTTGATTTTTTTTTTGTTATTCACTAGTCAGTTTAACTTCGAGTTAAATTCTAAGAAATGTGCTTAACATTGTAATTATTGATGTGTAACAGTACTCTTTAAATTAATATATTATAATAACATAGATTCAAGTTTTGTTATGGCCACAGCATACTAGTTTGAGATGAACGTCCGTCGAATGTTTTACTTAAATATCCAACATAGGGTGATGTTGAACTTTTTTTTGTTATTCGCAATTCACTGTAACTTCGAGTTAAGATACAAGAAATGAACTTAACTTCGTATTTGTTGATTTTTGTTGATTTTGTTTAATTTTTGTAAATTATTTAAATAAATAAATGAAAGTATGTCTCAGAAATAATTTTACGCATTAAAAAATAATGACATACGGAATACTAAAAATATATATATATATTTTAATAAATGCGGGACATTATACGAAACTTTTTGAGCATACAAATAAATTCAATAAATACATTTTTCCCGGAACATTTTATACTAATATCCGCAATTCAACTTTGACCCCTTTTAAGATTTATATATGTGGTCGTAGAATCTTTTTTCGTAATTAATTTTATAAGGTTTTAGTAGGTAATTTCCTTAATAATATTGTAACAAGATGTAGAAATACGATGCAAAAACAGAGAAATGTGCCTGAGTTTACGAAAATATAATATATCCAAGAACGAAAATATACAATAACCTTTTCGAGTTACTATCGATTCCGCAAAGCATTCTCTGTGATTAGAAACCTCAGAAACCGATATATTTTCGGGATTTAAAGAGTCATAAAATCTTAGTTTCTTTTGCTGCCAATCATTTTCGGAAAAGTTTTCGTGTACTTTTTACAGCATATTAACTAGGTTTCTCACACATGGGTATCGGGTTTTAGGATGCTGTCATTTCTTAATTAAACATTTTTAGTTGCACTATTGAATTTATACATTCAAGAGTAACAAAGTAAAATTAATTTTATTGTTAATGCTGTTAATTTATCATGTTTTGTCTGTAACACATTTTTATTAAACATGCAAATGTTTACTTGAGAATTGAGCATCCGAAAAACCTATATTCTGTGTTGAACAAACTGATTAATACACTATAAAAACTACTCGGAATCGTTTCCGAAAATCAGTGGCAGTAAAAGAAATTTTATTTAGAACTGCTTCTTTAATTCTTAAAACTAGTCATTAAAGGCCACCGTAATAGTTATCCTTCATGGATATGCATAATATAAAATATGAACATAAAACATGTGTGAACTATACTATTTATAAAATGCATCGCAATTCGAATAAAATCCTGGCATGATGACGTCATAAATTTTAAATGCTCCCTTGTTGAATTGCGTAAGAGAAACATCCTTATAATTCCAAAAATAATAATTACATTAACTAACAGTTTACTGCGTTGGATTAAGCGTCCCATTTCGAAATTAAATATATCTTTCAATTAAAATTTGAATGAAATACAGTGTCACGAAAAATCGAAGAATGTGGAAAATAGGATTACAAATATCTCGGCCACAAATTATCCGATCAACTTCATTATTCATGCAAAATTTATGTTTCTTTATTGTCTTTTATATTCACACCTTAAAATAAACAATTTCGAAAAATACCTTTTATCAGAACGAATATTTCGATAGTCCGAAATAAATAGTTCCGGATAATCGAGGTTACTGAAATTCAACTGGCTTCTTCTCATTATTACATACTAAGTATATACCAAATTTCAAGTCTCTATCTCAATTCGTTCGGGAGATAGAGCGTTTACAGACACACAGACAGACGGACGACATTTTTTCTTTTTTATAAATATGTTTTTCGGAATCTCCAGTGTCTGAAACGTGTAAATCCGTCATTTTTTTCGATTTTTAAAACGATTACAAGACTTACCCTATACTTCGTACGATGGGTAAGTAAAATACGTGTTTGAGGTTTCTAAAAATAAAGAACGCTTTTCGGAATCGTTGATGACTACGAAGAGGTTTTGTATATTTTTGTTCGTGGTTATATAATATTTTCCTAGATTAAGAACAACTGTATTTTTTACAGTGTACGGTGTATATAAATACCAATGTTTTGTTTCATAATGCCAGGTTTATTTATGGTAGGATATGAAACTTGAAATATATATCTCCAAAAAGCTTTAAAAATATGATTCAAAAACTTATTTTTATTAAATAAATCATGCTTAACTTTTAGATAAAAAAACGGAGAATATATAATTCGTTCCATTTTAAATAACGTTAGTGTTATGCTTTTGTAAGATAATTTTATCACATATTTTCTATTTGACTTTCCGAATACATTCAGATGCACAAATGCTGACGAGTTTTTTGTTTTGATTAATAATTCCCTTGCAAAACCTGACAGTTTCTATTTCTTATTTGAATAATTTCTTCAAAGAAAAACTCAGACCATTTGTTTTAAATATCGCAACTTGAGATCATATCTAATGACATGTTAAATGTCGTCTTTGTAAGATAAAAATTGTAATATTTGTTTACTGACTTTTTTTAAGTGATGCTCAGTTAAAATAAATCAAAATGATATAAGAGCAATTGTAATTCATTGGGTATTATGAATAATAATAATAATAATAAAAACTAATATATATATATATATATATATATATATATATATATTAGGGTGGTCCTTATACGATCGATTTTAACTTTTTTTAAATTTTCTTCGGTCTCACACTCAAAATTTGTTCCAATACAGTAAAAAACAAAGTAGGAAAAGTTTGAATGAAAAAGAAATATATTTAGAGGTAGCTCAAGATAATTTAGATATAAGAGCATTTCAGATATAAGAGCAATTGTAATTCATTGGGTATTATGAATAATAATAATAATAATAAAAACTAATATATATATATATATATATATATATATATATATATATATATATATATATATATATATATATATATATATATATTAGGGTGGTCCTTATACGATCGATTTTAACTTTTTTTAAATTTTCTTCGGTCTCACACTCAAAATTTGTTCCAATACAGTAAAAAACAAAGTAGGAAAAGTTTGCATGAAAAAGAAATATATATATTTAGAGGTAGCTCAAGATGGTTGAAGTTTGGCGATTACACTTAAAAACATTGTGTTATTGACAAAAGAAAACTAAGGTAAAATGATAATTTTTATTACGATAATAAATTATTTTCATATTTTATATAACATAAAACACAATATTAAGCATATAAAAAATTTAAAGTATGAAAGTAAGTAATTAGATTAATTTGTTAAGTCCATTTTTCTGGAGTAAGGATAAGCTATCCAGTGTTCCTCCACAACATTCTCCAATAGCTGAAACTGTGGTTCATTTCGTGCAAGGATTCTAGTGTATTCTTTGGTCAAAGCAATACCTCTCTCAGCATGATCATTTACCAATTTAATAGATTTCACCACATCTAATGCAATCCTATAATCAGAATTAATGTTCCATTTTTCTGTGTCTACTTGAAAGAAACCTTGGGGTAAATTCATTTCTTTGAACAGCTTGAAAGATTCCTTGGTAACAAAATCTTCAAACTTCTTTTCATGAAAATGTTTAAGGGAAAGAGTTATCTTCTTTTCAGGATTCTAATACAAGTACATAGCTATCGAAAAGGGACAGTCCAGAAAGATCTAACTAATATTACAGATGCTTTGAAAATTTCTCAGATGCAGCTTTTGCAATTTCTTCATGTATTCTTGAATACTCTAATAAACTATTCATTAACTGAAAGTCATTGCTTGGTGAGGTTTCTGTTATTGAAGTAGTAATCCAAACTTTAAAATACACTCACTAAAAAAAAACACAAACATCACTAAAACCTCTTTCTTCCTTTTTTGGTAAGCATGAATTGGGACTTGAAGATGAAAATCTTCAAAGAATATATCATTTTAGACATCCAAGGAGCACGATGCATTGCCTTGGGAAGCATGAAACGAATTCTCCTGATAGGTATTCCTCCAAGGAAAATAATAACAAGTTCTGTAAATTCTTGATAATCATCTCTTGCTCCAGGTGCTGATGGCATTGATCATGATTTTTTTCTAGTAGCAAACTCCAAAATTTCATATTTTACATTTTGTACAAGAACTCTAATCTTTCAAACCTGTTTCAAATTTGTCTCTATCTAGAAATCCCCAGTACCCTTGAAAACATTTGAATAAAGGTACTTCTGGACTTGGTGGCAAAGTTCACAAAGAATTGTGAAATACTTATCCAATAATTTCCATAATATGATGACGGCAGGCAAAATAAAATTTCTTCCTATGCTTTTCTTCTAAAAGGACATAAGCACCTTTATCATTTCCAGTATTTGGTTATGTGGTATCAGTGCTCATTCCAATCACTTTATTTGCAATATCCCGTTCATTCAGAACTTCATAAATTGCAAGTTTTGTGCTTGCCTGTTGCAGAAAATAGTTTAGCAACTAAGATCATCAGAGAAACTCCCTTTCTGGAAATTATAATTGGTAGTTTATCTATTTTCTCTTTACCAGTTAATTCTGGTAAAAGTTTCTCATTTCTATGGACAATATGAGAGGAACATTTCTTTGTAGCCGTTCTTTTAATTTTTGTTATTGTTTAATTCTATGAACCATTATTTTTCAACGAGACTGACTTTTTAATACATATTCTAAACTCTGCAGTTTCAGCATCTACAAATACTGCCTGACACGTTTGTCCTGTCTAGAGCTGTTGCTAAATATGGAGTTATAATATCCATACACCCTCCCTTCTCTTAGCTTTGCATGGACCAGGATCTGATGCTGCATCCTCTAACAGTTTTATTTCCTTATTGTGTTGTTCATTTTCATTCATTTCTGTTTTTTCATTTGAGTTATCTGTAGAAGATTCAAGTACTGCTATTTATGCTTGTTTCTCCTGTGAACATTTAATTTTTTCTAATCTTTTTTTTCAGAAGATTCTTCTTTTATAAGTAATCATTTTCTTCCACAAGAGATTTATTTATGTCAATACCAATCATTGATGCTCGTCGGCCATCTTCTCGCTGTGCTAACAAGAAATTTCTATCTTCAGCTATTCTGATTATGTTTAATGCATTGGCATGAGCAATATGAAATAAGTTATCTAATTTTGAAGAACATAAATGCTTTTTAGTTTATTTTGTTCCTCTTTAACCAATCTCCATTCTTCAAATAATTCCAGACATTTATTATCTTTACATCAATAAATTATTTTTGGATATTTAACTTAATAATTACATTTACAAATGCTTTTATGGATTTGATAGTGTACATAAGTGACTTTTTAATATATTGAAATAATTTTATTACTACTGGGATTAGATATATTTTTTCAAGTAAAAGGAGAAGAAAACAACAAAATGACCCCAAATTATGTAACTTATGCTTCCTTGAGCTACCTATAAATATTAGTTTTTAGTGATTAAATTTTACAAGAATTATTTTTAGATATAATGGAACAAATTTAGAGGGTGAGAGCAATGAATTTTAAAACTTCAAAAGTAAGGACCACCCTAATATATATATATATATATATATATATAAGTCTCCTTACGAAAAATTCAATCATAATTCTTCAAAATTTTCAGTAATATATTTCTAATATATACGTGATAAGTTAATTATTTTATAAAAGAAAATACAAAACGTAGTATTTTATTGCTTATTTTTTTTTCAGAATTTAATTCCGTTGGTAAGTGATGAAAACTCACCCGATTTTACTAAACAAATTCGTTTGAAAGTAAATAATTGATTTTTTTACCGAGTCTGTTATATAAGTCTGTTATATAAGCCTGTTATATAAGCAAAATTGAAACATTCTGCAACAAATTTTGGCAGTTTAGAGTTAAAAGTAACGGGTAAAAATTATATACTACTGCTTTTTGGTGATTTTTAAAGGGGAAAAAGGTCTTATTAAAATGTTTGTGCAATTTTCAATAGTGCATAAAATAGCTCTATTTGTGATAGCATTACAATATACGAGTGCTGCTGTTCGTATTTTTTGTCAGTGTGCGCGCAAGGAAAAATGCATAATTTGGTATTTTTATATTTTTAAGGAAATTTTAATGGATATATTCAAAAAGTATAGTTATTTTAAGTGGTATTCTTAAATATTTTGCGCTAATTTGCAATCATGCGCTCTAGTGCAAACATTATTTCTGTCAATAATGGTGTTTGTTTTACTTTCTTACATTGATTTCAATATATATTTAACTAATTTTTTTAAAAATAATCTCTTTATAAAATAAAAATATTGCCTAAAGATTTGTTATTTCTAACGTCGAAGGCATGAAAAGTAAGTAGATTAACATCTGAAATATAACTTTAGATATAAAAACACACGTTTTCATATTCATCAGTTAAAAAAATCTCGAATTTCGGTATTCGATTGAAAGTATTTTTAAATAAAGAATATATTTTTTTTAATGCAAAACGATATAAATATTGAAAGCAAGAGCCAATCTTTCAGATAACAAATAAAAAGACCCTGTCTAATGTGTCAGACGTAACTAAGTTCCTCGCCAATGCCCCAAATATGTACAATAATAAAAAAATAAGTAAATTAAATAAAAGTAATAACAGAAATGCTGAATTGTTACAAGCATGAAAAGATACGCTAAGGTATGTGGAAAATTTAAGGGTTCAGTTTTTTAGAGGATAAGCTTTAATTGGAAAGTAGTTTCAAAAATGCTGAATTGCCGGCATGTCAAACTCGTTTACCACCGTGGGCAAAAAAAAAAAAAGCATTGCATACTATACATAGCCGCAGGCTACATTACCACACACATACATACACAAAAAAAAGATTTATATGACTACCACCTGACAAAATAAACTTTATTCATAAAATTTACAACCATACAACCCTATTAAATAAATATTCGTGAAATATTCCAAAGTGATTCATAGTTTATATCCCCTTACTATTTGAAAACTAAATTGATAATACTTTCAACAAAGAAATGTAACTTGCTTACGAAACAAATGTAAACAATTTGGTTAAAGTTGCAAAGTTGTACCATAAAAAAAGAAAAATTATTGTTAATATTGACTTCTCCGTCTGATATTTTGGGATAAATAAATAGAGAAATTTCAAAAACGCCACTTCCATATATTTTTTTCCAATATAGAATTAGCTTGTTTTTTGGTTGATTGATATAAAAATTTCTAAACAACAATTTCAACATTAGATGTGAAGTATGTACATTAAATAGATGTTTACCTTTTTTGAAATTCAAAATATTAATTTGATTTCATTTTTTAATATAATTTTTAAATTTTAATTAGTATAGCCTGGATATTTGAACGCTTTGATTTTTATTCATAAAATTTACAACCATACAACCCTATTAAATAAATATTCGTGAAATATTCCAAAGTGATTCATAGTTTATATCCCCTTACTATTTGAAAACTAAATTGATAATACTTTCAACAAAGAAATGTAACTTGCTTACGAAACAAATGTAAACAATTTGGTTAAAGTTGCAAAGTTGTACCATAAAAAAAGAAAAATTATTGTTAATATTGACTTCTCCGTCTGATATTTTGGGATAAATAAATAGAGAAATTTCAAAAACGCCACTTCCATATATTTTTTTCCAATATAGAATTAGCTTGTTTTTTGGTTGATTGATATAAAAATTTCTAAACAACAATTTCAACATTAGATGTGAAGTATGTACATTAAATAGATGTTTACCTTTTTTGAAATTCAAAATATTAATTTGATTTCATTTTTTAATATAATTTTTAAATTTTAATTAGTATAGCCTGGATATTTGAACGCTTTGATTTTTATTCATAAAATTTACAACCATACAACCCTATTAAATAAATATTCGTGAAATATTCCAAAGTGATTCATAGTTTATATCCCCTTACTATTTGAAAACTAAATTGATAATACTTTCAACAAAGAAATGTAACTTGCTTACGAAACAAATGTAAACAATTTTGTTAAAGTTGCAAAGTTGTACCATAAAAAAAGAAAAATTATTGTTAATATTGACTTCTCCGTCTGATATTTTGGGATAAATAAATAGAGAAATTTCAAAAACGCCACTTCCATATATTTTTTTCCAATATAGAATTAGCTTGTTTTTTGGTTGATTGATATAAAAATTTCTAAACAACAATTTCAACATTAGATGTGAAGTATGTACATTAAATAGATGTTTACCTTTTTTGAAATTCAAAATATTAATTTGATTTCATTTTTTAATATAATTTTTAAATTTTAATTAGTATAGCCTGGATATTTGAACGCTTTGATTTTTATGATATACCTGGCAACATTTAAAATAAAAGTAATGAATCTTCAATAGAAATAAATTCTGCTTGAATACATCGATACTATTATACAACATATTTATGTTTACTAAGGTGATTTATAATACCATTTCAAACTCGAAGTATTTTATCCTGTACTTGTGTTTTAATAATCTACAATTATAATTTGTTGCTTAATGAAAAGATCCTGTCAGTGTAACAGTTCGAAGTTAATTTTTCTATCTTTATAAGTGGAATCTCATCAAATGCACTCTAAAAACGATATTTCCAAAACTGAGCAAAAATTACTCAAATCTGAGTATGTCGCATAGTCCAAATGGCTCCGAATCAAAATTACTCAAGTTTGAAACATGTGAATACTCATTTCTGAAAACATGCACACACTCAAGAATAAAACATCATGTGCTCATATTTGAGTATGTCCTTGTTTCAAAAATGAGTATGAACTGACTTCTATGTCCTCATTTTTGAGTATATCAATGTTTCCAAAAATGAGTTTGAACTGATTTTAATCATTTTTGATATGTTCGTGTTTCAAAAATGAGTCTGAACTGACCTCTAAGTGCTCAGTTTTGAGTATGTCCATGTTTCAATATTCTGAGTATACCTGGTATTTCAGAATTGAAAGCATTGGGTCGTCATATTTGAAACAAAAAGTTTCATAACAAAATGAAAACATCTATTTACTCAGATATGTGCAATATTGTTGACATGTTTCTCTTCACTATCAATTTCTTCAGAAAACTTAATAGATTGGATATTATTGCGTTCGAACGTTCACGAATATACTTAAAAATGTCACATAAGTTTTTATGTGACATTTTTAAAGTATCACATAAACACATATCTGGCATTTAAAATTTTAAATCTCAGTCAAAATGATACAAAAACGTATTATATTGATCGTTGTATTTTTAATTTTAATTTTAAATTGCTCCTTTTTATAACACCAGTCATAGCAAGAGCATTATTACTTGAAATGCCACTGTTCTTTTTGGATGCCATCTAAACAATAATAGTTCTAATAAATCTGATTCATTTAAAAAAAACAGATAAAATAATTGAATTGTACCTGTATCTTTGAAAAGATCCTGGTAGACGTAGGTTTATTTTTTCCTGGAAAGTTCTTATTATTTTATCAAAATAATAAGAATGAAGACATTTTAAAGACTGTTTCATGATCAATAATAAGCATATATTACGAAACATACATATGAAAGCTTGAAATATAAATATCACACGCGCGTGGGAATATTTACAAAAGTTAAACTGTTTCTTACAGTTCTATAATAAATTATTTTCTAAGAGAAATTTCAAGTATAGAAATTCTTAAATCATTTCAAGTGTTCTGAATTGTACGGACGATGCCAGACATCCTATTCTCTTCACATCCTATTCTGTTCTGTTTATTTTCTGATTCAGACAGTTATGTTCGTGGTGAGAGGTGTCTCTAGTCACGGTTCACGCATGTAGAAATTGAAAAAAGAGTGCGAGTTTGCAACAGCTACCTTAATTTTAAACGATAAACTGCATTCGACCAAAACTTTAAAAAATAACAGCTATGGTGGTTCTACAGAACACATCTGCCAGAAAATAATACATGGAAAATTAATATCGCAATTTTCAAAGGAAAAGCGATTTGCAAAACTTTTATTTTCAAAAGGAAAAAAGAAGCATCGTGTTTGATTTGTAGAAATTCTTTTCGAGTTTGAAAGGAATGTTACATTAAAATGAAATATAATACAAAACATAAAGAAAACTAACTCAGAGCTATCTAGCCAACTTTGGAATGATAAACTGTAACATTTGAAATTAATACTTCATAAAAAGTGAATACTCACAATGGAAGGTAATGCAGCTGTTTTAAAAGCATGCTATTTGCTATATTGCGTCCAGTTCACGCGCAAGTCTATAAATCATTCACAATGTAATGGAAAGAATGATGTTCAGGTCTGTTAAAAAAAGGTAGGAAAATATTATAAGGTTGCTAAATATCGCAAGATTGAATGATGTAATAGACAGTATTTATAGGAATTAATTGAAATCTGTAATTTCTATATTTGATGCCTATTACATTGCAATTCATTATAGATGTTTGGAATTGCAATCATTTAGCTGTTTTTATTCTTATGTATAACATGAACTACACAAAAAAGTGAGAATTTTTTGAAAAATATCCCAATGCTTGGTATTATGGTTTCCAGAGAAATACTAAAATTTTATTTTGTATACAAAAATTTCAGTGGACATATAGTCGCCTTCTTACATTTTGCAAATATAGTGGTATCAAAAAATGCGATTGTACTAAAATTCATACTTCTAACCATACTGATAGAGAGTACGAGAATACCGGAACAAATTAAATAAAAGGAAAAAAGATAACCTAGGGTGAAACCTCCAGTTATTGACACCTAACCAATAACTGGCACTTGAGCAAAAATCTAACTCAAATAAGCATTTTGGTGTGAATTTCTTCAATGTAATGTCATCTAGTGGTAAATGAGATACTTATTTTTATTCTGGAGTCAATTTATTCACCACTAGAGGACCAAGTACATATTCAATGAGGAAAAAACTTTCGAGAATACAAAGAGTGCCATTTTGAACCAACATCTTATTTCTAAAATTAAGGAAGTGTTTTTTTAATCTATTTGTAATCCAATCAAACATTTTACTTAAAGTTAGTTTAAAGATGCATATGATATATTAGGGCCATGATTTAGGGTTTATAGTTATTTATTTTAGCTGAACGGGGGGCGGGGGGTGTCAGTTATTGTTTCCTAGAATTCCATCTCACCAGTCTCTGATAGAGGTGTTAGTTATTGGTTATATTAAAGAAATTGAAATCTGGTATTTGAACTGCTTAAAAAGGTATAATAATAAGTTAAATTGATCTTGTAGTAAACACCATTAACATTTAACTTGTTTTACTAGCGTCTGACACCAGATGTCAGTTACTGGTCCATAAATATCAGTTATCGAAAATCTGCATTACTAATAATGCAGTACTAAATATTACTTCTATATATTATTACTATATAATATCCGTTACTAATAATGCAGTACCGCTTACTAAAATACCCATTTTATAATAAATATTAATGTATTTTGTTTGTATAATAAAGAATTTTTTTAAAAAAAGCATTTTAATCTTTTAAAATAAAGTGTCTGTCACTGGTTCTCTTTGTGCCAGTTACTGGTATTTCAAAATAGGGATGGTGGCAAAATCCTTGTGTTGCACTGCATACGGATCAAATAAAGCACAGAGGTTACATTTTCGATATTTGTTTTGCAAGAAAAACAGAATTCGTGTCATTTTCAAAGCTATTCATTTAAAATAGATTTAAATTAATTTTTTATTACATATTTTTTAAACTTTAACTAATCTTATTTAGTGTTTTATTTTATTAATTTTGAGCATGTTTCTCAGTATTTAATAAATATTTCATATTATTTTATAATGTAATATGAAATAAAAAGAGCTAGTGAAACATACATCAGTTTCAACATAAAACACATAACAATTTATAAGTGACATACAGTAAAAAATTCATAAATCTTTAAATTTTTAATTTCAAGATCTTGCTTTTTTACTATCGGATTGGTTATATTTGCATGTACAATCTCCTTGATACTTAAATTTAAATTTAAATTTAAACTTAAATTGTATGAGCTAGATATATCTATAAACGCATGTTATATATACTATTGTTTGGCAGTTTTAAGACAACGGTTAATGAGCACAAAGTATTTCCCTGATTACAAAACATTTGCATGAATTAGACGTTGTAAATATTAATTCAAAACTTTTACTAATTGCATTACACCTTTTTCAATGTTTTCTTTTAATCATCGGATAGATGGTAACTAGTTTATAAATATAAGCAGTGAATCAAAAGTTAATTTTCAATGAAACTGTTTCGATTACGGAAAAACGTAAACTGTTTTCCATGAAACCGAATAGCCCATTAAGGTTTAAAGGGAGTTTAGACGTTGTTATGGAAGCAATCCTGCAGTTGCCTAGATCATAAAAGATTGACATGAAAAGTTTAAAGAAACTATTTGCGTGGCGAGCTTCAAAGAAGCGACAACTCTGGGGAGAGTGATCGACAATCTCCGAACTAGAAAAGGGGTGCATGTAGAAATTCACTGACATAATTCCTCCTATTAGAAACTTGATTACAGTATTTACAATTTACAGAAATAAACATGTGTCTATAAATATTAGTGTTTTTTATTCCAATAAGAAAATGTTTTATTATCGACCTGTAAAACAAATTTAAAAACACGAAGAATTATAATAAAAATAAAATGTTAAGCTATTGTGATGATATTTAGCAGCTATATTAGATTGTTGCACTTCTAAAGATCATTTATTAATTTACACTTCTAGATAACATGTAGCACAAAGGTAATGAATGTTCCTAAAAAGGGCATATCTAAAAATGTATTCTTGTCCGTAATAAATCTTACTCTCCATAAAAATGCCATTTTTCTGTTTTAACATAAGATTGAATGATGTTTGTTGTTTAATTAGTTAATAAATATAGAACATAAAATATTATTTTTTATTTTCTATTTTACAAATATATAAAACAATATTTTTATAAGAAAACCTATTTAAATTTTTCCATCATAAAATATATGAAATAACTCCATTTATGTTATCTTGATTTTTTTTTCTCCAACATCCTGAAGATGAAAAAAAGTCTTTTCAATCATATATTTCAGCTGTTACGTGAGGAAAGAAATTGAAAAAAAAAAGTAAAAGGAATTGGTATATGATCAAGAACCACGTGGAGGAACGATATTAGAAATGAACCTTTGGTATTGCTTAATCCATTAAATGTTTCAGAGTTTTAGAGCAAGTACTAGATTATGAAAACAATAGAATAACCCAGTTACTATATTACAGTAATACGTAAAAAAAGTGAAAATTCAACGCTACTCGAAAATTTATTCTGAAACAAAATATGATATATATTTATTTATTGTATTGAAACACTTGAAAATATGTTCATGAAAACACATGCGTCACCAACAGTAAATTAAAATAAGAATGACAAATATACGAAAGTTTTTAAGTTTTGTTAAAATGTGGGTTTTTCATTACAAACATTCTCATTTCTTTTTTTCACTTTTTTTTTTGAGTTAAACATATCACTTGCCTAGTGGTGACCTACGGGTTTATGCGTAGCCCTCCAAGTTACCTGTGAATTGTACCTCTGGGGATGCCTAGTCAGGTGAGGGTCTCGTCACCTGATCAAGGTTCTAAATTACGAGACCTTTTAAATCTGTCAATTCAGCAAAGTTAAACATAAACCTTGAACCGGCAAACAAAGATAACTGTTGCAAACCACAAGAGAGCAAGCACTGCAGCGGTGACAACAAATCTATAGTCAGCTGGATCCCAGCCATGCTGTTATCAGGTGATTTCCGCCCCGCTTACAGGTACTAACCCGTCAAGCTTGGTATTCATGCCGGACAGGTAGGGGCCTGGTTTGCTGTATAAAAAAGGGGGGTTATGCGTGATCGAAATCTAATTCGGAAGATCAATAACTTCAATTATTTTTTCTTTACTTTTATTTCATCAATATGCACATTTTTCATGGTACAGCGATAAACGAAATGTTTTTGATTTTATCCTATGATTCGGAACATTACACATAATCGAATAACCTGTATACATTCACTTTATATGGAAACAGTTCAGATGAGAAAGTCAAATAAAAATTTGGTCCAATTGGCATAACGAATAATTCTGCGTTAACTCATGCGGCATCCATTGATTTATCCAATCTCTCAAATTGTTTTATGTTAATCATTTTCAATTACTTCCAATATTCTCATTACCATTTGTGCTAGTCAGTTTTAGGGAAGGTGATGCGTATACTAAGATTAAAATTGTTTTCACAAAAATTTTGTAACACTTACGGCACGTGAAGTACCTTCATCAAACACAGCACATATATTCTTTTACAGAGCTTTTTGCATTTCCAGAAACAAAAAATATATTATATCGAAAATGTTTCTGATTTTTTACAATTTTTAATGTTTAACAAAATTTTAAAAATATATTTTGTTTCTCAATAACTCTGAGTGAGGACGTGAAACAACGTGAACACTTTCAAGTTTGAATTTGATGATATTTCACCTTTGTGATGTGTTTTAGGGTATCTCCTAAAAAAGGATGAACATTTTCATCAAATCATACTATACCTAGAAGAAAACCTACATATTCTAAATACATTTGTTAAAGGGGTCGTTACATTCACGAAACAGTTTCTGAAAAATCTTATATAATGGCAAAATGATTTAATTTACTGTTGAATTCTGATATAAAACTATAAAAATAAGTAACATATTATTTATAGTTTAGACAAATTTTAAGAAGGGGGCAATTTTGAACAGAAATTAACGTAATTTGTTCTTTTTATGCAGCAATTGCGCACTCAGATATACTTAATATATTTTAATTACTTTTTAAACTAATAGTATTTAAATATTTGTGTGTGAAATAAATTAAATGGTAGAAAATATTTCAATACTTCAGTTAAAAAATTTATTTATATTCAGAAAACTCAGAATTTTCGTACATAATTTGTTTATTCTCTTATATGTGTTTGTATAAATATCATTGCCTTTCTCAATCGTAGAATCTTCAGCGATAAAAAGGTAATATTACTATTCATAAATAGCAGGACTAAACTGCTTTCAAAAATTAAAGACGGTATACCCTGTTTATATCTGTTAAATTAATTTGTTTATTGTATTATTCTTTCAAATAAATTATAATTAGACTAAATTTATATCAACTCCTTTTATTTTGGCCATAATCCGTTATTACTTTTCGTTTTATTTTACACTGAACACATTACAAATTACATTTTGAGATACACGGATTCTCAGTTTCTACTTAATCATATTTGATTAATATTAACTAAAAAAAGCTAAAAGTTGTTCTTTTTCTATTACTGTAATCTGTAAGTGGAGAAGAGTTCATGCCATTTGTTTTAAACGTCGGAAATCGGGATCAAATGTAATGACCTGTGATTTTTCTTTAAAATAAGGAAGAAATTGTACTCATTGTTTACATCATTTTGGTTTTAAACTTCAAGTTTCTAAAATAAATTATCGCATTATAAGAATAGATGAAACTTGAAATAACTTATGAATATTTTATGAAAATTGTACAAAAATGGTTATTTTTATGCATCCGAAACACGCAATTGCATTCGTTTAAAATTTATTGAAGAATGAAATTCTATCAAAGTAAAACAAGAATGAAAAATCATGCATTACTTATAGTTTATGATATATTTTTCAATGAAAATTTTCAAGAAATTCATTTCTCCTAAAATGAAAAGATATATATAAATAAATATGACAAAAAACACATTACATTGCTGAAAAAACAAACATTTTCAACAATTATTACTTATACGCGATAATTAATATGAACAATTTTGTGTTCATATATATATGATTTGTAGATTTTTATACATATCACAAAGTAAAACGAAAACTTAATGCAGCTCGAAGACGTATAAACCAACCAAACCATTTATTCTAGCAATTGTCATCCATAAACAATATATCCATATGGTTTTCTGCAATTCTGTATAGGTCATATTTACTCCACACTGTATAGAAAATTTTTGTTCAATTCAACAAGACGTAGCACACTTCAAAGAGCATTTTCAGTAAACTCAGTCCATACAAGCTAAATAAAACGAATTATTTTGTGTATCATTGTATATTTCCTATGAACTGTTACACACCATATACTATTTTAATTTAGTTAAGCTTGAAAATGTATAATACAACCTAAAACGCTCTTGCAATTATTGCACACAAATTACTTATCTGAATAATTTGGGGGCTTAGTAGAAGAACATTAAATATTACATACCTAATTTTCCATGTGGAATATGTTTGGTGCATATTAGTAACGTATACAGAATTCACAAAGCGCACTTCCAAAAAAAATATATTATTTACTCACAAGGAAGGTCTCCTTAAAGCGCATAATCAGAAAATTTTGAGAAAAAAATGCTAATGAAGCTACTCATGTATGCAATAAAGGAGCAGTGAAATTTAACTGCGGAATCCTAATAGAAAATTTGCAGAAAAATAAAATACTTTCGAGTATTTGACGCAAAAAGACGCGATTTGGCTAGCAACATTTTTTCCTCGCCAAACGCAAACGATTTTAATGCATTTTGAAATTGCTTGTAAAATGATTATTCGAATGCGCAATACTTAATGAATTTAAACTTAAACGATGAAAGTGTATTATTTTTTGTACAATTTTTGTATTTTCAACAATGCTTTTTAAAATTTTTAAATATGTCTATGAGAGTTTTGTAAAATTTGAAAGCTTAAAATTGTCATTAGCTTAAGGAAATTATACTAATGGGTTAATTCTAGGGCTCATAATACCATACCGTCTTGTTCAGAATCGCTTGTATTTTGCGACACTTCTTGTGTAATCTTACATTTTCAACTCTCTGTACGTTTGCAGTAACATTAATTAAAAATATTCTTTAAATCAGATTAAATAAATCATTCACTTTTTTTTCTCTATTTATTACCGATTGAATGAAATTTTGCTATTGTTTTACCCCTCATTCCACGATTTTTTCTAATTTAAACGGCTTCACCGGTTATATAAGTAATTTTTAAATGTATTTTAAAAAGAAAAGCCCGATGACAAATGCATTCGTTATACATTTCCATATGGAAGAAGTCGTTGTTTCCATAACAACAACACTTTTTTCTTGAACTGACAATGTTCAGAATCAGGCTTGTTATTGAGCTTGAAACAATTTCAATTAATTTCAATTTTGTTTTAAGATTCCGTTAGTCGCGCCTTATCTGACATATACACTATTATTTCTTTTTTCAATAACTAGATGGCGCTACGTATGAGAGAAAATTCTTTTTTGCTATCTTTCTAGTTTGTTTTGGAAGGAATTTTACTGCTGTTCCCGGGCTTCAAGTGTGATGTTCAAGTGAGATACAACGCGACTACTTTTGTAAGTATTTCTTACTTCTAAATTTTGTTATGTATTTTTTTTTGTACTTTACACATGAATAATAGTATTTTTTACCCTATTTTTAAAATTTTTGTTCTTAACTTTACTATGTTAAACCATAATGTATCTCAGAGATACAGCGCGACCACTTTTTTAGTTTTTTTCCATTTGCATGTAAATTATTCATATTAATTTAAATTTCGTGAAACTAATTGCAATTTTATTTTATTTTTTTTATTTTTTCATTACATATATAAAATGGCTTCCAGAAGAGTTTATTTTAATTTTTCTGAAAAGAAAGATTTACCGGAAATTAAAAAAATATTGTTTGAGGATTCAGACGCTGAAAATACTGATAACGAAGGACTGTAAACACAAGAAGTGCAAGATGAATGGAAGGAAGATTTTGAAACAGATGCATCTGAAAATATAGAGGAACGCGAAGAAGATTCTTGCAGTGAGCAGAATGATACCGATTCAAGTGCTGATGAATGTGGTGAAGACAGACAGGAACAATATGTTGCTCTTAGGAAACACAAAAATAAGGTAATATATTCTTATTATTGGAAGAAAACCCCCTTCACTATTCAAAGAAAAAGAACCAAAAACAACTTGCTTCCAGGTGTAAAGGGTAGGGCAAAAAATCAAAATGACATTCTAGAACTTTGGCAATACTTATTCGATAATAATATCTTGGATATGATTGTAACTTATACCAATCAGTATATTGATATTATAAAATGCAATTACATGCGTGACAGAGGTACTTTACATACTGATATTATTGAAATCAATTTTTTATTGGATTTAATAATATTTTCTTTATAAAGCTTTTATTGGACTAAAAATATTTGCTCTCGTAGATTCTAAGACATTCTACACATGTAATTTAGAACTTTATGCTGGTAAACATCCTGCAGGGCCTCATTCTGTAAGCAACAAAAGTATAGATGTTGTGAATCGGATGGTTGTCCCAATAAGTAATTCTGGCCGAAACGTTACAGCAGACAATTGGTTTAGCGATGTATCTCTTCTGAAGTCATTATCAGAAGAACACCGTTTGTCAATCGTTGGAACTTATGAAAAAATGGCAAATACCTCATGAATTCAAAAATATAAAGAACAGAGAGATTTCATCCAGCATTTTTGTTTTTCGGAAAGAGGGTACACTCGTTTCTTATGTTCCACAAAATAAAAGTACTAAAAAATTGTTTTACTAATATCATCAATGCATTTGGATGATAAAATTGATGCGAATACGGGAGATAAACGAAAACCGGAGATAATAACCTATTACAACCAAACTAAGATTGGAGTCGATATAGTGGACAAGATGTGCTCATCGTATTCGGTCGCCAGGAACACTGAAAGGTGGTCTATGGTTGTTTTTTGTTCATGGCTCAATATTTCAGGAATCAACTGTCCGATTCTTTTTTCGGCAATGGAAATTAATCAATCAGAAGAAGAGTATTTCTAAAACAACTTGGAAAACAACTTGTTGAGGAACAGCTTCAGATCTACTACAATCGGCTGCCTGCCAATATCCACTGCTGTGCGTTTGAAAGAAATTGTGGCAAAGAATAAAGATCCCGAAAAACAAGAAGTTAATAACAGCAATGACAATGATAATTCTTTACGAGAAAGGTGCAAGCTTTGTCAAAAACAGAAGAAAACACGCTTAACTAGATAGTCATGCAAAAAATGTGGTTCAAACTTGTGTTTGCAGCACTGTGCATTTATTTGTTCACAGGATTGTGGAAGTAAATCAAACAGGTAAAATGAAGACTAAGTAAGATGAAAATGTGTTTTTTTTAAATCCATTACCTAGTTTTACTGATAAAACGATTTGTTTAACTATCATGAAACTTTAAATATTGATTTTGCAGCCCTGTGCATTAATTTGTTCTCAGGAATGTGGAAGTCAATCAAACAGGTAAAATGAAGACTAAGTAAGATGAAAATGTGTTTTTTTTTTAATCCATTACCTAGTTTTACTGATAAAACGATTTGTTTAACTATCATGAAACTTTAAATATTGATTTTGCAGCCCTGTGCATTAATTTGTTCTCAGGAATGTGGAAGTCAATCAAACAGGTAAAATGAAGACTAAGTAAGATGAAAATGTGTTTTTTTTAAATCCATTACCTAGTTTTACTGATAAAACGATTTGTTTAACTATCATGAAACTTTAAATATTGATTTTGCAGCCCTGTGCATTAATTTGTTCTCAGGAATGTGGAAGTCAATCAAACAGGTAAAATGAAGACTAAGTAAGATGAAAATGTGTTTTTTTTTAAATCCATTACCTAGTTTTACTGATAAAACGATTTGTTTAACTATCATGAAACTTTAAATATTGATTTTGCAGCACTGTGCATTTATTTGTTCTCAGGAATGTGGAAGTAAATCAAACAGGTAAAATGAGGACTAAGTAAGATGAAAATGTGTTTTTTTTAAATCCAATACCTAGATTTACTGATAAAACATTTTGTTTAACTATCATGAAACTTTAAATATTGATATTTGCATACATAACTCTCATGTGTATTTTAATACATTAATTCTTTTGTAAACTATAAAATATATTCATAATATTAAATAATTTGATTTAATGTTATTTATTTCTACTTTAAATTGTATTTTTTATTCATTTTAAATATTTTTGTTAACAATATATACTGGTGTATCTGACAGATACAGCGCGACCACACTTGTTTGAAAAAAACACGCGACTAACGGAGTTTAATCCTACATTACGAGTTTTAAATTTCATTATATATATATATATATATATGTGTTCACAAAATTGTAGTTATAAAAATTTATTTATTATGTAAGTTAAATTTAAATAAACAAGTTCAGCATGAAGAAGGTTTTCATTAAATAGTATTTGTCATAAAATAATATTTTATTTAAATTTTATTCCGTCGCCAACCGATGATAAATCGCCAAATAAACGAAATTTTAATATATTTTTTGTACGGATGTTACATCGAGGTTCCGCAGAATTTTTTTATAGAAGTATATATCTTCATTAAAAGAACATTCTGTAATTTTTTTTAATTTTTCCGAGTACGCTCTTATGAAGACCTTCCTTGTCAGAGTAATTCGACTTAATTTTTTGAGGTGTAAATAAACAAAATATGCTATGCACACATTTTTCTATAGAAAACATATAGTGTGCATCATTATTGTTTATCAAATTCGTGACGTTTGAAGTAGTGTAATACCATTAAAATATATTCCATAGACCATAATGTATACACATTCTTTTGACTGTCTCAGTAAATGAACTGCCTAATTCCTTTTCAGCAGGAATGCGCCATTGAAATTCTATAAAGCAGAACGTGAAAATACAACTATATTTATAAGAATTAAAAGATGGACAGACAGACGAACCGAAATTTGTAATTAAATACTGAGATGTAATATATGTATTACTGTAAAAGCACTTATTTTCGCGATTTTCGCGAGCCCATCGTAATCGCGAAAATTTAAGCCTCGCGAAATATTTTTTCTTTCGCCTCAAATAATAATAAATAATCAGAATTTCTTCACTTATCCAAAATTTAATGATTACATTTACTTAAATAAGAAATAAGTACAAAAATTTCTTGAATACTTACACCTATTTCTTGAATACCATACAACTATTTTATGAATACTATACAACTATTTCTTAAATAAAAGCAATAATACAACTAATGAATACAGCTCCTTATACCAGCTTCTTTGAAGCCATTCAAAATTATCTCATGTTTGGCTTCAACACCGTTAAATGTGCGCACAAGACAAGAAGCGTGAATCGGTTTTAGTCGTGATATTAGTAGGACCATAGATTCTTTTTTCTCTAGAAATCTAAGCTCATTAGAATACCACTCAATAAACTCATCTTGAGCAAACGCTTGAACTCTCCGTTTATATTTATGTCCAAAGGCTGGAAATCTCCTGTGCACAAAAACTAGAATAATATTCCTCTTCCCTAGTTCAATCCAGAAAAAGAGGATCTTGATGTTCCTTAAAAACGTCGAAGGTACACCAGGTTGTTCTTGAACTAGCCCGAGAAGCTCTCTCTGCTTGTTGTAATAAGGTACAAGAATATTCTCGATGTATCGAATCATTGTGTCAGTATTGCTTTAGTGCGAATCGGTGTGCCACACATCCCAGTCCGCGGGAAATGTAAACTTTGGATGACAATTTGTTGTTTTTCCAGCGTACAGCACTGGTGGTGGGAGTAGGTTTCCAGAAAGGGAACATGCTCACAAAAGAGTCATCTCTCATTTATATTCCATGCCTATTATGGACACTTGTTTTGAAGCACCTTCTTCCAATGTGTATTCAGATGTATTCAACAAACTTTGCATTTGTCAAGTTTCTTAAATTGCCTTATGCAAAAGGGTTTTTTTTAGGCAGTTTTGGTATTTTTCAACTTTCGGTTCTATTCATATAACATTCGCGAAATTTTCAGCTCGCGAAATCACCGACATCTTCACTTTCTCGAAAATTGCGGCGCGCGAAAATAAGTGCTTTTACAGTATTCTAAATAAATAATTTTATATCACATCTATATTTACAAATATTGCATAAAAACGTGCAAATATATTCTAAATATTTGACTTATTTTATAAAGTTGTTCAATGAATTGTCATTTCATAAAAAGTAGCTTTTTTAAATAAATTATTATTTATGTATATGCTATCTTAGATTTCAATATTAGGCTTTAAATTTTTTTGCGTTTATAAAATGTACGTTTAATTTAAAAAATTTACATTTACATATGATATCTCATAGGATTTCTTTACCAATTAGAATAATTGTGTCAAAATTAATCTAGTACAAGCAATCCGTAAATAACTGTGTAATGCAAGTCAGTTTGACATTACCACCATATTCCCCACGGCAAGAAAAAAAATTCATGGACCTATGAAGTATATACAAATAGTATATTCCTACGTTCATATCATATTCAGTAAATAACAGAACATAGTAAATAAAGCACACATCCCCCCCCCCGCTGTGATAATGCAACCGAATGAGCTCCTATGCGCATGTGCATTGCATCTGCCTAAAAGCACCGTCGAAATTCGACGTTAAAAAAGTTTTAAAATGATTAAATTAAAAGTTTTAAAATGTCCTCTTTAATCATTGTTCGTTTCAAATCCATATCTTCTAAAACGCATCCATTGTTTTAAGCTAATCAATTTTTATGCAAAGATTAAGAAGTTTTTTACAGTAATAAATCTATCTGCAGATGAGCGAGATTTTTAATGTTTTCAAGTGTAATTTATTTGTATGGTTTCTTCGGTTCCTTGACATAATCAGGATGATTATCCCGTTTCCATCACAGTCGGAGATATTTTTCCTCTTATACAGTTGGCAAATGTAAAAAAAATAAAAAAATGCAATTCCTAGCATATCCTGATATCTGATGGAACATATTCATCAACGAATTCCACATCTCAATTTTATGTTCAACATAAACTAAAAATAGTCTCTTTTTTTTTTTTCTGGCAGATTTTTGTTTAGCGCCAAAATGTTCTATCTTATGGATAATCTGATCTTATGATTTATCACTTTTTTCTTTTTTTTTTTTAATTATTATTCACTTTTTATGATGGTTAGGGAAACCTATTTTCAATTGTGGCAACTTTCCCAGGGGCTATTTTACATTATTGAAGTAAACTGGTGGTCATTGATAAGATAGAATTGAAAAACTTTTCATGCTTGAAAATTATTTAAAAAGTCGTTAAATTAATCGGCAGTTTTCAAATAAATTTCAATCGAAAGCTAATTTTTTTTTCTAATTGATGATGTAAGAATTGAAATTGTAAAATGTAATAAAAAATAGAAATTTGTAGTATTTCGAAGGGATGTAAGCGCGATGAAAGCTAAAGCGATAGCGCCTTTGTTGTCACAACTGTTGTACATTTCTAAAAATTGCCACTGTATTTTGGCTGGCGTCCAAAAGTGGAAAAACATTTTTTGACATCGAAAGAGAAATTCACAGTGAAAGAAATAGGACTTTGCGCTAATAAGGAACTGCTAAATGAACGTATAATAAATCTACCAAAATAATTCCTATGAAATATTAGTCTTACATTGTTTATTCTAGCTAAAAATACAATAATTATTTCAAGATTTTTTTCTACCTTAACACTATTTATCATGACGGCTCCAATTCTAATCTTTATAATTATGAATGCAAAAATCAGTAAAATTATGTCATGTTAACACAATCATATACATTTTTTTCTTTAGTTTTATCAATGTTAAAATGCACTTCAAGCTAAGCAAAACGTCATTTTCACCGGCGCAAACTTTTCGTACGTACTTCATATACCTTACATTAATGCTTAAATACCATGCACACAAATATAAATATATTTTGTATTTAATTGTAATGAAAAAATGGCATCAACAAAGTTATAATGCATAATGATAAAATAAACCCAATGGACAATATTCCCGTGACGTCACAATAAATATGAATTTTTATTCGCTTATAAAACACGCGGATAAGTATTTTTACCGAAATTTAACTTGCAAATTAACAAACTCGGCCTTAAAACCACGTGCTTTTAATATTTATTATTTTTCTTTTATTCAACCACAGAGTTTAGAAAATAAACTCTGTGCTTCGGAACAGTAGGCGGTATCCGAATATGACGTCATTAGCAGACGTAAAAGTTTAATTGAAAATTACGGTTAATTACTTAAATTTTCGAACAAACGAATGCACGATAACAAATCTGTGTCCAAATATCTTTCATTTAAAAAAAGAATGATGTAATTTGATGCAGTAGTTTGTTCTCACGGATTGTCGAAAGAAATCGCTTAGCGTTTTAAATATATAGATAGTCACGTTTCCAGCGTTTATTGGAGGTCCATTACCTGTGATATATTCTGTTGTGCTGACCAGATGCTATGGTCATTAAGGTTAACTGGGTGAATTAGTTCAGCCATATTCGTCCGGGATTGCTCAGTTGGTAGAGCATTGGCATCTTCAGCCAAGGGATCCCGGGTTCGAATCCTGGCCCGAAATTTTTCGTCTAGTTGGGAAGATTACATCTCATATCTTCAGATACTCCTACCAGATAATTATTTCGAAAAATATTACAAATCTGAAAATCGCACTTTTCTATATAGGGGAAACCCACCCCGTCCGTCTAGTTTATCAATATTTGCCAATAAAAGAGATATAGTATGAACTTCACCTAAACATCTAATAATTAAGTTTTTAAAAATATTTTGCACAATGTACAGCGTTCTTATTGCCTATTTAACAAAACTATGTAATTTTTCTGGTTACTGCTTTATTGAATTTTCTATTAAAATATAACCATGAAGTTAGTCCATATTTGAATATGAATAATAGAAGTTAGCTGGAGTATTAGTTTAACGATATGAAACTGCATTTTAAATGTTAGCAATACGTTTATTAGCAATGCTACGGTGGAATTATGAATTTCGATTTATTGGTGCACAAGCCTAAAAAATTGGAAATCCCTACTTTAGACACTATACAGCTGACGATTAAGTCATGCGTTGAAATTCAATTTGTGGTTTATACAATAGAATATGTTATATGATTTTTAAAATGAACTGCTTTAGAAGATGATTTTACGCAATGTTATCTACCTTTGATACAAATTTATTCGTAGCTCACTTAAGTATTAAAAAAAAACATCGAATAAACTAGAGACAATAAGCATTTATGTAGAACTTAAAAAATAACTTTTAATATATATTTTTAATTAGTCTCTTTTTATTTATTTGCATATACAACCAAAATTCATACTACAACGGAAAATCGTCGGTATCTGTTCTATCAAAATGAAAAATATTAAAAACAAATAAAAAATTTATTTTTTTGCAATTCTTTCCTGGATCAGAATGTATATATACATATTTCACTGATGTTAATGGGGTTCATGCAACTTTAAAAAATACGAATAAAAATAGAAACTTCTTTAACGTTCTTTATGTTGTAATAATAAAAGAAAATATAGAGTTACAAACATACGTCGGTAAAAGAAGGAAAATTATTCTTGTCATTGTAAAATGCAACGTCGACTTTCTCAAAATCATCAGAACCTTTCGAAATGCCAAAACAATTGTCTGATTTGGTAGAAAATGAAAAGAGTTTTGACAAAATTCTCTGTCAATACTAAATATTGTATGACAAGGAGAATGCTTTTCACAAACATTTAAACTATCCGATTTACTATATATAAACTCAAACTGAAATAAATATATACAAATACTACGTGATAAAAAGTAATGATATATATGATAAGAAAATCATTTTCAGAATATTTTTCAACTGATTTTCCCGTTTCCATTTTTAAACAAAATACAACTGAAATTTACCATTCAGAAGAGTGCTGTGATTAAAAAAAAAAAAAAAAACTGAAAGCAAAGAAAATGTTTGCGTGCATAGAATTATCTCCTCTTATTAAATCTATTTCTGATATGCGTAAATCCAACTGAATCTAAAAATAAATGTAAAAATAAACATAATAGTAGCATTATTTACCTTAATAACCAAAAAATGTATATGTATATAAAAATGATATGGAAAAGGATTGATAAATTCATTCATAGAAAAAGAAATTTGCCTTGTCATCACAAAATGCAACGTCGACTTCTGAAAAACTACCAGAATCTTTCTATATGCCAAAATAATAATCTGATTGGACTGAAAAATTAATACTGTTTCACAAGATTCTCACCAATACAAAATATTGTATGACCATGGAAATGCTTTTCAGAAATATTTAAACTATAACGTTTTTATATAAAGTGAAACTGATATAAAACTGCATACATGTAGAATAAGGCGATTAAATAGAAATTTTTGTTTAAGGAGTCAGCCGCCTTTGGAAAATGTGAAGTTTTAAAGTCTATTTTTTTACAACTATACTTGTAAGTCCAGTGTCAGAAAACTTTAGGATAATATTTAAAGAGTTATCGTTTTATATTTTATAATGACTTTTAAAAATGATTATCAGCTGTTTCTTCAATACTTTTATTCTACATCTTTCTTAGAGAGCGTTCGAAACCCTTTAGCCGTATCCAAACTAAATCTTTTCTATCACTATTAAGCCTGCATATTTTAATGAGCACGTGGAAAGCGTTTACAAAATTTAGTCACATATGCATTGCTTATATTTTACACTGACCTGTATAGTCGGTGATAACTGATTATTATAAACAGTGAAATTCATATCATTAAATAAGCAGGATGCCATTTGGGCCGATAAAATAATGGTAATCTGAAATCGATGAATAAGGTTGAAAATGCACGACGGAAGAAACAAGATCTTACGTATACAGATAGTATCCATCCCCGACGAATAGTCGGTAGTATTTTTGCTGAAAACGAAAATTCGCCGAAACTAAGAGTTTTGGTCGAAAAAGCAAACGAATATTTTGTCGAAATCTAGTCAGTATATAAACTCGGATTTCCTTCAACAGACGCACTCACCTCCACATTCTACAAAAATCCGTAAATTTACATATTTTTATAGTTGATTATACTTTTTTAAACACGAAATTTCGTATTATTTGCCGATTTCCCTCAAGCCGCAGAAATTTAAACAACGTAACAAATAAAGTAATTGCAATCCTCCAATCTAAACTCCATTTTCGTCAAATCACAATGGAGTTTTGGCATTTTGGCTACAAGAACTTTTTCGTATTAGAAACCGAATGTTCGTTTTTCCGGAAATCACAGAAACTTTGTTATCGAACTCAAAGTTTTCTGCAATTCTCCACTTGAAAAACCGAAATTTTCACAAACAACAATAAAAAAAAAATCTTCAAATCACAGGGATAATCCTTCAATTTTCTGCTAGATTTTACGTTTTTTAATGAAAATTATTTTAGAGTACTTTTTTCCCTAATGATACTGTGGTTTTCACAATATAGAGTTAAGAATTTTTTTATCACTCTGTTTTACATTATAAGGTTGAAAATGTTCTAAATTTGCTCTTATGTATACGAAAATGCCAGGTCACATAAAGATCTTATAAGCAATTACTTGATCACAGAGTTTTCCAACGGTAAGGGTTTCAAATGATTATTTTCGCATATGTGTTATTATATTATGCTGGAGAATCTTTCTTTATGTAGGCATGCGCAATCAAACTTCTTTTTACCAAGAAATTTCTAGTTTACAATGCTTACATGTATTTTTCTTACTTTGTTTTATTAGAAAGATATTTTTGTTGTCCATGGAAACTTAAAGCAGAGTAGATTTGAGAAAAAAAATTAAATTAATCAATAGACATTTTTATCGTTATTTAAAACCTACGATTAATAAAAAATAATCTTCTTTTAAATTCTCGCTTATATAATTCAAATGTAACTCCCATTGAAAAAAAAAAAACGAAAAGACAAATTATCCAGTTTTTTCTTTATGGAATTAAAAAAAAACCCAATAATAATTGGTCATGTGCATCTACATAAATATTTATTTAATACATCATCTATCTATACAATGTCCTGACTGAGAGATCATTAACAGACTGCCCAAACCACTGAACCTAGAATTATGCAAATTGGGGGGGGGGATTATTTTTTCTTAGGACATAGATGAGCAATAAGAAAGAATGTTGTAAAACTCCACTCCTAAAGGGGGTAGAAAGCGAAACAAACTTTCAAACAATTTCCTATAAATCGGATATTACAGTTATGTGATAAATGAAAACATATTTTAATGCATTTGGGTATTTTGAATCGAATGGTACCAACTATATTCTTCTAAGTCAAATAGTTCATGAGATATTGCATATTTTTCTAATTTGGCGATGTCTTTGGCCCCCAAACCTCAAAATTCTAACATTACTAATAATAATTTCTAAAACTACATGCATTATTATTGCAACGTAAGAAATTATAACTGTCGATAAAACGCGAGGGACTTCTTTTCATCGTTATAATAAAATGTCTCGAAATTAGAATTATGGTTGAAAGTTCTATAATCTGATATACCCGATTATGAAAGATTAGCCGTTTTTAAACATTCTGCTGAATGGATTTTGATGGGATTATGGGTGAAATTTCTTTAATCAGATGAATCCGATTATAAAACACTAGCCTTTTAAAAAAAGTTGTGATGAGACTTGTAATTTTTCAGGCTCGTTTTAGTATATTGTACGTCGTTCTATATTTATTGTTATTTACAAAAACCTACTATAAATGATCAACTAAAGTACTTACCAGCCCAAATTTTATCTAACAAATTAGAAAATATAATAACTTAAAGGCGTTCGTATCGCTTACTGCAGTGTTTTCTAAGTAGCGATCTGTTGTATAATTTTTTAAATTTTTTTTTGTATTGCACATTTATAAATACCATCGTAAATAAATTAAATTTAGTTTAATAAAAAGAAAGAATCAAGGAAATGATGAAAATAGAGGGAATCATATTAGACGATCTCCAAAAGAAGCAATTAATTTGATATGGTCATATTAAAAGAATGAGTGATGAGAGACTTCCCAAAAACGCATCTAATTATAGAACAAACCAAAAAAGGAAACGAAGAAGACCACGAAAGACTTGAATGGATGATATAAAAAAGTCATGAGGAATAGGGATCTGGAGTAGGAATAGACCCTTGACCGGAAGAAATGGAGTGGTCTCTTGTAGATTTTTCGGATGGCGGCACCTGACGCCATAAACCAAGTTTTATATATAGATAGTTTAATGAAACAATGTTGCGTGATTTTAGAAATGATAATAATATATAAAACTATATCATATGTTTGTCAAGAAACGTTTAAAAGGCGTACAAATTTAAAAACATAACACGAGTTTTATCAAAATTTATTTTTCAAAAGCTGTGATCGAATATTATGAATTAAACATTGTCTATATTTATTTTAAAAACAAATATTTTCCCATGAGCATGATATATTTATCTGTCGGTGCATTATAAGTCGTATATATCGATCCGAGAATTATTTTTAATGTTATTAAAAGTCCCACTCATCTTATACTTAAAGTAATGGAAACATGTCCGTAACAATATTGTTTTCCCACGTGATTCTAAATCTGAAACTAATCCATTTTAGATTTCTTTTTCCTCTCGTACCTTTTTCCCTCACGTAATTTCTGAAATATTATGTTTCTTTCTTTGGTTTCATGTTAGATTAAATTTTATAGCTTTTTGGTTTAATTTCGGATAACTTTAAAAAAGATAATACGGAGCACACATGTCTATAGAAACATAATTATTTCCAATATAATAAATACAAAAATTTACTTGAATAAGAAGCTAAAAAAGAAAAAAAAGAAAAAGAAAACGCTTCATACATTTAAATCGTCAAATTGGCGCAGAGAAAAAAAACTGCCATTTGGTTAGTAATTGTGCATTATTTTAATTTATTTTTAGGAAAAAAGTTTAGGGAGTGTCAGTCATAACAAAAATTGAAAGTTTCAATCCATACACTTAATTTTGACATAATCGGTGGATTCTTATAAATATTTTATCTTAGGATACCGAATAAGAAATCATTTGGCGTTTACAAATTATGATGCTGAGCTAACGCAAAAATTGATTTTTTATAGTTAGAAGACATTAGCATAAACGATGGAAGGCATAGAACCTTTTAAGCATAACATAAAAAAAATACTTAGGTAAATGAACTGAAATTTAGGATACGCACATTTAAAGATTCTGGAAAAAGATTTCTTTTAAAATGTTAGTGTACAGTATATATGTTTTTAAAATATTAATTTTAAAATGTAAATATTATGAAATTAGTATAAAAAGTAAACGTATATTCTAACGTATAAATTTTAAACTTAATTTAATTTTTTGAAGCTTCAAATATGCTAATCCAAAATTTCTGCTCATTCCGCTAAAAAAAATTGTCAGCTATCCTTTAAAAAAATACACGCATTCAGTTTCTTACGCAGCTATTAAAAATGAATTTAATTTTGGAGTACACATTTTTACGTCTGCATAATTCCCCAACTTCTTCACTAAACGACTTCCAATTTGGTATTCCATTGTAACATTTACCGAAAAATCAAATTATGATATTAAAAATAGACGTCTACCTGTTCAATATTTCAAAGTTTTTTTACAATTTTTATATTTCAATGGCCCCTTTAGCTTATTTCGTAAAATTAATTAAAAGAATATATAATTTGCCATCAAATGACTACTCTCTCTCTTTTTTTACAATAACACTGAGCAACAATTTTTAACAAAGTTCATGTATCAAAATTGAAAACACCCAATTCTTAATGAATTCAACGGGCTAAACACGAATATCACCATGAAAACTGTGTTTGGGCTCTTGTTTCTGAGATTAAGGGGTGTAAAGATATAATGTAGCTAATGCTTAAATGTCACTTTTGTTAAAACATTTTAAAGAATAAACTGATTTATTGCGCATTATAATAAATAATACTTCATTATTAGATGTTCCCGTGCATATATTAATTAATAAAACGGGTAATAAAATAAACGTTTCGAAAAAAAAAGAATTTCAGAAAAAAAAATATATCATAGGTAAAATGCAAGAATTTCTTCTCTATATTTCATTTGTATATTTGCCATTGTAATACCACGCAGAAAGTATTGCACAACTTTTTGCCATCCTTTACATTAACATCTGGCGTATTACGTAATTTCCTGTGTCTTTTCTGATAAAAATAGTACAGGTGTTCGCACGCTCGTCAGTTCGGTATTTGGCTTCGTTGAAGATTGAGCTCTTATATGTACGTGTTGTCATTTTATAATTTCATTTGCAGCAATGTCGCTAAGATGCATTAACGATGCTTATAGCTTTTGTTACATTTACAGTAACGTAACATTCGAATCAAAGAAAAATCGCATTAATATCGCAATCAGAAAGGCATATTTCCTCTATTTCGGTTGTAAATTAGGCGACTAAGATAAAAAATGGGCACCCCATGCCTGTGCAACAACACTTTTTCTATGGGTGACTGGTAAAAGAAAAAGTATGCCATTTGCTGTTCCATGATTTGGAGAGAGCAGAGCAATCCTTACGAAGAAAAAGAAGAATGTATTCTGCCTTGCGACCAGTTCCGAGGAACTTCCAATTCCTAAGCCGCCGCCGACTGATTTTGTAATTAATTCTGACGACGACGAGGAATGTATTGAACCTGCAGATGTAGTACCTAGCAGGTTACAATTTCATTGACATAGTGATGAAGAATATATAAATCCCTCTGTTTCTGCAGTACATAAAATCACATCGAATGATCTCAATGATTTTGTTCGTGATTTAGATCTGTCGAAAGCCAAAGCATAACTACTCGCATCAAGACGACGACAGTGGAATCTTTCGGAAGAACATGTCAGAGTGTCTTCATTTCGTAACCATCATATAAAATTTCTACATTATTTTCAGAAAAATGATAGTATTGTGTTCTGCTCGGATATTAAAGGCTTGATATATGAATCTGGAGTAACACTTGATGTAAACGAGTGGCGTTCATTTATAGATGCGTCCAAAATAAGATTAAAGATGATTTTGCTTCCTAATGGTAATGAACTGTCATCCATTCCTATTGCATATTCTGCGCACATGAAATAGACTTATGAACACCTGCAACAGCTCTTACACCTAATTAAATACACTGAAAATGAATGGTGTGTCTGTGCTGACTTGAACGTAGTTGTGCTTTTGATGGGTCTTCAACTGCGATTTACAAAATTCTGTTGCTTCCTATGTGAATGGAGCACTCGTGCTACAGATTTACTCTATATCCAGACAGAGTGGACTCCGAGGTTGTGTTTGACACCTGCAAAAATGAATGTCAAGTACACACCGCTTCTTTCTCCAGAGAAAATCATCTTTCCCGCTCTACGCATAAAATTCGGTATTGTAAAGCAGTTGGTTAAAGCAATGGATACAAATAAACCAGTTTTTGCTTACTTGCGTACAAAATTTCCCAGACTGAGTGAGGTAAAAATTATAGAGAGAATTTTTGTGGGTCCACAGATTAGAGATATTTTCAAGGATCCGAAATTTGAAAACCTGTTAAATCATGAAGAAAAAAAATGGGATTTAGTCTGTTAAGTTTGTACTAATTTCCTTGGAAACGTCCGATCTGAATATTGCGAAGATTTTGTTAACGACATGCTGGATTTATATAAGAAATTTGAGTGTCGAATGTCCTTAAAGCTACATTTCTTAGATTCCCACCTGGATTTCTTCCATGCTAACTGCGGAAAATTCAGCGACGAGCATGGTGAACGTTTCCACCAGGATATGTCTGTGATTGAGCAACATTATCAAGGAAAATGGTCTGCGTATGTGCTTGCAGACTACTGCTGGATCATTTTTAGAGATAATCAGAACGTGGAATATAAGCGAAAGAGAAAGCGATTTCGTCAATAAAACTGGAAAGACTGTACTTTATGTTGTCACTTTTATTATGTACACTTTTATTAACTACTGTATCTATTTGAAAGACTGTACTTTGTGTTGTCACCTTTATTTCTTTCTAAACTAAATTGGAAACAAGATATACAATGCATTATTATTACTGTGTTCGTTTATCCCTATCCTACACAGTAAAATCTCAACATAACAAAATAACTAGAGCCAAATTCCATTTTTTATTGCCATATTCATGATTAGCAAGTTAAATTAATAAATATTTCGACACTTTCATTCAAGATACATTTTCAAAGAAATTTGTCAGGTATCCTTAAAAAAATACAAATATTACAGTTTCTTACGCAGCTATTAAAAATGAATTTAATTTTAGGGCACACATTTTTACGTCTGCATAATTCCCAAACTTCTTCATTAAACGACTTCCAATTTGGTATTCCAATGTAACATTTACCGAAAAATCTAAATAGGATATTAAAAATAGATATGTACCCATTCAATATTTCAAAGTTTTTTACAATTTTTATATTTCGATGGCCCCCCTTAGCTTATTTCGTAAAATTAATTAAAACAATATATAATTCCCCATCAAATGACTATTTTCATTTTGTCTCACAATAATCTATTGATTAAACTGTATGAGGTGTTCTCTTTTTATTTTGTCGACTGTACTGTACATGAACCGTTTTCCGATATTTTAAACTTTTAATAATAAGAAACTTGTGAAATGCAACTTAATAAAATAGCATTTTTAAACTTTCAGTTTAAACTTTTTTGTTCTTGTTGCCATAATTAAACATGTCCTTAATATGCATTAATGTGTAATACTGTACTATCCCTGCGAGACACTTACTATCCAATAGAACAGGGACGGTAAGGCAAATTGTCGGCAATAAGTCATGTTTAGCCTAAGTGTGTTAGCCACAATGTTCATTGATGTTTAGAAACAGTAGACATTGAACTAAATAACAATTTATTTTTAATTTACCTCCAAAAGTTCAGTTATAAGTCTTGGGAACGGTAAGACTGCCAATAAAGCCACAATGCTTGAAATCAATACTTAAATGCTCATTTAAATTCTGAAGGCTATTTCCTGTCTCTTTTTTTCTGTTTTCATAGTTCTGCATGAGAAAAAGCTTGATAAAGTTTCTGTGGCTGCATCTTGGGCGATTTTTTTGCTTACTTTTAGCAAGTAAGACGGTAAGTAATCTAAAATCCCGAGACAGGGTTAAAAAAAAATAATAATAACAGTAAGAATGTGAGCATCCTCCTTTTTGTTACATATTTATATAAAACAATAGTTCCAGTTTCGCTAAAAAATTAATTAGAGCTACTTATCTTGAAACAATTTTATCTAGACAGTCCCAAACTTAAAAAAACAGTGTCATGGACTAGGAACGGTAAGGAATTTAATGTTACATTTAGAACCCTAAAATTGTTCAACATTTATTTATCTGGTTAATATTGTTTACAATCATGCAATGGCATGTTTCATAATATAACAAATAAAAGAAAAGAAATAATATGTACTGAAATAAAAGTTATTATTATGGGCCTTAAGTCAAAATTATGTGAGAATCGCTCACATCTGTGTGAAAATAATTTAGTTTAATAAATTAAATAAAGAGTGAAATTTTTATAATAAAATGGTAAAGCATCACAGGTAATTTTCACCTGGTTGTATATAAAAACTCATCGCTACATTTATCATTAATGCACATTATATTTTAACCTCACATAGACCATTCTTGAATATAAACACACCTTTACTAAATTAAAGTCAATAAATTATTTAAAAAAAATTTGCTTATATCATAATTCCACATAGATTGAGCCAAAAAAGAATATTAAGTAAAAGGCTAGGAACATGTCATATCCTAATAAATATATCTTATTCGTAATAGTTTTATAGCATTCCTTCTGACTGATTATGAAAAGTATCAACCACAACAATTAAATAGCTACACAAAAGAGAGATTTTCTGCACATGCTAAATAGTAATAAAAAATTAGACAGAATAAAATCTGTTTTTCTTAAACCTGGAATGGAAGAATGAGTCAGACTCTGGTCTTATATTGAAAAAGATAAGGGATAAGAGTGATTCTACCATCTCAGGGTTAAATACTAGGTTTGTCATCTTACGACATATGTGTTACGTCGAAATATGTGTTACTGCAGAAATATGTAAAAGATTAAAGTTTTTTTAAAAACACTGTACAGCGTTCATAAAACATATCCTTGAATAAAAATAGCTATGGCTTTCCTCTTTTGTTTATACATTTATCGCCAGATTTCAAGTATACATAGACTGTTTAACTTCATTAAAATTTATCCCCTTTAACTAAAAGTGTTGTGCATTTAATGCCGGTAAACATGTTTTCACGAATAAAAACCAGGGAATTGAAAATATCAATATATCCCTCTAGTCTTTAATACTTTATTTGTTTCACAACTAACGCTAACGACAGTTCAATACAACCATCCAAGTAGCTTCGGAACATTCTATAAACGTTCAAATAAGGTTATACGGAGACATGTAATAAATGTTGAGATTTTACGTCCCACTGACATCTAAGTGTCCATCTTACTCACTTTCTACGACATGATACAAACAACATTCTAGTACAGTGTTTTTCGCACGGTTATTTCTACAGAAACGTGTACTAACGTTCAGACTGAGTATGCCTTCGCACGACTTTTATGATCTACAGAAATCGTTCAATAGTACGTACTCGTACGTCGTGTCGTCAATTTTTTGTCTATTGTTAAGTAGAGGCAATTGGAACCCAAGATGGGGAATACGGGTTAATGTCTCTTTCTTTCACTAATAGAATCTGACAGAAAAAAAAAATCTACCCTCTCTAATGTTGGACAGAACAAGTTCATTTTTTATTCTGCAAAAATCGCCATTATAATTTCAGAAAAAATAATTAGCGTCTCCTTTCGTCAGATGAAATAGAGTACATTAACAACAAATGCAGAAGCAAATACTTACTTCATTTAATGTAAACGCATCCTGTTCCACCTGACTAACGTAGCCACTAATTATATGGTCCGGATACTAAGTAATGATTTTTGCTTACATTGTGAAATAAAAGGAAAGTTATCTTCTATATATCTTCCACCTCTAATTTATATAATATTTTACCGCATAGAATAAATATGAAATTACTGCTTTTTATTGTTTTACTAAAAACTACAATTTCTTTAATAAAAATTATAAATGTTTTCTGCCCGACACCCCATTAAAAGTTCTTGAAAATTGTATCTGTGCAATATTTAATAAGTAAATAAATAATCTAAATATTAGGAAATTATTAAATTTTTATGCAAATAAATATGAAAACTAGTATTAGAAACACGAAAATTATGAAGTTAAGCCCATTAATAAATAAAATGGAACTCGACACAATATATTTGATACACAAAATTACTCTGGAATATGTCTGTAGCATTCTCGTTTCTGTAAAAATTAATAATAAAATGGACATTGTGTAAGAACGGCATTCATTTAACCGTATCATGATTGACAACTACCCCCGATTGACATATGGACGATTCATTATTACAATTTAAAACTATTGATACAAAAACTATTGATACACCAAATTTTATTATCCCCAATGGTGAAGCGTAGATCACAACTAGTGATGAAATTATAAGTGTGCCAACGTAGCCATTCTAGCCGTTACTTATCTCATTTCAGGAAGACTAATCTCTCTTTCAGATGTTGGAATCACACCGCTGCGAATTCCGTCACAGTCCGTGCTCCACTCGTTGCCATTTTTTAAATACTATATAAGAGTGATACACTGGCTATCAAATGTTAAGGTACAAAGAGTCATTTGTGTCTAATTTAAAAACAAATTAACACAAAAACATGAAATTTAGAAGAATTTTTCTTAAAATAGCTATGTATTTGAATTTGTATAATTTAAACATCAAACATGATTTAAAAAAAATAAACCACAGGTCTTTTGAAAAACAAAATTAACGAAATGAGTTTTAATAAGAAATGTGTCCTCCCCTACTTGTTATGCATTGGAGCATCACCTTTCCATACTCGAACACTGGAATGAGAAGCAACGTCCACACATGTAACACCACTTGTTCCAGCTCATTTAACGACGTCAGGAGAGGACATAAGGTAGTCACCCATCTGGCGATGTAATTCCACATATGTTCTATCAGATTAACGTTAAAACAATCACATCACCCATCACAATTCTGTCCCTAACGTCATGACATTAGGGACAGAATTGTGGTAGGAGTTCATGACCTGGGAGAAGAAAAAAATCCCCAGTCCAATACGTTTCATTTTACTGTTAATATACTATAAATTTTCTAAATGTTCTTTAAGAGGATTAATATTCTTTCCCAAGCCGAAACTTGTTTAGTATTATATGAATTATTAAACTGTGCTAAGAATATTAGATCAGAATTTTCTTTTGAATTATAAAATGGGCACAGAAAAAAAAATGACCCAGAGCTGACATATGCTCTTGAGCTTGCGTTGACGTTATAACTATTTTTTAATTTCTTAAAATCATAATGCAAATTAATCATGAATGAGAGTAACACGTTTTCTAAAAACAAAATTCATTTTTTAGTATCAAATCGTTTCCTATTTTACTAAATATTTCTACATTACACGCTTTTTTCACACTATGAAAAACAAATATCTAAATTCTCTTTATCAGAAATTGCATTAATGTTCATAAAAAAATAATTTTTTGAAATATATTATTACAGTTTTATATATTATTCTGCATATTTCTGGAATTCTGGTTATAAAAAGTTAAAAACGGACTTTTATAAGTTTTTTGTATAGCTATAACAAAAACTAAACATGCAAACTAAATACATAAAAGTTGCTTAAATTTATTATCATATTTTCTTTAAAAATAATGATTATTCCAGTTATGTTCACTTTACACAAAACTCATAAAAGAAATCCGTTCATTTTAGATAGAAAAGATTAAAAATTATTCTCTCAGGTAAACCATTTTCAAGATTTTCAAAACTTCCACTTGATTAATCTCTGCCATGAAAAAGTCGAAATTTTCTGCTCCTTATTACAATGAGAGAGTTCATGCTATTTGTTTTAAATGTTGAAGCTTGAGATCAAGTCTAATGACCTACACTTTTTCATGTAGATAAACAAGAATTTGTATGCATTGTTTACATCATTTTTGTTTTAAATGCTGCTTTAATAACATAAATCCTACTAATTTAAGAATAGATTAAACTTGAAATAAATTATAAATATCTTATAAAAATTGTAAAAAGCGTCTATTTTCATGCACTACTAGTTATTCAAATTCTTCCGTATAAAATTAGATTGCATATAAGCTCATGAAAGATCATATTTAAAAATCATTTTGTAATATTTCTGTAAAAATCTAGAACTGATGCAATAATCTCTAAGTAAGTAGAGTTAATGCAATTTGTATCAAACCTTTTAACTTGAGATCAAGTATCATGACCTGTGCTGTTTCTTAGATAAATAATATATTTTTGTATATAAATGGGAAATTGCGTATTCATTATTAAATTTATGTTTGTTTTAAACATCTCTTTTCTAAAATAAATTATAGTATTATAAGAATAGATGGAAATAAATTGATATAAAATATGAATAACCTATAAAATTGCACAAAAATGATTATTCTTATGTCTTCCAATCACGCCAATTCATTAATTAAGAATTATACGAAACTTGATTTCCGGACAAGTTGTCTTTGACTACTAAAGGTCCGATACTGTCGACTGGTTTTGCCTACCACTATTTCTATACAGTAATAATGCACCTCGTGTACTAATAGAAATCTATCACCAAAAGTATTGTGGTGGTATTAATAGTGGTAAAATACATGAAAATTTATAGTCCTCAGTAGCAGCTCTGTTTCCATATTTACTCGTATAATTAATGCCTCTGCAGATTTTTTCCAAAATCGCCAAAAATCAAATATTCGCATTATTTTTGAGCGCAGCTTTTGACAAATTTAATTAATGAAATGGTATTCTAATTGCATAAGATCGAAAAATGTTCATTTCACAATCTATGTAAGTTTTGAAACCATGTTTCAATTTGTTTTCCGTGTATCAAAAGAGGTATTTTCCCCCCCATATTTTTCTTCTTTCACCTGCTGCAGGAGGACGTGTTTTCTAACTAATAACATCAAGCATGGATATATTGAAGCTTTTTATTAGAAATTAACCAATCTCTATAAATTAAGACTTCAGCAAATTTGTTTATTTTCCGTGTCGTAGAATTCTTACGAAAAGTAATGCTTCACTGCAGACTTACTAAAACATCAGTTTCTTTTGCTGAAAGAAAACTTGGCATAATAAATCGTATTTTCATTGAAAGAAATGTCCTTTGTTTACTTATATTTTAAATTTCGTTTTCCTAAAAAAGATATAAGAATAAAAAAATAGATTACAATTGAAATAAATTAAATATTTTTTTATTCTGCATTTTTTTTATTCAGCTGAATCAGTGAAAATCTTTCATTTAAACTTTATTAAAGAGTAATATACTTATAGTTTCTTTTTGATTAAATTTATTGTGAAAAAAGCTAAATATTCTTACAACTATTTATAATGTAAGCGTTGAGGGTTCGTGCAATTTGCTTTAATGTGCAAAATTGAGAACGAATCTAATGATCAATACTTTTCTTGTAGATATAAGAAATTTCACACATTCTTTACTTTACTCTGGTTTTAAATTTGGTTTTAATAAAATAAAGTATGGTAAGACAAAAGCAGATGAATCTCGAAATGAAGTAATTATGAATATCAAATGCTCAAAAATGCTTATTTTTATAAAACCCCACGTTCTCATTCAAAATTTATTGTAGCTTCATATGAGTAGGATTTAAATTTGTTCATAAAATGCTAAATTCTGTTATTAAATATATCAGTATAGTAATTTGTTTCATATTTTTATTTTAAATTATATAAAAACCACGAAAAAAGTAATTATATATATATATATATATATATATATGTGTGTGTGTGTGTGTGTGTGTGTGTGTTAAATTTTTTAGCTGTATGATTTAAAATTTTACGAGAAATTGGCAAATGGTTAAAGATGGTGAATGATTGCAGTCGATAGATCGAGTATCATGTCGAGGAATGAAGCCAATGAATGTACCCATTGTGAATTCCTCCATAAAGACAACGCCAGTTATCCATTAAAAGCATTTATTCAGCCACAGGAGAGATAACGGAGAAATTCCCACAGGACACAGATGTTTTTTAAAGCCCTCAGGCTTGACTATAAAGATTTACATCGTTGAGTTGATCTTAAATGGCTGTTTTAGAAATTCCAAGTCATAAGAACGCCAGATAAATTTTTGTTCAGCACTTGAAAACAAGACAAAATTCTGCTCTTCGAACTCTTGCAATGGCTTTTTGTTAAATGCGCGGATAGTTACACAATCTACGTAATGCTTACACGAACCAATCAGTGAGAGGCGAAATTTAGCTAAGCGAATGACGCGCGATGAAGAGGTGACAAAAAGGAAGAATACCGTATCCAGCGGCGCATTGATTTTGAAGTAAAAAAAAAAATCTAGCGCGAATCCAGCCGTGTGGAATAAAATAATAAAATGGCTTTTTAAAACATTCGAAATGCAAAACTAGTGTCTATCAGAATATTATAGATTGGATATTTGATAAAAGTTACGAACTGACTTAAAGTTTTAGATTAAAATTTGGAATAAGATAATTATAATATACGGGTTAGTAATTTTATTAAATAGGAATAAATATTATTAAGAAATAGAAAATAATGAATATGTCAGAATTTAGAATAGTTTAAAGGAATATTGCGAAATAAAATTTTTGTATAACATATATATATATATATATATATATATAAAACTTTAAGTAAAATTTAACCATTGAAACATAAGAAACTGACCACATACACTGAAATCCCGATACCAAAGAGCCCTGTCAATTTACAAATTAAAATTGTAGTCCTAATAAAAGTAACATTATTAATTCAAATTAAGAAGAAGAAAAAAAAAAATTAAATAAATAGAAAATAAGGATACATATAACGATTTTAAAAATCCGCCATATCTTAAAAGTATTCTATAAATTTTTCCAATCTAATATATTTTTTTCTAACTCTAGTTTATTTAAATATCGTAAAATAACATTTAATTTTCCCCTGTCATTAAAAATATTCAATTAATTTATTTTACCCTGTTTCCAATCATCTAAATGTGTACGATATGATTTATTTTTCGTTTCAAAAACTTATTTAAAACAATTAATCTATTATTTTTTTTTCTCGGAGTCAATCTGTCGGGCTTTAAATGTCTTTTAATTTTTATTTCAATCTTAAATGGCGATATGATTTTCAATTCCCTACTAAATTATTTGTTCTCCTAATTTAATTTTTTTAACATTTATTATTTTATTATTCTAAAAGTTACTTCCCGCTTTTTCGGAGAGGCCATTGCATTCATATTTATCTTCAGCCATCTAGCCTTCTTTTTTAACACTTTCGAACCTAGTGGAAAAGTTTTAGTCTACTTCAGTTTCTCTGACCGTGCTCTAACTTCCATAAATAAACTCGGATTGAACTCAAAATTTTGTATGTTGTTGATATTTACTATAGCATGATCCCTATTAAAAATGAAGTGTGTAGCATTTATAGATCATTTACAGGAACAGTCAAAATTACTCTGTTGCATTATATTAAATGAGAAAAAATCGTATTAAGTGCATTTTGATGATGCTACTTCATTTAAAACATGCATTGTTATGATATTACGTCGTTTTAAAAATGAAATTGATACACTATCATGAAGCGGACTAAAACAGTAAAAGTTTTTCGTAAATTATGGGATGGAAAGCATTTATTATTCATTTACATTTTACAGGGTCACACAAAAATAGTCTGTTACACAATGCTCTACGGGGAGAAATCGTATGCCGTGTAATTTAATGATATTTCGCTATTTCAGACATAATGAAATTTATATTGATTTCTGAGGTGTACTTTAAATTGCTCATTGAAATGTATGGTATGCATTGTTTTATTGTTCATTTATGGGGAACAAAAAACAAGTCAGATAAAGTCTTAGTACGATAATTACAGCCTATCTGTGATAAGTGCTTTTTCAAGTTTGGTTTGAGTTTTTAAGTTTAACAAAATTTTTGCATACTACGTGGCATGTATAAATTCCGTTCATCATATACAGGGCTAGACAAAATAATTCGTAATATTACTGACTATGGGAGTGAATTGCTTAAGGGTATTTTTAATTGTGTTACGCATTTTCCTGATGAACTATATTTAGTGGACTAATAGAAGCTTAGTTTTTAATTCATTTCCAGCAGTGACTTACGCCTGTAATCATTGAATAATAACCTGTGATTTTTTTTCCTGCTTTATAAAGCAGGATAAAAATTCACTGGTTATTATTCAATAATAGAAGTTTGTCAAATATAAATTCATATACAGTGTCATGCAAAGAACAAGATACATTGTCGTTTATGGTTGATAATTGCTGAACGTGAGTTTTAAATTGCCTTACGCGTTTTTTACCTGAATTAAATTTTAGCATAATATGTTGTGTGTACAGATGTCTTTAGATAATATATAGGGCTGTAAAAAAGTTTCGAGTGCGATGGAAATCATCTACTGTCAAAAATTGCTAAATGTGAATTTTGTAACTGAACTAAATTTTATCATACTAGGTAGTATGTATCGATCATATACAGGACTGCAAAAAATAATTTGACTATTTTTTGACTATGGAATGTAATTACTAAAATTGGATTTTTAACTGAGCGATATGTTTCATAAACTGTTTATTACTACGTATGTACTTTAACGTTATTTAACGGTGAATGTTCGTTACAGTTTTCTGGATGTGTTCGAAAGTGTTTCATAATCTATGCTTCATGCATGATTTTTCATTATTGGTAACTTTTTCATTCACTGCGAGCATTTTTCGCATTGCAGATTTCTCGCATAGATATGTGCGCCAGTATTTCACAGCTTGCATGAATGTCAGAGACATACTTTTGTATTGTTTTCAATTGCTAACATATAAGCACGTCATCGGGAGGTAATGCCTTGAATAATAGTACGGAATATCTAATATAACATCACTTCATAATGCAGATTCTGGTTGAATATTTATGTCGTGTAAAAATCGGCAAAATGTCGTAGTTCATAATAATGTACATGATGGATTTTTAGCGTGTGGAGAATGTTCTGTTTTTATGAACTTTCGATTGGAATAATAAATATTTTTCCTTATCAGGTAAGTGTCGACATGCTATTTCACCGAGAAACACCCTACATTATTTTATCCTTTCCTACTTTACTTAAAAAAACAAAACAAAAAAAAAACACACCGGTGTCTACAATTAACTTAATATCATGCTAGTAAGCACTTTATTAGTGCTATTTCTTAATTTTATGAGAATGTACTGATTTTCGGATTGGAGTGTGATAAATGTACTGCTAAATGTTTAGCATCAAAGGATGAATTGAGCTTAAGTGAGTTTTCATTTTACATAGAAAGAGCGGAATGGTTTCGTGGTAATTAGAAAGCTAACAAATCATGTCAACTACTGATTGCACAGAGGAAATATGTACTAATTATGAAACACACCCACACGCATATATATATATAGCTAAAAATATTCCAAATTAAACTGAGTGTGTACCACATAATATAAATCATAAAATGAAAAAATACCTATATATATAAACCAGAACGGAATAAAATATTTAAAACAAAATAACGTACCTGAAAGAAACATTATAACGTAACCATTTTAAACTAAACCAAAATCATCAGTAGTAACAGAATAAATTACAAAATTAATAAACATACCAACCCAGGAGACAGGCTGCGCGGCTTGCGAACGCAGATGCAGTGTTAAAACAGTTTTTACGCATGCAACGTTCCCCAAAATTATCTGTCGAGCCCAAAAAACGACATGGGAGGAAAACAAGAACTAATGCAATTTAAACAAGTAGAAACTGACTCTAAAAAATCAGACGTTTCCAACAGCGATCCGTTTCTTATACACAATCCTCTTTATACACAATCCAAAGTCTCTTTGTTTCGAATAAAAGTCTTAATTCACTTCAATTGCTGCAAGTCTTTACAAAGTTAAACGTCATATTTCTGACTAAATTCATTGGGTAACACTGTCGCAAAACGGTGTCGTACCAGCTAATCATTTCTTCTTTCAATGTGCCGATATCGGAAGTCAATCTCTCTAAACGGATTAGACCATTTCTAAATATATTTCTGAAAATTGAAACATGAATATTATTTTCGAAATGTAGTATTGCGATCGTTTTAAAGTTAAAATCTTTTTTATCGTATACTTTAGTAATTAGATTTTTATTTTCCATTTTTAAATGTGCATCTAAATAATTAACTGTTTTTAATAGTAGTGGAGGATGGTTTCAATTCCAGATTTTGGGGGTAGTAGTTAAAGTTAAAATTCGCTTTCATACCATTATTCTGAATAATTAAAACATCGTCGATATATGTAAAGCTGATTATATTTTTATTTAAATCACTATTATTTTCATACATATCCAGATACATATCGACCAATATCGAAATACATCATCCCCCCACTGGGAGGCCACGAATTTGTTTGTATACCTTATTGTCTTCATATAAATAGTTCTCTTGAAACACAAATTGTAATAAGTTTTAAAATCCATTAAAATCAATATATTTATCACCATATCTATTATAAATTCTCAATATTTTATCCTTTAAACCCTTAATATCTATATTGTTAAAGAGATATGCAAAATCATATGCATATATTCCTGTAATATTATTTTTATAGATGTTTAATAATTCCAAAAGTTCATAACTGTTATGTATTATGAATATGAATTATGAGTATGAATATACGCCTATAATTTTTAAAAACAATCTCTGCAATACCTTTAGAATTTTTTTGTTAGAATATTCAATATGGGAATTATAACCACAAGTAATCGTGCTGAACTTTCTTGTGCACTTATGAAACTTCGGCACTAAAACAAAATAAGGAAAATTCAAATTATTCTGTTCCATTTAAATTTTTGTATACTTTGCCTTGATACTGTTTTCCACCTATTGAACCTTAGATTTCATCACATTATAGTTACTTGTATTGTCATAACTTTTATTTAATATTTTACTACATAGATTTTTACAGATGATTGCATAATTGGTACTTGCTTTGTCTACATATGTTAATATAAAATCATCTTGGATATTTCTTATTACTTTTTTTAGATTAATATATTTATATTCAGATAAGACGTCATAATTTTAATGTATTTATCTTTTAAATCTTTCAAAATATCATATTTACACTCTTCAAATAAACCCCCAGGGACGTTGTATTTGTATACTAACATTTGTATAAAAATTTCAATGTTATTTTTAAAGCGTTTAATGACATTGCTTTTCGTAAAATTTCGCTTCAATCTGTACTTTGTCTCATAACTCATTTGTTTTTTCAATTTCACATCGTCTACGATACTTATATTTCCTGTTATTATACGTCCATGATGTTCGTCCACATATTTTTTCTTTAATTTTCCTCATTACATTTGCCGATGCCAATGTTTTCTTTTCTCTTAATATTTTTAGAATAGCTATTATAATTAAAGATCAGTCTACCTAAATATTTGTCATATTTAAATGCTTTACCTGTATTTAAGTTTTTTATTGATAACAAATCTTGATATTTATCAAAAATATTTTTACAATTTATTTACCATACCACCGTCCGATGTAATCTATGACAAAATATATCTTTTCTTTATTTTCATATTTAGATTTACTTTGCCGATTGTTTAATTTTATTCTATTAAAAATCTATACCCAAATCTATATTATAGATTCCAACTTTTTTTGCCAACAAATTAAAAACATCAGGTATCAACTCCTTCTTGACGTTAAATATGATATGTTTGATTGTCTTCATCGTGCCCATACCTTAATATTTCACCACAGCTGTTACAATGCTTTCACCATCAATAAGTTTAACCATTTTATCTACAGTGAAATATAAGTCACAATTATATTTATTATCGTGTTAACTGTAAATATCATGCTTTAACTTTGCATAGATGGAATCCTCCATATTAAGATTTTTAAAGTTTTGTATAAGATTACAATATCCAAAATAACGTTCAACCCAACGTACTCTGTGATAAACCGCTCCATGTGTAACTATCATTTCCTTATTGTTTGGAAATTTTTTTTAAATTTAATTAATTTAATTTTTTAAAATGATAGGTTACATATAAGTTAGAATAACTCATAAGTTACATCTATCTATCTATCTATCTATCTATCTATATATATATATATATATATATATATATATATATATATATATATATATATATATATATATATATATATATATATATATATATGTGTGTGTGTGTGTGTGTGTGTGTGTGTCAGAAAGAAAGATCTGAATACAAATGACAATATCTTTGTTGCAAGCAATGATTCGGAGAAACGTTTTAAATACAATGCACAAAACTAGAAGTTTTTTTCTTGCATTCTTCATAATTGTTTTGCGGGGGTCCTTTTGGTCAACCACAAAGCATCCTTGAAATCACCAAATAAACCAAAAAATACATCCGTCTAATCAGGTCAGATATTGTGAAGAATGTAGACACCGATGTCAATGCATCGTCTATGCTCATATTTACTTCGTTTCCTGCTTTACACAAAGACAGCTTATACAGATAAAAAGAAGTTATAATAAGTCTATCATAACACATTTACAATATATGGCGTGAAATAGGTCTCTTTGATAAATAGAATCTCTTTGATGTTTTGTGGATGACTAAAAGACGCCAATTAGAACTATTATGAATTGCAAAAGAAAAAAAAAGGTCTTCATTCTGTATTGTGTTTAACATTTTGAATTTTTTTATTAATTATGCTAAATCCCACAATTGTACCAAAATTTTGGATTTATAATGTACGTGGTGAAACATTTTTATTTTATTCTCAATTAACTCAGTTCGTAAATTTTGCAGTAATTCAGTAATCTCAACATTTTAGCAACTGAAGTATGCTGCTCATGAAAGGGTTAAAGCAATTATTTCAATCCTTGTTTACAACGAAGTTTTGTGATTTTTTTCCTTGGGTCATTCTTTGTGATACACACTTTATAAGCTGAAATCTTTTTGAGATAGTTTTGTATTTGAAATTATCTCAAAAAGTTTGGTTTTAAAAATAAAATCTTAGCGAAAATCGTTTGTAAGCTGTGTCAGATTTTAGTATAAACTTTTAAAATCGAGAAGGCATATTTTACAAAGAGGACTACCCACATCTAATATTAAAACGACTACTCGTATCTCCACTAAACAAAATAAAATTTTATACATTCAATGAGTATACAATTAAAGAAAAATACATTTTATTTTTATCTAACTACATAATGTGAAGTTCGGTACTCTTATGTTATTCCTTTTTTCATTTTATTTGAAAATCTGTTTTGCGATTTACTTCTTATAGAAATACCAGATATGAAAAGTATGGTTAAAATAATTAAAAATATGCTGCTCTTTATGAGCCAAATGTATTGCCTTTAGTGTTATGATATTTCTGTCTTTTTTCATTTCCACAGAAAATCAAAAGTTTACTTTTAAGGCTAAAGTCAAAATTCTATTTACTGCCTTGTGTATTTAAACATATATTTCTGTGTATTATAAATAAAAGAACATAAAAGTCCGTCAATGTTTTCGAAACATTTTATATCATATGATATCATACATAGCTCACTTAATAATAGAAACTGTTTGACACATTAAAAAAATAATTATAATTTTTGAAATAGGAAAACAAGTATAAAAATATATTACAAATATCTTCATATGACTTTATTGCATAAAATGACTTATATTGTACATAAAATATTCAGTTTGGCTACAGTCACTTGCTTTATTAAAAATGAAACATATCGCCAATAAAGTTCAAGCATTTTGGACTATACTTATTTTTATGTCATATGACAGATTTATAAATCATTTGTGAAGACATAATTTAATCAAGATTTTTTAAGTTTCCTACATATTCATTTTGATATGATCTGTGAGAGCTATTACGCATTTAATATACCGATTAAGAACAACGACCAATGAATATTTTTTCTATAAAATAACGTAAAGAATAATTAGAATGTTTGTGGAAGGAAAGAGGTACAGTGTTTTGCGGTTAGTTTTCTACAATCAGTATTTTTTTTCTAGCATGTACGTGTTTGTAGCGGGTACGTAATTATTTATGTCAAAATTGAATTAATGTAATAAAAAGAAATCTTTCTTTATTTAAACAAATACATTATGTTGTGGCCGTGGTCAGATACTTGTTAAAAATTTATACTAGAAGAACAATGAAGATGTGTGCAAAATGTCATTAATGGATGCCAAGTAATTTAACAATAGTTTATTCAGTGAAAAAAAAAATGAACATAAGTTAGTGAAGACTTCTTGATCAAAAATTAGTAAAAACATTTAAAGTCATTACCATCAAAAGGTGGCAAACTCAATCAACATATCTGCAGAACATGAAGCCAATGCTTAAGTGGATGGCTAGTTTCATATTAACTGGAGTATTACACAGATTCAAATTCAATATACTAGATCTCATCAGGAGATGCCAAAGTGCTGGACCAGCCAGGCTCATAATTTTCCTCAACACCTTTTGACTGAGAGTAACTTTGCTCACATTGCTAGTCACCTACCATTATGTGAGAAGTCAAAGACACAAGATCTTAAATACTGCTGAAAGTAAGGTAAAAAATGCAGTTAAAAAAAGATTATGCAAATATTTGATACTGCAAGGTAGTGAAACCAATTAACTGGAAAAATGACTGACATGAAATGATTTTTCCTACAACATGTCAATCCAACCATGAAAACCAACCAACCAATTTCACAATGTAAACACAGTCATATGTGATGTGGCAAGTTGTTCATGCAAGCACAAACTCAGTACTTTATAAAATTAAATTTCCTTGTTGCATATTAAGTAAGTAATTTATATTTTTAAACATATACATTAACTATTTAAATACCCATAACAATTCAAACACTTAGAAAAATATAAACAAGTTAACTATACTTGCTATTAAGATACTTGGTGTTAATGGTTGAGCAGAGACACTGGGAAAACTAAATGGGAAAACATTTTATAACTTTATTTTACTTTAATTTAACATAAATTATAAATATATTTAATAAACTTTAAACCAACACATTACACTGAACAAATATTGTTATTAAAAACTACGAGGGTCAGTCATTAAGTAAGTCACAAAAGATAATTAAATAATAACTTACAATGATATTCACTTCAAAACTATTTTTATTTCTCAACATATTCCCCACCAATAATTATGCACTTATATCATCGTTTTATCAGTGCCCCAGAACCAGCTGCATAAAATTATTTGGGTTGCTGTGTCAGGGTTGCTGTGTCCACATTAGGACTTCAAGTTGAACCTTTTCATCATCTGTGAACATCATCTTGCTTCCAAGATGGTGTTTTAGCGGACTAAACAGGTGAAAATCGCTTGGGGCTAAGTCGAAGCTGTATGGTGGATGTTGAAGAAGTTGCAAGATGATGTCATAATGTGGCTGAGACAGCAACACAAAGAATTGTATGCAGCTGGTGTTGAGGCACTGATAAAATGGTGATATAAGTGCATAAATATTGGTGGAGAATATGTTGAGAAATAAGATCAGTTTTGAAGTGAATATCATTGTAAGTTATTATGTAATTATCTTTTGGGACTTTCTTAATGGCTTACCCTCGTGTATATCACTTACATTTAATAAAAGTAAGCTGTTATTGTGTCACTATAGAATAGAAATTTTTGTACAGTACGTAAGTAAACAGAACGCCTCGTGTTATTTAATATTATAGATACACACATTTTACCACATATTTGTCAATTACTATATAAAATAAATAATGTGTAAAAAAGATATTTAATGACTAATAGCATCCATTTCCGAAAGATTTAATGCTAAGATATTTTGATATAGAGGGGTAAGTTACTTAAAATAATTCATATGGAATAACGTTTCCTCATTTTCAAAGTGAATAGACACTAGACACACACTAGACTAATTTTTAGAACAGTACAACAGTAATTCAGAATAACTGTTTAACAATTTAAATGGCGGTAGAGCACACTATAAGAAACAATTGTTGTATAGTTAGCTAGGATTTCAATGGTGGATGACCACATTACGCATCTGAAAAGTATTAAACTAGATGCATCATGTTTCTTAATGTGGTTCACATTATGTATGTTGTTCCTTACCGATAAACCGAACTTTTCAGAACTTTTCGTAATGTCATCACATTTTACAAAAATCAAGTAAAATTTTCGTCAAAATGCCAGATTGGAGGAAAATAAAATGGCTACGTGGCTTGTGTATGCGACTTGTGCTCCATAACCTAATAGAAGTATATCTTAGCTTGTTACGAAAATGCTATTAGTAATTCTGAAATAGCACTATACACAATATCACTGAAAAATACGGCAATTTCACTAATTGAAGAGGGAAACGTGGATTACAATATACTTTTCTTTGAAGTATTAAACTCAACACCTCACCACGTAGGCATACTCTCAGCTAAAGAATCATAATCAAAATTAAGTCAAACTGAACATCACTGGCTATCGGCATGCGGACAGGTCGATGAAACCTAAAATTTAGTCTTTAGTTTTCACAAGGGACGAAATCCAACAAAATCCGTCGATGCTCACTTTTACCGCCGTATATGTAGCAGCTAGATAACCACAAATACCTAATTGTCATATTATTGCTCGAAGTAACCTCGAAAAGCAGATTAGATGCGATCCAGGCGCATTTGCAGAAATAAAATAAGTGGCAGCGTAGGTGGCTCGTTCACGTTTTTTTGTTACAATAAGGAAAGGACGTTCACACACAAAACTTAAAAATCAATTTTTCTCTAATCGACATTCATCAGATAGTAGCACTTGTGCTCAAAAATTTCCCATTGTGGTTTGCTCTACATCCCTAGGAATTACTGAAGAGTTAACCTGAATCACCCAATCAATCAATCAATCAATATATATATATAAGGTACACATAAAAAAATTCAAATTTTTACTTTTAATCATATTCTTTCTCAAATATTAATAATTATTTTGTTTATGGAAATTTAATTATAAAAATAAATTTTCTTTATCCATTTCATTGCATACTGAAAGATTTAAAATTATCTTTCGAGGCAACAATTTGAAGATTTTCCTAACTGCTGTTAGATTAAACCTTACAAATAAAAGGCATAATGTTGCTACTTTTTATTACAATAAAATCATGCCATTTATTTTAAACGTCGGAGTTGGGGATCATGTTTGATGACCTGCGCTTTTCTTTGTAGATAAACAGGAAATTGTATTCCTTGTTTACTTCACTTTTGTTTCAAATGTCGATTTGTTAAAATGAATTATATAAATATAAGAACAGATTATATTTCAGAAGATAAGACGTCAGGTAATCTATGAAAAAATATTAAAAAATTGTTGTTTTTATGCATTTTAATTATGCAAATGTTTTCACTGAAATTTAACTGCATATATAGATCCTCCAATGTAGCGAGGTATTTGAAATTAGCATAGCTGTTGCCCATTTACTCTAGGAACTTCCAGTTTATCATTTTGTTTGTTTATTTGCCGTTTTTGTAACTATTTGTTTTTTAAAGTGTGAATTTCATGATTCAGCTTTAATTCCGTTTTGTAAGTACTATATTTAAAATCAATTTTAGTTAAATCTTTTTTGCGTTTTTAGGGAAGATTTTTTTTTTATTTTTTACTTTATACATATTAAATAATGTAAAAAAAACGCCGATTATAGTAAAGGGGTACAAACAATTTTCAATAGCAAAGCAAAGATGGGTCGTCTGCTTGGTTGGCTTTGATTGTAGTCAAGATACTGCAAATGCTGCTAATTCGCGTGCGATTTTTACATACCTTTACTCTCACATTAGTTTGAATGGTCCATAATTGTAAACCATGAAGATATTAAAAAAAGGTTTTTTGAGACACTTCGGTATATATGTGGTGTTACTGAAATTTGTTTTTTATTTTTTTACGAAATTATAAAGTTTTATATAATTATCAAGAGAACTGTACTGTAAAAACAAGTTTGAGAATGTTTATCTTCTTATTTATATTTTTTACATGTCTCTAATATATTATCATACTAGGTGACCCTTCCGTCGTTGCTCGGGCACGTGATAATAACCTTATATATGACTAAATGTTTTCAACCAAACCTCAAATTTTTAATTTATATCTTTAAACCGATTTTGTATGAATTTGTATTTTAAAGGAAATCATTTACAAAAAAAGTAAGGGAGCCCTGATATAGGGATTGCCGATTTATTTTTATTTTTCGAAATAGTAAATATTAATATCGTTAGAGAGGAAAAGGTGCCATCTATAAGTGGGTATTTTATATTTTTTAGAATTTGCTTAGGAAAACGGATGCAGATCTTTAAAAATTGCACACACACACACACACACACAAAAAAAAAACGAAAATTCCGAAAACCTTTTTCCGAAAATATTCTTAAAATGGTTAATATTGGTATTTTTTTGCTAGAGCATTGGTCATTTGTTTGTGAATCTTATCCGATAAGCAGATTGCTGTTTTTCACGAATGTGATAATTTGTGGTATTTTTGTTGGTACAATGCAATTTTTTGTTATTACTGAATAAGTAAAATTACTAAACTAGTATGGCTCCTAAAAGTGATGTTTGGAGATATTTTACAAAATTAAGCGAAACGGTGTAAAAGAGCATTTTAAATACAAATAATAAAAATCTGAAACGTTATACAAAAGAATATTTAACCTTCAATATGGAAAGTTCTAGACAATAAATTGGCGTTATTATTAATTAATGGTATTTTTAAATAGATTGCCTCAAAAATACCAAATACAATTCCATCAATTTTAATATATTATTATTATTATTAACGATTATATTTCATCGATTATTTCCGATCACCGCTACTTGCGGAACAGACAAAGCGCTATCGATAATTTAAATTTTCTAACCTGTAATATTTATATTAATAAAGTGCGTGCGTTTGAGAGAAGAATCTATCCCATACAGAGGCCTTTAATTTTGATTTCTGATTGACATCTAAATGCACTTGGTCTCTTTCTTTCTTTTGTTTAAATTTATTTTTAAATTGTATAGTTATATTACGTTTAACACGTGTGCTAGCTTAAAAGCCATTTTTAAATAAATCAGTACTTAACATAATAAGAAATAAATCATTTATTGTATTAAAGCATTAAGTAACAATGAAAATATCTCGATATACTGATAGTTTCTGTCCGATATATTTCGGATGTTGATGTCTTTAAAGAGGTATATCGAATAATCGATACGTATACATTTTGAAAATTTTCCATCACTATGACTGATTACTTTAATGTTTAAGAATCTAAAATTGCAAACATTTCATATACACTGACAAGGGGACCACCAAACATGGCAGATTTTCATGACTTTAAAGTATGTTGTAGACTTCTTACACCTAACTATGCTAGTGCAGAACATTTAAACGAGAATTACTTTGAGACCTATAAGCTACTAGGCTGTTTGTTTCGAATGATCCATATTTTATTATTCACAGAAATACATACAAGACGTTGACAAATTATATAAATCTTCTTATTGACAAGGACGGGATAGACACCAGGAAGTAGACAGCACTAAAGACACACACACAATGACATCCATGCCTTACTAGGATTCGAACCCGAGCCCTCCTCCGCTACCAACCACGCTGACGGCTGGTGAGAGATTTTCTTAAAATGGGTCTTACTTTTTTAGAAATCGGAGGTCAATTTTCAGCATATGTTTCAAATACCTATAATTCGCTTCTTTCAACGAGGACTTCGTGGCATCTTGGTAACGTGCGCACTTCCTGATCAAGCAGTTAGCGTTTTGTTCTACCTTCTGACATTTTTTTCTTTTTTAAAAAATTTTACATTTTTTACATGTAGCTGCTTTTAAGCATAATTATGAATTGCTGCTACTTTGGAATTTTTTACATTTTCCTAAAAAATACACTTACGATTTTGATTTTTTTTTCATAAAAAATTGTATTTTTTCTGTCATTTTTAAACTAACATATCTGATAAAGAAAATCCAAACTAATTTATTTCTAGAATTATTTTTTAATTATTATTATTATTTACATTTTTATATTGTAGATTTTAATCACAGTTTTAATAATTTTTTTTTCTGTATGAAAATTTAAATGAAAATGTATTAATATTTTGTATAACTTGTATATAATACTTCTAATGCCATATATCCCAAACTTATTTATGTTCAGATAATTGCAGTAGGATATCTTTAAAGAGTAATAAAATATTAAAGCAGTAATGTTTATTTTTACTAGTTGTATAATTTTTAATGTCCCCTATATACATTTATTTGTAAAGTTTAAACACAGGATCATTTTTCTTTTGTAGGAATAAAAATGGACAAATTATATTGCAAAATATTTTTTCGTTCTATAACAAATAAAAACAACAGTCAACTGGAAATACAAAAAATGTCTGCAGATGTCACTTAAAATTTCTAATACATACAAAACGTACTTTTTTACGAAATCGTCTGCTGCTCTTCCCCAATAATATCAGAATAAATAAAAAATAATTTTTATTCATATCTTTTAGTTTCTTTTCTAGACAATTACAAGGTAAGAAGTTATGCTATATATAGAGAAGTTTTTTGCCTGAATATTTAGTTTTGAATATTTTTACGATAAGTGTAACACGATTAATTGCATATTTACTAAACTAAAATGTTGATGTCAGCAATGATAAACATTTTTTATTTCATCATTTAATGCATTTTAATATTTTTAGAACAAATCAAATATTAAAAAGATATTTTATTTTGGTAATATTTTTTTAGGCAATTAAATACTCGAAGATAGTATAGAAAATATAAGGAAAAATATTATTAATTCTTTGAGAATTGTTATTTAAATATAAAAATGTAAATAATAATAATTTTAAAAAATCTAGATATAAGTCAGTTTGGATTTTTGCCAGCAAAGTTGTTAGTTCAAAATTATAGAAAAAATATTAAATTTCATGAAAGAAATCAAAAACATAATTGTATTTTTTTTAGCAAAATATCAAAAATTTCTAAGCAGCAGCAATTCATAATTATGCTTAATATTGTAACGTGTCAAAAATATAAAATTATTGAAAAAAAAAACAGGTCAAAATAGGACAAAACACCCTGAGTGTTTGATCAGGAAGCGCTCACGTCAGCTCGACGCCACGAAGTACTCGCTGACGTAAGCGAATTACAGGTATTTGAAACATATGCATAACTTTGACCTCCGATTTCTCAAAATATAACGCCCATTTCATTTAAAGGAATTATTTCACCAGTATAGTTAGGGGTAAAACCTCTGCAACATACTTTAAAATCATCAAAATCCCTGTGCATCATGTTTGATGGTTCTCTTGTGAGTATCCTGAATTTCATGCATGCTTTCTTACTGCCCTAGAAAACAACAACAAAATCAGTAAACCCAGCCATCTCGTACGTATTTATCTCAAAATGCATGAATGTCGTTAAGGCTGCAATTTGTATTCGAGTACCTCATGTCCGTGCGTTTTGTGCCTTTGAAAACCAATCATCAAAATCCGTGTGCACCATGTTTCGTTGTAACCTTGTGAGTATCCTGAATTGTATGCATGCTTTCTTACTGTCCTAAAAAACAACAGCAAAATCAGTGATTCCAGCCATCTTACAAATATTTATCTGAAAGTGCATAAATGTCGTAAAGGCTTCAAAAGGTATTCGAGTACCTCATGTACGTGCATTTCGTGCCTTTGAAAGAACAATCGCTTAATTTTGTTAATTTTTTTGGTTTGGTAGTTCTTTTTACGGCATTTTAAAAGTATGATATTATGGGATATCCGTTCAAGAACTGAATGGAAACGGATCCGTTCAAGAACTGAATACTCGAATATGATGTTTGAAAACCGTATCGTTTGACAATCCAGATTTTACTGTACAGTGTGATTACACTTTTGGGATAGAGATCTGTACACAATTTTCAGTATTTCTTGTGTTTACATTGCCATTTTACAATCGGTTGTAGCATGTCAATTCTTGCATATTTTCTTATTGACTCATTTCCATACTACGAACTGCATTAATAGCTTGCTTTAACAGCTACAGTTTAAACGTATAAGAGGTCAAAAAAAAGAGAACACGCCCTAAATCTTAATCTCCAAATTGTCACAAAAACATAAATAACTATTTGACTAGAAATGATGTCTTTTTTATGTCTTGTGTTACATTGAGCTTTTGGTATCGTCTTCGTACCAAAATTGTAAGTTTATGACGAACATCTAATTTTGAAACCATTTTTGGCTACTTCGGTAAATGTTATCATAAAATACTAAATAAATAGTTGTTACAAGTGTTGTGCAGCAGACATCACGTTACCATACTTAGATTCCTAACATTTTACATCTTTAAACATGTTTTGCTTAAATAAATAAATAAATAAATAAATAAATAAATAAATAAATAAAAGTATTTGATAATATTGCACTGAAATGAAACTGTAAATATTAAAAGGCGCTTCAATGTAAAATTTTAAGAACATTTTATCGAATTTAAATATGTATCTTATTTTATTAATAGAAATAAATCTAATTGTCATTAATATCAAAATTAATTTTTATTAAAATATCCCATGCATAACATTTTGAAATCACAAAGTAGAAAAAAAATCTGAAATATAATATTTAAGTAGGTATTTTATTTTAAAAATAAAAATAAATCTTTATTTGTTATTAACCTCAAAATTTATTTTTATTACAAATATCCCATTTATCATAAAAAATATAAAGCAACCGATAAAATATTTATAAATAAAAAAGTTAAAAAAAAACCTGAAATAGAATATTTTAGCCGATAAAACATTTTTAAATTAACACTTGGAAGAAAACTTTTTCTTTTATAAAACATTAATTAAAAAAAATATTGTAATATATTTAATATTTTGTACATAAAAGTGGCAGTTAAAAGCTGTTTTAAGCATAACTAAATCACAACGTGTTGGAATGATCTGTAATTTTGGATTACCATACTTGAAAATTTTATAAATCGATTTCTGTTAAACAATATATAACTTACAAACCATATTTTTTTTCGAAAATTAATTAAAAAACATTTTTTAATACCTTTTCAAAACCAATAAAACATTTTAACCAAATAATTTTTTGACAGAAATCGATTTCTATAAGCGTCAAATATGCGTATCCAAAATTACCGATAATTGTGCTAAGTCACATTTCAGTATTTCTTAAAATTACCTGCATTCGAACGATAAAAGATATTAAGAGCCTTCGCTAGTCACGCGAAGAAACGCTCCAGCTAATGTTACGTCTATGGGAAGGTTATCGCGCGATTTCTCGCTCGCATTTTAATATTTTTAAATGATTTTTTTGCATAGGATAGCTGAGGTCGAGCTCTAACGTTGTTAGTTTTTACTTTTTTGATTTTGGTTACAGTTTTTTTTTATAAGCGGACATTTTGGAACCGGTTCTAAAAGTGAAAGTACCCTTATATAAAAAAACGAAAAAGTAAAAACTAACAACGTTAGAGATCGACATCAGCTATCCTATGCAAAAAAAAAAATCATTTAAAATATTAAAATGCGAGCGAGAAATCGCGCAAGAACCTTCCCATAGACTTAACATTAGCATGAGCGTTTCTTCGTGTGACTAGCGTAGGCTTTTAACATTAGGAACCCGAAACTTTAAAACTTCATCATTTTTAAAGTACTTGACAGAATGACATCCTGAATGTTATCCTAAAGTAAAAGTTTCCACAAAAGCAAAATACGATGTGAAAATTAGGTGTTTGTATGGAAAATTTCTAAATTGAATGGAGACATAATTTCATTCGGATGGCTATTTTCGTTTTTTTTCTAGGAAAACTTGTTCAACTAAAATGTATGATGTTTTTTTTTTTTTTTTTTTTTTTTTTGGCCAACTGTAAAGTCGAAAACATTCTAGAAAATTTAGTGGGTACGATTTCTCGTCCAACTAAAATGCGTTCAACAAATTATAGTGCGGCCTAGTTAAAAAATAGTTTGTCAGCGGAATCCAGTGTCATTAGTTGAGCAGAAAATACAGGAAAAAAACAATGATCGTTAGTCAAAACATTCGTTAGCTCAGGTTGTCCTTGGCCAAGGTATCACCACAATTCTTATTATAATGTAGGCTAATTCCATGCATGGATGTAGTGTCAGTCACAAAGATGCAAATGGCTACAATGTTTGACTATAGTAAAGGATAATGAGACTTATTCAATTCCGTATATCTGCAATTAAATACAGTAAATAATTTTTTTTTAAATACCGATTATTACAAATACCGAAAATCAGCCTGTAACATTAATTTTATGTTCTTTTTAGCACAGCCTGGAATTAATAATACAATTTTATTCCACTAGAAAAATCCTTTTATAAAAAATATTTTTAAAAAGATTGAAATATATTTACTATCTTTTCAATAAAAGTGGTGGTTAAAATTTCTTTTCATCATAAATATTTCTATATATTTCAATAAGCACAACTAAACTTGATTCGAACGTGAAAAGTTTCCTTTTTATTCTACAGTTTTTCTTCTACAGTCATTCTAAATTCTAACAGACACTTTCGAAGAAATCTAGAGAATTATTTTGTTAACTTTAAAAGATAGCATAGTTTAAAGGGAAAATTAAGAAGCATAAAAAGCAAAGTTTGTGTCAAAATTTGTTTACACTCGACATTTTGCAAACTTAGAGCAAAATTCAACGTCACGTCTCATTTAAAGAACTTTTCTTGCATAAAATTTGTCCGATGGTTGTGCCATTTCTAGAATGAAGCTGACAATATAGTTAGTTACCGCAACTGTCAAACGCATAAGAAACATTATTTTAAAAATAGTACTAATAAAGTTAAGAATAATGCATTTCTGAACTGAAAGTTTTTTTTTAATTATACACATGTCCCTATCTATCAATACACACACACACAGAGACACACACACACACACAGACACACACACACACACACACACACATATATATATATAGATTAGGGCGTATCGAAAAAATCAAAATTTCTTATATCTTTTTGCGGTAGTGCGGAAAAGTTGTGAACTCCCTTTATTAAAAAGTGGGCAAAATCTTAAAACTGTGGGTTGATATCTTCTGTCGCCTCAGTAGGCCGAAAGTTTCAAAAATTGGACTAAAAATGATTAAAATACAAAAATTAATAAATAATCACAGATTTCGCTCATCGGTTTGGGGTAGTGCTTACAAGTTACTATTTTGTAACAACAAAAACTATAGAAAATTGTAGAATTATAGATTAATAGCTTCTGTCGCCTCATCGGCATCTAATTTTGGAAATTTTGACGCATTTTGGTAGTTTTCTGCATAACTGTTTACTGCTTGCACAATACACAATCGAAACAGACTGGATTTGGCGGTCTGCCAAAATAGTGAAGACAAGGTGGGGACCAAACATACGTCTTACACAGCGTCTCTTCGGCAGCCCATAAGGAGTGTTCAAATGCGTTTAAAACTGGACAACACAGGTCTTGTCAGTGAAAGGTATGGTGTCTCCAACAGAGCCACGGCTGCTATTGCATCGAGTGTTATGTAAGATTTGGGTTTAACATCGGAATTAGATACCAGCCTCGTCACAGACAAAAATAAAATATGGCGGGTAAAATCGAAAATTTACAAAAATTGGTCTCAAAATCAAATGAAAATCGTCTGTCTGGCCTTTATTTTGATGGACGACAGAAACACTCGAGGACAAGCAGTTCTAAAGAAAAATTGTAGAGCGTATTGCTGTATTGTATCGGAGCCTGGTTCTACGTACATGGGACATGTTACACCTGAAAGCGGATCTAGTCTTGATATATCTAATAGCATTTACGAATGTGTAACAAGTGATTTATTGGAGGATTTTAGCAACCTTATTGTTCTCGGCACAGGAGTGTGTAATGGCGTAATTCGCACGCTTGATTTGAAACTTCAGAGGCCAATCCAATGGATTATCAGTTTAATTCATTTCAATAAGTTGCCATTACGACACCTGTTTGAGTCCATAGACGGCAAGTCATCTGGCCCTACATCTTTCACCGGAGGCATTAGACGAAACCTCAAAGGATGCGAAAAGCTTCTAATTGTTGCTTTTAATAGTATTGAAAGCAAGTTGCCAGACACTGATCCTACCACCCTCAGTTCAGATCAGAAATACTTATTAGACATTTGTATTGCCATTAGTTCTGGCGTATGTTGTTCAGATCTAGCTATCCGGGAACCGGGAATTTTGAATTTCTCCCGCTGGCTAAGACCCATCAAATTAGTTTCTAACTTTGGTTGTATTCATTCTAAGAGTATACGCACCCTCATGGCTCCGAATTAAGATTCGTCATTTCATAAAGGATGGTGCTAGACACCTGTGGCATTTCATCAGCTCATCTCGATAATTGCTAAAAAATCATTGTGACATAAATGGACTCAGTTATTTCTCACAACGTTTACTCTGTGGCTCCAGAAAACATGCTTTTGGCCATGTTAACTGATGATAGGTGCCATATTAGGATCCTTGCAGCTCGGCGGATTATCAAGGCAAGAGAAATTAGCACAGACGGAAATTGTGTTCATTATTCCTGTTGTCAACTTTGGAGCTACAGACTATGTAGATCTCATTGACTGGCAAGTTTGTTATGTCATAGAGCCTCCTGTTCTCAGAGAGATCAGTTCTCAAGAATTTCTGAATTTGATACAGGGCAGTATGCCAATATATTGCTGAGATTTTATTAAATTTGCTTCACACACACAAGTGATTGAGTGGATTCTGAAACTAGTAACTGCAGCCTCCGGAAAGACAGTTGGGCCGCAGAACAGAGATAGATCTATTAGAGCGACACTAGAATCCAGAAAACACATGTCAAAGTTTGAGACCAAAAATGATTACAAGCAGTAATGCTTTTTTCATTTGTATTCTCGAAAGGTAAAATAAAGTTTGTGTTCGCATTAAAATGAGGTAAGTGTGACGTGTATTTATTTAAATTTTTGTCTTTATTTTCCAAAATTTGGTGTCGATGAAGCGGCAGAAGATATTAACGTATAATTCTAAATTTTTTTATGGATGTTGTTGTTTCTCGGCGGGAAAATAGTGGTGCTCCACTATTTTGGCATACCGCCAAAGCCAGTCTGTCTCGATTGTGCATTGTGAAAGCAGTAAACAATTATGCAGAAAACTACCAAAATGCATCAAAATTTCCAAAATTTGATACCGGTGAGGCGACAAAGATATTTACCTATAATTCTACAATTCTCTACGGTTGTTGTTGTTAGAAAATAGTAACTTTCAAACACTACCCCAAACCGATGAGCAAAATCTGTGATTATTTATTAATTTTTACATTTTAATCATTTTTAGTCCAATTTTTGGAACTTTCGGCCCAGTGAGGCGACAGAAGATATTAACCCACAGTTTTAAGATTCTGCACACTTTTTAATAAAGAGAATTCACAACTTTTCCGCACTACCGCAAAAAGATCTAAGAGATTTGAATTTTTTCGATACGCCCTAATATAGATAGATAGATAGATGGATATCATTTATTTTAATTTGGTAAAAAACGTTTGAAAACTAAAAAAATGATATTTATAATGTGTATTTAAAATTATGAACACTCATTTCGTATAAAGATATCATTAATGTAGGGTTTTTATTTCAGAAAAATACTGCATTTAAAGAGATTTTTGTATTCCACCTCAATAATTTTAATATTTTAATTTAATATAACTAGGTATTTAAAAAATAAATAAAAATTTGACATCTTTGTGAGTCTACAATTTATTTTATTAAAACGTGAAAGTTCTTAAACACATTCTTAAAGAAATAGCTATATTTTTAAAGTATATATATGTATATAAAACGGTTTTGCTAGAAAATAAATATTTGTGATTAATTTTTAAATAAATTATTTGCGTGTATTTTTAATCAATGAAGATGGAAATATTTTGAGACAAAATCCTATTCCTTATAATACAAACTTTTCTGGCGTTTCAAAAAAAAAAAAAAAAAAAAAAAAAAACCTTTTTTTTTAGTAATTTATAACGATGGTGGCAACGGTTCTATTGCTTTCGCTATGGTTACATAATTTCAATATTTGCATCATCGAATAGGGAAAAAAAATACTTTAAAAAAATAAAAACTCTCCCTCAATTTAGAGACTCTTTTATGGTTTTATATATAATTTCCAAGCATGAATTTTTGTTAAACGTATCGCAACAATGAAAGCTTCTTACAATAATGAAACTTCCTTCGTTACCTCTCCTTCTTCTTTTTTTTTTTACAAAACTTGGTTTTTGAATGTAAAGGTGGAATTTGTAATCACTTCCTGATAGGTTATAATTATAAGAATTGTGTGCACTGATGTATTTCCGATGACAATATAAGATTTTAATATTTTTAGAAATTAGTTTTAAATTAAGGCATTAATTTAAAGTCATTTTACCGTTATCTCGTCACAGGTGATAAATCGCCAAATATTTTTAGGGTTACAATTGTATATGAGTGACAACTACAATGGATTTAATGATGCGCCAAACCAACTTCACCAAAACATGCTAAATGTCTGTCAAACTGCAGCATTGAATCATTTTACACGCTAAAAAGTAGAAAAAAGGGTAAAAAAAAAAAATACAAATATAAATATAAATTCAAATAGAAATAGAAATACAAATGCAAATTGTTTTAAAAATACGCTTTAATCAATTAATAGTTTAATTATGCGTTGAGAAAACAATTTAAAATCCTAAAAAGGTAATTTAAATAATATTTCATCTGTTTTTTTTCTAGTTGCCATATCATAAAAAAGAAACAGAGCAAAAATTGTATAACTTTTAATAAATTCACTTTCCGACGCTTTTTGCTGAGAGTAAAAACAGCGGAGAATTTTCAATAATCGAATTAGGTGCCCACACTAAATTAATGAATTAATGGTAATTTTTTGGGGAAAAACATGAATTGCACTTATGAAGAAATTATGTGTGATTTTGAAGATAATATTGATTGTTTATAATTAGAGTTTTTTTAAACTATTTTTACTTATATATTTTTCTTTTTTACATTAATAATCCATAATTGGGTAAGCCATAATTATTTCAATAGCCTTTAAATTTTACGTGAATGCTACTAAAAATTTAAAACATCACATTTGCGACAAATGCGCTATCTCGTCTGGTTAAGGAAAATGTATTATAAGATCAAATAAACTATAAAATTCAGCGCTGTGACGCTAAACTAAACAAACAAATACATTTAAATTTTTTAGTTTTCTTTTTTAAATTTATTTTTAGCGCTATGTCATACAATTATCATGTACAACTTTAACAACTCACGTTATGACTTATGAACTTGTTACTTGTTAGTTATTTCAACTTGAAACACACTTGCGTCTTTTTTTATGTGTGTTAATTTTAAAAAAAAATTGCTCTTTCGAACTTTTTATGCATGTGAACCCCGATAATTTGTACAGTTTGTGGGCAGTGTTTTAATTTTTAGATTATACAGCTCGAATTTAACATTTTCTTTTCCTGAAATATGGGACTGTATTTACATTTTCACTATCTATCTATCTATCTATCTATATGTATATAAATATAATAGAAATCTACCACGGTGATTACGGATTGTGACAGATAAAATAAATAAAAAATAATTGCCTGTAGTAAAACTTCTGCGATTTTAACGTGAACTGTGTAACAGGGGATGATCTTCTTAACTCACAGAAATCGCGGAAGTCGTACGTGGAGAGTTAGTTTATTATTATAATTATATTATCATTAGAGATTCACTTTCTTTGATCTACAAAAAAAATGTACCATGAGAAAAGAGGTAAAAAGAAATTGTACGACTTATTTTTATGTAGAAGAAAGTATATTGTTAATTAGATTTTATTTCAAGCTGTAAACGGCATTTAAGCTCATGTGAGAACTTTCGGAACAACCGTCGCACTGTGGGAGATTTGTCAAATTTGGCTGCCCAAAAGCCGATTTTGAAAATTACAACATATCAGCAAAACATTGGACAATGGATAAAGATGAACCATTGAGGATCCATGTGATACATTTTTTTTTACTTCGATACACAAACACTATTATTTTTCTATTAGTCGAAACGAGAGCGTTGTGTTCAATGTGTTTTAAATCGTTTAGCAAAGTGATGGTTTGTCTTTCGAAGGTAAATATGTTTATTGTGGGAAGAATATGATATCTAACTGTTATAAATTGTGAAGAAGAAACAAGTGTTTTTTAATATCTTGATTTAGGCATAATCAATTTTATTAATTGCAAAAATGATTTAAAAAAATGCATTTTTTCCATTATTTCTCTTTTCATATTTCCGAAACTCAAAGCTTTTAGTAACATTTCCAAGCAACATATCTTTTCGAAATAATAAATCTAGACTTTCATATTTATGTTTCTGTTAAAAATAGCTCCGGATACGTCTGTTTTTAAAATGAAGGCTATACAAATATTACTGATCCAAACTGTCATCTAAGCATTTGAAATTACTAAGTCTTGCTTTTAAATTTACATTTATAATATGAGCTGAAATTGAAAGAATATTATTATGGATTACAACAAAGCGATTACATGTGTGCATTTTTCCGATATTTGAATCGGAATTAAAGCATTATAGATTGTTATAACAACTGTTTAAAAACGACACATTTATTCTATGACGGCTGTTTTTTTAGCCCCCGATTGTCCTTCTAAGTAAGCACGAAATATGCTGGAGCCAGATTTCAGCGTCACGCAACTGCTCCACAAGAAACTCTGCCGTTCCCGGCGCCAATGCGTCAGTCGTGGCCACGGTACAGACAATTGAACATGGCCACTACGATGCATGCTTTCTCCAAATGTGAGATACAAAGTGTAATCCGTTTTCTGCAAGAAAAAAATAACGTAGTGCTACTAAAATCCATCGCAGAATGAGCAAAGTGTACGGTGAAAACTGTAAAAGTGATGGTAGTATACGGGAATGGCGTATAAAACTTAAATAAAGAAAAGAGCGAATCGACGTTCATGATGATGATGGACAAGGGCGCGAGTCTGTCGTTACTATAGGACTCGCTCAGCGTATTGCTCAAGTGGTCAGAGCCAAACGAAGGTTTACAATCAGTGAACATTCTGAAGTATTTCCAGAAATTTCAAGGTGCGCGTTGTACACAATCGTACGAGACCTAGGAAACTCAGTGGCGGCTGATTTCTTTGAAGAAAGCATCGAGAAGCTTGTGTCAGGATATGACAAATGCCTCAACTGTTTTGGCGATTATATAGAAAAATAAGTAAAACCCTGCTGTACTTTTGGTAATACAATTATTATGTTATGTAAAGTTGTCTCTTTTTTATAGCGCATGGGGGATTGAAAACAAAACAGCTCTCGTACTTTGCAGTCTGTTTATCTCTAAAAAAATCGAAGTAATTAATTATAATTTATGGAAGTTTATTATTCTACTATTCAATTTTGACTAAAATGTACTTATGAGTTTTTAAAATAGCTGCAAAATTTCAAAATCTTTTAAATAAGGGCTACAGAAATTTAATTGATCCAATATACACTTATTTATTCTGCATTCAATTTTATTTATATTTTGAGTTTCAAATGTCAAAATAATGATTCCGAGACAGCTATTTAACATCACACAAAAGAAAACATTGTCAAACGTGTATAAAATTATACCTTTTTAAAAATTATTTTTTTCAGAATGATTATTTTCTATGAGGATGCAATAAAAAGCTTTAATGGTATTTATTTCTCATTTTTAAAGTCTCAACGGAGGAACATAGTGTTTTCAACCATAAAAATAAAACATATTCATAAAGAAGAATGATTGGAATAAAGGATCGTTAATATTTCAAGTAATGTGAAAAGGCTTTTATTTAATAATGGGAAATATCTATGTAAATAAAAGTTGAAATCTTAAGAAGTTCAACAAATGTCGATGTATTCAAGTGTGCTGATCAGCTAACTACATTTAGAGAAAGAGAGGAGTTACCCAGTACCTTATAAAATAACTTGTTCACCAAAGTGACAAAAAATAATAATAAAAGGCATTTTCAGTAATTCAAATAGTAAAAATCAATTATCAACGTTGCAAAGATTATTAATACCTATTAAAACTAACTATTATGACTATTAACTATTAACCAGGAAACATTATGAAAATATGTGAAGAACTTAAAAGAAAACTATCAATCTTCAAAAAATTTAAAATGGACAAAAAATGGACTTCTACCAAACAAAGAGTTATACAGAATTTTGTGCTGTGAATAATATTCAAAATTTTCTTAATATTGTAACACGGATATTAACTCTTTGTAGTTCTAGCAATTTAAAAGTCATATGTTGGATGTTCCTCTAGTAGATAACAAGAGTGAATAGGGTTAATTTATTTGCCTGATTTTTTTATATAAAATTCAAGTTAAGAAGAAAAGCCCGATTTAATTCTTACCTGAATTTGGGTCTTTAATGAATAAAAACAAGCATTAGTTTTATTTTTGTAATGTTATTTACTTTCCTTTAATAAATATAAGCATAAAACTGTAAAGCACGAATAACTTTTTATTCAAAAATAATATTATTTGCTAAAAAATGTTTTTATTGATTAACTAATTCGTATAAATTAGCTTAACACAAGAAAATAATTTTGGCCACCCAGAATCACCAAATCTACCACTAGCCGCACCTATTTCCTATACCTGATATTTACACTTTAAATATTATAGTATTGTTTTCTTGTTGGTATTTTCTACACTTTTTTAGCCTTTCTGTTATATTCTTAATTTGCATCTTAAGTAGAGCGAAAACAGTAGAGGAGGTGAAAGGAAAATAAGTTTCAGTTTATTCTCATCTGTATATTATGGTTATATTATTAAGGATTTTAAAAGAAAAATTATAACATCTGATAAATCCCTGCGTTGTCTTCTACGATACGATCCTTCAAAAATCCAAATATGACACTCTTAAGATTAACAGTTATAAAAGACCATTCAGTCAAAAAAAAGAAAGAAAGAAAGAAACTGACAATTTCGTTGAAATTATAATAAATACTTTATTAATATTTTTTCTTACAATTATTAAAGTAAACAAAGCTTTTTTTGGGCGACGTTTTACTGGAAATAAATTGTACGTTGAAACTGAAATTAATTCATAGTTAGTATATGCTCATGCATAATAAATAATTGATGACTGATTTTGATTAAAAAAAATATTGAAAAAGTTTTATTTCGCACCTGTGCAAATCTTATTAAATTTGGTTTGTGGCAATTTTATCTGCTAGTCTGTTTCGCTGGTGCCTAACTTTCAAAATGACATTCTTACTACCATGAAATATACAAGTTGTTAAGTAACTGTCATTATTTTCTGTTTTAAAAATAGTCATGTTTGCACACATTGTGTGATTTAACACACAATGTGTCTTCTACTTGCAAATTATGTTTTTGCGCACATTGTACCTTCTTCTACTACATCTACTACATCACCATGCGTGAAAAAATAAACAAAATTTCACACAAACAATCAAATATTATTGGCAACAAATATGTTTAGCAGCTACAAAATAAAAGAAAACTGCCCAGTTAAACTGACGGCATTGAGCTCACAGGCTATTCACACTAACTGTATATTGTATTCTTATTTCAAAGAATTTGAAATAAGCCCTCGAAAAATAAAGAAATCGACAGTATATTAAGGGGGGAACCATCCCCCGTTCCTCCTTCTTATAATTAACCAATGAACCCCTAAAACTAATCAGAGAACCGGCTTACCACAATGAACCTATATACAAAATTTGAAGAAAATCGGATAATTCTGCTAGAAAAATCCATTTATCTAAATTAAAGGGGGTTAGCCCCCCGTCCCCCCTTTATACTTAACCAATGAACCCCCAAAACTAATCAGGGAAGCGCCTTATCACAATGAACATATATATAAAATTTGAAAAAAAATCGGATAATTCTGCTTGAAAAACCCATTTATCTATATTAAGGGAGGTTAGTCCCCCCGTTCCCCCTTTATACTTAACCAGTGAACCCCCAAAACTAATCAGGGAAGTGCCTTACCACTATGACCCTATATATAAAATTTGAAGAAAATTGGATAATTCTGCATGAAAAAACCATTTATCTAAATTAAGGGTGGTTAGCCCCCTGTTCCCCTCCCTTTATAGTTAACCAATAAATCCCCAAAACTAATCAGGGAAGCGCCTTATCACAAGGAACCTATAAACAAAATTGGAAGAAAATCTGATAATTCTGCATGAAAAATTCATTTATCTAAATTAAGGCGAAGGCTTAGCCCCCCCCCCACCCCGTTAACCCCTTTATACTTAACCTATGAACCCCCAAAACTAATCAGGAAAGAAACTTACCACAATGAACCTATATAAAAAATTTGAAGAAAATTGGACAATTCTGCATGAAAAAACCATTTATCTAAATTAAGGGCGGGTTAGCCCCCCGTTCCCCCCTTTATAGTTAACCAATCAATCCCCAAAACTAATCAGGGAAGCGCCTTATCACAAGGAACCTATAAACAAAATTGGAAGCAAAACGGTTATTTCTGTCAAGAGTTATCGCGTTACGTACATACGTACATACATACAGAACGGGCGGGCACATAAGCTCTCAGGCTTTGATAGCCTGTGAGCTAAAAAATGACATATAAATGACGATCAAACATATTTCTCTTTTTAAAATTGTTTGTCTAAAACACGTATATTTTTGGAGACTACAATGGAATATCAACTAACATGATTGTTGTTTGAATTTTATGTGTAATGTTTGATATTGCAACCGTCTGTCACAATGACGTAATAATTTTAGACACTAATGCTTCATGCCATATAAATCGGGAATGTTGGGGATTCTATGTAGAAATTCACAGCAAAGCGTAGTTTTTATAGTGTATTAATCGGTTTTCTAAAAATGGAATATTCTGTTTTTAGGATTCTTTTTATTCTCAATTAAATATTTTCAGCTGAGTAATTGAATTTATACATGCAAGAGTAACAGAAAAATAGTAATTTTAATGTTAATGTTAACCTTTCTACCCTGAATGGGTCGAATCGACCCACTTCTATAATTTATTTTATTCGGTTGGAACCAGATTTTTTTTTCATAAAGTAACTTAAATAAATGCTACAGAGAGCTGCGTTAAATAAATATCTTAAATCATTTTCAAAAACAAATTCTGGTGTGAAATGTTTTTATTAGCGTTGAGTAAAATTTCCACAGGGTACGAAGGTTAATGCTGTTAATTTAACATGTTTGTCTGTAAAACATGTTTGTTGAACTTGAACGTGTTTACTTCAGAATTGCTAGCATCCAAATAAACATACATTCCTAGTTCAAAAAACTGATTAATATACAGGGTGTTTATAAAGTCCCGGACCCATTTTGATGTTTAATAACTCATAAAATAATGAAGATATAAACAAACTTATGGCATTTATTGATGGAATAACTCATGTATTTTCCTTTTCATGTTTGAATATCTTTATTTTTGTAAACATCGTCTGCGCGTGTGGTTAATTTCAGATAATTTCATTTTCCATTCTAAATATCTGTACTTTTCTAAATATCGTCTGCTTATTAATTGCATTTTTCTCTCTTTTGTTTTTGGCAACTATTGCAATGTTATGTTTACTTTTGAGCTTCAGCCACATGTCTTTTTGCAACAAGATTGTGCACCACTTCATTGGGGTACCATCGTTCGTACTTCTTTGAATGACCATTTTCCAGGAAGATGGATTGGGCGAGGAGGTCCAATTCCTTGGCCACCCAGATTACCTGATATAACGCCGCTGGACTTTTTCCTTTGGGGATTTGTAAAGGACAATGCTTACAGCAGGAGAATGTCGAACATTGATGACTTAAAAGCCAGAATTACAACCGCAATAGTCTCTGTGGATGCCGAAATGCTTGCCGCTACCTGGCGTGCAATTGACTATCGACTTGATATTCTCCGTGCGACGAAGGGGGCACACGTGGAAGTTCATTGACAAGGGTCATGAAACTTTTTGAGTCTATCTAACCATTTATGTTATTAATTTTAATCTATCTTTATTATTTTATGAGTTATTAAACATCAAAATGGGTCCGGGACTTTATAAACAACTTGTACAATAAAAGATACTGAGAAATATTTCTATAAATCAGTGGCAGGAAAATTAACTTTACAAATGCTTCTTTAACCCTTGAAAATATATTGATTTCTGAGGTTTTTAAAGATAAAAAACGCTTTTCGTAATCGTTATAATCTCGGACGAGGTTATTGTATATTTTCGTTCGTTCTTATATTGTATATCCTAGCTTAAGAAACTTCTTTTTGTTTCTGCTGTGTATATAGTTTTATGCTTAAACGGACTAAACTACCGTAATCGGGATGCACGCGAGAGATAGATTAAAAACTCATGTTTGAAAATTATTTAAAACTCCATGAATTAAGATACAGTTTTCAAACAAATTGCCTTTGAAAATACATTTTTGTTCGTATTCGACAGTGTAAAAATCGAAATTGTGCGATGAAAGGTTTATGAATCCTGATAGAAGCAAAATAGAATGCTCACGTTTCAACCTTTATTATGACGTCAACGTCACTCCCAGATACGTTTTTGCTTTATAATATAGATATACAACTTTTTTCTAAATTTTTACTTTGCTGTATTAATTGTATTTAACATTCTATAAGTGAAATTAAAAAAAAAAAATGTAATAATATTTTTTTTTTTGTGGAAGAAATGCCTCAAACTGTATTCCTTTTTGAAGATATAATTTAATTTAATGGAAGGATTTAACTTTATGTAATTAAGAAAGTAATTTTGTGCATCTTTTAACTTTCGCAATTTCTAATACAGGGACATATATTTTAAATTCGCCTAACTAAAAATGCATTTTCTAACACTGTTAACTAGAAATATATTATCTTTAATAGCTTCGATGTTCTACTGTAGATAAAAAAAATATCGATTAAATGTCTAGAAAATTAGAACATGCACGAAGTATAAAATTTAACTTTATAATGTATTTTATTAATAATTTTTAGCTGTACCTTCTTTGAACCATTAATTGTTTAATGAACTTTAAATTCAATATAATTAATTACCTTCACTGATTTTTTACATGATGCGTGTTTCCAGCTTGCGTTCCTACGTACAATAAAACTTACATGAAATTTGATACACGAAAGTTTGTTTAAAAGTCTGACGACAATTTATAAATGACTAAAATTACCTAAATGTTCTTTCCATATCTATTAAAACTTTTTTTAATATATTTTAAGCATTCGTGACTTTTTAAAAAGGTATAGAAGAATTACATTGTTTTAGGTTTAGGTTTAAGAATCTGTGAAATATTTTAATTCATCATCATATAAATAATAAATAATTCACGTTTTCTTTTAAAGAAGTAAAAATAGTTACGATATTTTTAATCAAAATGTAAATAATAGACAACACGTGTGTGTGTGTGTGTGTGTATAATCTGTCAAATTAAACTCAATTTTTAAAACATTAACTTACATTGTCAGTTTTAGAACTACCGAGTGGCAACAATCTTAAGTAGTCTTCTCTAATTTTTTATGTTGATTTGCAACGATGTTCTACTACTAAGTGTTTTACATTCCTTTAAAAGTCGATCTAATTCTGCTTTCGTTTGAATTGCGTTTAACCGCGCTGTATTGGCGAAGATCATGTAACTTTGTATATAGTAGCCGGGCATTAATAATTTGAAGAAACGTAAAGATATGATCGGGATGATCTATTACTCATTCTCTTTAAATTGTTTAGGACGTCTCTTCAAATAGTTAATGTCCGGCAACTATATACAAAGTTACACGATCTTCACCATTACAGCGAGGTTAAACGCAGTTTAAACGAACACAGAATTACTTCGACTTTTAAAGGAAAATAAACTGTTTAATAACAGAAAATCGTGTTAAACTGTTTAATGGATTATGTGAAGCTAACGGGGAAAAAATATTTGTACAAAAATTTAGGAACACCCCAGACAAATTTATAAAGTGGTAATAAAACGGGTGATTTTAGTAAAACTATATATCAAAGAAATAGAAAGTTTGAGGATTTTGGGAATAACATTTCCTTCCACAAAAATGCTATGAATAATGAAGATTGGCCCTTTCCAAAATACTACGGTTTTATTAAGGTCATGTGACTTTCGTGTTCCACAATTAACGAAGTTGCATCAACCAAATTTAGTGCCATAAAGCTTTTGTTGATTTTCGCCCATCAAGCACAAATGTCTTTGCTAAAAGTAAGAATAAACGGGATGAATGGTATAGCTTGTACGGATACACGTTCTATGCACTTTAGAGCATGTGAAACCCACTACCGCTGTTTGAAAGAAAAGAGAGCTAAGTTTGAAAAAACAAACATGAACATTATCCTAACTGATATATTAGAAAGAAATGTTGAAATTCACAATATTAAAGTGCACATAAATATTGAATGCCGCTCCATTAGAAATGTATTATTTACCTTACTGTCTACAAAAGATAATCCAAACTTAATTAGAACTAACTCCATAAGCAAAGCTGGAATTGTTTAGGATGTTGCTAACCAAAGCTGGTATTTCATCAGACATATTAAAAAAAGTTTAATTTCGCAAAATATAGTTTTCGACCTCTGAATGAAACCGTAGAAAAATAAGCTATAATAAATGTTTTACATCTCAGTGAAAACGAACACGTTCCAGAAAAACAAAGTGTGCATCTTGGTGATTAACGTGAAACGTTCTGTAAGATTTTAAGACCAGGGAAAGCTATACAAAATATTAAATCATTTTCTGTTCCGCACTACCTCTTCTGAAAGAAAACCAATCTCAATGAAAAAAGTCAATTTTATAATCACAGGTTTCGAAAACAATGCAATTTCTCTGAAAGAGATGACCATGTAAGAAAAGTTCTGGAAGATCACTTTATAGCGATGATACCCCTAGATACCAATATATGAATCAACCTTGTTCTGAGGTAAATAACAGTTCCTATTTGATTATCCTCCATCAAAGATGTTATATAGTTTTAGACCACCGAATTATGCAATGGCTGAACTAAAATCCGGAATTACACAGAAATTTACCCTCGTCCAAGTGAATTCGAGATTATTGATGTCAATAAATAACAAAGAGCATATTCTGAATCTATAGAAGATTGCCTAAAATAAATGCGAATTTTAGTAGATATACTCTTCTTAAAAAATGAAAACCTACTTGCTGAAACATTGCTGATTCGGCACGCCGAGGCAGTGAAAGCTATACAAAATATTAAATCATTTTCTGTTCCGCACTACCTCTTGTGAAAAAAAAAACAATCTCATGAAAAAAAGTCAATTTTAAAATCACAGATTTCGAAAACAATACAATTTCTCTGAAAGAGATGACCCTGTAAGAAAAGTTCTGGAACACCACTTTATAGGTATGATACCCCTAGATCCCAATATATGATTCATCCTTGTTCTGAGGTAAATAACAGTTCCTATTTGATGATCCTCCATCAAAGATGTTATATATTTTTAGATCACCGAATGATGCAATGGCTGAACTAAAATCCGAAATTACACAGAAATTTACCCTCGCCCAAGGTTGACAGGTTGCTATTTGCCTTCAAAGGTATAAAAATAATCCTGCATGTTAGCCAAAAGCTGATACTGATGTTGCATAGAAATAAATAGATACAAAATACACCACAAAAATGCAACGTGTATGCTGAGGACATTCCACACAAGTTGAGGGGAAGTCTTTAACAATTCACCTAAAACTCAATGTTTAAAACTTTAACTTTCATTGTAAGTTTTGGGACTACTGAGCATCAACAGCCTTAAGATTTTTTCCAGTTCTTTTTATGTTGATATATAACGATGTTCTGTTATTAAATGTTTTACGTTTCTTTAAAAGTCAAAGTAATTCTGTATTCTTTTAAATTGTGTTTCATATTGCTGTTTTGGTGACGATTGTGTAACTTTGCATACAGTAGCTGGCCTTAATTACTTGAAAACAATAGGTAACAGATCCCATCACTACGTTTTTTAGTATTGACAACGATGAGTTATAATATATATGGGGAATTGAGACGAATATGAGAAAAAATGCTAAACTTTTCCAGTTAGCTGTGATCTATTGATTGTAGGACTACTTAAAAAATACTGTAATTTCTGTTTATATTTTTTTTTATCTGATTACGAATAATAAAATATTGCTTGTCAAAAAAATAAAGTTTAAAAAAAATAAAATCCGGTCTTATTTTACCCCACAGCATGCGACTAGTATGAGACGATTATGGGGCTAAAATGAGATACCATAATTTTCAGCTGGTTATAACTAGCTAAAGAAATGAGAGAAAATTTTCAATATTGTCCCGGGTTTAATGTTTCAGCTGTATTATTTAGATTTTCTTTTATCTTTCATTTTGACTGAATGTTAAATCTTTCACGCATCACCAAAATACTCCTGACAACTCACTACAATAAATCCCTTATCTAAAATATTAAAAATATTACATGGTAATTTACGATTAAAAAAAAAAAAAAAAAAACTAAGAAAATTATTTAGAACATTTAAACTATATTTTTATGAAGACATATTAGTAAAAGTACAATGGTATAACACTTGTTAGTGAAAAAGAAATATATTTTACTATCTTAATTGTTAATTTATTGCCATTAATACTTATATTTAAAGGAAAAGTGTGATCCTGATTTTACCTGTTTTGGATGAAGTTTCATGAAAAGGTCGGACTATTTTAGGCGAAAGTTGCGGTAGTCTTATAGATTTTGTTAAAGAAATATTACTAATGTAGTTTTATAATTAGTAATGTTATAATTACCATACAATACACATGATAAGAAAGAGAAATGAATACATGGCTGCTTGTGTTAGGTCACAGCACGTTCCTGTGAAAAATTAAGCGGTTACAATTAAGCGGATTTAAATTAAGCGGATACAAATTAAGCGGATAGCGTTACAGCTATCATTTCATATCAGTCTAAAAATCATACGAACTAAATTTTTGCAACTGACTGAAAAAATGACCAGGTCGGGAGTCGAACCGAAGACCTTTGACTTAAATTGTCAACGTCAAAGGTCTTGGATTCGACTCCCGGGCTAGCAATTTTTTCACTCGGAAAAAATCAGCTCGTATGATATATTTAACCTGCAGTTTGATTGTAGTTAAAAATACTAAAGTGACTAAAAATCGATAAAACACATACAGGAATATACCGTTAAGCTAGAAAGAAAAGCAAAAAAAGAAAAAAACATATCTGGCATATAAAATCAGAAATATAAATAGATATTAACACTTGTTGTTTTTATTTGTGGTGGATGTTTGCAGTTATATGATCGAATAGTATTGTCATGACCCCAAGTACTCTCTCATATTAGCCCCATACACTGTCTCACATAAACCCATTGGGTTTGTTGGTTTATAACTCAGACTACGTTACGCATATTCCAATGTTTAAAGGCTAAAAAGTATCGCCATTCCTTTCTGAATAAATGTCGATTTAAATCATTTACCTACGATTTTAGTAAAGTCTTGTACAACAAATAGTTTTGAAGTCTGACAGAAAAGCATTTCTCATCCAAAAACTAAAGTTTTGTAATTACATATTTTGTGATATTTTCCTTAAATTTTGAGTGTATTCGTAATAGGTTTAAATAAAATTATGTATTGCCGACAGAATAATCACAAAGTTAATTTTATTACTACAAATTTAGTAATTATTTTTGTCTGTCTCACATCAGCCCCATTTTTTTTTTGTGTCTCATATTTTCCCCGATTGACACTAAATATTATTTCAGATGACTTTACCTGCCGAAACATCTTTATTGTTGTTTGTATAAGAATTATGTGAGAAATTACGAATATCTATATATATTTTCTACGAATAAAAGAAAGTTTCGCTCTGTGTGTCTGTGTGTCTGTTGGCGATGGGCAGGAAAATTTAGCGCACCTAGAAGTCTGTAAATTTAGATTTCGGTAGGCCGAACCCTCTTCTGGTATACCTGAGACTCAGAATTTTAATACTTCAATTATTTACTGAAATATTAATTAATATTCACAAAGAACTCTCATCAAAAATACGTTTTTTTTTCTCTTGGGTTGGTTGGTTGCATCGATTCTTCACAGAAGTAATTAAATAAACCAAAGTAGCGATGCATAGATAAGGATTTCTAACTAGATAGTGTCAATATCGATTGAAGTTATCAGCGTAGAGCCATGCGAATGTCGCGCCACCTGCACATGGCGAATTACACATACGTCCCCTGATTGAATTATTTTACAGGCATATATTTCTTCATGACAATTAGTCGGGTTTAAGTTTTTTTTTACATGACATATTTTATAACGATAGAGATTGTTAATACAGAAAACTTTATTTAACAGATTCTTTTTTATATTTGCGGGAATGAAGAGGGGCAAGGGTCTAATTACATTTAAGCTTCAAGGTGTATTTCTAGAAAGCAGTTACCAGAATTTCCGAATAATAGTCTAAGCCAAATTTCAAATTAAGTTCCTAGCTTAACCAAATGAATCAATCTTTCAAGATGTATTGTGATGCTCCTAATTAGTTATTTTCTGAAGGCCACTTAAAAAATCCCCCCTTTCCAACCCCTCCTTCAAGGTTTTTCTCTAACTCTGCTCCGTTTCCATATCTCAGCTACTATCTTTCCGATTTCAACACAAGTGATTTCAAACATTATAATTAATTTAATAGTCACCCTTTATAACATGAAACTAAATTTATAAGTAGCGGTTACCACTATTTACGAATAATAGTTTAAGCCAACTTTGTAATTAAGTTCCTAGCTTAAGTAAGTTCAAAGCTTAAGGACATGAACGAATTTTGAAAGATGCATAGTGGTCCTCCTAATTAGTGATTTGCTGAAGGGCACTTGAACATCCCCTTCCCTCCCCGGTCCCTCCTTCAAGGTTTTTCTCTAACTATGCTCCATTTCTATATATCAGCAACTATATTTCCGATTTCAACGCAAGTGATTCCAAACATTATATTTAACTTAATAGTCACCCTTTATAAAATTAATTTAAATTTATGAGTAGCGGTTACCACTATTTCCGAATAAGAGTTTAAGCCAAATTTGTAATTAAGTTCCTAGTTTAACAAAACGGACGAATTTTTATACATTAATAGTGGGCCTCCTTTTTAGTCGTTTTCTGAAGGAAACTCGAACATCCCCTTTTCTCGGCACCTCACTCAAGGTTATTTTCTCTAACTGTGTCTTATTGCAATAACTGGGCTAATAATGTTCCAATCTTCTCGAAACCAGCTCAATTTTGTAGTGCGCCTACTATACAGTAAGGTAGGCAGCGGGGACCTGTCTCAGAAGTTCGTTCGGAAAGAGGTTTGTTTAGAACAGAATGCTCCCCTGGCGGTGGTAGGTAGAAATAAAAGATTTTCTAGAGCGTACGAGCATGCCTGGTATACGGTTCCTAAGCCATCGTAGACCGTGGCCAGATTTCCGTTTTTTAAAAGATTTAAGTTTATTACAAGGGAGTAGCGGTTACCACTATTTCCGAATAATTGGGTAAGCCAAATTTGCAATTAATTTCCTAGCTTAAGCAAACGAACGAATTTCGAAAGATGCATAGTGCTCCTCTTAATTAGTCATTTGCTGAAGGGTACTTGAACAACCCTCCCCCACCCGGCCCCTCATTCTAGGTTTTTCTCTAACTATGCCCCGTTTCTATACATCAGCAACTATCTTTCCGATTTCAACGCAAGTGATTCGAAACATTATATTTAACTTAATAGTCACCCTTTATAGCATTAAATTAAATTTATGAGTAGCGGTTACCACTATTTACAAATAAGAGTTTAAGCCAACTTTGTAATTAAGTTCCTAGCTTAACAAAACGAACGAATATTTATGAATGCATAGTGGGCCTCCTAATTAGTCATTTTCTGAAGGACACTCGAACATCTCCTCCCTTCGGCACCTCACTCAAGGTTATTTTCTCTAACTGTGCCTTATTTCAATAACTGGGCTAATAATGTTCCAATCTTCTCGAAACCAGCTCAATTTTGTAGCGCGCCTACTATACAGTAACGTAGGCAGCGGGGACCTGTCACAGAAGTTCATTCGGAAAGAGGTTTGTTTAGAACAGAATGCTCCCCTGGCGGTGGTAGGGGAAAATAAAAGATTTTCCAGAGCGTAGGAGCATGCTCGGTATACAGTTCCGAAGCCATCGTAGACCGCGGCCAGATTTCCGTTTTTTAAAAGATTTAAGTTTATTACAAGGGCGCGGCCAACACCAGGCGGGTCAGCTAGTGTAAAATAAAAAAGACTGTGTAAACTAGATACTGAATTACGAACAAAGAAAAAAATAATTGACACATTTCAAATATGTTTTACTTTTCGTTCCTTTTAAAATAAGGAAAATAAATAATCAAGATGTGTTATATATATTTTTTTAAGCGCTAATGCTGTCTGAGATGAATAAGTAATCTGTAATAGATTAATTAATAAGTAAAATAAATAAATAAGTACAAGTATTTCATACTACGTAATCAAGTATATATATATATATATTATCTTTTCGTATGCAATAAATTAAAATACATTCTATCATTATATTAAATATTTACATTAAAAAATAAATATAAAATATTTTTGTGTATTCCTCGCTAACTGTTCAAAATCATAATTTAAAACTCTCAAACCTCTGTTTTCTATCAATTACATTTTATTTAGAAACGCAGGTAAAATGATTACATTCAATTTGATTAACTGTATATTATAAAAACTTAAATATCATTTTTATAGGAGCATCCAATAAAAGAAAAAGACTTTGGAAATTTTCTAACATGTTACTGGATAGAAAATATAATTCAAAAAATGAATGCAACTTCAGAATTGAAAGTTAGAGGAAACAAAGACCGTCGCGCTCTTTTAAAATTGAAATTCATTCCCTTGGGTTGAATTTTAGAAATGATGAAATATCATTCCTAGTATTCTTCTGTATGCATTCTGTGAATTAAAAATCTATCCGTTTAATAAAACAATGTTTTTATAGAGTGTGTTGTAGAAATTTGTTTTCATTATACTTTTATATAATTAATTAGGTTTTGAGTCTACAATGAAATGCATTTTTATATATTTTATTAAAATGAGTGCAGAATAAAATTTATATAATTAACTAAGCGAGAACTCTCGAAATCATTTGCAATAAATAACTCCGTCTATTGTATTTTAGCAATTATATTTATTTAAAAGCAAAACAAACAGAAACTATCGTCGTAAAGGTCGAAGAAAATATATGCGTATATTTTATAAATTTCAAACAGCCTTATGTATAGATCATGATTATATTTTTTGCAAGTGAAATATAACAATAATAATAATAACAATTAAAACCGTTAGTTTTTCATACAGATTATTTCAATATTTAGAGCACATTTATAATATTTTGACAATGTTTAAAGGGAAAAAAATATAGTACATTTTCAAATTTAAATGCATCAAACTTCATTGGGTAATTAGAAACGTAACATACTTTTGAAAATATTTTCATAAAAATCTCGGAAAACATAAAAACATGATTTTTTTTTTTTTATATGGGATAATTGTTATTCAGAACTGCAGTTTGTAGCTGACAAACATATTCGGCAAAATAATTTACTTTTCGTAATAAAATGCTATAATAAACCAAAAACTCAAATATACAGGGTGATTATAAAAAAACTATCCCGATATATGAGTCCTTAACCATCACACCGTTCACAGAAACTGACTGAAATTTTGGTTTTAAGTATTTTGAGGTATGCGCTCAAGAATCGTATGAAAAACAACAGTTAAACTCTAATAGTTACGGTTACAGTGACAAAATTTTGAAAATTTTAAATGGCAACACCTGTTTTTTTTATTGGAATGTGATCTTCATAGTCAAAAACCATAAAAAGCGTTGAAACGGTACCTGTAACACGAAAATTGCCGGCGCTAGAGAGACTAAGAAGAAAAGTGAAAACAACCAATAAAGGACATAGAAGCAACAGAAAGTAAAACATTTTATTATTCAGTGCTATCCACCATCTGCCGCATGCAACGTGTCTTCGTGTGTGACGTGGAAAATTTGTGAAACACAGTAAAATGTTTTGTTTTCTGTTGATTCTCTGTCCTTATTCGTTGTTTTCACTTTACTTCTTAGTCTGTCTAGCATCGGCAATTTTCGTGATACAGGTACCGTTCCAACGCTTTTTATGGTTTTTCACTATGAAGATCACATTCCAATAAAAAAAATAGGTGTTGCCATTTGAAATTTTCAAAATTTTGTCACTGTAACCGTAATTGTTAGAGTTTAACTGTTGTTTTTCATACGATTCTTGAGCGCATACCTCAAAATACTTAAAACCAAAATTTCAGTCAGTTTCTGTGAACGGTGTGATAGTTAAGAACTCGTATATCGGGATAGTTTTATTACAATCACCCTCTAATTAAAACTTTAAAGAAACATATATACATATGCTAGCTAAAATATTTAAAGCAATTTCTTCATGTTCGATTCATTTTTATGAAAAGATGTCTATTAAATGACACATTACCAAAATCTTAAATAAAGTTTTAAAGATGTTAAATTTTACTAAATTAAAGCATATATGTAAGAAAAACGTACTCAAGCGATGTTCTTACGGTTCATGGACTTCTGCTCTTTCTGCTCTTTCTCTACAGTTTATAGACTTCTGCTCTTCTGTTCTACGGTTTATGCTCTTACGGTTCTTACGGAAATATGTTTTTGGTAGTCAAAAATCAAATATTTTAAATATGTTTTTGAACGTTTCTATCCGATTACATTACTTGACAAACTGGCCATCTTAAAAGATGAACTGTGAATTATTATGCATACTATATCAATAAATTTTAATATGAAACCCAATACTATTAAAAATATATATGTTTCTAAATCTGATATATTTGAATTGAATATTTCAAAAATTCTCAAAAAAGATTACATATTATTTAAAATTATGTTACTACAGTTACCATCTAAGATATTCTCAGAAAAGCTTCTATTCTAAGCTATTCGCAAAAATTCTCAAAAAAAAAACAGGGTTACACATTATTTAAAATTATGTCACTACATATACCATCTAAGCTATTTATGTTTCATCTAATCGGGTATATTTGTATTATTATATATCTGTAGTAATTGCTATTTGTGTCAATAGCGCCCATTAAAAAATTCTGCTTTGTATTCTGACCAGAAGAATCTGGATAGTATGCATTAGAAAAATTAAGAAATATCATTATATAAAAAAAAAAAAAAAATTGAACAATGAATATCCATTTCATTTTTTTTTATTTACGTCTCATTTTTATTGACAGTTACGTATATTTATTGTGATTAGATATGTAAGACAGAAGCAATTATACATCATAATAGCAATAAATGCTTATATACACAAACGTGTAGATACACATATGCACACCTACACGCATGTATATATATATATATATATATATATATATATATATATATATATATATATAAGCAGTAACCATCACATCATAAACAAAACAGCTACATATTCGTGTGAACAGCGCCAGAAGCTGCATATTAAAACACACAAATTCAATATAATCCAGCAAAAACATGATTTTGGCCTAAACTAGCACCACCCCCCTCACCAGAAACAAGACAACACAAGAAGACGCAGTAGAAAATATATGTAAAAATAAACAGAAACAGAAACAAGCTGCGGCCTCATAAGCAGAGGGTAAATTCAAAGCCAGCCAAGCATCCGAACAAAAAGATTAACAATTAGTGGCAGTGGGTTTCGGCCAGAGCGGTGCGTAGCAAAAATTCAAAATGTACAGAAACATGTTTGAATACTACTTAACAGACGCTCCCCACACCGTACCCTACACCACAATATTAAGCGAATGCTGTACCAATATCACAATACTGAAACACCATAGTTGAAACAAATGTCTCTTCGAAAATACACACAACCAATTCAGCCACGTTGCCACAATTAAAAAAGTAAAACACGATACACAATCCAAATCCGTCATTCAGTACACAATCCAGATTCGTTCCACGTCGGATGCCAACAAAAGCAGCCATCATCATAAAAACGTCCTTTTCAGGCTTTAGGAAATACGAGTCATTTACTGTTGAATGTAAGCAATCTATCAATAATGGAGGCAGTCTGCAAAATCTGAATATTTTTTGATAAATTTTAGAGGGATATTGTTTTTATAATATAAATGACTGATAAAATAAAATAGTTCCTTATTAAACAGGTTTTTATTTGAACAAATTCTGTAGAAACGGTAAATTTGACCAATTATAATATTTATATATATGCAGACTGCCTCCATTATTGATAGATTGCTTACATTCAACAGTAAATGACTCGTAATTCCTAAAGCCTGAAAAGGACGGTTTTATGATGATGGCTGCGTTTGTTGGCATCCGACGTGGAACGAATCTGGATTGTGTACTGAATGACGGATTTGCATTGTTTATCGTGTTTTACTTTTTTAATTGTGGCAACGTGGCTGAATTGGTTGTGTGTATTTTCGAAGAGACATTTGTTTCAACTATGGTGTTTCAGTATTGTGATATTGGTACAGCATTCGCTTAATATTGTGGTGTAGGGTACGGTGGGGGTAGCGTCTGTTAAGTAGTATTCAAATATGTTTCTGTACATTTTGAATTTTTGCTACGCAGCGCTCTGGCCGAAACCCACTGCCACTAATCGTTTTTTTTGTTCGGATGCTTGGCTGCCTTTGAATTTACCCACTGATGATGAGGCTGCAGCTTGTTTCTGTTTCTGTTTATTTTTACATATATTTTCTACTGCGTCTTCTTGTGTTGTCTTGTTTCTGGTGAGGGGGTGGTGTTAGTTCAGGCCAAAATCATGTTTTTGCTGGATTATATATATATATATATATATATATATATATATATATAGTTCAGTGCTGTCCAATATGGAGGGTAATTAGGAATTATTGTTTTATTTATTTTTTATAACGCTACCTGCTTCGTTCAGAACGAATAGAAACACTTGTATGTGTAGCTACTTTCATTATCTATGGCTAGTACTGTTAGTATTTGTCCTGATCATATTATAAATAAATAAACAAACACTCGAACCCAATTACCCCCAATATCCCATTTCTACATTTACCATTGAATGTTGTATATACAGTGCCTCGTTCCTTGAAAACACGTCCGACCGAGCATGCCAGATTCATTGCATTCTACAGATTAATTCATATGTATAGTAGTCTGTTGAGATATTGAAACCTATTGAGCTGACGAAAAACAAGTTTTAAATGTTTTACAATATGACAGCTGATATTAGGCAGATTAGAAACTTATTATTTTGATAGTTGAAATTGCGTAGTATTTGTTTTATCATTGCTTAAAATTTCTTAAAAATATTTTTTAATTCACACATACAATAACACTAGTATTTTGCTGGATTCCAGCGTATGCATTATAAAAATATTATCGGAAATACTAAGCTACTGAAATTGCAATCTCCATCTCCTTTATTCTAGATATTATAAGTTACTACGAAAGTGAAAATGTATAATTTTTTTAAGGTAAAATTTACGCTCATGCACTTTTAATGAATTTCCTAAATCTGCTTGCATATCTGCAAAACAGTCCGATTTTTGCATACTATTATTTCCTGAAAATAAACATTTGCGTTATTTAATAATATAGATTCTATAATTAAATAACACAAAGATTGCTATTTGCAATTAGCTGTACTCAAAAATCGAAAAGTTTGGGAGCAATGCATTTATATGTATTGTGAAAAAATACAACTGAAATATACAGATGCATAAAATCTTGGCTCATTTGATTAGAGATATTAAAATAATTCAACATTATCATTTTTTTGAGTTTTATATATTTAAAATTTATATACTTTTTTCAAATATTAATATAATTATTCGATAAATTAGAACAAAATGTACCTTATTAGGCATCTGTATATTTACACTATCTTATCTAAAGAAGATTGACCATATAAGTATTTTTATAGCAAAATGAATTTGAGGTATTGCTTTTTCGCAGAGAAAACGAGAAAAACTTATATTGACATCGAATGAGTAGTGTGACATGAAACGCACGAACATGGATTTCTTGTTTTAATGGTCGAGAAAAACGTGCATTATGAATATGTAGCTTCAGATATTTTGTCATTTTAAAGCTATTCCTAAAAAAATAAAAGCATTTCTAGTAAATAAATTGCACGTAGAAAAAAAGTATGTATACAGGCTGATCCAAATATCAAAAACAATTTTAAAAATTAATAATTCGTAAAGGAATAAAGATAAAAAGAAGTGGTTTACACAAAATGGATGGGAAAGCAGCCGGTTTTTTTTATGACAAAAAAAAAAAATGCTTGAAAAATTGCAAGTGCTTGAGCAAAAAATAATGCTTCAAATCGCCGTCATTACCAACATTAAAAGATGTCATCCGCCAATATGTGCTTTCCATACCACAAGAAATATTGCTCATTGCTGCGCCTCGTGTGACAGCTGTGCTGCTGAATGAGGGCCAGCACACTGAAAAGGTGCAAACTTACTTGTAACTTGTAAGCAACTTGTCACTTGTAAGTCATCTGTTAGTACAACAAAAGAACTATTCAAGTATTCGATTTTGTTTTCGTCATAAAATATCCGTCATTTCTTCCATCTGTTCTGTTCAAAACGCACGTTTTGGACTTTCTTTACTTTTTCCACAACCGCTGGGTGGCATCTTAACTGTTTTATTTGTTTTCAGTAAAAATCCCATAGTTTTCTTGAAATTCCAAAATAAATTGGGGGAAAAGTTACATTTTTAAATATAGTCCTATGAAGTTTGAAAATTTTTCAAGTATTATTTTTATGTCAAGAAATTGAGTCCATAAACTAAAACATCGATAAATCTAATTACCATACCAATGTAATTGCACTTCAGGCAAATGTAATAGCATTGGAAGTTTCAATTTATTTATAATTTTGTGCTACAAATTCACGGGTGTGTGTAAATATAGACTTACTTAGTGTTATATGCATAAAATTAAATTTATATGCAAAAATCTAAACTAATAAAAGAAAGTTTCGCTCTGTGTGTCTGTGTGTCTGTGTGTGTGTCTGTTGGCGATGGCTAGGAAAATCTGGCCCACCTAGAAGGCTGGAAATTTAGATTTAGGTAGTCCAAACCCTCTCCTGGGGCAACATTACTTCAGAATTTTACTATTTTAATTACTTTCTGAAATATTAATTAAAATGCACAAAGAACTCTCATTAAAAATACGCTTTTATTCTCTTGGATTGGTTGGTTCACTGGTTGGTTGCATCGATTCTTCACAGAAGTAATTAAATAAACCAGAGTAGCGATGCAGAAATAAGGATTTTTAACTAAATAGTGTCAACATGGATTGCAGTTATTAGCGTAGAGGAGCCATGCGAATGTCACGCCACCTGTACATGACAAATTACACATACGTCCCACTGATTGAAATATTTTGACTAAATTTATGAGTAGCGGTTACCACTATTTCCGAATAATTGGGTAAGCCAAATTTGCAATTAATTTCCTAGCTTAAGCAAACGAACGAATTTCGAAAGATGCATAGTGCTCCTCTTAATTAGTCATTTGCTGAAGGGTACTTGAACAACCCTCCCCCACCCGGCCCCTCATTCTAGGTTTTTCTCTAACTATGCCCCGTTTCTATACATCAGCAACTATCTTTCCGATTTCAACGCAAGTGATTCGAAACATTATATTTAACTTAATAGTCACCCTTTATAGCATTAAATTAAATTTATGAGTAGCGGTTACCACTATTTACAAATAAGAGTTTAAGCCAACTTTGTAATTAAGTTCCTAGCTTAACAAAACGAACGAATATTTATGAATGCATAGTGGGCCTCCTAATTAGTCATTTTCTGAAGGACACTCGAACATCTCCTCCCTTCGGCACCTCACTCAAGGTTATTTTCTCTAACTGTGTCTTATTGCAATAACTGGGCTAATAATGTTCCAATCTTCTCGAAACCAGCTCAATTTTGTAGTGCGCCTACTATACAGTAACGTAGGCAGCGGGGACCTGTCTCAGAAGTTCGTTCGGAAAGAGGTTTGTTTAGAACAGAATGCTCCCCTGGCGGTGGTAGGTAGAAATAAAAGATTTTCTAGAGCGTACGAGCATGCCTGGTATACGGTTCCTAAGCCATCGTAGACCGTGGCCAGAGTTCCGTTTTTTAAGATATTTAAGTTTATTACAAGGGCTCGAGCAACGCCGGGCGGGTCAGCTAGTAGATCTAATAAATTATATAACATTGTATTAAACTACAGGTTTGCCATTCGATGATGGAAATTTTAAAATAATTTAATAATTGAAAAGAAGGCATTAATCAAAATTATTTACGTTTTACTATTTAAATTTTAATTTATTGAAAAAACACGTTATTTATAATAATGAATAGTAAAAGACAAACTTATTTTTGGTCTTTATATAAATGCTATAAACTTTCCTTGTGTTAATTTCTGTCTATTTCTTCACCTAGAATATTTTCTTTCAGAAGAAGACTGCATGATAAATCCATTTGCAAGACATTTCTTAAAATAGTTTGAGATAAAACATTTGCAAAACATTCCGAAACGCTAATTTTGTATTAAAGAAAAAAAATGTACGTTTTATATAAATATTTTCATATCATATGCAAAAGCAATGCATATATTATGCAGCTATTTATAGGTAAAAAAAATAAATTACAATAAATGTAATAATAATCCGAAAAATTGTATCTTTTTACTGGATAGTTGCATTGAATAATGTATTGTAATTATAATGTAATATATATGTAAAATTTGCAGTTTTCCAAATTTTCAAGAAATTTTTATATTTTATAAAAACAAAACTGGTAAGCTACAGTAAAATTTACTGCAACGAGTAACAAAATTAAAAATTGCATTGTATGTTTTATGTATGCAAAATTAATATAGAATTTAATTTCAGAGAGTATAAATTTTATAATTCATTCACAGATGTAGTTCATATTCTTTTAATATATTTTTTTAATATTAAGTTGTTGTTCTTTTTTTTTGGCACAAAATTGAAATATTTTATTATAGCTGAACCAGATCGATAACAGGAAGAAAAATATTACGGTTTGAAGTTTTTTTTTATTTTGTTTAATTTTGTTTAATTTTGTTTAATTTTTTGTTTAATTTTATAGCATCAAAATATTTTAAATAATGAAAATACTATTACAAACGGCGGCTGCAGTGATTTAGAGGGCGGTCAGGTATCTGAAAGCTGTTCTGAAAAAATACTTTTTCTCGCGCATTTACGGAATTATGTTTAAACGTAAAAGCATCATGCTTTTAGCATATATTTTTATGTCTATTGAAGTGATTTGGAGTCTTCATTTTTCAATAAATGAATTACATCTTACGTGATCGGCTATTGTTGTGTCATGAAGATCTGTAACAAGCTGTACGTCCGGAAATTGGGTTCAGAAAGGAAACTTAATATTTTCTTATGGATTTCCTGCTTTTAACGAAAATTGGTAAACACTATTCAATTTCATATTTTCTGAATATGAGCAAATGCCAAATTCATTAGACATTTTAGAGACGAAAATGAATTCAGAAATATATCAGACACTAAACAGTTTGTATTTGAGAACAATCTTTTAAGCCTTAATTTACGATCTAGGGCTAGTAACTATTTTAATATTGAATCGCACAACAATTTAAAAAAAAATTCTTTGTTGAAAAATTCTTCTTTCTCTTGAAAATAACCTAGCATGTCAAAGATTATATTTAAAAAAAGTGGTACGAAAGGGTAAAAAATTGTCTACTGAAACATGTAAGTCTCGACCCGTAGTCAAAGTGTCAATTCTAATGTGTATTTCCAGGCAAAATATATATACTATTCTGTAGAAATTTTATTCATTCAGGAGGGGGTTATGACCTACGGGACCCTTTTCTTGTATTTGCCCTTGACTATCACCATATTTATACGTGTATCATGAGCATTATTTTTAAACATGGAACTTAAATATTAAGGTGTGTATTATATACAGCCATATTAATCCACGTATGCATTTATTAGATTACTGCATAAAACCATGTAGGTTTCGCAAGAAAATTGTGCCAATAACTTAGAAATTGGAAATTTAGTTAATATGGAATTAATGCTACTTTTACGAGTTTAGTTTATGTATTATGGGCAAATATACAAAGATTATTTACTGATGCTTATTCTACCTAAATGACCCAGAAAAATCAAAGTTCATTTGCACTCAAATTAATATAGTGGAATAGGAAGTAAAATGGAAACTTAACAAATAGGAATCTATCGTCCAAGTTCATTAGACTAGCGTGGTATGATTAACGCCTTTAAAATAACAACCCATACTGGTGGCATGTATAAATAGTGTGTATATATATTGGAAGTATTATGTTAGCAGTAGCGATGATATTTTTTAAAAATCAATGGCGGGAAAGTACTTTAATTGTGTGATATTTTAATAAAAGGGAATAATATATGTCACACACACACACACACAAACACAGGAAATATGGTCATTTATGCCAGATAATATATTTTTCTCTCTCTAATGTTTCTACATAATTTTTATTTTAGAATTTCAAGATTTTTTTCCGTTAAATTAGTAGGTTGCGTATTGCATTCATGTGTACATTACATATGAATAATTAAGGTAATTCTGCCTTTAGTTGTTTATTTTTTTAATTTTTAAGGAAAGTAAAATTTTCTAGTATATGGTAACATTTTTCATTTTTCTCTATATTTTGTCCTTATTCTGTATTTCTATATTAATATGAAATTTTATACTATATTTTTTTGCTTACTCAATGCTATTCGATATATTTGCGAGGGATAAAAAATTTGTCATAAGTGTTTATCTTTTTCAACGGCATCAAAGAAATAATTTGACATCTACAGAGATTTTGATCTTTTTTAAGTGAAGTGACATTGCATTTTATATTGTCAGAAAGAATTTCTTCTGTTAAGATTGGACTTTTTTTTTTCACTTTGGATGGGTGTTAACAATTATCTTCATAAGTTTAACAAAAATAGATTTTAGCAATATAATTTTTCAATGGGTAGAGTTTAGGATGTTTAAAAAGTGAAAGAACCCTATGTATTATGTTCCTATAAGTTTTTTTCTGAAATATTTATATAAAATAAAAATAATAATACAATAAAAATCTATAAATATAATAATAAATTATTAATATACTTAATATAATGTTATAGGTATAAAATATATGATAATGAATGTAAAATCACAAAATTGCTAAAAGTATTTAGAAAGCAATGAATAATAAGTGAATCCATATGTTAATTAAAAATAAAAGTATAATAGTTTTATGTAAATTAATTTACATATAAATTATTATTATGAAAAGTATTAAATTTAAGTATATTTATATGAAAATGCTTGAAACTCAAAATCATACATTACGTTTAACAAAACGTTTAACAATACATTATATTGGGGTTTGAAATAATTTGAAGCAATTGTATTGATTTGAATTTTTGAATTAAGAATAAATATAAAAGTAGTTAAAATATAAGCAGTTTAATCTAAGATTTGAAAGACTTCCGTTTTTCACTTTCTGGATCAAGTCGTCATGTTTCTGGAAGAAATTATGTCACAATAAATTTATTTCCTTACACAACAATCCGAATTACCCGTGTTAAGAATGATAATACTAACTAACGTAAAGTATTCTAAATTTCAGTAAGTTTACGCATTAAATAAGTGAAACAACATACACCAGATACTGACACTCGACGATAATATCCGAAAGGTTTACCAAACATAGTAGATTCCGGTTATTTCGCACAACGTTTAAATATGTCAGACGCATAGGTGCCAAGTTCTCACTAATCTTCCGTAATATGTGGGTTAATTTGACCCAGGTTTAATACGTTTCGCACCAGAAAATTTTAAAAGAAATGAAATTAAATTTATTCCATATAGAAATCTGTATTTAAATAAAGTTTCATCAAATAAATTTTCTGGTTCGAAACGTTGTTAAAATGGGTCAAATTAATCTATATATTACGGAGATTAGTGGTAACTTGGCATCTCTGCAGACGTTTAATTGGAACAAAATCATTAAGAACAAAATCACAAAATATCACTAACTTTATTTTTGTAGCATTATCGAGGCGAATTGTGCTAGAACTCATCCATTTCCAGTTATTTTCTACTGAATTAGCTAATTTCTATTGTAGCGTACATTCTGAGTATCTTGTGGAAATCCTGGATAAGGCAAGCCTTTTTCCAATTTTGAACACTGTAGTGCAGCGCTTCCCAAGCTTTTTTCTTTCACGTACCCCTTGCTTAGGCTTTTCATTTTGAAGTACCCCCATTTATCATATCCCCCCCAACCCACACACACATTCACACATATTATTAAAATTTTCATATCCCATGAATGCAAAATCTATATTTTAAGAATTATTCATTATTATATTTTCTCTTCATTGAAGGAGCACTGGTGTTTTCAGTATTATTTAAAGTATTATAAATTATAAAGTATTATTATTCAGTATTTATCAATTATGAGAACATGCCTATTAACAGCTGCACTCAGGTTCTCTTGTATTTCAAAATGATCAGATTGTTTGGAAGAACTCGTAATTCCCGAATCATCAGGTTGAATTTCAATCGCAGTTGCAGTAATCCTAAGAATCCCAGATTTCAACTAGTTATCCATTCTAAATATAAAACCAAATCATTCGAATAATAAGTAAACACTTTAAATTAAATATTCATTAAAAGGAAGAAAGCTTTCATGTTAGTATACGTTAATGATATAACTCCGCCTAATCGAAAAAAAAATAAAGGCATGCTTTTCAGCACGTTTTAAAATAAACATTAAAACCACAAACTTTACCATAATTTAGGTGTTTTGTAATTATTATTAAAAACGGGGATAAAAATAAGACGGGGGGGAAAAGAACATTGTATAATGATCAATAGTAGTTTTTGCAAAAATTGGGAAAATATATGATTACTCATGCAGTAAGATTACCAATGGGCGGAGCTACAGACATTGAATAATCAATGGACTATTAAGTCTAGTGGGCTTTTACGCTCATTTTGAGTGTAACATATTGGAGTTAAAGGGACATATTGGAGTTACAACTGAGACTAACTTTGTAATCCAAAACTTTAAAGTTTCTTTATGTGTTTTCAGTTAGACCCTTTTGGTGATATCCGCCATTACCGATATTATTTTTAAGTACCCCCAGCAGGCCCGCCACGTACCCCAGGGCTACGCGTACCCCAGGTTGGGAACCGCTGCTGTAGTGTAACAATCACACTTGGCAGACTGATTTGGTAATGTTTTAATGTACCAGTGAAAATAATGGCGAGTTTTAAGATTACGCGCTTAAAAAGTAAAAACGGTGCCATTATAAGATCACCACCTTTTCTCGTAAACTATGAGACGCGGAAAGTTCAAAGTTGGGAAAGTTATAAACCCACATATTTTTAGATTACTAGCCATTCACAAATATGTTTAGGAAATATTTAGGGGGATAATTAAGTTACTTGAAAAAAAAGTTATTAATTAACAATTATTAATTTAACAATTATTAATAAAAAACAGTAAGTTTCGACTAATTATTATGGTTATCAATAAATAAGTACCGAATTGTCCTTAATTCTCCAGATGTTTATTCTCATCTATGATAATGCATTGACACTTATGCCTTTATATTTACTGTAACGGTAACTTTTTTAAACGAAGAGCAAATTTCTGTATGAATGGCGAATTCAGTTGTGATATCGTCTTCTGTATTTTGCTTATTGCGAATAATCCGTTTTTTAATGTCATCCACATTATTTGATTTTGTTGCGGTAATTATCGCCTGTTGACTATCATTATTTTCAATGGCACTGTTGTTATTACCGGACAACCTCCATCATTTGGCAATATTAAAAGGAATCTGGTATTTTGTATATCGTGTGGGCTATCGTGTGAAAGATATCGTAATATGGAACTCAAAAATATGTTTGTTTTAATTTTGGGTATTATATATTCTGAGATATCGTCGGAAAAGCAATGCAAAAATATTCTCTCCCTCTATTTCCGAATCTACTGAAACTAAAATTATGAAACAAATAGGGGCAGTAGGATTTTTATTAAACCTTGCAGGAAAACTATAGCGATTTTACTAGGTTTGAGAAAAATCCATTTTTACTTTACACACAAACTTTACTTTTCGGGCGGTCAGAAAGGGAGTTGACTGGCGCTCAAGGTATGTATCGGCGCAGAATCATCCAAGGATATTTGAAAATGATTTTCGAAAAAAAAAATGTCAGTAATTAGCCGAGATATTAATTAAGTTATTTAAAAAATATATTTTTTTATATATATCGTGTAGGGTATTGTACGAAAGAACTCGTAATGTTGAATTCAAAATTATATTTGTTTTAATTTTAGGTATTGAATTTTCAGCGATATTGTCGAAAGTACACTGGAAAAATATGTCCCCCCCCTCCTATTTCAGAATCTATTGAAACTAAAATTATGAAACAATTAAGGGTAGTAGGAGTTTGTTAATTAATAAATTTTATGTACGGAATCCTTTGAGCACGATTTATATTCGCACTTGACCGCTTTATTTAAATTTAGGTTCTCCCCCTCTTCTCCGATTTTGCAAATGGCATCACATTACATATCACAAGTTAGAAAGGAAATAAAGTTATTAAAAGGTTTTATATATTTCATTACAGATACAGTGTGCATAAGAACGTGATTTTATGCCGAAAAAATTTTTCGAAGGCAAAGAGCTACAGCCAAGGTACTCGCTGGTAATAGTAGTTGCAATAAATCGCCACAAACTGCATCTTTTCGCGAGGAAGAGTATGAGCATATCCACAAATTACGAGAGCTAAAATAATTATTGTGTACACACAGGAAACATTCTCATGCATATTACTGAACGGTTGATGCTCCTTATCGTCGCACCATTAACAACAGCCCATCCCCAACACACAAAATTAAAAATGTTTGAAATTCTTTATTTTTATAAAAAAAATCTCTGTTTTCTTTTAATCTTATTGTTGCAATAAATAAGAAAATATAAATATACCCTAGGATAGGTAAAAAAAATAGAAAAGATTCAAATTTACTTCTAATAATGGGGAAAAGTTGCCTTTTGTAATTAGAAGAATAACACAAAAAATAATTTTAAAATGGGTTAATATCTTTAGGTCGGACATCACACTTGAATTTTGGAAATATGATCAAATTTGACTGTTTTCGAAATTAATGATGAAAAAAAAAATCAGCCCTATTCCTAATAATGCGCAAAAGTCACATTTTGTAATTAGAAGTAAAACACAAAAAATATTTAAAACGGGTTAATCTCTTTTGGTCACGCATCGCTCATGAATTCTGGAAAATACGTTCATCAGTAACAGTCGGCCGTTGCAGATTTGTTTTGTTGTTTAACTCAGTAAGAATTGCGAATTCCGTCTTCTTCCTAAACCACTTGCGCAGATGAGTTGCATTGGGATAAGGCTGATGTTGTACGGTATATACATATTGACGGTAGGAAAGACAATATGTTATTTAAAGTAAATTTCTGCGTAAAATGCTATCAAAAGTAAAAAAAACAAAGAGAAAATTCCTATAATTCAGGTTCAGGCATCAAAATACATTAAAAATAGCAAATAAAGCGCTTGTGAAAGAATATTAAACGGCAGAAATCCCACGTTAAAAATGTACAAAAAAGCAGCAAACAACTGTTTTGAATCCACAAGCGAGATTCTTCGTCAGTGCAACAAAGAACAAAGCACAGCGTGCTAGAAACAGCAAGGCTTGGAATAACGACAGAGAGGCGGTGGCTTATATAACCAGTGCGGGTAGAGAACGCGCCATAAGCAACCAATGAGAAGAAAGCAGTATGAAACAACGGAGTGGACAAGTAGAGACATCTACGGTAAAACGAAAGAAACAAAATATTCCAAAAAAGGGAAATTAAATTAATGCTTTCCAAATACTTGGAAAATCATGATTACTAGATAAGTCATTAACTAAAGAGTGAGAATTTTCAAAGATGTGTTAAGCTTCCGAAAACTTAACATCAAGATTAGAAGAACATGGAAGTTATGTTAAAAATCAGGAGCTTAAACGTTCTTCTATTGCTCAAACCTGTTGGTCTTTTCAACATAGGTTCAACTTTTTCTCAGCCGCCATTATCCAAAAATGCTCTTCTAACTTTGATCTCGATTTTGGAGAAACTTACCACATCATTAAAATTTATCCCTTCTTAGTCAATGACTTATCTAGAACTCCTGATTTTCTAAGTATTTGGAAAGCATGAATTTAATTTCCCTTCTTTAGTTTCTTTTGTTTCTTTGGTTTTCCGGTAGATGTCTCTACTTCTCCACTCAGTTATTTCATGCTGCTTTTTTCTCATTGGTTGCTTACGGCGCTTTTTCTACACGCATCGGGTATATAAGCCACCGCCTCTCTGTCGTTATGCCCAGCCTTGCTTTTTCTAGCACGCTGTGATTTGTCGCGCTAAAAAAGCATCTCACTTGTGGATTCGAAACAGCTGTTTACTGCTTTATTTTGTATTATTTGCGCAGTTTTAACGTTGATTTTCTGTCTTTCAAAATACATTAGTCATGTTACTCCTACAATTGAAACCAATGAGATAATTGTAAAATTCTTATTTTATATATATTTGAGAAAGATCATCTACCTATACAGGATTGAAAAAAAGTTGTTATGAAAAATTTGGAAATGACGATAGGAAGGCCCTTGCAATGGTGTATTTGCCTTTTTATTTCATTGAATTGCCTTCTAGGCACTTGTTTCAACACATTAATGGAAAAAGAACCGGTTCGGTATTATTTCCGGTCCTATAGGTAAGCAACTATCTCCTTGTGAAACACTGTCTTCTGTCAAATTTCAATTAATCAATTGCAATATCCCAGTACTTACTGTTAAGAGTTCAAACGATATTGATAAGAATAAAAAATATTTTCTTGTAATATCTGGCGATTGCGATAGGGTTTTTACCCTGAGGGATAATGCTGTGCATGATCCAGAGTCTATTTCTTGTTCGTTATGACTAACTACCGCAAACAGAACTCCCAGAGTGTATTTATCCACAGAAAATTCTACGACTCAATTGAAACATTTTGTTTTATTCATCGTGAAGGGATGTGGTCAAGTATGGTTTGACATTGAGAAGAATCATTCTATTACTGACGGAGCAAAACATGCGTTCAAGACAATAACAAATTAACATTACTTACCAAAAATATGCAAGGGGTCATATATTCTGTTATCGAGCTTAAAGCCTTTTTTGCTGAAACCGAAAACCTGTTATTGGCAATGACCGCTGAGGAAAGAGAACATATAAAGTCGACGGACTCAGGAATTCAGGTGGATTCGGAAAGCAATGCAACTTGTGACAGAACGAGCGAATATTGTGCGAGATTTTGTGGTACTCAAGTTAAATTGTAGTGCTCCGAATTGCTCAGAACTTTTTTCATTGGTGAATAATTTTGAATGTAATACGATTTTAGGCTTGATAATTTAGCAGCTAGACAGAAAACGTTCATGATAATCAGATTTGCTTATATATGCAGATAGACGATTATAAATAATAGGAAGGATGGGTTTTGATAAAGTCCTTTTTATGCATAAAAATTTACCAACAATCTACTATATTGATATTGGTACATTTCACAAAATTTTAAAGTACACTATCTAAAAGAAAATATGAAATTAAGAAATGCAATTTTGCCTATAATATTATTTTTACGATTGAAACATGATTCTGAGATTGTCGGTATGGCTTTGATGTCGAAAGGGGAAATTTGTGTGGGAGACAAGAATAGGGTAAAATTATTTTGCTATGCAAGAATGCTATGAAAAGCTTTTTCCTCGGTAATAAAATTAAACGACAATATTCAGAATTATTCTTAGACAGAAGCGTGATTTTTAAAAAATAATAATGAGTTTCTTTTTCTTTATAGATAATCAACAAGAAGCTCTCTAACTTGTATTTTATAGAGTCGTAATGTGAGTAAACTGTACACACACACACACATATATATATATATATATATATATATATATATATCACATTGCTTTTAGTTTCTGATTTATGCTTATACGTCAATAAGTAAATAACAATTTAATAAAATTCATGGCTAAAAATCTGTTAAAGTTAATGCAAAAATAAAATTATTCGCAATCTAAAATAGTTAATTGTTAGTAGCTCTCAAAATAAACATTTTGTATGTACATATATATCAGTGAAATGTTTTACTACCGTATATGAGTGTCAGAAACAGATATAGAAAGATTTGCGGAAGTACAGTGTAAATAGAATTATGACTTACAGCTTGAGAGTTGTTAAAAATTGATATCCAATAAAATAGTTGACACATGTCAACAAAATTGTGTGTAGTAGATACAAAATATCTAAAACTTTTCGAAGCTTATAAAATTTCTTGAGTCAGTTGATCATGAAGATGAAATAAAGTCTTCTACGGCATTGTTTTCACCAGTACCATAACAACATTCACCTGTGCACCTTCGGCTTTATATAGCGATATATAAACATAATACTGCTTCAAAATATATACACTCTTTGGATTCAAAACAACTCCACAGCCATATTCAATAGGCATTGTTAATTTAGTGTTGATGTAAAGGCTTTCGATTGCTTTACACATATTTCTTCTCAGATATCATATTTATCTTTCCAAAGGCATAAACTTTCAGATACAATAAGATACAAGTGCTTGGCTAAGATATCGCAAAATAAAATTGATATTCAATAAAATAGTTGAGACATGTCAACAAATTTGTGTGTATTAGATACAAAATGTATACAACTTTTCAAAACTTACAAAAGTTTTTGAATCATGTAGATAAAAAAAGTCTTCTACGGTACTATTTTAAACAATGTCATAGCACCATTCACCTGTGCACCTTCGCCTTTATATATCAATATACAAACACACTGCTTAAAAATATATACACTCTTTCGATTCAAAACAACTCCACAGCCATATTGAATAGGTATTGTTAATTTAGAGTTAATGTAAAGGCTTTGGATAGCTTTACACATATTTTTTTCGGATACCATATTTACCTTTCAAAAGGCATAAACGCCCAGATACAATAAGATACAAGTGCTTCGCTAGAATTTTTTACTATTAAAAATTCCATACAGAATAAAATTTTAGATTTTTAAAAAATTAATTTCATAGTTTCCCTCATAAAATGAAACAAACAATAATATGTTATCAATATAAAAATGGTCTTCACGTTCGGTATGAAAAACGAAATGTGTGGTAGAGAAAATCATTTCATCTTAATTCATAAGGCATTTTGGTATAAAAGTCAAAAGTGGAATGTGTTTTTCAGTGTAATAACTTTTGAGAGACTTTCGCTAATTTAATGGTGTATGTTCTTCTTTTTCAAAATATTTCAATAACTTTGCGAATATTTAAATTCGTAATGGGAAAGCATTAAGTGCTAAAGTAAATGATAAGCGACAGATATGAAAAATCGATATTGAAAATTTCTATGTGAGTCGCTGATAAGTAATTACAAATAGCAGAAAAAAAGTTGGTAATAATTTATTTAAATTAAAACAAGAAATCTTGAAGCAAATATTTTAAAATAAATTATTTTCAAAATTACAGAAAAATAAAAGCAATATTCCTTCCAAATTTATTTTGAGAACTATTTATCATCAATATCTATATTTATGGATCACAATTACAAAACTCTTAGATATTTATATGGCAGTATTTTGCAGCAAATGGAAATTATAGCAGAGTTTTTCAGTTTAAGATAGGAATTTGTACATCTAAATTTTTGAAACGAATTTCTTGGATATTACGTTTAACAATGACATGAGAGTTACCTATATTGACATATGGAACAAATTTGTACACATAACAAATTAGAGAAATAAGAATTAAATGTAAATCAGAAAATAAATGTAATGAATATTTAAAAAATCCAGCGACAGATATTTTAGAAAATTTATCTTTAAAAAAAATGAACCATATTTCTCAAGATTAACGTTAGTAAAGAATAATAGTTAGTGTTTGATACTAATACGTTGCTAAATAGTGCTTGAGATTTTGGGTGTTTTTGCCTCTCCATTTTTCTCTGAATGAAGCACTAGTAGTTCGAAGGAGATCAAAGCTGTTGAAGAACAAGCAACATGCTCGTCTGCTCCACCAGCTGAGGTTGACGAACCAGACCCATCAACCAGCAAGCACTCCAGACGTTACTAAGTATAATAAAAATGTTACTGTACGTGTTTTTTACTTAGATTCATGTAAATACCTACTACTAATGTTCTCCACTAAGTTCTAAATAGAAAATATTTTACAATCTTGTCAATTTTTTTCACAGTGTTACATTTGCAATTAATCATTATAGATATCATAGAAACACCTGTAATATAAACAAGTGTCGTTAAAGAGGATAAAATGAATGAAAAATGGTGTCAAAAGTTGGTTTTTACATTTTCCCAAAAAAGTTGAAAAAAAAAGTGTCATTTTCAAAAAAACATAGCGCGCTTAATAATGGGTTTAGAAAAAGGTTTTTATAACAAATTTTGTAGAGAATGTAATATTCTTTCTTTTTGTAACTAAGTATTGTACGCAAAAAGTTTATAGTTTTTAAGATATAGGCAAAAAACTGAAAAAGAGTCCAAAAATTTCGTGGTTTTTTGGCTCCAAAAAGTTTAGCCTCGAGATATTTTGTTGGGAAACCATTAATTCCTGTTATTAGCATCCAAATAAACAGTTTAAAAACATAAAATCTTCTACCAGAATTTTTGCATCTATTTATGACTATTTGACTGGACTATAGCATGAATTTCGAGTATAAACAAATCATTATGAAATTAAAATTGCGACAATAATGTATCCGGATTCAATGCAACGGGAAGTGTGTTAATGTTTTCTAAACAAATTGCATTAAGAATTGATTTTGGAAAACGAACATATACAAACAAATTAAAATAAAAAGCGCACTATTCTTTCTAAAATATTCAATTTTATTAATAAAAATACCCGCTACTTACTTCAATGTATCAAATAAGTTTATCCACAACAAAATTTAATATAAACATTAGCAACAGTTTAAATAATAAAAAAAATTATTCTAAATTTTCAAATAAGACAATTAATTTCGAACAGTCTAGAAAAAAGTCCGAATTCTTTCAAGAAATATAAGGTTAACTGAAGAATAATTCACAATCAAAAATATCAAAACATGTACGAAATTTAAAATTCAGATATGTCTCGTATTTTGATCAAATAAAATGTAATCAGCAAATTATAAATCTATTTTTTAGAACAGAAAAAGTAGGCTTATTATTTTTTATTTAAATTATCAGTTTTCAATTTTCGTTAGTTTAAACGTTTCTCTCGTTTCGACGCTTTATTTTATTCAGGTGTGTGTAAGAGCTTTAAAAGATAATTAATAAGACAACGTCACGATAAATTCACAAAAAGACAGAATTCATTAAAGAAGACAAAAGTTCATTAATGTTTCTTTTATTTTACCTTAAAAATTCTAAAAGTAACTGATTCCTTTAGAATAAATTATCTTGATATAAATAACTTTTGTTAAAGAGCGTGACTTTCTAAAGTCGAAACTTACTTTTTATATTTGGTCGATTTAATGGAAAAAAAATTATTTTCAGATGAATGATTCTTTTTAAAAATGTTCTTCCCTTTAATTCCTTTACATTTTAAAAAGTAAGAGCTATTGTTTAATGAAACATAAGGATTATGATTGATCGATAAAATGAGTATGTAGCTGAGTCAAAATGTTATTTTAAATCGATAGTAAAATCGGTTCATGAAATATTTTTTAACTTTGTGGTGACATAAACAAAGTACTCCTAAGCGGAATTCTAAACAAAAGACTTAAAGAAGGCACAGCCATAGGTCAAGGTGGAAATTAGTTACACCTGACTAAGTTCACCTAATACGACATAATAAATCAGATCATGGAATTTCCCTGACTTTAGGTCAGAAAACTACCAGTATCCATTTAGAGAAAATGTCGCCTTATGCAATCGTGCAAGTATGTAAGTAGAGTTTTTCTAAAGGAAAATACTGATATTTTCCTTGAAAGGTGTAGAAAAACTGTAAATATAATTTCATAACATACCATTAGAATAGTATTATATTAGTGCAATATTTTATAAATATGTTTACTGTGGTACTGTAATAGTATATTGCATATTGTACAATTTGAACAGCATATCTTATGTAAAATACGTTTACAATTATTAAATAATAATATAATGATTATTTAAGTACTTTTACCATATTCGTTTACATGTAAACGTGTTATGAGATAGATCTACTTAGATAAATTAATACTTTAACAGTAATATAACAGAAATATCCAATGCAGATATTTTTAATAAAAAACAGTAAGTTTCCACTAATTATTATGGTTATCAATAAATAAGTACCGAATTGTCCTTAATTCTCCAGATGTTTATTCTCATCTGTGATAATGATTTGAAACTTATGCCTTTATATTTACTGTAACAGTAACTTTTTTAAACGAAGAGCAAATTCCTGAATGAATAGCGAATTCAGTTGTGATATCGTCTTCTGTATTTTGCTTATTGCGAATAATCCGTTTTTTAATGCCATCCACATTATTTGATTTGGTTGCAGTAATTATCGCCTGTTGACTATCATTATTTTCAATGGCACTGTTGTTATTACCGGACAACCTCCATCATTTGGCAATATTAAAAGGAATCTGGAGAATATACATTAAGTACCTGGCAATAAATTTCACTGTGGTACACCTTTCTGCTTATAAAACCGAAAAACAATAGGGCGACTCTGTTTGGACGGAACATCTGTCTTACCATACATCTCTAATGGGTTAATGTAAATAACAAGTGCACTCTCCTATAAAAGTCTGATACACTTATACTTTTAAACCTAGAGAGTACGACTTCTTTTTGCTCTGGAATGCTTGAAACAAAATGGCCGTTCGCAAATTCAAGGACATCTCTTAACTTCTTTAAGTACTAATGAAGTAAGGCAGCTCGATATGAGAGTAGCGTATACGGTATAAAACTGATTTTCTGCGCCTCATCTGCAGATATTATTAGTGTAAAAAAAAATATCCATCTTTACATAATAATTGATCAGCTTAAACCAATGGATGCGTTATAGAAGAAATACGAGTGGCAGTCGGAAAATAAGTTTCCCCTGGCGAATGTAGACAGAGGTGTGTATGAAAGACAAAAAATGTAATGAGACATTAAAGATAAAATATCACTTTATTTTTCCACATAAGTACCAAGTACATTGAGACATTTGTCATACCGCTTTATAAGCTTCAAAAAGCCCTCCAGGAAAAATTCAGTGCTTTGCATACGGACGAAGCGTTGAACGGCTATGGGCGAAAGACGACACAGCAGGTGAACACGAACGTGCAAGACACCAATACACCATTGGGTAGAGGTCGACCGCGATCAAGCAGATGACACTGTTGCAGTGCCTGTGCAGATGGCGCTGTTGGAACGTCTGTATGCAAAGCCCTGATTTTTTTCCTGGAGGGCTTTTTGAAGCAATGTTCCATACCCCCCCCCCCTCTCTTTAACAGTAAGAAGCTTATTTTACTGATTGTTATATTAATTTTTTCCGTCAAGTTTTGACGGAAGTCTAGTTATCTTTTGTTTGACAACTAGTTAGCTTTAATATCTTCTATTTTCGTAATAAGGCAACGCTTTCAAGTATTGTCGTTCTGCTCATCGTTTTTTCAGGTGCTGTGGACAAGTAACATTTTACTTAGTCAGTAGCAATATTTGAAAAGAAAAGTGTAGTAAAATGGTGCAATGTGAACATTTTAAGTTCCGTTAAACAATATTTTTAGGATATATATATATATATATTACGATCTATAGAAATCATGTGGGCATTTAGTTATTGCTGGTACATCAGCATCACAAACTGAAACTTGTTGGAAAAGAATATACATGCACAGGTCTTTTACCGTAAAATATTAAACAATTCTAGTATGTTATACTTATCAACACTCAAATTTTCATTTTTAAGGATTGTGTCACCTTTCCAGATATATTTCAAAACTTAATACATAATCAACCAATGTATAAAAACTACTAATTTCAAAGAATACACATCAAGCACAATGACATTAAATTGATCCAAATGTACAATCCTGAATTTAACTGATACCTGATTTTATCCTTATTTTATAACCTTATGTTTGAATGTTAACTATCTTGAATTTGATATTTATATAGTTCAAGGACTAATTGAGAATTAAGATAAATTGCATTATTAGTTTAATCCTACACTGCATGATTTTTTAGAACTTGTGAGAAAACTATTGAATAAATTTGCTAAATATCTACGAAGCAACAATTTGAAACAAATAATTATTTATTGGGAGGGGGTAGGGGTTGACTATGATTTTAACTGTAAATTACTTGGTCTAAATATTAAAATATTACTGTCAGATAACTAATATGCACACCGGCATTCAAGTTCTTTGCTTGATTGAGAATTCAATGAAAACGTAAAACTATAATAAACATAAAATAAAATGTCTCTATTCAAATTAAAAACTATAACGTTTACACGTTTCGTTAAAAAATACTATTTATCTTATTCTATAGAGACCTATATTAAAAAATCATTTGGCTTTACTTTTCAATAGTTTTATTCACATCCTACATCTTTGGAACACAAAACAATTATACAAACATAAAACTATTGTTGCCAACAACATCAAAAAGGTATAAATAAGATAAATGAAATAAAGTTGCTGAAAACCATTGAGTTCGGTTCATTACGTGACATCCTCCCACCTTGAGTTGGTGAGAGACAACTCAACTGGTCACGAAAAGTTCTTACAAGTCTAGCTTTTGAGGCACTTTCATTACCCGCCCACATCGTGTACGCTTTTCAGGTTCATCTTTAGACACAGTCTGAATAGTCGGAAATGAATAGAGTTCCTTTCGTTCCTCAGGCCATTTTGAAGATACTTCTAGGGGATAAATTCTCTGAATCGGTCGTAAAACTTCTGATGTTGATGTTCGTAGACGGACCAATCTGGTGACACCATCTTTTCCTGGAATAAGTTCTATGACACGTCCTAAAGGCCAGTTGATACGTTTGGTATTATCGCTGCCAATTAACACGACGTCACCAACTTGAATTTGTTCTTTACATTTTTTATATTGAGGACGTTGGATTAACAGTCCCAAATATTCTGAACGAAATCTGTTTCGCAGATCAGTTATTAGTTTTTGTCTGTATTTCAGTTTCCTATTCAATTTGTTTTCATCCACAACATCAAAATCTGGTGTACCCATTTGCTTTACATCTTGCATGAACAAAGCAGGATACAGCGGGACAAGTTCACCATTGCTTTCAGAAATATAAGTAAGAGGTCGGGAATTAATTATTGATTCTGTATCACATAGAATGGTTGTCATTTCTTCATAAGATACATTAGACTTTCCTAAGACTCTTCTAAGAATAGATTTCATAACACCAACTAATCTTTCCCAAAACCCTCCCCACCATGAGGCTGTCGGTGGGTTGAAAAACCACTCTATTTTCCTGGTAGTACTATACTGAACGACTTTATCCCAGTCAACCTCTTTAAGTGCATTTGAGGCTCCAACGAAATTAGAACCGTTATCACAATAAACAGTGGAGGGTCTTCCTCTTCTTGCTATAAATCTCCGAAAACTCTGTAGAAATACCTCTGTCGACAAAGATGACAAAAGTTCAAGATGTACAGCTCGGTATATCGCACATGTGTACAAACAAATCCATGCTTTCGAGCCTCCTTTAAGGTACAAAGGCCCAGCCAAGTCGAAGCCTATAATTTCAAAAACTGCTGCATACTTAATTCGATTTTCTGGAAGTGAAGCAACTGGAGCGTTTAGAGATTTTCTCTTGTGTCGTATACAAACAACGCATTTTGATATCACTGATCTGATTGTTTTTCTTGCATTTAAGATCCAATAGTGTTCTCTCAAAATATTTAGTAACATTTGCGATCCAGCATGAGAATTTTTTAGATGCTCTGTCATGATAAGTCTTCTGACAACAGGATGATCCGAAGGTAGAATCATTGGACGTCGAAAATCTTCAGCATCTTTTCTGTACACAATCTTGGTCTTCAATCTGAGGAGACCGTGTTCGTCTTTATAAACATCTAACGTTTCTAATTTACTTTTGTTTTCTGGAGTGAAAGATTCTTCCTGAATAAGTTTCACAATTATTTTCTCAGCTGCATTTATTTCTTCAAGGGATAATTCCCCATTCAACCTCGAGATTTTGGTTACCTTACAATTATGAATAAATCTGTGAATCCAAGCCACCAGACGAATAATTCTATCATAATTTGAGAAAAACCTAAAATACCAACCAAGTCCATGGTACTTACAAAGACTGTTCTTCTCATGTTTAGGGGAATTGCACCACTCACAAAATGTTGTCTGATTCGTTAAACATTTGACTAATTCTTCATCAACAGGAATCTTTGACTTTCTCTTTTCTTGAGCAATGGCGTTTTCATCAGTGACTATGTTAGATGAAGGCCATTTATCTTCAGGTGCTTTAAGCCAACTTGGACCCTCCCACCATTTTATTTTCAATAGATGTTTCACAGAACATCCTCTGGATGGAATATCAGCGGGGTTTTTAGTTCCTGGTACGTGTTTCCATGAGTTTGGATCTGTTGTTTTTCTAATCTCTTTTACTCTATTACTTACAAAAACAGTCCACAATTCTTCTCTTTGAATCCAACTCAACACAGTAGATGAATCTGTCCAGAAGTGCAATTTTACATTTTTCCACTGAAGCCCTTCCATCACTGTTTTACACAGCCTAGCTCCCACCGTAGCAGCTATCAATTCAAGACGTGGTATTGTAATCATTTTGACGGGAGCTACTCGGGATTTTGCAGCTAACAGATGTACTTCGACTCCGTCAGCAGTATTTATTCTAACGAATGTTGCGGCGGCGTAAGCGTGCTGACTCGCATCGCAAAAGGTATGTATACTAAGGTTTTCACTGTGTTCATCAACGCGAAGCCACCTTCTTAGACATATTCGTTTCAGACAGCTAAGATCTCTAAACCAGCTGGAGAATTCTTTTCTCACATTATCATTAACCTCTTCGTCCCAAGCCATTCCATTTTTCCACATTTTCTGCAACAAAAGCTTCGGCAACAAGAAAACTGGTTGCTAATCCAATTGGGTCAAACACTTTATGTGCAATGGAGAGAATGGTTCGTTTTGTAATTTTTTCTAGCTCAAAATTCTCTAGCCAGCCCAAATTTAGAGCTAAAGTATCTTCTTGTCGGTCCCATAATAAACCTAGTACAGGTGAAATTGTAGGCTCGATATTATCTTCAGAATATTGCCAACCTCTTAAATTGAATTTACCTTCCTCCATTACATTTATAGCTTCCTGTATAAATTTTAGCAATCCGTCTTGATTAGAAAAACTCGTTACAACATTGTCAACATAAAAACTGTGAAGAAGTTTCGTTAACATCTCTTTATCATAACAAGGATTTTCGGTGCATTTCATTAAATGAAATTCAATAATGGCTGCCAAAATGAAAGGACTACACTTTAAACCGAAAACTAATCGTGCATGACGAAATATTTTCAATTTTCTTTCATCGTCACCACTCCACCAAAAAATCTCAATAAATCTCTGCATTCCTGTCTGGTGCTTATTTGTAAAAAAGCTTTTTCTATATCCGCTATGACACCGTATTTTCGTTCGCGGAATCTAAAAAGAATATCAGGGATGAGCTTCATTAAGTTCGGTCCACATTCGAGACATTGATTCAACGACGGAGATGACTTTTCTCTCGCAGATGCGTCAAAAACTGGACGAACTTTCGTTGTGCTGTTCTCTTTCACCACTGGTCTATGAGGTAAGTAATGCACAGAGTCTACCTTTGAATCCACAGAAACTTCTTCAATTATGCCCACAGTCAACCACTGATTAAAAACTTCGTTATAAGATGTAAACAAATTATCGGAGTCAAGTCTTAAAGTCATGGTTTCTAATCTTTTTAATGCTAACTTTTCATTGCTAGAAATAGGGAGATGTTCTTCAGTCCATGGGAGAGAGACTTCATAACGCCCTTCGTTATTCACAGTAATTGAATCCATGAAACTCATTTTTGATTCAAGTTCCTTCTCTTCTTTGGACTTCTGAATTACAGGATCCGTTATGCCGATTGCATCAAGACTCCATAGGTCTGTGATATAAATTCTTTCACAAATAAAGATGTTAAAACCATTGCACCAGACATCTCATGAACGTCATTCAACGGAACTTTACCCATCAGTGTCCAGCCTAAATATGTTTCAATTGCAACTAAATTGCATGATAAATTTCTTTTGCGCCCAGTTAATAATCTTCCGGCAACATCGGCACCGATTAAAACTTCAATTGGTCGTGGATCTTCTTTTGTATCACTTAATGAAATTTTCATAACTTTTAGTTCATCTATCCAAGGACCTTTCTGTACCGAAGGAATATTTTCACATATAACAGGCTCATCTAGAACATCAAAATTACATAGAAATTTCCCATCTAAACTTTCTAAATTTATTTTGTAACACATGTGCTTAATTCTACTAGTTTTCTTGCCCCCAAACAAAGAATGGGTAACTAGTTCTTCTCTCAATGGTTCGTAATCCATATTTTCAGCAGTACGTTTTAAAATATAAGACTTCTCTGAACCTGTATCGATCAATGCTCGTACATGTAAACACGAATAAGGTCCTTTTAATTTTACTATCAAAGTTTGCAAAATTACCTTTGGAGATAGAGATAAACTAGATAAATTAACAGCTTTCTGATCAGGTGTTTTCTGTGAAGATGGTTCTGCTTTCTCGTCTTTTTTATCCCTTTTATCAATAGGACCTTTCAAAACGTTTTTATTTGCGGATATTTCTGGACACATGAGTGTGGCATGTTCTTTGTTACAAACTAGGCACCTTATGAATGCATTGCACTTATTTACGCAGTGCCCCCTTTTAAAACATTTAAAGCAACAGCCTTTTTGTTTTAACATCTTTTGTTTACTAACCAAATTCATTTTTTGCGCGTTAAAGCAGTTAAAACTTTCGTGCTGTCCGTTACAAAACACACAAACTTTAACGATCGTCGGACTGGTGGATAACAAACCAGCAGCGGTAGATATTTTTTCTTCTCCTGAAACACCCTGTTTTTTAATCTTAGGTTTCAGTTCAAAACCAGATAAGGCTAAATTAATTCGTTCTTCCGACTCTACCTCAGATTTTAAGAATTCCATTAAATTATCTAATTTATTTTTAGGTTCCGCCCCATCTATAAACTTAGAACTTCTTTGCCATGCCCTTAAAAATTCCTCTGGCATGCATGATTCTACTAAAGGGTATAACATAGCGGCACACTTTTCTGTAGTGAAATTAAGAGTTTCAAGAGCTCTAATATGCGATTCTAAACTATCATAGAGTGTACACATGGAATTAGAGTTATTTCGTGAAGACGAATTCTTCAAAACTAATTTTAATAACTCTCGGATATATACTTCTACTAACAGATCTTCTCTACCAAATCTAGTTTTCAAACTATCAAATACCTTGGCGTAATTATCTCCCGTTGGCGGGAACGACTCTACGATTTCTCTGGCCCTGGATCCTTTTACTGTAGCCTGAATAAGGTACTGAAATTTATCAGAGGGAACAATATCTGAGTCTTCATGTATTTTTTCGAACTGGCACCAAAATTGCAACCAGTTTTTTATTTCTCCATCAAATTTATAAAGTTCAAGTTTCGGAAGTTTAAACTTTCTTTTAATATTAGCTTCACTAATACTGGAACTGTTATCTATATCATTAGGAGGTACATTAATTAATTCATAAACACTAACCTGTGTTTCAAGAAATTGTCGCACATAACAATCAGCCACTTCAGATTCTTCATCTAAATCGTCTGCGTTCGTTTCGATTTTCATAAGAAGAATTTTATAGTTAAGCTGGACCAATTGCTTGTGTTTATCCTCTAACATCGATAACGAAATTTGTAATTTTTTCTTATCCGGTGTATCTTCTTTCATTTCTTCTTTTATGGAATTCAGTTGTTTTGTAAAACCACTTCTAACGGTTCCTCTTAATTTAACATTATCACTTAAACTTGCTAAAGCCATCTTATTCTCAATACAAGTCCTGTTTCGCGGACGCCAATAAATGTCAATTAACTAATATGCACACCGGCATTCAAGTTCTTTACTTGATTGAGAATTCAGTGAAAATGCAAAACTATAATAAACATAAAATAAAATGTCTCTATTCCAATTAAAAACTATAACGTTTACACGTTTCGTTAAAAAATACTATTTATCTTATTCTATAGAGACCTATATTAAAAAATCATTTGTCTTTATTTTCAATGGTTTTATTCACATCCTACATCTTTGGAACACAAAACAATTATACAAACATAAAACTATTGTTGCCAACAACATCAAAAAGGTATAAATAAGATAAATGAAATAAAGTTGCTGAAAACCATTGAGTTCGGTTCATTACGTGACAATTACATCTCTCTTGTACTAGGGTATTTGGCTGTGTTTTTCTCTATTATATATATATATATATATATATATATATATACTGTTGTATACATCACAGGTTATAAATATATCACAAAAAATATATATATAATAATATATATAATTAATAAAAATAAAGCTCTCGTGTATACGTATTCATTAATGAGACCTTTGTAAACGGTAACGGACAAAAATAGTTTCTGGAATAATTTTTAATAGTTGCTTTTTTATCGAGAGAAACTCATTTTTTAGACAAACTTAACCAATTTCTTCTTAATTCTTAACTAATTCCTTCAATATAAACTTTCTCCTTAAGTCCCTTTTTAAATTTAAATAGACCCTTTCCCTTTCTATGTAGGGTACATTATGTCGGGTGCCCTGCATATATGAAACAATGCGAAATAAATGCAGTTTTATTTTTAATGATTTGCTATAGAGTGAAATTTTAATTGATTTACTTGTATATTACTCCTTAATATGCAGATAAAAAATCGCTGTTTTTTAACAATATGTATCTACATAGCATTACTACTTCATTTTATTGTTTATATATAGTGAAATTAGAGAGATTTTATGTACTGTAAAACTTTGAGTAATATATTTATGAACACATTGTAAATTGTTTAAATATTATAATGATTATACATACAAATTAGAATTTTATATTGTTTCTCATTACAGTATTATCGTATGAATTTTCTGAAACGAATTAAATGGAGATAAACGTATATACAATGTAAACTTTACGAGAACGGAATATTCTAAGCATATTTTATTTGCTCATCAAAATATATAATGTAGTCGATGTGAAAATAATTTCTATCCGATATTTTTTTCAATAAAATATAAATTTCTTTTAACAAAATTTAACGAAAATTATTTTCCTTTCTAGTTTTTTTAATATATTTTATCGCGTGACATCATAAAAAAAGCTTTTATGTTTACAAAAGAAAATGAATTTTCAGATATTTTACCTTACAACCTTTTGAAAAAAATTACTTATTCTAGTAGTACAAACTTTGTTATTCAGCTGTTATTTTTCTCATGAAAATCAATGTAAACTGAAAAAAAAAAAAAAAAAAAAAATGGTTCTTTCAGAAACCGATACATTTTTTTATAATTAATGACTTTATGAATATAAAAATATAATATTTGCACACAGAAATATTCTAAAAATTCATCAGTCCATTTTCCAATTCGCATGTAACATTCTTCGCATTTCAAAATAATCTGTAAGTTTGTAAAATTACATCGTCTGAAAAACGAACAGCTGTGTGTACATGATTTCCAAAATATAAAGAAACTTTCATAATAAAATCTTTTATGTTGTTTCCATCGACATAGACATAGAATGCGAAATTTTAGCTTCAAATGCAGCAAAATTGAAATTAATATTTTCAAGCAATTTCCACACGCATTTATTGGGAAATTACTTCTTAAACTATTTGCTTCTCTCTGTATACCTGATAATTTATTATTTTTAAATAACTTAAAATGTAATTTCATTTATCGGAATATCATATAATATATTACTCTGATGTCAAGATCCTTTATTCTTTGCACATACAAAACACACAACGAGGAATGGAATACTATTAGAAAGGTTTTTGAACATGCTTTTGACATAGTACACTTACATTTCGTTAAAACACGTTGTTTGAAGAAGAATTTCAGTTAAGTAAATATTTATATGAAACATATCAACAAATATTATCACTGTGAAAGTTTCACACGTATCAACTGGTTAATATATATTAATGCTCTATTTTCGGTTTTATAGTAGACGTTGTCTTAAAGTTTATTTTAAATTCTTAAGATTAAAAAAAAAAAAAAATCAATACCGATTTTTTTTAATGTTTCATAATGTACACCTAGATAATATTTTTAATAAATTAGCCACTCTCCAAAATTTTATGTATACTAAAGAATTTTATTCTAAACATTGTTTCTGTAAGAATAGCTTAACAATTAAACTTTCTGCCTGTTTTCAGAGTTATTTGTGCATAACAAGAGAGAATTTTTCTAAAAAATAGATTACCATACTTTTCTATTAAAAAAAGTTAGCACGAGGGCCCTTGATGTTATCAAATTTCCTGTGATTCCCACTTGACTAAACTTCTTTTGGCCAAATGGTATTTTTCTTAAGTATGTTGCAATAAATGAAAGAAAACTCACAAATTTTAAGTGAAGGATTAAGTAATACTGAGATAAATTGTTTTAAGGTACACCATAAAAATATTTTAATGCATTAGCCACTCGTCAAAATTTAATGTGTACTAAAGAATCTTATTGTAAAAAATTGTATTGGATTAAGTAGAGGTCGTTTTATCGTCACAATTAAATTCGCCTTTTGTATTTTATTCACAATTAAATTCGACTTTTCTGTTTTCGAATAGCGTTTTCCAATTTTTGATATTTCAAGACCATATTTTAAGACCAAGAACTTTTTTAATATTATTCATAAATTGTATCCATATAGCTGCTACTGCACCGATATATATCATTTATACTCAGCAAAAATATACAAATATTATAGCTGGTGAGTAAGAGAAGTTTCCAAAAAAAAAAAATTTAACTTTATTTTAAACTCGGTTTTGTAATCTGTGATTCAGTTCATTTAAAAAAATCATTAGAAATCTAAGAATTTAGCACGTTTTTCCCGATATTAATTTCTTTCCCAGAATTTAAAAACAGCCAAGAAGTCATTTTATTTTAGAATTGTTTTCATGACTTCCGTAGAATCATTTATTATTTATCTGAGGATCCTTCTTGGTGTTTCTACAAATGGCTTCTAAATATAAAGCATTATCTTTTAGAATCGTAAGCAACTACAAGATAACATTTAATTTTTATAAAATTATCTGCTATATTAAGAACGTTTTCTGTAAATTATTTGGAATATAAATGTGAACCTTTTGTGATATTTATTTCCATACTTATGTACTAATTTATTAAATATTTATTATAACATAAAATTACCTTTTGAAATCAATACACTTACTAAGAAATCGAAAGTTAAGTATTGACATAATTATGCATGCATTTTGTGGCATATTTCTTTTCATTAAATTATTATTTTCATGAGGATTGCTTATAAACTAAAGGCATAAAAATCTTTATTCTAATAGTACAATATATGTTTTCCAGCTGTTATTTTCCTATTGAAAATCAACCATCCAGTCTTGTAATTTAAATAAAAGGAAGTATTGAACGAGTGTGTACATTTAATGGTTGTAACAGAAAAGTAACGAGAAATTCTATGTAATACAGGCTATAAGGGAAAACAAAATATTCTGAGCAATATTTATTTGAGTCATAAATTAAATATAGCAGAAGAAAGAAAATAATAACAAGATATTTTAAACTCATTAAAAATATAAATTTTATTTAAGGTTAAGATTTTCTGGAAAACTATCAAAAAATATTTGTTTCCCTTTTTTGAATGTTATAGTATCTTAAACACCCGTAAAAGCCTTTTCCCGTTCCACAAAATACTTAAACAGTGACAACCAGTTTAACGGACCTGTGTCACATCTGGTAAAAAGGCTGATTAAAAACTTAAACGTGATTTCTTTGAAACATTTCTTTAAAAATCGCTGTAGTTTCCCGCAGTTAAATCATCGTTCAAGCATGTTGTTTTGCAAATTAAACTAGACTTTTTTTAAGTGGAGTACAAACCTTTAAAAATTTTGTTGTTTTCGAATTTTTAAGCAGTTTTTTAAATGGGAAGTTAGTGCCAAATTTTGATATCAAAACTCTATCAGACGTCATTTCGTGAAGGTTCATTTATCTTATCAACTTTTTGTTTGTCTAATACAATTGATGTATTGTATATTTAAGAGTGGATATGAATATTTTGCTTCAGATGGTTATTCAAAGAGCAATACGTACACATATTTAATATGCATGTCATACATAGTGAATTTTATCGAATTTATATCGATTGCATTTAACAAAAATACAGTCTTTAGAAAAAAATTAAAAGGGATCACCTCAACCATACTCTGCGACATATCATCGGCACCAATGGTACCTGTCTGTGAATGGTACCAATCCATTAGTAATAATACTACGATTTAATGCTATAATTAAATTTTGTTAATTTTGTAAATTTTGTAAATTTTTGTTTATGTTAAATTAATTTTTAATTGTTGGAAAATAGATTGCATCGCGTTTAGTTTTTTAACCATAACTCAAACACTATTTCAAAGAATGAGCGGTAATTTTGGAGTCTTATATTTGAAACTTCTAAAAATCGATTTCTGTTAAAAAAATTCGCAGGTTACAATTCATATTTATTTTCAAAAAATATACATTTTGAAAATATGTTTCGAAAAAAAATGAATTGTAACATATGATTTTCTTTAATCAGAAATAGGTTTGTAGAAACTTAAAATACTAGATCCAAAATTACAGCTCATTTCGCCAAGTAGTTTTTGAGTTATGCTAAAACAAAACTGCGTGCATTTGATTGGAATATGTTTTTCAACAAATAAAAATGAATTTAACATCTAATGTTTCTAAATTTGCTTAATTTCTAAACTGTTTGACCGAATGATATGCTGTATGGTATCCGAAGGTAATATTTACTGAAGAAAATAAATATGAGGACCAAGATGTTTATATTAAAATATTTAAAGTTTGTTATAATTTATTTATGATGTAAATGTTGTTATGATTTCTAAACTACTTGACCGATTGATATGCTGTCTGGTATCCGAAGGCAATATTTACTGAAGAATGTAAAAATGAGGACAGAAATTTTTGCTTTGAATTTTTTAAAGTTTGATACAATTTTTTATGATGTTTCTTTATGATAAAGTTTGTTATGATATCTAATTTCTTTATTTCTCTGAGCAAACATTTTAGCATATGATTAATTAGCAGACGATATGACTAATCGATTGGTACCAGTCACATTTTATATGTTTAATTGCGGAAGGGTTAGTAAGAGATAATCACTTATTTTTCTAGGTACAACTTCAATCTAAAAACATTTTTTTTCTTTTCCTATGTGCTTTCTTTAAATTAACAAACAAAAACAAATCCCGAAAATACTCTTAAAATCAAGCAAAACTCGTAGGAACTCCCCTTAAGATATTTAACAAGAGTGATTTTGTCTCCTAGTTCCTTAAAATACAATTTATCATTTACACAGAAAAACGTCTCATGTTTACAAAAGAAAATGAATTTTCAGATATTTTACTTTCAAGCCGTTTCAAAAAAATACTTATCGTCGTCATACAAGCATTGCTATTCAGCTGTTATTTTTCCATAAAATCTACATAGACAGAAAAATCAAAACATGATATTTTAGAGAGCCAATACATTTTAAAGCTAATGATTTTTTATTAATGTGTTTTCAGAAAAGATAGTTTATGATATATGAGTATATGTGTAAACTTTCACATACTTGGAAAGGTTTTCGATATTACACATATGAACAAGTATCTCAGCGGCAACGAACGTGTATCTAACAAGTATCGCAAATGCGAACATTGAAGTATGTGTTGTATTTTTGAATAAGTAAAAAAAAATGATTTTAGATAAAGTTCCATAGGAAACATCTATAAATTCATGTACGTGCATATCAATGATTAGTGCAATTTTATGATGCTATGGTTTCAACAACGAATTGTGTCATTCGTTATAAAAAAATTATAATTTATGTGTAGAAGCATATCAAAACGTGAACTATCAAATTTTTCAACCATTTTCTATACGGATCTATTGTGTGAGTGCTTCCAAATATTATTTATTTGAATAGCTTTTTTCAGAAACACCATAACTGACAGACTATTTTAAAATGAGTCATCATAGGTTTTCTTAAGTTTATTGATAGACGATTTATTTGGTGTAAAAAAAATTATTAAAGTAACGTTCCATATACCATGGTTTCACGTCATTGACATATTCTTTTACTGGAAAAATCTCCCAAAGCGACATCTTTTAGAGGCTTAAGGGGTCTCAGGACTCTTAAACCATCAAAATTTTCGAATTTTCGAATTTTTTATTTCTTTATATATTAAACTCCTATCTTTTCTGAACATTTTAGTGTAAATGTTTTCTTGAAATTACCAATAGAACAGACGTTATGGCATTTAGAATTATACCCACTCAAAGCTGAAGCATACTCAAAACGGAAGCAAAACATCATTTTTCTCAAAATGATGTTTTTGGGCATAGTGCGCAATCAATATTTTTTCATGAAATTTTCTAAAAATATGTGTAATGTTAGTCTACATAAATTGAAACCTAAAATTTCATTTTTATTATTAAAAAAATATTTTTTAAGTGGTTATAATGTTGAAAATTTAAAAAAAATGTATTAGCTCAATACATCTTTGCATTAAAAATATAAAAATGCTTTAAATACAAATTTATTTAGGTTCAGTATAATTATTAGAATATGAAGTATAATTATGCTCCAAAATTTTTATTCTAGATGCAAAAATTATTTTCTAATCGCGTGCGTAATCTGTCATGACAATTTTCTGCTCGACAAATGTCTGATAGTTTGAAGCCCCCTATAAATATTAATTCTGCATCTTGTAACTTTTTAAATATGTGAAATGAAAGAACACGCTTATATCTTTTTATCCCAATAAAAATTGTGTTTTTAAATCATATACATTTGAAGACATTAAATGTTAAAAATGGTCATTTTTTTTCTTTTTTTCCAATTTTAAGAGTCCTGAGACCCCTTAAATTTGTATCTAAGCTTGTATTTTAGAGATTTTTAAATATATACCTTATAAAATGGTTTACCTTTGCATAACATTTTCCGTTGAGATATTTTTATAATTTTCTACAGTGTAAAAAGTACATTTCTTCTGTTTGCCTGACATATTTGGAGTTCAAAGTTATCTTAAAATTTTTTTCAACATTTCGATTTATTAACATTTATTATAACTGACTAAAACATTTTCAAGTTTGCAAAAAAAAAAAAAAAACACAGATTTTTATTTATTTAACACTTTCCAACATAATTGAAATGTTGTTTATGAATTCGATTTGTTTGTATGCCCACCCATCTGTCTGTCCGTCTACCCGTACTATAACTCTCATAATTATATTCGTATTGCCATGTAATTGATATATGTTATTGAGGTTTACCATGGTATGTAATTTATTCAAAATTAAGTCTGTACCACTTATGGTTGGTTTACAGAGATGCTCAAAAGTATTCCTTTGCGTTACAATCAAGGGGGAAAATTCGTTTTCAGGGCATAATGATATTACATATATTTAAACGTATTACAGTGTTTTAAATCTAACAAAATTGATATGCATAACTGAGGTGAATGCGAACGTGCTTTCTATAGAGTATAGCGTAAGTAGCAATTATAATTCTTTTACAGAAATGCACAAAATTATTACAATACATTATAATCAATGGAGAAAGACTTTTGCAGTGTATTTTAATGATATTACAATATTTCAATGAAATTCATATACATTATTGAAGTGCACTACAGCAATGGTTTTTCAACTCGAACATTTGGATAGAGGCTATAAAAAATGTAAAAATGTGAACCTTCAAACTTTTCAAACATTTTCTATACGGATCTATTATATGATTGCAATAAAATATTATTTATTTGTACTATAGCTTTTTTCAGAAACACCAAAACTGATAGATAATTTAAAAATGAGTCATCATAGGTTTTCTTAAGTTTATTGATAAACGACTTATTTCATGTAAAAAATTATTAAAGTGACGTTCCATATACAATGCACTGTTAAAAATTTGCAACAAACTGTCCAGTCATTTGACCGTTTTTGTAGAAAACGGTTACGTAACCGTAATTTAACTCTATTCTGACCGTATTAGTGGTCATTTTATGGTCAGAATATAGTTAAATTACAGTTATGTAACCAGTTTCTATAAAAACGGTCAAATGACTGGATAGTTTGCTGCAAATTTTTAACAGTGTGGCTTCACGTCATTGACATAAAAGTTATACTGTAAAAACTTCCCACGCGTCATCATTTAGAGTCTTAAATTTGTATCTCAACTTCTATATTAGAGATTTTTAAATTTATACCTTAGAAAATGATTTACCTTTGAAATACCTTTAGATAATATATTCCATTGAGAAATTTTCTAATTTTCTACAGTGTAAAAAGTACTTTATTCACCTTTCTTCTGTTTACCTGTCATACTTGAAGTTATCTTAAAAACATTTCAACATTTCGATTTATTTCCATTTTTTGTAACTGACTAAAAATTTTTTCAAGTTTGCAAAAAGCCGCAGATTTTTATTTTTCAACACTTTCCAACATAGGTGAAATTTGTTTATGAATTCGATTTATCTGTATGCCTGCACATCTGTATGTTCGTCTATCCGTACTCTAACTCTCATAAATATACTCGTATTGCCATGTAATCGATATATGTTATTTACGATTACAATGGTATGTTCGTTATTGAAAATTAAGTCTGTACCATTTATGGTTAGTTTACAGAGATGCTCAAAAATATTCATTTGCGTTACAATTAAGGGGAACAGTTCGTTTTTAGGGCATAATGGTATTACATATATTTAATCATATTACAGTGTTTCAAACACCACGAAATTCATATGCATAACTGAGCTGAATGAGAACGTGCTTTCTATAGAGTATAGCGTAAAGTAGCAATTATAGTTGTGTTGCAGGAATGCACAAAATAATTCCAATACATTATGATCTATGAAGAAAAAACTATTGCAGCGTATTTTAATGATATTACACTATTTCAATGAAATTGATATACATTATTGAGGTCCACTACAGCAACGTTTTTGCAACTCGAACATTCGGATACAGGTTATGAAAAATGTAAAAATTCTTGAATTTTAATTAATGTTGGAACCACTAGAAGGCATAATATCAAAAGAGAAATATTTCTTTTCTTTACAACAGAGTGAGGAGAAGGATGGTGAATTATATCATAGTTTAATCTTTGAAAATGATCTATATGAGATCAAAACTTTTAAGCGCTGATATATTTTACAGTTTTTAATATTTTTTTAACGCTTCTAAGCAATAATATTTTATTGAATGGAACAAACTGAATAAATGTTTATAGATATATAATGCTGATATTTTTGAAAATAGGATCACGTAGGAGAATTTATTTTAGTAAACATTGAAATGCGTTTTGAGATGATAACTAGCTGACCGTCGCCCGGCATTGCCCGGGCCCGTGATAATAAATACATAAAAAAACATCAAGTTTTTATTATTTTATATCTTTAACTCGATTTTGTATGAAGTTATATTTTTAAATGAAAAAATCACGAAAAAATATTGATATTTAGTAATAAAAGCGCTCATTTTCTTTTTTCTTTTTTTACCCCAGGGTAGTTTTATACTTTTAAAATAAAAAGTTCTTTTTGTCCGAACAATTTGAAATCTTTATTGGTGATAAATAAAACGGTTTTACAGCTCGTGTAAAATTTTCGTGAAAAATATTGTTATCTAGTTGTAAACGAAATGTTTTTGTCTCCCTTTTTCGTTTGTTTGTTGTTTTCGCGTCGGCTCCTTTAACATAGCAATAAAAAAATAGTTCTCATCTTCTGAACTCTCTGACATTTCAATCGGTTATTAATATAACTGTATCGAAGTTTCCTTTCAAATTTTGCAAAAAAAAATATGCATATTTAGTAGTAAAAACATGAGTTCTTTTTAAAAAAGCTTTAGGTTTCAACCTCAGAGAAAAAATAAATTAGAAGGTATATACTATCAATGCAATGGTAGGGATTCATCCGTTTTCAGTCAACCCTTTCGAATCACCCTAGGTCAAACAGAAGAGGGTTGGGTTAATCAATCAAGTTTCCCATTTCTGAGGGTAGAAGCTTTCAAAAAAACGTTGACGCATGTGCAAAGAGACGATTTTCATGTGGATTTGACAGAATGCGCTTTTCGTTTTAAATATATAGATGATTGTGTATAATGCAATTAATTCGTGTTGTTCTAATATACAATCCTGTAACATAAATATTAATATTTAAACAATCACAATCATTGTAAAATTTATATTCATACATGATATAATACTTTTAAATGAAAAATCAAATTTTACTGATTTATCAAAATTTTACTTTAGCAAATTTGCATTGCTTTTACATTTATCAACTGTCATTGTTTTGTCAAATCATTTCTATTCTATTTTAACGATTATAAGACTTTATTATAATGACAGAAATATAATTATGCCATTTTACATTATGAACAAGTCTTAAATCGCTTTATATGTTTGGAGATTTCTTGTATCTTTAAGCATTTAGTTGAATTACATTAGACAAGCCTACCGAAAATGATAGGTTGCTTAATAAAGAATTTTCTTTATTTAAAATATACGTTTAATATATGTTTTAAAATATCACACGTTAAATTTATAAAGACTGCAAAATAAAAGAGGTTAGAAATTCGAATAATACATAAGCAACTGTCATCAAAATAAGTGAATAATACATAATCAAATAGCCCATGTTTAATTTATAAGTACTGTAAAATAAAACTACATAAGAAAAATGTTTAAAACTATTCATTTTATGTCACTGTTAATGAAATCATACTACAACTAATAGACTTACATGTTGCATCTAAGTTCTGCCAAATAAATTTCATAGTGTACAAGTGTCAGAAGGCAATAGGTAATAGCGTAAATGAAATCTGTCATAGCATAGCAAAGATGTTCGTTTTCATCTATTTCAAATACTTTCTATAATACGGAACTCTCAACAGTAGTGTATGTTTATACATAAGACTGAATAGATTAGATAAAAACAAATTGCCAGAAGTAAATAATTTGTTTTTATTTTAGTTGTTATGATTTTATTTAATATTTATAAAAAATACTACTATTATATATCTAGTGTTTGTACTGTATAATTTTATGAATGTATAACTCAGAAGTTAAAAAAAAGAAAATATTTCACTCTTTCTAGATTTTTCGGAATTAAAAAACGATTCGGAAACACTTAGTAATTTCAATATTTTCCAGAATATGTAAAGAATAATTCTTAAAACTATTCTTATTTATTTATTTATTTAAATTCATTATATAATATTTTAATAGTGAAATTTTAATGAATCATCCCCCCCCCACCCCCCCCAAAAAAAATCAAAGTGTTATACGTATTTTTCCATTCCGAAACATGGGAAAATTAATCAAATTATTTTTTTTAAGTATTTACTGTTCAAAACGAACACGTCTAATGCTTTAAGAAAATATCATTTGCTTTCAATTAAAGCATATCTAAATGAAAAGTTGCACAGTTTCCTATATTTTAAAATAATAAACATATCTTCTCAGTCAGTTATAGAATATCTGTTTAAATTTATGAAAGAATTTCTTGTAAAAACTTTGGTTTTACTCAAATAGCTATAAAGAAATACAAAAGTAAATAAATAAATAAAGACGCTGCATTTGCAGAGCAAGCACAATTCAGTAAAAAAACAACCATTTATCCTTAACATCTTGAGGTACTTAGACGAAAGTAGCATAAAATGCGGATACGTTTTATTAGTAGCTTATTGAAGCCCCAATTTGACAGAATGATATAAAAAAAATTTGTAAATATTCGGGACTTATCCTTGTAGAATAATATCTTTATAGATATATGATTAGTTTAAATTTTCTTTTAATTAATGAAAGTTTTTCTAGAAAAAAAATTCAAAGCATCCGGTCTTACCCCACAAGTGGAGTAAAACGGCATGGATATGTTAATCTCAAAGGACGTTAATAAGTTTAGATATTCTTTTCAAAAGCAACAAATAATTTAAGTCTTTAACTAAGAAATTTGATAACGGGTTCTCTCCCGCTCAGGATATCCTGCCTTACCGCAAGATAACACATATTGGAATGCAAAATTAGATTGTAAAATTGCATTTATAGGGTAAGTAAAGAGCTGTTAGCAAAGCGAAAGGGTAGCAGATAGTTTCTGACTACGCATGAACTTTCTTAAAAAAGTTGCCAAATGAGTTACATTATTAGCATAGTCTTTTGAAAAGATCATCTGGAATCTTGAGCATGTCTTGCGTATATAGACCATCTTGGCATGTTTATCCCCGATAGTTTACGAGTCGCTTAAACGTGGGTGTAACTTAGCAACAATTTTAATGTTGTGATATAGACAGATTATTTTATAAGAGTAGCCCCTGATTCTGGCACAACAAAGAGTAAGATTTTGACTATTTAATTCACGAATCGTACAAACAGTTAATTTTGGTAACAATATATATGAGCACTTGAATGTTTTAAAAATAGTGTTAATGAGCGTGTTCGCGATTAATTATTTGTATTTAGACTTGTTGTTAAACGATTATGATCGTTGGTATCTTGAATCATGGCAGAAGATGTTACATAAAAGAGTTCGTTACGAATTAACGAGTTGTATAGGGTATAAATTTAGTTGTCAATTTTTTGTTATTTCCTTCAATTAAAAGTGTCTAATGAGCTCAATTGTTTTTCAAATGAAAAATAAATTAACTGGATAAAAACAAAATCTTGCGCAACATGAAAAAAAATTAATTATCTTTTTTTAAGGATGAAAGGGATCTTAAAATTCAATTATTTTAATCAACCATGTGGGATACCTTGATAAAAAAAAGATAAATTTAAAAAGAGATTATAATTCAAAGAGAAAATATTTTATTTTATGGAAAATGTTGACAACTAAAAGAAAAAGAAAGGGAAATAATTAAGATATAACATTTGATATCATAAAATATGCTACAAGAAATAATAGAAAAATGTTTGTCAACTTTAAATCTGTTCATATATAAAACATTTGAAAGACAGAAAATAATAAAACACACATTATATAAAATAAACTTTCAAACAGAAAAAATACACAAATGTCACTTTCAAGACACAGCAGTGAGGATTTCTCCTTCTTGACAGCAGCCACTAAGTTTTTCAGCCACTAACCGTTTGGGGACAACTCAAATCTGGTCAAATTAAATCCTGTTTCACCCGACTATATGGTCTCGCCTTGTTTTCCCCTACAGATTGTAATATTATAAAAATATTTATCTTCAGAGAAAAATAATATTATAAAAAAATATTTTCACTATTATATTCAGTTACATTTTACTTTTTAAAGCAGCGTACATAGGTTAATGGATGCTATTCCATCTACGTCATGATCACGTGGTCCAGGCAAAGAACATCTTGAGTAAAGAAGGGAAGGCTCCTTAAACGTAATGTAAATCCCCGCCAGCCAACGAAACAGTTCACAATAGTAGCTTCCTTCCTTCTTATCAATTAGAAGTTCTTTCGGTCGTGACCTTTTTCAGCATTGAACCAGAATTTCAAGTATCGTCCATTAAGAAGTACTATTTACTATATTATGAAATGAAAGGAAATATTTTATATTTTTCGAAGGAATCAAGCAAATAAAATTAAAAACTATGTAACTTTTCTTCGTTTAACTTACCAGCACATTATCCAATCAAAATCCCGAATTTTGAAGTATTAGCGGAATAATCAAAATTCAACGATTAGGCTACCGAAAAAAGCGGGATGAAAAAAACTCTGATAGCTCTTAGAATCGCGTCGGAAAAGAATAAAGGAAGTTCTACCGAAAGACATCGCAGAGAAAATTTTACTAGCGCCTAGTCAAAATGAAAAGAAATTAACGATAAAAAAGAATAGAAGAATTTTTAAAGACGAAAAATATTAAATTAAGTAAGAAAATTTAGAATAATTTTAAGATAGGGTAATTATTAAAAATATGTTATATATATATGTGTATGTTTCCATGTTGAAATATAGTTTTAGATGCTTTACAATTCAACAAATGTCTAATCTTCATTTTTGATTCTTTAAATAAAACTAAAAGAAAATTATTCAACTAAGTTTCCATTCCACCATCTTATATATAGAAAATTTTAAACATGATTATTTTGTTTAATTTGATAAATAAATATGTAGTTACAGTAAACGAATACTTCATTGTTTACAATTAGGAAAATATGTATATAATATGATGGGTGCATAATATAATTTAATTTTTGATTATCGTTAATTTATTTATTAATAATTCTGCAGTTAATAGCCTACGCTTGCGTTCGAATTAACTTTAACTGCCTGAAGTGTTCTATTATTTAATATGGTTATTTAAAAAAGTTCATATATTTAATCACATTAAAAAATATATTTGAAATAACTTTAAATTTCATAAAATAAATTATTCCACTTCAATTATTTTATCCTCGCAAGACAAATATTGTTAATATATTCTCAAAAAAATGTTTAATACATTAAATAATATATTTTTTTGTTTCTTCGTTTGTTCTTCTAATATTTTCTCACCATTCATGTTAAATGCTGAAATTGGGTTTTCAAATGTGTTATGCATTTTCCTAGTAGGGCTTTAGCCCCTGGGTTAGCTTCCCCACCTAGTTGAACTTGTTTAATTAGGCATCATCTTCCACCTTATTAAACTGTGATGTATTGTTATCAGTATTTTGAATGTATTGGAAAGTGTTTCATAATTTATGCTTGATGCATGATATTTCGTTCTTGTTTATTTTAAACTAAATATCCGAATACCTTTGTTCAACCGTGTATATGATCAACAGATTTCTATACTACATAGTATGGAAAAATTTCGTTAAATTAGGAAACGCATAACACAGTTGAATATTCCCATTCAGCAATTTCCTTCAATAAATAGAAATGTGTTCAAGATATTTTGTGCAGTCCTGTATATATGATTTATATATCATATAGACACCAAGTAAATGAAAAATAATAGTGGAATTTAAAAAAAGTGTACCACAACTGGAAATTTGCTTTCAGTAATTATATTAATATTCAATACCGTATCCGAATTATTTTGTATGCCTCTGTAAATGAATGATGAACGCTATGCCCACACTATTTTATAGTAAGCATCTTGTAGTAATCTCAGTGATATATATATATCAATTTCAATAGATCTGAAATAGTGTAACATCATTAAAATACACCGTAAACGACTTTCTGCATAGACGATAATATAACGTAATTCTTTTGAGTGTCTCGGTAAACCAATTATAAATTCTACACACGTTACATCTAATACCGAACATCTCATAGTAAACCTCATTAACATATATAAATTGCATGACAATATGAGTATATTTACGTGAGTTAGAACATTACAGTCAGATGACAAACAGACAAACCGAATTTTACACACTTTTACACTATGGTAATTGATATGATACTTGCGCACTACATTACAAGCAGTTAAAACAACGTCTTTAGCACCAGGGCATTTTATCATATCGCTGACTAGTTTCGGTAGCATTTAACGTATCTTTATCAGTGCAAAGAATGATGGACTTTTGTTCAAATATATGGAAGAGAAGCGGATTCAACGGATAGGATTCTTGACCAATAGAATTACAGGAAATTTGAGTGAACAGCCAATCTGCTTCTTTTCTTATTAGCTGTTCTATTTAATTTCCTGTAATTCTATTGGTCAAGAATCCTAACCGTTGAATACGCTTCTAATCCATATACAGTGGACTCTCTCTATCTGAACACTCTCTAATGTGAACACCCCGGTATTATGAACACTTTCTGATGGTCCCGGCGAAACGCCATAGACAACAAAAGATGAACTCTCTGTATTCTGAACACCCTCTAATCTGAACACCCCACCATTATGAACACTACTTTTGATCCCCATTCTAACCCGCCTCTCTTTAAACTGAACGTGTGTTTGCAGTCAGAATTCAGGGAATTGAAAATTCGGAAAAATTGTTGCAGAAGAATAAAAGGGTTTAATGAACTCAATTTAAAAATAAACAGACAAAATCATTTCTAGATTTTAAGATCTACCCGATGCTGAAATTTGTTTGAATAATTCAGATAAACTTAAAATCTTTAGTTAATAAAACAAACAAAACATTTATTATAACAAAAAAAAAAAAAAAAAGAAATCGAAAAAATATTTTTATCTTTACCGTACGTGTTCTCAACTAACTAGAACATTCTTATATTTTTAATAAACAAAAAAGTGCACATATGAAATTGTTGCCATTTCAGAAAAAGTAAATCATAATAATCAAATAATGAAATGATCAAAACAATCAATTTTTATGGAAAGAGATACAAGAAAAAATAATGTAAAAAATGTCACGTAATTCCCCCTCCCCCGAGCTGAGATAAAAATAGAAACATTGCGCAACAGAAATGCCCACCCTCCCCAATAACAGATAAGAAACAACAAGTGTTAGAGGGAGTGGTCAAAAAAGAATTATGGCTTCTTTTCTGCACATCTGGTTGGCAGCATTATCACTTCTGTTTCCTTCTTCTTTTTTGCTCCGCTAAGGTAAAATTTTTCCGCCATTTCACTATCTTTGCATGGAAAGAAGCACAACACTTTCGCAGATATATCTGAAATAAGTAGGAAGAAAAAAACGGAAAGAACTGAACCTTCAGGAAAAATACAAAGCTGTTCAAAATTTATAATTAAATGTAAGTCAAAAGAAAATTGTATCTGAATTTGGAATTTCAGTCGGTCATGTCAACGCCATCAGTAAAAAAGAGAAAAGAATTATAGCAGCTTTTGAAGCAAATAAACCTTACTCAAAGGGTAGAATTTTCGAAAAGAAAACGGGAAACGAGAACATAAACAATCACGTTTAGAAGTTTTTTGACAAATGAGAACGAAAGATTTTCCTGTCACTTGACCCCTACTAAATCATATTGCTCTGGATTTTGCAGAAAAGGAGAAAATCATGGAATTCAAGGCATCAGAAGGATGGCTGACTCGCTTCAAAAGTCGGCATAACATCGAATTCAAAATAATTAATGGTGAAGCTGCAGACGTAAATATCGACACAGTAGAGGAATAGAAAAGAAAACTTCCGGATATAACGAAGGATTTCGATGCTGCTGACATTTTCAATGCCGACGAAACCGGCCTGATTTTCAGAGCTCTTCCAAATAAAACCCTAGCAGAAAGAAGGGAGAAATGCATGGGCGGAAAAATGTCAAAAGAAAGACTTACCGTCATGATCTGTGCCAGTTTTACGGGTGAGAAGCTCAAACCACTTGTGATCGGAAAAAGTGAATTACCACGATGCTTCAAAAATGTGAAGATAGCATCGTTGCTTGTGCACTAAAATCGAAAATTCAGGATGACATTCACAATTTTCTCACAATGGTTGGAGGGCATTAATGAGATGATGAAGAGAGAAGGAAGAAAAATTCTTCTTTTTTGTGGATAATGCCAGATCACATACAAATGTACAGTTGAGCAACGTGACACTGAAGTTCCTACCACCGAACTGTACTTCTGTAATCCAACCACTGGATCAAGGAGTAATCAAGATCTTTAAAGTAAAGACCTTTAAATCAAGACCTTTAAAGTAGTGTAAAGCACTATGTTGAAAAGAGTTAAAAAATTTTAATAAAATAATAATATTATTTTTTGTTACCATCAATGGTTTTCTAGGATTTGTACATTCAATTTCAAAAATTTAAACCTTTCTTTGTCAGTTTGCGAACCTAAATTAACCACCTACCCTTACCAAACAGAAGTGACCATCACTTAAAAGAAAGATTATGAATTATTTCTTTTTTTTAAGTTACTAATAATCAAAGATATTTTACTTTATGGAATGTTTTGTTTAAAGTTTGTCTCTACTAATAAGAATTTCCATTTGCGAATAAGGTGAGAATTTTTTTAAAAAGAAAACCACGAATACGATCTCAATTTAATAGGTGTTACAGTATCAGGTCCATCCCACTACCGGTTAATTTTTTTGTACAAATGTATTTAACATTTTTTTTAAACTATAGGCTTTAAATCTTTCACTAACTTTCACATTTTAAATGTACATAACTCTTTATTTATTTTTTATAAAAGCGAATATTTTATTTAACTTCATTGTTACGCATTTAAAATGTCGGTGGTGTCTACTGCCGAAATATCTTTAGTCGATTCGTTTTTTATTTTTATCAATTTATCATATGCGATATTTATCTAATAGATTGTTTTCATAGAATTTCTTTGTATATACATATAAATGTTGTGTAGTGTATAAATAAATTTCCAAATCCGAGGGATTTTTTAATATGTATGTAAAGCTTATTTTCTTAAAAAAATTAATCGTGTACATCATTTTATAACATTTATTTGTAAAAATGTTTGAAAAAAAATGCATTTGAAAGTACTCTTAAATTAAAAAAAAAAAATTACAATAATTAAAAATATTACAATTTTCAGAAGTATTTTACACAATATATTTTAAATTATTTTTAAGAAGTTGGATTTTCTCTTGTACTTGTATTATTATTCATTATCAAATAATCCCGCTTATTTGAAATATGTAAATGCGTATTGTTAAAATCTGTACAAATCCGGAAAAAATTAATGAAATTGATTATTTTTATTTTTAATATCTTATAATAAATTACGACTTAAGAGCTATTTTAGGAGTTTCCACATTGTATCAAACATTGAATTGAATATATAAAATTTTTGCATTAAAAAAATCCATCGAAAAGAGTGCTTTGAATCTATCATTTATTTATAAGTAAAAGGAACATGCATAAATTATAATTAAAAAAATAATAACTATACATTTAATTTTTAAAATATTAGAGTCAATTTTTCATACTTTCATACTGAGAAACATTTATCATAAACTATGGGAATATTTCCAGATGTGCAAGAAAATCTTTAATGTTTTACTGTGTATCGAAAAACTGTTCTTCAAATAGATTAAATTTAATTTTTTTTCTCTCACATCAAAATTGTAATCAATAAGTAAATCCAAGGTTAATACATGATGTTATATATGGACAGGAAATATTTATTATAATTCAAAATAAATATTTGTTTAGAATATATTTAATGCAAACTCAAATTTAAATAAAAGCATACTCAAAAAACTTGTTAATATAGTGTACATGTATACATTTGTATAAATATGCCTTGCACAAAAAATATAAAAGTATTTTATATATTACAGGCAAGATGCGTTCTATTTGATGAAAAGTATATTTAGGGGATTGGCTTTTTTTAAATTAAAATAATCAAGATTATTTAGGGTAAATTTGACTGGCAAGAATTTTTAACCCATGATTGACCCAAGACAATATCTGAGCGTAATAAAATGTTATACAATGAAAACCATCTAAGATATTTTAGATTACTTTAGCTTTAAAATGCAGTTATATTCGTAATGTATGATAAAATTATGCTGTTGAAAGCGTGAATTACAAGGTCTTTTTTATTTAATTTGATGTTGATTTACTATTTATTATTTTATTTTTCGGAAATATACTGTCAATTAAAAATACACAGATTGTTCGGATTTCTTTAAAGCCAATAATTCGCAGTATAATGTAAAACAAAATTAAACTATGTATGAAAACGATCAAACAGAATTTAGAATTCTAAGTTCACTTTCTTGAAGTTCAATAAATATCTCGAATAAATCTATGCATATATTCTACTGTTTAAATACAGGTATCTCATAAATTTGTTAGCATTTCAAAATTTTATAATAAGTGAAGGAATTGGTTTATTTGAATGTGGTTTGCGACAAATTTATTCTCATATAGGAGATTTTTTTTCCTTAAAACAAACAATAGTGCGTATTTCCGTGAATAGAGAACGCTTCACGTATTCCAATTACAGGAAATATCCAAATTAGATTCCTATAACATGCCGAGTGTACATTTAATACCTTATTTAAATTTTTCCAGTTACTGGCGCAGACGTATGTCTTTCAATGTGATGTTGACGTTGGTGGATGAAACACTATTGTGAAGCTGTTGTATCTTAGCCAGGAATCACCGATCAAAGTGTTACGACCGTTTCGGACTCAGAAAGGAATGAAACAGTGCAAAGGTACAATATCTCATCCCGCACTACTCTCCCCCGTTCAAAGTTTCGAAGAAATAGGAAGTTTGCTTGATAGTTCTCGTAGCGGTGCACCACGCTTATAACATGCCCGTACCTGCGCTGTAGCTTCGAAAATAGGCATTCTAAGTGAACAGTGTTCAAGTGGGATAAGTAGCGCAAAAGAAGTACAGAAAATAACTGGAAAAACAAAGACATCGGTATTCCATATCCTTCATGGTCCTTTAAACTTGTAACCGTACAAGTTGCAATCACTTCACCAGCTCTTACCACATGACAGAGCTTAGCGAGAGGAATTTTCAAGGTGGGATTTGACGAAAGTTTCAAGTGATGTAAAGTGACTTCTCAACATCTTTTGGAGAGATGAGGCTCCTGTTTCATGGGATGAACTAGTTAATACCCATAACTGATGAATCTGCGCACAAAAGAACCCACATGCCTCCACATTCCTCTACTGAGGAGCCACTACAATTATCACGTGTTGCAGTTTTGTGCGGCCTTACTTCGTCCGTTACTTTCATTGTCTTCTTTCTTTAAGAGCCCAGTACAAAAGTTGTGGTTGTGAAGCCATGTTTCGTTACTCGACACCGCTACTTGAAATTGCTAAGCAAGAAAAATCAGACCTAGATTATTCGAATACCAAGTTTAATCTCTTACGCACAGGAATTTAATGCATGGACACCTCCTCATATCAAATCTCAGTGATGCGGTTCTTGACAAGCCCATATGGAGAAGAAAGGCAAATTAGTCATTAAAAACTTGAGTTATGATAAAACATACTGTTTGAATCTATATTCACCTTGTACTATAACTACAAATTAAAAACATCATAAATGTCCAAACAACATATACGTACCATTTCTTAAAATATTTTACTGAAGGTGTTTGGCTTCATATACAAAACTGTATTTTACATAGACAACGGAGTGCTTTCGAGCAAACTTTTGCTCCTCTTCAGGGTTACAAAACAAAACGCAAGTACACAAATGACAAATGATAAAAGCCATTTGTTATTTGTGTACTTGCATTTTGTTATGTAACCCTGAAGAAATAAATTTTAAAACCAGATGATTTTTTTTAAAAACCTACAAACACTATGACCGGTTTATAAGGCAACTTTTGTTTCACAAATGTCTCTATCACAAACTTTTAATTAAGTTTTTGTATTTTGTTAGGTTTTTGTTTCTAGCATTTTAAGCAATCGTAGATACAAAGCTGGGGTGGCGCACAGTATGGCGAGACGACGAATTTCCACGATATAGCTGAAAATTGCATGTATATTCGTAAGTTTTGTAATCTATGTTGACTTGATATAAAAGTCCCACAGCATGAAAAACCATGCATGTTGTGTTCCTTACATTCCGTTCTAGCCACGTTTTTAAAAGGAAATGTATCGAAAAAAAATTAGGTGAAAACCAAAAATAAATAACTGGTGAAAAAAATTGTTATGAATGTCAAACTATGGAGCAGTTAATACCCATAACTGATAAATCTGGGCACAAGAGAACGCACATGCCTCCACATACCTATACCGAGGAGCTAATACATTTATCACAACTTACTGTTTGGTGTGGCTTAACTTCGTCCACTATTTTGAGTGCCTTCTTTCTTGAAGACTCCTGTACAAAAGCAGGGTCGTATCCATGTTTGGTTGCTAGACACTGCTTCATTCAATTTTTAATATTTTTAATGTCAGACTTTTTATATTGCAGTACATTATTTTCTTTGTCTTGTAGCAATATGTGAGCCTAATTTATTTTTCATTAATTAGCTTTTGATACCTATGTTTTATTTTTTATTCTTTTTTTATTTTTTCAACAATTTAATCATATAAAGTCAAGATCTCATTGTATCCAGGAAAATAGTTGATACATCGTTACTTCTGTAGGCATTGGTGGAGTGAGACACATTGGGATTACCTCCATAAAAGGGCAACTTTGGCAGTTAGTGGTGTTTGATTGAATAAAATTCCACGTAAAAAAAAAAAAAAAAAACATGAATCTGCACCAAACTTCATTAAAAAATTATAATTTTTTGTATAAAAATTACTAACACTTGAGATTTTTAGAAAAAAATTATAAAATTAACACTTTGTATAAAATGAACAAAAATTGTCGTGAGTGAGAATTCTGAACTGAATAGATAAACACTAGAAACCTCTTTGTCAATGTCTGCAAAAGAAGCGTCTTCGTCACAATGTGTGGTTGCGTGATTCATATACTGAAGAATTGAGGATGGAAAAGAAAATATGAAATATTTTACAATCAATAGAGGTATTTGTCTCTTTTTTTACGCTACAGGATTTGCTAGGCTACGCAGTATGCAAATGAGTGCAATCTATTTATATCAGTTGCTTCTAACATTTTTTAATTTTTGGGGACATTAGAATCATGACTCTTATGACTAAACTACTTTTCTTAACCCATTTTCGGCCAAAGGTGCGTAAACGCACCATTTCAATAAATATTATTTTATTAACACTGTGACGTATATTTTTCACTAATTTTATTTTTCTGCTATTTTTAAGGGTTCTGAAGACATCTGTAAAATATTAGTAATTGAATTAAGGTAATCACTTTCAGTTGAGAAATTTTCAAAGTACGCTGGTTTTTTAGTTGAAACGATTATTGACAAATTCGAATTTTTGAAAATGCATAATTATTCCAATTGAGATTAATCATATGTTTTTATAATGGAGTAAAGTTGCAAGTTCTGTAAATAAAATAAAAATAAAACAAATGCCATAAGAAAACTTAAAATTTTTTATTTAAATTTAATGGTAAATCATTAATGGTAAATTAATAATGGTAACGTCAAATTGGAATAAAATATTATTTTTCATGCACGAAACTTTTTTGGTATGTTAATGAATGTAATTTAAGTAAATTTCAATGCAAATAATACCACATTTTATAAAATTTCTATGCTTGGCCTAAAATGGGTTAAAAGTCTACGTGTTCTACTTACCTGCGTCTTAAAAGTAAATATTGTTTAAAAGTAGTATTACGGATCAGAAAAAGTGCAGGTACAATAATAAAGAATGTAATGTAAAAGACTACGTGAATCCAGGAAGGGCTTGTGATTTATTTTGCATTGTAAACTAACATCACGCTCTCTGTTATTGTCTGCACGTCTTACTCTAGCACAAGAAAAAAAAAGGTCGGTAATAATTGATACATGTGTTAATAATACAAAAATAATATCTATATATATATTTTTTGTAATCATTAAATGATCTTTCAAAAATACTGTACATTCCATACATTTCACGAAGCCCTATCAGTATATATATATATATATATATATACTGCTCAAAACAATTAAAGGATATTGCAGTTTTAGGTGGATTTTGTATCTGGGAAACTTTTTAGCTGATTGATACATGGTCGACAGACATAGTACGTTATATGAGAATAAATTACACGTGTTTGGCAGAAAAAAATGCATTATATTGCGCATTTGTGTACAAAAGGAAAAAAACACAATTTGTGCATATGAGAAAAAAAGAATAAGAAAAGGTGTTTTCTTCAAAGAAAATCATTTTCAGTAGGGGGTATGGTTTCCACGGGCGGCCAGCAACGTTGAACACCCTTGAGGCATGGACTCAATGAGGCTATTAATGACGAGCTGGGGTATTCTGCCCCACTCTTCCAGAAGAGCTCTTTCCAGTTCTTGGAGAGTTTGTGGGGGTTGTTGGCGGCCAGAAACTCGTCTTCCTAGAGCGTCCCAAACGTGCTAGATTGGATTCATGTCTGGAGAACACGCTGGCCATTCCATTCGAACGATTCCTTCCTCGAAAAGGAAATCCTCCACCAGGTTTGCACGATGTGGCCTGCAGTTATCGTCCATTAAAATGAAGTTATCTCCGATTGCTGCAGCGTAAGGGACTACAATAGGTCTGAGGATCTCATCCCTATATCGGCGACCAGTCAGAGCTCCATCTCGAATGATGTAGAGGTCAGTGCGCCCGTCAATGGAGATGCCACCATACACCAACACTCCTCCACCGCCAAATCTTACACTTTCGTGCACGAACGCAGGATTATTCCTACTGCCACGGTCCCTCCAGATGAAAATACGCCTATTATCCGGATGCACAGAAAAACGGGACTCGCCAGAAAACAGAATATTGCTCCATTCATTTCTCCTCCAGTTGACATGCTCGGTTGCCCACTCCCTGCGGTCGCGACGATGCCTTGATGTTAATCTAACACATACCATCGGTCGGCGAGCATACAGACCTACAGCATGGAGCCGGTTTCGGACAGTCTGAGTTGAAATCGTGGTGCCTGTTGCCGAGCGAAGGTGTTGTTGGAGAAGATTAGCGTTCATGTTTCGGTGTCTCCGAGCTGTTAACGCTAAATACCGATCTTCATTGGGCGTTGTTGCCCGTATACGACCTTGCCCTGGTCTTCGGCCTGCACATCCACTCTCCAAAAAACGGTTTCAGATCCTGGAAATGACACTTTGTGACACTCCAATGGCTTGCGCTACTTCGGCTTGAGTTTGGCCCCCTTCTAACCTACCAACAATTCTCCAAGCTTCTGAATCTGTCAAATGAATTCGCTGAGACATCGTACTCATCGAAACAAAGCAATCACTGAATGCCGATCATCCTTGTCTTCATTCTCTTTTATCCAGTTGAAAGTCAAATTTCATTCGCTGCAGCTGAAGCGACGTTTTTGACGTCGAACTCAAAATTTGCATACTCCACAGTTTGAAAACCAGAAAAATTTGCATTTGTGATTCTCTTCTTCTATTTTCGGCAAAAAAAATTTCGTTTATATCTTTATTTTATATAAAACTTCAAATATCCTTTAATTGTTTTGAGCAGTGTATATACTGATATATAATACTGATAATTAAATATATATAAATATATATATTTAATTTTAAAGCCATTATTTGGTGTTTATTTTTTTTATTGTACCGAAATCTTCTGTCTCTTTTAAACATAGCACAGGAAGTAAACAAATTGAATTACAGGAGACTAAAAGAAATAGATTTTTGGACTTATACAGTAAAGTGTATTTATTTTTTCTGTAAATTATTAGTATACAGCTCTATACATATGAATGGTGTAAAATTTGAATATACATACATTAAGAATAGATTTAAACAAGGGGGAAATCTGAAACATCACATAAGCTCTGTTTCTTATAACCCCACCTTCCCCTATAAATTTTTATCTCACAAATATTTTCTGTAAAAAAGGTATTTAATTGTTATTAGTTATTCAGAGTAAAGTTGCACTAAATGGCTAAAATAAGTATTGTTTTGCTAAGTATTATGGAAAATGTACTTTTTAAGCGAAGCGAAATCATAAAGAAATCATTATTTGTATGCCCAAGACAAGGTTGGGAGAGTTATAATTATGAGGGAAAAAATTGAGTAAAAGTCTTGGCTCCCTATTATCTTTAGGGCTACGCAAAAAAACCGCAACAATTTACAACACCATTTAGCGGCAAAATGTGGAAAAAACGGTACGAGAGGTGGGTGAAAAGTCAGTTAAAAATTTGCAGAACGTCCTCATAAATGTTGCCTTATCTATAAAAATGGATTTCTTAAAAGCGCTGAAATACAAATACGTTATTTTCAATCACCAGCTCAAATACTCTACTAAATGCATTTAGAACTGTGATATTAGAAGCAATATTTACATTTATTAATAAATCCAACAGATGTAATCAAGGTGTCGTTCATTTTAATCAGATAATTTGTTTAAGTATGCCCAAAATATCCACCATCAGGGCACGCGTACAATGCATGATGCATTGCTACCGATGTTGAACTTATTAAAATGAACTCAATCTTTCTTACGTATGCTAAATATGCTTTTAAATTATAATGTCACAGTTCTGCATGCAATTATTGGCATATTTATGCTGGTGATTGTATGTAAAACAATTTCACTTTAGGGTTTCCAGTTAAGGTAATTTGTTTCTCAAGATACTATTGCTTGCTAATTAATTACGCTTTTTTTTAAATCGCTCATAGATTTCCCAATGGAATTTGGTATTTAATTACTCAGACCACAGACCAAATTCTACAAATTTGGCCACGTTATTACCTGTCTTATGAAATCGTGTGCTAGTGAATTGAAATCGCTCTTAGAGTTTGTATTAAAATTTGACAGGTAAAATTTAAAACATCGCACCACATTATTACCTCTGTGTTACTAAGGTATATTTTTGGGGCAAATCACTCTATAATTGATTGATCCATTGACCAGAAATCTTGTTCATTTCATTGTCAGGATGGAGTAGACAGATATGACAACAGCTTCAGAAATTAATAGTTGTTTTTTTAAGCGCTTTTTCATTATTTTCAAATGTAAGCGGATTGTTTAGATAATAGAACTGTCTTTTTTTATGACTTTCTTTTTCAAACAATGTGTTTTGAATTTATTGCTTTTAAATATATTTTCTTCAAGTAAAGAGTATCATGATGGATCTATATCTGTAATGGATTTTGAAATGCACTAAAATAAAATATTTTTCAGAATGATGCGATATACCACTTTGGATGAAAAATAGACTCTTATTTTATGAATACTTTCTGAGTAGCATGTACGAAACAAATGCATGCCCCATATTTCTCTACACTCAAATATATTATTTTGATGTATCAATGTAAAAAATAGGTTGTTCGTGTTCAATAATTAAATGAATTTTCAGCATGTTTAAAGATATAAAATGTATCGTATTATTTAATAAATTGGTCGATGTACAGATTGTTTTCTATAACTGACAAAAAGTAATTTTCCGTAAATAATGATTTTTTAAGACATTACTATGTTTTTCTTACGAAATAGTTATGAAAAATAATTGTAATAAAGAAAATTTTACTATTTTTTTTCTTTTTATGCAAATAATAATCTTATACTGACTTAAAATGTTTTACCAGACATGTTTTATTTTAATATTAATTTTCTAATATCCTTTTGAATACTGCAAAGACATAATCTCTAATATAAAGCAAAAATATGTTGACGTCATATTGACGGTGGAAGCATAAATTTCGCTTTTACAGTACTTTTATTTTTAACTTCTAAATTTCTAAATTTCTAAATTTTAACTTCAAAATTTTAAGTTTTATATATTTCGATTAGGAAACAAAATTTCCTTCAAATGCAATTTGTTTGAAAACTGTATCTAAATTTACGGACTTTTTATGGTCTTAAAAAAATGAAGCATGTTTTTATTAACTCTTAACTATTGTGACAGAAATTGTCATATAAAAACTGTGAGCGGCCTCACAGACCATTAGATCAAAACATATAATACATATCATAAAACATAAATCATAACATACGAGCAGGGAAGACCGAGCTATGCTTGGTCAAAATTAAATTTGAGTTCAAATATCATAACCCATGACCAAAATGACCCACTAATTGAATTTTCTCGAACATGTGACTTAGCCCAACAGTCTTCTCGTGCCTGAAAACCATTGGATGCAGAATTTAGTGTAAATTGAGCCGCTTTTTAGATCTTGATCCACAATGACCCAGAAATGACCCACAAATCGAATTTTCTCGGACATGTGACCTAGCCCAATGATTTTATCATGCTCAAAACTCGTAGGACACAAAATTTAATCAAAATCGTTAGAGCCGTTTTTTAGATAAAATTAATTTGACCCGGTTTGACTCAAAAATGACCCACTAATCGAAAGTTTTCGAACATGTGACCCAGCCTAACACTCTCACCGTGCCAGAAAATAGTCGGATACAAAATTTCGTCAAAATCGTTTGAACCGTTTTTTAGATACAATTAGTTTGACCTTGATCCAAAATGACCCAAAATGACCCACTAATTGAATTTTCTCGAACATGTGACCTAGCCCAACAGTCTTCTCGTGCCCGAAAACCATTGGATGCAAAATTTAGTGTAAATTGAGCCGCTTTTCAGATCTTGACCCACAATGACCCAGAAATGACCCACTAATCGAATTTTCTCGGACATGTGATCTAGCCCAATGATTTTATCGTGCTCGAAACTCGTAGGACACAAAATTAATTAAAATCGTTAGAGCAGTTTTTTAGATAAAATTAATTTGATCCGCGTTGACCCAAAAATGACCCACTAATCGAAAGTTCTCGAACATGAGACCCAGCCCAATAGTCTTCTCGTGCCCGAAAATGGTCGGATACAAAATTTCGTCAAAATCGTTTGAACCGTTTTTTAGATACAATTAGCTGGACCATGACCCAAAATGACCCAAAATGACCCACTAATCGAATTTTCTCGAACATGTGGCCTAGCCCGATGGTTTTCTGGTACCCCAAAACGGTAGGAAACGAATTTTCGTCAAAATCGTTAGAGCCGTTTTCAAGGTATATATATATATATATATATATAACCACACACAAGATTTGCTCGTATTAGAATATATGATAATAACATATAACACATAACGTATAACATATCATAACATCAGATCATAACAGACACAGAACATCACTTAAAATACAAATATCAACTAGAAGTGTAAAAATTGTTTGTTAACCAATACTTATCTAGTTAATTGTTTTAGAAATCGTCTTTCGAAACTAGATGCTGATTTTTGAAAATTAAAGACGGGTGTCCTGTTATAAGGAATCAGTAATAGAAAGCAAATCGCTATAGGTCGTCGATGAAAATTAATTTTGTAATTTTATGCTTGTTCTTTAATAATGAACGTTTCAGAGATTGAACTTAAATATAACGGATTTATAAGAGGAATATCGTATTATTTAATAAATTGCGATATATTTTTTAAATATTTGCTATTTATTATATATATATATATATGTATATAACATATTATAATATATATATAATATATTATTATACATACAGGGTGTTCGAAAAGTCTGGAAACGGTCGAATAACTCGAGAAATATACATCGGATTGAACAACAGAAAAATTTATGTACAATATTTTTGAAAAATCTATCTAGGGATATCAAAGTTGCCCCCCTCTGGGGGAAAGGGGGGCAACTTTTAAATTTTAAATAATAACCCCCCTTTTTTATTGCAAAGTAATGTCCCGGTACATTCAAATATCTGGTAAAAGGATAAAATTGGAAATGTGAAACAAGTGTCTATCTATAGTAAAATGATTACGCGTTATCACATGAGAGTGGTTTCAGCGCCACCTAGTGACTAAATGTGAGAAATGTCGACCGTAATTCGGAAACATGTTAGAGATAGCGAAAAATTGCCAATCACAAACGTGTACAGCATCTTTTGTTTCGTATGAAATGACATCTTACATGTAAAAATAATTTTATTAGAAGCTCTAAAATTATGGAAGCAATTAGTGGCATGTTTATGCCGGTGATTTGTTTTCGAAAGATTAACATTTTAGAACTTCTACTACAATTGTTTTTACATGTAAGACATCATTTCGTACAAAATCAAAGATGCTCTAAACTTTTGTAATTGGCATTTTTTCGCTATCGCTCATATTTTTCGAAATAGGGTGGGTAATTTCCACGTTTATCCACTAGCGTGATTATTTTCTATAGGAAGCAATCGCAAAACGGTTTGAAAATGGTTTAAACACGGATTAAATACTCAATCCGTTAACTGTATTTTACGAAATATAGTCTACGAAATACCGTTCTTACGACAGTTGTCTACAATGTAAGAAAAAATGGTAAATTTTACAGCGCGATTTGCTGGCAGCCATATTGCCAGCATTTACTTCTGGGAAATTTACCATAATTAGGATCATTTTTGCTGTAAAATACAAAAAATAAATCTTTTTAAGGCAAATTTTGCTGTTAATTTCAAGTAGAAAATGCTGGCAATTTGGTCGCCAGTAAATTGTGCTGTAAGATTTACCGTTTTTATTTACAGTTTATAACATATTCGCTAAATGGGAACTCAATGGGAAGTACTTTTTGGGAGTTATCCAATACACTGAGATACACACATACAAATCATGGTTAAAATACTTGCGTTACTTTTATATGTTCGGAAAGTACTAAGCATTGTAGCTTACTACTGACATGAAAAGGCTATAAATTTGCCAATATCTAACGAAGAGTACACAAAAGAATTACTGATATTTTATTGGGAAAATTTAAATTAAAAAAAAATCAAATGTATATGATCAAAACAACATTTTTCCTAACAAGTATGTTGCTAGTTTATCAGTAAATTGAATTGTTATGCAAAAATAACATAAATTGAAAAGGTGTCTAAACAGATTTGATATACTTAATGCATTTTTCTTATTTTCTGTGTTTAAAATTTATTTTGGTCTTTTGGTATTTTACTATATAACCTATATATAATACAAATTCTCACAAATGTATAAATGCTGGGAACACCTAACCAATACATTTCTATTTTACTGCATTCTGTTTCTTTCTAAACATCGCACAATTTAAATTTTTACATCGTCGAATAGGAAAAAATATGTTTGTTTTCAAATACAATGTGTTTGAAAAGTATATATGAATTTAAAGATTTTTTATAGTTTTTAAAATAATTTTCAAGCATTACTTTTTTTTAATCTATTGCTATCGCATCAGCCCGATAACGAAAGGTTAACCCGTTTGCACGTAAAATAATATAGATATTTCAGAATTTGTTTCTGACAAATATTCCATACTACATTAAGCGTTCACCAATAAATTAATAAATAAATAAAATAATACAATGAAAAAACAAATTTAACAGATATTTAATCGAATTGAAATGAAATCGCTCTTAGTGTTTGCATTAAAAATTTGAGAGGTCAAATTTAAAACATCGCACCACATTGTTACCTCTGTGTTATTAAGATATATTTTTGGGGCAAATCACTCTATAATTGATCGATCCATTGGCCAGAAATCTTGTTCATTTTACTGTCAAGTTGGAGTAGACAGATAGGACAACAGCTTTAATTAATTAGTAGAAATTAATAGTTGTTTTTTTAAAAGCTCGTTTTCATTATTTTCAAATATGTAAGCGGATTGTTTAGATAATAAAACAGTCTTTTTTTTAATTTTTTTTTTATTATTATTTTCATTTTAAACAATGTGTTTTGAATTTATTGCTTCTAAATATATTTTCTTTAAGTAAAGAGTATCATGATGGATCTATATCCGTAATGGATTTTGAAATGCACTAAAATAAAATATTTTTCAGACTGATGCGATATACCACTTTGGATGAAAAATAGACTCTTATTTTAAGAATACTTTCTGAGTGGCATGTACGAAACAAATGCATGCCCCATATTTCTCTACACTCAAATATATTATTTTGATATATCAATGTAAAAAATAGGTTGTTCGTGTTCAATAATTAAATGATTTTTCAGCATGTTTAAAGATATAAAATGTATCGTATTATTTATATATTTCAAAATTTGTTTCTGACAAATATTCCATACTTCATTAAACTTTCACCATTAAATTAATAAATAAATAAAATAATATAATGAAAAAACAAATTTATCAGATATTTAATCCAACTAAGCTCATAAAAATTTGATGACTTCTTCAAATATTAAGCTCTAGCATGCGGGTAGTACGAAAGTATCGCTTTTAATAGATTAAAAAACTATATTTATATACATTATTAATATTTTTTTCGACAAAAATACTATTTTCTGTTAGTGGACAACCTAAAAAAATCAATATTAAATGTGAAAGATCTTTTAGAATTTTGAACAAAAGAAAGGGTTTGCACTTACATTCTGTAACGAATGAAGCCCGTGTTGGAACCGCTGATCTTTTTAAAGCAAATAGTAGTTGGTAGATTTATAACATAAACAGAATATTTAAAAAAAGTAGTAATTTCCCAAATAAAATTTATAATATATTGTCAATGAGTTCATTCTAAGTGTCTGAATATATAATTGATGGAGTTTAAATAGATGTATTACAAAGCAATTGTTGTTTTCTATTTCAAAACTCCGATATCGATTTAGCATTTTATTTCTTTCCAGTTTTCAATCTGGTTTGAAATTCTGTACACATAAAGTAAAAACCTTTTAAAGACATACTATATATCACAAAATATGTAAGTCGAAGCTTAAACCTTTCGTTTCTTTTTTCCTTTACAGAGTTAATGTTTTTTACACACATAATTTCCTATTAAAAAAAAAACTTTTCGTATAAGCATGCGTTTTTAGAGTGTCAGTTTTTAAAAATTAATGAAAATTTTAAAAATTTTATAGTGATACATATTTTTTTTCTATAAAAGAGTGTGAGTATGTTAGGGACGTTAGTTTTTATGTTTTTAAAAGTTTTAATATGTATTACAAAAATATATAATTTTTACAAAATATTATACACAAAGTTTCTAAAAAGAAATTGGGTATTTTTCATTTTTATCATAGACCAAGAATGTGACCTTACTGAAACAATTTCTATATCTTAAAGTATACAATCCCAGAAAACCCCACAAGCAATAATTGAAACATATTTTAATATATATCATAAATTGTACTATAATACGGGAAGTTTAAAAAACTGTATTTCGTCCAATATTCAGACCAATACGTGTTATGCACATTCCTAAGCCCAACTTCATGTCCTTGTAAACAAAATTTAGGTTTTTTTTTTTTTTTTTTTTTTTTTTTGGGCTATTGGTTATTATACCAAATTTTAACAAGGATTCTGTAAAATATTTGGTTTTCGAGTAAAGATAATTAAAACATCCCAATTGCATTTTTATGCAGAAATATAAACAGGGTGTCCTTATCGTTTAGCAATAGCAAAATCCTAACCGCTATTTTAGGATTATTTAACGTATATTTAGTTCGGACTGAAAAGGGTTTCAAATATTGTACCTCAGAAACTAACATATTTTCGAGATTTAAAAATACATTTTTATAAAAAAGTTTCTTTTGCTGCAACTGGGTTTCGGAAACGCTTCCGAGAAATTTTTATAGTGTATTAATGAGTTTTCTCAACCTTTTCTCATCTTCAACAAATATGTTTTACAGACAAACGTGATAAATTAACAAAGTTACATTAACATTAAAATTAATATTATTTTGTTACTAATACATGTATAAATTTGACAACAAAGCTGAAAACGTTTAACTGATAATTAATAGTATCTTAAATTCGATATTACGGCTTAAGAAAATGAATTAAAACCGTATAAAAACTACTCGGAAACTTTTCCGAAAATCAGTAGCAGCAAAAAAATAGTTTTTACAAATGCTGCTTTAAAGCTCGAAAACACACTGCTCAAAAAATTAGGGGAGCAAGGAAAGAGGCGTGCAAGACAGCCATGCATGGGTATAAAATGGAGAGTACATGGGTATCAATGCCCAATACAGAAAACAAAAGACGCAAACAATTGTAAGGGAGCTTCATTTCTTAGAAAGGATGGAAAGAACATTAAAAGAGGGTTTATGAGAATAATTTGGTTACATGTAAATGACAAAAAAAATATATTGTTTAGTAATGATGCAAGTTGTTTAATACGGCGTGTGGTCCCCTCGAACAGCTATGACTGCTGCACACCTGTTTTCCATGGATTCGATAAGGCTATCGATAAGAAGTTGATAAATACTGATCCACTCTTCAAAAATTGCAATCTCATTGCCCCATACAATAAAAGAAAGGCTTCGTCGCGCTGCAATACGTCGTGGGAGTGTGCCCCAAACATGCTCGATCGGATTAAGGTCAGGAAAGCATGCTGGTCATTCCATACGCTGTATTGTTTCAGCTTCAACTATGTTCTCCACCACACGAGCTGTATCCAGTCTGGCATTATCATGCATGAAAACAAAGGAATCACCATGGGTGAAGCGTAAGGTAAGACATGAGGTCTCAGTATCTCGTCTGCAAACCTTTGGGCCGTCAAAGTGCCAATCCAAATGATATGCAAGTCCGTCCGTCCCCTATGCGGATTCCAGCCCATACTATCAACCCACCTTGTCTGTAATGTGATCATTCATGAACGAATGTGTGGTTATTTCGAGTTCCGCTTTCCCTACATACAAAAAACACGTCGAATGTCACACTTCAGACTGAATAGGGACTCGTCTCTAAACAGCATTTGACTCCAATCCGTTGCCTTCAATCTTGATGTTCAGCAGCCCATCTTCTTCGGGCCGCACGGTGGCTTGAGGTCAACGGAATACAGACCATCGGCTGAGCAGCATTCCGTTTTCTGTCTCGACGAACTGTTAACAGGATATATCGGTCATCCGTTGTTGTGGTGGGCGTGCTCGACCTTGTCCTGGTCGATATCTAATATTTCCTGTTTCTTGGAATCAATTCCACAGCCTTGCAAGGACATTTTTTGCAAATCCAACAGCATCCGCTACACTTCTTTGTGTTTGCCCGGATTCAAGTCTCTCTCAAATACGCCAAGCCATGGATTACGGTAAATCACGTGGTTGTGACATTTTCAAATCGCCTTTTCTCAAAACAAAAACTGAGCAATTGAATTTCGCAACTCAGACAGTAAAACAGACATTTCTGTGAAATCCCAATTTCTGCACTTATCTCCTTTTTCTAGTTTTTGACGTCATGAACTTTGATTTGCATATGAAGTTTTATTTTTCTGTTTTATGATATCCTTTATATTATGGACTTTTTCATTTAAGTTACTTATTGGTGTAAGTATTTGTGTAATTTCGTTAAACGCATGTGCTCCCCTAAATGTTTTGAGAAGTGTATATTTGGTTGTATTTGTTTCTAACAGTAAAAAACGCATCTTAGAGCCGGCCCGGCAGCGTGGTTGGTGGCGGAGGCGGATGTCACGGTGAGGGCTTAGGTTCGAATCCTCTTCAGGCATGAATATCATTGTGTGTGTGTCTTCAGTTCTGTCTACTTCCTGGTGTCTATCTTGTCCTTGTCAAGAAGAAAATTTATGTAATCTCTCAACATCTTGTATGCATTTCTGTGAATAAATAAATATGAATCATTCCATACAAACAGCCTAGCAGGTTATAAGTCTCAAAGCAATTCTGCTTCAAATGTCCAAACGCTTCTCAGAATCATGGGTAGTTTGCGAGAATATTGTATGTTTTCGTTCTTGGTTACATTATATTTTCGTAGATTAAGATTTACTTTTTTTTTGTTTTTTTTTTTGCAGTGTATAATACACTTTTCAAAAATAGTCCTGTATATATTTTGTTTACACGGGCATATGAAACAATTGAAATATGATCGTCATTTACTTGTCGAATTGTCCAAGATTCGAAACAATTGTGTTAAAATTGCATGTGGACAAAAATAAAACGTTGCCACAAAAACAGTCTGTTATGCCGAATCGATCTCGCTAAAATATGCCAACTTGCCTGCATTAAATATACAGGGTGTTCCAAAATTCGACCGACAAATTAAGAGGGGTGATAGAAGGAATCAAGAGAATGAAAACATACCATAGAACATGATGTCGCAAACCACGTTTAGTGGGAGATAATCGCAAAAATATTTATTAAGTATGTGACGTCGAGTGGAACAAAAGGGGCCAATAATAAATAGAAAAAAAATATTTATTTGAAGTGAAGCATGATTACTATGCATTACAGTTCAACGTCAAAAAGGAGACGACGAGGCATGATTATAGGAATATGTTTTAACGTGTCCGGCAATCTTTCATCCGTCTGTGTCGGCTGTGCAATGACCTTCATGGTCGCAACTTCGAACAATTTCTATAAAAATGTGTCATCGTCTCTTTTCTAACGTTGAACTACAATGCATTGTAATCATGCTTGACGTCATATAAAATGTTTTTTCTACTTAATATTGGCCCTTTTTGCTTCACTCGACGTCACATTCTTCAGAACTATTTTTGCGATTTTCTCCCACTAAACGTGGTTTGCGACCCCATGTCTTATAGTAAGTTTTCATCTTCTAGATGTGTTCTATCATCCCTGTTAACCTTCCGGTTAAATTTTGGAACATCCTGTATCTCAGTGAAATACGAGGAAGTTTATATTATTGAAAACTCTAGTAGATTTTTAAAAATTAATTTATATTTTTTAGATTCCCTGTTAACAACACCAAAAATCATTTTCATATGCAACAAAAAAAAATATTCTGGATTCAAATAAAGTTCTGAAATTTATAAAAAGCAATACTTTCAAATTAGTGTCATGCCAGAGGTTAGTAATAGTCGAAGAAATCGCCTGAGATTTCGCTACTTGCAGCAGCGCTTTTCATTCTAATAATTTCACTGGTTTAAGTGAGTAGTTCGATTACATGTCTGTTAAATTTATTACATGTCTGTTAATCTCATTATATTATTTTATTTATTTATTGGTGAATATTTATTTTCGTTATGGTGTGTTAGCTGGAAGCAAGCGATGAATTATTTATATTCTTTTAAGTGCAATAGTGTTAATCTTTTCTAATTGGGCTGGCTGCGCGCGACAGAGGTACGCAGATTCATAAAAATATGTTTTGAAAATTATTTTTAAAACCATACAAGAATCAGTAAATTGGGATATAGTTTCAAACAAATTGCATTTGAAAGAACATTTTGTTTCCAATTCGAAGGTGTAAAAATTCAAATTGTGCGGTATTTAGAAGTTAAAAAATGGCTGTCAAAGCAAAATTTATTATTCAGGTGTTGCCACCGTCAGTATGATATTAGAGTTACTTACGTCCACGTTTATGTTTTATAATATAGATTTATACAGGAATATAACAGGAAAATAACTATAATATATAGTCTTCTTATCTGTGACCAAAACAGTTAATGTTAGAAGTATACTTCGGATTACAAACATACAGGGTGATTCATAAGTAAATATACAACTTCCAGATGCTGTAAAACAAGAACAGTTTAAGGCACGTTCCCCAAATGCAAGCCAGAAGGTAGGTGTATCCATAAAGTTTTTTCCCGCTGCTGTGCGAAATGAAATATGTGATAGCTAGTGTGTCACGTGAATATCAATGGCTGCGTCTGCAGTGAAGAAGGCATTTTGTGTTGCATTGAGAAAAACGAAATCTGCCAGCATTGTGCAACGGCATTTACGAACAAGATTTGGAAAAGAACCTCTAATCAGAAAATCCATTTTTGATTGGTTTACAACATCTATGTTTACATCCCTAGTCACATGACACACACCAAACCGGTAATCTATTTCAGTCCACTTTGCACAAACAGCCCGTAGTTTAAAAATTTTAAAATTAATCATAAATGGAATTTTTGGTTAGAAGTTTTTTTTCCAAATCGCGTTCGAAAATGCCGTTGCACAATGGTGGCAGATTCCGTTTTGCTTAATTCAAGAACACAAAATGCCTTCTCTCCTGCAGATGCAGCCGTTTCTACTGATATTCGCATGACACACTAGCTATCGGCTATGTCACTTCGCACAGCAGCGTGAAAAAACTTTATGAGTATACCTACCTTACGGCTTGGCTTGCATTTGATGAACGTGCCTTAAACGGTTCCTGTTTTACAGCATCTGAAAGTTGTATATTTACTTATGAATTAACCTATATTTCAAGTATTGTTCTTCATCTTCTTAGAAGCCTTTTAAACGGAAATATTTACTTTTTAAAAGTTGAAACTGTTACACTATAATTTCATCCTATAAGTTACATTTAGTAAATCATGCTTCATGACAAAAAAAAAAAAAGAGTTAAGAAAAAAATCATCTTTTAACGAATAAAGCGAATTTTAACAAAAAAAGCGTACCATGTTACAAGACTTTGAAATTAGTGAAATTTCATATTTTTACTGCACTAACAGAACGTCTTTCCATATTTATTGCGATTAAACTCGGAAAGTGTATAAAATTCAAAGTATTATAACTCGATAGGCGTTGATTGCTAAAAAGTACTTTCTTTTTCTTTTACTCGTTAGAGTCTACAGATTGTGTTCTAAATATCTCATAGAACACAGTAATTGTATAAAAAAATTAAATTTCGTAACATTTGCAATGATAATTATTTGCATATAAATGGATTTTATATTGATTAAGAATAACATTTGAACCATTTTTACAATTAGAAGTATACTTCTAGAACTAACGGTTTACGAAATAACTACTGAACAGCGTATTGAGAGACTAGCCTGTATATATAGATATACATATTGAAAGATGTAAAACGCGTTTATAAGTTAACTAATAAATTTTGCAAACAGTAATTAAGAAAAAAATTAATCTTTTAGTCCATAGATGGCGCTTTATTGTCTCAACATAAGAGAATGCTGAAGTTCAAAACTGAGGCTTATTTTTTGCTTCAATAGTTGAACAGAATGAAGAGTACAAAGTAAAGGAGTTTTCGATCCAGGTTTGTAAATTAGTTTTGGCCTTCTAACAGTTTGTACAGATTATCTCTATCGATTGGTGAAAATTTAAATATTTTTAAATGTGTATACCAAAGTTACAATATCACCTTATGAAACACACTCTCAGAAAAAACTGTAAATTTATGAGCGTTTGCCCTTCAATTTTCACGGGCAACAGCCTTATTTGATGAAAAACGGTCTGATCCACTAAATAAGCGGCCTTATCCCTTAGATACTTAGAAAATTAAGAGCAATCCACATATTCTTACAGTTCTAGCCCATATGTTAGCAAAAATACGGTACGACCCCATACATTGTCCTCCGCTAGGGTGTAACCCTTCATTTTACTCATGTTTTGAAAATTTTAAGCCGCCAAAAAAGCGATTCTGTGATGATTATCTAACGCGCTACGTGCTACGGAGAAGTAAGTAAAGTGTTATTGTGTTTAAAAGTGCATTATATCCTGTGCATTATAATGCTGTATTACTTTGCCCCGTAAAATTACGGGCTGCACAAAATGATGGGCATGGATTGTTTTTTTTACGGGGTACGCCCGTAATTTTACTGCATTTTTTTTTTTACAGTGCAGTGGATTAGTTCATCTTTATATTCTTTTTATTAGATAAAATAATTTTATATTAAAATACAAAAATAATTTTTAAGACTACCTGTACATAGGCACTATTTCTGCATTGTCTTTTTTTTCTTTTTTTTTTTAAAGTTTTGCTATGATAATGTGAATTATTTTCCATGATCAATGCAGTAAGTATATCTGTAAAATATAAAATGTACAAAACACGTCTACAACCATACCTAGATAAAAAAAAAATAAGATAATATATACATTTCCCTAAATCAATCTATTAATTAAGAAAAACAAATATCGGATCAATTTAGTTTTCAAATATAAAAAAAACCACTGTCGTATTTTAATTAGACTGTTATTTGTTTCGATTTTTGAAACAGCAAATCATTATTTCATCCAATTTTTTTCTGGTTTTAAAATTAATGAATTAATTTTACTTTAATTTAGAAAACACAATTATTTGTGTTTTCAAACTAGATAATATAAAAATACAGAAAATATTACTTTATATTTCATTTATTAATTAGAGGTCGTGGATATCTAAAACACATAAACGATTAGAAAAAATAGATTTATTATCAATTGAATATTTTTGTAAGAAATATAATTTTCTCATGAAATCTATATTCAATTAATTTATCTTATTATTTAAAGGAATTATCTTTGATTTCATGAAATAATTTTTGTTAGGATTCAGATTTATACTACAGTGACCTCTCATTTGTACGCGATGTTCAGTAATTACTTTTCATACCATTATTTTAAAACAGTAAAATTCTATTTTTAAATTCTGCGATTTAATAAGGCGAAAATTATCTTAAAAAGAAACTGGTGCTGAAAAATAATTTATGTGTATCACGAATAAGTGAGAGATCACTGTATTTTTTTTTTTTTATATGCTATCTACAAAAAGTCTTTCTTATACTATTGCATAGACTTTTCATTAATTCACGGATTAAATCTCGTGATTCATATATTATGTTTAGAAAATCACAAATTTATGGCTTTCAATTGTTTTACAAAATGAAGCATTTGTAGAATTATAAATATTCTAATGAAAAATGTTGATATAAGTGTTCTTAGCACGTTGATTGCAAAGCATTATTTGTAGTCGCGGGCTAGACGCGGTCTTGTTTTCATGCCAGAAAAAGTCCGTATAGCTATACAAATTTCATTAATATTTATAGGTGGCACATTAATTCATGTTTATCATCTGACTATACTTGGAAGCGGATACACGTCGTTAGTAATGTTCATTTTCACTACTCACAGACGCGGATTTGTGTCCGCTAGTGTCGGATATAAATGATACGGATTTGATTTGTTTTCATTCTTTTATTCAGCAAAACTAAAAATATTTGAACATTCGATCATGTTATATATATACATTGATCTATGAAAACGAAAATACTGATAAATATGAAGTACCAAATGATTGGGAAATACCACACCGCCCACGATGGCTCATTTTTGCGTCACACAAGCCCCCCCCCCTCCCCACACACAAAAGGCGACAAACATGGTAAGCGGGATGTTTTAGTTATATGCTGACAAATTTTTTTTCTCTCAGTGTGAATGCTGTAGCTAAACTAGTGCATGGTATGCAAGTCTGGATAGAGGGCGCGAATCTGCGCGAATCACCTTGCTAATGAGCGTCTAGACGTAGATCCGCGTCCTACGCAGTCAACGTATTAAGCAGTTATAGAATTACTGTAGGAAAAGATTTATTTTAGAAATTGTATGTACCATATGACTGTTAAAGATGGAAGATTGACAATAGTTTCATGATGTTTGACACTGCATATGTTGAGAAGGCAGTGCATAGGAAAGCGCTGATTTCTGTCTCTTCACATAGTCCTTTTTTTGTTGTTTTACTTTATTTTATATCTATATGTATGATATTTCTGGGTGAATTATCTTTGAAAATCGTTTAAATGCGTTTTTTAGTAATTTTTCATGCATTTCGGACTTTGTATTAATTAATTGCGTATTTTGTGACTGGGTGCGTAGCTACTCTTTTAAAAGTATACTCTAGTGAACGGGTGTCTTTTGAGATTTTGCTTGCGACCGTGATGTCCTTATTCCTAACACTTGTACGTTAATGAGAACTATTCTATCATTTTTTGAAATTTCTAAAATTTCGTATCTATCTCCATGTATCTGGATGTCACGTTTATTTTTACAATTATATGTTAATTATGTAAATAACTATTGTGGTATTGTAGCTATGTGTAGTGCGGTAGGATATGGAATCAGTGCATTTGAAAAACATCCTGTCTTCGGGGTTATTTTTTTTTTTAGTTCTCTCGCGAAATTGAGCCACGAGTTAACTTTTTGACAAGCGGTTTGGAGTCTTTTTTTTTATTTAGAAATTTGGTAAGAAGGGGAGACTTCTATTACGAATAAAGAGTCATCGAGATCCATTCCGATATCGAGATTCCATTTATGGTAATGTATAATCTACAAAAGTGATTTTTTTAGTTACCTGCAGAACGAGTGCTGAGATAATTTGGTGCCAAGTTAAGTGAGATAAATTCAATAAGTTTTGGAAAAGTATCATTCCCCTCTGAGTCATATTTTTGATTGTCTGCATTTAACTCTACTCACTTCACTGTTATTTCCCCGTTTACTGTTATAATTAAGTTGTTGTGTTTGATTAAATCTGTGCCCTGGCCTCTTTTCTAATCAACAGTCCTGAGCGGTATGTCACATTTGTTTTCGATTAGAAGATCGCATAACATCGTGGTAGTTTTTAAATTCATTTTAATTTATTTTTAAAATGTTAGGAACGCTCTATACCGTGTTATGAATACTTCATATCGGATAAAATTTAGGTTGATGTAAAAGTAGTTGATATATTTAAACATTTTCAAAAATGAATCTGTTTCTAATCATGTATAACACACTTCAACACTCTACAAGCAAAAATCAATGAGACCATAGTACTATAGGAAATTTTCTAATATGTGTTTAATAAATATATTTTTAAAGGTATATGACAATGGCTTCTAACCTTAGCATTGTAATAAAATATCTTCATCATTGGAAATAATAAAAGACACAGTGATAGATATATAATATTATTAATAAATAAGGAGGCATACCAACCACACACACACAGAAGCACTTACGATTCAAATGGGAATAAAATTAATGAAATACCTAATATAAAATTATAAGATGATGTAAGAGTTACTGGCATTTACTGGCATCGTAACATATGCGAAAAAAGGATTAAGATGTGTTTCAGGAATCAAGATGGGTTTCAATAACGAAATGGTGAAACATATTTGCCCTTATTTTGGACGAAGAATTCAAATTCTACATCAAACATCAAAAACGCAAATGTCTGAAAGACTCCATATCGAACTGCAAAAGTTACAGACATATAAAGATCATAAATGTTTCGTTGCAGTTTTTTTTTGTATTCATGTAATTAAACTCTTTTAATGTATCTTTATTAAACAACTGTTTGTGATAATATTAAATTTGTTTGCTATATCTTATATTGTTTATTTTATCAAAGTAAAATGTTTAACTTAACTATTTATAAACATCTGAACTGAAAAACAGAAACTTTTGTGCACATTTTAAATTAATGAAACAAAATATTGGAAAGCTATATTTTTGAATGAAAAATATGATTTCGTTTTGACTGATTGAAAATGTTTTAATTTGGTAGAGAGATTGTATTTGAAAAAATGTTTGATTTATTATTTCAATAGGTATTTTAATTTTATCAAATAAAAAAAATATTTTTTCTGTAAAATTCTAAATTAAAATTTAAAAAATACTATGCTCAAATATATGCGAAAATACAAATGAAGATGTTAAATTTAATTGTTCCAGTGAATGATGCCATAAATGTCCAATGATAGATATAAAGAAAATAATAACAACGTAAGCATCTTTTATTCGCATGATTTATTTAGTAGAGCTCCTATTAACAAAATACCTTGAATAATTAATTAAATTTAAAAGTACGAAAATCGATTTAATTTTTTTTGTGAGATTTATGATTATTAATAATACGTTTTAAGTTATCTGAAGAAACATCAAATAAACTCCAAAAATAAACTTTTGAATGGTTAACACATGAAAAAAAAATCATCTTGAATTTGCATAGAAATCAATAGTAATTATCGTTTTTTGCTTGTTTATTAGCTTGTTAAAAAGGGCTCTATTAGAATTCCTGTGGAGGCATCAGAACTGCTGTCATTGCTTACAATTAATTAGTTAATTAATTATAGTAGCGTAAAATGGTTCAAAGTGAATTGTGCTAATCATCTACCAACACTGCAAGCGATCGTAGGAAGCTCGATGTGAACACTGAAATGTGAACGATCAGATTATGAAAGATGAAAAGATATTTCATACCTTCCCCGTACACATACTTTGATCAGAAATCAATGTTCCCATAATAAAATATATTAGGCTGGATCATTATTGTTTACTTTTTTGCTACTTTTTTTTCATTGTACTATTTACTTGTTTGTTTATTTATTTATATAATTAAATTTAGATGTCAAAGTAAGGGAAATAAACATTTCAACGTGCTGTACCATTAACTTTAAATCGGAACAGGAAGAATGCGAAAAGCTACATTGTAAAAGAAGAAAGAAATCAAATAATTCTTAGTCTACAAAAATATAATATAATCGCATACGGAAATATGCAATAAGCTCTTTCCAGTTTCTCACTATTCCGAAAAGCGTTCTACAGCTTTAGAAACCTCAGAAACTAATAATCTTTGAAGATTTAAAGAAGTATTTATGAAAACAAATGTTATTTTGCTGCCACAGATTTTCGGAAAGGTATTAGAGTAGTTTTTATAGTGTATTAATCAATTTCTGAAATCGGAATATTCGTTTATATAAGATGTTATCAGATCTTAAATAATCATTTTCAGCTGCAGATATGAACTTATACATGCAAAAGTAACAAATTAATATTAATGTTCATGTTCTTGTTAATTCTCTTATTTTATTATGTTTGTCTGTAAAACATATTTATTGAATATGAAAATATTTACTTGAGCATTGCTAGCATGCGAAAAACGTATATTTCAGGTTGAGACACATTATTAATACGCTATAAAGACTATTCGGAAACTTTTTCGAAAATCATTGGCAGAACAGTGAAATTTGTTTATAAAAAGTCTTTTTTAAATATCGAAAATATATAAATTTTTTCAGTTTCTAAAGGTAAAGACGCTTTTCCGAATCGATTTTACTTGAAAATTTCAGAATGTTTAGTTTTAGTAGCTTCATTCTTGAACAAGAATTTGCTTCTATTCCAATGACATCTCTATTCGTTAAAGACCAATTCATTTAAAGACCAATTCGTTATCATAGATGAAATGTTATATTTATTATATTTACTGAATCTATTATATATTTTAAATTTCGCACTTATTAGCAGATCATTGTATTTTGCACTGCGATATATTTTTAATGTAGTCCTTAAGATTAATTAATTAATCTACGTCATGATTCAAACTTTTAGAAGTTCATTCTTTTAACAGCAATATATCCGAAATTGCTAATAACCCATTTACTTTTGTATTATAAATATCATTCAATAATAAAATATCATGTTTCGAAATAAAATTTGAGAAACGTGTTTTTTCTACAGAACGTTTTGACTTAAGTTCCTCGATACTTTCTATTTCAAATGAAAAATAATATAATTCCGTATTAATTTTTATTTTACCAATAAATAGAAAATTTTGAAGAAATAATGAAAGAAATAGTCCTTACCTGTTCAATCAAGGTAGGCTGATTCAGGAGTGACACAAAGTCGTCGCATTATCCGCCCATTATTAGACATCCACAAATTCTTTTAATCACAATACTAATATATATTTTTTAAAATTCCAATTAATACTCCTGACGGGTTACTCGACGCCAGGAAGAAATGTTCACAATCACGAAATTCGAATAATAAGTAATTTCAAGAGTAAAACAAACTACAGGATGCCATTCGGAGATCGCGTAAATAAATTGTTAAACACAATATATTCACAGAAAGGAATATTATCAGCATTAAAAAAATTATAGTTAATTATTCGAAAGCAGTTTAGCTTCATTCACTATAAGTAATAACATGAGCTAGAGCTATTTTGGGCGTCTCAACTGATCTACGATCATCCTATTTCATGAAGTTTTAACAGATAATTAACTTCAACTTCAATACGTTCCATCAAAAAGCATACCAAATAGCTTTGAATTCAACATAGTAATAATAATTTCCACCAGGAGCCGAGAATGTTTATTGAAAAAAACTGCCTTATATCAAGATACACATGTTATTTTAAGAGTCAAGATTTAAACAAAAACAATCAAAACACAAAATCATGGCACCGACAGTCACCCATGCAATTGGCATCAAGAGAGCTGGCATTACTCCAAAACAGATACTGTGAACTCTTTCGACTTCACAAAATCTCTTTTTGATCTCCTTGGACAGATTTTCAGGTTTTATGAACTTAGACACACTGACTGATAAAAACTTCTTAATCTATGAAATTTCATATATAGTGCAAAACTCCAACAAATCCTCCTTTTTCAACTGAGTACGCTGTCATTCAATAATTTGTGGATTATGAGATGACAGTTCAGCTCGACAATTTAGCAATAAATAATAAAAAGTTATCAACTTCTTATGTTATCCTGCCTCTTATGTTATCCTGTATCATCTGTCTTAAAATATTCATTTCTTCAGTTTTGACAAGAACGCTGGGATTCTTCAATTTTGTTTCTTTATTTGATAAAAAAAGAAAAGAAAATTAACCATATGATTTTAAACTAGTTTTATATTTTGCTAATAGGTTGCGCTTCCAGCTAAAAAACCTAAATGACATTTTAAACTAATTTGGAAACCACATGTTTAAAAAAAAATATTTTGTTTCTAATAAAGATGCATCAAACGGGACATTTCTATCGTTAACTCTTTTCAAATTATTTAATATTAAAAGGGTCCCTCTTTTTAGGGACACCCGGTATGTATTTGTTTGTGTATGTGACTTATGCATATATATATATATATATATATATATATATATATATATATATATATATATATATATATATATATATATATTGTTTTTCTATTCATCTTAGTTTTATGCCATTCATTTGTAATATGTGTGTTCCTGTGGGTTTGAACTAAAGCTTTAAAGCTGTAAAGCTTAACACCATGGGGTAGTTATCCATTTAACCACTTGTGTAAAATGCAACAAAATTGTTCTTAGACATAGAGCATTTGCCTCCTATAAAATTTCAGGTTTGGAATTATGGTAGGTGTACTGTGCTCTGAGCATTCTCCATATTCCATATGATTTTCATTCTTTCAAAAGCTGTTTAACCAAAACCTAATTTAGTACTAACGTAAGTGGTAATGTGACCCTGATTAGATGATTAGTTTGTGTTAAGCCAAGGCCATTTCTTTCGCTGGTGCATCAAAAACCTTGCTGGATATACGTAAAAACTGGTAAATAAGAACGCAGAATAAATACATTACTGATTAAATTTACTTGTTGTTTGCTTCTAGTATTTATTAAAGATGAAGTAATTTATTTTTAACAAAAATGAAAATGTTCATTTTCTCCAAGTTTTCATTTTATTTCAATTACCTAATTAAAATAAAATGCACTTACATTAGACATACAGTAAAATAACTAGCTGCACAAATGAACAGAAATGACTGATTACTCAACAAAATTTTAAAATATAGGCTGTCAGATGCGCATAACTTTAATAGAAAGGAAGGTCAGAAGTTTAAATTGTTACATTTTTATAAAATATTTTAAAGAAAATATCGTCAACAGCTGCAAAATAAACGTGCAATGTTTTTTATAAATTTAATTTGGTCAATTAATATGTTTCATATAAATCTGAAAGAAGTATGTAAACAAAGACAATTGGTAAAATTAAATAAATAGTATTTAGAAGCATTTTTTTTTATTTACAGTGCTAGAAGTTCGTGTTTTATTTAATTTTAGCTATAAATTTAAATGTTTTGATCTACATTTTATTCATAAGAATTGTGCATGCAATGGAATCAAAATGTTTTATTAATCACGTACTATTATTAGGGCGTACAATAATACCACGAGCAGGGAAGACTGAGCTATTCTCGGTCGAAATTAGCTTTGAGTTCAAATATCATGATCCATGACCAAAACGACCCACTAAACAAATTTTCTTGAACATATGACCAAGCCCAATTCTGTTCTCGTGCCCGAAACCAGTAGGATATAAAATTTAGTTAAAATAGTCTGAGCCGTCTTTTAAAAAAAATTAGCTTGATCCACAGTGACCCCAAAAAGACCCACTAAGCAAATTTTCACGGACATGTGACCTAGTCCAATGTTTTTCTCGTGCCCGAAACTTGTAGTATAGAATATTTAATCAAAATCGTTAGGGCCGTTTTTTAGATAAAATGAACTTGACCCGCGTTGACCCAAAAATACCCCACTAATCGAAAGTTCTCAAACATGTGACCCCGCCAAATAGTCTTCTCGTGCCCGAAAATGATAGGTTACAAAATGCAGTCAAAATCGTTTGAACCGTTTTTTTAGATACAATTAACTTGACCCTCACCCATGGTGACCTAAAATGACCCACTAATCGAATTTTCTCGAACAGTTGACCTAGCCCAGTGGTTTTCTGGTACCCCAAAATGGTAGGATACAAAATTTCGTCGAAATCGATACACATACACAAGATTTATTCGTATTAGTATATACGATAACGTAAAATATAGTTGTTGTGACAAAACACTTCTTTCGATCCATTAATTTGATATTTTGTAAAAATAAATTTAATTTTTTTCAGCTTCTTTCAATTACATAAGTTCAATATTTTTTTATGAGAACCTCTAAAAATTCGTGAATCACAGACCATGGAAAAACATAGTAAATGGGAGCATATCCTTATGTAAATATAGTTATGTAAAAATGATTTTTGTCGTAATAATAATGGCATATTTACACAACGTTTTGTAATAACTATATTTTTTTCCTGCTGTGTTTATTTTTAAAAAATAATTTTTATTTTCTACAACAAGTTGCTCATTATTGTGTGAACATTAAAAAAAAATGTATAAAAGTCGTACCCATTTAAAATATCAATTAAAAAAAACTAAACTAAAGGATTTTAACTTCAAAGTAGACTTTAAATAATTTTTATAGCACTTTTAAAAATCATTTCTGAATACTTTTGAAAATGGAAATTATATTATGTAGAATAAAGAAAACATAAAAATGTTTCAAACATCTGCTTGTTGCATTAAGAAATTAATTATAATTTGATTTATTAAGCTGTGCTTGCTTAGTAATGACACTAAAAAAAGATAATTTGCAACATATTCGAATATTAAATTACACGTCAAAAATTTTGCCTGGGGTCATTAATTTTAGTAGGTCAAGCTTTACGCTTTAGAAAGCGAGACAATTAATTATTTATGGAAAAAAATAGAAAACACTTTTTTGGAAATTTATCACCGTATATATTTATTGATAAATGAAATAGCTAAATTGGTTGAGTGGTGTCATTTACTATTTGAAATTGCTTATATTTATTTTTTATTGATATAATTTAAGAAACTGTTGAATGCATAGAATATATATTTGTTTGGTTGTAGATAAAACCCTTTAGTAGCCACTTTTTAAAAGTTTATGATAAATGCAAAGTAGTATATTAATGTATATGTGTTCCTTTATATTCTATACAAATATGTCTCGGATTAAGATGATAAACAAAGATTGAATAGTACAGCAATAAGAGATTTATTAAACTTTTAAGGTTTTAAATACACTAGAACTGCAAGCAAAATTTCTAAAATTGAAGAAAGTAAACAATACATAACCGTTCATTCAATACTTATTAAGAGTTTAAAAATACATAAATTATACCTTGATTTCTAACTAAGAAATCTTTTTTTTTAATAATATTTAAGTGGGAATTTTCTGATTATGTTTTGTTACACTAATTAATTGAAGCTTGTTATGTATCAAAAATTCGAAAGAATATGAGAACAAAATAATTAAATGAAAGGAGTAACTTTTACTTATTTTTTTATCATTGACCAATGAAAGTAAAGAAAGACTTATAGTGAGAGCAATCTTTCAGTTTATTAGTCTAGTACATGAATACCGCGCATCCACCAACGTTGCCGAAATGTAGGGACGAAAGTCATATAGTTCACGCAGTCCTTGATTTAAACAAAACATATTAACTTTATAAAAAATGATAAATTCGTTCAGTTAAATATATATATAAAGTTATAAATTGTAATATTTGAAAACTTTAAATTTGTTTTGCGTTATAAATTTTGGTCACCTTAACATAGAGCACAAAACTATGCAGAACATTAAAAAAAATTCTCTCATATGATTCAGATAAAGAAATATTTTATAACACATATTTTAAGGAATATTGCTTTTGAAAATACTATTTAGTGGCAACTACGTTTAATTTAGTAATACTTTTTTTTGTAAAATAAATATATCGAAAAGCCCTATTTTCAGGTATATGAGCTATTATAAAATTCGTCTTAAAAGTTATGCTATTTACGCCTCTTTTTATACAACGTGATTATTAAATGCTTCTTTTTATACAACGTGATTATGTTTTTTAACTCAAAATTAAATGCCTAAAACATCTGTATGATTATTTCAGAAATTAAAATTGATTATCGTTCATTGCAAATTGAAGACGTTCTGACTATTTTTATAGATTGCACATAGGTAAATATATGTTTGAAAAAATGTTTTTTATAAGCATTTAGCTTATTGCAGATTTATACATTATATGATTGTGTGCGAATCTCTTTGATTTTATTTCTTCTGCAGTTGGTCACTGAATAAGAAAACACAAATAAGTTTTTCAATGACTAAGCAAAATATATTGTAATCTTTAAGCAATATATATTATTTAACAATTGACTAAGAAGGATGATACAGATGTTTTTGTGATATTATATATAAATGAAACATTTTCAAATGAAAATTTTACAACATTAACAATTTAAATATATATTATATTTAACACATTTAATATAATTTTTATTTTTTCGTTTATAAAGAACTAAAGTTACATAAAAAATCTAGTAAATAATTGACGAAATCATAATTTAAAAATTATTAATTTTTAATTATTACGTAAATTAGATGCAACTAAATTATCGTATTATTCAAATATAAAATAGGAGATAAATATATATTTACCTGCAGTGATTCAACCAAGCGGACTTTAATTTTCTTCATTTTTAAATATAAATAACAAATCAAGAACTCTATTATTTGCTTAATAATAAACGTGAAATTAATGTAAATTGCTGAAATGTTTTCATTTTATTAATATCCAGTATTTCAGATTTATAAATTTCTTTGAAAGATTTAAATTCACTCGTATATTTTATAATAAAATTTTATCATTGTAGACATTTAAAAGAATAATTTTTGCAGACGTTTTAAAGACAAAGTACGATACATTATTTTGACTGTTTAGTTTAAATTTTAGAATCTTTAGAAAAATAAGTCATTGTATCTCTCCAAAATTAACTTAAAATTCAGAAATTGACCATTTGTCTGTTTTTGTAGTCTAAATCTTTTTAAAAATAATGTTTATAAAAAACATGGTTTTAACGAGAAAGATACAATTAAGGTCTCCGCCTACGTTTAAAACGTCAATTTCGATGAAAATTCGCAATTTCTTTTTATTTCATTTTCTTATAGAATGAACATTTCTGTTTCCAAATCTGTTTTTATTTTTCCGGTACGCCTATTAGAAATGAAATTAGAGACCTTTAAAAAACAGCTGACGTCGTTAATTTATACCGGAAGTGGAGATGTCTAAACCGAAAGTGGATCGAAAATTGAGGTTTATTAAACTGTTTTCCCGCATTTTTTTAGTTTTTACAGTTAATATTATATTTTAGCTTTATCTATAGCACTGCCTCAAAGGGTTTTTTTTTTACTACTTTATCAATTTATTAGCATTTTCTGCAGAATTTGATTTTTATCAAGAAAATTGAATACTATTGCTCTAACTCAAAATTTTATTATTCTATAACCATGAAATTTTTTGAGTAGCTATTTGATAATGTCTAGAGCATAATGAAGTAAAGAATTGATTAAAGGTAAATAATTTGTTAATATGTAACTACTTTTATGAAGAATTACACGTAAAATTAAAGAAATTTTCTGTGTAATTGTATATAATTAGCTGTATCTCTTTTAGATATCAGCATATTGGCTATTTTTTAGTTCATTACACTCAAGAGTGTCTAATATGCATATGTTAAAAAAATATTTGTGTTATATGCATTATTTTTTGTTTTTAGAGCCGGAAGCGTTTTTATAAAAAAAAAAAATGCTAAAAAATGACTAAAATTCTTCAAAATTTTTAAAAGTTGCATAAATATTTTATATTTTTTCATTATTTTTCTTATTTTGTATTATACTATACTTAAAAGTGCCAAAACAATACCAAAATTACAGTTTCTTTTTAAAAAAATGGCTTTTTAAATAGTCGAATAGCAATAAATATTAACATAACGACTTACAGTAGTAAACTCGAAAATGCTCCAAAAATAATTAAATGCATAAAAATCTAGAAATATGTGTAAAATAAGCAAGTAGAAGGTTATAGTTATAAATTTAGTGGTTTTTAAAGTCTTTATTTAATTTAAAAAGTTCTTTTAACTCATATAAAAACTTTAAACGCGTTTTCTGAAAAATTCGATTTTCATCGGAAAAGGTAAACGACTATTGCTCTAACTCAAACTTTTATCATCCTATAACCAGGCAATTTTTTGTGTAGCTTTTCGATAATGTCTAGAGTGTAATGAACTAAAGAATTAGCTCTAAGTGACTTATTTTTTATATACAGCTATTTTTATGAAGAATTACACGTAAAATTACTGAAATTTTCTATGTAATTGTATATAATCAGCTGTATCTCTTTTAGATTTCCGTATATTGACTAGTTTTTAGTTCATCACACTCAAGAGTGTCTAATATGCATATGTTAAAAAATATTTGTGTTATATGCATTTTTTTTGTTTTTAGAGCCGGAGCCGTTTTTTATAAAAAATGCTAAAAAATGACTAAAATTCTTCTAAATTTTTAAAAGTTGCGTAAATATTTTATATTTTTTCATTATTTTTCTTATTTTGTATTATACTATACTTAAAAGTGCCAAAACAATACCAAAATTACAGTTTCTTTTTAAAAATTGGCTTTTTAAATAGTCGGATAGCAATAAATATTAACATAACGACTTACAGTAGTAAACTCGAAAATGCTCCAAAAATAATTAAATGCATAAAAATATAGAAATATGTGCAAAATAAGCAAATAGAAGGCTATAGTTATAAATTTAGTGGTTTTTAAAGTGTTTATTTAATTAAAACAATTCTTTTAAACTCATATGAAAACTTTAAACGCGTTTTCTGAAAAAATCGATTTTCATCGGAAAAGGTAAACGACTGTTGCTCTAACTCAAAATTTTATCATCCTATAATCAGGCAATTTTTTGTGTAGCTTTTCGATAATGTCTAGAGTGTAATGAACTAAAGAATTAGCTCTAATCGACTTAATTTTTTATATATAGCTATTTTTATGAAGAATTACACGTAAAATTACTGAAATTTTCTATGTAATTGTATAAAAAATATTTGTGTTATATGCATTTTTTTTTTGTTTTTAGAACCGGAGCCCTTTTTATAAAAAAATGCTAAAAAATGACTAAAATTCTTCAAAATTTCTAAAAGTTGCATAAATATTTTATACATTTTTTCATTATTTTCTTTATTCTGTGTTAGATTACACTGAAAAATGCAAAAAAAATTGTCAAAAGTAAAGTTTAAAAAAAAAATGTCTCCGTACGTAGTCGGATACCTTAAGTTAAAATTATTAATATTGAAGTCCTTAAAAAAATGTTTTACATTAGGTTAAAAGTTCATATTTTTTTTATAAAGGTTAGACATTAGGTTACATTAGGTTAGATTTTTTACATTAGGTTAAAAGTTCATACACTTTATAAATTATTTTATTTAAACGCAATTCCTATTTGAAAATAGTTATTAAGTAAGTAATGTATCTAATTGAGTGATATGAAGTATTTCATGTATTTATACATTAATGGTAGAACTTTGTTGAAATTTTCAACGTACATAAATTACCACTTTACGTTACACTGAAAACAATGTTTAGAAATCACGTTTTCCAGTGAAAGACTAGACATTAAACATGCTTAATTCCGCTTTAAAGAATAACAAAACATCTAAAAGTGCCTTCCCATGTATTAAGTTTCATTATCTATGATACTTTAGACTATAAAACGCAACTTTTACTATATTTAAGCATTATTTTTTTTGGCATTGTTAGATGAAAATTTATCATGCTTCTGTTACTATAATAAACAAGAAAGTAAATCATGCGTGAAACGATTATAAAACACATTCCAACACATTCATAATACTGTAACAAAACTTCATCATTCATTGATACTGTAACAAACTTCATCATTATGTGAAAGCTGATCTAAGTAAAGAATTTGAAAACCGTAACACATGTGAAAATTCAATTCTGTAATCACCATCTATACTCGGAAAACTATTCTAATTCTTTTAAGAAGCCTGTATATGATCTATACATTTTCATATATACTAAACTCTAATAATGACATTTTCAAAACTGAGCAAAAATACTCAAATCTGAGTATGTCGCATTGTCCAAATGGCTCGGAATCAAAATTACTCCAGTTTGAAAAATGTATATACTCATTTCTGAAAACTTGCACACGCTCAATAATGAAACATCCTGTGCTCATATTCGAGTATGCCCATGTTTCAAAAATGAGCATAAACTGACATCTATGAGCACATTTTTGAGTAGTTCCATGTTTCAGAAATGAGTATGAACTGACCTCTATGTTCTCAGTTTTGTATATATCTATGTTTCAATATTCTGAGTATTTCTGGTATTTCAGAATTGAAATCATTGGGTCTTAATATTTGAAACAAAAAGTTTCATAACAAAATAAAAACATCGATTTACTCAGATTTGAAAGTGTCATTTTTCTCAGTGTACACAATATACTAACATTTAGTTCAGTTAGGAAACGCATAACACGGTTACAAATACCGTTCAGCAATTTCTTTCAATAAACGGAAAATGTAACTGAATTATCTTACGCAGCCCCGTATATGACTTGTAGGATTTATAAACACCAAATAATAAGCAAAAAAATAGTTAAATTTCAAAACACATACCAAAACTGAAAACAGATCCAGCAATTATCACTTATAGACAGTACTATAAGCGAATTAGTTTGTGCATCCACGTAAATGAATGATAAAAGCTATGCCCATGATATTCTATAGTAAGCATTTTGTAGTGCAACGCCGTGATCTTTATAAATTGTATTATTTTGAAAATAGTGGAACATGATTAAAGTACATGCAGAAGATACTTCTTTCATCACGAACAATAACAACGAAGCTCGAACAATAACCATCGTTATACAGGGCTATTAAAAGAAACCAAAAAAAAGAAGTACAACCTTATGTTCATTGGAAATCAAATATAACAGTTGAAAGTTTATATTCAAGACAGTTCAGTTATAAGTGTTATATGTGAGCCCCTCCAGGAACACAAACGATGTCGAGGCGGTACGATAACTCATCCCACATTTTTTTCAGCATGTCTGGTGAGACTCTTTGAATGGCTGCAGAAGGCGTGTCCTAAGTTCGTCAAAGTCGGTTGGTAGCCATGGAACAAACACCTGATATTCGAAGAGGCCCACAAAAAAGACATGGAGTGATGTCAGCGATGAATTATTGTACCGCTCTATATTATTCGTGTTTCTAGAGGGGCTCACATTGAACTGTGTTGAATTTAATCTTTCAACTGATAGTTTTATTTCAGATTAACAGCAAGGTTGTACATTTTTTTGTTTTCTTTTAATAGCCCTTCAATGTTGGGATATTCATTTGTAACTACCCTGTATATGAATTACATGGCAAACGGAGTATATTTAGGCAAGTTAGAGGTCGCACAGACAGACAAAACAAAGTCACAAACACTTTTCAACTATGTTGGAAAGTGTTAAAAAGATTTGCATATATATTTTGGGAAAAAAATTATTAAAAAAAATATTTTAATTACACTGCTCAAAACAATTAAAGGATATTGCAGTTTCAGGTGGATTTTGTATCTGGGAAACTTTTTAGCTGATTGATACATGGTCGACAGACATAGTAGGTTATATGAGAATAAATTACACATGTTTGGCAGAAAAAAATGCATTTTATTGCGCATTTGTGTACAAAAGGAAAAAAACACAATTTGTGCATATGAGAAAAAAAGAATAAGAAAAGGTGTTTTCTTCAAAGAAAATCATTTTCAGTAGGGGGTATGGTTTCCACGGGCGTCCAGCAACGTTGAACACCTTTGAGGCATGGACTCAATGAGGCTATTAATGACGAGTTGGGGTATTCTGCCCCACTCTTCCAGAAGAGCTGTTTCCAGTTCTTGGAGAGTTTGTGGGGGTTGTTGGCGGCCAGAAACTCGTCTTCATAGAGCGTCCCAAACGTGCTCGATTGGATTCATGTCTGGAGAACACGCTGGCCATTCCATTCGAACGATTCCTTCCTCGAAAAGGAAATCCTCCACCAGGTTTGCACGATGTGGCCTGCAGTTATCGTCCATTAAAATGAAGTTATCTCCGATTGCTGCAGCGTAACGGACTACAATAGGTCTGAGGATCTCATCCTTATATCGGCGACCAGTCAGAGCTCCATCTCGAATGATGTAGAGGTCAGTGCGCCCGTCAATGGAGATGCCACCATACACCAACACTCCTCCACCGCCAAATCTGACACTTTCGTGCACGAACGCAGGATTATTCCTACTGCCACGGTCCCTCCAGATGAAAATACGCCTATTATCCGGATGCACAGAAAAACGGGACTCGTCAGAAAACAGAATATTGCTCCATTCATTTCTCCTCCAGTTGACATGCTCGGTTGCCCACTCCCTGCGGTCGCGACGATGCCTTGATGTTAATCTAACACATACCATCGGTCGGCGAGCATACAGACCTACAGCATGGAGCCGGTTTCGGACAGTCTGAGTTGAAATCGTGGTGCCTGTAGCCGAGCGAAGGTGTTGTTGGAGAAGAGTAGCGTTCATGTTTCGGTGTCTCCGAGCTGTTAACGCTAAATACCGATCTTCATTGGGCGTTGTTGCCCGTCTACGACCTTGCCCTGGTCTTCGGCCTGCACATCCACTCTCCAAAAAACGGTTCCAGATCCTGGAAATGACACTTTGTGACACTCCAATGGCTTGCGCTACTTCGGGTTGAGTTTGGCCCCCTTCTAACCTACCAACAATTCTCCAAGCTTCTGAATCTGTCAAATGACTTCGCTGAGACCCCGTACTCATCGAAACAAAGCAATCACTGAATGCCGATCATCCTTGTCTTCATTCTCTTTTATCCAGTTGAAAGTCAAATTTCATTCGCTGCCGCTGAAGCGACGTTTTTGACGTCGAACTCAAAATTTGCATACTCCACAGTTTGAAAACCAGAAAAATTTGCATTTCTGATTCTCTTCTTCTATTTTCGGCAAAAAAAATTTCGTTTATATCTTTATTTTATATAAAACTTCAAATATCCTTTAATTGTTTTGAGCAGTGTATATAAAGTTTGATTAATGTATAATGTTCAAATTTCATTGCACATTTTTTGATCGTGTTAAAAATTTATTGTAGACATAATAAAAAAAAAAAACATGATATTGATATAGTAGTACCAGACCTAATTTAGACACATAGATTGACGAGTTACCTAAAATATCGAGTTTTACAGAATAAGGGTTGGGTCTTTTGTAACTCATAATACATTACTGTGTTTTACTCTAATAAAAGTTCTTGCAAAATACAGTACATAGAATATTATAACATGTCCTAAAATAATTGTTAAAAGTTTAAACAAAAACTTACAAGTACACTGCTTATTAAAAAAAAAAAGTGCTTTGCCGAAACAAAATTTCGTGATTCTAGATTATTTTTCACAATCGTTAATGTTTTAGACAGTAATGAATTAATGTCTAGTATATATTTTTAAACAAATTTCACCGAAGAAATATATTGGAGTTACGAGGTAATTGACATTGATGCCAGAACATCATCATTTTTAATTGTTAAATTCTTATGATAAATAGATTACGCCTTCAAATATTACTACGATGATATTTATTCGATTTCTATTTCCAAAAACTGTAAATGGTGGGATAACTATTTTTACAACGTTGACATTCCATACTCTACCTCAACAACATAGTAAAATATAATAATCATTGGAGAATTTTTACAGCGAAGTTAGATCACAATATGTACGAACTTCAGTAGTGACCGACATAAATAGATAAACGATATGAAATCACGTTTCAAAAGAAAATCATTTAACCTCAATAACAAATATCATTAATAAAAAAATACCGCCATATTATTTCAAAAGTAATGTTCTGCTTGACTTCAAAAATAACTTAGTGATTAAAAAAAGGGATCATCTTGTTTTACTTAATGTCGAGATATCGGGAGTTGAGTAGGGGGAATCTACAGTATTACATATTTTGTATACACATGCAAAGGTAGTATTTCAAAATTCAGCTGAGTCCAGTTTATTCGGTTTCTATTGAGTAAAGGCGTTACTTGCATATAAATCAATGGGCATTTTGCGTACAGCTTACGTTTTGGCAACGATTTGTAAACGGTTTTTCTTAATTCAGAAATCGTCGATGTGGTAAGATAGAAGGCCTTCTGATGTGCAGTAAATAATCAGTGGCGTCGTGCTTGCAGATCCGGAAAGTGGTCAACCTGACTAGTTGTGACCGTTGTATATCTAATTAGTGATTTTCGTGACTTAGTTTTTTCACTTAGATACTAACTCTGGATGCGACAAATGTCGAAAAGATAGGCATTTACAATAGAAAGTAGTTCCGGCTACCACTGCCTCTTTTCCATACAAGCTCCTCTTAGATTCTTGCTGATAATATCCAATTTCAAAACAACTGTACGTCCCATTTTGCTTATAACATGGAGCTTATAATTTTGCATCAACATGAAAAATTAAGATTAAGAAATGTTATACTAAACATATCTCTTATTAAAAAATTTAATTTTTCCTATGGAATTTTGAAATATTGAATACATCATTTTATGTAAAGAAATTTTGTGATTAAACGTTGTTACATTCGCCGAATATTTTCATTTTCCTCTTTGTCATTTAAGTTTTTGTCAAATAATACAAATAAATTTCTTTTAATATAAGCATAAAGAAATTTTTTCATAAAATTTCATGGCTGAATATAAAGCATCACAGCACAGCTGTATAAGATAGTTAGTTACCTTCCTTCAAATTTAGCCCAATATCTCTAACGATTTTTTATATGTAATATGCGATTGTCCTGAAATATATATATATATATATATATATATATATATGGGATTATAAAAAAACCCATAAAAACAAAAAAGAGCTATTTCAATTTTAAAAACAATCTCAGTCCTCTGAATCATTAGATCTTATGCAAAGATTTTTTTTCTTCCAGAGCAGTTTGATAAGCAGAAGCTCACGTCTGTCACGATCCTTTTATAAAGGGGTTTTCTCACTTTTTTTAACAAACAGTATTATGTATGTTTCTGTAACATAATTTTGCAATCTGGTTTACTCACATTGGTCAGCGGAAAAGACTTTTATGCATTCCGTTAATTTTCCTATATCCTAATTATAAAAATCGAGTCTTAACAGATGTGCTGAAATGAGAATGTCATGTAAAGATAATTGTGAACTTTAAAAAAGTACTGCTGATGCTTAAAATACTTAATTTAGCTACATGTTTTACTAATTAAATGATATAATAGAAAATAACACACATTCTAAAAAAACAAGTAGAGACAATAAGTATACTTGGCAAAATTAGGATGGAGTTCATCAATCGTGTTTTCAATTTATACAAAATTATATATATATATATATATTGCAATCTGTTTTACTCACATTGGTCAGCGGAAAAGACTTTTATGCATTTCGTTAATTTTCCTATATCCTAATTATAAAAATCGAGTCTTAACAGATGTGCTGAAATCAGAATGCCATGTAAAGATAATTGTGAACTTTAAAAAAGTACTGCTGATGCTAAAAATACTTAAATTAGCTACATGTTTTACTAAGTAAATGATATAATAGAAAATAACATATATTCTAAAAAAAAAAAAAAAAAAAAAAACTAGTAGTGACAGTAAAGTATACTTGGAAAAATTAGGATCGAGTTCATCAATCGTGTTTTCAATTTATACAAAATTATATATTTTTTTGTGGTATCTCTTATTCAAAAATAATGTGTTGAAAATGAAAAGCTGATTTAATAGAACAAACACATTTTCAAACTCTAAATCAAACTAGTTGTATGTGCCAATCCCAAAACTTTCTTTTATCTCATTCATGCTAATACTTCAAAATTCGGTATCACAGCGACAATAATTAGTCGTTGGTTGCCACCGTAATACTTAACCATCATGGATATGCATAATATAAAATATGAAAATAAAACATGTGTAAACTATTTATAAAATACATTGCAGTTCGAATAAAATCGTGCCTTGATGAAGTCATAAACTTTAAATGCTCTGTTACTGAATTGCGTAAAAGAAACGTCCTTATAACTCCAAAATTGATAATCATATTAACTAACGGTTTACTGCGTCCGAATAAGCGTCTCATTTCCAATTAAAATATATCTTTGAATTGAAATTTGAATGAAATACAATATGATTACAAATACCTCAGCAACTAATTATCCGATCGATTCATTCTTTATGCAAAATTTGTTTTCTTTTATTGTCTTTTATATTCACTCCTTAAAATAAACAATTTCGAAAATTTTTATGTAGGAGAAGGCGACCTAAAATGATCCCCTTAAGAGAAAAACGTGTGTAAAATAACATAACTGTTTAAATAAATCTTTTGCCCTTTGCTAGAATGTTTTATACTATATTTTGCATTATAAACATATTTTAATAATAATTTAAACCCCAATTGAGCAATGAAAAAAATAGGTTTTGTAAAATATGCCAAGGGATCATTTTACCCTCACCAAAAGGGCAAAATGATCCTTCATTTAAAAGTAGTTGTAAATTGTTTTTATCAGCAAAATAAAGGATATAAAAGTAATTATGACAGTGCATCAGCGTAATTCACATCTAGAAACATACGCCATTAATATATTTCTTTTAAAAGCTAAAAGGTGTAAATTAACAACATAAAATAACATTTATTAGGTTGTTTGACATTTTTCTGCTCACTCCGAGCCATTTAAAAAAAAAAAAATGAGATAGTGATGAACAAGTAAGCCAAAACATGTCACACAACCTAATGAAAGTTATTTTATGTTGTTACTTTACACCTTTTAGCATTTAAAAGAAATATATTATTACAAGATGTTATAATATATTATATTGTTATACTCCATTATGTAAACCAAGTCATATTTCTGTACATGAAAGAGTGTATATCTAAAAAAATACAGTATAAATATCTAAATAATATAAAGTTAGTGCTTACCTTATAACAGATGTTATAAAACCCAATTTTCCAAAGAATTCTATTCAGAGGCGTAATACTGTGCTCGCTTGAATACCGTCATTGCTTCTTCTTCACTTATTACAACTAGTTTATGTGTTACTCTATAGATAGCGCGGCCTGTCTGGAAGAAAACATATGTGGATCATTTTGTCCGCTAGGATCATTTTAGGTCACCATCCCCTACCTTTTATCAGAAAGAATATTTCAAGAGTCCGAATAATCGAGGTTACTCAAATTCAATAAGTTTCTTCCCATTATTACATACTAAGTACATACCAAATTTCAAGTCTCTATCTCAATTTGTTCGGGAGATACAGAGTTTACAGACACGCACACAGACACACAGACAGTCGGACGGCAATTTTTTTTTCTAAAAATATGTTTTTCGGAATCTCCAGTGCCTGAAACGTGTAAATCCGTCACATTTTTTTCCGAAACGATTACAAGACTTACCCTATACTACGTATGATGGGTAAGTAAATTCAATATTTTTCGTTATTCTGCTGTACGTTAGCTTATTGCTAAGCGCCGGGTTACTTGGATATGAAGCACCCTTCACAGAGGCGTAATATAGCAGCCGATTTACCACAGAACTTTGGAAAATGGAGAAAATTGAACAAAAATCGCTATCACAGAGCTCCCTTCCGTCGGAATAGCCCCAAATTCAGTTGGGACCTAAAGGTAATATTCAAACACATACACAAAATTTGGTTCAATTATTTGCATAACTGTGTACTCTTTTCGTTGATACTATAATGAAAATGGAACAAAAATCGCTATTACAGTGGCTCTCTTCCGACGGAATGTCTCCAATTTATTGTAGGACCTGTTGGACATAGCCAAAAACCTATAAATGAAATTTGGTTTAATTCTATGTGGACTTCGTATACTTTTCAATGGTACAATAATGAAAATGACACAAACATTGCTATTACAGTGTCGCTTTCCGGCGGAATATCTCCAGATTCAACAAGGATCTGCTGTTCACAGTCACAAACTTCTAAAAGAAATTTGGTTCTATTCTATACATAACTTCATACATCTTTCGATGATACAATGAGGATAGAGACACGGACAGTCGGACAGACGGAAATTTTGTGTAAACATGTCTTTCTGGATCTCTGATATCTAAAATGTGTAAATCCTTTGAAAACCGGGAATAAAAAAAAAAATGATTACAATACTTTATTCTATTATTGATAGAAAAAAGTAAAAAGGAATAAAATATGTAGCTTATGTGATTGCTATTATATTAAAAATACAATAATTCAAACAAATTCAAAATCTAGCTTTTCGTGAAATCAATTATTGTGCTACTTAACTCTTCGTTATTTCTAATTAATTACCCACCCACGAAATAAATCTAATTAAAAACATAACATATCATGATCAAATATTTTTTTAATTACTCATAAACTACTGCCCATTTTTACAATGTTTTTTTTTTCAGAAATTTATCAGACAACTTCAAAATATGAAAAAGAACAGTTAATAGTTAAAACTTTATTTATCATAAATACTTCTTATAATCACTTCTATAAAAATGCAATGATGTTTATTATTTAAACATAAAGAAAAGCTCCCTTGTAACGATGTAAAATTATTGCAGCAGACTTAAATCAATGATGTGAGTAAAATGGACAGCACGTGTGTATTGTATAATTCCATCGAAAATTAAAATTGATGCGCCGCCATTCAGAGATAAATGCCTTTCGTACTCTTTCTGCAGTATGTTGTCGTGGAATACAAACGAGTAATTCTGTGTTTGAGAGAGGTTGTGTGTTATTTGACGTTTAGCTTGTAGCAGATTAATGACCCATACGATTTCACTCGAATCGATTTGACTTTCTCCATTTGGTAGTACATTGTTGAATAAGTGGAAACAAATAATTTTGACATCGATTTTTCAGTAACAGAGATAAAAACGTAGCAGCATAAGTCATTTAACAACTGGAAAAAATATTTCAGGCATTAAGCTTTTTGCATAGCTGTACAGATATATTTTTAGACAATATTTTACTTTTGAAATAAATTGGCGAATATTTATTATTACAAAGAAATTCAAACTATTAGCAAAAAACTATGTTTTACTGAATGCATATTAAAGTTTTATGGCCAATTAAATTTCAATAAAGTTTGTTTGTATAAATTTATTAATCATTTATATTGTAGTTGCGTAGCAAAAGTGAGTGCGCAGATAATATGGATATCAATAATTCCGTAAAATTTTCTTCGCATAGATTAATAGCTGAAAATTATCCGACTAGATAAAGTGAAGAAAATTTTACAAAATTAGTGATATCCAGAGGGTCTGGGTTTACCCCAGGCTACGCCACTGAATTGGTATACTAATTTTTTTTTACTTTTTAGCTAAATATTTTTGTTAAAGGTTAGCATTTTTTAACCGCTACAAAATTCGGAAAAGTATTTTTGTCGCGTAAAAGGCACATTATACACAAGAATTTCGTATTTTTTAAGATAGAAATTGATATCGAAAGTGAAAGGGAAATTTTGGAGCTATAAAATGAGAACGCACCACAGCAGGTAAATATTGACTATAACTTTGAGCGCGTTTTTTTTTCGACAAAATCAGTGGACGTTCTAGCTCCACAAATTTAGAGTCAATCAACTTGATCTTTTTAGAAATTAATCGGCACAAATTTTAGTGAAATACGTAGGATTGTTTCGAAAGATTGACATCCCGCTTTTCTGTGCAACTTTAAGTAACGAAATCTATGGATGAAAATTTACATTTTACTTAGATTGATTCCATTTCATTACATATATATATTTCACTAACTTCAAGACTAAAAAAATATTTTTTTGTTTCACTGTTCTGGGTTATGACTACGATGAGTTTTAGTCTCCGCAGTTGGATATTCTTTTTCCGAAGTGCGCTCGCCCATAATTTATTAAGTCGAGATTTCTTTTATTGAAATTAATTTAATGTAAATATATTCTAAAAAACACTTCATAGTTTGTTATTCATTTACAATTTATATTTTTTTCAAATAAATACATAATTTTAAATTAATTTAAACAGTATATATGAATTGTAACTTACAATTATTTAAGCAGAAATCGCATGCATTTATTTCTGTTCGGTATCTGAAGGTAAAATTTACCGAAGAATCCAAATATTATGTAAAAGTTAGGTGTTAGTGCGGAAAATTTTAATATTTGTGACAGTTTCTATATGTAAACAAACCCTTAAGCAAAATTTTAAGTACAGCATTAATTAATAGACGTTATTACTTATTGATTGGTATCAGTCAAATTTATGCAATGATATGCGACAGAGTTAGTACGGGTGGTGGAGGTTTATTTTTTTAAGAAATGTGCATATTTAAAAATATTCTTCATTTATTTCTGATTTTAAGAATGATATATCTAATTTTTATTTGATGAGTGGACTACAAGTTTGGGAATGTTTTCCATTCTTGCACATTATATACAGGGTACCTTCTCTTATCATTATCCAATAGCTATTTAATTAACCGTTAGATTTAAAAACATAATTCCTATTCAAAAATGTTACAAATTCCTTTCTTAAAAAATGTTTTAATTGCTATTTTTCCATCATATTAAAATTTGTATTTTTTTTCAACGCTGGAAGATGTAAAACAAAAAACAAAATTAATTTTTATACGATCAAATCTTACCGAGTTATGTTATTTTATGAAGTTTTTAGCGTTTACCGGATTCATAAAATTCAAAGAAAAATAATTCGGTATATTTTACTCATTCTAAAATGAAATTGTGTTTTGTTTTACTTGTTAGAGTGCGGAGAAATTTTTCTAAATATCAATAAGAACCAAAAACCAGAAATGAATCTAAATATCATAATTTATTGATTAATATTTTTTTAACGTAATTACCATATATAAATTTGGTAGGTTTCTGCGATTAAAACTGTATCGGTTGAATAAATTGTTTAGGCTTTTCTCTTGGAAAACGATAACAGGAAACACCTTGTATATAGGCGGCCTATCTCAAATTTTCCCTGTTTGCCTTTTGTTTCGTAATGATTGCGTTTTTAGTATATTCTAACATAGTTGAAAAGTGTTTATGAATTTGGTTTGTTCGTCTGCCGTCTGTTTGTCATCTGTCTGCCCATGCTCTAGTTCACGTAAATATACTCGGATTGCCATGAAATTTTTATATATTATGGAGGTTTACTATAGAATGTCCGGTATAGAAAATAAAGTTCGTAGTATTTATAGTTCGGTTACAGGGACACGCAAAATAATTTTGTTAAATTACGGTCTGTGGAACGATGTTATGGTACTTCAAACATTCTTGTTTTCTATAGGTTATAGAGTGCATAGCCTTTATCGTTCGATTACAGAGACACACAAAAAAATCATTCAAATGACTGACTAAAATTGATAATTGCGGGATGTGCATTTTCCTGTGTGGTATGCATTTTAAACAGATTTAATTTTGAGTGTGTTAGGTGGTGTGTATAAATTCTACAAATCGCATCGCATACAGAACTACACGAAAGACTTCGCATACATTACAGGATACCGTGCTAAGTTTTTTTTTTTTATGTTTCTTATTTAGATATATTCTTTCATTCTACGAAAAAATTAAATTTCTTAATAATTTTCTGTTAGTGTTGGAAAATGATTCATAATATATTCGTGATGTATAATTTTTCGTTCTTGTTTATGTAAGAATTTTGTTTTTGTTCATAAAATAAAGGTGTTCGTCTATAATCTATTTTTTGCTTCTAATAGATTAACAAGAAAAATTAATTTTCGAACCAATATCAAATTAATCAAATCGAATTTTTGTTGTATGAACTTTGAATGAGCATAATTTCGCGATTTTTCATGATGCTGAATTTGGTAAAAATAGAAAACAAGTAAAATTAAAACAGTATTTGTAGCCGCATTTTGATTAAGCGTACGTTTTACTCGTGAAAGGCAATACTTTTTCATATACTGAATTGAAGCCTATTATATACATACATAGAGTCGGCGAGTGTATTTTCTGTATTGTGTGCGAAAAATTGTTTGGCGCCTTTAAAAGAAGAAAATAAGAAAACATTCTCGTATTGCACATAGATTATGGATAAATGTAGCACTTTCTGATGTTACGTGCGTGATTTAAAAATGTATTATTTTCATCCCATTTCCAGTTTATCAAAATCACATTAGAAATTGCCGCATAATTAACCTAATCAAAAAATTGTATGAGAAGTTTTTGTTGGTGATTTATAATGATTTTTAAATATTTAATGTTAGTTCAAACTATTGCCTTCTTTCTTCATTTTTTATACAGTTAATTAAGTTGGCGTGTTTGAGTTTGAAAAAAAAAAGAAAACCCATTAAAATGCATCAATAATGATTTCAACTTAAATTACTGACAGTTGAAAATTTCTAATATTTCAAATATTTGTGTAATCCAAAATAATTTTCGAGTGTTACAATAATTATTTTTAGAGATAACATTCAATAGGAATAACTTAAAATAGAATGATAATCATTTAATTAATTGAAAAGTTATATTATATACTGTGAAAATGGAATTCAAATTAAAATGATTTTAGACAATACAGTTTTAATTATTCTAAGCTATTTCGTAGAAAGAACTGTTGTTATTACAGATGTGTCTCAATACCGAGCGTAACAGAGATTTTTTGGAAAATAATTAACTTTATCAAAAATTTGTTAGAAAAGTTATTGCTCTTGATTTATAATGAATTTCAAATATTTAATGTTAGTTCAAACTGTTGCCTAGTTTATGCAAGTTTTGTGGGATTAATTAAATCTGCGGTTTTAGGTTATCAAAACATTATCGTGCATTTTAATTTCTAAATTTTGAACTAAAATTATTGATAATTGAAATTTTCAATTTTGAATTCTTAGTACAATCTCAAGTAAAATGCAACTGTTACAATAATTTTTTAGATAAAACTATCTAAATTAAAGCAATTATATTAAAATAAATTATACCATTTGAACATTGTAATTTAACATCCACAGCGCAAGGTTAATTCAAATGATAATTATCTAAGTTAATAAAGGTTAATTACTTAATGCTATTCCATAAAAAAAAAACTTGTTATTAGAGACACGGTATAATAATTAGCACAATTATTAAAACAGACATTTTTATCAAAAATTGCAAATTTAGTATCAATTGAGGTTTGTTTCCTCTAAAAGTTGCAATGTGTGCAATGTGGCTGAACAAGTAGACAATATAAAACATTTAAAACTCGATTTTTTTTTTAAATGAAAGTCAAAAGATTGAACAGAGATGAAATAATAAATCCTATGAAAAATAAGGATAAAGAATCTAAGAATAATAAATCCTATGAAATAAGAAATGTAGTATTTTTTAAATTTATTTTATATTACAATTTGTAGTATTTTTTAAATTTATTTTATATTACAATTTGTAGTATTTTTTAAATTTATTTTATATTACAATTTGAAATATTTTTGCATTTTTTAAGAATTCTCTAATACTCTAATAATAATTAGTCTAATAATAACTCACTTTATAAAAATATTTAATTTGGCAGAAAGGGACACGACGAACATTTATTTGTGCGAAATTCTGAAATAATTCTTAAATATCAGTTGAATAAACAATATCGTTTTTAATAAAATAATTAAATGTAAATAAAAAAAAACATACTTTCATTAAAATTCACAAAAAAATTATCTTATATTATAAAGTACAAATGTGTGCGTCGCTCACGAGGCTAACGAAAAAGAAAGGCTACCGCGGTGCTTTACGCATATCTTTTTTTACAGACCGCGGGAGTCACGTGATGCTCGAATGCACCAATGCACGTGTAAGAAAAGAGCAGTACGTCACTCTAGCGGTCTGTAAAAAAAGATAAGTGAAATCCACCGCGGTAGCCTGTGTTTTTCGTTAGCCTCGGTCGCTCAATGCTGACGTCATAATGATGCGGGCAACAGCGTGGTGAAAATGGATTGCAAGAGTGGAGCTATTTTTTCATTTAAACAATCGTAATGTTATTTCTATGGGGAAAATGAAAGTTTTTGGCCGACATTGATCCCCTTTAGGGATCGAATTAAAAAAAATAATGTCCAATTTATACATTGCCTTCAGGAATACGTATACATATTCCAAATTTCAAAGTCCTACGTCAACAGTAAGTGGGTGAAAAATGCGTAACAAGAGACTGACACATACATACAGAAATGTAAGTTTAAGGAAAGTTTGTAATAATAACTAAATCTTCCGATGCATTTTCACCTTTCGAGAATAAAACAATTAGAGTCAAAATAATATTGGACATTATACTTAAGACTATGGGATATTTTACTATGAAGTGTTGTATTTATTAGAATAGTCTGTACCTGTTGACCCATTTAAAGTCTATGGCCGACTAAAGTTTTAAACCACAATTTATATTCTCTCATAACGCGAATCAAAGACGCGTGTCGATTTTTGTTAAACGGAAGCACGCGCCGTGTGTTTGAAATCCTAGGTATATTTTCTTCACAATGTATGCATGGAATTTTGTTTTCTTGAAAACTACTTTGTGCGGGAGAACACATATTCTATATTAGTATGCTTTTACATTATTTAGTTATTCCATCTCTTCTAAAATAATAATCCGCAAATTCACGAATGCGCGTTTTAATTCATCTAATTCCTTTTGCACAATTCTTTATCAACTGTTTTTGAATCTTCTTCATTAAGAAATTCCTCATCAGTTCATACTTCAGTTAATAAGTCTATAATCACTTCACTTATCGTATATATTATTTCTCCTGTCAACATCCCTTTTTCTAAGAAAAAACGAAACGCAGAACGACGAATGAGATACCATATGAAAGGATTTTGAACAGGCTTCTGACATTGCACACTTAACATTTGGTTAAAACATGTTTTTTGATTGAAATTTGCTAATAATTAAAAATTACATCGGCATTGTTTTCATAAATGAAATGAAAGGTTTTCTTCAAATTAGTGTTGCCAAAAAAATAAAATACTGCATTATCAGATGACGTCATAATATAATGCAATTAAAATACGATTGTTAATTTTTTTCTTGCGCATACTTTTTGAAAAAATATCGAGATTATAATCGGGTTTTTATTTAATTTCTACACGTGCGTCATCTATTGTTTATTTGTTTAATCATGGCTGTGTATATGCGTACTGTAATGGAGCAACAGTAGATTACGTAATTTAAGGGTTACCTTCCATTTAGATATACAGTTCATTAGGATTCAAAGTATTTATTTTTTAATATTTCATTCAGCTGTTAATACGTCAGCGAAGTCTGAAGTCACTTAAATGGCTGCTGGAACAGAAAGTCTGAAAATCCCATGTTTAAGTTTCGATAGGCTTGCAAAAACGTGGTGTACCAAATATTGATTTAAGTATTTTAGACATTTCTGGAACATTTTTGCAAAATCTGAGGAAATTACTTCATATGAATTCCCTAAACGTCTGATCCAATGTTTCATTTTTTTTCAGTGTACGGGTCTTGACAACCTAGAGAAATAATCTTTGGCGAGAGAAGAGAATTTAGCACTTTTTTTTTTTTTTGGCAATCTATTCCCATTTTCTTATACACAAGCAATCATCATATATATTATTTCTGTTGTCAATTTTCTTTTTCTATGCACTTACAAAACATACAACGATGAATGAGGTATCATTCGAAAAGTTTTTGAACAAATTTCTGAGATAGTACACCCACATTTCGTTACGACGCTTTCTTTGATTAGAAAAAAAAATTAGTTTTTTGAAAATTAGTGCTAAAACGTACCAGGAAATAATATCAATGATTGCAGTGCGAAAGATTCGCACGGGTCCTTGTGGTTCTTTATTATTCAACTAACGATATATTTTTAATTCCATATTCTATTCTAATTAAAAATAAGCGCACGCGCATTGGGTCTAATATTCCGCGAAAATTGATTTACTCTAATAATAAGAAATAAAAACCAGAAATTTCTGTGATCTGCACGCAGGAAATGCTTCTACTGAGCAATTGGATCATTTCTATTAAAAGGGTGAATTACTATGACCTATTTTTATACCATCCAGACCTGAAAGACCCAATACGAAAGCTCGTAGGTTAACCCCTTATTCGTCGTGCTCGATAGGAGTAGGCTACTTTTTAAAAATTTAGTTTGCTTGCTTGCCACCAGTTTTTCGAAGTAGAAATATTTGTCTTATTTAAAGACAGATAAAATAGTGCAAGAATAACGCCAATTACACTATTTAAAAAAATTGTTGGGAATAAAACATTCTGAATTTTAAAAATGCAGCCTACACTGCCCGTGAATGTATCGGGCACAATACTTAAGGGGTTAAAGTTTTTTTCCTTCAATATCTTTTCTCTGCATCATTTAGAGTTATTTAAATCCTTTATTTTAATTTTTATTCACTATTTCTTATATTTTTATTGTTTTAGAAAATTTTATAAAATCAGAAAAATTATTAAAAGGTTCAAAATATGTTTCCCCTGAATCCTTTTTTGTCACAAATTAAATGTCAAAGGATATACTTTAAAATTTCAATTTCGGATTAGGAATCAAGAAAATATTGTTTATAAAAAAAAAATCGTTTGACTGATTCCATCGCTAAATTTGACTCTTTAAACGAATTCATCTGCCAAATCGGCATTCCGTTTATAAATTTTAACAATCATCAAGCAGGGCGGTCGCTCTGCCAAGCCAAGCTTTAAAAAAACGCCACACAAACAACGCCAAGAACTGGACTAAAGAACGCTACTGCTTACTTACAGAAAGCAACTTCGCAATGTTAAATCGACAAAACATGCCAGTTTAAAATATCAGATATCAAATAAATCAAGCGTCGCAGAAAAAAAACGAAAACTAGAAGAATCTAATGAAGAATTTCTTCAATTTAAAACCAAACTCATTTTCATAAGTGATTTATAAACAGAGATATAGATTTAAAAAAAACATCGAAATACTTAAAATGATCACTTTTTTCTTCGTCAAACATTTTTTTTTCAAACAACATACAGGCCTTAATATGGGGCAGAATAAAAAAAGGATTGCATTTTTGGACAAGTAATTACGTAATCTATGTGCTTTTATAAAATCCAGTGTAAAAAAAATTATATTCTATCCTTAATTAGCAAAAAACTGTTAATTAACATGGCGATTAAAAAATTATGCCAAAACAGAGATAAAACCCGCCAACGACCATGTACCATCTGTATTATAATAGCACAAATCAGTTATAGGTTATAACCAAATCAAATTTCATCTGCAAGTCAGACATTTTTTTCTGAAGATATTTAAAAAAAAATAAAACTTCATAATTATAGGAACACACATTTATTAGACAATTAAATATGACTGCCAACTGTGGCAGATGACTGTTTCCAACATGAATAAGTATGAGAAATTTCAAGTCAAGGATATCGATCTGGGTGGCCCAGTCGCAGAGTGTCAGCACGGTACGCATAAGGTCCCAGGTTCGAGTCCTGGCCCAGGTCAATTTCTCACTCATGTTTGTTCTGTTTATTTAATTGAATGATAAAATGCGTGTTCTTCTAATATTGTAAAATAAAGTAATCAGACGTAGTGTTTATGCTTTAAAAATATTTTATATATAATTTACGTTTTTAGAAAAATCTTTAAAAATAAATTAGTTTTTGAGGGAAGATGTACCTTCTAAAATGTATACATTAAGAATTATCGGCATTTAAAATTTCTTTTCAAACGTAAACAAAATTTTTGAAATGAATTAAATGGAAATTCATTCATTTAAAAAAAAAAAAAAAAAAAAAACATGGTAAAGGACAAGCATTTCGCGTTCGCAGGAATACCTTTCACGTCATTTTCCTATAAATTAATGAAATCCAGTTGTTAAATTATTTTTATTTTAGAAGTGAAGTTTCCATTTAAATTTATTGTAACAGTACAATGTTTAATTGAATAAAATAATGTAAATCTAAGAAATTGCTAAGAAATTCCAAACATGCACAGGGCAACGCAAAAAAAAAAATAAAAAATAAAAAAATAAACAAAAAATAAGTAAATAGATCAATAAATAAATAAATATAAATCAGCTTTCAGAAATTCTAAAAATTGTTCATATATCTTAATTACAAGCTAAAGGAGGGTTTATTTCTATATTATTCTATATATAATAGTAATTTCAGCAAATATATTAAATTACAATGCGATCTGTTTTAAACTTTAAGACAGTTTATAACACCTGATAAAAAAATTATAAAAAAGAATGGCGCGACACATTTCGGGGAGGGGATGGGGAGGGGCGTGAACAAAATTAGGAAGTATAATAAGGCTATCTGTTTAAAACTTTACGATATTTTATAACACATAACATAAATTTTAAAAATAAAGCCGCGTCAAAAATTATAGGGAGGGGTGGAGCGCGTTTTGCCTACATAAGTGGGGAGGGGGTGCACTTTTCTAAATTTTAACGATATCCGTCATGTCACATATCGTTACAAAAGGCTGTGACCACTTATTCATGTTATGCACCACAGGTGTCACCCCCACATTTTATGCACCCCCCCGACATTACTCATGTGATATATTGTTCGAAAGGCATGTGACCGCTTACTCATATTATGTATCTTCGGGGTCCATCCTGCCTCTTTCACCCCCCCTAAAGGGGGCACTTTTCTAAATTTTGCCGACACCTCTCATAAGATATATCGTTGGAAAGGTCTGTGAACGCTTAATCATAATATGCAGGGAGAGGGGGGTATTTTCTAAATTTTGCTCATACCCCTCATGCGATTCATCGTTGGAAAGGTCTGTGACCGCTTAATCCTATTATGCATCTCCGGTGTTAATACCCCCACTTTGCCCCCCAAACGCGATTAGCTTTCACCGCCAGGGGACGTTTTCGTATCTCTGATTCTATGGGCTAGATCACGACGGGATATGGCTCATTCGACTCGACATCTGTAGAGCTTTCCGATTTTAATTCGTTTTTTCACCACCAGGGGGCACTTTCATGTATCTGGTTCTATGGGCTGGATCATGACGGGGTATAGCTCATTCGACTCGACATTTATAGCCTTAACGATATCAGTGCCCGAGGTTCATATAGAACAGATTGCGCTACCTGGTGGTGGAAGATGGAACTTGAGCGTGCGCAGCACGACTGCTATACGGTGCCGAAGGCAGCGGGGACCCGTGTCGGAGGTTCGTTTGGTTAGAGGTTTATACTATTCGATGTGCAAATTAAGGGATTATCCGTTGCCGAAGCCAGCGGGGAACCAGGTCGGAGGTTCGTTCGGTTCGAGGTTTATCTTATTCGAGGTTTTGATTCGAGGCCCCGATGTAAATTAGGGAACCGCTAGCGGGCGAAGCCAGCTAGTGCTAATAATAAAAGAGCGTGATATCACGTTTGCTTTCAAATGCAGCGCTGATACGCTATGTACGTATTCCATTTTTATTCATTTCATGGATAAGTCAGTGATATTTTTAACGGAGGATAACAAGAATTATAACAAGCCACATTTAGTATGTTGTTTTTAAGAGTGTAATTAGTTTAATTGAAAAATCTACTGGTATTTCTAGTTAACCCTTTAAAGAATGACTGAAAGTAAAATGTAATTTTAAATTATTTCTCATGTTTAGTTTATTTAAATTATGTTTAATCTATTAAAAAAAAAAAGCAATGATATCTACAAAAACAGCTTTTCAAAAGTAATAATAAAAAAAAAAAAAAAAAAAAAAAAAAAAAAAGTTGTGGCTAAAAAATGGTGTGATATCAAATTTCCAAGCTATTATATAACTTATTAAACTTTTTTCCATTAAATAAGTTACCATATATATAAGTCGAGTGCCTACGTATAAGTTAATAGAAATCGTTTTCTCCTGTACTAAATACATCCTAACGAGTTTCTGAAAATTAATTTTTTTTCAAATTATGCATGATGGGCTTGGTGGCCATCTTTCCATATTTCTAAGCATCCAAATTTCTAAAGTAAAAGCGTAATATGTTTGCAATGTAATATGTTTATAACAATTTCGAACTTAACTACGGACAGATAAATTAGATAAGACTGATATTTTGAGAAATTGATTTTTACTAGCTTGAAATTATTAATTACTCTAAAAAATAAATCATAAGATGAATCTTTAAGATAAGTCATCATTATCTTAAGACACAATTTTCAGAGCATACAAGTCTATAAATGAAACGCTTAAAATATTTGCTTAAATAACAATTTTGAACTTAGGATTTTAACTATGGATTTGGGTGCTTAGAATTTTGTGAATAATATGCAACGATGGCCGCCAAGCCCATCATGCATAATTTGAAAAAAATTGAATTTTCAGAATCTCGTTAGGATGTATTTAGTACAGGAGAAAACGATTTCTATTAACCTATACGTAGGCACTCGACTTATATATATGATAACTTATTTAATGGAAAAAAGTTTAATAAGTAATATAATAGCTTGGAAATTTGATATCACACCATTTTTTAGCCACAACTTTTTTTTTTTTTTTTTTTTTTTTTTTTTTTTTACTTTTGAAAAGTTGTTTTTGTAGATATTTTTCCATTGAAGCGTTTTTTGTCACAAATTATATGTCAAAAGAAATACTTTAAAAATCCATTTTGGATTTTGAATCCAGAACATATTGTTTATCATAAAAAAAAAAAATCGATCTCTAAGTGTGACTCTTTAAACGAATTTATCTGCCAAATAAACTGTCCATTTAAAAATTTCAGAATAAAAATTTTCTTAAAACAAATTCTATTATTATGAGAAATAAGAAATTATGACATTTCTATTTTTGATAAATAAGAAATTTTCCCGTTTCTGTTGATGCTGTTTACATATCCCTGCTATCTGATTCTAATTATTCCTTCATGCAACTCATTTTTGTTTTAAATATCTTTCCAGATGACTAACATGTAAAAGAATATAAAAAATTTTGACTTAGCCGTACACTAATTTAAAAGTTCTCTTGATTCAAGTACAATAGGGTTCACGGAGAATCAACACTTATTGCCTTAAAAAATTGTCGCTTAATTTTCATTCATTTTCCATATTCGTAAAACAGTTCAGTGCGCAATTTACGCTGCCTCACACAATGACAAACGCTAGGATTTGTTCCTTTATTTGCCCACGCACACTAAAAGATTTTTTCAGAAAAATAATAGATATTGAAAATGCTTAAACGAAAATTACATAAGTTTGTATGAATGCTCGAAAAGGAAGGTCCGCCTTTGAATAACCAAATAATTTCGTAGGCAAATATGGTATTTAGAACTCCTGTCTAACAGCAGATATAACATATTAAAATTTTTATTTAATAAAACATTTTGAAACTTTTTTTCCAAGCATGTCCAAGTATATTTACCTTAAAATATCCAGTAGCATCCCATGAGACGAGGCATATGTGTGCACATATATATATAATGTAAATGTGTAATGTATATATAGAATGTAAATCTTCCATAACTCTGTCGTGTGTTTGAAATACAATTAGCAAAGTCATTCAAAAATATTCACTGGGTTATTTCTGTTCTGAAACGGCTATTTAATTTGTTTAGGAAACAATTACTTGATTTATTTTCTTTACTTCCATTTTGAGGAAAAAATCCACATCTAAAAGAACTAATAAAAGAACTCGAGGAAAACATTACATAAGTACTAAAAATCAATAACTAAATGGAGTTTTAGATATATTTATATGTTCTTTATGTTATTTGATGAATTAGTTCCAAAATATTATTTAGTTGAAAGCACTGGAAAACACAGAAAAGAAGATATATATCATACACTGATACCTCATAAATCTTACCATACTTCTGACTTTCTGTATTGCAGAAAGAAATGTTATTTCTAAAGTACATATGACATTTCTTTGAGATTTATTATTGAAATATTCTTAGTCTAGAGAATTGTAGTAGAACAGAAATGTATATCTCCCATTAAAGAAATATCGATGTTTTTTGAAATATTTGTTATGTTGATTTAAATACAAGTAGCACAGTATTCTCGTAAATCTTGCAATGTTTATCAAAAGAAAACGTATATACTAAAAAAGCATCACTCAAGTATAATTTAATGAAAAATGTTTTTAACTGTCTTCCAATAAATGAGGTTATACCATTCGTTTGTATATATTCTTAAGCTATGTCCAATTCATGCATAGCATTTGTGCGGATTCTCCCATTTTTTATAATTGTGGTTATCGTATCGATTTCATTCGTATCCAAAAATCGTATTTTTTCCATGATTTTTCTCAACATGATAGACACTAACTTTCGTAAAAATTATCCATTTGTCTTTAATTTGAATGTGGCGTATATGTTACGGTCAGTATGATTAATCCAGTCATTATTAATAATAACCGGTTATTATTAATAATGACCGGACATAATAGCCGGTTATTATTAATAACGACCAGACATAATGGCCGGTTATTATTAATAATGACCGGATTAATCATACTGACCGTAAAAATATCTATATAGGGAGGGTATCCGAAATGTCTTTCCTTCCCTGCAGGAAAGGTTTTTCGAACTTTTCCTATCCCGTGGCATTTCAAATTCGGAGAAGGCTTTTTGGACACCGTGTATATATATATATATATATATATATATCATACGTTATTTTCATCGTCTGCTACACATTAAAATAAGGTTTATTGACAACAATGGGATTTAAAATGAATATAGTCTAGAATCGGGTCATGTATCCCGATTTCATCGGAACCAACACATCTTCAGGTGAGGTTCGGATAAGGTTCGGATTCGCATTTCACTCTTGCGGATTGGATAATAAATTTTATTTATAAAGAAAATACACAATATTATTTCAGATTAAAAAACAATATTAACACCTTGTTGTATCGCTCTTGTCCGGAGTCAAGAAAATCGCAATATATCCGAATAGGCGACATACTAATGATATTAAAAATACAGGAAGATGAGAACCAACATGCAAATGCTTTATATTTCTTTCCAAAGCATTGGTTTATACTCCTTTTATAGTTTTCGTAGTAAAACTAATGACACAGAATGACACTAGCAACTGATAATACATAAAGTGAGTTAAAGCAGCAGTTTATGTAGAGCTTATTTTTGAAGGGAGATACGAATAAAACAGCGATATATACGATTGAACGATTTTAAGAAGTACGATATATGAATGTTTTACTGTATCTAGTACCTAAATATAATTGCGTACATATATTTTCATTTTCCTTCATAAAAGATTAAATTGATAGTAGTGATATAATTATAGGCTATTTTTCCATAATTGCACTAAAGTGTGGATTAATTTTCTTTCATTTTGCATTTTGGATTGAAATCCGTAAGGTTCAATTCGGGTTGACGAAAATATTTTGCCGCGTTCAGGTAGAGTTTCGAGCCTGCAAATGTTTTTTGGGGGTTTGTTCGATTGGGTGTCAGGTTGATATAAATTAGAATTTTCTTGTTTGAGTCGGGTATAATGCGACCAGTGCAGGATCTAACGTAGATACTAATAAAATTATGTCGCACAAGCACAAAGTTAAGAAACAACCTTTTAATGCCGGTTTTATTTTTCTTCTTAAAAATTACTTTGTAGAATTTTATAACTAATTTGCATCATTTCAATATCCGGCTGCCTAGCTACCACAGTAATATAAATTTCTACTTCACGAAGCGTAATATATATATATATATATATATATATATATATATATATATATATATATATATATATATATATATATACAGGGTGATTATAAAAAAACTATCCCGATATATGAGTTCTTAACTATCACACCGTTCACAGAAACTAACTGAAATTTTGGTTTTAAGTATTTTGAGGTATGCGCTCAAGAATCGTATGAAAAACAACAGTTAAACTCTAACAGTTACGGTTACAGTGACAAAATTTTGAAAATTTGAAATGGCAACACATATTTTTTTTATTGGAATGTGATCTTCATAGTGAAAAACCATAAAAATCGTTGGAACGGTACCTGTAGCACGAACATTTCCGGCGCTAGACAGACTGAGAAGAAAAGAGAAAACAACGAATAAGGACAGAGAATCAACAGAAAACAAAATATTTTATTGCGTTTCACAAATTTTCCACGTCACACACGAAGACACGTTGCATGCGGCAGATGGTGGATAGCACTGAATAATAAAATGTTTTACTTTCTGTTGCTTCTCTGTCCTTTATTGGTTGTTTTCACTTTTCTTCTTAGTCTCTCTAGCGCCGGCAATTTTCGTGTTACAGGTACCGTTTCAACGCTTTTTATGGTTTTTCACTATGAAGATCACATTCCAATAATAAAAAAATAAGTGTTGCCATTTGAAAATTTCAAAATTTTGTCACTGTAACCGTAACTGTTAGAGTTTAACTGTTGTTTTTCATACGATTCTTGAGCGCATATCTCAAAATACTTAAAACTAAAATTTCAGTCAGCTTCTGTGAACGGTGTGATAGTTAAGGACTCATATATCGGGATAGTTTTTTTATAATCACCCTGTATATATATGTGTGTTTGTGTGTGTTTGTGTGTGTGTGTGTATGTGTTTGTGGGTGCGTGGGTGTATTTAAACCAATATAGAAAAAAGAAATAGTTAAGGATTAAATTATTTGTGATTGTTTTTAAATTTAATAGAATGACTAATTCAACATAGCGCCCTTATTATGAAACGTCAACATATATAAAAGCCACTTTTAGACATTTAAATTTTATTGCACTTTAAATGTCCTTACCGATGTAACATGTAGTATAAAAATACATTTAAAAGTCGCCTGGTATCTTTCATAATGTAAAACATTTAACATAAATTTCAGGCTTTGTATTTACACTCATTTTTTCTGTCAAACTTATTTTACTTTATACAGCAGATAATTTTAACATTGTTGTTACATTCTTAGAATTCTCCCCTGTTAATATTCTGAACAGTTTAAATTTTAATCTTCTACCTACCATCTCTAAACAAATAATTAAAAAAATCATTTCTACCTCTAAGTATTAAAAATAATTTACCATTGTAACTCATAAGTTCTTCATTAACACATTTCTACAAATTCCTTCTGCTGTAACACGTGGAAAATGCTTTCACCAAGCTTGGTAAAAATAACGCACAAATGTGCCATACATCTAGACAACAATGTAAATTTCCGGAAATTGGCTAGTTGGCAAGAAATTAAATTTGACTATAGGGGAAAACTTTTTGGCACCAAATTTGAGATATATCGCTAAGTATCACCACGTTTGGAGAAAATTTGGCTCGTGTATGTATGTCCAAGTACATGTCTATATACACACAAGTAACTCTCTGCGTAGCTATAGATTATAATTCATTTTTACATTTCTCCTTTTTTCTGTTTAACATCGTGATGTTATCGTCTAATGAAATAACATAATGAAGTTAATGTTACAGACAGACTCGTCTTTGCTTTCTAAACTAGAAGCCATAACGGACTATTTATATTATAGTTTAAAATAATTTTAATTTTAATTTAATACCACCGAATGTCTTCTATTTTTGTAGATTGGTAGTGACTTTCAGAAACTTCAATTTTTAAAATATTCCGATTATTTCTTTAACTCCGGGAAATTTATTTACATCTAAGAAAGGCAAAAAACATAATAATTAAATATATTACCATTTAATTGCGAAATATTTTCTTTAACTAAAAATAAATGTTATTATACGAACACTAACTAATATAATTTTAAATATATTCTAATATTGACACAAGTGCACCAAGCAATGGAACATGTTACCTATATAAATTTTGGCAACACATATTAGGCATTCATTATCAGTTCGCAATATTCTCTGCAGCTTCAGTGATGAATCATTCATATCAATCAGAAATATGAGAATCGAAGCACCTGCTGATGTTATATTTAGTAGATTTAATCAGAATTACTTTTGCATACCGGATCTGATGTATAACTTGAAATCACGAAAGCCTTTGCAATCCAATGTACTTTGTAGATATAGGGCAAATTAAATCTGTATAAAAAATAATTTCATGAATTAATTTGCTATTTCGTAATTAAAGATTTAAATTAATTATATAATGAACTTTTAATTTTTAAATAAATGTAAGTAAGATTATTAAAAATGATATATTCCTCATTATATTTAGCCAAAAAGTATACCTCATTTCTCAAAACTTTGAATAATCACATATTTTGTAAAAGAATTTTCTTTATTACGTTGTATGATTAGAGAATAAGACGTTTCATTTTCATGGTTTCACATAATAAATAGTCGGGTATAAAAAAAGCTACTTAGCTAATTTAATTTGCAATTTATGAGTATTCGCTTAAAATTCGGTTAAAACTTTGCATGCAAATATTTATAGTATGTAATCTTTTTTAACTATATTACAATTATACATGAAACGGGCTGACATATTTTCTTTAAAAATAGTATTAATGCAATGTTTATACTGTGCATTTTAACTCGACAAGTGCATACATATTTCATTAACTTAATAATCTAATATTCATAACATTCATTACGAAAATATCTATTGTGTTTAGAATTATATTTTTTTTATTATGAAACGTGTAAAGCTTTCATTTTTATTTTTATTTTAATTTTCTTTCTTTAAATCACGTTCAATGTATTACTCATTAGAATTAACACATTAAGTACACTAATTAAATCTGTAATACACTTAAATCTTGAATACACAGTAGCTGGCTTTTCATGTTGCACAGTATATTCTATAGATATTCAAATTATAAAGTAAAACTTGAAATAAAAATTACCTTTAGGTAATTCATTTTATAAAGATTAATACAATTTTTTCCGTTATTCGTTTTTAACACTTTCCATCAAAGTTGAAAAGTGTTTATAAATTTGATTTGTCTGAACGCCTTCCCGTACTGAAATTCGCGTAAATAAACTTGGATTGGTATGCAATTTTTATATGTTAATGAGGTTTACTGTAGAATGTTCACAATTCAAAATTGAGTGTGTAGAATTTACAATTCGTTTACAGGGTCAGCTAAAAGAATTATGTTGTATTATGATCTATGTGGAAAATCATTTGCGGTGCATTTTATTTACATTGCTATTTAGATATTTGATTTTATTGTATGAAAAAATGAAATTTCTTAATAATATTCTGTTGGAAAGTGTTTTATAATCTATGTATGATGCATGATTTTTCGTTCTTGTCTAAATGCACTAATGATACAGTATTATTATGATAATGACCATGTGATAATTGCAGTTCCTTTGCTCCTCTTATTCAAATTTTGCAATAAAATACGAGGGAAAGTCATTAAGTAAGTCACAAAAGATAATTAAATAATAACTTACAGTGATAATCACTTCAAAATTATTTTTATTTTTCAACATATTCTCCACCAATATATATGCACTTATATCACCGTTTTTTCAGTGCCCCAACTCCAGCTGCACAGGATTCATTCTGTTGCTGTCTCAGCCACATTAGGACTTCAAGTTGAACCTTTTCATCATCTGTAACCATCATCTTGCAACTTCTTCAACATCCAGCATACAGCTTCGACTTAGCCCCAGGCGATTTTCATCTGTTTAGTCCACTAAAATAACATCTTGGAAGCAAGATGATGTTCACATATAGTGAAAAGGTTCAACTTGGAGTCCTAATGTGGCTGAGACATCAAGCCAAATGTCTTATGCAGCTGGTGTTGGGGCACTGATAAATCGGTGATATAAGTGCATAAACATTGGTGGAAAATATGTTTTGAAATAAAAATAATTTCGAAGTGAATATCACTGTAAGTTATTATTTAATTACCTTTTATGACTTACTTAATGACTTTCCCTCGTTTAAAATGAGATGCATTTTATAGTTCTTCATATATTAAGAAATTAAATAACTGTCCAAATTACTTTCATTGTGTCGCAGAATATTCTATATTTGTTATATTAATCTTAAACGTTTAATACGCATTATACATATTTTAGTCTGTATGCGCCATGCTTATAATTGATGTTAAATTCCGATGTAAAAATTTATAAACATTAAAAATGCGCACAGAAATAATATTTTGATCTACCTATATTATATAGCAGAAACATGTCTATATCTACATATCTACTACGCGGACATATTTTTTGATATATTATACAAAAAATATGTCCGCGAGTAACGCTGACGTCATATTGAGGTAGGCAACATCAGACAAAGAAATGTTGCTTTTATTACAATTTCTTGTTAAACGTTTAAACCTCATACATTTAAATTTTTACATAGTCGAATAGGAAAAACAAATGCTCTTGGAAATGCAATTTGTTTGAAAACTGTATCTCAATTTACTGATTGTGTAACGTTTAAAAAAAAAATTCATGTAGGATTTATTTTTAATTTACATCTATCGCGTAGAATCTGAATACGAAAGAATAAACCGTTTCTATTTAAAAGAATATATCGTCGCTACCATGTCAAACTATCGAATATGAAATAAAGCATTTTTCATTACTTTTAAAAATGGGTCGATTGTCACCACTAAATTTTATTAGAATTCTTCATAATACTAATAAAATATCTGTGATGAACAGTTTGTCAGTTTGGCCTTCTTTTTAATTCAGAGATGTCGAATTCATACCTGAAATGTTGAGGAAAAAAAGTTTTACTTTAAGTAATCACAAAGTGTCTGTTATTAAATAGAGCAAAAATATTATTTGAAATTTCTGGTATGGATTCGAAATTTCTGCATAGAAAAGGAGGCCAGACTGTCCGCTCCGGTGAAGAATACTATTAACATTTAGTGGTGACAATCGATACATTTTTAAAAGCAATGAAAAATGCATTTTTTCACATTCGATAGTTTGACATGGTAGCGACAATATGTATTTCAGCATTTGTTTCCAGCTAAAATTCCATAACGGAAATAAAATTCTATCAATCGGTATATAAACGAATACAATAACATAAATAAAACGCAAATGCACATTCAATTCAACATTCGAGCTTAAAGCGTTGAGATTATCAGAATTAAAAAGGCTGTTGTAAGTTTCGAAATCCTTGGCGATTCCTTCGGCTATTAACTCCTGACATGTATCAAATAATAAAGTATCGCTTTTAATGAATTTCAAAACTTCATTTGAATACATTATTAATATTTTTCATATAAAAATGCTTTATAGTGTTACGAGTGGGTTATCTACACAAAATTATTGAATGTAAAAAATCTATTTTTATGTAACGAACATGGTTTTCTCGTGATGGGCATAACAATTATTTTGATTATTCTAATGAATCATTCAAGCATACGCAGAAGCATATCTGTCAAACTTCATTTTTTTTATTCAATTACTACCAGAAATTTTGAAAAAAAAAGAAACGAAAAAACGAAGTTTCTGATTTTAAGTAGAATTAGATTAGACGACAGATAAAAATGAAAAATGGGCTTTGTTTACGAGTATTGTGCAAGTTTTCAGAATTGCTCTCTTCATCCAAATTCCCAGAGCAATCTTCATTTAAAGCTGAATTTGGTTATTTTTATAAACTTTTTGCTGGAATTTCTTTGCTTGTGTTGCGATTCTAGATTTTTCTTTGTTGTACTGTAGTCCACTTCACCAATGACCTTTCGTTTTTCAGTCATTTGGTCATTTAAAAATTACCTTTCTACAATGGGTACCTTTTAGCCTTTCTCAAATCTGCAAGTCGTGTAATAAGTGCTCTTAAAAAAGCTGACATCAAAAAACTTTCCCCTTGTTTCAGCACCAAACGATTGAATCTTCTTCACATATGTTGGGTCATTTTGACAGCCTTTGAATGGTTTGAGAATGTTTAGGTATTTCTCACGATATAGCTTGATTTTCTGGCTATGTTTTTCTGTGTACTGCATGGTATACAGGGTTTTAACCAGATAATTTTAACATCGATTGCAACACCTGAGGAAATTTCATTAATAGGAGGTTTCTTACTGGTACAATCTTCTTTGATATCACTGCGTACAAACAAATAATGCTTCAAAACATCAGCATATGAAGGAAAAACACTGTGGGGTAAGTTTCAAACTACCAAATATTGGTCAGGTGGTTGTACTTGTTGTTTTAGTTGCTGGCATTTCGAATATTATAGTATATTGAACACTTGTACTCGCCACTAACTTTCTACTGCATGAAATATGCAAGTCACCAAGCTGTTTACTGAATATCACTCAAACTGCACAATGAAACTATCAGACACACAATCGAGCTTGCTTACATCTCACACAGAGGTGAGACACTCACTCCATTTAACTATGTTCTTTCCATCCTAAAAAGAAAATAATATATTTTTTAATTAAATAAAATAAATCAAATTTTGTTCCGTTTCATAATGTTTTAACCTTATTGGAGCGCATAAAGTTGATGTTCAAGGAATTTGAAACTTTTTAGATATGATAAGGTGACCTAATAGTATAGTAGCCACAATGGGCCAATAACAAATTAAATTTGTTAATTGCTATTAAAATTCGGGAAAATTATTAGCGTAATTTAGCTAAAATTCGGTGATTTTGATCCCCTTGGGGCGCATGAAGATGTCAATTCAGGGGTCTGAAATTATTTTTACATAATAAGCAATACAACACGCAACTTTCCCATACCGAGCCAATTTTGAATTCAAATTTTATTTTCTATGGTCCACACTATTATACAAGCATGATAGTCTACCTCACCGGTCTAGTTGAAAGATGCTATACGCAAGCATGTTTAAAGAATATCCTCTGGAGTGCTATTCTATTGTGGGATGTTTTTCGGCATGACAGCTGTGAATGTCTGACAGCTGTACTTGATAAGTAATGGAAGTCACATTGACAAGTTTTAACTTAAGACACTGATTGTTTCTTATCAGTCAACTGTACTATATAGTCCCTAATCTATACTATGTCGCAGTACTATATACTGTTACTATATATACCAATACAAAACTATATCTTCAATCGCAGCACCACCTATTAGTTACATACCTGTTATGACACTTTGTTTAGCATTATATATATATATACTAGGGGGTCTACCCCCTGCGAGCTACGCTCACCAACCCCCGCTCAGACTTCGAGGCCTCTAAAAACATGAAAGCGTGCTTTATTTTAAAAATATTGGTAAATCTGCAATTGGGTTGCCATGCTGTTAACGTTTTAATGGGGCATTTTTTGATTATCATGGCCTCATACACAGCTGTTGCGACAACTGACGACAGTTTTCGGGATTGATAACTAAAATCAATTACAACTTGAAAACCAACTTGTATAAAATAGTTAGGTTTAAATTGTGGCTACTTCTCGGACTTTTATAACAACGATCTGTATTCTATTGTTCCTTCGCGTTTAAGGATGAGAAAAATTCCATCTGCTTGTGAATAACATTAAGAACCACGGTATTGAAAAGTACTATGTTACAGACATTTTCAGTAACAGGTTATAATTTTCTTTCTATTTTAGTGCACCATCATGCATATTTTTATGTTATTTTAAATATGTAAATTATTTATTTTAATTGATATGTATATACGAATTTTCTAATAATTATTTATCATACAAAATTAATTAAATATTTTGTGCATGCATGCCTTCATTTATTCGGCATCAATTGATGAGATATTTAAACAAATTTGCTATCCGCGATAATTTTACACCATGTTATGTCAATTGAATATTGTCCATAAGAAAATCAGGTACTTTTCCAGTATAGGATCCTTTGCTTTTAGGTTTGGCGTAATTCGAGCTTCAAAAAGTGATAGATTCGTTAAAATACATAGATTTGTTGCCAAAAGTTATGAAAACAAACCCAATGATATTTTGGTGCTTTCCTATTATAGGGGTCTTGACGCTTTTTTAAAAAGCTTGGCGGAAAAAACCAAGCAGGATATTTTATTCTCCTTCCGTTCAGTTGGGCAATTATTATTTTATATATCCGTTTCAAATATCCAAATTAGTGATTTTATAAATTCTTTTAATAAAATTTTACAAAAAAATAACAAAATGATAGCAATAAATAATAATTACTATTAATTCCTTTTCCCCCCTTTCTTTTGCGTTTGCATAAATGACGTCATTTGGACGAATTTATTCAAAATATTTTCAGTTTATAAATTATATTAAATGCTGACAGACGATTGAATCCTGACGATAGAAATGTGATTTTTTTCAAATTTTCCTGAAAAACATAATTTAATCACAATCTTGTTTATCGATTGAAATAAAAGATAAATTCAATTTCAATTTGAAAATGACGAATAAAAAAAAATCAATAATCCCTATCGGGATCCTTTTCAATTTTTTCCCTTTTTTGTCACAAAAAAACTGAGTAATTAGTTGCCATCATTACAGAAATGTCATTAAAATTCGAAAAAAATTAATATCTCAAAAACTAATTCCAATTTCAAAATTCTATTACCAGTTTTGACATCCGCGGATTTTTATGGACAATTGGTACTAATTTCACCATCAAGCGTTTAATATTTTATTAAAAATAGACCTGAAACATAATCAGTCGTTTAATCAGCCGTTTCATAAAATCGTTTCATAAATTCGTTTCATAAAATCGTTTCACAAATTCGTTTCATTAGGATTTTATATATATACAGTAGATATAAAGTCCCACATGTTTCTAAGCATTTCTATGAATTGTATATATTTTTGCTATTGTATATAGTTTTTTAGCTCACAGGCTATCAAAGCCTGAGAGCTTATGTGCCCGCCGGTTCTGTACGTACGTATGTATGTATGTATGTACGTAACGCGATAACTCTTCATAGAAATATCCGTTTACCTTCAAATTTTGTTTATAGGTTCACTGTGTTAAGGGGCTTCCCTGATTAGTTTTCGGGATTGATTGGTTAAGTATAAAGGGGGGGAACGGGGTGCTAATCCCCCCTCAATTTATATAAATGGGCTTTTCATGCAGAATTATTCCGTTTTCCTTCAAATTTTGTTTATAGGTTCACTGTGTTAAGGCGCTTACCTGATTAGTTTTCGGGATTGATTGGTTAAGTATAAAGGGGGGGGGGACGTGGGGCTAATCCCCCCCCCTTAATTTATATAAATGGGTTTTTCATGCAGAATTATTCCGTTTACCTTCAAATTTTGTTTATAGGTTCACTGTGTTAAGGCACTTCCCTGATTAGTTTTCGGGATTGATTGGTTAAGTATAAAGGGGGGGAACGGGGGCTAATCCCCCCCTTAATTATATAAATGGGTTTTTCATGCAGAATTATTCCGTTTTCCTTCAAATTTTGTTTATAGGTTCACTGTGTTAAGGCGCTTCCCTGATTAGTTTTCGGGATTGATTGGTTAAGTATAAAGGGGGGAAACGGGGGGCTAATCCCCCCCTTAATTTATATAAATGGGTTTTTCATGCAGAATTATTCCGTTTTCCTTCAAATTTTGTTTATAGGTTCACTGTGTTAAGGCGCTTACCTGATTAGTTTTCGGGATTGATTGGTTAAGTATAAAGGGGGGGGACGAGGGGGGCTAATCCCCCCTTAATTTATATAAATGGGTTTTTCATGCAGAATTATTCCGTTTACCTTCAAATTTTGTTTATAGGTTCACTGTGTTAAGGCGCTTCCCTGATTAGTTTTCGGGATTGATTGGTTAAGTATAAAGGGGGGGGGGACGGGGGGCTAATCCCCCCCCCCTTAATTTATATAAATGAGTTTTTCATGCAGAATTATCCCATTTGCTTCAAAATTTGTTTATAGGTTCATTGGGTTAAGACGCTTCCCTGATTAGTTTTCGGGATTGATTGGTTAAGTATAAAGGGGGGGTACGGGGGGGGCTAATGCCCCCCCTAATTTAGATAAATGGGTTTTTCATGCAGAATTATCCAATTTTCTTCAAATTTTGTATATATATTCATTGTAATTAGAGACTTCCCTGATTAGTTTAAGGGGTTCATTTGTTAACTATGAGGGGGGGGGGTAACGGGGGGATGACCCCCCCTTAATATATTGTTGATTTCTTTATTTTTCTCCTATTTCAGATTGTTTGAAATAAGAGTATAATATACAATTAGTGTGAATAGCTTGTGAGCTCAATGCCCTCAGTTTAACTGGGCAGTTTTCTTTTTATTATTTATTACGTTTTCAAAAGTCTTTGGCTTTCTGGATCACCCCAAGTCATTTGAATACGTAATCTGGATCAATTTGTTCAAATCAACTGGATCGTTTTATGGATCAATTATAGTCCGGATTTCTATCTAGAAAACACAAAGTTCTGTTTTAAAATTTAATTCGTCACAAAGACGGTCCCGTCACTGACGGATAATCAAAGATTTATTGTAATTGTGAAACAATGTAAAAAATTGCAAAATATACAGGAACAGTATTTTCGAGAAAAATAAAGTCATAATTATTATGACAGCCTTTTTTATACAAAAATAAAAATAGTTGACAAAGTTTTCTTTTTTTATATTTCAGTGGACTTTCTACTCTATTACATAAATAAAAAAAAACTAAGAAAAAATTATATGAATTAATTTGATAAATTCCAATTTATTCTCGCAAATATAACACATAAATATCTAGTTTAATATTAAATTATCATCGCGACATCAGAAATGTTCAGCATAATTTATTATACTAGCCAAAATGCGTAGCACTATTATTTTAAGAAAATGACGAGTACTCATTAACCCATGACACTTCTAGAGTATAATAATAATTTACTGTGTGTTAGATATAAGCAAGGGCTTGATGAAATTATGGAAACAATGTTTGTTATTCATCGAAACTTGTAATTTACAAATATTAATTTATTCAAGATATTTTTTCAGAGAAAGATTTTATGAATACATATTGTTTTTTTATATTGTATGTGTTATTTCACATATAAATAATTTAAAGTACTACTTTAATGGTTTATAAAACGTGATGTAAAGAATTGAAGTATAAGGCAACTTACGAGCATTTCAAAGTTAGTTTAATTTAAGATTTCGACATATCTAAAAAGTTTTCACCATAATGAACGAATTATTTGCTCACTAACAAACAATGTTTGTATGCTATTTTTTATTTTCGAAATCTATGAATTATATAACTAGCATCTAATTGTTTGTATGTATAGTTTCAATTTATAGGATGTGTTGAACGGGTACATGACATTTCGGTACCACTGTATGAGAATGCTGTATTATAAAGGGCCCGATTAAACGGAATGCATCGGCCCTTTGGCGGTAGGGGGCCAGGAAATGGCAGCCCCAAGTTTCAGATGCTTTTTACATTTTTCGAACTCTTATATTTTGCTTGCTACTGAAAATCTTTACAAAGCGGAGTTTTGTATTTTTAATTAACCTTGGCTCTCTAAATTCTAGCACGAATATAAGGGGACGATTACCACGAAATCGTATAACTCGTATCTAAATTGTCGTAACACACAAAAATTTTGTTTGGTAAACATAGTCGTTTGAAGAAGGGGGAGGGGATGCTCTGTCGATTTGTTATCGAAGCCTCAAATAATTTAGTCTATTATAAGTATAAAATGCTGACAACTTAAAAGTCATACAACTCGGGCTGTAAGTGTCGTAGAACATTCATGTTTTGTATGATAAACGTAATCTGTATAAAGGGAGAACTTTGCTATTTTTTTTTACTGAAGCCCCTAAACTTTTGTATAGAGCGAATATAAAGGCCCGATGATCACAAATACTCATTACTCGGATCCGAATTGTCTCCGCCCTTACTATTTCGTCTGCTGGTAGTAATCGATTTATATTTACGATATACTAAAATATGGGGGTCTCCGATAAAAATTCCACAGAAGTCACACCTCCCCGCCCTCTTAAAACTATTACGTTTGCCATACAAAATTTGTCTGTGCAGCGACAATTTGAATCCGAGTTATAAGTGTTGGTGGTTATCGAGCCCTTATATTCGCAATGTACTAAAATTTAGGGGACGTCTATTTAAAAAACTGAAAAAGTCCGCTATAACATTATGTCACGTTTTTCACGAACCTAAAATTTCAGCGCAGTGCGACATTTGATTAATAGTTATAAGAGTTTATATTTGTCGGGCCCTTATATTCAACTTTTTTACAAAATTTTGGAGTGGTTGATAAAAAAAAAAACGATAATGGCATCTTATGATATTCAATGATGTTCAACCATGCAAAGTTTGGCGGGCCTACAATAATGTGAGTCAGAGTTATAGGAGGGAGGGGGGCAGGATCGAAATGGCAAGGGACCGAAATAACATCGTGACCAAAATGACGGGACCGAAACGGCGGACGGAAATATCCTGTTTTGGTGTTCAATTTACCTATCACGCTATCATGATTAAGTTTAGATCTTGAAACGTAAATTTAAATACAACAAATTAAATTAAAAAAATTGTTTAAAAATATCATTTAATTTCTTTTGTCATCATAATGCCGAAATATTAATTATTAGACTACAGGGTTTACAGTATCATTTAGCAACGAAAGAAAAATAAAATCTTACATGTCGTTAAATAATAATATTTAAAGTTTTAAAGATTAAATATAAACTATACGTAACGTAGCTGATATATTCAATCTTTAAAAACGCTATTCCTTCAGTCACTGTAAAATATGACGAAACCACACTCAAAATGCATCAAAACATTTCTATATGTCAAAATAAGTATTTGATTCCACTGAAAAAGATAAACAAGTTGCGACAAAATTCTTCATTTTTAACAAATAGCGATTGACAATAACAAAAATACTTCAAAATATTTCAAAATCTAGTATTTTTACATACGATATAAAGTAAAATAAAATAACGTATAATATATCAAAGCAAATCAAATTTAAATGATTATTTCTGAAATATTTTCATATCTGATTTGATAAAATAAAATAAAAACAATACAATTGTAATTATTTGACACTAATATATACTATACTTATCATGAAATTATTATATTCACTTTTAATCAATTTCCTTTTAAAATGAGTTACTGTTTTATAAAAATTGACTAAAAAAACTATTAACGTGAATCATGGTACAAATCTATTTTCTTTTAATTATATACTAGGAAGCTCTGTCCTCTGTATCCTTAGAGCGCATATCCCCAGACTTAACGCAGATACACACGTTCCAAACTTGTTTCTAATTCATCCATTGGTGGAAACACACTCTAATCTGAGCCAACCCCCCTCCCCCCCCCGTCCACGTCCCAAAAAATATACAATTTAAGAGCATTTAAAAAAAATAAATTATGTATAAATGAACAGGACAGATTATTCGTTAAATGTAAGTTCAATGTAACGAAAGATATATATTCAATCTTTAAATACACTATTCCTAGAATAACTGTAAAATCTGACAAAACAACATTCAAATTACGTCAAAACTATTCTAAAAATCAAAACATGTATTTGATATCACTCAAAAGATTAACCAGTTTCCATAAAATTCTTCATTTTTAACAAAGATCAAGTTGCAAAAACAAAAATACTTTAAAATATTTCTAAATCTTATATTTTCACATGCAATATACCAGTAAAACAAGTAATGTATAACATGTCAAACCAGGCCAAATTTAATGGTTTCTTTCTGACGCAGTTTCATGTCTGATTGTCGTAAATGATAATAAGAACGATACAATTGTCATAAATGATAATAAGTACGATACAATTGTAATTATTTGACACTAAAATAAATTATTCGGCACACGCAAGTATTTTATTCATTCTTAATCAATTTTCATCCTGAATAGAGTTACTGAAATATTCAAATACTAAACTATGATCGAGGTCCAGGGCACAATTATATTTCTTTTTATTTCTAATTTATTTCAAATTTAATTCTTTTTTTTACTTATACTTTTTTTACTTATAAATTTTACTAATAAACTAAAGCGCCCTTAGTGCGCAAATCCCTGCACTTACAGTGAACTCTCACGTTGCAAACTTGTCCCTAATTTATCCATTGGTGGAAAAACTGTGTGATATACCATTATAACAAATTTATTTTTTCTTATAACAAGTTTATTTTTTTCTTTAATTTAAGAGCATTTTAAGAAATTTAAATTGTGTATGGATGGACAGGCCAGCAGTTTGCCCTTCAATTTTCTCGGGCAACAGCCTTATTTGATGAAAAACTGTCTGATCCACTATATAAGAGGCCTTATCCCTTAGATACATAGAAAATTAAGGGCAATCCACATATTCTTACTCTTCTAGCCCATCTGTTAGCAAAAATACGGTACGACCCCATACATTTTCCTCCGCTAGGGTGTAACCCTTCATTTTAGTCATGTTTCGAAAAATAATGTCACTTAACCGCGATCGTAACATATTTTTTAACCCCAAAAAAGCGATTCTGTGATGATTATCTAACGTGCTACGAAACAGTAAGTAAAGTGTTACTGTGTTTTAAAGTGCATTATATCCTGTTTTAAGGGAAGTAAATTACGGGCTGCACAAAATGATGGGCTAGTTTTTTTTCTTTTTTTCGGGGTATAACTGTAATCTCTGCTGCCGACCTCTGCCCGTAATTTTACAGGGATATTTTTAACAGTATATAATCAATCTTCAAAGGCCCTATTGTTTCAGTCACTGCAAAATTTGACGGAACCACGCTCAAAATGCAACAAAACCTTTCAAGAAGTCGTAACATTTATTTGATTGCACTGAAAAATATAATTCAGTTGTGACAAAATTCTTCATTTTAAAAAAATATCAAGTTACAATAACAAAAATACTTCAAAATATTTCTAATGTAATGTTTTTATATACAATGCAGAAATAAAAAAACTAGATAAATAATGAATAACATGGCAAAGCAAGTCAAATTTAAATGTTTATTTCTGAAGAATTTTCATGTTTTATTATGATAAATGAGAGTAAGAACAATATAGTTGTAATTATTCGACACTAATATAAACTATACTCAACATTTAATTAGGTTCACGTTTAATGAATTTTCTCGTGAATTGAGTTACTGTATAATTTATATACTAAACTATTATTGTAGTTCAGGGCACAATTCTATTCCTTTTTATTTCTTATTCATTTCAAATCTTTTTTAGTTATAAACTAGGAGACTCTGATCTCTGCGCCCTTAGTGCGCAGCCCTCCACCCGCCCCCCTGGACTTACAGGGGACTCGCACGTTACAAATTTGTTCCTAATTCATCCATTGATGGAAACACACTGCAATCTACCCAAATAACAAATTTTAAATTCTTGAATTTAAGAGCTTCTTGAATTCCATGAATTCTTGAATTAGTTGTGTATGAATAAAAAGGTCAGCAGACAGTTTCATTGCACATACCTTACGCTTCACTTTTTTGTGTAACTTAGTTGTTAGTGTGAGTAAAGAATTGCTAATTTGTAGCTATTTTCATATTTCTAATTTAAAATTTTGTTTTAAAATGTGTTTAAATTTAAAAATGTGTTTAAATTCAAAATAATCACCGTAAATTTCTTTATACAGTAAAAAAAAAAAAGATTTTATTTAAATGTAGGTAGCCCATTTTTCTCCAGGAGTCGCTATAAGCGCAAAGGAAAATTGTGTTGAGGCAGTACTATCTATTTTTATCTTAATGTTACAGTGATACATAAACAACGATTTAATTCAAATGTGGTAAATCCTTTTCTCGCTAGAAGGCATAATCAGCATAAAAGAAAGCTGTCCTATCTAATTTTAACACGGTGTATGGTTACCACTTGAGAAAAAGAGTCTATAAAAAAATCCATTGCAAAATTTTAGTTATGCAATTTTTCGTCAGTGGCACTAAAAGCATAAGGCAATATATGTGAAAATTTTTATTAATAAATAAATTTGACCGTGAGAGAAACTTATTCTGAAGATTTATTTAACAACAACAAAAACATTAAAAAAATTAATTCTTTTAAAATTTATTACCCTATTTTCTCTTAGGAGGCGCTATAAACACAAAAGAATTTTTTTAACCTACATTCCCTAATTTCAATTTCGACTATGATTGTTATATGAGAAAATAAATAATCCCTTTTAAAGTTTTAATTAAACAATTTTGCACCATAAGCGCTACCAGCGTAATACACTCATTTTGAGAATTTTTTTTATAAAATCATAAATTTGACTGTGACAAAAGCCTATTTGAAGATTCATTAAAATACAAACGTTAAATTTAGTTAGCCTATTTCCCGAAAGTGGCCGCTATAAACACAAAAGAAAACTATGCTTAATCTGTGTTCCCTAATTTTAACTTGAATGCGTTCGATATATAGTGAGCATAAAATACTAGTATTATTTAAATTTGGTTAATATATTTCTCGTTAAGGGCCTTATCAGCGTAAAAGAAAGTCAGCTTAATTTACCCTATATAATTTTAACTTGGGATGGGGTTGCTATATGAGAAAGAAAAAAAATCCACTGTAGAATTTTAGTTACGTAATTTTCCACAAGGCCCGCTAGTAACGTAAGAAAAAAAATATTTTAAAATTTTATCAATACATAAATTTGACAATATAGGCTGATTTTTCAGGAGATTTGAGTGAAATTATTTCGTGGGAATTAAGTTAAAAATGCACTGGAAATGTTAGTTGAAGAAGTTTTACACATAGATGAAGCATCATACATTAAATAAAATTAATAGAAAATGGCTATTTGAACAGTTTCGGCGGTAAAGTGTAATGCATCTGAATTCTTTTATGTTGTCCTGTAAGAGAGCTATAAATGTTAAACCCCATATTTTCACATTAAATTACGGGCTGCACAAAATGATGGGCTAGTTTTTTCTTTTTTTCGGGGTATAACTAGAATCTCTGCTGCCGACCTCTGCCCGTAATTTTAACAGTATATAATCAATCTTCAAAGGCTCTAATGTTTCAGTCACTGCAAAATTTGACGGAACCACGCTCAAAATGCAACAAAACCTTTCAAGAAGTCGTAACATTTATTTGATTGCACTGAAAAATATAATTCAGTTGTGACAAAATTCTTGGTAATATATACCAATTTCACAGGTTACTAAATGTTATAATGTCACTAAAATGCATGTTAAGTAATTACCACACATAGACGGTAGTGTAATCGAATTGTTTTGTGCGGCCCTGTACAATAACTCTAAATTCTATATGTTCAAGAAAAATCATGTTGTGAGGTAACAGTAAAAACATACTAATATTACATTACTGTCTACAAATCCCGAATTTAAACGTTAAAAAAGAACTTTCCATAAAGAATCGTTACGTAAACTCGTTTAATAAAATCGTTTCATAAAATTGTTTCACAAATTAGCTTCGTAAAATCGTTACATTAGACATATATATATATGGCGTTTTGACTAAGATGAGACACCACGAGATGCAATACTCCACGAGAAAATGGTAGTTGGTTAAATATATACAAAGTTGCAGTCGACATCAACAATCACGGCGAAGAGGTGAAGCAATGAAAAGAGTCCACAAGAGTTTCTTCCATAAAGACCAGCCAATTTCCAGACAAATCTTTTATTTAGAATAAGAGCGATGCCGTAACAATTCTTACGGGTATAAACTTATCGCCCTCAGGCTTCACGATGGCTCACTACATGGTGTAATAGATGTTAAATAGCTGATATGAATATTCTACGAGACTACAACACCAGATACATATTTGTTTATACTTCCAAACACCTCAAAAATCCTCCTCTCCGAAGGATGCCAGCGAGTTTTGTTCACTGAGCGTAGACATACAGAAAAACGACGTCACGTGCGCACAAACCAATGAGTGAGAGGCGACCTCCAGCCCAGCGAATGAGGCGAGAGGGAGAAGCTAAAACACGAAAGAGTTCGTCCCCTGGCCACGCATCAATTTTGAAGTGAAAAAACCCCAGCGCGCGAAATCAGAGCATGGAATAATAATAATAAAAAGACAATGGCTTTTTTAAAAAACATTCGAAATGGGAAAGCGACTCGGAATTTTATAGATTGGGGAGCTGATAAAAGCTACGAATGAACTTAAAATTTTAGATTAAGATTTGGAATAAGATAATTATTAATATAAGGATATTTACTTTTAAAAGGACATTAAATAAAAATAAATATTATTAAGAATTAAGGAAATACTGTCAATGTCAGAAGTTAGATTAATTTAAAGGAATAATGCGAAATAAATGTGAAGGATTTGCGAAGGAAATAAATTTTTTATATAACATATATATATATATATATATACATATATATATACGTATATATAGGATAAATATGTTTTAGTCGTTTTTTACTTGAAATGTATATCTATAGTATATTTATTTATTTATTAAGTTAACATTTTCAAACGTTTAAAAAAAAGTTTTAAAAAATATTAAAAAATATATATGTATTAATTTTAGCTATATTTAAAAATTGATAAACTTGCTAAAGAAATAATACATTTTCTTGTTTTTTTTTCGTTTTTGAGTAAAAAAAAACATTAATATTTACTATGCTTTCAGACTTAATGAAAAATATTTATTGAAGAAAGTTTAACAATTTTTGAAACCGAGAAGTGACTTATGTGAGTTTAATTTATGACGAGAATTATAGTTTCGAAATTTTTTCTGAAAAGAAACATCTCAGAAAACAATTTTATTAATATACATGAAGAGGTTTGAATCGCTATAGCTAAAAATAATTACTTAATGTATCGTAAAAGTTTCATTATTTTATTATTAATAGAAATTTAGATGTATGAATTTTATGATGAGGAATCTTGAAAAATACTTTATGGGATAAATGGATTTAAAATTTTAACTATGGACAGTTAAAAATAAATAAAGTTATATCTATGACTATTTGAAATACTAATGAAACGATAAAAGTTAAATCTTATGGTATGTATAGTTGCAAACTGTTAAGATTATCCATCTCTACTCTTTTCTAAGAGTAATTCGTCATATGTAATCTCAGGACTCTGCGATTAAATTAAGGAGAGAATACTAATATAAAACCGCTCTGACAAAAAAAGCATAGTTGTTAGTAGCTATTAGTATGATAACGAAAGTAAACTTAGCATATATAATTTCTTGAATAAAAACTATAACTATTTTTTAAATTATTTTTATATTCTTGATTTAAGCACTTATAAAGCAAAAAATTGCTTAGTTTCTTACACGCTATTCCAAAAATACTTTTAAAATAAAAGCACATATCTTTTCTAGTGTGCTATATCGCATCATTCTGACAAATATTTTATCTCACTCCATTTCAAAATATATTTTGGAGATACATCTATCATAATATTCTTTACTGAAAGTGAATATCGCATTTGAAAGCAAGAAAATAGAAACGAAATTTATGATAAGGCTGATAAAGAAAATTTTAAGAATGTGCTTATCCCAAAAGAACGGTGAAATTCTACAAAAACTGAAACTCAGAAAATTAATAAAACTTATTATTTCTAAAAATTTAGCAGGAAACTTGCTAAATACGAGACAAATTACAAATGTGACACTGGGTATTCTAATATCCCATTTCTGAAAATAAGTAATCTTGACAAAAAAAAAAAAAAAAAAAAAAAAAAAAAAAACTTAAAAAATTCCCTTTTACGTTACAACTTTCAGATTTTATTTGAAAGGAACTTTTTATTTAAACACTAGTCGCAAGCTCCGATCCCAAAACTTTCTTCTATCTCATACAGGTTTCACATACACGAAAAATGAATCAACACCAACTTCTATAGAGTTCTAACTAGATCGGAATTTCGATGAAATTTCGTGCATTAGTTCTTGAGCTATGATTATTGCTAAAATCGCGTGTAAACTGCAAAATGCAGCATAGCAGAGCCACCTGTTGGGATATTTACACCAAAACGTAATAAGCATCTATTCATGTCAACATCAAACTGAATCTCAAGTTTGATGAAATCCTGTGCATTAGTTCTTGAGATAATAACTATAGTTAGAATCATGAAAAAATAGCATAGTAGCGCCACCTGTTGGGCTATTTACACCAACACGTAATCAGCATCTATTTTTGTCAAGGTCTAACAGCATCTGACGTTTGATGAAATTCTGGGCATTAGTTCTTGAGATATATCTATCATGAAAATCGTGAATAATATAGCAAAGCAGCGCTACCTGTTGGAAGATTTACACCAAAACATAATAAGCGTCTATCTATGTCAAGTTCTAATAGAATCTGATGTTTGAGGAAATTCTGTGCATTAATTGTTGAGATATAACTATCGTGAAAATCATGAATAATGTACCATAGCAGCGCCACCTGTTGGGCGATTTAAACCAGAAACTAATCAGTACCAATTTATACCAGTTACTAACTGAACCTAAATTTTATTGAATTTCGTTTTTTAGTTCTTGAGATAGAGCGCCCACAAAAGTTTTGTCACATACAGACAGACAGACATTTTCTAAAAACAGTCAAATCGTGTTCAGGGCTTTCTAAAACATATAAATCCGTCGAAAACCGGAAGTCGAAAATTTTCATGATTTCTGTACCTATAATCTATGATATTTTATCGAAATGAAAAGAATTATTTTCAATTTTTCAATGTGTTCTGATACTATACAGGGAATTTGATTCATTGGGAAAAACGATTCCCTCTACAAAGAACTTTTCTTTCAGGAGTTTAATTCCGAAATTATTATAATATTTGTGACATTTATCTCAAGGGGATGAACTTTAATTTTGAAAACACTACTCGCTATCGTTTTCTATAACTTTTAGATTGACTTTTCGACTCTGCGTTTCATTTTCTCCCTCTTCATTATTTTTATAGCGTTGAAATCGATTAAATAAATGAATGCTTGAAAAAACGTTCACGTTTAATAGAAAACCACAAACAATGTTTTTAAAACTTTTAATAGGAATTTTGAAAAGTAAAATCGTTCAGCAATAAGAATGAAAAAAATGTTATCAGAATATCGAAAGTATTTGCATTTGATTGGACAAACAAACCTTTGAAAAGTTGTAATTTAATGACATATTTTGAAATTTATTGAAGAGATTTTAAATAAAATCTATTTGGTTAAGTAAAATTGTTATTTCCTGAATTTGATAAATAATAATTTCTATCAATAATTCGTAAGTTGTTCTGCGACTGCAGAAGCCTATACATTTTTATTCGTAAATTAATACGCATAATTATAATTAATATTCAATTTAAATTTACCGTAAAAATTAATGATTCTTTACTTGACATTAAAATAAAATATACTATTAACTGTTTATATATCTGCCTGTATACGTTTTTAGTATGTCCCAGTAGAAATTTATGATAAGGCTGATATAGAATATTTAAAAAAAAAAATGTTTATTCCGTAAGAATTGTAAAATTCTACATAAAACGAAACTCAGGCAGTTGAAAACTACGTACTATGAATTAATAAAACGTATTATTTCTAAGAATGTAGAAATAAACATACGAAATATGAGAAAATTTACAAATGTATTTGACTCAATATATTAAAATATCCGATTTTATAAAATAAGTAATCTTGATAAACAAATTGTTTTATTTTTTCTCTCAATTTTAAATGTATTAAAAATTAACAAACAAAAAACAATCAAAAAGTGTCTGTAACGGTACCGGACTGTACCACTCTGGTCTGCGAGTCGACCGTAGTTAAACGCCATGTTAGGCTTACTCAAAAAAATATGCTAACACATAACCACAAAATGACAATTTCTTCTACTTGAAATAATGTCTGTTCATCATATTTTCGTATAAAACATGTATATCATATCCAGTTATAATGTTTTAAGTTTTAAATTAAAAATAACAAATTAAACATCCGATTACCTGATGTAAACAAACGAATAATGTTGCCATTCAAAAATACAAATTCCAAATGAATGACCCTTTGAACGTTTCATTAAAATATCCGATTTAGCTCTTAAAATATTTGTAAAAGCATATTAAATATTTAAATAATTTAAAGGATTTCTTTAATTTATTTCTGAAAGATTTTTTTTTCTGTAAGTACTTTTTTCGCGAATAATGTTTGCGATGATACGGCAATGACTTTGACATAATTTAATTAACTTTTTGCGGAGTCTGACTTTCCAGTACTTACCAGGACTTTCCAGTCATACTAATTCATTTAATAATGAATTTAATAATGAATTTATTTTGTTTTTTTCAGGCATATTTTTAAAATAAGACAAAATCAGGTTTTAATTTGATGAATTCTTTTAAAAGTTAAAGTTATATTATCTACTTTCGTCGTTTAAATATTTGTAAAAGCATATTACAGCTTTTAAATCTTTTAATTTTGTTTAAAACCTTAAAAAACTATTTCATAAAAAAAAGTATATTAACATTTCTGTAAAAAAAAAAAAAAAAATTCTGTAAGCACTTTTTTTTCAGAAGCAGCGGTGATTTATTTCGTAGGGAGAGATTTGAGGTTGATCCAGTATAGTGTCGCCATCTACTGGTGGATTTTGAAATCTCTTCCATCTTTCCGGATTTCGGGTCCTCCCGAAGTTCACGATTATTTGACGAAATTCATGTTTTTTTGTGATTCTTTGACAAAATTCGCATTTTTTCTGCTGTTCATTGACAAATATTCCGTTTTTCTTCTACGAAACTTTGACGCAATTTCATTTTTTCTTAGTCCTTTGAAGAAATTTGCGTTTTCTTTTTGCGATCCTTTGAGGAAATTTGCGTTTTTTCGCGATCCCTTAACGAAATTAGACATTTTTTCGCAGTGCTTTGAAGAAATTTGTGTTTTTTTTCCCCCTTTGAAGAAATTCATGTTTTCCCGCGATTATTTGACGAAATTCGTCGGGTTCTTTTTTTGCGATCCTTTAACCTTTTTTTTTTTTTTTTTTTTTTTTTTTTTGCGATCCTTTAACCTTTTTTTTTTTTTTTGTGATCCCTTGATGAAATTTTACATTTTTTCGGAGTCCTTGGAAGAAATTTGCGTCTTCTTCCTAAGCCTTTGACGGAAATCGCGTTTTTCTGCAATTTGTTAACAAACTTAGCGTTTTTTTTTTTTTTTTTTTTTTTTGCAATCCTGCAACGAATTTTGCGTTTTTATTTTCGGTCCTTTGACGAAATTCACGTTGTTTCCACAATACTTTGAAGAAATTTTCTATTTTTTCGGCGAACGATAGACATAATTGATTTTTTTCGGCGACAATCGTTCAAAATTCGAGATACTTCTGTTCGAAATTTTGGACTGAAGACTTAAATTTTCGAAATCGAATGCCCTAAATTTTTAGGAAAACTTGAACAGAATCACCCGTGATGAAATAAATACATAACTATTTTTTGTTTCTAACGAATCGTAATGTAAATTAATTTTAAACTAAAATTTGAGAGAAAAATGATTTGTTTTTAATTTCGGGAAGAGGAGGGGGGACCGTGTTCACCCGCCACTGAAGTAACAATATTTTAGTGATTAAACATTGAAACACAATGGACTGAAAAAAAATTAGGAATCGGTAAAATTTTCGAAAAATTTCAGAAAATCTAAAATTTTAGTAAAAATTTACAAATTTAGAAAAATTTCAAATTTTTCTTTCCGGACTTCGGGTCTTTCCGGATTTTGGATTTTCGGATAATGGGTCATATACTGTAAAATGATTCTTTCTTATCAAACGTAATTAAAATATAAGAAATGCATAGTACAGCGTAATTTCCATTTAATTTTGCTTATGTAATCAAACAATGAGTTATATGGTAAGTCAAGCTGTTTAAAAACTCATTGATAACACTTTTTTACAAAAACTTTCGCACATGGATTATTTGTTAATATTTAATTTTGTCCAATCGTTGAACTATTTCAGAAATTTAATACTAAGTAAAAAAAAAATACACACACACACACATATATATATATATACATATATATATATATATATATCCTTATTATTTTTATTTTTAGAAATCATTTGTCCTTTTTAAAATGTATTTTTCTACAATACAAACCTTTCAATAATAAATCTCCATGCTGTTTGTTTGTATGAAGTCTTATGAAAATGAAACGCAGATCAACAATCCGTCATTTTTGACGGGGTGACATTTTTCACTAGTGAATTAATAAAACGTACTATTTCTAAGAATGTAGAAATAAACATACGAAATATGAGAAACATTACAATTTGATTTGACTCAAGAAATTTAAAAATCCGATTTCATAAAATAAGTAATCTTGATAAACAAATTGTTTCTTTTTCTCCCAATTTTAATTATATTAAAAATTAAGAAACAAAAAATATTTAAATACAGTAGAAAATTCCTTCATACGTTGCAGATTTCATATTTTAATTTATTTGATTTATTAAAAAAGCAACCACCTAATGTTGACCTATCTAGAATAATAGTTTAAGATATTTTACCGAAATGAAAAAAAAAAAAAGTACTACGCCACACTCGTAAATTAAACAATGTTTTCTGATACTATACAGAAAATTTGATTCATTGGAAGAAATGATTTCCTCTACAACGAACTTTTTTCTTTCAGGAACTTAATTCCGAAATTAGTATAATATTTATGAAATTTATCTCAAGGGGATTTAATTTCTCTTTTGAAAACACTGGTATCGTTTTCTATAACTTTTAGATAGACTTTAGGGCTCCTAGTCTGATTTTCTCCCTCTTCATTATTTTTTACAGCGTAGAAATCGATTCAATAAGTAAACGTTTGAAAAAAAAAAAAAAAAAAAAAAAAAAACGTTTTAATAGAAAGTTACAAACAATGTTTTAAAAAACTTAATAGGAAACGATAGTTACAACGTTTTGAAACGTAAATCGTTTAGAAATAAGAATTTTAAAAAAAGTTATCAGGATATAGAAAGTATTTGCACTTGATTAGAACAAAGAAACCTTTGAAAATATGTAATTTAAGCAGATATTTTGCAATATATCGAAGATATTCTAAATGCAAGCTATTTGGATAAGTAAAAGTATTGTTTCATGAAGTCGTCAAGTACTAATTTATATCATTATTTCGTTAGTTATATGAATATATTTCTGCCACTGCAGAAGCCAAAACAATTTTTTTCGTAAATTAATACGCATAATAATTTAATAATTTCGAATTGAAATTTACCATAAAAATGTACGATTCTGTACTTATTATTTAAATAAATTATGCTATTAACTGTTTTCATATCTGCCTATATATGTTTTTAATATGTCCCTGTAGAAATTTATGACAATGCTGATATAGAAAATTTTAGTAATTTGTTTATCCCAAAAGAATAGTAAAATTCTATATAAACCAAAACTCAGGCATTTAAAAACTAGTTACTATGAATTAATAAAACGTATTATTTCTAAGAATGCAGAAATAAACATACGAAATATGAGAAACATTACAATTTGATTTGGCTCAAGAAATTTAAAAATCCGATTTCATAAAATAAGTAACGTTGATAAACAAATTGTTTCTTTTTCTCCCAATTTTAAATATATTAAAAACTCACAAACAAAAAATATTCAAATATAGTAGAAAATTCCTTCATACATTGCAGCTTTCATATTTTAATTTATTTGATTTATTAAAAAAGCAACCACCTAATGTTGACTTTGCTAAAATATTTAGCTAAGGTGCTTAGTTAAAATATTTTAACGAAATGAAAAAAAAAAAAATACCAGGCCACACTCGTAAATTAAACAATGATTTCTGATACTATACAGAAAATTTGATTCATTGGAAGAAATGATTTCCTCTACAAAGAACTTTTTCTTTCAGGAACTTAATTCCGAAATTAGTATAATATTTCTGACATTTATCTCAAGGGGATGAATTTCTATTTTGAAAACACTGCTCGCTATTGTTTTCTATAACTTTTAGATTGACTTTTTGGTTCCTAGTTTCATTTTCTCCCTCTTCATTATTTTTTACAGCATTGGAATCGATTCAATAAGTGAACGTTTGAAAAAAGAAACTTTACGTTTTAATAGAAAGCCACAAACAATGTTTTTAAAACTTTTAATAGAAAATGATAGTTACAGTGTTTTGAAAAGTAAAATCGTTTAGCAATAAGAATTAAAATATTTTTTTATCAGGATATAGAAAGTATTTGCATTTGATTGGAACAAAGAAACTTTTTAAAAGGTGTAATTTAAGCAGATATTTTGAATTATATTTAAGAGATTCTAAATGCAAGCTATTTGGATAACTAAAAGTATTGTTTCATAAAGTTGACAAATAATAATTTATATCATTATTTCGTAAGTTATATTCCACTTTGACTGCAGAAGGCAAGCAACCACATTTTTTCGTAATTTTTTACGCAGTAATATTTATTAATTTTCAATTGAAATTTACCATGCAATTGAATGATGTTTTATTTAATATTTATATAAAATATTACTATTAACTGTATGCGTTTTCATTAAGTCTCCGTAGAAACTTGTGAAAACAATGTGAAATTTAGTGTACAGTTTATTTCAGGCTACAAAAGTCATTACTAGGGTGAATTTTATAAATAAAATTTAATTTTGTAATTTATGTTAAGTTAATATTTTAAGCACATTTCTGATACATAATTCTTACAAGTTTAATCATTGATTAGAGAAGAGAAGAACTGTGCTATAGAAAAGCTATGTGCCAGATGATATGCCGTCTAAAATATCCATATTAAACGTTTTATTGTAGAATATATAGACAGATTATAATTAAACCTAATATGTTAGTGGATGTAAACGACTCCCATAAATATAAATTATCAACTATTGGGTTAAGGAAAAATTCACCAGCGTTTTTTATTATTTTTATTTTAAAAATGCACGCAGAAATAAAACGCATTGGCAAAATAGTTTATATTATTTAAAAAAATAAAAAAATAAACATTTGTTTTGCTCTACAAGTGAGTGTATTTTGATTTTTAATTTTACTGATTTCTGAGTAATTTTATATCTTTAAAATATAAGGCCAAGTGGACTGGAAATGAGCATTTTTTGACAGCATTTGTTATTTTTTATTTATTTCTCAATACTCTCTCTCTATTTTTTTGCAGTCAAATTTTAATCTGTTTCGTGTTCTTTGCGCGGTGTATCATTCAATAATGGCGTAGAATCGAGGGTTTAATTGGATAAGTTCATTGAGTGAAATCCGGGGGATTTATATTACCGAGGTATCAAAAAACGTATTGAACGATGCGAGGAAAACAGCGAAGAGTATATGATTGAATCATTTGTTGTAATGCTTTAGTTTAAAAAAAAGAAAGAAAAAAGGAAAGAAAGAAAGAAAAAAAGCTTATGAATTATTCCTAATCATAGTATTATTTTATCGCAAAAATATTTATTAAATTCGTTAGTCTTCAAAATGTGTTATTGTAAATAAGAGGTAAAGTTTTTATAAATTAGTTTTAAGGAGGTTACCTGTTGAGTTGTTTTACATGTTACTAAATATACATTTTGCACTAACCACTCACCAATCACCGCAAAAGTGTTTATATAACTCTATTGAATATTTATTTATTAAATGAATTAAGGATTTTTTAAAAGAATAAATACTGATATTTTATTGATATTTTTGTAAAACAGCATTTTTGTAGCGATTTTGATTTAAAAAATGTCTGTTTGAAATTCCCACAATTCAAATGATTCCCAATGAGATAAATTAGCAGTAAAAAAAATGTATAATATGGTTTTGGGGGAAAGTTACAATTGCAATAAAAAATGCTACCCGTCAAGAATAGCAGGAAACCGAAAAGTACATGTTTACTTAGTTTTTCTACATTTTTAGGGTTCCATATTTAAAAAGTATAAACAGAACCATTATAAGATCACTCCTGTGCCTGTCTGCCTGTCTGTCGGAGCCTTTTTTCTCGTAAACTATGGTACGTGGAAAATTCAAACTTGGCAAAGTTATAAAGACTTTTTACCCACATATATTCAGATTATTAGCTATTCACAAATATATTTAGGAACAAATGTAGGATCTAATTAAGTTACTTGAAAAATAAGTATTCTTTTTGTCTATCGTGTAGAGTATCGTGTGAAAGATCTCATAATACCGAACTCAAAAATATATTTGTGTTAATTTTAGGTATTATATTTTCAGATGTATCGTTGAAAATACACTGCAAAAATATGTTATCCCCACCCCTCTATTTCCGAATTTACTTAGACTAAAAATATAAAAAAATTAGGGATAGTAGGAGTTTATTTAAGCCTTGCAAGAAAACTATCGAGATTCCCCTTGGTAACATAGTTTTTGAGAATAACGTATTTTTCCGTTGCACAAAAACTTTACTTTTCGGCCTGTTAGCATTGAGAGTTGACGGGAGCTCGAGGTATCTATCGACGCAGAATCCTACAAGGAATTAAATTTGATAAAAAGTTTTGATTAAATAAAACCCAGTATGACATTCCCATGTGTCAATTGCCTAGTTGCATTATTTTTCTTCATATTTCATAATTTAATTTCGTTAAATCATCAGCAACTTTATTAAACAACTTTTTCAATGAAATACTTTTTCTGAATTTGATCGTAAAGATTTGCCGATATGAAATTATAAAAATTATGATTATTTCTAAAAATAACAATTTAAAGTTAGATTTAATTTATAATAAATTTTCATCCTTAAAATCCTTCTAAACACATTTTCAAGCGCTATTTTTCTTAATCTTCGTTTTTCTTCAGTTTATTAACATTGGTTGTCTTTAGATTTTATTTACCCGAAATTGTCCTTAGATAAATAATAATACAAAATGTTAAAATATTGATCCAAGGTTTAAAATGTTTTCAAAATGTTCCTTAAACAGTATAAGTTACTAAGTGTTCTTAATTAAATACCCTTAAATTTAGTTACAACATTCTTAAAAGGTGACGAAAATCTTTCAGACAACAAACAGCTTGGAGCAAATTTAAATTTACTCAAAGGGATTAGAGGGGATTTAAAGTTGTTTGTCTACTTTCTAAATATTAATTTAAACATTTTAAAAGATTATTTTCTATAGGATCAACTTTCAAACAGTATTTTATTTATAGTTATGCCTGCCATTCATAACATTAAAACTTACCATTAAAAATATTTGAAAATAAAGAGTTATAATGTTTTACGTTTTATGTAAATACTGTGATACAGCTGATAGGATTATATATTTTATAGAGTATAATAACTGTTTCGTGGTATATATTAATTTAGCTAGGGGATCCAATCCGGATTTCAAAAGTTTCAGAATATGGATGTTTCTAATGTTATTGAAAACTGTAATAATTTTTCTACATTTAAGATATTTTTTATATTGCCTACTAACAACACTAAAAAAGCATTTTCATATAACAAATATCAATAATATATCTAAATAACATTTTGAAATTTATGCAGAGGGATATTTTTGTACTAGCCCATGTAAGGAGCTTATGGTTGAAGAAATCGAAGATTTTGCTATTTACAACAACATTTTTTAATTCTGATAATTGTAATGATTTCCACGTGTAGTTTGATTACATGTCTGTGTGATTTGTGTTTTATTTATACAGTGTGTATTTTAAGTAGACAAACAGTGCGTATTTATTTTTAATTTTTATATTAGCCCATGTAAGGAATTTATAGTTGAAGAAATCTAAAATTTAAAAAAATATATTTAAAAAATGCATTTTTTAAAAACTGTATCTTAATTTACTAAATGTTTTATCGTTTTAAAAATAATTTTCGAGCATGAATTATTAAAGTAATATATCTATATATTTTCATTTTTGATTACATGACTATCTAATTTGCGCATTATTTATACAGTGTGTATTTAAAGTAGATGTGTGTATTTTAAAGGGGACAAACAGCTTACAATTTTTTTTTGTATTAGCCCATGTAAGGAATTTATGGTTGAAGAAATCGAAGATTTCTCTGTTTACAGCAACATTTTTTATTCTGATAATTGCAATGATGTCGACGTGTAGTTTTATTACATATCTGTGTAATTTGTGTTTTATTTGTTATTTTATTTGTTGATAAAGTTTTATTTTAGTTATGGACAATTAACCAGAAGTAAACGCTGAAATATATATATTGTTTTACGTGCAAACGGGGGAATGTTTCGTAATTTGGATGCGTGCAATATATATAGATTTAAAAGTAATTCATGCTCGAAAATTTCATTTGATAAATTTTTTTATCTTTCCGACAGTGTAAAAATTGAAATTGTGCGATGTTTTAAGTTAAACAAATTGCAGTTATAGCGAAATATTTCCGTCAGGTGTTACCACCGTCATTATTGCATCAGCGTTACTTAGGAACATGTTTTTTTTTCTTTTTAATACAGATATTAATTAACTTAATAATAATGTTTACTAATTTTTTATGAATATAACAGAAGAGAACTAACATATTTTCCGCTGTATAAAACACAATTTTACAGTTAAAATGCTCTTTAATAAATGGGAGTGCGTTCTATAAAATGAAGATACAGTTTTGTTTTCTTTGCGCATATTCTTTGTATTCCACATGATTTTATGATGTATAATACGTATTTGACAATTCTTTATATATAAGCAATGCTTAAATATGGTAAAAGGGGTTGATTAAAAATAACAGTATGACATAATTTTGTGTAGATTGCTATCAAAATGGCTCATTTTTTACCATATTTCATCATTTAAGTTCGTTAAATAATCAATAACTTTATGAAACATATTTTCTTTAAATACATTTTGTAAATTCAATCGTTTAAAATTTATAACCGACATCTGATTTTAAATATTATGATTATTTTTAAAAATAATCTTTTTAAGTTATATTTTATTTACAATTAATGTTTTAATAATAAAATGCTTAAAGTGCATCTATAAACGATTTCAGGCGGTGTTTTTCTTAGTCATTGTTTTTCGGATATTATTAACAATTGTTTTCTTCTGATTTTGTTTATCCTAGCTCGTCCTTAGATAAATAATTATGTAAAAAGTTAAAACATTAATCTGAAGTTTAAAGTGTTTTGAAATTGTTAAATAAACATTATAAGTTACTAAGTGTGCTTAGTTAAATACCCTTAAATTTAGTTACAACATTCTTAAAAGGTGATGAAAATCTTTTAGACAACAAACAGCTTGGAGCAAATCTAAATTTACTCTTAGGGATTAGAGAGAATTTAAACTTGTTTGCCTACTTTATAATTATTAATTTAAGCGTTTTAAAAGATTACTTTCTATGAGAACAACTTTCAAAGAGTATTTTATTTACAGTTATCTCTGACATTGCTAACATTAAAATTCTTTATTAAAAATATTTGAAAATAAAAAGTTATCATGTTTTAGTTTTACGTAAATACTATGATACAGCTTACAATTTTACATACTTTATAGAGGATAGTAACTGTTTCGTAGTATAAATTAATTTAACTAGGGGATCTAACCCGGATTTCTCAAGTTACAAAATGTAGTTTTTTTTTTTTTTTTTTTTTTATTGAAAACAGTAATAGATACTCCTCATTTAATATATTTTTTAGAGTGCCCACTAATAGCACTAAAAAGCATTTTTATATGAAAAATATTAATGTATCGAAGTAAAGTTTTGAAATTTATTAACAGTTTATCTTTGATATTAGCTCATGCCAGGAGTTAAACTTATGTTTTATATATATATATTATTTTATTTATTTATTAATAAAGTTTAATTTTAGTTATGGAATAATAGCCGGAAACAAACGCTGTAATATTTATATTTTTAAAAGTAAAAACGGGGTAATCTTTCGTATTATAGCTACATGCAATAGAGATACGTAGATTGAAATAATTCATGCTTGAAAAATATTTTTTGAACGAAAAAATATTTAGTTAATTGATATACATTTTTCATACAAATTGCAATTCATAAATCACATTTCTTTTCTTTTCGACGATGTAAAAATCGAAATTGTTTAAAAATTTAAAAAATTGCAGTAAACGAGAAATTTAATTGTCAGGTTCTACTACCGTCAATATGACATTAGCGTTACTTACGGATAACAACTTATTAATAGTGCTCACTGATTTTTTACAAATATAACGGAGGGCAACTAACATATTTTCCGATAGATAAAACACAATTTTACTGTAAAAATGCTCCCAAAAAATGGGAGTGCGTCCTATACAATGAAGATACAAGTTTTTTCTTGCGCATTCTATTTGTATCTCTCATGCTTGTATGATGTATAATACGCTTTTGACAATTCTTTATATAAAAAAAAAGAAAAAAAAAGTAAAGAACCATGAATATTTAAATTTGCGTAATTTATGCATGGAGATCATATTGAATTTTAGTAAATGAATACTTTCATAGATTATTTCTATTAAATAGATATTTATGTTATTAAATTTCTTGCCTAAAAACAATTTTTGAAGGTAATATCTGTCATTTAATTATATATATGTAATTTTATTTTTATATTATTTATTGTCATTCAATTAGCTTCCTGCTTTTCCTTAAAATTTGTTTTAAATTTTGGTATGCGAATTTTGGGAAATCTCAATTTTAACTCAATCTGATATGCACTCTAGCGGATAATATTTGAAATACTTATTTTTAGGCTTGAAGGTGGAGTTGCGGTTTTTCTATACTGGCAGTCATGTAAGTTCTGTGTTTAAAAGTTTATTTTATCATTTTTCTTTTGTATCAATTTTTTCCAGATTTCAAAATTCTTGATTATGAACACATTTGAAGTGGCTATAATTTTCTATATTGTATGTGTAGCATATTTCAAAAGGATTTTTTTCCTTATAATGAAACAGATGCTAGCATTTAAAAGTAAATATTTACTACTTGCTGATCTTTCCACATTCTCTTGGGGTGTAAACGAATACCGGAAGTGGTATTAAACAAATATATTGTAAAATAATAATTAGAAAACTCGTAAACATTGGTTGAATAAAAAAAGAAACCAAAACTACAAGGTCAAGAGTGAATATAATTATTATAAAGCTCATAAAGAGGTGAACTTATTTTCTGAATTTTTTTAAATTGTAATGAATATAATAGACCTCTTTTCTGTAAATATTAAATAACTAGACTTATAGTTGAAATAAGTATAAGTTTAGTTCATTAGTTAAAGTTGTAAAATAAAAATATTATTTTCTTTTAAAAAGAATGTCTATTTTTTTTATTTTCTGTAATATTAAAATATTCATTCCTTTTAACAACACCGGTGCAATTTGCCTTATTAGAAATTATCCTTTTTTGATTAAAAATGTGATACACTAGTCACATATTTAAAATGATATTATGATACAAAGTTAAGCCCAGAGTAAGTACGCATAATTACATCAAATTCTGTTGGAAATTATCATTTCAAGAAGAAACTAATAATAGAGTATGTGGTTTTGGTATACTTTCTCCTTTTTTGAAATTATATATGGGCAGCAAGCACATTTCTTTTTCACATATTCAAGTAATTTAAATAAAGTCACTTTATAGATATTTGATACTTGAATCTCATTCTTAAAATTCCATTCTTAAAATTCTTATATTTCGAAAACTTTTTTGTAGGAATTTTATGCATGAAACAATGTTGTACACTATTCTTTTTTAATAAATATTCTGGCAACTGATTACAATGAACCCTCATTAAAATTCTTTAAAATGAAAAATTGTGTACTATATACGGGGTGGTCATAATATAAAGTGGGGTGTTCTAATCCCACTGGCGAGGACGAAATGGATATTTATTGTACTTAATGTATATTTATGTTTATTTGTTTTAAATGCATTATTTATATCTATTGGACGAAATGTAACACAATTTGTTGTACGCGCAGAGTGAAACATGCGATTTTGATTTCTAAAGAAAACGCAAATTGTACCAAAATTCGCCACTAGGTGATTTTTTGGCATTGACACAGTAAGACTTGTGATAAAGGATTGGGTAATTGACAAATGAATTTCCAAGTTTCATAACATTAAATGATAACGATTTCTATTAAGTTACTAATTGACCACCCTCGTTGTTGCACTGCCCTGTGATATTAAATTTAAACAAATATCAAGATTGCATCATTTTATATCTTTAACTCAGTTTTTGTGAGAAATTATGTTTTTAAATGAAAAATTTGTGGCTGTTGAGTGATAAAAGTTCTCGTAAAAAGACATTTTCTCTTTTTTTTTCACTTAGGGTCGTTTCATAGTCGTTTCAATATAAAAGTTCTTGTTGTCCGAACTCTTAGAAATTTTTATCTGTTAGATATATAACTGTTTTACAGCCCATGTAAAAATTTCGTGAAAAAATATTGTTATCTAGTTGTAAAGAAAATATGTTTCCTTCTCGCTTTTTTTTGTTTGTTTGTTTGCTTTTTTCCGTTCCGCTGTTTTAATATAACAATAACAAAAATTCGTTCTTATCTTCCGAATATTCTGAAATTTTAATCGGTTATAAATATAACGTTATCCAAGCTCTCTTTAAAATGTTGTAAAAAATATATGTGTATTTGGTAGTGAAAAAAAAATTAGTCGAAGCAAAGTGAAGCCACGACGAAACACTCCGTTTATCGCGTTTTATTTTTTTCGAAAATTTCTCACATTGTGTTTTTTTTTAGTGCTTTTTCCACGTATGAATGTTTCGAAAATTTTCTAGATGATGAAAATCTGGACTACCGAGATGCTCTAGAAATATTGTGTCGAAATACGGACGTTAAGTTAATTTTAGAGTAGAAAAAAAATCGTCTCCGTGAGACACAAAGTGATCTGCGTTTGCCAGTGTTTCTGAAATAGTTAAAATTCGTATACTGCAAAGTTGATTAGAATAATGTTTCAGCTTCAAAATCATATTTTTCTTTAGTCCGTAGTTTTAAAATTGCGCCCTGGATGGATATTGCTATAAGGAGAAAAACATCCTTCGGTAAAACGACTCTTTCTGATTTTTTTTTTCAAAATGTTAACAACGATATTTTTAAAAATCGATTGCGGCATTTGAGACGTAAAAGTACGCTTCTTCTGAGTATAGTATCCAATTTTAATTGTACCGTTCAATTAGGCCGATTTAAAACTACGAAACAACACACACACACATACACAAATTCCAAAAGCTACGTGCAATAGCCATTTTCAACAGCTTCCTAAAATTTGAATTCACTTAAATTCGCTCAGTAAACGCAAATCCTTGATTATATCCCTTTGGAATTAGTATCAATGGTTTGAATTACGTACGTGGTCACAGTTATGGGGTTAACAGCAAATTAAGAAACGTTTTGAACATACATCTATTTAAATGCAGTGATGAAAGACAGAGACACTAGCGATTTGTAAGTTTTAATTAAACACAAATATTTATTATTTTACGTTGATTTTACAATTTCTTGCAGTTTTTAAAGGCATCGTATTGAATAAGTAAGGAATACATATCGAAAACTGGCAACAGTAACAGATTTCATTCATTCAAGCTCATTATTCTATCAAAAGATTTCGCCTTCTGGTGGTTTTATTACAAATGTTTCCTTAAAGAAAATAGCATGGATCGGCGTGCACTTATGCCAAATGCTGTTACATTTCACACAGTAGATTATTCTCTGGAGGGCATTAAACATCTCATGTTATTAAATGACTGCATTGCATGTAATAAATAATTCACAGTACTCATGGAATATAAAATATTCCATATATATAATATAGTAATTGTTTATTATAGACTTTAAGATATTCATAATGTTCATAGAAGCCAATTATTTGAAATTATACACGAGCAACACACTTTCTTATAAGCATATCTATGTTATGTAAATAAAAGCACTTCTGAGAAACTTGATGTTTGACAATCCCATTCATCAAAATAGGATATATCAAAACTAGTTTTTATAAACTGTGTTTCTTTTCTATAAGTTCACTTACGTTTCGTAAAAATCTTAAATTTATGAGTTTGCAAAACATTAGTTTAATCGAGATGCTTTGACCTCAATTGTTATGGTCAAAACCCTAAAGCATTTATTTTCCTTGTAACTGGTCATTTTTCCTTATTTTTAATATTTGCTTCACGGGACTCCGATTAAAATATTACAAGAAAGTGTGTGACATGAAACATTTGTTTGCAGTTACATTATTTATTTAACGGCAACCCGATGTGTTGCACTTACATTGTACGAGATCTTCCGATTTTGAGGGATGGAAATATAATTTTATTATTACTTCGTATAAACAAATGCGATAAAGTTTTAACAGGAAACGACATGCCATACCAAAGTATAATTATTAGTTTTTTCTTCCTTTATTAATTTCTTTAAATAAGTACATGGAGAAATGTACATTTGTTTAGTTTGAAATTTATAGTATGTAATGTAATGTAATTAGTAGCCAATAAAATATAACCGCTTATTCAATTCATTTAACCTAATGTTCAAACCAAAAAAAAAGAGTAAAACGAAACAAGACTCAGATTATCCTTATCAGATTTTCCTTAACCAAGATATGAGAAAGGATCAACAGCGAATTCAATTTATGGATGAAAAACAGAATAAAAAATAATGTGACTAGTAATTTTCCAACTGGACGACAAATGTCCAGGTCAGGATTCGAAACTGGGATCTCTTGGCTGAAGCTGCCAGTGCCCTACCAACGGAGTCCACCTGGTCGAATCTGAAGGACCTAATTCATCCAGTTTTCCTTATTGATCATGGCATCTAGTCTGATATCTAAATCACCTCAATATAATAAATAGCAGGTAATTTGGAACTCCAGTAAACGCTGGATACGTGCTTACACAGATTAATTTTAACATAATTATTCAATCACTTGGTAGAACACTAGCAGGTTCGGCCAAGAAATCCCACATTCGAATCCAGGCCCGGACATTTTTCGTCCAGTTGAAAAATTACAAGTCATATGATATCTTTACCAATTTGAATAAATGTATTACAATTAATCTGTGAAAAAAGTAATGTGTTTTAATTGAAACAAAAGTCAAATTATGTCATCAAAAGAATTTTTATCTCTAGAATTACCAGAAAGTTTGGTTCATAAAAATCGCATTCAGGAGAAACACATAATGGGATAAATAGCTAGATGTCTAATCATCTCCGTAAATATTCTATAGTGTCATTCTTTGCTTGTCTACATTGCTACACGATAAACAATGTCTGTCGCATTTTCTCTTTTACATCAAAGATGAAATATTTTCATTAATAATAAAAATAAAAATTAACTTAAAACGGTCAGTTAGCGAAAATCGCCTTAAAACTATTTTTACCGCATATGCATTTTATTAAAATGACCTTCCAACTATGACAGAAAATACATGATTTAGAACAACATATTATTTTACTAAAATTTATGTATAAGATCTGCTAGGCAATCAAACCTGGCTTAACCGAAATTAAAGATGCTTGATATATTGACTGGTGTGCAGAACGTAGAAAAAAATTGTTTTCATTTGAAAACTCTAATCGATTTTTTTGCATTTAGTATATTTTCTTAAACTGCATGCTTATTAATCTTAAAATCATTTTTGGTGTAGCCGCATGCAACCGGTCAATCGTGAGACATTTAACTACTTATAGCGATACATTATTTGTTATTATGATTAGTTCAGTGTTTTAGCGCCTATTCGATTACATACCTGTTTAACTTGTGCTTAATTTAATATATATATTTAATTTTATGTATTTGTGAAGTTTTAATATATTTTGGCATCTTCAATATGGCATTTTACACTGTTAAAAATTTGCAGCAAACTGTCCAGTCATTTGACCGTCTTTATAGAAAATAGTTACATAACCGTAATTTAACTTTATTCTGACCATAATATGGGCAATAATATGGTCACAATATAGTAAAATTACGGTTATGTAACTGTTTTTTTCTAAAAACGGTCAAATGACTGGACAGTTTGCTGCAAATTTTTAACAGTGTACACGAAAACAAACAATTTAAGAATTATTTACTTGTTTATTAGCCGGACCCTAGATGCCAGGAAAGAGTGCTTAGCTTAACAGATTGTGAGCTTGGCTGCGGAGCGAGATTCGCTTTATCGGTGCATGATGGTTATTCACTTGGCTAGCACCTTGACCGTCGTTGCTGCAGCGCTGTTTTAGGGATTTACTTAAGTTTACTGCGTTGGCTGGATGAAAATTGTAACTTATATTTCTCGATCTAGTACTTCATAGTACAGCGATTTGTAACACATGATTAGTGAACGCAGAGTGGATGTTTTTTAGGACGAATTGCAACTTAGCTTGAAAAGTAAATTTGAATGGAGGGAAGAATCGTAAAGTGGATTGCCGCTAAAAATGAAGTTGCACCGAGCAAAAAGATTTTTTATCCAAAATGTTAAATCGACTTGCATACCATTATGATGTTGCAACGGGATACGATACTCCATGTTTCTGCTGTACCCCACTGGTTAAAGACTGGCTTCGCACTGGCGTAATTCCCGGAATGTGAGTTCCGGTCACCTTGAACAATAAGCCATTGTCTCACATCCTGCCCATCCACTCTAACACTCTGACACATAACAACGAACAGCGAGCAAATTTGGCATAAACAGCTAGCCCAGAACAGGAATCTACAAGTAAAAGACAAAGTAGTAATCATACAGCTAATTGACAACGTAGATTTCATATCACACTTACACGAGGCGAGTCCAAAAAAGAAAATCGCAAGCCCTCCCCCCCCCCCCCCCGCTACAAAAGATCTTATCCTCAAAAAAGAGCGCGGCACAAAATATATTTTTAAAAATACACAATATAAGAACATTTATTTTATTGCATAAACAAAAATTTATAAAATACATAAAATGCACTACATGCATTTAAAGTTCATTATTAAAAATCAGGATATAGGTGCAACAAAAAACTAGATTAAAAGCACTATAACAGCGTGGTAGTCCTATAAAGATGAATTGACAGCCATGGAGCCTGTCTTGTTACTGAACTGTTTTGTTTTCCTATACTACCACTTCTAGTCGAGCCAGTAGTCCCGATTGGAATACGTTGTTGTATTTTTTGAGTAGCGCTGACTACTTTTTTTGTCTTTTTTCAATGAATGCTACGAAAGGCGAGCAAGTTGCGCGTGATTCGAATTTCGATCCATCTGTGTAAGTAACTATGTTTTTTACGCTGTATCCTATCCTGTACTGGGTACTATTATTGTTTATGGCCTATTTCGCCAAATGTTGATTTTTTCAAACACAGTCTGTGTGGTGGATTTATGTGTCGTGTATGTTTACTGTTTTGCAATTGCAAACGGCAATTCTGTAGTACATATCTTCTGTAGTTTATTTGCATGCAGATATAAAAATATTCATGCTCGAAAAATATTTTGGAAAACATTAAAAAAATCAATACATTGAGCCGCAGTTTTCAAACAAATTGCATTTGACAGTACATTATTTTTTTCTATTCGACGGTGAAAAATTATTATTGTGCAATGTTTAGAAATTTTAAAATTTGCAGTAAAAGCAAATTATTTTGGCTAGGTTGTTGCCATCATTAGTATAATGTCAGCGTTACTCCTGGCATGTGTTTGCTTACTAATATAGATATGTTCAAATGTAAGATCCATTTTTGAATATGTCATTTCATTTTTTGTTTAAAGTAAAATTTAGTAAAAAGCATAGAAAATTTAAAATGTTTTTAAAACCTCATATTTTCGATAAAAGTATTTTATAATTGGTTAGATATTATTAGTACATAAAAAACAACTGTCAGTTAAATTCTGTGATGTATACAACATATGCAAATTTATATTATATATATTTTTAATAATAATAGATCATCGATTTCACAATATATATATATATATATATATATATATATATATATATGCATGTAAGTATGTGTGTGTATATACAGTTATATAGTTATATAGTGATATATATATATACATATATATATATATATATATATATATAGTATGTGTAATGTTATCGATTTCTATTTGACATTTTGAAAGCTATAAAGAATCACAAAATCAAGCAGGGCGGTCGCTCTGCCAAGCCAAGCTTTAAAAAAACGCCACACAAACAACGCCAAGAACTGGAATAAAGACTGCTAATGCTTATATACAGAAAGCAACTTCGCAATGTTAAATCGACAAAACATGCCAGATTAAAATATCAGATATCAAACAAACCAAGCGCCGTAGAAAAAAAAAACGAAAACTAGAAGAATCTAAGGAAGAATTTCTTCAATTTAAGACCAAACTCATCTTCATAAGTGATTTATAAACAGAGATATAGCTTTTTTTTAAAAACGTTGAGTTACTTAAAATGATCACTTTTTTCTTCGTCAAACTTTTTTTTTCAAACAAGCTACAGGCCTTAATATTGGGCAGAATAAAAAAAGGATTGCATTTTTGGACAAGTAATTACGTAATCTATGTGCTTTTATAAAATTCAGTGTAAAAAAGAATTATTTTCTATTCTTAATTAGCAAAAAACTGTTAATTAACTTGGTGATTAAAAAAATATGCCAAAACAGAGATAAAACCCGCCAACGACCATGTACCATCTGTATTAAAATAGCACAAATCAGTTACAGGTTATAATATAACCACATCAAATTTCATCTGAAAGTCAGCCATTTTCTTCTGAAGAAATATTTTTTAAAATAAAACTTCATAATTATAAGAACACATATTTTATCAGACAATTAAATATGACTGCAAACTGTGGCAGATGACAGTTTCCAACATGAATAAGTATGACAAATTGCCGCTAAAGGATATCGGTCTGGGTGGTTCAGTCGCAGCGCGTCAGCACGGCATGCACAAGGGCCCAGGTTCGAGTCCTGCCCCAGGTCAACTTTTCATTCATGTTTGTTTAGTATATTTAATTGTCTGATAAAATGCGTGTTCTTATAATATTGTAAAATAAAGTAATCAGACATAGTATTTATGCTTTAAAAAATAATTTAAATATATAATTTGCGTTTTTAGAAAGATCATTAAAAATAAATTAGTTTTTGAGGGAAGATGTACCTTCTAAAATGTGTACATTAAGACTTATCGGCATTTAAAATATCTTTCCAAACGTAAACAAAATTTTTGAAATGAATTAAATGGGATTCATTTATTTCAAAAAAAAAAAGCACTGTAAAGGACAGGCATTTCGTTCGCAGGAATATTTTTCACGTGATTTTCCTAAAAATTAATGAAATCTAGTTGTTAAATTATTTTTGTTTTAGAAGTGAAGTTTCCATTTACATTTATTGTAACAGTACAATGTTTAATTGAATAAAATAATGTAAATCTAAGAAATTGCTAAGAAATTCCAAACATGCACAGGGCAACGCAAAAATAAATAAATAAATAAATAAACAATAAATAAATAAATAGATAAATAAATAAATAAAAATCATCTTTCAGAAATTCTAAAAATTGTTCGTATATCTTAATTACAAGCTAAAGGAGGGTTTATTTCTATATTGTTCTATATATAATAGTAATTTCAGCAAATATATTAAATTCCAATGCGATCTGATTTAAACTTTAAGATAGTTTATAAGACATGATAAAAAAAATTATAAAAAAGAGTGGCGCGTCACATTTCGGGGAGGAGATGGGTAGGGGCGTGAACAAAATTAGGAAGTATAATAAGGCTATCTGTTTGAAACTTTACGATATTTTATAACACATAACAAATTTTAAAAATAAAGCCGCGTCAAAAATTATAGGGAGGGGCGGAGCGTGTTTTGCCTACACAAGGGGGGGCACTTTTCTAAATTTTAACGATATCCGTCATGTCACATATCGTTACAAAGGGCTGTGACCACTTATTCCTGTTATGCATCACAGGTGTCACCCCCACATTTTGCGCCCCCCCCCGACACTACTCATGTGATAAATCGTTGGAAAGGTCTCTGAACGCTTAATCATACTATGCAGGGAGGGGGGGGGATTTCTAAATTTTGCACATACCCCTCATGTGATACATCGTTGGAAAGGTCTGTGACCGCTTAATCCTATTATGCATCTCCGGTGTTCATCCCCCCCACTTTGCCCCTAAACGTGATTAGCTTTCACCATCAGGGGGCGGTTTCCTATCTCTGTTTCTATGGGTCGGATCACGACGTGTTATGGCTCATTCGACTCGACATCCATAGAGCTTTCTGATTTTAGTTCGTTTTTTCACCACCAGGGGGCACTTTCCTATCTCTGGTTCTATGGACTGGATCAATATGGGGTATAGCTCATTCGACTCGACATCTATAGCCTTAACGATTTCAGTGCCCGAGGTTCATATAGAACAGATTGCGCTACCTGGTGGTGGAAGATGGAACTTGAGCGTGCGCAGCACGACTGCTATACGGTGCCGAAGGCAGTGGGGACCCGTGTCGGAGGTTCGTTTGATTAGAGGTTTATACTATTCGATGTGCAAATTAAGGGATTATCCGGTTCCGAAGGCAGCCGGGAACCTGGTCGGAGGTTCGTTCGGTTCGAGGTTTATCTTATTCGAGGTTTTACAAGATTCGAGGCCTCGATGTAAATTAAGGGCACGGTAGTGCTAATAATAAAAGAGCGTGATATCACGTTTCATATCAAATGCAGCACTGACACGCTATGTACGTAATCCATTTTTATTCATTTCAGGGATAAGTCAGTGATATTTTTTAACGGAGGATAACAAGTATTATAACAAGCCACATTTAGTATGTTGTTTTTAAGAGTGTATTTAGTTTAATTGAAAAATCTACTGGTATTTCTATTTAACCCTTTAAACAATGACTGAAAGTAAAATGTAATTTTAAATTATTTCTCATGTTTAGATTATTTAAATTATGTTTAATCTATTTAAAAAAAAATGATATCTACAAAAACAACTTTTCAAAAGTAGAAAAAGCCAAGCGTAAAAAAAAAAAAAAAAAAAAAAAAAAAAAAGTTGTGGCTAAAAAATGGTGTGATATGAGATTTCCAAGCTATTATATTACTTATTTAACTTTTTTCCATTAAATAAGTTATCATATAATATAAGTCGAGTGCCTACGTATATGTTAATAGAAAACGTTTTCTCCTGTACTAAATACATCCTAACGAGTTTCTGAAAATGCAATTTTTTTCAAATTATGCATGATGGGCTTGGCGGTCATCTTTCCATATTTCTAAGCATCCAAATTTCTAAAGTAAAAGCGTAATATGTCTGCACTGTAATATGTTTATAACAATTTCGAACTTCAGATTTTAACTACGGACAGATAAATTAGATAAGACTGATATTTTGAGAAATTGATTTTTACTAGTTTGAAATTATTAATTACTCTAAAAAATAAATCATAAGATGAATCTTTAAGATAAGTCATCATTATCTTAAGACACAATTTTCAGAGCATACAAGTCTATAAATGAAACGCTTAAAACATTTGCTTAAATAACAATTTTGAACTTCGGATTTTAACTACGGATTTGAGTGTTTAGAATTTTGTGAATAATATGGAAATATGGCCGCCAAGCCCGTCATGCATAATTTGAAAAAAATTGCATTTTCAGAAACTCGTTAGGATGTATTTAGTACAAGAGAAAACGATTTCTATTAACATATACGTAGGCACTCGACTTATATTATATGATAACTTATTTAATGGAAAAAAGTTAAATAAGTAATGTAATAGCTTGGAAATTTGATATCACACCATTTTTTAGCCACAACTTTTTTTTTTTTTTTTTTTTTTTTTTTTTTTTTTTTTTTTTTACGCTTGGCTTTTTCTACTTTTGAAAAGTTGTTTTTGTGGATATATTATACAGTTGTCTGGAATCATATTTCAGACTTTAAACCTTAAAAAAAAATACGTTATGTTAGTCATAAAAAAGCCATGAATAAAAAGTCGAGGAAAAAATAAACTACATTATCTGCTTAAAAAGAAATCTAATCTGTTTTTATTTCATTCTTGTAAGAAAAACATGAAGTGAAAAAAGAAGCTCTTTTCTGAAATAATTTTAAAAATTTAGATTTCTACAATAAAAACATTTAATTAGTTGATATTTATTATTACACTTTCTTTTATTAAATTACATGTGAAATGTTTTTGGAAATTTTAATTTACATGCAAGGAATTTATATTTAGGAATTATTTCATTTAAAATACATTCAAAATTTTCAGTATCTTCATTTAAGTGGTAAGTTTATGAAACTAAAAAAGAAGAAATTTGAATTATGCATAATGTAAACGCAGAAAAAAAAGACAAAAAACATTAAAAAATATAAATGCTCTTTAAATTTTATATGTAAATGAATTGGTTTAATAAAATTTGACATAAAAAGTTTAACGTGATATTTTGAATATAATGAATTTCTTTTTCACATAAAAATGGCATTAAAAATGGCATCTAACAAAAAGTTAAAAAGTTTAAAAAAAAACTATAGACAACGAAATAATTAAGGAATAAGTTTAAAATAAAGCTGGATATGTAAAGAACTTGTAAAATAACCTGAAGATTTTCTGTTACAGAGAGTTCTTTACTATTTTAAAATACTTTTCTTTTGTGATGATAGTATAAGAATATTTGATATTTTAACCACTTCAATTTATTTTACTGTATAATGTATGAAATATATTATAAAAAGGAATAAGAAAAAAATGCGGATTACGCATTTCTTATTTTAAATACTCCACATTATACTACAGATGCAAAATTCAGTTTCTTTTAAATTTCTATTTTAAGAAATTACTTACTAAGATACTTACACATACATTTCGAATAAAATTGAACCGGGCATTTTTATTTAAGTATAGCTGTAATTTTAATATTTTTGAAATTTTCAGTTTAAGATTTATTTTAAATGTTTTCAATTATTACTTCTATACATCTACTAATTTCATACGTACAATCGGCGACATCAATATGAAGATCAATAATGATAAAATAAACTATTTTTGAAAAAAAAAAAACTTGATAAACAGAAACTACTAGATTACAGTTATAACAAATATATGCTTTAATAGAAAAGGTCATCTGTAAACGTTAATTATTTTATCTTATTATTTTTTTAATTTATAAAGCATCTCGCTCCAAATTCTAAGTAACTCAAAGGAGGCTCTTTCATTGCATATGTTCTCGCTGCGCATATAGATTTCTACTGATTCGAGGATAATGGTGGATAATGTATTGAAGCACTTAATTTCATTATACTTGCGATCTCAAGTTCATTTTTCACATTTTTTGCAAAAATATTTTTATTTTACAATTATTGATCTTGAAAATGTCGCCGATTGTGCGTATGATACTAGTATATCTGTTTATTAAAAGATTTTTGTATGCCTTTAACTGTACTCTGTAATCAATTTTAGCATCTATATTTCTTTAATTTAATTATAATAAGTGATTCAGTATTTTATATTCTTATGGACAGTGCCATTTAAATAACATATTTGTGAAACAATCAAAAATTATATAATTTTAACGCGAAATTATGATTTAATATTTCAATTTTGGTACTTACAGATTCTTGCATTAAAAGAGAACTCGTTTAAATAAAAAGTCTTAAGAAGGTAAATAAAAGAAAATACACATTAAAACATGCTTAAAAGGTGAAAAAAGATGTTAAAAACGTTAAAATACAAACATTTACATCCCGAGACTTTCGATCACTAACGCGATCTTCTTCAGTGGGGAACTGTTGACTGAGCTGAGTGTACGAATGTCAGTCATTTCGGGACATTCGTGCACTCAGCTCAGTCAACAGTTCCCCACTGAAGAAGATCGCGTTAGTGATAGAAAGTCTCGGGATGTAAATATTTGTATTTTAACGTTTTTAACATCTTTTGTCACCTTTTAAGCATGTTTTAATGTATATTTTATTGACTTTAAATACAAGGTGAATATTTCATTCCACTTCAATTTCGTTTTTTATTCCGAAATTTTCTGTTAAAAGAAATTACATTAACAAGGAAAGTAAAATAGGTATTTTATTTCGGTTTTATTTTTTACTTATTTTTAAAAAATCTGAAAGACACCATACATTTTAATCTTTAACCTATCACAGGGAAAAACGAAAATAGAGATGATGCAGCCTGATACAGCAGTCGATTTTGAATAATGTCTTCCTTAATTTTTATTAAAGAAATAGGTTTATGTGGCCGTCTCTATATTTAAATACTAACAAACATTAAAAATTTCAACACTAATCCATTCTAGACCAGCCATAAATATGTGGAAAGCGTTGAGTAACAAATATTACGAATTGAAAATGTCATATTTTAGCATCCTATGGTTTTCTCAACATGTCCTTAATTTTAAATAATTTCCCTTATATCTTCTGTAATATTTTGTTTCACGCTAATATTTTTGTTGTCGTGTTAGTATTAACCATTCCAAATATAATTATGTAATTATCATGTATTAAAAAGAAAAAACGTATGTGTGAAATATGAAATTAAAATTCGAAAAAAATGGTTGAGACTAAAAATATATATTACTAAAATATTTCGATGAACTTTGAATTAATTTATACGAATCGATTTATATATGTATGATATATGTGAATTCAAAATTTAGGCAAGATCTGATAAATGCTTTTTACGTTATGCTTAAACATTATCAACACAGCACTTTAGTAGACCATACAGTCCTTAAAAAACGAATAAATTAATATAAAAATGAATAAATGCAAAACCGAATGTCAAATACATGTTTGAGTTTCCAGAAAAATTTATTTAGCATTTTTCTAACGCAAAAAATATTGACAAGTATTAAAGATTTAGTGTTAAATAGGGAGATTACAGTAACGAATTTTACGTTTGAGACGTCCCCCAAATTTGTCCAGTTTTTAATACTGAATATTTATTGTACTAATCAAAAAACTTGATAGAAACTTATATCTATATTAGGAAAGGTATTCTGGCGTAAAAATCAGCTGTTCATACTGTAGATTTTAAAGTTTGCTATTACTTCAATATGGAGTCAACCACATAAACGCATTTTGTAATAAAATTTGCTCCCCCTCTCACCCTTTTTTTCACATTTGTTGTATTTTATTTTCGTATTTTAAATAGAAATATTTCGGCCGTTTTGTTTTTCTGGGAATCCAGTTCTTTTTTTGTAAAGTTAATTTAAAATTTAGAGTTTTTAGTAACGTTAATTACAAAAAAAATGTGGATTTTTCTTTCGTTCTTTTTTTCTTTTTTTTGCGAAATTATGTGGTTATTACATTTTTTATTTTTATTTCTTACCAAACCGTCAATTTATACTTTAGCTATTGCAAAAACTATTAAAAAAATACTGAAAAGTACTGTAAAATGCACTTGTGTTAGCTGTATTTCACGTTATTATAAACTGTTTTCATCCTAATTAGTTCTGAAAGAGAATCTACTTTTTTATTTATCAGTGCTTATATTTCCCTTCAAAAATTAGATGGACCTTTTAATACCCGTGCAATATTACTTTGTATATTCTTGTTTCCTACTGTTTATAAAAAGATTGATTAATTCTTTAATGACTAATGATTGATTAATTCATTTTACCAGATATCGTGAACATTTTTATTTATAACTTTGATATATTGTTTCACGTATTGTAATTAGTACTTTTTTAAATACCTAGAACTTTTACCCTTATTTCTATGTTAATTAGTATTGAAAACAACCCAGCAAGAAGTGTCTTCTTTCAAAACACTTTTGTTTATGTTTAAATTGTCATTTACAAAAACACGGATTATTTTGTAGTATACTTATTATCTATAACTTTTTAATACTATTCATATGTTTACCGGCTGTGTATTTTATGCTAGCATTTATAGTTTTTATTTTTGACGAAATTTGCATATACTTCTCTTTTAGTCAGTAAACTAACAAGCATTTTAAAATTAGCTAAATTTGGATCAACTATGGTAACGTTATAACACTGCATTCTAGTTCTATTCTAGTTTTTCTCTAATAATTTTCAGTACACTTTCTAAGCGTACAATTCGCTAGAGTGTACATACTAGGGATAATTTGTAAAATAATGGAATACTTAAAAAGTTGTTGATTTGTAATAAAATGTATACTATTATATTTTTAAACAGAAAGAAAATCTTCCTCACATATTAATGATACCTTTCTTACTCGCGTATTTCTATCATTTTCTTAAAAATATTTCATACATATCGGAATCAAGGGATACGACATGTGTGCGTTATTTTTTTATTAATATTTCTCAAAGGTAAACTTAGACTAATGAAAAAGATGATTATTTTCAAGATAAATATAAAATTTCAACAAATAATATTTAAATTCATATATATTTAATACTTTGGAAATTTTTCCATAGAAAATTTCTCACGCCTTGCATTCATAATAATCAAATTTTAATTGCTTAATAGGCGTATAGCCAACATAGTGAAAAAGTACTCGAACCCGGGTCATCAGTATATCGCATTGACGTTCTACCAACTGAACCACTTGGGAACAATACTCAGCCTGGAACTTTCTCACTGTAGCATGTTGGCAAGGCTAAAAACGCAGTACAAGATGGAATATTTTCCGCGAGCCACCAACTCTGGGGCAAACACGATATCAAAGAAAATCCAGCATCGATAATTGAATAAATTCATATATATTTAATACTTTGGAATTTTGTCCATAGAAAATTTCTCCGCCATGCATTCATAATAATCAAATTTTAATTGCTTAGTAGGCGTATAGCCAACATAGTAAAAAAGTATTAAATATATATGAATTTACTCAATTATCGATACTGGATTATCTTTGATTTCGTATTTGCCCTAGGGTTGGAGGCTCACGGAAAATATTCCATCTTGTGCTGCGTTTGTAACCTTGCCAACATGTTATAGTAAGGAACAAGGCCTCCTTATCATAGTATCTATGATAAGGGAGTCATGGTAAGGATGTTCCAGGCTGAGTGTCGTTCCCAAGTGGTTCAGTTGGTAGAACTTCAGTGCGCTATACTGATGACCCGGGTTCGAGTCCCGGCTTGGGTAATTTTTCACTATGTTGGCTATACGCCTATTATGCAATTAAAGTTTGATTATTATGAATGCAAGGCGTGAAAATTTTTCTATGGAAAAATTTCCAAAGTATTAAATATATATGAATTTATTCAATTATGGATGCTAGATTTTCTTTGATTTCGTGTTTGCCCCAGGGTTGGTGGCTCACGTAAAATATTCCATCTTGTGCTCCGTTTGTAGCCTTGCCAACATGTTATAGTGAGAAAGTTCCAGGCGGAGCATCGTTCCCAAGTGGTTCAGTTGGTAGAACGTCAATGCGCTATACTGATGACCTGGGTTCGAGTCCCGGCTTGGGTATATTTTTCACTATGTTGGCTATACGCCTATTAAGCAATTAAAATTTGATTATTAAATAATATTTATTAAAGAAAATGAATTACTGCTCCTACAGGAGATTACATGTTAATTTCATATTTTATTAGCTTTGCTGAGAAATTTTCTTATTTGCCCAAATTATCGAATGCGTGCATCATTTGTGCCAAATTCCCATTTCTTCCAATAACATATATAGTATTTATTTTATTGTAAGCAGACTTTTCTAAATTTAAGGATTTCCGGGAGAGCCGTTATTTTTTTTCATCAATATAAATTTTGAGCTCGAATAAACTGACTAAATGTAAAAAAAAAAATTATAAATAAATAAACAAATAAATAAATAAATAAATAAATAAATAAATAAATAAACAAATAAAAAAAATACATACTAAACTGATTAAAATGCAAAGAAAATCGCCAATATATCGCACTACTGATTGATCATGTAACAACATTTTTGGTCACAGATCCACCTGCAGATAGTAATATATATATATATATATATATATATATATATATATATATATATATATATATATATATATATATATATATATATTGGAAAACAAAGTACTGAGCATGATCTTTTAATTACTTAGAAACAAAATATAACTTTAATCTAAATCAGATTTTAAAATGAACATCATTCGGATAAATGTATTTAGCTTTTAACCAAAATTATCCTATATTCCTTATGTGAAAATTATAAAAAAATTTCATTTTTCTGTCTTTTATCAAGGATGTAATTTTTCCAACAATAAGGATAGTAAAAAATACAATCATTTTATTTTGACCAAACAAAAGAAGGGGCGAGGTTACGAAAATTACGCGAAAAAATACGATACATTCCAAACTAAACGTAAGTTTTCATATTTCAATAAATCCATCTCATTTATTACAATAATTTAGTCTTGCGACTTTTGAGGGCAGAAAATATGTTATTTCCTACACTGTGAAGCTTGGTTGAAAATGAAGTACTATAAAATACTTACTACAAGGCAAGTACGCAAAGCTTAATTGTACACATAGAATAAGATCGTCAGTAGTAATTTGTCATTCTCAAATTATAATGAAATTGAAGTGATTTACAACCGGATGGGTGAATATAATAAATATGTCATTGCACTTAAAATGGATGACATGAGAATTTAGTTAAATCTTGTGGTATTCAGTAAGAAGTAAGTAAATGATTGCTTGACTGTTTTAATCTACATCAGGATAATATACTGAATAAAAGTAATTTTGCTTGTTGCATTTTATGTTCTCTGGAATAAAAGAATCAGAATAACATTATTTCAATGTGTTGTATTGATAGCATTTTTAATATTATTAATAGAAATAAAGTTGAAATATATATATATTTTTAAAGTTTTTGTCTGACAGCATAACTACAAAAATTTACGCATTTTTGTCAAAAGTTTTTGACAAAGCGCATTTTTGTCGTTAAATTTTAATATGTGACTATCTCATCGTACTTGTTAAATATTTCTTTCAAAAAAATAATTCTTTTGTTGCTGTTGTTGTTGTTGTTGTTGTTGTTGTTATTATTTTTTCCGTTTTCAAGATTTTTATTTTGTTTTTTTTTTGTTTTTGAGATATCACACGATCTGAGTTTGTACCTTGAATTTTGGACACCGTTGTCCATAAATAAAATTAAAAACTATAAAATTAATATAAAACTATAAAAGTTTTTACTAAAAATGTTCTGTTGTATTTTTTTTATTTGTGTATTATATCTATTCAATATTATATAATACAGAGTAGACACGATTTTTTGTCTTCGTGATATTTTCTCCTCGAAGGATTCTGTCATCGTGAAATTTTGTCTGTGCGAGATTTTGCTCTCCATTTGACGTCATATCACAAAATTTAGCACGAAAAAAGTTTAACTTGGCTGTAATTTAAAATGTCTGTTCAACTAAATATTTGTAAGTTTTTTTCGAAAAACATAAATAGTAAGCATTTGCGTGTGTTATGTATATATACACTAGCAGTTATGTGAAAGATGTATGCCATTATATCAGAAGCCAATTTAAATACTTTGGATATTCCCATGTGTCAAATGTATTGTTTGACTAAAATTAGCTGTTTGGTTGCGTATAGTTAACATATAATCCAAAGTTCCATTAAAAAAAGTCTTTGTTTTTAAATTTCAAATTTCCATGACTTTCCATATAAAAGTTTAGCAATAAGTAGTTTTATTTAAAAAAAATTGCCCAAAGTCTCACCAACTAAATTTTTATCTAACAAATAACTTTGAAGAAAACAATCAACTTCAAAAGGTTATGAAAAGATTGCACGTTAGTTAACTTAGTTTAGTGAGGCTGATGGGGCATGAAAAAAGTTTATCTCACCTTTTTATTATCCACGGTTATTTTAAATCACATTCATCTCTCTCTCTTGATGCGCTGCAGATGTTACTATATTAAAATTCTATTTCTATATATGTAATATAAAATAAGGTAAAGCTAAGAGAGTCTGCGCACAATTCAAAATAATAGCAATAAAAATTCTATATATTAATTTTTTGCTAAACTATCCATGAATAATTTTTACTTCATTTGTTTTTTATGCATTTCCATTGCTATACTGTTGTGTTGCAATTTCATAGAACAGTTGTAATAAAACCAAGAAAGTTATTTTGCGCAGTCTCTCCTTACAGGGTTGGTGTGATTGCGCACATGGGTAGGAGAGATTGTTAGTAATAATAACTACAATTAAATTGTTAACAATAATAATTACACTTAAATGACATTGCTGTAAGGTTTTTGAGAACAAATTTTATTGTATTGGGAGTAAATATTTCAACCTAATGAGAAAAGAATCAGAAAAAGGAAATAATTTTAAAAACGATTCAAAAATTTTAATTAAAGGAAAATAAAATTAAAGAATCAGAAAAAGCAAGTCCAGATAAGATTACAAAATAAAATTATGTAACTTAATAACACATTTAACTTAAAATTAGTCCATTTTCATTTTTCATTTTTTAATGCAAATTCACCAATAAGCTGCGTAATCTCTCCTAGCATGGAAACTAATGGGAACAATGCGCCATCTCTCATAAGTAGCAGATGCGCAAACTCTCCAATTTCGTTAGGAGTGATTGCGTGGCCGTTTATTTAAACATGGCCGCTACTAAAACGAACCGTTGTTGTTCACATTGTTAGTCTAGATTAGTAGCTTATCAGAAATCGTTTAAGTTTAATATATTTTGTACTATTGACATTGTATATAAATTCTGATGAATAAGCTATAAAAATTCAAGCACTTACTTTGGGAAAACAAAACAAAATAGCAATGCTTTATCTTAGACGTTTAAAGCAATGAACGTGCACTTTCAAGTAGACACTCCACTACTGTTGTTGTACAACTACCTGGAGTCGCTGCGCTCTCACTCTAATCCTTCCCCCTGAACCTCTATGTACGCAATCTCTCCGACCGCGCCATCTCTCCTGGCTTTACCTTATGGGATACAACAATTATTTTTTAAATGTAAAGTCGTAGTGTATTAAATAACAAACTATACAAATTTCACGGCGTTTTACCTTTTTTTTTTAATTATCAAAGTTAGATCTTATAACGTCAAAAAAGGAGACAAGAAAACTCACAGGCGAACAAACATTTCTTTTCTGGATTTTGATGGAATTTATATGGAACAATCACCAAAATTAGCAATTTCCACCATAAAAAGATTTATCAAAATAGAATCATTTATTAAGATATTATACGTAAGCGTAGTTAAAGAAATACATTCGTGCATCATCTTATGTTTGAAATCGTTTTTAAAAAAAAATAAAAGCATAAAATACACCTATTAACGTTTGAAACATGTTTTTTCTATTTAATATAATATCTAGTATAATTACTTATACTGTTTTATACTGCAGGAAATTATTTTTTTAAGCTTAGTTATAAAATACATGTGTATTTCGAGGAAGATAAATGACTTTTCACTGCTGGCACCCTTGTCTGCGCTCATCAAATTCCTGAACAGTTCAAGTTTCATGACAAACAGTTTTGTAGTGAACATTCTTCGTTTCTATTAGATAAAATCAGTTGCTCGTAATCAATATTGGTTAAGTTATAATTACTCTAACAGTTTTTGGTATAAAAAATTCTCAAAGACCTACAGAACTATGTTCATAATTATCCCACACATTTTGTGATATGGGTTATTATAATTTTATTTTTTCTACGAGTCTTGTTCTACATTAGATTGTATTAAACCTAATATGAATTCATGACTGCATGTACAGTTAAATCTTTATGTTTCTCCAGGAACTTTTATTCAGTATTGAAAGTTTAATATATTTAAATGTTAAAATTTATATTAGTAATCACTATATTGGGAGTCCCTTATTTTGTTTGGAAAGATTTTCATCAAATAATATAAGGCAGCGGGACTCCCAACATTGGGTTTGTTTGGAAAGGTTTCCATTTTAAAATATAAATTCAAAACCAAGCGGTAGCATAGCACGTCCGGTGACGCTACAGAAAGCAGCTCCACCTCCCGAAATCTAGGGTCGTTTGGGTATATTTTCGTTTAAAAATATAAAATCATAGAAATTTGAGGGTGTACGCTGTCAAAGGCACTGGGGTTCGCAACATTATATTTGTTTTGAAAAGTTTTAATTAAAAAATATAAAATCATTTTCAGTTATATTTAAGACTATTATCACGGAACCGGGCAAAGCCGGGTGGGTCAGCTAATGGTAGAATAATGTGTGCATGAACTTGGTAATTTTTGTAGTATTTCATCCCGAAACAGAATCGATGTTCACAATTACGCCGTAGTCTTTGGTGTAATTATGAACATATGGAGTAATTTTGACCAAGCAAATTTAGGTACTTAATAACATCCAACAATAGCTTTATGGCAGTTTTACAAGATTTTACATGGATCATGTGCTCCTAAAGCTGTCAGTAGTTGAAACTAGTGAAATTTGTTCACTCTTACCCCCAATTGTTCCTACAGCTTATTTCGCAAAGCAAGTTTTGGGTTAAGCTTAAAAAATTTTTAATCTGTTTTGCAACGATTTAAAATGAATTTAACATTAGGAGTTCCAAACATTAAACCTGCATAATTTCTAAACTATTTGATTGAACGACTTACCGAATAATATCCAAAAGTCAAATTTGCCGAATAATATAAATATGATGTAAAAATTAGATGTTAGTAATGAACTATTTCACGTTTGTAACAAATTATATGTATAGACAACCCCCATAAGCCACATTTCAATACAGAAATAACTAGTAGACGTTATTACAAAGCGATTTGTACTAGTGACATTTTTGTGTGATGATTTGAGATTAAGTTAATAATGCGTGGTGCGTTTTTTTCCAGGTTTGTAATGTGGAGAAATCAATAAAATATGTTCTTAAAGACATTCGCTGGAGCAGCAATGAATCTCTTGCCGACGGATTGTCTGAAACTGAACTGTCGTATTATATGTTTTATAAAATATATTTAAAAACTACTGTAATTGTTTCGAATACTTTGATTGGCAAGGCTCCATTTAGTTTTGTTTAATCAAAGTGTTGAACTGTTATTTTAAAACGTAATGTTACCGGTGAAAAGTCCATGTTGATAGGTTATTTATAAATAACATCAGGGGTTAGAGGTAGTCATATTTTTTTAAAAAAATCAGGTTTTGTTTCATTTTCTTAAAACATAATATTTGGAAAATATTCTGTGACAATTTCAAATTTAACCAATGGATAGTATTAGAGATATCCTATAATTACCATAGGACCCTCTTATTATTGACGACAGGCAGCTGACGGCAGCTGTTACTAACCGGTTTTTACCGATGTACATCAAAATACACATTTTGAATACATCAAAATATATTTTTATGTATTGTATTAGAATCTATTTTACTATAACCATCAATATAGAGCATTTGGACCTCAATCACTATGGTGTGAAACTTTAAATTCATTTTTCTCAAAATTAAGTTTTCAAAGACGGTAACCACTATATATTAAAAATCACTATACGGATTTAAATGAAATTTATACAGCACATTCTAGGCATAAACATCTAGTGCTTAATTGAAGAATTTTTTTCACAATACGTTTTTTATAAACAAATAACGAGCGTTTTTTATTTGCTTAAAATTTATAAGTTATTTTTGAAAAGCTGCCATTTTTCTGAATTTGAAAAAAAAAACTTTGATTAACCACCAGATAAATTATTAAACTAATATTTTTTTTGTTGTTCTATTGATTTTAGATAAATTACTAAGAAGTATTGATTTTTATCGCAAGGCAGTATTTGTATAGGAGCGTTTAACAATCAAACAGATAACTTGGACCAGAAATAATGTTTTGATTTAAAATGTTTGTGAAGATTACTTAAAATAGAGTGTAAAAACTTGGTATTATATGTAAAATAAAAACATACAATACTTAATTTTTTAACTACTTCTCGCCCCTGAAAAGCGTATTACAATACACAGTATGCCCACTAAAATCCCTTGCCACCCTCTTAACTTCGGAGCGGCTGCTGCTAAACTTATAAAAATAGTGTCTAGGTATAGTAAAGTAGCCATGCGCTACTCACAAGGAAAATGCCAAGCTTGGTAATCACAGATTTTGATTATTTTTATATATGTTGTAGGGTAGAAGCCCCTTAGTGTCAGGTTCAATGGATTTTATACAACGCTCCTTAGTTCTCGAGAAATGGGGGGGTCTAATATTATAACACAACTTAAATACTTACTTTGTAACGAAGTATTTACGTTGATCGTAGCTCAGTTGTTATGGCGTCCGCTTGTTGATCGGAGTGCCCGGATTCGACGCCGGAACGCGCTACGTTCGTTTTTCTCAAATTTTTTTATAAATATACTTGTAATTATAATTTAATAATCTCAATAAAAAAATTTGTTAATATAATTAAGTTCTAATAGAGAATTTGAATTTTTTTAATTCACTTTTAAAATGTATTCTATATATACATATATAGTATCATTGCAACGATATTGAACATTTGTGTCAATCCGTGATTGTAAAGAAACATCATTTATAAATTGCCTTAACAAGGAAAGTCAATGCGACGATAATTCTACTGTGTTTTTAAAGTAAGAAGCATAAATTATATTAAAATTTAGCATAAGAATTACATTATAACAAATTTATGTTTTATATTTTTGTAACTAGAGGGCGCCACAACAGACATTGGTTATTTCTTTTTTTTTAGTTTGGTGCAGTTAGTGGTTTTGTTTTCAATCTTTATCGTCATTTTATAATAGCTTATAATCGTATAAAAATGGAAGAAGCAAGCTGTAGTTCACAAGAAGATCAATCTGAAGCGTCGGGATTCGATGAAAATCAGAAAAATGCTGTCACAAATGCGTTAAAGTACTGTAAAGTTTTATTGCAAAACAATGGATTTTTAACAAATTAATTATCCAGCATCTGAAATATCTTCGTTTTCTATTGCGATGGGAGAATTCTATAATTCGATATTAAATATGCTGATTTTGTAACAATTTTTGAATTTTTACTAGTCATTAATATATCCAATTTTTTTAAAGCGCTTTAAATGATGAGAAATGTTTAATAATGGTTTAAAAATCAAAAATGCTAAATTAAAATTTAATTATGTTAACAAAATTTTTATTGAGATTATTAAATTATAATTACAAGTATATTTATATAAAAAAAAGAGAAAAACAAACGTAGCGCGTTCCGGCATCGAACCCGGGTCCTCGGAACAACTAGCAGACGCCATACCAACTGAGCTACGACCAACGCAGCTCTATCGTTACAAAGTATTTAATTTGTGTTAAAATATTAGACCCCCCCCCTCCGTTTCTCGAGAACAAAGAAGCGTTGTATAAAATCCATTGAACCTGAGACTAAGGGGCTTCTACCCTACAAAATATATAAAAATAATCAAAATCTGTGATTACCAAGCTTAGCACTCTCCTTGTCAGTGAAACCGCCTATGGTGCGACTTGGTGGAATGCTGCGAAGTTAGCATTCCTATCTCGAAAACAGAAAGAGATAGCGAAAAAAGGGGATTAGTAAAGTTGTAGAGTATTATCGATTTAGTACGAAAAGACACTTTTTGTGGACATTAATGCGAAGAATAGAACGGTTAAAACGCGCGTTTGTTTTTTCGTTATTTCCTGCACTGTGACGTGGAAAAACGATCTTAGAAAGAAAAAAAAAACAACTAGTTATAATAATATATCTTTATTTTATATGTTCAAACTTCTCACCGTCAGCTATATTGCATATTTGGATTCTTGTTTGAATTTCACTTTGCACACGTTGGAGCATAGATTGTGACACGTTGGCACAAACGTCCGTAATGTGTCGTTTAAGGTCCTGCAATGTTTGTGAAGGGATGCATACACCTGCCCTTTCATACCTGGTTCTTTCTTTCTTTCTAAGATCGTTGTGTCACGTCACAGTGTAGGAAATCACGAAAAAACAAATACGCCTTTTAACCGTACTATTCTTCGCATTAATGTCCACAAGGTGTTTTTGTACTAAATCGATGATGCTCTACAGCTTTGTAAATCATTTATTTTCCCTATCTCTTTCTGTTTTCGAGATGGGAATGTTAACTCCGCAGTCTTTCACCAAGGGACGCCGTAGCCGGTTTCATTCAGTAGCGCATGGCTACTTTACTATACCTAGACACCACTTTTATGAATATAGCAGCAGCCGTTCCGAAGTTAAGAGGGTGGCAAGGGACTTTAGAAGGCATACTGTATACTGGAATTCTGAAGGTTTAAAGTTATTTTGTAACTTTTGAATTTATTTCCATTTATTTCGCATCATCAAATTAAATGTACAATTTAAGGTTACTTTATAGAAACAAAAAATACATTTTTAAAGGCATCATTACTGGTATATATGCATAATTTTATTTATAAACTACTTTTTAAGATAATAATAAAATAAGTTCAAAATATTTGTGTTTTGTAAAGGAGAATCTCATAAAATTTGTATTATTTTGGTGCAAAAGCTCTTCTCGTATTTTAATACCTTTAATACCGGTAAAATTTTAATACCTGATAAATTTATACCTGTTTGCTTTGAACTGATATGTAAAATTATCAGGTTTAAATATATTAAATTTATGTATTAAAATCTGAAAGAACTTTTGCACAAACCTAATATATTGTCTATTATTAAAAATTACATAGAATGATTATTCCGTACAATTCGAATTAAAATCACGAAAAGCGTATTTAGACATCACAAATTTAAATTAAATTTTGCGGATCATGCAGGAATGTTAGCAAAGTCAAGATATTCTTCAATTTTAGAGCGTTTTATTATTTTTATAAAGTTGTATACATTTGAGAAAGTTTTGAATTTTTTCTCATCTTATTAATGGTGGCTTTAATTAATCTAATTTACTGTAGTAATTTCCGAAAGAAGCTTAATAATTAACTGATGCAGGAGAAACATGTTTGTATATATTTTTTCCACATTTCTCTTTAAATATAGAACTGCTGATTTAAAATATGCATTTTGTTTTTTTATATAAAACTTTTCCTATCAAAATGTTATTATGTGTAAGGGAATGCTGTAATTGCTTTCCATTGTTCCCCAATTGGAACAAGATTTTCTAAGGGAAACTTATCACGTAGGTCTCCCACGTTTTGACACATGCCATTTACGCTAATCACTATATGGCAGCTGAAATATTATAGCGCTGACATTATTTGGCATTTATGAGATGCAACACATTAGATAACTCAAGATATATGATTATCAAAGATAAAAGTTGCATCTTCATACATTTATAAACATATCTTTATGAGTATAACATATTTTACACTTAAAGTAAATCATATATATTCCCAGAATGCTTGTGAATGCGTAAAGTTTATTTTTCGAGGATTACAAAATCAGTATAACTGTGGATATGTAGATCACGCTCTATTGTATATATTTTTCATGAAATACATATTAGAATAATGCAATATCTTTATGTGAAATACATAGAAAAAAATTACATTTAACTCACTATAAAAATTAATTTGAACCAAATAGCAGAATTTTTTTCTCTGATATCAAAGATATTTTCACTTTAAAATTCTTGAATATAAGTTATAGATACTGTTAAATATTAACTCTAAAACAATTGTGCATTTCTGTCGTCTATATTTTTCTAGGGATTTCATTTTTTGGAATGCTTTCTAAGATTAATGTGTAAACAATTTTTGTATTTTTGAAATATTATTCACATTTTTGTAGCATAAAGCTGAATATTGGACTGAAATTGATTGATTCTGATATTATTATAAAATAAGTTATAAAATGATATTATTATAAAATAAGATATAAAATAATATTATTATAAAATAAGATATAAAATGATATTATTATAAAATAAGACATAAAATAATATTAGTATAAAATAAGATCATATAATTATTAAAAAGTATGTTTTTGATTTATTATTTTGAGAAAAGTTTCAAGTGTAAGTTATAGTATTGACAGTGAAAAAATTAATTATGTTTAGTTGATAACAACAATGAAAAAAAAAATACTCTTTTAGATCATAAAGATAAATTTCTGATATGTCAGTTTTTTTTAATTTGTACTGCAGAAAACAGTAACTAAATATTTTTGAAACACATCGAAAAAAAATTGATAGATAGAGATTCATAGACAACGACATAGTTTTAACTGGTAAAAACCACCGCGAAACTTGCGACTGATAATTAAGGTTTAAAAATTGAGTGTAAAAACATTTTACAATTCTTATGGTTTCCGATACTCAGTATTTAATCTTTAAAAACATTTTACTCTTTTCTAATACACTTGAAGTCCATTCATAAAGCAGAATATGTGCAATATAAACATAGTCGGGTACATAAAGATAGAGATAGATTGAAAATTATATACAAACGTAACATGATATAGTGTGATTATATATCCAACATTTCAATTTTTTTTTTTGGCCAACCTGGCTCTTTAATTGGCTTACACGTCATAAATTATTTAAATTTGGGAACTTGACTACAATTTTAGCTAGAAAGTTATTGGATGTCTAAAGAAGTTCTCTTGCACGAAATCGATATTTCATATTCTGCCAAATGGTCTCATAAAAGTTTTTTTACTGAATTCTGTCAGTACTTGATAACAGCATAAACCCACGCACATTTGCATGGAACTAGTATGCCACATCTTATTACAAGGTGTATTATGATATAACGACAATCATTAAAATATATACAGTTAATAAAAATTAAAACAACAAATAATATTAGAATCAATAAGAAAAACGAAAACTGGAGCAAAAAATATAATTTTTTTCATTCACAAATTTTTATCCCTTTCTCTCTCTCTCTCTCTCGGCACAAATCAGCTCTTATGAGCGCACAGACTATATAAATATTTCAATACAAGATGATAGATTATAAAATTCAATGAAATGCAGGTGCGATAACAAGAAAAAAAATTATATAAAAAACATGAACAATAAACCACAATACAAAAAATTCTTCAGCTCCAAGCTCTTCGGAAGGGGGGACGAGCAGAAGTATAAAAAATATTTAGAGCACATCAGGTTTCGCATTTCATAATATCTCATCTTGTAATGAAATATTTATAATATATATATATATATATATATATGTAGGATTTCAGTTTGAACACTTCACGTAAATGATCATCAAATGAACTGACACTCTAGTGCTATTATCCATGATTTAAATGCGCGAGTTGTAAATATTTTGGATCGCGAGATTTGGCAAAGAGCGAGTCTTCTAATTTTTGTTGTGAAACAAGTATATAAAATGAAGTTTAGCCGGTAAAGGCGCTATTAGGCCTAGTTGAATTATTGTAAGGTAAACATATTGTATAGGTTTGACCAGAACTGTATTAGCTGAAAAGAAATTGCACGTAAAGTATTGTAGAATTATATTTTTAGAACTGTATTAAAGTTCATATTTTGCTGTTCATCGGTTATTCGTCATATAATTCCAGTAAAGCAACTATTTACATATCATTAACTTACATATATATATATATATACCTCAGCTAACGAAATTAACAGTTTTTACACCTCGACTACCAACTGTTTTATTGGATGCGCTAGAATATATTGCAGCCGCGATTACAGAATAGTTTTTTCCACATATCCAAAGATGTTGTGGTGCTACTTCTTTACTAGTAAGACTATGAGGGAACTCTAGTGGTGTCATTATCATATTCTTCATGTCAGTCATATCATTTCCATGGATGCGATAAAGTGTCGGTTAGGATTTCCAATGCTACCGTTAAAATATTATAAGCAGACAATTGCAAAATATAAATAAATACCATTTCCAATCTTCATGAAGCTAAAACTGCCAATGAACTGTGCCCTAAAATATTAAATGAATAGGAAAAAGTAGAAGATGTACACATATTCATTGAAAAATGCGCTATTGGTATAACAACAAAAAATCTCGAAGAGTTGAAAATCCAACTGGATAAGGAAAATAACAAGGCAAATAAAGACCGCTCGTGACAGGAAGGAGAAACACACAAAGGAAAGAGCAATAATGCCATCAGATGATTAAAAAAAGGGCTGCAGTGTTGGTAAACAATAAAATTTGATCAGATCATATTGGCATCCCAGTAAAGCTGTCTAAAAAAGCAGTGTTTTTTTTAAAGAAAAGGGTAGTCATTTTATACACATTCAAATTAAATGTTAAGTTCAATACGCTCTGGTTATTTTTTCCATCACAAATCAATTACTAAAGAACCGGACACTTACTGTCAACTCAAGAATTCCAAAGTTCTAAAGTTAGTCTACTTAATAATAAAATAAGTTAATCTCTAACTCCATTCTGATGTGTTGAACTAATATCTTACGCCAGGTAGATCTTATCTTACAATTATTTTTAAAACGAAAACTGGGGCAAAAAATAGAATTTCTTTCATTCACAAATGTACTGCAATTTAAGCTGCAACAATTTTACACATTTACATATCACTTTACTCTAAACAATAGAATCGACGAACACAGCACATAAAGAAAACATAGAACCCACTCAAGACGATAAATCAACAACAGTTCTTTTCTCACACGCGCATGTCCACAATCATAATGTAATGATTTTACTCCAGTTCATGTGATGTGCGTCATTCTTAGAAAGTATGCAAACAAAGTCACATATAACACTACATATAAAGTCTTTTAATAGGTTTCTTTAGCCGACTACATCTGATTCTAAATACTAGATGTTCGACTTCACATTCGTTTTTTTTCGTTTTGTCTGAAATCTTAAACTACCATCACAGTATTCCGGATAGATCTAACAAAACAAATCTCATTTAAACGGTATCTTTAGTTAAAAATATATGAATATTTAATATTTCAGAAAGAAAAAATCGTATTTTCTGAAAGTCGTTTATCACACTCGGCGGGGGCAGTGTTTTTTACAATGTATGTGGTGTTATCATCTCTCGTTTTACGTGAATTGCGCCAGAGTTTTTCGTTCATTTTTGAATGGAGAGGGTTGATATATTACAATTTATTTTTCGAGAATTAATTCTCTCGTTAACATTTCTTGTATTCTCTGAGATATCATTTCACGTTTTAATAAAGAGGGAAGGATTTGAAAATATTTTTGTTTTAACATTTTAAATCAGACAAATTCGAAGTCATCAGGGATAGGGTAACAGTTGAATGGGATTTTTTTTTTGTCGGATTTGGGTTGGGTTGCGCGTTGACTTCGAATGGAATTTTCAGGTTCGGGTCCAGTTAAGTGTTGACGGAAATTATTTTGTCGTGTTCGGATTGGTTTGCGGTTCAATGAAATTTTATTTTTCCGGGTTTGTGTCGGGTTGCCGGTTGACTTCGAGTATAATTTTCAGGTTTGGGTCAGGTGAAGTGTAGACGGAAATTATTTTTTCGTTTACGAATCGATTTGCGGTTCGATAGAATCTTTTTCCTATTTGGGTCGGTTTGTGGATTGACTTCAAATATAATTTTCGGGTTAGAGTCGGTTTGCTTGTCCACGGAAATTATTTTGTCGTGTTCAGATTGGGTTGCGGCTCAATAGAATTTCATTTGTCGGTTTTCGATCGGGTTGTGGATTGACTTGAAATGGAGTTTTCGGTTTCGAGTTGGGTTCCGTGTCGACGAAAATTACATTGTCGTGTTTGGGTCTGATTTCGAGTTGACTTCAAATGGAATTTTCAAGTTTGGGTTGGGTTACCTGTCGACGTAAATTATTTTATCGGACTCGGATCGGATTACGACTTGATGGATTTTTTTGTCGAGTGCGGTTTGGGTTTCGCGTTGGCATAAAATGAATTCTTATGTTTGGGTCCAGTTTTGCTGCGGCGGAAATAATTTTGTCGTGATAGGATCTGGTTGCGGAACCATGGAAATTTTCTTTGTCGGGTTCGAGTGGTTTTCAAATGGAATTTTCAGGTTCGGGTCTACAATACGACATTTGGACATACTGTTGGTAATTTTTTAATTAGCATAAAACTACATAGAGTTATTGCAATAAGCCTGAAAAAATCGGGCTAATTTAGAAACAAGTGGTCATTTTCATTTAGCCTACCGCTATCTAGGCTCTTTGCAATAAGCCTAAAAAACACCAGGCTGATTGAGAATTAAATGTACATACTCCAGTTAGTCTAACGTTCTCTAGGCTCTTTGCAATAATCCTGAAATATATGAGGCTGATTGGAAAAAGGGAGATGATTATCTAATTATCTTTGCAAACAACTCTTTGCGAAGTACCTGATTTCTAAATTAGGCTACAACATATAGATTGAAAATAAATTTATTACACACATTTAATTTACATGCTTTTCACTCATTTCATAAAAAAAAGAAGAAACAATAACATAAATTGTAATAAATCTCCAACTGGTGTTTAGATCGCCATCATTCGTATTCATTTGTTTCATTAAAAATATAAAGCATTCAGTCATTCATTTAAAATACATAAGTTTCATTTAAATACATACATGAAAAATAGATATATTACATACATTTCAATCACATGCATTTTACTCATTTTATTAAAAATATAAGAAGAAACACTATTATAAACCAAAACATTTTATTTTAATATCAAAGCATTTTTTCTAAATTACACATTTGAAAAATAGAAGTAGCTATTGACGAGATTTGTACTTGGCTAATATAAAATTACCTTAACATATTACTAATGTAAATATTACACTATTTAATTAAATAACATCAAATAAAATAGTCTAAATTGATCATTGGATAGATTAGAAACATTTATTTAAAGCGCTATAATTAAAATTCCAAACAGGTTGCGAAAACTTTTGAACGACCAACAGCTTTAAGAGACTCTTTATTTGCTAGAGTGGATTAACAAGGATTTAAAATTATTTGTCAACTTTGTAATTTTGAACGTTTATGCTTTTAAAGATTTTTAATATGAAAGAACAATTTTGACATAGTCTTAAATTTAGAATGATAGCTGTCATCCATGTTGTACTAACGATCCGTTAACGAAAGAGCCATAACTTTGAAAGGTGAAACTTTGAGTTGAAAAATATTATTGTAAATGAGTCTTATTTTTAATTTTGGATATATAACTAAAGCACTTAGAATTATGTAATATATATTTTTATATGTAAATACTGTTTGAATAATATGGAGATGGATCCTAACAACAAATATGTTTTAGCCAGCATACGTATAGATATTAATAAAAAAAAATTCACATCAAATTTTGTACGGTTAGTTATATACCTATATCCAATATCTTTTTCATGAATTATTATTAAAGTTTTCAGCTGAAATTTTATCTTATCACTTAAGTTTTAATGCAACATCGCCACTATAGTTAGTTTCTGTGCATTGTATATTAATTTCGCGTTACTGAGTGTTATGATGTTCGATAGATTTCACTAAAAATACTAATAATTGATGTATACATTTGTGTTTCATCCATGACGAAGGATGTTGACAGATTAATGTCTATCTCATATTATGAGAGGGAAACAAATGACGCATATATCGTATGTATTAAAGAAAATATGTTTAAAAAATACAATATCACTGGGAAATCCACCTTGCTAATAATTCAAAAAAACTACTTTATAAGAAATAAAAACTACATTACACGGTAGAAAATAAAACCTATTTTAGGTTGTTACGCAAAATGTAATAACATCCATATTAGCTTTCTAAACTCCAATATCGGCTGTAATATACCTATTTAAGTGTATTAGACACATAACGAGTCTCAGATCTTTCCAAATTGAAAGAAAACTTTTACATAATCATAGACACAGCTTTACAATACCCGGTATGGGGACAGTGAAAACCCAAATTCGATTACAGCTCAGTTAATTTAACCCAAAATGGGTATACAGTGGTAACCAAAACAGTCGTGGGTAATGAACCAATTTGGTATGAACCCAAATTCGATAACCTCAGGCCTAAGAATCTTTCAACTCAAATTGTTTTTTGTTTTTTTTTAACCCATTTTAGGTGTTTTATATTTTCTGTGTACTGACAAATTGTACTTATGCAACATCGTAGTTAAAACTAATAAATTATTTTTTAATTGTTAAATTATGTTAATGACAAATATTTTGCACATTATCTTTCATTGAGTATCTTTCCTTACTTATGCGCTATCGTACATACATGCTATATATTTACACACTCTTACATGCATATATACTTACTTCCATACTCTTTTAATACATACAATAGGTTGTTGCAACCCTTTCAGCTCGTAAGCTTAAAAAAAATCAATGGCAGAAATAATACAACAAAACAATAAATTTATAATTATAATTAAAAAAGAAAAACAAGAAGTGGAATGGGTAACTAACTAGATGTCTTAACTGATATTAATACGAAAGTTGAGTGGGAGAAATCCGTCCCAACTGTTAAATTTGCTGCCTAAATCACTTCACAATATAACTAACATTTTCTTTGACTAGAATCATAATTTTTTTATTAATAATTTAAGCTATAAGTAGACTCCGGAAGTCTAAAATCTTCTTTATTTCAAGTAATTAAGAATCCAGACTCCTTATGCGAAGCTAAAAATTTTGCCAAAGAACGTATTCAATTCCCTGCTAAGAGAAACTCCACTCATAAAAACCTCCACGTGTCATGCAGTAATGCAATACAACACGCCGGCCGTTGCTGAGCAATATGGTGAAATATGCTCCAAAACCAGCTTATTTAGCTACATCATCACTACATGTAATAACAGGACAGCCGCAATAATTTATTTAACGGAACCTCGTAAAGTACAAACAACGAAATTCTTCCAAACTTTCTGAATGTTTTAGAAAGAAAAAATATTTTACATTCACCCATGAATGTTAGCAACACAAAGTCCTTAAAATAGAGCTCGACTTAATAAAAATGTCCTCATAATTTTAATTCTCACTTTAAATGAGTTCATTCCTTTTGCTCAGTACCACTCACCCACCTACAATGTCATAGCGTGCAGATATTATAAACCATTGATTTTACGTTGCGGTCTGTGGTATACAAACGGTGCAACGCTCCTAAAGTCACAATCATAGCCGCGCCCAATGTTTCTTAAAGTTCGGTGCTTTAATGGGATCCGGTGTGGTCTCGCATCGTATGTCATTTTCACATTACAATAAATATGACGCTAAGTTCTGCAAGGCAAATAACAGCGGAAGACAATTAAATTCAAATATTTTTACCTATTGAGAAAGAAAGTAATTTCAAACATTAACGTCCCAAGCAGGAAAGTAAGGTTTTTTAACTAGTTTTTTACTAGTTTTAGTACTTAATAAAAAGTTATTTTCATACAAAAAGTTATTTTCATATAATAAAAGTTATTTTCTACTTTTAACAAGTTTTAGTTTAGTAAGGTTTTTTAGTGAACTAAGTGTTTATGACTTCGGTCTGTATGGCCGTATGGCCGTCTGTCCGTGCTCTAACTCCCGTAAATATGCTCGGATTGCTTTGAAATTTTTATATGTTATTGTCGTTATCTATAGCATGTTCCCTATTTCAACTGAAGTGTGTAGCACTTATAGTTTTTTTACAGGGACAGTCAAACGTTTTCCGTTACATTACGGTCAATGGGGAATAATCGTTTCAAATACATTTTGATGACGCTAAAAAATTTAAAACACAATGAAATTGATATATAATTATGAAGCGCAATAAAACCTACTTTTTGCAGAATGTGGGGTGCAAAGCATTTATTATTCATTTACAGGGTTAAACAAAAGAATTATGTTACACATCGTCCTATGGAGAAAAATCGTCTGCAGTGTAATTTAGTGATATTTGACTATTTCAAACATAATGAAAATTATATGCATTACTGCGGTGCACTATAAATTCCTCTCTTGTGTGCATTGCGTTTATTTACAGGGACACACAAAATATACTAGTTACAGTACATGTGCGATATTTACAGTCTATGTGTGATAAGTGCATTTTCAACTTTGGTTTGCGTTTTTAAGTTCAACAATTTTTTTTTCATAGCACGTGTGTGTTTATGAACTCGGTTCATCATATACAGGGCTACACAAGAGAGTCCATAAGTATTACAGACTATGGTAGCGAATTGCTTAACGGTAGTTTTTAATTGTGTTTACGCATTTTCAAGCTGAACTATATTTAGTAGACTAATAGAAGATTGTGGAATATAAATACATTCATATACAGGGCTACGCAAAAAGATACATTGTCGTTTACGTTTGTTAATTGCTGCGAGTGAGTTTTAAGTTGCCTTTTAGCTTAATAGGTGGTGTGTACAAAAGTTTTCAGATACTATATAGGGCTGTACAAAATATTTCGAGTGCAGTTCCATCGATTGACGAAAATTGGTAGATGTGAATATTCTAACTGAACTAAATTTTATCATACTATATATCCACATCTATTGATCCTATACATAGCTGCACAAAACAATTCAACTACTTTTTTGACACTGGAAGGTGATTTCGAAAACTTTATTTTTCAATGTGTTATATGTTTTCTAAACTGTTTACTTACATATCTTCTTTCACCTTAGTTAACGTTGAAGTTTCGTTACAGTTTTCTGGCTGTGTTGGAAAGTGTATCATAATCTATGCTTGATGCATGATTTTTCGTTCTTGTTGAATGTTTAAACATGGTTGTACAGAAACGTGTTAAGACCGTCCACTCGTCACCGACGCGACGGCTAATAGTCGACCTTGATCACATTTTATTACATCGTCCAAAGAACTTTCTAAACCAGTGTACTTTTCACCATTAGTTCTACAAACACGTTTTAAAAGCTTTCAGACTGAGCGTTCTCGTGATGTTTACGACGTTCTCAAATACGTTCTATAATGTTATTTTTTCATATATTAAAATATTTTGGTAATCGTTTTTCTACCAGCTCTAAAATTGTACAGAAAATTCCGCATTTTTATTCTAAAAATTTTAATTAAAATCTCCATTCTATTCTGGGGGAATGATTAAAGACTTCTTTCGACAGATAGAGTTCAGTGCACTTAATAAGAAATGCAGAAGAGAATACTTTCTTCTAAATCTAATGTAAACGCATCGGTGCTTCACATCTGACGATGGTAGCCAATAAATATATTCTCCCAAAACAAAGTAATGATTTTTCACTATTTTATGTAGTACAAAGACGACCGTCTTCCACCTTGCATTTATAAAATATTTTTTCACTTACAAATATTACGAAATCATTTTTTCTATTTAATTTAATATAAATTACATAAAAAAAAATCTGATAAATGTTTTCTGCACCATACACTGTTAAAAAATTCTTTAAAATTTCATTTGTAAAATAAAAAAAAAAAATGGAAAAATAATCTAAATATTGGGTAATCATTCACTTGTTAATGTAAATAAATATGAAAATGTGATACAATATAATCGCGAAAATTATGAAACTAAAAACATTAAAAACTGATACGGAAATAAAAACAATATATGTCATATACAAATCTACATTTGTATATTTCTTTAGAATTGTCGTTTCTGTAGAAATAATGGGAAAAGTACATCGTATAAGAGCGCCCTTTTTTTGTCCGGGCAATAGCACGTAATCAAGATTGACATCTATACGACTCATTATCTCTGTATAGAACTATTACTATGATGTTAAATTCATTAACCCAATGGTGAGGCGTGAGTCACAGCTAGTGACTGAATTGTAAACTGTATGAAATAACATTTCGAGCCGCTGCTTCTAACATTTTTAGGCTATCCTAAACCGGCATTTTAGTCGTATTTTAGAAGCTAGAATCACATTGCTTCTATTTCAGTCACAGTCCGTGATCCAAAACTTGCCACTGTTTAGTACTTTATCACACTTTTATTTTTAAATAAATGTTTTTCTTATGTCATTGTTCCTTCAACAAAAATTAATTATAAATTTTTAAAAAAGAGAGATTTAAAATAACATATTTAATTTTATTCACATTCAATTTGCACATAAAAACAAGTATTTTAAATTTAATGGAAAAATATAAAGATTTGATTCATATTGGACGTAGTTAAATTGAAAATTCTTTTAAAAATAAATCTGAAAATTTAGCAAAAAAATAAAATAAAATAAAATAAAATAAATAAAATTATCTATCATTAGCATTCAGTTGCTATTTTTTTTATTGAATGTAAAAAAATAATTTGTGTAATTAAATTTTAATGAAATGGCTAATTTGATATTTTCGGCACATTCGTGACGAAGTCGTTTAAAGCCACAAAGTTTCAAATTTCTTCTACCACAGTCTTTCAAATTTGTCTAATTAGCATTATTTTTAGAATATCATACATTTCTTACCTATTTTTTGTATTATTAAGATATCCGATCATGCTTTAAATACGTAAATTATTCACTTTTACTTTACAGGATGACGATTACTAAGACACTAATGGTTAATTTAAGAACACGTTTCGCCATATAGATAATATATATATATTATTATGTTCAGTTTTTACAGCGTTTTCAATAAAACTGCTTGCTTCAAACAGTGTCACAGGCGAAGAATTTTGTTCTTCAGAGTAGATGTTATTTTTATGATGATTTTGGTAAAAATTGTCAAACTTTTCAATCACATACATTTAAGCAGAAATCAAATTTTCTTTAATGTCAGTGCATTTTAAATGTAACCATAAACATATAAAATTTTCTATTTGTTAAATTAAAAAAATTGTACTAAAGACAAAGACATCATTCAACATAATAGCATTTACTGTTAGTCTTTGCATAGGTAGCAACTGCAGGCATTCTACAAGACAAATACTTCTAATTGGTGTTTCGAGATTATAACGATTTTTGACTTTGCTCAAGCTAAAAAATATTTTTATAAGTTTACATATAAAAATAACAAGAATGAAAAGTCATGCTTCATGCATATAATATAAAACAGTTTCCGACACATTCAGAATACTAAAACAAAACTTCTCCATTTAATAAAGTGAAAAAATGATGTCTAATTAAACATTTTGAAAAACGCATAACATATCTAAGAAGCAAATTATTTGAGAATGAAGCATTTACCGACAAAACTCAGAAAAAATATCAGAATTCCTTTATAAGTCCTGCATATGATCTATAGATTTCAGGATATACTACATAGTATACTAAACTTCAGTTCTGTTAGGAAACGCATAGTAGAGTTGAAAATACTCATTCAGCAATTTCCGTCAAGAAACGGAAATGTACTCGAGATCTTTTGTGCAGCGCTGTATATAAGTTAGAAAGTTTAAACACACCAAGTAATATGCAAAACATTAATTACGTTTAAAATCGCGTACCACACCAGAAAACGAGCTTCTAGAAATAATTATTCATGGAGAGTATACTATAACCGAATTATTTTGTGTGTCCCAGTAAATGAACGATGAATGATAAGTACAACATATTCTATAATAAGCATCTTGTAGCGCACCTCTATGATACACATCAAATGTAGTATATAATGTAACATCATTAGAATATACTGGAAACGATTTTTCCATTGACCATAATGTGACAGAATTATTTTAAGTGTCCCTGTAAAACAACTAAAATTGCTATACACTTAATTTTGAATAGCGAACATAGTAGAGTAAATGTCAATAACATATATTAATTGCATGGCAATACGAGTATATTTAAGCGAGTTAGAGCACAGACAGACAGACAGCAGACAATCAGACAGCCAAACAGAATTGAGGGGGTCGGGACAAGAAAGTTCCATTCCACATTTTTCAGGAAAAAAATCTAACACTGTAATCTGTTGCTTAATTATAATATTCTACATTTAATTTGTTTCTAATGTCACTTGGTGGCAGTATATGTCCCAGGTTTTGCTTTTGCTCCAGACGTTTATGCCCACAATGAAGATGATTAATTTACAAAGAACGTAATAGTAACATCATTAAAGTAATGCTATATTGTCACTCAGAATATCTCAAATGTTACTAAGACTTTGGCGAAAAAAACTTTATGTAAAATATCTTGATTTGAGTATTTGATCACATTTTCAAATAAAAAAAAAAACTCAGAAGTTCAAAACTGTGGCTGTGCACTCTCTTGCCCCGACCCTCCCCCCCCCCCCAATTCTTAAACAATTTTCAACTTTGTTAGAAAGCGTTAATAATCAAAAGGCATAATTTTAAGTGTTTTTACAAAAATGTGTTTGACTTACCTAGATTTTCCATGTGATCTGCATCCTTTGCTCATTACAAAATCTTATGTTGTAGATGAAAAGACTCGTTATGTCTGACCTGAATGTTTAGTTAGCATTAAAAACCCTTGTCGAAAAACATTACACTATGGATTTTCTATTATAACATACAGTCGAATTTTCCAATTTGCATGAAAAACGTCACAATATTTCTTTTTAATGAAATTCCATAGCGCATTTAACTGAATTTTGAACTAAATTTACACTGTCTGTTTTTTAATTAGAACTCTTTCGTTACTTTTGTGTAGATTTTGATTACAGATTTTCCCAAGTGATATTTACGAGAAATGTATTAACTTTAAAAATACTATCATATACAGGGTGGTCTTTATTGAAGTACACCAGGGACAAAAGTACCTCTGCGGGCTGATTTTGGACGGCAAAACAAGCATACAAAATATAAAAGGAACATTTTACGTTTTTAAATAACATTTAATGGAGTAACGTTTCAGTTTTCATGTTTCAAAAATTAGCCTGCAGCGCCATTTTTGACCCAGGTGTGAAGCAAAACAATCCTCTTTTTGGATATGTAAAAAATTAAATGAATGCTATATGTACACTTTTTTACTCCCACGTACTCGTAAGCATATATTTTACTTTTTCTCTCACGAGCAATCTTTCAGCTTTTTTTTTTCATGGTATTATAAATGAAATAATGTACATTGTGTTTAAACTATTGGATTGAATTATATTTTTAACTTATCTATAAATTGAGAAAATTTATGTATTTTCGAAAAATTCCTTATTTAGTTTAATTTAATGATATATATAAAAATTATAGTAAACATTATTTATTTATTTCCAGTAATTTTTGAGGATAAACGGACACACCATGATTACATCATAATTACGAATATGTATTTTATACATGATATTTATGGGTGCTTAAATATGAATAGCAATACTATCGAAAAGCAAAATTCGTATTATTTAATCGCAAAACCCTGCAATTCAATAAAGCTAATATTATTTTTCCGTAATAGTGGTACTCAAACGTAATCACCCGTATTGACAATGTGATGTAAAACACGAAATATGGAATAATAACAATATAATGTCAAATTTAAACTTTGTCAAAATCGTTTAAGATATATAAAATATTCAGCAACTAATAAATAATCACAGTATAGTCTAAAAGAATTACATCACATGTAAGAAATTAGAAACATGCAACTAAAAACAAATTTATAACGTGCAGTATTTCATTACACTTTTATTTTAATTTAAAAGATCCAGAAAATATGTGGTATGCAGCTTTATTTGAAGGCTTTAAAAAATTTCGTTCTTCTTTTCCCTCTTTCTTTTCTTTCCTTTTTTTATTTTTGTTTTGGTCTTCCCTGAAGATCGACTTCCTTTTAAGAAGGCTTGGTATAAATATATGCTAAATTTATTCTAGATGTTTGTGCTTTTATTTACATTGTTCTTTTATTAAAGTGATACACATTCGTTAACTAGCTTTTTCTATGCAAATTTTTCTCTTTTTTTTATTTCTTTGTGAATAGTTAACATTCCAAATTGCTGTTACACGGATATCTTGGCAGCATCTTTGAAACACTTTTTAATGTTATTATTATTTTTATGTATGTATGTATTTTTTATTGTTACAAAACATTGCGATATCAACATATATATTTTTAAGTAAAAACTCTAAATTAAAATATATATTGAGAATCGACACAAGATTTTTTAAAGCTTAAAAATAAAATATAGTTTTCTAATAAATTATAGTATGCACGAAGTTAATGATCTGTTAGTAGCACCTAAGTCACATTTTAAATTGCAAGAGAAAACACTGCCACTTTTGTAACATCTGTTAATCAAGAACTCATGCAGCTTTATTTGAAGGCTTTAAAAAATTTCTTTCTTCTTTTCCCGCTTTCTTTTCTTTCCTTTTTTTTATTTTTTTATTTGGTCTTCCCTGAAGAGCGACTTCCTTTTAAGAAGGCTTGGTATAAATATATGCTAAATTTATTCTGGATGTTTGTGCTTTTATTTACATTGTTCTTTTATTAAAGTGATACACATTCGTCACACACTCAGCTTTATTTGAAGGCTTTAAAAAAAATTCGTTCTTCTTTTCCCTCTTTCTTTTCTTTCCTTTTTTTTATATTTTTGTTTTGGTCTTCCCTGAAGAGCGACTTCCTTTTAAGAAGGCTTGGTATAAATATATGCTAAATTTATTCTGGATGTTTGTGCTTTTATTTACATTGTTCTTTTATTAAAGTGATACACATTCGTTAACTAGCTTTTTCTAAGCAAATTTTTCTCTTTTATTTATTTGTTGTGAATAGTTAACATTCCAAATTGCTGTTACAAGGATATCTTGGCAGCATCTTTGAAACACTTTTTAATGTTATTATTATTTTTATGTATGTATGTATGTATGTATTTTTTATTGTTACAAAACATTGCAATATCAACATATATATATTTAAGAAAAAACTCTAAATTAAAATATATATTGAGAATCGACACAAGATTTTTTAAAGCTTAAAAATAAAATATAGTTTTCTATTAAATTATCGTATGCACGAAGTTAATGATCGGTTAGTAGCACCTAAGTCACATTTTAAATTGCAAGAGAAAACACTGCCACTTTTGTAACATCTGTTAATCAAGAACTCATACAGCTTTATTTGAAGGCTTTAAAAAATTTCTTTCTTCTTTTCCCGCTTTCTTTTCTTTCCTTTTTTTTATTTTTTTATTTGGTCTTCCCTGAAGAGCGACTTCCTTTTAAGAAGGCTTGGTATAAATATATGCTAAATTTATTCTGGATGTTTGTGCTTTTATTTACATTGTTCTTTTATTAAAGTGATACACATTCGTCACACACTCAGCTTTATTTGAAGGCTTTAAAAAAAATTCGTTCTTCTTTTCCCTCTTTCTTTTCTTTCCTTTTTTTTTTATTTTTGTTTTGGTCTTCCCTGAAGAGCGACTTCCTTTTAAGAAGGCTTGGTATAAATATATGCTAAATTTATTCTGGATGTTTGTGCTTTTATTTACATTGTTCTTTTATTAAAGTGATACACATTCGTTAACTAGCTTTTTCTAAGCAAATTTTTCTCTTTTTTTTATTTGTTGTGAATAGTTAACATTCCAAATTGCTGTTACAAGGATATCTTGGCAGCATCTTTGAAACACTTTTTAATGTTATTATTATTTTTATGTATGTATGTATGTATGTATTTTTTATTGTTACAAAACATTGCAATATCAACATATATATATTTAAGAAAAAACTCTAAATTAAAATGTATATTGAGAATCGACACAAGATTTTTTAAAGCTTAAAAATAAAATATAGTTTTCTATTAAATTATCGTATGCACGAAGTTAATGATCGGTTAGTAGCACCTAAGTCACATTTTAAATTGCAAGAGAAAACACTGCCGCTTTTGTAACATATGTTAATCAAGAACTCATACAGATCGTGTCATGGCGGTGATAAACCTTCAACGTATCAAATAACTTTTATCGTCTTAGAGTCCATACAAAATTCACTTTCTTATAGCAGAAGTATCTAGTAATATATTTGAACGTCTGCTAACACTTTCATCTCTCACTAAACACGATGTTTGAATGGTTATCACCGTTCAAGGAACGATTAGGTGCTACTTGCGATTCGTTTAAACTTAAAACAACACTAAATAAAAATAATTTGTTTTGCTCTGTACGTAATTTTATATTTCGTTAAACTACATAGCCAAGTTTTTAGTACTTTCTCTTCAAATATACGAGGGAAAGTCATTAAGTAAGTCACAAAAGATAATTAAATAATAACTTACAGTGATATTCACGTCAAAATTATTTTTATATCTCAACATATTCCAAACCAATTTTTATGCACTTATATCACCCTTTTATCAGTGCCCCAATACTAGCTGCATACAATTTTTTGGTTTGCTGTCTCAAGGTTGCTGTATCCACATTTTGACTTCAAGTTGAATCTTTTCAACATGTGTGAACATCATCTTGCTTCCAAGATTGTTTTTTAGTGGACTAAACAGATGAAAATTGCTTGGGGATAAGTTGAAGCTGTATGGTGGATGTTGATGAAGTTGCAAGATGATGTTCACAGATGATGAATAGGTTCAACTAGAAGTCTTAATGTGGCTGAGACAGCAACCCAAAAAATGTTGTGCAGCTGGTGTTGGGGCACTGATAAAACGGTAATATAGATGCATAAATATTGGTGGAAAATATGTTGAGAAATAAAAATTGTTTTGAAGTGAATATCATTGTATGCTATTTAATTATCTTTTGTGACTTACTTAATTACTTTCCCTTGTTTAAAGCATATTTTCTTTGCATTGGATTCAACTATTTTTTTCAGATAATGAGCACCAATTATGTACATATAGATATTATATTCTTCTACAATTTCAAAATGGGATGTTAATGGAAAAAAATAGTCTGAATCAGAAAAAAAAAATCGGCTTAGTATAACTTACTTAGATCCATATGCTTTAAACATCTGCATGTATGTGGAAGAAATCGATTTATATGGGTGTCTGACAGTGTCCATTACAAACTTGATTGTCAGTTTCGCTTTTTAAAACGATTTAACAATCAGGCGCCATCTTTGCTAGTAAAAATTGTATAAATGAGGGGTGAAATTCAATTTCACGCTACATTTAACAAGAGAGCTTGCTTGTAAATAAATTATGACTGTAAAAGTATCTTCTTTCTAGTTTTATTACAATAAAATATTTTGCGTTTATTCTTCAATAAATGTGTATTGTAATACTATTAAGGCATTAATTATTACAACATTCTCTTTGAACAATGAAATAGCAAAAAAAAAAAAAAAATTAAACAAGAGAGAAAAATCGAGCGTTAAGAATAGATTATGAAATGCTTTCTAACCAGGGCTCGAAATGTATCGGAGCAAATCGAACGATATTCCGGTTCGTGAAATTATAACAAATATTGTTCCGGTTCCCAAAATTATGATAAATATCGTTCCAGTTCGTGCAACTTGTTTACATTCGGCACTCATATTTCACACAGTGATCACGATGTGATCACGCATCCAATCTTTTTAAATTTTAGTGACTAAATAGATATGATAGGAAAAACATCCAAACATTTTAATTTTAATCTTTTGATAAAACAATGATGGAAGCTTGCTGAATGTAGGCCTTAATAGAGACACGGATTTTTTTTACACTCAGCTTGTTTTTATTGGTAAAAGAGAAATTGCTCGCCGTTTTCCGCCATGTAAACGTAGTGTTTAATATATACATCTTATTGTGTTCTTTGTAACATTTTTGTCCATTATTTAGAATCTTTGCTGCATTTTTAATTTTTTTTAATGGTTAGAAATAATTTTGTCTATACTTTCATTTTTTTTTTAAATCAGCAATAATTTTGAAATAGCATTCCGGTTCGTGCATTTTTCCATTCCAAGGTCTGATTCTAACACTTTCTAACCCTATATATATACACACAATACTGTAACAAAACATCACTATTTAAAAACGTAAAACAAACAATTTAAGAAAAACATAACAGAATTGAACACCCAATTTCAATAGTTAACGACCACATTCGATAAGATATTCGAATAATTCTTTGGAGCGGCCGTGTATATTATCTACAAATTTGTTACACTTCACATGGTTTCATAAAATTTAATTCAGCTGTAAAATGCAAAAGACATTTGATTTTTTTTTCAGTATTTACTTTATGGTGACTTGAAATATTTTGTGCAGTGTTTTATATAATCTAAAAATTTTTATACACACCACACATTAAACCAAAATTTAATTCAGTTAGGAAACTCATAACACAGCTAACCGCATCTGAAAAAGAACTTCGAGCGATTATCGCTTACAGGCAGTTACTGTAACCGAATTAATTTTGAGTCTTTGCAAATAAACAAATAAATGTTATGCACTTCGTATTTGACAGTAAGCATCTTCTGGCGTACCTCATAAATACACATCAGTTTTATTATATTTGAAAAAGTGTATCATTTAGAACATGCACAACAAATGATTTTTTCTCATAAACCGTAGTATAAAGTAATTTTTTTTGTGCTCCTATAAATGAAAGATAAATGGCATGCATTGTTGTTTCTACAGAATGAGTGTTTTATTGAATTCCAATAAAGCATAAAAGTTTTAGTATGTTTTTAAATAGTGTCACTTTAATATAATACACTGCAAACGACTTTTCACCATAGACCACAATATAATAGAAATATTTTGTGTGTGCCTGTAAAAGAACTATAAATGTTGCATAATCTATTTTCAATATGGGATGACATGTGGTAAACATGTTTAATATATACCAAGCTCATAGTAACCGAAGTATATTTACTCGAGTTAGGGCAAGACTAACTAGCCAGGGAGACGGACAGACAAACGGAAGTCATAAACACTTTTCAACTATGTTGTAAAGTGTTAAATATAAAGAATTAATTATATGGAATATATCACATTTCAATCAATTTCTTATACATTTTATGCACTTTTTAAGTGTGTGTTTTCTTTTTTTTACGATGATATATTTTTGACTTTTGCAACTCTATATAATAAACAACATTTTAACTGAACTTTAAGTTTCTCTATGCAAAACATTTATACATGCGAAACAATTTTTTTTAATATTTTAAAAATATTTATTCATTTAGAGAAACACAAACAACGTGAATTGTGTACTAAATAGATATAAAAGTATTTGTCATTTTAGTGAAAAAAACACGTTATTCAATAATAATTTGTCCGTATTTAATTGAATAATGGTAACATTCAAAGCAACATCCAATATGTAGAACCACTCTTAAAAGCTACAAATATATAAGATTTGAAAATATGTTTTTTCAGCCGTGAAAATGCTAAAGTTTTAACATTATTTAAAAACTTTGTAAATAATATTTTTTTTCGTTTTTTTTTAATCAAGCAAAACGTTCATCAAAATACAAGTACTACGTATTTAAAAAAAAATTATTACAGAGTACAGAAAGAAGCAAGTTCGCCTGCGATGTTGAAGCTATTAAATTCATTAAATATTTTTTTCTCTTTCAGTTATAAAAGGGTTATGCTATCATACGTTTCTTTTTATTTGATTCCTCGATTTCGCTTCAATATTTTCTAAAGAGAAAATTATGTATTTTAGTAATGTGAATCATGTGTATTCACTTACCAAAAGGTATTCGTTTGCTTTTGTTAGATTCGATCAAAATTTAAAACTTATAAAAACAATTATATTTTATTATTACTTAAAACTAATTTAAAACAATACAGAATAAAATACAGTAATACATACAATAGGATGATATACACGTAAATTTTGACGTGACGTCAAAGAAAAAGATAAAGAAATAAAAAAGAGATCCGATTAAAAATGCGATCATAGATGGTATCGTTAGAAAAGTCTTGCAATGCGGATTTTCTAAAGTAGCAAAACTGAACGTCTGAATATGAGATGTATTTTTCCCCCCTTGTATTCATAGGAAACAAAAAAATCCATTAGAAGAACCTCATGTTGCACAAAACATTGCGTAGAAAGCCCCAAGTGCACAAAAAACTATAGGGAAGACCGGAGTTAGTGATGCCTGTGCAAGTTGTGCCATCGAGCTTCCTGACTGAGCTGATAGGTTGCAGCACCAGTCGCCTCATGTGAGTGAACAGGTTGATTGTCTCAGTGTGCTGTGTATGTTTTGAAGTACAGCGTTACGTTGTTTTCGACATTAAAATATTTATTGTGTTTTCTATTGTAAAATTAATTTTTGTGACTACGTTGTAATCACCATTACCACTAGGGATACTGAGGTATATAAACTTACCTAACATTATTTGAATACTTATATTTTAAGCTGTTTATCTATATATTTCATTTGTTAATCATGACAATATTTCGGAAATTAATGAATAAAGTTGAAAATGGCGTAACGCGGGGCTAGTTGTTACGATGTCTTGGAGGCACGTTGTGACCGTGTCACTACTTGCCCCGGTATAATTTTTAATGAAGGTTTTTATATTTCAAGAAACATGGTGCGAAATTACAAGAGGTGTATTGAAAGAGCTAAAGCTATTTTAGTAGATTGTGAGAGGGCTCCAATAGAAGTAAATTCCGGAAGGTGTAGTTTAAGCAATTCCCAAGAAGTGTTCAATGAAAAGAAGAGTACTAATACGGAAGGAAATATGGAAATGCTATATAAAAAACCGCGCATGATATTCACACTTAAACAGGAAGTGGAGTTGTGTTCCGCCAGTTGGAGTTGTGTAATACGCCAAACAATTAGCGAATAGGTTTTATGGAATTAAGCCAGCAGAAAAACGAAATTTAGCGTATGAGTTTGCCATTAGAAATTACATAAAGATTTCTGAAAATTGGTTAACAAAAAATAACTGCAAGTGCTGATTGGCTGACTATTTTTATGCAACGATATCCTGCAATTTCCTTTTGAGTTCCTGAAGCAACAAGTTTGAGTAGAAATACAAGTTTTAATAAACACAATATAGAACTGTTTTTCAATAACTTAGCGTCTGTATTCGAAGCTTATAAGTTTAATTCAAATGACATATGGAATATTGATGAGACAGGAGTAGGAAGAGTGCAGAAACTTGTAAAATAATTGCAGAAAAGGGTAAAAAAAGAGTTGGGGAAATAACTTCCACAACCACAGGGCTATCGGTAAACAATCGGCCGATAGCCGCTTGCCGCTACCGGTACTACTTTCTTGATTGATAAGACACATAATCATGGCGGTCCCAGCATCATCCGCAGTACTGGCGGCACGATACTATGCCGAAGACACGCTGATAGCTAACCATACGAATGCTGTCTAAAACCCGACAAAATTTTAAAAATATATATTTTTTTCTTGGCACCATCTATGAGGCAACGTGGTATACATATTGGAACAGGCTAGTTTCGATCTGAGGAACCTAAGTACAGAAGGGAATGCTTTAATCACTTGGCAATTGAGACCTGTTAAGGAGTGGGTTATATGGGTTCATGAGGGTAGGGCATTCAGATAAACGATTGTTTTGACATTGTAGGTACATTTTGGAGTGGAAATTGGAACTTTGAAGTATTTTTAAGGGGATTTTCTGTGTAATTGTTTTATGCATGTGTATTTAGAAGTTAATTGATTATTTAAATGAATAGTAGATCTATCTTAGTATAAATTATTTAGTTGAAGAAAGCGTATTGATTTCTCTTATAAATTTAAGATTGATTACGCATTTAATAAAATAAGTCAGAAAATATAACAAATTATAACACCTTGTAGATATAACAATATAGACACTTTAATAGACATTAATAGACATTTTAAATTGCTAAAAGACGTAAAATGAAAACTTTATAAACTTAAATAAGTCTTATTAGCCGAAACATGTCAACAATCTAATACAAATTATTTTATGTTTATAAAATTTTTATTTTACGCCTTTTAGCAATCAAAAGAAGTATAAAATAAACGAATTTTAGACGTTTTGATCAGTTAATATAATTTTATTTTTAGGATTTATCACGTAATTACACGTGTTAATTTAGGAATTATATATTTTTAACATGGAAAAATTTAATTTTAATAAATAATAAGTTGGTAATTAAAAACTTTTTAATTAGAAAAAGAATTCCTTTTGTGTCATTTGATTATTTAATTAAGAATTTATTTTTAATAATTATGTAGAAATATTAATTTTTTTACTTATCAATATTTTTGTCATTTTAAAATAAAATCGAAATAGTAATTTAATTATTTTTTTGGCATATAATTTTTTAGATGAAGAAAATTTGTGATTTTTAGATGGGTAGATATTATTATAATTTTATAGCTTGTAAAGTAATTTTAATAACTTTTAAATAATTAATAACCTTTTAGTAAATTATGAAACTTAGTTGTTGGTTTTAAAATGAATATGTAATTAGAATTAATTTATGAACTACATTTTTTTTCTATCTAAGATTAAGTTTATAGATGAATAATAATTTTAATGATCGCTTTCACAAATTATTTTGATAATTCAAACAATTGTAGGTTCTTTTTAAATTGAATTCGAAAGCAATTTTTTAAAATAAATAAATATAGGCTACTTTTTAACAGTTTATCTGTTTTAATAACTCTTAAAATTTTATATAAAATATATTAAATATTTTAACAAAAAAATCATTTTATTTCTCCCATAACCATTTTCCCTCCATTAAAAGTAAAGTACATGACTTTCATCATTTCTTTTCACATACATCATTTAAAATACTGAAGAAAGAAAAAAAAGGAGAAATAATACCACATAAACATGTATATATATATATATATATAAAGATCAAAGAATTGTTTCTAATTTAAACACAAGAAATATTAAAAATTGCTATTGGCGATATTTGCGACAAATCTTTACTAATAAGTTATTATGGATTGTTTTCCCTCAAATTAAAAAGAAAAACAGATTTAATTTCCAGTATGATTAAATTGAAATATGTTTTATTGTAGTGTAATATTAGTGCACGCGTGTACTTTTTGCTCCATTTGCCTTAATCTAGTTGTCTACGAAAGTCTACCGCCAGTGTAAATGATGTAAGGACTCAATTTTTGTGACGTATGTACTTTATTTGTGATTTAAAAAATCTATTTTTAACATAATTTCAAAACGGTTTGAAATTTATTCTTGGTAATCGGATGTTTTATTGTCACTCTCATAGTTACCTTCTGTAAAAATTAGAACGAAATCCGTGAAATATTTTTTCAGTTATGCTTGACGAAAGGTTTTAATATCTATCGTAGCTATTAATAGGGCAACTTAATAGGGCGCTGTGTATGAGGCTTCGTTTCGCTCAGTCAATAAGTTAGTGATAACAGTCACAACATCAAAATGAACTGATAGCAGCCGAGCTAAAAATCGCAACAAAAGCGTCAACGCAATAAATGCACAATAACTACACAATAGTGATAACAGACATAATTAAAATATTACTTACTAAAGCCCAAGTAACAGGCTCTCTTATATAGCGCACAGACATTTCTGTGGTTGATTTCAACCACAGATCATGACAACAAAAGTCACTTAGAATGACAGGAATCACTGACAACTCCAACTATTAAGCGACAAAAGTGAAACACAGAAATAAAAATATCATCTACCCAGCTAATCACAAAAATGTGTCATTAGCTTAACTGTGATCACCGTAAACTCATTCGGACAAAAGAGAACCAACCTTAATACTAGAGTGAAGCACACAAGTACACATTAAGTACATAATTGAAAATTATAAACCCAACTGGAAGTGATAAAGAGTAGTAGCTCCCAAAAGAAGGTCAGTAAATATTCAAGTATCTCATATCCGCCCAGCATGATTTTGTTGGGCTGTGAAATGCCAAACTGATTCAGGTGTAAACATCAGTTAGCAACTGGTCAACTTAGGAAAAGCAAAAAAAGCAACAGGAAGCATTGCTGCCACGACGGCCTGGAGGATTGTCAAGTAGATCTTTGCACAGAGGTGATCAGACCAACCTTCGCTCCGTTGCCAGGCATCAAACCCGTTCTACAGAGCAATATCCCGTCATGATAGGGCCTGGTCAGCGGTCTAAAAAATATTCGATAGATATGAGCTAATTTCTTCTGTGACGTCATAGATAAAGAAAAGATAAAACCGCTTTTCTCAAAATCAGTATCGTTGGAAATTTCGCGCCAGGTGTATTAATTGACATTTAATTAACTTGCAAAAATCTAGCTTCAATTATAGATTATCCTAGGAATCTTCTTCTTGATTTTTTCTTTCGTTATATATGACGTCATTGAATAAATTGCTTCGTATCCGTAAGTGGTTGGATTCGAGTAGGTAGCTCCTATATTTTCCTTTATCCTCATGACAAGATCTTTCCAACGATGCTAATATATTATTTTACTAAATATTAATTCTAACACCAATCAAAAATTTTATGTGTGACTAGGATATTTAATACAGATAAAACTAGTCGTTGGGGGCCACTGTAATACTTACCCATCATGGATATTCATAACATAAAATATTAAAATAAAACATGTGTAAACTATTTATAAAATGCAATTCGAACAAAATCGTGGCTTGATGACGTCATAAACTTTCAATGGTGTATTACTGAATTGCATAAAAGAAACCTCCTTATAACTCCAAAACTGATAATCTTATTAACTAACCGTTTACTGCGTCTGATTAAGCGTTTTATTTACAATTAAAATATATCTTTGAATTGAAATTTGAATGAAATACGGGGTCATGTAAAATCGAAGAGTGTGAAAAATAGGATTATAAATACCTCGGCAACTAATTATCCGATCGACTTCATACTTTATGAAAAATTCATGTTTCTTTATTGTCTTTTATATTCACTCCTTAAAATAAACAATTTCGAAAATTTTTATAGACCTTTTATCAGAACAAATATTTGGAGAGTCCGGAAAAAATAGTTCCCGGATAATCGAGGTTACTGAAATTCAATAAGCTTCTTCCCATTATTACGTACTAAGTACACACCAAATTTCAAGTCTCTATTTCAATTTGTTCGGGAAACATAGCGTTTACAGACACACACACAGACACACAGTCACACAGACACACCGACAGACGGACGGCAATTTTTTTTTCTAAAAATATATTTTTCGGAATCTCCAATGTATGAAACTTGTAAATCTATCATTTTTTTTTTCGATTTTCAAAACAATTACAAGACTTATCCTATACTACGTATGATGGGTAAGTAACAGTATAATAAAAATTAATCGTTATATCCGTAACTGTAGTATGTACCTATAAAAACAAGTGATACCAAATTGTCCATTTAGAAGATATATTGAAAAAATTAGGAATGATCAAGATTTAATGCTTTAGCATTTCGCTCAAAGTATGAAAAGCGTAATAAATATTTGTTAAAAGATGCACTAATGCATTAAATAGTTCCGCAATTAAGATATATTCGGGAATGAAACACTTAAATCTCTTCGATAGTCATCTATTTCTGTACGCAATAACGACGATTTTTGTTATCCACTAAAAGAAAATTTCGGAAATAAATCGTTAAAAGAACATTTACTACATAGTATTTTATTATTAAATTATTACTTTATAATATTAATTATAGAAAATCTGAGAAATAAAAATAGTAGGTAAAATAAGCAAAAAAAAGCTTAAATATGTACCTATAAGAGGAAAAAATGTTATTATTAGTTGCGTGTCAAGCAGTATGATGTAGTATGTACATACAAACTAAGAAATAAGTTTGTAAATTAATTTAAACAACTTTTTTGTGCAATCTATTGCGGTTATAATGATTTTAAATATATTCATTGTATGTGAATATTATTATAATTAATTATCAAAACTTTTCAGATCCATAAAATGTGATATTGTTATTGCATTATGTATACATATATTTTTTCTTTTTGTTTTCATCTTATATAACTTTATCTGTAATAAACAAAATGTAATTATTAAATAAATTGCTTTAAATTTACATTTCATATATTAGGTGAGATCTTACATGCTGGAATGCAATTAAGTAAATGTTTGTAAAATATTTGAAGTTTTCATTTACGGTACAATAATGTTAAAATTTCAATTAATTAGTTTAAATGAACGAATAAATGAATTAGTTACATTTGAGTGAAAATTTTTGATATCATGATAGTAATAGATTGTCCGAAAGAACATTTCGAGAAAGACCGGTTTGGATATTTTAGATTATTAACTTAATGAGAAGCATAAACTTTTCATTTTAAAATAATTCCTAAAATTTGACTTGTATCTCACTTCTGAGATTAGCTCAAAATGCGATTTGCGTTTTATGCAAATGAGTTGTACATTTATTTCGACATAGTAATTAATCCTTTTAAGTACTAAATTATTACTGGCAAATAATACCGGCATAGAACTATTGATTACGCTTTAAAATAGAGAATTAAAATTAATTTTAAATCTAATTTTATTTGTAAAAAAAGTCACAATCAGTTTCGAGATATTCTTATATACATTTTATTGAAATTTATAATCTTGACAAAATAATCATTTTATAAAATGTGTTTAGTTGCTTATATATTAAAAATTAAAAAATACAGCAATTGTAAAGCTATACTACCAGATCTAGAAAATTTTTACTTACGTTGCTGCTTTCGTAAATTAATTTATTTGATTTACTTAAAAACAATCCAACATTGTTTAAATAACTGACGTAATGATCTAAGATATTTTATCGAAATTAAGAAAAATCACTTTCCCACATTTGTAAATTAAACAATGTTTTCTTACACTATACAGAAAATGTCTTTCATTGGAAGAAATAACTTTCGTTACAGAAAACATTTTTCAGAAACTTAATCCCGAAATTAGTATAATATTTCTGATATTTTTCTCAAGGGAACGAATTTCAATTTAGAAAACATAGCTCGCTATTGTTTTCTATAACTTTTAGATTGACTTTTGGACTCTGCGATTCATTTTCTCTCACCGCATTATTTTTTTATAGGGTTGAAATCGATTAAAAGAGAGAATGTTTGAAAAAAAAGTTCACGTTTAGTAAAAAGCCCGAAAACAATGGTTCTAAAACTTTTAATAGGAAAAGATAGTTACGATGTTTTCAAAAGGAAAATCGTTTAGCAACCAGAAGAAAAGAACGTTATCTGGATATAGAAAATATTTTAATTTATGGGAACAAAGAAACATTTTAAAAAGTGTAATTTAAACAGGTATTTTGAAATAGATTGATGAGGTTTTAAATACAAACTGTGTGGATAGGTACAATTATTATTTCATTATGTTGAAAAATAATGATTCATATTATAGTTGGATACTTTATATTCATTAGTGATCACATTTCGAAGTGATCACAAGTATGCTGCTTGAATACCCCGTATTATTACTGTTAATTTTCAAATAAAATTTAGACTAATATTTGATAATATTTTACTTTTTAATTTTGTAAATATAATTTATTTATATATTGATTTAAATGCGTCCATAAATAAGAAAAGTAAAACATCAGATTTAGCATGCATTGTCCATCGTACTATACGAACGAGTTCAAAACTCAATTTTATTAATATAAATTCATAACATAATATTTAGAAATTATTTCCGTTATACTTCTTATTGAATGGTTAAATACAAAATAGATATTAGAGTCAAAGATATACAACAGAATGACTGTCATCCAAAATCATTATTTTAATTATCTTGAATTATTAAACAATTTATTTTTAATATTAATATGCTAGCATCTGAAAATGATTGAATGCAATAATTATAAAATTATTAAATATTTACCATAAGTTATTTTATTAAAACAGTTTTTCTTCTGTTGCATTGCTGAAATCAAAGTCGAAAATTTTATATATATATTTAAACAGTACACACTTCCATTTAGTATTATTTGAGCTTAATATTTCTGTTTCACTTCAGGGTGTATAGATCAGTGCCTTCTCATTAAAACTGAATGAATTCTGGATTTTTAAAAATTTATTTACTTTCAAAAAACAAAATGTCTCAGTTTAATAAGAATTTATTTGTTTTCACTTTATATAAATAAAAACAAAAGGTAATTTCCAAGGACAGTTTAAAAGAGTCTTTCCAAACGCAATTGAATGAATACGAGACAATTATATCCAAAATGTTAAAAAATTATCGAAATCACAGTTTAAAAATCGCCCGTAGGATATATAATATAAAACAAAATTTTTAATTAATACCATCAAAAACTTTTGTGTTTCCCTGTGAACGAAATCTAAGAGCAATATACTTGAATAATCAAAATACATGCAAGATCAATACACTGTCCCAGTTAGGTTTGAATATTTTCAGTACTTCTGACGTCACTGTGATGACATGTATTTATTTTGCATGTCTCTGTAAACGAATTATAATTATCTACATATTTAATAAGCTAAGTCTTGTAAGATACTTGCAAAATTAATATTCTGTTCCAATTCGATTCGAATTCGTTCAGTATTTCGAACATGAGCTTTCGAACATTACCATAATGACAAATTTTTAATGTATTTTGTTTTTGCGTGTCCGTGTAAAGAAAATATAATCGACCGAGCTGCGACTAAAATAAAAAACTGCCTCATTTATTAAAAGTTAAACATAAAGAAAAAATAGTATTTATCATGCCAAAGCAAAGGTCATAGGATTGCCTAGTCAAAACGGGTACAGAGAAGAGACATAAGTTCACTTCTGGTGTGAATCTCCCAATGATGGTCATAATGAATGATTTTGTCATTCGAATTAATCATTCATATATGTGCAAAAGTATAGTTGCAAACCTTCATATTTTTTAAAATCAATTACGTTCAGAAATTTAAAAAAAAGCTTATTTTTTATGAAGCTCTTAATGTAATTCTAATTAAATAAAAAAAAATTTAAACAATTTATATGGTAGTAATGATTAAAAAATGTACAAATGTTGCAGTTATGATTTTGCGCATAACCGAATGATTCATTCGAAAATCAAAAACATTCATTCTACCTCACACTAGAATTTCCATCGCTTACTTAATTCATTTATTAAAAAAAAAAAAAAAATAGAATAATCAAGATCTTACAATTCTCACTACAAAAACAACAATAACAAAGGTTTGGATGCTAAAATATCAGTACGACCAGTGGCAACCCTGCAAAAATTAGGGCTACTTTTGGACGCTTCCATAGTTCATTAGTTAAAAGACGAAACCAATGCTAAAATGTATAGCTTACTTATCTCATTTGAAATATACATGATTGGTTAATGAAATCGCGGTGTAATTAGTGTGAACCCTCCAAAATCAGAGCAAATTTTGAACACCTACGTAGTTCATTAATTAAAAGCTGAAACTAACGCTAGCATGTGAGGCTTAATTAATTCTTTTGAAGTATATTGGGCTCCCTACTGAAGTGGCGATGTAACTAGTGGCAACCCTCTAAAAGTTAGTGCTATTTTTGACACTTGCTTAGTTCATTGATTAAAAGATGAAACCAGTGAAAAATGAAGGTTTTACAAATATGTTTTTTTTAATGTAGAGTTGCCTGCTAAAATGTGGGTACAACTAGTGGCAACCTTCCAAATATAAAAACAATTCTTGAAGACTTTCTTAAGTCATTAATTAAAGAATGAAACCATTGCTAAAATGAAGATCTTACATATCTCTATTGAAATATATAGGGTTGCGTAGTGAAATCGCAGTGGCAATCTTCCAAATTTTGAGTGTATTTTGGGTACCTACATAGTTCATTAATTAAAAGTTGAAACCAACGGTAACACGTAAGATCGCGATGAAAGTAGTGGCAACCCTTCAATATTTAGAGCTTTTTTGGGCGATTTGGTTAGTTTATTAATTAAAAGATGACACCAGTGCCAAAATGAATATCGTACAATTCTCTGTTAAAAAACTTAGGGTTGCCTGCTAAAATCTGGGTACAACCAGTACTAAATTTAAAAGATTAAACTTTTGGATTAGTTTTTAATCTTTCAAATTTGGCTCTGATGATGGATCTTTAGGGCCCCCGAAACAGCTGTTTGCCATTATATGTATTTTTATTTGTGCTAATTTACGTTGATAATTTATTTTAATATGAATGTATTATTTGATTTATATGTATTTTTAAATACTGACCCTTGAAACCCTTCTACATACCATTTGGAGTTTTAACAATTATATTATTATTATTATTATTATTTTATAACATACATTTTCTTTGCTTTACATCCAGTTTTAATCCCTACATAAATATTTACATTTAAAAATACTAAAAAAAATTATGCGAGGTTTGAAATACTTTGAAATAAAAATATGTTTGCCTGAAGTGTTAACTGTATACACATAAAAGCTGAAAAATATCTATAAATAACAATTTGACTAATAACGCTTACAAAACTTTATGTGTACTGTTATTTCTTCAAGAAAATACATTTTTACTTCAATGATAATAGATGATTTTCTTATATGATTATGTACTTTGAAATTGTTAATTAAACTGTATAAATTACTAAGCGTTCTTAATTAAATACCCTTAAATTAAGTTACGAAATTCTTAAGAGGTGACGAAAGTCTTTCAGGCAACAAACAGCTTTGAGCTAATCTAAATTTACTCGAAGGGATTAAAAAGGATTTAAATTTGCTTGTCTATTTTCTAATTATTAATTAAGTCTTTTAAAATATTATTTTCTAAATGAATAATCTTCATTTAGTATTTTATTTATAGGTTTTCCCCCACTCCCCCATTTATTCGCGTAAAAACGTTTTTCTCATTGACATACTTGAAAAAAATAAACAAAGATTTATGTATTAATTAATCAATTTCTTATTAAATATGAAAGAAATATTATATAGTTTATTCTAAACTGTTAATTAGAAATAACATATTAATACAATGACATATTTTCCTTTTGATTATAGATTTTTATTATTTTACTACAAGGCAACTATTTGAAATTATACACCTGAAACATATTTATTATTGAAATAAACGTGGAATCTAAGTAAATGTAAGTTAGAAATACGAGGGTTGCCTTTTAAGTTTTTACAAAAAGTTGGAAGAAAAATAATTTTTTGGGAACAAACTGTTTTATTGCTTTTCAAAATATTCGCCTTTAAGATTTATACACTTTTCCATCCATTTAAACCAATTCTTGAAACAGTTTTTCCACTCTGAAGTTGATATCTCAGAAACATAGTTTTGAAAGGCATCAACAGCTTCTTGAGGTGATGAAAATCGCTGCCCACGCATTTTTTTGTTTGACATAAGGGAGCAAGAAAAAGTCGTTAGGCGACAAACAGGAGAATATGGGCAATGAGACATTAATTCGATATTTTTATCCTTCAAATAATAAATTGTTTCATGTGCTGTGTGGGAGCTGGCGTTGTCGTGGTAAATTATGATTCGGCGTTTTTATTGTTTTTCTTGATTTCGTTGATGATTTTTGGCAAACAAATTTTTGTATACCATTTAGCGTTAACAGTTTTTCGATGCTCTAAAGGAAGGGTTGCGATATGTCATGTACGGCCGAAGAAACAAGCAATCATTTTCTTGGATGTGCTTCGTGAACGAACAGCCTTCATAGGATTCGGTTCATCTAGAAACACCCAAACTGTGGATTGTTGTTTAGTTTCTGGCTCATACGAATATATCCAAGTTTCGTCTCCTGTAATGATGTTGTATACGGATTTTGCAGTTCCAAATTAATTTTTTTTTAGCATTCCCTTACACCAATTTGCACGATCCTCTTTTTGAGCTTCTGTCAAATTGTGCGGAATCTATCAGGAACAAATCTTTTTAAAAGCTAAATGTTCGTGCAAAATCGAATGTATTCTAGTAGTCTGTGATATGCCAAGGGATGCTTCTATCTCACGATACGTGACATACCGATCTTCTTCAATCATCTTTCGCACAGCATCGATGTTGTTTGGAATCACTACCGATTTTGGTCGTCTTTCACGAGATTAATCACTGACAGACGCACGACCACGACAAAATTCTGCAAACCAACCGTAAACAGTCCTTTCTGATGGTGCTTCATTACCAAAAAGTTCACGAAGCGATACTAAGCATTCTTGTTGAGTGAGGCCTTTCTTAAAATCATAAAAAATCATCCAACGGAAACCTTCATGAGCTATTTTTATTTTTATCACTCACTTGTTTCATTAGAACACTCACTGTAAACAAAATACGCAGACGATTTCTAAGATGCCAAGGATTCCAAGATAAAAAAATGTGAATTTTATGAATATCCTGAAGACAAATTTCAGTAGCGCCTTCTATTGGTCGTTTGTAAAAACATAAAAGGCAACCCTCGTATCATATTTAATAATTTTATTTATAAAATTCAGATATTTCAAAAGCTATTTTAAAAAACTCTATTTATTTTCTACGCAGTCACTGAGAGGTTAAATTGACGAAGTTGAAAAGCATTATTTTAATCGAAATGCTCTGACCTCGTTTTCACATTCTAAATGACAAGTATTTATTTCGGTTATTCCTCTGATTTTTCATATGTCTGATTTTTCAAATGTCGTCCTTTTGTCGCAAACGATTACCATTGACGTGAAATATTACAGGAAATAGCATGGCATCAAATATTCATTTATTATTATATTATTACTATATCTTAATATATGTTTTACGCAGCCTACATTTTAAAAAATTATAACATTACATGCTTGTTTTTATAAAACACTGGAATAACAGTTTTAATTTTACTAAAAATATGACAGCATTGGAAATACTAATACCCTTTATTACCCTTTATTACCCTACTTACCCTGTACCTTTTCAAGTACAAAATAAAAATAACAAAATAAGCGAAATGTTCGCAGTGGTTCTAGAATAAGGAATTACTAATATTACTTTTTTACACAATCTTTATAATAATAATAATAATAATAATAATAATAATAATAATGAATTACTGATGTTAAATTTAAAAAAATCTTTATAATAATAATAATAATAATAATAATAATAATAATAATAATAATAATTATTATTATTATTATTATTATTATTATTTGTTTTTTAATGAAAGAAACTATTGCTTAAAGAAGGCAACAGAAATCAACCATGTATATATTTGTGACCACGAATAATTCGTGAATATGCCTTGTTTTGAATTTTTGAATTATTATTATTGGGAATATAGTAATCTGCAGGTGCATTCATTTCAGTATTATTAGGATATAAATTAGGATATTTGTCATTATATTTTCTTCTCTTATTTTATTTATTAATTTTAACTTTTCTTGAACTTTGCCAATCGTCATGGAAATTCAATATGGGTTAAAATACACGATACTACTTTATGGTTTTGAAATAGTCGAGTACTAAAATCTAACAACACTAATACATTTAACAATTTTAAAGTACCTAATTTTTTTGTTTCATGCTGGGATCCGTTTCCTTTACAAATACAAATTTATACTTGACATTTTTTCCTTTTTATATACATAATTTATTTTAACACCTTTCACTTTAACAAAATAAATACTATTTCAAACAATTTACCCTATGATGCGCAAAAAAATAATGTTTATTAGTCAACATTCTTAAAATGAAATGTTCCAAGCACTTAAGAGTAGATAAATTTACCTGTTTAATAAATATATATTTTTAAAAAATAAGAAACAATACCACAATTTCCTTCATGAAATAAAACATAACTCCGTCTTCTAAAATGTTTTTAAATTAAACAATAAACATTACTATTGAGAATAGTAAAAGATAATCAGAATTTTAATCATTAAGTTTATGGCAGCGAAGTTTATAATAAAGCTGATAAAAGCCATATGTTGACCTATATTTAGAAGAGGTTACGATTTTATATGGTGGTACAAACAAGCACTTACGATTTCTACTAGATGTTTTCATGTTGCATGTAATTTTTTATTGTGTTTAAGAGCTCTATTTAATTTTTGAGATATTGTAAGTCATTTTATAGTATAATTTTTCTATTAACAGTCACAAAATGTCACTATCACAGTTAACATTCTGGAAAATAAGATAATTTAATACTAAAATAAAACTGCAAATAATACTCATTTTCAATATTTAGCAAAAATTCAATTTGACAACCCATATCATGTTTTTTTTTTTTTTTTTTTTTTTTTTTTTTTCATTAAAAAAAAAAAAATCTGAATTTGAGAATTCTATTCCAGTTGCAGTCAAGAAAAAAAATTGTAGCCAGTATAGTCACATAAGACCCCTCATCAAACTGACTACAATTTTCAACTTTAAACAATTTTCGTATCACTAGAGAAACGTACTAAGTTTTCATAGTTGAGAGGGAGGGGGAACTAGGACTATACCAGATAGGTGTCCTTTATTGAACATTTCAGCAGCAAGAATTAAGGCGTTTCATGTTCAGAAGTAATAGAAGCTTACAGTCCAGTCACTGAGCTTACCAACCGAAGTTCTCTGCGCGCACTCCAATGGTAACATTGGTATGCCTTTAACCAGTTACTTGGTTAAAGCTTTACTACACAATATGGCCATTATTGACCGGCAACTTTCAATTTTAGACATTTTGTCGAATATTTAAAAATATACTTGTCAGATTCTTCTGGAATTTTAGGATCCAAAAGAACAGGTTTGGCTTCATATTTATCAATGTCGATTTGATAAGGAGGACAATTAGGGAGTAAAAAAAGGTTAAAGAAAAAAAAGAATACTTTGGTTCACCCTGTAAAATAAAACGCATGAAATGATCTATCGCTACAGAATATACATAGGCAGACATTGTACAATATGTGTATTCATTTGTGTAAGAATAGCATGTATATTAATAGAGATATAGCAATTTTTTTACAAATTTAAAAAAATTCTTGCATGTTTTTTGCTTATAACATACAGGGATTTTTGTTAGTATATCGTATCGTAATTGTAATCGTAGCATTACATCTTAAATTTTATTCGATGATATTTTTGTGTAAACTTTCTTGCACGTCCAGGAAACATGACTGCAGCATCCCAGACGAATTTATAAATATAAGTGATGTTCAATTTTCAGTTTAGTTACTATGTTTTTGTCATTGTGTTATGTTCTTTCGTAACTCAATATATATTCGATCCAAGGCCTCGTCTATTTATTTGCTTTGTTATTTCATCAGCACAGCTTGGTTAAATTCGCAGACAGAGTGACGCTAGTCCCTTTTCATATTTATTGCTGTGGTTTTGAGAGAGAAAATTTATTTTTCTTTTGTGTCTGTTTTTTTACCCAGCGATGGAAAGTGAAAAAGTATTATACGGATTTGCTCTTTTTGACGGGGACGGTAGAAATTTTTCTGTTTGGAAAAGGCGTGTTAAAGCCATATTTGCGGCGAAAGATTTGGATAACTTTTTAGACAATGAAGCGACAACTGAAACTGCCGAAGTTGTAAAATCGAAAAAGGCTTATGCTTTATTATTATCGCTTTTAAGCGATGGGGTTCTTGCGTCATTGCAAGAAGAAAATACTGCGCATAAGATATGGAATAAATTAGAACGAACATATGATACCAAGCGTGCAGTTAATCAAATTTTAATTAGAAAGAGGTTAGCAACTATTAAAATGAATCGTGCTGCGTCTATGAGAAGTCACATTAATGAAATAAATAAATTAATTTCAGAACTTAAAATTTCCGGTGCTGAAATAAGTGAAACCGATACTATTGTTTATATTCTAATGTCGTTGCCTCAAGAATTTGAAAATGTTAAAACTGCGTTAGAAAATCAATCGAATACTGTTTTGACTCTAGATTTTGTCACACAACGGCTGTTAGATGCTGAAGCACTTCTGCTCGACTCTAAGAAAGAAAAAGTGCAGTCCAAAACTGCTCATGATAATACCACGTTTGTATCAACTCGCAAAGAATATGTGTGCAAAAACTGTAATTCAAAGGGGCACATAGCTAAATACTGTAGAAAGAAACTTACTTGTTTCAAATGTGGACTTCCTGGCCATTTTAAACGAAACTGTAAAACTGTTAAAAATTCAAATAAGGAAAAATTTGCTTCTTCAGCGGTATCTTTTGTTGCGGGGAACGTTAAAAAGAATGAATTTATAGTGGATTCTGGAGCGACTTCCCATTTGTGCTCTAATGAGAAATATTTCACGTCTTTTTAACCATCTTCAGGAACTATTAAGTGTGCGTCGAAAACAACGAATCTTGAAATTAAAGGTGTTGGAAATATTATTGGAAAATTATCAAACGGAATGGAAATTACACTAAATAATGTTCTTTACGTGCCAGATTTAAGTGGACAGTTGATTTCCGTTAGAAAAATTGAAAACGCAAATTATGCAGTTATTTTCAAGAATGAAAAGGTGTTCATAGAAAAAGGAAGAAATCGTTTTTGTTTTGGTGAACGTGATTCAAATGGACAATATGTTAGTTATTTTGTCCCAAATTATTAAACTGTTCTCGCATCAAAAGAAAGTGATTCCGAAATTTGGCATCGCAGAATGGGGCATCCAAGCAACAAAGTGTTGAAGGAAATGAAACTTCCGATACCCCTTTCTTTTTGTGATGTTTGTGTTCGAGCAAAACAGAGTGCAACACCAATGGGAAGAGGACCTAGAAAAAGAGAAAGTACTCCAATGACTGCTATTCACTCTGACATATGTGGCCCTATTGCTCCGAAAACTTTTTCTGGTGAATGCTATTTTATAACTATCATAGATGATTTTTCACGATTTACTGAAGTTCAATTATTGAAGCATAAAAGTGAAGCTTCAGAGGAATTGAAAGTTTTCTTAAAAACTAATCCTACAGTAAAGAAAATCAGATGCGATAACGGAAAGGAATATTTAAGTAATAATTTAGTGAATTTCACTCGAGATCTTGGTATAGTGATTGATCCCGCTCCTCCATACACTCCAGCTTTGAATGGAGTTGCTGAAACATGCAATAGATCACTTCTGGATATAGGAAGGGCTTTAATTGCTGAATCAAATTTACCTGAGACTTTTTGGGGTCAAGCTATACTTACAGTAGCTTACTTGAAAAATCTAATGCTAAGCAGTTCCACAGAGAACTTAACGCCTTATTTCTTAAAATTTGAAGAAGATCTCGATTTGAAGCACATACGTGTTTTTGGATGCAGTGCCTACATGTTAATTCCTTCCGTTCATCGTAAGAAGCTTAATGATAGGTCTAAACATATGATCTTCATAGGTTATTCTTCAATGGGATATCGATTGTTAGATCCTGAGACGAAACGCATAACTATATCAAGAAATGTCAAATTCGATGAAGAGAAGAAGCATACCATAAACTCAAAGCAACAAATAGTGGAAAATTCAGAATTGACTGATTGTGAAATTAACCCAGATTCTCAAGAAAGAACTTGTGAAGAATCAGAGGATTCTGAAGAGAAAGAAGATAAAATGAGAAAATCCGAGAGATCAAGAAAACAACCTATTCGGTATCCAGCTCCTGAGGTGTATGAAGCATTACTTTGCCAACAAGAAACTTTATCTTTTGATGATATCAAATTTCTCCCTGTTGATGAACAACGTTTGTGGAAGGAAGCTATGCAGAGATAGAAAGCATGAAAATCAACAACGTCTGGGATCTCGAAAAATTACCACCTGACAAACGAGCTATTTCCTGCAAATGGGTGTATACCATCAAAAGAGATGGACGTTATAAGGCTCTCCTTGTAGCCCGTGGATTTATGCAAAAAGAAGGACTAGACTATAGTGAAATTTTCGCCCCTGTAATAAGTATGCCAGCTTTACGTTAGTGCTTTTTGTGATTTTAAATGATGACTTACATGCATTTTTTTTGGATGTAAAAACAGCTTTCCTGAATGGTAAGTTAAATGAACTTGTTTTTATGGATCAGCCGCAAGGCTATGATGACGAAAGTGGGTTAAAATGTAAACTCAAACGGAGTTTATATGGCCTGAAACAGGCCCCACGACAATGGTTTGAAAGGTTTCTTGAATTTGTTTCAAAATTAAAATTAAAATTTCTTGATAATGAACCTTGTATTTTTATTCGTTATAGTAATGGTCATAAAATAATTATTGCTCTGTATGTTGATGATATGCTTATAGCAGGTTCAGATTTAAATGAAACTAATGTAGTTATTTCTTTACTCTCTAAAGAGTTTCATATGTCCAAAATCAGAATGTGTTTCAGAATTTCAGGGTATTTAAATGAAATTTAAATCTGATAGTTTAATAATGGATCAAGAGTCTTATATAATTAAATTGTTAAGTAAATTTAATATGCTAGAATGTAAACCTAGTGATATTCCTATTCCTCCTAAATCCACTCCATCTGATTTCAAAAATGGGTAACCATTTAATGGTGCATACCTTGAATTTGTAGGTTGTTTATTGTATTTAGCATATATTTCACGACCTGATATTTTATATAGTGTTAATTGTTTGAGTCAACTGCAGGAAAATCCTACTGAAGTTGCATGGATTGCACTAAAGAAAATCTTCAGTATGTGAAAGGAACTTTGTCCTTAAAACTTGTGTATAAAAAGCAAAAATCTGATCCTAAATTATCTATGTATGTTGATTCTGATTGGGGGGCTAATACAAATGATAGAAACTCAGTATCAGGTTACATTTTAATGTTTTGTAACATGCCTGTTCTCTGGTGTTGTAATAAACAAAAATCAGTTGCATTATCTTCAACTGAAGCTGAAGTCATTGTCTTAACTAAAAGTTTGCAAGACTTGTTGTGGTTCAAAAATATTGCTTGTGAAATTGTAAGTATTAAGGATTTAGTTATTTTAGAGGATAATCAGTCTTGCATAAAATGTATCAGTAATGAAAGTAGTTATGGTAGAATGAAACATATAGATATAAAACTAAAATTTGTTCGTAATGTTGTAAAAGAAAATAATATCAAAATTGAATATATTCCTACAGATATGCAAATTGCTGATATGTTTACAAAGGCATTGCCTAGAGTTAAATTTTATGAATTGTTGTTTCTTTGCTGTTTGTATAAGTAATGTTTTAACTGTGTCACATTTTTAATGTTTGTTTATTCTACTTTTTTTTCTGTGTTTTCTAATGTAATGCTGGATTATGGGCGTGTGTTAGTATATCGTATCGTAATTGTAATCGTAGCATTACATCTTAAATTTTATTGGATGATATTTTTGTGTAAGCTTTCTTGCACGTCCAGGAAACATGACTGCAGCATCCCAGACGAATTTATAAATATAAGTGATGTTCAATTTTCAGTTTAGTTACTATGTTTTTGTCATTGTGTAATGTTCTTTCGTAACTCAATATATATTCGATCCAAGGCCTCGTCTATTTATTTTCTTTGTTATTTCATCATTTTTAACCAAATTTAACGCCAGTTTCAGAAAAAATGACAAAATGTAGTAGAAATAATATAGTGCAATTGGAATATACATACATTAAATATTTAAGGAAATATGGGCAGTTGTATAAAATAATTTTTATCTGCGCAGGCTCGAATGATAACAAGGATTATTTTGCATAATTTAATAGTCAACTCTACCGAGCAACTTACTAAAAAAATCAGTCAAATATCGTAAAAATTTAGAGAGATATCGGCGTTAGAGTGAGCTGTTTTTTAGCTTCTCTCACAAAAACTTGTTGAATGATAAAGGATTGTTCACAAATTGTCATGTTTAGTTTTTATACTATATTTCATTTTTTATTGATACTTTAGTTTGCCTTGGAAAAGATCATTTCACCAGGTTATAATAGTTTTGGAACGGATCCTTTGATTTTGATTATTCTTTTTTAGTTCGAATAAGCTCGTTAGGGTAGTTTTTCAAAGAGAACTAAAGTATCATTAAAAATTGGAAAATAGTATGAAAATAAAAAATGACATTTTTTTTAAAAATCCCTTATCATTCAGCGAGTTTTAGGGAGAAGCTAAAAAACAGCTCACTCTAACGCCGATATCTCTCTAAATTTTTACGATATTTGATTGATGTTTTTTTAAAAGTTGCTCGATAGAATTTACTATTAAATTATGCAAAAAAAGCCTTGTTATCGTTCGCGCATGCGCAGATAAAAAATATTTTATACAACTGACCATATTTCCTTAAATATTTAATATAGTTCTAATCCAATTGCACTATATTGTTTCTACTACATTTTGTCAATTTTTCTGAAACTGGCGTTAAATTTGGTTAAAAACCCTGTATGTTATAAGCAAAAAACATGCAAGATTTTTTTTTAATTAAAAAAAAAATCGCTATAACTCTATTAATATACATGCTATTCTTACACAAATGAATACACTATTGTACAATGTCTGCCTATGTATATTCTGTAGCGACAGATCATTTCGTGCATTTTATTTTACAGGGTGAACCAAAGTATTCTTTTTTTTCTTTAGTATTTTTTTAGCCCCCTAATTGTCCTCCTTATCAAATCGACGTTGGTAAATATGAAGACAAACATGTTCTTTTTAATCCTAAAATTCCAGAAGAATCTGACAAGTATATTTTCAAATATTCAACAAAATGTCCAAAATTGAAAGTTGTCGGTCATTAATGGCCATATAGAGTATATCTAAAACTACTATTTATTCTGGTTGAAATGATTGTACGAGTCAATAAAAATAATAAAAAATCAAGAATTTCTTTTATTATACCGTTATAAATGATAAAATATAAAATTAACATGATATAATTTTATATGTCAGATATAAAAAATTAATATTCAAAACATAATCACATCAATAATTTTTAAGTAATATCAAATCTTTGAAACTGACATTTGACTGCTCTGTAGTAATTCAAATGTTCATGCTGCATTATATTCTCTATGTTTTTTTTTAAATAAATATTATTCAGTTATATTAAATTAATTTCATGAAGATAGCTGTTACATATAGGTGCTTAAATGCAATACTTTATATCAGTAAATTTTTCAATACTACTTAGAATGTTTCAGGCATTTGTTGTTGAAGTATGACGTTAAATTTTGATTCTTAATCGGAAATAAAGGAATACATTTTTCGTGAATTTTTGATTGAAACCTCTCTGATCTTTAAGTCGCCTCTTTAAACCGTACTGGCGTATGATAACTCAAAAACTGTGGGTCCAACCATTGCAAATAAAAGTACTAGTGATAATACTTATCTAAAGGAATAAATTGGTAGACCTTCATTAAATTCATAATGTGGTGGGTCAAACAGCATCTAAAATGTCATCATGAGGTTTGATCTAGTTATTAAATATAGTTGTAATTTTTTCACGATTTTGAAGTAATTCTATTACTTACTTGAATAAAATTAATTAATTACTTACGCAGTAAAATTAAATAACTGCATATTAGTGAATTCATTAATTATATTCGTATTTGAAGCGTAAGTGTTACTGGCCGTGTCGTCATCCTTAATTATCTATAACATTCACTTAAAAAAATGTCAAACTATGTTTTGTATTATTTTTAATCATCTGCAAACATTAATTGAACAGGCGTTTAATTTCGAGTTTACTATGTAAATTCATTGATTTTATTAATATAACGTAATATTTCTGCCATACGACATCCGATCATATCTATATGTATTTAAAAAATAAATAAGTTAAAGTTTTCAGATCTAACCATTGAAAAAAAAAAGATTATATGATAAGGAGTTCTTTAGTTGTTTTTCAAATATATTTTTAATCTAGTTGATTAGAATTAAATATATATATATATATATATATATATGTCGTATTTTCAAGTTCGAATTCGGTGTGAATGGCAGTCGAAAGCTCGTTGATAAACAGGTTTAACTCTGTGCCAGGTTTCTCTTCTAGATCGCATCAGGAGCCCGTGTGTTGTCACCAACAAGAAATAACTTCAGTTCGTTTTCAGTAAAAGAAAAAGTTTATTGACAGTTGAAGACATCACTTCAGGAGGAATTCTCGGTAGTCTGTAGTTAAATCTATGCAGCACTACTATCCATTGCGACAGTCAAGAATTGTCCCAAATTTAATGTCATTATTTAGGTGAATGGATTGAATCCACTGGGCACGAAACCCTTCTAGAACTTTACCAAATTTCTCTACATTATTAACTAAAAGACGATGTTACATATTAGAAGGCAGTTAAACTTTTACTGTGCTCGTTAGCCAACGCTAAACGTAAAAAATCTCCACTGTCAAGTTCTTTTGGATGGCAACGTTCCATTATTTTACAAAATCCGTCCCGTTTCTTTTAGCAAACACCAACGTCAAAAATTCTCGGAATCAGGATCTGTACGTGTTTTTAAACTAACTCGCGTAAGAAGACAGAATACATCACGTGACCAACTTCTATCAAATCAAAAGGTCTTTTAAGGAACTCTATTAGTATTTCCGGTGGAATTATCTTGTCGAAAAATGGTTTCCTTCCCGCGAAAAATGTTCAACGCTTTTCCAGAATATTCGGATAATCACGTACCAGATGCCTGCCATATCAACAAACGAATTTATCTGTTTTGAGGCTGTAGTTAAACTTCGAATTTAATACGTAATAAAAAATAATAATAATAAAAGGAAAATGAATCTTTGTAGAAGGGGGAAAAAAAAGAAAGAATTAAAGTTTTTCGGAAATATTTTAATAAACATTTAATATTTAATAATAGAATAACTTTACGGAAATAAGGTTTTCTGAGCGGAATAATTTAAGAGATGCGATATTTTAGCATTTAAATAAAGAAGTTATAGCAATTTGACTACACGGGAATAATAATAATGAATTGTAACAATGGATTAAAATAAAGATTATTCTATTTAAAGAATAAATTAAAAAAGTTATCGCCATTTTTAGACTAACTACTTTCGAATAAATATTATTAAGTGGATTAGGATAAATCGGCTTTACATATGGATAGTAAAAGGCTATTTTAAGAATTTTTAAGAATGGATTTTTTTTCTTTATAATGGGTAGCTACATAACATTTTTAATAATTAACCTATCTTATTTTTATTCAAAATATTTCTCACTTAATTTTACTATTTTCCATCTTTAAAAGTACTATTATTATTATTTTTTCAATAAATCTATATTTTTAATGCATCAATTTCTTTTCAGTTGGCAATGCACCAGTTTTATTTATCTTCAATGTATTCGAATTCTAAAATTTCTATTTGGCCAAAAACATTCTAGATGCCTTTCTTCTATTCTTTCTTTTTAAGAACCGATTTACTGCATTTGGTTTAATCCGCAGTCATTCCGAAAATTTGAGGCTTTGGTTGGATAAAATCCATTTGTAGTACGCATTTTGTAGTTTTCCGCGAAGTGTTTAAAACCGATTCCAGGCCTGAGGGACAAAAATGTTGCAGTGATATCGTCAGTTAAAAAATAGACATCGCATCAGAAGAATGACTCCTGTTTTTTTTAGAATTTGGAAATTAATGCGATTTTTATTAAATGCCGCATTAAGTTTCGAGAATGCTCCATTTTTGTGTGAAGAATATGTCAATAAATAAGTTGGATTCAAACTGTTTTATTCTTTACTGTGAAAACATCAGTATTTTTGACGATGTCTACTATTGTTTTTAATTTGCTCTGTTATACGTTGTTAAGACTACACTGTTACTAATTGTGGTTGCTCACTTAATAGATTGTACGCTCATGTTTTTTTTTTTTGTGTGCAATGTACGCTGGTATGATTGTAAATTAGTGTTATTGTTCATCTCCAACATCATTGAATACGTGATCGTTTGGAACGTATCATCTTTAATTCATTGGCAGTATAATATTTTTCATGAATGTTCACCTAAAGGAAACAACTTGCGCTATCACATAATTGGTGTACACTACTTAAAGGGCGATCGCTTATGTGCTACTCTTCCAAATGTCTTTTTATTTTAATGAAAAAGTGTGATTTTTGTGAGAGCTTAGTTTAGCAACATATATCACTCTTAATAATTAACCATGTAATTTTTTTTAAATAGTACACTAAAATAAAAATAAAAATAACCCAATAAAACATAACATGTTTCTTTTTTCAATTGACCACAATTTTAATTATTACGAACTTATTAAACTAAATAATGACAGAATCTTCAGAGAATATTGTAATAAATCAGAATCTAACTGAAAAATTTATTTCAGAAGATTAAGCTGTGATAAATGATCGTCCAATTCGATGTGCATGGAGTGAACTTGGACATATTCTCTGTCATATAAAGCAAAACTTATATATAAACTTATAAATTATTTTGGATTGAACAAATTCATGGATTTTATCCAATCTTAAATAAAGACAGTGCATACATCCTTGAGTTGACATATTTACAGTAGTTGAAGAAAAAAACTCCACCTCTCTTTTGTTTTGCCATAGACAGTAAACCTCTCCTTTAATGTGTGAATGTATTAGTTTAATTTAATTTATATGATAGAAAGTTCTATTTTACATCTTGGAGAACAAAACATAGTTATTATTAATTTAATTAGTAACATGTTTTGTTACTAATTAAATGTTGGTAAATTTTATATTTTCAAAGCAAAAATAAAGTTTTACACATTACATTCAAATAAAACAAACGCACTTCACAAATTAAAAAATAGCAAAATAAATAAAAGGAAATAGTAAAATGAATTGCAACTGAGCTTTAGAAAAACGAAATGTTGTTCTATGTTTTACAATTTTTTTTCTGTGAATATAAAATAAAAATTTCGATTACAAAATAAAAATATCCTTTTTAATAATTCAACAACTTCAAATTATTTTAATATGTGAAATTGTAACAATTTATAAAAGAAATGTAAAAGAAAATTTATGAATTACGCATTCATTGTTTAATAAACCTCATATTTTCATAGCTGCCAACATTATGGGATTTACTTTTTATAAAATAAATACAGAAATTTTATTAAATATAGGAAATTAAGAAAAATCCACACAAAAACATTCAATTAAAGGAAGTTCCGGACAAAATTTTGTTTATTTGATTTGAAAAAAATTAGGTAAGTTAGCAGCTATGTGGTTTATGATATGCGCAAAAGATATTTTTGAACTGAAAGCAACATTTCTATAGAAAAAAAACCTTTCGAAAACTTTCAGAATATGAAAAGTTGAACTGAATTAGTTAAATAGTATAGTGATTTCGCTATTTAAAAATGTTAAGTAAGTTAACATAAAAAACTAAAACTAATAATATTTTAGTTTGTACAGTGCAGTGTCTTTATAATGGCATGTTGAAGAGAAGTGAATAAAGTAACTCACAATACTAGACACAATTATCAATTAATGTTAGCTGAAGTGTTGATGATATTCTCTAATTATTATACGAATTATAAATATAATTTTATTGTATGTGCAAAAGATATTTTTGAACTGAAAACAGCATTTATATGGAAAATGTTTTTCAAACTTTCCGAATGTGAAAGGATGAACTGAATTAGTTAAATAGTATAGTGATTTCGTTATTTAAAAAAACTTAAAAGTTGAAAATATATACACTGTTTTAATTTGTATAGTGCAGTGTCTTTAAACTGGCATGTTTGAATGAGAAGAAAAAAAAAGTAACTGACAGTACTAGACATAATTATAGTTTAAATTTAACTCGAGTGTTGATGAAAATATCTAATTATAATACTCAAGCTTGCTTGGAATTAGGCAGAACATATTTTAAGAAAAAAAATATTTTTTTTGAAAGTTGATAAAAAAAAAAAAAAACTATAAGGTAACTCACAAGGTAAGTAAAAAAGGGATCTTTTTATCCCATTAGTAGCTCACTATGAGCTGCGCTCGACAACCCCCATTCACACACAGCAGACTGTAAAAGCACGTTAATTTGCACTGTTTGAAAAATATTACAAAATATTGAATTATAATTATACGACCAATGACGATCTTCTGTAATCTAGTTTCCATTAATTTAAAATAATTGTTTTAAATAAAAACTTTCAAATGTGTTGTTTTAAATATCACTTAATTTTCATCGAACTTTTCTTCCTCTTTTTAATATTAACGTGAAAATAAAATTTTTGATTGAAAGGTAATATTATTATTAAAAATTTGCAACAATAGGTAAAAATAGTTTTTCGAAATAAATAAATCTCTCGTGCAAATATTTTTAAAAATTGAAACTCTTTGGCGTAAATTTCCAAATTAAATGCTTTTAACGCGTCATAATTTAATTATTACTTTAAAGTTTACCTCTCTTTTTAATATCCACGGACAAGTATATATTTCATATCGTCATTTTTACCATTTAATGCTTTTAACACGTGACCATTTAATTATTACGTTAAAGTTTTATTTCTGTTTGTAATAGTCACTTGTAAATACATTTATTAATTGAAAGGGAATATTATTCTTTGCGCTGTTTTAGAAATTTGCAACAGTATAAAAATGGCTGTTTCGAAATATGAACTAAATCTAAATTAAAAGAATGAAATTTTAAATAATAATGAAAACACACCCTTAAAAGATTAGTCAAATTAAAAAAAAAATATATAATAATAATTACAGACTGAACACCACAAGCTTGTCAAGTATGCCGTTCCAAAATATGGTTAAATTACTACGCATAATTATTGTTCCTATAAAACTTTTTTAACCAACTATTTTAACCAACTTCAATATTAAATAGCTCTTTAAATAATTCTTCGAGTTAAAAACTGTCTATTTCAGCGTGTATATCGAACACGCTTTTTTATCTCTATAAAACTACCAATTTTTACATTTTTATATTCAATAATTTTCTTAATATTTTCCTAGAAAAACCTCTTGTCACGAAAAAATTCATTTACTGCGGTGATAGCGTTGGTTACTCTTTTTTCAAATAGAAAGTTTTAAAAAGCTTTGTGGAAAAAATGCAAATTCATATTGTAATATTTAATTTTAAAAATCGTACTGTTTTAAATTGCAAGAAAAAAACTGTATAATTTTCAATCTATTTTTAACAAACATTCATTAAATAAGAAAAATACTTAAAAACCGACATTTAATAAACTAAAAAGCACATTAATAATACAAAATTAAATAAATTACTCTAGACGGTTCAAGCTTATACAAGCCCCTCATCAGGCCAAATGTCAATCGGAAAACAAAGTTGTTGTTTAGGCATGTTCACTTTCAAAATATAAAACATAAGTAAAATAAAAATATTTTTCCCCATTATTTTAAAGCTTTATTTGAAAATATAAATTCATATTGAAATATTTAAAAGGGGTCTCATGAGCCGGGCTTTACGAATTTGATAAAATCTGGTAGCCAGAAAAAAATTCTAGTAACCAGTGAAATATATTTACCACCTCCTGCTTCCTGGTCATTAATTTTCAAAAAGCGCAAAAGTTTTTATGAATTAATTGAGGAAAAATAATAACAGGCATTGTTTAGAATTATTAGTTGCATAGTTTAGAAAGATAATATAAACTAATTTTTCTAATGAAACTTATCAAAATCATATATCTTTCAAAAAAAAAAATAATTAACTGTAAAGAGTGAATTAACCGGTATGTTCAGAAGATGCTCATTGCCGAATGCTTCAAATGTCCGGATAATAGAATGTTACAAAATCTATATCTGCTGAAGAACGCATCGACGAATTAGTGAAGAAGGAAAAAAAGTTTTTGCCTATTTTTCTGTCGCAATCTCAAATAGTTCTGATTTGATTATTTTAAAATTTACATTTTATTAACTTATTTTGACCAAATTAAAAACAAAAGTTAAAAATATTTTTTTTGTGTGAATATAGTTAAATTTATTTTTTAATATTGGGAAAGGGGGTTGGATGGCATTTGTGCTCATTTCAAGAAAGCTTAGGTCAATTTTTGTATAAAAAAAGAAACAACAGCAAACATTATATTAAATAACTTGGTCGCCAGATAAAAATATTTGGTCGCCAGTGGCGACCTGTCGACCGTATTTGTCAAGCCCTGCTCATGAGCCTTACTTTTCCTCCGAAGATGCAAGTTTTCATCATGTCACATTTCATTTTACACACATTAAAATGAAATTTTTACCACTAATAGGTCAATACATGCTTGATTCAACATAATTATTTCAATGTTGTTCAATTCATATTTAATTATTTTAAAAAGTTTAAATAAAAAAAAGTAAAACAAAAACGTTTTTCCTGGTATCTACTGCGTGCAAGGTTGTAGAAAAAAACATTGATTCAAAAATAACAAACAAAACTGATAATGATGTAAAATTGATGTATCTTGAACTTACACTTCAATTTAAAGCAATTTTTTTTCTAATTTAAATTTAAATTATAAAATGTTTAAAAAATTCATTTTTTTTGTTAAAAAATTCATATTTTTTGTTAAAAAATTCATTTTTTTTGTTAAAAAATTGCCAATTTAAAAAAAAAATAATTTTTTAATTGCTTGAAATTGAAGTATAAGTTTAAGATACATCAATTAAAAAAAATCGTACTGCTTTAAATTTCAAGAAAAATATGTATGAATTGCAGTCCATTCTTTGCAAACATTCATTAAAAAATAATCAAACATTTAATAAATTAAAAAACACATTAATAATATAAAATAAATAAAAGCTTTTTACAGGATTTATACAAGCTACTCATCAGGATAAATGTCAGTTGAAAACCAAAGCTATTGTTTACACATGGTCACGTTCAAAATTTGCACTTGAAATAATTAATCATTGTATACGTCACATACGTCATATACGTCAGTATAGTCACAGTAGGACCACATATTCTAATGACATTGTACATGCTTCGTTTAGGAGATTTTTCTGTATTCTTGTAAATAAACACACTAAAAACGACATTTTCAAAAATGATCAAACAGTACTCAAATCTGAATATGTCGCATAGATAAAATGGCTCCGAATCAAAATTACTCAAGTTTGAAACATGTTCTAACTCATTTCTGAAAACATACACACTCAAGAATAAAACATCATGTGGTCATATCTCAGTATGCCCATGTTTCAAAAATGAGTGTGAACTGACTTCTATGTGCTCATTTTGAGTATTTCCATGTTTCAAAAATGCGTTTGAACTGATTCTAATCATTTTTGAGTATGTCCACGTTTCCAAAATGAGTATTGACTGACCTCTATGTGTTCAGTTTTGTGTATGTCCATGTTTCAATATTCTGAGTATTTCTGGTATTTCAGAATTGAAAGCATCGGGTCATCATATTTGAAACAAAACGTTTCATAACAAAATGAAAACATTGATTTACTCAGATTTGAAAGTGTCATTTTCCTCAGTGGAACTTCTACGAAAATTATACTTTTATAAGTATTGCAATTAGATTTAATTATTTTAATATTTTCGAAAATTGGGATGTGGTCGAAATCTACTGTATGATTAACAAGTTTTGATTCAATCTTTGAAGATTATAACGATATATTTAGTTCTCTCTAATAATTTTCTAAACACTTTCCTTATGTTCGTTTTGCCGCTTGTAAATATGACCAACATTAAAAAATAATTATTTTGTAAATAAAGTTTTCAAGATATTTGAAAACTGATATTTATTTAATTTTTTTTTAAATATATAAATATGTACACTTAACTTTAATCATACTCTTTGAATACAAACATAAGTTTTCATATTTCAGTAAATCATTCTCATTTATTACTATCATTTAGTCTTGCGGGTTTTGAGGGCAGAAAACATATTATTTCGTACATTCCAAAACGTGGTTGCCAGTGAAATATTATAAATTACTTACTACAAGGCAAGAACGCAAAGCTTAATTGTGCACATCGAATAAGATCGTCGGTAGTAATTTGTCATTCTCAAATTATAATGAAATAGAAGTGATTTACAGCTGGATGGGTGAATATAATAAACAGGCATTGCGTTTTAAATGAATGACTGGAGAATTCAGTTAAATCTTGTGGTATAAATGAGAAATAAAAGAGTGAGAAATAAATAACCGATTGGCTTGACTTCTTTACTTTATATCAGTAAATTAGAAATAATGAATAAATATATTGTCAACTATTGCATTTTATGTTTATTGTAGTTAGACTACGATTAAAATTATGTTTTAATGCTTTAGAGATAGGAGGTTCTTTTTTTCATTGAACAATAAATATTTAAAATAAAGCCATTGAACAATAAAGCCGTTTCGTACAAGCAAATTGAACTTTATATTGAAATTTTTTTTTAGCGGCTATTTTCAATTTTTAAATTTAACCGGCAATTTTAAGGCAGTCGTAAGAGCAATTGAATCTTTTAGCCCTATATATTTCGAAAAATATAAATATTGTTTGAAGAAGGAAATGTGCAAGAAATGTTTTTTTTCGTACATTGTTAAATGTATCTACATTTTTTTAAAATTAAACATCAACATGTTTTTTTTTTACTAAAACTATCCAAACCAACTTAAGAGTGTGCGGTTCATATTTACTCGGATAATGAAAACAATTCAAGAAAATATACCAAATGGAATATGTATATCAATATTATATTAAAACCATTACACCTGCTATTACACATATAACATGTACTAATCATTTATCATCAACATAGAAAATTGCCATAATTAAAACCCTATCATAATAAACTATTTTCGATCGGTAACCATGCACTTATCGTTATATATTACATGAGTATAGATCATTTTCTACAGAAATTCGCCATTTAAATGTCATGTGAGAACGTTAAATTATTTAATTTCCACATTTGTTGAATATATACATTCTATTGCTTTTAGGATATTTTACCATATTCATGTATACTGTATTAAGATATTTCTATATTTATTATTAGCAATGGGTAAAGCCTTTTAACTCGCTCAATTTATTGTGATAAATTATTCAATAATTTAATAAATGATAATAATTTCGCACGCTATAGATAAATTTCTCGAAATTTAAGTAAATTTGATGTACAATAATATTGTAAAATACATTTATTGCTGAGAAAACTACTTGTGTCGGGCTTTAGGAATAAAATAATTGTTGCAACGGAAATGACAAAAGAAGCTGCGACGGAAATATGAGAAACCGTGAAACTTTAAGCAACCACTGTCTATTTTTTTTATATCCAGTGCTTTCTTTATTCATGAAATTTTAATATTTGCTTTTTTTAAATAAGCTTTTCAATTTAAGTTCCGATATCATAATATGTTTTTAGCTATTACATCTGATTATAAATAAACTAGAAGAATCACCTGGTTTTTCTCATTTTAACAATGAGAGCCTTACAGGTAAAATAAATAAAAATTTAATAATACGGCGAGCAAAATAACGGAGCTGTATACATTCCCGCACATAAATCGTTAAAAGACAGTCAGGAAAGAAACGAAGTTAGGGTGATACAATCATAGAAGAAAAAACTTCGGCTTTATAAATGAGAATGTGCATTTTCTTTGAGCTTTTAAAAGAAAAATATACGATTTCCCTGACAATACGAAAAAAAAATCAACCAAATGTCATAACATTTAGCAAAACACTATTTCGTATGGCATCTATGTATATTATGAAAAGAAAAAAAAGTTTCCTTGGAAAAATGTCTTATGCAAAATATCTAATCAAAAATCAGCCTTAGATGTCTTATTCGTCCAATCTTCCATGATCGGGTTCATAGCCGATTTTCTAGAAGAAATCGCTAAAATAGCTCTAAAATCGCTGAAAAAATAAACTAGTATTTTAGCGTATTGGTTTAGCTGTATCTTATGCTCTTACATAAAACTGCAGCTGAGATATAGCGAAATGACTTAATTCTTTCGTCTCCCCATTTACACATTTACCCCTTTAGTGGTTGAATTTCTAAAATTGCTGAAATATGTGCTTGATTATTTTTTAGTAGATTTGATATGCTTCATATTACGCCCCTACCTTAAACTGCTGCTGAGATATGACGAAATAACCTAAAACTACCAACCCCCATTTAATCACATTAGGGAGTGAATTACCATCACGGATATATTCTTATTGTCAAAGAGTTACAGTTAGACCAACGACGTATTCAGGCTGTGTGTTTGCAAAGTTCTATACAGCCAATTGTATAAGTATATAGGAGTCTTTTATAAAAGGTTTCTCGAACATGAAAACATATAGAAATGGAAGTACAGGCACTCTTTGGTCTGAAAGAAGTTATGAAAAGTTTACCCCTACTAAAAATGTCAAAACCTGTTCACGTTTTAAAAAACATATGCTAAGATTCGAAAATGATTTCAATAATTTGTTTTTATAGAAGACCATAAAAAAACTTTCTTTTTTACTTGAAATGTTATATTTAAGTAATAAATTTATTTTTAATGTAGCAATGCATACATTTTCGTTAAAAACAATTTGTTTCTATTCAGTTCTCAAAATTGCTACTTTTTAACACTTTCGAACCTAGTTGAAAAGTGTTTATGACTTCTGTTTGTCTGCCGTCTGGCCGTGCTCTAACTCCCGTAAATATGCTCGGATTGCCCTGCAATTTTTATATGTTATTGTCGTTATCTATAGCATGTTCCCTAATTCAACTGAAACGTGTAGCACTTATCGTTTTTTTTTTACAGGGGCACTCAATAGAATTCCGTTACATTACGGTCTATGGGGAAAAATCATTTGCGGTATATTTTAATGATGTTACACAATTTCAAACACATTGTAATTGATATATATCACTAAGGTGCATAAGAAGAAGCTTAATATGGAATAGGGTATGCACAGCACTTATAGTTACTTTGCAGGGACATTCAGAAGAATTCCGTTACATTACGTCTATGGGGAAAAATCGTTTGCGGTATAATTAAATAATGTTTCACTATTGTAAACGCATTGAAATTTATATATATATCACTAAGGTGCATTACAAGAGACTTACTACAGAATAGTGTGTGTATAGCAGTCATCGTTCATTTACAGGGACACACAAAAGAATTCTCTACTGTCTGTTAACAATAATTCTTGGAAGCACGTTTTAAGTTGCTGAACGCGATTTTTAATTTAAGTTACTTTTTGTCTATTACTTGGTGTGTATAAATTCTGTAGATCATATACAGGACAGCACAAAAGTTCGCGAACACATTTCCGTTTGTTGACAGAAACTCCAGAAGGAGAATTTTAAACTGTGCTACGCGCTTCCTAACTAAACTAAAATTTAGCATCCTCTGCAGTATATATACAAATCGATAGATCATATACAGGGCTTAATAAAGGTATTCGGATATTTTTCCGAATACTGTATATGTTGGAAATATATTTTGGAAATTCCTGAAATTACGTTTTTAAATATGTTATGCGTTTTCCAAATTGCTTACTTAGATGTTATCTTTCAGCTTATTAAACGACAATGATTTGTAAAATTATTTTGGAAGCGTTGGAAAGTGTTACATAATCTATGCTTAACGCATGATTTTTCGTTCATGTTTTTATTTTACACGTGTAGAAATAAAGGCGGACATGAATTTTTAAAGGAATCATTTTCATCCTTATTTAAATAAATAATGTATAATTCATTTTTTAACATTTTGTTGTTTTGATTCCAAATGTAGAATGTAAAACCTAAACTTTTATGTAAGATTTTAAAAAAGCAACATTTAATACTGGTACTTGCATGAAAACTTATAAACTAATAACTAATTCACGCTATTTCACGATACAGATTTCATTAATTCTAATTATTCAACTTATACTCTAGACATGGTACATTCTTATTGTTTAATCGTAATAGACTTTCTATAACATTCTGAAGTAGATTTTCTATAATAATATCTTTGATCAATGAGTGTGATTTTTCAATTCTTACTATTAGTTCACACTCTCCCTATGTATAATTATATATCTTGTTCAAATTTTCAGTCGTTAATAAAATACGTTTCATTCCTCCACTCAAGTTAAAATATATTTTTTTAAACTTGTAGTGAATGACACTTGATGTTAATACAGTTTTTTCAGATATTAATGCATTAATTAAATTTAATTAATTAATTTTAGTTTTTGTATCATAAAAAGTGACTAAAATAAATAGAAACGCTTAAGACAGCGGATTATCATGCGTTGTGGTCGGGACCTCCAGTTTAGTATACGGAGGATTGCGGGTTTGGTTCTCATCGTGGGAAGGTTTGGTTATTTACACAAAACCCATTCAGAAATGGGAAAAAAGAAAAAGCAGAATTACATCTAGGTTGTTTTTGAGAAGTCATTTTTTTTGGTCATTATTTTAACATTATAAAAAAATTTCTAATAAATTTAATTAATTAATTTTAGTTTTATATGGGAGAATTTTTTTTCTCTTATATAAGATATTTAGCAGGATATAAATTTAGGAATAAATAACGTCAATGGTGAAGTGTGTAGATCGCTGGAAAAAAATTTCTTTTTGATCTAAGTAAGAATTGACTTTAATTTTTTTTTATATTACTTGTTATATTTTATATAATACTAGCTGCGTAGCAACAAGTTGTGTTGCGCGTGTATTTTATAAGTTCTTTCGAGTTTGGGGGAAAAAAGAAATATTATTGTATTCTACATTTAAAAAATATTCATGATATGAATTTTAAATAAAAAAATTATAATAAGTAAGGAATCATCTTTACAATGTAGGTTAATTAATTAAAAATTATGAAAAATATTTGCATTGGATTGAAAAAAATAAATTACAATTATCAAATTACGTTTATTTTTATTTTTATAGCAATTAGAGTAGAGTGTTTTTTTTATAAGAGTGTGAAGACATACAGGTAACAAAAATTGATTGGTAGAGGAGATTATGGAAAAAACTTGGGATGTTTTTCATTATCTTGAACTTGGCCATCCTTAAATCATCATTAGTCTAATAATATTTATTTTCTTGCCTAACTCATCGAAGCTAATAGTTTACAATAGTCCTATGTTATATATGCGTCCATCCATTTACATTTTATTCAAATGCGGAAGGTGGTATTTCACAAAATTAATAATTTTACAGTCCTTTAGGTTTTCATTACAATTGTTTAAAGAGAAGGTAAGGTACATTCAAAACACCGTTAAATTGAATTATAGAAGCACAATAAAACGAAAGATATTTGTCCACTAATTTGGTTAGCAGACGATAATCGTGGCATTGTATCTATTCAAATTGATGTTTTTCTTTTCAGTTTTAATGGAAAAATGACAACAAAAATACATAATAATCCCAATATATTGTCATTCTTTACTCTTTTCCCCATAGTAATGAAGTAATATAGCTGTCATCATTACAGAAATTTTACAAAAATGTACAAATAAATTAATGTCTCAGAAACTAATTTAGGTATCAAATTTATCAGCGTTATTATGGTTTCCCCCGATCCACGCTAATAACTGACGTTAGTTCCATCGTGCATTGATCCTTATTCTAGTAGGAGTAGTTGTAAAGTGCAAACATATCGCCAAATTTTTAATATAACATATTCTGAACAGTGCGGCTTTTTTCATTCACTGAAGGTATCCTAGATGGTCCTATGATTGATTATTATTGAAACTTACTTTAGCTGAGAATACAATTACGTAATATTGGATTTTATGCGTTTTATTTGAGTTTTAAAATTAAAATGACTAAGTTGTAAGCTAACAGTTGCATCGATATAAAATTATTACAATTTATAAACCTTCCATAATCGGGTCAAATAATGATTTTCAAGTTTTATAGACAGTAGTCTGGCACAAAATTATATACATTGTTGAAACAAGCTTTGTATATTTTATGAGGCGAGCATTTCAAGGCATCCTAAACACAGTAATCAAATATTAGCTATTTATGCATGGTAATCCAGTTTTCTATTAAAATGAATACGTTGTCAGCTAAAAATTGGAATAACTAACAATTATTATTATTTATAGATCCCAGCCAATTGGCATATTTAATATAGCATGGTATGACGCAAAATAAAATGCATTGATGGAATTAGATTTGTTTTTTACGAAGCAGACATGTAATGGTATCCTAGGTGATAATATGTTTGCTTAGGAATGAAGTCTTTTTACCCGAATATGGAATAAAGACTCCTTATATTTACTAATCCAGTTTTTAAATTACAAAGTATAAGTCATAATTTAAATATGTAATTATTACCTTTTTAAATGTTAATTAGGCATTCGAATCGCTATAAGATTATTTAAAATTTATCCATTAATACTAGAGTTTAAAAATTTTGAAAAATGTATTGAATGTATGATTCTTCCTGTTTTTCCAAGTTTTATCAAAACCTATTTTAGACATCTGAATGCGAAAAAAAGAAGATTTTCACCAGAAACTTTCTCTATCTGCCCCTGAGAAGGTTTGCGTTTGTTAAGCCACTGTTTTTACGGTTATTCCGGACAAACCGACAGACAGACAAAATAAATTCAAATATTATTTTTAACTATATTTCGTTTAAATGATGAAATGAACTTAGGAACAAGCTATTCTACTGAAAATCATATCAGACTCTTTCATTTTATATATATGTATAGGTTATTTACATTTTTATAACCTCTAAAAAAATCTTTAATAATATTAAACAAAGCTGAGAATTTATAAAAATAAAATTTTCCATTATTACAGTGAGAAAGGTTTCTTCTGTGAATTATCATTTTGAAAGTATGAAAATTAATTATGCGAAGACGGTAAACAACACAAGAATTGGAAGTTTATTTTCTTAGATAAACACAAACACGTTTATCTGAGCTGCCACTTTTTGAATTTCCTCTTATAGAAAATAATAATAAAATATTTTTCTCGTCAATATACGTAAACGGTTTTTATAATTTGTTTATTTAAATTGCAGTTTTGTGGAAATAGAAAAACTTTGTTTTAATGAAGTTTGAATGCTTTACTTATAGTATGAATAAAATATTTTGTCCTATAGAGGATTTTTTTTTCAATATATAATTATAAATTACTAATACAGATATTAGAAAGAAACAAATATTTGAGAATCAAATATTTAAATTATTTTACACTGTAAAGTGTGAAATATAAATGTTACATAATATTTCCAACATGTATGTATTTTTTTCAAAACATGTCGTATGTTTAGAACTATAATGTAACAGTTTCACGCTTTTTTAGAATGAATTTTAAAAAGAAGAACAGATTATGAAAACTTTTGAAAATGAATATAAATATGAAAACTATATTGTTTACAAACAGAAAATATTGAATTATATAGTTTGTTATTTTTTATTGCAAGCTGTAGTTTAATATGAATCGGTTTTCTAATATAGTGCTCCAAATTAATTTGAAGAATTTTGAATATTTATTAAACATAAACTGTAAATAACTGTTATAAAAATCTAAAATCTAAAAGAGAGGTAAAATGCATAAATAATTTTTAAAAATGTTTACCCGTATAACTTTATTCAGAAGAATTCCAGATCATTTGGTACTTATGCTTAGCAAAAATGTCTGGCTATCAAATTGACAATTCATTTTCACAATTTTATTTTATATTGCAGATTTATGTTTTGCATTATATACTTCAAGGAGGTTATCATTTTTAACCTTTGAAGTACACTTATAAAGAAAAACAATTTATGTGTGTAACTTATCTTTGAAATATATTTATCTACTTTCGAGGCAAGCATTTAGGTAGATATAGCGTCTGCATTTTTTTTTTCTGAAAGCTTGCCGATATTCCGCAAATATTCTTCTAAAAAGCGTAATAGCTTAACCCTTTTGGTACGGGATGGTACAAATATGTACCAGTGGATTACTTTTTATTTTATCCCTACAACGTTTAAATGATGAAATGAACTTAGGAACAAGCTATTCTACTGAAAATCATATCAGACTCTTTCATTTTATATATATGTATAGGTTATTTACATTTTTATAACCTCTAAAAAAATCTTTAATAATATTAAACAAAGCTGAGAATTTATAAAAATATAATTTTCCATTATTACAGTGAGAAAGGTTTCTTCTGTGAATTATCATTTTGAAAGTATGAAAATTAATTATGCGAAGACGGTAAACAACACAAGAATTGGAAGTTTATTTTCTTAGATAAACACAAACACGTTTATCTGAGCTGCCACTTTTTGAATTTTCCCTTATAGAAAATAATAATAAAATATTTTTCTCGTCAATATACGTAAATTGTTTTTATAATTTGTTTATTTAAATTGCAGTTTTGTGGAAATAGAAAAACTTTGTATTAATGAAATTTGAATGCTTTACTTATAGTATGAATAAAATATTTTGTCCTATAGAGATTTTTTTTCAATATATAATTATAAATTACTAATACAGATATTAGAAAGAAACAAATATTTGAGAATCAAATATTTAAATTATTTTACACTGTAAAGTGTGAAATATAAATGTTACATAATATTTCCAACATGTATGTATTTTTTTTTTCAAAACATGTCGTATGTTTAGAACTATAATGTAACAGTTTCACGCTTTTTTAGAATGAATTTTAAAAAGAAGAACAAATTATGAAAACTTTTGAAAATGAATATAAATATGAAAACTATATTGTTTACAAACAGAAAATATTGAATTATATAGTTTGTTATTTTTTATTGCAAGCTGTAGTTTAATATGAATCGGTTTTCTAATATAGTGCTCCAAATTAATTTGAAGAATTTTGAATATTTATTAAACATAAACTGTAAATAACTGTTATAAAAATCTAAAATCTAAAAGAGAGGTAAAATGCATAAATAATTTTTAAAAATGTTTACCCGTATAACTTTATTCAGAAGAATTCCAGATCATTTGGTACTTATGCTTAGCAAAAATGTCTGGCTATCAAATTGACAATTCATTTTCACAATTTTATTTTATATTGCAGATTTATGTTTTGCATTATATACTTCAAGGAGGTTATCATTTTTAACCTTTGAAGTACACTTATAAAGAAAAACAATTTATGTGTGTAACTTATCTTTGAAATATATTTATCTACTTTCGAGGCAAGCATTTAGGTAGATATAGCGTCTGCATTTTTTTTTTCTGAAAGCTTGCCGATATTCCGCAAATATTCTTCTAAAAAGCGTAATAGCTTAACCCTTTTGGTACGGAATGGTACAAATATGTACCAGTGGATTACTTTTTATTTTATCCCTACAACGTTTAAATGATGAAATGAACTTAGGAACAAGCTATTCTACTGAAAATCATATCAGAATCTTTCATTTTATATATATGTATAGGTTATTTACATTTTTATAACCTCTAAAAAAATCTTTAATAATATTAAACAAAGCTGAGAATTTATAAAAATATAATTTTCCATTATTACAGTGAGAAAGGTTTCTTCTGTGAATTATCATTTTGAAAGTATGAAAATTAATTATGCGAAGACGGTAAACAACACAAGAATTGGAAGTTTATTTTCTTAGATAAACACAAACACGTTTATCTGAGCTGCCACTTTTTGAATTTTCCCTTATAGAAAATAATAATAAAATATTTTTCTCGTCAATATACATAAATTGTTTTTATAATTTGTTTATTTAAATTGCAGTTTTGTGGAAATAGAAAAACTTTGTATTAATGAAATTTGAATGCTTTACTTATAGTATGAATAAAATATTTTGTCCTATAGAGATTTTTTTTCAATATATAATTATAAATTACTAATACAGATATTAGAAAGAAACAAATATTTGAGAATCAAATATTTAAATTATTTTACACTGTAAAGTGTGAAATATAAATGTTACATAATATTTCCAACATGTATGTATTTTTTTTTTCAAAACATGTCGTATGTTTAGAACTATAATGTAACAGTTTCACGCTTTTTTAGAATGAATTTTAAAAAGAAGAACAAATTATGAAAACTTTTGAAAATGAATATAAATATGAAAACTATATTGTTTACAAACAGAAAATATTGAATTATATAGTTTGTTATTTTTTATCGCAAGCAGTAGTTTAATATGAATCGGTTTTCTAATATAGTGCTCCAAATTAATTTGAAGAATTTTGAATATTTATTAAACATAAACTGTAAATAACTGTTATAAAAATCTAAAATCTAAAAGAGAGGTAAAATGCATAAATAATTTTTAAAAATGTTTACCCGTATAACTTTATTCAGAAGAATTCCAGATCATTTGGTACTTATGCTTAGCAAAAATGTCTGGCTACCAAATTGACGATTCATTTTCACAATTTTATTTTATATTGCAGATGTATGTTTTGCATTATGTACTTCAAAGAGGTTATCATTTTTAACCTTTGAAGGACACTTATAAAGAAAAACAATTTATGTGTGTAACTTATCTTTGAAATATATTTATCTACTTTCGAGGCAAGCATTTAGGTAGATAAAGCGTCTGCAATTTTTTTTCTGAAAGCTTGCCGATTTCCGCAAATATTCTTCTTAAAAGCGTAATAGCTTAACCCTTTTGGTACGGGATGGTACAAATATGTACCAGTGGATTACTTTTTATTTTATCCCTACAACGTTTTGGTATATAATCTCTGCAATACACTTATATTAAGATGCTTTCAAGATAAAGATAAAAAAATGAGAACATTTTCTAAAATGCAGTACGATTGAATGCAAAAAATATTCGCCAGTAATGACCCGTACTGAAAGAGTTAATGTGACCAGAGCATGGCTAATAACTAAATAAACGCGGTCTTACATAAAACTGCTATACCACATGTAATGAAAAATTTTATTATTTTTTATAAACATCTTGTGCATTTCACTCTAAAGCATTTAACAGCAAATATATGAATCAAAACAAAAACCAGAATGAGTAGAACCCAGAGTAAGAAAGTTTTGTGCATAGAAAGAAAAACTGATTGCTTTCAGTCGTAAATTTAGATGTAAAAAAAATCTACATCCAACTGATGTAGACACTACACAATAAAAATAAATTAGTATTGACAATGAAACATAACTCACAATTTTACTCAAAACGCAGCGCAATGTTTTTTTTTCATTTCAAAACATTTTCTTGATTGAATTGGAAAAGAAAGAATGTAGCTGTGACAAATTCCTCTTTTTCCTGCTTAATTTATAACGACAATGGGAAATACATTTAAAAAATATTTCAAGTCAAATAAATTTATTAATTTAAAATGATTGATATTTACTTTTTTGAATGTTTCTAGAAGTTAAAACTTTGTTTAAAATATTGTATATTTCATGGAAACAAATGAAGATTTTAAGAAACATTGAACATCAATGTAATAGTTGTATATTACAATCAGCAATGTTAGATGTAATAATGTATATTAGAATTAAAAACACTTTACATTATATGAAATACAAAGGGCATTCCATAAAAACTGAGAGTTTTTTTTTTTTTTTTTTTTTTTTTTTTTTTTTTTTTTTTACATAGGGACAACACCGCGAAACTAAAAAATAATACTGCAGGCGATTTTTTCAAACTGTTAACAGTAGGGGAGACTTGATCCCTAGGGAGACTTGATTCCTAGGTATAAAACCAGGGAAAAACTGCAATTAAGTCTCTGAAACCGGCAACACTAATAAAGTGATTCTTTATCAACAGATCTGACAACAGAATTTCATTCACCCATTTTTATTTTTGTTGTAAGACATATCTGATTTCTTACAATCAAACTTTTTTTTCAGTAGGTAGTTTATGTTTCTTATTTTTTGCTAAATATAACTAAATTACTTAAGTTTATTGATATAATTTACTAACATTTCTTACTGCTTAAACGTCTTTATTTAAATCCAATAAAGTTTCTTTACTTTAGATTTAATAATTATTTTTTCCAACACATGCACATTAGGACACATGATCCACATTGTATGGGGAGACTTCATCCTGGGGATCAAGTGTCCCCAAAGTTAAGCTAATGTTAAATTTTATTAAACCCTACTCCCAATTGTCACTTTCAAATCGCATTTAGACAATATGAATATCAGTTAGACTATGGTTATCTTGGATTTAAAATCACTGGCATATATCCCTTAAACAAGAACATTTTTTCTGAAGATGATTTTTTATCATCTTTCGTCACAGATCAATAATTAACCCCAACAAGCAGTAATACAATTACAGTTAAAACAAACATAGTGACTCCAGGATACATATAAGCCTTCCCTAAATTTTAATTACCCAAAACGGGAAAATAAAGAATCTTCAAAAATTTTGACAAGCACACCAACTAAAAGACAGATTGAAGAAGAAATACAAGATCACCAGCTGAACAAAAAACACAAATCAAGAAAAACTCATTTCATCTCAAGAAAGAAAAGTAAAACCCCTAAAAATGAAAGCCCCAAATCTTCAGAAAGTAAGAGCGGTTGTAGTGTTCATGATTCAACCAAGCCAGATTCACTTTATGAACATTCTGATGAAATGATCGAAAATCCACAAAATTTGTCAATTGATGAAAGTGACTTTGTCATTATGCGATTTCTAGGAAAGAAGAAAATTAGTCATTTCGAAAAATTGTAAAGAAGACTTTATCATCTGAATGCAAAATCAATTTTCTAAGAAAAAGAGGACTTAATTCTGAACAACTTAATTATCCAGAAAATGTTAACATTAGCGTTGTGGGCAATGACGAACATTGTGAAAAAAGTACCTAAACCAGTCATGCTTGGTGGAACTCTTCAAACTGCAACAATTTTAACATTTACGTTTGACTTTTAAAGCTTTGAAAGTGTTTTTTGATAATGAATTTTAGCAATAATAATCATTCATATGGGAAACAGCGATTTTTACCAAATGTTGAGTTTGTTTTGTGTTTTTCTCCCTTTTTTACATGTTAGTCAACAATAAGTTTGATTTCTACAACTTAATTTGAATCATTTCAATGCATCTGTTTCAATGTTCAAATCTCCCTTGGAAAGGGATCAAGTCTCCCTGTAATTGGGGAGACTTGATCCTTTTTTTCTTTTTTGGAAAATAATTTATATTTATTTTAAAAATGTTTTTTCAAAAATAAAAAAAAAATGCTACAATATTAAACACACATGAGCGTTTATCTGGGAATCATTTTTAAAAAATTTTGTTTTTTTTCCAAATTAAAAATAAAAAATTGAAAAAGGGATCAAGTCTCCCAAGTCTCCCCTACGTTTATAAATATTCTAAAAGAAGAAGGCGATTTTATTGTGCTAGTTTCGTTCTTGTTTAAAGAACTGTTTTTATTTGCCCTACAGAAATGGAGGTGAGTGATTCAGAGTTAAAAAACGAAATGCGTTGTGCCATAAACGTTTTGCTATTTTTGGGGCAAAACAGCTCCAAAAACAGTTAAGTTAATGAAAGAAGCTCACAAAGACAAATGTTTTGCTGAGTCTACGATTTTTAGATGGCATGGTGATTACAAAAAAGGACGTTTGTCTGCAGAACTGGCTCCTAAGCTTTGCCGACCGGAAAAAGTTGTGAATGACTGAAATGTTAACACTATGTTGACAATATTGCAAGAAAATCGGTGAATGACATATGAGGAGATAGCGACATCAACTAACACTTCAAAAACGTTTATATTTCGCATTCTGCACAACATTTTACAGCTTCACCATGTTTGTTCCAGATGAGTCCTTCATCACCTTACAAAAGAAAATAATGCAAACAAGACTTCACCAATGTTGCGAGTGGAAACAGATGCTTCAAAATGATCCTAACTTCCGAAAGACTGTAATAACAGGTGATGGAACTCGGGTGCATCATTTCTGTCCCCGTACCAAGTCCGCAACAAGTCTATCGAAACACACTGATTCTCTGCCTCCGAAAAAAATCTGACAAACCAAACCTGCTGTAAAGGTCATGATGATTGTTTTCTTTAATCATAAAGGTGTAACTATCAGCATGCTGTGCCTCCAAAAGCTACTGTGAATGGTGAATATCATGGTTCAGTTTTGAAAATTTTGGTACAGCATTATCCGCTACTTCTGCCCGCATGTCGCTACTTCTGTATAGCAATATCTTAGTAAATGCAATATTAAAATCATGCCACATCCCCCTTACAGTCCCGATCTCACACCATGCGATTTCTGGTTGTTTCCGACTTTGAAGGAGAAGCTCCGTGGCAGAAGATTTAATACAGATTCTGAAGTTATTTCAGCTGTGCAGGGTTTTTAGAAGCAGCTTCCAGAAAAAGACTTATCTACTTGTTTTGAAAAGTGGATTGAACGATGGGACCGTTGCATATAATCTGAGGGAAGGTATTTTGAAAAAGAATGATGTATTTTTTGCTGTAAATATATTTATTTCTTTTTTATGATTTTACTCTCAGTTTTTATGGAACGCCATTTATATATAGTACACGTTTCATTTGGAAGATCACAAAAAATCTAAAATTTGTATTTGTTAAATATACGTTTGTGAATTTGTGCTAAAACAAATGGGGTTATTCGGATCTCGAGTGCAAGATTCTCTCTTTAGTCCTAAGATTACATAGAACTCGGTAATGAATTTCTTGATTCAATTCCCCAAGCTTGCGTCTTGTGGCTGTTGCAATATTTACAGAATTTCCTTAAGGCTGTTATTCAGTCAACTTTAAAATTCCCCTAGCTGATGTTAAAACTATGGGCGTAAAATGCATTCGTATATATAAAATATCTCCTCCGGAAATTATTACTTTTAACTTCTTTCTTCTGTGTACTCTTCTTAAAGTATGTCTCTTTTTTTTCTTAGCTATCAAAATATTTCTAAAATATATGCTTAATTTAATATTTTATGTATTAAAAGCTGATGAACTGAGGGTTAGAATTCAACACTGCAGATAAAATTAAGTATATGTTTTAGAGATATTTTGACAATTAAGGAAAAAGAAACATCCTTTAAGAAAAGTACACAGGAAAAAAGAAGTAAAAAATATTAATTGCCTGAGAGGATATTTTAAATATACGAATACATTCTACGACAACAGTTTAACATGAGCGAGGGTAATCCGGAAGTTGCCTGACTAACGGCCTTAATTGTTTTCCTTTCTATAAAAGCTGCACTCCACCCCTCCTGTCCACGAAAAATTTTCTACTCGAAGGATATAATTAAAAAATATCATAACCCCAACATCTGTAGATACATTTAAAAATAATTATTCAAATAATTTGCTATATATTTTAATGCTATATTAATATACATTTAAATTTAAACAAACTTTTATTTCTACATGAAAACTAAATTTTTTTGAACAAAGTCAGTACTCTAACTGTATATTCGGAAATTATGTGCCCTTAATACAACACAATTTCCCTTTCATATCAGTATTTTTATAATTTATTACATTTTAAAGATATTTATTTGCAAATATTTTTTCACTAACAGAGTCATATCTTATACGAAGGAAAATAAGAAATCGTTTAGCAATAATGACTACTAATTAATGATATATTTAAATTTACCTTAAGGAATTGTCTGCTATATAAATTATAACAAGCTTTAAAATGTTCCACACCAACACCAAATTTTGACACCATATTAGGATTATTCTTTAAGTGAATTCTCTGATACCAAACTTGTGAAGGATTAAAATTTGGAAGGATTAAATTTGGGAAGGATTAAATTTTTAATCGTTGCAAAGCAGATTGTAATATAGGACGTTTTTAAGCATTTAAGTTTTTAAGCAAACTCAAATACTACTTAGCGCAATGAAATGTAATTTTGGATTCCTATATTTGAAGCTTTTAACAAATTTGAGATTACAATCTATAATTTTTTTTTCAAAAATTCATTTCGAACATATGCATACTTTAAAACGAATTTGGAAAAGAATATTAATTGTAATATATAAAAAATTCAACGAAAATCGATTTCTAGAAGGCTTAAATATGTGAATAAAGAAATATGAGCATCGCAGTTCACTAAGTAGGTTTTGAGTTATGTTTAAAAACTTTTCTCATTGCAATATGTTTTGCAACGATTAAAAATGGATTTAACATTGGGAGTTTCAAACTTTAAATCGTCACAATTCCTGAATTTCTTGGCCAAATAACTTCCGTTTGGTATCAGATTATGAAATTTTCCGAAGAAAATAAATATGATGTCAAAATTAGATGTTAGTATTTAAGACGTTTAAGTTTGTTACAATTTCTATAAGTAGACGGCACCTTAAGAAAAATTTAAGAAAAGCATTAATAAGTAGACGTTATTACTTTGTTCCAGTAACATTTTTATACAATGATTTGTAAAATAGTAAGGGTGTATTTTTTTTTCACTTCCTGTAAAATGCGCAGTTGCCTTGATCATGAAATAAGAATTTTCCTAAATATAACTGAAGTATAAACACAAATAACACACACCTGCTATATAAGGCTTTTTAATGTATTTTTGCAGAACATTAGATCTTTCGAATGTTTTCCCATACGTAAATAAAAAAAAGCCAAAATATTGTCTGTATCACTTGAAGTTTTTCCACTATGTGAGAATAAATATACAAGAAAACCCACACGAAATCTTACAGAATTAAAACATTTTATCAAGAAAATTACAATAAATTGTATCTTACATTTAATTAATCTCTTACGTTTGCCATGGCTTTAATAAACACAAAACTCATAGTATTGAATTTTTTCCACAAAGATGCCACCCTTCAATCTACCACAATCTTTCGATTTTTTTGGTTTCTTAACTGCTTGTGGCCGCTTCCTGTACAATGATCCTATACAAAAACTAGTCGTTGGGGGCCACCGTAATACTTACCCAACATGGATATGCATAATGTAAAATATTAAAATAAAAAATGTGTAAACTACTTATAAAATGCATTGCCATTCGAATAAAATCGTGGCTTGATGACGTCCTAAACTTTAAAGGTTCGATTACATAATTCACTCACATGTTGCTATTATTGGATATGCCATTTCGGCAGCATTTTACTGATGCAAAATTAAGTACATTTGGAACTCCATGAAGCCATGGATAATAATTATATTATATATGCATAAGAAGTTTCAATCAGAATTATTGTATTTATTGTAGTTGGAGATCAAAGTTAAATAATTGTTCTTTTAATTCGAGCATTGGAGCGTATAGCCAAGATACCAGGTTAGAATTTTGGCCTAAATAATTTTCTCTGTTTGAGAAAAATTATTCAACTGTGACTTCCATCTTAAACGAATATAATATTTCAGGTTGAATCTTCTTCAGTATATATAATATAAGTACTATAATTCGTGTATGTATCTTCTTATCTATGCTCATGTTCACATACCGAATATAACATTTCTCAAATACATTAACTTATTCTGTTAACAAAAGTCTTATGTATCTCAAAAGTCTTATGTATCTTATGTTATTCAATGTTCAGGGTCATACTGACACGAACGTTACATGCACATAGAAAATGCAAACAGAACATCAGGGTTAAACTTCTTAAATATCGAAAATATTTCAGAATAAATAGTTATGTAATATATAATTGTGCTTTTCATTCATGGCATATACATATGATACACATATATCTATTTCATATAATAACAAAAAACTATATAATGATATGTATACATATACATATACATATACATACATATACATAAACATATCATCATATATTCTAATACGAGCAAATCTTGTGGGTGGTTATATATATATATATATATATATATATATGCAAAAATTATCTTAAAAACGGCTCTAACGATTTTGACGAAATTTCGTATCCTACCGTTTTGGGGCACCAGAAAACCATTGGGATAGGTCACATGCTCGAGAAAATTCGATTAGTGGGTCATTTTGGGTCATTTTGGGTCATGGTCTAGCTAATTGTATCTAAAAACGGTTCAAACGATTTTGACGAAATTTTGTATCCGACCATTTTCGGGCATGAGAAGTCAATTGGGCTGGGTCACACGTTCGAGAACTTTCGATTAGTGGGTCATTTTTGGGTCAACGCGGGTCAAATTAATTTTATCTAAAAAACGGCTCTAACGATTTTGATTAAATTTTGTGTCCTACGAGTTTCGAGCACGATAAAAGCATTGGGCTAGGTCGGATGTCCAAGAAAATTCGATTAGCGGGTCATTTCTGGGTCAATGTGGGTCAAGATCTAAAAAGTGGCTCAATTTACACTAAATTTTGCATCCAATGGTTTTCGGGCGCGAGAAGACTGTTGGGCTAGGTTACATGTTCGAGAAAATGCAATTAGTGGGTCATTTTGGGTCATGGTCAAGCTAATTGTATCTAAACAAGAACGAAAAATCATGCGTCAAGCATAGATTATGTAGCACTTTCCAACGCTTCCAAAATAATTTTACGAATCATACTCTTTTATAAGCTAAAAGATAACATCTAAGTAATCCGAATACTTTATTCAGCCCTGTATAGGATCTATAGATTTGTATATATACTACATAGGATGCTAAATTTTAGTTCAGTTAGGAAACACGTAGCACAGTTTAAAATTCTCCGTCTGGAGTTAAATAATACGGAAATGTGTTCCCGAACTTTTGTACTTCCCTGTATAGGATCTACAGAATTTATACACACCACGTAATATACAAAAAGCGATTTAAAATTAAAATCGCATTCAGTAACTTAAAACGCACTTCCAGGAATTATTGTTAACATACAGTAGAGAATTCTTTTGTGTGTCCCTGTAAATGAACGATGACTGCTATACACACAATATTCTGTAGTAAGTCTCTTGTAATGAACCTTATATAAATTTCAATGCGTTTAAAATAGTGAAACATTATTTAAATAAACCGCAGACGATTTTTCTCCATAGACGTAATGTAACGGAATTCTTTTGACTGTCCCTGTAAAGTAAGTATAAGTGCTATGCACACCCTATTCCATATTAAGCTTCTTCTAATGCACCTTAGTGATATATATAAATTTCAATGCGTTTAAAGTATTGAAACATTATTTAAATAAACCGCAAATGATTTTTCCCCATAGACCGCAATGTAACGGAATTCTTTTGAGTGTCCCTGTAAAAACACTATAAGTGCTACACACTTCCGTTGAAATAGGGAACATGCTATAGATAACGATTATAACATATAAAATTTGCAGGGCAATCCGAGCATATTTACGGGAGTTAGAGCACGGACAGACGGCAGACGGCAGACGGCCAGACGGCCAGACGGCAGACGGCCAGACGGCCAGACAAACCGAAGTCATAAACACTTTTCAACTAGGTTGGAAAGTGTTAAAAACGGTTCAAACGATTTTGACGAAATTTTGTATCCGACCATTTTCGGGCATGAGAAGTCAATTGGGCTGGGTCACATGTTCGAGAACTTTCGATTAGTGGTCATTTCTGGGTCATTGTGGGTCAAGATCTAAAAAGCGGCTCAATTTACACTAAATTTTGCATTCAATGGTTTCCGGGCACGAGAAGACTGTTGGGCTAGGTCACATGTTCGAGAAAATTCAATTAGTGGGTCATTTTGGGTCATTTTTGGTCATGGTCAAGCTAATTGTATCTAAAAAACGGTCCAAACGATTTTGTCGAAATTTTGTATCCGACTATTTTCGGGCACGAGAAGACTATTGGGCTGGGTCACATGTTCCAGAACTTTCGATTAGTGGGTCATTTTTGGGTCAAAGCGGGTCAAATTAATTTTATCTAAAAAACGGCTCTAACGATTTTGATTAAATTTTGTATTTTACGAGTTTCGTGCACGCGAAAATCATTATACTAGGTCACATGTTCGAGAAAATTCGATTAGTGGGTCATTTCTGGGTCATTGTGGGTCAATATCTAAAAAGCGGCTCAATTTACACTAAATTTTGCATCCTATGGTTTTCCGGCACGAGAAGACTGTTGGGTAAGTCACATGTTCGAGAAAATTCAATTAGTGGGTCATTTTGGTCATGGGTCATGATATTTGAACTCAAATTTAATTTTGACCGAGCATGGCTCGGTCTTCCCTGCTCGTATATTCTAATACGAGCAAATCTTGTGTGTGGTTATATATATATATATGCAAATTTTATCTTAAAGATAATGGCTCTAACGATTTTGACGAAATTTCGTATCCTACCGTTTTGGGGCACCAGAAAACCATTGGGCTAAGTCACATGTTCGAGAAAATTCGATTAGTGGGTCATTTTGGGTCATAGTCTAGCTAATTGTATCTAAAAAACGGTTCAAACGATTTTGACGAAATTTTGTATCCGACCATTTTCGGGCACGAGAAGACTATTCGGCTGGGTCACATGTTCGAGAACTTTCGATTAGCGGGTTATTTTTGGGTCAACGCGGGTCAAATTAATTTTATCTTAAAAACGGCTCTAACGATTTTGATTTAATTTTGTGGCCTACGAGTTTCGAGCACGATAAAATCATTGGGCTAGGTCACATGTTCGAGAAAATTCGATTTGTGGGTCATTTCTGGGTCATTGTGGGTTAAGAACTAAAAAGCGGCTCAATTTACACTAAATTATGCATCCAATGGTTTTCGGGCACGAGAAGACTGTTGGGCTAGGTCACATGTTCGAGAAAATTCAATTAGTGGGTCATTTTGGGTCATTTTGGGTCATGGTCAAGCTAATTTTATCTAAAAAACGGTTCAAACGATTTTGACGAAATTTTGTATCCGACTATTTTCGGGCACGAGAAGACTATTGGGCTGGGTCATATGTTCGAGAACTTTCGATTAGTGGGTCATTTTTGGGTCAAAGCGGGTCAATTAATTTTATCTAAAAAACGGCTCTAACGATTTTGATTAAATTTTGTATCCTACGAGTTTCGGGCACGGGAAAACATTGGGCTAGGTCACATGTTCGAGACAATTCGATTAGTGGGTCATTTCTGGGTCATTGTGGGTCAAAATCTAAAAAGCGGCTCAATTTACACTAAATTTTGCATCCAATGGTTTTCGAGCATGAGAAGACTGTTGGGCTAGGTCACATGTTCGAGAAAATTCAATTAGTGGGTCATTTTGATCATAGGTCATGATATTTGAACTCAAATTTAATTTTGACCGAGCATAGATCGGTCTTCCCTGCTCGTACATATATATACATATACATATACATATACATATATTTGAGAGAAGAATGGTTTTAAAATAGAATATCACACTGAACTAATATTTTCTAAAAATCATGGGAAAAATTATATGTTATAAGAACTTAAGCATATTTAAGTGTTCTTATATTGAGAATGTGGAAAAAATTTCACAAAGTATTTACATGCAGTTTTGGTTTGGTGCGAAAAAAACATTTAATACGACGTGTTCTATACAGTCTCAAAGCGATCAAATGACGAGTTTCTCTTAACTCTTCCAAATGCTACACATATTACAATATTTTAATGCTGCATAATATGCATGTGTAAACAACAAACTGATATTTGTCACTGCGGTTTAGGAAAAATGCCAAGAAATAGTGTTACATGAAGTTGTTGTTAACAATGAAAACGTCATCTAAAGTATTTCATAATACTTTAGAAATACTAAAATGTACTTATAGAAAATTAAATCGACGCACAAATTATTATAATGCTGTTTTTATGGTAAGTTATGTTTACTTAAATAGTGAAACAACGTTTCTTACATTTTCAACTACAAAATAATTTTTTGATTCCCCTGTATTATTTCCTAAAATTACAAACATCAGTGAAACAAATGCATATTCACTTTAATTTCAGTATCAAGACCTGCTGCTCAAGAGAATACGTACGATGCATGAAATTACCTGTAAAAAAACTGTGTATATATAATAATTTATTGTCTTCACAAAAAAATTTCTTTTGAAACAAATTATGCTTTATCCATCTTGTTTACGCATGTATGCATCTAAAATAAATTATTTTTTTCTCAGTACAGTTTTTATGAAGTGCTCAGTAATAAAACTTATACTCAGTTTAACATTAATAACCAATTAAATAATCTAATGTAATTTTCGCTAAAAGATATATCTTAAATGTGAATATCAAATTCCCGCTACATTTGAAAACGAACTTATAAAGAAATAGTAATTTTCACGTTTTGTTTCTATATAAGGGAAAATGACTAACGCAGTTGTCAGATTGTTTGATTTCCACCAGTTTATTAAAATTGTCTAATTGGCCTTATTCTCGCATTATTTAATCTGACATTAAATAAGACAAATATTTCTACTTTAAAAATTTAGTGGTAATCAAGCAATTTGAATTTTTTTAAATGTAGCTTGTATACAAAATAAAAGCCAAATATAACGGAACTAAAATTGTGATTTTAAAATTTTTTATCCATTCTGAATACTTTAAATTTGAAAAAAATACACTGTTTCTTTTACTAATTAATTCAGAATTTTATGAATAATAAAATCAGGCAATAAGAAAATGCGGCTATTTTTGACTGAATTTTCCAAACATTACACGATGGTTAAGGGGTAATTGATTTGACAATTTTAATATTTAAAGAATAAATAACGTTGATATATTATTAGTATTTAGATTATACTATATCATAGATTAAGGAATTGCAGAGTTTTGCGTACCTGGGACAAGAAATAACATTAGAAAAAAGCATCATGAATGAAATCAACTGTTGGATTAGGAATGATTCGAGTGCTTTTAGAAGAAACATTACGCCTTATCAATAAAAGTCTATGCGCGAAACATGTAACTAACATGGCAAAATACCACTCGTAAACATTTAGATTACATTAGATCCTTAGCTAACTTGTTCAGATCGAAAAACTAAGGCAGAACACTAAAGTCATGCTGTTAAAAGAGGGGACATGAAAATGTAACACATTTTAACTTAAAACAAAATGCAAGGAAAAACATAATTCTCTCTTTCTATACTATAAAGTAAATATGTAATTGTGACATAAAAGTATTGTATTTTTTACAGAAAAAACTGTTTAAAAGAAAAGCAGTTTTTTCCTAATTCAGAACAACATAAATGTCCAAACATATGTATGTACGATTATATAAAATACTTTACTGGAGGTGTTTTCACATACAAAAATGTAGAAATACAGTTTTGTATATGAAAACACCCCCAGTAAAGTATTTTATGGACTATATGTTTTTGGACATTTATATTGCTTTTAATTAATATTTATAGTACAAGGTGAATATGGATTCAAAGAGTATGTTTTATCATAACTCAAGTTTTTAATTGCAGTTTTTTTCCTGTAAAAAATGTGAATTTTGCAATTTTTACAGAATAAAATCTGAATATTTTTACAGAAAAACAAACTGTTTTAATGAAGATATACAGATATTTTCTGTAAATTAAACAGTTTCCCACTGGCGCCAGAATTGACAGTTGAGAATTTGAGATTTTTTTTTTTTTTTAGTGTGTCTATATTTGCATCTGCTAAAATAATTAAACAAGTTAACACTATTTTCTCGCAAAATAAAATAAGCAATATTTTACATACGCTGAATTCCATATTACTTTTTTAAAATAATGAACATGGATGAAATAAATGTACATTCGGTTTTTCTCTCTAGTTGTAATTTTAATGAAAATAAATTATATGCATGAAAAAACTACAATTTTGTTTCGGTTTAGAAAACTTTCTAACGTCAATTTTCTTAAACATTTGCATGCTTGTGTAAGAAATCGATTGATATGTGTGTCTGATAGGGTCTCTAACAAACTTGATTGTCAGTTTCGCTTTTAAAAACGATTTAACAATCAGACGCTATTTTCGCTACTAAAAATTGTATAAATGAGGAGTGACATTCAATTTCACGCTACATTTGACAAGAAAGCTTATAAATAAATTTTGAGTCTAAAATTCTTCTCTTTCTTGTTTTATTAGGGGAAATACGCAGTTTGTTTACTCTTGAATAAATGTGGACTGTTATTTTATTATGCCATTCATTTTTAAAGCATTGCGTTTGCGATTAGCAATCAATAAAAATCAGAAATATAAAGAATTATTTTTAAAGTATACAAACTCTTATGCATTTCTCAAGCATAACTTTTTCTACATTTCTTCGAAAATGTCGTTTTGTACCTTAAAATTATTATTTTTTACCTATATAATGCGTGATTCAGACATTGATAACCAAAACCACTTTACATTAAAAAAAATGTTTAAAATAATTAATATGTGTGCCTTAGTTGTACAAATTGAATTACAGTAAAAGAAAAAGAAATTATTATTTTTAATCATTAAAAACAGAAACTAATATCCATTATTAGTATTTTGATTATACTATATCTTAGATTAAGGAAGTGCAGAGTTGTGTGTATCTAGGACAAAAAATAATCTCAGAAAATATCATCATGAATTAAATCAACAAAAGACTAAGAAGTATTTGGAGTGATTTTAGAAACAACAGTATTATTCTGAAAGTAACATGTATTTTTATTGAAAAGAAAATTGTTTAACCAATTTCTGTTGCCTGCACTAACTTATAAAGCGGAAACATGAACGCTAATGAAACGGATGATACAAAGATTGCAAACAGCACAATAAATTAAGGAAAGACGTATTCTAAGCCTAACTAGAAAAGGAATTACATAGATAAGAAGTTAGAGGAGAGTTTGTGACATCATTGAGAAAATTACACGGTTAAAATGGAAGTGGGCCGGGCAGATTGGAAGAAGACAAGACAGAAGATGGCGTACAAACACCCTATAGTTGCATCCCAGAGATCTAAAACGACCGAGAATATGACTACAGGCAAGATGAAGGGACCAAATCAGAAAAGTGGCTGCAGTTAATTGGATGTACAAAGCACCAGACATTAAAAAAATGGATAAATATGAAGAGACCTACTTCCAGCAGTGGATGAAAACGGTTGAAGAAGAAGATGATGATACCAGAGATGGCGAAACTTTTTGCATACGTATGCCAATTTTTTGCAATAAATATTTTGCGTGACCATGACCTGCCCTAATACTTTAGTGTATAAAAAAATTAATTAATCAAAATTGCTTCCCATATTTTTTCAGGATTTAAAATTATATGTCACATGCATATAAGTTATACACTCTAATGATTATAGTAACATTTATATATATATATATATATATATATATATATATATATATATATATATATATATATATGTGTGTGTGTGTGTGTGTGTGTAATAATAAAAGTTTTTCGCCATTTTTCCTTAGTTAAATTATTCCAAATTCTTACAATTCTAATTTTTCCCTCTCTTTTTAAAATATCTCTTAAATCTATTTTATATTTTATTTCATAACTTAATCAAAATATTCTTTTATTTATCATTCTAAAAATCGTAATCTGTTAAATGTACACGTATTTATTAAACCCTTATTATCTTAAATTGCAACACTGCCTCTAAAACGCACCTGCCTAATTTCTTCTTTTGAGACATTGAATTTTATTCTTTGGAACTTTTGTAATACCATTTTTATTTCTATTTAATTATCATTCGGCATCCCAGGATTCCTGGCGATTTCGCGCCCAAAAGCTTTTTACCTTTTTAAATTGCCGCTTCTGATAAAGAGTTTTGGTCATATGTCAGAAACACACCCTCGTGGCCTCATTTTTTCATCCATTAGCGAGCAGGCCCCGCCTTGTCTATCCCCCCTGGCTTCCTCCGAACATTGCTGTCAGTGGGCCAGCTTTTTTCGCGCGTTTGTTACTTTGGGCAAGATTTTGGAAGTATTTATACGGTTACACTGGCTTCGGAGACAGATTTTTACACGAATTAGTTGTTGTCATCTGTAAGCCGTCACTGTAGAAGTCTACACTATTTCGTCGGTAGTATGTTCTTCAATTTCTGCTAATTCTTCAATACTTAATGTGTTTAAGTTTTTAATGAAGCGAAAGTCGGTGGAGTTGTTTTCATATCTGTTCTCATAATAAAGTTCTTGCTCATCTATTAAGTTTCCTTAATGTTTTGGGAAATTTCTATTGGAATGAACTGCCTCTACTCAGCTTCCCGATTGCATTATAATATGATGTTCAAATATGATTCGTACTCCGAGAATTGCCTTCATAGTGATTAAATCGGAATAATACTCTCGCCGAATGTCATGACTGTATTTCCATGATCTCGACTGCGCCAACATCGAACTGATTAGACGGTAATTTTCGTGGGGTTCGGACTGATATCATCACTGGAGTATGATGGAAAGAACGTTTCAAGTCAACAATAATAGCAATCATCAATAATGTGCCAATCGTAACAAAAATGTGTCATATATATTTATATATATATGATATATACTCCAGCAAAAACATGATTTTGGCCTGAACTAGCACCACCCCCCTCACCAGAAACAAGACAACACAAGAAAACACTGTAGAACATATATGAAAAAAAACAGAAACAAGCTGCGGCCTCATCAGCAGTGGGTAAATTCAAAGGCAGCCAAGCATCCGAACAAAAAGATTAACAATTAGTGGCAGTGGGTTTCGGCCAGAGCGCTGTGTAGCAAAAAATCAAAATGTACAGAAACATATTTGAATACTACTTAACAGACGCTCCCCCCACCGTACCCTACGCCACAATATAAGCGAATGCTTTACCAATATCACAATACTGAATCACCATAGTTGAATCAAATGGCTCTTCGAAAATACACACAACCAATTCAGCCACGTTGCCACAATTAAAAAAGTAAAAAATAGCAATAGTCAGCACATTGTAACTGGAAATCTAAACATTATTGCTAACGTATACCTCCGTAATTTAATGAATTTTGGTACTAAGTATCGTATTAATAAAAGATTAAATCAAAAGAGATCATTGGAAATATTTAAAGCTGAATTGAACACTTTTATTTTAAATTTAAGTTACAAATATCATAAACCAATCCCCCTTTTTACTGATTTGAAACTTCATATTTTAAATGATTTTGAATCTTTTCAAAATAGTTTTATTAATAATTCTGCATATACATATCATAATCTCAATGCGGAAATTAGAAATGAAATAACAAAGTTGAAAGAAAATTTTGTTTTTTGTCCAGTCGATAAGGCTGTTGGTAATTTTGCAATTATTTGTAAAAAATATTATGCTGAAATGCTCAATGCAGAGCTGAATAATAGTTTAACCTACAAAATGTATAACTCTTCAGTACAAACACTTATTAAGAAACATCTGGCATTTTCTAAACAAACTAAAATTCCTTTTCCTTGAAATAAAAACTTATCATTTCCTTTTTTATTTATTTCCCCAAAATTTCATAAAATACCGGTTCAATACAGGTTTATATGCAGTAGTGTCAATAACTTCAATAAGAAATTCGAAGAGCTGCTTAAAAAAGTTTTAAACATGTTAAAATACAAATACAAAGATACTAACTGCTTTTGGATAATTTCGAATAGTTATAAAATAGCAACGAAAATAAAAAGTGATAATATACATTCCATCCAAACTTATGATTTCGAAAATATATTTTACAAATATCCCTATTAATAGCTTAAAGGAAGAACTTTTAAAGACAGCTGAGTTGGTTTTAGATGTCATGGATTTTAACTCTACTTTATTTTTCAAATTATGTCATTTCTGTCTTTATAACAATTATGTTTATACAGGTTCCAAAATATACTCGCAAATCAATGGTATCGGGATGGGTACGAGTTATTCATCTACGGCCGCTAATTTATTTTTATTTTATTATGAGTTTCAATATAATATCAATACAGCTGATGTTCGATTTATTGCATACAGATACATAGATGATTTAATTGTTTTAAATTTCGATGGGGATTTTGGGGTGATTTCTCAAGAAATTTACCCTGACTCTTTAGTATTAAAGAAAACTAATGATGATAACAAGCTCGCTAATTACCTTGATCTAAAAATTTTGATTAAAAATGGTTTACAAATTTCAGTTTTTGATAAGCGTACCAGTATTCCGTTTACTGTGAATCAATTAATTCATTGGTCTTCAAATATTCACAAAAGTATATATATAAATATTATAATTGGTCAAATTTATCGTTTTTTACAGAATTTGTTGAAATAAAAACCTGTTTAATAAGGAACTGTTTTATTTTATCAGTCATTTATATTATAAAAACAATATCTCTCTAAAATTTATCAAAAAATATTCAGATTTTGCAGACTGCCTCCATTATTGATAGATTGCTTACATTCAACAGTAAATGACTCGTAATTCCTAAAGCCTGAAAAGGACGGTTTTATGATGATGGCTGTGTTTGTTGGCATCCGACGTGGAACGATTCTGGATTGTGTACTGAATAACGGATTTGGTTTGTTTATCGTGTTTTACTTTTTTAATTGTTTCAACGTGGCTGAATTGGTTGTGTGTATTTTCGAAGAGACATTTGTTTCAACTATGGTGATTCAGTATTGTGACATCGCTTATATTGTGTCGTAGGGTACGGTGGGGGGAGCGTCTGTTAAGTAGTATTCAAATATGTTTCTGTACATTTTAATTTTTTGCTACGCAGCGCTCTGGCCGAAACTCACTGCCACTAATTGTTAATCTTTTTGTTCGGATGCTTGGCTGCCTTTGAATTTACCCACTGCTGATGAGGCCGCAGCTTGTTTCTGTTTTTTTTTTTTTTTTTTTTTTTTTTTGAATATATGTTCTACAGTGTTTTTTTGTGTTGTCTTGTTTCTGGTGAGGGGGGTGGTGCTAGTTCATGCCAAAATCATGTTTTTGCTGGATTATATTGAATTTGTGTGTGCTAATATGCAGCTTCTGGCGCTGTTCATACCAATATATAGCTGTTTTGTTTGTGATGTGATGGTTACTGTTTATATATATATATATATATATATATATATATATATATATATATATGCTATTCTGTTATGGAATCTTTGAAGCTGAATAATTGATATCGGCTTCATACTTAGTAATTTTTCACACAATGTAAGGTGAGTTGTAATCATGTGACAAGCGCTTTTCATTTTAGTTTTTCATACCATTTATTTCACAAGATAGTGACTATCTGGCAAAGATAGAATGCAAAAAAGGTAAAATTAAGTATACATTTATTTAACTATATTTTCCTAATATTTTATCTCTTTAAATTTTATTTATATAGGAATTACGGAAAATTTAATAATTGTAATATTTATCATTAGCGACTAATGGCAGCCTATTTGGGATTATTTTCATATTTGTAAAAGCTTTGTTGTATACATGTATGAAAAAAAAATGTGTTTTTGTAAATATGTTGTATGTGGTACATTGTGCGTTGTATATGGCGTTTTTACGTTAGCGTTTTCACTTTAGATTTAATTTTATAAAAATTGAGTGTATTATTATTCATAAAAGAGAGAATTATTATTTTATTTAATATTTTTAAAATACTTAAGCTAGCAATGATGATTATTAATTTAGTCAGTCGTACACAGTTTTTTCTATAAAATTAAAATATTTTCTGTAATATGCATTATACAGGCGCAATTACGAAAATTATTACTTTAATTATAGTAATATAATGTTTGACAGTAAATTTACGTGAAGGTTTTCAAAAGGAAAACAGTTGCATGCAAATGAGGAAAAACACATCGAATTGTCTGTCGCTTAAGATAAACGTTTGACAACAACTGTAGAGTTTTTTTTTTTAATGTTGGTAAAAGTCCCTTTTTGTATCGTATACGGAATCCTCATCAGATGACTTTGATTGTTTGGATCCGATAAAATCTCTCGTAATGCTGATGTCAGATGCAATAGCAGCAAGAAGCATGGTGTTGTTACATTTTGAGTTCCATAGTAATTGTTTCCTGGTCTACCGATTTACGCAGGCTTTCCCAATTTTTTTGTGATAAAAGACATTTTTCATGGAATTATCGCACTGTTAGGCCAACAGAATTATGTCCAACAGGTTTTACATTGTCATGCCTACTACTTTTTCTGTTTTAAGTTTTTAGAACACTCAAAGTTATAAATTAAAACACTAAGAGTGTTTAAGTTTTAAAGACTTGATCTCTAGAGGTTTGTGAAATGTTTGTGACAGATTGAAGACATGAAATTTTAATGAAGCGTAAATGTGATTAAGTACAACTGTAACAACATCTGCGATTTTTTTTTCTATTCGATAATATATATTGCTAAATTATGTTGACGATAAAGTTAGTAAAAACATTACCTTACAAGGAAATTAAACTAAACTTATAGAATCTGTTTTGTATGAAAAATAAGTGCACTGACCACACAGTGCAAAAAAAAGTGCACTGAGTGTACGCCTATGAGTGCAAGTAATATTTGGAGAACTTATATTTTTCTGGAAATCAATTATATTTTTTTACTTAATTCACCAAAAATAAATTAGTACCATCGTTTGTATTACTTAATAATATTGTTATATAATTGTTATTTTAATAATAATATTGAAATTTTGACACTCGCTCTGTGGTTTAATCAAGTTATCGTCTAATGAAAATTTTGTGGAATGAAAGGAGTTTAAACACCTTTCATATATTCGGAAACATTCTCTGATAGTCCTGGGATATATAGTGATACGACTGTATCACAGTCATCATGCATATGATACAATTGTATTACATTCAGACACATAAGTGCCTGAATTTATATATGTCTTATTTTCAGACATGTCATCATTATTCAGACCTTTTCTCAGTTCTTTTATGCCCTGATCATAGTAAGTCTTTTATGTGCATGATATCTGAAATTTCACATTAAGGCATGTATGAATTGATTTTTCAGACACATATGTGTCTGAATTTAAGACGCCTCTATTTGCAGTGTTCTCTTGCCGAAAGTAAAATCTTATCACATATCAAAAAGTGGCAGATAATGCGATTTTATTATTAATATTTTTTTTAAATTAGGGCATAAAGATTTTTCAGCTAACAAAAGAATTCATTATAAAATAAATAGCGTATGTCTTTTTTATTAAAATTTGGAGAAACATTTTAATAAATAAGACTTGTATCAAGGATATTTTGAATATTTTTATCCATATTTTAACGACTCATCAATTTAGAAAGATTGAAAACTGAAATATTATAAATGTTTTTTTTTTTACTGAGAAAATAAGTTTTTTCAATAATAAATTAGTATATAAAAATATTTAGATTTAAGTAATTCCTTTAAGGGGTATCTATAATACATGTATGCTTTTTCCATTTCCATTATAGGTTTTCAATATTAATTATTCATATTGGTTGTGTTCACATATTTTATTACGATTTCCAATGTTTTAAAGATTGAATAAAAGCTTTTTTGAATATACCTCATAAAATCTTAAGTAATCGCTTAAATATTCTGCTTTCTAAAAACTTTAAAAGCATTTTTGATATTTTAACAAATTCATTAGATGTATATTGTAACAACATCAAGTAAAATAGGAAATAACATTTTCGTAAAAGACATAAAATGAAAAAAATATCATTCTAAAATAATAATAGCACCAGAATAATATCTTAAACTAACATTTTAATGAGTAAACTTATGTATTTAATAACTACAATTTTTGAAACTCCTTAATATTGTTTTTTAACATCTTAGAAATGGAATATTTTTTAATAAATGAACTATGTCTGTACACCTATCTGTCTGTGAGCGATAGCTGTGAAAATCTATCCTAGGCAGACATATGCAAATTTGGAGAAACATAGACGAACACAGCTCGGAATGCAGCAGGGACTCTGATTTTTCATTTTTTGATAATTAGTCGAGATACTAATTAAAAAAACTTTATAGAACGATAATGAACAAGTTTTAATTTTTTTTTCAATTTAGTACAGTTATGATCACTTCCATATATGTCCGGGGAAGACGAGGTTCTTTAAGTTCAAAGGTAGTAAACCGTGTTTGCCTTCATTTTAAAATCGCAATCGCCAGAAACCCCATGGATTTACACAAAATAGAGAAAAGCGTCGATATTCACGATACCTTTCTGATATTAATGATACTTTGCATAAAAGTATGAATATTAACTAATAAAAAAAATATTTTTTCAGAAGTTCGTTTTCCTATTTTCTGTCTTTTTATGCATTTTCCAGTCGCATTTCTCTGAATCCGAATGGAGTAACAAAATAGAAAAATAAAAAAATAAAATACTTTTAGGTAGTACCTTCAGTGTTGTAACAAGATTTTTTGTTAAAAAATATTAATACTTACTATTTCAAAAGAAATATTGTATAATTTCGACTGAATATTATATAATATACTGTAATATACTTTACATTTAGTATAATACTGTAATATATTACATATAACATGGAGGTCGTTTACATATAGCCCGTTTTTTTTTTTTTTTTTTTTTTTTTTTTGCAGTTGGCTGAGATGCGAATCCCCCCCCCCACCTCTCTCACACACGCAAAAAAATAGTCACGTATAGAAGGTTCTCTTTTGTTCTCATCTGGTGGTCGTTTACATATTTTTCGTTTTTTCTGATTTTAAAATTGCCATCCCTATATTCCGGATAGAAATACAAAACAACAAAAAGTACCCACGTATGCAAGCTTTTTTATTCTGTTTATGGTACCCTTAGTATAAAAAATATGAATATTTACTTTTTCAAAAAAAATTATTTTCTGAACGTCGTTTCCATATTTTCTGATTTCCTGTAATTTACACACACCATCTGCATTGTCCAGATGGAAATTAAATAAAATAATAAATGGTCAAAGATCAAATTATCAAAGGTCTGAGTGACGCCAGTTGGATATACAATTTAAAAACAAATTAGCCGACGATATTGAAAATAGAAAATTTCGGATAATGGAAGCATTTAGAATACTTCTTTTTACGGAAATAAATGTGAAATTTAGAACCCAAATTTTGTTCGACTTAATATATTCTATAAAAAGTTTCAAATCTAAGCGAAATCCATTTCAGACCGTATCATAGTATAATGTATATAATTTAGTTATTAGGATCCTTTACTAAGAGACTAGCTTTAGTAATGAAAATAACGAATTGAGATTCCTGAATATATTTCATGAGACATTTTCAAAACTGAGCAAAATATACTCAAATCTGAGTATATCACATAGTCAAAATGGCTCCGAAACATAAATACTCAAGTTTGAAACATGTATATACTCATTTCTGAAAACATGCACACATTCAAGAATAAAACATGATGTGCTCATATTTGAGCATGTCCATGTTTCAAAAATGAGTATGAACTGACTTCTATCTTCTATGTGATTATTTTTGAATGTGTCCATGTTTCAAAAATGAATTTGAATCTATCTCAATCATTTTTTAGTATCTCCATGTTTTAAAAATGAGTATAAACTGACATATATGTGCTCAGTTTTGAGTATGTCTATGTTTCAATATTCTGAGTATTTCTGGTATTTCAGAATTGAAAGCATTGTGTCGTCATATTTAAAACAAAAAGTTTCGTAAAAAAATGAAAACATCGATTTACCCAGATTTGAAAGTGTGATGTTTCACAGTGCATCACGTATACAGTACAAAAATATTTGCTGCCTTTCAAGACGTATTATTCAAAAGTAAGGAGTTTATACTACGTATTAGAAACAGAAATAGAACATAATAAATATAATTTTGTAAACAAAACTTCCTTAGCCCGGAATCCATTTTATTTTCTAGGCCAATATAATACCATTTACAATTATGATAACACCTAAAGTTAATAAACAACAATGAAAAATCGTGCATTATTAATAAATTATGGAACACTTTCAAACACTGTCAAAATATTGATATTATCCATTTATTATCCATTTTTAGCAATCACTGCCCTCTACCTGTAATGTGTGTGAATCCTTTCGTGTAGATATATACATTTTGCAGACATCACTTATTGCATTAAAATTTAGTTAAGATTAAACATGTATACCATATTTTAATTATGTTTGAATATGGTAACATAATTAAAATTCCCTGCAGACGATTTTCCTCATACAAAACAATGTAATGGAATTCTTTTGTTTGCCCCTGTAAATGTAGTATAAATGCTGCATATTTTATTTTAAATAGCGACAATGCTACAGGAAATTTCAGTAGTATACTACATACATGACAATCTGAATATATTTATGAGAGATCACGAACAGGCAGACAAACGAAAGTCATATACAATTATCAAATATTCTGTGTTAAAAACAAACAATTGCATTAGCGAACACTCAGACTGAATTATAAAATGGAAAGCTTCCCATATTTTTCTCCAGAATACTTTCGAACAATCAACAATGTTTTGGTTCACGTGTATGTGGTGATTTTTTTATACAGTCAGTGTACTATGACTCCATCAAAATCATGTGATTTACAAATGTTTAATTTTCGTAATTTTTATTTAAACTACATTTAAAATATAACTTTTTACTTATAATAAGAAGTTGAATAAAGTTAATATTATAATTTATTTTTTATGACTACATTTGAAACTTAGATTTATATTCACCCAAAAAATTGAAAGTTATCATACAATGAAAATCCAACACACCTTTCCCAACGGGTTGCTATGAATCTAGTGTAAAACAAATTATCTTACGGATAGAGTAATTTTAATGCGAGATTGATACATTGATGATCTAGATGTATCAACGAAACAACTGATTGCGTTCTTATAACCGTACGAACAGGGAAGACCGAGCTATGCTCGGTCAAAAATAGCTTTGAGTTCAAATATCCATTACCCATGACTAAAATGACCCACTTATAAAATTTCTGGAACATGTGACCAAGCCCAATTGTCTTCTCGTGTCCGATACCCGTAGAACATTAAATTTAGTCAAAATAGTCTAAACTGCTTTTTAGATAAAATTAGCTTGACCCACAGTGACCAAAAAATGACCTACTAATCAGATTTTCTCGAGCATGTGACCTAGCCCAATGTTTTACTCCGGCCCAAAAACCGTAGGACACAAAATTTAGCTGAAAACGACTGAGCCGTTTTTAAGATAAAAATAGCTTAACCCATAATGACCCCTGACCAGAATGACCCATTAGAAAAATTTCTCGAGCATGTGACCTAGCCCAACAGTCTTCTCGCACCCGAAAACCATAGGATGCCAAATTTAGTCTAAATAGTCTAAGCCATTTTTAGATATTTTTCGACCCACAGTGAGCCAAAAATGACGCACTAATCAAATTTTCTCGAACTTGTGACCTAGCCCAATGTTTTTCTGGTGCCCCAAATGGTAGGATATAAAATTTCATCAATATCGTTAGAGCAGTTTTTAAGATAAAATGTGCATATATATATATATCCTCGTTTTAGAATATATCATTTAGATATTATAGGGCAAAACGTAGCTTCTTATAAATAACATTCTCTGAAATACATTTTGTCGTATTTTTAAGATGAAATTGCGAGGATATAACATTAAAAAGAAGCAAACACATACACATTACATGAAACAAAGGTGCACGTATGTACCAGGCACGTTTTAGTGTAATTATAGATGAATATTAACATGTAAGCATATACACGAGCTGATAGAAGTTAATTGTTCATCTGAAATATTGGAATGGTCTTTTATTACTATAATTATTGATAGCTCCAGATGGCAAAACAGAGATGGACCTACAATTTACAGTGGATTGTTAGTAATTATGAATACATAAAATAATACACATACAGCTTAAGCAAAGAACAAGGCGTTTTTAGCTGCAGTGCAATGTTATTAAAAAAATACAATACTTATATGTTTAATCAGTTAAAAATTTGTAGAATTCTTTAAATTCTCTGGCAGTGTAAATTTAAAAATATATTAAAATAAAAAAAATGCTAAAAAATAACATTTGTGTAAGTGAATTTTTATTTTCAAATAATTAAATTAATATAAGCATGCATATAATCATACGTGGTATTACATATATACAAGTTAATACACCGAGAGGTCAAATTATTATGTTCACTACTCACTGAAACTTCGGACACGTCTGTGCACATGTGCGCTGATGTAATAAATTGGATTATCTGATAAAAAGTTTGCTCTACATCAGAAGCATCAGTGAACTTTGCATGTTGACTATTCATGTGGGGAAAAGTATTTGAGTGACTTTGAATGATACATGATTGTGGGCGCTAGAAGGACTGATTCTAGTCTATCAGAAATCGCTAATATCCTTGGTTCTTCTCATATAAGAATGTTTTGCGTCTTGAAAGAATTGCATCTAAGCCAAACAAATCTTAGCGAATATTTGAATTGTGGGTAAAAGTTCCTTGTGAACATTAGATTTTCTAGGCATTTGATACGCATTGTTTGTGGCAAACAAACAGTTACAACACAATAAATTGTAGCGCCAAATGCTTTTATCTATGGTCTACTATATAGGTTTTAAAACCGATTATAAAAACTAGTCAGGTGTGCCAATTCCAAAACTTTCTTGTATCTCACACAGCTTTCGCATACACTAAAAATATTCAGCACCCATTTATATCAAGGTCTAACGGAATCTAAAGTTTTATTAAATTGTGTGCATTATTTCTTGAGATACAACCATTGCTAAAATCGTGCAAATCCTGCAAAATTCAGAATAACAGCGCCACCTGTTAGTAGATTTAGACCAAACTTAATAAACAACAACTTATGTCAACGTCTAATTGAATTTCAAGTTTGATGAAAATCCGTGCATTAGTTATTGAGATATACTTATCGTGTTAATAATGAAAAAAAATAGCATAGCAGCGCCGCATGTTGGTCTATTTACATCAAAACGTAAGCACCATCTATTTATGTCAGGGTCTAACAGAATCTGAAGTTTGATGATATTCCGTACATTTGTTCTTGAGATATATCTATCATAAAATCATGAAAAAAGTGTTATAGCATCGCTAACTGTTGGGATATTTTTACCAAAACATAATCAGCTTCTATTTATGTCAAGGTCTAACTGAATATGAAGTTTGATGAAAATAAGTGCATTAGTTCTTGAGATAGAGTTATTGAGGAAATCTCGAAATGTGCAGAATAGCAGCGCCATCTGTTGGGCGATTTTCACCAAAAACTAATCAGCATCAAATTATATCAGGGACTAACTGAATATAAAGTTTTATTAAATTTAGTGCATTAGTTATTGAGATAGAGCGCCCAAAGAATTTTTGTCACATACTTACAGACTTGCAGACAGAGAGACAGAGTCACAGACTCAAAGACAGTCATTTTCTAAAAACAGTGAAATCGTGTTCAATATCATCTAAAACGTATACATCCGTCGAAAACCGGAAGTCGAAAATTTTCATGAATCCAATACATTCACCTTGTAAAGATAGAAGAAAGCAGGGATGAGATTTCTCCGCTTTTTTGCATACCAGTATATATTCTTACAGAAAATGTCTTTTTATTTATTCGGAACATTCTGCGATTTAAAAGAACAACGTTTTCTCTAAGATTATACTGGTATGAAAAAAGCGGAGAAATCACATCCCTGGAAGAAAGTAATATATGTCTCAGAGATAAGTGGCCGTAATATGTTTGCCACTCATTGTATATATACTGTAATTAATTTTGCATAACACACACTTTTCCCATATTTTTAGGCTTAAACATGGTGTGAGAAGAATACACCGAATAATTACAGAAACTCTACTAAACCACACTAAGCTTCAAATGGGGTAAAAGTGCACATTGCAGAAATCCCCATGGTCGGATATTGCAATAAGGGCTAGAAATATACGTAAGAAAAAGCGAAAATTTAGGTTGGGAAGTTTTTTTCATGACTTGATTTGCATGGATTTTTTTTTAATTACTGTATTTTTTGCCCATTAAGAGCCTACGCTAGTCATCCGAAGAAACTCGAACACCAAATTTAAGTGTATGGGAAGGTTCTTGACAGATTTCTCCATCGCACTTTAAAAATTTTAAATGATATATCTTTACGTTTATTTACTATCGTGTTTACTCGTGCATCCTAGTGTATAATGTCCTCTCGAGTAAATGTCCCTCGCGTATAATCCGCACTCTGTTTTTGATTTTAAAAATAAATGATAAAAATATTTATCGTGTATAAAGCGCATCGTTCTGACAACCGGTTTCAACCGGTTCTGAAATTGAAAATGCCCGCTTTTAAAAAAACTGTAACTAAAATGAAAAAAAAACTAAACGTTAGGGATCGGCCTCAGGTACCCTATGGAAAAAAAAGCATTAAAAAATATTACAATGCGAGCGAGAAATCTGTCAAGAACCTTCTCATTGACTTAACATTAGCTGGAGTGTTTCTTCTTGTAACTAGTGTAGGCTCTCAACATAGAACCATGCGTTTTATACACGATAAATATTTTTATCAGTTATTTTTAAAATCAAAAACAGGATGCGGATTATACGCGAGGGCACATTTACTCGAGATGATATTATACACTAGGATGCATTACACACGAGTAAACACGATAATAAATATATGTGAAACCTATAAACAATGTTTAATTATGAGGAGTTACGGCAAAAGTTTTTTTTTTCAAGGAAATGAAATATTTTAATTTCAAATTTTTAAAACAATTATGATATTTAATCAAGTGTAATTATCATCACCCGTAGGAGATCATTATATTTAAGCAGCATTAAACTATTCTTTAATTAATTTCCATTCTTAATTTAAAAGTTTGCGATGAATTTGTTTAACTGTAAAAAATAAGTGTGAAAACTTAATTTATCATACCTAAACATATAACTCATTAAGTATGTAACTAATTTAAGTTTTAATATTTGTTTGTATCAATCTTTGAAAAAAAAATCATAGCCTTAGGTAGTGTTTAATGGAGTATGAATTTGTTTTAAAGATGCGATAAAATTAATTTTCAAAGACGTGGTGATTTTAGTTATTTTATTGTTTAAGTCTGTGTAATTTTTAAAAGAATGAATTACTTGATAGCAGAGCAATGTGAATATAGTAAAATTTAGACGGGCAGATATAATTGCAATTTAATTTTAAGCTTTAAAAAATCTAAGTGATTAAAATGTCACATAATTTTGGCTTAGTAATTAATTCTTAGAATTAATTTAAATATAATAAAATATTTTTAGATGAGTTATACATATGGTTGTTTGAAATGACCAAGTATAATGCATAGCTGTCAATCTTCAGGTTACTTTTCCAAGTCAAATAAACATAATTGAAATCAGAAAATTTATTTAATAAACAGTCTCTAGTTACTATGTGGTTGTATGTGGTTGTTTATTAACTTTTTTTATTTAAAAAAAAAATCTCGTTTTATATTAAAAAAAAAAGTTTTGCAGATATGATAATGCAATCGATATTGTAATTCACTTTATTCTCTAACAAATGCTAATTAAAAATAAGACGATATTCTATAAAGGTCTTGCTGTTTAAATCATTTTTTCAGTTCTCTTTTTTTCCAAGAATAGATGGTTACCTGAAAATTATATGATAAATAATATCAGTTTGACTTATTTATTTTTTTTTAATAATCCTGAAATTTATTTGAAGAAAATTTAAATATATATGCATGTATTTAGGTGCACTGTCTGAAATCAATATATGAAATCAATGTATGAAATGAAACAAGAACGACAAATCCTGCGTCATCCATAGATTATGTAACATTTTTCAACACTTCAAAAATAATTTTACACATCTTTGCCGTTTAATAAGGTTTCTAAGTAAACAAGGGATGAAAATGTGCGACCACCCCATGAACCCAGCTCTTGCTTTAGAGTATAAGTGCAAACCCGAGGCGAAGACACAAAGCCACTTTTTACTTTACCATACACTATAACAAAATTCCATGTATAAATTTTAAATATTAAAGGATAGCAAATAGGTGTTAGATGATGCCTCCCACGCGTGGAAATCCACGAGAAATTTAAAAACATTAAAGTACCATGTTTAAAAGAAACATTAATTACTAGTTTAATTAACTTTTTACTGAGTATAAAAAAATAAGATGGAATAACAAATTGGTACGATTTCAGAATGAGTGCACTATATTTTCTTAAAGCGCCGTATTTAAACACTTCAATATAAAAAGTAAAATCTATACTAATAAAAGAAAGTTTCGCTCTGTGTGTGTCTGTCAGTCTGCGATGACTAGCAAAGTCTACCGCACGTAGAAGTCTGAAAATTTGGGGGAGTATAGTGCAAGGCAAGTCTTGATGCCCGTGAGAGTCAGATGTTTATTTTTTCTATATTTAGCAGATATATTAATTAAAAGCTTATAAAAAAGGGAATCTTTTTAAAAAAAAATCGGCAGAAGCGCACACGCATGCCCAGAACCTTGTTTTCTTCCGGAAAGGAAGGAAGAACCAAATTCTGGCGTTTTTTGGCTTTTTGTTTTAACCTGCGTCGGCCAAACCGTTCAGGATACGGAAAAACGGTAAACATACTCTTAAAGCACATATTTTTAAGACTTAAACATTGCAATAAGTTCGAAAATATATTGTTGTTAACACTTTAAAAAAATCAAAAGACAATTATCGCGGTTCACATGTTCCGCATTACGCTCTTCAGGGACGCAATTTTAGAGTTACCGACAAATAAAAAATATGAGAGAACAGATATTTTTTAAAAGGTTCCATCGCTTTTTTAAAATATGAATTGTAGCCTCTCTAAGAACATTGCCGACCGCAGGTCCCTTCGCACCTGCTCTGTCTAAAATTTGCAGCAAACTATCCAGTCATTTGACCGTTTTTATAGAAAATGGTTACATAACCGTAATTTAACTCTTTTCTGATCATATTATTGCCTATATTAGGGTCAGAATAGAATTAAACTATGGTTATCTAACCGATTTCTGTAAAAACTGTCAAATAACTGGGCAGTTTGCTGCAAAATGCCAGAAGCGATCTTTTTTCTCCGCTAAAAGTAATTAAACGTCTTTATTTCGACACAATCGTTTCCAAAAATATCAGTAGACCAGATTTACATCACTTAAAACAATATCGAAACATTCCAACTAGTAGAAGGTTTTTTATTTTGTTTTAATCTGAGAAATTTTCGTTGAAAACGAAAAAACGCGGGCTGTTTCGGCTAGTCTTCGGATCATGTTTTTTACTACTAAATATGCATACTTTTTCACAAACGTTTTAAGAAAGCTTGGGTACAGATAAATGTATAACCTATTAAAATTTCAGAGAGTTCGAAACATGGGAACGTTTTTTATTTGCGAGAATAAAACATATTTTTTTAACAATATTTTTTTTGCGAAATTTTTGCATAGGCTGTAAAACAGCTCTATTTATAACCGATAAAAATTTCAATGAGTTCTAGTAACAAGAACTATTTTCTTTTAAACTATGAATGGACCTTTCTTGAGAAAACAAGAAAATGTCTTTTTACAAGCGCTTTTACCACTAAATATCAATATTTTTTTTCCGCGAATTTTTTCTTTAAAAATATAAATTCATACAAAATTGGGTTAAGCAATAAAATTATATAAACTTGAGGTTTATTCATGGTAATTATCATGGGCTCAGGTAACGCTGGACGTGTCAGATAGTATTAAATATTGCTAAAGTCACCGTAAAAAAACGTTAAAGTATAAATAGCTATATACATAATAATGAATACTTTCCTGTAATGTTTGTTTAGAAAAAAGCCAAAAAGTTAAAAAAAAAAAGAAAAAAAAACTTATACATGAATATGCTACCATTTTAATTATTAGTTGAAATTGAAAAACAATAATCGGTTTTTCATGAAAAACTTGTTTTAGTCGGGCAATTGTTCAAATATGTCCTTGCTACAGAACAGTACAATTTAATAAAATTTAAATCAAATATTTCTTCTAACAAGAAATCTATATCATAATATTTCACTGCAGAAGTATTTCACTTATTTAATCTCATAACAAATGAAGTTAAACTATTCTGATTTGCGAATCTCTAAAGTATTAGAAATTATTTCCCATTTTAAATCATACATTTTTATTCCGATAGAACTTTTTGTAAATGTTTTATGGAAACACCTAGTTTATTTAGCACAGTAATTAGAATTGTTGTTATCAAAATATGAAAGGCAGTAATTAATTTTCATCAGGAAAGGTAATTGCTGTAATGCAGTTTTCGACATAACAAGCAACTTATGCTTGATAATCACATTATCAACATTACTATATATTTGAATGCTTATAATTAACTGATTTAGTAATTATATAAACGAAAAAATAATTAGTATCGTTCTGCCAAACGGAGTATATATTGATGGTTGTAATTTTTGCCCATGTATTATGTACTTTTTCATTTTTCAAAACTGAATGCATATTTTTCAAAATTTTAATATAAATCTTAATAATTGGAATTTAGTAATTTATAAATGAAGTAAATATTGCGAAATTTACTAAGAAATACATCTGTTATGTATGACTGAATATTATTCTGATAATGATCTATAAAGATTTGAAGTTTGTCATATGTTATTTTTAAAATATGATAATTTAAAATTAAGAAGTGATTAATAAGTATATTTTTAATTGACGACTTTAGACATATCTTTATAATATATATTTTTTAGAATGATACTTGATTTTCCTTTATGCTGTTCAACGATTGCTCTTAATGTCTCTTACTGCCATTGTAAACGTAAAATATTTGAATCAAGAAGCATTAAATGTTTACCAATTTAAACAAAACTCCACAGAAACTAAAAATTTGTTTTCCTGTTTCATTTCAGCTAAAATACTTTTTACAAATAACAGGTAATACAATCCAGGTTTCCCGGGTTACAGAATAACTGCCTGTCGGTGTACACAATATAGAGAAAAATAATTTTTAATTGAAAACGCCAATAGATTTTTCACGTAAATTGTAATTTTTAGATGGCCGAGAAACAAGACCAAAAATGCATTTTTATATGACAAAAAGAAATTCTGTGTTCAAAAGAGATTTTGAAAATTAATATAAACGGTAATTTTGTACAGTACGCATACCAGCGACGAACAAATACCAAACTATTTCTATTGCTATAAATGCAAATGTGTTAATCTTTCGCATGTGTCAACATGCGGTTAATCATTGGAAATCCTTCAACATGCCAGTTGGCGTATTTTAGCGAATGGGACCTGTACTTATTAAGGTATCCTTCGTTTAATACATTATAATTTCTTTCCAGCATCATGAATGTTTTACGGCAATATTTGCGTTAAACACAATAGCGGAAGATTAATCCGCTGTTATGTTAAACATTTTCCGGCAAAATTATTTTTAAAACATAAAAAAAATAATCTTGAAATTAAGATGCAGTTTTAAAAGAAAAGAAATTTCATTTTACAAATTTGATTCTATTCAAAATTGTAAAAAAATAAAATTATGCGTTGTTAAGAAAAATGCGTTTAAATGCGTTGTTAATAAATTTGTGATACAAAAATTAATTGAGTTTTCAGGTCCTTGCCACTGTCAATATGCCATCAACGTAATTGAGCAGGTTTTTGCTTTATAATATAGAATGAAGATAGGCAATCTGGGTTATTATCATTGAATTTCATTGCAATAGTTCATAAGAATTCTGTTCGATATTACTCCAAAATATTTTCGCTTTAAACAGCTTATATAATCTACAAATCCTCGGTACGCACAATTTTAATAGTTTAACAAGTTTTTTATAGGTTAAACAATATGTGGATGTAACTTTGACAATAAGCAAATAAAACAAATCGGATATCCATAATTTGTTTTACATGGTCCAATAAAATACTTCCAATAACATATGTCTTTCGTTATTATCAAACCTGAAGTTCAAGGGCAGTTCGGGCATTTCCTCACAAATTTCAGTATATATTCGACAAAACGTCTGATATCAAAATTCTCCGGTCGCTGCCCCTTAATTTCTGGACATCAGTGTATTATATAACCAGCAACGTAAGAAATAAAACCACTAACACGCATTAACAAGTGATGGAGGGAAATTTCACAATTTCACTGTAAACAACTTTGTTACATGTAGATGCAAAGCATACCTCTGAATTGATGTGAATATAAAACTTATTATACATGAAAAAGAAAAACATATATATTTCTATTTCTATTTATAAGACAAAGTATAAGATACCTGACAACATGTTTCAAGTATCTAAAACATTCGTCACTTCACAGGATTCCTCACTATCAACTAGCTTAACATTTATCTCTTACCTGGATGTATTTCCAAAAGCTTGTTACATTTAGCAAATGTCGGCATTTCCTTTGAAAACTTTACATCAGCTGATACAGATAAATTTTGATATAAAATTCATAACTTGCACAATATTAAAAATGTGTCTCAAGTTGTGTGAAAGCAACTCCCTTTTTTCTAATTTGCTTAGCTCTCATATAATCCCGTTATATGACCCGTTAAAAATAAGTATGAATAACAATATAACATTGAAAGATATGTATTTAAATAAATATATCTTTTTTATTTTATGTTACACAGTATGTGCCTTATTCAGCAGAATTTATTAACCATTTTGTTGTGATGTGCAATGTTGACAAAGACTAGAAATTTCTTGAAAAGATTTGCATCTGTTATAAGAATAACGTTTCAATTAAATACGTAATGCAGCGATGATTTTCTAACGTCTTTTACACTTACCTCTGAAAGTTAAGATAACCAAACTATTTTGTAAAATTTGCCATAAAAAGTATGAAAAAGAATATGACAAATGTGACTAAAAGTAAGAATCATAAATAACATAAATACCTAATAAAACATATGTATATTATTTAAAAAGTCATTTTTTGTACTAAAATCCGAAGGACCTTGTAATTTTCAAATATCTTTGCTATTATTTATCTTCCTACTTTTCATGCTTCTTATTAAACAGTCGCAGAGTTTATTTGCTTTTTGTCACAGCTGGTAATAAGTCAGACAAGGATAATTTCTTCCCCGTACAAATACGTATTCCATCCCAGTAATAGTATATCCAGCGCAACGTTTCTGAATATAAGAGGTAAAAGAAGTATTGTGCCCAGGGCTTAATTTCTAACAAAAAAAGTACCGGAGCCCTAATAATATTCTGCAGTACTAATAACCATAGCGCGCTCCCCCCACACCCCCCGCCCACGCTCCACCGTCACTCCAATCTGCATATTTATATTTCATACATTATATGCATTTTCAAAATTTAAAGCAATAAAAAAATAAAACTTTTAAATACATCTATCTGCATTTACTTAACTGTCAATTATTCCACTTTTTAGTTATCACTCCGGCCGAATAGAAATCTTTGCCTAATTTTAATGTTAATCAATCGCAGAATTCTGCGATTAAATAAAGTAAGGATTGTGATTCGGAAATAGTGTTAACACAAAAACAGAATAGTTCGCAACTATGCATTTTTATGAAAAAATGAATGAAATTTTCAAAAATAAATATTTATATTCTAAAGAAAGATGATGATATAAAATATATGAGCTTTGATATGGGAGGAAAAGGAAAGGGTAATTTAGGCTTCGGTTTTTCGGAAGCGCTGGCACTGGGCTACAGAGCCCAGTATTTATGGGCTCCGGTGAATTCCAACCAATATTTAAATATTTACTAAAATCAGAGAAGTACCGGAACCGGGCTCCGGCGCAATTTAAGCCCTGATTGTGTCAGTGAAAATTCGATCTACAAAATATGATGAAATGGACCGTCCGTTTTTATTGCGATATTTGACAAATGGAAAGAGCTGTTATATTTATACTTGTAGGAGATTAACTCGTAAAGTCAGCAATTTGTAGCAATTTTTTTTTAAAGTTTCCTTGTTGGAGTAATAAATGTCACTATCAGATGGCTCCGTGCTGTTTTAAACTGTCACTGCGTTCTAAATAACATTACAATTTCAAAATACAAACTTCCTTTTTTGAGGGAATAAATTATCTTAAATATTATTTTAATCTTTTTCATTATTTTATGCTGTTGATCGAACTTATGATATTAAAAAAGATACTATTCATTAAGCTATGCATGCTATTCAATTTAATGGTTGTATTCCTTTTTACTATTAAATATAGATGGTGTTTTTCAAACGAAAGTAGAACGTAATGAGGATGATCGGTATAATAGGAAACTAATGGTTGGATCAAATAAATCAGTTGGCTTTAGTTATACATTTCATACACTGTTACGGCAATATGTAGAGTCTGCATCCGTATCTGGCCTGCCATGGGATACAGATAATATGAAAGACTGTTATTTAAAACTTTTTGGTGATAAATTTTCATACAGAATACAGGATGGTTTAATGGTACTTGTGGATCTATTTTGAAGGTAAAAACTGAGTAAAAATTAATCTATTATCATACGTGTTTTTTTCTGTGTGTGTGTTTGTGTGTATCTTTACAGTTGAAAGAGACTAGCAATATATTTCGATGATAATTGGTATTAAAAAACGGAAGCATACTTATGAAATTCCTGATTTAGCACTTTAACCTCTTAACTTAAAGAAATATCACCGTCTGCTTATTAGTCCATAGTAAAAGTCACTCTGTTCATTTTAGGATCACCTTTACAAGTTTAACAATGCAAAATTGAAATGTTATTGGCAAGAAAGCTTTTACATTCAAAGGGACAAATAATTCACCATCTGGAGCACATTCAGACACACATCATACTTTTTTAATATTGTCTTTCAATTCATCTTATTCACACTACATCCTGCCAGATAACGTATTCATCTTCAATCTTTTATTGCTGAAAAGGAATATTTAAGAGGACTTGCTAACCTTTGAATTCATTTTATTAACGTGTTTTATAATACCTTACATATTATTAAATACTATATAAATTTTATAAAGAAAAAATGTTTAATAAAGGATAAAATGAGATTATTGTGGTAAAATTAAAAACATAATAACTTTTTGGAATTTTTAAGTTATTTTTTTAATTTTACTTCTCCAGAATGTTTTTGAAACTATATTTTGTATGCTCTTCTTACAAATAAGTTCTATAACGCTAGGGGTTAACTTTACAAAAATAAATAATCATTTTAATAAAAAATACATAAAATGCCATAACATGTGTAAAAATATAGTAAATATGTCTATTTATTTAACATTTTTATTTTTAAAATAATCTTTTAGATTACTGAAAAACCGATTCCTAATTTTATTAAATGTACTTCAAGGATCGTCCAAAAATACAGTGAGTCAATTCAGATGTGTTTGTTAAAATTTTAGCATTTGAATCATTTGATTTAAAAAAAGACTGAAACTGTAAAAAGTTAATTAAAATATTGGAACTCTAACACACTTAAAGGGTAATAGATGCAGTGAAGCCTTTTCCAAATATTTATAATAATCGGATCTTTGCTGGAAAATGCTGGGGATGGCTAAATACATTTTAAGTGAAATATTGGAATATTGCCTTATTTGACGTTCGTGAAGGGTATCGGATCCCTTTAACTCCTTACAGCGCCGCAACTCCGATTTGAAAAGTATTTTCTAAGATGTTAGAATATATTTAATGCACACAAGCATGCAAAAGAAGAAAACAAAAAAAAAGGGAAAAAATGTAGACAAAAGTGTGCTTGTTTCATATCTGGAACAAGAATAAATTTACACATTTCTCATAAATATTGTAAATTTTCTTAACTCAAAATGGTAAAGTGCATAAACTTACCTTTATGAAAAATCTATTTCTGGACGTCTCGAGCCTTTTTAATTTCACTAAATGCATTAAGTTTATTTTTGCAATAACCAAGTGAAACAGCTTAACTGATAAATTAAAGTTTTGTAAAACATATTAACACAGTATCACCTTTTTCTGGAGAATCTATGTTCAATTTATATTAACTGCAGTTTTGGAAGATAGCACCAATCAATAAAATCGTCGTTTAAAGCTCATTTGGAAATAACATTTATTTTGGGGTATGTTGCAGATATGTAACACGGTGATACAAAGGTTTAAAAATGAATGTGCCAAGAGCTACCAATCTCTCACATCAACTATAGCTACGGATATAACACTTCTCAATTTGTGCATTTATTGTAATGTGTTTCATTATTACAAACTACACACCCTGTAGCAACGAAAACGATCACTCCTAATATCGGATGTATACAACACCCTTAAAGTACACGCAGTATCCCATTGCTGTAGTTCATTAAAATGCATGGATATACAATTTGCACTCTTAGATGCTTGCAGATGTATTCTATTGTTACGAATACAGTGTCAGTGTACTATCTCAGAAAAAAATTCGTCCAAAAAAGTACAAAAGAAAGACAGCAAATTGCCGGAAAACTGGTGTCATTGGAAAAGATTTTTCTGCTTTTTGAAGAAATTTCCGTCTTTTAAAAGGAGAATTTCAGGAAATTTTGAACTTAGATTAGCGAATGCTTCGTGTTTTGAAGGGGAAAAGAACATACGTAAAAATGCATTTCCCAATACGAAAAAGTAACACAATCCACTGTTTCCGGAACACTCCTGTTTTTATAGGAAAAACAGCTTAAGATTGGAGGATTTCAGAGAAAGTTTATGTTAGATTGGTAAATTCTTAGTATATTTGGTAAAAATGGCTAAATCAAACCGGACATTTTCGTTTTTTAATAAAAAAAACTTAAAAACCCTCGATGCAGTGTTTTTTTTTTTGTGAGTGCATGCAAACGGAGTATATTATTCAGTTACATGACATTGTTTGTGTTTGTGACCGAGCTTAACGAATTTAAATTTTAAGTTAACATTTACAACCAAATTAATATTGTTGCAGTACAAAAAAACATAGAATCCCTATATTCTAAGGAAATTTTTAAAATAATTTTTTTTTAATCATTTATATACAATCTGATATATTTTAATGATTTTTTTATATATGTAAATGTTAGTAATGTGTTTTAAAATATGCGACAACCTTATCCCATCATTTTTAAAGGATAACATTTCTAAAACATAAATAAAAAATACAATATTTAAAGCAAGCTGAATATAAGTTAAATTTAAATAATTTGTTTTTTACACTAAATAAAGTAAAAACCGTGTAAAACAAAGTTGAAGGATGCAAGAAAATTATTAAATATGAATTCTTAAATTATTAAATATGAATATAGAATTCTTTATAATCGGTTTTAATTTTAATAAGTTCGATTTATCTCATATATCAATTTAGAAGTACTCATGTTATCCGGTTTCTGTTGTGAGTAATTTCATGTCGAAAAGTATATGGTTTGTCTAGCAATTGTCTTGGAGTCAATTTAGAAGTACAGAATATAGTTCATAAGCAAATAATCCGTAAATCATCTTATATTTATGCTACTTTCACATCGCAACGTAATTACATTTATGAGGAAATATTTATCACCTTCTAACAGTAGCATATATCAACAGGGTTAACTGAAGAAAACTTATCAACGGAGACTCTTTTGTTTTGACAGATGCCATTTACGCTAATCACCTTATTGTGGTAGAATTATTACACCATGGAATTTATTTGACATAGAGGTGATGCAACATGTTAGAATACTTGTTATGAGGTGCTATCAAAAATATAAAAATATATTAGCTGTCATCTTAAGTAACTCTAGATTATTCAGTGCTGCATTGTAACGTTTAGGTTAGTTCCATCTATATATGAACAAATTGATATATCAGCTAACAATTCATAGATAATTTATTAAAATAATAGAATTTGTTATTAAGTTATACTCATGAATAAAAACATTGAAAGATAATAAAGTTTGAAATTTAAAACCCAAAGATTATTAGACCACTCTAAGTCACTAAAGGACTATATAACAGATTATAGAGGAAACTAGTGTCTAATTAAAATGACATATTATGAAAAGAAGGTCTTTACTTTTTCACTAATAAAAAATAATTATATAATAAAAAGGCATATTCAAAATCTTTTTAATGACACTGACATAAGTAAAACATATAGTCTATTAAATGAAGGATAAAATAGTAGGTCATTTCTACACATGCATTTAATATATATCATGTGATTTTTTTTTATTTAGTCAACTATTGTGACGAAATCGAACTTACAAGTGGCAACAAAATCCGTCTTGAGTAAAGTTAGTTTGAGAATGTTTATTGTTTTATTTCTTTTGCAATATAACGCTGATAGCTGATGCGTTCTGTTTTTATTTCTGATACAGACTTTTGAATTTAATTTTGTTTAAAATATTGAAAAGTGAGTAAAATTTTACGTTAGCAATTCCATTTTTGGTTTAATAAAACATATCTGAACATTTAAGAAAATCACAATATCTACCTAATTTTAAGATAGCGTCTTTATGAAAACACTTTGGTACTTTATCTGCAGATGTGTTCAACGCCTCGTTTAAATAATTTGAAAATTAAAAACATATGATTGAATTAAAAAGAAAATAATAATACCATGCATATTACATAAATTCACAGAAATAAATTATGCTTTTCTCACAGTATCTATATAGAATGAAAGAAAGAAAGAGAGAGAAAATAAATTATAAGCAGAACGCTAAATTTTATTTAAATTTGAAAATTTCTGTATTTATTCTTTAAAATTACGTTTTCGCAAATAAAGAACGAAATGGTACTCATTGAATATGAATGTAACTTTAATAGCAAAATCTGTTAAATTCAATATACATTAGATGACATAATCGAAGTAAACTAAACTTTGAGCCAGGCTGACGTCAATTGTTGCGGCATTGGAGATATTTCCAATAAAGACTGATATGGACATATATTAGCTTTACATTCGTAATAATTCGAATAAATATTGATACGATATTGGGTTTATGTACTTTACACAGGCTAAATATTTCTGGCCAATAATGTACAAAGATTGGCAAAGTGTCAACAACATAAAATTATAGCAAAATTTCTTGCCAATCAGCGAAATATCGGCAAACTCTCAACACCACGATATTTTAGCAAAAATGCTTGTCAACGACAGCAATATTGGTTAAAGTGTCAACACCAAAATATTGTTGAAAAATTGCTGGCTAATGAGTACAATATGACTCTTGTTTTTGGTTAAAGGTATTACCAATGACTTGCTACTAACGTTACAACTTAGTAGTTTTTTTTTCCTGTTTCGGAAGTGCAAAATGCGTTACAAGACTTATAGAAAACAAAAGAAAATATGCAACATTAGCCTGTAGATAATATAATATACAATTTGTAGTAATTTTTAATATACAACATATATATTCTTGATATGAATTTTTTAAATTAGAAGAATATATTTCTTTGCACGACGCATTTTTCGATAAGCCTAAGTTATTTCGAATATTATCTTTCCACATATACTGCAGTAATTTATATTCAGCAGGTCAAATTTTAAGTAAAAATTGAATTACTTTTTTTATTTTAAAAACATAGAGTTCATTAGATTACACACCGTGTTCCAATATTTAAAACAAATGATCCGATCTTCACTCGTTAAGAATTATTGTTATAAGAACTAGCAACTTTCAGTCTATTCATGATAAAAATTAATCAAAAACAAGTTGAGTCTGGGAAAAAGTCCATCTGCACAAACAAACTTTAATCTCTGAAATAAAATAGAAAGTTTAATGGATTTTCCTTGGAAATGCCTAAAATTAACATAGTTATTTTGTTGTTTATTTAAAAAAATATAACAACATATAAATAGACAGAATTTTCTTAACTTTTTACAGAATTTGTTTTACAATCTTTACGAACAATGCATTTGATACTCTCTCTCTGAGTAGTTAAAAAAAGGAAGAAATGTTTTTTAAATAGATGACTTTCATAACAGAAAACCTTCCTCTTTATTTTAGGTCAAATAGACACACTTTGAAATATATATTTTTCTTAAGAAAATAATTCAAATAAATGCCACATAGAAACAATCTACATTGCTAAATAATTTTATTAAATAAACTTTATGATACCATGTAGATTTTGTTTTAGCTTGAAAAAAAAAACGAACGTTGGTAGCTATGGGCTTTACATTTTCAGTCAGAATTATTACATTTGCATTTGTAACATTAATAGAACAAATTAAAAATTTCCTGTAGAAATATATATAAAAAAATAAATACAAAATATAAAAATATATAAAACATGTTATTTTTATATTTTTATATATTTTTATTTTTTTTATTACTGTACCTTTCATTTTTTAATTTGTTTTTAAGTTTAATATGTGTAATTTACTTATCCTTGATTTCAAGAAGTTTATATTTATTAAGATTATGTAAACCTGTTCCGTGTCACATATAGAGGTGATGTGATTTTGTATATGCCGGTTGGAGCTCTAAATAGTGTGAGGGATAAAGAAAATTTATTCTTTCAACCTTAAGACAATACTTTAAAATGAAGTGCATTTATGTGTAATCAATAAATTAATACCAATGTTTTACAAGCATGCCAATACAAAAAATAATGCACAAAATCCAAATAATTAACAAAATATATTAAATTGCATTTTTAAATTGGTTTTATGTAGATTGCCTTCATAAGAAATTGGTGATATATTGGACATTAAATTTTGTTTGGTTGAGAGTAATTCGGATTTATTTAATCGTAAAATTTCTTCGATTAATTAATGCAAAAATACTATAATTATTTAGTGGTATCAAACAGCGTAAAATTTGTAATCTATGCGTCCTTATTTTCTCGACAACTCAATAAATAGTTCATTTGGCCCGAAGAAAGAGAAACGACACTTTGTATCATCTCGTGTCAGATCTCTTTATCATAACATGGACGAGGAATTTACTATTACAGTGCGAACACATCTTAATAGTCAAGTAGTGTAGTCAAGTTGTAAGTGTACATTTTTTGTAGGAATAAGGATTACTTGTATGTCCGTTTTAACTCAGGATTACTTTGGAAAGTAAATAAAGTCGTGTCCAGAACTGTAGGTAATAAGGCACTAGATACTGCATTGTTGAAATACATCGTTATAGAAGAGGTGGGATCATTGTTTGTTCTAAAATATTTCGGCATGGTCACATTAATCTGCACTTGCTCTATGGAGTAGCTGATTGTTACGAGACGCTGGAACAAAATTCTTGATTCATATGGAATACCATATGCTGAATCTACCACTCATGCATTTATTGCAATCGATTCTCGACCATACCAACGTACGTTTTTCGATTAGTATCTTAAGGATGCGAATATTGTGAAAATCAATTGATAATTTTGATCTTTGGCCTTTATCTTATAGAGCATATTTATAATATTTTTGGCAGACAGGTGGCTGCCTTAAGAGTAGGGGTTGTTACTCGTTTGGTCTTTGTTTTTCGACATGGTCTTCATCAACTTAACTGGCAGTATGCATATTTGATGCCACCAATACATTACCGATAAAAGCATGCAAATTCCTTATTAAAGCTCCTTATTAAACTTTTTGTTTTCAAATATATATATATATATATATATATATATATTCGCTTTTTCCAACAATGGACTTTCGTAAATAAATTTGCTTTATTTGTCTATATTTTTTCTCTTACATCTTGTTGTAACTTTTTTACATAATTTAAGTAATCATTACCTGTCTCTTCCACTTGCCAGGTAATCCATTTTCTGATCTTATGATTTACCCCTGTCTCTATTTCTTTATTAGTTATTACTGGTGCATTTATTATTATTTTCTTTTCTTTTAATTTTCACTTTCATAATGGCAGCACATACGTATAGCTTAATAATTGCGTTCGTACGTTCTAAACGCGTTACGGTTTCTGCATTGTTAAACTACACTAAACATGTTGTTTTTATAGGCATATATATAGGCAGTCTTTCCAAATGTATTCTTCTCTCATTCAATTTCTAAATAAATAGACCCGTATACAAAATAAATAAATAAATATATATATATTTGAAATTGCATATTTATGTGAATTTGTTTAATTTCGTAAAATTAAAAAAGTAGTAATAATATCAACTGATTTATATAGAAAAATTATTTAATATTGCATCGATTGTACGAAATATCAAATTGATATGCAGAACGATTGTCACTAATTTTGTACGTATTTGTTGACTCGTTCTTTTTCTAATTACAGCATTCTACAAACACATACAAATATATTTTTATAGTTTATATCAGGGTGTTCTGATGCTTCACGCACGAAGGTAGAACACATTGCCAAAACAAATTATTGTATAGGAAAAAAAATCGTCTTCCATTTATTCATGCGTTTATGCACTTCTCACTCCAATCACAATCCATACATTTGTGCCTAACTTAAAAAAAAAAAGAGTTTTAAATGGAAGTTGCAAAAAGATTGTCGTTATTTGTGTAAGAGAGGTGACCGAAGTGACCACCACGTATTCAGTCATCACTGAACTAGATGGAAATAATTGTGTTTCGAATAATAGTTTTACATGGAATTAAACGTGGGAAATTTATTATTTTGTATTTTAGAGACAAAATTATTTATGATTTTTTTTTTAATATTTTCATTTTTAGTTGTTAATTTTCTTTTTTAAATAATTCTTGCTCCTAACTAAGCAGAGAATGTAACTAAAAAAACTATCAAGAAAATTAAAGATCATCTGTTTAACATGTTTTTATTCTATGAATTCGATTTCTTTCATTTATGCGTACTTCTCTTTCGAAAGAATCAAAAATTCAGCACAATACATTATTTCTCTTGACCATTTACCTTTTATTAATCTAGATTTTGCGTTTCAGGCGAAAGTTCTTAATTAAAACATCTGAGAAAAATTCCACAAAAGTTAATTAATTTCTATGTACTGAAATAATATTAACTCTGTGTAAGAAAGAAAATATTTTTTGCCTTTCAATTAAAAAAAATCTAAATAGTTTTGAATTCCTTTCAAGGACACGTTTTCTAACGAAAATATTTTTTCCGTAAGTTATTTTAACAGCTAAATTCAATACATTATTTTTATAGAGTTTCACTTTTTGCATTTTCTTTTCATTATCCCAGAATGCTATATGGTATGACTTGCGAAAAATCTCATCAATTGCATGAAATTGCATAGCACTTTAGAACTCGAAAATCAAATTAATATGAATGTAATAGTTGCAAATATTTATTAGGCACATTTTCTGTCATATGATAAATATTTCTATTATATTATCACTTTCTGTATAAATTGATATTTGTTTCAGTGTTCAAAAATTGCATTAATTTTTTCATTATATGCCATTAATTTTAGGGTAAATGTGGAATTAGTAAGAATTAATGTAATTTTTTTTTTAATGTAACGAGTTTCAAACTAATGTGACGAACTTTCACATCGAATCAAACGCTTTTTTTATTTGTTTTCTATAATGCATATTAATAATTGATTCGGTTACATGTTAAAGATACTTTTTAAATGTCAGAAATTATACCAGTTTTTTGCGCAATCATGCAAATTGCTAGTTTTTTTTTAAATAATGTTTCTGCTAAAACATATAAACTAGTTTGGAAGAAAAAATGAATTAGAAATTTACAAAAATGTGGAATAAAATAATAACCTAATGTGCTTAAAACTGTAGATGTAATTTACATGGCATCAATTATTTTCTATTTACTTTACCTTTATAGAAAATATGCAGGGTGCTTGGTATAGGATGATTAAAAGAAAACAGAATTTTTTTAGATGTGTCTGATAGAAACACTACTTATTGAACTCATCCAGAATTTTGTGCACATAATGGTTTAAATTTGTAAAGAAAATATTAATTTACAATTATGCCTATAGGGAAATGTTGTGTTGCTATGATCGAAAACAATTGTACAGTGTATGTAGCATTTAGCCAAGTTAACAACACATTAGTAGTAACTGTAGTGAAGTAACATGACATAGATAGGGTAATATTGTGTTGCTTTGATCGAAGAGAATTGTACAGTGCAGGCAGCATTTAGCCTAGTTAACAACAAATTAGCAATAACTGTAGTGAAGCGTCAAGACGTAGATGAAATAGAAAATAGCAGAAAGAAAAAAAATAACTTGTAAATAGCTTTATTTCTGTAATGATTTACATTATGTTATCACTACAAATGCTCCCACATCGCCATGGCAGAAAAACCTCTCCTATGCTATTCCGATTCTGTAGTACACGGTAATTCGTGCAAATGAGAAAAATCTTGTAAAATTCTGTATTTTAAGACAGCAAAGTTCGACAATTGCTTCCATGAACTTGACACAATAAATAAACACAGAGTTAAATTATACGGAGAGTACGAGGAGCGGGTCTGATTTGCAAGAATCTGCTACTGACTATCCCCTAAAAGACTTTGAAATTGAGGTTTTGTAAAAGTAAAGCAATTGGCAGAATGGATGGATTGCTATTCGCATACATCGCTCGTATTGAATAAAAACAGTCATGTTAAGGGAGACCGGTGGCAAACCTGTGGCATTCAACAAAGTATCATCCAAAAATTAAAATTTGTTTCCTCATTGAAAATGATACTAAATTTTATACGACCTCGTTTTTGTGCAGATTTCTGTGCTAAAACATCATACAGAAAAGGTGATCGAACGGTGGCTAGTATATGGGAGGACTTAAAAAATAGGTATCCCCCGTTGGAATTGTGTTTCACCTGTTGAAAGGGTAAAAATCCGATTATTTCATTGTTTGATCAATTCAAGTGCTAACCGCGATTTTATGTTAAATAAACAATGCATAGGAAAATAGTTATATATTTAAAAAAATAAAATGAATAAATAAAATTTTGAATAAAAATAAATAAAGAGAATACAGATTGAATGAATAAAAGGGATGACTTAAAAAAATTGGTATCTCCCGTTAGCATTGTGTTTCACTGGTTAAAGAAATAAAGTTCCGGTTCGTGTATGTTATTGTTTGATCAATTCAAGTGTTAACCGCAGTTTTATGTTAAATAAGCAATGTATAGCAGAATAGTTATAATTTAAAAAAAAATAAAATGCAGGAATAAAATTTTGAATAAAAATATGAAGAGAATGCAGATTGAATAGATAAAATTTAAAAAGGGAAGGAACTAACAATTTGGAATATATATTTTTAAATAAAGGACATACAATACAAAAATTGTGAACATGAAAATTGCGCACCTCTAAACACATACAATTACATACTAATAAAAAGAAAAAGGAAGATGAGGACAATTAAACATTTTAACTAATTTATTTTGCGATACATCCTCTTAATTTATAGTTCATGGCATGTAATTTTTCTTTGCATTTATTATTTTAATATAGTATCATTTTCTTCTTAAACATTTTCCTTTCTACAAACATACATATTATTTTTATTATTTTCTATAATAACACATAGTATTTTCCATCTAGTTTATATAACATCACAGAAAAACTAATTGTAAAATCAATTGTAAAATTATGATAAATGTGTGTGACCCACAAAGACCCACTTTGTATGTGACCGACAAAGCTTGACAATCTCGTTTACATTTCTCCCTTTGTAACAAAAAAATGTAATTAAACAATTATCTGTTCAAATATTATGAGAGCTAAGCAAATTCAAAACTATATTTTTGTGTATTAATATTTCATTTTTACTTTTTACAATTGTTTTTCTGGTACCAAAAATTTGCAAATTTTCTAAATATATAAAGGCAATTCAGTTCGAATTTTAGACATCCATTTTGCATCTTCTCTTGTAAATTTCTTTTTCCCTGCTCTGAAAGAACGATATTTTTAAGACTATGAACCACAGACGAAGAAACCTTAAACCACTGTACAAACTTACTCAATGATCCATGGTTGCTTAATTAATATTTTTTATATTAATTACATTGAGCAAAGACATCCTAAACAGTTAAAAGGTTTTTTTTAAAACACTACTTTAAATCTATATCATTAATATCATTTTTGGAAATATTAAGAAATAATAATAAAAAGTAATGATTTTTTTTTTTAGTTCTAGGATTCTCTAAGCTATGCAATACGAAAACAATTCATTTGTATGTAAGCACATCAATACCAAAATGTGAAGAAAATCATATCATCCTAAAATGTTTTGCGGGAACAATATCATTTGTAAAATTCAAAGTTTATGTTATTTAAAGCTGTCGAAGGAAGTCTCGTGGGTCTTTTTTTTTATAATAGATCTTTCCATCCAGTAATAAGTCACTGTCATCTGTACTTTCATATTGACAGTATCAATAGACTGTGACATTTCGCAAATATCGTTTTCAGCAAGAGTATTTGAAGTTGGAGATTTTGTTTCAAAATTAATTCGAGCAATAGTAGCAAATATATGATTTAAGACAATGCAGCGCTTTGTCTCCTTTTTCATGGTGGTACGAGTTAAATTTAAACTGTCTATTTCGACTTCAATTACATTTTTGCATGAGCTTTTATTTCTGAAATATAATTCGATAAAACATTTTCTGATTTCTGTCTGATTAAAGTGCATTAAAATTAAAAGAAGTGGGGATCGTAAAAAAAGTCTGACGCACAATAATAAATTGAAAAATATTGGAATTACCCGCCCAAACATAACCGTTCACTAGTTACGTACAAATTATTTCTGTGATGTTATACATAAAAAAGGAAAAAATCAAGAAGATTACTCCAATCAGATGCAATCATCTCGTTTCAGTCATGCTAAAATAACACTTAATTGGAGATACACTGTAAAAAATGACCAATGTTTCTTATTTTATGAAAATATGCTATAATCACAAACGAAAATATAATATAATCTTCTGAGTTATCCGAAATTTCAAATAGCACGTTACATTGTCTTTTGAATCCCCAGAAACGAATACATTTTCAAAATTTAAAGAATAATTTATAAAAACAAAGTATTTTTAGCTGCCCGAATTTTTCAGAAACGTTTCCAAAGAGTTTTTATAGTGTATTAATTAGTATCCTCAGCCTGGAATACATGTTTTTCGAATGTTATCCATTCTCAAGTACACGTTTTCAGCCCCATAAGTTAATTTATACATGAAAGAGTAAAGAAATAATCTTAATTTTAATGTTACTGTTAACGCTGTTAATTTTGTATGTTTGTCTGTTAAACATTTTTTTTTAGCATGAAAATGTTTAGTTCAGAATTGATAGCATTCGAAAAAAAGGTATTCCAGGCTGAGGACACTAATTAATACACTATAAAAACCCTTCGGAAACGTTTCTGAAAAATACGGGCAGCTAAAAATAATTCGTTTTTATAAATTATTCTTTAAATTTTGAAAATGTATTCGTTTCTGAGGATTCAAAAGACAATGTAACATGCTATTTGAAATTTCGGATAACTCAAAAGATTATATTATATTTTCGTTCGTGGTTATAGCATATTTTCATAAAATAAGAAACATTGGTCATTTTTTACAGTGTAGAGTGTCATTAGTTAGTATCCATGGAGAGAACTTTCCAACAATATCACTTTTGATAAAAGCGAGTCCCTCCACTTTTGAATGAAGCAATTATCATGTATCTTCTGGACGGTTGGATTTAAGCGGGTAATTCTACTACTTTTCTTTATCCTCATGACATGGCCTTTCCAACAATAAAAACCTTGAAAAAATAGGATTCTTTTTTTATTTTCTTATATGCATAAAGTCACAGATAATATTGGCCAGTATCCTCGGGGAAATACCTTACAAACGATACCACTTTTAATGAAATCTAGAACAGTTGAATATGCTCTCCAGTACGTCCGCCAACTACGCTTGACGGTCAGATAATCTATTTAAATAAAATATACAAGCAAAATGTATTATAACGGGTATCCTCTTTTATAATTACCCGGCAGCTACTTCCTAAACATCTAGTTTTAGATGTATAGTTCCAGTTTCATAAATATTTTAAAAATTGTTCTTCATCATATCGAAAGTCATTTGCAGCAACAACAGAAAAAAAATAAACAAAATATATATCTATGGTCTCTGGTTCTTATAAATTATATGTAAAAAACGGTTCTGCTTTCTGCAAGTTCTAACTAGTCAAAGAAAAGAACTCGTTTTTATACGACAAAGTTATAAAGGAACAGATACTTACCTAGTTATAAAATTTTTAATTTGAGACATTTCAGCGTTTTCTAGTATTAAAATAGAATTCGCATTTTACTGCCGGAAATGGCTGATAGTAAACTGTACAGCAGACGCCTTCAAATATGCATTCCTAAAATATACAATTATCTGAAAAATTGAAAAAAATGTTAATAATGTAAATATTCTCTCCCGCTTCCCCCGTCATCAAACTATTGATGCAATTGCTAGACTTTTATGGATTATAAAAAAAATACATTTAAAAAATCTATTAATAGGACAATTTTTAAGTATATTTTTGGTTGAAAAACCCGTAATAGAAGAGTGAGCACATGGATGTTAGAAAAACATTGCTCATTATGAGTGATTTAAAAAGAGTATCACATTCACACTTAATTTGTAGAGTATTTTATTATCTCGGTTTCACTAAGTTCCCCTTCCAGAAAAATATATTGATATTTTATGTCATATTTTAAAGAATAAAATTTTTATTCTGTCTGTGCTCTAATTTCACAAGACTCTCTAGTTTTAACTTGTGGGTACTTACGTATAATCCATTATAACAGAAACAGAATGAGACAGTCTATCGATATGTTTGTATATATCGATATAGCACACCTAGACCTTTTACAATTGCTGAAGAATGTTTTTTTTATTTCCAACGAATAAAGGAGCAAGAGTTTCCTATCTAAAACGCTGCATTTATTTCATATATCGAATGTTTTATAATTTCTAAATAAAATTTTAAATATTAATACTAAACTGCACATATAAACATAGAACATAATTTTACGGTTGATATGTGTTATTTTCCAGCCTGAGTACCATCTTCTTCGGACCTGATTTTAAGAATATTTGAATTACGTTTCAATATTTTTCATAATGTTATGCATTATCCAGGGCCAAGCATTAAATATTTACACAGAATGCAATATTAGAATGACTGAATTAATTTTGAAAATAATAGTAAGTAACAAACGTACTTGTGCAAGCAGTAAATGAGAAAAATAACGTAAATAAATACATTTTAAGTGTTATACAATACTCTATATTAATACATTATTAGACATTATAATTAGGAAAAAGAAGATTAACATTTAAAAATAAGTTCCACATGATGCATGTTATCGATAAAAAATTCTTATAAAAGCTTATCATCAACTCTCAAAAGACTAAATTGTTAAACAGAAGATAGGAGTCTCAGGTGTTCTAAAGACAGATTTGGTTGATTTTTTAAAACTTTTTTCGGTTATCTACACTAAAAGTAACTTTTAAAGGTATATTGAATTAAAGAATTTTATCTTCCAATTGAACAGTTGTACAAAGTGTATAGGAATTCTTTTCAATGTTTGAAATGGTAACTGATAATAAAAAGAAACATAATAAAACAGATGCATTTCAGTTTTTGAAAGAAAAATACTTTCAAAGTCGAACATAATAGTGTTTATAAAATGGGGAACATATAAAACTGTTTAATCAGTTTGCTACTTAATAATGAAATATATTTTACAATTGTATAAGAAAAATTTATGAAACATAATAAGAATGTTATTCCTCATTTTCTGTATTTGTCCATTACTGTATTTTTGTAGGCACAAGAATTATTTATTATATGAATAATACGTATAATGCACATTCAAATTTGCGAGCATATTTACAGAGAAATAGAAAAATCTTTATATACAGGGTGATTCATAAAAGATGGGCAGAACTTTAAGGGGTTATAGTACACTTAAAGACAAATAATATTAAATAGGAGACTAAGGGTCCCAGACGTATTCCCAAGGAGATAGGGGGCATTAAAGTTTAGGGTCCGAAATTTCAAATGATTATAAAACATGGAAAAATTGGTCGATTCGTTTGCGGTTTTTGCAAAAAATTTTCTTTATGCCAGTATTTTCTTGAAATAAAATTTTAAAGTTCAATTTCAAAAAATGCCGATAGGGGGCGCTTTAGACTTTGGAGTAACAAACAACTATTTTTTAACGTTATTTTTTGTATTTCTTTAAATGATTTCGAAAGCTTAGACTTAAACTTAAATTTTGATCTAAAAATCTGAGTCCTAACGAGTAGTTAAGTAGCGTAAACTGAAATTTGAAATTTGAAACCCTTCTCCCCCCAGAACAAAAATCAGTTATTCCCGATCTTTGTGTCGTAGATTAGGCTCTAACTACTGCCGCGTTTTGCTAAAATTATTCTTTATGTCAGTATTTTCTTGAAAATAAATTTTAAAGAAAATTTTCAAAAAATTCCGATAGAGGGCGCTTTAGACTTTGGAGTAACGAACAACTATTTTATACCGTTATTTTTTGTGTCTCATTAAATGCTTTCTAAAGCTTAGACTTAAACTTAAATTTTCAGCTCAAAATCTGAATCGCTGAGCGTGGTTCAGTAGCGAGGGGAGGGGGTTCAAATTTCAACTTCTGAACATAGTTCAGTTTGCACTACTTAACCATGCCCAACGATTCTGTGCTGTGATACGAGGCAAAAATACAACTTTCGTCAAGGACTGCATAGTCGGAATTCACTCATAAAGGCACTGGCACAGTTGGAAACGTCGCTCATGCAAACGTTAAAGCTCCATTCCTGACGCTAGTCACCGGGTGAAGAAGGAAACAGAAAGTATGCAAATGTCAAATGGGGAAGAAGAAGAACACGTATGCAAAATTTCGACACGATTCAGGCATAAAAACCACTGAACGGTGAGTCAAGTGTAAGTCGCTGTAGTAATGAATCGGAAGATGGTGCCCTTCACGAATAAGGAAAAGGCTGAGATGCATTTAATTTACGGAGCGGCAGATGGAAATGGTGCAGAGGCACAACGAATGTACGGAGAGCGATTTCCTAACAGGCGGTTGCCTAACCGCAAAACTTTCGAGCGCTTGCACAGACAGTTGTGTGAGACGGGATCATTTCTCGCTTCCCGGTCGAATGCAGGTCGTGCAAAAAAGGACGAATCAGTAGTTGTTGCAGAAGCCATTCTGGATGTAGTAGCGGCGCAGCCAAGTACAAGTACACGAACAGTGGCTAGCCAGGTGGATACCTCACAGTCCACGACTTGGAGGGTACTGAAGGATGAACATTTGCTCCCGTTTCACGTGCAACGAGTCCAGAAACTGTCTCCAGGGGATTATCCAAATCGTATTGAATTCGCCCGCTGGTTTCTGCAGCAGAACGCGCTAAATCCACATTTTGGACGAACTGTGCTTTTCACCGATGAATGTACCTTCACACGTGAAGGTACATTTAACACACACAATGCACATGTATGGGCGGATGTCAATCCACATGCTACGTATCCACATGCTCATCAGAGACGCTTTTCCATCAATGTTTGGGCAGGAATCCTCGGAGACCACCTAATCGGACCGTACCTTCTTCCTGAACGCCTCAACGGTAAAACATACCTCACATTTCTGCAACATGTGCTGCCAGACCTGTTAAACGTTGTTCCTCCACGCATCCGGCGGGTCATGTGGTTCCAGCACGATGGAGCGCCAGCCCATTACGTACGAGACGTCCGCAACTATCTGGACATCACATTTCCGAACAGATGGATTGGTCAAGGTGGTCCTGTTGCTTGGCCTGCTCGCTCGCCAGATCTTTCACCCCTCGATTTCTTTTTTTGGGGACGATTGAAGGCTCTTATGTATGAGACACCCATTGAATCCCCCGAGGAACTGGTCGCCAGACTTTCCGCCGCTGTAGGGGAAGTGCTCGAAAAGCCTGATGTTTTCGCGAATGTTCGCCGTTCCATTCGTCGCCGTTGTTCTGCGTGCATAACCTCTGGTGGTCACAATTTTGAACATTTATTGTGATTACATGTTAATAAATATGCTTTGGTAACATAATCCTAATTTGTGTCTTTTTACCTCGTATCACAGCACACAATGTGTGGACATGGTAAACTGAACTGTGCTCAGGAGTAGAAATTTCAAACCCCTCTCCCCAGAAACTTAACCACGTCTAACGATTCAGATTTTGGGCTGAAAATTTAAGTCTAAGCTTTAGAAAGCATTTAATGAGACACAAAAAATAACGGTATAAAATAGTTGTTCGTTACTCCAAAGTCTAAAGCGCCCTCTATCGGAATTTTTTGAAAATTTTCTTTAAAATTTATTTTCAAGAAAATACTGACATAAAGAATAATTTTAGCAAAACGCGGCAGTAGTTAGAGCCTAATCTACGACACAAAGATCGGGAATAACTGATTTTTGTTCTGGGGGGAGAAGGGTTTCAAATTTCAAATTTCAGTTTACGCTACTTAACTACTCGTTAGGACTCAGATTTTTAGATCAAAATTTAAGTTTAAGTCTAAGCTTTCGAAATCATTTAAAGAAATACAAAAAATAACGTTAAAAAATAGTTGTTTGTTACTCCAAAGTCTAAAGCGCCCCCTATCGGCATTTTTTGAAATTGAACTTTAAAATTTTATTTCAAGAAAATACTGGCATAAAGAAAATTTTTTGCAAAAACCGCAAACGAATCGACCAATTTTTCCATGTTTTATAATCATTTGAAATTTCGGACCCTAAACTTTAATGCCCCCTATCTCCTTGGGAATACGTCTGGGACCCTTAGTCTCCTATTTAATATTATTTTTCTTTAAGTGTACTATAACCCCTTAAAGTTCTGCCCATCTTTTATGAATCACCCTGTATATATATATACAGGGTGATTCATAAAAGATGGGCAGAACTTTAAGGGGTTATAGTACACTTAAAGACAAATAATATTAAATAGGAGACTAAGGGTCCCAGACGTATTCCCAAGGAGATAGGGGGCATTAAAGTTTAGGGTCCGAAATTTCAAATGATTATAAAACATGGAAAAATTGGTCGATTCGTTTGCGGTTTTTGCAAAAAATTTTCTTTATGCCAGTATTTTCTTGAAATAAAATTTTAAAGTTCAATTTCAAAAAATGCCGATAGGGGGCGCTTTAGACTTTGGAGTAACAAACAACTATTTTTTAACGTTATTTTTTGTATTTCTTTAAATGATTTCGAAAGCTTAGACTTAAACTTAAATTTTGATCTAAAACTCTGAGTCCTAACGAGTAGTTAAGTAGCGTAAACTGAAATTTGAAATTTGAAACCCTTCTCCCCCCAGAACAAAAATCAGTTATTCCCGATCTTTGTGTCGTAGATTAGGCTCTAACTACTGCCGCGTTTTGCTAAAATTATTCTTTATGTCAGTATTTTCTTGAAAATAAATTTAAAGAAAATTTTCAAAAAATTCCGATAGAGGGCGCTTTAGACTTTGGAGTAACGAACAACTATTTTATACCGTTATTTTTGTGTCTCATTAAATGCTTTCTAAAGCTTAGACTTAAATTTTCAGCCCAAAATCTGAATCGTTAGACGTGGTTAAGTTTCTGGGGAGAGGGGTTTGAAATTTCTACTCCTGAGCACAGTTCAGTTTACCATGTCCACACATTGTGTGCTGTGATACGAGGTAAAAAGACACAAATTAGGATTATGTTACCAAAGCATATTTATTAACATGTAATCACAATAAATGTTCAAAATTGTGACCACCAGAGGTTATGCACGCAGAACAACGGTGACGAATGGAACGGCGAACATTCGCGAAAACATCAGGCTTTTCGAGCACTTCCCCTACAGCGGCGGAAAGTCTGGCGACCAGTTCCTCGGGGGATTCAATGGGTGTCTCATACATAAGAGCCTTCAATCGTCCCCAAAAAAAGAAATCGAGGGGTGAAAGATCTGGCGAGCGAGCAGGCCAAGCAACAGGACCACCTCGACCAATCCATCTGTTCGGAAATGTGATGTCCAGATAGTTGCGGACGTCTCGTACGTAATGGGCTGGCGCTCCATCGTGCTGGAACCACATGACCCGCCGGATGCGTGGAGGAACAACGTTTAACAGGTCTGGCAGCACATGTTGCAGAAATGTGAGGTATGTTTTACCGTTGAGGCGTTCAGGAAGAAGGTACGGTCCGATTAGGTGGTCTCCGAGGATTCCTGCCCAAACATTGATGGAAAAGCGTCTCTGATGAGCATGTGGATACGTAGCATGTGGATTGACATCCGCCCATACATGTGCATTGTGTGTGTTAAATGTACCTTCACGTGTGAAGGTACATTCATCGGTGAAAAGCACAGTTCGTCCAAAATGTGGATTTAGCGCGTTCTGCTGCAGAAACCAGCGGGCGAATTCAATACGATTTGGATAATCCCCTGGAGACAGTTTCTGGACTCGTTGCACATGAAACGGGAGTAAATGTTCATCCTTCAGTACCCTCCAAGTCGTGGACTGTGAGGTATCCACCTGGCTAGCCACTGTTCGTGTACTTGTACTTGGCTGCGCCGCTACTACATCCAGAATGGCTTCTGCAACAACTACTGATTCGTCCTTTTTTGCACGACCTGCATTCGACAGGGAAGCGAGAAATGATCCCGTCTCACACAACTGTCTGTGCAAGCGCTCGAAAGTTTTGCGGTTAGGCAACCGCCTGTTAGGAAATCGCTCTCCGTACATTCGTTGTGCCTCTGCACCATTTCCATCTGCCGCTCCGTAAATTAAATGCATCTCAGCCTTTTCCTTATTCGTGAAGGGCACCATCTTCCGATTCATTACTACAGCGACTTACACTTGACTCACCGTTCAGTGGTTTTTATGCCTGAATCGTGTCGAAATTTTGCATACGTGTTCTTCTTCTTCCCCATTTGACATTTGCATACTTTCTGTTTCCTTCTTCACCCGGTGACTAGCGTCAGGAATGGAGCTTTAACGTTTGCATGAGCGACGTTTCCAACTGTGCCAGTGCCTTTATGAGTGAATTCCGACTATGCAGTCCTTGACGAAAGTTGTATTTTTGCCTCGTATCACAGCACAGAATCGTTGGGCATGGTTAAGTAGTGCAAACTGAACTATGTTCAGAAGTTGAAATTTGAACCCCCTCCCCTCGCTACTGAACCACGCTCAGCGATTCAGATTTTGAGCTGAAAATTTAAGTTTAAGTCTAAGCTTTAGAAAGCATTTAATGAGACACAAAAAATAACGGTATAAAATAGTTGTTCGTTACTCCAAAGTCTAAAGCGCCCTCTATCGGAATTTTTTGAAAATTTTCTTTAAAATTTATTTTCAAGAAAATACTGACATAAAGAATAATTTTAGCAAAACGCGGCAGTAGTTAGAGCCTAATCTACGACACAAAGATCGGGAATAACTGATTTTTGTTCTGGGGGGAGAAGGGTTTCAAATTTCAAATTTCAGTTTACGCTACTTAACTACTCGTTAGGACTCAGATTTTTAGATCAAAATTTAAGTTTAAGTCTAAGCTTTCGAAATCATTTAAAGAAATACAAAAAATAACGTTAAAAAATAGTTGTTTGTTACTCCAAAGTCTAAAGCGCCCCCTATCGGCATTTTTTGAAATTGAACTTTAAAATTTTATTTCAAGAAAATACTGGCATAAAGAAAATTTTTTGCAAAAACCGCAAACGAATCGACCAATTTTTCCATGTTTTATAATCATTTGAAATTTCGGACCCTAAACTTTAATGCCCCCTATCTCCTTGGGAATACGTCTGGGACCCTTAGTCTCCTATTTAATATTATTTGTCTTTAAGTGTACTATAACCCCTTAAAGTTCTGCCCATCTTTTATGAATCACCCTGTATCTATATAAAAGGCTATTATTTTTTTTGTTCTAGTAAAATGTCATAATAACATATTTAAAGTGAAGGTTGCAAACCATAAATTACTTCAATACACATTAACAATTTTGAAACAGTAAAAAGTAAATTTCGATATTTTACTGTTAGTATTTTGTTATTATTCTATTTTTTGTATAAATAAGCCACCTATGCTGAGTTTAATTATAAGATCTTAAATAATTGGATTCAAACATGATTGTTAAAATTAAAGTTCGATTATTCAGAACGCACTGGAACTCCTTCTATGGTTTCAAAATAAATAAATTTTCACTAAATAAATAATACATCTTATTGAAAAAAAGATAAGTAAGTGAAACTGCATCAGTATCTAAGATAATTAACGTATTTTTTTGTCTGATCTTAAATGAATCGAAGAAGGTTCATTCCATTCTTTCTAAAAATTAAAATAGCAATTCTAAAAGATGTGGAGCCGAATTTGTTTTTTCACGCGGAACAGAAAAAATAGAAAAGTCAACTTAGAGAAAGAAGGATGATATTTTCAACAGGTCGCTCCACAATGATAAAAAATATTCTAAAACAGTGGTACACATGCCCGATTTACAGCTAAAGAGTAAAAAAATACTCCCGACCGATATTTATGAGCCCAATTCCAAAAATTGCACAATAAAAGTCGCTGCAACAAAATTGTTTGGTCACGATTTTTTACGTTATTTCAATCGTGACATTTTCTTGAGGTATTGTACACATATTTATATTTATCCTATTATTGAAAATCTCTATACGAAAAATTATCTCTTTATTTCCTTCGGTTTGTCTTGCCACCTTCTGAATAGATAAAAATTGCATTGCTGCTTTATCTTGAGAAATTCCGAAATATGAATTAAAGTGTGTTCTGTGACTGTGTCAGTGTTGATAAACACTTGTATTGTAAACAAATGTCACGGTATTGTGGCTAAAAGTTTAAGGGGACAAGGGACCTTCAAATCAGCAAAATCGCTCAAATTTTCGAAAAAAATTTCTTGTCCCCAAAAAAGAAAGCTCCATGTAAGCTTTCATCTCCAACTTAAATAATTACAATCGGATGATTTTTTCGGATTTTATTTACATTTTTATAATTAATTAAACGGCCGTCGTGATCAGCTGATGTTTGTTTACAAATATTTGCCAATGCATTTTTTCTTCTAATTAACTGTTTATTTTTAATTTTCATTCAATTACAACCAATTGATGAATTTCTGAGTTTCATCTTGCGACAGATTACCAAAATTCTTGATTCCCCCCCCGCCCCCCCCCCTTGTTGAGTGACTAAAAAAAGTCATTTTTTACTGCGAGTAACTGAAAAAATTAAATTTTTTTCTTCGCAACGACTTGATAAATTTGTCGGTTTCATCTTGCGACAGATAACGAAAATTCTGAAATCCCCCCCCTGTTGAACGACTGAAAAAATTAAGAATTCCAAAGTTTTGCTAATCTGCCGCTAGATAAAATCAAGAAATTCATCAGATGGTTGCGAAGAAAAATATAAAAATTTATTAATCAATTGCAGTAAAAATTTAATTTTATCAAGGAGGGAGTGGGGGGGGGGGGAGAATCCAGAATTTTGGTAATCTGTCGCAAGATGAAACCAATAAATTCAGTAACTGGTTTCGAAGATAAATCACAAAATTTATTAGTCAATCGCACTAAAAAATGAATTTTTTAGTCGCTCAACAGGGGGGGCGGGGGGGGGAATCGAGAATTTTGGTAATATGTCTCAACATGAAACCGAAAAATTCATCAATTGGTTGTGAAGAAAAATCTCAAACTTTATTAGTCAATCACAGAAAAAATGAATTTTTTCAAAAGGGGGGGGGGGCAGAATGCAGAATTTTAGTAATCTGTAAAAAGATGAACCTGAGAAATTCAATAATTGGTTGCGAAGAAAAATCTCAAAATTTATTAGTCAATCGCAGTAAAAAATGAATTTTTTCTGTCACTCAACAGGGGGGAGGATGGGGAGGGAAACGAGAATTTTGGTAATCTGTCTCAAGATGAAACCGAACAATTCATCAATTGGTTGTGAAGAAAAATCTCAAACTTTATTGGTCAATCACAGAAAAAATGAATTTTTTCAAGGGGGGGCAGGGAGAGGGGGCGAGAATACAGAATTTTAGTAATCTGTAAAAAGATGAAACTGAGAAATTCAATAATTGTTTGCGAAGAAAAATCTAAAAATTTATTAGTCAATCATACTAAAAAATGAATTTTTTCAGTCGCTCAACAGGGGGGGGGGGGAGAATCGAGAATTTTGGTAATCTGTATCAAGATGAAACCGAAAAATTCATCAATTGGTTGCGAAGAAAAAACTTAAACTTTATTAGTCAATCGCCGAAAAAATTAATTTTTTCAAGGGGGGTGGAAGGGGGGCAGGGGGGCGAGAATACAGAATTTTAGTAATCTGTAAAAAGATGAAACTGAGAAATTCTATAATTGGTTGCGAAGAAAAATCTCAAACTTTATTAGTCAATCGCAGAAAAAATGAAATTTTTCAAGGAGGGGAAGGGGGGCGAGAATACAGAATTTTAGTAATCTGCAAAAAGATGAAACTGAGAAATTCAATAATTGGTTGCAAAGAAAAATCTCAAAATTTATTAGTCAATCATACTGAAAAATGAATTTTTTCAGTCGCTCAACAGGGCGGGGGGGGGGGGAGAATCGAGAATTTTGGTAATCTGTGTCAAGATGAAACCGAAGAATTCATCGATTGGTTGTGAAGAAAAATCTCAAACTTTATTAGTCAATCGCAGAAAAAAATTAATATTTTCAAGGGGGGTGGAAGGGGGGCTGGGGGGGGCGAGAATACAGAATTTTAGTAATCTGTAAAAAGATGAAACTGAGAAATTCTATAATTGGTTGCGAAGAAAAATTTCAAAATTTATTACTCAATCGCAGTAAAAAATGAATTTTTTCAGACACTCAACAGGGAGGGGGCGGGGGGGGGGTATAAATAATTATTTCGGTGGAATCATTCATTAAACATGTAAAGGTTTTGCATATATATGATTTTAGTCCCTTTCAGTGTATATTTTCTTATGTTTACCAATACTAAAACTTTAAAATTGTTTTTCTCATTTCGAAAATTTTGTTGGTTTCCATTTTTTCAAAATGCTCCATGCGCATACTATTTCATCTGAATAGTTTGAAATTTTTTGTAGCTATTTATCATTATATTTGTCATAAAACTTGGCATGGTTTTTTGAAATGAGGTATAATTAATAAAATTTAAAGGTAGTTAAATGAAAAAATATGATGCAAAAATGCGGAAAATTTCAAAAAAATTTGATTTTTTTTTTTTTTTTACTTTTATATTCAAATATATAAAATTTGATGCCAAGTTTTATTTGTATATATAAAACAAACCTGCATAAAAAATATTGAAGATTTTAATTGATATGGAATGCGCATGGGACATTTTGAAAAATTCTGCGTAACGGTTAAAAATTCAGAAAAATTCCCTATTTTTCTCCAATTTTTTTTTTAAATTCTGGTGTGATAAATACATGCCATAATGCATATAGTGTGTCCTTGAATAGTATTTAAAGTGAAATAAAAAAAAATAAAAAAATGAGTTTTGAAGGTCCCCTGTCCCCTTAAAAAGAATAATGTAACAATAATTTTGTTAACATGATTAACAATATTTATAAGAAAATCCATAAATATATCGTTTACTGTGATACGCTAAAAATGCATGTAATAGCATAAAATATATTTTAAACTTTAATCTTAAGAACGACTCTTTAATGTTGTAGATTTTACATAGCTACTATAACTACGTATCCATTAGTCAGAAGTAAAATATTTATATTGGGTGTTGTTTGACCCTGTACATTCAAATGATGACGGAAAACTATATGTGTTTCTATTTAAGGAATTTTAATATTAGCATTATTAAGAACTAAAAAATACAAAAAAAATATATATATTTATTAAAATTATATGCGTGCTTTATGTTTGGATTTGTGCAAAGCGTCATATAAAGTTAAAAAAAAATATGAAATACATAAATTATGCATATCATCATCAATTATATCACAATTATGCCCAAAGGATGGGCGTTTATCTTTAACAGTCATTGGCTATTTTTTTCAGACATTTATAATTCGTATCATTCAAAATTAATGCAAATTTGCATTTACCTATATTTTGGTTTCGAAAACTTTAATATGTATAACAACATTATGGTGTTCCTATTGAACTTTTAAACGTTAGTATAATTGCTAAAATGTAGATGACAACTTATGACAAATGAAACCATCATATCCAGTTCCATCATATTTCAATCCTCTTTATGCATTTGATGAAATTTTATGTGTTTTCTTTGGATTGATCACGAGGAGAGAATTTTGTTAATCATATTACATCATTTTATAAAAGTTTTACTTATAGGATATTTTAATAAAGCCCTTTTTGTGAGAAATTACTCATTATTGTACCTAGGTTCATTTCCCTAGATAAAATGCAATCATTTTGTTACAATTTTTATCTTATTTTTAACTTATTGTTGATAATGAAAGCGAACACTTCCTTTTATGATGTACCATTAATTTTTTTATGCATTTAATTTTTAAATGGATAATAAGGAATACAGCTAAATTTTTCAAAATTAACATATTAGTATCAAAACATTTAGCTGATTATAAATATGCAATATATTGAGTTTTTACGTATCTATTATTCTTTAATCTTCATGAAACACTTTAAAATATTTTACAAATTGGATAAACAAAAGCCTTTTGAATTTTTATTACGTCGGGGCCTGTAGATTATTTTTCAGAACAAACTTTTTAAATTGTAATAATGCTTTACAATAATACTTTTATAACAAGCTTTTGAAATCGTAATAATGTAAACCGACTCATGCAAAAAGTACTTTCATGTTAAGTATAAAGCTTACACATTAGAATTTTGGAAATTTTTTGAAATTTATAAAGCTCTTATATGTCGGATAGTTGATGTATTACCTTGTGAGTCTTTGTTTTACTTTTCTACATTATAAAAAATATTTAATTTTGAAATTTTAAATAAATTTTAAAAAAGAGGATTTTTAACTTATTTGTTGATGATTGTTTGTTTTATGAAAAGTTTATGCATGTTCCTTGTTTATTATACAGTGTAAATTCTATTTTTTTGGGAATGGCTCTAAGTACACAAACTACCGGCTCTAGGTATGTTAGTGTTTGTGTACACTCTAAAAATGAAATTTTCAAAACTAAGCAAAAAATACACAAATCTTAGTATGTCGCATAGTCAAAATGGCTCCGAATCAAAAGTACTCAAGTTTGAAACATGTATATACTCATTTCTGAAAACATGCACACACTCAAGAATAAAACATCATGTGCTCATATTTGAGTATGTCCATGTTTCATAAATGAGTATGAACTGACCTCTATGAGCTCATTTTTGAGTATTTCCATGTTTCAAAAATGAGTTTGAACTGATTCTAATCATTTTTGAGTATGTGCGTGTTTAAAAAAGGAGTATGAACTGACCACTATGTGCTCAGTTTTGAGTATGTACATGTTTCAATATTCTGAGCATTTCTGGTATTTCAAAATTGAAAGAATTGTGTCGTCATATTCGAAACAAAAAGTTTCATAACAAAATGAAAACATCGATTTACTCAGATTTGAAAGAGTGATTTTCCTCAGAGTACCTAGGGATATTTTCATTGATTTAAGAAAATTATATTTTTTGACATATTTTCCTATTTTAAGTCTCTGCGAACATTCCAATAAGAGGTAAATACTATAAGCATTCGACCACAGTAATTGAACAATTTTAAAAGCGCATAGTAGCACAGTTTCATGCCTTCCGTAGGAAGTGGCCTTACACTTAAAAAAAATACAAATATTTCTTAATACAGCTAGAACGTTTACAAAAAATGATGTAACATCTTTTGAGTTACCTATGATTCCGAAAATCGTTCCTTTATCTTTAGAAAACTCAAAAACCAATCAATTTTTATGATTTAAAGAAGCATTTCTGAAAAAATGTATCTTTTGATACCCGTAATTTTCGGAACAAGTAGTTTTTACAGTGTATTAATCAGTTTTCTAAACCCAGGATATCGGTTTATCGGATGCTATCAATCCTCAAATAAATACTGGAACCTGTGTACCAGAACATCTTATATGGAAAAGTAATAAAATAATATTAATTTTAATAGTAATGTTAATGTTATTAATTTAGAATGTTTGTTAAACATGGAAATGATAACCAGAGAAGAAATAGCATCTGAAAGATCGATGTTGAGTTGGAAAAAAACTGAAAAAACTTTTGAAAAATTTCTAGCAGCAAAAGAAAGTTTTGTTTCAGAAATGCTTCTTAAGGTCTTCTTTCTGCAGATAAAAGAAAACTTTTCAGCATCGTTGGTAACTCACAAGAGGTTATATTATATTTTCATAAACCTTCTTGAGTTTAAGAAACGTTTATTTGCTTTAGAGTATAGGTACAAGTGTCTTCCCTATAGATACACAGTAAAAATGCCCAGGAGCTTACATGGAAAGTAAGTTGTTTTTTCAAAGACAATTTACGTGAATATTGTTGTTTCCTATTACAAAAATTTCCCGATCAGTGACGACGGTGGTGTATGTGAATTGAAATTCATACATATTTCTCATACTGTCAAGAAACGTTCCTTGAAACTCTTTAGGTAACTAGTTTAAGCTACGTTAACCATTATTTTCCAGGAATGTTCCTGGATTTTTTATATTGTATATATTTGCTTAGTTATAGAATTATGAGTGGAAGTTCTATATGCAGCTGAACCCGATTGTGTAAAATTAGGCATTTTAACATAATCTACTGGGCGAGTTTTGATGAGACTTGCATTATTAGTTAGATAGTCAAGGAAGATGTTAGTATATAACATATTGCTCTACGTTTCTTAGTTATAGACTTATGGGGACAGTTTTATAATCAGTTGAAACATATTATGAAAGATTGGTCTTTTTAAAAGATTTTGCCCCATGAATTTTCATGGAACTTGCACTGTTATTTAGAAAACTTTTTCTGTCAGTAAAGGTTTTAGTATATTATATAAACATTCTACGATACTTAGTTATAGAATTATGGGGGAAAGTTCTATAATCAGGTGAACAGTATTGTAAAAGTTTAGCCTTTTTAAACAGTTCTTCTACGTGGAGATTGATCAAACTTGCACTGTTAGTTAGATAATTTTTCAGTTATTGTTTTATTACGTTGCATATTTTTCTATCGTTCTTTACCAAACCCTACTGTAAATAAACAACTAAAAGAATTGGTCCTTAACAGCGCCAATTTTGTGTGACACATTAGAAAATATAATAGTCCAATGACGTTCGTACTGTTTTCAGAAATACGGAAGGACATTCCAAGTAAGTCCAAATTGCTTTAAAACACAAGGTCAAATTCACCGATATACTTCGTTTGATTTAAGTTTAGTTTAGAGAAAACGACAAGCATAGCGGGCGATCCTGCTAGTTTACTATAAAACACGTTGCCTAATTTTGGAAAATTATCTAAAATACAGCATTATAACATTTACAAATTTATTTTGTAAATATTCTACCACATCTGAAATATTATAAATATTCTCCCAATAACATTATTGTTAAATTTACTAAGAACAATGATATTCACAATTTGTTTTAAGCGAGGCTACTTATTAAGGTAATGGGTAATTTTGTATCGACTGTTTTTTTTTTTTTTTTTTTTTTTTTTTTTTTTTTTTTTTTTTTTGCTGGTATTAAAATTAAAATAAATTTTTATACATGAAACAAAAACACTTTCAAATTTTTATATCAGAACAAAAATTTCGTTTATCACAATCTTTGTGACGTGCTGGTTAGTGTCGTTTCCGAATAGATTAAGCATGACAAGAGCTTAAGGTTTAAAACTATTTTTATTGGAAGTAATTCGGCAAGTCTGTGGCAGAGACTTTTCACAATTTTGCCTATACTAAACACTGATACCCAAAGTTCAGACACTAACACACACTTTACTCCAAATAACTAGAAAGTTCTTTTAAATCAAGATTCAATTACATGAATATTACTTCTAGGAGACTCCATGACTAAGTCCAACGAACTCTCGATGCGTTCAGTTAAAACAGAAGTACTAACAAAATTTTTAAAACAGTCTTAACTTTCCAAATAATGCAACCCTTGGCTGCGGAATATCTTTATTTGAACTATAATTCAAAACTACCTTACGAACTGGTAACGTTTGACTGAGTAATATCAACTCAAAAACTCACCTTCAATCAACACATCCATACTATGCGTAACAAATATCGATCAACTAGAAATAAATTATTCCCTTTACTGGTACGGAGTAGTAATTTATCCATTAAAAATAAATTGCTCCTTTATAGCTACTAGGGAATCGAACCCAGGCTTCCCGGTTCGATTCCAAACATAGGCGAAAAGCATTTTTTTTCTAATTCTTATAGATTTTTCATATTTAATAACAACGTAATTCATTAACAACGTAAAAAAAAGAATTTTTATAAGAAAAATATCAATAATATAGTCAAATAATATTTCGATTTTTGATAAAGCGACACTTTTGTATAAACCGCATGCCAGGAATTAACGGCCAAAGAAATCGTCCAAGATTTCGCTGTTACTGCAGGTTTTTTATTTTGAAAATTTCAACTGCTTAAGCGCGTAGTTCGAGAACATGTCTGTTAAATTTGCATTTATTTTTATTATATTATTTTACTTATTATTATTTTTTATAGTTATATTTTGATGAAGTTTTAATTTCGTTCTGTAATATTAGCTGGGAATAAATGCGGATCTATTTATATTGTTTTAAATGCAAACGGATTAGTCTTTCGCAATAGGACTGCACGTGATGCAGATAGATTTAAAATTAATTTAAGCTTGGAAAGTATTCCATAAATCATAAAAAATCAGTAAATTCAAATAGAGTTTTCAAAGAAATTGTATTTTTTTTCGATTCGACGGTGTAGAAATTAAAATAGTGCGATGTTTAGAAGTTTAAAAAGATGCAGTGGAAACGAAATTTATTAGTCAGTTCGTTGCTACCATAAAAATGACTTCAGCAATAATCAGACATGTGTTGGTTTATAATATAGATTTTTATTATTATTAAACCCTATTATTGACAACATCATTTATGTGTAACTCTCCCTTGACGTGGAGCCGATTACGTAAGATTAGCATAAAAATTTAATAAATGAATTTTATTCTATATATTTGAATCAAGGCAAAATTTATCTTAAGTCGCCAGCAAATACAACTACTATTCCAACAAATAGATAATCATTGTTTTTTTATGTCTTTAACCATACGGTCTACACATTCTAATACTAATTATCATTCTAATACTCATCAGGGGCTTCATCCCAGACTATTAACTTTGTTTCTCTTATTAGTTCAGTAAGGTCAGATTGTTTACTAATGGCACACGTAGATGTTTTGTTTAAATTCAGCGGTAGTTTGAATTTTGAATGTGCTATTCTACCTTGATCTAATAACAAAGCTGAGATTCCAGAATATGCAACAGCTAACGCAAACATGTTACATGATCGCATCATTTTAAAAACTCACTACGTAAAAATATTTTGCCAGTCCTGGCGCGCCAATGAAATAAACCATAGAATTTTTATTTAAAACAGCAAGCGACACTTCACCATAAATTGATTTTTGAACGTGATAATCCTGGCGCAAACGATAAATAGCCAAATACTGTTTTGAGTTAAAATTTTTACATTGAAAAATATTTTTATGTATCACAAACATTCCTTTGATTTTTAAATTAAATTATTTTGATTTATAAAATTATAGCTCATCAAAAAGTTTATTATTATTATTATAATTATTATTTTTCATTTTATATAAAATCAGTAAAAGTTTTTTTTCTTTTTTACTTTTCAACGTGTCTGTATTAAATTTCTAACTATTAATACTAATTTTAATTTTTTAATCAACAATAATATGCGGTCGCCAAGAGAGGAAAACAAACTACCAATGGCCACCATTAAACACGAAATAAGTAAAAAATGCCATTTTATATTTTATTTTAAAAGCTATAATAAATCAGCGAATTAAGATACAGTTTTCGAACAAATTGCATTTCAAAGTAGATTTTTTTCCCTATATAACGGTGTAAAAATTAAAAATGTGAGATGTTTATAAATAAAAAAAAATGCAATAGTAAAATCGCAAAATCGAAATTTCATCTTCAACTGTTGCCATTCGCAAAATGACGTCAGCGTTACACACGGACACGTTTGTCCTTTATAATATAGATTATGTGCGTCTCATTATTACCTACAGCTGCTGTATCTGGGCGTATGAGGCTAATCGTCTCATGAATTTACTCATTCGCGCACAAAATTCAACTATTAGGCTTGATTATGAAGTACCTTTTTATGTCCGAAATTTTCGTTTGTATAAAGAAACAAGTAATATAAAAACTTTTTTTTTTTAAGTCAATTCCTACTTAGATCAAATAGAATTTTTTCCCAGCGATCTACACGCTTCGCCACTGACGGTATTTATTCCTAAATTTATATCCTGCTAAATATCTTACATAAGAGAAATTTTTGAAATGTATTAAAAATTAAATAAAAAATAAATAGCTAAAATACCAAAAATTAATAGCTCGAAAAGTATTTCTCACAAAATTGTTAGACAAACTGCGTTAGAAAGGTAAAAAAATTGTATTTTTCTTGATATAAATTTAAAATCTAATGATTATGCCGTTTTTCAAATATTGAATTTCAAAAATTACCAAACTTCACAATAAAGTGCCATAGCGATGTTGCAGTTAGCGATAATACAGTTTTTTTTCAAATATTGATTAATTAATTAAATTTTATTATTTAATTTTAGTTTTATACTTCATTTCTGTTCAAAAGTATAGACTCACTCCACATTTATAGTCTCCTTCGCCCGCGAGCCGCCTGATCTTCGTCCGTGAACAGCCCCATTATCTGTTTACGTGTGAAGGTGAGACTATAAATATGGAATGAGTCTATACTTTTGAACAGAAATAAAATATAAAATAAAAATTAATTAATTAAATTTAATGAATGAATTAATGTTTGAAAAAACTGTATTAACATCAATTGTCATCCAGTACAAGTTAAAAAAATTATTTGAACTTGAATGGATGAATAGAAAATATTTTATTAACGATTGAAAATTCCAACAAGATATATATAGAGAGAGTGTGAGCTAATAGTAGGAATTTAAAAATGAACTTCCCTAGACTTAGTGACTTTCTCGAACGTTTTAATATTAACTTTCATCTCTCTGTGGCAAATTCAGAAAACATGACTTTAATTTCTCTCCCTTTTTACGACATTCACGACAGCTGTAATCGGAAAAAGCCCAAAATAGATATTATAGTTGAATACTTTATTTAATCGTTTCTTGTACAACTTTGTATGATGCAATTTTTCTTCCTAGTATTCTTTGTTCCCCTTTTTCATCAAACACTTTAATGAAAGCATTTCTAAACAAATTCTCATTTCGGATTGACCTTCTCATCCTACGGTAGAAGTTGGCTGTAGGATGCTACATTTCCCTTTGGTTGCAATGACGTCAACACCAAGCACCACCCACTTTGGTCAGAAGATTATTAAAAGGCATTTTCAAACCAGTAAGAGTGTGTCTGCAGTCCCACTTGCAGGGAAAGCCCTCTATTCTGGGTAGGCCTTGTTCAAGGCCAGTTTTACCCGGATTTATACATAATTATATATATATATATATATACATATAAATTGAAAAATACTATAAAAATATCTAATTGTTGTAACCGCAAACTTCCTAATTTAAATTTTTGTGCTTTTTTCTTCCATGAGCTTATTTTTCCATTTTAGTAACTCTCCCCCAACTTTTGTAATTCTTTCTACTAGTTCTAAACCTGCTATTCCTTGTTATTAACTATTAGTGCGGATCAAATGAAAACAGAACAGTGATTATAATTTGATTTAATTTTGTATGACTAGGGAGACAACTATGTCTAGAGGTAGAGCAGGAAGTAAGGAAGACAACCTGGAATGTGGAAGTGGATTTGCACTGACTAGTCTCGCTGGGGCATGCCATATGCGCTGAAGGTTGGCCAAGAGTATAGTCCTGTAGGCAGTCGATTGTTATTCATCAGCGTCTGCAGAATAAACGGAACATATGTTTGTTGTTCGTTTATTTGTGGCAGATGGAGTGAGGCCTTGCAAAGTGCATCATTGAAAGAAGACAGTGTACGGAGAACACGCACTATCATTAACGTGTTTGGAGGGCTGGCTCGAAGATTTCTGCAAGGGATGCAAATCTGTAAATGATGATTCACGCCCTGGTCAAGATCATCTCGTCATCACAAAGTCACATCGTCATCTAGTCGTCATATCTCTGTTCCGTTGAAAAGGGAATTGATGGGTCGCCGTTTTTACTCGGACATCGAAGTCATGGATAACATTCAAAACTGATTCCAATTTCAGCTTCTAGGATACTTCTAGGATTCTTCTAGGATTTTCAATACTTCTAGGATTACGGTATTCACCATTTGGTGAAACCGTGAATCAAGTGCGTCTGTAACTTCGAAGATTACGTTTGAAATAAACAATGTCATTACGTTCTGTGGCTTCTGTTCCGTTTTATTTGTTCCACACTAATACATCTGTTATGCTCTGAGGATATGTGACAGTAAGCCACAGGCACCTTTGCAAATCTGTGTTTGATTATTTGGTTACGGGAACTATTAAAAATCCAGTTGTTCTCATTTTACTGGATTGATCTCGGAACGAGATAACTTGGACATTGTTATTACTTTCTGTAATTTGGAATCCTTTCAGGGTGATAAAGTCACCACAAAGATTCAAAATACTCCCAAACTGTGCCAAAAATGCGGACAATTAACATTCTAATAAACATTCCAATTCGATTCATAAAGGTGATGAATATAGACCATATATCGTCTGGAAAATAAAAATGTTTCGATAATTGATTCCAGAAAATTAGAAGGGATGTCATCAAATGATCTTTTGAATAAATTAAATAAAATTGAAACTGTATCTGATTTGCATAATGCATTTATGGAATGATACCTTCCATTAAATCATATGGAAAATTCAGATAACATTCAAGCTAACATTAGATATCATATTCCTCAGCCTAAAATCAGTACATTACCACTTAGCATCATGTTGCGTTAAATACACTGATTATTTTATGCTTCTTGATTTTCTTTTAAATTAATCATTTAAAACGTTAAGGGTAAATTTAAGTAATAATCAAGAATCTTTTAGGAAATATCTATTTTATGATACAATTTCAATATTATTATTAAAAAAATAGTAATAAAAAAATTAAGTGTACAATAAATCTTTTAGATTCACCTCGGAAATAGTTTACGTGACTCAAAACCTATCGAAGAAATATTAGGAACATTTCCAATGATAACGTTTCAATGAATAATACAATATACATGATTGAAAAAGCTAATACATTTTTCTTTATACCTTAAATGTCTTGATATTTATACGCTTATGTTCTTTCTGCGCACTCCTACAGAAGGGTCATATAAATAAATCCACACTTCTTGTAATATATATATATATATATATATATATATATATACAGGGTGATTTTTTTAAAGTTGTGAAAGTAAAACCCTATAACAGGAGAACCACTGATCCAAATGACTTGAAATTTCACCGTTATGCTCCCAAAGCAATGGGGATTTTTTTAGCGTTGTTAAAAAAATGCTTAAAATTGCACCGACAGATGGCGCTATGGGTTAACATCAACTGGTTTTTTTCCTCTACCTGGTTTTAGGATCAGTGAAGCAGTCTTTTCAAATTTCAAAACCATCTTCCCTAAGTCTTCTGTCGTCATTGACCATTTTCTTAACTTCTTAAGTGTCCTAAATCTCTTAAGAGCAGTTGCTGCGCTGTCATTAGTCTGATAATACAGTTTCACTAACAACGCACGGTCCGTCAATGAAACAGTCATTGCGAGGATATCCGTAGAATAATGAACACGAGGTGTGCGTGCTTCACGTTTTTATCGCCACCGTACATGTGTCGTGCACAAGCCCCTGTTCTGATTTTGCTGCATATACAGCATACAGCGCCATCTGTCAGTGAGCTTTTAATTTTTTTTTTAACCACGTCTAAAAAATACCCATTGCTTTGGGAGCACACTAGTGAAGTATAAATAGAGAGCAGGCGAGGGAGAGAGGAGCCTCTTTCCGATGTATCCAAGTAAAAGGACACCACGGAAGGTTTACGGGCACCGTTAGGCGCCGTTACTTTTGCTTGTAAATGTATCATTTTTGGATTTTTTTCTTATGAAATATATAGAAATAATAGAAACACGATGATTTATAATATTAATTTTAATGTAAATTAAGTAACAAATTCCTTTACTTTTTCTAAAAATGTATATGATCTATTATATTTGAAACATTTTAAACTTGTTACTAGACATCATCCGCTCAGAATAGGAAATTAGCAGAAACGCGCAGTATAGATTCTGAAATAAGTGAAAATTGGATTAAAGATTGATTCATGTAACCGAATTATTCAGATAAAATTTAATTTCATAAAAGAAGATGATTCAATTAACTGTGGATTCATATGATTGGAATATTCAATCAACTATTGACTTGTGGAAGCGGATAGCTCAAGTAATCATTGATACATATAAGCAGGCAAATCAGTTCAAACCATTTTTATTGGTTTAAAGTATTTAAAATATTAATTAAAAAAAGTATTCTCTAAAGTTCAAAATAGATCAAAGATATGCAAATTTAAGAAAATTTACTGTATTTTAAAACCTTTGAAATGCACACAAACTTAATCATACAAAGAACATATTAAAGAATTTTTTTTTTTTTTTTTTTTTTTTTTTTTTTTTTGACTAGCATTAGAAGTTATTTCTAGAATCGGGTGATGATAGATTGAGCAAAGTTATTTTTAAATAATCTCAGAATGCTAGCTAAAAGAGTTAAATGTCAGAAACTTTTGCACTTTTAGGTACATAATTTTTGCTTGACTACTTTAGAAAAATTTGACTGCTATTCTCCAATATGTCTAAGCCTGTGAAAATTAAAACTATATTTTATAAATAAAAATGTAAAGCATATCACACCCCACCAAATACATTTTCATGCATTTTCTAAGAGAGTTTATTAAAATCTCGAATGCTTACACAATTCTTGTTAATTTAAAATAATTTTTGCAATTCGAGAGTGCTGTTTTTTTCTGCCTTTTTTAATTTCCAAATTTTTAATATACACACAATTACAAACTAAATTACTGAATAAAAACACAACAAACCTGTAAAAATAGAACCTGATTGTTAAGAAGTGTATTTCAAAATATAACATTTTCGCGCTGCCGACAAAAGGAATACAATAGAATTAAAAGAGATACGGTACATAAAAGATGAAAACTTAAATATGACAAAATTTTTCTGTTCCCTTGTGATTCTTCCTCAGTCTTTTTCTTTTAGTACATTGAATTTTAGGTAGTATCATTGAAATGTAACATTTCATAAAAAAATATTTTAAATGAAATAAATACTTCAAACATTTTAAAACTTCGAAAACGAAGTTTTGGTTTTAGTCTTTCAGAAATGAGAACAGAATTTAGAAGAAGATCAGTGAAATACACATATTAACTGGATATATTTCAGTTATTATTTACAGTTATATTGCATATAATATTTCAGTTTAAATTGCATTTCTATTTGGATGTACTCTCTTACATATTTATTGAAATTAATAAAAAATGGAACACCAAATTTTTTTTAAACATACAAAATTAAATTATTTTAAATTATTTACTTTAAAAAACTAATGGCAAAAAAAAAAAAAAAAAAAAAAAAAAAAACGTTTTTTATTTGCATTTCAATTTCCCGTTTGTATACGTACAATTCAAATTTCTTGACAAACGTTTTAAAGGCAATGTACAAAATACATTCCTAGAATTTCTTTATAAAAGCAAATGCTACTCTCAAAAAAGGGAAATGAAAACGTGCATCTTCCATCAGGCATAACGTAACTCTCTTATGATAGCGAAAACAACCTATCTCTAGATCTAGCTTTAAAGAAGATTCCAAGAAAATGCAATTTGCTCAGCTTTTATGCTCGCGCGCATTATGAGATGTAAATAACTCAAGAGCTTTTCAATTTCTGGAAGGAAGATAATATTCTATTATTCTAAGAAGGCCACTTTCAATTCATTCTTCAACATCATGGTTTTTCATATTTTTCACCATGTGTGATCCACGGATCTTTAATCGGGTTCTATTCGCAAAGTCAGGGAAAGATGCTTAAAACTGCTTTGTGAATTTCCCTATCTGATATACAGAATGTTTTATATTTAACGTTACATACATCTTGAATTAAATTGTATAAATTCCATAATGTTTTCGGAATTCTATTGCAATAGTATCAGAAAATAGTCTTATTTAATATAAATTTTAATTTAATGACATGATGATTTGTTTTAATGTGTTAAGAAATATTTCTATAATTAAAATAAAATAATTGTTAAAAGTTACGGATAATAATTAAATAAGTTTTCTAATACATAGCATGCTAAAGACTCTTTTTCTAATTCTGATATTCCTGTTTGCTTTGTTTTATATGAGCAACAATGCGAGAAATAGGGTTTTGTAATATAAATGTTAAGTTGATGTACATTTTAATTTTATTTAATCTATTAATACAGAGCTCCATCGTTTAAATTAAAAGATTCATTAAAAATTGCGCATAATAATTAAATAAGTTTTCAAATACCTTGTATACTAAAGTCTTATATATATATATATATATATATATTTCTTATATTTCTGTTTGCTTTATTTTATGTGTTTGAAAATGTAGAAAAAAGAAGACTAAAAAGGTTTAATACCTTTTAATGCTTTGAAGAATTTACTGTTGCATTTCGATAGTTTTAAATACATTATGACAAAAACTTCTAAAACTTTTTTCATAAGCGAAACTTTTCACGATATTTCAAATTTTTTTAGTATGTGCGATCTATGCATCTTTAATCGGATTCTATTCCCAAAATCAGGGAAAGATCACTATGTGATATACTGAATTTGTTACATTTAACATTACACACATCTTCAATTAAATTGTATAAATTGCATAATGTTTTCTCAATTATATTGAAATAGTATAAAAAATAGTGATTTTTAATATGCGTTTTTATTTGATGTACAGTTTAAGATATTTTAGTGTATTAATACAAATTTCTATCGTTTAAATAAAAAGATGCATTAAAAGTTAAGAATAATCATTGAATAAATTTTTTAATACCTAGTATACTTAAGTATTTATTTTTTATTTTTTTCTGATATTCCTGTTTTCTTTATTTTATGTGTGCAAGAAGGTGGAAGACAGGAAGACTGAACAAGCTTAATATTAAATAATGTTTTGGAGATTTTACTGTCGTATTTTGATTTTATAAAATAATAATTGATAATCATAATAATAACTGATGCAATATTAAAATAATTAGAGCACAACTTTTAAAAACTTTCACAATAAGCAAAAATTTTATACATTTTGCTTTTTATAATGTTTTAAAATCGTTTACTATGCAAGCGTCTAATAGACAATTTATATAATTTAAAAATTAGATATTAAAATATTTTTTTACTTGGAATTTTAAAAGAATAATCAGAAATGCCGATAAAAGATCATATTCACCAATTTTTTTTTTCTTCTGTCTTTACAGAAGAAAAAAGAAATTTAATTTGTATTTTGATTTGTAGTTTTATTTAATTTGATGTACATTTTAATTTATTGTAATATAATAATACAAATCTATATCGTTTAAATTTTAAAAGATGCATTAAAAGTTAAGAATAATCATTAAATAATTTTTTTAATCACTAGCATACTAAAGTATTTATTTTTTTATTTTTTTGTATTCCTGTTTGCTTTATTGTATGTGTGCAAAAAGGTGGAAGACAAGAAGACTAAAAAACTTGTAATTTGTAAAAGAAAATTTTCAAGAAATTTAAGTTGTATTGGATTCATGAAAATTCTCGACTTCCGGTTTTCAACGGATTTATACGTTTTAGAAGGTCCTGAACACGATTTGACTGATTTTAGAAAATGTCTGTCTGTGGAATTGTCTGTCTGTCTGTGTGTCTGTCTGTCTATGTGTCTATCTGTATGTGACAAAATTTTTGTAGGCCCTCTAACTCAAGAACTGATGCACGAAATTTAATAAAACTTTAGATTATGTTAGAGCTTGACATAAATTGGTGTTGTATATGTTTTCGTGTAAATTGCACAACAGGTGGCGATGCTATGTTCCATTTTTCAAAATTTTCGAGATAGCTATATGCTTAAGAACTGCTGCACAAAAATTCATTAAACTTCAGACTCTGTTATACCATGACATAAATAGACGCTGATTACGTTTCAGTGTAAATATCCAAAGAGATGGTGCTGCTATGATACCCTTTTTAGGAATTTCACGGTAACTATATATCAAGAACTAATGCACAGATTTTCCTCAAACTTTAGATTCAGTTAGACGTTGACATAAGTTGTTGTGATTAGGTTTTGGTGTAAATATACAAACAGGTTACTCTGCTATGCTGCATTTTGCATAATTTACGCGATTTTAGCGATAGTCATATGTCAAGAACTAATGCAAGAATTTTAATAAAACTTTAGTCTCAGTTAGACCTTGATATAAATTGGTGTTTTCTTTAATTGCAGCTCATTAATTTATTTCTGTGGTTAGCTTTTATTTATTTGTGCGTAGATTATCTATTCGTTTATGATGTGTACAAAATAGGTTGAACGCGTTTTTCCTTTTTCAGTACCAGAAAAAGATGAAAATTCAAAAAATTAAAGCTATCATAATTAAGAAGTTTTTAATCATAAAGAATTGAGTTTTTCCTTTTTTTACTTCTTGTGCACGGATAAGGTTTTTTTTTTCTTTGAGTGTAACACAAAGAACCTAAAGACCGTATAAAAATTTAATTTTCGCAATTTAAGAAAATGACTATATTACTGAAAACTTTACTGGTTTTGATATCATGAATAAAAATATATCAAACATTTTTGCAATTGGAACTATACCCGTAGAACTACACCAGTATAATAAAGCTGCTTCTGAAGGTAGTACTATGCAGTAAACCAAACCAAAAAATATACAGTGTTCATATGTGAGAGCCTAAAAAACCAAAAAAGTGAACCTGTTCTCGAATTTAATACTAATGTGGTAAACAAAATTGTAACACATACATTTGAACTACAGTAAAAAATATAGCTGCCTAAGGCGGAATCGAGTGGATCTATTACAAAAAAGATTTTCCGTCATAGAGAATATTCGATCTTAGACAAAACTTACGCCATGGATTTTCCGGGATATGAAAATCTGCTCGTGTTAGGCAGGTTTCCGTCTTACACAGAGTCCGACTTAGGCACAGTTTACTGTATCTTTACTATTTGCCTGTGACTGGATGACTTTTGAATTAAAAAGGACTGCTGTTATGTAACTAGGAACTATCTTGTCTGTATATGTTTTATAATTACGTAATAGAAACTAAGAATATTATTAGCATTACGTATCAGAAAAACTCTTTTAAATAACTTTTGGTAATATATGTGTAATTTTTATCAAAAATATTGCCATACTTTAAATTTTTATTCTCTAATAAAGTTCTTAAAATGAACACAGGAACTAGACTAAGGCGTGGGTAAATTCTTAAGAAATTCTCTACTGTATGAAAGAATAACGCACAACAGCATACAAATAAATTTAAAACTATTTTACAGTATAAGAAAAATGCAAATAATACGATAACTTCCGTTTAAACTTATATGTATTAGAAGGTAAGAATATTATTAGCACTAAGTATCAGAAAAATTACTTTTAAATAATTTTTTCTGATATATGTGTTATTTTTGTCAACAAAATTGCCACACTTGAAATTTTTATTCTCTAATAAAGTTCTTAAAATGAACACAGGACATAGACTAAGGAGTGCGCAAATGCTTCAGAAATTCTCTACTTTATGAAAGAACATCGCACAATAGCATCCAAATAAATTTAAAACTATTTTACAGTATATGAAAAATGCAAATAGTACGATAACTTCCGTTTAAACTTATACGGGGAAATATTTGAACTATAGAATGGCAATACTGAAATAGATATAGTTATTGTTTTTAAATATATGCATAAGCATCTATCTTTATCTCATGCAATAAAAGATTCTCTTTAAAAGTGGAATCAAGGGACTCTTTGATCAAATGTAGAAACATCTCAAAAGCATTTATTCATTTTTTTAGAAAAAAAAAACTGTTTTTGAGAGAAAATAAAAACTGTTGTGTATCTACCCAGTCCTTCATCATGCAGAGAAATAATGTACTTGGAGCCGTTCCAAGCATTTGAGTTTGTCTATTTGTTAGACTAAAAGGAAACTTAAAACTGACTTCTGTTTAGAAAGAAGAAAAAGAACTTGTATATATTTATAATAGAATAAATAAATAAAATGAAACACTTTTCGCATTCTTCATTCATTTGAGAACTCTTTAATTTTGTAAAAATATTTTTTATAAAATTTGTATAAAATTTATAGATTAAAATTGCATTTAAAAATAATTTATTAAATAAACTAATGAACTTTTGTTTGAAGAATTTAGTAATTTTATGTTTTTTAAAGCATTTTTTTTTTTACTTTTTTCTATCTAAAAGAGAAGAAAGTATTGTAATAGAGATTTTTTAATTCGTATTTTTGATGGATTTATATTTTTTACGTATCAGATATGCTCCAAAACATTTTTATACAAAATGTCTGTATGTCTGCCTGTATGTCAGTCCGTGTGTCCATGTATCCGTGTGTCTGTCTTCATTGTATCACGAAAACTGTATGAAGGTATGGATAGAATTGAATACATTTTTTATAAGATTATGGCTATGGCCTGCAGGTCCTTCTTGAAATTTGGAGACATTCCACTGGAAGGAGTCGCTGTAATAGCGATTTTTGTGTAATTTTCATTATTGTACTATTGAAAAATGTATGAAATTTCTCATAGAATTAAAACAATTATTTTTTATTGGTTTGTGACTATGGCCTGCAGGTCCTTTTTTATATTTGGACATATTCCAATGGAAAGGGGCGCTGTAAAAGAAATTTTTGTGCAACTTTCATTATTGTACCATTCAAAAGTGTATGAAATTATGCATAGAATTGAACCAGTTTTTTTTATAGGTTTGTTACTAAAGCCAGCAGGTCCTTCTTGAATTTTGAGATATTCTGCCGCAAGGAGTCGTTGTAATAGCGATTTTTCTGCCGTTTTCATTGGAGCTATGATAGCTAATTTGGAAGTATTAGCATGTATCATTTAGAAACAAGTTATGAGATTGGCATATCAGAATAGTTTTCGTGTGCAGTTTCGTTCTTTTCAGGGATCAGAATTTCATTTAGCATTTTCTGATAACAGCTGTTTTCTATATAATTCTTATACTATCATTATTAATACGTTTTTACTGCTTATTTATAATATGCAGTTAATCATCACTTGTTTAATTTTATTTTTGTTCAATAGGTTTGATTTTTGTATGTACGTAGGTCACCATTAAAGTTTGTTTTGTTTGTTTGTTTTATTGAGAACATACATCTGACTTGTGTGCTTGAAATCAAGTGCCCACTTATAAGTCATCGTCAATATAAAAGGACGAGATAGCCACAAGGAAATTTACAACACCACAGAGAATTACAACCAGGAGCTCCACAAAGTGTGTGCAATGGAGCTGACAGGAGTCGAACACGCCGACCTGAGTCCTATACTCTCAAGCGATTAGCGGTATGGTGTCTTAACCACTCGACCACGGAGGATCCTGCATTAAAGTTAATTGGAACAGACGAAAGCTTTCTGTTTGTAATCAGTTGAAAACTGTGTTCAAATTTAAATATCTTCCTAATTTGTTTTGAGAGCAGAAATATATCAAATTATATGCGAGTTTCAGGAACATTATTCTGAGGTAGCTTATGAATTCAGAAAAATTATGAATGGTGTTTGATAATTACAGAACACTTATTGAAGAAAATCAAAAGGGATCAGTATTGTAACAATTACAGATAGCGTTGGTTGAATTGTTGGCGATAGGTTAATTATAGCAGATATTATTAAACTCAATTTTACTATTCTTATTACTGAAGGATATCCCAATATTTATGTTGCACATACTTGCGTGACATCTTTGAGACTCAAATAGGATGCATAGCTGTTATAATGATAAAACATTTTCAGAAATGTAGAACAATTACCTACTCGTGGATAACTACGCAAAACCACAAGAACTAAACACCACGAGTTGAAAGTCTATCTACCCTACATCAAAGACCGAATCTCTGATAACACTGGAGATGAAACAATTTATGAAACAAATCTTCTTTTCTTTCCTTCATATAATTGTAACAGACCACGACAATAGTTTCGAGAGTACTTATCTGCTCGTATCATCAGGTGTTATTATCAGGTGTAATCCGGGCAAAAATAAAAGAAGTTTGGAAGAGAAGTATTAAATTCCTCGATGCATATCGCAACCGAAATGGCAGCGTAGGGATGACATCTTCAAGCAATACAAAAATTGTCAACAAATGAGGTAAAATAGGCATCAAAAAGATTTCCACTCTCACCTACTCCTAAAAGTCTACAACTCTCACGCATTCATTTACGTTGATCCCTTTGCCTCCGTTGTAGATATATATATATTTATTATTGCCATTTTTTTCGATTGTGACATACATCAATGAATCTAATGTCTTTTTGCAGCACCACTTTTATACTCGCCCGGATATCTACTGTCTACAAATCTTTTTTAATGTGGAGAGCAGATATTTTCTCTCGAAACTACAGTTGTCTTCTGTTATCATTATATGAAGAAAATAAAGGAAGACTTATTTCACCATTTAAGCCTCTGGAACCTCGCTGGAGAAATAGATGCTGATATTTGTTTAAATCTTGAAGTTTCAATTCCTAAATATTAGAATGTATCACAAAAATATTATGTGACATTACATGATAGTACAAGGTATACGGTACATATAATCGTCGCTTTGAAAATGGTCATTTAACTAAAATTTTCATCAAATTTCTCCAGAAATTGTCTCATACATGTGAATTATCGCCAACTGGAATAATAGTTTTGATTTACTTACATATGTAGAATCAGTCTACATAATTCATGATCTTAAAAAATGAGTCTTTTAACTCCAAACGCCAATCTACGTCATTTTGACATTTGTATCATTCAAACTGTTACAGTACCCCTTCATGGATTCTGCATTTCGCATTTTGTATTAGAAGTTTCCAAAGGTCATTGATTATCTGTAAAAGCAAAGGAGAAAATCATAAATAAGTTATCATTTAAGTAGTGAGCGACAAGCGGAGAAAATATATATTTTTTGCATAGCTTTAGCTTTAGACATCGAATTAGACATTTGATCATATGAAGTAGTAAGTGCCTTGAAAGTGACAAAATTCATATTTTAAATTAATACATTCATATATCAAAATGAGTTCGGTCAATATAATTCATAAATACCCAATTCATATCAAATTCGCATAATCAATTAGCATGAACAAGACGAAAATATGAGCAAGTGATAATAACGTTGACTACCGATTTACAACAACGAAAAATAGAAATTTCCTGCAAATATAAAAGTTTAAATTCAAATAAATCAAGTACCCCTCAACATAAGAAACCGATAAAATACTTTTACTTTTGTTACAACATGAAAACGAGAATAACGTGTACATTGACTGAAACAAACCAATATAGTGATCAATACCATATTGTGCTAAATATGACATCATTTTCAATAAGACGTTGTACTGCAAAGTCCAACCTACTCTAATCAAACTGTTGGTATGTTTTATTTCCTATTTCGTTTGTATATTATAATTATATATTATAATTGTACTTTATAGCTAAGTGTTTTATTATTTTAGATACAGCGGTAACACTTTCTTCGATTTACATTAAATAGGAGATGAAACTTAGCAACCCTTTTTTAAGTGTCAGGTCTTTCTCTTTTAAAAAAAAACATCATGACTGACGTCGGCACTGACAACGTCTAGAAAATAACGTTATTTTCATGCGATGATTACAAACTTAATTTTTATGAATGCAAATGTAAGTTTCCATTTTTAAATAATGCCATATGGAAAATAATTTTCATAAATGCTACGTCATTTCGTTAAATATTTTGCATTTTTTCTTTGTATTGTGAGACATATTTTACTGTTATACGCGCGAAATAAAACCTGCATTCTCATTTATAAAGGTGTGGAATTTTACTATAATTGTGTGAAAGTAGCGTGATTTTTTCTAGCATTCTTTTTAACGATACATGGGCGTGAATGCACAGATCTCCGTTGTTGTAATGGCCTTATTTTAAAGGGTATTCTATTTTTATTTAGTGTTCCAGCAAGGCCTCTATGGCTAACATGGGCGAAGGTGGGTCGTTCTTCTAGTGAACTATAAGAAATATTGATAAAGCAACACCGATTTCCTGTTTCATTTCATTTTATTATAAAAAATGAAAACTAAATAAAATAATAAAATTAAAATAAAATAAAATAAAACAAAATAATGCTATTTTATTTCTTTTGTTTTTCTTACGTTTCCTCATTTCTTTTTTTAATTTACTTCTTTTATTTTCTTTTATTTATTTTATTTCCTTTTTACTTTTCTTTTTTATTATTTTTTCTATCATTTTTGGCAACACTTTATCTTTCTGCATGTGCTCCTCTGTAATTGATGTTTACTTTTCGTCTAGCGCCACCTGCCGTGCTCTTTAAAGGCTCTCCTCTCATCCCTTCTTGTTCATATGTGACCTTGTCCCCTTACGGACACGTATTTACATTGGCTGATGACGGACCGTTAAAATTTCCATCCAGAAATGCGTCCCGTGTATTCTATTGTTTTTATGGTCATTCTTGCGAAGTGTTATTATTTAATTATAAGAGATATTCTTCCCTGACAGTGTTTTCAAAATGATTATTGTTTTTCATATTTTAAATTAAAGTCTAGAAACTACAAAAATAGTATCAGATGTTTCGTTCTATTTTGGTACTTTCAACTATTTTGTATCATATGTTTGACTTATGCTGATATAGAATATAATAATGAAGTATTTGTTATTAATTTTAAAAGATAAGGGTAGAGTACGGAAAGCGCCACTCAGTGTATAAACAGTTGTGATTTCAGAAATCATTGCGTGATTAACATTTGTGCTTCATTTACCCTCTTCCCAAAGTCCCTTTAACGTTCAACCAATGTATAAAGTTTATCTTCGTAATTCTTCTGCTCTGTTTCATTATTTTTATTGATAAATCACCAGTGGTGTACAAAATATGCTGCCTGTGTATTTTTGTAATATATTTTATTTATTTTATTTATTAACTTTTTATATGTAAATGTGATGACTGTTACTTTTTTACTGTTACTAAAACATTTGACAATATTGATCTTTATCATTAAATTTTATATTTAGTCTTTAAAAGGAGTTGGAGCATGTAGTAAGCCATCCATTCCTTTATGTTACCTATAAACCGTTCGTGTTACATTAATTCTAATTAAATGAGTTTTCTTTTTAACAAGTCCATGTTTATTAATGTTGTACTACTACTGGACATTTCATTAAACAAGAATATCTGTTGCTATTTAGGCTCTAAAAATCGATGTCTAATAGAGTTTGCCGCCGCCGTGTCTTTATGTTACTAAGAATCGTCCGTGTGTTTAAATGTTAAATATAACTTCTTCATTCATATTCTGCTTGTTATTTATTCTTTTAAAAAAATATTAAATGATATTTTACGAGCATTATTTCTTCTTAAACATTAAATTTACGTATGTTTGTGTCAATATATAAGTGCAGAGAATGTTAGCTTTCTAGAGATAAACTTCGTTACGTGTCTTCAGTTTACAGATTCGCTTTACAAATAACTGATGTTTTATTTCAAAATATTTTCCTTTGAAATTCAAGTTTTATATTTCACAACTAGCTGTTATCCTTGACTTCGCTCACGTAACATTTAAAAAAAATTAATACATTAATTAAGCAGCTTATACAATTTACAAACTCTTTATAATATTTTATAGTAGAAAATATTTTTGATAATCACAATTTGCGTATTTTCGTTTTTATGTAAGTGATCATTAGGAAAACGTTGAGCTATATTACTAAAAAAGTTCCACTAAATTTCCCGTAATTTTCAAGCAGTTAGGATGTAGTAATAGTTATATTATGTGTAGGAAATAATACATTATGAATTACTAACTCTGAAAGTATTGTTACTTTTCGCCAACAATTTGTTGAGGAAATACCCTTTACATATTTTTACTTTGCGTGACATACAAATTAGCTATTTAAAACATGAAAGTTCTTAAATAAATCCAATATTATTGTACTCATAGACAAATTTTAAAATTAATATTATTAAATACTAAATTTAACTAAGAAATTATTTTCACAATGTAATTTAAACAGAATTTGCTCAAATTGCGTTTTGAAGTTACCTGATTTTTGATGATTTTGATGTTTTTTGATGCTTTTAAGAATTGGACAATAATTTCGAAGCTGGTGAAATAAAAATGACTCCAATTTGTCGAACTTATAAAAAATACATTAGTTTTTAAAATTAAAATGAATGTTTTACGTAAAAAAAACAAAAAAAAAAAAAAAAAAAAAAACCGTGATTTTTCCCGATTAACCATTTTACTTTTTATCCCCCATTTTTTAACATCCATTAATTAATGGAAAATACTATTATGTGTTCTTTAAATGTAATTATTGTCCGACTAAATCCAAGGAGCGTATATATGCCTCCTTGTTTGAAGCTGAAGCTGAAAAAACTTACGATGTAATGATTTCTAAATGTCAATATTTGACAGACGATTTTTGATAATGTAAAATAAATTGAATCATGAAGTTTGAAAACGCAAAAATATGTTTTTATTTCTTGAAAAAATTACTGTAATATTAACAAACCAATGTAATCAATTTACCTTTGAAGTGCTAGGAGCTAAGCTATTTATTTTTATCTCGAACTACAGTTAAATAAATGGACTATGTCATTTAAACGCACTTGTTGTAATATTTTTAATATGCGAAAAAAATGACATTACCTCCTCTGTATGACGTAAGTATAGGATTTCGAATTATAGTGATTAACTCTGCATTTTTATTGGTTTTTAAAAATATTGTCCCTACGCAGTTTCTTTTAATAGCAATGGGAAAGAAATTGGATTAGAAATTAAAAACAAAATAGATTTCTGTAATGATAAACTATGGAAGATGTTTGAAAAAGGTGGTAAAGAATGGTTTTAGAAATTAGTTGACAAAAATATTTGACAGAAATTTTACTCGTGTTTTAAAACGTATGTACATCAAGTTTCGTTCATATCGGACAAAAACTGATTTGTATAACGAACATACACACATACCAAGGACGGATTTTATATAGAGAGATTTGTTTAAAAGGCAATTTTGCATAGTTTTGAGAATCGTAGTTCATTCCTACGTTATTTACTACGTTTTTGCTTTAATGACAAAATTGTTGAATTCACAATAAAATTGTATTTGAGGTAGGCCATCTTTAGTGTATAATACAAATTGTATAATATGCAGAAGAATACATATTTTGCGTTTTCGTTAAATGACTGTCATGTCTTTTCAAATATTTTACACTTAAAAAAAATTAATTAACTATAACATTCAAATTATTTGTTGTGAAAAACAAACAGATCATGTATATGAATTAAGATGAGCGGGGGAAACTGAGGATGTAACTGAGTCATATGCTATTTTTAATAAACCGTTGGTGTCTTTTAGGTTTTAGTGATTGGCAACATTACAGCATCATCTGTACTTCTTAAAACAACGCGTGTGAGTTCAATTGTTACTCGGCTTTTGCTGTGATATGCTTCTGAAAATTATATTTTTTTATTATTTTTTTTTGCCTTAATAGGCCCACAAACGGAAGCATTCAATGACTGATGATAATGGCTACAGTAAGGATGAAATGTTAAAAGAATAATTACCATAAATTATTAATTTATTAACCTATATAATATTATTTAGTTAATAAATATATTTTTCAGCATCCTCTGGGGATGGATGAGACGTTTCATTAATCCCATTTGAAATGTCCCAATCATCCTCAAGATGCATATATTCAATTGTCAGCCATTTTGTCTAAAAATTGTTTTGTCACAATAGTTAATATGCATTCATTTTAATTACCAATATTGAGCCTTGAAATAAAAAAACTACAACATATCTTAATTGTTTATATTGCATAAGATATTTAAGTAAGTTCAAATGTAAAAAAAAATTACTTTTAACCAGAGTTTTCAGGAAATGCAAGTTTGAAGGAAACTGAAAACAGCCATGTGCTCTTGCTTTTGGTTCTGAAGCACACTATGATAGTGAAATCTATGAGGATAGGAAGCAACTAAAAAAAAGTTTGTTGCCTGAAATATTGAGAACGTCCCATCCATCCCTTGTCCCATTCCTGCCCCATCTCCCCTATATATTTAATTTTTAGACAGTAAGGTGCTATTTCGAAAATTTCTTTTTGATAGAGTGAAACTCATTGAACACATTTACAAAAGTTCAGACTTTAATTCAAAATTAACATTTTGGCTCCTAGACGCTGAATTGTCCGAAACTCCAGAGTCACATTGAAATATTGTGGCCCAGTTGTCTCAGGTAACCTTATTTCTTTATTTTAAATTCTATATTTAAATCATTAAAGATAATAAAATTGCTTTCATTTATCTATATTTAAAATAACGATAATTTAATACCTGCTTGTAAATTTTAATATTATTCTTTTAAATCATATAGAATGTCTTAATTTTAGTAGTCTCCATATAAAACTAAAGCAATAAATTTAATCTCCTCTCTACAGATATATTTTCTTATTTTCAACAGGAATGTGTAAAAGTAATAAAAATAATATTGAAGTAATTTTAAAATCCCATCTGGAAATAGCTTGTTTCGCATACGTTTTGAATGCTGATTAGTTGAATACTAAGATTAAATGACTTTCCCAGAGACATATATTCATATATATTTATTTTTGGTCATGGCCTACAGGAAATAATCTTCATATAAATCATTATATAAAGTAAAAATTAGTCTGCAATATGTTACAATGAAAAATCTGCATGTTTCAAATATTATGATTTTGTTTTAAATTATTTTTACATATTTTTGTATTTCGTTTTAATATATTTTTGTATTCCCCTTAACTTTAACTTTTATTATAAACTACCTAAAACTCTTAAGTTCTATATTATCGGAAAAATGAGCTTGCGTTACCTCATTTCGAATTTCCGTATCATATGACATAAGTAAGTTTCGTTATTAGTCTGAGAGCACTGTCATAACTGAGGCTTATCTATCCAATAACTTTTCATAGGGAATCACGTCCGCTCTTTAACACGATAGATATTAAATATCATGAAGGTCTCTTGGAATTTTACTTTCAGGAAACTCAGCTTTATTGCAGTGCAGGTAATATTTGTATGATGATATGATACGTTTAAAAGCTGCACTACTCGGTGCTTTAAGAAATTTAAAGGATTAGTTGGCTTTGAAGATTTCAAACAAAGTGGATTGTTAACTATAAAATCTAGTATCTGACTAAAAATTCAATGAACGTAAATGTCATACTAGAACAATTAAAACATTAAAACAGAACATTATATATTCATTTTAAAAAATAACGTGTTTTTACATATGTTACCATAAGCATCAGGAATCACGTAACCCAATTTGATAGTTAAAACTAGTTTTAACCAAGTCCTTTAATTAAAACTACTCAAAAATCGTCCAAACTAGTTTCGAGTAAGAGGCTTAGTTGAAACTAGATTTAAATAGTCGAAATTAGTTTTCTCTATCATGTTTCAGTTAAAACAATAAATAATCAAGAATGGGTAGAAATTTTAAATTATACATAAAAGTTAGAGAAAAGATAAAATTTCTCTGTTAAAATAATATTACACATATTTTTAATACTTTTAATTTTTTATTATTGGATTTTTAATTGTTAACTTCACGCCAAAAGTGAGTTAAGTCGCCAAATATGGAGTTACAATTTTTTCGCCTGCTGTATCTCTGGAGAATGTATAAGGTACGTAATAGAATTAAATAATAATAATAAAAAAACAAGAACGAAAAATCATGCATCCAGCATAGATTATGAAACGCTTTCCAACACATCCAGAAAACTGTAACGAAAATTCACCGTTAAATAAGGTGAAAGTAGATATGTAAGTAAACAGGGATGACCACCTCAGGAAACCCGGCCTAAGCCTTAGAGTTTGTGTGCAATCCTGAGGGGCTGATACGCCTCTATCACGAGCGAGACCACAGTTACAGAATTATGTATGCAAGTTTTACAATATAATATTACAATTTTTCTTCTTCTCAGAAGTTTACAATTGATGTATATGGAAAAATATGATGCACACATACAGTTATTATAATTAATTCGATTATACAATTATACAGTTTAGACCATTTCCAGAATATAGCTATATACAAGTACTGTGCAGACTTCATATTTAGGATTTTTGGTTAAATGCGATGCAGATTCTTGGTTAAATACTTCTAATAGAATTAATAATATACTAATATGAATATGCAGACGCGAATACACTGAAAATTCTCAAATAATATGCAGATACTAATAATATACAGACAATGAGTTAACTCTCATTACAACAATTATTATATTCAAGTACAAAATACAATTATTTATATACATATGTGCAGAGAAAACAGGACCCCTGCTAGATTGGACAAGCGGGCGCCCGACTACAGAGGAAGAGGATTTGAAAATAAAAATTCATTTTTTTCAATAAATTTCATGCAGTTGACTATGCGCTGGAGAAGAACCGGACGGTACAGGAGATATTGTAGCCAGTTTTTATGATGCACACATACAGTTATTATAATTAATTCGACTATATAATTATACAGTTTAGGCCATTTCCAGAATATGACTATATACAAGTACTGTGCAGACTTCATATTTAGGATTCTTGGTTAAATACTTCTAATACAATTAATAATATACTAATATGAATATACAGATGCGAATACACTGAAAATTTACAAATAACATGCAGATACTAATAATATACAGACAATGAGTTAACTCTCATTACAACAATTATTATATTCAAATACAAAATACAATTATTTATATACATATGTGCAGAGAAAACAGGACCCCTGCTAGGTTGGACAAGCGGGCGCCCGACTACAGAGGAAGAGGATTTGAAAATAAAAATTCATTTTTTTCAATAAATTTCATGCAGTTGACTATGCGCTGGAGAAGAACCGGACGGTCCAAGAGATATTGTAGCCAGTTTTTAAGTGACATTTGTGGTGATTTTTTGACATGGAAATGTGGAGATAGAGTGCCATTTAATATGTAGTGTAACGATGTTGCTTCTGATCGACAGATACAAAGTGGTGAGTTACTTCTGTTAATTTGGAATAGGTGTTGTTGAAATGGTCCATGATTTGTAAAAATTAGGTATAGATATCTGTTGTGTATTTCTAGTTGTTGCGAGACTTCCGGAAGGAAGTCTCTTGTGTACTGAGCCACTTGTGCTGTAGATCAGCGTTGTTGCCAACTGTCTGTGATTTGTTTCTTAATTATCTTTTGAGTGTGGACGGTGGTACAGGAAAAAAGTTGTTTCCAGTGTTTCATCGTCTGTTGCTGACCGCGCAAACTGATCCGCCAGTTCATTTCCAGCTACACCCGAATGACCCTTGACCCAATTGAAAAAGAAGTTTTAGGAGGATTCATTTACACGTACTAAAATTTCCTGAACTAAATAATTATCTATGTCAAATTTTGAAAGAGCCATTAAGCTTGATAAGCTATCCGATGAAATTAGAAAGTTGACCGAATCCTCTTCCATAGCCCAGCGCATAGCTTCTCCAATCGCAAGTAATTCGGCCTGGTAAACTGAATTACCTGAGTCTAGTTTTGTACGCCACGTGTGATGAATTATATTATTTTTATAAGCACAGAAAGCCGATGCTGTGCCTTCAGCTGTTTTTGAACCGTCTGCAAAGGTATGGAATTCCCCATTGAATTTTGAACACGGACAAGTTTTTATTTGATCTAGAGTTGGTGAAATTTTATATTTTATATTTTGAGATCTTTGTGGCTATTGTTTGTGCATTAATACGCGTTGATTATATCCCCAATCTAGTGACTCTAGCAAATTCAGCCTCTGCTTCCAGTTGCAAGTCCAGTGGCGGGATACCCGTTAGGACCTGCAATGCCGCTGTTGACGTATTTTTATACGCGCTTGAAATGAGTAGGAGTACTTTTCTCTGCGCTGTCAAGAGGTGCGCACACCATGCGACCGTCTCATACGCGTGAACCAGACCCCACAGGCATAAGCGATTTGGCGCTGTAGGATTGCCGAGTACCATATCTTAAAGAAATGAGTTGGCATCCTACCCGAAATTGAAGAAAATTTATATACATTTTGAGTAATTTTAGTAATTTCTTCCCTTTTTATTACTATGTGGGGTAGGAATGAAAGATGTTGGTCTATTGTAATCCATAAGTATTTTAAGGTTTTGACTGATTGTAGGTTTTGTCCTTTTAGTTTGAAGATTGTGTCCCTTTTTAAGATTTTTGGTTTGCCAAATGTAACTGTTTTTGATTTATTCAATGATATTTCAATGTGGTTGCTCGTAGCCCAATTTTGAACATAATTCAGCGCAATCCTACCATTATGCTCTAGCGCAGCGCGTGTTGGACTCCAAATAATTAACAAGACATCATCCGCGTATGCCACAATCGCACAGTTCTCGAAGACAAAGTAACGCAGTAAGCGCTCCAAAAGTGACAACCAGAGAAAAGGACTAAAGCGGGAGCCCTGTGGGCAGCCTTTTGTGAAGTAATGCAAGATATTAGTGTTTTGCCAATCAACCTAAGCCCACCTACTCGAAAGGAAGGAGATAATTGTATTGATATATTGCTGCGGGATGCCTAAGTCGGTTAGTGATGAAATCGCCAGGTCCCATGGAAGGTTGTCAAATGCCCCCATGAAATCCAGCGATATGAATGTCGTGTTGAAAAATACAGCTTTCGAAATTACCTTCCAGTGTCAAATAAAGTAGTCAAATTATTTTGTGCAGCCCTGTATATGATCTACACATTTGGATATATAAAACATACCATGATAAAATTTAGTGCAACGTGATAATTATCCATTAGCAATTTTCGCCAATCTTTGGAAATTCACTCGAAACCTTTTATACAGCCCTGTATCATATCTAAACACTTTTGTTCACATCACATATTAAGCTAAACTTTAATTCAGGTAAAAACGCATAAGGCGACTTAAAACTCACTTCCAGCAATTACCAACCATGAACTAAAATGTATTTTGTTCTTTTCGTAGCCCTGTATACGAATTTGTTTATTTTCCACAAACTTATATTAGTCTACTACATATAGTTCAGCAAGAAAATGCATAATACAATTAAAAACTAATTTTAAGCGATTCACTCCCATAGTGCGTAATACTTATGAATTCCCTTGTGTAGCCCTGTATATGATCAACCGAATTTATACACACCACGTAATATAAAAAAAATTAGTTAAACTTAAACGCAAACCAAAGTGGAAAACGCACCTATCACACATAGACTGTAATTATCACGCGTATACTGTAACCGAATTCTTTTTTGTGTCCCTGTAAATGAAGGATAAACGCAATGCACACCATACTTTTAACAGAGCAATTTATAGTGCACCTCAGTAATGCGTATAATTTTCATTATCTTTGAAATAGTGAAACATCATTAAATTGCACTGCAAACAATTTTTCCCCGTCGAACAATGTGTAACAGAATTATTTTGTTTGACCCTGTAAATTAATAATAAATGTTTTGTACCCCATATTCTACAAAAAGCATGTTTTAAAGTGCTTCATAAATATATATGTATTTCATTATGTTTCAAATGGCGTAGCATGCTCAAAATGCACTTGAAACGATTATTTCCCATTGACTGTAATGTATCGGAATACTTTTGACTGCCCTTGGAAAAAACTATAAGTGCTACACCCTTTATTTGAAATTGGGAACATGCTATATTAGACAATAATAACATACAAACATGTCAGGACAATCCAAGCATATTTACGCGAGTTAGAGCACGGACAGACGGCAGACAAACCGAAGTCATAAACACTTTTTCAACTAGGTTGGAAAGTGTTAAAAAACGCCAACTTTTCCCCGCTGAAAATGTAAATGTAATGTTATAATTCTTCAAAGTGAAATTCATAGGTTCTTGGGAATTTTTAAACTTTCTTCAATATTTTATACTTATTATTGACTAATTTGTATTTTTAACTGCTTTGTTAAAATAAACTTGATATTTTAAAACTACGATAAGAGGTCTCGAAAATTACATTTTCAGAAAGTTATGCTGCGTTTAAATTAAAAAAATATATATAATTTTACGAATTATTTTTATAGATTTTCAAACTTCGTAATATAGGGCTTTAAAATGCACCAAGTTTCGACGTCAAGTGCGCGCTGCACGAAAAGTGGTTACCTTGTAAGTATCACTGTTTGCAGTCACCTAAAACTTAAAAGATTCTTACACCGCAAATTTTTATTCAAATTATTCTTAAAAATAAATCATTTTCCGTAAGCAAATTTATTTTTATTTACCTAATAAATTTAATTCTACGTTTAACGGTTTTCAACGTTTTTCTAAAAGTTGTTTGCCACCATAATTTACGATATGTTCTTCACTTTATTTAATCCAAAATTTTGTCATTAAATAAAACAAATTTTTTAATTGTAAAATAGTGGTAGCTTGGAAGTTAAACTAAGAATACGCATTTATTTTACCTGCTGCACCAACTCAACACAAGCGGTTGACTTGTTAAGCAATATTAAACATACTAGGCAAGCAAAATCAAAGTGCTTTTTTTTTAATAAAAAGCTTTGTTGACTTTTTGTTTTTGTAAATCATAGTGTTGTTTATAAATTCAAATGAGCACAGTAATTGTATAGTTGACTTTTTTCTGCAAGACTGGGGAAATTATAAATTTGAACGGTGATAAAAAAAAAAAAAGTTCCATATATTTCTGAAAAATGCTGTCATTATCAATAACAAGCAGCGAGATTGAAAATAAACGAATATTTCTTAGATAAATATCCAAGTGACATGAGATTTAGTGGATGTTTTATTTACATGGTGTCGAAATGCATTTTAAAATTAAATGGTACGAGTTTAATAAATTGCGAGTTGAAATTGTGGGTATCTTCATTACTAACATAGCAATGTTAAAATCGTAATTTAATGCATAAAACATTCCGTCTTACTTAATCATATAAGATATTCATTATTCAGCGTCAGGAAGCGTGGTTGACAGTTGGTTACTATATTGAATCATTACATATTGTTTTAATGTAAACAGTGCATTTTAGTATAGCTATTTCTATAGATTCATTATCAACATGACATTTTAAAGTACGTCACTTTTAAAAAATGATGACAATCAAAGGATTAATTCGCTTAGACACATTCGTTAATTACATTTATCCGTTCTGTAAATTATTTTTCTATTAAAATGTAAATTTATGATGAATATAAAAAAATATGTTGTATTAGATAGCATACAGCAATTACTTAAGAAATTATGAACAAACATTTCTTACATTAATAATTTGAATACTTCACAAACAAATAGATTTTTCTCTTAACAAGAGGAATATTCAAAATGAGTGAATTAGAACATTGAAAATGAATATTAGTTTAGTTTTTCTATTTGATAAACTGTAAATGCATAACTTGGAATTTCACATCGATTTAGATATTTTTACATTTTTTTAAATGAGTTAAATATGACTAGTTTTATTCATATGTTATAAATAATATTTAGTATTACTTATTCCGGACACTTTTCACTTTTTTTGTCAAGTATATCATGTAATATTCCAGTCGTTTTATCTGCGTGATATACACATTTCGACTTCCAATAGCTCAGTGTTTAGGATATTGCGCTACCAAGCTACCGGCTTGAGGATCGACTCCTGATTTGGATAAGTGTCACTGAAAATGTTTGTCCCTTCGAGGTCGATAAAATGGTCATGAATTGCACTTTGGGAACAAAACACTGTGGTTACTGCGCAAAATTTACAATGGGGCCGGGACATATGCAATGCAGCGCCTCAGAACCGATAGTCATTTAAGTGGTATTTGATACCTCAGGCCCTTTTGGATATTGGATACCTCAGGCCTTATCGATTTTACTGGAAATTATATAATCTTTTACTTTATGTTTAAAAGCAAGCTAAGGGGGTGGTCTTCATATAAAAATAGTTTCCAAGTTTGAACTTTTCAATACAAACATAGAAATTGGAAATAATATTTGGATTTTTACCTACATTCTATTTTAGGATACCAAGCGAAAACTCATATGGTGAAGTACTTTAAGAATTAAGCTGAATTTGCTGAAGCCGAAACATGTAGACAGTCTATTAAAACTTTTTTACTGTTTTTATGGTTTTTATTTACCATCTTTTAGAAATTAGTTAATTATATAACCTTAGTTATATATAGGGGAGATAGGGGAAGAATGGGACATTTTCACAAAAATGTTTATTTTAAATATTTTATTAAAGCTATTACTAATATATTATATATCGCATTTCATACATTAGGTTTTTGTCTACATGTTATGCAAAATATTTATTCAAGATTATTATTATACAGAAATATATTAGGAAATTTAAAAAAAACATTCCTCTTTGTCCCAATCATCCCTACAGCAGGGATAGATGGGACACAAATATTTTCCTCTCTGTATTCAATGATACCAAATTGAAATTTATATTTATAAACTTATATGGCTGTTATATATCAGTGTTAGTAATCCAAGAAGTGAAAACACAGTTAATTATGCATTAAAAAACTGTAATTTATATTATATATTTTAACTGAAATTTTAATGAATAACAAAGTTAAAGTTGCGTGGATGTGCAAATATCAGTAACACAATAAATGTGGTCTGTCTAAAATTTTCTAAATGTGGTCTGTCAGTCGCATTTAAGCTGGTATAAAATCACTTTCAGTGAATGCTGTTAAAAAGGAAAATGACAGTTTTCGTAAAACCACTGGCTATGTTTATCTTGCTAGTACTAAAAGCTGACAAAAATGCCTCCTTGGCAAAAGCTGAGAGGTTATAAATTGTAATATGCTCTCCTAAATTATTTGTCAGACAATCATCTTGGATTGATCTCAGCTTTAAAGGCCCATAAACAGAAACATCCAATAGCTGAAGACGACGGTGATTACAATGAGGAGGAAATGTTAAAAGATTAATTAACACAAATTATTAATTTACCAACTTATATAATATTATTTAGTTAATAAAACAAATTCAGTGTCCTCTAGGGATGAATGAAGCAGTCCTATTCATCCCCATTTGAAATGTCCAAATCATCTCCATGATGCATATATTCAATTGTCAGCCATTTTGTCTCAGAAATTATTTTGTCACAATGGTTAATTTGATACATTTTAATTATTAATATTGAGCATTGAAATAAATAAACATAACATATCTTAATTGTTTATAATGCATAAAATATGTAAACAACTTAAAAAAAAAATACTTTTAAGCAAAGTTTTCAGGAAATGCAACTTTGAAGGAAATTGAAAACAGCCATGTGGTCTTGCTTTTGGTTCTGAAGCACACTATAATAGTGTCATTTATGAAGATAAGAAGCAACTAAAAAAATGTTTATTACCTAAAATATTGAGAATGTCCCATCCATCTCTTGTCCCATTCATTCCCCAGTTCCCCTATATATTTTTAAGTGCTTTAAACAGCAGTTTAAAGTTGCTTACATGTTCATCTCTTTTTTGAGAGATGAAACAAAAACAGACATAACTATACTTAAAATGATCGTAAGAAGAAAACAAATAGTGTTTTAAAATATTAATATTACAGTCGTTTAACTAAATCAAGTACAAATATAAGTAATAAAGATTGACTATTTAAAATTAGTGCAACAACTTAAATCTATTTTAATTATTTATAAAATAATTTGTCTTATACGTGTTTACCTCATTGCAAGTAAACACTTTCCACATATATTTTTTTATGTTACATTTAAAAGTTATTCATAATAGTATAATAACTGTATACACAATTACTGTATAAACTGTATAACAATATAAACACATGTTGTTTTAATATTTTGTAAGACTATTTTAAGGCGTTCTATAAGAGGCAATTTTAATTTTTTTATTATTACTAAAATCTTAAAGTATTTTCGCAATATAAACTTACGATTATATAAACTTTTAAAATATATTCTCCATTAAAAAATATTATTATATATTTCATTTATGTATGGTTAGAATTTGAAGATATTAAATTATGTAAATCTTAACTTATTTTCTAAAGAAAATATTTCATTTCGTTAAATACTTTTAATGTATCTGCGTCTGAACAAAGAAAAAAAAACTAGTAGAAAACATACCATAAATGTTAGCATAGTTACCTTAAGTATGCATATTCACGTTGCACGTGCCAGCAATTGATTATAAAGACGGCAAGAAATTATGTTCCCAGAACAAATGAAAATTAATGGCTGATGCGTGACTGTGAAGCAATTGTAAGTATAATTAAAAAGCGTCTAATTGCTTTTTCATACAAGGCCTTTTTCTCTTTCGGAATCATTTCCTTCATTATAATAATTAACAAGAACGAATAAAGAAACATTTCTAAATAAAGCAGAAAACAAGAGACATCGTTTACATTAATTTTGTTCAACTAGGAAAACATCTTATTTTCAAAGACTATGTTCAAAGAATGCATTTCTTTCTCATTGAATATGTGTTTCAAGAAAAAAATACCTTTATGCCACTTCTTTAAAAATTATATATTTATTCATCTTTAAAATGCACATTTCATGCATATTATAATAATTATTTATAATTGTGTGGTTAGAAAAAAATACATAATTAATAATGAGAATTATTCATTAAGATTCTATTTTTAAAATTTTTAAATTCTTGCGGACAGGTTCATGTGCCAAAAAATTTACTGCACATAGATGTTTTTATTTATATCTTACAGATTATTATAATTGAATTCAATATAAATAATAATTTTTAAATTTGAATTCATTTAGTAATACTGGCAATATTTAAAAGCAGTTAAAAATAATAGATTTGCTTATGGTTATAAATAAAAACATAGCAGACGCTTATACTTATAAATTAAATGTAAGATTACTTATTTTTTTATAAAAAATAATTTTCAAATTTATTAAAAAAAAATAAAAGATAGCTGAACTAAAATTGGAAAATTATAGCTAAAATATAAATTAACAATTTTTCTATAAAATACGAAAAACACGAAGCTTAGTGAATTTTAGAAGAATTGATTTCAGATAAAATATAAACTTTTATTAAAAATACATGCCCCAAATTCTGAATTAAAAAATATATGTCCTCAATTTTTTTTCTATTGTCCTATTCAATCAGATAAGAAGATTTATACAATAGTAATGTAAAATTAAAAAAACAATTCGTTCATTAAAGTTAATAAACTGAATCGGTACTTTTGAGTACCATTGGGTCAATATAGTTAAAAATTTGTCCCAACTTTGAAATAAGGAAACTGTACACTATTTTATTTTAGATTTTTAATGATATTTATAACAAGAAACTTGCACCTATTCACCTATTCCCGATGAATTTTACTAAACCGTTTTAAGTTTTCATTTAAACATAGTAACTTTACGACAACTAAAGTAACAAAAATCTACAAAAGCCCACAAAATAATAATTTTACTTTTTTTTTTCTGCTGCATCTCAAGAATTTCTAATATTTTTCAATGTGCATAATATTTTTCAATAAGTTTATTTATTTATTTATTTTTTAATCATACACATCTAACAGGCAAGGTCGCACCTGGGTTTAGGTAATCCCAACATTTCTCATTCTTCAAATGCCTTCAAAAGAGGAATGCACCAACGATTGTGATGCATAAAGTGGGATGTTAACTTTACAAGACCAAAATGTAAAAATTATAAAATTTTTAAATACTATACATAGCTATCAAATCGCATTTTCTTAAATTAGGCTTAGAATATTGCACACAAAACGAAAAACACATTCATTTTTTTTTAATTATTTAATGTGACACTGCTAAAAGCCAAAGTCACACCTGGGTTCAGGTAGTCCCAACATTTCTCATTCTTCAAACGCCTTCAAAAGAGAAAATGTACCAACGATTTTGAGGGATACAGTGAGATCTTAACTTTACAAGACAAAAATGTAAAAATTATAAAATTTTGAAAAACTATACATAGCTATCAAATCCCATTTTCTTAAATTAGGTTTAGAATATTGCACATAAAACGAAAAAAAAAATTCACAACAATATAGAAAACTGGACTTCCATACAAGTTTTTTGTCATTAGTTACTTATTTTTGGTTTTCCCCTGTCTTTCTACTTTTCCGAGACATTTCCTTCTAATCAAGGATTATACAGTATGAAAGTGGAAAAATATATTTGTTTCTCATGCTATAGGGCTGATATAATAACATTACATTGCTTTAACACATACAATCAATACGTAGTTAATACTTACAATATTCACCTATGTCGTTGAAATTCGTTGTTCCGTCAGTCTGCGCGACGATACTTAAAAGTATCACTTAAGAAAACATTTTTAAAATACATAAAAAAATAAACTAATATGTTTTTAATGTGGCAAATAATACTTACTATATAATACTAATTGTATAATACTAATAACTAATTGTATAATACTAATAACTAATTGTATAATACTAATATTGGATTTACTTATAAATTTTGAGATTTTTCACAGCAGAAACTTATTACCGGACAATGGACAATAAGGTGGACGCTAAACTTAGCTATATGCCAGAAAATATCATTCTGAAACATTTTTTGCTTCACAGAACGGCTAATGCTGTTTATGGATGGTACAATGATGTATTTAACTTTATCACGATTCTTGACTTTTGTAATAGTTGGGTGATTTTTCATTTCTTTGGAGCAGAAATGATTAAATGGACACTTATTACGCAATCTTAATTTTTTATGCCGAATGCTAATTATTTTAATTTCTATCCCTCTTTTTGGTGGATTGTGCGCTAATATGTTTATAAATTAGATTCTAGAATCTGGATTAGATTTTTTAGTATTCTATTAAGCTTAACGATTAATATTCCTGTGATACATAAGCATAATATATGTTTATTTGAGACTAGCTGACCCGCCTAGCGTTGCCTGGGCACGTGATATCTACCTTAAGTAAACCTTATTTTTTATGATTTTATACCTTGTCCAAACTCTTTCAAATTGTTATCAGTTATAAATATAAAGATTTTGAATTCTTCACGAAATATTGACATTTAGTTCTAAAAGGGCTTGTTTTCGTCTCATTTATTTTCGCAATGGGTAATTTAATATTAAAACAAAGTATTTCTTATCATCCGAACGTTCTAAAATGTTTATGAGTTATAAATATATTGTTTCGAAAGCCTGCGTATAATTTTCATGCAAAAATATGAATATTAAGGTGCAAAAACATGAGCAAAATCCACCTACGTAATCACGTTTTAAGCGAAAAGTTTGCTGATTTTATTTTTTTAAATACTTGTTCGAATGTTTCAAGATATTTATACGTGATACAAATCAAGTGTAGAAAGAACGTGTAAAAAATTCTGTTAAAAATATCGACATTTAGTTACTTTTAGCGTAGAAAAACTAGTTTCTCCGAGAGGTGTGAATTTTGTTTTGAAATGGTTATTATTCATATTTTTGAAAGCGACGTGCACCGTTGGAACGGTGAGTTCAAAGTAGTGAGTAAAATTAGAGAAGAAAGTATCTGAAGTATGTGATTATTTCTCGCTTTTCTGTGTATTTAAAGTTGAACTCGACGCGAGTTTTTTCTTTTAAAAAGGGAATAAAAACAGCACAATGCATTTTTTTTTGAATGGATTAAAATTGGCATTATTTTTATGGAAATTGCGCCGTCCGCATGTAAAAAGTAAGACATTTAAGTGTATATTGTTATTGGTTCCGTATTTGTAACGGTTTGGTCGATGTGGGATTAGAAATACGCAGGAAAGAAAAGAGCGTTTTGAACTTTTTGATCTTCACTACTAGTGATTTCTCGGAAGGGAATTTTGCGCCATTTTGAGACAAATAATATCTTTCTTATAAGTGTTTGGTGTGGTTTATAATTAATATCTCGGTTAAGTATCAAAAATTAAAAAAGAACGGAGCCACCGGCGCATCAGGTGCGCTGTATTTTTTCTAGACACTGCACACAGATCCAAACATATTTCTTTTATTAGTATAGAACACCTACGTTACAAGTAAGATCTAATAAAAATATTTGATTTGCTGGGTGCCTAGAAATAAGTTCTACAACTATGATGTTCATGAATTCCGTAACTTTAAAGTCATGAAATTAGCTACAAACTGAAACAATTGATATTTATATACAATAGCTTTTTGTTTTTTTATGCAGTATTTAAAAGAATTGGTCAAATTTTCTTCAATAGATTGCCCGTTCGAAACTGTACGAATTCTGGGAATTTATCATACGATTACATCAAACTCCTCGGAGTGGTATTGTCTTAAAAAATATCCGAATTTGAACTTTTTAAGTTTATTTGTAATTACTTTTATAACTTGTAATACCACTTGTATTTTGTATCTTTAAGTGTTCTTTTCAAAAATAATAATTACAAAAAACGCACTAAAGCACTTGTTTATGTCATCATTTTTATTAAAATTTTTAATGCACATTTTAAATTATTTATTTATTTATTTTGTAAAGAATGAAATATTGATTAACATGCTAAAATTATTCAAGACCTTTCAGAAGAAAAAAGTCTTTTAAATTTTATAATCTTCAAAATAAAACAAAGCCTTTTTTAAAATGAAATAAATGTGTAGAGGTTAGTTTAGGTAGCATGTTGATTACCGATAATTTTAAGATACTTGTTTCACTTCTGTCTAATAGTAATAATAAAACAAAAACGTCAAAGTCGAATAATCGGCTAAATGCACATTTATTTTTTGTACTTTAAGTTACTGTCACATGCATTAGTTGCAAATTAATAATTATGTTTCTCCAGGAATTACATTCATTGGACAAATAAATTAAGTAAAATTTTTTTGAAAGATATGTCCTTGTCATTATTTTACTATAATATCAATGAATTTCGCAGGCACATAAAAAGTATAAGCATCGACGTGTCTGACAAATTTCGGATCCATTTAACCATTTGGGCGTTAGGCCATATTATTTTAATATCTTTTAAACGCTTCATAAACGCTTCATCTGTTAAACGCTTTCTTCTTTATTTATCGTACGCAATAGTAAAATGCAACGTACATTTCAGAATTTTGTTACACCAGCATTTCAACTCGTTAAGTATGCGGCAGAAAGACGGACTTAACTCTCAAAGGATGAAATAAAATATTTATTATAAAATGTCTTAAGCAGCTAATTGTCGCCTATGTTAGTTATATTTAAATATACACTGAGTGGCCAAAGTATTATGAGCACTTCTCACTGAAACTTATATTCTTATAATCGGTTTTAAGATCCATCGGGTAGAGCATACAGATATGCTTTGCGATGATTCTGAGTTACATTGTGATACAATGTTTTGTGTTGTAAGTCTTCTATTGCCGCAAACAATGTTTGTCATTCACCTGGCACCTTTATTGTTCACAAGCAATTTTCGCCCCCAATTTTATTTTTCGATAGAAATTCTTTGGCTTAGATGCAATTATTTGAAGGCTCGAGACATTCATGTACATGAAAAGCCAAGACAATTAATGGAATCCTCCCTTCTGGCGCCCATAATCATGCCTCATCCAAAGTCACTGAAATATTCCCCCCTCCCCATGAATAGATAAAATGCAATGTTCACTGTTACTTCTGACCAAGAACATTTTTTTACTAGAAAATCCAGTTTATTACATCAGCACACATGCTAGTCAGACGAGTCGATGTTTTAGTGAGTAGTGGTCATAATATTTTGTCGTCTCAGTGCGTATATATAAATTAGAAATGATGGCATATACTGTTTCCGATTAATGCTTGGTGAATAAACATAAAAAGCCTACAACTTATTGCATATATATATATATATATATATATATTCATAAATATAAAGATGAATAAAAAACTTATAAAAATCAATAAATCTTATTATCAATCAAATTATCAATCAATCAATAATATCAATTATTTGCTGTTTATCAAAGAAGAGTACCTACTTCTGAAACGGAAATGTTGCACAAATTTCTTTATTTGAGCCAGTTATTGCAAAACTATTCCACAAAGATTTTATAAGATTATGATTTGTTATCGTCACTTTTATATTCAGGTGCGTCTTCAGTTCATTAGGGACGCTTAAAATGATAATTTGTTTATTTCAAGCATATTTTATTTTTTCAATCCTTACAATAATTCCCCCTTTTCATTAACTCCCTTAACTATTCATATCATACAGGAAATAAATGTAACAAAATTTATTTACCGACATAGAGCAAACTTGAATTTTTCAACTAAGTTATTTTTATCTAAAAACTAAGACCTTAAAAGTACAAAACTGAGGTCATTACGAAATATTAAAGTTGAATGTAACTTTCACAAAAAAACAATATACAAGCAAATGAAAATCAAAATCTGGAGTTTTAGGAGATTTTCTCTAAATAATGAAAAGTAACTTAGAATATTTTCGCGTCTACGTAAAATTTTTTTTATAAATATCGTGTTTGTTAAAGACATAAGTAATCTATGTTGAGTTGTATAGCATCAAATTTCGAACGAGAAACTGAAGTAAACAATGATTATAATTTTTTGTTTATATTGACCCAAAAGAGACAGGTCATTAGATTAGATGCTGAATTCCGACACTCAAATTAATGACACAAAACATCCCCAGCCGAGATTATTATAAAAGATAATATAAAAAGTGCAGGCTTTTCAGTAGAACGATTATTCAAAGTGAAGTTAACTGATTATGGAAATCATGTGACTGAAAGAATAATATCTTTAAATTGAGCTTTGCTAAATGAAACTAGTGTAAGGGGATATTGAATCCCAACGTGTAAGTACAACAAAAACTTCGAAAAAAAAGCAGACATATACATTTTTTTCTTTGATTTATTTCTTCTGGTTTAAAATGTTTTGACAATTTTCATGTGTTACTTAAAATTATTATTTTGATTAATTTAAGGAAACGCTAAAAATAAGGAATGTTCAAAGTCTAAATAATGTCATAAATAATTTTGTAGTTAATATTTTTATAGTTGAAAATATTAAATGCTTGTTGGATAGAGATTATTGTAAAAGAAAGAAGAAAAATTGTAGGTCTTTCAAGAAAATGGTCAGTCAAACATGAAGCTAAGATAATATGGAACTGAATGGAATGATAGGAAAATATCAACTAAGCATTGCTAATTGAAATTTATACAGAGTATATTTTGAATCCCTGCGCACCCAGAAAAGGGAATTGATTAAAACTACAAAACATGTTTTGTTGAGTACATTTTGGTTGTTTTAGCAAAATTCAAGTAAAATTGAACCATTTTACTTGAATTAACAAAACATTTTTTGCTGACGATACATTTTTTTTTTTTGGAATTGCAAAAAAAAAATTTCTTTTGTTGATTCAAACAAAATTTCCATTGACCTATATTTAAACAAAAATTTTGTTTGGTTAACCGAATTTTTGTTGATTTAACAAAAGTTTTTTCTGGGTGCGTGTAAGTTGAATGTATTTTTATATTTGTTTTTTGAAAAAAGTACATAAATAAAACATTTTTACTCTTTTACTTATCTTAACATGTTTTTTGCATGTAACTATGGAATTTTGTAATCGATTTTTCACTCACTTTAAGATATAGTATAATTATAAAAATTATGTACACATGTGGTTTTTTGGTGACAATACAATATTTTAAAAGTTTTAAAACTTAATTATAAATTTTTAGATTAAATTTAAGGTCTTATTTTGGCAGCCGATCGCAGGTGATAAATTGCCAAATATTATTTGTGGTTACATTTTGCTGCAATTTTGAATGTATATTTCACAAACCAAATCCATTTCAGGGGTTCCAAATAGGGTTAATTTAATACCGATATTTTTCAACATAAAATTTCATGGTAGGATTCTACAACATTTCACTCAGAAAAAGAAACTGATTAACTACAAAACATATTTTTGGGGTACATTTTGTTGTTTTAGCAAAATTGGAGTAAAATTGAACCATTTTACTTCAATTAACAAAACATTTTTCTGACAATACAAATTTTTTTATTGGAATTGCAAAAAAAAAAAAAAAATTGTTGATTCAAACAAAATTTTTATTGACCCATATTTAAAACAAAAATTTTATTTAAATATAGGTCAATGGAAATTTTGTTTGAATCAACAAAAAAAATTTTTTGTTGAAAACCACTTTTTTTTGCAATTCCCAAAAACAAATTTGTACCGTCAGCAAAAATGTTTTGTTAATTGAAGTAAAATGGTTCAATTTTACTCCAATTTTGCTAAAACAACCAAAATGTACTCAACAAAAATGTTTTGTAGTTTTAATCAATTCCTTTTTCTGAGTGTTCTACAAAAATGTACCTCCAAAGGTGTTTTCTGCAAAAAAAAAAAATTCTAAAAATATTTTTTTTTTCTAAGACGATACTGATATTCAAAGAGCAGACCATTTGGGAGCCCCGTCATTATAATTTTAATAAGACTTACATACAAACATGGAAATAAATTCTTTTTTATTATTACCATGTTTATTAAAGATATGGAATCTATTTTAAGTCTCAAAAACAATTTTATTTTTCACAGAATAAAATTTAGAACGAAACTCTTGTTTATATAGGAGAAAAACACATAATTCATTTGATTACATCAGATCTTTCCAAACAGAGATTATTGTAATAAAAAATAAAGAAATTTCAGGTCTTTCAAGAGAAAGATTATTCAAGTTACGAAATATATATAGTATATGTGGATGGAATTTTTTTTAAACTTAGATTTGATAAATGAGTTTAATGTATAATAATGTATAATAATGTATAATAATGTATAATATTATAATGTATAATATTTAATGTATAATAATAATAATGTATAATAATGTATAATAATCCCTATGCGTAGGTACGAGAAAATTGTATATTTAACGCATTATGGAAAAAAATCAGAACATGTACGATAATTTTATTTATTGTTTTATTTGATGTTATTTTTCTTAAACTCATTAAAATATTTGTTTGTGATTCTTAAGTTCATTATCTTCATTAATTTAAACATACTTTAAAAGTGATAAATATTCAATATCTGAATATTGTCTTACGTGTCGTTTCATTAAAATGTTTATAAATAAAACTATTAAAAAGTATTACAATATATATTTTGATACATTTTCGAAAGCATATTTTAACACGAAATGCAATATGTTTGCAATAAAAATTCATATTTAAACAAATAATTTCTAAATTTTGTTGTTTCGAGAGAGTGTTTTCCTAAATAATGAATAACAACCAGAGCATTTGCGTGTTCCTGTACCAGGAAAATAACAATTTTTGAATATTATCGTTTTTTTTAAAGACATATGCCATAAATTTTGAGTTGCATAAAGACAAATAATTTATTTACATCGAGTCAAATTTAGAACAAAACTGAAGTAAACAATGATTACAATTTCTTATTTATATTGAAGGGGAAAAAAAAGGTCATTAGATTAAATGCTGAATTCCGACACTTTAAATAATGGCACAACCCTCCCCAGATACAGATTATTGTAATAAAAAGAAGAAAAATTGTAGATCTTTCAAGAAAACGATTATTCAAAATGAAGTTAAGATAATATGGTAGTGAATGGAATGATAGGAAAATCTCAACTGAGCATTGCTAAATGAAATTTATTCATGATAGATTTTGAATCCCTGTGTGTAAGTTAACATATTTTTTTATATTTGCTGTTTTGAAGAAAGTACATAAATAAAATGTTTTACACTCTTTTACTTAACTTGTTTTTTGTATGTAAAGTTGTTATTTTGTAATACACTTTTCACATTATAATGATATGCTGGAATTATAAAAAATTATGTATACTTGTGGTTTTTTGGTGACAATACAACATTTTAATAGTTTTAGAACTTAATTAAAAATTATTAGCTAAATTTTGAGGTATTTTTTGTTGGTTGATCGCAGGTAATAAATCGGCAAATAGTCTTTGCGGTTACAACTGTTTACATGTTACAAAAACAATGGAGTTAATTATGCGCCAAACGATTATCGCCAATAAAAGCTAAATGGTCGTGAAACTGCAACAACGAGATATTGAGATTTAAACACTGAACAGTCGAAAATAAAAAAAAACTATTCGTTGGGGTCCACTGTAATACTTAGCCATCATGGATATGCATAATATAAAATATGAAAATAAAACATATGTAAACTATTTATAAAATGCATTGCAATTCGAATAAAATCGTGGTTTGATGACTTCATAAACTTTAAAGGCTCTATTACTGAATTGCGTAAAAGAAACATCCTAATAACTCCAAAAATGATAATAATATTAACTAAGAGTTTATTGCGTCGGATTAAGCGGCTCATTTCCAATTAAAATATATATTTGAATTGAAATATGAACGAAATACACGGTCATGAAAAATCGAAGAGTGTGGAAAATATGACTACAAATATCTCAGCAACTAATTATCCGATTGACTTCACTCTTTATGCAAAATTTATGTTTTTTTATTGTATTTTATATTCCTTCCTTAAAATAAACAACATCAAAAAATTTTATATCCCTTTTATCAGAACAAATATTTCGAGAGTCCAAAAATATTTCCAGATAATCAAGGTTACTGAAATTCAATAAGCTTCTTCCCATTATTACATGCTAAGTACATACCAGATTTCAAGTCTCTATCTCAATTTGTTCGGGAGACAGACACACACACAGACACACAGACAGACGAACGACAATTTTTTTTTTCTAAAAATATGTTTTTCGGAATCTCCAGTGTCTGAAACGTGTAAATCCGACAATTTTTATTTTCGATTTTCAAAACGATTACAAGACTTACCCTATACTACGTATGATGGGTAAGTAATAAAGAGTAATTTTTTAAAAGAATCTTTTATCATGTAATAGTTTAATTTTAATTAAATTATGATTAATTATACTTCTTTTTATTTCCATTTTGTCATATCCTTAAAAAGAAACAGAACAAAAATTATCATTTTTCAATAAATTTCCTAGTTTGTGCTATCTATCAAGCATGAATAAAACCCGTGAATTTTCAATAACCGGAGCACATGACAAATTAACGTATTGTAACCGAATTTGTTTTGAGGAACATGAATTGCAGTCATTAAATTTTCGTGAATATCAGATAAACATTGAATGTTTGTAAAAAAGGGTTTCTTTAAAAAAATTGTTTTTACTTTTATTACTTTATATTTGTTTATTTCCATTTCTTTGTAACTCTGAAAACTTTAGTGCTTTTCTAAAATTGGTCATTTTTATTAATTTAAACATACGCAAAAAATGTTGAATGTATTTATCTAAATATTGTCATAAATAAAATTTTCATTAAAATCTTCATAATAAAAATTTGCTTGATATAAATTTACTGCATTTTCGAAAACATATTTTCATATTAAATAAGAATTATATAAGTTATATGAAATAAACATGATATAATTTTGAAATCAATCATATGTACAAAAGAATATTAAAATATTGAACGCTGAAAGACAGTGTAACTAAGACAAATGTTTATTAATATGGAAAAATATTATATAGCCTTGAATGAAAACATAAAATAACCTCTCCCGAGTTACCCACGATTCCGAAAAACTTTCTCTGTCTTTAGAAACCTCATAATTCCAATATATTTTCGAGATTTAAAGACGCATTTATATAAGAAAAGTGTTTCTTTTGTTGTCACTGTTTTTTGAAATCGTTTCCGAGGAGATTTTATAGTGTATTAATCAATTTTGTCAACTTGAAATAGCGGTTTTTCGAATCATGTCAGCTCTCAAGTAAACCATATCATGTTCAGCAAATATGTTTTACATATAAATAGGATAAATTGACAACATTAACATTCACGTTGACATTAATATTTTATTTCTTACTAGCTGATCCACCCGGCGCGGCGTTGCCCGGTCCGTCAAAAAATAATACGAAACCCGAATATCACTCTAAAAATCGCTACACGAAACTGTACCTCTGGTAACTCTTTATCTTTCGGACATTAAATTGAGAAATGGGCCCCGAAGCGGAAGTAAAATTCCGCTTCACCCCCTCAAATGTCTGGATCATTTGATTCAAAGCGCATCAGTTTTTGGTCAAAATATAAAAAAGGTTACCGTCGGATTTTTAAGTATAAATATTTTCTTTAAAGGCATATGCAATCCGTTTTGAATTGCAGAAATACTAATAATTAATGTGTATATAGTCTAAATTTGAATTAAACTGAAGTAATCAATTATTACAACGTCTTGTTTGTATTGAAGGAAAAGAGATAGGTCGTCACATTAGATTAGATGCTGAACCCCTACATTTAAAATAATGACACAATCTTTCCCAGACAGACATTATCGTAAACAGACAAAAGTAAATTCAGCCCTTTCAAGAAAAAGATTCTTCAAAATGAATTTAAGAGAATATAGAAATCGACATGGCGTAAAGAAAAATCTTTAAACAGACCTTACCTAAATGAAATTAATGTATAATAGATATTGAATCCTTAGACGTAAGTTGCTTACATTTTTAAATTTATTGCATCAAAAAAGGAGACACATGCAATATTTTTTGTTTATTTATGTATTTCTATTTCTTTGTAACTTCTTGAAAACTTAGATAGTTTTTTTAAACTGGTCATTTCGATTAATTAAAACATACGGTAAAATTAATTAATGTTCAATATCTAAATATTAACATTCATGCTCTTTCAATTATTCTTTTTATAATTAAAATTATTAAAAAAATGTTCAATATATATATATTTTTTTCATTTTTGAGAGGATGTTTTAGCATGAAATTCATTTTAATTCTGAATAAAAATTTATATACAAACAAATGCATTATCAAATGTGAGAGTTCGGTGAGAGTTTACATAAATAATGAATAGCAACAAAATTTGCGTGATTCAGTAACATAAAAATAACAATTTTTGAGTATTATCATTTATCTTAAAGACATGTGTAATCAAATTTGAATTGCCAAAAAGTAAATAATTTAATTCCATCAATTCAAATTTTGTATTAAACTGAAGTAGACAATCATGAGACATTTTTTTATAATGGAGAAAAAGAGATAGGCCTTAGATTAGTTGTTGAATTCCCACACATGAAATAATGAAAGATTTTTTTTTTTTTTTTTTTACACACCGAGATAATTTTAATAAAAATATTCAAAATTGTAGGCTAAGAGTGTAAGAGAACGATTATTCAAAATGAAGTTAAGATAATATAGAAATTTATATGGTATAATACAAATATTTGAACTGGGTTTTTACTAAATGAAAATAATTTATGATGAATGTTGAATCCCTATGAGTTCATATTTTTTAAAATTTCATTTAACTCTTTAAATAGAAGCATATGCAACGGCATTTATTTTATTATTCATGCTCTTTTGTTTATGTGTATCTTACCGTTATCACTTTCTGTAACTTTAGATTGATGAATTTTCAATTTATAAATATTGTCATGAATAACTTTCTCATTACGATTATTCAATTCAAAAATTATATAAAAATTTAATGTGTTTTGCTGAAGTTTTTAATACGTGTTGTTACATAATTATTTTTCAATTGAATTATATTTCCGACAGTTACACAATGTAATGTGCGCACAAATGATCTTCATCTTATTATTCTGAATACCGAGTGCATACAGTTGAAAGTTGATTTAAAAATATTTTTTGGAAAAAAAAAACTGTTTCGAGAAAATTCCATAGCGAACAACGTTTTACAGGATTATATAAATACCATTACATAAAGAATGGTAATGTTTTAGCAGAACAGAAACATTTAGAATAATTATGCCAAATCAGAAACCTATAATATTTAAAACAAACAGCTTAACAGCAAGAGTCAGAACTGATCTCATACTCTGAAACTTAACTGAACAGTTGCTTAAAATCATCCGAAATTCGCCCCTACCTACATAGCATTTTCTATCCTTGATAATGCAATGCTGAATCCTCTAAGAAAGTTTGCTGAATTACTCATTCCGAGTGGTTTCCTTTTTCGGTAAGCATGCATTTCGTACCCCGCGCGTCCTAGTCACCTTTATTTAAATCAGTTTGGACATTTGTATGAAGTTCTACGTTTCTACTTCGAGCGAGAAAACTAAATTAAAAAATATGTAACATGATAAAATCTTCATTTCCTATTGCTAGATACTTCACAATGGCATGTTGCAAGATTGTTTCTCTACACTTGATTTCTAACGTCTTTAAATGATGTTCGTTTTAACTATTATTCATATATTTTTTTATAACCTGATAAATTGTGTGATTTTTTTATTTATTTTTTTTAATTTGTGAATGAGGGATTTGTATTTGAAACATATATTTAGTATTTACTCAATGATTATCGTCGAATTATATATATCCTGGGTTGCTTGGAAAAGGGATAAGTTAAATTCTTCTGTACTTCTTTTATTCCAATGTAACTCAGTTGTCTCCAGTGTGTAATTTATAACAGGTTCTAACGGAGATAAGTTGCTGTGTTGAATTCTGAGCTATTAAATCAATTTTTCTATTTCCACATCTAATTTCCAGTTAAATACCCTCTGACCGTCCAGCAAAAGTGCAAAACTAGAATGTTGTTTACTCTATATTTAATCTTAAATTTTTAAAAAATGATTATTCCAACATTACATAAAAAACTTAATTACGTATATGACTTTAATCCCAGAGAGTATTAATAATTGCTCAATGTATTAAAACTGCTTTATATCCATATAATTATATTAATTTAAATAATACCTGTATTGCCGTGTAACATGGAGCTTAGTGAACGTATTAATACGGGCGTGTCAGTGAGAGGGTTAACAACAACAACAGCAACAACAACAAAACGACAAGTACGAGTAGGACTCGCACCCTGAGGGTTCCGTACCGTTATGTAATTTTACAGTAAATTTATTACGTTCCAATTTTCTTGACAAATATACAAGATTCGAAAACCCTTAATTTATAATTCTCTGTCGATTTATTACGAGAATTTTTCATGATAGGTATTCCACGATTCTGAAAATTTTTCAGTTTGTCACGTAATAAATATATATAGGCTTATAAATTAATGATTTTCGACTATTTTCTTTTACATGTACTATATAACCTTCCCCTGTGCCAAATTTCAAGATTCTTTGTCTACGAGAAATATCCAATAGGTTTTACTCTCAAAACTTATAGTGTACTTCAAGTTGATGTAGAATCCTGGAATTGGCCCTCAGGATGCTCTTATAGCACATGTAAAAGGAAAAATCCAACAATTATTAGTTTATAATTCTATGTCTATTTATTACGTAACAAACTCAAGAATTTTCAATATCGGGAATACCAATCACGTAATAATTCGACATAGAATTATAAATTAATGATTTTCGGATTTTTTCTTTTCATGTGCTACAAGACCTTGTTTTGTGCCGATTTTAAAATTCTAGGTCAACGGGAAATATTTTTGTAGGTTTTACTCTCAAAACCTATCGTATTCTTACTATTGACCCAGAAGCTTGAAATTTGGCACAAAGGAGGATCTTGTAACACATGTAAAAGGGAAAAAAATCATTAATTTATAATTCTATGTCAATTTATTACGTGTTTTTCATAATCAGGATTTCAAAAATATTGTTTTAGAGGCGTAACTTTTTATTGTATTAAGTTAGAAGCCGACATTTTTACACAACAATGGGACCATGGGTGTTATTATTTGATATTAATTTCAACTTGATACACTCAACCGTTCCTCAGAAAAAAACTGCCTTGACAGACAGACGGATTATAAAGCGAGACTGTAAGGGTTACTTTTTCTCCTTAATTACGAAACCCCAAAAGGATCTATTATTCGGATTTTTAACCCCCACTTTCTTTTATCCCTCTGTCACAAGAGATAGTATCAGCGTAATGTAATGAATGTGCTGTTTCATAAATTTGTTTTCAGCTTTTTTATATTGAATGAATGTTAAATACTAAGCCAGTATGAAAATTACAATATATTGTATATTTATATTATTCGGTATCGTTCGTACCTTGCACTTTGCAATTTAAATAAAAAAATTACTGTATGTAATGCGTTAATAATGAGAGTTTAGGAGTTGTAATAGTATAATAAAATTAATATTCTTATGTTAATTTGTATGCATACGTTACGAAGTTCTGTGCTAAAATTTTATCTTCGTCGTCGATCAACGGTATTGGTTTTGTGTTGTTTTCGATGAAGGGAAGAAGAGGTAAATTTAGTATCCGGCTATTGTTTTATCCGCCAAACTGACGGCTCCGTGTCTGGCAGATAATTGAAGTTTAATTGTACACCTTTTATTCATATTAAAATTAAAGAACATAGCAATTCAGATATTCAATATTAATTCAAAAATTTTAAACGTTTGTGAAATATTTTAGTTTTTATATTAAAAAAAATATCATAAATGCTGACGCATTGACTACCAGGGATGATTCCCGGGTAACCATCGCTAGGGCCAAATGCGTTTTTGTTGTTGCTTATACTTGTGTATTTATATTTAATTTGCGCAATTCTATCTAAATATTTTCATTGTAGGATATTTATTACTCTTTCTTAAGTTTGTGATTGTTATGCATATAATAATGACACCTATTTCTTTTTATTACAGTCCAGAGTTAGATGTGATTTTACTTTATACACGAGCTTATACAAAAAGATGGTGCGAAATCTTTTAACATTTTGCATGTTTTTTTCTAAGCAAAATTTGTTCTGACCTTATATACCTAAAAAACAAATTGACAGTGCGCATTCATAATATAAGTTTATATTATAGACCGTCTTAAAAACGTGCATGACGAAGCTGGATTTAAAATATTGTTCTTAAACATGTATGAATAACGATGCTACAGAGGAAAAGTACCTGTCATGCTCAAATGTATGGCATGACAGTTAGTGTGTTAAATCTAATTTTAATGTTTAAACTTAGATAATTCTTTAAAAAAACTCAGTTATTTAAAAAAATAGTAAAATTTAACTCCACCGTTCAAGGAACTTAAATATTTAATCACAGTGCTTTAATTGAATTTTTTTAACCCGGAATTTTTGAGTGAAACAAGAATTCAGAAAAATTACTCTTAATTAATTTTATTAATGTATATTTTGCGTTCTCTCATTCTTAACTAGAACTGTAACATGTTTAACTATTAAAGAAACTATTTGATGAAGCCAAATGTGGAATAACATTTCTTTTGGTTTCTATTTCAAATTGCGAACAGATTAACAATTCTAACTTGTTATTCCATGCAATAGACTTTTTTTACCGGAATATTTAGTGTTTAAACATTAAAAAAATATGATGCTGTTATTTATACGAAATATTTATGTAATTTGCTATTTTTTCAGTGCATATGTGATTGCTTTTTATTTTATTTGAATTAGATGCATAGCAAATTTTTTAAGTGGGGTGATTTCTTTCGCTGGCAAACAAGAATTTATGTGAAAATAATTTCATATGACGCACAGTAGTTCGGATTACAGTCCTTCACGAGTCGGGTTGTACCCGATCCGAACCCGAAATTTATACTTAAAGTCTAACCAAAACCCGATCCGAACCCACCCTACACGTAATGAAAAAAAAATACCAGCGTCAACTTGACCGGACCCCAAGAGTGGCTCGAGACGAGTTCAAGTAAAATAGTATTACCCGGCTTGATGCAGAACTTTAGTCGGGTTGTGTTCGTAGCAAAAAATCGTGGTTAAAAGTCATTTGGATAATTTTTTGGTATAATTGGATCTGACGACAAAATATTATAATATTAGAGATGTTTGATAGTTAAAATAATTAAATAATATCTAGTTATTTTATTCCAATAATGTCATGTTTGGAAAAAAATGACAAACTTTATATATTTTTCAAAATATTTAATTTCATCTTCATGTAGCAATAACATTTGAAACTTTGGAGTTGAATTATTGTAACCTGAATAAAAAGACATAAAGGCATTACTAAAAAAATACTTACCCATTTAATTATAAAATAAAATATTTTTTGAAGTTCTTTCAATAAAAAAATATATATATATCATTGTTTGGAAATTCCTGGAATTTGTTAAAAAAACATATTTACAAGACAACCAAAAGGCCCGAGTAAAAAACTACTTAACAATTTAATTATAAAAAAAAACTTTATTTAATTTATTTTGATAAATAAATACCAGAACAATAATACCTTTTTATATAAATTGGGAACAAAGGAGCACAATGAGCAGCAGTAAACCACTAATTAAATGGCAATTCTGATACTTCTAGATAAAGTTGGTTACATAAAGCTGTTTTTAATGAATAAATTCAAATAGTAACTTTAAAGAAAGTAATTCGATTCTTTTTTCGGTAAATATTAAAAGTGTACGAAATTTTGACGAAAAGAAAAAATAAAATAAAGAAAATACTTACTTTGTAAACTTTATCGTTCAGATAAACTAAACAAATAAACATTCAGCAGTATTTTATAAAATGAAGTCTATTTTCATTCAATCATTCAATCCAGTGCTTTATTTCTGCGCCTCAGGATCTTTTGGGATACAATACGTGTCGTTATTAGTTATGTATTTTTTTCTATCACATATTTTCCTGTTAAGACCCGAATAATTAGTATAAAAGTACCAATATATAAAATTAATTAGTTTGTCAATTCCACTCCCCCCCCCATTTGGTTTAAAGCAAAACTTTTTGATTTCAACACGAGAAATGTAAAAATAAAAAGGTTTATTAATTTTGATAACATATAAATACATAAATTTTGGTTTGTTATCCGGGCTCATATCTTGCCAGTAATAGCTTTTTTCTATTTCCTTTTGATGGCGGCACATGATTCCCTTTTTTATAGCTACTATCCTACTGCTGTTATTTAACGCGTAAACTGCAAGCCACATGCAGCCAAATAATGTAGTTATGCAGTAATCCTGGCAAAGAATCGTAAATTTCGTTAAATAATCAGGTTTTAAAGTAGTTGTCCTGTTAAATTTTTCTATGAATACGTTTCATAGAAATATTTCTTCAAGATGATGCAAGTAGTAAAAGTTTGTTGTGAATATAATGCATTCACTGCATTTCTTGTATTGAACTTTTCAGATAAAACGTTATTTGAGAACTAGTTTGTGTTACATTGAATACGACTGCACGAAATTGTTAGAAAGGGGGAGTTTCAAGTTATTAAAGAATGTAAGAAATCCTGATGATATAAATTTATCTTTTTGCAATACTATTGAATAACGGCTAATTTGTAGTTGTCCAACTGCTCAGTATAATATTTTAAGCTGTTGAACTGAGAATTTTTGAATTACCTCCTACGCCTACTTATTACACTTAAATAAAGTGAACTATGCTTGAAGTACAATGTTCCTTTAAGCACTAATTAAAGATTTTCAGTTTCAATTTCCTAAAGAAATGCAAATGTTTCGTATGTCTGAGTTGAACCAATACTACATTATATGGCTAATCTTATGGCTAATTCCGTATCAACTTTCCTTTTCGTCCCCGCTCTTTATATTTAAATTATTTCGGTGACTTATAATAATAATAATTATTATTATTATATATGGCCACAATAATAATTTTTTTAACATCATGACCAAATCCTTTACTTATTCAACCACCATTTTTGAAGGTGTTATTTTACATTTACTCTATTTTACAGTCATTTTCAAATAAATATTTCGTTTTCTATAGTACTTATTTAAACTACATATTATGACTAAAATTACTAAAATCCTATTACTAAATGTAAGTACTATTTTTTCTGCATATTTTTGAAATTTATAGAAGCAGTTTCTTTACTTTAGATATTACAACTATTGTACTTCGTTATCAATAAAAATAAAAGGATTTTAAACTTGACAAAACTTCATTTTCTTTCTTCTTATATCTCTGTCTGTTCACGTCTTTTGTAAAATATTTTAAATTTAAACGTAAACGGTAAATAACTTCTTCGCCTGAAATTTTAGCGCCATTGTTCACAGATTTTCTGTTTAAAGAGAACTTTTTTTCAGAAGTTGATACTATTAATTGACTTCGTCACTCTAAAAAATAATGAGAAGAGGGTAAATGGTTTTGATTGAAAATTATACAAAACAAACGCTGGCAAAGATTTTGAAATTGAAATTTATTCTCCTGAGACACATGTTTAAAATAATGAATTATTTTTACAGATTCGTAGCTGAACTAGCTTTATAATTTAAACTTTTTCAATTATGCGAAGGCGCAGCAGATCTAAGATTTTCTTTTCTTATTTGTTAATTGTAAAATCAATCTACGAAGCTACGTATTTGAAGAATAAAACTGCATATGTTAAAGACAATATAAATTGTTTCAGTGTTCGAAATTTCAACTAAAGACTTTTACTAATATTTTATGCTATAGGAAAAAAATATTTAACTTTGTGAAGATAGTTTTACACATAAAAGTTTAAATTTAAATCATGCACTTCATTTTTTTTTCACAAAACATCTTCATCACAAATCATGTCGTGGGTAATATAGATGTTATGAAATTTGTTTCTGTTTGTATCGACTCTAGATTTAAAATCTAAAATCTCATAATTGTTTATCGATGTTATTAAATTTTTGGAAAATATTTAAATAATATGAGAATAATATTGGCTTTCAATCACTTGATAAGCAAGAAAAAATATTAAAAAATAAACGTTATACTGTAACTAAACGTTTACTTTAGATATTTCAATTAAATTAATAAATACAATGATTTATTGATGTCAGCTCTTAAAAACACGAAAACTATCCTACGAAGTTCTTAATATTACATTTTTATCTAAGCTCTGATTAGAAAAGAAGGTACCTCAAATTTAATCTGAAATTCAAAATTTTACTGTGAATATTTAATTTCAAAATATAGATATAATTTTTTTTTCAGTGATTTCGTTATATATTTGTATTCAGTGGTTTCGTATAATGCGTTAAGTATGTATAGATATATACATACTAGGTATACATACTATATATATAGGTAGTATTTATTTAATCTATAATAAAAACGACTTATTTTAATTTAATTAGATACTATTAGAGGTTTTTGAAAAATATTTTTAATATAATTTATATCACAATGGTACTTTAATCATGAATAAAAAAAAGCAATTTATAATGAACAGTGGAAAGTATATTCAACTAGGTAAATTATATTCAATAGTTGGAGTATCATAGTTGAGACTTTTTCTAACAGAGCGAAAATATGCCGGGAGCAGGACTCGAACCTGGACACTTTAGTTTGCCGTACCAACGCTCTCCCTACTGAGCTATCCCGACGATATCCTGGGTGGGCATATTTCAAACTTATTTGTTGGACAAGGCTGTGAACTGCAGCGCTAATTTCATTCATCCAAGCTATAATTATAGCATTTCATGATGAATCTTGAAATAGCACGGAAACTCCTGTATACCATGTAATTAGGTCATAATGAACAGACGAAAGTATATTCAACTAGGTAAATTACATTCAATAGTTGGAGTATCATAGTTGAGATTTTTTCCAACAGAGCGAAAATATGCCGGGACCAGGCCTCGAGAGCGTTGGTACGGCAAACCAAATTACCCAGGTTCGAGTCCTGGTCCCGACAAATTTTCACTCTATTGGAAAAAATCTCAACTATGATACTCCAACTATTGAATATAAAAAGCAATTGTCTGTATAAATTCATTAGCAGTTTTTCTTTCTAACATATATCTGGATCCATTATGAATAAACTAATCCTTATAAAATGTTATGTGCAACAAACCGATATCTAAGCAAATATACAACGTAAAAACATTAATTTCACAATTTAATCGTTACTAAAATAGGTATAAATTCAATATCAAAGTTTTAAAAAATTAAAACCATTAAGGTGTTAAAAACACTGATGCACAGTGGGGCGTTTTGAGGATCTAAGTGGACAAAATTATTGCGTTGAAGTTTAATTAGGTTTTTACTGGATTTTCGAATCTATCAGTAATAAAATAATCAAACAATGATAAATATTTGGCTTATTTAATAATTTATATTATTATTATTATTATTATTATTATTATTGTTATTAATATTATTATTATTTATTTATATTATAGTTTTGTAATTTCCTTGAAACTACACATGTATTCAAAGTTTCAGCTCAATCGGATAATTAAAAGTGGTTTAAAATTGACTTGCAAGATTTGAATTAAACACTCAAACACACACTTCAAGTTAATATAACTTAATGATTCGCAAATTTTCGCAGGAGCTTTCTTAAGTTTCCAATACTTTAGGAATGGTACTTTGATTTTAAAAAAATGTTTATTTCTTAATAATGCCTAATACTGTATTAAAATTCAAGATGAAGTTTGAAAACAAGATGGCGCTTATTTTCAAACAACAATAGGTTAAATCTTGTGACAAACATGTGACATATGTCCAGTAAACTCCTGCTTTCAAATAAAACAGAAAAGTCACGACTTGCTTTCGAACTTACAAAAAAATAATGCAACTGTTGAAACTCACTCAAACAAACTGCCTTCTTTACGGTCGTAGTTTATCCACACATCGGATTTTTTCGACAAACCTCGTACGGATCTCGACAGAAGAGACGTTCTGCTACCAGTATACGCAGTCTTGTTAAATTCCGAGATAATCCGAAAAATGAATTTTGTCCACCTAGATCATCAAAACGCCCCACTGTGCGATGTCCAAAATAGCCTGAGTTCTTCCAGGTAAACAGTAGCCCACTATGTTTTGACTTTGTGTTTTTAACATCTTAATGATTTTAATGTTTTAAAACATTGATATTGTATTTGCACCTATTTTAGTAACGATTACATTGTAAAATTAATGTATTTACGTTGTGTATTTTGACTTATTAGATGAATATGCCTTTTAATATATACAATTTTCAATATGAATTTAATGTTTTAAAACATTGATATTGTATTTGCACCTATTTTAGTAACGATTAAATTGTAAAATTAATGTATTTACGTTGTATATTTTGACTTATCAAGATGAATATGCCTTTTAATATATACAATTTTCAATATGAATTTAATGTAAGCAAATATTGTAAAATTCAATTTACAAGATTTTATAATGGTGATTTCAATTTAAAATATAAATTACGAACTGATAAGGTTTCATTAAAAGACCTTTAAAAGCCCATTAAGAGGGATGTTAAGAAAAGTGTTGCGTCTTAGCAGCAAACACAAGAACGTTTGGATGTAATTGGTAATTTCAATAAAGCGAGAAAATAGGATTAGCATTAACTGTCAGCCGCATAAAAATGTAAGTTAATTTCCATTTTACGTTCTTTGGTTTTATGACATTAAACTAAATGATTTTTAACCGACTTCTAAGGAAGGGGTTTATATAATTCGTCAGCATATATATATATATATAAATACAGGCTGAGTTTGATGTAATCTGCTGAACGAAAGGGGGTTTTATAAGAGCCCATATGGATCATAAAACACTGTAGAAATCCTGTCCTATCTCTAATCGTTTTCGAGTTACTTTGGAGAGAAGAAAATGCGCATCTTATATTCAATGGTTGGAGTATCATAGTTGAGATTTATTTCAACAGGGCGAAAAATGCAGGGACCAGGGCTCGAACCTGGCTACTTTGGCTTGCCGGGCCAACGCTCTTACTACTGAGCTAACCCAATGATATCCTGGCTGGCATATTTCACTCTTATTTGTTTGACAAGGTTGCGCCCTGCAGCACTAATTTCATTCATCCGAGCTATAACTACAGCATTTTACATGATGAAACTGAAATAACACAGGAACTCCTATATACCATGTAATTAGGTCATAACGAACAGAGGAAAGTACTTTCAACTAGGTAAATTATATTTAATGGTTGGAGTATCATAGTTCAGATTTATTCCAACAGAGCGAAAATTGCCGGGACCAGTAGGAAGAGCGTTGGACTGACAAGCCAAAGTAGCCAGGTTTGATTCCTGGTCACGGCATTTTTGCTCTGTTGGAATAACTCTCAACTATGGTACTCCAACCATTGAATAGCCCCACCAGTGGCTGAGAGGTTCTGCTCTCAAAGCTGATAGACGGGAGGTACTGGGGTTAAACCGCTGTTGCGCTCGTCGACCTAACCGTTCGGAGTTTTCCGTGGTTGTCTTCGATCCTTGCCGTAAATACGGGTTAAGAATCCCCCACGGAGGACACTCCCCCTAGGGCCTATATCCCTCGTTATAAAATCAACCAACCAACCAACCATTGAATATAATTTATCTAATTGAAAGTACTTTCCTCTGTTAATTATCCTCATCTTATGTTTGGAGTTTTCATTATTAACTTCTACCATGTTATCTTACGTGAGTTTTTTAAGTTTTAATTTAGCTGTTTGAAGTTCTCTTTTGTTAGCTGCATCTTCTGTTCTAATTCTTCCATGTGGAAATTGGAAAATTGTTCCATTCCTACCTACTTTTCCTTACTACGTACAAGTCCTTTTCGTTTCTGATTGCAGAATTTTAAACTTAATGCAGTTTATGTGTTGTTTAATTCGGTAAAATAATTATCCTGCCTGTTCCTTTCTTCCGCATTTATTTTTAGCTTTTGATTTAATTCTTTAATTTGATGAATTTCTTTCTCGAGATTTTCATTAGTTTCTTGAAGTTGTTTCAATTTCTTTTCGTTTTACGTGTTATTCTATGTGAGTTTTTTAAGTTGTAATGCTTCTATGTGTAGATTGGCAAATCTCTTGTAATTTGTTTTTCTTGTCTTTAAATTTGGAAGTTAACCGTTCAAAAGTAGATTTCAGGAAGATTTTATACTTAAAAGCCTTATCGGCATCTCCTTTTTCATGACGATTGTAGTTTCCTGAAATCTGGTTGAAGAGCTGACCCACAGACTCCCTTACTGTTTCTAGGCAAAATGCAACTGAAGGGTCTCCCCTACTAGCTTCGTTTGGATAGAGTTTCGTTTAAAAATGTAAAATCATACAAAATTGCGATTCGTGTGGATAGATTTCCGCTTAAAGAATATAATATGATACATATTTGATGGGTGCCCTTAACATTACATTCGTTTGAAAAATACATAAATAAAACAGACTAGAGCGTGCATAGCACTCCCAGTGTAAGCTGCCGAAAGCAGCGAGGCATCCAATTCTACGTTCGTTTGGACAGGTTTTCAATTAAAAATATAAGTCCGTTATCGCATTAATATTAGGTTCGTTTAGATAATATGTCGTCTAAAATATAAAATCATTTAAAACTGATTTTTGGTACATTTAAGGTTTTTAACACGGGCGTGACCAATGCCGGGTGTCTGAGCTAGTTTCTTAATAATTTAACATTGTTTAAAGATATTATTACATAAGAATTCGAAAATTTTGACAATTATGATATTATACAGGGTGGTCCTAAAATATATGTCAAAAATGTAAAGGTAGGTAGAGGGGACCTAAATAAGCAGATTTCGTATAGGAATGTGGCTGCGGAAATGCAGCGTTGGGGCAGTAGAGGGCGCTATTGAGTTCGGCGGATGAAAACATTTCGCTGGCTGGAATCGTCATTCTCGCAGGAATTTCGAGCAACATGCATCGTTACACCAATGCGGAACGTCAATGCGGAACATTTCATGTATTTGGCTGCGCAAGGAAATGGAGTGGCTGCTAGTGGCCGGGTAGGAATCTGTCGGATCGCCGAACATTTGAGCGTCTTCATCGGCAGTTGTGCGCGAGTCAATCGTTTTATGCATCCAGGTGTGACAAGGGCACACTGGAAGATATCGCAGAATTCCAGCAGTAACAGAAGAAGTATTACGCACTGTAGAAAAAGAGTTCTTCGAAAAACTCGAGAGCCATTGAACGTGCGCATCCTTTGAGCAGCCGCTCCATTCCCTTGCGCAGCTCCACACATGAAATGCATGTCGCAACCCCCGCATCGGTGTAACGATGCATATTGCTCGAAATCCGTGCGGGGAATGACGATTCAAGTCATCAAAACGCTTTCATTTGCCGAACTCAACAGCGCCCTCTACTGCTTCAACGCTGGATTTCTGCACCCACATTCCTAAACGAAATCGGCTCATATAGGTCCCCTCTACCTGCATTTACATTTTGACATATATTTTAGTACCACCCTGTATATAAATTAAAATTTTCAAATATTTAACAAAAAACATTAATAACACAAAAAATTAATATAACACAATTGGATAAAAAAATACTTAGAATAATATATTCAGTAAGAAATGTTTTTAAGAACATTTTTCCATTCCTACCTCTTCTCCCGTACACCTTTTCGAAAGTGTTTTTAGAAAAAAAAATCCTGGGCAAATTATGCCTCTTCTTTATGAAATGTTGGAAATTGGTACCTGAACATCGGAACAAATAATATCTTGTTACCATAACTTGAGCATTTTTATGTGAATGCTAATTACGTAAAGTTTTTGTTTTCATTAACAAAAGAATAAATTTTATATTCTTGAGGAATCATTGTTATGAGCGGCATAAATACTTGTTTTTCTTCAGCTTATGTTTTAAAATAGAAAACACAAATCTGAATTATCTAGTATATCCTTATATAAAATATTTTATAATTCAATGTTTTTTTTTTCTTCACAAATACTGTTTAATTAAAGATGTACTACATTTAATGTTATGATATGATACCACCGCGGAATATTTAATTACTAATTATTCATTGCTAATTATTATAATTTTTATTTTTTATTGTTTCAAAATATGTTTTTCTTTTTAAATTTCTATACAAAAGATTAAAGAAATTGTTGTTTATACGTATCCGTCCATATTTTTTATATGTGCGGCTTTTTATTTGTACTAATGCATTTAGATTAAGTTATTATTAGTAATTTGCTTAGCTAATTTTAGTTTTATATATGATAAATGTTTTTAAAATTTTATATTGCTTCTGCACAATAGTAAAATATTATAAATATTTTACACATAAAACGTTTGGAATGATCTTTCATAGACTGATATTTTTTATTAAGTGGAAATTATTTTTTATGTTTTTATTTTTATATGTCCATCATTTTCAGTTTTGATTTATACAAAAAGATGACCTTTTAAAAGCTCGTGAAATGCATTTTCCATTGTCATTCGATATTTAGAATGAGTTCAAAATTTTGTCACAACTGCTTTTCATTTCAACTCAATCAAGTAAATGTTTTGACAAGTAGAAAAATTCTGACGTGGTTTGAGCGAGATGGCACGGTATTTCACAATGTCGGAATAAATCTTTTTCTGTGAATATATTTGTTCTTCCTTACTTTTTCACAAATATTTATTTATATTATATCTTAAATGCAACAAAAACAAGTTGTCAAATTCTGTTTCAGTATTTATTCGTAGAAAATTTGGTTTCATTATAAATGAAAAATGCTTTTAATCATACATATACATCCTAACTTAAATATATAGTTACCACTTTATTTTTCATTTATGTATTATGCATGTAATACGAAATTAATACGCATATAAAATGTAATACGCATTTCTAAAAGTGTGAACGATTTTCAAAGTTCATATTGTTCAATTATATATCCATTAAGAAAGCTTTTGAATTACAAAACATAATATTTTTATACAACTTCTTGAAAACTTTATAATAATTTTGGTGTATAAATGGAAAGGAACGTTGGATGCAATATACACCATTTTCAATAGGGAACATGCGGTAGTAAACCTTAGTGGCATGTATTTCGTGGCAATAGAAGTACAAAACATAGGGTGTAGATAGTCGTTGATTGGGATAAAATTATTATTCATCCTAAAATTTAAAAAATACAAAAAAAATAAAATAAAACTAATAAAGTATAGCTAAAATTTTAAAGCAAGAGGCACATTTCTAACATTCTTGTAGACGCACGAGCATGTTTACACTGGCAGAAAATATCATTTTTACATTTATTTTAGCAGCATATACAATGGCATTTACTGATTTTTCGTTTTCTCACTTCCAGAATCATATGCTGAAAAATGTCCTGAACAATTAGCCTACAATTTAAGTAGTGCATTACTCGGCGAGAAATACATAGGAGTTTTACATTCATGTAGAAAATGTTTCTAAAATGTGTTTTGCTACGTTAAATAGAAATCTCCTAACAACGTCTTTTGTCATAATAATGATTTTATTATATAAAACACATGATTTGTCAAATGTAATGTCAAACATATATATATATATAATATCTTTGAATTTCAAAAAACATATCAAGTTCTTGTAACATTCTACTTATATACAGTATGCCCACTAAAGTTCTTTGCCACCCCCTTAACGTCAGAACGGGTGCTGCTATATTCATAAAAGTGGTGTCTAGCTATATTCAAATAGCCATGCGCTACTGAATGAAACCGCCCATGGCGCCACCTGGTGGAAAACTGCATAGTTAGCATTCCTATCCCGAAAACGGAAAGATATAGGGAAAACAAAGGATTTACAAAATAGTAGAGCATCATCGATTTAGTACAAAAAACACCTTGTGCACATTAATGCAAAGAATAGAACGGCTAAAACCCGCATTTTTTTTTGGTGATTTCCTACATTGTGACGTGACAAAACGATCTTAGAAAGACAGAAACAACCAGTTATGAAAAAGAAGGTGTATGCGACCCCTCCATAAACATTGCAGGACCTCAAAAGACGCATTACGGACGCTTGTGCCAACTTATCACCATGTGTGCTCCAACGTGTGCAATGTGGAATTCAAACAAGGGTCCAAATATGCATTGCAGCTAACGATGAGAAGTTTGAACATCTAAAATAAAGGTATATTATCATAATTAGTTGTTTTTTTTCTTTCTCAGATCGTTTTGTCACGTCACAGTGTAGGAAATCACGAAAAAACAAATGCGCGTTTTAACCATTCTATTCTTCGCATTAATATCCATAAGGTGCCTTTTCGTACTAAATCGATGATGCTCTACAACTTTGTAAATCACTTTTTTTCTCTATCTCTTTCCGTTTTCGAGATAGGAATGCTAAATCTGCAGCATTCCACCAGGTGGCACAGTAGGCGGTTTCACTGAGTAGCACATAACTATTTAACTATACCTAGACACTACTTTTATGAATATAGCAGCAGCCGTTCCAAAGTTAAGAGGGTTGCAAGGGACTTTAGTGGGCGTACTGTATATAAATTGTATCATGTTACTATCTTTATCGGGTAACTATTACGTGAATATATTTTTCATTAAATACTGTATAAATGCTATGGTATTACAAACACTGTAACAGTAAATTGAGTCACATGCAGGTTGCAGAGCGTCATTGTATATGCTTGGCTGGCATGAAAAATGTGCGACGAGCTAAACTAGTTTTTTCAAGCAAATGGTGAAAACTCATTGAAATTAAATTTATATGAAATTCATAAGATGTCGGAAGAAATCTTTTCCCTTTTCTTTAAGTTATATCAAATACTTTTAGAGCTTCATTAAAAGCAGCAATAATGTCTGGAATGTTTTTGTAAATATTTAATACAGAAAATATCCTTTTTCCAAGTAATGATTGCAATTTAAAAGTATTTAAAACAAGAACGAAAAATCATGCGCCAAGCATAGATTATGTAGCACTTTCCAACGCTTCCAAAATAATTTTACAAAACGTACCGTTTAATAAGCTGAAAGATAACATCTAAGTAAACAATTTGGAAAACGCATAACATATTTAAAAACATAATTTCAGGAATTTCGAACAGATACAATATTCGGAGAAGTATCCGAGTACTTTTATTCAACCCTGTATATGATCTATAGATTTGTATATATACTATATAGGATGATAAATTTTAGTTTAGTTAGGAAACGCGTAGCACAGTTTAAAATTCTCCTTCTGGAGTTCCTGTCAATAAACTGAAATGTGTTCTCGAACTTTTGTGCTACCCTGTATATGAAATACAGAATTTATACACACCCAGTAATAGACAAAAAATGAGTTCAATTGAAAATCGCGTTCAGCAACTTAAAACGCCAGGAATTATTCTTAACAGACAGTAGAGAATTCTTTTGTATGTCCCTGTAAATGAACGATGACTGCTATACACACACTATTCTGTAGTAAGCCTCTTGTAATGCACCTTAGTAATATATATAAATTTCAATGCGTTTAAAATAGTGAAACATTATTTAAATAAACCGCAGACGATTTTTCTCCATAGACGTAATGTAACGGAATTCTTTTGACTGTCCCTGTATAGTAACTATAAGTGGTATGCACACCCTATTCATATTAAGCTTCTTCTAATGCACCTTAGTGATATATATAAATTTCAATGCGTTTAAAATAGTGAAACATTATTTAAATAAACCGCAAATAATTTTTCCCCATAGACCGCAATGTAACAGAATTTTTTGAGTGTCCCTGTAAAAAAACTATAAGTGCTACACACTTCCGTTGAAATAGGGAACATGCTATAGATAACGACAATAACATATAAAAATTGCAGAGCAATCTGAGCATATTTACGGGAGTTAGAGCACGGACAGACGGCCAGACGGCCAGACAAACCGAAGTCATAAGCACTTTTCAACTAGGTTGGAAAGTGCTAAAAATGTGTTAACGCTGATTGAATCAGTCGGCCAAAACCAACAAAAACAATACATTTAAATCACCAAACTGAAAAACAAAATGGAAATAACCATTCAAATAGAATTTATGTCTAAAATTTATTTTAAGTTAAAACAAAATTATTCTTAGTGGGTGGTCTTCATACTGAAATTGCACCAAATTCTAAACTTTTGATAGGAACACCCAATTTTGACAACATATTTGTTGATGTGGTTGTTGTTGTTACTGCTTATCTAAGGATACTAAACGGGGAATTATGCGGTCAAATAATCTAGTATTTATGAAGGATCAAAGTTTTTAAATCCTAATGATAAATAACTTTTTAATTGTTACAAAACAGTTTGCAATTCGGGTAGTTTTTAAAGAGTAACTCAAAAAGAATTTGGCGGAGTAATCTGAAAGTTTAGATTCGCATATCCGAAGCTTTTGGAAATATATTCATGTTAAAAATTTTAAGGATTTCAATTCATATATTTTTGACAATCATTTTCAAAATATGTATATTTTTAAATTAATATCTCAACCAAAATATGAATTTCAACATATGATTCTATTTAACAGAAATCGATTTTTAGATGCTTCAAATAAGCGAATCGAAAATTATAGTTCATTTCACCAAGTATGTTTGACATTTGCAATCGGTTTCGCAATGATTAAATATAAATTTAACATTAGGAGTTCTAAATTTTAAAACACCATTATTTCTAAACATTTCAACCAAAAGACTTTCCGTTTAGTATCTAAAGGTAAAATGTATCGACATAACCGAATATATGGTCAAAATTGGTGTTCGTATTTATATTTCAGAGTTTGGTACAAATTCAGTATAAAGACAGCACCCTAAGATTATTTGTTTAACATAAATCGATAGAAAACCTAAATTCTAGTCGAACGGGTTTGTTTCTTTTTTTTCTGGGATAATTTGGTGATTAAATGCATTGGGGTGTTCTCTCTCTTTTGTGGCTGACTGATCATATATTATCTTTAGCGAAAACACAAAATCTCATCAAAAAGTCACCTGTAAAAATGCAGTCATGTCTCGTAAGTCATTTACCGTAAAAAATACTGAGATCGTATAAAGTCAAGTTTAACTATCTTATTAACTCTGAAATTTTCATTCACAAATCACTCCTAGACTCTACATCTTTAGTTAATTATTATTTTGTGACTTGGCAATTACGTAGCACGAGAATCTGATGTATATAGTTAGTCGTAATCAAATAATACTATAACATATTAAAGTGTAATAACTTCCCTGTGCGTATATAATTTGCCTTAATTAAATTATCCCATCCCATCCCATAACATAGTAAGGTGTAATAACTTTCCTGTGCTTGGCTTTATACTTGGCTTTATACGATCTCAGTACTTTTTACGGTAAATGAGTTACGAGACATGGCTGCATTTTTTACAGGTGATTTTTTGATGAGATTTCACTTCTTTTTTTAAGTAATCCTCCTTTTCTTGATTTTGGGTTCTTTTTCGAGATCATCCACTGATTTTCGCTAAGCCCACACTCTGTCCCTATTATTTACAGGTATCAAAAATCTGAAGCTTTAGTTTCGTTTGCAAAGTACTGTAGATAAAAAGATATTTCAGGTTCCTAGGTAAGCACTAAGTTATGGGAGGGGGAGTGTCAAAAGAACTCTCAATTGCTTCCAGGATAGATGCTATCCATCTGAGATATTACTCGCAGCCCTAGATACTTGATATTTAACATAAAAGAAATTGTTAGTATAAAAAGAAAGCCAAAATTAAAATTTCCGGAAACTTCCAATAAATCAAACTATATTCCTTTTTTCGAGGGTTTTTTTTTTCGTTTTTTTTTAGTCTTTTTTTTTTTATTATTTACGGATTTTTTAATTTTTCCTTACTTTGTGTACTAAACCCGGCCTTTCTGCCAAATGTCAAGCTGTCTAGGACTACAAAATCGAATTATTTTCAAATTTTCGACTTTTTATAAATTTATTGATTATTCGATTTTAATTCTAAGTTACCTGATTGTCATGCCAATATAGTAATTTTTTGTACCGTCTTCTTAGGACCATTTAGGTTCAATTTAGAGATAAATATTTATTCAGAAAGGACTATCAAGCCATAACCAGCCAGTAATGTCGGGAGAGTAGGGGGAGCTGTGGAAATTTTTGTGGGGCTAACATCATTTAACAATCCATAATTCATAAGTGAAGTAAATAGAGTACAACCTGTGAAAGAAAACAAACCTGTCTATAAAGAAATCGCCTATATCGTAGCCAGTCTATAGCGGAACTTTTCTGTAACGAAATTCGTAAAGGAAAGAAAAGAAAACCATAATCCGGGGGAAATAATATAAAACAATTAGGGGTGGTGTACTAGCTAATAGGACAATTATCTTAAAACTAATGTTTCTAGCAGTACAAAATCAAATTGTTTTCGAATTTTTGATTTCTTAAAGAAATTTCGATTTATCGATTTTATTTTCGAATTTAACGAATATTTTAATTGTTCCTTTTATTGAATAGTAAATATTACCTTTATACCAAGTTTTAAGTTTCTAAGACTACAAGATAAAATTATTTTCAAATTTTGACTTTTTCGAATTTTTTTATAATTTTCTGGATTTTTAAATTTATTCCTATTTTGTATCCTTTATTACAAATTTCAAGTTTCTAGCGCAACAAAATCGAATTATTTTGAAATTTCCGATCTTTTTTCGAGTTTTTTTATTCTATTTTCGAATTTATTGTGTTTTAATTTTTCCTTTTTCTGTATCCTAAACAATAAGTTTACGCCGAAATTTAAGTTCTAAAGCTACAAAATCGAATTTTTTTCAATTTTTCGAATTTTCGATTTTTTTTTCGAATTTTACAGATTTTTTATTTATTTCTTTTTTTGTATCCTAAATACTACTTTTATTCCAAATTTTAAGTTTCTAGTTTTACAAAATCGAATTATTTTCAAATTTTCGTTTCTTTTTTCGATTTTTTTATTTTATTTTCAATTTTTGTTGTGTTTTTATTTTTTTATTTTTCTAAATCCTAACCACTACCTTTACACCAAATTTTCAGTTTCTAAGACTTCGAGATCATATTATTTTCAATTTCTCTCTTTTTCTTTCTTTCTTTCTATTTTATTTTATTTTATTTGAAATTTTCGATTTTTTTTTAATTATCCTTATTTTTAAATGTTTCCTTATTTAGTATCTTAAATATTACCTTTATTCCAAATTTCAAGTTTCTAGCACTACGAAATCGAATTATTTTCAAAATTTCCTTATTTTTCGATTTCTTTCGATTTTCTTATTTTATTTTCGAATTTTATTGCGTTTTTATTTTAACTTTTTCTGAATCCTAAACACTATCGTTACCGCGAATTTTAAGTTTCTAAGGCCAAAAGATCAAATTATTCTAATTTTTTTTCAATCTTTTTCGAATTCTTCAAATTTTTGATTTTCTTTTCGAATTTTCTGTATTTTTTAATTTTTTCTTATTTTGCATCCTAAATAGTACCTTTATTCCGAATTCCAAGTTTCTAGCGCAACAAAATTGGATTATTTGAAAATTTTCGATTTTTTCGCTTTTTCGATTTTATTTTCAATTTTTTTGTGTTTTTGATGTTTCCTTTTTTGAATTCTAAACACTACCTTCACACCAAATTTTAAGTTTTTAAGACTACAAGATCGTGTTATTTTCAATTTTTAATTTTGTTCGAATTTTTTGAATTTTCGAATTTTTTTTTCTTTTTCTTTAATTTTCCGGATTTTATAATTTTTCCTTTCTTTGTATCCGAAACACTAGATTTATTCCAAATTTTAAGTTTCTGTGGCTGCGAGATGTACCCAATCTTTTTGATGATGCGAGAGTGAGTGAGTGTGTGAGTGACAAAAAATCGAAACTTTGAGTTCATATATCGTCTGCACTAATTTATGGGTATTTTTTGAATTATCCATATTTTTGAATTTTTCCTTATTTAGTATCTTAAATATTACCTTTATTCCAAATTTCAAGTTTCTAGCGCTATGAAATCGAATTATTTTCAAATTTTCCTTATTTTTCGATTTTTTCGATTTTTTGATTTTATTGCGTTTTTTATTTTAACTTATTCTGAATCCTAAACACTATTTTTACTGCGAATTTTAAGTTTCTAAGGCTAAAAAATCAAATTATTTTAATTTTTTTCAATTTTTGTCGAATTTTTCGAATTTTTGAATTTGTTTTTTCGAATTTTCCGGAAATTTAAAATTTTTCTTATTTTGCATCCTAAATATTACCTTTATTCCGAATTCCAATATTCTAGCGCAACAAAATCGGATTATTTGAAAAGTTTCGATTTTTTCAATTTTGCTTTCGATTTTTTTGGTGTTTTTGATGTTTTCTTTTTCTGGATACTAAACACTACCTTCACACCGAATCTTAAGTTTTTAAGACGACAAGATCGTATTATTTTTAATTTTCAATTTTGATGGAATTTGTTAAATTTTCAAATTTTTTTTTCGAATTTTAAAATGAATTAAATCAATAATATTGAATAAAACTTCATTAATTTTATTTATATAATAGAACATGTACTTTACCTGTAATGAATGGAATATATTTTATTTTTATTGTCGAGTTTATTTTGACATCATTAAATATATGAAAATTAGTGGATTTATTTTATTTTTTATTAGAATGAATAATTTTATTATTATCTACAGTTAATCTTTATTATGGTGTATTTGCATTTATAGTTGATACATTACTGCGACAAATGAGAAATTTACATTTTTTTCCTTGACCATAAAGTCCATATTCTCATAGTCTCTCCATAGTCTCTCTTCATTGCAAAAAATTAAAAGGTCTTACTCTCATGAGATCGTCTAATGGAACTTTTTTTTTGCAATTATTAAGGTGAATCAAATGAAAGCGGAACGGAAGACACAGAATGAAATGACATTGGTTATTTCAAACATAATCTTCAAAGTTACAGAGGCACTTGATTCACTATTTCACCAAATGGTATATACCCTGATCCTAGAAGTCTTTGGGGGAAATTGGAATCAGTTTCGAACATTAAATATGACTTCGATGTCTGAGTAAAAACGACGCCCCATCAACTTTCTTTACAACGGAACAAAGATATGACGACAAGATCTTGAACAGGTCGTGTATCATTATTCACAGATTTGCATCCCTTGCAGAAATCTTTGAGGCAGTCCTTCAAATAAATCAATGGCAGTGCATGTTCTCCGTTCTCTGCCTTTCTAGGCCGATGCACTTTACAAACCTTCACTCCTTCTGCCACTAATAAACGAATAAAAAACACTACGTGCTCTTTATTTTGCAGACTCTGATGAATAACAACCGACTGTATGCAGACGATACTGTTGACCGACCCCCAGCACTTATCGCATGCCATAGAGAAACTACTAAACGCAAATCCATTTCCACAGTAGGGGTTTTTTTCCTTCCTTACTTCCCGCTCTATCTCTAGATATAGTTGTGTCCCTACTCATACAAAATTAAACAAAATTATAACCACTGTTCCGTTTTCATTTGATCCGCCCTAATATATATCAGCTACTTATTTCCCAGAATGAAATTTTTAAGCGTATGCAACTAGTAGTGTCATTGCTTTAAAAAAACTTTTATTACCTCCTTTAAAATCTAATTTTTTTCTCAAACGTTTTAGAAGTGTTCTGAAGCAAATTATATTTCGACAATAATTAACATGTTAAAAGGCAGAAAACTAACTTTAAAAATGCACAAATAATACACAAAAAAGCAGTAAACAGCTGTTTCGAATCCACAAGCGAGATTCTTCTTCAGTGCGACAAAGAGTAAAGTCCAGCGTGCTAGAAAAAGCACGACTGGGCAAAACGACAGAGAGGCGGTGGTTTATATACCCGATGCGCGCAGATAACGCCAATGAGAAGAAAACAGCATGATACAACTGAGTGGACGAGTAGGGACATCTACTAAAGAACGAAAGAAACAAAATAAAACCAAAAAAGGGAAATTAAATTAATGCTTTTCAAATACTTGGAAAATCTGAAGTACCATACTGGACTACTAGATCTGCAGTCATTGACAAAGTGAGAAGTCTTCTGAGTGAGAATTTTTAATGATGTGGTAAGCTTCCCAAAAATCAAGTTCGAGGTTAGAAGAAGATTTTTGGATAATGATGGCTGACGAAAAGTTGACCTATGTTGAAAATACCGACAATGTTAACCAATAGAAGAACGTTTAAGCTACTGATTTTTAACATAAATTTCATGCTCTTTTAAACGAAATCTAACAGCACATTTAGGCTAACCAGTATAAGAGAGGCCGCACTGGCAATTGATTTGGTAAGTGCCACAGATACGATCAATAGGGCGTTTGAGACTTGAAAAATATATTTTATTAACAGGAGAAAAAATAACATTGAATTCGAACCTTCTTAAAATTTCATTAATTTGCTGACTGATTTCAGGAAAAAAATGCCAAAACAACTGAAGTATTAAAATTATTTTTAGAATGTACGGGTTTCTTCAATTTCTTATAAATAGAATCTATAATATTAGAGGAATAACCACGATCAACACCAATAGCTTTGAGATATATAAGTTTAGCACTAAGTGAAGAAAGGAACAAATATTGAAAGTTCGAAAAACAAAAGTATTGAAATCAGTAAATTTCTGGTTAGGAGGATGAGAAGAATACCTGTCAGGTAGAAGACTGACAGCAAAAGATATACGAAACAGGGTAATCTGAAAGCCATCTTCACTTCGAATAACAAGGACAACCAGGAAAGAAAGATAATTGTTGCATTCAATTTCAAATGTAAATTGAATGCAAGTACTAATAGAATTCATAACACTTCCTTTTTAAAATATCTCTTTTTCAGAATATCTTTTTCAAATCTGAAATATATCGTAATAGATAACTGGGGTATTTAACAAATATCTTCCCAGTGTGGTCTCACTTATATTGGTCAGGAGTAAAGGTGTTCTAAGATTTCGTTTAAAAGAGCATTAAAATTTATGTCAAAAATCAAAATCTTAAACATTATTCTATTGGTCAACATTGTTGGTATTTTCAACATAGGTTCAACTTTTCTTCAGCCACAATTATTCAAAAATGTTCTTCTTGATTTTTGGGAAGCTTACCAAATCATTAAAAATTCTCACTCCTTAGTCAATAACTTATCTAGTACTTCTGATTTTTCAAGTATTTAGAAAGCATTAATATAATTTATCTTTTTTGGTTTTATTTTGTTTCTTTTGTTCTCTGGGAGATTTCTCTATTTGTCCACTCAGTACTTTTATGCTGCTTTCTTCTCATTGGCTGTTTTTGGCGTTGTCTAAACGCATCGAGTATATAAGCCACACGCATAATTTCCGTCTCCACCGCTGTTTTACATCCAAAACAAATGCATGTATGTCTTCATTTAAAATCACAAAAAGCACTAAACGTAAATATGGCATACGTATTACAGGAGCGAAAGTTCCACTGTAGTCTAGTCCTTCTTTTGCATAAATCCACGGGCTACAAGGCGAGCCTTATAACGTCCATCTCTTTTGATGGTATACACCCATTTGCAGGAAATAGCTCGTTTATCAGGTGGTAATTTTTCGAGATCCCAGACATCGTTGATTTTCATGCTTTCTATCTCTGCATCCATAGCTTCCTTTATAAACGTTGTTCATCAACAGGGAGAAATTTGATCTCATCAAAAGATAAAGTTTCTTGTTGGCAAAGTAATGCTTCATACACTTCAGGAGCTGGATACCGAATAGGTTGTTTTCTTGATCTCTCGGATTTTCTCATTTTATCTTCTTTCTCTTCAGAATCCTCTGATTCTTCACTAGTTCTTTCTTGAGCATCTGGGTTGATTTCACAATCAGTCAATTCTGAATTTTCCACTATGTGTTGCTTTGAGTTTATGGTATGCTTCTTCTCTTCCTCAAATTTGACATTTTTTATATAGTTATGCGTTTTCTCTCAGGATATAACAATCGATATCCCATTGAAGAATAACCTATAAAGATCATATGTTTAGACCTATCATCAATCTTCTTACGATGAACGGAAGGAAATAACATGTAGGCACTCCATCCAAATGAGATAAAATGAGAAAATCCGAGAGATCAAGAACACGTATGTGCTTCAACTCGGGATCTTCTCCAAATTTTAAGAAATACGGCATTAAGTTCTCAATGGAGCTGCTTGGCATTCGATTTTTCAAGTAAGCTGCTGTAAGTATAGCTTGACCCCAATAAGTCTTAGGTAAATTTGATCCAGCAATTAAAGCCCTTCCTATATCCAAGAACGATCTATTGCACCTTTCAGCAATTCCATTCAAAGCTGGGGTGTATGGAGAAGCAGGATCAATCACTATACCAAGATCTCGAGTGAAATTCACTAAATCATTACTTAAATATTCCTTTCCGTTATCGCATCTGATTTTCTTTACTGTAGGATTAGTTTTTAAGAAAACTTTCAATTCTTCTGAAGCTTCACTTTTATGCTTCAATAATCAAACTTCAGTAAATCGCGAAAAATCATCTATGATAGTCATAAAATAGCATTCACCAGAAAAAGTTTTCGGAACAATAGGACCACATATGTCAGAAGGAATAGCAGTCATTGGGGTACTTTCTCTTTTCCTAGGTCCTCTTCCCATTGGTGTTGCACTTTGTTTTGCTCGAACACAAACATCACAAAAAGAAAGGGGTATTGGAAGTTTCATTTCCTTCAACACTTTGGCGCTTGGATGGCACATTCTGTGATGCCAAATTTCAGAATCACTTTCTTTTGATGTGAGAACAGTTTCATAATTTGGGACAAAATAAATAACATATTGTCCATTTGAATCACGTTCACAAAAACAAAAACGATTTCTTCCCTTTTCTATGAACACCTTTTCATTCTTGAAAATAACTGCATAATTTGCGTTTTCGATTTTTCTAACGTAAATCAACTGTCCACTTAAATCTGGTACGTAAAGCACATTATTTAGTGTAATTTCCATTCATTATTTTTATTTTTATTTTATTATTTTTTTTTTGTAAAGATTGCTTGTTTGCATTTCCAAACATTTGAATGATTTTTTTGGCGCACGATATCTGAGATGGATGTCTAATCGGGTAACTTTTGTATTTTTACACTTTTGGTTGCAAACGTTTTTATGTGGACACATTCATATTTTGAAACAGTTCCGAAATTTAAAGTTTTTTCTGGATAGAAAACAGCAACCAGAAGAAAATGAAAGTACGAAGATACTCGGTCACACATCAATCTTAAATATTATTTGTAAAAAAAATCGTTTCAAAATAGTGAAATGCCAAGAGAATTTTCATAAAAATGCTGCCATTGGTTTACAATTAGCTTTCGAGTTCATCGCCTGATTATTATATGCTCTTAACACTTTGGTTTTCTATACAAACATTATCTGTTGTAGTATGCACTACCACACTCTAAAGTTAGTACCATAAGATTTCAATCACCTTGTATACACACACACACACACACATATATATATATATATATGTTAATCCATTTTCTAGTTCGTGCATTTTCGTTTAATTTATCTTAACATCTATTTTTCTGATTGCATGCCATAACACATTCGAAATTCTTTAAATAAACAAATATTTTCATTACAAAACATTTCCATGACCACAAAATATAAACACAAGCTGTTTATACTTGCTTTGTTGTTTAGTCAACCAGATTTAAAAAAAAATTGTTTGTTTAATAAATTCAATAAATATTTAGAAATATTTTAGCTAGAAAAGGAAAAGTAAGAAAAATAATTTATATGAAATTAAATGTTTTAAATGGAAAAGAAAGATAAATCTAAACTAGCAGCATTGCGGTTTTAAAATCTAAACATTAAAAAGCAATTGCAAGTTTATTTTAGTAATTATATTTTAAATGTTGTATTATATTTCAATGATTATGCAATCTTTTGATGGTAGCACTTTAAATATATTTGTTTTTAGTTTTTACGTATATTTAATTTATAAATGAAACACAAAAATGTATTGTGTACAATCAGTTCAAGAAAAAAAAAGAAAAGAAAAGAAAAGAAAGAAAGGGAGGGAGAGAGAATATCCCATACATTTTAAATCTCCAAATTGCCACAGGAAAAAAGGAAATAGCAATTCGACTGTGAATTATGTATATTTTCTGTGTTTAAAATATAATCTTAGGTGTTTGACTTCATACTCAAATTGTACAAAACTCTGAAATTTTCAATACGAACACACCTAATATTGACATCATATTTGCCTCTTTTGGTAAATTTTAAATTAAGCTATCTAAAGGTAATTTAAATAGGAATTCTGTAGAAGGTGAAGAGCAAATAGAATACTTGGAATTAATAATACACAAGAAACTAAATTGGTTACCACTTTGTCAACACCAAACTATAAAGGTAACAAAATCCTTCTGGAGGATGGGACAAATGGCCAAAAGGGGCTAGGGACAAAAACCAGACATTCTGAAAACATTTTATAGAACAATATTTGAGAAAACCTATTCTGCCCTGATCTGGGGACATTATCTCAACAAAAGAAGCAAAGAGGTACTAAACACTTGCCAAAGACACTTCCTTCTGGCTTAAGTTATGTCATCGGTATTTAATTTTTTTCGTTGTGGTGTCTGTATTTAGTATATATGGAGGAAGCTGAACAGCATAATAAATTAAACGAATTTGATAAAATATCGTTTAAACTTTTGATTTAATACGTTATACCATTTAGGAGGGTTCGTAAGACTAGCCAAATGACTGTATAAAACTTGAAATTCTAACAAACTTTAAAATGTGTAAAATTAAAATTAATATAGAAAAATGAAATATTCATTAGAAAATCGGAAAATTCGGAATGAATTAATCTACTGTATTTCTGATTATTGTTTTCAATTTTGATGAAAAAAAAAGATTGTTGAAGAATTTAAAATGCGAAAAAATATTCGTGACCAAAATCATACTTTCAATAAGGCAATAAGAATGCCTATATCTTTAAAAGCTGAGATATTTTTGCAAAACAAAAAGTTTTCTCACTGCACCGAATGAAAATGGGCGTATTGTTAAATAAATTTAATTTGTATAACTAATAATATTGAAAGCTATAATTTTGTTATGTTACCCGTATTTTAAAAAATATGTTTCATGGTAAAAGCTACGTTGTTGTACAATAGGAAATATTTCATTGGAAAATATTTAAGCATTTTTAAATTCATCAAAATTTTTCATTAAAAAATTATAACACATTTTCATATTCTTCTTAATTCTGCCCATACTTTACCAAAAACGTGTCGTAACTGGAGTATTAATGTGAATTATAGAGTTTCAAATAATTATAAGTGTGATGGAGATCTCATATACTTCTAATTCGATATATTTTAGTGTATGTCTGTGACAAAATAAGAGTTAATTTGCTGACAACGGCTTTAAAAATGAATACATTTTATATTTGAAAGTAGTTAGTTTTTTTTATAATAAAAATATACTTCTCAACAGGTAAAACAACAAACACGGTACCGATGGGAATCTAGATCATACATCACAGAAGAAAACGGATACATTTTACGAGGTCATCCGATTAAAATTGCGTAAGATATTATGAGATTCCTCAAAATTCTAACTGTTGCTTTAAGAAGAAAATTTATACCAGTATCACTTTCCTGCATAGCACATGTGAATAAAAATGTGAAATGTATAATTTAAAGTTTTTGAAATTAAGTTGAGAGTAGTCGCACAGGGTTTTATTTTATATTCAAATTTTGTTTTAAGAAAGTGGACATGCAAAATGAAATGAATAACTCCACATACAAAGGAAATTTTTTTTAAAGAGAAAAAGAACTGATGATGTAATCTCTGGTTTTCACTTAAATTTAATTAACTTAATTTGCTTTTGGTTATCAATTATTTAATTAAACCGGTATGATATATGAGTAATTATAACTACTGAAAACATTTTTAAATTATTTTTTCAGAAAATTTGAAATAAGATATCAGTTGCATGAAATGGGTATTTTGTTCGTAAATATAAAGAGACGAAGTTCCAAAAACTTTTAAACTTGCTTATTTTTTACCTGTTGGCGATAAGTAGGCAATGTAAATTGCAAACATTTTTCAATTATGTTAAAAAATACGAATATGTTGATAACAAAATCTTGCTATTAATTTTCAGAAATATACACCTTTTAAAATTATTTATATGGTCTGTAGATCCTATTAGTTATTTTAAGAATTAGTTTTTCCATGTTCAGACAGGTAAAACAGTAAAATTTCTGTTCTTTTAAGACCAAAACTCAACGAGTTATAATACATTTAATTTTAAGACATTTTGGAGGTTTCCTGCACTAAAAAATCGTCAGTGTGATTTTACTGACGGAAAGATACGAAATTTTACAAAATTTAAGGTATCGTAACTCGGGTCTTAGAAGAAATACTTTTTCCTTTTTTTATTTGCAAGAACATAGAAAAACTACTTCTAAATTTAACTTATAGGACCCAGTAAACGTGTAAAAAAGTTTAAATGTATAGCTTTTTGTAAATTAATGACAGGATAATTTATCAACAAAATTTAATTCTTATCTTTTTTTGAATATTTTTATAATCTATATTACATACTTATCTTCAAAAGATAAAATATTAAAATGCGTTTCAATTCTTTTGGGACTCCCTGTATTTACGCATTAAAAAATGTATTAAAATTAAGGAAATTAGTGCCAGCTCAAGGTTATAATTTCCCATAAAAACCTGGAATATGCTGAAGTAATATATCATGTCTATGTTTTAGATAGGCTACATGCACAAGAAATTTATTAATTTATTATTCAGGATTACAAAATGATTTTTATTACATCATTTCTATATCATATGCGTTAGTTTAAACATTTAGAATACTTAAATAATAATACATATATACTGATTTTCGAATTTATTTAATCTCATAATTTTTTTCACAGTTTGTAATTAAATATAACAAAAGTAATTATTTAGAAAAACTGGTTCTCAAATGTAAGGACCATATGCAGCCCGATGTTTTATCTTTTCCGCAATAGCCAGATTTTATATTTGCTGATAAATTAATTTAATTATGAGTTTTAATAATCTAATATACATAAATGAAAATTTGACAGTCTGTCAGCAATTCTAGAGAAATCAAGAGCTAGTAGAAGTGAGAGTTGTGAAATTTAACGTATATGTATTAAAATACGGCCGAGGCAACTAAAGTAATCCGTAATCAAATATATAGTTAATTTTTAATTAATAAAAAAACAAAAATCTAACAGCCATTTCCAATCAAATTTAAGAATTTTTCGTAATAGCAGTTGCCAACAATTAAAAATACACAATAAAATTCTTTCTACAACTATTAATTTTTTATTGAAAGATTTCCACGTGAAAAATGAAAATTAAATAGGAAGATTCAACAATTGAAAAAGAGATGATTATGACGTCATGTTAGTAGTATAACGGAAATTTTCAAACATTTCTCAATAATACAAGGCGTATGAGTATGTGTAGTACAGAAAGCAGGTTAATATGACGTCATTAGAGAAATAAAAAGAAAATTAATATAACGACATATTGGAAGTTTAACGGATTTTTTCAAATGATTGAGAATCATGCAAAGATAGTATCAATATGAGTAGTAGAGAAAGCAAGTAGATATGACATCAGCAGGTGTATATAACGTTGTATGGTGTTTGAGGAATGTATTGAATCATGATAAAAACACGATTATGGAAATACTGGTATATTTTAACATTTTGAAGTCTTCTATACAACATGCATAATTTTGAAATTGATTTTTCCACACATACATTCGTAAAATACCGGACAGCTAGTTTGATACTATTTAAACAGACTACACAAAGCCAAGTTCAATTTTTTGTGTAAAATTATGCAAGAAAACTCAAAAATTTTGAAGAATATATTCAGTATGCCGTTTTAGCCATAGATTTATTAATAAATACATTTTTGCTTTTGTTATATTAAATTTTATGCTTAAACTACCATATTTTCTCTATAAATTAATAACTTTTTAAAATTGATTTGTAAGGATATACAGTATACATATACCTCTTTCTGTTATTCTTAGTTTATTTAAATATGAATTATAATGAAAATTAGTTTAATATATATGAAAAACTATTTACAATTAGTTTTATATTTCACATCAAAAGTAATTTTCTAAAAATGTATTATGTAATGCATTTTGGTTCATCTTAGTAATGGTTTACGTGATTCGTGGGAAAAAAACTTAGCGGACAATGTCAAAAATCATTTCCAATGATAAACCTTAAATAAAAGATAGAAGAAGTATGATTGAAGTTTTTTTTCTAGTGTCTAGTATACTTTTCCTTATAACTCAGATGCCTAGATATTTCTTCGAAGCCCATATTCTTTCATACTTGTTTTTTCCGATATAAGAAGAACAGTCTAAAAGAAATCCATGCATTTTACAAAAAGTATCATTTTGTAAAGGGATCAAGCTCTTAAGGTTATTACTCCTAAAAATTCAAAAAGAAAATCTTTCCGTGATATATTTTTCGTAAGTGAAATTTCCTGTAAGCAGCATTAGTTGTACTTAGGTGGTTTTATATTTTCTTGTTTGGCGATCTATTTTAATATATATGTACAGTAGAAAACAACAACTAATAATAGCACAGTTTTAATTAATACAGGAAAAAAACCTTTTTATATCATAAAAAGTTCTTTATGATTGTATACGGTTTATCTTGCGATGAGCGGTCTTTTAGATATTAAAATTAAATCCAATTTTTAAACGTTTAATACGAACACCATAATTTTAATAATTAATTATATTTAGCATGGTAAACATTCTATTAATAAAAACATATATCAGATTTGAGAAATATGTTAGATATATCTAAATATTTGACAAATTAATCAAACAAAATTAAAAGAAACTTCTGTCATGTACATAAATCTTAATTGGTAATTTATGTATTTTATAATGTGCATGCTATTTTGCATTAAGCTAATTTTGAAATGTTAATTAATACTTAACAGTGATATTATTAAAAATGTATAAATATATATGTATTTGGTCACCATTAGAATTCGCATTGTCAACCCGAGGACCCCCCCCCCCCCTAATGAAAAATTTCGTTTCCTTCTGAGCATTACACTGTTAAAAATCTGCAGCAATCTGTCCAGTAATTGGACCGTTTTTATAGATAACGGTCACGTTACCATATTATGAAGCATATCGGACCATATTATTGGCCACATTATAGTCAAAATAAAGTTAAATTACGGTTATTCAACCGTTTTCTATAAAAATGATCGAATGACTGCAAAGCGTGCAGCAAATGTTTAATAATGCAGTTTAAAATTATCTGAAAACATATAAAATTGAAAACTGTTAGGAAGTACCTTTTTACTTTAGATCAAAGTTGAAAATCTTCACTCTACCATTTCATACGTGCGAAATACATTAAGTCATCTTAATATCATTTCTATTGTTAACAAATAAGTGTTTTATAGAAATTTTAATACTTTTAGTTGGAAAAATAATTTTGATTATGCTGAATATATTGAATAAATCCGTAACGCATTTTAACTCATACGAAGGATGTTTTATTTTGTCAAGATACAGTTACAAAACATTTTATTTAGCGTAGCTGCAAAATGACGAATTGTATTGAAAAAAGGAATATGGATGTTCTTACTAAGTTTGTACGGAAATAAATATGTGTACGGCTTCGCAAGAACATTTAATTTTAATGAGAGTTCAGAAAATCTCAAATTAGGAACTTTGGTGCAAACACCTTTATTGTGCCAGTTTTTAACTATCGTTGGAATTCTATTTTGCCTATGGAATTTATTATTAAAACATATCTATTCAAATGCACAATATTCAAAATATTTTCTGAATATCTTCTATTAATTATATTAAGTCTATTAAACTGAGTTTAAAATTGTTATTTACAAAGCAAATTCTAAATTAAACTCTGATTTTCTGAAAATAATTACATAAAACCATTGCAATGTATTTTTTTAGCATTTTCTAATATTGTTAAAACTGTTTATGACTTCGGTTTGTCTGGCCGTATGTCTGTCTGTCCGTGCTCGAATAAATATACTTGGCTTACCATGAGCTTAGTATGTTATTAAGTATTACCATAGGACATTCACTATTGAAAATGAAATGTGTATCATCGCACACAAAGACTCGCAAAATAATTCCATAACATTATGGCCTATGAGAAAACATCGTTTGCAGTGTATTTTAATAAAGTTTCAGCATACCAAAATACAAATTACTTCTGTAGAATATGGGGTGTGATTTTCGTTGATTTATGCATTTCCTATCTGAAATAAATTTTAGATTAATATATGGTGTGTATAAAAATTTGTAGATCATTCGCAAGGTTTTACAAAATACAGCTGAAAATAAAATTTAAAATACGTTGAGGTTTATAACTAAAATTTTAGAAAACCATGTGGAGTGCATACAAATGTATCGAAAATATTCAAAAAGAAACCGAATATCTTATAGACTGTGGGCACTAATTGCTGATGTGCTAAACTGTGTTCTGCTTTTTTTTTAATTATTATTTTTAGGTATCTTTTTTCCTTATTAAAAAGTGAAGTTTTATTACAGTAGTATGGACGTTTTGGTAAGGGTTTCAGAATCGATGCGTGACGCACGATTTTGCTTTCTTGTTTACTAGTATTTCAAACTTATTTGAATGATAGAAGCTATATACTCTATTACAACAAATAAAAGAATTACTCTGGAATAAAGTGCTTTTATAGTCGCAGTTAAATTCACCTGAAAAATATTACGTACTTCGAGATGTCATATTGAATTTTTTCAATTATAAATTAAATGTTTATTTTATGCAAACTGTTTTATAATCCATGAAAAAGTTTCATTAGCAAAAAAATATTATACTACATTTTCTACGAATACATAAAATAAATTGATAACATTAGTTTATTTATGAAACCAAATACAGTTTACTGGAGTAAAATAAAATATATTTTAGTTAATTATTCATTAGAATATCTTACTTTGTAAAAATAATTCTGCAGATTATTTTTTCAATATTTATTGAAATAGATTACGATTAAAATATACATTATTTCAATTACACGCAATTTAGTTTTAGCACCCCTAAAATGTTAAAAACGTCGAATGATATAAAAGAATGTCAAATAACATTATTTCTGAAAGTAATCTATTGAAATTATTTAGATTAAGTATTATAATAGTGTGATACAAACAGTATATAATTACCACGTCTAACTATGTACTCTTTATCAGAGTATTTCGTTCCGAGAGATTTATTTACTGATTTAAGTAAAAAAGGAGATTTTTTTTAACTGCAAAGAAAAGATATATATTTATTTATAAATCTGTCGTACATGTTGTATTTGAAGAAAGAAAATCTATCCATAAATATTTGTTTTGTTATTTTATATATTTTATTTTCTAAAAACATATTTGTTTCCAAAATATTATTTAAAATTGCATGAAGCTAAGCATATTTTACATGAATTTAAATTATTCAATATTTCAATATTTCTTTTAGCTGATTTTCTCAAAAATAATTCGAATTTACAAATTTTCTGTTTTATTCAGATGAGATTTCTAAAAAGTATAAAAATAAATCACTTGTTCAAAATCTATAGATTTTTTTTAAATAATCATTTTCATATAAAACATGCTGAAATATTAATTGTGATTCTGATTGAAATTTGCGATGTTTATAAGGGAGATGTTTTAGTTTTATATTGACATCGATCGTTTTCTCAATTTCATTGATTATTATCGTTTTAATAATCAAAACTCAGCTCGTAAAACACTTCCTAAAGCTAAACTACATGTAGATTTTTTTGTACATGTAACATTTTTAATATAATTTTAAAAAAAAATTTAAATTCCAAATCGAGATTTTTTCATTCCAAATTTATTATTAATCAGACACGTTAATAGAAATGAAGATAAAGTCGCAATAAATTACCCTGATATTGCTTAAATCTACGGTTTCCATGCTTACTACCTTTATTCATTTATTTATTGACTTCCATAGGCGAATCACCATTCTTTATTACAGCTAAATTAGTTGATTTTCTGCAATTTTAGCTAAATGTTGTTTCTTTAAAACGATGCCAAATATTACAGGACCGATACGGATTTCTTTATAAAATACATAAAAATAAGGGTGAATTAAAAAAAAGGGAAAATATTTATAAAAGAATCATTTTCATATGAAATATTCTAATACTTACACTGATTAATTTTGCATAATTTATTCCTATTTTATTATATAATTTTGCTGCCTGATTTAAATTTGCATAAATTATAAATGATGTGTTTAAATTTTATATTAACATCGATTTAATATTATAATTTTATTCGCTATTATCGTTTTAATAGTGTAAACTTTGTAAAACACTTTCTATAGCTGAAATGCGTCTGCCTATTTTTACGTATGTAACAGTTTTAATATATGTTTGTAAATTATTTTTATTATATTTATTTAATTCCAATTTTATTATTACATTAACAAGTAGTAAAAATGAATATCACGACACAGTAATTTCCTCAGATATCGCTTACAGTAACATTCGTACTTCATTGACCTATAGCGCATAAAATAAATAAAGACACGAATGGAAGAAGATGTTGTGAAACAAAAATTTAAATTAACAGAGAATTGAAGATATAAAATATTTTATTTCTTCTCGGAAGAATATTTTTTAATTAAAAAATGTACAAACATCACTCCTGATTAATATAAAATAAGAAATAAAATTATTTAAAATACAGATAATTTTATTTAAAAAAGACATATAAAAAGTATTAAAAACAATTGTAAACTTTTTGTGTGGAAAACTTCACCCCTCTTTAATACAATTTAATTGTACTCTTGATTGCACTAAAAAGGGGTGAAGTTTTTACTAAAATGTTTACAAATGTTCTATATGCCTTTTTTAATTAAAAAGTGTCTGTATGTTAAGTAACTTTATTACTTAATATTTTTTAATGTTAACAAGATATACTACTTTTTTCCAAAAATACTTAATCACATTTAATTCTTGAATATTAAAAGTTCTTACTGTTATTATACTTGCGAGAATAATTAAACGAACAACCATAAAGCAGCACTTCATGTTAATTCTAATCTATTCTTTATTTTGTAAATAGTACAGATACACACAAATTATTTAGTTTCTGTAAGTTCCATGCTTTTAGCTGCAAAATGCTTCAAGTTACATGAGTTTATATACATGTTCCTTTAATTGTTCTTGCCAATGTATTTAAATGCATATATCATTCACATAATTTGTAAAATTACATGAACTTAATCTGGGCATCGTATACTCAATAACTTGGAAACATTAATACAACAACAAAATATGAAATATAAGGTTGCACTTTGATTCTTTAAAATTTTAAATTTCAGAAGTCTTTCCAAAAGATCATTTTAACTTTTTCAAAAATATCTTACCAATATTTTAATGTACTAATAAGTAAAAGAATTATATGCGTAATGTTATTTTATTTAAAACCCATATTTAAGTATTTGTGAAAGGAAGGGGTAACGAACCAAACAAAGACAAATTGTTACTTCTTTATGATAACGAAAAATATTATATATCTCGCTTCAAAGATGATTCTAAGGAAATAGAAATCACAAAGCTTTCATGCTTTTGAGTATTGCATAATGCAAATGACTGAAGAGCGTTGCACTTTTAGCAGTTAAAGATAATATTCTATTCTTCTAGAGGAGCCCAATTCATTTCATGTTCAAGAGGTTGGTTGTTCACAGCTTTTATTCTTTATTTCCAAGATGTTTGATTGGGCTTTATTTTGCAGAGGCAAGAAAATAACCTTAAAGTTGTAAATGGGTTAATTTTTGCATTACATATATTCTCATAATTAAAGTATGTTCAAAAAGAAATTAAACTTTTTATTGATTTCTTTTATGAAATGAATTTCACATATTTTCGAATAATCTCTGATGATTTTGAAGAGACAGTCGCATCTACATTCACAATTAATAAATATTTAGTAAGTAATTAGAAATTTAATTTAATACAATTATTTTTATGAAAAAACGTCATGTATTTTCTTCAAATTATTTTTTTATATCTTGAGAAGGTTTTTTATTAGCTATTAGTATTTTTGTGTATCAAAAAAGTAAAAAAAAAAGTATATTCTTTAACAACATTCTTTTGCACTCTCTCCAAAGTATGCTCAAGGAAAACTTTTCCCTGTGCCTGGAGGAGTTTTGTGCAGATAAGATTTATTTAATTGTATGTATTTGTTCATTTTCGATTATCTTAAGATCGGAATCTTTTTTTTAAACTTTCCAATATAGTTGTTAAAACATTCCAACGTACCGTATATTTCCATGTATAAGCCAAGTATACGACTTTTCAGTAAAACATTGTCTAAAATCTGAAATTCGTCTATAAGCCGATGTTAAAAAAAGGGTGAAGAAAAAATTCAGCGATCGAAATCGTAACACTTTGTTGCACATAGCTGATAGAAAAAAAAAGAAATGAAACGAAAAAACAAAAATGGGCTGTTTGGAATCATTGAACAATTGCCTTACTTCTTCTCTTCTTCAACGACTGGACGTTTGTCTAAATAAGCCATTTATAGACATATCCGTTTGAACTTATCTGGATAGATGTCATTTGAGGATGCAGTTGGGACAAATGGCGGTAATTTAAAAAAATTTGACATCATCACCATCGCTGAATGAGTGAAAGGAAAGCCTCAAGAAATGATCGTCCAATCTTTCAGAAATGAGATGTATGGAATTGAAGATGTTGCCATTTTTGAAGAAAATGGCAACGTGGGTGATGATGAAGTAGATGTTGAAAACATTCATCCTGATATTCCAATGGAAGGATATAATTTTAAGGAGTTGCTTGAAATTTCAGATAATGATTGGAATAGTGAATGATGATTGTTGACTTTTGTCACTGTTCAAGAAAAGATATATTAAAATAATTTTGAAAATTTTTAACTTTTTATGTTATTTATATGTAATTTTTAAAATTTTAATTTTGGAAATTTTCTTTGACTCGTGTATACGTTGTCCCTCCCAATTTGGAACCAAGAAAAATGCCCACATTTTTCGGCTTATATACGGAGATATATGTTAGTTGAATTTTGTTTATTCTATCGGTTTCTTTTGCTGTCTGATTCCCCCTGCTCTAATTAGCTCTATTATATTCGAATTGTCATAGATTGATATATGTTATTGCTGAAACGTCAGTGAAGGCTAGCTGTTGAGACGCGAAAAGTTTTTGGTTTCCGTCTGTTTGTTTGTCTGTCTGTTCCGCGATAACTGCCATAAAAAGAGCCCGATTAGGTTTATTTTGGTGGGTATGTTAGTGGGTATGTTGGTGAGGTACCCGGAATCAGCTGTATAGTTTTTAGTTACATTTGGTTCATTCGTTCGAAAAATATAGAATATTTCGTTTTAGGTCATAATGCTTTCCTAAGGGAATGCAGACGATTTTCAAATTTCATTTTTAACTGAAATGAAAATCACATATTTGAATGATGGATTCAAACGTAAATTTACTGATGCTAAATTTTCGATATGGAAGTTTTAAATATATATAAGACTTTGAAAATTTGCCGATACATTTATCAGAATTTAGAAATTAAGTGTTTAAATTATTGGAAAATTTTTTGCATCTGTTCGGGAAATATAAAACAATTTATTTTCATATATATATATATTTCTTTTTGTACAAATTTTAAAATGAATTTCTTTTTACTTTGCTCTTTAATTTATTAGTTGCCTAGCAACCGTATTTCAAAGAATATCAAAATAATAAAATTCAAGTAACTCACACTATTTTGCTGCATTATTTTATTAGAAAAATAAATTATTTTCGGGAGAATTTAGTATTCTATTGACATAAATGAGAATTTATTTTGATGCAAGTTTATTTTTTATCTAAAAAGTTACATGAATAAGAAGTTCATAAGAATTTCAGAATAACATTTCATAAACCGTGTTTAATTTAACGCTTCTAATTTCTGAAACCTCCCAAGTATTTTATATGCCTATAAGTAGGCATGTAACATAAAAAATTAAATTGCGGATAGTAAGAGGCTAAACAATATGAAAATTGAGATTAAAAACAATGACATTTAGAGCTGAATGTTTAGGATCCTGGTCAGCAGATTTACTAGTTTAGGTTTACCATGGCATGTTCAGGATTGATTGTAAAGAGTCCAGTAATTATAGTTCATTTACAATGCACTCAAATGAATTCCATTACATTATACGGAAACGTGTAATGCGTTTCCTAACTGAGCTAAATTTTTGTATACAATTTAGCATATGAAGTGCGTCTAAAAAGTTTATAGACACCCATTTTTTTTTAATTTAAGAGCTAACTAAACGAGTTAGAAAGACAAAATAAATTATGCAATTTATAATTATGAAACAAAAGTAATAAAATACTCAAACAACTTTTAACAGTTATTCATATATTTAATGAAAAAAAATGCTGTTCGAAAAATATATAGACAATCGGAGTTAAAAGCTGATTTAAGCACTGATATCCAAAATTTGCGTATTCCAAGGTCATGTACGTATGATGCAATATTTTCGTGAGACAAAAGCGTATTTGTCTTTCTGTTTCCGACTGATTGCTAAGATGCCTCGCAATGTGTAGTCTTCCAAAATTAAAATTTTGCAAATCTAGCGTTTACAGGATCGTGGATGGAACTCTGTGGCCATTGCAAAAAAAATTGGACGCAGCAGGGTTGGTATTTACTAAATTTTGTCAAAAGGTGACAAATTAGAAGCAATATCCCGTTCTGGACGACCAAAGAAAACAACTAAATGGCAAGACAGGGAGATTTTGAGATTCGTTTCAACCCAGAACCTGTCTGTATTATCATTTTATAAATAAGTAAGTGTTCCTGTATTAAATTCCACGGCCCAACGACGGCTGCAGACAAGTGCATTTATTGATTACCGCAGAATACGTCGTTCGCTAAAGTTTACAAAACGGCATTAAAACGCCGTGTTCAGTGGACCCGATATCACATGAATTGGCTGATGATTGGTTAAGTATTCTTTTCAGTAATAAAAAGAAATTTAATTTAGATAGCCCCAATAGTTGGGCATATTACTGGCACGATATTCGCAAGGAACCTCGAACTTTTTTCAGCAAACAACAAAGAGGGGATTCACTCTTGAAGTGGGGAGCATTTTCTTATAATGGAACAACCGATATTGCTTTCTTGAAAGGTCGTCAATGTTCCGAAGATTATCAGAAAACGTTTAAAGTACAGTTACTTCCATTTGGAAAATTGCTAAATGGGGACAAATGGATATACCAGCAAGACATTGCTCCATTCACGTGTCAAACTCTACAATGCAGTGGTTTAGACAAAACCAAGTAACTGTTATGAACTAGCCAGTCATAAGTCCTGACATGAACCCAATAGAGAACCGCTGGAGATTAATAGCTAGAGACGCATATGCTAATGAGCGTAAATTTGAAACGGCTGAAAATCTAAAGCTGCAAATTGAACGAAGTTGGCTTTCTTTAAATCCAGAATTTTTTCTAACTCTTGTTTTGGGTATGCCTGCTCGAGTTTTTGATGTGATTAGAAAAAAAACAACTTAAAAATTTGAACGTTAAAGGAAAAAAAAAAGTAGTTGTCTTTAAACTTTTGGAACAGTAACATTTAAGTTTTAATTTTTCTCACAAAGTCTGTGATTGCTTAATATTATTTTTGTATAGTATTATTATTGTCTTGATATTATTTATAATTATAAATTGTTTTGAAATTGTTACTCCTCTTTTTCAATTGTAAAATAAGAAAACTCCGTTGTCTATAAACTTTTTGGACACACTGTATACAAATCGATCTATCATATACAGGACTACCCAGTATAATTAGGATATTTTTGGTCTATAGGAAAAATCATTTGCATGTATTTTAATGATGCTCCACTATTTCAGCCATATTTAAATTGATACACACCACTGAGGTGCACTCTAAAATGTTCGATTATAGGATATGGTATGCATGCAATTTATCGTTAATTTAAAGGGACGCACAAAATAATTCGGATAAGGTAATATCTATGCACAATAACCGCTGGCAGTGCGTTTTAAATTGTGGTTGGCGTTTTAAAATTTAACAATTATTTTGCATATTACTTGGTGTGTATATATTCAATTGATCATATACAGAGCTGAATAAAATAAGAAAACTCCGTTGTCTATAAACTTTTTGGACACACTGTATACAAATCGATCTATCATATACAGGACTACCCAGTATAATTAGGATATTTTTGGTCTATAGGAAAAATCATTTGCATGTATTTTAATGATGCTCCACTATTTCAGCCATATTTAAATTGATACACACCACTGAGGTGCACTCTAAAATGTTCGATTATAGGATATGGTATGCATGCAATTTATCGTTAATTTAAAGGGACGCACAAAATAATTCGGATAAGGTAATATCTATGCACAATAACCGCTGGCAGTGCGTTTTAAATTGTGGTTGGCGTTTTAAAATTTAACAATTATTTTGCATATTACTTGGTGTGTATATATTCAATTGATCATATACAGAGCTGCAGAAAAGAATTTGAGCACATAGCCGCTTATTGAGGAAATTGCTGAAGGGGAATTTTCACCTGTGTTATGGCGTTTCCTAACTATACTAAATTTTTGCATACAAAGTAGTATATATATATATACAAATCTATAGATCATATACAGGACTGTGCAATATAATTAGGATATTTTTCTGACTATAGATGTTTTTCTGAAATTAGGTCTTTAAATGTGGTATGTGTTTTCCAAATTGTTTGCTGAGACATCATCTTTTACATTATTAAACGGTGAGATTTTGATACAGTACCCCGAATGTGTTGGAAAGGGCTTCACAATCTATGCTTGATGAATGATTATATTTATTGTTTTAATATATTATGAATTACATAAGTCAATTATAAGAAGAAGTGTGAAAATTTCAAACTTATAATTTTAAGAAAGTGATGGTTTAAATTATTTTCACATATTTTTAACATTTTATCATGCTTTGTTCATTTATAACAAATTCCTCTTAAATTTAAATAAATTTTAAATATTAAATAAACAAAAGCTTTGTTTTTTTTACAGCTTTTGAAGCAGATTCATTTCTTAGAAAAATGAATTAATATATAATTCAGTTTCTTATTCTGAAATTGAATATAATTTTAAATATCTGCATTAAATATGTTTCTGAGCTTTGAAAGGGTAAAATAAATTCAGTTTTAAATTCTGCATGTAGTTTTCTCGAAATTTACTTTTTGTTTTACAAATCTCAAAATGTAAACTCTAACTCACTTACAGACTTTCAGAAAATTAGTAGCAGAAGTTTATTAAAAAGCTTTTTTGTTTTTTCGTTTAGTAAGAAAATGTTATGTGTTTGTTCTAATCATTCGTTATTTTAAGTATTACGCTTTAGAGATATATTTTATTTATTAGAAAATGTAAAGTATACCTTTATCACTGTTTTTTTTCTTCTCGTAGATTACTAAAATATCAAAATAGAGAGCAAATGTATTATACATCTCCGGTTTTAATTTAGGAGAAACAACACTGGTTTATCTTACAACCATTCGTTTTGCACATCTGCTTCTTACAAACTGTCAGATGCTGTTTTCTCCGATTTTTTATACATCAATCAGAAAAGAAAATATGTGAATGTAAAAGAAAAATGATTCTGCCACATCCATCTGTAATTTCACAGATCTATACGTGTATCAGTTTATAATACTATGTGTACATTTGTAAATATTTCAAGAAATAATATAGAAGAAAACAATCCAAATATTTTAATAACGCCGCAGTATGCGAGAAATTATTCGAACGAAGAAGAATGCTTTTCTCTTAAATGAGAAATTTGTACTTAAATATTTGTAAAAAAAACAAAAAAAAGAAGAAGAAGAAGCCACTTATTTCGATGCAAACCACATATTATATCATGTTTTGCTCCGAGCCACAAGTATATTTTCGAAATTAAATTTGACAATATTAAAATTATCACACCGAAATTTTCAAAAATCGAACTTTTTCGATGGAAATGCTATGTAGTGTATGGAACTGCTAAAAGTGCACTGTAATTTAGTCAGTGGTGCTATGTAGAATCAGCTGCATATTGATTGATGGAACGTGTATTAAAGTATCGTTTGCGCGGGAATAGAGAATAATTAAGCACTTGACAAAAGCTAACGTTTGACAAAAAGCAAACTCATTTTGATGGAAATATCCCTACACTATCAATATTAGGTTTAAAGTTATACATGAAAGTACGGAGATTGCTTGAAGTACGAGTAATACACTCTGTATTTTTGACTGAATAAGTAGATTGTGTTCCTGTTTGATAATAAAAGAAATTTCATCATTAAGAGCATTATCACCCCTCTTACTTTGATGAAATTATCTACGATAGTTTTCTAATTTGCATTAAAAAATTATATATAAATATATTCATTAACCCAATTAATACACTGCAAAAAAATTGCTGATTTTACGGTATAATACTGCACTCCAGCTGCCAGTATTATACCGTAATATCAACAGTAATAAACAGTAAAATAAGCAGTAATACGCTATCGCTCACGCGCCTCAGAGTCTGTATTACTGATTTTAATTTTAGCAAACAAATTTTAAGATTTTGGCTATTTTATTTTCTAGCAAAAACTATCCATATAAGTTTTAACAATACTAATTTAAATGACTCTTAATGAAGCAATTCAACGTCATGGAGTAGGAGAATGACCTCTTATGGATGTCCGCTTCTGGAAGTTTCAAAATGGTTATTTCTTTACTAAAGTCTGACGTAAATACGTGAAGTGATGAATGTGGGAACAGATAGAAGCTACAGATTTTGAAAAGTCTTGCTAATGTAATGAATATTGGAATGAAAAGTTGAAGTTATGCAGTGTTGCCTGTTGTTCGAGTATTGCTGGATCTTATGTATAGTAATATATAGAGTAAATTCACATTTTTACTTTTATCTCTGTTACTTTCTGCAGGTATAGGTGGAAACAAGTCACCTTGCATTTTATTATATAAATTTTAATGAATGAAGAATATTGAAAAGATTTTACATGATGTTATCAAGTTATCGTCGCTATTATGTCAAACTATCAAATGTGGAAAAAAAGCCTTCTTCATTACTTTTAAAAATGGGCCAATTGTCACCAATAAATTTTATTAGAATTCGTCGCGATGTAAGAACACCAATAAAATTTCTGTGAAGAACAGGGTTGCCAGTTTGGCCTTCTTTTTTATTTAGAGATGCAGAATTCATACCGGAAACGTTGAAATAATAATTTTTACTTTAAGTATTCACGAAATGTCTATCATTAAATAAAGCAAAATTTGTTGCTTGAAACTTTTGGTATGAATTCGTAATTTCGGAATGTCAAAACTGGCAACCCTGGTGACGAACACTATTAAATTTTATTCGTGACAATCAGTCCATGTTTAAAAGTAATGAAAAATTCATTTTTTCACATTCAATAGTTTGACATGGTAGTGACGATATCTCAAAATATTTTCAAAGCTACTATAGTTTGAAAGTTTTTGTTTTTAAGGGTGTTTTAGTTTTTTTTAATATCAAGATTAATTACACATCAATGAAGTTTATATTAATATTTATTAAGTTGAATCTAGTTGTGTCAGCGCTTCCAACATTTTCTGAAGATGGTATTTTTAAAATGGAGGAGGAGCTAGTAAGCATTTCGACCTACTAATGAAATAGAGTCAAGGCTATATCAAATAAAATAGTTAACATATTTTATGTAATTTACTGATATAAAACTGCTTTTCTATTATATTACAAAATATCTAATGCTTATTGTTAATGTTTTTGTTCACTTATATATACGTGCTTTAGACAATTTGATCATTTTTGATTTCATAAATTTTTTGAAGATTATATATATATGTTACGGTCAGTATGATTAATCCGGTCATTATTAATAATAACCGGTTATTATTAATAATGACCGGATTAATCATACTGACCGTAATATATACATATATATTATTCTATTATTTACATATGTCTTACCTATGCGACCGAGTGAACAACGACCGCTTAAGAGAAATCGTTTAAAACGTTTATTTATTAATTATGAAGTCCTGATTTTAATTTTGAATAAGCATAAATTACTTCTGGAATGAATGAATCACTTTTAACCCCTTCACTGAAGAATTAAAAGTCGTTTTGACTGCACATTGAAAATTCTCACAGCTGCACTACTGTGAATGAGGGACTTTCCATGCAAAACGTAAATGGGAGAAGACGGTGTGCCCGCCACATATTGGCGCACCGCAAGCTTTTTAGCCCGACAAGCAATCAAAATGGCTCATTCTCCCATTCCCGGGTTATATGATTTTTGTATTAGAGTCATGTGAAATCTTCGTGGTGTACAATCTGAGATAACTATTAGATCTGAAGAGAGCGTAATTCACACTAAAATTACTGAAGAAAATATAATTTTTTTCTCATTTGTGGATTATAAAACGATACCTTATTACCTATCACTGCCGAAGATATAAGTTTTGCAATATCAAGGCTCTGGACGCAAACAGAGAATAAGTTTTTGCTCTGCCTCTTAAGTTTCACTAAATCCCCCAGACAGACAACAAAAATATAAAGAGCACAAAAACAACTTTTTCCTAAATTCCAAAATTGTACTAATTGTATTAAATTGCTTGACTTCGCGTAAATAAATTCGAATTGTCATGCAATTGATATATGTTATTAAAGTTTACTATGGTATGTTCGGTATTGAAAATGAAGTGTGTAGCTTTTATAGTTTTTTTACATGGACACTCAACAGATTTCCGGTACATTGCGGTCTATGGGGATAAATCATTTGCTCTTTATTTTAATGATGTTACACAATTTCAAACATACTTAAATTGATATATGCCACTGAAGTGCACTACAAGAAGCTTACTATAGAATATGGTGTGCATAGAAATTATAGTTCCTTTACAGGGACACTCAAAAGAATCCCGTTACATTACGGTCTATGTATAAAAATCGTGTGCGGTTTATTTTTATAATGTTTCACTATTAGAATCATTTTGAAATTGATATATATCACTAAAGTGCATTACAACCGACTTACTATAGAATATTGTGGGTATAGCATTCATCGTAGATTTACAGGGACACACAAAAGAATTCGGTACTGCAACGATGCTGAACGCGTTTTTAAATTTAACTCATTTTTTGTCCATCACTTGGTGTGCATAAATTCTATTGAACATATACAGGGCAGCATAAAATATCTCCAGGACATTTTCGCTTCTTGACGGAAATTCCAGAAGGGGAATTTTAAATTGTGCTATGGATTTCCTAACTTAACTAAATTTAGCATTCTATGTAGTATATATACAACTCTATAGATCGTATACAGTGCTTCAGAAAATAATTCGGATGTTTTTTTTTCGAATATTGTTGGTAATTCCTGAATTGGGTTTCCAAATTTGTTATGCGTTTTCCAAATTGTTTACTTAGATATACTCGTTCACCTTATTAAACAGTAAATATTTGTAAATGATGGAAAATGCAACATACTCTATGCTTGACGCATGAGTTTTCGTTCTTCTTTTAACCCTTATAATACTCCATTAAAATGCTGTGTGTGTTGTACAATGAAGATACAGATTTTTTTCTCATACGTTTCGGTATTTCCAATGTTTGTGTGATTTATAATTCGTTTTTTTTAAATACTTCATTTAAAAATCCAAATAATAATAATAATAATAATGATAATAATAACAATAATAATTAGTTACATTGACTAAAGTAATGTATATATAGAGAAACATATTGAATTTTAGAAAATGAATAGTTTCACAAAATAATTCTGCAAATTGGATTTTTATGTGTTACTAAAATTTACACATATTCAAAATATATTGCTGTATATTGCTATAAAAAATGTACTTTTAAATTGAGTATTGCCATTCATTTACTTTTACGCATTTCTTTAAAAGAAATTATATACTGGTGTGTATACGATGCATGGTGCCTTTACTACAATGCATGGTACGATGCATTGGTCCCCAAATACGATGCATGGTACCTTTACAAAATATTTTATTTTTATGAATTAGAGTGATATATTTTCTGATAAAAAGGCCTTTTTCAAAGTTTAAATCCCAGGTATTTCTCTAATCAAACATTATTGTTTATAAACTAATATTCGGAAGAACATTATTACTAGTAAACAGAAATATCTGAAGACAAAATCAGCAAAATTGATTCAAAAGTATCTAGTCCATGCTAATTCGGTGGTGTCTTTTACATCGTTAGTCTAACATCTTGCAATAATGCATGAGGCTAATCGATAAGAGATTGAGAAATAAAGCTTTAGTGAAAATCAGTTAAATACTCATAAGAACTATACCCATATACTTTCATCCTGCTGTGAAAGTTTCTTAAATTTTAATAATTTAGATTTGCAATAGATGTTGAGCAACTACAATCTCAAATAATTCAAAATTTTCATATTTAAATAAATATCAGTTGTCATATCATTCACGCTTAGGCTATATTTTCGTAAATGAAACATACTGATTTATTTTGGAAAGAGATGATATTTCTTCAAAAACTTTTTACAATAATGTGTAAATTTATTTATAAAAAAATAAATATTACACAATAAAACACCCGTATATCGATCTATTTTAATTCTGTATTTAATCTAATATTTACATGAAAGTTACATCGCATCTTAAACATACCAATAAATGTTACAAATTTACCAATGTGCTCCAGATTTACACAAAACCATATGAGAAGAAATGACGGCCTATCTGTCTATATGCTTGTATATGTGTAGGTTAATTTATATATGTGTAGGTTACTTATAGAATCTATTTTGTTTTATAATAACATAGTGATAATCAAAAGAAGAAACCATGGTTTGTTTACTATTTTTATTTATAAATAATCAAAATAGTAAAAAATAATATCTGGTTGATACACGGTTAATAACTTTAATCAGTTTTAAATAATATCTCTCAAGATTCTCTGAATAAATAAAATAGATTTTGGCCCCTTTTGTCGCGAAGGATAAAATTAAAAATTGTTATTTTGAAATAGAGATTGTTTTTATTTATTTAAAAAGCTCAAATAATATCAGTTAATGATTTCATAGCTATAAAACGAATCATTCAATTAATAGATAAAAATTTTGAGCTATCTCAAATGTATGTGTAACATTTTAAATAAAGAACAAAGCCTTAAAAAAAGGATGACGTCATTTTCGTGTTTGATACATTTTATGTTTCGCAAAATATATATATAACAAATGTACGATTGTTTTCAAATTAATTCAACAGCATTTATCTTTATCATGTGCAATGAAACATTTCCTTTTAAGCATTACTCTAAAATGTAAAAATTTCTGTAGAATATTCCTGCATAATACAGAGGAGTGTACTTGAAGAAAAGCAGGGGATTTGATCTCAATCTTCTCAGTTTATCGTCATGCGGAGGAATGTGAAACTTGGATTAACTCCAAATAATTCCTATAGAGTATTTTAATGACTGAAAAGGCAGTTAAAACATATTTTTTTAAAGGTATTATCTTGCAGTCTTGTTCCATTTTAAGTAAATAAAAACCTTTTACCTGATTTATTTTATTCAACTAAAATGTTTTACAAACGTATAAACATGTTTTATGATTAAAAACACGTTTTTCTCTTTTTAGTGCATTCAGAAGTTGAAAATTTGTATGTTTCAAATTACAAAAGCTCAGTAAGTGATTATAGAAGAATTGAATTTTTACTATTTTATTTGTGAGATAAGTGAGAATTTATTTCTATGTATAACATATATATATATATATATATATATATATATATATATATATATATTTATAAATCCAGCCATTGAATAAAAATTTTAATTTCCCAGTTTAAAAAAAAATATTTTGAAGTAAATGTTTTTGCATATGATCAAAAGAAACTTTTGATTCCTTTTAGTAATTAGAAATGCACCTAAAAAGAGATTCGGATTTAGCTATTGTATAATATAAGACCGGTAATATACCTGTAATACACCCTGTATATAATAATAGCAGTTCACATGTCTTCAAACTGACAATTTGAAGAGATATTAGTATATTAAGTTACAACATCTTAATCCTGGATTCAAACTGATGTCAATTGAACCTCAAGTTTTAAAATTTTAAATTAAATATTTCAGTCAGTTCATTGATTATTTTAGACGCAACTAGGATTATATCTCGGGAGTAATGTTTCTGAACAAATATCCTTTAACGAAGAATTTTAACTGCACACTTCAAATAATATAAACATATATATATATTAAACGGCCTGCAGCAACAGCGTATTCTCATGATTATCCAATCGAGATACAAACATTATTATCTTTACAGGTGTTAATTTACTCATTTTACACCTGCTACATATTTTAATTATACTTAATACCAACTCCTTTAAAATCTTTATGTAACAAAATGATCTGTATTTTCACTGGTAGTATTAAGATCTTTATTTATCAGTCACAATGTACACTGCTCAAAACAATTAGGGGAGCACATGGTTTTAAAGAAATTACACAAATACTTACACCAATAAGTAACTTAAATTAAAACATCCATAATTTAGAGCATAGCAGACAACAGAAGAAAAAAACTTCATATGCAAATCAAAGTTTATGACGTCAAAAACCAGAAAAAGGAGATAAGTGAAGAAATAAGGATTTCGCAGAAATGTCTGTTTCACTGTCTCAGTTGCGAAATTCAACTGTTCAGCTTTTGTTTTGAGAAAAGGGTGATTTGTAAATGTCACAACAACGTGATTTACAGGAATTCATGGCTTGGCGTATGAGAGATAGACTTGAATCCGGGCAAACACAACCAAGTGCCGCGGACGCTGTTGGAGTTGCAAGAAATGTCCTTGCAAGGCTGTGGAATCGATTCCAAGAAACAGAAAATGTTAGATGTCGACCAGGGCAAGGTCGGCCAGGTGCACCACAGCAACTGATGACCGATATATCCTGTTAACAGCTCGTCGAGACAGAAAAGAGGATGATACTCAGTTGCAAAAACGGTATCTCTTGGCAACACGAAGGGTGTCCAGCCAAACAGTGCGAAATATGCTTCATCAGGGTGGTTTCTATGCACGTAGGCCAATGATCTGTATTCCGGTGACCACAAGCCACTGTGCGGCCCGAAGAAGTTTGGCTGTTGAACATCAAGATTGAAGGCAACGGATTGGAGTCAAATGCTGCTTCCATATTCAGTTTGGAGTGGGACACTCGACGTGTTTTTGTATGGAGGGAAAGGAGCACTCCAAATAATACCACATTTATTGGTGGAAGATCACATTACAGACAAGGTGGGTTGATTGTATGAGCTAGAATCAGCATAGGTGGACGTACGGACCTGCATACCATTTGGAATGACACTTTGACAGTCCAAAGGTATACAGACGAGATACTGAGACCTCATGACATACCTTAAACTTCACCCATGGTGATTCCTTTATTTTCATGCATGATAATGCATGACAGGATACAGCTCATCTGTTGGAGAACATGGTTGAAACTGAAACAATACAGCGTATGGAATTCCCAGCATGCTTTTCTGACCTGAATCAAATCGAGCATGTTTGGGGCACACTCGGACGACGCATTGCAGCAAGACAAAGGCTTTCTTTTATTGTCTGAGACAAGGAGATTGCAATTCTTGAAGAGGGGAACAGTATTCCTCAAAGTCTTATCGATAACCTCATCACATCCATGGAAAACAGGTGTGCAGCATTCTTAGCTGTTAGAGGGAACCACACGCCGTATTAAACAACGTGCATCATTACTAAAGAATACTTTTTTTGTAATTTACATGTAACCAAATTGTTGCCCTAAACCATCTTTTCATGTTCTTTCCATCCTTTCAAAGAATTAAAGCTCCCGTACAATTTTTTTGGGTCTTATTTTCTGTATTGCGCATTGATACACGTGTACTCTCCATTTTATACCCATGCATGGCTCTCTCGCACGGTTCTCTTCTTTTATTTGCTTGCTCCCCTAATTTTGTTGAGCAGTCTATTTCATGTTACGTTTATAAATTATTTGTATGGTGTATGTCTGTTTTGCTTTAAGCAAAACGTACTGCAATCCCCTAATTTGTCATACGGGCCAGTGATGAATTCAAGAGGTAGCTCGCAAGGAACATTTACCACCGGAGCGTCTAAATGTCCTTATAGGAATGTTTTGTACATTGTGCTTAAAAATGGAAATGCAAATTTCCCGCCTTTCACCGGAGCTGCAGAAATCTTTCCCGGAAAAAAAATGCTTCAACACTGATTGTTTTCCCTTCGACTCATATAAGCTAACTCGTTCAGGCGCATGTCACCAATCTTCTAATGTGGATTCCCATAGTTCAAAAGAAAACTTTAACCTGTATTTAAGTCCTGTATGCAAGTCGCTATCTGAAAATTAAGGGATTCTAGTATGAATGGAAAAGAACCTTTAATCGAATATATTTTGCATCCTATTTTCTTGTATTTTTATCTTCAAATATGGATTACTTTAGTGTCGTAGAAATGATGCTTCTTGTTTATTATTTGTTTCATTTCTAAGTTTCGCTGTGCATTCAAATATATAGCTATTTCTTAACTAATCTAAAAATACTAATGACAATGTAACATATCACGCAGTTTCACCCGTGTTTTCCTGAATGTGAATACATTATTGGATTTTATTTATATTATAATATCTTATAACACAATAAATTACTCTAGCTGGTTTGCTAGAGATATGACCTACGCTTAATTACACTCCATACACTTAAATTAAAATCTAATGAGAAGGCACCTCACTTGTCTAGGAACTGGTAATATGACGAAATTCATTTCTCGATCACAAGATATTACATCGATTCGTTGATTGATGACATCTGAGTCCGATTCGTTTGAATCCTGACGTAGAGAGTATTATTAATATGTATATTACAAATAGTATATTGCAATGTACGTATATTACAACTTTATTGTTATTTGTTTGTGATATTAACATGTTTGCATCTGTAACATATTTTGTATTATGACAATTGTAATATGTACTATGGCGTAACCGATACTTATCAGTAAATATCGGTTATAAACATAATTGCTTTGCACATATACATAAATAAACAGATTTTGAAAATAAATCTAATATGAATCTCTACTTAAGAGTCAAAAATTTAGCACAATGTTTAAAGACATATTAAATTTTATTCTGAATGCAATTTTCTTTTAAATTATTATTACTAGAAATTAATTATTTCGTTCCACCTCCGAAAAAAAATATCTATCACACTTCTATTTAAAATCTTTCATCGAAATCACATGTCTAAAATTTGCAAGAATAAATTTTACAGCATAAGTTTCAGAGATGTAAAGTATTTTGCATTGTATAAGTTGATCCGGTGTATAAGGCAATGTATTCTTAACACTGTATTATTAACCATGAAATTGTATATTTTATGTGTGTTCGGTGTATAGGTCGATGATTATTTTTTAAGAAATTAAATTCGTTGAAAATTAGGATTAGATAGAATGGTTTTGTAGATGTAGAAGATTTTCAAGAGCTTCGTGAATCTAACCGTTATGAAGAATATTTAGATTTTCAGATAAATAATTTTTAAATTGGATAGTATATTAAACTTATATTTCTCTTTATATTGATATTTTTGGTTAAGATATTTGAAATAAGATTAATATATACATTCATTTATATATTCCATTTAATAGTTATAAATTTTCCTATTCAGCCAATTATTAATTTCCTTCTAAAATGAAATTAATATTAAATAAATAATTATGGAAATTAATATTAATAATTTTCAATTACTGGCTAAAGAAAGTCGAGAATGGTAACATTTGTGGGTCATAAATGGTAAAGAAAAGATCGAAACTCAACTGGTAACAATCATTATAGATACAAACCGCGATCATCGGATGTCTTATTATCTATAAATAAGTACACTTGTGAATTTTTTTTGCGCTTTGGAGGTAAAAAAGTCAACTTATACACCAGAAAATACGTTAATAATGTCCTACTAATAAAGGTAAATAATGTTCCAGCATACAACAGTAATAGGATATATAACACTAATATAACTGTAGTTAGGTGTCAGTATAAAAATTCATTACAACCGTTTTCTTTTAGGTATCAAAATTCATATTTAAAGGCATTTTATTTAAAGATAAAAAAAACAGTGTTGTTCATTTAGTTTTATGTTATTATCATTAGTAGTAGTATTACTTGTTATATTTCGCATGCTGAGAGACAAGAAAACATGCAGTATATTATACAGCGCTCTATAAATAATGGCATATAAAAAACGAAAAAAAGTTTCAATTTTTAACAAAATGTAGTAGATTTTTCTTCAAAACGTCTTTTGTACAGCTATAAAATTTTCCTTAAAAAATTAAAAACACTTACACTTTTACATTCAACATACATCTAAACTAATTAAAGAAAGTTTCGCTCTGTGTGTCTGTGTGTCTGTGTGTCGGTGTGTGTGTCTGTTGGCGATGGCTAGGAAAATCTGGCCCACCTAGAAGGCTGTAAATTTAGATTTAGGTAGTCCAAACCCTCTCCTGGTGCAACATTACTTCAGAATTTTAATAATTTAATTACTTTCTGAAATATTAATTAAAATGCACAAAGAACTCTCATTAAAAATACGCTTTTATTCTCTTGGGTTGGTTGGTTCACTGGTTGGTTGCATCGATTCTTCACAGAAGTAATTAAATAAACCAGAGTAGCGATGCACAAATACGGATTTCTAACTAAATAGTGTCAACATGGATTGAAGTTATTAGCGTAGGGAGCCATGCGAATGTCACGCCACCTGTACATGACAAATTACACATACGTCCCACTGATTGAAATATTTTGCAGGCATATTTTTCTTCATGACAATTAGTCGGGTTTAAGTTTTTTTACATGACATTTATTATTATGATGGAGATTGTTAATACAGAAAACTTTATTTAACATATTCTTTTTTATATTTGCGGGAATTAAGAGGGACAAGGGTCTAATTACATTTAAGCTTCAAGGTGTATTTCTAGAAAGCAGTTACCAGAATTTTCGAATAGTAGTGTAAAAGTAGTAAGCCAAATTTCAAATTCAGTTCCTAGCTTAACCAAATGAATCAATCATTAAAGATGTATTGTGATCATCCTAATTAGTTATTTGCTGAAGGCTACTTGAACAACCCCCCTCCACCCCTCCCGGACCATCCTTCAAGGTTTTTTCTCTAACTCTGCTCCGTTTCCATATCTCAGCAACTATCTTTCCGATTTCAACGCAAGTGATTTCAAACATTATAATTAATTTAATAGTCACCATTTATAACATTAAACTAAATTTATGAGTAGCGGTTACCACTATATACGAATAACAGTTTAAGCCAAATTTGTAATTAAATTCAAAGCTTAAGGAAACGAACGATTTTTGAAAGATGCATAGTGGTCCTCCTAATTAGTTATTTGCTGAAGGCCACTTGAACAACCCCCCCCCCTCCCGGCACGTCCTTCAAGGTTTTTTCTCTAACTATGCTCCGTTTCCATATCTCAGCAACTATCTTTCCGATTTCAACGCAAGTGATTTCAAACATTATAATTAATTTAATAGTCACCATTTATAACATTAAACTAAATTTATGAATAGCGGTTACCACTATATACGAATAACAGTTTAAGCCAAATTTGTAATTAAATTCAAAGCTTAAGGAAACGAACGATTTTTGAAAGATGCATAGTGGTCCTCCTAATTAGTCATTTGCTGAAGGACACTTGGACAACCCCTCCCCCCCCCCCGGCACTCCTTTCAAGGTTTTTTTTCTCTAACTATGCTCCGTTTTCATATCTCAGCAACTATCTTTCCGATTTCAACACAAGTCATTCCAAACATTATAATTAACTTAAATGTCACTCTTTATAACATTAAACTAAATTTATGAGTAGCGGTTACCACTATTTCCGAATAATTGGGTAAGCCAAATTTGTAATTAAATTCCTAGTTTAAGCAAACGAACGAATTTCGAAAGATGCATAGTGCTCCTCTTAATTAGTCATTTGCTGAAGGGTACTTGAACAACCCTCCCCCCCGGCCCCTCACGCAAGGTTTTTCTCTAACTATGCCCCGTTTCTATATATCAGCAACTATCTTTCCGATTTCAACGCAAGTGATTCCAAACATTATATTTAACTTAATAGTCACCCTTTATAACATTAAATTAAATTTATGAGTAGCGGTAACCACTATTTACAAATAAGAGTTTAAGCCAACTTTGTAATTAAGTTCCTAGCTTAACAAAACGAACGAATATTTATGCGTGCATAGTGGGCCTCCTAATTAGTCATTTTCTGAAGGACACTCGAACATCTCCTCCATTCGGCACCTCACTCAAGGTTATTTTCTCTAACTGTGCCTTATTGCAATAACTGGGCAAATAATGTTCCAATCTTCTCGAAACCAGCTCAATTTTGAAGTGCGCCTACTATACAGTAACGTAGGCAGCGGTGACCTGTCTCAGAAGTTCGTTCGGAAATTGGTTTATTTAGAACAGAATGCTCCCCTGGCTGTGGTAGGGGTAAATAAAAGATTTTCTAGAGCGTACGAGCATGCCTGGTTTACGGTTCCGAAGCTATCGTAGACCGTGGCCAGAGTTCCGTTTTTTAAGAGATTTAAGTTTACTACAAGGGCTCGGGCAACGCCGGGCGGGTCAGCTAGTATAAAATAAAATAAAATGTGCGTTTGAGATAAAAAAAAATCATTTTTTGCAGACGGCAAAAAGCAACGACAGAATTAGCAATACCACGATGCTCTATATAAAGAGGAACAGTAGTAGTAGTAGTAGTAGTAGTAGTAATAGTAGTAGTAGTAGAGTAATACTAGTATTATTAATAGTAGAATAATAATAGAGTAATAGCAATAGTAGTAATAGTAGAGTAATAGTAGCATTATTAATAGTACAATAATGGTAGAGGAATACTAGTAGTAGTAGTGATAGTTGAGTAATAGTAGTATTATTAATATTAAAATAGTACTAGAGTAATAGTAATAGTAGTAATAGTGGTGATAGTTGATTACTAGTAGTATTATTAATAGTAGAATAGTAATAGTAATATTAGAAGTGGCAATAATTTAAATATTAAGTCCTATTCAATATTTATATCATAATAGTACATTTTTGGAGATTTAATATTATCTGTAATTAATAATAAGCATGTACGTAAAATATAAAAAATATATTAAAATCCCTTTTTTATAACAATAACAAATTTCTATACATAATACAACCACATTATTTTCAAAGCCATAGAAAAATCTCTATTCACCTGTAATATTTCTTATTTCAAACTTTAAAGTCCCTTTCGTAAGTGAAAAAGAAACGAAAAAATATCTTTCTCTAGTCCGAAAAATAAACATCACTGAGATACAACGTATTTAGTACATCTCACATACATGCTTTTAGAATTTCCATGTTACTGTTGACAAATCTCTTCAAGAAACAAATAGAATCTTATGTAACCACTTACAATCTCTTTTACCTAAACATCAAATAGAGAATTCTTTTCCTTATTATGTCGAATCCGTACATTTTATATAGAAACTTATTCTATTTGCAATGAGTACCACACTGGATATTCTACTTGATATTTTTTTTAAATAAATTTTCAAAATCTAAATAAAATATAAAAATATTTGTCTTCTCAAAAATAACGCATACGTCGAAAATTACATTAGATTTTGCTTCCTTTTTAGGGTTTCGTTCATCTCACGAAACCCTATTGCTCCCGCTGCGTTGTCTGTCTGTCACAGAGCCATTCTCGAAATCTATGTAACTTACAGAGTTGAAACTTTGTGTATAAATCAGAATATCAGCTGTAAAGAGCTGAAAATATTAAAATTTGAAAAATTCGTATTTTAATAAATAGAGATAAAAAACCAAAATTCTAACAGCCTTTTCCTATTAAATTTAAACATTTTTCGTTATAGTCGATGCCAAAAATTAAAAATCAACGATGAAAATCTTTCTACAATAACTAATTTTTTATCAGACTATTTCCACGTGAAAAATGAAATAAACAGTTTCACCAATTGAAAAAAAAAGATTAATATGAAATAAAAATGATTGACGTCATAGTGGTAATAAAACATAAAACGGAAAGATTTGTCAATAATACAAGGAGTATGAGTATGTGTATGTGCACAAAACAGATTAATATCACGTCATTAGAGAATTAAAAAGAAAATCTGACGTCATATCGGAAGTTTAACGGATTTTTCAAATGTTTCAGAATAATACAAAGCGTGCATCAATATGAGTAATAGAGAATAGTAAATATATGAGTTTGATAAACATATTGAATCATGATAAAAATCCGATTATGGAAATATTCGCATATTTTAACATTTTGAAGGTGTACAACATGTTTAATTTTGAATTTTTTTTTTTTTTAAATACTGCATTTAGTCCGCATGACAGATATTACAGTGAGAGAATATAATAGCGGGCTTAGATCGCTATCGGAATAGTTTAGATATTCGAAAAAAAGAAAAAATAGACCGGTAAATTTTAACTTTATAAAAAACATGACTTTTTTTTTTTTTTTTTTTTTTTTTTTTTGCTAAATGAAATTTGTTTGAATTTATTAAAGAAAGGATAAAGTGTTTTGAAAGGAATATTAAACGAAACCCTTTGAGCGATCTTCGATCACACTTACCCATTTGTTTCTTTCTGTCTTTTATAGCTGCGTTCGTAATTATATACATACATAGCTCTGATATTCGTCGTCTGGGCCGTACGTCCGTCTGTCTAACCGCATATAACAGTGAAAAAACTAGCCAGTTCATTCACATGAAGTTTGATAATTTGAAATATACATTTCAATATTATGTCGATATACATGATGCAACCTCTTCCCGTTATCTAATAAGCAAATTTCTAATTTGTTAGTTTTAGAGTAAAAATTGCAGTTCAAAGAGCCAAAATGCCTAATATGTTGTTTTTAATCATAGAACAAACATGAAATTTACGTAAATCTTGTTATTTTATTAATAGTACGAAATCCTAAATGTTTATACGGTACTTAGTTGCTATATAAGTTATATCTAGAAACTTTTCTGCGTTCACTAACAAATAAAAGAGTAAAAATACCATTCTTGTACATGGTCAAAACTTGTTAATTTGTATTACTTTGAAATTTATAAATTTTTAGTTTTTTCTGGAGCTAAAAACGGAAAACTACATTTTGAATTACCAAAAAGTACACAATTTTCAAAATTTGTTTTATTCTGGATTGATTTTTTTTCATAATTAAATCATATGTAACTAATTAATTACTAATTGATAGTTACATTTTGAAACAGAAAATCATATAACATGGGTTTATATAGACAAATTTTGCATCAGAAATATCACAAATACAGTAGCAAATTTTATTTTACATGTATTTGTTTTCATGTTGTTATTTTTAGAAAAAAACAATTACATTTTCTAACAAATAAAACATTAAAAATTTTATTTTCGTTCGATTAAACTTTATCGTGTTATGATACTTGTAATTTTGTGAATGTTTGAGTGGTTTCTACCCAAAAAACAATTCTGTTTCGTTTCAGTTCCAGAAATCATTGAAAATTCAAATAAATCATAGTATAATAACTCGGTAAGATTTGGTCGTAGTAGAATGGAATTTTTACTATTTTCAAGGCGAACTGATTCTGAATATGACATATACATCCAAACAATCGTTCAAAAGTTTACTGTTATTTTAAATAAATGACTATTCTTAAAACAAACAAATTTAAATAATAAATTTAAAATAAATGACTATTTTGATGTAAATTGATTTCTATTTGATGAAGAACAATTTGTGAAATATTTTTGCAGCTAGAATCCTTGCTCTAAAAGTAATGGTTAAGAAATTAACTGTTAAATAACGATAACAAGAAAACTCTGAATATAGAATAGTGGATACGGAAAATTACATGAAGTATTCTGCATCATGAATAACTGACATTAATCATTTTCTCACTAATTGAATTTTTAAATATTTTCTGACCATATTTAACTTTTAGTATTAAATATACTTAGACATTTTGAATCTCAAATTTTATTGTGTATTCTTAACTCAATTCACAAAGTTACCTATGGTAAAGGAAAATATATATGCTACAAAAACAATTGTAAGAATTTCAATCATATAATTTGCTATATATGTATAGTTTCTTTTTTAGAATTTAACTGGTTTGTTTTTAATTATATGTTCTGTTATTGATTGATATATTTTTTGTTAATTTTTACTTGTATGTCCGGCTGTTGATTTAAATATTTTGTGTTATTTTTTTAACTATAGAACAAAAAGTTTTGCTCTGTTAAAATGTTAGTAAATGAAAAGAAAATTGGCAAATACAAATATTATTAAATATACTTCACTTTTTACCCCAAATGGAAGAGTTATTGGGTTTAATAAGCTAGTTTTAAATAACATATTCTAGACATCTTATTGAATTAGAAATAATTTACAAATTTATTAATTCAATGTATCATGTCGACAACAACGCAAATAAAATACCAAGATTATTAACCGTTAAAAAGTAAAAACAAAACTAACACACAATTTCTGGTGATTTACAATTATATAGTACTTAATTTATTATAATAATTACATTGTTATGAATGCATACAGGTAAAAGAATGTTTAAAGCGTCTTTTCACTTCTAGTCATCGTTGTTTAGACAAAGTGTTCACAGACTCATACAATTGAATAGAACATCCATAAAACTGTATATGGTCTCTAGTCGTCTTTCTCTCATAATAGTGAGACGAATTCATTTATCATACAGATGGCATTGTTTGGCACTAGGTAAGAGTGTTTGATTAATGTGAAGTATTAGATGTTTAGGATTTAGATTGCTGACTTCTACATATCCACCTTATCTTATATTTTAAATATATCATCATACGACTTTGTATATACATAAAACACTGAAATTATTTTCAACAGAAGCATTTAATGAAAGGAAACTAAGTAAAAAATGCTGTCAAATATATATATATGTGTATATATATAAGCATATGCACATTTGTAATTTCCTGCTGGTTGGTAATAGGTAACAGTTTCGACTAATATGTATTGTCATGTGTTTAGACAAGTGTTTAGATATTGCTAAATTTCATGTTTCCGTCAAATTATCTTAAGTTTAAAGAGAAGCATTTACTGAAATGAAACTACGGAAAAAAAGCTGCCAAATATATTTAAAAAAACAAGAATGGAACGTATGCACATTTATCATTTTCTGTTGGTTGGTAATAGCTAACAATTTGGACTAATATGCACAATCATGTATTTTGACAAGTGTTTAGATATTGCTAAATTTCATATTTCTGTAAAATTACCTTACGTTTGAAAAGTATAATAAGATATCGCATAAACAAATGTAGAGTTAATATGAAACAGAACTATTTAATGGAATAAAACTAAATGAAAATATATTTCAAGAATGTCACAATACTTTAAAAATCCTTTGTAGTGTTATTTGGATGATAGTATGTAACAATATTTGATTAATTCGCAATATTATATGTTTACACAAACATTTAGATTGGTGACTTTCACTTTTCCATCAAATTAAAAATTTTAAATGATTATGTTTAAAATACTGAAATTATTATCAAAGAGAAACAATTGACAAAAATAAGTGAAAAAAATCATTCAAATATGGAACTGTTGCTGTGTAACTCATTCTAAACATACACGCATATGACAAATAGCTGTCAGATTTGGGGATAGTTTCAAACATATCATCAAATTAGGCGCCAAAAATAAGTTTCCAAACACACGTCCAAAACATCTTACCTTTAATTTGCCAGTTTAACGTGTTTCTGTCATTCTAATCATGTTTTAATCATTTATACACTATGTCATAACGTAATTATTTTAGTGAAAGCAACATAAAGTTTTTTAAACAAAATATACCTTAACATTTTCAACATCATAAAAAAGTCGTCTATTTTATAGAAAATCAATAATAATACTTCCACGTCCTTATTTAAAAGCAGACATGCGTGCTTACTCAATACATATATAAATATCTACACTATATATAGTGCATATGTATAATACTTTTTGTAAGATAACCTGTAATCAATAGGGTTTAATTTAATGACAATTGCAAATCGTATTTTGTAATCCAATTTTCATAAAACAAACTCAAGCTTAGAGTACAAAGTGAAAAGAAAAAAATATGAAAATAATACTAAAGTAAATGGAAATGAACTTTTTACGAGCAAATAAAATGAGACAAGTAATTCTGTATAGTGAAAAAATGCTTTCGGAATAATTATTTTTTACAGGAGATCCTTATTACTTGTCAAAATCAATACATGAAACAATATAAATAAAACAAAATACAGACCATAGAACAAAAATAAAATTTTTAAATATAAAAACAAGCGTTTCTCAACGTACAAACAACATAAACATAACTAATTTTGAAAAAAAATGCGATATATGAAATCGATAAATTTACAAAATAAAAATTAAAAATCAATACAAATATATGTAGAAACTTGAAAAAAAATGCATAACAAAACGCATAATTTGTGCCATATATAAATACATAATTATTTAAACGCGCATGCCATTAATATATATCTCTTATAAAAAAAATTATATCACACTCATGTTTCATTCACATCTTACATTATGAATTAAAAAATTTTATGCATGTATCAGTTTTGTAATAGATTCAAAATTACTTGGAAAAAAATAACAAAGGATTAGTTAGTGACATTATTTCGCTGAAATCAAATAGTGTATTTTACATTTAATCGCAAGGCAAGAAAATAAATAATTAACATTGAGCTACTCGATGCCAAGCGTAAATGATATCGCTAAATATAAATTGATTGATTATTCAAGTGAATAGTTGAATCAAACATTTTCTTCATTCGACGCAAAACACTATATAACTCTAATAAAAATTTATTATTCGTCTATATTTGTTTACATATGTATTTCTAATTTTCGATATATAGTTTTATTTAATAAAAATGGTGAAAATCTCATTTAATTAATTTTTAAATGTGTGCACTTTGCTTCTCAAGCTTGACGGGTTTAGATCTTATAGATAAATTATCCATAGTTTTGAAGTTTATATGAAAATTTGCCGTAATATCAATTGTGTAATACCTCAAATACATAGATTATACAGTTAAATATAAACAAATAAATAAATATTGAAAATAAATTAGTTTAACATGAAAATTTAACATTAAGGAAGAAAAATGAATAGTAATTTGAAGTAAAATCAAGATACCTTGTTTCTTGAAAATGTAGATTAAAAATGAAAAATAAACTAGAAAATAAAAATTGAAAATCTGTTCAATTAAAATGAAAACTTAATATTAAGAAAGAAAGGATATGAAAATTTGCCGTAAAATCACAGTTGTCTCAAAAAGTAGATGACACATTAAAACATAATTTCAAATAAATAATTTCAAATAAATAGTTTCAAATAAACAATTACAAATAAATAATTTCAAATTAAGGAGAGATAATGTATCATTCTAAATACACCAAAGATTTTTAAAATTATTTTATTATACATAGGGTAACTCTAGGATAGATAGCCATAGAGAAGAAACGGCTAGTCTAAATATTTCAAAAACTTGATCATAGATCGCAGCATAAAATTTGTTCGTAGGAAATTGTTCAACGAGTTGATTCATTGCGGCGTGCAGCTGTGTTTTTCGATTGTAAAAAGTAAGTGAAATTTTAATGTTTATTTAATTTAGTGGTTCAATATTTTTTTGAGTTAGGTATCTGAATATTTTTCAGTAAGTGCGTTACATTTTTTTTTCAATTATACGGACTTTTAAGGCACTTTACAAATTGCTATATGTTGTTCATGATTAACTAAAAGAAATGTGTTATATTTTGCTATTTTAACTTCACTTTTCCTTTCTTGTGTTTGGATGGCTACCTCTCTTCAGCTTGAAGGAGAAATGGCCATCTGCCATTTTAAAGTCAGTTTTGTTTCCCACTTTCTGTTCTCAATATTTAATTATTTTTTGACCAAAATATGATGAGCATATGTATAAGAATTTTAAATATGCATAAATATTTTTTTGTAATTACATTCTATAAATTTTTATTTCATTCTTTAAAAACTATGGCCATCTATCCTAGCGTTACCCTATTTGGCAATTTAGGCGTATTTTTTGTAAGAACAATAAAAAAAAATCTGAAATACATTATTGTAATTATTTCGTGCTGTAATACTTCATTTGCTCCTTCAGTTGTCTTATTAATATTATTTTAGCATAACTATCAACATTTTAGCACATTTAATGCTATTTTCTATTTGCTATCCATTATTTCATTTATAAAATATTTTTAAGTTAAGGTATTACTCCTTACCTTATGTATTGAAGTACATTGTGAATAACAATGTGTAAGAAAAGTTTTTTTGGAACATGTAACTAAATTACAATAAGTATAAAATCTGCTGTATCACTACATGCAATAGCATAATTAATGTAACTTTTCTTTTAAATTATTATAAGCATTTAATAAGCTAAATACTGGAGAAAAAGAACTGTTTAAAAAATACTTATAATAGAAATGTATCCACCCAAAATATTTATCTTTCTTTTACAAAATTAGAAATGTAAAATAAAAGCTATTAACAATATATATATATATATATATATATATATATATATATATATATATATATATATATATATATATATATATATATAAATATATATATATATATATATATATATATATATATATATATATATAAATATATATATATATATATATATATATATATATATATATATATATATATATATATATATAATTATGAAAAAACATGTATCTTATTTATATCAAGAACTGATGTCCTTTGAAAACAAAATCCATACGATTTTTTTTTTTACAGATGAAATAAAATACATTTCAATGCAAATTGGAGATCACAGAAATGTTTAAATTTCATCATGAATAACAAACAGTTTGATTTCATGATTTTCATACATTTTTAGCAATAAATACGAAAAACACTGTAGAAAACGAATGAAGTTCAATACTTAGTCCTATCATTTATTTATCTGTTCTATTTAAATAGTGCATATTTTAAGGATACATATTACATAAATGATTTGAAAATGCTGTAAATGTGGAATCCCACTTAATTTACTATATCGCGCACAGAAAATGCATACTTCCGTTTTTAATGCCAGAAAACGCTGAAAAATCATGATTTTGACCCTAAGCAAAATATTTTTTTTTATACCTGTTACAGCATAAAGGATATTTTCTAAATACAACTTATAGAAAACAGAAACTACTTGAAATAAAAACAAAATACAAAAAGAAATATTGTGACGTAAATGGTCTTTTATTATGATAGAAAACAACCTTTGAAACATATTTGGAACTGGAAGTAAACCAGTAATATAACCAGCAGTATACGAATTAGTTATCAGTCAGCGGTAACAGGGGACATTGTGTATATATTTCTCTATATCTATGTGTTCATAATCAAACACATTTTATTTGCATAATTTAAAAAAATTACTGCATCACTGCCTGAAATCACTGACATCATATGTCCGAACATTTCGTCGCTTAATATATAGGGTTCTAACTCACATATTTATAACAGAAATTGAACAGAAATATAACAGAAAGTTATTTATAATAAAATCCTAACAATTTTTAATTATCATTAATCATGACTTATCATCAATATCATGACTTATACTATCGCAAAATAATATTTAAAGTTTAATAGAGTCTAGAGAAATTTAGTACATTTATTAAAATCGAAATATATTTTCCTGCTGTACTCATACGCAAGGTGTTATATTAAATATCGTATGTTAATAACAGAATAATTCAGAACTAGCAAAGATTTCTGTTTGAAGACTTAAAATATTCAAATACGTCTACATATGTAAAAAAAACCCAAAATATTCCGATACTGAAAAGATTGTTAAAAGTACTTCATTAGAAAATTTTCATTTGATAGAACGTAAGTAAGTACAGTTATTAACCTAAGAGTTATATCATAAATGAGATTTATCTCTCCAATAACTTTTGAAAAGAAGTCACGTTCGATGTTTAGCAGGAGTGTAAGTAAATATCATTAATGTATCTGGCTATTTGGCTTTCATCCGATGTGCAGAATCATCTATACTACATGTGCATAGTAGGTATATTATGAAGGAAGATAACGCGAAATGGTTTTAATTCAATAACATTATTCTGCGGATTTTTAGAGAATATAGTTATTTAAATGAGCTGAAGATGAAATCGAGTTTCAATTTAAAAAGTTTTAATTTTAGAGCTTGACTTTCTGTAATTGGCACTGAATTATTTTTTCAAATTATGTTTATTATTTTTTAATAAATAACCATTTTATTAACTTAAAAAGTACTTTCCAATGATTATGAATATGATGTATACTAGTACAAAATAAACATGCGATAGTATTATTCCTTTATTTTGGTGTATTTTAACTGTACAAAAGTAATATTTCAAGAGCGAAAACTGTCTTAAGTAAAAGATACATTACATTCTATTCATTTTAAGGACAAAATACTTAAACATACTTATTTAACAGTTAATATTATAGAATTTTTCGACAATTTTTTTAAATGTCTATGAAAAGACTTAAGATTACGGTTTATTCTGAGTCTTCAAAATTTACATTAAATTCGTCTATTTGTGGTACCGAAGTACGTTTTTTTCTTTCCTATCTATGGGAAATTTCCTTTTGCATTATAGTTCAAAGTAGAATTTGTTGTTAAAATTTAGACCAACCAATTTTCTAATTTTGTCTGTGACATGAATCATTTAATACAAAATTGGTTAGTAAGATTTTGAGCGCCATTTCAGCTTTTTTGGGGTGGCGGGTGAGGGGGTCAAATTTATTTTGAGGACTTAGTAGCTTAGGTTGGGTTCCGACGGTATCCTCCATCCCTAAATAAAACTAGTCGTTGGGGACCACCGTAATACTTACCTATCAGGGATATGCATAATATAAATATAAAAATAAAACATGCGTAAACTATTTATAAAATGCATTGCAATTCTAATAAAATCGTGGCTTGATGACGTCCCAAACTTTAAATGCTCTATTAGTGAATTGCGTAAAATAAACATCCTTATAACTAAAAAATTGATAAAATATAATTTAATGCGTCGGATTAAGCGTCTCATTTCCAATTAAAATATATCTTTGAATTGAAATTTGAATGAAATACAGGGTCATCAAAAATCGAAGAGTGTGGGAAATAGGATTACAAATATGTCGGCAACACATTATCCGATCGACTTCATTGTTCATGCAAAATTTATGTTTTTTTTTTATTGTCTTTTATATCTACTTCTTAAAATAAACAATTTCGAAAATTTTTATATACGTTTTATCAGAACGAATATTTCGAGAGTAAAAAAAAAAGACTTCCGGATAATCGAGTTTACTGAAATTCAATAAGCTTCTTCCCATTATTACATACTGAGTGCATACGAAATTTCAAGTCTCTATCTCAATTTGTTCGGGAGATAGAGTGTTTACAGACACACAGACAGACGGACGGCAATTTTTTTTCTAAAAATATGTTTTTCAGAATGCCCAGTGTCTGAATCGTGTAAATCCGTCAATTTCTTTTTCGATTTTTAAAACGATTACAAGACTTACCCTATACTACGTATGATGAGTAATTATAACGATTACTGAATCATGGATAAAAATCTGTAAAAACTACGCAATCGCAAGGAATCGATGAGAATTTCCGTATTAGACAGTTTTCCGTCTTAGTAAGTGTAATTTCAAGATATACCTTTCGCCAGGACTATGAAAAATTTCCGTTTAGGGTAGGATTTTCTTAAAGACAGGTTCATTTTCACAGGTATCCTCTAAGACTGTTAATATATCCTCTCAACAGTACTCTCAATGACGCAGGAAAGGTGATAAGAGGGGTGCACCGCAACAAGCCGCCAGACTAGATAGGCGCTTCATATACTTTCAGTTATCACTACTTATCCACTGATGATTGGGAGAAAAAGGAGACCAAATAGTGTTGCACCGGTATTAATACACCTCTGGAAAGCATAGATGTTATAACAGTAAAACGTGTAAAAACAAACCTGTCTATAACGGAATCTTTTCTCAAACGAAAAAAACATCAAACAATTACACTTGCGGAGACGGAAAACTGTCTAAAAAGGAAATATCTTCTTCTTTTTTTTCCTAGGTTTTACTGTATGGCAGTAACACCTGTGAAAATGGGAAACGCTTTTAAACGGAAACATTTCAAAGTCCCGATAACGAAAAGATAACCATACTTATATACCTGCTAGTAAAAAAGTCATTCCGGCCTGTACCGGGAGGAAAAGGTAGCTTTCCCATATCCACGTTTTAAAATTTTAGCTAATGTTACTTGAAACAGCAAGCTAAAATGCAAAGAACCCGATTACAGATATTTCGTTAATACTGAATTTGAATAAGAAAGTTGCCAAATTAGTCAACTATAGCCAAGTTGGCTTCATTTATGAAGACTTATTTTTGGTTACCAAATTTGGTGATATTTCGCCAAGTATTGCCAAGTTTGGAGAGAATTTGGCGCTAACGGATATGAATATATAGTTTTATGCGTATGATTGTGAAAATGATTACAACAATGAAAGATAATAATTTGCGAGAAATCGCGTTCACTAAAACTCATAAATTAATCGTTGGTTTCTTGTAATGTACTGTCTTGTTTCAAAATGTCAGCCACTCTAGAATTTGAATCTGATCTATCTCAGCCATTTTTTAAGATAGAGGTAAAACAAAAAATACCACGGAATCCTTGTATCAAGGCCTAACACGTAAGCAAAAAATAAATTTGAGTTTTTAAGTTTTTTGTATATATTTTTTTGTTTTAAATCTTTCAATGACCGCCATTTTGAAACAATATGGCGCAAGAAGCTAGCCAACGAACTCGGTCGAGACATTGGTGAGCTTAATACACACAATTAGTTTCATCCAAAGTTATTTATAAATACGCGTGTTATCGTTTGACATAAATCAGATATATATATAAATCAAAATTTGAACGGAGGTTGGTTTTGGAGTCTGGGGGTCATGATCGGTGAAAATATACCGAAATTTTCCGGATTTGCTCTCCTGTGAACGGCTAAAATATGCAGCTTTTTATTTTATTGTATTGAAAGCTACCTAATAATTACCCATTGGAAGTGAATGAGGCAGAAACATGGAAGCTTTTGTTAAACTACAGGAAATTTTTAAAATATGATTAATCATTATATGAGTGATGTATTTACAAAAATTTTATTTTCAACATCTGCAAGTTTATGTTCAGCATTGAAGTACTGTGTTTTCAAAAATTGTTGCCGAAATTTTTCTATTTTGATTAAGACAATAACTTTGAAAACCTCAATTAAGTGAAATTTTGAAAATTGGCTTTAAAAATCATAAATATTTAAGGATTTTTTTTAATGCAGTATGTCTGTATCTGATATAAACATTATGTTATTGAAAACATAATTTTGAAAAATGTATTAAGTAATGAGTCGATTAAGTAATGAACTTTAATTTCCTCATTAATTAACAATAGCCTACCTGTTAATGGGATTTAATTTAATTTTTCCACCTTCACTAATAGTCTGAGAGGCCAGATACATTCTGTAAAGTAATTTCATACAAGCCGATTTTCAATTTCTATATAATTTGTTAAATAAACCTAAGTTTCTTGTCTTGTATAAGGCATGCAAGCAATCTTTAAACAAACAAAAATCAATTAGAGAAGCAGCAAATATCAATCCTAAATTCTATAGAAACAATCAAAGCATCTTAAAAGGAAACAAAATTCCCTTAATTTGAAGAGAGGGTGTAGTGCGGGGAGTGCAAAAAAAATCATTGCTTATCAACCGACTTCTTTTTTAACAAGTTCAGTCACTCTAAATATCTGCGTGTAAGAATGCTTGTCTTTTATATGTAGGGATTTGGGATTGTTTAATTAAGTATGATTTTAAAAATGTATAATATACAATGGTTCGGACAAAAATATGGAAAAACCTCATGACATGCATGCTTGAACGTAGATATTGATTCTAGCCATGCCTGTAGGTACTGCTGTTGTATTTATCGACTAATGCCACCTGTACAATGTCTTTAATACGTTGCCAGTGGTAGTCGTTGTCAGAACAGTGTTCTGTGTAGTTGTGCGTGAATTATGTCTGATATAAATGAATTAGGACGTGGACAGATTATTAGTGCTCATATGGTCGGTTCTTTCGTTACCAAGGTAGATGACGTGCATCGTATTTCAAGAAGCACCGTATCGAAGATTTATAAAGCATACAGGAGAAGCGAAAACACACCATCCGCGGTCACAACGCGGACAAAGCTGTGTGTTGGGTGATCGTGATAGACGGTCATTGAAGTGGATTGTGACAAAAAATAAGAAGATGACAACTGCAAAAGTCACTGCTGAACTGAATGTCGGACTCACAAAGCCTGTAAGCAGCAAATCAATCAGAAGGTAGCTCCATAAGCACGGATTTTCAAGGCGAGCTGCAATTCCAAAACCACTCATCAGTGATGCAAATGCATGTAAGAGAAGCCATAAAATCTGCACGATTGAGCAATGGAAGACAATAATTTGGTTTAATGAGTCTTGTTTCAACTTCTGGCCAAGTTTACGTCTGGAAAACACCGTTCCAAGCCTACGTACAGACTCTTTGCTGCCAAGAGTAAAACATGGCAGGGGTTCAATCATGATTTACTCAGTCATATCGTAGTATTCCATGGGTCCCCTGATTACTCTGAAAAGTCGCATTACTCGGAAGAATTATGTGACCATTGTGGCCGATCATGTTTATCCCATGGTACAATGTTCGTTCCGCAATGGTGATGCTGTGTTCTAAGACAACAACGCCCCTGTTCACACATCTCGGATCGTCCGGGACTGGTTTTGTGAGTATGAGGGTGATTTACGCATCTCCCCTAGCCACCACAGTCACCAGATCTCAGTATTATTGAGCATTTATGGTCTATTTTGTAGAAAAAGTTGCGTGAGCGCTATACACCTCCATCATCGTTACCTGAACTTGCGTCTATTTTGAAGGAAGAATGGTATAAGATATCCTTGGAAACCATACAGGGCCTGTATTTTTTCATTCTGAGAAGACTGCAAGCAGTTTTGAATGCCGACGGTTTTCCTACATCGTATTAGGCATGGTAATATATTTTTTAGGTGTTTCCATATTTTTGTACAGCCCCTGTATATGGAGGTGTGTAATATAAAGTTTGAAAGCACCAACTTATGGTCTAAGTTTATATATATTCTCCTGAATATGCATATATTTTTCTTTTAGGCATATTGATTAATCATACTTTCAAAATTTCGTCCACTATTGTTGAAAATAACTATGCTTATTTATGTAACGGCACGATAAGTCCTATATAATTTAATTTTTTTATTCATGTAGATTTGTGAATTTTGTGAATATGAGCTAAGTAGATTTATATGTTTTATGGGAAAAAGATTGATCTCGATTTTTATTATTTATAAAATGTCCACGAAGCATTTTCAAGTTTATGTATGACGTATCTATTTAAATTACTCCCTTATCTGCTTTTATTATTATAACATCAGGATTAGATATAAAAGTTTTGAACAGTCAAATTTGTTCTTAATGAGATGCCTATAATGGAATCCATTTGCAAGGATAATAAAGCATTATACAGGTAATATTTTTCTGTGGCTACTTCTTATCAGAACTTTTCATATTTTGATAAAATTTCTTCGAATAGAGCATAGACTTGTCTGCTCATTATCATAAAATTGGTTTGAAAAAAAAATTACTAAGTTAGCTGGACATTTTGCTGCTAGGCTCCCTAATAGTTTAGCGGTTAATTTGTCTGATTTTGAACTTGATGATAATCATATTAATGCTTTAAAATTAAATAAAAAATTTTCAATTAGTAAAAATCTCGATGATACAAAATTAATTGCTCCTATTGAAAGGACTTTTAAGTTCAGTGTTTTATCCCTCTTGAAAAAGGATTCCATTAGGCATCTCATTAAGAGTAATGTTGATTTTAATGCAAAGCTAAGCTACGGTAATTTGAATAATTTATTTAAAACTCTGTCAAAACTCTTAAATTTTACCCTGATAGTATTGAATGCCTAAGGGGGGCCACTCGGCCCAGCAAAGCCAGGCCGTAGAGCGTTAGCACCTCCCCCGGGATGTTCCCCGACACGCGGGGATTCGTTTTGGGTGATTCCAGCCACCGGCGGAAGGGAAGGCACGACGCCGAGACCGCCAGCGCACGCGCAAACGGCCCAAACAACAACAAAAAAGAAAAGAAAGAAAATACAAACTAGGCCAAAGGCCGGCACTGCCAGGACAAGCCTAAGCGCGACAAGGGGCAGGCAAGAAAGCTAAAAAAAAAAAAAAGAAAAAGAAACTGAAAAAAGCCTGAACCGCTGGAGCCTGCACTCCCTCGCGACAGACAGCGGCAGGTGCAGTGATGAAGAACTTGTAGGTGAACAGTCCTTAACGCTCCTGCGTAATGACACACAGTTCGCGGCCAAGGCGGTCCTTGGATAATAATGATGCGCCGGAATCTGAGAAGCTCAGTTCCCACGCGACAGATGGCGCCACAAGTTGTTGCGTTGGAGAGATGAGGCCGCTGCTAAAGACTGCGAAGGGAGCACAGCAAGGTGCTCAAACACTGACAAGGTACAGCCAAAATAAGGAAAAGTCAGGAGAAGGAGGGTAGGAAGATCAATTACAGTACTGATTGGTGGTGAAGAATTTAATATGTTTAGTTAAAAATTTGATAAAAGCTAGAGTTGGTTACTCAATTTGTTAAGTTCGATAAATCCATTAAGAAATTAAAAATATTTTTTAATTTTTTTAGTAAGATTGGTCTTGTTAGAATATTGGTTAGCCAAGAGGGTGGGGGAATTTCGGGAGATCTGAGATGCCAGGCAACGGTCAGTGGGCAGTCAAAATAGTAATGAGAAGGCAAGCCCCGCTGGCCACATGGACACACATTGGAGGCTGCACGTTTATAAAATTTGAGGTAAGTAGGGAATGGACCATGTCCTGTGAGGAAAGCTGAGGTGTGGGGGGCGAGGTTAAGCAGGTTTAGGGAGACAAAAGGGAGCAATTTGTGGGTATGTCGACCTTTATCCGAGTAATCCCAGTGGTCCTGCCACTGAGGAATGATTTTAGACTTTAAAAACCCTCTAATGTAGGATGGGGGAACAGGGAGGGAAAGATCAATATTTGTGCTTCCCGTAGCTTCTTTTGCCAATTTATCAGCTAATTCATTGCCAGCAATGCCAATGTGTGCCTTCACATGTCCCAGGGCTACTCGCCGTGCAAGGTCTTTTAAAAGTAGTTTTATTTGGAGTACAATGGGATGGTTTGTGCGGTGAGTAAAGATTGCTTGTAGGCTGGAGAGGCTGTCTGAATATAGCCTGTAAAATTGTACTGTTGGGTTAGAGACAATCCATTCCAATGCCCTCAGAATCGCGAACAGCTCAGCCTGGAAGACAGTGTTGTTATCACCGATTCTGCAGGCCCACTTATGGGTCACGACCTCCTTTTTCATGGCACAGAATGCTGCTGCCACGCCAGTCTCCGTGCGTGACCCGTCAGTGAAAATGGTCGGACAGCGGGGAGAGAAGCTGTGTTCAAAACCGTGCCTGGTTGTGTTTATCTGTAAGTGAGATGTCTCTTCTGCGGGATGTATTCTCCAACTGGGAACCTTCCTCTGTAGTTGTATTTGTGGAAAAAGTGCTGCACACGTTGGTTCATGTTCTAGGTGTGTGATCCTGTTTTTCTGGTATTCATATTGGAGTGTTATTGTTATGGGAGGAATACCTGTTATTACTGTGAGTGCGTCCGTTGAGATTGTCCTGTATCCTCGAGCAATTTGCAGCAAAAAGAGCCGTTGCATCGAGGTCAATTTGTTCTTCACGGCTTGCGTGAGGTTACCTCCCCAGACGCCCACACAGTAGAAAATTATCCGCTCCACTATTGTGTGGTACCAGATTTTTAACATTGTTGGCTTTATTCCCCAGGATTTTGACGTTAGTTTACGTGCGTTTAAGTGTAATTTTCCTACTTTAATCCTGAGGGTGTTGATATGTTCCGTCCAGCTTTGGTGTTCATCTATGGTGAGGCCAAGAAGTTTGAGGTGTGAGACATGCTCGACACTAACCCCGTTCACTCTTATGATTGGTTTACGTTCAAGTTTGCGTGGTTTGGAAAATGTAACTGCTTGTGATTTTTGGCTTGATAGCTGGAGGTTGAGGTTTGTTAGCAGTTGGCAGAATACGGGGAGGGCTTGAGCCGCCATTGCCTCCAAGTCCATGCGCCGCCTGCCCGAGAAAATAAAGCTGAAGTCATCAGCGAATGCAAAGAGAATGAAGCCTCTAGATTCTAGCTCTTTTAGAATTATGTTAGCTATGAGTAACCAAAGTATTGGGCCAAGGCAGGAGCCTTGGGGGCAGCCCTTTTCGAGCTGATGTACCGAAGTGCCTGAACCCCAATTGATCATTATGCTACGAAGGCTTAAGTAGGATGCGATGGTTCCAGCTATATTAGCCGGGCAGCGAATTTCAATTAGTTGCTGGATAATGTCCCTCCATTCTACATTATCGAAAGCACCTTTAATATCTAGTGAAACAAGTGAGGTGTAGTCTCCTTTGCTGATGGTTTCATTGCAAGTGGTAAGAATGTCATAAAGGGCCTTGTCACATGACCGACCCTCTCTGAACCCATATTGCCTATGATGCAAGATGCCATTCGTCTCCATGAAGTGCACCAGTCGTGTGACTAGTAGTTTTTCTAGCAGCTTCCCCAGAGTTGGTAGGAGACAAATAGGTCTATAGGATGTGGGTTCTGAGGCATTCTTTCCTTTTTTCAGGAAGTAGACGGCCTCACCTTGCTTCAGTGTTTGAGGGAAGTAATTGTGATTGAGACACAGATTGGCCCATCTGGTGAACAACTTTGGGATGATTTTGAAAGTTAATTTTAAAATTTTGAAGTCCACACAGTCTGGGCCAGGGGCTTTTTTATCATTAAATGTATGTAGAGCAGATGCTACTTCAGCTTTAGAAAAGGGTTTATCATTAGGTGTCGAAAAATTGAGGTCTGAATTGTCCCTGTTGGGATACGTGGATGGTCCGAAAAGTGCTGCAGTTAGGTGCTCCATATTTGCTTGCCTGGATGAAATGGAGGGTGGAAGCTCAAGTTTAATTTCGTCTGGTGTGAAGAAATTTCCTGTAAAAAATTTTTGTGCCGTGCCAAAAGGTTCTGATTGATTGCTGCAGAAATTCCGCCAGGCTTTGACTCTGGCATCCTGAACACTTTTCTTGAATTTTGATGAGAGTATTTTGTACTGAGCGCCAAGGTTTTCAAAATAAGGTGTGTTTCCGTGTGTTTCTCGTAGATGTTTAATCTTTCTCCTTAGCGCTGTGAGTTTGTTTCGTTGTGTCTTTAGTTCGGTGGTCCAGAACGAGAAGACTGGAGTCCTCCGAGTATTTTTTAGTCTAAAGGATGCTCGTGCCGCCTCTTGCATGGAAGCAATAAGTTTTTTTGTGAAGGAGTTAATGTCGGTGATGTTTGTTGCATCCCTTAGGTGTTGTGCAAGGAGTGGTCTGTGTGTTTTAATGATTTGTGTAAACTTTTTAAAATTTCCTCGGGTTGTGTTGAAACGTCGTTTAGTTGTAGTCAGTGGTGTAATGTCAAAGCCGAAACGTATGTATTTATGGTCCGAGGCATTGTGGATGTCCATTACTCGCCAGTCCCTGATTTTTTGTGCCGCCTTCGGATTCGCCAGCGTATGATCTGGGAATCCTTTGTGTGTTATAATACCTGTGTTGTTCATTCTGACAAATGTGTGTGTTCTGTTATCAATGTTAACAATGGTTAAATTATGGACTGCGAGATGCTCGATGAGACTGTCTCCGCGGATGGTTTCCTGTGGGCAACCCCAAACAGTGGAGTTTGCGTTGAAGTCACCTCCGCAAATGAAGTACTGCTTATGAGTTATTAAGTGTTGCCACTCCATAAGGGTTTCATCAAAATTGAAACGCGGTGCTGCGTAGGTAGAGCCTATAATTAGCTTTCCTTCCTTCGCCATTATAGTGATGAAAACACAGTTGTCTCCTGTGAATAGGTGTGAGTATGCCAGATCCGTATTCTGGACGACCAGATGAGCGCTGTTATCTTTGGACGCGAACTTCGCCCAATTTTTCGGAAAAATTGACAGCAGCGCTCCATCATTGCCACAGTAGGCATCCTGCAGCAATGCAATGTCTATATTTTCTGATATCATGTAATTTTTTAGGCTGACATTAGCTGCCTTGCAGTGATTTAAATTAACCTGAATGATTTTGATGTGGCCAAATGGAGGGGGGTCCGAAGGTGCTAGAAGAGACATATTGGTTTTCTGAAAAGGTACTTAATTAAAAGGTACTTAAATAAAGGGTTCTTGGTTAAGTTAGTAACAAAAATTATGTTAGATTCAATAGAAGGGCCTACCTTGCCAGTCATGGTGATGCCCGTTGTGGCCTCCTTGATAGAGTGGGTGGTATTCATTTCTATATGAGCGATTACCATACCATTCATCGTGATGATAGGGGCTATTTGCTGGTGTTGCCTCTTGTATGGTTGGGTGCTGTGTGTTGAATTGTTGATGTCTGTTTGGTTCTTCTGGTGTTAGGTGAACTTGCGAACTGTTACCAATTTGGAAAAGCAGGTTAAGTCTTTCCCGTTCTGAACTATATTTTGAGCGGTAGGCACTGCAACCAGAATCTGATGCTTTGTGGCTTGTTGGAAAATGTGTGTTGTGTTGCGTGTTATGTTTGGTGCAGTTGATGCATCGTGGAGCTGATGCACATGATTCTTCATGGTGTGCTTCGCCACAGCATGCACACACAGACGTGGCCGCCTTGCAGTTCCGTTCGTGGTGGGTAAGGCCTTGACAGCGGCGACAGCGCAGGATGGTAGTATGTGGTCGGAGGCGACAGGTCTTTAGGCCGATGACGATGCCTCCATCATTTATGAGCTCTATGCCAAGTGACCTAGGCAGCAGAAGAATCAAATCTTTTGTCGCCTCGTTGTGTCTATTAGGTAACTCCTTGAGGACGATGATGTCTTCTTCAGTTATATGGTATGTTTTGCCAAGAATATTAGTGAGGGCCTCCTTCGTCAGCGCCTCTGGGACACCCAGGAGAATCATTTTATGCTTTGGAACTGCCTTCTGCAGAAAATTAAGTTTTTTGTTGAGAACTTGATTGTGCTGCAGCTCTTTTTGTAGGCGCTTTAGGTCCTCTTCTGTTTTGCAGGTAACTTCTACGTGATTTCTCCTGGGGGCCACCTTATCCACGTGTATTGGCGTTGCAATTGCCTCTTTAGATAGCATTATTTCGATTTCTTTTCCCGGTGTTATTGATGTACCTTTAATGATGAGGGTTTTGCGGTTAGAGCTTTCCAGAACAAACTTTTTGGCTGGTTGTGCGGCTGTTTGACTGTATGTTTGTGGGACTTGAGGTGTTGCTGTTTCTGTTGGTGAAATGGTGGTGCTTTCTATTGCCGCTGCTTGGTCTGCTTGATTTTGTTTTAGTGTTGATCTGACTGCTTCTATAAGTGTGACGGTGTCTGGGATCCTTTCAATTATCTTCTCATTCGTTTGGCGTGCGTGAACTAGGCTTTCTTGGAGGTGCTGGCAGCTTGTCTGGAGGCTTGCTTCATTTATTTCTAGTTGGCGTATCCTGGACTGCAGTGCCTCTTCTGTATTTTGAAGGAACTCAAATACATATCTCAGATTTTTTAGTGTTTTTTCTGTGGGGAGTTTTTTTATAGCAATGCTGTTTTCAGCTCTTGTTACGTAGCACTTTCCCATCGTAATAAGTTCTGCCATCGTATATGTTTCTGTTTCTGCATCAGTGTTTTCATGTATTGTGGATGCTGCTGAGCTGTGGCTGACGCTTCTAGACAGCTTTGCTCTGGTATTTCTAGTTGATGACCTGCTCTTTCGAGCTGCTGACTGAGAGCTAGAGTTTTTGTCAGAAGGAAATCTTCCGTTGCCTGGCGACATGTTAGCAAGGGAAGGAACAGGATGAGAAGCTTCTACTACGAAACGATAAACAAAAGAAAATTATACTAAGTCAAAAACTAGGTCATTGGGCACTCACGCCACTTGACTGAATAAACCCATGAATGGCTCTACAGGTCTCGCAGCATGTTTCAAAATGGAAAAGTATAGGAACAAAAGCTTGCCGTTTGTCAAAAACTCGTGACTGCGCTGGAAAAAAGACTGGAATTTGGGTTCGACTTTAGGGTAAAGAATAATGATTGACCAGTATCAAAAAGCTTAGACTTAAGGAGTTGTTGGGTGAGAAAGGGAAGAGAAAATGAAACGATTGGGGCTCGCTAAGGTGATGAAAGACAAATTGCTATTCCTTGCTATGTAACTTATTAATAGTACATGTTTAAATATGGGTAGAACAGAACTTGTTGCGATAGATGAGGAGGATTGTTGTTGATGATGATTGCTATTAGAGGGAGAGACGGGAGACACAGGCGCCAGCCAAGGCCAGCCGCAGCGCGCCACCCCGACCGACGAGTGGTAAAGGGGAAATGCTGTGCAAAAAGCAAGAGAGAAAAGTCTTGCGGCATTTTGCGAACACAGGGGAGTCTGAGAAAGTCTAAGAACGTACTTTGATGCAAGAGTAAATTAAAAAGTAAATAAAAACATTATTATTCTACTCAGAAGTGTAAGAAAAATGAAGAAAAATAAATAAAAATAAAACAAAAAAAAGACTTTAATACAACAAAGGAAAAAGAAACATACTAAAGCTTATAAAAATGTGGGCAAAAAAAAAAAAAAAAAAAAAACTGTAAATGGGAAATGATTGTAAAAATAAGTTTGGTTACAGTTAGATGTTAGAATTGGTTATATGGTCCGAAAATGTTAAAGTCCGCAGATAGGTATTCTAATTTGAAGAAGATAGTGAAAGAGGGAAATGGAATCTGATGAAAAACAAGCCCCCCCACCCCCCCCACCCCCAAAAAAAAGAGAATTTCAGGATTGTGTAAAAAATGATAAAATTTAATAGAAGCGCTAGAGAACAAAAATTCACTTAAGTTTATATGAGAGGACAAAAAAACGGTATATAACAGTATGAAAAAGGAATAAATTGCGAGACCTAGCCATATTTTCGTGAGAAAAAAGAGTGTAAACAAATGATGAAAAATGCATATATTTAGGAAAACTAGGCAAAGAAACTTAATAAAAAGTGGGGGGTATGAAGAGCAAAATGTGTTGATTTACGAAAAGAATTTTATAGTTATTGAATGTGAGGAAGATTAGTTATGTAGAAAAAAGTGTGTTTTGCGACAAACACACACACACAAAAGGAAAAAAAAAGAAAAGAAAAAAAAAAAATGAATCCGCTAAAACTAAAATTGCTGCAGGTGTGTTGAATTTTTATTGGGGGGGGGGGGGCTAAAAACTTGGGGGTTACTAAAGCTAATTATGATGAAAAATGTATGAATTATTTACAAGTTAGAAGCAACTTGTGAAGAGAAATGGGGTTCAGCCTTACCCCAGCACCTTGGTCCGGCGCCGGCAAATGATCCCAGTGGTCCGGTGGAAGGCAATACGCCGTACTCGGGAGAAGAAAAAAGAAAGTATGAAAGAAATATTTATTGGAGTGTGAATAATATGTGTTGGGAAGTAAATTGACAAATTTTGATGAGTTTTACAGAGTATTTTTTCTAAGGTGAAAAAAACCACAAACTTAACACTAAGTGCAACTAAAAAGCCCCCAAAAATGCTGAAAATAAACTGTTATATAATGTGAGAATTTGCACGTAGAGATAGATGGGAAATTATTGAAAAAATAACAGTTTGGTAACAGTTAGGTGTTTGAATTGGTTACATGGTCCAAAAATGTGAAAGTCCGCAGCTAGGTATTCTAATTTGAAGAAGAAAGTGAAATAGCGGCCTGGACTTGATGAAAGACGGGCCCATTAAACGGGCCCAAGAAAATTTCAGGATTGTGTGAAAAATGAAAAAAATATTAAACGCACTAGAAAACATAGATGCTCTTAAGTTTATATGAGAGGGCAATAAAACAGTATATTACAGCATGAAAAAAAAAAAAAAAAATAGCGATATTGACGTGAGAAAAAAGAAAATAAACAAGGTAAAAAAAAAACATATTTTTAGGAAAGCTTGACAAATAAAATAGTAGAAAGTAGGGGGGGAGAGGGGGGTAGAGAGAAACATTTCTTTAATTAAGAGAACAGTTTTTGTAAATAATGTATGCGTAGAAGTACAGTTATGTGGAAATGAGTGTGTTTTGCGTCAGGCACAAAAAAACGCTAAAAAAAATTAAAATGTGGCGGATGTGATGCTTTGTGGTGGGAAGAAGAGTATTATGTTTGGAGGCTTCCTAAAACAATTTTAGTGAAAATGTATGAATATATTAAAAGATAGAAGCGTTTAAGAGTGATAAGTTGGAAAACCGCCTTGCACCGGCACCTTATGAGTCCGACGGTGGCAGCGGCAAATGGCAAATGGAAAAAAAAAAAAAAAAAAAAAAAACCTGTAAGAATTTAAGCAGCACAAAGTAAATGGCCAACAACAAGAACAACCCCCCCCCCCCCAAAAAAAAAAAATAAAATAAATAAATAAATAAAAAATGTGAATATGTGAAAAAAAAGTTGACAGCTGTGAATGTTGGCCAATAAATACCAACATCACTGAACATCACCTTTTGACAATAAGTGAAAGAAAATTTCTGCCATTGCTGAAAATTAACATTTGATATTGAGCGAAATAATTACTAACAAACCTGAAAAACATCCTGAGTTTAAAAAACAATAATATACAAAAAAAGCGTTAAAATATAGTATAATGTACTGGAGAAGGTTTATAATGTTAATAGAAAATAGTAAGTAGAAAGAGTGTAAAAGAAATGCGAGTCATGTCGATGATCTCGAAAAAGGATTTAAAGTAATGCGAGTAACCTACGAGAGATGGCGCCAAACGTTTAAAAAGTGTCTAGATGATTTTAGGATATGGGCTAGAATAGCCATAGGGAAAGAACAGGGCTTGGGGAAGGCGATAGATGGCGCTTCATGACCAGTTGATGATCGAGGAGAGAGGTGTGGCTAAGGAAAGTTAGAAATTAAGAATTACGAGAGATAGAAGTATAATTCAATTGAAAATGAAAAATAAAATTGTTAGCTGTTCGAAAAAACGTTTGCAAGTGTATACTGGATGGCATAGTGATAAAGTGAGATTCTCTTTAAAAAAAAGGTCGTCTTTTCATGGCCATACATTTATAATATAATGAATAAAATTATGTATAAGTGTATTAAAAAACATAAGTTTTTTTTTCTTTTTTTTTTTTTTTTTTTTTTTTTTTTATTTAAATGTATTAATAATACATTAGATATTAGATGTTTTTTAAAGACATGTTATAAAAAGCTATTAACAAAAGCTGGTGTGAGTAGATTTCTCTGTTACTGGAGTAAAAGATGTGTGACAGAGACAAAACTATCATTAAATTAACTTGTAATATTCAAAAACAAACGACATATTTATTTATTTTAAAAATTAATTTTACGTGCTTTGAAAAGATTTATTTAAAATAACACTTTTATTACTGAGTAAGATGGAAATTTTGTAAGAAAAAATAATTAAAAAAGGTAAGAAATTTAAAACTTAGGAATTTGAAGGAAATAAGACATATTAGAGCTTGCTGTGTTAATAATAATGTGTCCCCCCCCCCCCCTTGCACAAAACTAAAAAGAAAGTTTTAACAACACCAATAATTTGAAATTTACTTTATAACTATAGCTATAATACATGTACGACATTCAGCGACTAACAAAATAACAGCCGATAACTCCGCACTACCCAGGATGTTAAAGAAAATGTTAAATTAAAAATAAAACAATAAAGAAAAAAAACATAAAAAGAACAAGGTTTAAATAGAGATAAAAAAAGGAATTAAAAAAAAAACCGTTATTGCGTTGAAAACTGCTAAGTATTACAATTAAAAAAAAAATGCTGAAAATAAACTGTCATATAATGTGAGAATTTGCACGTAGAGATAGATGGGAAATTATTGAAAAAATAACAGTTTGGTAACAGTTAGGTGTTTGAATTGGTTACATGGTCCAAAAATGTGAAAGACCGCAGCTAGGTATTCTAATTTGAAGAAGAAAGTGAAATAGCGGCCTGGACTTGATGAAAAACGGGCCCAAAAAAAACTAAGAACATTTCAGGATTGTGTGAAAAATGAAAAAAATATTAAACGCACTAGAAAACATAGATGCTCTTAAGTTTATATAAGAGGGCAATAAAACAATATATTACAGCATGAAAAAAAAAAAAAAAAAAAAAAAAAAAATAGCGATATTGACGTGAGAAAAAAGAAAATAAACAAATGGTGAAAAAAACATATTTTTAGGAAAGCTTGACAAAGAAAATAGTAGAAAGTAGGGGGGAGGGGGGGGGGGGTAGAGAGAAACATTTCATTAATTAAGAGAACAGTTTGTAAATAATGTATGTGTAGAAGTACAGTTATGTGGAAATGAGTGTGTTGCGTCAAACACAAAAAAAAAACGCTAAAAAAATTAAAATGTGGCGGGTGTGATGCTTTGTGGTGGGAAGGAGAGTATTATGTTTGGAGGCTTCGAAAATCAATTTTAGTGAAAATGTGTGAATATATTAAAAGTTAGAAGCGTTTAAGAGTGATAAGTTGGAAAACCGCCTTGCACCGGCACCTTATGAGTCCGACGGTGGCAGCGGCAAATGGCAAATGGAAAAAAAAAAAAAAAAAAAAAAAAAAAATCCTGTAAGAATTTAAGCAGCACAAAGTAAATGACCAACAACAAGAACATCCCCCCCCCCCAAAAAAAAATAAATAAATAAATAAATAAATAAATAAAGTGAATATGTGAAAAAAAAAGTTGACAGCTGTGAATGTTGGCCAATAAATACCAACATCACTGAACATCATCTTTTGACAATAAGTGAAAGAAAATTTCTGCCATTGCTGAAAATTAACATTTGATATTGAGCGAAATAATTACTAACAATCCTGAAAAACAACCTGAGTTTAAAATACAGTAATATACAAAAAATGCGTTAAAATATAGTATAATGTACTGGAGAAGGTTTATAATGTTAATAGAAAATAGTAAGTAGAAAGAGTGTAAAAGAAATGCGAGTCATGTCGATGATCTCGAAAAAGGATTTAAAGTAATGCGAGTAACCTACGAGAGATGGCGCCAAACGTTTAAAAAGTGTCTAGCTGATTTTAGGATATGGGCTAGAATAGCCATAGGGAAAGAACAGGGCTTGGGGAAGGCGATAGATGGCGCTTCATGTCCAGTTGATGATCGTGGAGAGAGGTGGGGCTAAGGAAAGTTAGAAATTAAGAATTACGAGAGATAGAAGTATAATTAAATTGAAAATGAAAAAAAAAATTGTTAGCTGTTCGAAAAAAAGTTTGCAAATGTATACTGGATGGCATAGTGATAAAGTGAGATTCTCTTAAAAAAAAAAGGGCGTCTTTTCATGGCCATACATATATAATATAAAGAATAAAATTATGTATAAATGTATTAAAAACATATGTTTTTTTTTTTTTTTTTTTTTTTTTTTTTTTTTTTTTTTAATGTATTAATAATACATTAGATATTAGATGTTTTTTAAAGGCATGTTATAAAAAGCTATTAACAAAAGCTGGTGTGAGTAGATTTCTCTGTTACTGGAGTAAAAGATGTGTGACAAAGACAAAACTATCATTAAATTATCTAGTAAAATTCAAAAACAAACGACATATTTATTTATTTTAAATATTAATTTTACGTACTTTGAAAAGATTTATTTAAAATAACACTTTTATTACTGAGTAAGATGGAAATTTTGTAAGAAAAAATAATTAAAAAAAGGTAAGAAATTTAAAACTTAGGAATTTAAAGGAAATAAGACGTATTAGAGCTTGCTGTGTTAATAAAAATGTGACCCCCCCCCCCTTGCACAAAACTAAAAAGAAAGTTTTAACAACCCCAATAATTTGAAATTTACTTTATAACTATAGCTATAATACACGAACGACATTCAGCGACTAACAAAATATCAGCCGATAACTCCGCACTACCCGGGATGTTAAAGAAAATGTTAAATTAAAAATAAAACAATAAAGAAAAAAAAAAACATAAAAAGAACAAGGTTTAAATAAAGATAAAAAAAAAAGGAATTAAAAAAAACCGTTATTGCGTTGAAAACTGCTAAGTATTACAATTAAAATTATTAAAGTTGGAAAAAAGTTTGGATCATAGGATGAATAAGTTTTCTGATGTAAAGTACTAGAGAAAAAAAAAAGAGCTGAAAAAGTTAAAGTATGTAACCATTTCTTTCCTTAACCTACCCTCCCTAATCCCTTTACTTTTTATAAATGGTACAGTTGAAAGATATCCTAACTCATTTAAATAAATGTTAAAAAGCATATTAAGGCGCAGGAAAAAAAACGTCAAATTTAAGCACAACCTACATGATAAAAACTAAAAATTGAAAAAAAAAAAAAAAGAAACAGAAATAATCAAAGAATTCTAACTCCCCTCGTTACAAAATAGCAGAAAGAAAGTTAATTAGGGGGGGCCGAGCGTCTGAAGAGGCCACACCCCGGCCAGCAAACAGCTGTCACCCTTGCTCCCCAAAAGCAAATGAGAGCGAGGTCCCATAATCAAGCCACACTGTAACAATGCCCGTGATGCCAAACAGCCAGCCCCCCAGAAATGAACCCCGTGTCCTCCAAGAATATATATCCTAATACATACTCTCAGAGGCCAAATTTTAGAACAAGACATGCTGAACTATGTGGCTTGGTTAGCAACAGAAGTCTAATAAAAAGCTTAATAACAATTAAAATTTTTAAGTTATCGCAACAAGGCTTTTTCTATGAGCTTGCTAATATTAAGAGGTAACTTTTTATTACATTGTTTAAGCAAATTACAATTAAAACACAATAAGACAAAAAAAATTAAGATGGAAGCAGTCACTGGTTGACAAACAGCAGGCTAGGCTAGAGCAAATTAAGTAATATGTACATAAAACAATTAATAATTAACGTAGAAACATGCTGTTTACCTATTTTTGTAGCTGAGACATTCATGTATCCATTTCCATCAAGGGCGCCCGGCCCGCTGACCTTTGGAGGGGCTTTAGCCAGACATTTGTAGGAGCACAACACAATAACGTCCTTCCCCTCCGCGTACACCCACTCCCCTGATAGTATTATAACAAAAGGAAATACGGGACGTCAAATTGTGGTATTAAATAAAGCTGATTATGTACAAAATGTTATGAAATTAATTAATGAGCGCCCATAAAATAATATTAAAAAAGTTCCGTCTAACTTTGAACTTAACAAAATAAAATCCGCGGTAAAATCCTTGTCCATTATAATTGATTTCTTTAAATATTCTTGTTACTTGTGTTGTTAACTGTGCTCGTTTATATACCTTACCTAAAGTACATACATCTAATGTTCATTTTTCTCCTATCGTTTCGAATAATGATACGTACTGTGTTTTACGAAATAGCTAAACATTTAGTTTCGAGGTTTTACCACTTCATTATTAAAAATATTTACACGTCGAATAACTCACTTCAATTTGGCAATAAAATTCATAACTTTAATCCAACAGGATATACTATGGTTTCGTTTGATGTTAAGACACTTTTAAAAAACGTACCCGTACAAGGAAGTTTGGATTGTTTCAGAAATAGATTACATGAATTTCCTTTTTTTTTTTTCAATTTGAGATTGATAACGATGATTTCTTAAACAAGCATTTGCATGTCTCAAAATACATTTGTTTTTCAAGATAGGTTTTATAAACTGTCTGATGGTTTAGCTATGGGTAAACCCTTGCGCACTATTTTAAGTGATATATATATATATGCACTACTTTGAAGTAAAGTTAATAAATTACTACAGTTTTCCTTTTATACCCGTTATATGAATGATTATTTCGCCTTGCCCTTGATTTGTCACAACATAGTATTAACGCTTTACTTATTCTTATTGAATTAAATTGATCCATGCATCTAGTTTACCTTTGAAATTGAATGTCAACAACATCTTTCTTTACTTGATCTGGTATTTCTACATGAGTCTCAGTTTTTGAGGACAGTTTTTTGTAAACCTTTTGCGGTTAATTTCCCTCCTTATTTTATATCCAGCCATCCCCCAAAGCAAAAATTAGCTTCTTTCAATAAATTCATTTTCTGTGCTCGTAATATATGTTCGAATTCAGAATTATTTAATAGTTAAATTAGTTATATGAAAGCAATTGCTATCGATCGTGGTTTTCCCTGTGATATTATTGACCGTGTTTTATTTAACACCTAAGGTCACTGGATCTGTATCTGCAAATAAGGATTTAATAAGTGTGATAGCATTATCTTATTTTCCAAAAATCAGTGCTCAAATTTCAGGTATTCTCAAATTCACGTATTAGTTTCAAAGTTGTTTTTTCTCCCATTAATAAATTTGCTTACTCCAATCTCAAGGAACCTATTGACAGTCAAAATAGTTGGGATATTTGCAGGGTATTGCCTATATTGGTCAGATCCGATGAACTCATATTTATTGCTTCGTTTCTGGACTAGATAATTCTTATAATCTCTTTAATATTTCCATCCGATGAAATACTTAATACCGTCGATATGTAAAAATTCAGTTTCGGGTAGTTTGTATGCAAAGAAGCTACAAATTTCGACTCAGAAATCCCTTTGATGACTAACACAAAACAAAACCACTCCATCGGTGTATTTTCTTCGAAAATACATAATTTCATGTCATAATTTCATGCCTTATTATATAACATGTCATAATTTCATGTCAGCAATAAACACATGTTTATTGCTATTTTCATATTACGACCATATTCTAAATCCCCCTATTATGAAACTTTATCCTTTACGACTTACTACATGATACCGTTTTTCTCATAACTGTATGCCGTTGGAGTCATTCGATATATTTATTGCTATTCGCTAACTCACACATGCTATTTCTACTAGGTTACTAATCCTCATCTTTGTAATTCTATATCTTTCAAAACTCGCTCCAAGGGCTGCCCGCGAACACGCAACCCAGTTCTCCTCCATCACATTTCCTTCTCTTTACATTTCTGCGCATATAGTTATACATTGCTTCATTTAAACTTTTCCTATGCATAGGTGTCTAATAAAAATTGCTGAGCCTAATAGCTCGGCACTAGGGACTCGAACGTAAGAAAACTTTACTAGCATCTATAGTTAAACTGAAAATTACATTTTAAACTTAAAAGTTCAAAAAGAAAGCAGCGGTTAAGGATTAAGCAGCAGGAATTAGATAAATCCACAATAGTAAAGCATTGCTTGAATTATAACCATCATGTTAATTTTCCGAGGCTTAAATTATACAAAAATGCTATTCGGTTGTGAAATCCAGAATTTAACATTATACCAGAAAAACGAGATCAATCTTTTTCTATAAAACATAAAAACACATTTTCATAAACTACAAAATCTACACGAATAAAATATTTAAATTAAATAAGAGTTACCTTTTCATTCCATAAATAATCATTTTAATAACCATTTCTTTTAATCCTAGCAAAAGCGGATACAAATTTAATTCTTTCTCATATCTTATAAATGCGCCATAGATATCCGCAAGAATCAGTGTTTTGATTGACTAGTCAGTAGTAACAAAATTTGGTTCAACTATGCGCAATTTTTTCCTGTTACACCATGAAGTGGTGTTTTTAGGTAGATTTCGTGAGAAATACTACCTATTACATTCTCTCCTAAGTTGGAATTTCTGAAAAAGTTTTGCAGATCTACACCGATCGTGACTCTTAGAACCCAAAACCAACCCCAGTTCAAAATTATATATATATATATATATATATATATAACTTTTTTATGGACACGATAGCTTAATTAATTCTGCACAAATTTCTTCCAAACTCATACAAAATCAAGGGGTATAAAATCTCGGCCAAGTTCGTTAATGGACAAAATCGAACCAGGGGGGGGGGGGCAAATATGGGTCTTTTTGTGAAAACCGAAAAGACCCAAAACCTCTTAATTTTGATACATATCGAATCCGTTTAAAGTTATTATTACTTCTAGGAAAAGGGCCAAAAATTTATGTATGAAAGATTTTTGATTTAATTAAAATGCCTCCAAGGGAGAGAAATGGGGGTTTCAGAAGAAAACAATTCATAACTTCGTCAATTCACATGATATCAAATCCGCTTTAATTTATTATAAATATTATTAATATTATCTACAACTTGTGTATTGACAAGTTTTTTATAGGACCAACTCTTACAGCAAAAAAAATAAAATAAATAATAATAAAAAAATCCCTGCTGGCTTCGCTTACACGCAGAGGTATATTTCGAAGTGGACGGTCCCAACTGCCGCATCATGGCAAATAGGCCTTTATTCTGCATTTCCCAATAAACAGGCGCCTCATGGTCCGCGTCTTCGAAATCTACCTGTGCCTGTAGGCCGAGCAGTCAGAGATTTTTGAAATTTGAGAAGTAACATATTTTTGTACTCCATATTTTGTACTCCATATTATTTTACTCGATATATTGGTTCAACGTCGACCGGAAAAGTTTAACAGTATACATTTGCGGCGGATATTCATATTTCGAAATTTTATTAATCAAGTATCTAGCTATTATAGTCTATTTAAGGGACACACACACACAAATTCCGTTACATTACGGACTTTGGGGAGAATAGTTTATGGTTTCCTTTAACAATATTACTTTATTCAAGTTCTTACCAATACGTTTCTTTGGCCATTTTTAACCCTTTCCAACCTAGTTGAAAAGTTTTTATGACTTCGGTTTGTCTGGCCGTCTGGCCGTGCTCTAACTCCCGTAAATATGCTCAGATTGCCTTGCAATTTTTATATTTTATTGTCGTTATCTATAGCATGTTCCTTATTCCAACTGAAGTGTGTAGCACTTATAGTTTTTTTTTACAGGGACACTCAAAAGAATTGCGTTACATTACGGTCTATGGGGAAAAATCAGTTGTGGTTTATTTTAATGATGTTACACAATTTCAAACACATTGTATTTTATATATATCACGAAGGTACATTAAAAGAAGCTTAATATGGAATAGGGTGTACATAGCACTTATAGTTATTTTACAGGGACAGTCAAAAGAATTCCGTTACATTACGTGTATGGAGAAAAATCGTTTGCGGTTTAATTAAATAATGTTTCACTATTTCAAACGCATTGAAATTTATATATATCACTGAGGTGCATTACAAGAGGCTTACTACAGAATATTGTGTGTATAGCTGTCATCGTTCATTTACAGGGACACACAAAAGAAATCTCTACTCTCTGTTAACAATAATTCTTGGAAGTGCGTTTTAAGTTGCTGAACGCGATTTTAAATTTAACTCACTTTTTGTCTATTACTTGGTGTGTATAAATTCTGTAGATCCTATACAGGATAGCACAAAAGTTGGCGAACACATTTCCGTTTATTGACAGAAACTTCAGAAGGAGAATTTTAAACTGTGCTACGCGTTTCCTAACTAAACTAAAATTTAGCATCCTGTGTATTATGTATACAAATCTATAGATCATATACAGGGCTGAATAAAAGTATACGGATATTTTTCCGAATATTGTATATGTTGGAAATATAAGTTGGAAATTCCTGAAATTACGTTTTAAAATATGTTATGCGTTTTCCAACTTATTTACTTAGATGTTATCTTTCAGCTTATTAAACGGCAATGATTTGTAAAATTAATTTGGAAGCGTTGGAAAGTGTTACATAATCTATGCTTGACGCACGATTTTTCGTTTTTGTTTTATTTTTATTGAGCGAAATCATAGAAGAGTTCGTCAATCAAGACGAATTGGTAATACTCTCGTAAGTAATCGCCTTTTGAATCGCCGAATAACATTACGGACAATGGAAGCTTTTTACTCTGTTCATTATTACTATATGTTTAATATCTTCGATTTCAATATATTTTTTTTTATTTGTCAACGTTGATAAATGAGACATCGTAAAATAAGTTTTTGGTACTCATTAAACGATTCGGATTCGAACCTCATTTGTACGTCTGAAATATGTTATAGCTTAGTATCATTATAGCCCTGTGTCATCACGATAACGTCTAAAATGTTGGATCAAATTGAACCAAATTTGGAGAGCGTATAATTATTATCCGAGATTAGCTCGTTAATCAAGGAAATATCGCAATCGAGGTATATTTTCAGTTCATTATAAATATATAATGATTTTTTTTATTTTCAATAAAATGTTTAGACGTTTACTTTTATAGATGAGATATATCAAAAAAATTCGAGGTCATTAATTGATAGGTTTGTGTTTGCATCTCCTTTGAGCTTCAGAATTATATTATAGCCTATGGGCACACTTTTTACAGAATGATTTCACTATTCTTTAAAAATTTTAATATAATTATTTCATATCCGTTCATTTACATTTAGTGAGCGAAATTTAAAATTTCTCTACAAATTACCTTTTTCGCCAAAATAATGAACTTAAAAGGAGTAAGCCCAATCTGTTTGTATTAAATGTGATGTATGTTCCTTACAAACATAAATAAATATACTTACACTTCCAACTTCAGCCGGAGCGACTTGTTAAATTATGTACGAAATAATTTAAATGCGATTTGAATTTTTTTCATCTTAATATAATAGCAGTCTTATACATATAATACAGGATTAAATTTAGTGGAACACGTAAAAGTATAAGATCATAATTTCCATCGTCCACGTCATTGAATTTAACATAATTTTTATTGTTTTGTTTTTTGCTTGCTTTTCTTACAATTACATAATAAAAACTTACAGAAGTCACTGTCTAAATAGAAGATATGCAAAAAATCTATTTGCTATATTTCATCTTATTTATTCACACTAAATAGTTGTTCGCTGCGCAGTTTCATATTTTCTTTTTCCCCCTTTGGGTGAAGATAAAAAAAAGGGAAAAGTAAGATGCATTCTCAATGTCTATAACTATCCATAAAGTGGAATTAAGTAACTTAAGTGGTCAATAAATTCGAAATCATCAAATAATAAAGAATTACTGCAGTAAGAATGACATATGCCCCTTAATGTTTAAGCATACAGATATTCTTGTTTCACTCGTTTATGGGTAGCATTAAGGCGTTTTTCCGAAAGCAGTTAACTGCCAGAATTAAGTAGAGTGACGGAGAGTTATTGACTTCCGCTGCTTAAGCCAAGCTTTTTTTCCAACGTTCGTTTATCACTGAAAATCTGAATAACTTACGAGTGTAGAAGTTCACGAAATTTATTAATTTAAACACACTTTTAGAAAATAAAAAACAAGTTAAAATAATTTATTGTTAGAAGATTATTAAAATAGATATTATCCTTATTCTAGGCAAAATAGTTATTTTTGGCGTGACTCTTAAATGTTTTGTAATTTTTTAATCAAAATTTCTAATATTAATAATCTCTTAAAATAACCGTGTTACTAAATTCAGTTGGCTACCATTTGAAATATATCTTTTCATTTTGTATATTTTATAATGTCTTTTTGACATACAATCAAATGATTTCATACAGAAAAATTATATAATCCAGAACAAATACTATTCTTGTGGTAAAATTTGAAAAGTTGAACAATTTTTAAAACACCATTTTTAAAACTTTTAAATTTTGTTTTTATTATTTTATTTATTTATTTATTTATTTATTACATACGTTTAGTACAGCTGTGATATATAACTATAAAGATCGTACATCCATAATGTTAATTAGTTCAACAAAGAAATTAATAATATTTCTATATAAAAATACATTAAAAATGACTATGTACCAAATGGTTTATTTTTAATAAGCTATTCACATTACTGAAATCCCATCCTTAACTTTATGAACTGTAACTTAATGATCGTTCATAAAACATATCGAGTACATTAAGAAGTATAAATTGAAGTTTTACCATTCTGATCATACTTATATATTAAAAAAAAACACAAACATACAGGGTGCAAAATGTTATCTATCGCCGACCTTTAATTTCTCATACGTTGGTTGTAGACATATAGTTCAAATTAGAAAAGCGTTTAAAATGAGATAAATATTCATGTTGTGGCGTTAATTAAAGTAAAAAATCAATTTTATAAAAATTGCGAAATCAAACATTTTATACGGTCCCCCGGTCCCTATTGTTATATTTAGTAAATGTTTGCACATATCATAACAAATACAACACAAAAGTTTGACTTATGTACGACAAAAATCGACACAGTTATTGATTTTCAAAGTTTGAGATTTTTTCATATGATTTTGTCTTTCTTTCAGGAATAAGTTAAAAAATGAATTAGAGTAATTCGAGATCGAAATCAGGGTGCAATGTCCTTTTTTACGGCAAAACTACCTTTAGCCGCTGTCGCTAAATCGGTGTATCACCAAAGAGGGTTATTTCATCTAAAAATTTGAGCTGACTTTGAGGGATCGTATACAAAGCGAAGAATGAATTATTGAAATTAAACCGAAAAATAAATATCAATTTATTATCATATTAGAAAATGGTCTACTATAAAAAAATGAATACATCAAATATCTGAATCTACTAGAGATACTGATCAAACTGTTCTTCATTGGTGTCAATGCACATGAATGCGTGACAGTACTGAGTCCTGGACACGTTGGAGCATAGCAGGTGTGACTGTACGACAAGCAAGGATGATGCACTGCTTCAATTCAACCAGAGAAGTAGGCTCAGTCACATACACCTGTGCCTTGATGTATATCCAGAGGTAGAAGTCCATGGGAGTCAAATCCAGTGAACGCGGTGGCTACTCTACCGGACCACCATATCCAATGATCTGTTGAACAAATTCGTTGGCCAGATGCGTACGGACGTTTGATGCTTTATGCGGAGGGGCCCTATCATGTTGAAACCACACCGACATGCATTTCGGAGAGGCAGCTCTTCATACCAGTCACGTACCGTGTTTTGTTGTAGGTGCAGGTAAAATTATCCCATTAGGGCTCCATCGTAGAAGATGGGTCCAACAATCTGAGTTCCCCATATCACATATCCCCATATCCCCATACCACACGTTCTTTGATCAGTGTTCGTAACTGTGCGCGCGATGTGAGGATTTTCCAAAGACCAGTAATGCACATTTAGCACGTTCACAATGCCACTCCGTGTAAACGTTGCCTCATCTGTCCACAGAATGTCACAAAGGAACGATGGATTTTTCTCTATAGTGTTAAGCATGAAATTACAGTAATCAAACCGTCTTTCGTTTTCATCCAACATCAATGCTTGCACCAGTGTTTGATGGTATGGATGCACACCATATGCATGTAATAACTGCCAGACACGCTAACGCGTGTATACACATGCCTCGCTTATTTCCGCCGTGCTCATTTGTAGATTTCAAAGGGCGAATACCAGCACTTCCTCCGGTGTCACTCGAACATTTCACCTTGCGCGTCTACTTGTTCTTGGTCGTGGTGCAACAGAGCGGTGCTAAGACGGTGCAATACATCAGTTATTGTTTCATGTGTTGGATGCCGATCTCTCGGAAAACGCTCTGAATAAACCCTCGCAGCCACTCTGGCATTCCTTTGACATTCACCATAAATCAGTATCATTTCGGTATACTGTGTGTACGTATAGCCTGCCATCACAATCTCTGCGCTGACTAGCATGTCCACTGCTAGTGGCTCGTGTTTTATCCCAACCGCGTTGTGCGGTAGTACTATTGTAATTTGCATAATCTTGATTTTCATGCTCGTTATATTTTGGTTGGTCGTTTCCATTCCACTGTGATTTATCAAGTTTTTAGTGAGTATATTTTATTTTACTGATGTCGATTCTATTGTTCGTTTTTGAAAACGACTCCTAGCACTCTGGGACAATTCTACAAACGAAAGGGGTGTTACGCTGATATGATTATTTTCCGAAGTTCTAGTTTGCGTTCTCTTGTAGGCGGTCACTAAGATTGGCACTCAGCCAAACGCAGCTAAACAATCTTGAGTCAACCCTATTTTGATAAAATCAAAACAGACTGGACGCATTCACAAAAGAGTGGAACGTTTTATTTTCCAATAGCAAACAATACCTACTTTCAGTGATGAATTCAGACACATTTCTCCGGTGGGGGGACATTATATAGTTCCGGGAAGAAATTGCACTTTTTGACGATTGAAAACACAAAATCTCACATTTTCCAGGAGGGACACTTTATTCCTCGGGGAAGAAGGGGGCAATGTTTCTCCCGGACCACCCTCTCAATTCAACACTGCCTAATTTGACTTTTGAATGTTGTTTGACGACTAAAAGTTAGCTTAAATGTTTAGATGAAAAAACCACTTCGGTGATACCCGGTTTTAGCGATACCGGTTAAAGGTGGTTTCGCCTGCTATGCTCCAGCGTGTCTAGGACTCAGTACAGTCACGCATTCAATTGTGCATTGTCACCAATGGAGAACACTTTGAGCAGTATCTCTAGTAGATTCCGGTATTTGATGTATTTAATTTGTATAGTAGACCTTTTCTAATATGATAATAAATTGATATTTATTTTTCTGTTTAATTTCAATATTTCATTCTTCGCTTTGTATACGACACCTCAAAATCAGCTCAAATTTTTAGATGAAATAACACTCTTTGGTGATACACCAATTTAGCGATACCGGCTAAAGGTAGTTTTTTCGTAAAAAGGTCATTGCACCCTTATTTCGATCACGAATTGCTCTAATTTATTTTTTAACTGATCCCTGAATGAAAGATAAAATCATGTGAAAAAATCTCAAACTTTGAAATTTAATAACTGTTTCAATTTTTGTAGTACACAAGTCAAACGTTTTGTGCTGTTTTGTTGTGATATGTGCAAACATTTACTAAATATAACTATAGGGACCGGATAAAAAGTTAGATTTCGTAAATTTTTAAAAATTAGTTTTTTACTTTAATTAACGCCACAACATGAATATTTACCTAATTTTAAACGCTTTTGTAATTGGAACTATATGTCTACAACCAACGGTTGAGAAATTAAAGGTCGGCGATAGATAACATTTTTAACCCTGTATTTAAAGATTGCACATCTGAACTATTTTGTAGAAAAATTGGTATAACAAAAAATTTATCTCATATTTATAGTTGTCTCATCGTTGGGATTCTTCGACAGAATATACTGCGGATGTCTAGATCTATATTATAAAGCAAAAATATGTCTGTGAGTAACGATGACATAATATGGACGGTGACGAAACTTGACCAATAAAATTTGCGTTTATTGCAATTTTTAACTTCTAAACGTCGAACAACTTCCATTTTTTTACCGTCCAATAGAAACAAAAACTATTCTTTCAAATGCAATATGTTTGAAAATTGTATCTCAATTTACTGAACTGATTTTTAATGTTTTTTTAAATACTTTCCAAGTATTGATTGTTTAAAACTATATCGCTATGATTTATAGTCATATTATAAAAAATAACACGTTTGCACTTGTAGCATTATAATAAGTTCAGCGTCTGGTCCCATAATGAAAATATATCCGTATATCCATAAATCAATAAATAAATAAAATAATAAAATAATGTAAATAAAACACAAAATTAACAGACATGTAATTCATCTATGTACTTAAAACACTGAAATTATCATAATCAAAATATATGTTGTAAGTAGCAAATTCTTTGGCAATTTCTTCGGCTCGTAACTCCTGGCATGTAACTAATGTGAAAGTACCGCTTTTAATGAATTTCGAAATTTTATTTGAATACAGTTCTTATTTTTCCTTAACAATATGTTTGTTGCAATTAGAGGATAATCAAAGACATATTAAAATTAAAAAATCAAGCCATTTGAATTTTAGTAAAAAAAAAAAATATTTTCCTACATTCTGTAACACTGGTTGGATCCTCTAGCTAATTTAAATCATAAAAACACTGTGTACATGCTAGGATTTTAACCATCATATGTCCTCACAATATATGTACAGACATCTGCCTTTTTTATAAATTATTTTTAACACAGTAAATATTTGACTTAATTGAAGGGTGATGTGGAAGTTTAATTTCTGTAATTAAAATTACATATTGTTCTGCTTTATTCTACTACTTCATAAAAATTATATGTTATTACCTGCTTACGGAACTCATGGTGTGATCGTTGATGATATTTTCACAGGTGTTTAAGAAGATAAGCAGATATTACATGCAACGTTTAAAATGATTAATAGGCTTTACAGGATTTTGTTGTTGTTGTTGTTGCCATATGTTGAACTTTTTAGAAATTATTAATTTTCATCAACGTACATGACTCGATTTCTTTTGATAGTAGTTTTTTATCAAGTAAAACTATACAAAACAAGATAACACTCTGAAAATATATCTATGTTTAGATTTACAAAGCACGGAATTAAAAATAATTAATCTATCAAAAAAAAAATCTAAATAAAGTTTATATTTTCAGTACGTCGTACAGGCCATGGACAAGATCTCTCAGGTATTTGGATGAAAAAATATTATTTTTCATTATTTAAATATTTAGGTGTCTTGATCATTTTTCTTGATCTTTTCCATATTTCCATTATTTAATTTTTTTATTTCAATTAATTTTTTAATAAAATTTATGTTACATTGCTTCTTTCTTTTCTAGAACCCCGACCACGTCCGTATGTTTCAGATATACACTCTTCACAATACGCATTAAACATATGCTCAATTTTCACGGTCAAAGCTTGGAGAAATATTTCCAAACACAACATTTTCAATATGTTATTCACTCAATCATTCCCATGTCCTCTTTCTTACAAGCTTTGTGTATTCTGGAACAACACCTGCTATTCTAGCTAGACGGATGTTTAAAATGTATTTTCTATTCTTACTATGAAATAGTTAATCAAATTCATCATAAGTATATTTTATTATCGCAGCTTTGAAGGGAGCAAGAATATTTCAAGATCAAAATTGCTTTACACTCTCTAAGGACTAGATTCAAATTTTCAGTAACCTCCGAGGTTACTGACACGTGGTTACTGGTAAACCTCCGTGAAATTTTAAACGTAACACTGCTATATAAACCTTCATTTTTTTTAATTATTATAATAGTTGATTACGATAAAATGTCACTAGTTGTTTGTGAAACTCTGTTGGTTTTCTGTAAATATCAGTATTTAAAACTGAAAACAGCGAATACCCATTTTTGTCAAAAATAAACAGTTTATTGATCTGATTTTAAAAAAAGATATTTTTCTGACAGTGCGATATGGTAGTAATTAAACAGTATCCAAGCTAAATTAATGCGAAAAGTCCTCCTTGTTTAAATCCACAAGTGTTTAAACAGTGTGTTTTTCTAAATGTGATGCAGAGCAGAAACATGGGCACAAAACGAAGGGTGCAAAGATTATAAAAATCGCACTGAAGTACAAAAAGATTAACTTTCTAGAAGTTATAGTGTGATGCCGTAGTAATCAAAAAGTCACCCAGATAAACTACCGGTAAATATTATTATTTGCTTAAAACGAAAATTATTTAATCAGTGGGTATTTCTGGATGTGTAATGGAGCAGAAACGTGGACACACAACATAGCGGGAAACGATTATTTAAAAAAAAGAAAAAGAAAAAGCGAAGTACATAAAGATTTAGTCTAGGCATTGCTCAGACGAAAGTTTTTCACGTCATCGAAGGTTGCTGTTGGTGTAATTATGACTGTGTAATCTGCCATCCATGGGGGGAACATAACCCGTATTTACGGAAGGATAACCAATCCAAGGTGGGAATAGAACCATGAAAATTCCGAACGATTAGGACATGGTTATTTGTATTTTTTTTTTTACTTTAAATAAAATAACTCAATGTGTTTAAATCGAATTATAATATAACCTGACTGTTAAATAAAATAGAATTAGACAGTTTTAAAAATTTGTTTGGACAATTTAAAATTAAGCCACAAATTGTCTGCATATATAATTTTTAAATGCACATTTTGTTTTAAAAGACGTTATCCTGAATGCTATATTGCATTTATAAATTTATTTTATTAATTAACTTCTATCGTATAAAGAAACTAATGTTCAAATCGTTTTTTAAAGACATACTTAATAAAATACTAATAACGTAATGAGAAAATAATAAACGTGAAATTTTTATTGTTATGGGAAATAGCTCTGAAGATAATGTAACTTTAAACCAATAATTTCAAATTACTCCAAAATATTTAATTTAAATAATTTTATGGCGCAATTAATGCTAAAAGAAATTTGCGAAAATTATGTTTCTTTTGTTTTAAGAACCATTTTCCTAAAATAATATTTTTCTTTGTTAATGTTCTAGAAAGAAAATGTGTATTATTGTTACAATTGCCCAGTAACTTCCAGCATTACCTTGCAGCAATTTAGAGTTTCGGGTAAAATATATAATGTTCCATAAATGAAGTTTCATTTGCAGTTTATTATTATTTTTTCATCTTTTAGAGAATATATTAATCTTGGTACCATATGAAAAACTAATTCAGATAAGATAGAACACATGCGCATACATCAATACACTATGTCATTATCAACATTGTCAAAGGTTTTCAATACACTGCTGAATGCACGCCTCCCCCGGATTTTTTTATATTGTACTCTGTGGTGAACTTTAGTCTTTCAATTAACCACAGCCAATTTATTGATTCCGTTACTCCATCTTATCTGATGTCGTCTTCTCAGTCGTATGACATCTTTGGGATACCACTTTAAGATATTTGTACTCCGTCTACTGTCTTTTTTTCTTTTAATGTCCCCGGCCCGTTTCCATTTTGATTGCTTAATTCCCTTGATGACCTCAGCCCAAACAGTGACCGGAAGTTTGTGCTCTCAAAGCTGATAGACGGAGTTGCTGGGTTCGAAATCAATCGCCCCCCTCGTCCTTTTTCTTCGGGATTTTCATGGTTTTCTTCTAATCTCGGATTGGTTATCCTTGCGTAAATACGGATTAGGTTCCCTTAGAAAGACCCCCATGGATGACACTTACATCTCGGACCTATATTCCTCGTGCAGATCATCGGCCGTCATAAGTACACCAACAACAAACCTTGATGAACTCAAAAACTTTCGTCTGATTTCTGAGCCAGTAAAGTACTTTTCTGTCTTTTCTAGTAATGTCTAGCATAAATCTTTTCGTACTTCGCTGTTTTTTCGCAATCTTTCCACTCTTCGCTTTGTGTCCATGTTTCTGCTATAGAAGAAATTACTTGGAAAATTTGATATTTATTCAATAGAATAGATTTATTTCTTCATTTAATTCACGATTTTTTAACAAATTTGGGTTTCTTTTACTATTTCTATTAGTATACATCCATAAATGTCTTTCAGATATTGCATAAATATATGTTGTTTGTAAATAAAGGGACCAGAGTAATTTTCCAATATTTTCAACTGCATTATTTTTATCATAAAGAAGACGCCCACATTTTAAATGACACACACGAATTTTTTTGATTAATTGTAAAAATGTCACAAAGATATTACCTTGTTGTTGAAGTATTATGTATTTGAAAGAAAATAGTATTTAAATATATCTTCAGTTCTTCATAAAGCAATGAATCGTAGTTAGATGTGCTGAATATGTTCTGTGTAATTTAAAATGCGTATTTTGTGAAATTGGAGTTTTGCATGGAGCATGTTTACACACACACACACACACACACAGTCATGTTGCAGTTTTAATGTTTTATGTTCATTTTAATGGAGGGATTTAGTTTAGTGTTGGACAATACAACATGCTAGTTTAAGATTTTGAATAATACTTATTGAAATTAAATAACAACATATTATAGTTTAAAAAGTTTGCACAGGTTTTTAAAAAGAAATTCTGTTTAGCAATAAAACTATGTAAATTGGTATGTACTTTAAGCATTTTTGAATTGTTTAATGATAACTAACAATAAATTTGATTTGTCACGCTGCGCGTCATAGAGACTCAGCAAGAATGTCCTGTTTTTTGTTTTAAGAGATGTATAATATGATAAACATTTTTACATGATGCCCAATTATTCCAGTTTTATTTGGATCTTCAAAAGATACATATTTTTATCTAGTTTGGACTATTTTAAAATATTTTGAAGAGCATTTATTTTTATCAAAAAGAAGACGCACACTGATAAAATGATACAAAAAGACTTCTGTGATTAGGCGTAGAAATGGGGGAAGAATATTTTTCTCGTTATTGAAATACATATATTTGAGAGGAGAAAAAAAGTGTTCAAAATATCTTCAGTACTTTATGAGACAATGATTTGTAGTTTGATATGCTGAATAAGTTACAAGCAATTTTAATAGTATGTATGTGAAACAAGAGATTTTCAGAAAACAGTTTTCTTTACAACAAAGTGTTGTCGCATTTTTTTAAATACAAAAATAAGGCTAAACATTTTACATTCAACTGCTTTATATATTCAGATTTGTATTAGAATATAAAACACGGTATTTTAAGGGATTGAATATTATGTAGGGAAACGATTCCAAGAAAACGAAATAATTAAAAACGTAAACACATTCATTAGCATTAGAATTTACATTTTGTTAAAAAACTAGATCTACTGATATTTTCTTTATTCAATTTCTTATCGTTTAATGATAACTTTAATAATTTTGATTTGACACAATAGGTTTGTTAGAATCTCAAACAAAACACTTTGAGATTTGTTTTAAGGAATACGGGTAAATATTTAACTTCATAAATATTATGTATAATCATTTGAATAATATTTTAATTCCCAAATGCTATATAACCATATCTCTTTTTAAAATTCATAATGTAGAGATTATGTTCACGAATATACAGAAACATGTACTTTTTTCATAATGTGGACTCCCTTTTTAAAATGAAACAAGGAAAGTTTGTTTAGGTATAAAAGTTTTCATCTTTGGAATTAAGAGGATTAAGAGGATTTGGAATTAAGAGGATTTTGGAATTAAGAGATTTTTTTAAGAGGAAATAGAAGTAAGTCTACAATGACATCGGTATTATTTCATGAAGCAATGGATTGCAGTTGCATAAATTGGATATGCTTGAAATAATTTTAATGGTCTATTTGTGAAAAAAGAGTTTTATATAGAATGTTTTATTTTCAATAATATTGCCTCAAGTCTCTGTATGAAAGTACCGCTCACCATTTTTTGCTTTATTTTTTGAATGGTGTTGCTATATGCAACATACACCTTTAAATTTTCAATTCTATTTATTGGAAAGATTTTATAAACATATTACATTTTTTAAACATTTACATATTCATTGATATACTTAATCGTAAAGCTATGTATTTTACTATTTACTTTATTCATATTTTAATTCTTTGATGATATCTTTAATAAATGTTATTTGACACAAATCAATTCATATAATTTCAAGCAACATTTCTTGTATTTTGCTTTAATAGATAAAATGTTAACGCGATGAACATTATATCATTATAGGTACAATAACTGGAATTATCTTTCAATCTCAGTCGGTACTTAACTTACCTTACAAGCGAAAAAAATGTTTTGAGTATTCCTGGTGCTGCTTTAATGTTCCCATGAGTAGAAGCACAAACAATGAATTCAAGTAGTGCAGATTAACTAAAGTTATTAAAAAGGATTGAACAAACTTAAGAAATTGTACTTCAAACTTTATATATATATATATATATATTAGAGATGAGACGGGCTCAGACAGAGTGGAAAATCCCGTTCGAGGTCGTTAACGACTTCCATACATGTTACGAGCACGGGCTCATTTTGCTTAAAATGAAAATTTTATATATCCACGTACAGAGCAATTATTTTTTTCTCAAAGAAGAATTATTCAATTTCAAGTCATTTTAATGCTATTTTGATCAGAATGAATCTGAAACAGAAATCGTGTTTTTCTATTTTAGTATTAGAATGTTATTTTAAAAGAAATGTTTTGATATTTTCTGAATTATGTCTGGCGCTGACGGCGACGATCTGTTTATATGGCGCCTGTTAGAAGAGGCACGAATAATTTACTTTTAGTTCGATTTTCGTTTGCAAAAGTGGGATATTTTTTTAAATGGATCGTTTTTTTTTTTTTTTTTTTTTTTTTTTTTTTTTTTTTTTTTAATTTGGAGATCTAACGCGAATAAAAAATTTGGGTGAATATATATATACTAACTAGTATATAAATATTCTCCGGTACTGGGTTTAATTTTCTCATCTATGTCAATGAAGTTGCGCCCATGATTGACGCTCCCTCCTGTGCTCCGAGGTTGTAGCCTAGCCATATAAGAGTGAGAAAATGCTAGACTGGATGTCGTCCGGATGGCTTAATTGGTCTCTATACCAATGGAAGCGGGAATGAACCCCGGTCTGGACATTTTTAAAAATTAATTAGAATATAAATATTCACCGGTACTGGGTTTAATTTGTCTCATGTATGCCAATGAAGTTGCGCTCATGATTGACGTACCATCTTGTGCTACGAGGTCGTAGCCTAGCCATATAAGAGTTACAGAATGCTAGACTGGATGTCGTCCGGATGGTTTAATTGGTGCGCTATACCAAAAGATTCGGGATCAAACCCAGGTCTGGACTTTTTTCCCCTTTATTGGTTGTAATTTGTGTAGTAAAGTGAGAATTCACATCCTTTGTATCTTATTAATTTACAGCGTAATTACAGCTCTGCTGAAAAATTAATTAGTACATAAATATTTGTATCATATTGCATAATAAAGATACATTAGGACTTCTATTAAATATGTACTATGTCATTCGTATTTTAACAACATACAACAAAGTACATTGCAACTGTCGTAGCAACCATTACATCTGAAATTACATCTGAATTACATCTGAAATTCGTGAGATCGATCAATTTTTCGAGTAAATGAAATCAAATTGAATTCTATATTTAGAAAATATTTCTGCTATTAATTTTATTAAATTTCTTATTATAAGCGGGAAATCAAATTTAAATTTTAAGTCAACTGCACTGTTAAAAATTTTCAGCAAACTGTCCAGTCATTTGACCGTTTTTATAGAAAATGGTTACATTACCGTAATTTAACTCTATTCTGATCATACTATGGGCAATAATATGGCCAGAATAGAGTTAAATAATGATTATGTAACCGTGTTCTATAAAAACGGTCAAATGACTGGACAGTTTGCTGCAAATTTTTAACAGTGTGGAAATAACAGATATTACATTTCCCAAGTTGATTGTAATGCAATTACAGGAAAATCTATTTTTAAGAAAATGACTAGACACACGGGCAATAAAATTCCATTGGTCAAGAGGATTTTGGAAAAAAAATTGGAGAGCTTGGCATTATTTCCAAGCTAATGTTTGTTTACTTGTCTAAATCATCCATGCAAATTCGTTCCGTCGAATATCGTCGGGTTCTGCATTAAGGATTGCTATGGTTTCAACAAAAATTTTCAAGCGGAACATATATCCTGTACATATGTTTAGACTTCATGATATTCTATGTTCTGTCATACTCAATTATTTTACATTTAAAAAAAATCTGAAGATATTATTTCATATGTATCAATAATATTAAAATCTTTCAGTTTTTTTTTATATATAAATTTTAGAAAATGCGAAGTAAGTCAAATGAATATTCTTTACGTTGCATTTTGAAAGAAAATGTAAACTAAAAATTTTTAAGCCAATTTATTGAATCAAAAGAAAATAACAGATACTTGATCACCATTTTATATAGCAGACAATGTATCTATCTCATTATTTAGACATCTTTACTGTTTTTTCACAATAATGGGGTAATAGTAACTTTGCTTAAAGTTTAGACATTTAAAGATAGCGAAAATCGACAAAATTGCGAAACAGCGGAAGGCAAAAAAAATTTTTCAAAGGGTTAAATATTTTTTAAATCGTAGGCGGTGTTCGAAAGAGTTGGTGTACGTTATTTAATTTGGAGTAATTGTTTTTTTTTCTTTTTTTTTTTCTTTTTAGTTCAGCGGACGCGAGATTGGTAAGATGAGGAAACTAACTAAAATAACATGAATTCGATGTCTCGCATTTTTTTTTAAGAGTTACTTTCATATTTTTTCAAAACAATTGTGGTGTTTTAAACGTAAAAAATGTACTTTTAGAATACATTATTAATTTTTCCGTATTTTGTATGGTTTAGCCGTAGGTCGTGTGGAAAAACAACAACAAAAAAAAACAGTCCATCTCGCAATTTGATTTTTTTTTCTACTGGTGGGCTTCCGAAAACTCCGATCTGAGCATGCACGGGGGTGCTTTCCTATTTTCAGAAAAAATGATGCGCTTTCGATAAGTTTTTAATTAGTAATCGGCTAATTATATAAAAAAAATAAAATATCTGAGCCTCAGGACCTGCCTTGTTCAACCCTCACAGACTTCTGTTTGCCGTAGATTTCGCTAGCCGTTGCCAACACATAAACACACAAAGCAAAACTTTCTTTTATTAGTATAAGCAGATTGAAGTTCTATAGATGCACATAGTTTCAATTGATTTCAGACTTTTTTTCAGACTTATCTAAATGTTTAAGTTAGAAGGCGTCCGATAAAAATTGAGGAGAATTTATGTACCTCCCCGCTATATAAATAAAAGTTGGCCACCACACAAAATGCATGAATTTAAAAGGAAAACATTTCTTGTGTTGGACGTTTGTGTAAATAAAAATAGAAATAACAAGAGAACGTTGAGTTCTTTACTTTATGTTGTTTTTCAATAGTGACAGGATAGTACAAAACACATCACAGGACACAAACACTTCGTATTTTAGGTTTAATGTCTTATACTATATAAACGCAAATTAATGTGTGTTTGGGAAAAAATATATATATATACTTACTGTGCTATGAATTTTAAGAGGACAAATAATATTTCCGGGAACATGGCACAGAAACTCAGTAATTTATATAATAGACATTTAAAAGTATAAACAATCTGTTTAGTTCATTTCGACAGGAACATAGACTAAGTTTTACAGGGTCTGTGTTTTACTGATTGTATCAAAAAATCAAAATTTCTTACAAATACTTTATAATATATATTTTAATAATTTTTTTAAATGTCGAATTGGACTAATTAGATGGATTAGATGAATTTAATACTTTAGGATATCTATATATTTTTTTACAGAATATTAAATTTAAATTATTTATTTTCCGTTTGTCTGTTTTCACAGTTAGTAAAATGTATTTGGTAATTTTAAATGATATACTTGCACACTTGATAAAAACATTGTTTCTTATTATTACTAAAGTGTTAATTTTCATATTATGTGACATGAGATTATGTTGTACTGTGTTTTTTCGTCATTTATAAATCATATACAAAGTTACATACTATAATTAAACATGGTATATGTCAAGCTAAAACATTTTACATTTTGTCTATGCTAGATTAAATTAATGGAAAATTATTTTTAGGGTAAATCGATGTTCTGTAAATGTTCATATTTTAAGTTGATGTTATATTTTTGTCTCTTTTATTCAAATTTTCGAAGTAGAAGCCGATAAAATTCGAGAGGCATGTGTTGTTTCCCTCACAATAAATAAAAAAAAAGCCACACAGAAAGAATAAATTTAAACGGAAAACATTCTTATGTATGATGTTTCTGTAATGGGGAATAGAAATGACTGGAAAACATCTAGTTCTTATGACAGTGTATTATGGAACGCATCACAGTACTCAAACACTTCATATTTCAAATTTGACGACATCTAATACTATATAAACACAAGCTGATATGTATTATTTTCTAATGTTTATAAGTATTAATTATTGGATAATCAAAGGAGAAATAATATTTCAGAGAACACTGCACATATACACTATTAATTAAAATGTTAATTCATGAAAAGTAAAAGTAATCTTAATAGTTAAATTCGACTGGAACCTATTGTAACTTTTATTTCAATGGCATGTTTTGAAAATAAATCTAGAAGTTATATTTCCAATTTTGTAGTTTTTTAGATTAGAAAAATTAATTTATTAATTTCAAATGTAATACGTCGTACATGTTATACGAGTAAAAACAGATTTTGATTCTGTAGTAGATTTAAATGTTATAAGAATCTCAAATAACATATTTTATATTTCATAAAAACACACACACATATATATATATATTACTCTGGTATTAACATTTAAATGTGGCATGAGATTTTTTGAAAATTTTTATTAAATGTTTTATTTTTTTAAATATTAGTCATATTTATAATATTATACTTGAAACTGTAATGCTAAATAACAAAGTTTTTCACTTTATGTACGCTGGATTAAATATATTCCAATATACTTTTTGTGATAGTTTCAAACTTAGCTGAGTTTTTTTTCTCTTCTAGTATTTTTCAAATAGAAAATATCTGATAAAAATCGGGTGGAATAGATCTTTTAGGCAGTGTAAAAAAACATAAACCACTACACTGAAAGTATAAATTTAAAAGTGGAACATCTCTTATGTTTGTTGTTTGGGTACAAATAAATACAAATGACGGGAGTACGTTGATTTCTTTACTTGAAGTCTTATGTCAATAATAACACTGTAATGTATCATATAACGAATCACAAGACTCGCACAGCTCGTATTTTAAGCTTGGCAATATCTCATACTATACAAACGTAAGCTGATGTGTATGATTTAAAAAAAATTGAATCCTGTTGATTTACGAATGTTAACAAAATAAAAAGATATATATTGCGGAGAAAATTAAACAAATAGACAGTCATTGAGACGTTCATCCTTTAAAAGGCTAAATGATCTTATTGGATAAAATAGAACAAATACAGACTCTTTAACTGAACGTATTTTTCTTTTCTACTACTTGTGTGAACAAAACAAACTTACTTACACAATAAATTATTTTGAGTACACATATGTATCTTTAAAATGGAATCAAATCCATAACTTATGCTGCAGCTTGTTTATTTTCCTATAGTAGTTAAATTAATTTGCTAATATCAAATGGAAAATGTGTATTTGATAAAAACATATTTTTCTTTGCAGTATTAATTACTAAGAATAATATGAGATTTCTTTTAACATTTAATTTTTTCACCATCGTACATATATAGTTACTTATTGTGTACACACATGAAGCATGGTAAAAAAAAAATAGCGCTTTTCATTTTGTATACACTGGGAAAATAGTTTTCTATGAGATATACATGTTCTGTAAATGAATCTGATTTCAGTTGATGACAAATGTTTTTCTATTCTATTTACAATTTTCACATAGAATCATACGATAAAAATCGAGAAGAATATGTTGTTTTACGCAATACAAATAAAAGTAAGCTACCACACAGAAAGCATGAATTTAAAAGGAAAAAAAACTTATGTTTGATGTTTGTATAAAAAAAGAAATACAAACGGTGGCGGAACGTTGAAGTTCTTTACCTGAAGTCGTTTGTCAACAATGACAGTGTAATACGAAACGCATCACAGTACTCAAACAACTTGTATTTCAGACATGACGACATTTTACACAATGTGAATACCTACGGATCTGTGTTGTTCAAGTAACATTGTGAATTTTATGTCTGCGAATAATATTTCAAAGAACATTGTATTTATAAACCAGTTATACAGAAGTTAACCATTGAAAGGTAAAGATAATCTAATTAGTTCAATTTGAATGAAACTTATACAAAATTTCACAGAATCGATTTAAGTCAATACTTGCGTGCACAAAGCAAACGACTAAAAAATATTGATTTTTAATTCATTGTACGCGTTTTTATCTTAATATTACAATGAAGTCTCTAAGATATGTTGCCGTTTTTCTGTTTTCTTAAATTAAATAATCGTATTTCATAGATTCAAATGAAATATGTACATCTTGGTAAAACATATTTTTTTTCAAGTATAGTACTTATGAAGTATGTTTTATGTAGACTTTTAAATGTGGCATGTGATATTTAGAAATATTGTATTATGTTTTTTCATTATTTAAAATGTTACTTATTAATTGTTTAAATAATTATACTGGAAACATGTAATGATATAGAACAACATTTTTCACTTTGCGTACGTAGGATTAAATCTATATAAAATACTTTTTGGGGATAGATCAATGCTTGTGTAAATATATACAGTGTCAGCCGAGCGTTATCCCGATCCTGTGATGATAATCTTAAACAAAACACAAGTTTGTATGATTTAATATCTTTGGAAAATCTTTTAAATAAATCTTGTTTGGGGGCCCCACTACTTTCAGCAGCGTAGAAAGTTTCAAATGAACTTAGTTTCAGGGACCCCAAATGCCTTCCTCAGCGTATAGTTCCCAAAAAACCTCTTTCTGACCAAACCTACATTTACACCCCTAAACATTTACATCTGTTTTTAATTTTTTTTAGCATTCGCACTGATAATGGAGATTTAGAGGCTCCGAAACAGCTATTTGCCCTTTTATTTGTGCTATATTTTACGTTGTTCATTTATTTTTAATTAACACCTAATTTTGATACCATATTTGGATTTTTTGGCAAATTATACTTTCGGATACGAAACGAGAAGTCATACGCTTAAGTAGTATACGAAATATGAAGGTTTAAAGCTTACAGCTGGTAATTAAAATCATTTTTAATCGTTTCAAAACAGATTGGAATGTGGGTCGTTTTCTAATCATAACTCCAAACCCACTTATCAAGATGATCTGTAAATTTTTATTCGCATACTTAAAACTTTCAGATATTAATTCCAGTTTTAAAAAATACTATAGGTTACAATTCATATTGTTCTGAAAACTTATTTCGAAAAGATAAATATTTTGAGCTATCTGGATGATTTCTATGTTTTTATTAATTATAATACTAATGTATGTATATTTAAAAAAATACTATGTATAATTTCAAAGTGTTTTGATGTATTCCATATTTTTTTACACATTGTAATCAACTAATTAATGCTCATTTCAAACAATGCCTATGATATACGACAAGATACATCAAACGAATTAAAGTAAGTCAGTCAACGTAAATCTGTATTTAGTATGGAACCAAAATCGTTTGAGACCTTGATCAAATTTAATATCAAGTATATTAAAGAGCAAACGTGACTGCTTTCGAAATGTTATTAGGTGTACGAATCTTTTTTATGATGCAGCTCTCCAACTAATAATGAGACATAATTGTATTCCTTGAAAGTTTTTTACCTCATGATATTTCCCGGCTAATGAAGCAGTTGCAAATTCCATATTGCTTAAGTTTTATTTAAGATGGCCTATAAGAAAAAGAAAATATCATATTTTACATTTTTAACTTGAAAAGAATTTAGAGTGCTTGGTTACATATGATAATAAAAGAAATACGATAATTTGATAAAAATATAAAAGCGTTTTGACATTGCACTTTTCGTGGTTACCGCAGTCTTCTTCTAGAATTTAAATGCATTAATGTCGTAATGTATTTTTTCAAAGATATGCGAAATTTAAATTGATATATCTAAATTTCTATTAAAGATTACGTCACTTTTTTTTACAATATCGTTCAGATCGAATGTATCATAAATGTATACGAATCAGTATCGAATTTTACTTCGGTATTTTTAATTTTTGAGAAACTTTTTAGAATGTGCTTCTCGTAGTAAAATGTACTCATATAAATATATATTTTTCTTTTTCTCTTTACTATTTTTTAAAAATTGAATTTTGAAGACAAACTTTATTGTTTTCTTATCACATAAATAAACAAGAACGAAAAATCATGCGTCAAGCATAGATTATGTAGCACTTTCCAACGCTTCTAAAATAATTTTACAAATCATTACCGTTTAATAAGCTGAAAGATGACATCTAAGTAAACAATTTGGAAAACGCATAACATATTTAAAAACGTAATTTCAGGAATTTTCAATATATACAATATTCGGAAAAATATCAGAATACTTTTATGTAGCCCTGTATATGATCTATAGATTTGTATATGTACATAGGATGCTAAATTTTAGTTTAGTTAGGAAACGCGTAGCACAGTTTAAATTCTCCTTCTGGAGTTTCTGTCAATAAACGGAAATGTGTTCGCGAACTTTTGTGCTGCCCTGTATAGGATCTACAGAATTTATACACACCACGTAATAGACAAAAAGCTAGTTAAGATTAAAATCGCGTTCAGTAACTTAAAACGCACTTCCAGGAATTAGTGTTAACAGACAGTAGAGAATTCTTTTGTGTGTCCCTGTAAATGAACGATGACTGCTATACACACACTATTCTGTAGTAAGCCTCTTGTAATGCACCTTAGTAATATATATAAACTTCAATGCGTTTAAAATAGTGGAACATTATTTAAATAAGCCGCAGACGATTTTTCTCCATAGACGTAATGTAACGGAATTATTTTGACTGTCCCTGTAAAGTAACTCTAAGTGCTATACACCTACTATTCCATATTAAGCTTCTTCTAATGCATCTTAGTGATCTATATAAATTTCAATGCGTTTACGATAGTGAAACATTTTTAAAATAAACCGCAAATGATTTTTCCCCATAGACCGCAATGTAACGGAATTCTTTTGAGTGTCCCTGTAAGAAAACTATAAGTGCTACACACTTCAGTTGAAATAGGGAACGTGCCATAGATAACGACAATAACATATAAAAATTGCAGAGCAATCCGAGCATATTTACGGAAGTTAGAGCACGGACAGACGGCCAGACGGCCATCCGGCCAGACAAACCGAAGTCATAAGCACTTTTCAACTAGGTTGGAAAGTGCTAAAAATGCACACAGAAAGTGTGACTTTTTCAAAAGATGATCTAAATTTTAAAATATGGAGAAAGTTTTAAATGTTTAATTTTTAAAAGTTAAATGTTGATTTAAAAAAAAAACATTTGAAGAAAATACAAACAAATATACATTCCAGGAAATATATTAACCATAAAACATATATAAATAGAATAAATTAAAATTTTGTATGCCAGACCAGAGCTGAGAACAATAAGCATACGACATTTGCAAACTAATGTGAAAACATTTATGCATTGAATAAACTGATGTGATACTAAATAAAAGCATAAAAAACTTCTTAATAACACCATAAAATAAGGAATGCGCTATGCTTTTCAAAAGAACTTTGTCTTCCTTCGTCAGACGTGCCACCACTTTGTAGGCAGGAACAAGACTGAAAGGAAATAGAAGGGAAAAAAGGAGAAGTCCAGGGAACAGCCAATAGGAAAGCAGAGTGCATCAGTCAATAACAGAAGAGAATTACCTAGAACCGAGGAGAAAAGGAAAATTATGAAGAAAATTAGAAAAAAACACAGTAAAAGAAAAAAATTAAAATGCAAAAAAAATTAAAGTAAAATAGAAACATAACACAACATAAATACATTGATATAATTTAAATATTACTGTAATAGATGTAAATACAAAAAACAGTTTTAAAACATTAAAGCTATTTATGATGTTAAAATCAGATGTCAAAATTCCTTAGCGCTTTCGGCTAACCATTAGCCATCATCAGAGGAAAAAACGAGTCAAAAACCAACAAACTATAAAATGGCGGGATTGAAATAAAATGAGGCGATATAATTGAAAGCTGGTGGAGAGGTGGGAGGGTCAGTCAAATCCAAAAATACCGTTCATACCAAGTAAATTATATCAAGTATGTGGGAACTGATAAGTTACTACATCATTACATGTATTATTGCCACTTTTCGAAATTTCCAGGACTCTTTGATTATGCAGTTGTTATATTGTGAACCATGTGTAACTATTTTAGCATTATTGAAACATACATATATATCCTTAATTTGAGTTAACCTGGATATAGCAGTGGACAATGTACCTTCTTTTATGTCAGCTGTATGTTCTTTGATCCTTTCCTTTAATTTGAGAGTTGTCATGCCCACATATGAATATGTATTAGAACTGCTATTAACTTTAAAAGGGGTGATATAAACGACAGATTTATCTCTGTTATCAATGGGATCTATCATTCTATGTACAAGATATTTTAACTTTAATAGGGCTTTGTAATGAGAGTTACATTATAGTTATTCAATGCATATTTAACTATTTCAAAAAGTTGTGGGATATAATCAATACTATAGAATTTCGAAGCTTGCATATCATTATTAACTATTGTAGACCGTTTATTTTTACACTCATAAATTAATTTATTGATAAATTTGTTTGAAAAACCATTTTTACTTGCAATTTCTTTAATTTTATTCAATTCCGCATTTAAATAAACGCCTGAACAAACCTCAACCGCTCTTTTGATTTAGAAACAATATGCTACTGCAATTGTTGGAATTAATTAAATGGAACATTACAATTGTAGGGTATTGTGTTATAAAACCTACAATGTTTTCCATAAATTTTTCTATCGATGTGATGAAATATTCTTGATAAGATTTATATCTAAAAAGGGCAACAAACTATTTTCTTCAATTTCACAAGTAAATTGTATATTGATAGTCATTACTATTAGCACGCGTCGGAAATTTATTTAATGTAGAACTACCGTGATTCCATAAGATCAGTATGTCATCGACATATCTAACCCTTAAAGCAGGTTTAAGGGTAGATGTAAGGGTAGATGTAGATATGATGAGCTTTTCAAGATGTCGCAATTTTAATTCAGCCAATAATCCAATGTGAACCCATAGGGACCCCCTCAGTTTTAAAATTGTGTTTTTGTAATTGCACTTATTACAGTAGAATGTTAATTATGTCAATGCATTTACGCTATGTTATTTCAATTTAAGAAGGTGAATTTGACGTTCAATACATGCAGTTTTCAATATTTTAAATACTTAGATATTAAAAATTCATAACAAAAAGAAACCTAAAAATGAATACCAATATGGTGATAAAAATTATATCATTAAGCTGTAGAGGAAACTGTTCTAAAATGACATACCCTAAGGAAAGAATGGTTCTATTCCTACAATTTTTTTCTGATGTTTTTTTGTTTTTTACAAGCTAACTTTGGGAAGTATACAAAATGTAATGGTGCCTTTATAAAAGCAACAAATAAAGTCGCAACGCCATTATAACTATTTATATAATATGCTGCACTATGCCATTTTATCTACTATGCTGTCTTAAAACGACATACCCATACGTTGCTGTTAGTTGTGCTTGCATACCTCACAAATAATATTTTTTGTGCACCAAGAAATATCGCCACATTCACTATGTACGCCTTTTGAACACTTAACATATTTTATCCACTGCCTCTTCGATTTTGTGTGACTGAATAAATCATTACAATAAAGACATGCTCCATTATCATCATCACCATTGGCAGAAATATCCATGTCTTTGTCGTCAACATTGGATGTAACAAAGCAAATTTTCTTCTTATCCTGTACAGTTGTACGTCTTGAGTAAGAGTTATGTTTCTCAGCAGCTTTTGCCTTCGTTTCGGCAATATTAGGACTGTTAGTCAGAACTTTAGCACCCTTATGCTTCGTCTTTTTAGAGGATGAACTTGAGATGATGAACTTGAATATACTACCGATTGAAAAGAAACACATGTCTACGGAGTATTGGAAACAGATGTTGTCGGCGCTGGAATTGAAGGACGTGACATTGAAACTGTGAAAATTGACGGATAAGGTCTAGATAGGCTATTATCTATAGAAATTGTGTTGCTGTCGTTGCTTTTCTTGATTTTTAGTGGATTTTCTATCACATCTGAAGCACAGAACACATGATCGGGAATAAAGTCTGGCGGCATGTCATTTTACCTACAATCACCATATTGTATGTACAGAGGCAGTACTAAAGAACACATGCATTTATAAATTTTCGCATATACAGAAAATAATCTAAAAGTAAATAAGCACTCACCTTATACTGCAGAAATGAAATCACTGAAATGGAACAGTCCTGAATTAGCATCAAATAATAGTCCCAAGAAATTTCTGACGAAGGTGTAAACAGTTTCATTGTAAACAATGAAAAAACTCAAACTTGAAATCTGCGACATTAAATGCTTATCGTTACGGATCGATTCCAAAATATAACTGCGTATCGTTAAGTTCTAGTCTCTAGCGACAATATTAAGAAACATAAGGGATGTCATTTTACCTAAGTAAGTCATTGTGGAACACTTTTCCCTACAAGATTTTCCAATCTCTAGAGAGCATGGTGGAATCAGAATTTCTATTAAGTATAACCTCACGATTAAGATAAATTGCTAAATTTTCCAGAAAGTCTAATTCTTAGGGGCTATTGGCTATAAACAAAGCCTTTCAGAATTGCCACTCAGAATTTGTGCCTCAGAATTGGACTTCCTTGCAAATTTAGCTATTTTCTTTATCATGAGATTATAGTTAATGAAGAATCTGATTCCATCAGGCTCTCTGCAACTTGGAAAAACTTCTTCAGCTTAGCCATATATATATATATATATATATATATATACCCCTCTAAGTGTTTTCCCCGTATTTTTCTGCTTCCCAAAAACAACGTAAATCGGCTCTACGTAAAAATATTTTTAACAAAATTGTATTTTAAGATATAAGTAAAATAAAGAGATATGATTTGTATTTTAAAAATAAACGGATAAAGAAAATTTAAATTATTTTAAGTTTTACAAATATTTTTATAAAAATGCAAGAAAGCCCTCAGACGCTCAGAGGGTTACTTATTATTTTGGTATTCATTTTTATGTTTGTTTGTATTATGAATTTTTAATCTCTATTTTACTTTATTTTTTTATTTCACTCTGTTTTTTTTTTGTTTTTTTTTTTACAATTTCCTTCATAATTTCCCTTCTCTTCTGCGTTAGGTAATTATCTTCTGTGATTGGCTGATGCCTTCTGCTTTCCTATTGGCTGTTCCCTTAACTTGTCCCTCTTTCACTCCCGTTTTTTTTCAATCTTGCTGCTGCCTTCAAAGTGGATGCACGTCTTCTTTGCCCCTGACGAAGAAAGGCAAAGTTCTTTCGAAAGGCATAGCACATTCCTTATTTTATGATGCTATACTTTTTTATGCTTTTAATGTGAAAACAATTGATGCATTATTTGCAAAGTTCTCATGCATTTACACATTGTTAAATAATTCTTTTGCATATGAAATCTGAAGTGAAAAGCTGACGTGATAAGTTTGTCTTTTTCGATTCCTATTGCAGTTTCTTCCTGAGCCGATTATCTTCACTGGTGCTGAAACTCAATTTGTACTCAGTACTAAAGTGAAATAAAAAGAAAAATGTACAGGTCTATCACGTTAGCTTTCCACTTCAGATATTCTATCCGAAGAAAAAATCATTTAAAATATTGAAATTCTAGTAATAAAGTTGTAGAGAACGCTTCAATTGGTTTTAAAATAAGCTTGCAAGTCTCGTCTGCTGTCGAGTAGTCTTTTTATTTTAGTTTGAGTAAATATAAAAAAGTAAATATATAGTATATATTTTTTATGTTTGTGGAAATTATTATTACTTTATTTATTCAATGTACTCTCGTCAATATGTCTACTCTTAAGGCATAGTTTCGGTTGATGAGGACAATTTCGTTTTCCTCATCATATTCTGTCGTAAATTAATGATAAGGACTATTTTGTTTTACCCAATCATACTCTATTTTAAAATAATGATAAGGACATTTTTAATGCGTATTACGCAACGGATAATGCGGACAATTTTTTCACAAATTGACTAGCCTGAGTCTAAACTATTTTTTAAATTATTTCTTCAAAAACAACAATGCTGTGATGCATCAAGACTTACTCAGTGACAGTGATGAAGAAAAATAAAATATTCCAAATATGTTCAAAATTTTCTATCAACTCTCCCTCCGATATTACCAATCAAATGTGATGTAACAGGCCAAATTTGTGAATGGGTGGAAAATCAGGAAAATGATGTGCTATAAAGATTATTTATTTAACTTCGCAAGTGAAAGTAAAATATAATTAAAGTTATTTAAGTACAGACAAATTCATTGCCTATTTTGTTTGTCTGAGTAATTTATTATTTTATATTAACGAATTGCCATTAACTTTATTTTTTTACTAAAATTACTCAATTAAAAATAAGTTACAAATAATATAATAAAATCAATTGTTAACTTTAAATTAAAGTATAACTTCTGCAAAAAATGATTAAAACATAACACAAAAGGCTTAAAAGTACCTTTTTATATACAGATGACATATGTCTCACGCGCTCTAACGGCTCTAGTTTATTTATCATTTTGATCTTGAAGAAGTCGCCGTTAGAGCGCAGGAAACATATGTCATCTTTATATAAAAATGTATTTTTATTCCTTTAAGCAGTAATTATATATTAATAGAAAATAAGTTTTGTCTTTTAGCATGAAATTGGTAAGCTATTTAGTTTATGTTATAAACTGAATTCAAATTATTCAACGTAGTCGATTATTTTACCCCAATGAAATGCTTAGATCGTTTAATGCGGTCTTCCGTTTGTGCGCACAAAAAATAAACACGTTTTGAAGTCCGCACAAATGAGACTTTCCTACATATTATAATGCTAATCTAAATAAATTTTCGAGCACTCTGATTATTGCATTCATATATCCCTTTTTCGCACGCTTTATACTGTACTAATTAATACATCTATCAAACACTGGCTATTGGCTTGCGTCATGATACAACCAATGCAATGTATGTGTAAGTAAATATCAATCACTATTTAGTGTACATACAAAACCGTTTAACGCTTTGATCAAGTAAGTACATTAAAAAGGAAACGTGACTGCACTTGAAACGTTATTGGGTGGATGATTCTATTTTATTATGAGATACTGGACAAATAACAAGACATACTTGTATCATATGAGAGTTTTGAGTAAAATAACTCATGAACTTCTTTCAGGTAATGAAATAGTTATGGGTTCCATTCTACTACTTAAATTTTGTTTTGCCGTAGTTTGAGTTATACCAGTATGTTTAAATAACCAATTTGGAGAAAAATATTACAGTTTTGATTATTATTTTATATGAAAAACTGTACTAATATTGGAAGATTCATTATGACTTCTTTTGTTTCAGTTCTAAAACTGGAAGTATATATTTAAGTAACCAAAAGTTGCTGTTTAAAGGCGTCGAGAAAGAGAAGAACTTATAATACTGCGATTACAATAGTGAGAACATATAAATGTAGATAATAATTAAAACTTGAAGTGAATATTTCCAATACATTTTCAGAATTAAAAATTTTAAATGAGTATTTTTTTAGGAAGATCATTATAAACAATTAATTACAAAAAAGTTCTATCTCCAAAAACCTATTGTTATATTTATAGCAAACTGGTCGCCTACAATTTGTGTGAGTATAAGGAACTATCAGCTTAAATGTCAGAGAATTTTCCGAATTTTTACAGTTGTTTTTATACATTAACATACGGAAAATATATTAAAAATTACGAAAGTGATAATTTAAAAGAGCATATTTAGGGAAATATTTATTTTCTAACTTAGATTTTAATTCATTACATTCTCAATACCTCAAATGGAATATTTATTGAAAGAAAAATGATAAACTATCATTGTTTTCGTGGCAAGGATATTTTTAGTAAATATCAAATACTGCATTAGTTTCTTTAAAACATTAAAAATTAAAAGAAAGTTCTTGAAAATAATAAATTTTAAAAATGGAATTTTTCATTTCATACACAAATAAATTTGAAATATTTGGTATTATGTTCTTCTCATTTTTCTTTAAATGATTTTAGTTGGAACTATGACAAACTCGGCAAATAAACTTAACAACTAAAAATTTCATCAAAAATTCTTTTTGTTAGCCATGTTTTTATAAATTTGCTTTGCAAATTTTAATGATCTAGTAGGTAAGGTATTAAAAAAGGTATTTTTATTTTTAAATAATGGATGAAAAACATAGTGAGATAGCCTAAGTAAATGTAAATATATATATGTATATTTTGTGTAAATTCGCATGTATTCAAATGAAAAATTTAAATAAAAAAAATATATATTATATATCATAAATCATCTTTCATAAATGTCTAAATTTTAATTAAAATTATTTGAATTCGTTTATTAGATTAATAAGTTGCAATTATTTCTCTTACTATTTAAAAGCCACTAGGAAATATTTTAGACAGATATTGCCTAATGGCTTTTTTAATTGCTATTTTCATGGTACCGATGCTACAGAGATAAATAAATAATATGTCAAGACTTATTGTTGTCCACAATCTAATTCTTAAACTGTTAGTTTTAGAGCTGCAGCTTCAAATTAAAAAATGTTTTAAATGTTGTTCTCCATCATATTAAAATCCATTTATTTAGGAAATTAATATTTTCACACGGTCTCTGTGCCCTAGTTGTATTCAGAAAACATTTCATTATTCTAAAAGAAGTTAAAAGAAAAAAAATATTTATGTACGCCACAAACATGCTTAATTATGCGTATTCAAATTTTGTGTGATTTTCAACACTTAAAATTCATAAATCTTAAATTTTATAAAATCCAAAATATCGGAAATCGGTATATTTTTATCGTAAACGAAGGCTTTTTTTATTATTTTCTTGTTAGATCCCGGGAAATGTCTTTTAAATATAACATATAAGAGTCATAGACCGTATTAAAAATTTAATTTCGTAACTGTTACAAAAACAAATATTTTGAAGTAGGTGACATTTGATAAAATTGAGAAGAACATATGGAACATTTTAGCAATTGGAACTATATGTGTCACAATAATGGTTTAAACATTAAATTTTGGACAGCAATAACAGGGGTTATCTTCTATACATACTATGAAAAGAAACTGCTACATACATTGTTGTTGTTTAATTATAAGTCAAACAGAGGGCACTAGAATATCACTTGATACTAGAAAAACCTTCGAACGGAGACACGTACAACTATTTAAGTGCAATAACTTTATAGTATAATGACTACACCCGACCTAATGCAACTTATAAGATTATTATAGACAGGAATAAGAATGTTACTGACCCCTATTCCGAAAATTATGAGAGATAGCAAAAAAAAAAAGAATAATTACAAAAGTTTAGAACATACTTAATTTAGTATGAAATTACGTCTTATATGTAAAAATGTTAGAAGCCCCGAATTGTAAGATTTTCGATAGCAATCAACCATTTAAATACGTAATAATAACGTGTACAAGTGTGGCAAATATACACATTTGCTAATAAAAATAAAACACGTAAGCAAGGTACGGTTTGTTTTAATAATGTATTCAAATTAACTATGCTCAATGTGTCGGTCATTGGCAACAATACACATGTACTCGCATATACATGCTCTGCTGGATATGGTGTTCAAATTAAGTTTACTTAATTTGCATTTTTTTAACGAAAATAATTATAATATAATAAACCTAATAATAAATAATATAATAATAATTATATTATTATTATGTTATTTATATTATTATTATTATATTATATTAGTATTATTAATATATAATATAATAATAATAATTATAATATAATAAAATTAATATAATTAGATAAGAAAATAATTATTTTCTTATCTATATGTGTTAGTTATGTTCTTAAATCTGCATTTTCATCATATAGCCATATGTCTACTCACGATTAATGATGCATAAAGTTATCGAAAAATTTCGATATTAATTTGAAAAAATTCGAGTATTTAAAAAAAGTTATTTTTACATGTAAAACATCATTTCATATTAAAACGAAAACTCGCTACACTTTGTAAATGTTTTGAAAATTTTTGTAGCGTTCTCTCATATTATTATTTATTGTATCTTATTTATTAGTAAGTTTCAAATTCTACCATTAGGGGTCGCTACTATATGTTAAATTATGTCAGGCTGTAGTCATACTATTTACTGCCATCGTGCTTGAATAGCTGGTGGCTCTGACTGTTTGTAAATTTTTCAGGTTAAGGGGACTTTCCTATTCAAACTGTATATTAACGTGACTGTTTTTAGGAATTCATTGGGTAGATAATTCTCTTTTACAGTACTAATCTGGAACTTATTTTAGACAATTTAGAACTAAAAGTCGCATGTGGTGTGATTTTTGAGTGTAACTGAAATGATCACGTGCGTTTTGGGAAACTGCTATATCAAGAGAGTATCTCTATTAGGCAAGTGATTTACACCATTAGTCAAATGAAGTAATGTTGGTTAATATGAGCAATGTCTGTTTAAAACTGCTGATATAGACAAAAAATTTAGAATATGTTGCAACTAGATTTAAATTAAGTCAAAGGGGAAATGAAAAAAAAAATAACAAGATAATATTATAGTTCTAATTAAACTAATTAAGTTGTCATTCTGATATCGAATAAATAAGGAGCTCTATACTGTTCAATGAATTTTCTTTAAGCGTAGCTTAAGAAAATATAATTTTTTTGTTTTATTGTTTATACAATTTCTAATTACAATTATAAAGTAAAATTTCTAATTATATTTTCAATGTATAAAGTATGGTTACACTTAGTTTCCCTTAATTCCTGACACTTTCAAAGCTGCAAATAAATGCTCTATTCAAACACTGTATGTTGGCTTGACTTGTAATAACTTCAGTGCGATAAAAATTAATCGTGTTTAGCAGTATTACCAAAGTTGTTTGACACCTTCATGATGTTTAATATCAAGTATGTTAAAGAGCAAACGTGACTCCTTTTAAAATGTATTAGCTATATAATTCTCTTTAAATATATATTAGCTCGATCTATTAACTAGAAGAAATTACATCACAAGAAAATATTTATTAAAAGATCTCGTGATCATTTTTCGGTAATCATGGGAATCATTTTTCGGGTTGCGTAAATTTTCCTATGTTTTGTATAGGAGTAATTAAAGTCAATGGGATATAAAGTTTAAGAAATGCATCAGTATTTTCAATAAATATTGCAGCAATAAAAAATACTCTTTGGAATTTGATGATGATATTCATTAATTTTTTTAATTACATTTATAAACTTTTCAAATTTTAATTAAAATAGTTCAGGATGTGTGTTGACCAAAACTCATCAATAAACTCATACGTACATTGATGAAATTTTATCAAAATGGTCATGGATATGTACTTTGACAGATCATTCCAATCATTCATTTTAAAGATATAAAGAGATTTTACTTTTTGACTGTTTAAGACAGTGGTACTTACTACTTTGCTTGCGGGACGCATGCGTCCCTCCATTTCGTTTAATGTGACTTCGCAAGTTGGATACAAATTAAACAAATAAACAATGAAAAACTCTTAAATATATGCAGTTGTATATACTTATATAGATATTTATATAATGCAAAAAGTACTTTTTAAAGATCTAACGATTGATACTGAACACACAGTTCTATTAAATTGGTTCCAAGTTATAATTTAAATAATGGAGTAGGATATTGCAAATCTGGCCTATAGTGTCTTACCTTCATGAACGCTCAATTAACTACTCCACCACGCTGTCAATAATAAGTTGTTAACATTGGTTAAAATTAATATTTACATATTAAAATGCAGAAAGGGACACGTACCTTTTGTGTTTTAAGCTTTCAACGTTTTTCTTTCAAATGGAAGTATATAAGTTTACCCCTTTCCAGCTTATTACGGATTAATGGAATCAGCCCCATCGCTCCTTCCCCATCCTTCCTATTTGACTATACCTTGCCCCTTATAATATATAGACATGTGACAGCAAAACGTAAATGCGGCATTCGATCTCAATTCTGTACGAAATTTACTCTTTTACACACATTTCAATAAGTTACCACTGGTTTAAGGGGACCGTTTTTAGGTGCGTTCGTAATTATATAAATACTTAGCACCTATTGTCGTCGCTTAGTCCGTCCGTCTGTCTGTCCGTCCGTCCGTCCGTCGTCTGTCCGTCCGTCCGTCGTCTGTCTGTCCGTCCGTCCGTCCGTCGTCTGTCCGTCCGTCCGTCGTCTGTCTGTCCGTCCGTCCGCATATAACAACGCAAAATCTACCCAACCAAATGGTTTGAAATTTAAGATATATTATCTTTGCAGAATTTTGTCGAGACATTTCGAATTTTATAAAAATCGAATCAAAACTTTAGGAGATATTAATAAAAACATTTATTAAGAAATCTGAATATTTTTTTTAAAAATCGGTGCTTTCTTGTTATAGGAGCTTCCGAGGTTGAATCGTCAAGTGATCGAGATACTTATTTTATGACAGAAATTAATCTGTAGATGATATAATTCATTTCGCAGAATAAAAAATCATCAAGATCTGAATATTTATATAACTAGCTATAGTACGAACTCACCTCGTTTGTCACGTTTGGCTGACCGTCACATATTACATCTTTGATTGACACCGGAAAATGTTTATAAAATTCTTTTTAATGTAAAATGAGTTTATATTTTATTTAAATTATTCTATAATTTTTACGGCTATTAAATATTTTTTTTTTTTTTTTTTTTTTTTTTTTTTGTAAGATCATAAACAAATATGGAGATTTAAGAAAAATCGCATTTTGTGATTAAATAAAGCAAAACGTACTCTTCGGCACTTTAAAATTTCTAGTATGAATGCTATCATGGGCATCAGAGGAAGAAATTCCTTTTTAATCGTCCGAAATAGATTGGAATGAGTGTAGACGCATAATTCAAAACTACTTATCGGAATGAGTTGTAATTTTAGATTCGCATGTTTGAACTTTCTAGAAATCGATTTCTGCAAAAATGTGGATACGTTACAATACATGTTTTTAATAAAATTAATTTCATAATTTATATTGTTTTAATTCATATTCGAAACACATATGTATTTTAACCAATAAAAATTCGACTAAAATCAATTTAGAGAAGCTTCAAAATATGCAATTTCAAAATTACAGGTGATTATGCCAAGTGCTGTTTTGATTTTTTTTTCAATAACTGGACGTTTTGCAACGATTAAAAATGAGTTAAACATTTGGAAGTCAAAACTTTAAATCTACATAATTACTAAAATACCTTACCAAATAACTTCTCGTTTTGTATCTGAAAGTTGAATTTACCGACGAATCCTAATACAGTGTCAAAATTAGTATGAAAAATTTCTTTAGAGTTTTTGAAAGTTTCTTACAGTTTCCATTTATAGACGACCCCCGAAGTATCATTTAAGAATAGTATTAATTAGTACAGAGTATTACTAATTGATTAGAACTAGGCACGTTATTTCGTCAAACAAATTTTCATCTTGCTTTGTGTGAATTGAGGCAATACCACAAAACACGCTAGAAGTGTACTATTATTCAGTATATTACCCTTTATGTGACTTTAGATATGTTCTGAATTATGGATAATCAAATCCAGTGTTGTTTAAATGCGAATGGCGGCATTTTACTGTACTTGACTCATTTTCAGCACTACTTTTACCATCTATGTCAAAAAAATTGTAAGCTAGGCATTATTCTGTAAAAGTGCTAACAGTACATACGGTATGAATGGCCAAATAATAGTTTTGACCTACATTTGCTAATATATCAGGTCATTTTATTGAAGTCAAATTACGTCTGTTCAAAATATCCTTAAAATATCATAAAATTGCCTGTTATGTACGAAAATACGGTTTTCGATTTGGAATGAGACCCCCGGCGTTTTCGACATACACAGTAGATTTCGATCTTGATTTTTCATACAAATATTGTTCGTTTTAATAAGAGTTTCCTATTATACCTCCTACTTTATTAAAATAGTTTATGAACATCAGTTATTTATGTCTATAGGAATGTATGTGAGTGTGTGCTTATGTTTGTACATTCAAAGTTCCTTCAAAGTCTTCTTATAAAGTTAATATTTCGATGTCAAATAATAAACCTCGTGCATTTTTTTATATCCAATACTCACTTCTTTGTATACCACAGCACTAAGGATATCTGTTTTGCAACGTAATTTAGGCATGTAAAAGTACATTCATATATAAGAAAATACAATTTTTGTTCATGGGAGGCAAACAATCTCTTTTTGTTCTTAGGATTCATTTCTTTTTCAGATTTAAATCACACGAAGAGGTAAAATAACATATGACAGTCTGCAAAAAACAGATCATCTGTACGTTTGCTTTGGGAACTTTAGAAGATTAATTTCGTTATTATTGAATTTTTTCTGCTTACTTTTCTTTATAATGTAAAGTTTGATCAAGATAAAAGCATTTATCTGAAGCCCATCCTGTAGGTATAATTCAAATATCTATAACGTAGATATATGTTTTCAAAATTAAGAATAATAAAATATATGCATTCAAAGATATATATTTTTGTAAAAGGCAAACATGCAACAATATTTTAATTATAATTTTTTTTAATTCTGTTTTTGTCGTTTGATGTTTTTTAAGTTGTCTACTTTTAACATAAGACTAAACAAGGTTAAAAATTAATTAACTTTAGTTTGGCTAATTTCCTTTTCGAGTCCCGGAAAATGGTGAACATTCATAAAATTCAAAGTGTTATAACTTAGTAAGATAATGTAAAAAAATAAAAATTTTGTTTTATCTGTAACATCGTAAATTATGATTTTCTAAATACAAATTGAAAAGACCAAGAGATAGTAAAAAATTAAATTTAGTATCATATACTAAAATTACTTTATTCATATAAATAGATTTTAATATGACAGGAGATACTTTCGAAATGTTTTATTAAATTTCAAGCATAACTGTAAAACTGAATGTTTTTCTAAATATGCACTGAAAAGATCTAGAGACTATTAAAAATTAAATTTAATATTATATACAAAAAACTAATTTATTGAAGTAGATAGCTTTTATTCATGGTTAGAACTTTTGAAACAGTTTTTTTTAATTCCAAATGTGTCTAAAACTAACATTTATGTGTAACATTTATTATTAAAACATTATAACATTTATTATTATATAACAAACATGAGGCTAATGTGTCATGTAAAACTAACTCTACAAAAATGAATGTTCTTGATTTACTTATTAGAACATAAATGTTTTTCTAGATACACAATGAAAGTACATGGGATCGATATTTAAAAATGTAATTTGTTATAATATACAAAATTTACATTATTGACGGAAATGGATTTTAATATGAGGAATAACAACTTATAAAATATTTTTCATTTATAAATCTATTTTTAAAGCTAATGTTTTAGAAAATAGCTATTGAACAGTGATAAGAAGAGACACACTTGTATTCATGGATATACATAGATGTATAAATACTGCTAAAATATTAATTGTATTGATATGTTGCAGAAAGATTGAAAGTTTTGATGTGCGATACATTCGTCCTAAACGTGAGCTGCTGAAAGAACTGAAGTCACCCATGAATGACAAAATAACAAGCTTTTTGTTGTCAAATTTGGTACAAAACTAGAAGCACAATTTGTGCACCTGTGTAAAACAAGTGGAAACATATAATTTAGTGACACAAAATGCGTTTAAATAGGGAGTATGACTTTAATTTATGGACAGCAAAACTGAACTCTTATGATGCATTTAGCCTGTAAGATTATCGAGGACGGACGGTGATATTCCTTCCCACTTCAATGGTGGAAATCGTTACAGCTGTCGAACCATTTCTGTGGTAAACAGCCGGGAACAAGTCTCCCTCCTAGCACGTCTCAAACATGTTATATTTTGATCCCGAAAAACTTACTGGTCAAATGATTTGTATGATTAATTTGTCGTTCAGGAAGTCATAGAGAAACTGTGGACAATGTAACCTGTATTTATTTTCCCTTAAAATGAATTCATCTCTCATTTTTAAAGCATATATTACTGCAAAATTTTCAGAAATTCATCCCTATATCAATGAGCAGTCCGCAATCTATGTCAAATAATGTAGAAGTCAGGGTCGTTATTAATAGAGATACTGTCCCAGAATATCGCCACACTTCTTCCAAATTTGACACTTTCTTCAACGAATGTAAAATTATTTTCAATCCTACCATCCTTCAAATTGAAACTCCGCCTATTATCAGAATGAATTGTAAATTGGGACTTGTCGGAGAAGAGAACATTTCTCCGTTTATTTCTTCTTTAAACTAATATGCTCTAGTTTCCCCTCTGAGAATACTGCACGGTTACGTGCTTTTAATCCAACTGCTACTATAAGTGTGTTCATAAACATAACAATAATGGGGAATCATAATCGGAGAAATTATGTCGTTACTCTTGTGCCAGCAGACAAGAAATTCTTGTAAAATAGTGTCATTATGAGTTTTATGTGTTTCCAGGTCACCAGTTTTTAGCACTTTCCAACCTAGTTGAAAAGTGCTTATGACTTCGGTTTGTCTGGCCGTATGGCCGTCTGCCGTCTGCCGTCTGGCCGTCTGTCCGTGCTCTAACTCCCGTAAATATGCTCGGATTGCTCTGCAATTTTTATATGTTATTGTCGTTATCTATAGCATGTTCCCTATTTCAACGGAAGTGTGTAGCACTTATAGTTTTATTACAGGGACACTCAAAAGAATTCCGTTACATTGCGGTCTATGGGGAAAATTCATTTGCGGTTTATTTAAATAATGTTTCACTATTTTAAACGCATTGAAATTTATATATATCACTAAGGTGCATTAGAAGAAGCTTAATATGGAATAGGGTGTGCATAGCACTTATAGGTACTTTACAGGGACAGTCAAAAGAATTCTGTTACATGACGTCTATGGAGAAAAATCGTCTGCGGTTTATTTAAATAATGTTTCACTATTTTAAACGCATTGAAATTTATATATATATATATCTAAGGTGCATTACAAGAGGCTTACTACAGAATAGTGTGTGTATAGCAGTCATCGTTCATTTACAGGGACACACAAAAGAATTCTCTACTGTCTGTTAACACTAATTCCTGGAAGTGCGTTTTAAGTTACTAAACGCGATTTTAATTTTAACTCGCTTTTTGTCTATTACGTGGTGTGTATAAATTCTGTAGATCCTATACAGGGCAGCACAAAAGTTCGCGAACACATTTCCGTTTATTGACAGAAACTCCAGAAAGATAATTTTAAACTGTGCTACGCGTTTCCTAACTAAACTAAAATTTAACATCCTAGCATATACAAATCTATAGATCATATACAGGGCTGAATAAAAGTATTCGGATATTTTTCCGAATATTGTATCTGTTGGAAATTCCTGAAATTATGTTTATAAATATGTTATGCGTTTTCCAAATTGTTTACTTAGATGTCATCTTTTAGCTTATTAAACGGTATGTTTTGTAAAATTATTTTGGAAGCGTTGGAAAGTGCTACATAATCTATGCTTGACGCATGATTTTTCGTTCTTGTTAATATTGATCCTCATTTGGATTTGTTGCTCGTCTACGACTATTGCGTGTTTTTTTTTTTTTTGTTGTTTTTTTTTCGTATTCCAGGTTGTGCAAACTCCATTTTATTATACTTATGTGACGTTCGCTACTGATGATTGTGTTTAGTCCTCTTCTAACAAACTAATAACTCTTAGGTTTTTAACTCTAGTAACCCATTTGCATCGGAAGTGTACATTTCTTGAATTTCTTTTTTTATTTAGACATTACGAATTCATACCAGGATTTCTGAAGAGTACCTTTTCCTTTACTTATTTATGTTAGTTTTGTGATTACATAAAGTAAAAATTCTTTTTTCTCAATTTCCTGTATTGATTTGGAATTTCTGAACAGTAAAGAAATTCTTGAAATGGAAGCATATGTTCGCTGATGATAAAGATGTGTTAAATAACTTCATTGAGATCTCGCTCGCATCAGTACAAAACTGTCAACTCATGTTAAGCTTTTGTCAAGTACAAATCCCACAAGTCAAATTTTAAGCATTTCATTTTATCTTTTTTCTTAAAATAACCTAATGGCCAATTTTCATTCACTATCACTAAGGCATGATTTGCGGCGTAGCGAAAAATTTGCATAGTTCGATGTTTGAAATTGTACAAGATTTGCCTTTTTATCTCTCGACTTCCACTTACTAATAACTCCATCATTTGTCTTTTATAACTATATCTTTGTTTCACAAACAAAGTATAATAACATTTTTTAAACAATGTTTATGTAATATGAAAAATATTTTTGAAAACAAATTTAAACGAAGTACCAAACCTGAATTAAGTTCACTAAACAGGAAATGAAGACCAAAAATAATATCGTATAATTCAAAAGAGGTTGTTAGGTCGTTTTGATAAATAAAATGTTTTTTTTATAATGCCATTATAAAAGCCAATGCCCGACAAAATAAGAACATATGCAGACATATATTTTGACTAGAATTTGCCACACGAAGAAATAAAAGAAATATAAATACTATGTTTCTTTTTTTTCTATCGGTTTTTACTTATATATATTTATATGTGTGCGTGCGTCTATGTATTTTCTCTGTAAATACCTTATTAAATGCGCTGAAATAAACTTAAATATCTAGTTATACTTGAAAATATTGTTAGTTTATTTATTTTTTCTTATGCCTCTCTCATTCCTTTTCATTTTATAAGAATCTATGAACTGCCTTTGATTTTACCAACTTTTCTGCTAGTGTTGATTTATATGCACAATAATGTTTAAAAATTATTTTTTTGTTTTAATCAAATTAACTAAACTAATTTATGGCAATGTAGCTTAGAAAATATTTCTGAAGAAAATAAATTAAAGATAATGTTTAAACGTATATTTACAAAAATGCAAAATAAATCTAAATTCATTAAAACATTTTTATTAATTTCAAAGTAATAATATTAATTCAAAATCAAATTTGTTTAAATATTTAAAATCTTTTTGGAATTAATGGGAATAATATCAAATAATATTTTTATTGTAACATATTCTATTCAATGATTTTCATCAAATAACAGATTTACATGCTTATTAATATTCAAAAATTCACATATTAATCTAATTCAATTTTAATAATATCTAAATTTAAAATTAATACAACTTGAATTTGATTTAATCTTTATGTAATTTTGTATAATGCATGTTTCTTTATAATTTTTTACGCAAATGGTGATTTATATGATTTAGATTTCCCTAAAATTTCTTTCCATATTCTAATCGTTATTACCTATACATACATGCCAACCTCCGGATATTTTTTTAACTAAAAACATACTTCGAACTAGAAATGTATTCGATAAAATGTAAGTAGACTTCTAATGACTACCACATAGAAGAAAGACACATTTAATTTTAAAAAACATCTATTTTAAAGTATGCTTAAAAAAAAAAAAAAAAAAAAAAAAAAAAAGACGGAGGCTCACACGTATGCCGCTATATTTTTACGACAACTTCTTAATTAATAAAACTAATTTTTTTTTTTCATTTTTTTAACTTATAATTAACGTAGAATAAAAATGAAATTCTATTCTATTCTATTTGTGTAATATAAATAATCCTGTCATTTTTTTATGTAAATGCTTATTTTAATGCTCAGTAAAATTTGAAAATTTTCACGGTGCATTATAAAAAATACCTATAAAAGTTTGTGAGAACTCTGTTTAAAAAATAATTTAGCAAGAAAAAAATTACCTTCAAATATAAAAAACACAAAAAATATTGTAAAAAATAAAATGTTTCTAATTACAGAAAAAAATAATATTTTTTCCAGAATTTACTACGCACATAAAATTAATATGAAGTAGCTTAAAGCAAATTTCTATTCCTTCTCATTTCCTTAAAACGTAACCTTCATTGTGAAATAAGCTGAAACGTGTAAGTTCTCCATTATCGGAAAAATGAGCCAATGTTAACGCATTCAAAACTTCCGTATCATATGACAGAAGTAAGTTTCGTTATGAAGCTAAGAGCACTGTCATAAACCAGTTTTATCTGTCCAGTAACTTTTCAAAAGAAGTCACGTTCGCTCTTTAACACAGTAGATATTAAATATCATCAAGGTCTCTAGCTATTTTGCTTTCGGTCGATGTACAGATTCGTCCTTATAATACTGCCGGTAGTGTATGGCGAGATAATACGATATGTCTCGGTGCAGCAAAATCTCGTGACTGACAAATTTTGGAAGAATAAGGGAATTTGGATGACTTCAAGCGAAATAGATTGTGAATTTTGAAATGTGGTCAGCTTAATAATAAATATCATTTTGTAGATAATTTGGAAATTTAGAACACAATAAATTATATATATATATATATACTAAAAGACCAGCCGGGCATTGCCTGTGCTAATCTTGGAATAGGGGCGATTCTGGGTAAAATAAACAAAATTGGGATACGATTGTAATTTTAAAACTGAGTGAAAAAAGTATTTCCGACCTGTACCGGGAGAAAACGATAGATTTCATTGTACATGTTTTTAAAAATTCAACTCATTTTACTCAAACACATTAAGCTCAAATTCTTGGAACCTGATTATAGAAGATTCCATCCGGTTTTGGTTAATACTGAATTTCAATGCGAATTTCAGCATGAGAGTTACAGCATAACAAAAATCAGATTGTTTCAAAACTTCAGCCACCCTAGAATATCAAACGGCGATATCTCAGCCATTTTTTATGATAAAGCCAAAACAAAAAATGTTTCTGAATCCTTGTATCACAATCTAACACTTAACGGAAACAACTTTCTCAATTTATAATTTTTCATACAGCTTTTTAAATAAAAATAATTAAAAATTTAACTTGCCGCCATTTTGAGACAAGATGGCGCATGAATCTGGCCAACGAAATAGGTCAAGACCTTGGTATGTTCTGTACACATGATCAGTCGCATTCATATCGGTTCATAAATACGAGAGTTACAGCATAACAAATATCAGATTGTTATCAAAATCTCACCCACCTTAGAATTTCAAACTGCCATATCTCAGCCATTTCTTAAGATATAGCCAAAACAAAAAGTGTTCCAGAACCTTTGTATCACGTTCTAACACTTAACAGAAACAACTTTTTCAATTTATAATTTTGTATACACATTTTTGAATTTTTAAAAATTTAAAAATTTTAAACTGGTTACCATTTTGAAACAAGATGGCGGATGAAGTTGGCCAACAAACTCGGTTGAGACCTTGGTATCTTCTATTCACATTCTCAGTCACATCCAAATCGGTTTATAAATAAGAGAGTTAGAGCAGGACATATGCCATATATATATATATATGTTACGGTTGGTTTCAACCATTTTTTTTTAATCTACATTAATTACCTTAAATCACTTTCTCAACATTTATTTAACAACACTCTTTTTATGTTTTAAATAAATAAATAAATTAATTAAAAGTAATTGTAATAATAATAATAATAAAATCAGTTTTTATTTTTTCTTCTTTCTTTTTCTTTTTGCAAAGTAATTGCAACGTTTATAGTCTAGCTTCCTGTTTTCAAATACGAAAAATAAATAGCAAGGAGGGATGTTTGTCAGTTAAAGACCACACAGGTGGCAAATTTGGAGACAGCCATGCACTTTCCCCTGCTTGGAATCAGCGATTGGTGACACTGTGTCTATCTTTGGCTAAAAGAAAGCGAGTACACCCCAAGAGGTATTACGTTGTCTGGTGAATAGACTATGGACGCAATTAAGCATTGTGTGTTACAACCTGCAGTAAAAGAAATACTTGTCCATAGCGTCTGGCTGACGCGCATGTAAACATAAGCTCATGGGACCCCCTTCAGCACACGCCATGGGGGTGAGGCACGGTTGTCTTCCCCCATGTAGCGGCCGGCAGGGAATGAGCGACACAGTGCCGCCACCAGGGTTAGTCCATTCCTCTTGTTTCCATTCTCGTACCCCCTTTGACAGAGTGGTTCCGGCCAGTTTTTGTAAGCATGAGACACTCATTGCTTGGTTCGTAAATTTAGTAGGTGTTGCGTAGCGGCGCTCGAAATGATGTATTCTGTGTTACTGAGTTGAAGTAACATTAGCAGAGACATGGTAAAGGTCTAGAGCTATGAATACTCGAGTTTGTGATCGGCATTTTGCTTAAATAGAATGATCGTTGTCTTAGAATAGAGATGATTCTCTTACCGGGACCACTGCTAATACCCTATAGTCTCCAGTGTGAAGGGCGAAGGAAATATTGTTAAAAGCTGAGAAAATTAATAGTCCTGCTCCAAAAATCAGGCTTCAAAAGTCCTCATCATGAGACTATTCTGTCCTTATTAAGACGAAGATTCCAAGTATTGTTCGTTATTAGAAGGCAACTAGATGTACTGAGGCTACCCAACCCGTTGAAATTAGGTGACTTAGCCAAGAACGAAAAGAAACCTGTCAGCTCGCCTGCTGGTATATAGCAATAGTTTTTTTCTCAAAACAAAGAGGAAAGAGAAGCATGTTGTGCAATCGGCTGCAACATTAAAAGAGGAAAGGGGAGTGTAAAAAACCTGCCCACTGATTCAACCATTGAATTCTTCGTCCTCTGTAAGTAGACTTTACATAGTTTTTATTTACATGTCTCCCTGATGAGGGAATATATATTTGTGTGACTCAGAGTTGGAGAGTAAGATGCAAAATAAGCAAGAATAACTTGCAAATTCATATATGTATATTTATATTATGATATGTTAAGAATTACAATGCGTATTTGAAAGGTAATTAATGACTTATCTCAGAAAAGTTGATCATCCTTTAATTTATGATGTTATGTTAGTCTTGAGAACCTTAATATTTGATTTAAAGATATTTAATAATCAATATTAATCAACTTTTATTTGGTTTTATTATAGTAAATTTTTTTGGGGGAATTACATTGTTTTTATAAATCTTAATTATTCAAATAAAGACTGTTTTTTTTATTCTCAAATATGGTATGTTTTTTTTTTTATATGATCTTTAATTAGTGTTTTCATATTTACAGCAATCTTATAAGAGAGGTCTAACCACTCAATTATTGTGAGTAAGGTTATGAAAGCTATGATCTTACTAAATTAATATTTTTAAATTTCTTAAATTTTAAATTCATAGTAATAGTTTATTTGAAAATTAATTGAGGTTTACGTAAGGTTATTAGATGTAATTATTGTTCCTATCTCAGTATTGGATATACTGATAATTGATGCTAAAGTAAAATTAAGTCTAATTTCATAATTGATTAATTTAATTTTTAATTATCCTTTCTTTGAAGTATTATTCAAAACAAACAACAAAATGGTTGTTTTTTAACAAAGTAAAAAAAAAAAAAAAAAAAAAAAAAAAAAGTATTCAGTTATTTTATACCACTATACGATTCTTGGTTAACCGATCTGATCTTGTCCAGAATCTCCATGGTTGTTCTAAAATTTTAGTACATCATCATATCCCTATTCTATTAACGGATTTAACTCTTTCTCCTTTTGGTCCTCATATTGGAGGAATTTCAGGTTGTCTGCATTCTTCCAAATTATATGATGATTACACTTTTGTTAATTTAATGTGTATGGAGATTTGAGCTTGATCGGGTTGGAGTGGAGTTGGGTGTTCTTTATGTAATTCAGTATACTACTTGATTTAGAAATCTGTTGCCCCTTACTACATTTAATATTGTCTTAAAATGATGAGTTCAAAATTATCATGTTGTATTAACTTATTCGGATTCTTAAGTTTTGATATTTTGATTAGTTTAATATAATTTGCTCCCTTTTCCATGGCAACAGATTTCAGTGGAGCTAATCAGGGTATACTTGTTTTTTTTTTTAATCAATTAATTGTCAAATGAAGATTGAGTAACAATTGAACCTTTTAAATTAAGTAAGTTGTGTTTTAGAAAGAACCCCAAACACCACAACAAATGGAGCCGTAACAATTCGGTCTCTGGGTTAATTATTTTGTTTACTTGTATGTACTATATGTATCAAAGAGCAACTGGTTATTTTTCAATTGAAATTCTATTTATATGGTGAAGTGTAAAAAGAGGTTCATACTCTCTCTCTGTGCTATAAGCTACAATTCCCAGTCAAAATTATGTCTTGTGAGCATAACCTTTTCTTATTTACAAAAACCATAGTCCTGTACTTAAGTTTTATGTGTATGTAAGTTTCCTTTTTTTTTTCCTCTCTTTTTCTCATTTTTAAGCTGCCCCCCCCAATTTTCCCCTTTTTTTTGGGTCTGTTTGTCATTTTCTAACTCTAACCATGGCTGATAAACATTCAGAGGCAATTGCCACTATTCAGCGAAAAAATGCATTAGTGGACAATTTGTCAAACATTCCCCCATTCAATGGAGAGGCCAGCTCAGTCTGCTTCTCAGATTTTTCTGAGAAATTTGAGAGTTTTTCCAAATTATTCGACTGGACTGAGGAGGAAAAGAAGTTTGTTTTACTTGCCAGACTATCTGGAGCTGCTTCTAGGCGGGTTAAAATACACAAAGCGAAAACATCTGAGGAACTTATGAAAATTTTAAAAGAGAGTTACACTTCACAGGCCACACCAGATGTTGCACTCAGTCATTTTTTAAACTTTAAACAGCCACCCAGTATGAGTGTTCAAGTGTTTTATGATAAGGCGTATGATATGTCCCTAAAAGCCCTTGTAATTGAAGGTATCCAGGGTGAAGTAGTCGATAAAAGCCGAACGGCTCTACTTCACTCCATGCTTTTGAGCAATCTTGCACCAGAAGTGCGAAAGGGGGTAATTGCGAGAAACCCGCAATCCCCAGAAGAAATTCTCAAGATTGCACTTCTGGAAGAAAAAGCTTATAGAAGCATTAACCCTTTTTACAACCACCGCGAGGAAATTCTCAATCCAAATTTGACCCAAAACCTACCCTGTGCTGCAGTTTTTCAGCAAGATAGCTCACAAAAGAAGGAGATAGACCAGATGAAATCACAAATTGATGCTTTAGCAGCAAAGATAGACAGTTTAGTTGATCTTAGGGCTAGGGATGTACAGGAGAAAAACCAGGAAGTAAGACCCGTAACCTGCTATAGGTGTTCCGTACAAGGCCACTATGCCAGAGATTGTCCACTAAATTTTGTCGAATATAATTTTAGAAGAGGAGGTGGTCAAAATTTCAGCAGCCATGGGCAAAATTATAGAAACAGAGGTGAAAATCCTAGAGGGAACCACAATCAGCGAGGCGGATACAGGGGAAGAAGAGGTGGTTATGACCAAAACAGTAGGAATACAGCTGTGAACAGAAATGAGGAGCAGGCGGTAAATAGCACCCCAATAGCTAATAGTGTAAATGAACCTTTAAACTATTAGTGGCCGGATCAAATGTGGTCAACTCGATCCCCCACAGGCCCCTGGACCCCCCAGCTGTATATAGCGTTTTTCACCCCCAATCATATACATTACCAACTGCAAGAATTTACATAAATAAAGTTTGCCTGAATGCATTATGTGACACGGGTTCTGCAATTAATCTCCTGAGTGGTACTGATTGTAACTATTTAGAGAATTTTGAAACGGAGAATTGCAATATCCCCATTATGACTGTCACCGGTGAGAAAGTTCACCTAAATAAGAAAGTATGTTTAAAATTTGTTTTTGATAATGTTCAATGTCAAGCTGAATTCTATGTAGTGGAAGGTAAATTAGCAGAGGAATTTAATATGATTTTGGGAATGCCATTTTTGAAAGAGTACCGGGCAAGTATAAATTGTGATACAAATGCTGTCGCTCTTAAAGTGCCAGTTGCAGGCCAATGTAAACAAAGCGTAGAAACCCCAGGTAATACTTCAGGGTCTAATACTTGCCTTGCAACTAATTCTGTAAATATTTCTAATTCTGATAAATTCTAATAATAATTGTGTGAATAATGATATTGTTAAAAATAATTCTGTAAATATACAATGTGTCAACAAAGTAGAGGAAAATACAAAAAGTAGTAATGCCAATAGCCCCCCTGAAAATTTAGCATGTAGTAAAGTTCATGACTCAGTCAATGTTGAAAATGGGAATCATAGTAGGGAAAGTATGGTAGTTCAGGACCCACAGTTGAGTAATATGGGAAAAGATGTTGAGATAATCATTCAAACTGAGTCAGATAAGGAAGTTGAAAATGTTGCGCAGAACTTTTGCATGCAAACAATATCAGGCGGTAGCTCTGAGGGTAATAATACTGCAAATTTTTCAAGTATTCAAAATGTCGACAATAATCTATCAGCAGCGATTCAGGTAACCCAGGGTAATTTAGCTGAAGATACTACTGAAATTTGTAATATTGATGAAAATGAAGATTTGGTAAGTATAGAGGATAAGGTACCTGAAGTCGAGGAGGAGAGCAATGAAGATAGCAGTAGTGATAAAACCAATAAAAATAAAAATATAAGTTTCGCTGTGTTATGTAGTAAAATTTCAATTCCCCCGCAGTCAAAAATGTTAGCCCAGGTTAAAAGTTTTATTAAGGAAAATGATATTGTTATGTTAGAACCTTTGGCGAAAAATTTAAATCAAGGCCTCCTTACCTCCAGAGCCATCTGCACTAAAGAACATAGCCTGTATATCTCATTTGCAAATTTTTCTGACAGCAGTATTCATTTAAATAAAGGAACCTTTGTTGCCAAAATTCAAAAATGTGTAGACAAATCAAATGTACCCGTAATTGAAAATAACTTAACTTGTAATATAAATTTGGTCCCTCCAATTGGTGACTTTGATCACGCTGATCTCACTTGGAGCTCTGAAATTAATTTAGATCATTTAGAACCCCCATTAAAACTTAAAATGCAAAATTTTCTAGACAAAAACAAAGATGTATTTGCAGCATCGGTCTTAGATTTACCCGGCTGTGATACAATCCCGCATGAAATTAACTTAACTTCAAATAAACCAGTTAAAGGCAAAGCTTATAGAGTCCCCTACAAACTACGTCAAGAAATGGAAGACCAACTTAATACTTTATTACAGGCGGACATAATTTCCCCTTCCATGTCTGAATTTGCTTCTCCGGTTATTCTGTTTCGGAAAATCACACGGTTCCTATCGACTTGCTGTTGATTACAGAAGATTAAATAAAAATCTTGTTAAAGATGCTTATCCAATTCCTAACATCACCGACTCTGTTGATGCTTTAAGTGGGGCTAAATTTTTTTCATCGCTAGATTTAACTAGTGTTTTTTTTCAATAGGTTATTCGCCCAGAGGATAGGCATAAAACTGCTATAATCACCCACAAGGGACTTTTTGAGTGGACCCGTAACTGTTTTGGGCTCTCAAATTCCGGTAACAGTTTCCAGAGACTTATGAATGCTATTTTCGGTGATTTAGGCAATCTTGGAATTCTTGTTTATATCGACGACATTGTAATTGCCTCCTGTGATGTAAATTCTCATTTTGAGAAGCTTGACATGGTCTTTGATAGGTTAAGACTGCATAAATTGAAACTTAAGCCCAGTAAATGCACTTTCCTTTCAAATAAAATACAATATCTAGGTTTTGAGATTTGTAGTGGCCAAGTATCAGCTATTAATAAAAATATTGCGGTGATAGAAAATTTTAAACCTCCAACTACCCGAAAGGCTGTTAGATCCTTTATTGGAACTCTATCTTTTTATAGGAGATTTAGACCAGATTTTACTAAGAGGGCCAAAAATTTAATCAATCTAACTAAAGAGACAGGAAAATTTTCGTGGAATGAAGATGCACAGAAAGAATTTGAAGACCTTAAAATGGCTCTTATTTCAAAACCATGTCTTGCACTCCCTGATTTTGAGAAAGAATTCCACTTATATAGTGATGCCAGTGGCGAAGCATTAGGGGCAGTGTTATCACAATTAGATGAAAATAACATGCTCTATCCTGTTGCCTTTGCCAGCAGAAAATTGAAAGATGCTGAGACCCGCTACTCCATCACTGAAAGGGAATTACTAGCTTTAGTTTGGGCAACTGTCCACTTTAAATGTTACATTGCTAATGACCATTTTTTCATCTATACAGACCATGCGCCTCTAACATTTATGTTAAAAATTCACGACCCTACATCACGCATGGCAAAATGGATCTGCACTCTCTCAGACTTTAATTTTACAATCAAGTTTGTTAAAGGTAAGTGTAACAGTGTCGCAGATTTCCTTTCGAGGTATGTCAACAATGATAACTCCAATGACACTGTTAATTGTAATTTTTGTATACAAGTCGAAAAGGAAGTTACTTTTATGCCTCATTCCAATCTACTTGAAAAAATTGGTGAATTGCAAAATTCTTACAAGAAATGCTGCGAGATTGCAAGAAAACTAGACCAAGGTGTAGAAATTGCTCCTAAATACATGAAATTTTTTTTTAGAGATGACATTTTAGTTTGTGAGGATACAAGGGAGTCAGCTATTTTGAATAAATCTGTAAAGTTAGTCGTGCCAAAAGAATTGGTTACTCAAGTATTTGCACTAACACATGAGTCCCTAGCGGCTTGTCATCAAGCCTTTCAAAAGACCATTGATCGCATTCGTGAGCACTTCTATTGGCCAGGAATGTCGTCAGATGTCAAGCATCTAGTGGAGTCATGTATTAGTTGCCAGCAGAAGAGAGCTTATAGAGCGAACCAGCTCGCCCCTCTGCAACGTATGCCGACCCCCCAGTTTCCCATGAACAAGGTTCATTTGGATCTCATTGGACCCTTACCGCAAACTTTTTCGGGAAATAAGTATATTGTCGCATATATAGATTCATTTACTAAGTGGCCAGAAGCATATGCGGTTAGTTCAACCACTTCAGATGTCATTGCGGACACTTTAGCTGACTTCATCTCACGCTACGGAGCGCCCTGTTTTATTACGACGGACAACGCGAAGAATCTAATCTCAGATGCGATAGAGCACGTATAGAAAATGTTTGGTATTAAACATATTAAGACCTCATCTTATCACCCGGCTGGCAACTCGCAAGTGGAGAGACAGAATCGTACTCTTAAAAATGCACTTTGTCACATAGTCAATCAAAATCAATCTGACTGGGACACTAAACTCAAATTTGCACTACTAGCTATGCGTTCAGCTGTCCACTCTTCAACTAAACTTAGCCCAGCTGCAGTTATGTATGGCAGAAATATGAATCTACCATATAATCTCTTTTCTCAACCACCTTCTTTTAATTATAATGATGCACCCTCTTTTTGCGAACTCTTAATCCCAGCTCTTCAAAAAGTATACACTGAAGTACATAGTAATTTAATTAAAGTTTCTGAGCAGAAGGAAAAATACCGTGAAAAGACAGCTGTTGATAAAAATTTTAAAATAGGAGATCTTGTGTGGTTATTTACACACACAGTCGCCCCTGGTAATACAAAAAAATTAAGCAAGCAAAATAATGGTCCTTTTACTATAATCGAGAAACTAAACGAAGTTAATTTTAAAATAGCGTTAGTTGCTAATCCCAAAAATTGTCAGGTTGTCCATGTTGACAGGTTATCTTCTTTCAAAGACAGACTCCCCATCTGGTCCAGTGAACCAAAACAAACAATTGGCCTGGGATCGACTGAAAACGTGACCATCGATTCACCACAACAACCGTGCGATTCTCCTCCTGTACGCAGGTGTAAACGCAACCGATTCATTCCCTGGGCACCATATGATAACAACCGCGCAGCAGCAGTAGTGAACGTCAACAATAACGAAACTCCGGTAGCGCCGGAAGTGGAGGAAACAGACAGTGACAGAACTGAAATGATAACTCCCTCTCCCCCACCTCCCATTTCTCCGGAGGTAGCAGCGGCAGGGAATAGCGGAAGTGAAATCTCAGCAACGGCAGATAGCAACACGGTGAGCGTAGTTGAAAATTCAGCAACGGCAAATAGCAACACGGTGAGCGTAGCTGAAAATTCAGCAACGGCAGAAAGCAGTTCAGCTGCTGCGCACAGCGATTCGCGCAGGTCTCGTTCATCGATTCGTCCAGCTGCTAAATCGAATAGAAGTAGTCGTTCAATATCGATTTCTAGAACCGACTATTCGCTACGGGATAGAAGAGATCGTCCGAGTTATAAATACTAACTACCTTTTTCGTTAGTCGTGCATTTTTACTCAATTTTACATTGTTTATTTGTGGTTTAGTTAATGTGTATGTATATTTAATTTTTTTTTTGGCATTTTTAAAACGGAACTTAGTTTTTCTAGCGTATTAAAGGTTTGTTTTGGTTGTGTTTTGATACTTTCATGTATGCATTTTTACCCCTTTTTATGCTTATACTTGAGGTTTTTGTCTGTTTTATGGTAGTTTTTGTGGTATATACCCTTCCGCACCCCGTTTTCGTAGATTTTGGGTGTTTTTTTTTTTGAAAAAAAAGAGTGTAATTTTCGTGACTTTAACATTTTTTTAGGATGGTATGTTTGGTTACCCTTTTGCCGAAGTTGTTCTGTGTTTTCATTTTTTTAAATGCATCTGTGTTTTGTATATAACCTTTTAAGTGTGTGTTTACTTTAATTAATGCACTTTAATTAGATGGATTTATTATTTACTATGCAATTTGTGGGTTTATTTGAACTTTAACTTTAAGGATTGTGGACCTTTATTTTTTTTTCTCTTTCTTATACATACGTTCTCATGTACATGCCTGGATGTGGTTGTGTATGGCTTAAATTACTAGAATTAAGTATTTTCTTAATTTTACTTCCTATTTTTGGTGGAGTGTGTGTTTTTCCTTCCTGGTGATATATGTCACCACCCCTGTTTTTTATTTTATTTTGTGGAATGTTTTCCCTGTAGTGCCCAAAAGCCCGAAACTGCTTTTGCTATAAGTAGCACAGAGGCAGAGATACTCTTTCCCATGCACATTACTTGTAAGTGCATTTGTAAAATCTACACAGTTACACGGTTCTAAGAACTTTCTTCAAATACAAACATAACTTCAGGAACAAATGTATACGTAATTCTATAACATGGTCTATAATTACCAAATTGTGTGTCTTGCTCTTAATTTACTATATGTATAACCTTCTATTACAGTATGTATATATTTTTATTTTTATGTCGCCAGTTGCTCTTGTGTATTTTGTATGGTAGAGTTAATGTGTGGTTTAAACAAGAAAATGCATTACATGTACAGTGTTATAACTATATTATTACTAGTACTTTTTACATTAATATATAGTGTTGTAATATATTGTGATGCCAATTATCAAATTTATGTATATACGCAGTGTAAAGAAACTTAATCAGTGGGCACTTCCTTCTTTTTCGGCTTATTTTTTTTTCTCTCAAAATTCAATTTATGTATTGTTTACAGTTCTGTTACCAGAAGTTTCAGGTGAGATGTAGTTATGCGTAGGAATAGCAGTAGTAGGGAAGTGAGGTTTCACAGTCCAAGTGGAACTTGTGTTTTTTTACAGGTGCAGAATGTATCTTTTTCATTTTAGTGGTAAAATCAGCCTTATGGTCCCTCTTGTGGCAATACTCCTTTAGGGTTATGTTTGAAGTAGTATTTTAGGTAATGGTTGCTACGGATGTGCGAGCTCTGGTTGTACATGTCCGGAATATACTTTTAGGGTGGTGTTTCAGCGGTGAATTATCTGGATCCCGTCCCGGATCGTTGTATGATTTGTGTATGTGGGTCAGTTTTTTCAGTGTTGAGGCCCCAGCATACCATGTGGTACCCAGCTGCCTTTCAAAAAAAAAAAAAAATTGTTTTTTCAAAATTTTTTTTTTTTAATTTAGCCGAGGGGAGCAATCTTGTTACGGTTGGTTTCAACCATTTTTTTTTTAATCTACATTAATTACCTTAAATCACTTTCTCAACATTTATTTAACAACACTCTTTTTATGTTTTTAATAAATAAATAAATTAATTAAAAGTAATTGTAATAATAATAATAATAAAATCAGTTTTTATTTTTTCTTCTTTCTTTTTCTTTTTGCAAAGTAATTGCAACGTTTATAGTCTAGCTTTGCTTCCTGTTTTCAAATACGAAAAATAAATAGCAAGGAGGGATGTTTGTCAGTTAAAGATCACACAGGTGGCAAATTTGGAGACAGCCATGCACTTTCCCAAGCTTGGAATCAGGGATTGGTGACACTGTGTCTATCTTTGGCTAAAAGAAAGCGAGTACACCCCAAGAGGTATTACGTTGTCTGGTGAATAGACTATGGACGAAATTAAGCATTGTGTGTTACAACCTGCAGTAAAAGAAATACTTGTCCATAGCGTCTGGCTGACGCGCATGTAAACATAAGCTCATGGGACCCCCTTCAGCACACGCCATGGGGGTGAGGCACGGTTGTCTTCCCCCATGTAGCGGCCGGCAGGGAATGAGCGACACAGTGCCGCCACCAGGGTTAGTCCATTCCTCTTGTTTCCATTCCCGTACCCCCTTTGACAGAGTGGTTCCGGCCAGTTTTTGTAAGCAGCGCGGGAGAGAGAATGTTTACGAATTATCACTTGGCTCGTAAACTGACTTGTTGCTTGGTGCTTGGTTGAGACACTCATTACTTGGTTCGTAAATTTAGTAGGTGTTGCGTAGCGGCGCTCGAAATGATGTATTCTGTGTTATTGAGTTGAAGTAACATTAGCAGAGACATGGTAAAGTTCTAGAGCTATGAATACTCGAGTTTGTGATCGGCATTTTGCTTAAATAGAATGATCGTTGTCTTAGAATAGAGATGAATCTCTTACCGGGACCACTGCTAATACCCCATAGTCTCCAGTGTGAAGGGCGAAGGAAATATTGTTAAAAGCTGAGAAAATTAATAGTCCTGCTCCAAAAATCAGGCTTCAAAAGTCCTCATCATGAGACTATTCTGTCCTTATTAAGACGAAGATTCCAAGTATTGTTCGTTATTAGAAGGCAACTAGATGTACGGAGGCTACCCAACCCGTTGAAATTAGGTGACTTAGCCAAGAACGAAAAGAAACCTGTCAGCTCGCCTGCTGGTATATAGCAATAGTTTTTTTCTCAAAACAAAGAGGAAAGAGAAGCATGTTGTGCAATCGGCTGCAACATTAAAAGAGGAAAGGGGAGTGTAAAAAACCTGCCCACTGATTCAACCATTGAATTCTTCGTCCTCTGTAAGTAGACTTTACATAGTTTTTATTTACATGTCTCCCTGATGAGGGAATATATATTTGTGTGACGCCATATATATATATATATATATATATATATATATATATATATATATATATATATATATATATATATATATATATATACATAAATCATCATTTGAAAGAAGGGTGGTTTTGGGTTCTGGGCGTCATGATTGGTGAAGATATACCAAAATTTTTTGAAATTGCTTCCCTCCGAATGGCTGCAATAGGTAGCTGTTTGTCATGGAAGTTACCTAAAGTTCCATGTCTGGGATTGGACACAGAACCTTGGCTTAAGCTACCAATTCTCTACTACTTAAGATATCCTGGACACAATTCACTCAGACAATTTTTTAGTAAAGGCATCTGGTGTGTTATCTTAAACAACTAGAAAGAATAAATCGTTAGTAAAAGAAATTTCAAAAACTTTAGATAAGTAATTACAATTTATTCTTGTACCACAATCATAAGGTATGGTTTACAAATCATACGAGTTGTAATTTGTGAATTTGAGTGAAAAAGTGTGTTTTTCACTTTACCTGCGGTTTATTATATCATGAACTCATATGATTTGCTTACTAATCTTTATGTCTGTATTAAAATAATAAATTGAAAAAATGGTCTAACATAAAAAATATGGTGATCATTGCAACTGAGTCTTTGTGCGTTTAGACGGTGATAAAAAAAACGGGGTCCTGTCTACTTTGCAAGCATACAAAAACCATTAAAACGACAGAACTCGGTGCGTTTCAGTATAAACCGGCAATATGGCAATCATTTGTCTATAACGGAGCACTGCGCCCCTCCAAAATTCCGAGTCCAAAAATTCATCGTAAGTATAGCAATCAGCATTTAAATCAAAATTATTTACCGTATTTACCCGCGTATACGTCGATCCCGCGTATAAGTCGACCACCACATTTCAGATCAGGAAATTTTATTTTTTTTAAATCCCGCGTATAAGTCGACACCCCACTTTTCCGATCAAGAAATTAAATTTAGAAAAAAAACATTCTTCAAACTCACCTGAAAAAAAAAGAAAGTACTAAATATACAATAATAAAGAAACTTTAAATTTTTTTTTACATTTATTCGAAATCATCTGAAAAAAAGTACTAAATACCCGTAAGGCATGGTGACGTCACGGCGACGTCACTGTGAAGTCACACTGTGACTTTGTGACCGTCGTCGTGACGTCAAGTGACGTCGATATGAAGTCATTGTGACGTAAATGCGAGGTCGTTATGGCCGTTTTCAAGGTTTTCTGTGACCTCACAATGTGACTACTTTGTGAAGTCACCGTGCGACTTAAATGTGAAAAATGTGACGAATCTGCATCGAATAGGGTGACCAGATTTTACCCGAATCCTATACGGATTGTTCGGATCAAAATTTTTTTATGGTGCAAGTTTGTGACGTTTGTGACGACACTGCACCGGGTCGTGTTATCAGATTTTACCCGAATCCAATCCAGAAACTTCGGATCGATCTTTTTGGATTTGTTTGGCTACAGAATAGATTTCGATTAGTTGTCGTGTGACCTGATTTTCGTGAACCCGATCTGACCCGAGTCGGGTATAATGTTTTTACTGTAAGTCTTGTTTGGAATAGAATCTTGCACACGACCGAGTAACCAGATTTTATCAGAAATTGTGTTACGATACAATTTTTGATGTCGGCTCGGATCTAGAGTCATACACGAATCCGGTTATATACTTCTTGAACATGATTGAATGTCAACTTGAACATGAATGATGGTTGACTGAAACTATATTTTGATTCAACCCGTATTCTTACCCTAACCCAGCAACAACAACAACAAAAATTCTGTAAGCCCACAACCCGACCGAATCTGATAAATGATTTCGCATAGATTCAGATAACAAGATTTCACCAAATACGGATAAGATCGAGGATAAGGATTGGATCGGCAATCATTTTTATTGATGCAACTCGTATTCAAATTAAAACTTTGCATCTGATTGAGAAACCGGTTATCACGAAACTTTCTGACACATTTATGAACAAACTTTTAAACGCATGGCACTTGCATGCCTGATTATTAAAGCTATTTGGAATGAATAGCGTTTTCCATTTTTAGATAAATGTAATACTTAAGATCAATGTCGGTCACGTTTTACCCGTTTATGACGCTGCGCGTCGGAAATTTGGTTCAAAACACCGACTTTGATAGTGTTTTCTGAAACATCATCTGCCGTTACCAAAAAATGGATAACGCCATTCGATTATATATAGGGTAGATGTGCCAGTAATGGACACCCTTAAGGAATTTCTTTAACAATTATTTTTTAATTAATAGTTATAATTGTTATATTCAACATTTTTTAATATTATATTACTCTACCAATAATATTTAACCATGCTCATAGTCACATTTCCCAATGTGAATCTAAATTTAATTGTAAATAACATAAATAAATCAAAACACCCTAAACTTCAGTAATGGACACCTCACAAAAAGTAATAGATAATTGATATTATGATTGCATTTAAAACTAGAATTTAAAGATAGCATATTAATGAAATAAATAAAGCTGAATTTTTATTGGTTATTTTTTTATAAACCAAAAACATTGAAGGTGTCCCATCACTGGAAGGCGGTCCATTACTGGCACATCTACCCTTTTCTGAATAAGAACACCTGCCAATTTCATGTATTTCCGAATAAAAATGAATTCAGAAATATGCCAGAAATTAGCTATTTTGGATTTGAGAACAACTTTAAAGAAAATATAAGTATACATTTTCAAATAAGCATTCTGAAAAATTTATATTAGGAATCAATTTAAATAATAGATATACCTATTGTGAGATATTAAATAATAAACATTGTATCAAGCAGTAAAACAGTTTTCGTTGTAAATGAAATATAGAACTTAAGATCATAAATGCCAAAAAAAATATTATATATTTTTTTTCTTTACAAATTATTTTATTTATAGTTTTTGATAGAATACTAAATTCAGAACTTAAATATCATTTTTTACAGTAAAAATATTCGATAACACAGCTGGAAAAATTACCTTAACTAAACAGTTATTTTATTGTTTCATCAATATTTATTATTTTTGTGCATCTAACATTGACATATCTCGACAAATAAATTATTCAATGCATTAAAATGTCACAATTTTTTTTTCAAATATACCGGAAAATTATTTCTGGAGACCTACACTAGCAACGAAATTATTAAATTGCAAATCAAATATTAATAGTTTTAAAAATTGCAATGTTTTTAATTATAATGAATAACTATGAAAATTGAACTAAGAAACTCAAAGCATTAAATAAATTCCTCCTTTTACATAACACTTTCATTTAGAATACATATTGTTAGTAAATACTTTAAGCTTTTTTCCAAATAGTCTATTTAAAAAAATTTAAAACATTAAAGATAAAATTTAATACAAGTGATTTTTTAAAAGAAAATTTAAACATCTTAACTTTTAAATAATGCAATATTAAATGTACTAGTACTAAACATGTACTATTAACAAAACTTCGAAGACATTAAAAGTTACCTGCTGATCTATAGGTAAAGGTGTTACTATTGAATGCTCCTTATCTGCTTCCCTTTCATTGAAAAATTAGACTGTACATCCACTACAATAATTTTCAAATTATTCCAGCAGAGAGGTGTGTTCATAGATCTGAGAAATCAAATATCACCCAGGCCTTATGAACGCATCCGGCTAGACACAGGGAGATATTAAAATGGATGGTTTACTTTAAAATGGAGATTGTTCACTTTAAAACGTTAATTTACTTACACAGTATAAATCTACAAACTTAAAAGAACGCGACACACGCTAATCCTATCCTAACTTCGAATGAGAAAAAATCGTCTGCCTTCAATATGCGCGCGCAGTATTGTTTAAACACAACAAAATAACAGCTAATAGATGTTTCCAACTTTACCGCAAATGATATAGGAAGAAAATAATTTAAATAAAGACATTTCAAAACCTTTATAATTTATATGGCTGAAAAATGAACTTCTAATGATGCTATAATATTCTTTTTTATATGAGAGAGTTTTGTATTCTTAGAAATAAGCTGTGAAAATTTACATTTTTATATATTTTTTAATCCATTGCATTTGCTTTAGACGTCAAAAGTAAAGATAAATTTTAAATAATAATTGATTTAATAGGCTTTATAAAGTAATTTCGATAAAAATTTAAATTGCAATCAAATTTCCTAAGTACAATTTTTTTATTTTTTACACTCTATCGAAAAGACCAATATTTTTAATAGAGGTGACATCTTACTAAGCACTGGCCAGTTTTGGATAAATTTCTATAGGAATGACATATACTTTATAACATATTTTTAATTCATTTTTGCTCGGAAATACACGAAATTGGCTCGTGTTTTGTTCAGAAACTATGTTATTGAAAAACCTTTTCCATTTTTTGTTAAAAGCAGAAGATCTTTCAGAAAAGAATGTCAAAGTCGGCGTTTTGATTTGAATATCCGACGTGACAGTGAAAGACAGGAGAAAAACTGGTTGTCATGTGACACGAATTGCTTATAACTCGATAAATAACTAAATTTCTATTTAAGGATTTTTACCTGTGTAGTATATAGTATATTTTGTTAAATTTCATGAAAATGGTAATGAAAATTGTAAAAAATTATCTGCCTCATATATGTAGTCAGATATTTATTTATTATTTTATTTTGGAAATACTCAATATATTTAAATAGTGTGTGACAATATTTTTATTAATGATTTAGGTACATGACATAATTCAAATCTATATTTTATGAGTTTTTTTTTCCAAATTCACTCTCCGATCACACCGTGAAGTCACAGAGTGTTGGCATTTTGGTCATAGGTTTTACGTGACTTACGTGACTTGCAGTGACGTCATTGCAACGTCACAAAAATTTCTAAAGCTGTCAAAAAGTAATTTTCTTTATGTTATAAGATGTTCTAAAGTTTATTTTAAGTTTTCTTTAGATCTCCAAGACGTTCACATTTTGGTCACAGTGTGACGTTACAAAGTGGTGGCATTTTGGTCACAGATGTGACGTGACGTACGTGACTCACATTGACGTCACAATGACGTCACTGTGACTGTGCATGCTATGCGGGTATACCCTAATGAATATACCGTAATTTCGCGCGTCTTAGTTAAGACTTTTTCAAACCGGAAATTTTATTGAAATTGTCAAATAAGTGCTAAGCAGAAGTAAGTCACATTTTATTTAAAATAAATTCTGATAGGAAATCGAATTGTCTGAGGGGCGGCGTATAAGCGCGAAATTACAGTAATAATATACTAAAGTAATATACAAAGTTAAACTGATTCAAGGTCCGATTCAGTGTCGGACTCGCCAAATAATTCACAAAAATCCTTCGTTGTCATCGGCTCATCATGATACACGTTTTCAATCTCTGTATCGCTACATTCTTCCTCTTCGTTATCACTTTCGAAAATGGCATCATCTTCGGTGCCGTCTAGTTCGTTGCTTATGCATCGTTTCTTGAACGATTTTATAATCAATTCGGAAGAAATTTGATTCCACGCATCTTTAATCCATTGGGCAATTAAGGCAATGTCGGGCTTTTTAATATACCGCCCTTTGTAATAGTTGGACAACCGGATGAAATCCACTCTGTCCAATATTTTCTAACATTTGCTTTGAAGGGATTATCGAGGCAAACGTCTAGGGGATTGAGGGACGGATGTCAAACCTCCCCGGATTACAGCTACAATCGTTTTCAGTTCTTTCGTCACTTTATTCACGTTTTCAGAAAAATGGCCACTAAACGAGTCGTAAACTAAAAGGGAAGGTTTTTTGAAAATAGCCCCCGGTCTTTTACCCCACACATTTTTAAGCCAGTCGACTGTTCCGTCAGCATCCATCCACCCCTTTTCATGTTCTCGAATCAGCACAATAGATGGAAATGTAACGTTTTTCGGCAACGTTTTTCTTTTAAAAATAATCAACGGATGAAGCTTACTACAGTCGCGTCGGCCAAACAGGAAAGAACGCCCGTAAAATGGTTTTTTTTCGTACCCAGTCGTTTTTACCAAAATGCTTTTTCCCCCTTGCAGTTCACTGTTTTATTTTCTGGTAGGTCGAAACACATGGGGGTCGAAACACATGGGGAATTCCTTTTCTTTGATCGATGACGTATTTTTGAAATTTCATAATCTTTGCTTCCAAGTCAGATGGTAATTTTTGCGCCAGTTTAGTGCGCTGGTGTAATGTCAAACCATGGCGATTCCTAAATCTAGTGCACCAATGTTCTGATGCACAAAATGTGTTTGGAACACCATACTTTTCTTCTTTTGCAAGCTTTATTACTCGTAAACGTATGGCAGTTCTAGTTACAATAAAACCATTCTGCCGGCACTCTTGAAAACAATCATTCAATACATTTTTGAGTTCTGGAAAGGGCGATTTTCCATGCCGCAAAGCCTTTTTGGATTTTTGGATGTTTTCTAGCTTTGCCTTATTCTTGCGACAATCACGAATCAATTTTTAGTGAACCCCAAACTGACGAGAAGCAGCGCAGTTGTTAGACTCTTCCGCAAAAGAACTAACTTTAAGTTTAAATCCAGGTACGTGTGAAGTCCTTTTCTCTTTTCTAATGACTAAATCTGCCATATCAGTAGATACAAGGAGAAAAAGTGCAGTTAGATAAACGAAGAAATAATGAATAAGTGTACTATCAAGAACATGCAAGATATAACGTGGGTCACGTGTTTTTAGAGAGTCACATGTTTCTAGCCACTCGCGGACGATTCAATTGCACATAGGGGTGATACATTCTCCGAATTTTATCTACTGATCTCTCAGAGGGAGCGGCGAGGGGTAGTAGGCCGCGACCTGCGTTATACACGGCCGGTGCATGACGTTTAAAACGTCACGCGTAGTGGATCATTTTTACACGGTGATTGGTGTAAAGCGACGCGCCCCCCGTTTTGCACCAATCACCTTGTAAAAATGATCCACTCCATGTGACGTTTTAAACGTCATGCACAGGCCGTGTATAACGCAGGTCGCGAGTAGGCGTACATTCATCGCCAGCACCAAACCAGTCACTCAGTCTCCAAACCTTTACCTCAGCGCTGATAAGGAAAAACAATTAATTCCTCTTTTTCTCTCCTGGTATGGAAATCGACAGTAAACGACGTCATTGTGTTATGGAATGCGAGAAGAGAACAATTGTCTTTCAGAAGGGCATTTTTGACTTCTGGTTAAAAAACAAAAATAAGAACCCTCGCATAAGTCGACCCCCACAAGTTTAAAGTCTTTTTCTGTCCAAAATTTCTCGACCTATACGCGGGTAAATACAGTAATTCAATTTTTCACTATATTTTGTATAACAATTGAAAAACGATCGCTAAAACACCAAAAGCGCAAAAACAATTTATGAAATAAAAAATTTAAAGAAAAAAATACGCAAAATTTAACATGCAAACATGTCTAATGAAAAATCATCAACAGTTGTCTTATTTGTGTAATTTTCCATATTCGGGTCCATAGGCACGTTTAGCGACAAACTTGGTCCAATCAGCAGAAAATGATTGAGTAAACGTTCACTAATTATTGGCCAATTGTCGTTCAACTTTGTCGCACAGTAAGGAATGTTCTCATTCTCGTACCGTTATCCAACTAACCATTTGCAAACAAAGGCTAAACAATGGTCCAACTATTTGTTGCTCGGAATCATGATCATATACGTTCAAAATCAGACGGATCCTTGCACCTACCATTTACCAACCTTTTGCCAACCCTGTCTTTCCCAAACGCATCATTTCTCAACTGTTTCTACAAACTAAAAGTGATGGATCAACAAAGTTTGCTACTTAGGGAGGGATACTGGCAACAATGTAGGTTCACAATTATAAGAGGCATAATAATGGTTACACTAATAAAATTAATTTTCCTTAAAGCCACGCTCGATGAAATTCACAATATGGCTGTAGACCACATTTCAAAAGAATACTTTCTCTCTTTTTATGTACAACACTCCTTTCAACCTCTTAGAGATGACATTTTGAAATTTGTTGAACTATGTTTAAAACTATTTTTGTGTAGCTTTGTAATGCTGAATATAACGCTCCTACTTAAATTCGCTGCTGAGGTATGTCAATATAGCCTAAAACTTTCATCTCCCCCTTTAACCCATTTATGAACTGAATTTCGAAAGATACTTTCTTGGTGAATCCCTACTATGTATTACGAATATATACCGCGATTTTCAAGTTTTTATCTTCAATAGCTTCAATTGTGCGTTGATGATTCTGTCTTATATATATATATATATATATATATATATATATATATATATATATATCAGGTTGAGTAAAAAGTTTTCCGCCAAAAAATGTTTTATTGTAAAATGATAAATACATACGAAATCATCAAAGCTAATGAGGATAGTAATCTCCGTTTAAATCTACAATCGTTTACCGACGTTTTGGCAACATTTCAATCCCTTCTGCGAAAAATTGTGGCGTGCGCGAGTCCAGAAAGAGATCGACCCTCATTTATGACCTCCTCATTTGAATGGAAAATTGTGCCATTAAGATGCAGCTGCTGATGAGAAAAGAGATAGAACTCTGAAGGGGCCATGTCGAGGCTGTATGTTGGATGTTGCATCAAATCCAACTTCAGTTTGTAGAGCGTCCAGCCGGTTGTCGTACTAATATGTGGCCGGGCGTTATCTTGATGAAAGAGAACCACCTTCCCTCTGAACTCGTTTCTTCGTTTTTCGCGAATGGTATCGCAAACTTTGATTAGCATGTTGCGGTATATTTCACTGTTGATAGTTTGTCCACTTTTCATGTACTCTTTGTACAGAATTCCGCAACAATCCTACTAGATGCAGAGGAGCACCTTCTTGTTAGTTAAGGCACGTATTGCAACCGAGCTAGCTGATTACCCAGGTTCTAACCACCTTCCTTTTATGGCTTGTATTGTTGTAGTACACCCATTTTTCATCACAGGTGACAATTCTGTCCAGAATGTTCTCTCTCCTTTGATCTCTGAGCATAGCCAAACAACAGTTTTTTCTCCTGCGCTTGGTCTTCAGCAGTCAATTCGTGAGGCACCGGCATCAGTGGTTGAACTTAAACGTTAGGTGTATGCGATTTAGAGCGTGAACTATTGTTTTTTGGCAAATGTTAAGCTCTAACGCAATAATTTATGTTGAAACATTTCTGTCTTGATCAATGATTTGCTTTAACTGCTCACAATCAACTTCAATAGGGCGGTCGGAACTTGGTTCATCTTCACTGCCAAAATTTCCAGCTTTAAACTACCGAAACCAAACTTTGTCTGCATCATAAGAAACAGTATTGATTTTTAAACTTTGACACATCTTTCTGTGGCATTCAGTCGCAATGAGTTTTTTACGGAACTCATAGTAAATAATCGTTATGATCTGCTGATTTGATAGATCCATTTTAAACACTTTTTTGAAGCACAAGATAATAAATTTTTAACAAACAAATTACACAGTCATATAGACCTTGTGCTCTGCTTTCGAATGCAAAAATTGGTTGGCTGAAAAGTCAACAACTTATGACAGCTGTTTGTGCGAAGGTACCTCCCCTCGGCGGAAAACTTTTTACTCAATGTAATATATATATATATATATATATATATATATAGGGGGAACTGGGGCACATTGATGCATGGGGCACCTTGATACACCCCCTCTACTGCTCACAAAGTCAGTACAGGACGTTTCACAACAGCTCCAAAATATGGCGCTAGTGTACACAACTACCCACAGAACGTCTTGACGTGATTCAGTTTTTTGATGAAATGTCGGGTGATTTATTGATTTTGTAGGTCAAAAGTAAATTTGAGTTGTACAATTGCAGTAGTATTATACAGCTGTTCCAGTATTTTCAAAAGGAAAGAATACCCTCCCTGGTAAGTAAAGCTACTCTTTATCAGTTCCTCATTCTTTTTTGTTAGGTAAATTATGAAGTGTTGGAATTGAGATTAATATTATTCAAAATGGCTGCTTGGGGCACATTGATACAGCCTATATTGGGGCACATTGATACGCATCAATGTGCCCCATGCAGAAAATGAAAGCAAGAAATTGTGAAGAAAGAGTCAGAAATCACGGTTCTAAGTATTCCTCTCAACAGGTATTTACCGCCAAACAAGAAAAACTATTAAATGAATACCTTGTTAAATGCAATAAGTTGCATCACTATTTAACAGTGAAGCTGATGAGGCACTTGGCATATGAATTTGCTAAAAAACTACGCTGTAAGTATCCTGAAAGTTGGAATGGTAATTCAATGGCAGGGGAAGATTGGATGTACGGCTTTTAAAGTAGGAATGTAAATTTCAGTTTGAGGAAATCAGAAAGACAAGCATTATGATTTGAGTAGGTTTCCGCAGGTAGCTGTTGAGGAGTTTTTCAATAATTATGAGAGTGTCATGAAAAGATACAATTTCGCTCGAGAAAGAATATTCAATTTTAACGAAACTGGTATAACCACAGCCCTTGACACTCCAAAGGTTCTAGCTTCAAAACACCAAAGGCAAGTAGGGCAGGTAGTTTCAGGAAGGAAGGAGGGAACTTGTTACATTTGGTGTATTCATTTCTGCTACTGGAAATCAATATCCTCCAGTATTCATTTTTCCCAAGGTTCATTATAACGACCACTTCATTGCAGGAGTTCCAGAGGGAAGTTTGAGTTTGGCGTTCAGGAGTGGGTGAATGACTGCCTTTGTTCTTTATTATTACTTTATTATTATTATTCCTTTGTTCTGATTTGTTCTTAATAGTTCTGAGGCACATCAAACAACATACAAATTCGTCAATAGAAAAACGAATCCTGTTGCTATGTGATAATCATGAGTCACACGTTCCTATTGAAGCCATTGACTACTGTCGTGCAAATGGAATAGTTTATTTGTCATTCACTCCCCCCCACACATACACACCTCATAAACTGCACCCACTGTACGTAGCAGTGTTTGGTCTCTTTAAAGCAAAACTGAAAATAGTTTTCAACGATTGGTACCTGAATAATCCAGGGAAACACCTATCAATGTATGACATTCCAAAGCTTGCAAAACTTGCAAACTTAGGATCATTCATTTCGAAAAATATTGTGTCTGGTTTTGAGGGGACAGGCATAGTGCCCTTCAACAGATTGCTATTTTCTGACTCTGATTTTTCTCCCAGCACAGTTTCCATACCTCATTCACACTCTGATAAATTGTTGTCACACCCCCCTCACGCAGACTCAGCAACTCCCTCAACTGTCTCTCAGTGACAAGATAGCAATGTTCCACAAAGTGCTGATGCTACCCATTCTCCACGGCGAAAAAGAAGATAATGGTCGGGTTGAAGTGCGAGGTATGACAAAGTTGCCACAGCGAACAACTGGACAAGGAACAGCAAGAACATCAGGTCATTATACATTTAATTTTGATTTTGATCGATTTAATATTCCTTACAAATAAATTGTGGATAATTTTAATTTCTTTAAATAAATATAAAATAGTTTTCTAACTCATTTTCTATGGAAAATATGCAGTAGCTGTTATTTTTTCTCCACTTTTCTCAAAAGTATCAAAGTGCCCCATGAGGTGCATCAATCTACCCCGGAGATGGGGCACATTGATACAAATGAATTTTTAGTTTTTGTTTAAATTACATGCAGAAATACTACATAAAACAACGACTGTGCCTGTTAATAACACACTACACTAATTTTTCTGACATCACATGGAAAAATAATTTGAAATTTCTGTTTTCTGGGCACCAAAAAAAATCTTAGAAAATACCCGTATCAATGTGCCCCAGTTCCCCCTATATATATATATATATATATATATAAGGTATGTTTTCATCCGGTTCTATTTAACATTATTTGTATATTTTCTTTCTTATGTGTCCTACATTTCAAGTTTTGTTCAGTAATTCTTGAAATTTAGTTCTTTTTGCATCTCTATATTTATTGAATAGATCATTCGGTAAATATTTCGGAGTTTGTTAATTTTGTTTTATAAGTCAAGCAAGTTTATTTCACTTTCAATCATATCATTTTGACTTAATGTAATCTTTGTGCAATACTGGGTAGGTAATTGAGTAATTGAAATAAAAATTAATTATATCAACTGTAAAACAACAGTAAACATAATCAATGTTTTACCTGATCAAATTATTTTATAGTAATATAAATAAAGATCAAGCAATTTAGTTGAAGCTGTACCTTTTTGAGGAATTCCTTGACAATGTTTATAAATGATATTATTATAAATCGTATGATTATGATACAAGGTAAAGTTCAAAGTTCAATAATGTTTTAAAGAAAATAACATAAATGTAATATTTTGAATTTAAGAGATATTTGTATTCTTTAAAAAGTAAACACACAGTTTATTCTAAAATTTGATGTTTATATTGTTCAACAGATCATTAAATATTTTTATGTATTTTGTATAATTTACTAGCTAACCCGCCCGGCGTTGCCCGGTACCGAGATAATTACAATCTCTGAGAAAAGCGTTAACCCCCTCCCTCCCCATACCCGTAAATATAATGAATAATTTGTTCAAGAGAACCACCGTCACCTACATTAACGCGATCATTAAAAAAAAAATTACATTTTTCTGATCATTAGAACATAACGAAGACGCTACGCTAAAATAGCCGGCAGATGACACCCCCTTCCCGACCTCAATTTCAAATCTATATCTTAATTAGTTACCTAAATTTTTGTTCATTAGTAAAATTTGGCTATTATTTCCTTTCATTTTCGCAAACTAAATGAGAGGGATCGGCCAGAGAAATAGATCTATTTGTAGTTCAGTTTTTAATGAAAGCAGATCCCTGTCTGAAAGATTTCTCGGATCGTTTTCAATGGCGCCGGCAGATTTTTGGCAGTTTTTTGCATAAATTAAAAAAAAATTACCGACCAAATTTTTCAAAAATCACATGGTCAGATGCAGAATATTTTTTTACATATGCTCAGAAGTTTTCAAATTGATATCTCAATTAGTTTTGTTAAAATTCGCTAATTAGTAAAATAATTTCGAATTTTTTCATTTCCGCTCGCAAATCCAACGCGCCAGTTCGTTTCTTTCGCCATTTTGTTTTAAAAGATGACATTTTAGAAGCGATTGTTAATGAGAATCTAATTAATATCTAGGCTAATTATCAAAATATTAAAATTCGGAGGCTCAGGTGCACATGGCCAGACCTTGGACTATCCACACCTAAATTTCCAGACTTCTAGGTGGGCTAGATTTTGCTAGCCATCGCCAAAAGATACACACAGAGACAGACACACACACACAGAGCGAAACTTTCTTTTATTAGTATAGATGTTTTGTAATTTATTTATAAGTTGTTATATATATTTGTGTGTGATATTATTACTGAATTATGTTATTCGAATTTCCAGAATCACTTTACCATATACATAGAAAATAAAAGAGGTAAGAGTTTCATAATAGAGTGGAAATGGTTGTATAACAGTGATCCTATGTATACATTTTGTTACAACATTATTTGGAAAGAGATGGCGCTTTTGTTCATTATTATTATTTTTTTACCTGTACATATTTTTTAGTCTTCGATCGCTGAAGCTAGTGGCTGCGTTGTAAATAAAATGGTGCGCGTTTATCAAATTGAAAATGTGTTCTTATTTTAGTTGTGTTGATATATTACTACTTCCGACCCCTAGCATAACGATGATGAATATACATTTTTGGTGTCAGGATCGGGATAAAAGTCACGCGTTGAAATTTTATGTTACTGGTAAATTCTATCCCCCCCCCCTAGTTCTTTATTTGTGCTCAAAGGATTGGTGAGTAGTATCTTTGTTTTTGTTTGGAGATTGAGTGTAAAATTGTTAGAATTTCGATGTGCAGTGGTGAATATTTAAATATTTAAGTCATAACTAGTCAGTAAATTGTGTTATTTTGAGTAAATTGTGTTGGTCATTTGTGAATTTGTGATAGACTTAGATTTGAAGTGCTTCTTTTAATAGTGTTTTTGTGTTTTGATTGTCTTATTTGTTTCTTGGAAAATTTGTGAAGAGTTTGTTGTTCGGTGGAAAAAGGTTGGTTATTATAGTGTTGAAGTATAGTATTTTTGTTGTTGTTGTTTATTGTATTATTCATTGTATGTTTAAAGAATATATGAAAAGTATAGTTCTATATTGTTGTTAAATAGGCAAAAAGAAAATGAATGATCTTGAAAAATCGAAAGGCAAACGTAAAGCAGTTAGAACCACTGCCACAAAATTATTAAACAGCATCGAAGAATAATTTAAAGATATAGATACTGTTAGAGTAGATACATTAAATGAAAAATTATTCTTAATTGTAGAAAAAGAAAATTCTTTAAATCAATTAAATATAGAAATTGGAGCTTTGCTTTCCGCTAAAGAAATCGAAAGAGATGTAGCGACGTCAATAGAATATTCAGAAAATCTTTGTTTGTGGAAACAGAGAATAAAGATTCGAATCGGAAAATTGAAGGGTCCTGAAATAACCGAAATTAAACCTTCAATGAAGGAAATAACCGTTAAATTACCAAAATTAAATATTAAACCATTTTTTGGTGATTCCGCTTACTGGTTGGAATTTTATGGCCAATTTGAATCTGCGATTGATAAAAATCCTAGTCTTACGAAAATAGATAAGCTAAATTACTTGAAATCTTATTTAAATTGTTAGGCGGCGAGTTCGATTGCTGGGCTAGCGATTACAGAGCAAAATTATAACGCGGCACGGAATATTCTTAAGAATAGGTTTGGTAACACAAATACGCTAATACAAACTCACATGAATGGTTTGTTAAGAATTCCTACTGTTCATAATTCGCAAGATACGGTTGGTTTAAGAAAATTATTTGACAAAATTGAGGGACAAATTAGAAATCTGGAAGCCTTAGGTGTTAGGAAAGAAACCTTTGGAAATCTATTAATGCCAATAATTTTGGATAGGATTCCAAAAGATCTTGTCTTGGAATTTAATAGAAAGTGGCCGATTGACTATACATTTCATGACGTACTTACTTTTTTAGAAAATGAAATTCAGTCTCGGGAAAGAACATATTTAGTTCGATCAAAATTGGATTCTTTTAAAATAAAGTCTGAAAGTTATAATAATGAATACAAAGGCAATTTCAGAAAATTTAATAATAAAGGATTTGATCAGACACGAACAACCGGAAGTTATGTATCAAACGTAAAAAAAAAAAAAAGTGTTTTTTGGGATAGTGAGGATCATGAATTTTGTGAATATAAGACCGTAGAAGACCGAAAAAATAAACTAAAAACAGAAAATAGATGTTTTAAATGTTTTTCAAAAAAATCATTTTAGCCGTACGTGTAGACTAAAATTTGAATGCAAACACTGTAAGAGCAAATTTCATAATTATCTTTTATGTACTCAGGTTAATGATCAAAAGGAAACTCAAAAGATTAATAATGCTAACACTGAATCGGATAACAGCTCTATCATTATGCAATGTAATTCTTCTGTTTCCAAATCAAATATTCTTTTGTTGACATGTTCCGTTATTGTTAGTCCGATTAATCAAACGAAAACTGCTAAAATTGCGCGACTGTTACTTGATAATGGGTCAGAAAAATCCTGGATTACTAGATCTTTAGATAATTCCTTAAAGTTAAAGCCAATTCGAAAAGAAAGATTATCTGTTTATTCTTTTGGTTCCGTAGAAGCAAACGAAAAAACATATGAAGTCGTGAAGTTGAAATTAACCAGTAGAAATGACAGCCAGCAATTTATTGAGATTGAAACTTTAGTTACGGATATAATTACTTCGTCACCCGTCGCGGTACCAGATTTTGAACTACAGAATGTTTTGAAAAGTAATGGTTTGATTCTAGCTGACGAATGCAAAAATGTTGATCAGTCAATAAACATTTTAATTGGAGGAGATATGTTTTGGAACATTATTAAGAACTGTGGTTTTCAGAAAATAAATAAAACGCTCACTTGCATACCGCCAATATTTGGATTTACTCTTCAAGGCTGTCAACAAATGCGTAATAAATCGAGTTGTGTAAATACAGTGTCAGCTAATTTTTGTGTAGCTACTCCAGACGTTCAGTTTTTATGGGAACTCGAGACTTGAGGAATTAAAAAAAGTGAAGAGCTAAATGCAGCGGATAAAGCGTTAATAGATCAATTTGAAAGAAATTTAAAATTTGTGAATGGGAGATACGAAACTGATTTATTGTAGAAATTTAGTTTTGATGAATTGGGAAATAATTATTTTTTGCCTCAAAAAAGGTAAGATGAGTTAGAAAAATGTTTTTCAAAAAACAATTGGGTCGCTAATGAGTATAAAGAAATAATAAATGATCAATTAAAAAATGGGATTATTGAAGAATGTGAGAGGGATCAACAGCAATATTTTATGCCACATAGAGCGGTTGTTAGAGAAGATAAAGAAACAACGAAAGTTCGGATAGTGTTTAACTGTAGCTCAAAATCTAAAAATAATTTGTCTTTGAATGAATGTCTAGAAACTAGTCCAAATTTAAATCCTAATATTCTTCATGTGATTCTAAATTTTCGCAAACATAAAATAGCGTTTAATGCTGACATAGAAAAAGCAATTTTAATGATAGGAATTTCTGAAAGAGGTAGCAAATTCTTGAAATTTCTTTGGTATTCAGATGACCCTAATAAAGATTATAAAATCATGAGAATTAAAAGGTTACCATTTGGCTGCAAGGTTTTTCCTTTTATTTTGAGTGACACTATAAAACATCACATTAAAAATTTTGAGACGAGTAAACCTAAGTCGTTTGAAATGTTGAATGCAGCATTGTACGTGGATGACTTATATTATGGTGAAAGTAATGTGAGTGAGTCGTTTGAATTGTCGTCGGATGCTGTAAAAATATTAAAGAGTGGTGGATTTAATTTAAGAAAATTGATGTGTAATAATAGAGAGTTGGAGAAACTATGGAAAGAGAATTGATTTAGTTATGGAGAGAAAGAGGGTGTTCAGAAGATGAAGGTTTTGGGATTGAACTTGTGTCCAGAGAAAGATGAATTGTCGTTTGATGTTAAAGGCTTAGTAGACTCCTGGGAAACATTGCAGAACAGTAAACGGTGTGTCTTACAAAGAGCAGCACGGATTTTTGATCCCATAGGTGTAATTTCGCCATTTGTTGTTCGTATTAAGTTGTTGTTACAGGAAATTTGGGAAACGGACTGTGATTGGGACGAAGAATTACCTGAAGATTTGCGGGAAAAATGGTTTAAGTGGTGTATGGAAACTGTTAAATTATGTGACGTCACCATTCCGAGATTTTGTTTGCTAGATTGTAGAACTGAGCATGTGGAAGCGCATGTTTTTTGTGATACTTCATTAAGTGCATATGGAGCAGTCGTTTATTTTAGATATTGTTATAATAGCGGAAACTATAGAGTGTCATTTATTATGTCGTAGAGTTGCACCGTTAAAGAGATTGACTTTGCCGCGTTTAAAGTTGATGGGTCTTGTAATAGGTGCTAGGGTTGAAAGTTATATTAAGAATGTTTTTAAGGATAAAATTTAAAGAGTAGTGTTTTGGAGTGACTCAACAGTTGCGCCGTATTGGGTTAAACGATGTGCGAAGAGATGGAAACAGTTTGTTGGTAATAGGGTTGCTGAAATTCAGGAGAGATCTAGTCCGAGTGATTGGTATTATTGTCCATCTGAATATAATCCGGCTGATGCGTTAACAGGAGGTATTGCTGCTGAGAATTTGGTTCTTAATGAGAAATGGTGGTTAGGTCCAGTTTATCTTCAAAAGAATAATGAGAGTTGGCCTAAACAAATAGTGAAAAGCTGAGTAGAGGTAGAGAGTGTAGACGTATTAAAAGAGCAAAGGGTTATATTCAGATGGACAATAATACCAATCACTCGGACTAGATCTCTCCTGAATTTCAGCAACCCTATTACCAACAAACTGTTTCCATCTCTTCGCACATCGTTTAACCCAATACGGTGCAATTGTTGAGTCACTCCAAAACACTACTCTTTAAATTTTATCCTTATAAACATTCTTAATATAACTTCCAACCCTAGCACCTATTATAAGACCCATCAACTTTAAACGCGGCAAAGTCAGTCTCTTTAACGGTGCAACACTGTCAAAAGTTTTGTCGTTAAATTAGAGTTGGTTGAACAATTTTGGAATAAGTTTTCAGTTTGTAGTAATTTACAGAGAATCGTTGCTTGGTGCTTAAGATTCATCAGCAATGTTAGGGGGAGTAAAATTTCGACTCCATTTTTACAAACTACTGAGTTAAAAAGGTTGCATGATATTATTATCAATTTAGTGCTAAGAACTTATTTTACGAAGGAAATAGCTGATTTAGAAAAGAAAAAGGTGTTAAAAAATAGCACTTTAATTTCATTGAGTCCATTTTTAGACAATTGTGGTTTTCTACGTGTTGGCGGTCGTCTGAGAAATGCCAGCTTACCAGAGACTGTGAAATTTCCTCTAATTCTACCAAAAAAACATGCAGTTACACGATAATTAGTGAATTTTTATTATTTAAAGTACTTGCATGGAGGTGTACAGTTAATAAACTCTGCTATGAAACAAGTTTACTGGACTTTGGGAGCAAAATCTGTTATTCGCAATTAAATCAGAAAATATGTTACCTGTGTTCGATTTCGCTGTGAATTTTCAAAACAGATAATGGCAGACTTACCGTCTTCCAGAGTTAGTCCAGGAAGAGCATTTATCAATTTTGGTACGGACTTCGCCGGCCTATTCTTGATAAATCATCGACGTGGTAGAGGAGTGAAACCATCAAAAATGTACGTTTGTGTTTTCGTGTGTTTTTCGACAAAGGCAGTTCACTTAGAGCTTGTTAGTGACTTGAGTGCCAATTCTTGTATTGCTGCATTAAAAAGATTTATGGCACATCGAGAAAAAACAATAGAAATTTTCAGTGACTGTGGGACCAATTACATCGGTGCAAAAAATTAATTAAAAGCTTCTGCAATAGAAGCAATTGGTAGTTATTTGACCAACGAAAGTGTTAAATGGACAATGAATGTTCCATCTGCTCCACATTTTGGAGGCCTTTGGGAGGCAGCTATCAAATCCATGAAATTCTACATGAGACGTGTTATAGGGTCGCAGATCCTTCCTCAAGAAGAGTTTTCTACGATTTTGGCAGAAATCGAAGAAGTACTCAATTCCCGTCCTTTAGTTGCTGTTTTTGAGGATCCAAGTGATTTTTCAGTCCTCACTCCTGGTCATTTTCTCATTTGTTCAGAATTAATGAGTGTTCCTGAATCTGATATAAAAAGCCAGAAAATTCCCATTCGTGATCGATGGAAATTAGTGATGCAGATTTCCCAATCGTTCTGGAAATCGTGGTCTAAGGACTACCTTACACAGTTGCAAGTGTGGAACAAGTGGAAAATTCCAATGCAAAATTTGTGTATCAACGATTTAGTGCTAACCAAAGATGACAATTTGCCACCACTTAGGGGGAAAATGGCAAGAGTGATTAATATTTATAAAGGTTCTGATGATAAAGTGAGAGCAGTAAAATTGAAAACTGCATCAGGTGAGCTGAAAAGACCAATTCATAAGCTGATAAAGCTTTCTGTTAATGAAAATTGATTTATTTGTTTTATTATTTTTTAAGTTTTATTTTTCAAGTAATAAGTAAGAATTTGTGTATTATTGATTGTATTTTAATGTGTTCAAATTTACATATTGTGTTAATATTTTAATTGTGATTATATTTGCTTTGATGACATGGTCATGGGGCCCCAGTGTGTTACAACGTTATTTGGAAAGATGCCAAGAGATGGCGCTTTTGTTCATTGTTATAATTTTTTTACCTGTACATATTTTTTAGTCTTCGATCGCTGAAGCTAGTGGCTGCGTTGTAAATAAAATGGTGCGCGTTTATCAAATTGAAAATGTGTTCTTATTTTAGTTGTGTTGATTAATTACTACTTCCATTCCCCTAGCATAACGATGATGAATATACACATTTCTTTATTTAATTGAATTGGAATGTGGAAACTAGATTAGAATATGAAGATAATGTAATATTTTTTATTTAGTCTTTCAAACTTAAGAATATCGTTAGCTTGTTAATTAATTAATTAGTCTAATTCCTCCTTTGTTATTTCTGTCACTGTATATTTTATTGTCAGAAAATTTCGTAATTCTCATTAATACAAACCAAGATTTCAAAATTGATTCAAAAATACTTCTTTCTGATTTTATAGTTAATTAGAATAATAAAAATAATAAAATAAAATTTTATAAAAGAAATGAACTTTAAAAAAATTAAAGCTTTAATTATATACTTATTTAATAAATGTGAAGTTGTTGAAAAAATTAGTTATGAAATAAACACACAAACGCACAAATACACACACACGCATATATATATATATATATATATATATATGAGAAGTATTTTCATTTAAAATTTATGCTCGTATGACATTTAATTGATTTTAAAATTTGAGTTTTAAAATGTGTCAAGGTTTTATGTCCGCCCCCCTGTCTCTCTCTCTATATATATATATATACCGGTTGGATACAAATTAGTTGGGCAATTTCATAATTAAACAGCTTGCGAAATTTTAATTGGAAGTTACCAGTTCAATTGCAGATTACTAGTATCATATCATAAATTTACGGACATACTTCTTACACCGGTACTGAATCATTATTTTATCATCATCAATCCCTGTATATCGTCTTAGTTTTATCGGTCACGGAAGTGTTATTCCACAGCCACCACGATCACCATTTCTTTTCGTCCTAGATTTCTGTTTCAGTGTATGGGTCCATTCCTGAATTACAATTACCAATCAGCATGCAACTTGGTTTGATTGACGGGATTATGCTCACATCATAGAAATAATTTAATTGCCGAAGGTACATTTGCAGGATAACGAAGGGCGGTCACATCGAACATTTGTAAAAAAAGTAAACTTTATGTGTTTCACTATCTTATAATCAAGTGTATTCTCATCTTTGTATGTATAGTTAAACATAATAAACCGTTCTTTTTGTCCAGCTAATTTATATTCACCCTGTATATATATATATATATATATATATATATATATATATGTACATACAGTGCATTTAAATATTATAAAAAATTGTAGCAATAATATGTTTCATTTTTAAAAATATCGGTCATTTCGCAAAAAAAAAAAAAAAGGAAGAATTTTCCTGCTCTTCCAATTCTAACTTTTAAACATTTGTACATTAGTAATCTCTACATATTCTAATCTTCTGTACACAGAAAAGCTACATTAAAAATTAATTTTAGAACTTCAGTTAGTGAAAAATTTTATAAATTGTCTAAGAACCCGCAATTTTGGAAAAATTCTTTTATTTCTTTTTTCTTTTCAAAATATTAAAGAAACTTCATCACGATCGTTTTTACGTATTCCGTGCTGTCAAACTGTAGAAGTTATTCCAGTGATAAAGACAGTGATTTTCAATAGTTGCTCTCAAACTTTTCATAATTTTCATGATAATACATGATAATAAGGTATTTCGAGTACGAATGAGAACAAGTTTATAAATGTATAGTATGAAACCTACAGAATTATGAAAAAAGGAACAGTTGCTTATATATTTCTACATATTCTGTGACCACGATAGGGTCAGCGAAAAACAGGTGCGGCAAGTATCCAGTGTGAGTAAAAATATTTTTTATACACGACTGTTAAAAATGTTTGCACTGGGGCCTTGCACCTAACGAAATATAGATGCCTTTTTTTAACTTTGAAAAAATGCTTAGCCGGCAAATGTAAATATTTCTTTACAGTTATTAAAACATTATTTACAGTTGAATTTTATAATAAAGTTAGATACTAAAACATAAGTTTCCATATAACAAAATCCTGCCTCCATTTTTATGGCTGCGATGAAAAAAATGCAGTTTAATGCCTCCTATGATTAAAACCTGTTTTAAACGGAATTTTACTCATTCCCTTTTAATTCCATCTTAGTAACTTTTACTATATCTCAGTCTTCCCCTCCCCGATATGATATTTCTAGATATACCACTGATAGATTAATATAATATTAAAAACTGAAGTATAATTGCAGCTATTAATTTTTGCTAATCACGCATAGGTGAATCGAATTAAAAATTAGAATTATTTTTACTAAAGCTAGTTAAAATCTTTAAAAAAATATATTTGAAATTTAAGTACATGATTAACGAAACACAAGGCTTCTACAAAGACAAAAAATCTCACACTGTTAATTTAAAGGTCACAAAAAATGCCAATATTTAAATAAACACATTAAGAGCCATATTTTTTATTAACTATGTAAGTATTATTTTAATTACATTTTTAGAATTTGGACTAGTTTTAATAAAAAATAATTATCATCGGTCATTACTCTTATTTATTTCTGCATTATTCGCACAAACTCTGGTTTAACTTGTGATTACTTAGTTTAATGTTTGCCCTAGATACAGCGCCTATAATACTTAGTGTGGAAATCTGTTAAAAAATAGTACTGAAAAATTTAATCCAATAACTGTACAACGTTGCTGAAAATATAACGATGGGATCGCAGCGCCATCTGCTAGTTCTTCTCAACGTAAACATTGTATTAGAATGTTGGCTGGTGGTAAGCATTTTAAATACTTAAATTATATTTTTTTTTTCCTCTGACTTATTGTGATTTTTAAAAGCTTTTTTAAAAATATGAAAGCATGGCTAAAAAACGTGATACGCATTGTTTTGTCTCTGACTTCAATACTCGATAAAAGAACAGTAGGAGCACCGTTGTACATTTATAGGCTACAACTGTTTAGCACTTTTTAAAGCATTACTGGGATAGCCGGTTTCCACACTATGTATTCTAGGCGCTGTACCTTAGATGTCTATGATTTCGAGCTTTAAAAATTATGAAAAACAAAAACAGGAGATAGACATAACAACAAGTGATATTTTAAATCTGGAAATAACTGGCCCCATGTATTATCAATTGCTTGCGTATCTTATTTAACGTATCTTATTAACTTCGTAACGTCTGACTCAACTAAAGAAACTATGCAGATGTTGCCTGCACAGTCAAGTTGCTGCTATGGTCAGGTAGCTTGAATATTTTTCTTAGATAAAATTTTTGATCATGAGAAGCATTTGATCCAAACCCGCACATTTATACGCCAATTACTTGATTTATTATTCAAGAATGTTTAAGTTTATTATTCAAGTATTTTGCTTTTTATTGCTTTATTTTAGCATCCGAAATTGACGTCACTCAGACAAGAAAAAGCTGATTTTTCATATTTAAAATGAAAAACGTTTATTAGAAATGAGTTAAAATGACGTAGTACTTTCAAATATATTAATACCTTTCATTATATATATTAGAAATAACTTTAAATAAATTATAAGTGATATGATCTACTCATAAAACAGACATTTCAATTAAAAAAAATAATTCTAAAAAGATAATAATAATAATAATAAATTGGTAGATATGACGTCACATTCTATCAAATGCTTTCATTGTGACACCAAACTTATTCGAAATAGACAACTGGTACGTTTTATTTCCTATTCATTAGGTATATACCTTATAGCTAAGTGTTTTAACACTTTAGACGTAGTAGTGACATTTTACTTACCCATCATACGTAGTACAGAGTAAGTCTTGTGATCGTTTTAAAAATCGGAAAAAGCTTTTGACGGATTTACACGTTTCAAACACTGGAGATTCCAAAAAAATATTTTTAGGAATAAAAATTGCCGTCCGTCTGTCTGTGTGTCTGTAAATGCTCTAACTCCCGAACAAATTGAGATAGAAACTTGAAATTTGGTAAGTACTTAGTATGTAAGAATGAAAAGAAGCCTATTGAATATCATTAACCTCGATTATACAGAACTATTTTTTTCGGACTCTCGAAATATTCGTTCTGATAAAAGGTATATAAAAAATTTCGATTTTTTTTTATTTTAAGGAGTGAGTATAAAAGACAAAAAAAAAAAACATAAATTCTGAATAAAGAATGAATACGATCGGATAATTAGTTGCCGATATATTTGTAATCGTATTTTCCACACTGTTCAATTTTTCATGACTTTTATTTAATTCAAATTTCAATTCAAATATATATTTTAATTGGAAATTAAACGCTTAATCCGACGCAGTAAACTGTTGGTTAATATAATTATCACTTTTGCAGTTATAAGGGTGTTTCTTTTACGCATTTCAGTAATAGATCATTTAAAATTTATGACGTCATCAAGCCACGATTTTATTCGAATTGCAATGCATTTTATAAGTTGTTTACACATGTTTTATTTTCATATTTTATATTATGCACATCCATGGTAGGTAAAGTACGGTGGCCTACAACGATTAGTTCTACGGTTTATTTTAAATGAGAAATGAAACATAGCTACCAATTTTTTTTTAGACGGTTCTTCCTCTTTTCAAACCAAACTTCATGACTTAAGCCAAGAGTTAAAGCTTCTAGAAACTGATATCATTTTCATGTAATCATTGCAGATTTAGTTTTTGTTAATGAAAATGTAAGTTTCTATGTAAAAAGAATGCCATACAAAATAGAATTTCCCCAAATGCTACGCCATGTGGTTGAATTTTTTTTGTATTATTTCCCTTGTCAGAATATTTGTATATTCTTCGGTTACAAGCCCTCTCCCTCCACCCCCCTACCCCCCAAAAAATCTGTATATTTACACCTTTTTTTTCATTTAAATTAACTGCGTGTACGTAAAGATTATATCACAGAGTAAGTCACCCAACTTCGCCTGAAAAGAGCGACTGCGGCGGATGACTTAAGAACTAAATCATAGCTTTGGCGATTTTTATCTTCGTGATTTCCGTTTAAGTGTAAGCCAATTCTGCTTGGCGTCTTTTGATGTTGTCATTTGCGCATGTGCAAATTTTCGGCGTTCGCTAATTGATTTTCGAATCTTGTTTAATACTTATTATTAAAATTATTCTTTGAAGTTCAAATAGTTGATTATAATTATTATAATTCTTCAAAATGCTACGAAGAGAGGAGTTTATTGTTTGCAAGAACAAGACGTCAAAGTTATTTTTTATTCCTAAGAATCGGTAAGTTGTTGTTTATTTCTATGTGTTATTTTTGTTTTTATTTTTCAAGTTCCATTATGTATGAAATATTTTATATATATTCAGTGTTGGCAGATTTTTAACAAATTTTGACTTTATATTATCGTTAAAATAACTGCCATACCATAAATCTCATTCATGTTAAAAAAATTTCTCTATATAAAATTTTATTCATATACATTTTCTATCGCAATGTAAACATGGTACTAAGTTTTTTCCTATACTAGTAAATCTGCAGATAATTTTTTTTTTAAATCTCATTTTAACTTCGTACAATCCGCAATTATTGTATTTCAATTGCATGCATGTTTATAAGCATATAAAATTCTTCGAATGTTCCAGAAATTAGAATCCTTAAATTAAAGTGGTAAGTAAAAATAAATGATTTTAAAAATTGTAAAAATTATGAAAGTAAGATGCTTATATTTCCCGAACTGATGCAAAAACCTTTTCAAATATTTTAAGCAATTAATTTCTAAATTCTATTTAATTTATAAGCAAAATTATAAAACTATTGGAAATCCATATCGAAAATTTAGCATTCATAATTTTACATCTAAATCCATTACACAAATATTCCATTTCATTTCAGATAAAAATGAAACTTGAAAAATCGTCTGCATTCCCATAAGAAAGCATTATGACCTAAAAAAAATATTCTATATTTTCCGAACGAATGAACCAGATTTAACCAAAAACTATACAGATTATTCCGGATACCTCGCAAACATACCTACTAAAAATCTACCTAATCGGACCATTTTTACGGCAAACAGACAGACGGAAACCAA